>CM022391.1:177524651-180314522 GCA_011833715.1 Carcinoscorpius rotundicauda | reverse complement strand
AAAGTGAGTTTAACAAGTTGTCTAAGATATTTGTTATGTAGTGATAAAACTGTTTCTGATAATTTTGTGCCATAGCTCTGAAAATTTGAGTTGTTGTATTTACCGTTGCCAGCGTTTAGGTAGATGTGTTTGTTTGTTTGGAAGCAAAAATATACACAATAGGTTAACGTTGTTGTGCCTACAGCAGATATCGAAACCTAGGTTTTAGGATTATAAACGTTAATAAAAGCCAAGCGTTTGGCTGGTTGGGGTGTTCATGTATTTGTTGCAATAAAATAATAAAGTGCTACACACACAAACAAACAAAAAACGATCCACATGAAACTAAGCATGTTATTGTCATATAGGAACGTGTATTTGTTATTATTGTTTTTTTATTTTTTTTCTAAATTATTTGTTCTTTCTGGAGTGTCCACAATTAATGTACTACTTTATTCGTTGCACAACATTAAATCCAAATTAAGATCGTAAGGTTATAATTGTAAGAAATTTAATAAACACTACATTTACCTTCATATCTAGAATGGAACTTGCATATCTTGGTCTGTTTCCTTGTTATATACTTTTATTTAATCTTCTTCTGTGTTTCAGTCTACAGAGATGTTAAGGAAGTTATAGTTCCAGAGTTTAATGGAGAGGCTTTCCTTCAATTACCTACATTACCCAACGTTGGACTGGCTTTTACAATCGAAGTGTGGTTCTTAACTTATAAACTTGATGGAATGCTCTTGTACAACGGACAGAAGAGTCCGCCAAGTGGCGACTTTGTGTCACTGAACTTAGTTGATGGGTATATCCAGCTTCGATTCGACTTGGGAAGTGGAGTCGCCAGTGTGTCGTAAGTTGAACTAATTATCACATTTGGTAGGAGTCACCAGTGTGTCATCAGTAGAAATGTGTATTACATTTGGTAGGAGTGGCTAGTGTGTCATCAGTAAAACTGTTTATTACATTTGGTAGGAGTCACCAGTGTGTCATCAGTAGAAATGTTTATTACATTTAGTAGGAGGGGCCAGTGTGTCATCAGTAGAAATGTTTATTACATTTGGTAGGAGTGGCTAGTGTGTCATCAGTAAAACTGTTTATTACATTTGGTAGGAGTCACCAGTGTGTCATCAGTAGAAATGTTTATTACATTTAGTAGGAGGGGCCAGTGTGTCATCAGTAGAAATGTTTATTACATTTGGTAGGAGTCACCAGTGTGTCATCAGTAGAAATGTTTATTACATTTGGTAGGAGCGGCCAGTGTGTGGCTATTAAAACTAATTATTACCATAAATTATTTGATAATATCCGAAATATTTTGTAACAGTCAGCTAATCCCAACCACGTGTCATTCTTTAATAAAATCCTAAATGTTTTGTAACAGTCAGCTAATCCCAACCAAGTGTAATTATTTGATAAAATCCTAAATGTTTTGTAACAGTCAGCTAATCCCAACCAAGTGTAATTATTTGATAAAATCCTAAATGTTTTGTAACAGTCAGCTAATCCCAACCAAATGTAATTATTTGATAAAATCCTAAATGTTTTGTAACAGTCAGCTAATCCCAACCAAGTGTAATTATTTGATAAAATCCTAAATGTTTTGTAACAGTCAGCTAATCCCAACCAAATGTAATTATTTGATAAAATCCTAAATGTTTTGTAACAGTCAGCTAATCCCAACCAAATGTAATTATTTGATAAAATCCTAAATGTTTTGTAACAGTCAGCTAATCCCAACCAAATGTAATTATTTGATAAAATCCTAAATGTTTTGTAACAGTCAGCTAATCCCAACCAAGTGTCATTATTTGATAAAATCCTAAATGTTTTATAAAAGTTAATCCTAACCAAGTGTCATTATTTGATAAAATCTAACTTTTATTTCGTCACAATGCTGCAGAGGAGTTGTAACCATTACGTAAGTATCCCACTTCCTTACGTTGCACAGTAATATAGAAATTGTATTGTATGTTATGTATTAAAATTACGTTTCAACGTCTGTAGGTATTGCATAGAAATGTACCTTGTACACGAATCAACGTAGTAATGACATATGTCGGTTAGGTTTAGGACTTGTTTGAAATTTATACCGAACGTCTAATGTTCACTCTTGAATTATATTCAGACTTTAATTAGTATAATTTAATGTATATTTTATTTTACAATAGAGTCATCATTCAATGTATTCTGTTGAAAATAGACTACACAGCTGTCTGTTATTCACGTGTTTCGTTCTTTGTACATTGTAATAACACTGTAGCAAATAGTCAGCATGGACGATGGGACAACAGTGTTGTTCTGGAGTTTACAATTTCTCGTTATCTCTCTAGTTCTCCGTATCCAGTCGTTTTAGGAGAATGGCATTCTGTAAAAGTGACTCGACATCGACGCCGTGGGTCTCTCCAGGTGGACGGTGGTCTGGAGGTTCACGGTGAATCACGGGTACAGAATTATTTGACGCCTAATTATAAAACAACGTCTTAACTTGTTATGTCCTCACTTGTAATGTCCTAACTTGTGTTGTCCTAACTTGTAATGTCTTGACATGTAACATCTTAACATGTCCTAACTTGCTTTAGTTTCTTCAATGAAAGTTAGACTGTTTAATGTCCTAATGTGCTTTAGTTTGTTAACTGAAAGTTAGACTGTTTAATGTCCTAATGTGCTTTAGTTTGTTCAATGAAAGTTAGACTCTTTAATGTCATAACTTACTTTAATTTGTTAACTGAAAGTTAGACTGTTTAATGTCCTAACATACTTTAGTTTGTTAAATGAAAGTAGGACTTTTTAATGTCCTAATGTGCTTTAGTTTGTTAACTGAAAGTTAGACTGTTTAATGTCCTAATGTGCTTTAGTTTGTTAACTGAAAGTTAGACTGTTTAATGTCCTAATGTGCTTTAGTTTGTTCAATGAAAGTTAGACTGTTTAATGTCCCAACTTACTTTAATTTGTTAACTGAAAGTTAGACTGTTTAATGTCCTAATGTGCTTTAGTTTGTTAACTGAAAGTTAGACTGTTTAATGTCCTAATGTGCTTTAGTTTGTTCAATGAAAGTTAGACTCTTTAATGTCATAACTTATCTTAGTTTGTTCAGTGAAAGTTAGACTCTTTAATGTTCTAAATTACATTATTTTAGTGCAAATATTATTTGACATTTTTAAAGTCATGGAATTATTTTAGTGTTTGAATATACCAACAATAATATAGAACTAAATTAATCAAACATACACCAAGAAAAACATAGTTTTAACACATCAAAACCGAGTTCTATCAACAACATAAAATTTGTGTATCAAACACACTATCAACAACATAACATTTCTGTAAGAAACACGCTATTAACAAGAAAACATGTATATAAGAAACACACTATCAGCAACATAACATATTTTATAAGAAAAACGCTATCTACAGTATAACATGTATATAAGAAATACACTATCTACAGTATAACATGTATATAAGAAATACTCTATCTACAGTATAACATGTATATAAGAAATACACTATCTACAGTATAACATGTATATAAGAAATACACTATCTACAGTATAACATGTATATAAGAAATACACTATCTACAGTATAACATGCATATTAGAAACACATTTTACAAGAAACACATTATCTTCAGTATAACATGTATATAACAAACATACTATCTACAGTGTAACATAAAAATAGGAAACTATTAACAATATAACATATATGTAAGTAACACATTATCAACAACATAACACTTTATATGAAACACACAATCTACAGTATTACATGTATATAAGAAACACACTATCTGCAGTATAAAATGTATATAAGAAACACATTATCAACAATATAACGTACTTTATAAGAAAAACACTATCAACAAAATAACATTTCTATACGAAACACTCCATGAACAGCATAACATAAGAAACACACGATCAACAGTACAACATAAGAAACACACTATCAACAGTATCACGTAAGAAACACACTATCAACAGTATAACATAAGAAACAAACAATCAACAGTATAACATAAAAAACACTGTAAACAGAATAACATAAGAAACACACTGTCAACAGTATAGCATAACAAACACACTATCAACAGTATAATATAAGAAACACTATCAACAGCATAACAAACACACTATCAACAGTATAATATAAGAAACACTATCAACAGCATAACATAAAAAACACACTGTCAACATAATAACAGAAGAAACACACTCTCAACAGTATAACATAAGAAACCCACTATCAACAGCATAACATAATAAACACACTGTCAATAGTAAAACATGAGAAATACATTAAAATAGTAAAACATAAGAAACACACTATCAACAGTATAACGTAATAAACACACTGTCAACAGTGTAACATAAGAAACACACTGTCAACAGTATAACATAAGAAACACACAATCAACAGTATAACATAAAAAACACTATCAACAGTATAACACAAGAAACACACTGTCAACAGTATAACATAAGAAACACACTATCAACAGTGTAACGTAATTAACACACTGTCAACAGTGTAACATCAGAAACACACTATCAACAATATAACATAGATATACAAAACATTATCTACAATATAACACATTTTATTAGAAACACACTATCAACAGTATAATATTTGTATAACAAACACACCATCAACAATATAACATGTTTTATAAGAAACACACTATCAACAATATAACATTTGTATGAGGAACACACTATCAACAGAAGACATAAGAAACTCATTGTCAGCAATATAACATGAGAAACACACTTTCAACAATATAGCATGAGAAACACACTATCAACAGTACAACATAAGAAACACACTGTCAACAGTATAACATAAGAAACACACAATCAACAGAATAATATAAGAAACACTGTATACAGTATAACATAAGAAACACTATCAACAGTATAGCATAAGAAACACACTATGAACAGTATAACATAAGAAACACACTATCAACAGAATAAAACAAGAAACACTGTCAACAGTATAACATAAGAAACACACTATCTACAGTATAACGTGTATATAAGAAACACACTATCTACAGTGTAACATATATATAAGGAACACACCATCAACAATATAACATGTATATAAGAAACACACTATCAACAACATAACATATAAGAAACACACCATCAACAATATAACAAGTATATAAGAAACACACTATTAACAATGAAACATATTTTATGAGAAACACACTATCAGCAGTATAATATGTTATACAAGAAACACAGTATCAACAATATAACATTTGTATAAGAAACACACTATCAACAGTATAACATAAGAAACACACCATGAAGAGAATAACATAAGAAACACACTATGAAAAGTATAACATAAAAAACGCACTATCAACAGTATAACATAAGAAACACACTATCAACAGTATAACACAAGAAAAACTGTAAACAGTGTAACATAAGAAACACACAATCTACAGTATAACATGTGCATTAGAAACACACTATGAACAGTACAAAATGTTTGTGAGTATCACATTATCGACAATATTGCATGTTTTTTAAGAAACACACTATCAACAATATAACATATATATAACAAACACACCATCAACAATATAACATGCATATGAGAAACACACTATCAACAATATAACATATTTTACAAGAAACACACTATCTTCACTGTAAAATCTATATAAGCAACACATTATCAGCAATATAACATGTTTTACAAGAAACACACCATCAACAATATAACATTTTATAAGGAACACACTATCAACAGTATAACACAAGAAACACACTATCTAAAGTATAACACATATATAAGAAACCTACTATCAACAATATAACATGTGTATAAAAAACACACTATCAACAATATAACATGTATATAAGAAACACATTATCTACAATATAACACACAATTTATAAGAAACACACTTTAAACAATACAACATGTTTTATAAGAAACACTCTATCAACAATATAACATTTCTATAAGGAACGCACTATCAACTGTATAACATAAGAAACACACTATCAACAGTATAACATAAGAAACACACTATCAACAGTGTAACATAATAAACACACATTCAACAGTATAGCATGTGTATAAGAAACACATTATGAACAGTATAACATAATAAACACACAATGAAGAGTATAACATAAGAAACACACCATGAAAAGTATAACATAAGAAACGCACTATCAACAGTATAACATAAAAACACACTGGCAACAGTATAACATAAGAAACACTCTATCTACAGTATGACATGTATATAAGAAACACACTATCAACAAGGTAACATTTGTGTAAGGCACACAGTATCAACAGTATAACATAAGAAACTTTTTAATATTAGAACATACGAAATACACTATCAACAGTATAACATAAGAAACACACTATGAAAAGTATAACATAAGAAACACACTGTCAACAGTATAACATAAGAAACACGTTATCTACAGTATAACATGTATATAAGAAACACTATGAACAGTGTAAAATGTATGTAAAAAACGTTATCAACAATATAACGTATTTAAGAAACACTATCAACAATATAACATGTATATAAAAACACACTATCAACAATATAACATGTTATATAAGAAACACACAGTCAACCATATAACATGTATATAAGAAACACACTATTAACAACCTGACATATTTTATAAGAAACACTATCTACAGTACAACATGTATATAAAAAACACACTATCAACAGTATAACATTTGTATAAGAAACACACTATAAACAATATAACATATTTTATAAGAAACGCTATCTACAGTATAGCATGTATGTAAAAAACACATTATCAACAATATAACATATTTTATAATCAGCAATATCAGCAATATAACATGTTTTGTAACAAACACACTATCAACAATATAACATGTATATAACAAACACACCATCAACAATATAACATGTATGTAAGAAACACACTATCAACAGTTCAACATTTCTGTAAGAAATACACTGTCAACAATATAACATGTTTTATAAGAAACACACTATCAAAAATATAACATTTGTATGAGGAACACACTATCAACAGTATATAATAAGAAACACACTATTTACAGTATAACATGTATATAAGAAACTCACTATCAACAATATAACATGTATATAAGAAACACACTATCAATATTATAACATTTATATAAGAAACACACTATCAACAACATAACATTTGTATAAGAAACACACTAACAACAGTATAACATAAGAAACACACTATCAACAGTATAACATAAGATACACACTATCAACAGTATAACATAAGAAACACCCTATCAACAATGTAACATAAGAAACACACAATCAACAGTTTAACATTTCTATAAGAAATACACTGTCAACAATATAACATGTTTTATAAGAAACACACTGTCAACAATATAACATTTGTATGAGGAACACACCATCAACCATATAACATGTATATAAGAAACACACTATCAACAATATGACATAAGAAACACTGTCAACAGTGTAACATAAGAAACACACTATTTACAGTATCACATGTATATAAGAAACCTCCTATCAACAATATAACATGTATATAAGAAACACACTATCAACAATATAACATGTATCTAAGAAATACACTCAAAAATATAACATGAATATAAGAAACACATTATTTACAATATAACACATTTTATAAGACACACTATCAACAAAATAACATGTTTTATAAGAAACACACTATCAACAATATAACGTGTTTAATAAGAAACACACTATCAACAATGTAACATTTGTATAAGGAACACACAATCAACAGTATAGCATAAGAAACACACGAACAACTGTATAACACAAGAAACATTGTCAACAGCATAACATTTTTATAAGAAACACACTGTCAACAATATAACATATTTTATAAGAAACACACTATCAGCAATATAACATGTTATATAAGAAACACACTATCAACGCCATAACAGAAGAAACACTGTCAACAGTATTACATAAGAAACACACTATCAACAGTATAACATAAGAAACACACTATCAACAATATAACATATGTATAAGGAACACACTGTCAACAGTATAACATACGAAACACACAATTAAGAGTATAACATAAGAAACAAACTATGAAGAGTATAACATAAGAAATGCACTGTCAATTGTATAACATAAGACCCACACTGTCAACAGTATAACATAAGAAACACACTATCAACAGTATAACACAAGAAAACTGTAAACAGTGTAACATAAGAAACACACAATCTACAGTATAACATGTGCATTAGAAACACTATGAACAGTACAAAATGTTTGTGAGTATCACATTATCGACAATATTGCATGTTTTTTAAGAAACACACTATCAACAATATAACATATATATAAGAAACACACCATCAACAATATAACATGCATATGAGAAACACACTATCAACAATATAACATGTTTTACAAGAAACACACTATCTTCACTGTAAAATCTGTATAAGCAACACATTATCAGCAATATAACATGTTTTATAAGAAACACACCATCAACAATATAACATTTTTATAAGGAACACACTATCTAAAGTATGACACGTATATCAGAAACCTATTATCAACAATATAACATGTGTATAAGAAACACACTATCAACAATATAACATGTGTATCAGAAACACACTATCAACAATATAACATGTATATAAGAAACACATTATCTACAATATAACACACAATTTATAAGAAACACACTTTAAACAATACAACATGTTTTATAAGAAACACTCTATCAACAATGTAACATTTCTATAAGGAACGCACTATCAACTGTATAACATAAGAAACACACTATCAACAATATAACATGTGTATAAGAAACACATTATCAGCAATATAACATGTTTTATAAGAAACACACCATCAACAATATAACATTTTTATAAGGAACACACTATCTAAAGTATGACACGTATATCAGAAACCTATTATCAACAATATAACATGTGTATAAGAAACACACTATCAACAATATAACATGTGTATAAGAAACACACTATCAACAATATAACATGTATATAAGAAACACATTATCTACAATATAACACACAATTTATAAGAAACACACTTTAAACAATACAACATGTTTTATAAGAAACACTATCAACAATGTAACATTTCTATAAGGAACGCACTATCAACTGTATAACATAAGAAACACACTATCAACAGTATAACATAAGAAACACTATCAACAGTGTAACATAAGAAACACACATTCAACAGTATAGCATGTATATAAGAAACACATTATCAACAGTATAACATAATAAACACACAATGAAGAGTATAACATAAGAAACACACCATGAAAAGTATAACATAAGAAACGCACTATCAACAGTATAACATATGAAACACACTGTCAATAGTATAACATAAAAAACACACTGGCAACAGTATTATTTAAGAAACACTCTATCTACAGTATGACATGTATATAAGAAACACACTATCAACAAGGTAACATTTGTGTAAGGCACACAGTATCAACAGTATAACATAAGAAACTTTTTAATATTAGAACATACGAAATACACTATAAACAGTGTAATATAAGAAACACACAATGAAGAGTATAACATAAGAAACACACTATGAAAAGTATAACATAAGAAACACACTGTCAACAGTATAACATAAGAAACACGTTATCTACAGTATAACATATATATAAGAAACACTATGAACAGTGTAAAATGTATGTAAAAAACGTTATCAACAATATAACGTATTTAAGAAACACTATCAACAATATAACATGTATATAAAAACACACTATCAACAATATTGCTTGTTGTATAAGAAACACATTATGAAAAATATAACATGTTATATAAGAAACACACAGTCAACCATATAACATGTATATAAGAAACACACAGTCAACCATATAACATGTATATAAGAAACACACTATTAACAACCTGACATATTTTATAAGAAACACTATCTACAGTACAACATGTATATAAAAAACACACTATCAACAGTATAACATATTTTATAAGAAACACACAATCAACAGTATAACATTTGTATAAGAAACACTATCAACAATATGACATAAGAAACACTGTCAACAGTGTAACATAAGAAACACACTATTTACAGTATCACATGTATATAAGAAACCCCTATCAACAATATAACATGTATATAAGAAACACACTATCAACAATATAACATGTATCTAAGAAATACACTCAAAAATATAACATGTATATAAGAAACACACTATCTACAGTGTAAAATGTATGTAAGAAACACACTTTCAACAATATAACATGTATTTAAGAAACATACAATCTACAGTGTAACATATATAACAAACACGCCATCAACAATATAACATGTATATAAGAAACACACTATCAACAATATAACATGTATATAATAAACACACTATTAACAATGCAACATGTTTTATGAGAAACACACTATCAACAATATAACATTTTTATAAGGAACACACTGTCAACAGTATAACATAAAAAACACTATCAACAGTATAACATAAGAAACATACTGTCAACAGTGTAACATACGAAACACACAGTGAAGAGTATAACATAAGAAACACCTTTGAAGAGTATAACATAAGAAAAACACACTATAAAGAGTATAACATAAGAAACGCACTATCAACAGAATAACATAAGAAACACATTGTCAACAGAAAAACACAAGAAACAGAATCAACAATATAAAATAAGAAACACACTATCAACAATATAACATGTATCTAAGAAATACACTCAAAAATATAACATGTATATAAGAAACACACTATCTACAGTGTAAAATGTATGTAAGAAACACACTTTCAACAATATAACATGTATTTAAGAAACATACAATCTACTGTGTAACATATATAACAAACACGCCATCAACAATATAACATGTATATAAGAAACACACTATCAACAATATAACATGTATATAAGAAACACACTATTAACAATGCAACATGTTTTATGAGAAACACACTATCAACAATATAACATTTTTATAAGGAACACACTGTCAACAGTATAACATAAAAAACACTATCAACAGTATAACATAAGAAACATACTGTCAACAGTGTAACATACGAAACACACAATGAAGAGTATAACATAAGAAACACCTTTGAAGAGTATAACATAAGAAAAACACACTATAAAGAGTATAACATAAGAAACGCACTATCAACAGAATAACATAAGAAACACATTGTCAACAGAAAAACACAAGAAACAGAATCAACAATATAAAATAAGAAACACACAATGAAGAGTATAACATAAGAAACACACTATGAAAAGTATAACATAAATACATTGTCAACAGTATAACATAAGAAACACACTATAAACTGTATAATCTTTGTATAATTATGTAGCTAAGTATATCTCAGTACTTTTTTATATTAGTGTGTTCACATATTCTCTACATTATAAAAGTAATCTAACCTGAGTTGACTGTTTTATCTTAGGCTCCGTTGAGTGAACTAAACCTTCAACAGCCCCTGTTTGTAGGAGGTTTTAAAAGTTTGTTAGCAGTAAATCAGGATTCAGGGATAATCATTGGATTATCTGGAGCTATCCAGAGGATCATGGTGAACGGAGAATTGTGGGATAATCTCGTAGATAAAGCGACAATCTCTCACGGAATCACACCGTATGTTGGGCCCCCCTGCACAGAGGGGGTTTGTCTGAACGGAGGGATCTGTGTCCCCAAGCTGAACGAGTTCACGTGCCGATGTCCCATGGATTTTATTGGTCTGCGGTGTGAGAAGAGTAAGCCTAGTTTCTCTGTTTTTAAAAAGCAAACTTAACGGATGTTTTTATAAACAAATTTTTTATCTCTACCAGGTTTTAGTTTTGTTATTATCTGTGATTTGTTAATATTACTTGTTCTAGGTATGGCTGAAGAGGACCGCGATCGCCCGGTGTCTTTTAATGGTAGAACGTTTTTCAGTTTTCCAAACAGGATAACTAGAAGGTTGGTTTTATTATTTAAACAATTATAATATCGAGTAGTGTGTACAAATAATTGTAATGTTTGTCTTATTAAGTTGTCTTTAAAGCAGCATTAACAACTTAGGATATCTCCCTGGTGCCTTTAAAGTTAATAGAAATGTTAATAATAAATTTTGAATAGCATGAAAATAGCCACAGAAAAACAGTAACATTTATAAATAATTATTTACCTTAAAGCTCAGTTACCTAAGCCTAGTTCATTACAGACTTACTTGGAGTCTCTAATCATTGTTCATTATACATTTACAATAGAGCTCTATAAGCCTCGTTTATTATCGATTTACAATATCTTCTCTAAGGCTACTTCGTTATAGACTTACAGTACAGTCTCGTCCATTATAAACTAACATTACCGTGTCTAAGCCTTGTACATTATAGACTTAGAATGCCGTCTGTAAGCCTCGTTCATTCTTAACTTACAATACAGTTCATTATCGAATTACATACAGTCCCTAAGCTTTGTTTACTATACACTTTGAGTAGAACCTCTAAGCCTCGTTCATTATAGACTTACAACATCGTGTCTAAGCCTAGCTTATTATAGACTTACGACATCGTGTCTGAGCCTCGTTCATTATAGACTTACAACATCGTGTCTGAGCCTCGTTCATTATAGACTTACAACATCGTGTCTAAGCCTAGTTCATTATAGACTTACAACATCGTGTCTAAGCCTAGCTCATTATAGACTTACAACATCGTGTCTGAGCCTAGTTCATTATAGACTTACAACATCGCGTCTGAGCCTCGTTCATTATAGACTTACAACATCGTGTATAAGCCTCGTTCATTATAGACTTACAACATCGTGTCTAAGCCTCGTTCATTATAGACTTACAACATCGTGTCTAAGCCTAGTTCATTATAGACTTACAACATCGTGTCTAAGCCTAGTTCATTATAGACTTACGATACAGTCATGAATATATTTTTAAATTCTACTCACTGTACATTTCCAGTAAACTTACTTTATGGGATCTTTGGTTCTTCCTGTTAAGCAGTACTTCTGTGATACTAACAAATACCAATGGTTCTTTCTCTCTCTGCTCACAGTGAACGGCTATCGCTGGAATCTAGAGAGACAGGGTAAGACTCGTTTTATTTTTTTGTACAACTTGAACTGTAACAGGGACAAGCTAACAAAATATAGGTTTTGGTGTGAGATAACTGTTTGATGTTACTATCTTGTTTCTTCCCTGAGTGTTAACTTTCACTTACACGTGTCTATTACACTGAGTCACAGGGGTGTCGCTAAGTGGTTAGAAGGTTTACCCATGGGTGTAACAATACTCGGCGTTTCAATGTGATATTGGTTTTCTGTTCTGATTTTAAAGACACCAATTGGGTAGTCAGAGCACTGTTCAGTAGAATTGGGGTACTGGCCCCATATGCCAGTGCCTAGCGACGCCTCTGGTAAGTATTTTACTAAATACAAGTTAATTTTGATATTCGAGAAGTGTTTTCAGTAATCACGACTACAATATTAAGTTATTTATAATCTGATATTTAAGTACAGTTGACATTAGTTTCAAGTTCTGTATTCTCTTTCTTCTGTTGTTTTTATATTATATCAGACAGATATATCCAACCACAAGTGTATCATTTACCACTTCCTATTCGAGTTGTTTTTCTTTGTCTCAACCTTACTGTCAGGTCTCTATTGTCGTAGTTTTATCACCTTACTGTCCTGGAATATCACATATCTTCATTACCACGTCTTTATTTCTTGTACTGAGTTATTTAACATAAACTATTATACTGACATTTAGAAATATGTAATATTCTACAGCTGATTCAGTTGTGTGTCACATGGAAAACTTTATTTAAGTGGATTTTTCTTTCTTTATTTTACAGAGATTAAAGTTCACGATGTGAACCCGACCTTTACCATCGTGTCATTGTTTTTGTTTCTTTGACAGACTTCAAGGACAACGGGAAAACAGTTTTCGTATCAAATTTAGAACTGTAGAAAAGCACGGGTTGTTGTTATGGTTGAACAAAGGTGCCACGATACATGGTGACTACCTGGCCTTAGCTGTCGGAAATGGTCTTCTCGAGTTTAGCTTTAATCTTGGTAAACAGCGCCATCTGTTAATAATACGAAGTTTAATTCGAGTGGACGACGGTCTGTGGCATACTGCAGATATCATAAGGTACTGTCTGGAAATACAGCTTTGCAAATAACTAATAACAACTACAGATCATTTAATTAGAACATAAGTCCACAGTTTTCTGTACGAAAATATTTTTAACTCGTTTACATACGCCGAAAATATTTGTAAATAAAACCACTTACAACTCAAATGGTTTGTCAAGGTTTACATTAGTATATTATTAGAAAAACTGCCAATTTGTAAACTTATTATGTGATTGGTAAGCGATAAAATGAATTTTGAGACAACTAAAACACAATGGTTTATCGTGAGTACAAAAAGCAATACAAATATTATTATTACAATCGTTCGATATTTTTTAAAAAAATGTTCAGTATGCTGTGTTCTAATTTCCCTTTACAGGTGTTTTACCAGGAACGGTTCTAAATTAGGCCTAACAGAATTATGGGATGTAAATAACTACTCAGAGTGGATTTTGAATTAGGCCTACTAGGAACACGGAATGTAAATAGAGAATCACACACAGACTCAGAATTAGGCCTACTAGGAACACGGAATGTAAATAGAGAATCACAAACAGACTCAGAATTAGGCCTACTAGGAACACGGAATGTAAATAGAAGATCAGAAACAGACTCTGAATTAGGTCTACTAGGAAGACGGGATGTAAATAGGGGATCAGAAACAGACTCTGGATTAGGCCTACTAGGAACACGGAATGTAAATATAGAATCAGAAACAGACTCTGAATTAGGCCTACTGTGAACACGGAATGTAAATAGAGAATCAGAAACAGACTCTGGATTAGGCCTACTAGGAACACGGGATGTAAATAAAGAATCAGAAACAAATTCCGAAATAGGCCTACTTGGAACACGGAATGTAAATAGATAATCAGAAACAGACTCTGAATTAGGCCTACTAGGAATACGGAATGTAAATAGAAAATCAGAAACAGACTCTGAATTAGGCCTACTAGGAACACGGGATGTAAATAAAGAATCAGAAACAAATTCTGAAATAGGCCTACTTGGAACACGGAATGTAAATAGAGAATCAGAAACAGACTTTAAATTAGGCCTATTATGAAAGTGCAATGTAAATAGAGAATCAGAAACAGACTCTGAATTAGGCGTACTAGGAACACGGGATGTAAATAAAGAATCAGAAACAGTATCTGAATTAGGACTACTAGGAATACGGATTGTAAATAGAGAATCAGAAACAGACTCTGAATTAGGCCTACTAGAAACACGGAATGTAAATAGAGAATCATAAAATACTCTGAATTAGGCCTACTGTGAACACGGAATGTAAATAGAGAATCAGAAACAGACTCTGAATTAGGCCTACCAGGAATACGGAATGTAAATAGAGAATCAGAAACAGACTTTAAATTAGGCCTATTATGAACGTGAAATGTAAATAGAGAATCAGAAACAGACTCTGAATTAGGCCTACTAGGACACCCGGGATGTAAATAATCAGAAACAGATTCTGAATTAGGACTACTAGGAATATGGATTGTAAATAGAGAATCAGAAACAGACTCTGAATTAGGCCTACTAGGACACCCTGGATGTAAATAATCAGAAACAGATTCTGAATTAGGTCTACTAGGAATACGGATTGTAAATAGAGAATCAGAAACAGACTCTGAATTAGGCCTACTGTGAACACGGAATGTAAATAGAGAATCAGAAACAGATTCTAAATTAGGCCTACTAGGAATACGGAATGTAAATAGTGGATCAGAAACAGACTCTGAAATAGGGCCATCAGAAAATAAAGGACAAAAATAAGTGTTTGAAACTTTTACAAATGTAGATTGATGAAATTCATTTATGAACTTTTAATTTATTATTCAACATTAAATAAATGTATTATGTGACAACATAATAAAATCTTCATAAACTATAAAACAGTACACAGTCTGTGATATAATTTGTACACACAACTGTAGATGTGTTTCATGTTTTTAATTAATATATGTTTTGTATGGATACCTGCAACAACCTATGCACAAAGAGAAAACTACCTGGATAGTTTACCAGTTCTTGTTAATGAAAATCAATTTAATAACAAATAAATAAAATAAGTGTAATAATATTGTGTCATTCATTATTACCTATAATATATTGTATACAATAAGTTACCTGTGACAACCTACTGTACACAATAAATAACCAAATGGTTTACATAAAACCTACTTTATAATATCTTATTTTACAGAAAGAAAACCTTTGGTACACTTCGAGTAGACGACGGGCCTCCTGTGAGTGCCACCTCAGAACCTGGGGCCACGGAGTTAAACTCAGATGGTCTTCTGTGGCTAGGTTAGCAACCCTTTACTTTGTTTTTGTGTTGACCAGTGCAGAACTGAGATGCTTTTAATAGTAAAGTTTATACTGAAGATGGTTGTCTTTATTGTTGAATAGTGAAGTTTATACTGAACATGGTTGTCCTTATTGTTCAATAATGAAGTTTATACTGAATATTGTTCTCTTTATTGTTTAATAGTAAAGTGGGTACTGAACATGGTTGTCTTTATTGTTGAATAGTAAAGTGGGTATTGAACATGGTTGTCTTTATTGTTGAATAATAAAGTGGGTACTGAACATGGTTGTCTTTATTGTTGAATAATAAAGTGGGTACTGAACATGGTTGTCTTTATTGTTTAATAGTAAAGTGGGTACTGAACATGGTTGTCTTTATTGTTCAATAATGAAGTTTATACTGAACATGGTTGTCCTTATTGTTCAATAATGAAGTTTATACTGAATATTGTTCTCTTTATTGTTTAATAGTAAAGTGGGTACTGAACATGGTTGTCTTTATTGTTTAATAGTAAAGTGGGTATTGAACATGGTTGTCTTTATTGTTGAATAATAAAGTGGGTACTGAACATGGTTGTCTTTATTGTTGAATAATAAAGTGGGTGCTGAACATGGTTGTGTTTATTGTTGAATAATAAAGTGGGTGCTGAACATGGTTATCTTTATTGTTGAATAATAAAGTGGGTACTGAACATGGTTGTCTTTATTGTTGAATAATAAAGTGGGTACTGAACATGGTTGTCTTTATTGTTGAATAGTGAAGTGGGTATTGAACATGGTTGTCTTTATTGTTGAATTATAAAGTGGGTGCTGAACATGGTTGTCTTTATTGTTGAATAATAAAGTGGGTACTGAACATGGTTGTCTTTATTGTTGAATAATAAAGTGGGTACTGAACATGGTTGTCTTTATTGTTAAATAATAAAGTGGGTGCTGAACATGGTTGTCTTTATTGTTGAATAATAAAGTGGGTGCTGAACATGGTTGTCTTTATTGTTGAATAATAAAGTGGGTACTGAACATGGTTGTCTTTATTGTTGAATAATGAAGTTTATACTGAACATGGTTGTCTTTATTGTTGAATAATAAAGTGGGTGCTGAACATGGCTGTCTTTATTGTTGAATAATAAAGTGGGTACTGAACATGGTTGTCTTTATTGTTGAATAATAAAGTGGGTACTGAACATGGTTGTCTTTATTGTTGAATAGTGAAGTGGGTATTGAACATGGTTGTCTTTATTGTTCAATAATGAAGTTTATACCGAACATGGTTGCCTTTATTGTTGAATAATGAAGTTTATACTGAATATTGTTGTCTTTATTGTTGAATAGTAAAGTGGGTACTGAACATGGTTGTCGTTATTGTTTAATAATGAAGTTTATCCTCAACATGGTTGCCTTTATTGTTTAATAATAAAGTGGGTACTGAACATGGTTGTCTTTATTGTTGAATAGTAAAGTGGGTGCTGAACATGGTTGTCTTTATTGTTGAATAATAAAGTGGGTACTGAACATGGTTGTCTTTATTGTTGAATAATAAAGTGGGTACTGAACATGGTTGTCTTTATTGTTGAATAATGAAGTTTATACTGAACATGGTTGTCTTTATTGTTGAATAGTAAAGTTTATACTGAACATGGTTGTCTTTATTGTTGAATAGTAAAGTGGGTATTGAACATGATTTTCTTTATTGTTGAATAATAAAGTGGGTACTGAAAATGGTTGTCTTTATTGTTGAATAATAAAGTGGGTACTGAACATGGTTGTCTTTATTGTTGAATAGTGAAGTGGGTATTGAACATGGTTGTCTTTATTGTTGAATAGTAAAGTGGGTATTAAACATGGTTGTCTTTATTGTTGAATAATAAAGTGGGTACTGAACATGGTTGTCTTTATTGTTTAATAGTAAAGTGGGTACTGAACATGGTTGTCTTTATTGTTCAATAATGAAGTTTATACTGAACATGGTTGTCTTTATTGTTGAATAGTAAAGTGGGTATTGAACATGATTGTCTTTATTGTTGAATAATAAAGTGGGTACTGAACATGGTTGTCTTTATTGTTGAATAATAAAGTGGGTACTGAACATGGTTGTCTTTATTGTTGAATAATAAAGTGGGTACTGAACATGGTTGTCTTTATTGTTGAATAATAAAGTGGGTACTGAACATGGTTGTCTTTATTGTTGAATAATAAAGTGGGTGCTGAACATGGTTGTCTTTATTGTTGAATAATAAAGTGGGTACTGAACATGGTTGTCTTTATTGTTGAATAATAAAGTGGGTGCTGAACATGGTTGTCTTTATTGTTGAATAATAAAGTGGGTACTGAACATGGTTGTCTTTATTGTTGAATAATAAAGTGGGTGCTGAACATGGTTGTCTTTATTGTTGAATAATAAAGTGGGTGCTGAACATGGTTGTCTTTATTGTTGAATAATAAAGTGGGTACTGAACATGGTTGTCTTTATTGTTGAATAATGAAGTTTATACCGAACATGGTTGCCTTTATTGTTGAATAATGAAGTTTATACTGAACATGGTTGTCTTTATTGTTGAATAATAAAGTGGGTGCTGAACATGGTTGTCTTTATTGTTGAATAATAAAGTGGGTACTGAACATGGTTGTCCTTATTGTTGAATAATAAAGTGGGTACTGAACATGGTTGTCCTTATTGTTGAATAATAAAGTGGGTACTGAACATGGTTGTCTTTATTGTTGAATAGTGAAGTGGGTGTTGAACATGGTTGTCTTTATTGTTCAATAATGAAGTTTATACCGAACATGGTTGCCTTTATTGTTGAATAATGAAGTTTATACTGAATATTGTTGTCTTTATTGTTGAATAGTAAAGTGGGTACTGAACATGGTTGTCGTTATTGTTTAATAATGAAGTTTATCCTCAACATGGTTGCCTTTATTGTTTAATAATAAAGTGGGTACTGAACATGGCTGTCTTTATTGTTGAGTAATGAAGTGTGCACTAAACATGGTTCTCTGTAATGTTCAGTAATTAAGTGTACTAATA
Source organism: Carcinoscorpius rotundicauda (assembly GCA_011833715.1). Taxonomy (NCBI): domain Eukaryota; kingdom Metazoa; phylum Arthropoda; class Merostomata; order Xiphosura; family Limulidae; genus Carcinoscorpius; species Carcinoscorpius rotundicauda. Next base: position 180,294,969 of record CM022391.1, on the reverse strand, counting down.
TGTTTTCTTCTCTCCTCACCAATGCATTGTGTACTACGCTTGTGTATTTTAATAACGACTAACCATTTTGTTTTCTGTATTCAGGTGGGTCCCCTGCGCTTCCAACAGGACTACCAGATCATTATTACTTCGGTTTTAACGGATGTATAGCATCTGTTCTCGTAGAAGGAGAACCACTCTATGTCGTCATGCATGGGTCTGGTGCCGTTCGATTCTGTGAGAAGTCTTGATGGATTCTAATAGATTAGACTCTGGTCCTCGACGTAGATTCAAAGTAAACCGATAAGACCAGCAATATTTGCGGTGTGCCAACTTGTATTTAAGACTGTGTGGATATGTATATAGTCATTAATTACAAACGTATATGAAATAATCACGTAAAAAGAGATTCTAATAAAGATGTCGGATCGTTTCAAAAAATTCAAACGTCGTTACTGTTGGTTAATTCTCAAGAAGGACGGAAGTCACCATTAAAATATCGGGAGTTTCAAATAAGAGTCAATAAAAACTTTGACTTTTAAATTGTTTCTTTCAATTCACTCTTATTTGCTGACTTGTTAGATAAGATGTACAATGTTTTCCTCATTGACTTACCTGTTTGGGTTATGACCATAAGTTTTATTCATCTTATTCAGATTTCTGTCTTATGTGGTTGGTATTACCAACCATGTACACGTACAATAAAGTTTTTACGACGTAAAGTTGTCTTATACTAACTGTGTTACTCCGCGATTGTAAAATATATTTACGTTCCTCTTTCTCGTGTTTTATTACTCAGTTCACAGTTTTCAGGTGTATCAAACTTCTTTTCATTACTCGTATTTTGAATTTTAAAAATATATCTTGACAATTTCATAACACAATAATAGAAACTTTGTTAGTATAGTTTTTAAGTATTCGTTATTATCGTACTTATCAGACAAAATAATGTGATAACCTTAAACTTGAAAACAAAAGTAATCTCTTCTAATAATAACAATTCTAAATATATCATGTTCCATCCACACCAGAATGTTGTATTATAACACTAGAAGGAAGTTGAGCAGGAAAGACATTGACACTAAAATGTTGTATTATAACACTATAGGAGGAAAAACCGACACTAAAATGTTGTATTATAACACTGGAGGGAAGTAGAGGAGGAAAAACCGACACTAAAATGTTGTATTATAACACTAGAGGGAAGTAGAGGAGGAAAAACATTGACACTAAAATGTTGTATTATAACACTCGAGGGAAGTAGAGGAGGAAAAACATTGACACTAAAATGTTGTATTATAACACTCGAGGGAAGTAGAGGAGGAAAAACATTGACACTAAAATGTTGTATTATAACACTAGAGGGAAGTAGAGGAGGAAAAACATTGACACTAAAATGTTGTATTATAACACTCGAGGGAAGTAGAGGAGGAAAACATTGACACTAAAATGTTGTATTATGACACTAGAGGAAAGTTCGTAGAGAACAAAAATCATTCACACTAGAATTTTGTATTCTAACACAACAAGAAAGTTGGTAGAGCAGAAACAAAATTCATACAGCAATGTTGTATTATAATACTATACGGGAGTTTGTAGAGAAGACAAGACATTCACATTGCATTGTAAAATTATAACACTAGAGGGAAGCTGATAGAGGACGAACAAAATTCACACTGCATTTTGTATTATAACACTACAAAGAGGTTGGTAGAGGAGGGAAACATTCACACTGCATTATGGAACTATAACACTAGAGGGAAATTGCTAGAGAACGAACAAACTTCACACTGCAATGTTATACTATAACACTAGGGAAAAGTTGGTAAGGGAGCAAAACATTCACTCTGGAATGTTGTACTATAACACCAGAGGGAAGTTGATAAAGATGGAAAAAATCTCACTCTGGAATGTTGTATTATAACACTAGAAAGAAGTTCATAGACGAGGAACCGCCTTCATACTGGAATACTGTTTTGCGACACTAGAGTGAAGTTGCTAAAGGAGGAAAAACATCAAAACTGGAATGTTGTATTATAACATTAGAGGAAAGTTGATAAAACAGGAAAAACATTCACACTGGAATTCTGTGTTACAACAGTATAGAAAAGTTGGTAGAGGAAGAAAACATTCACCTTGCAAAGATGTATTATAACACTAGAAAGAAGTTGGTAGAGGAGGAAAACATTCACACTGCATTGTGGAATTATAACACAAGAGAGAAGTTGGTAAAGGAGAAAACACATTCATACTAAAATGTTGTATTATGACACTAGAGGGAAGTCGGTAGAACAGGAACAAGATTTACATTGGAATGTTGTGTTATAACAGTAGAGGGAAGTCGGTAGAAAACGAACAACATTCACATTGGAATTCTGTGTTATAACGGTAGAGGGATGTCGGTAGAACAGAAACAACATTCACATTGGAATTTTGTGTTATGACACGAGAGGGAAGTCGGTAGAACAGGAACAACATTTACATTAGAATGTTGTGTTATAACAGTAGAGGGAAGTCGATAGAACAGGAACAACATTTACATTGGAATGTTGTGTTATAACAGTAGAGGGAAGTCGGTGGAACAGGAACAACATTTGCATTGGAATGTTGTGTTTTTACAGTAGAGGGAAGTCGGTGGAACAGGAACAACATTTGCATTGGAATGTTGTGTTTTTACAGTAGAGGGAAGTCGGTAGAACAGGAACAACATTCACATTGGAATGTTGTGTTATAACAGTAGAGGGAAGTCGGTAGAACAGGAACAACATTTACATTGGAATGTTGTGTTTTTACAGTATAGGGAAGTCGGTAGAACAGGAACAACATTCAAGTTGGAATTTTGTGTCATGACAGTAGAGGGATGTCGGTAGAACAGGAACAACATTTGCATTGGAATGCTGTGTCATGACAGTAGAGGGATGTTGATAGAGGAGGAAAATCATCAACACTGGAATGTTGTGTTAATACTTTGGAGGTAAGTTGCTTAAGAAGGAACCACATTTACCCTGCAATGTTGTATCACAACCCTGAAGTGAAGCTGATAGAGAACAAACAACACGGAATCCTCTTGTAAACAGTTGAATCCAAATTATTTGATGTTATAAATCACCCCTGAACTTTTCTATACTTCAAATTAATTCACATTACTGTGGTGACATGTCTTTCTATTTAACTGGACTTTCTTTCACCTGGTCTACACTAACATGAGCTCTTATTTTCACTTGTTTTCTAACGACTTTACTTTGTCTAAGCAGTTCTAAGCTGGCACGAATTTATTTAACGGATTTATTTTAATATTTGTACGTCTTGAAACTTTTATTTGTTCATATTATTTTTAATTATATTATGTTTCCACTATCCACTAACAGATGGCAATAAACGACAGTTTATATTGTGTTACTAGCTGTCTTCAGTAAAACTTTATCTCAAGTCAATAAAAGTGGTCGGAATAATATAAAATGTACTTGATAAACACAACTAAAACAATTATTTTGTGTAATAGTTTTTAAAGATGATATAAACACTTATAATTATTTAGAAACGCCGATAATTAATAATTACATTCGTATTTAGTTTAAACTTTTAAAGCTTTTATTCTCACAGTGTTATGTTCACTGCTAAAAACCAGTGTATTCTTCAGCTGAATAATTCAGTGTACGTACAGAGAGTACTTGTATGATTCAGTATATGTGTACGGTAACTTGTGTGTTTCGGTAAATGTATAGTGAGTTCTGACAATAAAAATAAATAAATAAAAAAGTACAAATGATTCTATTTGAGTAAATAGGGAAGTTGACACTACAGTATTCCTATTATAAGGTATTAGTACTTTTAGTGGTTGACGGTACAGTGATCACATTATAAAGTATTGGTACTTTTAGTGGTTGACGGTACAGTGATCCAATTATAAAGTATTGGTACTTTTAGTGGTTGACGGTACAGTGATCCCATTATAAAGTATTGGTACTTTTAGTGGTTGACGGTACAGTGATCACATTATAAAGTATTAGTACTTTTAGTGGTTGACGGTACAGCGATCACATTATAAAGTTCTAGTACTTTTAGTGGTTGACGGTACAGTGATCCAATTATAAAGTATTAGTACTTTTAATGGTTGACGGTACAGTGATCACATTATAAAGTATTAGTACTTTTAGTGGTTGACGGTACAGTGATCACATTATAAAGTATTAGTACTTTTAATGGTTGACGGTACAGTGATCACATTATAAAGTATTAGTACTTTTAGTGGTTGACGGTACAGCGATCACATTATAAAGTATTAGTACTTTTAGTGGTTGACGGTACAGTGATCACATTATAAAGTTCTAGTACTTTTAGTGGTTGACGGTACAGTAATCACATTATAAAGTATTGGTACTTTTAGTGGTTGACAGTACAGTGATCCCATTATAAAGTATTGATACTTTTAGTGGTTGACGGTACAGTGATCACATTATAAAGTATTGGTACTTTTAGTGGTTGACAGTACAGTGATCCCATTATAAAATATTGATACTTTTAGTGGTTGACGGTACAGTGATCCCATTATAAAGTATTAGTACTTTTAGTTGTTGACAGTACAGTTATTTAATTAAGTATTAGTGTAGCCTAAGAGTTAGCGGTGTGTTGTGATGACTAATTGCTTGCAGTAAGTCAGTGAATGTTTCAGTGTAAGTTACAAGAATAAACATATTCTCGTAATTGGTTTCTTCGTGAGGTAGTGTTGTATTTTTACTGAAAACTAAATAAGTTAGGCCTACGTGCCTTTACCCTCGGAATTTTGTTAAAATGTTATATTTGACTTTAAAACTACCTTAACTTTGGGAACTTATGTCTAAAATTTTGTATTAAATTAGGCTTAAACTTAAAGGTGAACGTAACTGTGCTTTGTAGTGGTAAATTGACTGAACTTGTCATTATTCTTGCTATATAATCCAATGGTCGTTGTCAAAAGATATAACACATTAAAAACGTATATTAATATATACTAAATGTACACCTTGTAATATTTAGGCAGGAGGTTTGCTTTGGTAAATTTTCCATGTCATGAGAAGATCAGAAGGACGGATTGTGGTTGTATTTTTCATACCTACATCCCCCTGTTGAAGAAAATATCGCAGTTTTGAGCTAAAAGGTGTACTATAAGAGTGACAGTCAGTTCCCACTATTCGACTGAATAAGTAGCCCTCTAGTGACCTTGCATGATAATGATTAAAAAGCAAAAACAAGGTGTTAAGATTCCTCACCTGAAGAGGTTTATAGGTTGAGAGAGAGTTTGTTTTAAAGGCCGGTTCACTCATAATACCGGTGTAAGTAGCGATACTAAATTCTTTTAGTTTTTCACTAGACACGTGGTTGTTAGAAACAAACAAACCCCAAGACATATAATAAATGAAGCGTGTGAGCATTCGCTCCCCTGTGGCCGATGGTTTCAGAATTAAGGTACCAAGAATCCGCACTGAAAACGTGCTTAGAAAGGACTCCATAGTCTGTGGTTTGGTCTAAGCTCTTCTGGCATGTGAATCATGTTGTTATTACTGGTGTTTTTAACCAAAAAACGAGGGATTCAACTACTGTGAAACAGAAACAGAGGATGAAATAAGAGGTCGAACGTTCCGGAACAGAATTCCACCTCTCGAAGATTCAAGTTATTCGTCACAAAAGGAAGCTTTATAAACCAAACTTAACCAGTAAACAGGAAAATGTCTGTTGTGAAAGTTGTCTGTTACACCCTTGGTTCCAGGTCATTCTTATGTTCTAGTGGAAAATTTCACATCTGTATTTACCACAAGATGGCTCACTCGACCGTCGTCTGTCTTGTAACATACTCTGAGACAGTTAAAACCACTTTTTGGAAGTTTCGTGTTTCTACCTCAACTATTTGTGTAATAAACAGTTTTGGACACAGTTACTACCGAAAAGTCGTGTTTTACACTGCTGTTCAAGTGAAGTGTTCTTGGACACAGTTACTACCGAAACGTGGTATTTTAACACTGCCGTTCAGGTGAAATGTTCTTGGACACAGGTGCTACCGAAACGTGATATTTTAACACTGTTGTTTAAGTGAAGTGTTCTTGGACACAGCTACTACCGAAACGTGGTATTTTAACACTGCCGTTCAGGTGAAGTATTCTTGGACACAGTTACTACGAAACGTGGTATTTTAACACTGCCGTTCAGGTAAAGTGTTCTTGGACACAGTTACTACCGAAACGTGGTATTTTAACACTGCCGTTCAGGTGAAGTATTCTTGGACACAGTTACTACGAAACGTCGTATTTTAACACTGTTGTTCAAGTGAAGTGTTCTTGGACACAGTTACTATCGAAACATGGTATTTTAACACTGCTGTTCAAGTGAAGTGTTCTTGGACACAGTTACTACCGAAACGTGGTATTTTAACACTGCCGTTCAGGTGAAGTATTCTTGGACACAGTTACTACGAAACGTCGTATTTTAACACTGTTGTTCAAGTGAAGTGTTCTTGGACACAGTTACTATCGAAACATGGTATTTTAACACTGCCGTTCAGGTAAAGTGTTCTTGGACACAGTTACTACCGAAACGTCGTATTTTAACACTGTTGTTCAAGTGAAGTGTTCTTGGACACAGTTACTATCGAAACATGGTATTTTAACACTGCTGTTCAAGTGAAGTGTTCTTGGACACAGTTACTACGAAACGTGGTATTTTAACACTGCCGTTCAGGTAAAGTGTTCTTGGACACAGTTACTACGAAACGTCGTATTTTAACACTGTTGTTCAAAAGGAATGTTCTTGGACACTTTAATTAATTACTACACATGCGCACAGTTGTTCTAGTTACTACTCAGTATAATAGTCGTTATTTTTGTAGATATTTAACCTTTTCTAACTAGTTTAGATACAAACCAATCACAGTGTACCGTACAAGCACGTGACTGGGTGATATTACTGTAATATATCACTTTTTACCATTCTTCCTACCACTACCATAATTATTTCCAATACTTTACATTTGTTTCCATGATGTATCATGGTTCGTTTTTAAAGTTTGATTCTAAAATTTCCTTCTGTCTCTCTTGTCAGTCACAGTTTATGTACATCAGAAACAAAATCTCGTCTTTGTCCTCCCCCAAGTCAAGTGGATAACCGGTAAGTTTACGGAATTAAGACGAAAATGATTCGATTTGGATATTTGTGTAGCTTTGTCCTCAAACAAATAAATAAAAATCGTGTTTAGTGCATTTATTAACAATGGGACCACTCAGCGGTTGTTATCAGGGACCACTTAGCGGTTGTAATCAGGGACCACTCAGCGGTTGTAATCAGGGACCACTCAGCGGTTGTAATCAGGGACCACTCAGCGGTTGTAATCAGGGACCACTTAGTGGTTGTAATCAGAGACCACTCAGCGGTTGTAATCAGGGACCACTCAGCGGTTGTAATCAGGGACCACTCAGCAGTTGTAATCAGGGACCACTCAGTGGTTGTAATCAGGGACCACTCAGCGGTTGTAATCAGGGACCACTCAGCGGTTGTAATCAGGGACCACTCAGCGGTTGTAATCAGGGACCACTCAGCGGTTGTAATCAGGGACCACTCTGTGTTTGTAATCACTTGTGTGTACTTGGTAGCTGTTTACAGATGATTTAACGAGGGGTTCAGTTTGTCACGTGGTTCCGTCCCTAAATCGACTCATTCTTTACGTACAAATACGTGTCAGATATTCTTATATTCATTTAATTTTACACACAAAAAAAGAGACCTAGAGATGACCTAAGAAGGTCAAAACGTAAATACTAATACCCATTCCAGCCGTCCTGAGTTACAAGATACAATCTTTCGTTGGAGGTTGTCGAGCCATTAGCTCTTCCAGTAAAAGTCAGACCCAACAGACGTAAGACTCAATGTCAGATCAAACACAAGTAAGACATAGTTTCAGATCAAACACAAGTAAGACATAGTTTCAGATCAAACACAAGTAAGACATAGTTTCAGATCAAACATAAGTGTCCCCCGCTAGTGCACCGGTAAGTGTACAGATTTATATCGCTAAATTCAGGGGTTCGATTCCTCCTCGGTGGACCTAGCAGATAGCCCGATGTGGCTTTGCTATAAGAAAACAGACAAACATAAGTAAGACACAATGTCAGATCAATCGTAAGTAAGACTGTCTTCCACTGGGATTGTCAAATCGTCACATCTCATGACTGAATGCTAGGCCACAGAAGTTTTCAACAAACACACACAGTAACATTTTCAATCTACTTCTAACACGCTCTCTGAAATAAAATATCGAAATACACTTAAACTTTACGATAATCTGTTTTAACTATAAGAAGAAAAGAGAAAAATATAATAAAGTTGGCAAATAAAACTTGAACACTGATTTATTTTAAAGTTTTATTTCCGAAAATATTTAACTGTTAATTTCCAATTGCAGAAAAACTAAAAACAAACAAGTCCATGAGCTACCCTTTATAATATATAAACAAATGTAACAGTAAATGTGTTGGGTTTTATAAATATGCACAACATATGAAAACTGTGCTGTTTGTTCCCAGGCAGAAACGGAAGTCCAATGAAAACCCACGTGCCCTTCGTGATGGAAAGCTACTGGAAATTTCCTCTCGACATGGCAATTCACGCACGTGCTAAAAGTCAAACAAAAGGTCAACCCGCCAAGTTAACGTCTACTACTATCTAAACATCTTTCTTAGCGTGAAACAAGAAAAACAAAGAATCTGTCCCTTGATAAATAGTAAATATCAAACCAGAATATGATAGATATAACGGAAGGCTATCTTATTCATTACGAAATCAGGTGTTTTCTTTTCTCTCTCGTGTTGTAAAAGTAAGCGACTTCTTGATAAATGAAATTCTGTCGGATTTGACATCGTTTTAAAATATTTGATTTTTTTTGGATAATAAAGGAAGACATTATTTAAATTTTCCACTTTGCTCTATTATCTCCAATTCTCTGTCTCCCTATTTGTTCATGTTCTATCATTTTCAGTGTTTCTATTTTTCATCTTTTATTTCTTTCTTATCTCAGTATTAACTAAATAAGGTTGATATTCATTCTGCTTCTCGTTTACCTTAAAACCACACATTCCTTTTGAGATACATAATGGTTCTACTTCATTTTAAATTCCCACATTCCTTTTGAGATACATAATGGTTCTACTTCATTTTAAAACCCCACATTTCTTTTGAGATACATAATGATTCTACTTCATTTTAAAACCCCACATTCCTTTTGAGATACATAATGGTTCTACTTCATTTTAAAATACCACATTCCTTTTGAGATATATAATGGTTCTACTTCATTTTAAAGTCCCACATTCCTTTTGAGATACATAATGGTTCTACTTCATTTTAAAATCCCACATTCCTTTTGAGATATATAATGGTTCTACTTCATTTTAAAGTCCCACATTCCTTTTGAGATACATAATGGTTTTACTTCATATTCAAGAATTACAATAATATACAATAAGTGAGTTACAATTACACTATATATTTGTCATATCCAATACTAACTATACGTTTCATTCAATCTAGAGGGCTCCTAACGGGTTGTGAACACAAGAAACACAGCAGTGTTAAAAATACTAGTTCCTTATAACAAGGATAATTAATCACAACCGTGCCTCGTCAGACAGTAATACTTTTATGTAATAACACTTCAAAATAACTACTAAACTGTCAGGAGACAGTAGAGAATTTCTGTATCTGTTTTCTATATTACTACAATGTGTATGATACAGTGAACCAAGAACTCCCATAGCTTAATGTAGTTCAACTGATTGTTCGTCCAACTGTCTCCATCTTCCAGTCTGTAACTTTAACGCCTGTTTGTCTTATGAACATCTGTGTTTATCCAGTTATCTGGATTTTTCCTCTGAACTATATCGACTAGTAATCTGTTTATTTCCACATTTTTTCTTTTGCGTTTATTTTTGTATTTTTATTGTTTCGTTGTTACATATTCTTCTGCATTCTTGTTTGGCTATTTATTAAGCCTCTCGGTTCGTCTGCGAGTCACTATTTCGTCTGTTAATTACTCTCTGTACACACACAGAGTTTCTTTACGTATCTGCAACTATAGATTTTACTTTCTATATCTATTACAGATGTGTATCTATCAATTGTTCTATATTCTACCAAGAATATTGATTCTGCTGTGTAATTTAATAATCAAATACTCTACTCTTCTAGTGTATTAAAGTCTTTATGTATTGGTTTGATTTGGCATCCGTCCTACTGTGTTTGTGTCTCCAGATGCTAGGATTTAGTCTTCGTTATACACCACGGTAACAACAGCGTGGTTACGGTGGTTACATCTAACCAGAAAGATTATTTTATTTCTGAAGATGTAACCATATTTAACCTTAAGGTTTCATAGTTGTACGATTTAAACGTGCTCACGAGCCTGGTGAGGATTAACACTCGACGTCAAACTTTTTCTTTTTGTTTTCAATTCATACACCGGTACACGTGACACGTGTTAATGACTTCTCGATAACCTCAATAATCTGGAATGTTTGAGCCAAGTTTCAAGGAAAACAGCTAACGATATCCATGCGTTATTTAATCACTTGGATTGCAACTTTAAACGCAACGTTGTGTTAAACCTAATCTCCACCTAAAATCTCTCGTCCGAATTACACGATACGGCACTTATGAAAACGCCAATATGCGTCAAACCAAAACTAAATTAGCTAGTTTCACCAGCTTTTTCCAAAAACGTAACCAACGATTTGTTCATTGAAAACATAAGTTCAGTCAGTAGCAGCAGTGTGTCAACACAGTATATATTATACAGATATATCAGCGATAAAATATTTAGCTTAACTTCCTCCAAACTCAGCAGCAAGGATGCTAAAACAACAACTTTGTACCAAACTAAAATCATTAGCATTAAAGAAGTTCAAATACCAAATTACCTTATAAGTTTATTATCTTTAATACCATATCTTAATAAACACGTTACGTAGGACAAAAACAATAGTTCCCCGTTTTAACGCTCTGACAATGCTCTTCAGCTGGAACGATCACATTGTGCCTAAAGCCAGCTCCTGAGGGAGGGTGACAAAGTGGAAACTGAGTGATCTAAAAGCTATATAACCAGACACAGAGGATCACACACAGACACATTGTTCACTAGCACTCTAAATGTTTAGTTATGGAAGACAATTTTAGGTGTAAATTTGAAAAGGTTTATTTTATATTTTTTTAGTTTTTGAATTCTTAACATTCATCTCCACCCCTCATGAGCAGATGAAAGACAATATTAAGACTATAAGACTAATAGAAGCACTAATGTCATACTCAGATATCAAGTTAGATGTCGTGTTTGGTCTGTTATATTAATTGGTTTTTATTTTTGGGTGAAATAATATCACTTTTGTTAAACATTTTGTTATGACGAGCATTCAACTACACTAATATGTTCGTAACGTAGAAACGTATAACATTAAAGTAAACATTATGTATTTCAGGAAACATATAACATTATGTTTTACAGGAAATATATATCATTAAGGTGAACATTATGTGTTTCAGAAAACATATAACATTGATATGTATTTCTTAAGCACAGTCCAGTCTTTTAAACAAAAAAAACATCGTAAATAGCTGTATTCACCTTACTTGTATGTTACTTTAAAACCACGTACTCCATTGGATATCTCTGATGGTCGTCATATTCACCTTACTTGTATGTTACTTTAAAACCACGTACTCCATTGGATATCTCTGATGGTCGTCATATTCACCTTACTTGTATGTTACTTTAAAACCACGTACTCCATTGGATACCTCTGATGGTCGTCATATTTCACTTTGGTCTGAGAACGTGCATTACTCTTACTTTGTGCAACCCATTTTCTTTATGAACACAATAATACGTCTTCCAGTTTCTCACAAATCTCACTGAAGACTCAAGTTTACTAATACAAAACGTCACATGTTGTGACAGCAAGATAGCGAATAGAGAAAAGTTTCCATCATATGCTGGAAATATTCCAATGGTGACAACTCTTCATGTATTATGTGAGTAGATAGTCACTGTTGCATAACACATTATGGAGTGTCTGTCTCTTATCTTCATTATATCTGTTGGCTTTATAAACGTATGTATTCAGTATATAATTTCAGACTGTTATTACAACTGTTAAATTTTAACCAGATTCATTGAAACTAGAATGTCAGACAGTTGTTACAACTGTTGGATATTTAACGGTATATATTCAGACTAGAATGTCAGACAGTTGTTACAGCTGTTGGATATTTTAATCAAATAGTTTTATACTCAGTACGATGTATTCACAACAGTGTTTTCTCGAATTAGATACCAGACATCTGGTGTAACGAGTGGATACAATAGGAATCCTGGTATTTGACTGAGTTTTGTTAGCTTGTTATACTTGTTGCAAAAACCACGTGATGAAATGAAATAAAAACCACTTTTTATTAATTGCTCACATGTTTCTTGGCAACAGAATATCCTTGTAAGATATTAACACGATATTTGTCCTTTCAAATGTATGATTTTACGTGTTAAAATGACGTAGAAATGGAGATGTGAAGTACGAGAATATATGAAATTTAATGAAGATAAAACAGATAGTACGAGGTAGGTCCAGCTTTTAATACTGAAAATAATCTCAGGAACAAGGTAGGTCCAGCTTTTTATACTGAAAATAATCTCAGAGGCAGGGTAGGTCCAGCTTTTTATACTAAAATAATCTCAGGGACAAGGTAGATCCAGATTTTTATACTGAAAATAATCTCAGGGACAAGGTAGGTCCAGATTTTTATATTGAAAATAATCTCAGGGACAAGGTAGGTCCAGATTTTTATACTGAAAATAATCTCAGAGGCAGGGTAGGTCCAGCTTTTTATACTGAAAATAATCTCAGGAACAAGGTAGGTCCAGATTTTTATACTGAAAGTAACAGTTTTACAGTTTTAATTCTGCAGATAAATAAAGATTCTTGATCAGTAAGTACGAGGAAACCTTAGCCGGTCATGGACTTGTAGTTGTTATGGATGTGGTCTGATTTAAAGGTTTCATGATCCGGCCTAGTAGTTGTTATGGATGTGGTCTGATTTAAAGGTTTCGTGATCCGGCCTTGTAGTTGTTATGGATGTGGTCTGATTTAAAGGTTTCGTGATCCGGCCTAGTAGTTGTTATGGATGTGGTCTGATTTAAAGGTTTCGTGATCCGGCCTAGTAGTTGTTACGGATGTGGTCTGATTTAAAGGTTTCGTGATCCGCTGCCGCACAAACACTTTATGATTCACGGACAATGGTTGTATTATGAGAGTGACAGTCAAACCCCACACTCCAGAACTGGTTTGTAGGTTTTGTTGACTAGCTACATTACCCTCAGTTTATAAGTTTAAAACAAAATACTATTATGTGCAGATGGCTCTCGCGTAGTTTCCAAACGAAAGGAATAAAGAAAAAAACCTCTCTCAATAAGGAAACTGAAGCCTTTCTAAGCACGTGTTCTAGACTAGCCTAAATCCACAATTATGATCCTAATATATTTAAACCAATGGCTTGGTTTGAATATCGCGCTAAACTCCACGAGAGTTTTCTACGCTAGTCTTACCGAATTTACAAGCAAAAGACTAGAGAAAAGACAACTGGTCATCACCATCAACCATCAACTCTTTTACTAAAGAATAGTGGGATTGACCGTCAATTTATAACGCCCCCACGACTGAAAAAGAATATTTGTAAAATTAAACCCAAAGCTACACACTGGGCTTTCGGTGTTCCGTCTACCTTGGCTATCGAAATCCGACTTTTAGCGTTGTAAGTCCTCATACATAATGCTGTGGAGAGCTGAAAGGATGAGTATGTTTGCAAGAACAGGGATTCGAACCTCCTGGTTTGAGCGTTGAGTATATAATATCGAATCTCTAAACTTATATCTCATCGTTTCATTAAACATTTCAAAAATTTAATTTCACATCTGTTTATTTTGAATGTAACTCTCCAATCATTCAGATTCGGGAAACAGTGAATTCTGTTTCCTAGTGATGTATTTATATGACATTTTGGACATTCTACCTAACATAACGTGAAATTTCTGATTATCAATCATACTCATGTTTGACTTAAATAAGACATATCATATTTGACAATAGAATGCTAGGTAACTGGTCACTAGATTACTTTTTGTTTATAAAACAAGACTTACTTTATATTTGTTTCAACACTAGTTAAATTTTATAAGCTGTTTAGTAGCTTAACGGTAAGTGTAAAAATTTATAAAATTAAAAACCGGGTTTCGATACCAATAGTGGGTACGGCAAAGATAACCCTCGGTATAGATTTGTGTTTAACAATAAACAACACAAACTTCTAAAATTACATGTGTGTTTCTCTACTTTTATTTTAAATTTTCTATACAAATATATACACACATTTCCATAACTTCCACACTACATTCAAAACACAGACAAAAATGTAATAGCAACAAAATTGTATACTGTACGAGCTATGAATAAATATAACTTTTCTATCAACAAGACAAAGGTAGGTATTCAAATTCCAAATACCTTTTGTACATTTATTACAGAATTTAGAGGAGTAAGTAAGAGTTGTCTTTACACATATTTCATTCATTTCTACCAAGGTTTACACATAAAGTCACTATCATCTAAACCTGACATTATCATCACCAACTTAACCTGACAGTTACCATCATTAGATTTAAAAGTTAAACACGAACAGATATGAAATTTATAATTTGAAATGTTTAATGAAACGATGAGACATATAACTTTAGAGATTCGATATTTTATACTCAACGCTCAGAGCTGAATGTTTAGTTCACATTATAAATCTCATAAGTTTAATGGGGAAATGTAAGTTTAGAATAAAACATTTGTGGAATGTTCAACGCTTTATTTCATTTTTCTGATGTTTGAATTTCGAGTTTTAATTATTACGTAATTATCTTCCCTCCCATTGGTTAGCCACCCACAAATTTATGTAATACCTTTTATCTGATTGTTGGAGATCTCTTTAGTTTAAATTATTTGTATAAATTTAATATTTATGCGTTTAATAAATATTATCCAGTAAGAATATTTATTAATTTATAAAAACAATTATTTTATTAACTGATAGTTAGGTAAAAATTATTTACATTGTTGATGTATTATTTGGACAAGTCGTCACTTATTTGAAGTTAAGCACAAAGCTACACTATAGACTATTAGTGTTCTGCCCATCAAGCCCATGGCAACCAGTTTCCGCAGAATTATTCTTGTGCCACTGGGGGAACTTCCTTGCTTAAATGGCTTAGCTGGTTAAATCTCGCTAGTTGTTGTTATGTGGATGACGGACAAGAGGATTGCAAACTGTATTTATACTCAACTGATGGTTTGGTTGAGTGGATTTTAATCATTATGAAATATTAGTCGTATTATCTCAGAATGCGTAAGTTTAAATTAAATTGTGTATAATATTTATTGGTGAAATGTCATCATTTAAATTACTTTAACTTGTTTTAGTTGTAATTAAAATAACCAGTTTGATTACGTACAGAACATAACACTAATTCTATATTCTCGATACCAGTATTGTAAACAACGAGAAGTGATCGTTTGTCATGAAAAACGTACTTAGATTTAGATAATCAACAATGACCCTTATATCTTGTTTGTTTCACAAGCTAGCATAGATTTGATTAGCTTAATTAGAGCTTTCTTCTACCTGTACCTTCAGCTCACGTCATCATATATTAGTTTCGAAACATAAGTGTGTAGGAAGATAGAGGGCGCTACAAATTTGGGGTTAATTTCACGTTAATTGAAATTAAATGTTGATTCAAATAATCGATTGCAACTACTTCTAGAGTACGAAATATGTTGGGTTATTATGAGTGCAAAACTGTACTTATTCTAAGAGTAACGCTGGTAATGAAACGCTATCATTACTAAATTACAAATATGAATTTAATCAAAACCATAACGTTATCTGACTATGATACCAAGAAATGTTCTTCTTTTCTTTTACAGTATTACAGATAAATATTACACGATGTACTAACACGGTGGACATGTGGGGGGTGATTGATATAGCAGACATGTTTGAATAGAGATTAAAAAAAAAGACGAAATGCTTTGATTGTTTGAGCTAAAAGCAATTTGTGTCGCCTTCGATACTTTTTAAGTGTGGTTTTTATTTTATAGACTGAAACATCAGTCACCTATCTTTGAGTCGATCCATCAGAGGGCGCAACAGACATGAGCAAATTTCCGATCGTCCTGGAATAACTATTGATATTTCGTAAGAAAATTTGTTTGTTTCTTTGTTTGTAGTTAGGCACAAAGCTATACATAGGGCTATGTGTGCTCTACCTACCATGGTTTTCGAAACCTGATTTCTAGTGCTAATAGACAGACATTTCTTTGTGCAACTGGAGGGGGGCAGTAAAAAACAAGCGGCCATTTTATTCCCAACTCATTTACACAAATTATTTAGAAACTTTCAAATCATGCGTTTATTTTACTAAGTACGTCACAGCTGACTTTAGTGTTTTCCTGTACGTAAAAATAAACAATAATATAACGGTTTTCAGGAAAACATAACGTAGATAATGAATTTTCGCTTCGCGTTAAAACAGGTGTATTACATTTCACAGTGGTCCCCACAGTACACTCTTTAACCAATACACGTGCTCTTTGTTTTTAACCAATCAGCTCCAAACCTGCCGTCAAATTACATTCACTAAAATAATAGAAAGTCATTTAGCGTTTTCTGTATTTAAAAAATGACGATTAACGTTTGCTTGGCGTTAGAATTAAAAACTCTCGTAGAAGAGGTGTGGCCTAATGGTTGATGTATCGAACTGTGGATCGTTGTTATAATTTTATTTTTAAGCTATAAATATCACGTACATTAATTTAGTCGAAAGCAAATAGATTTGTCTATTGTAACTAGGGCCTTCACGAAAATATTTTCGAAAAATTAGTGCATTATATTTGTTCTTGTATCTGATCACGAATTTTCCATAGAAGTATTTACAATGTAACTATCGTTATTACGTTAAATATATTTAATACTAGCTTTGTCAATTCTAAGCTAAACGAAATATCTTGTATACAGTAGATTCATTTTTATGTCGTCTTTCTTTAAGAAGTGTTGGTAAAATATGTTAAAAGTTGCACTCTCAAAAGTTTATTAAGACTCTCTTCAATGAATTACATTTTTTTTAAATATAAGGTTTCAATAAATAAACCATACATGTCTTGATGTGGATGTTACATCATTTAACCTAGTTTGTTTAAAAAACAAAAGCTCTATTTGTGCTATAGAGGGCGCTACCAACACCAATCAACAACTATCTTGAATCCTTTCTGAGAGACTGTAGCATTGATCTATCATACTCTGCGACGTAACAGCGGCACCAGACAACTCAGAGAACGTTCAAGGAGATACCGTGTTATCCAGGTCATTCAAACATTTTATGGCCTAAGTACTAGTGGCCCTATTAATTCAAGAATAAAGGCCTGGTCAAGGACTGAAGGGTTTGCATTTTGCGAACGATTACTGACCATGTCAAAAACAATGGCAAGGTTGCACGCCAGACAACTGGCGAACGACACACATCAGTATCGGTTTGTTGGGCCTTACCGACTAGAGAAAACACTAGGGAAAGGCCAGACAGGTAAGAATAACTGACTGAGCGTACAATTTCCAAATTTGTTTGTTTTTGTATTGTTTAACAAGCGTGATGTTTACGAACTTGAATGTTAGGACTAAATAAATAAGTGATACTTTTATTGATTTTCAATCGTCAGCCGTTCTCGAGTCAAAGCAAGTATTGGAGAGAAATTTCTAACTCTAATAAGATAGAATTGTTCAATAACCCATATTTACAAAATAATGCACTGCAGATGAGTCTGATATTTGAGAAGTGAAGTTTGAAACTATATATTTTCATCTCAAAGTTAATTTCAAACTTCAAGAGGCTGTAAAATCGCACTCGCTCGAACGCTGTTCTTAAATAGAACTTCAGATGAAAATGAAGACTAAATGTAACACTGCAGATGGGTTGATTAAACGCTGAAATAAAACACAAGTAAACTTTAATTATTGGCCTTATCATAGAATATGTTAAGAGATTAGATTCAGCTACTTTTTAAGTAAGATTTATTACTGGTTTACTCGCTTGTTAGTTACAATAATATTTTAATTCGAATTAGACTTTTTTCATTGTACTTACAATTACTGGTATTAGTATCACGCGTGACAAATAATGTGTAGATAACCAGAAAAATTAAAGAAATAAATAATTTTTGAAAAAAAGTATAGTGTTAAAATAATTCTTTAAAATTGCTTTATCAACATAATTATGAATAATAGTTATTTAGCTGAATATGTGAACGAATACAATTTTTTTAGGCTGTTGTATGAAACTTGGTTGTTAGACTTGTATAAAACTTTGGGGTTTTGTAAATCAGATACGTAAGTAGGACTTGTTTTATTTGTCGGACTTTGACAAGTTTTGGTAACTTTCGAAATGTGTTTGAAACTCATAATCATAAGTCAGAGAGAGATTAGAATTTAGAATCGCTGGGAAAAATACAACACATGAATCGCCTTCTACGGTCAAAAGTGATATAAATATTAGGCTATTTAAATTTTACGTGTGTTATTCTGTGTTTATTTCCATAACATGCTGAATTATTCATTTATTTTAAAGTTTCGTGTATATTTTTAAGTTTTGGGGTTTTTAATTACGTTGAATAATTTCAAATATAAGTTTGGTTGTTTGCCTCGAATGTCGATGTCTATACATATTTCTGTGAACATATATCTACAGTGAATTCCGATACGTCACAATTGGCAAATTAAGGAATTTATATATAAAAAAAAGTCAGCAGATGTGTAGTGCTTAAAGCAGTTCATAGGCCTAACGGTTTTTGTTTTTTTTTAATATTTCGTCTGCTTTCAGCGTATAAACCAAACCTTTCAGAGTAAATTGCTGCATACATAAATAAGGTTTAATAAATATTTCTCATCGTCTAGCCCAACTAATAAATTATTGAGTTGATGGAAAAGTGTATCGGTCAGTGACTCGTGGAGACAAAAGGTAGTTCTGAAATACTGTCTAAAGGGTGTTCGGAAAGTCACTGTGCGCTTTTGTATGTATTAACAGACATGTTTCAATATAGAATACCAGATGATGTGACAGCCTCTCTTATAACGGTGTTGGTTACTTTAGAGAAGTGTGTATATACTCTAAATTTTGTAGGAAAATATGGTTTCACAATTAAACTGAGTAAACAGTACCACGAATCTATATAAAGCATTACAAAGCGCTCGTGTTTGTGTTTGTTACGTGAGACTGAAGTGAAAAAAACTAAATGATTATCACACGTCTACTACTGTAAGTTGTAAGTTATGTCGTCAACTGTGTCGTCTACCACTGTAAATTGTAAGTTATGTCGTCAACTTCTCGTCGATCCAACTTCCTGCCACGTTGTCAACTGAAGAACTGGTAGATTCACATAATACAAATTTCATAAGTATAGTTATATCAGAATTCAGTGATTTTTTTCGATTAATTTCTCATTCACTATTTATTAAAATCTCTAATTTCAGCTTCTTGCCATATTTCTGACTAAAAATAAGCTTAGCTCCGGAAGAATCACGTAATACAAAGTTCACGAAAGAAATACGTTATTTATTATAAGCACTTACTGCTCGGTTGATGAATTAAAACTTGTAAAAACAATCAGATTTGATGCCCTAAATGTCAGTGACTTTTATCCGTATAAAGAGTGTTTGTTCGTTTGTTTTCAATTTCGCACAAAGCTCCTCAAGGGCTATCTGTGCTAGCCGTCCCTAATTTAGCAGTGTAAGACTAGAGGGAAGGCAGCTAGTTATCACCAACCACCTTCAACTCATGTGCTAAACTTTTACCAACGAATAGTAGGATTGATCATCACATTATAACGCCCCCACGGCTGAAAGAACGAGCATGTTTGGTGTAACGGGGATTCGAACCAGCGACCCTCAGGTACTAGTCGAGGCCCTATAAAGATGATTTCTAGGTTAATTTTATTTTCTTAATGGCACCGAATAAACTACAGACAATAAACGCTTTCACAGAATCCAACAACCTTGAGGTTTTGTTTGAGCCTAATCCAGACTTTCTACTGGTCTAAGTGTAACATGACCATAAAAAGGATCTTATATTCTAAGTGAGACCTAGATCAATTACTTTTCAGCATAAAAAAGATTTTGTAGATGGCCTTGTTTTTAAAACTCTTTGACCAAGTAAATCGGATTTGGTTTCTGTGAAATATCCTACAGGGTAATCTAGCATCACCATGGTTTTCTTCCTCTCGTGTCGTCCAGTCCATTTTGTTAATGTACTTTACTTTTAGAAAACTTGTTTGCGGGGTTTTACAGTTTAAAGATCTCGCGAATCAGTGATTTACAGTTTCATGACAAAAGTGACAGATATCCCACCTGAAGGGACCGTCCTGTACTTTCAGCCGCTAAAATATTTCGATGTGGAAGGACGTTTGTTACACGTGAATTATGTATATTTGAAGCTGGAGTGCTTATTTTCTTATTATTAAGCACAAAGCTACACAATGGGCTATTTGTGGTATGCCTACTGCAAGTATCGAAACTCGATTTTTCATGCTATAAACCCACAAGTTTGCCGCACTGTCACTGGGGACGATTGGAAAGAAACAAAGTGGGAATCATTTACTAGACACCAAGTTAAAACTGGAATCTCTTAAAGTCGTATGAAACTACCTAGCCTGTCTCTATTATTATTTTGATTTCACTGTTTCACGTGGGTAAAGTGGCATGGATTTATCAACATGCCACACCATTAAAAATCTGCATGACTACATGAAGAGAAGTTAGAGAACCTATTTTTGTGACATTTTTTCACAGATAAACGACGTATGACAAAGACAAGATATGACGACACAGGGTAATGTAATGCACTCTACTCGCTAAAGTATAAAGTTCTCGTTGAAAATCGTATGGTGTCGCCGTTTGGCTTTCGCAATCAGTAGGTTGGCTGTAACAATCAGCTCTGCAGATAAACTGATGAATGTTACGACTTAGTGCCAGCGAAGTGTTGGAAACCTGGTAGGCCTAACGTTTGTGACAAAAGTCACGAAATTGTTAGATATTTTTTGTACAGCATGGTGTTTCAAACAATAAGACAAATTTTGGTACTAAATGAAAGACCTCGTAGGAAATAGCTTTTGTGAGACAAAAGTAGATCTCAATTCATTACGCGTCTGATTTTAAATCCGCAATGTATGAGTTAGGAGTAATGCGTAATTAATACATGTATATGTAATACATATGTAAACGTGATTTTAATTAAAAAGTATGACGTGGCACATATCATAGATCACTGTCGTGGTTTTCATGTTGTGTTAGTTGAATAAGTTTGATTCAAACTTTTTAGGACACGTGCAGAAAGGAAGCATGTCACTTTGGGAATCTACGGTAGCCCTCTATCGGCCAACTGTTACATTTAAAATACCGGCTACATTGTAATTCAATTAAAATATCACTTTGACCAGATACAAAATATTAGTTTCGGAACTAATCATTCATGTTTTACCTTCCTTAATTTTTTTTCTAATCTCTTCCTGTCAGTCCCATCCATTCATAACGTCTGGCTTCGTAGAACTAAACTAAAATAATAGCTAGATGCGTAAGCTGTGTTTCATAGAGAACACGTGGGATATGGTGACTCAATGTATAGTCTCTACATGTTAATTTTCACTGCGACAAGTTTTGAAACTAACGCTGTACCTCGTATATACGTATATATTTAGTTACGGTGAATTTCATAAATACCGATGTTAAAAAACAAACATGTTAAGTTCACTTGGTTATCGTTTTCTATTAACCTCTGCCTATAAACGTGGACTGACCGGTGTTTCAGATTAACCTCTGCCGATAAACGTGAGCTGACCGGTGTTTTAGATTAACCTCTGCTTATAAACGTGAACTGACCGGTGTTTCAGGAGTATTACTTTTAAAATTTATAGAAGCGCACAATTTCCATCTCACCCACGTAGGAACAAAGTGAAAAAACGTAACGGTTCAACCACCCATCTCACCCACGTAGGAACAACGTTGAAAAACGTAACAGTTACAACCACCCATCTCACCCACGTAGGAACAACGTTGAGAAACGTAACAGTTACATTCGAGTGTAATATAACAACATCTACAGACGTAGTCTAACTTAATCATTTATAAAGTTTCTTCTTCAAAAATTGGGTCGAGTTCCAAAATATCCATTGAGTAAAGTGTTCAACATCTTTATTGGTAGTATTCCTAAATCCCTGTACTTTGTATCAATTCGCCCAACAGTGCACTTCTAGGCTATTTAATGCTATATAAATTGGTTGTCAAGACGACGAGACCATCAATGGGCAGCGAACTAAATTCCAGGATGAAGTTCATCTGTCACCTCAGCTGTTACTGTCAGTTGAAAGACGTCGAGACACGAACCTCTCGGACTTGCTCACCCATGATATCGCTGGGTTTCATTTTCTGTCAACATCTGCCTTTAAGGTGTGCTGTTTCTTCGTTTTTATATGTATGAAAACGGAACTAATTTTGGCAGCTCCAGATAAGATAAGCTGAATATAAAACCTTACGTTTGTGTTCGAGAACAATCTATGATGAAAGTTACCTCCTTCACCAAACCAAAATAACAAAGCATGCTACTTTACTCAACTAACACAATGTAACCAGAACAATGTAACATGTATTCCACAGCATTTAACCTCAAGGATCTTTCTAAAGTTTGACACAGCTTATTTTGAATCAGTTATCGAGTATCGCACACTTTTAAATTATTCAATGGCCAACACATACCTGAGAATCACACATTATACTGTTATAAGATAAATTAGCCAGATGTTTACCAACACCTACAGAGCCTACACCAACAATAAGTTAATTATTCAGTTACTGGTGAACACCTATAGGACAACACGACCTATACCTATAATAAGGTAAATTACTCAGTGATTAACCAACACCAACATGACCACACATCCTTCACCTGTAATAATATAAATTACTCAGTGATTAGCCGATACTTATTATATCACACATCATACACCTGTAAAAAGATAAAATATTCAATGATTAATCAACACCTATAGCACCACACATCCTACACTTATAATAAGATAAATTATTTAGTTACTGACCAATATCTATAGGACCACACATTCTACACCTCTAATTAGATAAATTATTCAGTTACTGACCACACATCATACACCTGAAATAAGTTGAATTATTCAGTGATTCACCAACTTCTATAGGACCACACATCTTACACTTGTATTAACATGAATTATTCATTGATTAACCAACACCTATAAGACCACACATCATACACCTGAAATAAGATAAATTATTCAGTGGTTACATAACATCTATACGACCACACATTCTACATTTGTAATAATATAAATTATTCAGAGAATAACCAACACCTGTAAGACCACACATTCTAAACCTATAATAACTTAATTATTGAGTTATTGACCAACACCTATGGAACCACACATCTATAATAAGATGCATTATTAAGTGATTAAAGAACAGCTATATGACACCACACCAGACGCTATAATAAGTTAATTTTTCAGTTATTGACCAACCTCTAATGGACAATACGTCCTACATCGGTAATAGGATAAATTGATTCAATAACACAGGTGCCATAAGATAAATTATTCTGTGATTAACCAACATCTATATAACCAAACTTCCTACACCTATCACAAGATGAATTATTTAGTGATTAACCAAAATTTATAGAAAAACACATCCTACACCTACAATAAGTTAATTATTCAGTCACCGATCAACACCTATAGGACCACAACTCCTACACCTATTATAAAATCCATTATTCAGTTACTAACCAAGACCTATAGAATCACAACTCCTACACCTATTATAAAATCCATTATTCAGTTACTAACCAACACCTATAGGATCACAACTCCTACACCTAATATAAAATCCATTATTTAGTTACTAACCAACACCTATAGGACCACAACTCCTACACCTATTATAAAATCCATTATTCAGTTACTAACCAACACCTATAGGACTACAACTTCTACTCCTTTTATAAAATCCATTATTCAGTTAGTAACCAAGACCTTTCGGACCACAACTCCTACACCTATCATAAAATCCATTATTCAGTTAGTAACCAACACCTATAGGACCACAACTCCTACACCTAGTATAAAATCCATTATTCAGTTACTAACCAACACCTATAGGACCACAACTCCTACTCCTTTCATAAAATCCATTATTCAGTTAGTAACCAACACCTATAGGACCACAACTCCTACACCTATTATAAAATCCATTATTCAGTCACCGATCAACACCTATAGGACCACAACTCCTACACCTAGTATAAAATCCATTATTCAGTTAGTAACCAACACCTATAGGACCACAACTACTACACCTATTATAAAATCCATTATTCAGTTAGTAACCAACATCTCTAGGACCACAACTCCTACACCTAGTATAAAATCCATTATTCAGTTACTAACCAAGACCTATATGACCACAACTCCTACTCCTTTTATAAAATCCATTATTCAGTTAGTAACCAACACCTATAGGACCACAACTCCTACACCTATTATAAAATTCATCATTCAGTTAGTAACCAAGACCTATAGGACCACAACTCCTACACCTATTATAAAATTTATTATTCAGTTAGTAACCAAGACCTTTCGGACCACAACTCCTACACCTATCATAAAATCCATTATTCAGTTAGTAACCAACACCTATAGGACCATAACTCCTAAACCTGGTATAAAATCCATTATTCAGTTACTAACCAAGACCTATAGGACCACAACTCCTACTCCTTTTATAAAATCCATTATTCAGTTAGTAACCAACACCTATAGGACCACAACTCCTACACCTAGTATAAAATCCATTATTCAGTTACTAACCAACACCTATAGGACCACAACTCCTACTCCTTTCATAAAATCCATTATTCAGTTAGTAACCAACACCTATAGGACCACAACTCCTACACCTATTATAAAATCCATTATTCAGTCACCGATCAACACCTGTAGGACCACAACTCCTACACCTAGTATAAAATCCATTATTCAGTTAGTAACCAACACCTATAGGACCACAACTACTACACCTATTATAAAATCCATTATTCAGTTAGTAACCAACACCTCTAGGACCACAACTCCTACACCTAGTATAAAATCCATTATTCAGTTACTAACCAAGACCTATATGACCACAACTCCTACTCCTTTTATAAAATCCATTATTCAGTTAGTAACCAACACCTATAGGACCACAACTCCTACACCTATTATAAAATTCATTATTCAGTTAGTAACCAAGACCTATAGGACCACAACTCCTACACCTATTATAAAATCCATTATTCAGTTACTAACCAAGACCTATAGGACCACAATTCCTGCACCTATTATAAAATTCATTATTCAGTTAGTAACCAAGACCTTTCGGACCACAACTCCTACACCTATCATAAAATTCATTGTTCAATTAGTAGCCAAAACCTATAGGACCCCACATCTGACACCTGTAGTAAGATAAATTATTTAGTGATTATCCAAAACCTATAGGACCCCACATCTGACACCTATAGTAAGATAACTTATTCAGTGATTAACCAACATCTATAGAACCACACATCTTACACCTATAATAAGTTATTCAGTTACTGACCAACATCTATACAGCCACACATTCTACACTTATAATAAGATAAATTATTTAGTGATTCCAGCCTCGACTTTCATGATAATAATCTGTATAATGGAGCTGAATATCCAAAGTATTTTCAGCATTATAAAACTGACTGTCAATTTCATTAATCGCCTTAAACCTTCATCCTCGACCCTTTTGAAAGCAGTACCCGCTGGCTGGCTGGTTTCTGTCTGATCACAATTCGGGAGGACTATAATCGAACTTTAACATCACCGTTTAGGCCCACATCAGGTGTCGTATGTGTCATAACTCTCAAATACTGTTTTGTGGATAAAAAAACAACATATAAATGTTAACGGTAGCTTAGTGATCTGACACTCAGAAAGTGAAACCAAAACCAGGTTGGTGCTTGAGTCTAATGCTCAACAAATATTTTGTTGAAAATATCTTAGTTTATAGATGTTACCTATTTTACATTTAAAGTCCTCGAATGAAACTTAAGTCTTGCTAAAGGGACACTAAAAAAGAAAAACGTTCCCACATTCACTGTTCCTAGTTTTACAGCCCTTGGATTTTACGTATGTCTTGGTAAAGTGACTGAAAAAAACAACAACAAATAACGTGTTTTCTTTAGGACACTTGTTCTTGTAGATTAGTCCAAAGTTAAAATATTAACACAGTTTAAAAAGTCAAGCCTTTCTTAACCTTGGTATCCCAGCTAAATAGAGTCGTTTCTAGATATTTATAAGTACAAATCATTCCGAGATAATTTGCTCACCCCTACAGTATCAATTTCACAATAAATGAGAGAGATAGGAGGGAAAAAGTGTATTAATCGTTAGATTGGTTGCTTAGCAACAGATAATCAGTTTTACGTGCCGCAGCCTTTTGTGTGCACGAGTTCTGTCTTGATGTCATGTGTTTCATATTAAATCTTGCCCGTGTGTTTTCGACTCATTTATTTCGCCAGAGAAAGCTTGATTTCATTACAAGTAATCTTACATTGCTCAGCGTCAAACAAAATTTTCAATTCGCCTACTTTCGATGTAAGTTAAGTTTCGAGATTATTTTTATGATGCTAGGAAACTGGAGAAAATGCTCTATTGACGTCAGGACCATCTGTTTATTTATGTATTTAGTTTATTTTTGATTTTCCTTGATTTAAATAAAATTTTAAAATGATTTTTTTGTTATTATTGCATAATATGTTCATAAAGTATGCCAACATGTGCTTTATCTTTTTCTGCGTTGTGAATGTTACATCATATTATTGTATACTTTCTGCGTTGTAAATATTACGTCATGTTGTATACTTTCTGCGTTGTGAATGTTACGTTATATTATTATATACTTTCTGCGTTGTGAATCTTACGTCATATTGTATACTTTCTGCATTGTGAATGTTACGTCATATTATTGTATACTTTCTGCGTTGTGAATGTTACATCATATTGTTGTATACTTTCTGCGTTGTGAATGTTACGTCATATTGTATACTTTCTGCGTTGTGAATGTTACGTCATATTATTGTATAATTTCTGCGTTGTGAATGTTACGTCATATTATTGTATAATTTCTGCGTTGTGAATGTTACGTCATATTATATACTTTCTGCGTTGTGAATGTTACGTCATATTATTGTTAACAAATCAGGTTGAACACTCACTGGGTCAAACTTTTCTTCTTCAGGTTTGGTGAAACTTGGTGTTCATTGTGTAACTGGAAAAAAGGTAGCTGTGAAGATCGTGAACAGAGAAAAGCTCAGTGACTCCGTTCTGAGAAAGGTGGGTGTCAGACTAGCTGGGTGACTCCGTTCTGAGAAAGGTGGGTGTCAGACTAGCTGGGTGTCTCCGTTCTGAGAAAGGTGGGTGTCAGACTAGCTGGGTGTCTCCGTTCTGAGAAAGGTGGGTGTCAGACTAGCTGGGTGTCTCCGTTCTGAGAAAGGTGGGTGTGAAACTAGTTGGGTGACTCCATCCTGAGAAAGGAGGGTGTCAAACTAGCTTGGTTACTCCGTTCTGATTGAGGTGGGTGTCAAACTAGCTGGGTGACACCTTTCTGAGAAAGGTGGGTGTGAAACTCTAGTGGGTGGATGATTTCGTTCTGAGAAAAGTGGGGTCGAACTCTAGCTGGTTGACTCCGTTCTGATTGAGGTGTGTGTGAAATTAGCTTAGTGACTCCGTTGTGAGGAAGGTGGGTGTAAAACTGTAGCTCTGTGTTTCCGTTCTGAGATAGCTATGTATAAAACTGTAGTTCTGGTGTAGGTCTGAATTTCGCGCAAAGCTACACAAGAACCCTGTCTGCGCTAGCTGCTCCTAATTTAGCGACGAAAACTTAACGACAGTCATCAACACTCACCTCCAACTACGCTTTTATCAACGAATATTGGGATCGACCGTCACAATATAACACTCCACGGCTGAAAGGGTGAGTACGTTTGGTGGGAAGAGGATTCGAACCCGCGACCCTCAGGTTTGTCAAACACCATAACCACCTGGCTATGCCGGGTCACACTCCGTTCTGAGAAAGGTGTGTGGTGTTTGAAGTTGCTAACAGAAGAGACTCAGTCCTAAGGATCTCGTCCCCCAGTAGCTCAGCGGTATATCTGCGGACTTACACGTTAAAATCCGGGTTTCGATACCCGTGGTGGGCAGAGCACAGATAGCCCATTGTGTAGCTTTGTGCTTAATTCAAAACAACAACAACCTAAGGATCTAATGGTATTTTGAAAATTATAAAGAGAATTTATTTCTTAAACAAAACTCATCACTAGAGACCAATGACCAGACGTCTCTTGCACGAGACAGACAGCTTTTTTACTTTTCTTGACCAATCCGTACTTCTTAAAGCAGCGAAACAGAACGAAAATTGTGTTTGTTATAAGCTGAATTTTATAAATTATTCAGTGAGAGGACGTTTCGTCTGAAACAGCTTAACACTTGTTATGCTTGCAAGTCGTTGAAAATCTTATGTGGCGTAATCCTCTATAAAACACACTCGTGCAAATACGAGTTTATATGTGAATTCGACTTGGAATTTGCAGTTGTTCCGTTAAAAAAAACTTTTATATTTGGTAAACAATTTGACACCATGTTTCCTTCCTCTATTTTGTTATGAACTATCACACGTATTCATCTTCGCTCGGGTTATTAGATTGACTTGTAGATGACTTTGTCAGTCCGTGTATTCTGAACCAATTTAAACAAAAGTATAATTTACACGTTTGTTACTTCTTTACTGGATGTGACCTGTTCGTAAGCGTAACCTTCCCTCTGACTTGTCCTTCGATTTTAAACTTAAATGATAAGAATACGAACCTATTTAACGGAGCCTTTAAATTGTAAAACAGTTTCAGTTTTATAGTTTACGTATTTGTTTTTCTACCTTCACAACACACCATTGTTATTACAATATTTGGTTGTACTTTTACTGCTAAGCAACATGATATAAAAACCATTGTTAGAACGTATTATTACGAAAACGCACTTGATTCTGTATGTATTAGAAGTTTTTATAAAAAAAAAGGACTTTTTTCTTTTCGTTAGATTGCTTCACTATTAATATCTGCATGCACGTGCACGTTTCCTTCCCATGTATTTTTTCGCATAACGAAATACGCGTGCATGTAAATAAGTGATAATAGCCTGGTGGAAACTTTCAGGGTGCACTTCGTATGTTTGTGAAATATCAGGTTTTCAGGTTATTTCATCTTGGTGGTCACATATATACAGAAATGCACGTGCGCGTGTCTGTTTGTCTGTGATTTCTTTCTGTGTATTAGGAACCCCACGTGGTTTTTGCAAGTTTCCTTATAAAGATGCGCGTGCACGTGAGCGTGCACGTTCATAAGATTCAGATCCTCAGGACTCACTCAATATTGGTGTAAAATTTCAGATCCTCAGGGCTCACTTAATATTGGTGTAAAATTTCAGATCCTCATGGCTCATTTAATATGGGTGTAAAATTTCAGATCCTCATGGTTCATTTAATATGGGTGTAAAATTTCAGATCCTCAGGGCTCATTTAATGTGGGTGTAAAATTTGAGATCTTTAGGGCTCACTTAATATGGGTGTAAAATTTCACGTTTTTAAATTCTTTGCTGTTGGTGCTACGACAGTCACATTTTCGAGTGTGATTTTGCATTAGCTTGCTTCACAAAAAGATACACTTGCGCACGCACATAGATAAATAATAATAACCAGGTTCAAACCCACAGTGACCAGTTAGAATGGGTGCAAAGTTTCAGATTTCAAAGTTCTTTGGTCTTGGAGCATTGGCGGTGACATACTATTTTGTATGTGGAATTTCGCTTGGGGACCTCACGTACGTCACAAAGAAATGCACACGTGCACAAGTAATAATACCAAGGTGAACACTGAGTATGTGTGCTTAATTTCAGATTTCTAGGTTTTTACCTCTTGAGCTGACGGTGGCCACACATAGACCCACCTACACGCGCTTTTATTGTTATAGATTGTGTTGAACTACTGGAAAGTTTGTTTTTATGGGTTATTTTAATGTTTTTATATAAATATTTCGATACTTCATGTTTAATTACGGGACACACTACAGTTTTTGCTATAGCCCATATTTTGTCTGTCACAGCATTGTTTCAAAGTAATGATGTAAGATAAAAGGCAGACTATTTGGATTTTGGAGGAACCACAGAACTCGGATAAACACCGAGCATAAATTTTGTTGTTTTCTGGTTCTCCAGCTAATGAAATCTTCAAATATCAAAAAGTGTAAACTCCAGTTTCTACTTAGTTTCAAAACTTGTAATCTCCAATATTAATGACACTTCTAAAGCTGTAAACGTCAATATCGACCTGTTCAAAAGCTGTAAACGTCAATATCGACCTGTTCAAAAGCTGTAGATGTCAATATCGACCTATTCAGAAGCTGTAAACGTCAATATCGACCTATTTAAAAGCTGTAAACGTCAATATCGACCTATTCAAAAGCTGTAAACGTCAATATCGACCTATTCAAAAGCTGTAAACGTCAATATTGACTTATTCAAAAAGCTGTAAACGTAAATATCGACCTAGTCAAAAGCTGTAAACGTCAATATCGACCTGTTCAAAAACTGTAAACGTCAATATCGACCTATTCAAAAGCTGTAAACGTCAATATCCATCTATTCAAAAGCTGTAAACGTCAATATCGACCTGTTCAAAAGCTGTAAACGTCAATATCGACCTGTTCAAAAGCTGTAGATGTCAATATCGACCTATTCAAAAGCTGTAAACGTCAATATCGACCTATTCAAAAGCTGTAAACGTCAATATCGACCTATTCAAAAGCTGTAAACGTCAATATCAACCTATTCAAAAGCTGTAAACGTCAATATCGACCTGTTCAAAAGCTGTAGATGTCAATATCGACCTATTCAAAAGCTGTAAACGTCAATATCGACCTATTCAAAACCTGTAAACGTCAATATCGACCTATTCAAAACCTGTAAACGTCAATATCGACCTGTTCAAAAGCTGTAAACGTCAATATCGACCTGTTCAAAAACTGTAAACGTCAATATCGACCTGTTCAAAAGCTGTAGATGTCAATATCGACCTATTCAGAAGCTGTAAACGTCAATATCGACCTATTTAAAAGCTGTAAACGTCAATATCGACCTATTCAAAAGCTGTAAACGTCAATATCGACCTATTCAAAAGCTGTAAACGTCAATATTGACTTATTCAAAAAGCTGTAAACGTAAATATCGACCTAGTCAAAAGCTGTAAACGTCAATATCGACCTGTTCAAAAGCTGTAGATGTCAATATCGACCTATTCAAAAGCTGTAAACGTCAATATCGACCTATTCAAAACCTGTAAACGTCAATATCGACCTATTCAAAAAGCTGTAAACGTCAATATCAACCTATTCAAAAGCTGTAAACGTCAATATCGACCTGTTCAAAAGCTGTAGATGTCAATATCGACCTATTCAAAAGCTGTAAACGTCAATATCGACCTATTCAAAACCTGTAAACGTCAATATCGACCTATTCAAAACCTGTAAACGTCAATATCGACCTGTTCAAAAGCTGTAAACGTCAATATCGACCTGTTCAAAAACTGTAAACGTCAATATCGACCTGTTCAAAAGCTGTAGATGTCAATATCGACCTATTCAGAAGCTGTAAACGTCAATATCGACCTATTTAAAAGCTGTAAACGTCAATATCGACCTATTCAAAAGCTGTAAACGTCAATATTGACCTATTCAAAAGCTGTAAACGTCAATATTGACTTATTCAAAAAGCTGTAAACGTAAATATCGACCTAGTCAAAAGCTGTAAACGTCAATATCGACCTGTTCAAAAACTGTAAACGTCAATATCGACCTATTCAAAACCTGTAAACGTCAATATCGACCTGTTCAAAAGCTGTAAACGTCAATATCGACCTGTTCAAAAACTGTAAACGTCAATATCGACCTGTTCAAAAGCTGTAGATGTCAATATCGACCTATTCAGAAGCTGTAAACGTCAATATCGACCTATTTAAAAGCTGTAAACGTCAATATCGACCTATTCAAAAGCTGTAAACGTCAATATCGACCTATTCAAAAGCTGTAAACGTCAATATTGACTTATTCAAAAAGCTGTAAACGTAAATATCGACCTAGTCAAAAGCTGTAAACGTCAATATCGACCTGTTCAAAAACTGTAAACGTCAATATCGACCTATTCAAAAGCTGTAACGTCAATATCCATCTATTCAAAAGCTGTAAACGTCAATATCGACCTGTTCAAAAGCTGTAAACGTCAATATCGACCTGTTCAAAAGCTGTAGATGTCAATATCGACCTATTCAAAAGCTGTAAACGTCAATATTGACTTATTCAAAAAGCTGTAAACGTAAATATCGACCTAGTCAAAAGCTGTAAACGTCAATATCGACCTGTTCAAAAACTGTAAACGTCAATATCGACCTATTCAAAAGCTGTAAACGTCAATATCCATCTATTCAAAAGCTGGTAAACGTCAATATCGACCTGTTCAAAAGCTGTAAACGTCAATATCGACCTGTTCAAAAGCTGTAGATGTCAATATCGACCTATTCAAAAGCTGTAAACGTCAATATCGACCTATTCAAAACCTGTAAACGTCAATATCGACCTATTCAAAAGCTGTAAACGTCAATATCAACCTATTCAAAAGCTGTAAACGTCAATATCGACCTGTTCAAAAGCTGTAGATGTCAATATCGACCTATTCAAAAGCTGTAAACGTCAATATCGACCTATTCAAAACCTGTAAACGTCAATATCGACCTATTCAAAACCTGTAAACGTCAATATCGACCTGTTCAAAAGCTGTAAACGTCAATATCGACCTGTTCAAAAACTGTAAACGTCAATACCGACCTATTCTAAAGCTGTAAACGTCAATATCGACCTGTTCAAAAGCTGTAAACGTCAATATCGACCTGTTCAAAAGCTGTAAACGTCAATATCGACCTGTTCAAAAGCTGTAAACATCAATATCGACCTATTCAAAAGCTGTAAACGTCAATATTGACCTAGTCAAAAGCTGTAAACGCAATATCAACCTGTTCAAAAACTGTAAACGTCAATATTGACCTATTCAAAAGCTGTAAACGTCAATATCGACCTATTCAAAACCTGTAAACGTCAATATCGACCTATTCAAAAGCTGTAAACGTCAATATCGACTTGTTCAAAAACTGTAAACGTCAATATCAACCTATTCAAAAGCTGTAAACGTCAATATCGACCTATTCAAAAGCTGTAAACGTCAATATCGACCTATTCAAAACCTGTAAACGTCAATATCGACCTATTCAAAAGCTGTAAACGTCAATATCGACTTGTTCAAAAACTGTAAACGTCAATATCAACCTATTCAAAAGCTGTAAACGTCAATATATATCTATTTAAAAGCTGTAAACGTCAATATCGACCTGTTCAAAAACTGTAAACGTCAATATCGACCTGTTCAAAAACTGTAAACGTCAATATCGACCTATTCAAAAGCTGTAAACGTCAATATCGACCTGTTCAAAAGCTGTAAACGTCAATATCGACCTAGTCAAAAGCTGTAAACGTCAATATCGACCTAGTCAAAAGCTGCAAACGCAATATCAACCTGTTCAAAAACTGTAAACGTCAATATTGACCTATTCAAAAGCTGTAAACGTCAATATCGACCTATTCAAAACCTGTAAACGTCAATATCGACCTATTTAAAAGCTGTAAACGTCAATATCGACCTATTCAAAAGCTGTAAACGTCAATATCGACCTGTTCAAAAGCTGTAGATGTCAATATCGACCTATTCAAAAGCTGTAAACGTCAATATCGACCTATTCAAAACCTGTAAACGTCAATATCGACCTATTCAAAACCTGTAAACGTCAATATCGACCTGTTCAAAAGCTGTAAACGTCAATATCGACCTGTTCAAAAACTGTAAACGTCAATACCGACCTATTCTAAAGCTGTAAACGTCAATATCGACCTGTTCAAAAGCTGTAAACGTCAATATCGACCTGTTCAAAAGCTGTAAACGTCAATATCGACCTGTTCAAAAGCTGTAAACATCAATATCGACCTATTCAAAAGCTGTAAACGTCAATATTGACCTAGTCAAAAGCTGTAAACGCAATATCAACCTGTTCAAAAACTGTAAACGTCAATATTGACCTATTCAAAAGCTGTAAACGTCAATATCGACCTATTCAAAACCTGTAAACGTCAATATCGACCTATTCAAAAGCTGTAAACGTCAATATCGACTTGTTCAAAAACTGTAAACGTCAATATCAACCTATTCAAAAGCTGTAAACGTCAATATCGACCTATTCAAAACCTGTAAACGTCAATATCGACCTATTCAAAAGCTGTAAACGTCAATATCGACTTGTTCAAAAACTGTAAACGTCAATATCAACCTATTCAAAAGCTGTAAACGTCAATATATATCTATTTAAAAGCTGTAAACGTCAATATCGACCTATTCAAAAGCTGTAAACGTCAATATCGACCTGTTCAAAAACTGTAAACGTCAATATCGACCTGTTCAAAAACTGTAAACGTCAATATCGACCTATTCAAAAGCTGTAAACGTCAATATCGACCTGTTCAAAAGCTGTAAACGTCAATATCGACCTAGTCAAAAGCTGTAAACGTCAATATCGACCTAGTCAAAAGCTGCAAACGCAATATCAACCTGTTCAAAAACTGTAAACGTCAATATTGACCTATTCAAAAGCTGTAAACGTCAATATCGACTTGTTCAAAAACTGTAAACGTCAATATCAACCTATTCAAAAGCTGTAAACGTCAATATATATCTATTTAAAAGCTGTAAACGTCAATATCGACCTATTCAAAAGCTGTAAACGTCAATATCGACCTGTTCAAAAACTGTAAACGTCAATATCGACCTATTCAAAAGCTGTAAACGTCAATATCGACCTATTCAAAAGCTGTAAACGTCAATATCGACCTGTTCAAAAACTGTAAACGTCAATATCGACCTATTCAAAAGCTGTAAACGTCAATATCGACCTATTCAAAAGCTGTAAACGTCAATATCGACCTGTTCAAAAGCTGTAAACGTCAATATCGACCTAGTCAAAAGCTGTAAACGCAATATCAACCTGTTCAAAAACTGTAAACGTCAATATCGACCTATTCAAAAGCTGTAAACATCAATATCGACCTGTTCAAAACCTGTAAACGTCAATATCGACCTGTTCAAAAGCTTTAAACGTCAATATCGACATAGTCAAAAGCTGTAAACGCAATATCAACCTGTTCAAAAACTGTAAACGTCAATATCGACCTATTCAAAAGCTGCAAACGTCAATATATATCTATTCAAAAGCTGTAAACATCAATATCAACTTATTTAAAAGCTGTAAACATCAATATCGACCTATTAAAAAGCTGTAGACATCAATATCAACCTGTTCAAAAACTGTAAACGTCAATATCGACCTGATCAAAAGCTGTAAACGTCAATATTGACCTATTCAAAAGCTGTAAACGTCAATATCGACCTAGTCAAAAGCTGTAAACGCAATATCAACCTGTTCAAAAACTGTAAACGTCAATATCGACCTATTCAAAAGCTGTAAACGTCAATATATATCTATTTAAAAGCTGTAAACGTCAATATCGACCAATTCAAAAGCTGTAAACATCAATATCGACCTGTTCAAAACCTGTAAACCTCAATATCGACCTGTTCAAAAGCTTTAAACGTCAATATCGACATAGTCAAAAGCTGTAAACGCATTATCAACCTATTCAAAAACTGTAAACGTC
Source organism: Carcinoscorpius rotundicauda (assembly GCA_011833715.1). Classification (NCBI taxonomy): domain Eukaryota; kingdom Metazoa; phylum Arthropoda; class Merostomata; order Xiphosura; family Limulidae; genus Carcinoscorpius; species Carcinoscorpius rotundicauda. The sequence continues at coordinate 180,258,884 of CM022391.1, read as the reverse complement.
AATATCGATCTATTCAAAAGCTGTAAAAGTCAATATATATCTTTTCAAAAGCTGTAAACATCAATATCGACCTATTCAAAAGCTGTAAACGTCAATATATATCTATTCAAAAACTGTTAACGTCAATATCAACTTATTTAAAAGCTGTAAACATCAATATCGACCTATTAAAAAGCTGTAGACATCAATATCAACCTGTTCAAAAACTGTAAACGTCAATATCGACCTATTCAAAAGCTGTAAACGTCAATATCGACCTATTCAAAAGCTGTAAACGTCAATATCGACCTGTTCAAAACCTGTAAACTTTAGAATTAGCCACATTACATAAGCCTAAACCTCATGCTGTACCCTCCTCCCAGTGTTTCAACAGAAAGTTGAAAGTTGGTGACAATAAAATCCCAGTTTAAACCTGTGGCACAGATTTCTGCCTTTTAACAAAACAAACAAGTAAACCACAATCTCCAATTCTTATCTTAGCTCTTAGCCCGTGATCTCTGTAATGCACCAAGGTTTTGATCAACTAGCTACTGATTACGGCATTCCACTGCATAAATGTATTCTAGAAATTAAAACCAAAAGAATCAAGATTCATCAACGTCTCCCTGATCATCAGAGTGATGATCTAACTGTTTGCTACAGTCAGTGTTAAAACTTTCCTATTTTGTGTAATCCCGAACCAGATACCAATCTGCTTAACCCTTGGACATGTTTTTGTTTCTCGTAGTTCTACTCAAACCGACAACCTTTTCACATTATAACTACCACTGTAATTCAAGAGAATTATGTCAGGAGGTGGAAGACTAAAAGGTAACATCGACCATAAAATCTGAATCCGACCCACTTGCTGGAAACTCAAGAGAGACGTAACAACGTCACATGCTAAGCTTCGAACTCCTCTTCAGATTGTTCAAATTATATATTTGTAGAACTTGATTGTTCTAATTTCAAAACTGAGTAATTTTAATAATAAATATTTAAATGTTTAACGTACACGTTGAAATGAGTTTTGATTTCAGAAACAAAAATTCAATGTTAATCGGGATTTATAATTTCTACAAAACAAAAAAACCAGTGCTATGTAGAATGGTGGCATTCACTCCTTAGTTTGGTATTTTCTGGTTATAACCAGTGCTATGTAGAATGGTGGCATTCACTCCTTAGTTTGGTATTTTCTGGTTATAACCAGTCCTATGTGGAATAGTGGCATTCACTCCTTAGTTTGGTATTTCGCCCCCCATTGGCTAGGCGGTATGTCTGTGGACTTACTCTCTAAAATCCAGGTTTCGATACCCGTGGAGGGCAGAGCATGGATAGCCCATTGAGTAGCTTTGTGCTTAATTCGAAACAACAACAACAAGTTTGGTATTTTCTGGTTATAACCAGTGCTATGTAGAATAGTGGCATTCACTCCTTAGTTTGGTATTTTCTTGTTATAATTTCTGTCACCTAAAACAGAAACCGTTCGTTCATCACCAAATGTACACTGCTTTTTCACATTTCACTTTAAAGTTTATAGCATAAACCTTGGTGAAAAATCCATTCGTGGATAACTAGGGCATGGAAATTGGTCAGTCACAATAGGCTTTCATGTAATGTTCAAGTCTCATCAGTGAAGAACCGCTTGCAAAGGAATGTTACGTTTACTCGCACCCTTCAACCACATCATAACCAGACGACCATTTTCGTTGATTTTAGACCAAGAACATGTGGAGAAATATTTTCTTTTTTTTCCAAACAAGAGCTACACCTTACTGTGGAGCCAATCCTCAAGTGTGTAATTTGACTTGGAAAAACCTTGGAACGAGACCTATACCCCTTCCAATAAAAATACACGAAGTGTTTGTCAGTGGGGGGAAATATTGTATTAGCAAGAATAATCATTAGTGGATAGGTCAACAAATGTATGATGTGGAATGGTACCATCAATATGACAAGTAAACAAATGTATGATGTGGAATGATACCATCAATATGACAAGTAAACAAATGTATGATGTGGAATGGTACCATTAATATGACAAGTAAACAAATATATGATGTGGAATGGTACCATCAATACGACAAGTAAACAAATATATGATGTGGAATGGTACCATTAATATGACAAGTAAACAAATGTATGATGTGGAATGGTACCATTAATACGACAAGTAAACAAATGTATGATGTGGAATGGTACCATCAATAAGACAAGTAAACAAATGTATGATGTGGAATGGTACCATCAATATGACAAGTAAACAAATGTAGGATGTGGAATGGTACCATCGATACCACCAATTCTAGAAACTACATCGACTACTGTTTTTGGAGCAGTCTTGAAAGTGTCGTTCAATAGACTTAATTCTATTGGACGACAATGCCTATTTCAACTTTGCCCAATTGGTTCAGACTTTCTTGAAGAAAAATGATTGGCCGAATGGAGTCGCTTGTAAAATCTACTTATTTGACACTATTCACGTCTTACCAAAAGACTTGACACTAAAGATTCTTTGGAAACAGTTCTTTCAAAAGAGGAGTCAGGAGGACTATTTGAAGACTGTCATTCTTGTTCATAATGGCCATGCCCCAAAATGAAGCGACAGGCCGTGAAATGTGAAGATATAAAATCTCCTCTAGCAAGTTATGATGTAGACTAAATAACAGTCATCTGTATAACTGGTCATTGTTTTATAACAGAGGATTTTCTGAGATATTACCATTATCCAAATATCATTTCTTATGGATCTGTATAAAAATATGGAAACTACCGCTACGTTTGGCACTCTTATATCCGCTTTATCAATGTAAATCTCGTCCATCATATCACTTCTCACATGGATTATTACAGCACCTTTAAAATATAGTAGTATTTGGTAAGGAAAATTTATAAAACCAGGTAAAATTGATTTCACTTAAATTAGATTTCACACAAAGTTAATAAAAAGATATCACTTATAGAACCTGCATTTTATAAACTTATAAGTATCAAATGTATCAGTGTAGATGTGATAGAATATGCTGATTCTATGATTTATTGGTTTTACGCACGTGTAATGTATTAATTATTTTAAAAATTACTTTGTATAATTAGAGTTAAGATTATGCATGTAAATTACAATTAAAATTCATCTTACAAAATATTTATAAATTACTATGAACAAACTGTGTTGGTTGTTTTATTGGTTGAGGACTCCTAGTGGCCCCTTGGAATATCTGCGGATTTATAACGCTCGAAACAGGGTTTTGATACCGTGATAGGCAGAGTTCACTTTAAACAAACAAGTTCTTTGTTGAGAGTTTTTGTATGAATTAGTTTATTTTAAACTTAAAATGAAAAATAATTAACAGTACCAATAGCTGAGGTATTTGTTTTTATTCGCTGCAGGTTCATACAATAGGTTATTTGGTTAGACCACGATCGTGAATGAAAGTGAAAACAGTGTCGTGTTATTCGTTTATAACTGGACCTTGAGCAACAAATTATGTAAGGTAACCTTGTTTTTTGTTAACCACAAAGCTACACGGTTGGCCGTCTCTTCTTACCTCCAGTATCGAATCCTGGTTTTTAGTGTACATACTTGTCGCTGAGCCACTATTGGACTAATTACCTGAAACGTGCCACTGGTGTTTAACTTGAATCTGTAAGCAGGAGAGATAAACCTTCTGCAGAAGCTAATTAACGAGTTTTTGTTCGGGTACTTCAAACCCGGTGATCTTTCTTTGGAGCTAACTAAACACGTCACATTACGTCACGCAACACGTTGTGTGTTTTGTTTGTTTGTTTGTTTTGGAATTTCGCACAAAACTACTCGAGGGCTATCTGTGCTAGCTGTCCCTAATTTTGCAGTGTAAGACTAGAGGGAAGGCAGCTAGTCATCACCACCCACCGTCAACTCTTGGGTTACTCTTTTACCAACGAACAGTGAGATTGACCGTAACATGATAACGCCCCCACGGCTGAAAGGGCGAGCATGTTTAGCGCGACGCGGGCGCGAACCCGCGACCCTCGGATTACGAGTGCACGCCTTAACGCGCTCGGCCATGCCAGGCCTACGTTGTGTGTACAACAAGGATATTTCAGAAAGTGCCGACTGTTGATTTTAACTCATTTCTTCAGATTGCGGAGTTTAAACTGTAACAACAAATTACAAATGCTGAATAGCGCACAAAATACGAGTGTATCACATAAAGCGCGTGTAAAATATTAACCAGGTGTTAACTGTATGGACCAAATCTGGAAAAACAAGGAACTTATCTGACTCGTATCAGCACCATTTTGTTGATTTGCAGTAACTATTTGTATAAGAAACGTTGAAAGAATAACCTAATCACACAATAAATCTTTCTACCTTAAAGTGCTTTTCACATTGCCTCCAAATATCTCAATATTTTATTTACTAAAGAGGAAACGTTCCGGTAGATGTCGCTTATTCTATTACATTGTGTTAATAATAAAGATTAATGAAAGCTAACGGTGGTTCGTATTCTGAGATGTGATGGAACCACAGATGAATCACCAGAAATCAATGTGATATAAACAGTTGACGTTCGGGTGTGAAAACACTTATTAAAGTTGTTTCCTATTAGAAACAAATCAAATTGCGGCTGGAGGTAAAGAATACTACATTTGGTATTCACACACATCGCTACAAAAACAACAAATATACTTTAAGAATAAATATTTACTGACAGTTCTTAATCAGCTTTGTGCTCCCCGTAGGCCGTCTTTCGGGCGGAGCTCTTTCGTAACTCTGATAAAATAACCACGGATTCAGTTTACAAAAGCCTGATGAAACTATTTTTAAACGCGTACTCTGATCAAATCTAGAATAAAAAGCATAATTATATATTTCTTCTTTATAAGACGACTGTTTCGAATGTTTGTATGTTTCGTAGCTTATTGTTTTTGTACAGAAGATAACGAATTCATTCACATGTTTCCACATTTCTATAGGAACAGAATATTTTGAACGTGTACCATAGCTTCCGCTCTTACCTTGCCGGAAGAAACTGGGATGTACGATTTCTTCCGATTCTGTAAATAGAGGGAGCTGCGTCTATTCATCGTTTACCACTTTCATATGCAAATGTCAAAGGATGATCTATCGAAAAGCTCTGTTTAACTATGTGTCGTATAGAAGTGTCTGTTAGGTAGAAACAAAGTGACTGGTTGAATACCACCATGTTGTTTTAGAAATCTTTTGTTTTGATGTTAACAAAAAGAAATGTTCTTGTGAGATAGAAAATAGATTCCTTACAATGTTAATAAATGTGTCTTCTCTAACTAACTTTGTTCCTCTGATGATAAAAAATATTGTTAAACACAAAATAAGCTGAAACATGCATTGTTGTAAAGAGAAGAGATTACTTAGGATTGTGATAAACAGACAATCATATTTATTTCAACAGTTGTAAGATATATCGTTCATATAACTTTATACACGACTGTGAGGATAATACACATATATTAGTTAAATAGTTGAGTATTGATGTATTAATACTTTAGTATATGAGTCTGTGTAGTAAAGGGACGCTTTTATGTGGATTAGTAAATAGGTTAAGGAATGGTTGTTACCGTTTGTGTAACAAATCAGTTTTAAACACAAGTAAAACCTTTCAACACTTTCCGTTATCTGTCCAAGTTCACTCTTGAAAAACAAAAGTAAAACTTCCGAAGGTTCTTGAAAGATATTGAGTTTGTTTTTAGTTTTTATTTATATGTACACCATCACAATGATGAGAAGACAGCAATGTTAGGTGTACCAGCTTTACAATCACAATGATGAGAAGACAGCAATGTTAGGTGTACCAGCTTACATCACAATGGATGAAAGACAGCAAGTTAGGTGTACCAGCTTTACAATCACAATGATGTAAGACAGCATGTTAGTTTTACCAGCTTTACAATCACAATGATGATAAGACAGCAAGTTAGGTGTCCAGCTTTACAATCACAATGATTTGTACAGAAGACAGGAATGTTAGGTTACCATTTAAATCACAATGATGAGAAGACAGCAATGTTAGGTGTACCGTCTTTATAATCACAATGATGAGAAGACAGCAATGTTAGGTGTACCGTCTTTATAATCACAATGATGAGAAGACAGCAATGTTAGGTTACCATCTTTATAATCACAATGATGAGAAGACAGCAATGTTAGGTTTACCAGATTTAAATCACAATGATGGGAAGACAGCAATGTTAGGTGTACCATCTTTACAATCACAATGATGAGAAGACAGCAATGTTAGGTGTACCATCTTTACAATCACAATGATGAGAAGACAGCAATGTTAGGTGTACCAGCTTTACAATCACAATGATGAGAAGACAGCAATGTTAGGTTTACCAGATTTATAATCACAATGATGAGAAGACAGCAATGTTAGGTGTACCGTCTTTATAATCACAATGATGAGAAGACAGCAATGTTAGGTGTACCATCTTTACAATTACAATGATGAGAAGACAGCAATGTTAGGTGTACCAGCTTTACAATCACAATGATGAGAAGACAGCAATGTTAGGTGTACCATCTTTACAATCACAATGATGAGAAGACAGCAATGTTAAGTGTACCATCTATACAATCACAATGATGGGAAGACAGGAATGTTAGATGTACCTAACAAAGACAATCTTTTTATGGAATATTTCGATGGGCTTTTCTTGTGTTTCGATAAACATGAAATCGAAGTTATGAAAGCGAGTAGGTGATGTGACATAAACAATATTCTTAGAGATAACTTCGAAAACCTTGAGTGTAGAATGTAATTAGTGTTTCGGCTCTATTATCAGTTTTACGTCATGTTAAATATAGCCAACGTACAGACAAAATAGTGGCTCGCTTTCAGCAAGATCTTAAATAGAAGTAATAAGTGGCACAAACCTGGGTTGTACTTCTGCCTTCTGATACTTCTATAGAAGTAATACATGGTACAAGTCTGGTTTGTACTTAATATACTTCTATAGAGGTAATACATGGTACAAACATTGGTTGTATTTATTATACTTCTATAGAAGTAATAAATGGTACAAACCTTAGCTGTACTTACGACACTTCCATAGAACTTATTAATGGTTCAAAACTGGGCTGTGTTCTATGCAGGGTTGTTTTTGTTTTATATGTTTGTTGATAAGCACAAAGTTACGCAACGAGCTATTTGTTCTGTGTCTATCACAGGTAAGGAAGCCCTACTTTTAGTGTTACGTACCATTAAACAACTGGTACGAGGGAATTCTGTGGAGGAAAAATAATTACATTACCCTCTGTCTCGTAAACGAAACGATCTTACGTTATGTAATGTCTTTCACAGGAAACTATGCGTTGTTATACTCTCCAACTCATAATCTAGCGAAATAACTATAAAAAGTTCTAACCACGAGACCAACAACCAACGCGCCAGAACTCTCTGTTTATCAAATATTTGTGTTTTCCTCTCTCAAAGCGAATGGTAAGCCCCCTAGAAGCAGTAATTATAATTATCCTCGTTCCCTAAGCCTATTTAAATTAGTTTCACATTCCAAAAAGTCGAAAGTTAATCATTATGGCGCCTAGGTCGTAATATTGAATGTGTGTGGAGCGTAGAAACAATTAGATGAGCTTATAGAATGAAAGCACCCATTACGTTTCATTTAATATTATTAATATCTGTTTCTCGAGAAGCAATTGCTACCCATTAGGAGGTAACCAAGTTTGGAGTTATTTTAGAAGACGAGGCTTAGTGACACCTAGGGACATAATTACTCCCTGGTGACTTAGAGGAAAGTATCCACTAGTCCACGTTGTAGTGCTGTATTAGACCGCGAGACTAATTATCTTAGACTATTATACGCAGCCCTAGTCCTGGCACGTGAATGGGTGACTTATTCTCTACTAATATTTCGAGACCTATCTAAACCAGATTTTCTGTAATTCCTTTTACGAATGACTTATATCCTCGTATTAAGCCTATGGTGCGATTGTGTTGCGTTAGATAAGTTCAAATGTTTTATAGTGCACGCGTTCAGACCACAGTTATTAGAGAGTATACTCATATAAAACACATTAAAAATGTGTGTTCGTTCTGTGTTTTCTATTTTGGTTTGGATCTCTCACAACAGGAAGGTTAATTTAAACTGGAAACATTTAAAACGTTCTGATAATCGCTCTTTTTTGTTTGAAACTGGAGCATCGTTGTATGTGTGTGTGTTAGAGCCAATGACAGGCTGGTTCTTAAACTATAAATAACAATTTTTATACATCGTAACTTTAGTTGCCTTCTACTTCACGTGGTCGCTGTTTGTGTTTTATAAACTTAAAAAATGTAATCGTGCTTTATTTATGTGTGAGCGACACCTAACGGTGGTAAGTTCAGAGTGAGAAATAAGAGCTTTATTTTAGTTGTCCGAAAGTCTCTATTTCTCGCCCCTGATGACTAAAAACAGTTGTTATATATATGTCTACAAAGACAACGTAATGTCATTACAACACGTGCTCCTCGTTAAACTTTACTATTGTTTGATTGGTTTCCCAACAGAGTAACGCTGCATTACAGTGACGCCTAACTCCATCTGTAGTGAACAACATATAAACCATGAGCATTTTGTTGTGCAATGATTGTTGTAAAGACTAGTACACAGTTCAACGTTTAGGTAAGGTCACCACTTAACAACGAATTTGTTGATACATCATGCCTCCCAACTAAAGTCACGTTGTAGCAATCACGTCTGATAAACTAACATATCCTTTGAATCCTAATAAATCTGCAGACAAAACTTATACCCATAAAAACTAGCATATTCGTAGACAACTAATATACCCTTACAAACCTAATGTGTCCTTAGACAATTAATAAACCTGTAGAAACCTAATACATTCGTAGACAACTAATATACCCTTAAAACCTAATACATCCATTAAAACATGATATATTTGTATATAACTAATACACCCATTGAAAACTAAATGGTGATTTCTTTAGAGATAAATGTGTTAACAGCAAACTTAGGAAGTTTGAAACTATATTAAATATAAGGATTTTCTTAAAGCAGAGAAAAGTCTGTTGTATTTACGCTGTCCGTATTGTTTTAAACTTAAGTATTAGAAACAGATTTAGGACTTTTATGCTTCTAAGTGGAAAGCTTCGGGAAATATTGAAATACGTTGCTTGGGTGACAAAAACCTTTCTGCTTTATGATGTTTAGAAAGACAAAGGGTCTACGGTATTGGATTTAACGATTTTCTTTTCCTGGGTTCAAACGAGTGGTCTACCAGCCGAGCTGTGAGGTTAAACCCGTAAAATCTGCCAGCAATACACTTTTTGTAACGATTCACTCCACAGGCATGTTTTTTAATAAAGGTTTTTTGGAGTTTGGAAAGAATGTAGTTGTACAACTTGGTAACGGAAATCAATCGTTGGGCAAACTTGTTCTTAAACAGTGTAGTTATTCTAAATGTTTTCATGCCCTTTTATATGTTCCGAGAAAAGTTAATTAATGATTTTAATAATTAAATTCACGAAACTTTTGTCAAATTAATTAATTATTTTAATAATTAAATTCACGAAACTTTTGTCAAGTTAATTAATTATTTTAATAATTAAATTCACGAAACTTATGTCAAGTTCATTAATTATTTTGATAATTAAATCCACGAAACTTTTGTCAAGTTAATTAATTATTTTAATAACTAAATCCATGAAACTTATGTCAAGTTAATTAATTATTTTAATAACTAAATCCATGAAACTTATGTCAAGTTAATTAATTATTTTAATAACTAAATCCATGAAACTTATGTCAAGTTAATTAATTATTTTAATTTTCAAATTTCGGTGCTTGTACTTCGTATATAAACTTTTTTCAAATTAATATAATTAATTAAGTTTTAAATTTGAAGTTCACAAAGTCCCTCGGAAGGACAGCGGTAAATCTATGGACTTATAACGCTAAAATCCGAAAATCGATTCCCCGCAGTGGACACAAACACAATCCACGAAACATATGATTTCACGTTAACTTCTTTCATATTAATTTAATTAATTGTTAATTCTCATATTATTCACGTTTATATCTTCGGATGTCAAGATTCCAGGCCAGGAGCATGGCCAGGTAATCTGAGACTCGCGGGTTCAAATTCTCATTACATCAAGTATACTTGCCATTTCAACCGTGGGGCATTATAGTGTTACGGTCAATCCCACTATTCGTTGGTAAAAGAGTAACCCAAGGGTTGGCGGTAGGTAGTGATATCTAGCTGCCTTCCTTCTAAATCTACACTACTAAATTCGGGATGACTATCGCAGGTAGGCCTCGTGTAGCTTTGCGCGAAATTCAAAAACAATCGAACAAAAATCCACTCTTGGCTCGTCTAGCATCTTTACCACATCATTACTGTTTCTTAACACATTTTTGTTTTCTTCCGACATTACTTCTACACACACATAAACACGACTCAGAAATTCAAGACGACAGAGAACTGTGGGTTTGTTTTTTTGTTATTCAGAAATACACAGTAAGATAATAAGTTTTATGACAGTACGTTGTTGTCATGGGAAACGGACAAGTTCTCTCGTGACAGTGGTACTGTGCAAGTTCTGGAACGGATGCTTTTCTTAGCTGACATGTCTCGGGCTAAGTTCTGAAGTTGCAGATGAGACATCAGTGGAAGTGATCGCTGCTCTACAAAGATTTATTCAGATATCTAACCATTTCTTAATGTGTATCTTGATTTACGTAAGTTATATGGGTAAACATGATAATTTTTACAATACCAAGTTTAATTTATGTACTAAATTATACAAAATTAAATAATTAAACCATGTCACAAAACTACCATATGCGTCTATTACCCAAGATAAAGAACATATACTAAACATAGTCCAGGGTCCCTGAACCGACACTATACGATCGGAACCTGATGACGTTATTACATATTCGTTTAATTGTTTCAGAGATCATTAGCTTACAGGCTTGCGAGAAACAAAGCTTGTGACGTCAGCGCAGTTGGATATTTCAAGTTTGGGGTGTGTTAAGTGGAAGGTCATTATTCTGGTGTTTTTATGAACTACAAGTCGGAACCTGATGACGTCATTACATATTCGTTTAATTGTTTCAGTGATCATTAGCTTACAGGCTTGCGAGAAACAAAGCTTGTGACGTCAGCGCAGTTGGATATTTCAAGTTTAGGGTGTGTTAAGTGGAAGGTCATTATTCTGGTGTTTTTATGAACTACAAGTCAATTCGCTGGTTTGTTTGTGTACAATTATTTCAACATAGTCCGAAGATCAGCTATATTTTATATTGATAACGTGTATTAATAACATTATAGTAATATTAATAACAATAATAATATTACTTGTGCTCTGTCAGTTTTTGTCATAACAGTAGAATACTTCAACATAACGAGCCAAACGTGCTGTTGTACCTAGCGGATCATGCTTTGAATCCATGGTTCATGACTCGCTATTATAAAATCGATCTAAGAGTGACGTTTTTAGTCAACATTCCTACTAGAATACCTGGAATATTAAATACTTATCTTCCCTCGCAGTCTGTCAGTTGGCGGCTAGTAAAACAAACGAATGGTAAAACTGTAGGATCATTTTAACGTTCAGAGAATGCTAATTACTTTAATTAAAATCCTATATGTTTCTCTTCTTCAATAGTATGGCGCGATAAATTAATTAATCTTATTTTAAAAATATAATCCTAAATTACACTTTTATGTAATAATTATTATATTATTCACTTATTATTTCGCTCTTCACCAGTTAAACATTTATTCAAAATTGAATTAATTATTTAAGAAGATGAGAATGCTTCTCATAATGAAGGTGTTACAGTATCGTGTTTCTTATAATGAAGGTGTTACAGTATCGTGTTTCTCACAATGAAGGTGTTACAGTATCGTGTTTCTCAGTGAAGATGTTACAGTATCGTGTTTCTCATAATGAAGGTGTTACAGTATCGAGTGTTTCTGAACACAGACTTCATTTCTAACTGAAACTGCGTTTGTTTGTTTTTTGAATTTCACGCAAAGCTACACTAGGGCTATTTGCGCTAGCCATCCCTAATTTAGCGGTGAAACACTAGAGGAAAGGCAGCTAATAATCACGACCTATCGCCAACTCTGAAGCTACTCTCTTGATAACGAATAGCGGGATTGACCGTCAATTTATAACGTTCCCACGGCTGAAAGAGCGAGCATGTTCAGTGGGACGGCGAATCGAACCAACGACCCTCAGTATACGAGTCGAGCGCCCTAACCATCTGACTACACATTAATACTGTGAGACCTACATGAGTTTTGGCACATTTTTAAGCTTGAACTGATGGTATAATAGACAAGTTCGTTATGACTGAAGTATTTATAGTTAAATATTCGATGTTAACTTCACAAGCTCCATCCTTATTAAATAATTGTTTGTATATATTAACCTGCTATTTAAGTTTTATATTGTTTTTATTAAATAAATATGTATTTTACACCTTATTTTGCTATTTAAGCTTTAAAATATTTTTTTATGAAATAAATGTATGTTTTTAAACCAGTTCTGGCGACGAAACAACAAAACTAAATTACTGCATACCAGAAGTTTCATCTCAAATGATTTAATAAAAGAGACAGGTGTGTGTGTGTGTGTGTTTTCATATAGCAAAGCTATATCGGGGTGTCTACTAAGCCCATTGAGGGAAATCGAAGGGCCTAAAAGGAAATTTGATACATACGTACATAAATTTGTTTTTTTAAAGATAAACTTTTCAAATATTTTTATCCACTTTCATCAGTCCAGCCCATATCCACCAGAAAGGCCATGGTCATGTTTATCGGACTTTGGGGTATTAAATTAAAGTTTTAACGATGTGCACTAGAGAGAATATAATGATGAATTCAATCTCTGAACGTGTATTCACTCTATGTTTCGATCTCTGAACGTGTATTCACTGTGTGTTTCGATCTCTGAACGTGTATTCACTCTGTGTTTCGATCTCTGAACGTGTATTCACTGTGTGTTTCGATCTCTGAACGTGTATTCACTCTGTGTTTCGATCTCTGAACGTGTATTCACTGTGTGTTTCGATCTCTGAACGTGTATTCACTGTGTGTTTCGATCTCTGAACGTGTATTCACTCTGTGTTTCGATCTCTGAACGTGTATTCACTGTGTGTTTCGATCTCTGAACGTGTATTCACTCTGTGTTTCCATCTCTGAACGTGTATTCACTCTGTGTTTCCATCTCTGAACGTGTATTCACTGTGTGTTTCGATCTCTGAACGTGTATTCACTCTGTGTTTCGATCTCTGAACGTGTATTCACTGTGTGTTTCGATCTCTGAACGTGTATTCACTGTGTGTTTCGATCTCTGACGTGTATTCACTCTGTGTTTCGATCTCTGAACGTGTATTCACTGTGTGTTTCGATCTCTGAACGTGTATTCACTCTGTGTTTCGATCTCTGAACGTGTATTCACTGTGTGTTTCGATCTCTGAACGTGTATTCACTGTGTGTTTCGATCTCTGAACGTGTATTCACTGTGTGTTTCGATCTCTGAACGTGTATTCACTGTGTGTTTTCGATCTCTGAACGTGTATTCACTGTGTGTTTCGATCTCTGAACGTGTATTCACTGTGTGTTTCGATCTCTGAACGTGTATTCACTGTGTGTTTCGATCTCTGAACGTGTATTCACTCTGTGTTTCGATCTCTGAACGTGTATTCACTGTGTGTTTCGATCTCTGAACGTGTATTCACTGTGTGTTTCGATCTCTGAACGTGTATTCACTGTGTGTTTCGATCTCTGAACGTGTATTCACTCTGTGTTTCGATTTCTGAACGTGTATTCACTGTGTGTTTCGATCTCTGAACGTGTATTCACTGTGTGTTTCGATCTCTGAACGTGTATTCACTGTGTGTTTCGATCTCTGAACGTGTATTCACTGTGTGTTTCGATCTCTGAACGTGTATTCACTCTGTGTTTCGATCTCTGAACGTGTATTCACTCTGTGTTTCGATCTCTGAACGTGTATTCACTGTGTGTTTTCGATCTCTGAACGTGTATTCACTCTGTGTTTCGATCTCTGAACGTGTATTCACTGTGTGTTTCGATCTCTGAACGTGTATTCACTCTGTGTTTCGATCTCTGAACGTGTATTCACTCTGTGTTTCGATCTCTGAACGTGTATTCACTGTGTGTTTCGATCTCTGAACGTGTATTCACTCTGTGTTTCGATCTCTGAACGTGTATTCACTGTGTGTTTCGATCTCTGAACGTGTATTCACTCTGTGTTTCGATCTCTGAACGTGTATTCACTGTGTGTTTCGATCTCTGAACGTGTATTCACTCTGTGTTTCGATCTCTGAACGTGTATTCACTGTGTGTTTCGATCTCTGAACGTGTATTCACTGTGTGTTTCGATCTCTGAACGTGTATTCACTCTGTGTTTCGATCTCTGAACGTGTATTCACTGTGTGTTTCGATCTCTGAACGTGTATTCACTCTGTGTTTCGATCTCTGAACGTGTATTCACTCTGTGTTTCGATCTCTGAACGTGTATTCACTCTGTGTTTCGATCTCTGAACGTGTATTCACTGTGTGTTTCGATCTCTGAACGTGTATTCACTGTGTGTTTCGATCTCTGAACGTGTATTCACTCTGTGTTTCGATCTCTGAACGTGTATTCACTCTGTGTTTCGATCTCTGAACGTGTATTCACTCTGTGTTTCGATCTCTGAACGTGTATTCACTCTGTGTTTCGATCTCTGAACGTGTATTCACTGTGTGTTTCGATCTCTGAACGTGTATTCACTGTGTGTTTCGATCTCTGAACGTGTATTCACTGTGTGTTTCGATCTCTGAACGTGTATTCACTGTGTGTTTCGATCTCTGAACGTGTATTCACTGTGTGTTTCGATCTCTGAACGTGTATTCACTGTGTGTTTCGATCTCTGAACGTGTATTCACTGTGTGTTTCGATCTCTGAACGTGTATTCACTGTGTGTTTCGATCTCTGAACGTGTATTCACTGTGTGTTTCGATCTCTGAACGTGTATTCACTGTGTGTTTCGATCTCTGAACGTGTATTCACTGTGTGTTTCGATCTCTGAACGTGTATTCACTCTGTGTTTCGATCTCTGAACGTGTATTCACTGTGTGTTTCGATCTCTGAACGTGTATTCACTGTGTGTTTCGATCTCTGAACGTGTATTCACTGTGTGTTTCGATCTCTGAACGTGTATTCACTGTGTGTTTGATCTCTGAACGTGTATTCACTGTGTGTTTCGATCTCTGAACGTGTATTCACTGTGTGTTTCGATCTCTGAACGTGTATTCACTGTGTGTTTCGATCTCTGAACGTGTATTCACTGTGTGTTTCGATCTCTGAACGGTATTCACTGTGTGTTTTCGATCTCTGAACGTGTATTCACTGTGTGTTTCGATCTCTGAACGTGTATTCACTCTGTGTTTCGATCTCTGAACGTGTATTCACTCTGTGTTTCGATCTCTGAACGTGTATTCACTCTGTGTTTCGATCTCTGAACGTGTATTCACTCTGTGTTTCGATCTCTGAACGTGTATTCACTGTGTGTTTCGATCTCTGAACGTGTATTCACTCTGTGTTTCGATCTCTGAACGTGTATTCACTGTGTGTTTCGATCTCTGAACGTGTATTCACTGTGTGTTTCGATCTCTGAACGTGTATTCACTGTGTGTTTCGATCTCTGAACGTGTATTCACTGTGTGTTTCGATCTCTGAACGTGTATTCACTGTGTGTTTCGATCTCTGAACGTGTATTCACTGTGTGTTTCGATCTCTGAACGTGTATTCACTGTGTGTTTCGATCTCTGAACGTGTATTCACTGTGTGTTTCGATCTCTGAACGTGTATTCACTGTGTGTTTCGATCTCTGAACGTGTATTCACTGTGTGTTTCGATCTCTGAACGTGTATTCACTGTGTGTTTCGATTTCTGAACGTGTATTCACTGTGTGTTTCGATCTCTGAACGTGTATTCACTGTGTGTTTCGATCTCTGAACGTGTATTCACTCTGTGTTTCGATCTCTGAACGTGTATTCACTGTGTGTTTCGTTCTCTGAACGTGTATTCACTCTGTGTTTCGATCTCTGAACGTGTATTGACTGTGTGTTTCGATCTCTGAACGTGTATTCACTCTGTGTTTCGATCTCTGAACGTGTATTCACTCTGTGTTTCGATCTCTGAACGTGTATTCACTCTGTGTTTCGATCTCTGAACGTGTATTCACTCTGTGTTTCGATCTCTGAACGTGTATTCACTCTGTGTTTCGATCTCTGAACGTGTATTCACTCTGTGTTTCGATCTCTGAACGTGTATTCACTCTGTGTTTCGATCTCTGAACGTGTATTCACTCTGTGTTTCGATCTCTGACGTGTATTCACTGTGTGTTTCGATCTCTGAACGTGTATTCACTCTGTGTTTCGATCTCTGAACGTGTATTCACTGTGTGTTTCGATCTCTGAACGTGTATTCACTGTGTGTTTCGATCTCTGAACGTGTATTCACTCTGTGTTTCGATCTCTGAACGTGTATTCACTGTGTGTTTCGATCTCTGAACGTGTATTCACTCTGTGTTTCGAACTCTGAACGTGTATTCACTGTGTGTTTCGATCTCTGAACGTGTATTCACTCTGTGTTTCGATTTCTGAACGTGTATTCACTGTGTGTTTCGATCTCTGAACGTGTATTCACTCTGTGTTTCGAACTCTGAACGTGTATTCACTCTGTGTTTCGATCTCTGAACGTGTATTCACTCTGTGTTTCGATCTCTGAACGTGTATTCACTGTGTGTTTCGAACTCTGAACGTGTATTCACTCTGTGTTTTGATCTCTGAACGTGTATTCACTCTGTGTTTCGAACTCTGAACGTGTATTCACTGTGTGTTTCGATCTCTGAACGTGTATTCACTCTGTGTTTCGAACTCTGAACGTGTATTCACTCTGTGTTTCGATCTCTGAACGTGTATTCACTCTGTGTTTTGATCTCTGAACGTGTATTCACTCTGTGTTTCGAACTCTGAACGTGTATTCACTGTGTGTTTCGATCTCTGAACGTGTATTCACTCTGTGTTTTGATCTCTGAACGTGTATTCACTCTGTGTTTCGATCTCTGAACGTGTATTCACTGTGTGTTTCGATCTCTGAACGTGTATTCACTCTGTGTTTCGATCTCTGAACGTGTATTCACTGTGTGTTTTGATCTCTGAACGTGTATTCACTGTGTGTTTCGATCTCTGAACGTGTATTCACTGTGTGTTTCGATCTCTGAACGTGTATTCACTGTGTGTTTCGATCTCTGAACGTGTATTCACTCTGTGTTTCGATCTCTGAACGTGTATTCACTGTGTGTTTCGATCTCTGAACGTGTATTCACTGTGTGTTTCGATCTCTGAACGTGTATTCACTCTGTGTTTCGAACTCTGAACGTGTATTCACTGTGTGTTTCGATCTCTGAACGTGTATTCACTCTGTGTTTCGATCTCTGAACGTGTATTCACTCTGTGTTTTGATCTCTGAACGTGTATTCACTGTGTGTTTCGAACTCTGAACGTGTATTCACTGTGTGTTTCGATCTCTGAACGTGTATTCTCTCTGTGTTTTGATCTCTGAACGTGTATTCACTCTGTGTTTCGAACTCTGAACGTGTATTCACTGTGTGTTTCGATCTCTGAACGTGTATTCACTCTGTGTTTTGATCTCTGAACGTGTATTCACTGTGTGTTTCGATCTCTGAACGTGTATTCACTGTGTGTTTCGATCTCTGAACGTGTATTCACTCTGTGTTTCGATCTCTGAACGTGTATTCACTCTGTGTTTCGATCTCTGAACGTGTATTCACTCTGTGTTTCGATCTCTGAACGTGTATTCACTGTGTGTTTTGATCTCTGAACGTGTATTCACTGTGTGTTTCGATCTCTGAACGTGTATTCACTGTGTGTTTCGATCTCTGAACGTGTATTCACTGTGTGTTTCGATCTCTGAACGTGTATTCACTGTGTGTTTCGATCTCTGAACGTGTATTCACTCTGTGTTTCGATCTCTGAACGTGTATTCACTCTGTGTTTCGATCTCTGAACGTGTATTCACTCTGTGTTTCGATCTCTGAACGTGTATTCACTCTGTGTTTCGATCTCTGAACGTGTATTCACTCTGTGTTTCGATCTCTGAACGTGTATTCACTCTGTGTTTCGATCTCTGAACGTGTATTCACTCTGTGTTTCCGATCTCTGAACGTGTATTCACTGTGTGTTCGATCTCTGAACGTGTATTCACTGTGTGTTTCGATCTCTGAACGTGTATTCACTGTGTGTTTCGATCTCTGAACGTGTATTCACTGTGTGTTTCGATCTCTGAACGTGTATTCACTGTGTGTTTCGATCTCTGAACGTGTATTCACTTGTGTTTCGATCTCTGAACGTGTATTCACTCTGTGTTTCGATCTCTGAACGTGTATTCACTCTGTGTTTCGATCTCTGAACGTGTATTCACTCTGTGTTTCGATCTCTGAACGTGTATTCACTGTGTGTTTCGAACTCTGAACGTGTATTCACTGTGTGTTTCGATCTCTGAACGTGTATTCACTGTGTGTTTCGATCTCTGAACGTGTATTCACTCTGTGTTTCGATCTCTGAACGTGTATTCACTCTGTGTTTCGATCTCTGAACGTGTATTCACTCTGTGTTTCGATCTCTGAACGTGTATTCACTGTGTGTTTCGAACTCTGAACGTGTATTCACTCTGTGTTTTGATCTCTGAACGTGTATTCACTCTGTGTTTCGAACTCTGAACGTGTATTCACTGTGTGTTTCGATCTCTGAACATGTATTCACTGTGTGTTTCACATAACTATTTTCATGCTTTGTCCTGATGCCTCCTTTTAGAACTTTGCTCCTATCTGTACAACAAAAGCGATAGAATATAACGTATACAGTTAAACAATAACATATTCCAAGATGTGAAGAATTTGTGGGTGTTATGTGTATATAGGAATACTGACGCCGGCTCTGCTCAGTAGACGGATGTGACGTCACTGTTTCCACGCGTATCTTCATAGATCGATAAATGAAGAAAAAATCTCGTGAAGCAGATTAACACTTTTCTCTTGTCGCTGTACCTTTATTTATTTTCCAAATTTCTTAGTGTAGTAGTAATAAAAATATTCTATTATAAACAAGAAAATCACAGTTTTTCATGAAATTCTGGTAATTTTGAAAGTATTTGTTATAACTTTGAACTGAGAAAAGGAATGTTACAAGAAATATCTTACCTACCCAATCTTGACTTATTTTATTCTGTCTACTGCTTAGCGCATATCGAACATCTTCCTAAGCCTAACACTGATCAGCGCTGAGCCGATGGTTTATTTACGCCGTACTCGTTTAATGATCGTGGTGAACATGACACGAGTCTTGCACATCAAATAGGTTTAAGAAACCAAATACGTCAGGCTAAGTTACTGTTTGCGAACTGATACAACAACTCGCGTAGAACGGTTAGTGATAAGCAAATAGATTCATTGATGAATCTTCGCTTGTTTGCTTTGTTTAATTCGCGTTTCGTTACACGAGAGCTATCTTTGCTAACTGTCCCTGTTACACGAGAGCTATCTTCGCTGGGTGTCCCTGATGTTAAAGTGAGAAATTGGAAGAAAGTCAGCCAGTCAACACCATCCACGGCAAACTCATTGGCTACGTTAATTAAATAGCGGCTTTGAACGTCATATTATATCGCTCTCGGGCTGATAGTGGGAGCATATTTAGCGACAGATTTCGAACCCCCAGCCCATAGATTGCAAATAGAGCGACCATTTTCACTTGTAAAGGCACATCTGGTAAGATATCACTTCTCTTTGAAGCTACCAAAATAATCTGCGGAAACAAAATTTAGCATAAATAGCATTTTATTGTGTAATGAAGAACATCGTGTCGTGTTCCTTCTCAGTGTTGGTTTCATTATTGGTTAAATTGTTAGATTAGATATATATTATTTTGGATTATCTATTTTTTTATTATGGGTATTACTTTTAGTTGTTAACTTAGCATGGGGAATTAGGACTAATCTAAATTTTCCAATTAGGCCCTATGATGTTATTGGTATTATGGCCGAAAGTGTCGTTAACAGTCAGAGTTACCCACCTGATAAAGCAATGCATTCTATACTTTACAAGTAAGATATATGTGAAATTATTTATATTCATTACTGTGTTAATGAAGACAGCTTGATTTGATCAGAGGTTAATGATCAGTGGTTTGAAACACCGAACTGCCATGTATCGTGGCTGGCTCGAATGATGCAGACATGTGGGTTTCTTGCTATTTAGATCTTTAAATAGATAGCTAGATAACATGTGTCACAGATTATAGCCGACAAATAGTACCTACCCGTTCATAAATCACTACCTACCAACTGATGGCGACTTCGGTTTAAAATAGCAGGTTCTGTGTTACTAGTCTGGAATAAGAGTTGTAGTAAGTTACTCTGAAGCGATATTGGTATTTTAACACCTGATTTGTATGTCACGAAGATATATATATCCATCTAACACGAAAATAAACATATCCATTCTGACATCTCTGTCGAAAACGTGAAACAGTTTCTTATAATTAAACATTAACTTGGATTCTAAACACTTATAAAGTGAAAACAGAAAATAATTACTATGTAGTTGGTTTGACGTCACGTGAGTTACACTTCAACTATAATTATTTTGTAGTTGGTTTGATGTCACGTGAGTTTACACATCAACTAAAATTATTATGCAGTTGGTTTGACGTCACGTAAGTTACACATCAACAAAAATTATCATGCAGTTGGTTTGACGTCACGTAAGTTACACATCAACTATAATGGTTATGTAGCTGGTTTAACGCCACAGAACAAAACAACGTATTGTGTCTGTAGAGCTAGTTTCAAGATACAACAGCTATGTATCCATTATTTTATTACAAATGTGATTCAGTTTATACACTTCAAAGACAATAAAAATCAAATTTTCTATTTTGTGCCGCACCAATTCCTGGGAATATCTCGCTTCTCTTTAGATTTTCGATCATTGAAACATCTGGGAAATCAAAAGGAGTTCCTTCAACAGCTCGAGCTATTCTAGGTGGCGTAGGTTGTAATATGATTTGTTTACCTATCGTCTGTTTTTTCTTACCTTTGTTTTGCTTTCTTTTCCCTTATGTATGTTTTTAATACACTTTGTTCTCTGTAATTATTTTCTATCAGAAATGGAGATCACGTTTCTTTTAGTTTTACTTCTTTACACAACTTTTGTTTTAGTTTCTTTTATGCTGTTGTTTTTCAATGTATCAATATATTCATCGTTACTTTAAACAAGGATTCTCTAGAAGTGATAGTCATGTTGTTTTTCAATGTATCAATGTTCATGGTTACTTTAAAACAGACTTCTTTAGAAGCGACAGTCATGTTTTTTCAATGTATCAATATTCATTTTTACTTTAAACAAGGATTCTCTAGAAGCGACATTCATGTTGTTTTTCAATGTATCAATATTCATGGTTACTTTAAACAAGGCTTCTCAAGGAGCGACAGTCATGTTGTTTTTCATGGTTACTTTAAAACATACTTCTCTAGAAGCGACAGTCATGTGTTTTTTTAATGTATCAAGCCCCCCAGTGGCTCAGCGGTATGTCTGCGGACTTACACGCTAAAATCGGGGTTTCGATACCCGTGGTGGGCAGAGCACAGATAGCCCTTTGTGTAGCTTTGTGCTTAATTCTAAACGACAACATCAATGTATCAATGTTCATGGTTACTTTAAAACAGACTTCTTTAGAAGCGACAATCATGTTGTTTTTCAATGTATCAATATTCATGGTAACTTTAAACAAGGCTTCTCTAGAAGCGACAGTCATGTTGTTTTTCAATGTGTCAATATATTCATGGTTACTTTAAACAAGGCTTATCTAGGAGCGACAATCATGTTGTTTTTCAATGTATCAATATTCAAGGTTACTTTAAAACATACTTCTCTAAAAGCGACAGTCGTGTTTTTTCAATGTATTAATATTCATTTTTACTTTAAACAAAGTTTCTCTAGAAACGACAGTCATGTTGTTTTTCAATGTATCAATATTCATGGTAACTTTAAACAAGGCTTCTCTAGAAACGACAGTCATGTTTTTTCAATGTGTCAATATTCATTTTTACTTTAAACAAAGCTTCTCTAGAAGCGACAGTCATGTTGTTTTTCAATGTGTCAATATTCATGGTAACTTTAAACAAGGCTTCTCTAGAAACGACAGTCATGTTTTTTCAATGTGTCAATATTCATTTTTACTTTAAACAAAGCTTCTCTAGAAGCGACAGTCATGTTGTTTTTCAATGTGTCAATATTCATGGTAACTTTAAACAAGGCTTCTCTAGAAGCGACAGTCAT
This sequence comes from Carcinoscorpius rotundicauda, assembly GCA_011833715.1. Taxonomy (NCBI): domain Eukaryota; kingdom Metazoa; phylum Arthropoda; class Merostomata; order Xiphosura; family Limulidae; genus Carcinoscorpius; species Carcinoscorpius rotundicauda. Next base: position 180,236,477 of record CM022391.1, on the reverse strand, counting down.
GTTGTTTTTCAATGTGTCAATATTCATGGTTACTTTAAACAAGGCTTCTCTAGAGGCGACAATCATGTTTTTTCAATGTATCAATATTCATGGTTATTTTAAACAAGGCTTCTCTAGAGGCAACAGTCATGTTGTTTTTCAACGTATCAATATTCATGGTTACTTTAAACAAGGCTTCTCTAGAAACGACAGTCATGTTTTTTCAATGTGTCAATATTCATTTTTACTTTAAACAAAGCTTCTCTAGAAGCGACAGTCATGTTGTTTTTCAATGTGTCAATATTCATGGTAACTTTAAACAAGGCTTCTCTAGAAACGACAGTCATGTTTTTTCAATGTGTCAATATTCATTTTTACTTTAAACAAAGCTTCTCTAGAAGCGACAGTCATGTTGTTTTTCAATGTGTCAATATTCATGGTAACTTTAAACAAGGCTTCTCTAGAAGCGACAGTCATGTTGTTTTTCAATGTGTCAATATTCATGGTTACTTTAAACAAGGCTTCTCTAGAGGCGACAATCATGTTTTTTCAATGTATCAATATTCATGGTTATTTTAAACAAGGCTTCTCTAGAGGCAACAGTCATGTTGTTTTTCAACGTATCAATATTCATGGTTACTTTAAACAAGTCTTCTCTAGAAGCGACAGTTATGTTTTTTCAGTGTATCAATATTCATGGTTACTTTAAACAAAGCTTCTCTAGAAGCGACAGTTAATTGTGTGTTCCATTAAATCCAGAAATGTTTATAGTAGTTACAAATTGTCAGCTAGTTACAGTAATTTAGATTTTCCCAATGTTTAATGTACACCTGGTTACGTTTAAAAGCCGTGAACAAGTGCTATTTTTAACCAGTACATTGAGAATGAAAGATGGCTAGATTATATTAATTGTATCAAATGGACTATTTATTCATAAGATATTAATTTCTCTTACTTTCATTGTTGAATTGAGAGAAATAATAAATGAATTTAGAGAATTCGCCATGGACTTTTTGGATTCCACTGCACCTTGTTCAACTTCCAGATTGTTTTATATAGAATGTTTTGTAGGCAAAATAAAGAGAAGGGAAGAAGTGTTAAGACGGACATCTTAATTTTAAATCCAGTTTTTTTTTAAATTAATCAGTTAGTGTCAGAAAAGCACAAAAGTTTTTACATTCGCCTTTTTCCTTATAAATGTCGGCCCTGCATGGCCAGGTGGTGAAAGCACTCGACTCATAATCTGAGAATTGCGGGTTCAAATCCCCGTCACACCAAACATGCTTGCCCTTTCAGTTGTGGGGGCGTTAAAATGTATCGGTTAATCCTACTATTCGTTGGTAAAAAAGTAGCCCAAGAGTTGACGGTAGGTGGTGACGAGTAGTTGCCTTCCTTCTAGTCTTACACTGCTAAATTGGGGAGGCTGGCGCAGATAGTCCTTGTGCTGCTTTGCGCGGAATTCAAACCAAACTTTATAAATGAAACATAAAGAAACAATGATTGCTCATGTGCAATGTTTAAATAATGAAAAATGCGCTTGTTGTTGTTGTGGGTACTATTTTACTCCAGGGGACCGTCATAGTAGTTTTAGAAGTACGATAATAGTCGTATAATTCAAACTAAATAACGACGCACTAATTCCATACTCTCTAACCGCTTAGTGAAATGTCTGGAGGCTTTCACCGCTTAAATCAGGTTTCATACCCGTGATGGGCACAGCGCATATAGCCCGTTGTGCAGCTATGTGTTCAACAACACACAAACACATTTTCCTTCTTTACATGTTTTGTTTTCAATGAATAAAAATTATTACTGGCTAGTTTTTGCAGCATAAGCTTTAAATATGTTTTACTTGTAATATATTGTTGCATACTGATTTATTTACCTTAACAGTTTACGCTGATATGACTTAGTTTTACATTTCTAGCATCATATAAAATAATAAAGTTACTGTGTTCTGCTCTATACCTCATCTTGCCATCTGTTGACAGTTATTCGAAATTGCTTTTCTAGGTGGAGCGTGAAATTGCAATCATGAAACTTATTGACCACCCACATGTTTTGAAGTTATACGACGTGTATGAAAACAATAAATATCTGTAAGTGTGACTTAAATATAACATTCAAAAATATTTATTGTCTTACAAGTTACGTTTTGAATTTATACGACGTGCATGAAAACAATAAATATCTGTAAGTGTGACTTAAATATAATATTCAAAAATATTTGTTGTCTTACAAGTTACCTGTAAACGACTCTTAATTCTAATAAATTAATGTTCTGTTAGGTATCCTTAATAGATTCATAGTTTTCATGTACTCTGTTATTTTACAGGTTAGCTGTAATAGATTCACAATTAGAATAAGTTTACTGTTGGTATATTTTAGCATGTGGCTCTGTGGAAATGTTGATATGCAGTATTCTATTGTACCTGGGAAGTGACGTATACATTATAATATTGTACCTGGGAAGTGACGTATACATTATAATATTGTACCTGGGAAGTGACGTATGTATTATAATATTGTACCTGGGAAGTGACATATACATTATCATTATTGTACTTGAGAAGTGACGCATGCATTATCATATTTTACCTGGGAATTGACGTATATATTAGAATATTGTGCCTGGGAAGTGACGTATACATTATCATATCGTACCTGGGAAGTGACGTATATATTATCATATTGTACCATGGAAGTGACGTTTACATTACTCTAAAGTTTTATAGATCTACAGTGAATTAACAATAACTTTAAAAACTTTGCTGCTAAAAGTATTCATTTAATTGTAAAGGGTATCGGTTATTGAAACCAAGTAATTATTCTTCGTTCCAGATGTTTCCACAAGACGAGCACTTCTGTTAGGCCTAGCGGTACTATGTGTATTATTATATGCCTCTTTACGTGTTTACATCTGTAATCTGTTAATCTGCATGTAACACAGTATTTGTCAGTGTTATTTCAGTTAGAACAGTATGTTGGTTTTTGAAGTGTGAAAAAAAACATTTTAATAATAATTTTACAAACTATTAGTCTCTACTCCTAGTTAGCAGACGTGACATCGCGAGAATGATCGTAAAAGCATCCGTTTCTAAGATGGGAACTGATCATCTGAGCTCCGAGTTTTCATGTTTTTCAGAATGATATGTTAAGTGTCTTCGTGGTGTTGTTTCAGCTACCTTGTGCTTGAGCACGTATCTGGGGGTGAGCTGTTTGACTACCTACTCAAAAGAGGGCGTCTTCCGGCCAAAGAAGCACGGAAGTTCTTATGGCAAATTATATCCGCCTTAGACTTTTGTCATAAGCACTGCATATGGTAAGTTGTAAGTTTATTCTTGCTGTCGGTAACAACGTTTTCGGTTTAATTTGTTCACTAGGACCGCATGTTAATACAGGAAGTCTTGGTTGTATCTTAGCCTGAGCTAGCATATGCGGCATTACGTTTTTGGTCACGTGTCAGACAAACGTCATCTTGCTAAAGCTTATATGATAATGAGAACATAATCCGTTGTTTCCGCAGCCATCGGGATCTCAAACCGGAGAATTTACTTCTGGATGATAAGAACAATATCCGTATTGCGGATTTCGGGATGGCCTCTCTACAGATGGAAGGGTCCATGCTCGAGACCTCGTGTGGCTCACCACATTATGCTAGTCCTGAAGTCATTCGGGTGAGTGAGACAAAATGAGCTTTAACCTTTTCTGTTAGTCCAAGTCTTACTGTAAATCTGGTACAATTATTATGCCTTCCTTTTACTGTATTTTACTTTTATGTGTTTGCGTTAACAGTTTTAAAATAACATTTCTGAATTTTGCATCAAAGGATACATAACTTGATTGCTATATACTGGTTACCCAAAATAACTGAATTATAATAATACTGACATATTTTTATTTGTTGTGAAGTACAAAGCCACACAATAAGCTGTCTGTGATATGCTACCCGCGGTTATCAAAACCTGGATTTTATCGTTATAAGCCTTTCATCTTTCCGCTGAGCCACTGGTGTGTAATAATATATTTCTCAGTATTATAAATTTAATGTCTTTGGATGTATTCTATCGTTATTGGCTTTTCTTGCATTCCTCAGTATTCTAAGATATTTGATTTAAATATCAGACAGAAAAGTTTTTTTGAGCCACAGTGACTTCATGCTGGCTAATGTGATTCGCACTCGGAATTCGTTTCTAATGAAACGTCCGTTATGCGTGATTACAGGGAGAAAGATATGACGGAAGACGGGCGGACGTCTGGAGTTGTGGTGTGATAACGTTTGCTCTCATTGTGGTAAGATATTTTCTTTGTTTTCTTACTTATAGCTTCTAATACTTTATCATTGGTTGTCTCAGAAGTTCAGAAATAAATGTATGTCTAAATTTATACTTATATATACTTCTAATATCCAAACTCAAGAACTCGTCTTAGGCCTTGCACCCTCCTGAGGCCGGCCCTGTTCTGTACTATGAAATATAGTTTAACTGTTATTCTACTATTTGTAAATGTAGAATAAATATGTTGGGTATAATATAATATAATAAATATGTTGGGTATAATATAATAATATAATAAATCTGTTGGGCATAATATAATAATATAATAAATCTGTTGGGTATAATAAAATAATATAGTAAATCTGTTGGGTATAATATAATATAATAAATATGTTGGGTATAATATAATAATATAATAAATATGTTGGGCGTAATATAATAAATCTGTTGGGTATAATAAAATAATATAAGAAATATGTGGGGTATAATATAATAATATAATATAATAAATATGTTGGGTATAATATAATAAATATGTTGGGTATAATATAATAATATAATAAATATGTTGGGCGTAATATAATAAATCTGTTGGGTATAATAAAATAATATAAGAAATATGTTGAGTATAATATAATAATACATTAAATTTGTTGGGTATAATATAATAAATCTGATGGGTATAATGATATTTGCCAATTCATTGCAGCACACATGGATAGGGATATTTATGTGAAATTGTAAACTGATATCAGTAAAGTAGACAAATGTGTAATTTTAAAGCTGAAACGGGGAATGAAACCAATAAATCTCCAATGTGTCACTTTCTTTAAACACTTAGGCATTTTTAACCATAAAGTGCTCTTTCTAACCTAGAAAAATCATGTTAGTGCCTCACATTTCGTACAACTGTCACTGATTGGTGGTTGTTTGGTAGGCGTGCAGGTTGTGCATGTTATCTTAAAACTGGTTCTGGTGTCACCTCATTTCGTTACATTTAAAACTGGTTCTAGTGTCACCTCATTTCGTTACATTTAAAACTGGTTCTGGTGTCACCTCATTTCGTTACATTTAAAACTGGTTCTGGTGTCACCTCATTTTCGTTACATTTAAAACTGGTTCTGGTGTCACCTCATTTCGTTACATTTAAAACTGGTTCTGGTGTCACCTCATTTTCGTTACATTTAAAACTGGTTCTGGTGTCACCTCATTTCGTTACATTTAAAACTGGTTCTGGTGTCACCTCATTTCGTTACATGATTAATAAAAATATTCATCTTTCATAAAATTATGAATGAATCTTTAGAAACATAATTATTACAGTGAAGATTTTTTTAACACTCATAATTATCCTTTCACAAAAACATTGAAAGTTTCTCACACTGATCATTATTCTTTTGTAAATACTTTAAATATTTATCACGCTAATTAACACCTTGTAAATCTGATATAATAATTTATCTATTGTTTAATTCTACTTTTAAAATTGATTTCATTTTGATCTGAAAATAGGTTACTTAAATAGCTCCATAAAAACTGTTTCTAGATATGGACTCAGTAACAGAACGGGAATTGTTGACTGCTTCAGGTTTGAGAGATTTTTCAAAACGAAAAAAATTAGGCCTAACATAAGTGTCAGGATTTGGTTACTTATTATCTTCTGTTTTGCTTATTTTGAATTTTAATATTCATTCACTTGTCTTTTAAATATGTTTTAAAATCGAATTACATTTTTGTTTACTGTAACTATAAAAATGATTACATAATATAAATCTTTAAAAATAAGTAATTTCGGTTTCGCTGTCGAACAAAAGTAGGTATACTGCCAGGTTATTGTTATTAGACTAACGCAAGAAACTTTATTATTAATGTACATCGTTAGGGTTCACTGCCTTTTGACGATAAGAATCTTCGACTGCTGTTGGAAAAAGTCAAGCAGGGGGTGTTCCATATCCCCCAGTTCGTTCCCCAGGAATGTCAGGAGCTACTGAGAGGCATGATTGAAGTAGACCCGCAGAAACGCATGACGGTAAGTAAGCTTACATTTCAAATCCTTAATCCAATCAGGCTGATATGAACGCCAACTAAGGCGAGTTTTAACTTTTCCTACCTGACTGTCTCTTCAATCATGCTGGTCGAAAACAACTGAATCGTTATTTAACTTTCTATAAAATTGCTCAATACAGAATACTTAATAGAATTTATATTTATGAAAATCAAAAATAAAGATTAACTTAGAAATACGTATAAAAGGTTTTATGTGTTCGATTTTTTCTTTGTTATTCAGAAGTTTTGACTCCTTTCTTAAAGCCGTAGTTTCCATATTCAGTTCTTCATATTATTATTCCTTCGTGGATTTTATGTCCAATTGTTTCTTTTGTTTATGCTTCATAGTTTTCATATTTTGTTGTTGTTCTATTTGTGCATTGTAGGATTTATAATTAAAATACTCTATGATAATTACAAATGTCGAACATGATTTAAAACAGTTCGCGAACAACAGAAAATAGATATTAAATTTTATCATAAGCAAAAATCGTACAAAAAATAGTTATCACAATAATATAAACCCACTGCTGAATGTCCGTATAACAGATGATTTACTGACGTCTACCGACATTAGTATCACAGTTCACTCTAGTCTTTCTGTTTTTGTTTACAGTTGTCAGACGTACTGAAGCACTCGTGGATAAATGGGTAAGTTGATCCACATTAAATATTTCTTACTAAGAACAACAACAACAAAAAACTCACACAAACACATTACGTTAAGAGTAGTGTAATAAAAAATATTTATATGTGTATGGGTGTATTATTAAAACACATACACCCGTAAAATAATTCAACCTGACAAATATGTTATCAGACAATTGCCTCGTAATGTGAATCTAGTGTATGTGACATATTATATTCAGAGTATGCGTAATGAAAACAATTATTGTCTGTTTGATTTTATTAATGTTTGTTATAAAACTGATGCGACAAACAAGGGTAGTAACAATCAGTGATGTCGAGAAACCCACTTGTTGAGAACTTTTATATGCAAAAACGGCTGTTCTGGGCCCAGAAAACACTTCAAATAGAAGAGCGAACAACGTTTCGACCTTCTTCGGTCATCGTCAGGTTCACAAAGAAAGGGTTACTGGTCGGCAGTAACCGATGACCGAAGAAGGTCGAAACGTTGTTCGCTCTTCTATTTGAAGTGTTTTCTGGGCCCAGAACAGCCGTTTTTGCATATAAAAGTAAACAAGGGTAGTGTTTGTACCTGATGTTACTGCAGTAGTGTTAGTTGTATATCTGATGTTACTGTAGTAGTGTTTGTTGTATATCTGATGTTATTGTAGTAGTGTTTGTTGTATTCATGATGTTATTGTAGTAGTGTTTGTTGTATATTTGATGTTACTGTAGTAGTTAGTGTTTGTTGTATATCTGATGTTGGTGTAGTAGTTAGTGTTTGTTGTATATTTGATGTTACTGTAGTAGTGTTTGTTGTATATCTGATGTTACTGTAGTAGTTATTGTTTGTTGTATATTTGATGTTACTGTAGTAGCTGGTGTTTGTTGTATATCTCATGTTACTGTAGTAGCTGGTGTTTGTTGTATATCTGATGTTACTGTAGTAGTTAGTGTTTGTTGTATATCTGATGTTGGTGTAGTAGTTAGTGTTTGTTGTATATTTGATGTTACTGTAGTAGTGTTTGTTGTATATTTGATGTTACTGTAGTAGTGTTTGTTGTATATCTGATGTCACTGTAGTAGTGTTTGCTGTATATTTGATGTTACTGGAGTAGTGTTTGTTGTATATCTGATGTTACTGTAGTAGTGTTTGTTGTATATCTGATGTTACTGTAGTAGTGTTTGTTGTATTCATGATGTTATTGTAGTAGTGTTTGTTGTATATTTGATGTTACTGTAGTAGTTAGTGTTTGTTGTATATATGATGTTACTGTAGTAGTTAGTGTTTGTTGTATATCTGATGTTACTGTAGTAGTGTTTGTTGTACATCTGATGTTACTGTAGTAGTGTTTGTTGTATATGTGATGTTACTGTAGTAGTGTTTGTTGTATATCTGATGTTACTGTAGTAGTTAGTGTTTGTTGTATATCTGATGTCACTGTAGTAGTGTTTGTTGTATATCTGATGTCACTGTAGTAGTGTTTGTTGTATATCTGATGTTACTGTAGTAGTTAGTGTTTGTTGTATATCTGATGTTACTGTAGTAGTGTTTGTTGTATATCTGATGTTACTGTAGTAGTGTTTGTTGTATATCTGATGTTACTGTAGTAGTTAGTTTTTGCTGTATATCTGATGTTACTGTAGTAGTTTTTGCTGTATATCTGATGTTAGTGTAGTAGTTAGTGTTTGTTGTATATCTGAAGTAACTACAGTAGTGTTTGTTTATTTTTACATGATACAACACTTTACTGTTATGAACATCGTTTTACTTTCATTTTAGGGGAAGTAAGAACTTTACAAAACCAAAACCACCAATCACAGAAGTTGTATCAGTAAGTTGATTTTGTTATCCTAGACATTTATTATATGGTTAAAATTTTTATGATAGATGAATGATGCCTATGATATGGTGAAGATAGTTCATGTGATATATACTCTGGTTTCCTTCAGTAAGAAATAAATTCATATTTTGATGTACTATAACTTTTAAATTAAAGTTTTCAATATCTTTTTTTCTGAACAAACTGTGTTTTAAAAAATTACCAAAAACGAATTTAGGGTCACAGGGGTCTTCTTCTTCACCCCTCCACCTTTTTGGAGGATTCGTAGCTGATCATATGATTTTAAATCACTTCGTCATGATCAAGTGAAAACTTAACGAGGTATATTCACAGAAGATGTTCCAGGTCAAAACAACCTGTGAAACTTACCAGTCGCTATAACCTATGAGAGACAAAAACACAATAACTATAACCTATACAAGTCAACAATCAATAATAATAACCTATGCAAGTCAACAACCACTCACAGTAACCTATACAAGTCAACAACCAATAATAATAACCTATACAACTCACCAACCACTCACAGTAACCTCTACAAGTCAACAACCAATAATAATAATCTGTAAAAAAGAACACCAAATTACGATAACCTACACGAAAAAAAAGATCAAACTATTACGAATGCTGGTAAAAGTGAACAACCAGTCACGATTCACTGTTAGATGGAGCGGTCCATCACTTACCACCCATGGTAACCTATAAGACAGAAAAACAAACAGTATAAACTGAAAAACTCAACAACCAATCACAATAACCTATCCAAAATCTAATCACGTGTACCTTGTAAGACCATTTCTTATTGTGTAATAATTGCTATTGTATTTCTGTTAACGTAATAACAAATATTGGGTTGATTAATTACAGTGGGGAGAACTCAGATTGTATAACTATAAAAATAAACAAAACAGGTGTTAAACTCTTACCGTCTAGCTTTGTCATTTCTATTTAAAAACATCTTGTTTTTATTTTTTTCTACAAAAACCACTAAAAACGCGTGTTTCAAGACATTCCTCTGAGTTGTGCTGTGTGACAAAATATTTCAGTAAACGTGTCACTTCGTCTTGTAAACATAACAGTAGCTCAGTAAACGTGTCACTTCGTCTTGTAAACATAACAGTAGTTCAGTAAACGTGTCACTTCGTCTTGTAAACATAACAATAGTTCAGTGAACGTGTCACTTCATCTGGTAAACATAACAGTAGTTCTGTAAACGTGTCACTTCGTCTTGTAAACATAACAATAGTTCAGTAAACGTGTCACTTCGTCTGGTAAACATAACAATAGTTCAGTAAACGTGTCACCTCGTCTTGTAAACATAACAATAGTTCAGTGAACGTGTCACTTCGTCTTGTGAACTTAATGGTTCAGGACCCCTGATCTTGTGAGGACCCTGTTCTTGTGAGGACCCTGTTCTACTCCTTAGTTCTGTTTTAGTTTGACAACTTATATCTGAACCTTCAGCCACCATTTTGTTCGTTAGGAGCAACGATCTAATCAAATGAGTTATAAACATCAGTCACGTGATTAAAAACTGTATATTTTTGGAATTTCGCCCACAGCTACACGATGGCTATCTGTGCTAGCCGTCCCTAATTTAGCAATGTAAGACTAGAGGGAAGGCAACTAGTCATCACCTCTCACCGCTAACTCTTGGGCTATTCTTTTACAAACGAATAGTGGGATTGATCGTAAATTATAACGCCTACACGGCTGAAAGGGCGAGCATGTTTGAAGTGACGGGAATTTGAACCCGCGACTTTCAGATTACGAGTCGAACGCCTCAACCCACCTGGCCATGCTGGGCCTTAAAAACAGTGAGTTAGAAATAAAGATTTCCAGTTATTTCTATCGTCGAGCTCGAAACCAGGTTTTGTTTGAGTTTTAATTGCCAATAGTCTGCCTTATTGGGACTTCTTGCTCGTTGTTGGGACATCATATCACGGTCAAGGGGGAAATCAGGACCTCAAGCCAAAAAATTATTGACATTTTGATCAGCGTAACGTTGTTTATATCTAAACTTGTGATGTATGAACGTGTGTTGGTGTGGTTTATGGTTTGAGGCACCTCACTCTCGGCGGTCAGTTTCAAACTTCCGCGCGCGACTGTGTGTTTTCGACAACAATTTCATTAGATTCCTGACTTGATGTACATGAATAACTAAGGTCAGCTTCATGTGGACTCTTATACGTTCCTATAAACTTTTAGTGGTTGATCGCGTATAATCTCGTTCAAAACGATAAACAACGTAAAGCTTATCAGTTCTGTTTTTTATCTTCAATTGTTTGTTTGTTTTGGAATTTCGCACAAAGCTACTCGAGGGCTATCTGTGCTAGCCGTCTCTAATTTAGCAGTGTAAGACTAGAGGGAAGGCAGCTAGTCATCACCACCCACCGCCAACTCTTGGGCTACTCTTTTACCAACGAATAGTGGGATTGACCGTCACATTATACACCCCCACGGCTGGGAGGGCGAGCATGTTTAGCGCGACGCGGACGCGAACCCGCGACCCTCGGATTACGAGTGCACGCCTTAACGCGCTCGGCCATGCCAGGCCCGTTTTATCTTCGAAATGTTCTAAGTTATCAATATTGATTTTAGGACTATAAACACTGAAATATATTTTTTATTTGCGTATAATTTATTTTAGCCATAAACGGATGTAAAATGACAGTTTGATTACTCATAAATCACTTTCCCAGGAGAACAAAAACTATTTAAGAAAAAACATTTGAAAATTTAAAACAATATTTACCAATACATTATTTATATCTGTTTCATTGTGGAAAATTAGCAGTGGCTGACAATACAATGAACTAGTTGTTTTATGAGTAATAACTATTAAATTATTAAAATGATTGTACAATAATCTGTACTTTAATATACGTTTCTTTCTCTCTTCACTCGAGTAGCTCAACAGTAAGTTTGAGGTCTTGTATCTCTAAATATTATGTTTCGATACCTGTGATGGGCACAGCACGTATAGCCCATTTTGTAGCCAGTTATTTCCATTGCTAATAACACCTTAACACCAAAGTGTTATCTTTATTTCGAAGAGTGACGAAAATTACTTTTCCATCGTGTTTAGCAAACTCGATCCCAGAATTGAAATCAGAAAACTAATTTTTTATAACGAAGTGCACCCTGTGTTTCAGACTTACATCATTCCTTCAGAAGGGGATTTAGATCCAGATGTACTCAGAAATATGATGTCTCTGGGATGTTTCAAAAACAGACAGAAACTGCTGGAAGAACTGATGTCCTTAAGGTCAGTGCTAGTGTTAATAGTGTTGGTTTAAATGAATACGACTCATGAGCGATTCGAGTCTAGAACAAGGGAGCCTCATGGGGGTGACAAGTATCTAATTCTGGTTGTGAGTGTTACATGTAAAAATTAACACTTTATAAGTTGTGAATTATGTTGCTCGCATATATTACAAAGTTTTATAGAATTGCTAATACAGGGTGGTCGCTAGAAAAGCGGAAAATTTGTCAAACAGCTATTTATTTTTACAAAGTTTTTTAAAGGCATATGTTATATTACACTCATAGATGCTCAAAATTATTAAAATCATGCATTTTATTCATGATGTAAAAAAATCAAAATAGAAATGAGTAAGCACGCATTTTATTCATGATCTCATCTGACCCTCAAATTTTCCGCTTTTCTAGCGACCACCCTGTAGAAAATATTCTCAATACATTATTGTTATAACAATATTTCTTAAATTAATACAACTGTTACCAACAATATACTGTCAAAACAATGTTTCCTACCACAATATATCAACAAATTAGTAATACCTGTACCAATAATATCAATATCTATATCATTGATTGGCCTGTCAAATTAGTAATACCTGTATAAATAATATCAACAATGACCTCTCACAATAGTAACACCTCCACCAACAATATCAGTAATGACTCTTTGCACTAGTAACACCTCCACCAACAATATCAGTAATGACCTCTCACATTAGTAATATCTCTTCCAACAATATCAGAAATGACTTATCACATTATTAATACCTCTACCAACAATATCAGTAATGACTTGTCACATTATTAATATCTCTACCAACAATATCAGCAATGACCTCTCACATTATTAATACCTCTACCAACAATATCAGTAATGACTTGTCACATTATTAATATCTCTACCAACAATATCAGTAATGACTTGTCACATTATTAATATCTCTACCAACAATATCAGCAATGACCTCTCACATTATTAATACCTCTATCAACAATATCAGTAATGACTTCTCACATTAGTAATACCTCTATCAACAATATCAGTAATGACCTCTCACATTATTAATACCTCTATCAACAATATCAGTAATGACTTCTCACATTAGTAATACCTCTATCAACAATATCAGTAATGACCTCTCACATTATTAATACCTCTATCAATAATATCAGTAATGACTTCTCACATCAGTAATCCCTCTATCAACAATATCAGTAATGCCTTCTCACATTAGTAATACCTCTATCAACAATATCAGTAATGACCTCTCACATTATTAATACCTCTATCAATAATATCAGTAATGACTTCTCACATCAGTAATCCCTCTATCAACAATATCAGTAATGCCTTCTCACATTAGTAATACCTCTATCAACAATATCAGTAATGACTTCTCACATTATTAATACTTCTGTCAACAATATCAGTAATTACTTCTCACGTTAGTAATACTTCTGTCAACAATATCAGTAATGACTTCTCAGGTTAGTAATACCTCTCTCAACAATATCAGTAATGACCTGTAAAATTATTAATACCTCTACAACAATACCATTATTTGTGATTTTAACACAGCTGGTATGGGTATTAAAACTTTTACTAATAAACAGAAAACTACGTTTTCACCATACTAGATCATCATCAAGTTAGCAGAGAGAAAGTTTGGAACTGACCATTGGTGGACACATGTCTTAGAGACAAGAGTTTAAACAGGCATGGGTTTCTAGGGGCATTGCAATATACGTTAGGTTAATAATTAATATAGGTATAAAGGTGTTCCTTTATATTGGTTTAATTTTGGTTTTAGTTGCTGTGTAAGTAGGGTTTCTTTGATTTTGAATTTGTTTATATTTATTTCCCTACTTAGTATCTGGGTATTTTCTATGGTTATGTTGTGTTTATATGATATCCAATGTTCAAAAACGTGTGAAGGTCTTTATTGTGTTTTTGAATCTAGTTTTCATTTTTCTGCTTGTTTCTCCAATACAGAAGTAGTGACAATTGTTGCATTGTATTTTATAAGAAATGTTGGTGTGGTGTTTGTCAGTGTAGTTTTTACATAGTATATATCTTAGTTTTTTATCTGGTTTTTGAATAAATTTGGTGTTTAGTGGAATGTTGTGTTTTGTTGTAAGATTTTTCCAAATATTGGTTATTTTTTTGTTAATATTAGGAGTATATTATATGCAGCAGTGTTAGGTTTTGTAGTTTGTTGTATATTGTGTTATAGGTGTGTGCTTATAATTTTTTCAACGGTTTTTGAAGGAAATTTGTGGATGTTAATGAAGAGTATTTTTAATTTTTTTTATTTTATTGGGTGAACATAGTTTTGTAATTGCGTTTATTTGGTTTCTTAATATGTTGGGTTTTTATTTTGTTTCACATGCTGAGTCGTTGGCAATGTAGAGTCCAGTATGAGTGATTTTCCAGTGGATTTCTGTTTTGAACTGTGTGTCAGTTCTTGTGATCTTGAAGTTGTGAAATGCTATTTGTTTAGTTTTTTATCTGTTCACAGGTGACCTTAATGCTAAGTTGTATAGAGTTAACGTGGTTGATAAACTAAGTGTGTGTTCTGTAGATATAACTTCAGCAATTGTACCATCAACATATCTGTACCAGTAAAGTGGTGGGTGTAACATACCTGTACCAGTAAAGTGGTGGGTGTAACATACCTGTACCAGTAAAGTGGTGGGTGTAACATACCTGTACCAGTAAAGTGGTGGGTGTAACATACCTGTACCAGTAAAGTGGTGGGTGTAACATACCTGTACCAGTAAAGTGGTGGGTGTAACATACCTGTACCAGTAAAGTGGTGGGTGTAACATACCTGTACCAGTATAGTGGTGGGTGTAACATACCTGTACCAGTATAGTGGTGGGTGTAACATACCTGTACCAGTATAGTGGTGGGTGTAACATACCTGTACCAGTAAAGTGGTGGGTGTAACATACCTGTACCAGTAAAGTGGTGGGTGTAACATACCTGTACCAGTAAAGTGGTGGGTGTAACATACCTGTACCAGTAAAGTGGTGGGTGTAACATACCTGTACCAGTAAAGTGGTGGGTGTAACATACCTGTACCAGTATAGTGGTGGGTGTAAGGCTGAATTGACCGCTTGAGATTCAATTTGTGTCATGAAAATGTTGTCTAGAACTGGTGACACGGGATTCCCCATACTTAGACCATTTATTTGTTTGTAGTTTATGAAGTAGTGAATTCTATGAGGATGTCAGATTGGTTGCTGGAAATGTGTATTGATGGGTTGGGGTCTTGGATATAAAGTTCTAAAGCTATCTTGCAGGTTTTATTTGTTGGGACTTCTGTGAAGAGGAAGATGACATCAAAACTGACCATGAAGTTGAAATAGTCTTTGAAAAAGGAGACAGGTGATGTTACATATTTAGAAAATGTCCATGCTATATACTCACTGAGGTTGTAGTTAAACGATTCATAGGTTGACATTAAGTTTGTGAGGTTTGGAGATGTTGTATGATTGTGGTATGTGCAGGTTGATCCTTCTTAGATAAGATTAAATGTTTTCTCAGATTGTATTACATTTGTAGTAGTGTTTTGTGTAATTGGTTTTCATGTGTTTTTGTTGGACTTGTCTGTACTAGTTTAAATTTGTTTGTATCTTGTAATATGTTAATTATTTTTTGAATGTATTCATTTAGGTTTTTATAACTATAGCATTTCCTTTATCTGCTCTTAGAATTTTGATGTTGTTATCTTGTTTTAAGTTATTTATAAAATTAATATCTTTTTGTGTGAGGTTGTTTTTCAGTTTTCTTTTCTGTGAAATTATGTTGATGATTTTGTGTGAAAATTCTTGAAAAAAGTTGTTTGAGATACTGTTTTGAGGTGTTTTAGGGAATTAGATGTTTTCAGATCTACCTGGAAAGATGCATTGTTGTATGTCAGTGGTATTGTTGTTGAAGTTGTCTTCTTTTTAGTGGTTGTTTTTCATTGTTTCTTAGTGTTTTGAGTTTTTGTAGAATGGATCACCAGTCGAATATGTTCATTATGAGGTTTGTTGGTGTTCATCATGTTTGCATATTTTTTGTTCTTGGCACATTAGTTTATTTAGTTTTGTTCTTGGCACATTAGTTTATTTAGTTTTGTTCTTGGCACATTAGTTTATTTAGTTTTGTTCTTGGCACATTAGTTTATTTAGTTTTGTTCTTGGCATATTAGTTTTAGTTTTTGTGTTTTTGGCACATTAGTTTATTTAGTTTGTTGTTCTTGGCACATTAGTTTATTTGGTTTTTATGTTCTTGGCACATTAGTTTATTTGGTTTTTGTGTTCTTGGCACATTAGTTTATTTGATTTCCGTGTTCTTGGCACTTTAGTTTATTTAGTTTTTTGTTCTTGGCACATTAGTTTATTTGGTTTTTGTATTCTTGGCACATTAGTTTATTTAGTTTTTTGTTCTTTGCACATTAATTTATTTAGTTTTTTGTTCTTGGCAAATTAGTTTATTTGATTTTTGTGTTTTTAGCACATTAGTTTATTTGGTTTTTGTGTTTTTAGCACATTAGTTTATTTGGTTTTTGTGTTCTTGGCACATTAATTTATTTGGTTTTTGTGTTTTTAGCACATTAGTTTATTTGGTTTTTGTGTTCTTGGCACATTAATTTATTTGGTTTTTGAGTTCTTGGCACATTAGTTTATTTATTTTTTATGTTCTTGGCACATTAGTTTATTTAGTTTTTGTGTTCTTTGCACATTAGTTTATTTAGTTTTTGTGTTCTTTGCACATTAGTTTATTTAGTTTTTGTGTTCTTTGCACATTGGTTTATTTAGTTTTTGTGTTCTTTGCACATTGGTTTATTTAGTTTTTACTTGTTGCTGATCTTCTTGCTATTATTACTGTTGATTTGAATGATACTGTATTGTATTGTATTGTATTGAATGGTTTGTCAAGTTAATATCACCTCTACCAACAATGTCCTGTCAAAACAAGATCTATATCAATAATGGTTTGTCAAGTTAATAATACCTCTACCCACAATGTCATGTTAAAGGAACATCTATATCAGTAATGGTTTGTCAAGTTAATAATACCTCTACCAACAATGTCATGTTAAAGGAACATCTATATCAGTAATGGTTTGTCAAGTTAATAATACCTCTACCAACAATGTCCTGTCAAAACAATATCTATATCAATAATGGTTTGTCAAGTTAATAATACCTCTACCAACAATGTCATGTTAAAGGAACATTTATATCAGTAATGGTTTGTCAAGTTAATAATACCTCTACCAACAATGTCCTGTCAAAACAATATCTATATCAATAATGGTTTGTCAAGTTAATAATACCTCTACCCACAATGTCATGTTAAAGGAACATTTATATCAGTAATGGTTTGTCAAGTTAATAATACCTCTACCAACAATGTCCTGTCAAAACAATATCTATATCAATAATGGTTTGTCAAGTTAATAATACCTCTACCCACAATGTCATGTTAAAGGAACATCTATATCAGTAATGGTTTGTCAAGTTAATAATACCTCTACCAACAATGTCCTGTCAAAACAATATCTATATCAATAATGGTTTGTCAAGTTAATAATACCTCTACCAACAATGTCATGTTAAAGGAACATTTATATCAGTAATGGTTTGTCAAGTTAATAATACCTCTACCAACAATGTCCTGTCAAAACAATATCTATATCAATAATGGTTTGTCAAGTTAATAATACCTCTACCCACAATGTCATGTTAAAGGAACATCTATATCAGTAATGGTTTGTCAAGTTAATAATACCTCTACCAACAATGTCATGTTAAAGGAACATTTATATCAGTAATGGTTTGTCAAGTTAATAATACCTCTACCAACAATGTCATGTTAAAGGCATCTATATAAGTAATTGTTTGTCAAGTTAGTAGTACCATTACCATCAATGTGTTTAACACAGATATCAGTTGTTGTTGTTTTTACAGTTATAACACAGATACAAATTTTACTGTCGTTTTTAAAGTTATTACATTCATATCAATACCATTGTCTTCAAAAATACCAATGTTGTTGTTTTTACAGTTATAATACAGATAGCATTTTAACAGTCATAATGTAGCTACAAATGTTGTTGTTGTATTTACTGTTATTACACAGGTAGTAGTGGTCTTGTTTCTAATCTAGTCATAACACAGAGAAGGTGACCGTTATAATATAGATAATGTTGTTGTTTCTATCTCCATCATAACACAGAGAAGTTTATATGTTATTGTTGTTGTTGTAACAGTTATAACATAGATATTAATGTTGTTTCTCTCATGGTCTTAACACAGATACCAACTTTGTTGTGTAAGCAATTACAATACATATACTAGTGTTGTTTCTATCCTAGTCATAACACAGATAAGGTTATATACTGTTGTTGTTGTGACAGCTATAACACAGATAAGATATTAATTTTGTTATTTCTATCACAGTCACAACACAGAGAAGGTTATATATTTTCTTTTGCTGGATCGAAAGAAAAAGAAACCAACTTTTGAAGACGATGATGAAATAATAATACGGAATCGATCCGAATCTGGTAAGGTCTTAATCCAGAACTGGTTGTCTGATCTCATACATTACATAAAGTCCAGTGCTAAACATGTGTTTAGTATTGTGTTAAAGTATGTGTTAAATTTAGGGAAATAAAAATATAATCTGTATATTATTAGCACTACAAGGAAGATGACACTGTTAATATTGTGAATGTTAGTGACACTTTAATATTGATGATATTTGTGACACTTTAATATGTATATTGTTGTTAGTGACACTTTAATATTACTGATGTTTGGTGACACTTTAATATTTATATTGTTCATGTCAGTGACACTTAAATATTACTGATGTTTGGTGACACTTTAATATTTATATTGTTCATGTCAGTGACACTGTTAATATTGTGAATGTTAGTGACACTGTTCATATTGATGATGTTTGTGACGCTTTAATATTTGTATTGTTCATCTCAGTGACACTGTTAATATTGTTAACGTTGGCAACTGTTTATATTGTTTATGTTAGTGACTGTTAATATTGTTTATGTTAGTGACAGTGTTAATATTGTTTATGTCAGTGACACTGTTCATATTGTTTGTCAGTGACAACATTAATATTGTTGAGGTCAGTGACAATGTTAATATTGTTTATGTTAGTGACAGTGTTAATATTGTTCATGTCAGTGATATTGTTCATATTGTTGATGTCAATGACGCTGTTCATATTAATATCAGTGACAATGTTCATATTGTTTATGTCAGTGACAATGTTCGTATTGTTTATGTCAGTGACAATGTTCATATTGTTTATGTCAGTGACACTTCATATTGTTAATATCAGTGACAATGTTTATGTCAGTGACAATGTTCATATTGTTTATGTCAGTGACAATGTTCATATTGTTTATGTCAGTGACACTGTTCGTATTGTTAATATCAGTGACAATGTTTGTATTGTTTATGTCAGTGACAATGTTCGTATTGTTTATGTCAGTGACAATGTTCATATTGTTTATGTCAGTGACACTTCATATTGTTAATATCAGTGACAATGTTCATATTGTTTATGTCAGTGACAATGTTCATATTGTTTATGTCAGTGACAATGTTAATATTGTTGAGGTCAGTGACAGAAGTATTCTCATATCTTGTTGATTCACACCAGGTAGATTCTTTGCTATGTGTTGTACTTCAGGTTTAGTTCATAATGTTTGTTTCAATATTGTTCTAGCTGATCCTCCAATGAAAAGAGTGGACACCTGCAGGTCAAATGGAAAAATAAAACCAAGGTATCATTTAAAATTTTCTTCCATACTTAAATGCATTTTGAAAGGCCATTTCTTATTGTAATACACAATAATAATATCTTGTGATACTATATGGTGCATATAATATACAGTGACACTACACAGTGTAGATAACCTACTATGTCACTATAAAATGCAGATACAGAATGTCCAATTGGGTTAACACCTTGTTACACTGAGTACTAGACTAAACTAAGCATTGTGTAAACAAATACACAATGTTCAACTGGTTTAACACCTCATTACACTTGGGTAATATTACTAAACTAAGCGTTGTGTAAACAAATATACAATGTCCAATTGGGTTAACACCTTATCACATTGAGTACTAGACTAAACTAGACATTCTGTAAACAAATACACAATTTCCAATTGGGTTAACACCATTTTACACTAGGTAATAGCCTAAGCTAGACATGGTGTGGACAGATACAGAACACACTATTACACTGGTGAGCTAGACAAGGTCTGAAAACTGTTAAAACTAGGACTGTGAATATTCGAGTTTCTTCAACTTAAGAATATATTAATTATTACAGCAGTAGTAATCTTCCCAGTAACATGATATTCATGAGATATTTATTTCTTTCACTAGGTTTTCATTTGACATCATGAGTCACGGATCACCGCTGTCGTCTAGACGAATCCCTTACAGGTAAGTAAGCCTTCCTCTGTGCCAGTTTAGTATGTTCTGTAAGGCTTAGAAACGAAAGGCCTGAGATAAACTAACCAAATGTATATATAGTGAAGAACTGTTTCGTTTTATTGAAGGTATTTTGTAGAAAAAAACAATAGTTGTGTGTCATTATCAAGTCTTGAAAATAAAGACGAATGTTTTAACTTGAGCTTGGTTTTAAGTTTCGTTATATCTCCTCTGAATAGAACAAGTTTACTACTTTTCGTTAGGCCTTTTTTAGCCTTGTGTGTAGCTATCATCAGGGTAAAGCAGATGAAAATTAAGAAGAATTATATCTTCATCTGAAACAGCCATCTTTTGGACCAACTGAATATTTCTACCATTATTTAATAAGCTATCGTTTTGTTTACTTATCTTATGTGGGATAACTATGAGATGTTATAGTGTTTATTTTATGTGGAATAACTTTTGGGCCACCCTGTACAAAGATTTTGAATCATCGCTACGTTTTTAAAACTGGTATTAACGTGTGGTTATGTTCTATCTGTTGACAACAGTTCTAGATTATATCTCAACAGCATAGTTTCTTACAAATGACTCTGCCGTAAGCCTGTCACGTCCAAAGCACACCACTGGTCCCTTAATCAGCTGGACAGTCCAATAACACAGAAACCCATGGACATTACATCCAGTGATTTCACTCGTACGTCTCTGTATGGATTAGCGTGACTTCATATTTCTTTCTCCAACTGCTTAAGATATATGGAGGTTCAGTTGGAAGTTGCTGGATCTTAATGGACTGGGCCTTGTTGTCGTGTAAGGTACCCAAAATATTGGTCGTATGGTAACCAGCTTTCATCTTAACTTTTGTGTCCACTCTACTGATCCCAAACTTGCCCTGGGTGTACCATGCAGCTATGACAGCGAAGTGCTAAGAAACTATTTAACAGTAG
Source organism: Carcinoscorpius rotundicauda (assembly GCA_011833715.1). Taxonomy (NCBI): domain Eukaryota; kingdom Metazoa; phylum Arthropoda; class Merostomata; order Xiphosura; family Limulidae; genus Carcinoscorpius; species Carcinoscorpius rotundicauda. The sequence continues at coordinate 180,215,021 of CM022391.1, read as the reverse complement.
GTTGTGTAATGGTTTTATAAATTTGTTTGACCCCTGGTTCAGTAGTAAATTGTACAGAAACTTTCACAGCTACCAAGATACACATGTTACCACGTGTTGTCATTTTCCCCGGCTAGAGACAGTTCATTCGTAAGTCTTCAAATGTATTTGAGATTCTCTGTTTGGTAACAAACCATATACCAAAGTATAAGTCATATAACGACTTAAGAAAGTCATCAAATACCAAAGTGCAAGTAATAGAACCACTTGAGAAAGTCAGCAGAATACCAAAGTACAAGTAATAGAACCACATGAGAAAGTCAGCAGAATACCAAAGTAGAAATCATAAAATCTTTTGAGAAATCAACAGAATATTAAAATATAAGTCATAGAACCCTTTGAAAAACCTACTATCCGTAAACCACATATGGTAAGCTGGTGCTTCACAAGTTTAAGTTAATTGTTAACATTTGATAATCCATCAAAAATAAATTGTGTATGCAGTTGTTTTGGTAAATGTATTCACGAGAACCGTAATGTAATTACAAGCCACGTGATACTTTCTAGCCGGCCGAAACGGAATTTCTGTACGCCTAAGTCTTCAGATAACCCTGGAACCTCCTTACCGAAATCTCCCAGACCAGTTACCACGGAGACCACAGACGTCTGTACGACCCCTAGTTCACCGAGCCTTCATCAAACAAGGTGGAAGTCACGCCTGAATACTATCAGAAACGGGTTTCTCGGAAGTCCGCGCTTCCATAGGCGGAAACTACGAAGTAAGCACTTCAATGGAAATTTCCTCTATTTCAACATGGACTGTTTTTCATCATTTCATTAGGTTTTGTTTCAATTTTCACACATTATAAAAAATAACAACATACTTTGGTTTCTAACGTAACTCGTATTTCTTTCTTTCAGCACCGTCAGCATCGGACGACACGGGTTCAGACTCGTCGCCTGAGTAAGTAAAACACACCAGTGCTTCCCCCTGTGAACTCAGAACGTAACTACACAGAAGTAACGAGTTTGTTCTTTTTGAAAATAAGCTTCATTTATTGACGTTACATTTGAGCGATTTGGTGTCACAAACTTAGGTGTTAAATAACATAAAGTCACTGGTGTTTGATTTGTTAAGTTTGGTGTTAAAGAATATAAAGTTACTGTTGTTTGATTTGTTAAAGAACGTAGAGTTAATGGTGTTAGATTTGTTAAGTTTGGTGTGAAAGAACGTGAAGTCACTGATGTTAAATTTTCTCAGTTTTTTTCAATAAGCTGATCGATTCGAAATGCTTTGTAAGACACGCGTCGAGGTAACCTATTATCAATTCTGGTTGTAGTGTATTATTATAACCCAAGGTACCACAACTCTAGTTGCAGTGTATTATTATGACATAATGTACCACAACTCTGATTACAGTGTATTATTATAACCTAATGTACCACAACTCTGGTAGCAGTGTATTATTATAACCCAAAGTACCACAACTCTGGTTGTAGTGTATTATTATAACCCAAGGTACCACAAATCTGGTTGTATGGTATTATTGTAACCTAATGTACCACAACTCTAGTTGTAGTGTACTATGGTAACCTAATGTACCACAACTGTGGTTGTAGTGTAGTATTATAACACAAGGTAACACAACTCTAGTTGTAGTGTATTATTATAATACAAGGTACCACAACTCTGGTTGTAGTGTATTATTATAACACAAGATTCCACAACTCTGGTTGCAGTGTATTATTCTAACCTAATGTACCACAACTCTGGTTGTAGTGTATTATTATAATTCAAGGTACCACAACTCTGGTTGCAGTGTATTATTATAACCCAAAATACCACAACTCTGGTTGCAGTGTATTATTATAACCCAAGGTACCACAACTCTAGTTGTATGGTATTATTGTAACCTAATGTACCACAACTCTAGTTGTAGTGTACTATGGTAACCTAATGTACCACAACTGTGGTTGTAGTGTAGTATTATAACACAAGGTAACACAACTCTAGTTGTAGTGTATTATTATAATACAAGGTACCACAACTCTGGTTGTAGTGTATTATTATAACACAAGATTCCACAACTCTGGTTGCAGTGTATTATTCTAACCTAATGTACCACAACTCTGGTTGTAGTGTATTATTATAATTCAAGGTACCACAACTCTGGTTGCAGTGTATTATTATAACCCAAAATACCACAACTCTGGTTGCAGTGTATTATTATAACCCAAGGTACCACAACTCTAGTTGTAGTGTATTATGGTAACCTAATGTACCACAACTCCGGTTGTATGGTATTATTATAATTCAAGGTACCACAAATCTGGTTGCAGTGTATTATTATAACCCAAGGTACCACAACTCTGGTTGCAGTGTATTATTATAACCCAAAGTACCACAACTCTGGTTGCAGTGTATTATTATAACCCAAGGTACCACAACTCCGGTTGTATGGTATTATTATAACCTAATGTACCACAACTCTGGTTGTATGGTATTATGGTAACCTAATGTACCACAACTCTGGTTGTAGTGTAGTATTATAACTCAAAATACCACAACTCTGGTTGCAGTGTATTATTATAACCCAAGGTACCACAACTCTGGTTGCAGTGTATTATTATAACCCAAAGTACCACAACTCTGGTTGCAGTGTATTATTATAACCCAAGGTACCACAACTCCGGTTGTATGGTATTATTATAACCTAATGTACCACAACTCTGGTTGTATGGTATTATGGTAACCTAATGTACCACAACTCTGGTTGTAGTGTAGTATTATAACTCAAAATACCACACTCTGGTTGCAGTGTATTATTATAACCCAAGGTACCACAACTCTGGTTGTAGTGTATTATGGTAACCTAATGTACCACAACTCTAGTTGTAGTGTAGTATTATAACACAAGGTACCACAACTCTGGTTGTATGGTATTATGGTAACCTAATGTACCACAACTCTAGTTGTAGTGTAGTATTATAACCCAAGGTACCACAACTCTGGTTGCAGTTTATTATTATAACACAAGGTACCACAACTCTGGTTGCAATGTATTATTATAACCCAAGGTACCACAAATCTGGTTGTATGGTATTATTATAACCCAAAGTACTACAACTCTGGTTGCAGTGTATTATTATAACCCAAGGTACCACAACTCTGGTTGTATGGTATTATTATAACCCAAAGTACCACAACTCTGGTTGTAGTGTAGTATTATAATACAAGGTACTACAACTCTGGTTGCAGTGTATTATTATAACCCAAAGTACCACAACTCTGGTAGTAGTGTATTATTATAACCCAAGGTACCACAACTCTGATTGTAGTGTATTATTATAACCCAAGGTACCACAACTCTGTTTATAGTGTATTATTGTAACCTAATGTACCACAACTCTGGTTGTGGTGTAGTATTATAACACAAGGTACCACAACTCTGGTTGTAGTGTATTATTATAATTCAAGGTACCACAACCTTGGTTGCAGTGTATTATTATAACCCAAAGTACCACAACTCTGGTTGCAGTGTATTATTATAACCCAAGGTACCACAACTCTGGTTGCAGTGTATTATTATAACACAAGGTACCACAACTCTGGTTGCAATGTATTATTATAACCCAAGGTACCACAAATCTGGTTGTATGGTATTATTATAACCTAATGTACCACAACTCTGGTTGTAGTGTATTATGGTAACCTAATGTACCACAACTCTGGTTGTAGTATAGTATTATAACCCAAGGTACCACAACTCTGGTTGTAGTGTATTATTATAATACAAGGTATCACAACTCTGGTTGCAATGTATTATTATAACCCAAGGTACCACAAATCTGGTTGTATGGTATTATTATAACCTAATGTACCACAACTCTGGTTGTAGTGTATTATGGTAACCTAATGTACCACAACTCTGGTTGTAGTATAGTATTATAACCCAAGGTACCACAACTCTGGTTGTAGTGTATTATTATAATACAAGGTATCACAACTCTGGTTGTAGTGTATTATTATAATCTAAGGTACCACAACTCTGGTTGTATGGTATTATTATAACCTAATGTACCACAACTCTGGTTGTAGTGTATTATGGTAACCCAATGTACCACAACTCTGGTTGTAGTGTAGTATTATAATACAAGGTACCACAACTCTGGTTGCAGTGTATTATTATAACCCAAAGTACCACAACTCTGGTTGCAGTGTATTATTATAACCCAATGTACCACAACTCTGGTTGCAGTGTATTATTATAACCCAAGGTATCACAACTCTAGTTGTAGTGTACTATGGTAACCTAATGTACCACAACTCTGGTTGTAGTGTATTATTATAACCCAAGGTACCACAACTCTGGTTGTAGTGTATTATTATAATTCAAGGTACCACACCCTTGGTTGCTGTGTATTATTATAACCCAAAGTACCACAACTCTGGTTGCAGTGTATTATTATAACCCAAGGTACCACATCTCTGGTTGCAGTTTATTATTATAACACAAGGTACCACAACTCTGGTTGTAGTGTATTATGGTAACCTAATGTACCACAACTCTGGTTGTAGTGTAGTATTATAACCCAAGATACCACAACTCTGGTTGTAGTGTATTATTATAATACAAGGTACCACAACTCTGGTTGTAGTGTATTATTATAATCCAAGGTACCACAACTCTGGTTGTAGTGTATTATTGTAACCTAATGTACCACAACTGTAGTTGTAGTGTACTATGGTAACCTAATGTACCACAACTCTGGTTGTAGTGTAGTATTATAACACAAGGTAATACAACTCTAGTTGTAGTGTATTATTATAATACAAGGTACCATAAATCTGGTTGCAGTGTATTATTATAACCCAAGGTACCACAACTCTGGTTGCAGTGTATTATTATAACCCAAGGTACCACAACTTTGGTTGTATGGTATTATTATAACCTAATGTACCACAACTCTGGTTGTAGTGTATTATGGTAACCGAATGTACCACAACTCTGGTTCTAGTGTAGTAGTATAACCCACGGTACCACAACTCTGGTTGCAGTGTAGTATTATAACACAAGGTACCACAACTCTGGTTGTAGTGTATTATTATAATTCAAGGTACCACAACCTTGGTTGCAATGTATTATTATAACCCAAGGTACCACAACTCTGGTAGTAGTGTGTTATTATAACCCAAGGTACCACAACTCTGGTTGTAGTGTATTATTATAACCCAAGGTACCACAACTCTGTTTGTAGTGTATTATTGTAACCTAATGTATTATAACACAAGGTACCACAACTCTGGTTGTAGTGTATTATTATAATTCAAGGTACCACAACCTTGGTTGCAGTGTATTATTATAACCCAAAGTACCACAACTCTGGTTGCAGTGTATTATTATAACCCAAGGTATCACAACTCTGGTTGCAGTGTATTATTATAACACAAGGTACCACAACTCTGGTTGCAATGTATTATTATAACCCAAGGTACCACAAATCTGGTTGTATGGTATTATTATAACCTAATGTACCACAACTCTGGTTGTAGTGTATTATGGTAACCTAATGTACCACAACTGTGGTTGTAGTGTATTATTATAACCCAAAGTACCACAACTCTGGTTGCAGTGTATTATTATAACCCAAGTTACCACAACTCTGGTTGTATGGTATTATTATAACCTAATGTACCACAACTCTGGTTGTAGTGTATTATGGTAACCTAATGTACCACAACTCTGGTTGTAGTGTAGTATTATAATACAAGGTACTACAACTCTGGTTGCAGTGTATTATTATAACCCAAAGTACCACAACTCTGGTAGTAGTGTATTATTATAACCCAAGGTACCACAACTCTGATTGTAGTGTATTATTATAACCCAAGGTACCACAACTCTGGTTGCAGTGTATTATTATAACTCAAAATACCACAACTCTGGTTGCAGTGTATTATTATAACCCAAGGTACCAGAACTCTAGTTGTAGTGTATTATGGTAACCGAATGTACCACAACTCTGGTTGTAGTGTAGTATTATAACACAAGGTTCCACAATTCTGGTTGTAGTGTATTATTGTAACCTTATGTACCACAACTCTGGTTGTAGTGTATTATTATAATTCAAGGTACCACAACTCTGGTTGCAGTGTTTTATTATAACTCAAAATACCACAACTCTGGTTGCAGTGTATTATTATAACCCAAGGTACCACAACTCTGGTTGTAGTGTGTTATGGTAACCTAATGTACCACAACTCTGGTTGTAGTGTATTATTATAATACAAGGTACCACAAATGTGGTTGCAGTGTATTATTATAACCCAAAGTACCACAACTCTGGTTGCAGTGTATTATTATAACCCAAGGTACCACAACTCTGGTTGCAGTGTATTATTATAACCCAAGGTACCACAACTCTGGTTGTAGTGTATTATTATAATACAAGGTACCACAACTCTGATTGTAGTGTATTATTATAACCCAAGGTACCACAACTCTGGTTGTAGTGTATTATTATAACCTTATGTACCACAACTCTGGTTGTAGTGTAGTATTATAACACAAGGTTCCACAACTCTGGTTGTAGTGTATTATTATAATACAAGGTACCACAACTCTGGTTGTAGTGCATTATTATAACCCAAGGTAACACAACTCTGGTTGTAGTGTATTATTATAACCTAAGGTACCACAACTCTGGTTGTAGTGTATTTTTGTAACCTAAGGTACCACAACTCTGGTTGTAGTGTATTATTATAACCTAATGTACCACAACTCTGGTTGTAGTGTATTATTATAACCCAAGGTACCACAACTCTGGTTGTTGTGTATTATTATAACCCAAGGTACCACAACTCTGGTTGTTGTGTATTATTATAACCTAATGTACCACAACTCTGGCTGTAGTGTATTAGTATAACCCAAGGCACCACAACTCTGGTTGTAGTGTATTATTATATAACGCAAGGTACCACAACTCTGGTTGTAGTGTATTATTGTAACCTAATGTACCACAACTCTGGTTGTTGTGTATTATTATAACCTAATGTACCACAACTCTGGCTGTAGTGTATTATTATAACCCAAGGCACCACAACTCTGGTTGTAGTGTATTATTATATCCCAAGTTCCACAACTCTGGTTATAAAATACAAGCACCCTGTAATCCTTTACACTTATCTTCATGAGTTAACTGTCCTGCCAGTTAACGTGGGTTGATGATTTATCCTCTGAGTTTAAAGTGGCGACAAGGTTCCTTTCTCTAGGTTTGAAGTGACAAAGTTTCTCTATATATTTAAAGTGACGGCAAGGTTCCTTTCAATAGGTTTAAAGTGACGACAAGTTTCATGTCTATATCATAATGTCTTGTCTTATTCAGGTTAACGAAGAAGTCTTGGTTCACAAACCTAACTGGTGGTGAACGTGACGAAACCCACGTTGTTTTGATAAAAGAACTCTCTATTGGAGCAGTAAAAGCGAACCTTATCCATACCTTCTTGTCGGTAAGGATTTCTTTAGTCAGTTTAATATGGTTAACAACGTGTATTTTCTCCACTTCGTCTGTAGTTTGTTCACTGTTGGATAATAAGAAAACAGATAAATGGTTATTGATAATGATAGGACCAGGGCTCGGTTTGGGGTCGTCTGGTACAGCCCACGTAGCCCATATAAGTAGCTAAGACAGTTTTAGAAACGTAAAATATATATGAAAAATATATTTCTGACAGACTGTTTATCTTAAAATGTTGCACAAACTACTAGAGGGCCATTTTGAATTGACAGACTATAGGTAGGGCAGTCACTCAACACCACTCTCCGCCAACTCTTGAGCTACTCTTTCAATAAATAAAAGTTAATACAATGTTTGGTGAAGGAAATCCAAAGTTAGGTTGAGATCCGAGTGCCCTAACCACTACAGAATTACTTGGCGGATACTATTTAGTTTTGTAATATCTTATAGATGTTGTTAACTCGACGTCTGTTCACCTGTCTCTCGTTTGAAAATCCGTTATCACATTCACATAACGGTATAACATCCGTGAGTAATGTTGATAACAAATGTTGCTTCACAACCAGGATATTCTACATTAAATTGTAAAGAATTTATTACACTACTGTTACATTGTAAAATGTTACTTAAGTAATAGAAATATAGATTTACCTTCGTTAATGTTGATCTATGACTGAAGCATGACTCAGCATTACTGAAATACTCGATTATTACTTTTGTCATTGTGAGGTAAAGTAGTTCGGAGCTGTGGCTCTGAGTGAAACCAAGAATGCAACTCAGGTAAAGACCACGATCTAATTTAAATTAATAGATTATCTTAAACGTTATCTGTCACTGGCGTCGAGTAACTTTACTTAACAATTAAAAATCGTGTCTGTGCCGACCCTGAGCCATCTCTACACCTCTTACCAAATTGTACAGTGATATTCATATAGTCCTACAACTTATTATAAACATAACTACACTTTGTAAATAGTTCATTACTAAATGTTTAACGTATCGTTTCTCTTCTACAGACAGCTGACCTGAGTCATTCCCTACTGACTCACTTATCGTTCCAAGTGGATTATAACAAAGGCGAAACATTAGCTATGAAGCGAAATCTTTTGCAGCGAAACGTCAGATTTCGTACAGAAATCTCAGTAGTGCCAAATATGGACAAATTCCGGTGGACCAAGGACAGCGTATATGGAAAAGAAAATGCCCACACATCCGCTGTGTACTGTGTCTGTTTTACACTTATGTCAGGTGAAGATGTTATCTGGACCTATCTGTGTTCTGTGTTTGTTTTACACTTATGTCAGGTAAATATGTTATCTGGACCTCACTGTGTACTGTGTCTGTTTTACACTTATGTCAGGTGAAGATGTTATCTGGACCTAACTGTGTTCTGTGTTTGATTTAAACTTATGCCAGATGAAGATGTTATCTGGACCTATCTGTGTTTGTTTTACACTTATGTCAGATAAATATGTTATCTGGACCTAACTGTGTTCTGTGTTTCTTTTACACTTATGTCAGGTAAAGATGTTAGATGGACCAAACTGTATTCTGTGTTTGTTTTACACTTTTGTCAGGTAAAAATTTTATCTTGACCTAACTGTGTTCTGTGTTTATTTTACAGTCAGGTAAACATATTATCTGGACCTAAGTGTGTTCTTTGTGTGTTTTACAGTCAGGTAAATATATTATCTGATCTAAGTGTATTCTTTGTTTGGTTTACACTTATCTCAGGTAAAGATGTTAGTTTGTAGATAAGTTACATAACTTGTATCTTGTTATTACTGTGTTTCTCTACTTAGTAGATAAGTCACCCAACGTGTACCTTGTTACTGTGTTTCTGTGGTTAGTAGATAAGTCACCCAACGTGTACCTTGTTACTGTGTTTCTCTGGTTAGTAGAAAAGTCACACAACGTGTACCTTGTTACTGTGTATCTCTGGTTAGTAGATAAGTCACACAACGTGTACCTTCTTACTGTGTTTCTCTGGTTAGTAGATAAGTCACCCAACGTGTGCCTTGTTACTGTGTTTCTCTGGTTAGAAGATAAGTCACACAACGTGTACTTTATTACTGTGTTTCTCTAGTTAGTAGATAAGTTACACAACGTGTACCTTATTACTGTGTTTCTGTGGTTAGTAGATAAGTCACACAACGTGTACCTTGTTACTGTGTTTTTCTGGTTAGTAGATAAGTTAAACAACGTGTACCTTGTTACTGTGTTTCTCTAGTTAGTAGATAAGTTACACAACGTGTACCTTATTACTGTGTTTCTGTGGTTAGTAGATAAGTCACACAACGTGTACCTTGTTACTGTGTTTCTGTGGTTAGTAGATAAGTCACACAACGTGTACCTTATTACTGTGTTTCTGTGGTTAGTAGATAAGTCACACAACGTGTACCTTGTTACTGTGTTTCTGTGGTTAGTAGATAAGTCACACAACGTGTACCTTGTTACTGTGTTTCTCTAGTTAGTAGATAAGTCACACAACGTGTACCTTGTTACTGTGTTTCTCTGGTTAGTAGATAAGTTAAACAACGTGTACCTTGTTACTGTGTTTATGTGGTTAGTAGATAAGTCACACAACGTGTACCTTGTTACTGTGTTTCCCTAGTTAGTAGATAAGTCGTACAACGTGTACCTTGTTACTGTGTTTCTGTGGTTAGTAGATAAGTTAAACAACGTGTACCTTGTTACTGTGTTTCTCTGGTTAGTAGATAAGTCACACAACGTGTACCTTGTTACTGTGTTTCTCTAGTTAGTAGATAAGTCACACAACGTGTACCTTGTTACTGTGTTTCTCTAGTTAGTAGATAAGTCACACAACGTGTACCTTGTTACTGTGTTTCTCTGCTTAGTAGATACGTCACCCAACGTGTACCTTGTTATTGTGTTTCTGTGGTTGGTAGATAAGTTACACAACACTGACTGGTTAAAGTCGTGTTAATCTATTTATTATTACTGCTTGTATCAGTGATAGTTTTACAATACATATGCTCTTGTAATACTAGTTTTAATAACGTGTAATACATACTGTTGTAATACTAGTTTTAATAACGTGTAATACATACTGTTGTAATACTAGTTTTAATAACGTGTAATACATACTGTTGTAATACTAGTTTTAATAACGTGTAATACATACTGTTGTAATACTAGTTTTAATAACGTGTAATACATATTGTTGTAATACTAGTTTTAATAACGTGTGATACATGCTGTTCTAATATTAGTTTTAATAACGTGTGATACATGCTGTTGTAATATTAGTTTTAATAACGTGTGATACATATTGTTGTAATATTAGTTTAAATAACATGTAATACATACTGTTGTAATACTAGTTATAATAACATGTAATACATACTGTTGTAATATTAGTTTAAATAACATGTAATACATATTGTTGTAATACTAGTTTTAATATCGTGTAATACATATTGTTGTAATACTAGTTTTAATAACGTGTAATACATATTGTTGTAATACTAGTTTTAATAACGTGTGATACATGCTGTTCTAATATTAGTTTTAATAACGTGTGATACATGCTGTTCTAATATTAGTTTTAATAACGTGTGATACATGCTGTTGTAATATTAGTTTTAATAACGTGTGATACATGCTGTTGTAATATTAGTTTAAATAACATGTAATACATACTGTTGTAATATTAGTTTTAATAACATGTAATACATACTCTTATAATTAGTTTTAAAAACATGTAATATATATACTGTTGTAATACGAGTTGTAAAACCGTGTAATACATACTGTTGTAATACTAGTTGTAATAACGTGTAATATATACTGTTGTAATACTAGTTGTAATAACATGTAATACATACTGTTGTAATACTAGTTGTAATAACGTGTAATACATACTGTTGTAATTAAGTTGTAATAACATGTAATACATACTGTTGTAATACTAGTTGTAATAACATGTAATTCATACTGTTGTAATACTAGTTGTAATAACATGTAATTCATACTGTTGTAATACTAGTTGTAATAACATGTAATATATACTGTTGTAATACTAGTTGTAATAACATGTAATACATACTGTTGTAATATTAATTGGTTTAAGTTGACAATACGAATATCTAACTGGGACATCTCTTCATGATACCGTTCCTACAGCATGTATTATCTGTTGTTGTTTTTTTATTATTATATACGTATGTACTAAATGTTTACCCGCGTCGTAACTACTTATAAAATATTGTTTTTTGAGATACACATTTGTTATTTAGCTCGTAACTCCATCTCGTGTCTGATTTCATATCTAATTATAGTCACTATTATTGAGTGATTATTTCTTGTTTGTTCACGTTTCGTTATTTTAAGGCCAGTTTATCATTTTAAACGTTTACTTTAGCATTAATGAGTTTAGTTAATTAAAGTGTAATTAAGCTGTATTGTTACTTTACATATATTTACTATTTTAGGACCAGTTCGACTTTTTAAACGGGTTTGCGAACACCTCGAAAATCAACTTCTTAAGAGATATCGACTCGATACAAGTTTGGTTTGTAGAAGTCCTACAGCAGATGTCGTAAACGATTCTGTTTTTGATTACGAGAACGTGTACCCTCGTGCCAAAGATGTTACCGTGATTAAAGACGACCTGTCGTCACTGGGAGAGTGTCAAGAATCTGTGATTTTGTCACGTTGCAATTCAGTCCAGGTAGGGCCACCTGACGTGTTAATCTCGGAGCCTGTCGTAGTCAACAAAAGTTGAAATTGCCCGATTTTCGCCCAAGAAAGAATAAACACGTGAAATAATTGAAGGGTTATTTATAAATATCGACTCCGCCACCCGCATAATGTAAAAGTTTACTTCCGAAATTAATTTTATATCATACAGTAACCGAATGTATCATTCCTTCGGAACATACCAGATTTATTCCATGGTTTTCTAAAAATGTAGTCATATCATCGAGGGTTAGGTTTTGCCCTTTGATTTGGTTAATTAGCTGTTTTGGTTTTTTTATCCCATTGAATGTTAACCGCTGGTCTGGTAAACGCTCGATGACTGGTATTAAGTCACAGATTGTGCCCCATCACATGATTTAACCAGGAACTTACCAGTTTTCCATTATTCTATAGCATGTAATATTTACTGAGAAGTACTGTATTTATTTTATTGACAGCTAAACACGTAGTGTAACTCAGGTGTGTATAGTTTAAACAAAAGTTCCATTGCTTTACACGATATTCTTGTTGTAGATATGTTTCCGTGAACTGATGTATCACTGGTTAACAACACACTTTGTACTAAACTGTAGCTTATTATTGTCTAAACGCTATATTGAAATAATATTAAAATTGTAACATGAAAAAAGAAAACGAGATATGAAAAGAAACCTTAGTTGGAAACTTTCTCGTTTTGTTCTCAAAATTACGACTAATCTGAAAGTTAATGGTACTAAAATTACGACTAATTTGAAGGTTAATGGTACTAAAATTATGATTAATTTGAAGGTTAACGGTCCTAAAATTACAATTAATTTGAAGGTTAAAGGTACTAAAATTACGACTAATCTGAAAGTTAATGGTACTAAAATTACGACTAATTTGAAGGTTAATGGTACTAAAATTATGATTAATTTGAAGGTTAACGGTCCTAAAATTACAATTAATTTGAAGGTTAAAGGTACTAAAATTACGACTAATTTGAAGGTTAACGGTACTAAAATTACAACTAATTTTAGGGGTTAATAGTACTATCGAATAGCAAACTGGGTGAAATATGTCGCAAAAATAATGCCTGTCTTGTCCGTTAAAGTAATCACTGATATTTTTAACTTGGACACAGGCAGGCGTCACTATTACTATTGACACAACTTTAGATCGAACAATATTTAACGTTTATTGACACATCGCGAGAGCCAGCAAACCTTATTAATGATTAAAGAATTTATTGACACAACTTGAGTCCATGCTGACGTCATTATTAGTTAGTAATATTGACACGAACAAAAAATAAGACGCTAATAGAAGTTATTTTTAAACATCTTTGTTTTGCTAAAACAATCAAGTTTAAAGTGGAAACTGCCATAAAAATTACTAAACTGGATATTTTGTTCTTTGAGTTACTTTTTCTTACCAAAATTGTAATAAAACATAAAGTTCGATTACAACCAACATCAGAGAGTTCTCATGAAATGTCTTATGGTATGAGTTAACGACCTCTAGTGAGATAAGGTTTGAAAAATTACATGCATATTGTACCAGTTACTGTCGTTACATTCATGTATTTTATGTCACTGTGATTTTAGGGCCATTTGTATCTTTAAACTAAAATAAACTTTAATCGATCCAACTCAATATGGTGTTGTTGCTAGTTTTATTTCGCTAGTTGGTGTCGAAAAGTGCTTCTCTAACACAAGACGTTTAGAGCTTTTGAATAAATTTGCCCTAATTAGCTCCAGGAACTCGTATCATCTGAGACGATTGCTCTTCGGGTCAAAATATAAGTTAACTCCAGCGTTTTGAGTCTTAATGTCATAGTTCGATCTTTTCATGAAATGGTACATGTTCAGACTAGTAAACGTGACACAATTTATCTCCCCCTTTAATGGTATATCTACCTACTAGTACGTTTGATACAATCCATATCTTCCTTTAATGGTATATGTTCCTACCTGTAAGTGTGATGCAATCTATCTCCCCCTTTAATGGTACATCTTCCTACTAGTAAGTGTGACACAATCCATCTCTCCCTTTAATGATACATCTTCCTACTATTAAGTGTGACACAATCCATCTCTCCATTTAATAATACATCTTCCTACTAGTGAGTGTGACACAATCCATCTCTCCATTTAATGGTACATCTTCCTACTATTAAGTGCGACATCATCCATTTCTCCCCTTAATGGCACATCTTCCTACCAATAAGTGTGACACAATCCATTTCTCCCTTTAATGATACATCTTCCTACCAATGAGTGTGACACAATCCATTTCTCCCTTTAATGGTACATCTTCCTACTAGTAAGTGTGACACAGTCCATCTCTCCATTTAATGGTACATCTTCCTACTGTGACTAGATGTTCACTCACTTTTTGTGAACAATAACTCTGTCTGTAATTGTAGTAAATCAGGTAAGTAACATTAACTTCTGGTCAGATAAGAAACCTACTTAGAGTGAAACACCAAATGAACTTGGTACTAAGCATAACTTATTAAATATTATGTATTACAAGCAGAACCATGTCTTTAAAACGAAATATCACTTTGTTTTATGATGTTTTATCAATTAAAGCCACTTATAAAATTGTTCATTGACCCCTTAACAGAAACAACACTTTACAGAATACTTTAATTATCATATAATTTCCGTATTTGTCTTAATTCGGTCTGACTAATAATGTCTCACTGAAACTGTCATTTGTGGCTCCTCTTTAGCTATTGCTCGCCCCCACACGCTTTTTTGGAATTTACAACGCAACATCATTCAAGTCAACAGGAAAAGAAGGTCCGCCACAACAAGAAACCAGATAAATTAACAACATAAAAAACCACAACAAACCTCGTAATTAACAGATCCGACCGAAAATTAACCAATGGAAAGATGCGTCTATTGAACTTCACAGCAACATCTAGAAGTATTCTATCCATCGAAATGAACAACTACTGAATTTCACAGCAACATCTAGAAGTATTCCATCCATCGAAATGAACATTTACTGAATTTCACAGCAACATCTAGAAGTATTCCATCCATCGAAATGAACATCTACTGAATTTCACAGCAACATCTAGAAGTATTCCATCCATCGAAATGAACACCTACTGAACTTCATAGCAACATCTAGAAGTATTCCATCCATCGAAATGAACATCTACTGAATTTCACAGCAACATCTAGAAGTATTCCATCCATCGAAATGAACACCTACTGAACTTCACAGCAACATTTAGAAGTATTCCATCCATCGAAATGAACACCTACTGAACTTCACAGCAACATCTAGAAGTATTCCATCCATCGAAATGAACACCTACTGAACTTCACAGCAACATTTAGAAGTATTCCATCCATCGAAATGAACACCTACTGAACTTCACAGCAACATCTAGAAGTATTCCATCCATCAAAATGAACACCTACTGAACTTCACAGCAACATCTAGAAGTATTCCATCCATCGAAATGAACACCTACTGAACTTCACAGCAACATCTAGAAGTATTCCATCCATCAAAATGAACACCTGTCTGGAAAATTTAGCTAGAAGATTAGTGATCCATTCTACACAAACTAAAAACAACCATCAGAAAGACGATTACTTGGACAACAGTTCCATCAACAATCTACCTTTCCTAGTAGAACTAAAAACATCTATTTCCCCAAAACACCTCAAAACTGTATCTTAACTTTTTCAAAGAAGTTTCACACAAAACAATCAACATAACTTAACAGAAAGGAAAAATAAAAAACAGCCTCACATAAAAATATGTTAATTCTATAAACAACCTAAAACAAGACAACAACATTAACATTCTGAAAGCACGTAAAGGCAGTGTTATAGTTATAATGGATACATTCAAAAAATGAACATATTATAAGATACAAACAAATTTAAACTAATACACAGAAATCAAACAAAAACACATGAAAACCAATTAAACAGAATACTACTAAAAATGAAAAAACCGACACATTCTTACCCACGCACGCACAGCACAACTATACGGCATCTCCAAACCTCATAAACACGATTGTCCGCTACGACCCATAATGTCGACCTATGAATCATTTATTTATAACCTCGGTAAATATATATCATGGGAACTTTCTAAATATATAACATCAACTGACTCCTTTCTGAAAGAATCTTTTAACTTTAAATCTAGTCTTAATCATAAAGCCAGTTTGATGTAATCTTCCTCTTCACAGAAGTCCCAACACTGAAGTCTGCAACATAGCTTTAAAACTTTATATCAAAGATCCCACCCCCTAGATACATATCACCAGTAACCAATTAGCAACCCTTATAGAATACACTACTGCTAAGCCTACCTACAAATGGCCAAATGTATGGGGGATCCCGTGTCACCAGTTCTAGCCAACATTTCTATTTACGCAAGTTAAATCATAGCCTTACACCAACCACTATACTGGTTCTGGTTCAGGTATGTTGATCATGCAGTTGCTGGATTCACATCTACAGAACACACACTTAGTTTTTTTCAACTACGTTAATTCGATACATCCTAACATTAAGTTCACCTGTAAACAGGAAAATCTAACTAAATAGTATTTTTCAACCTCAAGATCACTAGAACCGATACACAATTCAAAACAGAAATCCACAAAAAAATCACCCATACTGGATTATACATTCCCTGGGACTCAGCACATGAAACAAAATAAAAACTGGACATATTAAAAAACCAAAAGAACACAGCCATAAAACTATGCTGACCAGATAAAATTAATGACGAAAACAACACTTCATTAACATCAACAAATTTCCTCCAAAAAGCGTTGAAAACATTATACACATCAACAATAAATCACAAGATACAACAAACAAGAAAACCTAACACTGCTGCGCACCATATGTTCCTGACATCAGCGAAAAAACAACCAACATTTGAAAAAATCTCAAAACAAAACAAAACATTCCAGTAAATACCAAATTTATTTAAAAAAACAGATACAAAACTAAACTCCATACTATGTAAAAACTACACTGACAAACACCACACCAACATCACTTATAACAAAATGCAACAACTACCACAACTTCTATATTGGAGAAACAAGCAGAAAAATGTAAACCGGATTCAAAGAACACAATAAACACTTTCACACGTTTCTAAACACAACATAACCATAGAAAACCCCAAGATGCTAAGTAGGAAAACAAATATAAACAAACGCAAACTTAAAAAAGCTCTACTTATATAGCAACAAAAACCAAAATTAAATCAGTATAAAGTAACACCTTTATACATATACTAATTAATAACCTAACATCCACCTGCAACGCCCCCTACAATCCCGTACCCATTTATACTTTCGTTTCTGAGACACGCGTCCAGCAACGGTTAGTTGCAAGGTCTCTCTTTTTAAACCTGAAGATAACCTAGAAAGGTGGAAACTGTTTCTTCTGCGTTATTAATAAAGGTGTTAAACACCCACACCAGCTGTTATGAGAGACATTTGTACTTAGGTTTTATTCATATCATATAGAACTGGCCGACAAACCCTGTTTTTAAGGGTAAAACGTTGAATTTCATGGAGTGCATTTCCATATAGAAAAATAATAAAAGAAATTGGTGTATTAAACTTTGTGAAATACTTATTTAAAATTAACCGGAGAATCCATGAAAATAGCCACCAATAGATGGCTGTCGCAAGCTGTCACTTGCGTAATACGAATTAAAAATAATGGCAGATAACTGGACCAAATTTTCTGTTTTCTCTCTCAGCTGTTTATACATTTCTTTTGTTTAGCCTGTAGAAGGCGTACCTCAGAACGTTGGTACAGATATTAACTCTTTTATTGATAAGGAGAGAACAACATTTCGACCTTCCTAGATCATCTTCACGGTAAGAAAGATAGAGAGTTTGAATGTGACCATTGACGGACTCATTTTTAGGGACGAGAGTATATACGGGTATCGGATTGTATGGGGCATTTCAGGTGGATTTTAGGTTATTAATTATTACTGGTATAAAGGTGTTCCTTTATGTTGGTTTAATATTGGTTTTTGTTGCAATATAACTAGAGCTTCTTTGATTTTGAATTTGTTTATGTTTCTTTCCCTACTTAATGTCTGGATGATTTCTATGGTTATGTTGTGTTTTATTTGGTATCCAGTGTTCAAAAACTTGTGAATTTGTTGTTGTTGTTATTCTTTGAATCTGGTTTCCATTTTTCTACTTGTTTCTCCTCTATAGAAGTCATGAGAGTTATCACATTGTATTTTATAAATTACGTTGGTGTTGTGTTTGTCAGTGTAGTTTTTACATAGTATAGACCTTAGTTTTGTGCCTGTTTTTTGAATAAATTTGGTATTAACTGGAATGTCAAATTTTGTTACTAGTTTTTGCCAAATGTTGGTTATTTGTCTGCTGATGTCAGGAACGTGTGATATGCAGCAGTGTAAGGTTTTGTAGTTTATTGTATCTTGGGATTTATTGTTGTTTGTCTTGGTATATATAATGTTTTTCTCGTTTTTTGAGGAAATTCGTTGATGTTGATGAAGTGTTGTTTTATTTTGTCTAATAATTTGCCCCCCAGTGGCTGAGCGGCATGTCTGCGGGCTTGCACGCTAAAATCCGGGTTTCGATACCCGTGGTGGGCAGAGCATAGATAGCCCATTGTGTAGCTTTGTGCTTAATTCAAAACAATAAGTCTAATAATTCGTTAATTTTATCCATAGTTTTGTGATTGTGTTTACTTGGTTTCTTAATATGTTGAGTTTTTATTTTGTTTCATGTGATGAGTTCCAAGGAATGTATAATCCAGCATGAGTGATTTTCCTGTGGATTTCTGTTTTGAACTGTGTATCAGTTCTACTGATCTTGAGGTTAAGAAATGCTATTTGTTTAGTTTTCTCGTGTTCACATGTGAACTTAATGTTGGATTGCATAGAGTTAACGTGGTTGATAAACCAAGTGTGTGTTCTGTAGATACGACTCCAGCAATTATAACATCAACATATCTGTACCAGTATAGTGGTGGGTGTAACATATCTGTACCAGTATAGTGGTGGGTGTAACATATCTGTACCAGTAAAGTGGT
Source organism: Carcinoscorpius rotundicauda (assembly GCA_011833715.1). Lineage (NCBI taxonomy): Eukaryota > Metazoa > Arthropoda > Merostomata > Xiphosura > Limulidae > Carcinoscorpius > Carcinoscorpius rotundicauda. The sequence continues at coordinate 180,195,750 of CM022391.1, read as the reverse complement.
GGGTGTAACATATCTGTACCAGTATAATGGTGGGTGTAACATACCTGTACCAGTAAAGTGGTTAGTGTAAGGATGAACTGATCGGTTGTGATTCAATCTGTGTTCTGAAAATGTTGACTAAAACTGATGACACAGGATTCACCCATATTTAGACCATTTATTTGTATGTAGTTTTGGTGGTAATGAATTCTATAAAGGTTGCTAGTTGGTTACTGGTAATGTGTATCAATACGTTGGGGTCTTCGATATAAAGTTCTAAAGCTCTCTTTCAGGCTTTTGTTACTGGGACTTCTGTGAAGAGGGAGATGACATCAAAACAGGTCATTAAGGCTTCATGATTTAGTTGATTAAGAATAGATTTAAAGTTAAAATAGTCTTTGAAAAAGGAGACAGATGATGTTACATATTTAGAAAATGCCCACACAATATATTTACCGAGGTTGTAATTAAATGATTCGTTGGTCGACTTTATGGGTCGTTGTGGACAATCGGGTTTATGAGGTTTGGATGTGTATAGTTTTTTTGTGCGTGATTCGTTCTTTCGTAGGTAAAAATAAACGTTTTCTGATATTGTGTTGGTTTTTTCATTTGTGGTAGTATTTTGTTTAATTGGTTTTTATAAGTTTTTGTTTAGTAGTTTAAATTTGTTTGTATTTGACAAGATGTCGTCTATTTTTTGAATGCATTCATTTGTGTTCATTATAACTATAGCATTGCCTTTACCTACTTTTAGAAGATGTTGTCTTTGTTTAAGTTGATTACAAAATCAATATCTTTTTGTGTGAGGTTCTTTTTAGATTTCTTTTCTTTGAAACTATGTTGATAGTTTTATGTGAAAATTATTTGAAAAAGTTGTTTAACACACTATTTTGAGGTGTTTCAGGGAAATCGATGTTTTCAGTTCTACCTGGAAAGATACGCACACACCTAGACTAACAACAATAAATACCAAGATACAACAAACTATAATACCGTATACTGCTGCATACCATATGTTCCAGACACCATAAAAAAAATAGCCAACATTTGGAGAAAAAAAAACTTAACAAAACACAACATTCCAGCAAACACCAAATTTATTCAAAAACCAGGTACCAAACTAAAGTCCACATTATGTAAAAACAACACTGACAAACACAACACCAACGTAATTTATAAAATACATTGCAACAATTGTCACTACTTCTGTATTGGAGAAACAAGCAGAAAAATGGAAACTAGATTCAAAAAACACAATAAAGACCTTCACACGTTTTTGAACACTGAATATCAAATAAACACAACATAACCATAGAAAACATCCAGATATTAAGTAGTGAAATAAATATAAAGAAACGCAAAATCAAAGAAACCCTACTTACACAGCAACTAAAACCAAAATTAAACCAATATAAAGGAACACCTTTATACCTATATTAATTATTAACCTAACATCACCTTCAACGCCCCCTACCCGTTTACACTCTCGTCCTTAAGACGTGTCCGTCAAGGGTCACATTCAAGGACTCTCTCTTTATTAACCTGGAGATGATTTAGGAAGGTTGAAACGTTGTACTCTCTTTACTAATAAAAGTGTTACAACCCATACCAGTCATCCCGAGACAAATTTTCATTTCAAATGGGTTTCTCGTCATCGAGAATTACTCTAGAAGGCGATATTTATGTATTTTCAGCTCACTATTGCAACATAGCAATGAAAAATTATCAATATTATATTCAACATATTTAAATAAATGAAAGCCTATTTGTCATGATCGTCACCAGAGGTTTTTAGATAAATAAAAAATTCCAATATCTGGAAAATACTTTTTGTTTCGAAATTTCCTAAGAAGCTCGATGACTATCCTTTAAAATGATAGACCATGGAAGCCAACTGAACAGCAGGATTTATAGTTACATTATAACATCTCAACGGTAGGTTGTGATTTCACTTGAGAATGTGGCCATTTATATTAAATTGAATTACGTGATTTAACGTTAGTCCTAGTGCGAGTTTTCTCACGTCATTTGTTAACACATAAACCTCGTGAATAGATTTGTAAAAACATAGCCACAAACACTTTAGGGTTTGGAGCTAAGCCTAGTTAAAATGAGTGTTTCTGTATTATACTTTTTCTGCGTCATTAAAAAATATATTAAAATTATGCGAAATATCAACAAACACTTTACACTGCCAAAAGATGGCGCTGGAAATGGAAATTCTCATGCTGTTATATTATTAGAGATATCGACATTTTGAACTTTTAGCGGTTAAACATTAAAAAACTAAAATATTTAGTGCTTATTTGGAAATTAGCTAACAGTATTTCATCATGAAATGTGCTTTATTTTATGGATTGTTGATATTTATAAACATCATACTATTTACGTGTGTTACGATCATAACAGATCCTTGTATGTTATTCAAGTAATTCATAACACTGAGATAGTTCCAAGTAACAATAATCAGTGATGTCGAGAAAACCCACTTGTAGAGAAATATATGTAAAATCGGCTCGTTTGGGTTCAGAAAATTTTTTACGTAGAGGAGTGAACAACGTTTCGACCTTCTTCGGTCATCGTCAGGTTCACAAAGAAAGAGAGAGGTAACTGACCGGAAGTTGACCACATGTTTGAAAGGGATTATGTAATGAGTGTCGGAATGTAGAGAGCAGGCTCAGATATTTGAATATACAATTTTATATTATTTATAAACATAAATAAACGCAAAATTAAAGAGGCCTCACTTATACAACAACTTAAGCCCAAAATAAACCAATACAAAGGAACACCTTTATATCTATATTAAAATATAATATAATAAATAATAATAAAAAAATAATAAAAAATTGTATAGTCAAACATAAGAAATAAGTTCCCAAACTGGACAAAATACTTGAATGACATTCGACAGCAACACCAGATCACAACAATTTCTCTACATAATCATGAAACATGTATCCTGGTTGACTAGTATTTGTCGCAAACTTCAAATACTTAAAAAATATTAAAACTACTCATTTGGACCAATCTTCTTCACGTTCACAGTCCAAACACATTAACTACTAGCTCATAAGCTGTTGTTCTTTCATTTGAAGTTAAGCACAAAACTGCACAATGGGCTATCTGCAGTGCTCACCATGGGTATCGAAATCCGGCTTATATGAACATCTAACAGCATTATTTAATCTCTCACTATCAGCTGGATATATCCCCGTTTCTTGGAAGGAAGCAACAATATTAATGTTCCAGAAAAAAGGAAAGCCAGCGAATAAACCAAACAACTACCGCCCAATTAGTTTAACCAGTTGTATTGGCAAAGTATTAGAGAGGATAATTAGTAATCGTCTGTCAGTTTACTTAGAAGAAAATTCAAAATTACCAGAAATACAAAACGGATTTCGAAAATCCCGTCAAACGACAGACCACCTGATTCGACTAACAGAATCAATTACCGACAGCTTCAATAAAAATGAATGCACTGTAGCTTGCTTTCTCGACATTGAGAAGGCATTTGACACAGTGTGGCATAACGGTCTACGATATAGACTACTGGAAATGAAATTACCCCAGGAAACTATTCGCTGGCTCTCCAACTTCTTGGATAACAGAATGTGTAAAGTTAATGTAAATGGGGCCCACTCAGGGCCCTTTTCACCCGAAGCAGGAGTTCCGCAGGGAGGGGTTGTTAGCCCTTTTCTATTTATCATGTACATGAGCAATCTGCCTCTGTCGGACCTAAATTTAGGTTATGCATCACAGTTCGCTGACGATGTAGCAGTCTGGAAAAGTGCCCCCACTCCATCGATAGCAGCAACAAACCTACAGCCAGTCCTAAACAGCATTGAAGAATACTGCCAGAAATACCGAATCAAAATCAATATTCCAAAAACCCAAGTCATATTATTTAGCAGACTGAATAAGCTGAAAAAAGATCCACCAAAACTATACATGAATGGATCACTTTTACTGACTGCTACTTCTGCTAAATTTCTAGGTCTAACCTATGATTCAAAATTAACGTGGATACCACATATCAAAAATGTACTGACACGAATCTGGAAAAGAGCAAATTATGTAAGAAGTCTTCCAGGTAAAAACCAAGGAACATCACCAGCAAATATACTTAAAATCTACAAAACGTACATTAGACCAACAATAGAATATGCATCACCTGCATGGATTAACATAGCACCCACACATATACAGAAACTGCAATGTATACAAAATTCGGTACTAACTTCTGCTTATAAAGTACCACGTAGCACATCATCCACATTCGTGCACAAGTATGCAAACATAGACACAATATCTGAAAGACTCCTGCATAACACTCTAAAATATTTCAATAAGAATTGGCATGAAAATGAATTAATGTGTGATCTCGACAGATATCACGTACATGATGTAAATAGTCCTAAATACCTCTCCCCTTTTAACTTATATTTAAGTAATGTAACTCAAGCTGGCCACTATGCACTAGACTCTTAGTCCTTGATTACTATTTATCATAGAATTATTGAATAATAATTATTAATATACTTACTTTTGTGTGTGTGTGCGTGCTACTACACGTAGTAGTAGTAGCATTCTTTCTTTAAAAAATACATAAAAAGAAAAAAACCACGAGAGAATTAAAAATATATATATATATATATTTCTTGTTCGTCCATGCATGGTCTGAGCCCTGAAATGGGCCTGAGCATCAAGTTTTACTTTTACTCTGGCCCAAAGCTATAAAAAATATAATAATAATAATAATAAGAAATAAATAATAATAATAAAAAATAAATTAAAAAAATTTTGTTTTGATGCTATGAATGTTCGGGAAGAAGGAAAAGGTCAAATGTACCTGACCCTCCTGGGTATTTAACAACAATACTCAAATACCAACACGTCGGAACGGAAGTTTACTCATTTGGAATGTTCAGCAAAAAATTCTGTTACACTAATGTCATCCTTTATTAGTGGTATGAAGATAATTCGATAGGTTTTCTGATACTACGTAACTTGTCTAACCCATATTGGACATTATATTTTCAAATATGTTAATTAAGAGTTATTCAAGACATCTTCACAGGAAACAGTGTAAATCTCATCCTTTATTTTATGAACTTCTAAGTACAAGACATATCCTTAAAAGGACCATATTTTTCAAAAGACTTGAGCAGTTAATCAAAATAACCATTAATATTCCTATAATATGTAAAACATAAACTGTAATGCATTTTAAACTTGATAAAACTTTAGTTTCGTTTATTGTTGCATATACATACTGACTTATATACACTGATGCTATACAAACCATAAAGCTGTCGACAATCACTTTTTAGTCATCATTTCTCATTCAACAGGATAACTAAAACAGTTCAAACTCTTACAAGACGACCGATTCGTGACAGCGACCATTTATCAGAACACCTACCTGTAATACTATAACAGGACATTTCTTTTTAAAAACTGAACCAAACGGATAAATGGGTGTTTAGTACACACTCACACCGGTGTAAATAAAGTTTTATGCTGCATAGTACAACACCTTCAAATATTGTGTGTGTAACATAAATTCACAAGTTAACCACTTATGCTAGAAAACCTGAAATGTAGGGTGATACTAAATTTGGAGTCTGATAAACTTCTTTCCTATGCATACGCTCCTCTAAAGCCTGATAATTCAAGGTATTAGATCTTGTCACTTGAAATACACAAGTAATTGTTGTAAGAAAGTAAATTCTACTTTTATTTTGCAATGGTTTTTACTGTTCATTTCTTGTTCCTTCAACTGTTTAGTGCAACAGCAAAGTTCCAGTTATATTACAGTGGTAACTCACTATCTGGCTAGAGCACATTGAATTTGAAAATGTTTGTATCATTAAGCTAACACCAGCTCCCCCTAGCAAGATATATAGGTATTATTATAGTTAAAAACTTTGCAAATTAGGTAATCACATGCGACATATTTAGAACAAATGACTCTTGATATTGACATTAGGTTTTTCCATCTTTACCCTGATACCTTTGTTTAAGTTAATAATTAATAGTATTTATGTAGAAATGTTTATTAACACGTGCATCCAAACCTGGTCAGAAACCATTTGTTTGTGGAAGTTAAAACATTTATATTTCAACTGTTTGGAAGTTTATTTTAGATTTCTGTTGCTGTTATAATTTAATAAATTATGTCTTCATTACACCCTGGTTTCAGCAGCATTTTGTTTTCGCCCATCAAGAATCCATTGTCAGTTTCAGCTTGTGTCCCCATGACATCAAATTATGTGGTGTTTATTAACACTTTCTGTTCACATTTCTTAAATTAACAAAACATTAGTTAATTTTTTAAACCTTTTTTTTTACTGGGAACAGCACATTCACCCTATAGATATAACAGGTAACAGTAAAAACAACTTTCTATGTCATAGTTGGTTTGTTGGCCTGAATAGAGACCATAGCACTGAAATGAGTCTTTCAATACATGATGCTCAGGGTTCTGACAGATTCTTATACTGTAGAACCAAAACATGATGTTCAAGGTTCTAACAGATTCTTGTGCACTAGAACCTAAACATGATGTTCAAGGTTCTGACAGATTCTTGTACTGTAGAACCTACACATGATGTTCAAGGTTCTGACAGATTCTTGTACTGTAGAACCTAAACATGATGTTCAAGGTTCTGACAGATTCTTGTACTGTAGAACCTAAACATGATGTTCAAGGTTCTGACAGATTCTTGTACTGTAGAACCTAAACATGATGCTCAAGGTTCTAACAGATTCTTGTACTGTAGAACCTAAACATAATGCTCAGGGTTCTGACAGATTCTTGTACTGTAGAACCTAAACATGATGCTCAAGGTTCTGACAGATTCTTGTACACTAGAACCTAAACATGATGTTCAAGGTTCTGACAGATTCTTGTACTGTAGAACCAAAATATGATGTTCAAGGTTCTGACAGATTCTTGTACTGTAGAACCTAAACATGATGTTCAAGGTTCTGACAGATTCTTGTACTGTAGAACCAAAACATGAAGTTCAAGGTTCTGACAGATTCTTGTACTGTAGAACCAAAACATGATGTTCAAGATTCTGACAGATTCTTGTACTGTAGAACCTAAACATGATGTTCAAGGTTCTGACAGATTCTTGTACACTAGAACCAAAACATGATGCTCAGGATTCTCTAAAAGAAGGCCTCACTTATTCACTGAGATATATTCTCATTTATCAGAGGTTTGAAATTTGGCACAAAGCTACCTAAGACTTTCCCTAATTTAGCACTCATAAACTAGAAGGAAGACAGCTATTCAATACCATTGACCACTAGCACTTAGACTACTCATTTACCAACAGATAGTGGGATTAATAATCACATTATAATGCCCTTACTACTGGAAGGGTAAGCATGTTCAGAATGGGGATTCATACCCATAGAATATAGATTGTGATTTTAGCACCCCAACTACCAAAACGTGCCACATCTATTAAGAATAGAGACCAAAAACAATCACAAAATTTGGTTCAAGTGTTTTATAATGCTGGATGTGGTATATTTTAGTCTTGACATGGTCTATAGTTATTGTAAATCATACCTTTGTTAACTGCATACAGGCTTAATCATTTTGACCGGCCTTGCTACCACCAAATAACAATTACAATATAGTATTATATATTCGCAAAATGTGGCAAGGTTTTAGTAAACAATGCACGTGCTTTGAACTCAGATAAATCAGGTTCCGTAACAAACACTCTTTTTGCTAAACATTCATCAAAATCAACAAAGCCTCTACCACGTCTGAGTAAAATGTAATTTTCATATTAAAAATAAAAATATTTGTCATCATTAACGTTCCACTTTCATATTTCACCTCCATAACCTCTAGAATCTCCTCAGTTATTATTTTAATTTTTCTACAAAACTTTCTTTTTATTATTATTTTCTCTACCCTAACGTGCCTCAACGTCACAAAAATACCGTAAGGCTGATTCCTTAAATATTAGAACACCGTCTACTTATTACTGTTGGAGAACAAAGGATAAGTAAAATAAGTGCATCTAGCACTGAGCAGAAAGATGTACTTCAAACATAAATCCAAGAATTATTATAAAAAAAGATCCCAAACCAATAATACAATTTCACAATGCCACCATTAAAAAAACCAAAAAAGACAATCCAAATATGTGTCATGAACAATCTGTATAAAAACAGTTAAAAAGTGACATTCAAGCAAGGCCTTGCTGGCAGAACTCAGTCTCTCATTTCCTTTACTCATCTTCTGTTACCAGTCTTCCAATTAAGAGTAAGCCTTGCTTAAAGTCCTCCCTTGAAATATTACCTTTCTGTTCAACCTTAGATATCATTTTGAAAATAATGAAACACATTCCATTGCATTCATTCTCTGGTTCATGAATTAATTAACCTATCCCGTCCTGTAGTTTGTAAATTAATTAACCTATCCCGTTCTGTAGTTTGTAAATTAATTAACCTATCCCGTTCTGTGGTTCATGAATTAATTAACCTATCCCGTTCTGTGGTTCATGAATTAATTAACCTATCCTGTTCTGTGGTTCATGAATTAATTAACCTATCCCGTTCTGTAGTTTGTAAATTAATTAACCTATCCCGTTCTGTGGTTCATGAATTAATTAACCTATCCCGTTCTGTGGTTCATGAATTAATTAACCTATCCCGTTCTGTAGTTTGTAAATTAATTAACCTATCCCGTTCTGTGGTTCATGAATTAATTAACCTATCCCGTTCTGTCGTTCGTGAATTAATTAACCTATCCCGTTCTGTGGTTCGTGAATTAATTAACCTATCCCGTTCTGTGGTCCATGAATTAATTAACCTATCCCAAAGCATTAATTAAAACCTATAACATGACTGTTTCTTACAATTTTGTTTCATTCCAAGGTGAAAATTCTTCCTGACGTGGCATTCTGAAGCACGTGACACAGATCTACAACCATCTTTTATAAATATTCTTGTGTTCCACTACTGCTATAAAGAGCACAATACCTATCAGAATCTTCATCAGAACATAGAGAACATTATTCATATGTACCTTCACAATCTTGCATACTGAAAAGTCTTCCTAAATCGTACCATAGAACTTTGTGTCAGTGTAGCAGAACCACACAGTCACAAGTTTAATGGTGAATATTGTGATTCAAATTAACATCAGATCCAATTTCAATACTATAAACTACAACACTACTCTAACTTTACAAACACTTTCTACATGTACTTGTTGGGATTTATGTTAACCAAAAACTAATTAGTATTTTCATTAATGTTTCACAATCTACACAAATAAGAGAAGAGTAGGCCAGACTTTCAAACTTGTGCCTAAAAACTATAAAAAGGTGGAAATCAGTAATTAACAGACTTTGTAAATAACTTTACAATATTAAGAAACGTATATTATAAATTTGTGTTTGTACAACTTTAACCACAATCTTTTTTTATCCTTCACACTTTGTTCTATAATTTTATGTTACTTTGTAAACATTTATTTTTTTAAATTTGAAATAAAAAGGCACTAATTATTATTCAGAGTAAAAAGCATAAGAGATTTATGGACGTTCTCACTGTTTTCGGATTGTTTCTAATTATTATTCAGAGTAAAAAGCATAACGGATTTATGGAAGTTCTCACTGTTTTCGGATTGTTTCTGCAAATAGCTGTTCTTTTATTAACTGTTCAGGTCTTCTAAGTAACAACAATTGTTGGTTAAAACATTCATAGCACCAGTTCTCAGCTCCACAATCAACTGTCAATATGAAAAAGGTAAAAACAAACTGTATCCTAAGAAAATCTCATGTATAAATAATGATGTAATTGAGAGACTTATAAGGTGGCTAAAGTAAGTTCATTCTTTGATTAATACAAACCAGCTGTTATCATAAAGGTAGGTTATGTGAAGATGCTAATGTTACACAAAGCTAATCTCATTTTATAAACTTGAGATAAAAACACAAGATGTATATGTCTACATTTAAAACTGATAGTACAGATGTACTCATTTGAACTCAACGGTGAAATTTTTTTAACCTCCAAACCGTACATAAACATGTTTACCAGTCATTTCTAATGAAATTAAATGTTTCTACCATGTGCTATAACATCACATTCAAACTACATTTGTCTTTCAAATAAAAACTACTGACTCTGTCCATGATTTCACCCATGTTCAGGCCTAGTATCTCGGTCCTTGATTTCTCTATTCAGAATAGTATCGTTTCTTTAGTGTGCGATACTTTTTCAGCATGTACAGAGCTTCCAGTTCCTTGATGATGTACTGACCTCTAGCCAACAGCACGTCCAGCTCTGCTGCATCCGTTACATCTTTATGTTTCACGAATGACGTCTTGAGACGAGTGCGAAAATAGTCGTATCCTTTTGGATAATCACGACCTAGGTACAATAACTGTAACAAACACAGCTAAATAATAGTCAAATGTAAAAGTAACTTCTCTACAAAAACCTATATATACATTTTGACCTAGCATGTATTAATATGTCTGAATTATAAATTAATTCTGGAAGTTTAAAAAAAAACATTTTACACAAGAATAACTTTGGGATTGTTTTCCATGTTCTTCAGCGACCTCTACATGGGTCACATTGTTAATCCTGAAGTTTAACTACCTTGGGTGTTACACATTTGTTAGTCACTCTACATGGATCACTTTGTTAATCTTGAAGTTTAACTACCTTGGGTTTACACATTTGTTAGTCACTCTACATGGATCACTTTGTTAATCTTGAAGTTTAACTACCTTGGGTTTACACATTTGTTAGTCACTCTACATGGATCACTTTGTTAATCCTAAAGTTTAATTAGGTCACTAATGCTACACATAAACTACAGTGGTCAATACATTAACATTTTCCTAAACTAAAAATATATTTCCAGTAATACTTTAACACTACGAATATTTCTTGATCTTCCTTGCCAATCTAACTACTTGTTACACATGTTCCAGTGTTAATATAACTCACATGAATACCCATGGCAGTATCTAGTTTGTAAACATTTCCTGGTGCCGTATATACACAATTCATTCAGATATGTTATCAGTTTCTCAAGACTGACACCATCCCAGTCACCAACGGCAGCTCTTAGTATGGAGACGGAGCAGAAGAATGTCAGTGAATACAAATTTTATTGGAAAGGTATTTTCAGTTTAGGGAAATGTTAACATCCAAACCATAGTTACAATAAGCTGACACTAGCTAAAATCACACACTGATACAACGGAAGGGCCAGTGAGGGCATTATCAACAAAGAAAGTGTCTGTGTAAAACAGCGATATACCAAGATAAAAGTTATAATGGAACAGCATTATGTATGTAAAAATTGCTGGTATGGGTAGAGAAAATTCTATGTAGAGGAGCGAACAATATTTTGACCTTCTTCGGTCATCGTCAGGTTCACAAAGAAAGAAAGAGGTAACTGACCACATGTTTGGATGCAGTTGTGTAACTGAGTGTAGAAATGTGGAGGGCATGCTTAATTATACAACTTAATTCAAACATGTGGTCAGCTGTCAGTCAGTTACATCTTTCTTTCTTTGTGAACCTGACGATGACCGAAGAAGGTCAAAACGTTGTTCACTCCTCTACACATAATTTTCTCTTCCCATACCAGCAGTTTTTACACATATTTTTTCTCTACAAGTGGGTTTTCTCATCGTCACAGAACCACATTACGTCCAGAATAGGTAAACCCTGAACCCAGTTCCTGTATCAGGGATTGAAAGGTACATGAGTAATCATTATAGGCCAGCTCCAACTATGATAAATAAAGGTTCCTAACTCATGGTTGGAATTAAAGGATATTGGTCCCTGTTTCCCACGTTGGTGGCCAGAACAATTGGACCAAAATGTTAGATACAGATGTGTGTGATAAAATCCCAACATGTAACTATGGAGGGAAATATTCCAAACCACCAGAATCAAGACAAGAAAGTAAACAATACCTTAGGATCAGAACAGTAGGATTATATGTGCTGTACTCAACCAAAGGAATAGAACTTACCTGCTCTAGAATTATGAATATTTATTCTCATTCCCAAACCAAGTGGACAAGAAGAATCTCACTTGTTCTCAAAATTATGGAGGATGTAGAACACTGTGGTCAACCACAGACCACGGATGGGACAACTTCACATTCAAAATTGTGAAAATATAGTGGACCTCCTTTTAAGAAAAATATACGAAAGTGATTTTGATTTAAGAAAGGACCAAACACACTGTAACCTGACAACTTGGCATTCAAATCTCTCTTCTAACCTGTTGGTGCTCCTGCAAACAAAACATCCAGAAACCTTAGAAGGGCTGCCAACTTTGCTTTCTTCTTCAAGAATGGAGGAAACTCACTCAAAACACTCTTTCTGCCACCTCAGTGACTAAAAGCTAGGTGTGATAAGGACTCCCTAGCTCCACTAGTAGAATCTGAAGGATAATACACACTGAGGAGTCCTGAGGAACACTGATTTGGAAACAGTGCAACAGATGAACCAAGGTCCCTAAAGTTTAAAAGTAAACCAACCCCAATTTATTCAATCCAATGATAGGCAGAATCCCCTTTAGCTTTACTCATAATAGTCCATAAATGGCAGTCCATGAGAATATAATACTATTCAGTAATAGCCTAGATGGTCTTATGGAAAACATCATTTCTACACAGCTTGTTGCAATGTATAGTAAGTAGAATGCAATGAAAAAGTAAAAGCACTCTGGAAAGAAAAGAGATTGTATGATGGAGAAAATTACTTATCCCTTGTTAAAACCTTCTGAATATGGTCAACACAGCTCCAGGGGGTTGTCTAAAATCCTCTGAAGAGGGAAGTACCAAATCATACAAGTAATGAGACAGGAAGGTGTTGGGATACATCCACATTGCAGCCATACAATCAGAGAACAATTCAAGTGAGCAGCTAAATGGCATATCAGTATGATGAATCTGGTGAGACACAACTTGCAAAAGATTCCTCTCCTGTTAAGATCCAGGTTAAGCAATATGAATTAAATTGCTTGTTTTGTTTTGGAATTTTGCACAAAGCTACTCGAGGGCTATCTGTGCTAGCCGTCCCTAATTTAGCAGTGTAAGACCAGAAGGAAGGCAGCTAGTCATCACCACCCACTGTCAACTCTTGAGCTACTCTTTTACCAACGAATAGTGGGATTGACCGTCACATTATAACGCCCCCACCAGGATTCAATCCTGCGACCCTCAGATTACGAGTTGCGCACTTTAACATGCTTGGCCATGCCGGGTCGAATTAATTTGCAAAGCCACCTTGTTAAGATAATGGGAAAAAATCATGAGAAACTGAAGCATCCCAATAAACAAATAGTTAATTTCTAGTGCCCTTAAATTAGATAGTACAAGCTGCCCTTAAATTAGATAGTACAAGCCACATAACACCCATAATGTCCTGGACAGGACATTACAAACAGTTGTGAAGGTGGGAAATGATTGGCAAATGAATTGGTGAGAAGAATGCATCTCCATTTCTGACTGCTAGAGTCTTTGAAAAGAAGGACCCATCTGGGTAAAACATAACACAGGTGGAATGATACAGAGTCCTGTAAACACAATGACAACATCCTCATGCCAATAACAACAAAACATGCAACTTAAGCAAATGTGATACAAAGAACAGGAGGCTAAAGGCTTAAATGGATAATGAAACAATGCATATAAAACAACTTTAATATCCCAAGCAGACACTTGAAAAGACTGTTTGAGCCAAAGGATGCAAAAAGAATTAGTAGGCCAGAAATGACTAAGAAGTCAAACACCTTCCTATATTTAGAATACCAAAAAGTAGTTGATAAGGATACCTTATACAGGGTGTTCAGAAAGTCACTGTGCACTTGTATATTTATTAACAGACATGTTTCAATATAGAAAAACAGGAGGTAAATATGAATGACAATTATAAACAATGTTTAAAGTGACCCACGTTGGCATCAGTACAGGCCTGGATCCTTATTTTGTTTCTAAACATCACTATCAGTTGCTGGCTTGAAATAGACTGAATAAAATATGATTACAAAACTGCACAGTGACATTCTGAAGACCCTGTATAAGGCATTCTTGTAGGTAAAACAAAACCTCTTTCAAAAATCCAAGTCAAAAAACAGGATACATTAGATACCTTAGGACAAAGTGGGTTTAATTCTTTTAGATACTCTGACAATAATTGGGCCATTTCTGTTGATAAATGGCTATAGTTGATCTATGTAGAGACTTAGTTAAATAAAAAGTAACTTTAGAAATCAAACCCTTTACGTTCGACAAAAGACTGCATAACTTCCAAATATGAAGTGGGAGTTTCTGAACATCTGGGTGTAGAATGTCAGATCAAGATTATCACAACAGTGTTAGCCAAAGAAGAAATGGTAGAGGTAGGAACTCTTGTAGATATCAAAAAAGAGGAAACCATGTCTGAGCTGGCCAATATGGTGATGCCAAAAACACAAGTAGTGGAATGAACCACGGTCAGAACTCTGAGCAACAGATAAATCGGTGAAAAGACATAAAGATACAAATCAGTCTTGATTGAATATCTGTTGCCAGTGGCTGAGGATAAAGTACTGAAGTCAAGAATTCCAATCAGTTACAAAAGCATCAATAGCTTGAAACCCAAACTGAAAGTAAATCCACTGAAAAACTTTGTGATGTAGAATCCATTCCATCAGGAGAATCCAGACAAATAATCATCAATTAAATTCATCACATGTGTAACATGGCATGCTAAGAGATTAGCAAGATGGGAGGGAAACTGACAGAGATCCAATGTTCAAAAACAAAGATCTCAAGAATGTGTGCCTTTTTCACAAGAAATATTAGATACCAATGTGGAATTCTCAAACAGTTTCATGACAATTTTCCCTTTCATGAAAGATAGACCTCAAGCCATTACTTAGTACACATCAATGAATTTGATAATGTCAATGTACAGGGTAGACCTGTGGTCCATCTAAATACCCTGGAATTATTGATCTTCAATATATCCCCCCCCATCCCTGAAGAGCTGCATCTGTGAACAGATGGATTGTGGCATGAGAAGATGGTACTCGAACCCTGACAGTAGTGTTCTCCTCCAACCATTACTTAACATCTACAATGTTGCTCCTGAGTAAGGAGACTGGATGATCCAACAGATTGGAGTTGTGATCTATTGGTTGTATAATAACCACTGAAGAGACCTCATACATGCTTATCCTAAGAGAATGATGGATGCTCACATCTCCTGACTGCTTTTTCCATAGATTGTAGCCTGAGCCAGACATGTTTAAAAAATACCCATCTTGGTCATAAAAAGGATTTTTCTACTCATAAGAAAGGCTACCTTCATGGCTTCTGAAAGAATCTGGGTGTGTTGTTCTGCCAACTGACAAAATGGTGCCATATGTAGCCAGTCATCCACATAATGATGCTTTCACAGAGCTCATGGAATGCAGGTGATGAGCAAAAACTCATGTGACTCTGCAGAAAACATAAGGAGCTGATGAAAGACCAAAAACTAGAGCCCTGACCTTTGTGCACAAGTTGTAGAAATCAGCAGGATGACTCTGCTATTGGAATGTGGAAATAAGTGTCAGTAACACTGACTTTGTTCTTACAAAATGCCCTTGTAGGTTGTGAGGAAATTCCACTGTAAAGCAAGGAGGATCCAAACACTGAACGAGCCAAGATGGATCAATGATTGGATGCCAATATCCTGTGTTCTTAGATACAATAATTGGGAATAAAATCCCAGAAGAACAGGATCAACCCTCTCTTCATCCTTTTTGGTAAACAACTCTCTTATGGCCTGAGAACAAAGCTCCACCAGCCGAGGATCTACTGGAGATGAAAAAACAACAGATTTTACAGATAATATTGGAGGTGATGTAAATGAAATGACCCACCTTCATGTCAGAATAAGGAAAACCAATGGATCTATCGTGAATGAAATTCAAATGTTCATAAAATGGTATTATCATGCTTCCATCGGCCCTCAGCATAGGAAAGTCACCAATTCCATTGGTGTGATCCACCTTAAGAGAAGATCTTTGAAAATAAGGACAGAATCTATTATGGGAACCAATAGATCAAGGGACTAAAGTTGGAAGTCAAGAAATGGGATGAGCTGACACTCCCAAACCACCAGTTAGAGTCAAAGAAAGACAAGAAAACAAAGATGACAAAAATAAATGTAAGTGGGCAGCATCAATATGATATTCAAATGTGTCTGGAACTCCAGCAAACAACAATGGATGGAGAAAGCCTCCCATAACTCCCAAAGGGCAAAAGACAGTATGCAAATACCCTTCAACGAGGCATTTCTTCTCAATAAATCCCAACAAAAAGCAAGCCAGGAAACTATGGTTAGAACTGAAGATGACCATCTGACCATAATATAAGTAATCAAAGGCCTAAACTCATCACAAAATGATGTAGGGGAACAATGATAAACTTCTAACAAATGCTGAAGATAAATATCTCAGGACAGTCTTGAGAGTCAGATGAATCCAAGAAAATTGTGATCTGTTTAATGTGATCAAAATCTCCAATTAAGAACCCCACAGGTCCAAATGAGGAATCCAGTCATTGGAAATCTAAATATACATCTTCTTGGTAGCAATAAGCCAAGGAATGCTGTCCTGAAAAAAGTGAGGGGGAGTCCAAGGCAAAGCCATCACATAACTAAGCAACCAATGTAAACACTAACATCAGGTAAAAGATAAAGAGCCAAGCAGTCACTTGTCATCCCTTTCATCAGTTAGGAAGGAGTGGATTCAAAGACAACTACAGAAAACCTCAACACCTCACAAACCTGATCAACAAACTGAAGAAAAGAGGCCAGAGGTGGCTGATCTAGTAAAGGAAAGAACCTGAAAAAGTGAGCCCAAATTCCTCCAAGCATGTCCTGGATCATTCACAAAACTCTGACTCAGAACTCACTGGAGAGATACCCTCAGTCTGCATACGTGTCTCCATCTCACAACAGATTATATTACAGACAGAAAATACCCTCAGTCTGCATACGTGTCTCCATCTCACAACAGATTATATTACAGACAGAAGATACCCTCAGTCTGCATACGTGTCTCCATCTCACAACAGATTATATTACAGACAGAAGATACCCTCAGTCTGCATACGTGTCTCCATCTCACAACAGATTATATTACAGACAGAAGATACCCTCAGTCTGCATACGTGTCTCCATCTCACAACAGATTATATTACAGACAGTCTCGAATAATAGTGAATCCCCCTCCAACTGCTGACAAATGACACATAACAAAGGTGGAACAGGTAAGCCACAGTTAGCCTCCTGTTCGAAACAGTAACTTGGGAATTCATATCCATAAAATAGCAAAAACATTTTGTTTTAATAATGAAAATACACAAAACTGTCACTGTGGAAACACAAATTGACATATCCAACTCAAAATGTAAATATCCACAACTATCCTCTTGATGATAATCCTATGTCAACTGGTTTCTTTAGAAAAAGTAATTACATTATCTAAATGAGGTACTTATATATACATTACCTAAATAGTGGGTGCACTGAAGCTGGTAGAGAGTTTTGCAAATCAGATATTACCAATGGCATTTAAGTGGGGTATAAAAGACTGGAGCAATTCTAGAAACCATAGACACTGAGAAACAGCTGATAGTGTCAGTGAATGGTAGGAATGTCAAACCTTCCTATCTGTATTAAAGTACAAAGTCTATGGGACATTACAGGTGAGATATAACTGAAAAGGAAGTTACACATACCAAAGGAAATATCTTTTAATGAAATCAAAAATACTTACATTTTTGTAAAGTTGCACAACACGATTTCTGTAGGAGGCCATAGTATCATCTCTTATCTCCCCTACTGTCTGCTGTCAATTTTTGCAAAGAATCTCAACAAGAGAAATCTCCTATACATGCCAACAAAGGGCCATCTTTCATTAATTTCTTTTCGAATTCCTGTGAATAATATACAGATTACATAATCAGCACAACTCCAATCATGTCATTCTGTTTACTAATACAGAAGACTTCCGATAACAACAGTTAAGTAAAACCAGGCATCACTGCTAGGGTAATCTGTACAACTCTACACTGTACGAGTTTCCAATAAAAATTGTTCTAACTGAAACTTGTATCATGAAATTATTATTATTACAGCAATATAAACTAATACTATATATAACAACATCCTTTAGATAGAAGTCATTTTATTATACATTTAATACAATATTCTGTCATCAACTTCCACATCCTTAAGATAGAAGTAATTTCATCATATTTTTAACATGATATTTTATCATCAATTTCTACATTCTTAAAATACAATTCATTTGATTATATTTTCAAAAAACATTTTCTGATGAATTACTGCATCGCTCAGACAGGTCACTTTATTATCATTTTATGAGGTACATGTTTAAAAGCCTTCTAAAACACTAACAAGTGCATAAAATTTCTACACATAATTATCCCCAGAAACCAATAACACAACCAACTTGTCCATAACTGTAACAAAACAAATGCTGTCAACAGTACCAACTTGTCCATCACTGTTCCACAACAAAAACTGTTAACAATACCAACTTGTGCATAACTGTAACAAAACAAAGGCTGTTAACAGTACCAACTTGTCCATCACTGTTCCACAACAAAAACTGTTAACAATACCAAATTGTCCATCACTGTTCTAAAATAAAAGATGTTAACAGTACCAAATTGTCCATCACTGTTCTACAATAAAAACTGTTAACAGTTCCAACCTGTCCATCATTGTTCCACAGTAAAAACTGTTAGCAGTACCAACATGTTCATCACTATTCTACAACAAAAATTGTTAACAGTACCAACTTGTCCATCACTGTTCTACAACAAAAACTGTTAACAGAACCAACTTGTCCATCACTGTTCTACAACAAAAACTGTTAACAGAACCAACTTGTCCATCACTGTTCCACAACAAAAACTGTTAACAGTACCAACTTGTCCATCACTGTTCCACAACAAAAACTGTTAACAGTACCAACTTGTCCATCACTGTTCTACAACAAAAATTGTTAACAGTACCAACTTGTCCATCACTGTTCTACAACAAAAATTGTTAACAGTACCAACTTGTCCATCACTGTTCTACAACAAAAATTGTTAACAGTACCAACTTGTCCATCACTGTTCTACAACAAAAACTGTTAGCAGTACCAACTTGTCCATCACTGTTCTACAACAAAAATTGTTAACAGTACCAACTTGTCCATCACTGTTCTACAACAAAAACTGTTAGCAGTACCAACTTGTCCATCATTGTTCCACAACAAAAACTGTTAGCAGTACCAACATGTTCATCACTATTCTACAACAAAAATTGTTAACAGTACCAACTTGTCCATCACTGTTCTACAACAAAAACTGTTAACAGTACCAACTTGTCCATCACTGTTCCACAACAAAAACTGTTGGCAGTAGCAACTTGTTCATCACTATTCTACAACAAAAATTGTTAACAGTACCAACTTGTCCATCACTGTTCTACAACAAAAACTGTTAGCAGTACCAACTTGTCCATCACTGTTCTACAACAAAAACTGTTAGCAGTACCAACTTGTCCATCATTGTTCCACAACAAAAACTGTTAGCAGTACCAACATGTTCATCACTATTCTACAACAAAAATTGTTAACAGTACCAACTTGTCCATCACTGTTCTACAACAAAAACTGTTAACAGTACCAACTTGTCCATCACTGTTCCACAACAAAAACTGTTAACAGTACCAACTTGTCCATCACTGTTCCACAACAAAAATTGTTAACAGTACCAACTTGTCCATCACTGTTCTACAACAAAAATTGTTAACAGTACCAACTTGTCCATCACTGTTCTACAACAAAAACTGTTAACAGTACCAACTTGTCCATCACTGTTCCACAACAAAAACTGTTGGCAGTAGCAACTTGTTCATCACTATTCTACAACAAAAATTGTTAACAGTACCAACTTGTCCATCACTGTTCCACAACAAAAACTGTTGGCAGTACCAGCTTGTCCATCACTGTTCCACAACAAAAACTGTTAACAGTACCAACTTGTCCATCACTGTTCCACAACAAAAACTGTTAACAGTACCAACTTGTCCATCACTGTTCCACAACAAAAACTGTTAACAGTACCAACTTGTCCATCACTGTTCTACAACAAAAACTGTTAACAGTACCAACTTGTCCATCACTGTTCCACAACAAAAACTGTTGGCAGTAGCAACTTGTTCATCACTATTCTACAACAAAAATTGTTAACAGTACCAACTTGTCCATCACTGTTCTACAACAAAAACTGTTAGCAGTACCAACTTGTCCATCATTGTTCTACAACAAAAACTGTTGGCAGTAGCAACTTGTTCATCACTATTCTACAACAAAAATTGTTAACAGTACCAACTTGTCCATCACTGTTCTACAACAAAAACTGTTAGCAGTACCAACTTGTCCATCATTGTTCCACAACAAAAACTGTTAGCAGTACCAACTTGTCCATCACTATTCTACAACAAAAATTGTTAACAGTACCAACTTGTCCATCACTGTTCTACAACAAAAACTGTTAGCAGTACCAACTTGTCGATCACTGTTCCACAACAAAAACTGTTAACAGTACCAACTTGTCCATCACTGTTGAATGAAATTTTTATTTCTTTACATATTTATAACATAGGGTATAATTTTACAGAACTTTGTAAGAAAAAGAAAGGAAATTACAAAATTGAATTAACATTTTAATTTTATTAGAAATCGTTTTAACTGCTCAGGAGTATAACTTATATAATTTATTATAAATTTAATTAAAATAAAAAAATCATAACCAGTATAATTCCTTGGGAATTATAATTTAAGTACTGATTATTGTACAATATTACTTTTTTACATGTTTTGAGTTCAGAAAAATTTTAAAAATGGGAAAAACATGACATACAAGACATAGTAGATGAAACTATAGCAGAAATACTTATATCCTTATCCATAACATATGTCCAAAGTATCAATGTACGTTGTGTTTAAGTACAACTTATATACACTTAGTTTTTCAAATTAAAAAAGCACAAGGCTAAAATTATTTCATTATATTTATCCAAATAAAGTAAATTTGTAGTAAAAATACTTGAAATTTCTATGACAAATTAATTGACGAGTTTACCACTTTTCAAAGTCTGAAGAAAGGTGTTTTGCTAAATGTTGGATAAATGCATATATTGTCTAATAAATCACTTAATTTCATAATCTGGTCAGTTCCTTGAGGGAGAGATTACTGAAAGACATTTCTAATAACTGAACCATAGAAGACACAGTAAGAAAAATGTACCCATGGTGTATGTTATCTTTAATTGAAAGCAGAATATCTTGTAAATTTAAAATTCATAAATGGTCAAATAAAGAATGTTTACTTAAAGGTGTCACTCATGAGCATACAGTTAGTTATTCCATAGATGCAGGCACTACCAGGAGCCACTTTGTCCTTAAAAACTGTTCTTGTACACCCACGTTGAAAAAATTTTTAAATATACCCCCAACATTTACTTTTCATGAAAATGCAAAATATGTTTAAAATTAAACTTAAATTATCCAATGAGTTAATAATAATAATATACCACATTGAAAAGTAAAATGAAAAACGTAACATTACAATCAGTTATTTGTTAACGCCTGCTTTGTTAATCACAGGAATTATTCAGATTTTAAGAAACAAGTTATTCTGTAGTTTAATGAACACCAGAGTTAGCATAGGCCTATGTTTACGTTCTTAAACTCTATAAAACGTGTCTTCGAAACTAAAACATATTTTATGAAATATTACCTACATTTAACTTTAACATTATTAAATTGTATACTAGGAATAATTAACATACCACATTGTACATGACTTATAAAAAATTTTGTTTTTACTCACAATGTTGAGTACTATTGTATTTATTTACGCTCTTATTCAGAAATTCAGTATAACAAGCAAGAACTAATTCCAATAATAACACTTCTCGTTGAACACAGCCGATTACGCCTGGTAGCAATAAAAGAAAACTTCGCTTCTAAACGGTTTTGGCATTGGTTAATTGTTAACCAATCATGCACTTAAAATCCTAGGCACGTGGGATTGTTTTCATGATTATTTAAAAATTCACGGTTTAACCACCAAAAACTAATGAAATGTTACAAACTAACACTTTACAAACAGCGACTTTTAAAGTATTATGCTGAATACAGTATCTATAATTAGCGTTTACTGATTTGTTTATTCCTATCGTCCAAACCACATGACGAGTACTGTTTTCATTACTATTACTCGAAAAGCCTTATGGATAGTTATTTTTGGAAAACAAAAGATAGAACTGAAAAGCTCCTTGTACACGCCTCTTATTTTGAAATCACAATGGATAAATTAAGAGGCACGTGTAGAATAGAGAAGCAATTAACATCATTCTTTTTCATAATACCTAGGTCCATTAATTCTCTTAATCTAAAATTAACAGCTATGGTAATAAACCGAACGTGTGATAACGAGAAATTCATTTGAAGTAAAAATGCATTCTCAAGACGGCTAATATGGATATTAAAATTTTAATTAAAATGAACTACAGAACAAGGTTTCGACCTTCATAAATTATCTTCAGGTTAACCTGCAGATGACCTGAGAAGGTCGAAACGTTCTTCTGTGTTTTTTTAATTAAAATTTTAATATCCATACCAGCCGTCTTGAGAATACAAATAATGCGAATGATCTAGTAATTATATCCCTCCTATCTGGGATCGTACATCACTGTGTTATAGAGGGCGCTAAGTTATTTGAGTTACCGTAACAAAATGGCTGTAGGATTTACTAATTCCACTCGTGTAAACAAGCGCTGTTAAAGACTTTTACCATAAAAATAATTAATATTTGTGAGTATTAATTAACTTTATATTAGATACTTTATCATAAATATCAATTAATTTTGCTGTCGAAAATCCAATAACTTTAAATCTATTGACGCGTAAGCAAGGTATTTTTAAGTTTTTGCCAAGATGCTAGTTAATAAATGATTGTGTGATTTATTATAACAATTGTTCCCAAACATTAGTGCTCGCACCCCTTGGCGGAGCGAGATAACATTTAAGTGTGTGTGTGTGTGTTTTTTTGTTGTTGTGTATATTAAGGGTACTGTCCTATATATTCAAAAATTACGTTCGATTTTTATTTCTCATTTTCTTGTTACATACGTAGCTTTTTACCTTGTTACGATGAACTATCGTTTATACCGTCACCGGCGCAGACCGAAATCTTGATGTATAACTGTAAACAAACAACACACGAAACGTAAACGTGACCTAAGTACTGGCACAACTAATTAGATTACGTTCTTGAACGCCGTCTTAAAGTGTCTATTATTTATTTATGTTATGTATTCATATGATCGTGAGTCGAGAAATTTCCAGAAGTGTCCAGAATTAATAGATGATGTCATGTGAAATATATTCGAAAATGTTCTAGAAAATTTCGCAGAGTATATAAACCCATACATGATGTTATGGTATTCAATGCATTGTTGATTATGTGTTCGTGCAAAAAACTTCATTATGTGAAAGAAAAGGAAATAAAATGATGATTATGCAAAGTTTGGTTTCACTTGCATCAGAACAACTGAGAATCTACAAAACCCCAGTGCATGCTTTGTGACGCTGTCCTTTCAAACGCAAATTTGAAGCCATCTAAGCTGCAGGAACACTTTAACAATCAGCAGGGTGGAGCAGCTATTGCAGGCCATGATGTTGAATCGTTGAAAGGTAGAAGGGCCCGCTTTGATTCCCGAGCAATCCTTCCAAAATTAGGTTTCATATCTGCTGGCTAACCACTGCTGATGGCTTCATACCACGTGGCGTATAAAGTAGCCAAATCAAAGAAGTCCCATAAAATTGCATAAGAGGTAATAAAACCATGTGCATTAGAAATGGCAACAACTGTTATTGGAAAAGAAGCCCTAAACAAACTTAAATTAGTGCCGTTATCAAATAATGTTATTCAAAACCGAATTGGTGATTTGAGTTCGGACATTTTGGACCAAGTTATCGCAGATATTAGAGCTAGCCCCTTGAAAATCTCTCTCCAATTGAACGAAACAACAGATGTTGCAACTTGCAGTCAACTCATCACACTAGTGAGGTATGTTCGTGATGGTACCATAATGGAAGATCTCCTGTTCTGTGAACATCTGAAAACAACCACAAAAGGGAAAGATGTCTTCCAGTGTGTGAAGGACTTCTTTGCTAAATGTGATTTAGATATCCAAACTATTGGTTCTGTGTGTACCGACAGTGCCCCTGCTGTGCTAGGAAATAAATCAGGATTTTTTGCACTTTTGCAAGGTTCCTCACTTGCAAAGTACTCAATTTTTTCTTCATCGACAGGCTTTGTCATAAAAAACATTGCCTCCAAAGTTGAAAAAGGTCCTTGACACTTCTATAAAGACCATCAACAGGATCATTGGTCACGCTCTGAACCACCGCCTCTTCAAGTCGCTTTGTGAAGATTTTGGAAGTGAGCATTCAATTTTGCTTTTCCACGCAGAAGTCCGCTGGCTGTCAAGTGAGAGAGCTTTAACGCGCTTCTTTGAACTACGAGAAGTCATAACTTTTCTGAAGGAACGTGACTATGATCTGCCCGGAGGAAAAGAATCACAAAAATTTAACCAAATGTTAGCCTATTTGAGTGATATATTCACTCGTATGAATGACCTGAGTGTATCTCTTCAAGGGAAAAACGTTAACATATTGAAATGCTGTGAAAAGTTAAATGCTTTCAAAGAAAAGTCACACCTTTGGTGTTAGTGAGTTAAAAGAGGGAATCTTTCAAATTTTCCATCATTTGAAGAAATGATAGGTGAGGATGAATCCCTAATTCCATGTGTGTGTGAAGGAATTGTGGGTCATTTGGAAATACATTCAAAGTAATTTAATGGATATATTGGAGGAGAACTTGAAACATCTGAAGAATATATTATGAATCCACACTTCTTCAATTTGGGTAATATGTCGGATGATGAAGAACTGAAGGAAGATCTTATTGAACTGCGCACAAATCGAGTTCTTCAAATGCAGTTTAAAGCAAAACTTTGGAACAATATTGGTGTTCGGCAATGGACATGTTTCCAAATTTTTGTGAAAAAGCACTCAATGTGCTTATCTCATTCACGATGACATACGAGAGTTTGGATTTAGTGCCCTTTTGTCAGTCAAGACAAAATCTAGAAATCGCTTGAGTGCACAGGCAGACTTGTGGATTGCTATCAGTAACAAAGTGCCACGCTTTGAAAATCTCGTAAGAAATAAACAGGAACAAAAGAGCAATTAAATTTAATTTGGCTTATGAACATTTCGAATTGAAAGAAATTTCATTACATGCATGGATGAAAATTTATTTTTGTAAGCCATTTAGGTTTTATGTAACTTTAAGTTTGGTGTAATATTTTTCTTTTCCAAATGATTTGTTTTTGTTTATATATCATTAAAAACTAATTATAAAAATTTGTTTTGGCCACCTTCACATTTATTCTTAAATAAATAATTACTGTGAGGGGTTCGGGAACATATTAAAATATTTTTAGGGGTGCGAGTTGTAAAAAGAGGTTGGTAACCACTGTCTTATAGTAAAGCCACATGGGCTATCTGCTGAGTCCATCGAAGGGAATCGAATCCCTGATTTTAGCGTTGTAAATTTGTAGACTTACCGCTCTACAAACGAGGGACTAATAAATCAGCCACATCGTTTAATTTTGGTCAGATTAATACTTTATTGAAGATGTCATACATGAAGACTGCTAATGCTGGGTAGACTCAAGTAACGAAACAGTACATTCTAATATTTGTAACCAGCAGACTCAACTAACGAAACAGTGCATTTTAATATTTGTAACCAGCAGACTCAACTAACGAAACAGTGCATTTTAATCTTTGTAAGTAGAAATCAAGTAAACACCAGGTTGATTTTTAGTTTCGTTCGGAGTACATAACTGGCGGGTTTAGCATGACCTCTTGGATAAGGCAGTTCATTCATAATCTGTGGGTTACTGGTTCCATTGTCACTCAGCATGCCGGCTCTTTCTTAGTGTTATAATGTTTCGATTAATTTAACTTGTAGTTTGTTGGTAAAGAGTTGACAGTGTGTGGTGTTGCCTTCTCTATTTAGAAATAGTGATTACTAGCACAGAGGGCCCGGCATGGCCAAGCGCGTTAAGGCGAGCGACTTGTTATCTGAAGGTCGCGCTAAACATGCTCGCCCTTTCAGCCGTGGGAGCGTTATAATGTCACGGAGAGTAGCCCAAGAGTTGGCGGTGGTTGGTGATAACTAGCTTCCTTCCCTGTAGTTTTACAATGCTAAATCAGGGACGGCTAGCACTGATAGCCCACGTGAAGCTTTGTGTGAAATTTAAAAAAAAAACTTGCACAGACAGCTCCCCCGTATATTTATGCAAAAATTCAGCAAATATAAATTTTATAGAAAAGAAACTCTGAGGAACGGAGGTCAAAAACACAGTGTTTAAAATACAATAGGCCTGACTCGTATGTCACATATCTGTGTGATTCAATCAAAAACAGTGTTGATAATGTTACTTCCTCGTTGACAGATTCTTATAAACTATTTTATTAAAAGTCCAACCTTCGAAAACGACAATAAATTAGTTTATTTTTACTTAACATTTTTACAAGCTTCTATACTTTGGTAACTTTTACGCCGTTTACAAATGATGCCAACTGCACTACACTTACATAACAATAAACTGATTTGTATAAAATAACTCAGTAAGCACGATATCTTACATCTAAATACGTCACACTGATTCATTCTACCGGCTAAAAATAACTCTTATCTTTTTAATGCTTCACTCAGCCTTACAATCATAATTTTAATCTAGAATTTACGAGAAAATGTAAGAATGTTTAGGTGATTCCTTGGTGTTTTAGGCCTGTCATATTAAACTTTCCAAGTATAATCATTACAATCCGTGATTCCCTATTGTAAACAAACAAATTTTGTCATTAAAAATATTGCTTACAACAGTAACGTAAACACAATATTTTATTATTACGCCTACTGGCCTTTCTCCTGCTGAACTTCTTCGTTTTGTTTTTTTCGAATTTCGCGCAAAGCTACACGAGGACTATCAGCACTAGTTGTCCCTAATTTTGCTGTGTAAGACTAGAGGGAAGGCAGCTAGTCATCACCAACTCTTGGGCTATTCTTTTACCAACGAACAGTAGGATTGACTGTCACATTATAACACCCCCACGGCTGAAAAAAACGAGCATATTTGGTGACCACAACAAATAGTCCAATGTTTAGATGCTATAAAAAGAAAACAAACCATATTCATAATAATCATATTTTTGCATTGCATGACGCGTAGCATACTACTTCATTACATTTATTTACAACAAAGCATTTTGGTCTTGCTTCCTTCCCATATTTAAATGTTTGATCCATTACCACCCGTAATTTACTATTACAAAAAAAAAACATTTTAATTCGTAATTCAGCTCACTACTCACATCAAGCCCCGACGTAATATTATTATCATTCTCTTGTTTCAACCTTCTAAACAAAAGCTCTCATAAATATGCAAATATAACGTGGTGGAGTCATTTGCGTTGCTAAAAATACACAACAGCCCCAATTACTGAATCCAGCAGATCTGGAACGCCATTCACCTAACACGTGAAAGACTTTGATGTTTCGATCCAGACTAATGGTAATTATGACAGAGAAACAAGTGACCACATGTGTGGTGGGGTTTAAGGTTCAAAGTGTGCGTGCCACCCCTTTTATAGTTACATTCAAAATTTAAAGTTTTCATGAACTATTTAAATAAAACTAAGTTTTGACTTCTGTACGTAACGTGACGTATCTTCCTTTTTACAACATATGATCCATGTTTTGTTACTTTATGTCACCTTAACAAGTTTTCCACTCTAGATGAGTTGCACAGATATAACATATGATCCATGTTACACTACTTTATGTCACCTTAACAAATTTTCCACTCCAGATGAGTTGCACAGATACAACATGATCCATGTTATGCTACTTTATGTCATCTCAACAAGTTTTCCACTCTACATGAGTTGCACAGATACAACATATCGTCCATGTTATGCTACTTTATGTCATCTCAACAAGTTTTCCACTCTAGATGATTTGCACAGATACAACATATGGTCCATGCTATGTTACTTTATGTCACCTTAACAAGTTTTCCCCTCTAGATGAGTTGTACAGATAAAACATTTGGTCCATGTTATGCTACTTTATGTCATCTCAACAAGTTTTCCACTCTAGATGAGTTGCACAGATACAACATATGGTCCATGTTATGCTACTTTATGTCATCTCAACAAGTTTTCCTCTCCAGATGAGTTGTACAGATACAAGATACAATCCATGTTTTGTTACTTTATGTCATCTCAACAAGTTTTCCACTCTAGATGAGTTGCACAAATACAACATATGGTCCATGCTATGTTACTTTATGTCACCTTAACAAGTTTTCCCCTCTAGATGAGTTGTACAGATACAACATATGGTCCATGTTATGCTACTTTATGTCATCTCAACAAGTTTTCCACTCTAGATGATTTGCACAGATACAACATATGGTCCATGCTATGTTACTTTATGTCACCTTAACAAGTTTTCCCCTCTAGATGAGTTGTACAGATAAAACATTTGGTCCATGTTATGCTACTTTATGTCATCTCAACAAGTTTTCCACTCTAGATGAGTTGCACAGATACAACATATGGTCCATGTTATGCTACTTTATGTCATCTCAACAAGTTTTCCACTCCAGATGAGTTGTACAGATACAAGATAGAATCCATGTTTTGTTACTTTATGTCATCTCAACAAGTTTTCCACTCTAGATGAGTTGCACAAATACAACTTATGGTCCATGCTATGTTACTTTATGTCATCTCAACAAGTTTTCCACTCTAGATGAGTTGCACAAATACAACATATGGTCCATGCTATGTTACTTTATGTCACCTTAACAAGTTTTCCCCTCTAGATGAGTTGTACAGATACAACATATGGTCCATGTTATGCTACTTTATGTCATCTCAACAAGTTTTCCACTCTAGATGATTTGCACAGATACAACATATGGTCCATGCTATGTTACTTTATGTCACCTTAACAAGTTTTCCCCTCTAGATGAGTTGTACAGATAAAACATTTGGTCCATGTTATGCTACTTTATGTCATCTCAACAAGTTTTCCACTCTAGATGAGTTGCACAGATACAACATATGGTCCATGTTATGCTACTTTATGTCATCTCAACAAGTTTTCCACTCCAGATGAGTTGTACAGATACAAGATACAATCCATGTTTTGTTACTTTATGTCATCTCAACAAGTTTTCCACTCTAGATGAGTTGCACAAATACAACTTATGGTCCATGCTATGTTACTTTATGTCATCTCAACAAGTTTTCCACTCTAGATGAGTTGCACAAATACAACATATGGTCCATGCTATGTTACTTTATGTCACCTTAACAAGTTTTCCCCTCTAGATGAGTTGTACAGATAAAACATTTGGTCCATGTTATGCTACTTTATGTCATCTCAACAAGTTTTCCACTCTAGATGAGTTGCACAGATACAACATATGGTCCATGTTATGCTACTTTATGTCATCTCAACAAGTTTTCCACTCTAGATGAGTTGTACAGATACAAGATACAATCCATGTTTTATTACTTTATGTCATCTCAACAAGTTTTCCATTCTAGATGAGTTGCACAAATACAACTTATGGTCCATGCTATGTTACTTTATGTCATCTCAACAAGTTTTCCACTCTAGATGAGTTGCACAAATACAACATATGGTCCATTCTATGTTACTTTATGTCACCTTAACAAGTTTTCCCCTCTAGATGAGTTGTACAGATAAAACATTTGGTCCATGTTATGCTACTTTATGTCATCTCAACAAGTTTTCCACTCTAGATGAGTTGTACAGATACAACATATGGTCCATGTTATGCTACTATGTCATCTCAACAAGTTTTCCACTCTGGATGAGTTGTACAGATACAAGATACAATCCATGTTTTGTTACTTTATGTCATCTCAACAAGTTTTCCATTCTAGATGAGTTGCACAAATACAACTTATGGTCCATGCTATGTTACTTTATGTCATCTCAACAAGTTTTCCACTCTAGATGAGTTGCACAAATACAACATATGGTCCATGCTATGTTACTTTATGTCACCTTAACAAGTTTTCCCCTCTAGATGAGTTGTACAGATAAAACATTTGGTCCATGTTATGCTACTTTATGTCATCTCAACAAGTTTTCCACTCTAGATGAGTTGTACAGATACAACATATGGTCCATGTTATGCTACTTTATGTCATCTCAACAAGTTTTTCACTCTAGATGAGTTGTACAGATACAAGATACAATCCATGTTTTGTTACTTTATGTCATCTCAACAAGTTTTCCATTCTAGATGAGTTGCACAAATACAACTTATGGTCCATGCTATGTTACTTTATGTCATCTCAACAAGTTTTCCACTCTAGATGAGTTGTACAGATACAACATATGGTCCATGTTATGCTACTTTATGTCATCTCAACAAGTTTTCCACTCTAGATGAGTTGTACAGATACAAGATACAATCCATGCTATGTTACTTTATGTCATCTCAACAAGTTTTCCACTCTAGATGAGTTGTACAGATACAACATATGGTCCATGTTATGCTACTTTATGTCATCTCAACAAGTTTTCCACTCTGGATGAGTTGTACAGATACAAGATACAATCCATGTTTTGTTACTTTATGTCATCTCAACAAGTTTTCCATTCTAGATGAGTTGCACAAATACAACTTATGGTCCATGCTATGTTACTTTATGTCATTTCAACAAGTTTTCCACTCTGGATGAGTTGTACAGATACAAGATACAATCCATGTTTTGTTACTTTATGTCACCTGAACAAGTTTTATGTTTTAACTGGTAAAGTTTGCTCAGATAATGACAATGAAACTTTCACAACATATATATTTTTATTTTCCATAGAAAGAACACAACAGTGCACACATACAAAACTGCTAATAATAAGCCATTTAATATGAAGTATCAACACTATATATTTGTACGTATAGATATATAGATACATGCAACTGTCTCAAATTAGAAGTGTTCATAAAACCAGTTTCTGAGTGGTTATGAAATATTCAAGTCAGTCTTTACTCTCAACAACTGAAAGCAAGATGTTAGAACACTACCCTTATTAGTTGGGATATTTCTAGTACAGGTTAGACTTACCTTTAAAATTATCACTACTTGTCAGAGGTTAAAGGCCGTAGCTTTGCACTGATTTAAAACTAGAATAACGTTAACAGTCAAGGAACAGGATATGTTAATATTAATTTTCAGTTTTGGATAAGTTTTGAATGGTAGATGCAAACATCGGTAACACATACCACTAGTGTTTTGTGGCTGTCTTATGAAATTTAACAGCAACTGCTGCTCTTAACAAGGTTTTATATCTGTGAGGTACAGAGGAAAGTTTAAAACTGTATCATACATGTAAAAGAAAACCCCTGATTATCAACACAACTGCTACTAACAAACAGAAATAGACAGTTGACTTGTGCTAATTACCATGACAACAATTCACTCTCCTAACAAACAGGAAAGATGTACAGGATATAGTAGATATAGTATAGATATTTTTGACAACAAATAGAAATTATAAGTACAGAAGAAAAAACAGGTTTTCTATATACACAATATAAGCCAATGTTATTGTGAACAAGTACATTAACAACACTATATACATTTTACTGGTACAGGCTGCACTAGGACCTACCACTAGTTTAAATATTGAAGATTGAAATTCTTTATATGTCCAATAAAAGTTCCTCAAAACAATTATAACAATGACACACAATAAACAATATGTTTTTATTAAGGTAAACAAGAATATGGTAAATAATAAATCCTGGTAATGAATGGTCGTCAGGCAACATGGACACTTTGGTTCAATGCTGTAAGTGGATCCATTATTTTCCTGCTTTAAGCCCCTTAAAAAAATATTTACTGTGAGCCTTGTTTTTTCTAGGTAGCTGTTAAGCTGTTCCAAATATTCAAAGTAATAAACACTAGCCACACACTAGATAGAAATACACATTGGTGTGTGCGTGAATAGGAACTGAAGAAACCAAGTTGTACGTCAGTAATATTCAAGACACTTAAAGAAAACAATGAACAAAGGGAAAAAGTAAAGATGAGTCTAAACTGAATGTTCAGAAGAGGATTTGAAGTACTGTATTTTAATATTTCTGTTTCTTAAAATAATAGTTCATTTAAAAGATAAACATTTTTGTTACTTAAAAGGTTTGTTTGTTACATCTCACATGAAGCAGCTTAATGGTCACATGCTCTAACTGGCCTTAATTAGAGACAGACTAGACACTACTGTCAACTTTTACATCAAATAGTGGGTCTCGACCATTATTCATGTAATACAATGTGGTCATAAAATGTGGAGTACAATTTTTTTTGAGTAAATAAAATGCAAACCACTTACTCTTAAGCTCTAGAGTCTATCATTGTAACCAACAGACCATATACACCCATACCTTAAGGTAAAAACTGAAATAACCCAGAGACATACAAGACAAATTATTTTTCAATCAACATTATTTTTAAAATAATTTTATTTTTGTAATTTCAAAACAATATATTGATTTTGATAATGGTTACATTTCAGTCAAATTATAAATACTTGTACCAGAAATAAAGTGACAAACATTTAACCACTTAAAAAGTACAGTTTGAAAAGATAAACTTACACTAGTAGAAATTCATATAAAGATTTACCTATATAAAACTCTATTAACAAGTATCTAAGCTTGATACACCATCAGCTGAACACAATCAAAACAAAAACTCAATTGAGCTAAAAATGTGGACTGGCAGTACTAACTTTCCATTGTGGCTAAAACAGTTTTCACCCATTATTTTACATTCTTGTTTAAACAAAAATGTTCAAACCTTTCTATGTACTGAAGATTATTTTTAATTATTTAACTTTAAGTACATCAACATATTCCCAGGCTAGTACAAAAGTTTCACAGAATATCAAGTAGTAATGCTTATCCTTAGGACAGGTAAATCTAGTCCTTCAATGAAAATTATTCCTACTAGTATAACCACATTAAACATGCCCAGTAATAACACAGATTAAACAAAAAACACTGGGATATTTAACATCAAATTACTTGAAGTATGTAAATTAAACCTAATACAGTAAACTTCCTTTTTACGTTTCCTTTCTCTTTCTTTAAAAAAAAACCTAATTAAAAGTTTCTATTTTTAATGGCAGTGATAAAGATGGCAAGGAATAAGAAATAGCCAGTGTTATGTTCTTAACACTGTTAACATGGAAGAACAACATGAACATTAAAATAACATGATTTACAGTTTTAAGGGAGATTGATAACAAACACATGGAAACACCAAGTGTGAAAGAGTGAATAAAACTATATTATCATCTCCTTCCTCCAGAGAAAAGAGTAGTGTCCAGTAAGATAAGAAAACAAATGGTTACAATGTACATAACAGTACAAAGGGTTGCAGTGTACATAACAGTACAAAAATTTGCAGTGTACAAAGGGTTGCAGTGTACATAACAGTACAAAGGGTTACAGTGTACATAAAAGTACAAAGGGTTACAGTGTACATAAAAGTACAATATTTAGTGCAGTGTAACAAGAACATCCATTGGATGGTAGAGATATAAAGAAGGGTCTTTTTATCTAACTAAAACATAAGGAATATCGAGGAACACAATAAAAAATATTCAGAATCAGGTTGTACTAAATGTTTTAAAATGATGAAGAGATACAATGAAATCAATAAGCTACCTAAGAAATAATAAATCCATCGGTAAACAGTTTTACTTGTTCTTATCGTGTCCATACAGAACATCTCCACAAACATTAAAAATTAATACATAGCAGCAATGCAATATGAAACTTGTTACATATCAAACATCACTTCAGCTCATCTTCCATAAACAATGAATTCAACATGGAAAGTTCTGCACATTTAAGTGCTTGAGCTGAATACGAAAAGAAAACTAACTTAATGACTTACTTATTACAATACAAAACTTTCTAACTATAAACAAAAGAGCATCGTTACTAGCTATCCACACCCTCATCTATCTGAATGTAGACTTCCAATTTTAACATCACTGTGGTTAGTGGAGTCTGACATGCTGTCACTATCCGAAGCGCTACCGCTGGACAACCTTCCGTTACGATCTGATGATTTTGGTTGAAATTCTGTGATAATAACAGTGACATTGTTGACGGTGACTGCTTTTTGTTGACCGCTACTACGATCAACATTTTTCAGTCGTGGCCTAATAAATAACAATTTTATTATAGTTGGATCGTTACACATTTTAATAGTTATATACATAAAACTTGACCGAGATGTAAGCTCTTTTTTATACTAGCTTATTTTAGATCTAGTGTGTGCGTTTATCATCTTTAGAACGTGTAGAAATGGATTAACCAGCATCTTAAAATAAAACATGTTAACAAGTCTTAAAAAAGTTCATTTTGAATGTTATTCAGTTAAACACATCACACTATTATATATAAAAAATAAAATATATTTAACAGACAAATTTATCTTTTTTTAAAATAATGCTGAAGAACAAAAATCATTTGTCCAAGTTCATTTGAAACAAGCATTAAAGATTAAAGATTTTAATAAATGAAATACAGAAACATAGGCAAAAGATTTCTTAAGATGAATAAAGAAATATAGGTAGAACTTTCCTTCTCTAAGACAAAACCACGGGTAGAAATTTTACTTTCAAGACAAATTAAAACATTGGTAGAATTATGTTTTTAAGACAGATAAGAAAGATGGGTAAAATATTTATTTTTAAAACAAGTTTTCTTCTTATGATAAATAAACATACATAAAAGTTTATAAGTATTTTATTTATTACAATATCAACCACTGTAAACATCTTCCAACTAGCATTTTCTATTTTATATATATATATAAATAATTTAGTGATTATTGTTCTTACAGTTTTTTATAAATTCAAAAACATCTAACCCAATCTATAACAAATGTTTCTAGCCATTGCTGTCCAAGATTCAGCAGTTGTATACAAATCTCACTTGAACAAGCCCATTCAAGTGTGGACATACAAGACAATAGAATTTATTTTGCTGGATTAAAGTGTATGGAACTGTTCAGAGTCAACTTACATTCCACATACTAAAACATCACGTTGACTTACAAACAGTACAAAACACTTACCTGTGTCGTTTTTTTGGTAGAGTTTCAGCAGAAGAATTATTTGACATTTTTTTCTCTAGCTTAGAAGAAATCTTTTGTTTAGTCTGTGGTGTAGGGTAGTGGTGGACGACTTGTTGAGATACAAGTTGTGGGTTAAGTCTTGGTTTCCTATTAAAAAAAAAAAGCGTTCACTTGACAATGTAAATCACAGCCTCAAATGATTATTTTATAACAGGATCTCACAACAATCACTTCATGGTTTCCACAACAATACAAAAACATACAAGATTTTCTTATATAAATCAAAATTATAAGACAGAACTCCTTCACTGACTCTAATCTCTTATAATATTACACAAAGTTCTATTTGTATAACTCACTGCTACACTTTAGGTTCTACAGTTTAATACACTTCTTGTCTGGTAACTTCAGCTGTCACAAATACCCTTGATATAAAGAATGTGATGTTATCACATTCAATTGCAAATTATGGGCCAAACTTTACAAAAAAATTTTCATTATTTTTAAAACATGACAACAAGAATAATCCGATATTATGAACACAAATATTACTCGTAATTATAAACATATTTCTTCCATAAGAATAGTAAATCACTTTGTAGTTATAAACGAAACACACCAAGCCGTAACAGAATTAATTTCAAACATGGCCCTTGAATTAAGTTTGAATATAAATGAACAAAAAAGAAAATTATTCGCTTCTAAGATCTGCTTCTAGGCTTAATTACATTTAAATGCTGTTTCAACTAACACCCAAATATTACGTTACATCCCCCCCACACAGAGACAAGGAGAATATTTATATATTTTCCAAAAAATTTAATTGAAATAAATATTTGTTCAATAACAAAAATAAAACTTTAATAACAATGTGCTTAAAAATTCTTTAATAATGTTATGCAGTCAACCAGTGAAGAAATCAAAGATAAATCCAAATTTATTTTCTCATAAAATTACGAGTTCATTGACTATTATCTGTTTGTAAAAACATCTCAGATATTAGAAATTTTGTTAAAGTACAAACTTGTGGTTAGAAGTACATAGAACACAATGTATTCAGTATTTACATTACTACAGATTTATAATGTTTAATTATATTCAGTAAAATTTCAAGTTTATAATAATAAGTTTCCAAAAATGAGCTTTCATGATCACAAAATATCCAAGTATTAATTGTGCCTCCTTATAATTAACTGTTCAAACTATGTTTTAGAAAAAGACCCAACTCACTAAGAGTGACAGACAAACTGCACAAGTCAAGCTTTTCTTGCATGATAAGACATGAATGTTGAAGAACGTGAGAAGTTTACTGAAATCCATGGATTCAGATGTTTTAACTTCACAAGCTTCAAGTACACAAAACACAAGTGTAATACTTGTAGAAACATTCATGAAACATACACCTAATACAACTTTATATCTAAATACTCAAATAACAAGAGCATTTTTACCAGTATGTAATGTATAAGGACCAGCATAATAAAAGAGGCAAAGAACACACTTCATTAACTGTGTACACAAGTGAAAGATATAAAGAACACACTTCATTAACTGTGTACACAAGTGAAAGATATAAAGAACACACTTCATTAACTGTGTACACAAGTGAAAGATATAAAGAACACACTTCATTAACTGTGTACACAAGTGAAAGAGATAAAGAACACACTTCATTAACTGTGTACACAAATGAAAGATATAAAGAACACACTTCATTAACTGTGTACACAAATGAAAGATATAAAGAACACACTTCATTAACTGTGTGCACGTACCTAGTAGACGTTCCTTTCCTCACATCACACATCAAACACTTGAAGGCTTCGGCTGAGTTACGATAGGTACAGACGCTGCAGTCCCAGTAGTTCTCTTCACCTGGTTTAGACTGTCTTCTAGATCTTCTGTACAAAGAAAATACCAATTATTTGAAAAACCAAACTCACATCCAAAATAAACTGCTAACAAAATTTAAAAGCATTTCAGAGACAGAAAGTAGGGTTTAACAAAACTTTGATGGGGTCAATCCATTTAGTTTATTTA
Organism: Carcinoscorpius rotundicauda; assembly: GCA_011833715.1. NCBI lineage: Eukaryota > Metazoa > Arthropoda > Merostomata > Xiphosura > Limulidae > Carcinoscorpius > Carcinoscorpius rotundicauda. Next base: position 180,158,307 of record CM022391.1, on the reverse strand, counting down.
TTTAGAATTAAGCATAATGCTATACAAAGGGCTATTTGAGTTCTGTTCACCACAGATATGGAAACCTAGTTTTTTGAGGTGTGTATCTGCAAACATACTGCAATCCATTTGGACAAAACCCATACTGAAAAAGGAATGTTGATTGTAATTCCACAGTTATAGATGTATCTGTATAAAATGTAAGTTTTTAATAAAATGTAAAAGTCTGTTGCACACAAGAAATAAAACATTATAAACATATTTCAACAAGATACATCTCTGAATTACCAACATCAGCCCGACTCAAGAAGTCAATTATATGGTGGCGTTCACTTGAAAAGTATGCATATTTGTTCTGTTATACTGTTTGCACATTCCATTTATAGAACCTATGAAATACACATGTACAGCTTTTTCAATATCTCTATTTACTGTAACTGGTGTGTACCACAAACTGTTGTTAAATCAGTAATGCAGGGTAAATTGAGGAGCTGATAACTGACATTAACTATACTGTGTTGATACGCACACAGGGTTAACAAATTTAATAGGATGAGCCTGAATGGTCAAAGAAGTTTAAGATGTAGAAAAAACAGATCTTCTTAGTTCAGTTGAAATGCTGAGTTGAAAGATGAGTCCTTACAATAGTGTTATGGCAACTGGTCTCCATTGTTGTGTGTTTAGCGACCTCTACAATCAAAATCAAACTACTGATAAGTAAATGTTTCTTCTGTAACAACACACTAATTAATAACTAGTTTTATGGCATGTTTTTTCTGCTAAAGTGTTATCATCTAATTTAATAAAAACATACTACAACATATTACCACATAAACACAAGCTAAGATCAGCCATACATAACAGACATTACGTAGTCTATCAAGCTATGTACATATACCATACAAGCTTAAACACAAAACATTAACATAAACTAAATTCACTCACTGATAAACACAAAACAGAAATATCTTAACACTATAAGCACACCTTAATAAACTTAAGCAAGCAGCCATTAGCAGAACAAAGATGAAATTTAAAAAAACAACCTTAAACACAGGGCGAATAACAGTAAACACTACTTATAGTTTACAAGAATTCTGAATAAAAATAAAGTTAGTAGCTGAAAAATCCATTAAATGTAAACCTTTATTATATTACTATATCAGAACACAAAAACCATGAAGACAATACTATAACAACTCTACCAGTGACAACAAAGAATACCCCAGTGGCCAGTAAATAATTATCAAAAGAAAAAAAACAATCTCCTAAAGACACATCAGAAATAACTGGAAACAGAGCAATACACATAACTAACAGTACAGCACAACACTTGGGTTTACCTACAATTAACAATTTACATACGTACCATGCTACCCTTTAATTAGATATCTGATAAAACGTGCTTGTACAACTTGACATATTCAAATTGTTTATTGCAGTGTAGAAGACACCAGTTAAAGGAATAATTCACAGGAATTTAAATAAGAAGGATAAGGGATAGATCCTGGTTGTTACCAACAGATACAGTACTTTTAGGGACTTTCCTGAAGGTGACAAATGATTACACAAGTCTCCACACAACATTCAAATATTTAGAGATTTGTATTTATTTCATATAACACAAATTGAATTAACAATTACACTTAGGTGATAATATAACCTGTTAACCATAAAACAGTCCATCAACTTTTCCAGAAAGTATTCAGTATCAGACAGTCCTTGTATTAATGTTACATCTGTTATAGTTTCTCATGCTTTAGCTTTTGTGTTCACAAAATTTTGCACATTATTTGTAAACATTAAACATTTTATATGCAAAATATGTTTTCCTATTAAACCTTAAGGCTTGTTAAGAGATGGTTTTGCATGACTTTTATTTTCATTTCATGTGTTGGATACACAAAATGTAATTTTCAATTTCAGTTTAAACATACTTTTATACATTAGAACATTTTCAAATTTCACAAACAAAATCCTATACATCCAGATAGTTAGTAACCAAACATTTCTTAATCCAAAAAAACATTATATTTGTTATTTTCATTAACAAATCTGTGTATAGGTTTGGTCAATTGGATAGATCTTGGAACCATTATCAAAGAATTATGAAATACTTATAAATTGTGTATTTTGCATTCCAAAATGACTACAAATTGTAAAAACAATGTTTAGACCAAATAACTTAAATCTTATAAAAATATATTTTTATTACTTTTATTATATTGACCCTTCAACCATACTTGATACAGAAGTCAAAATAACATGACACATGTAATTATGGTACTGTATCCAAGAATATAAAATTCACCTTTACAAAGTGACCTATCTTGGCTGTTTTAGCAGACTAATGTTTTATAAAACACAAATTTCAATTATCATACATAATATATATATTACTATTTACATCCAAGTTCTTAAGGCTATTACACATTATAACTATTTACATACAAGTTCTTTAGGTTATTACACATGATATACACATTACAACTATTTACATACAAGTTCTTTAGGTTATTACACATGATATACACATTACAACTATTTACATACAAGTTCTTTAGGTTATTACACAAGATATACACATTACTACTATTTACATACAAGTTCTTCAGGTTATTACACAAGATATACACATTACAACTATTTACATACAAGTTCTTCAGGTTATTACACAAGATATACACATTACAACTATTTACATACAAGTTCTTTAGGTTATTACAAGATATACACATTACTACTATTTACATACAAGTTCTTTAGGTTATTACACATGATATACACATTACAACTATTTACATACAAGTTCTTTAGGTTATTACACAAGATATACACATTACTACTATTTACATACAAGTTCTTCAGGTTATTACACAAGATATACACATTACAACTATTTACATACAAGTTCTTCAGGTTATTACACAAGATATACACATTACAACTATTTACATACAAGTTCTTTAGGTTATTACACAAGATATACACATTACAACTATTTACATATAAGTTCTTTAGGTTATTATTCATGTATCACAGAGAAAAACAAATGTGTAGAAAGAAGCACTTCCAGAAGTGAAGTGAATGGAGCCACTGTGTTTGATTTAGTGTATTAACAATATCTCACAAAACGGAAAGGATCTGAGGTTCTAATTTTATATTCTAGCTTGTCATTATTGGTGATTTAAGTATAAGCTTAGTAATTCAAAATCACAAACATCTTATCTGAATCAGTACAGCATCCAGTGTGTCACAACACACAAACATCAGTGCTTAGAGTTTTTTTATATTTATTTTTAACTTAATGAATAAATAAAAGTACAATAATAAAACTCATTTATTCTTTACAGTTTGACATCAAATTTATTTACATAAATTCAAAAAATATTCATTCAATAAGATTTTTAATGTAAGTTGACAAACTCGATGACACAACCTTTGACCCATGTGGATAGGGTTAAAGACATTCTAATACCTATTCTTCCTCAATAAGTGGAAAACCAATCATTAAATCCAACCACGATCGTTCAAAAGTTCCTTAAACTCCTATAAAGTTGCTAGACTTTCTTCTGTACTACACACAGTTGAAAAACTAAACTGTTAAAGGAAACAAAACCAATGTTTTCAAACGTTCAATTTAAGGCCTTCCAGTATACTACTGTCACTATGCAACAAGATAAAATGTTTGTGTAGGAAACTTACAACCTGTATTAATTTTGAATAGTTCTATTAATCATATTTTACCCTCCTTTCATTCAGCTTGAACAAATCAATAGAAACTTACCCTAAGAAGTATCCATCACTCATTTGCTCAACCAACAGACCAACTAAACCTACAGACAACATGGCAAAACTTTCCTTACAAACCTATCCTTTAGAGAAGTAGGAATTTAAACCCAGTCTTTAGTTTGAATAAAATTACTGATTTCTTGCTTAAATTCCCATACAATAAAATGTTGGTTTCCACTACTGATGAAGGCAATTCACTCTGTATGTCAATTCATATTAGAAATATAGAACAATCTTAACTGAAATGTAGCCTCCATTTTCCAAACCTTAAAGCTGTGTGCTCTGATTGTATTCAAAAAACAGCACAAATTAATCAGAAACTTGCCTTATCACTCACTAACAGTCTTATAAACTTCAACAAAATAACCTTTCACCCTTCTTTTCTCAAAAGAAAATATGTTAATAATTTTAACATAACCCTGTAAGATAACCCTTCTATTCCTGGAATCATTATAGTTCACCCCCATGCACCCTTTCCAACAAGTCCTAAGACTGTACACAGTTAGCCTTAACTAGTGTCAACAGTCTATAAATACACCCTATAATTCTACAAGATTTGCTGCTACCAACGCAATACAACTTTAGTAGCTTACTTTTCTTCAGTCACACTATTAAGTTGGTTTCCTGAGATCCATGTCATGATAAATCAAATGCATTACGTTATAATTACTGTAAATCCTTCTGTAAGGTCTTCCTTCTTACAGCTACAACACCACATTTACCTTTAGTCCTGTTAGAATGAACTACACTAATAACCTCTTACTTCCAATCAAACCTTTCTTCTCATTTCACTCTTCAAGCACTCTGACACAATTACACTCAGTCTTTGTTTGTAGTAACTTATTACAAGCCTTCTGAAAATTAAAGTACATCAAACAGACCATTAAACTTACTCAGATATACAACCCTAGGTATATCAAATATAGTATAGTATAGTAAATACTACTAACTACACAAGTCTTATCTGTTATAGTAAATATAGTATAGTACAGTAAATACTACTAACTACACAAGTCTTATCTGTTATAGTAAATATAGTATAGTACAGTAAATACTACTAACCACACAAGTCTTATCTATTATAGTAAATATAGTATAGTACAGTAAATACTACTAACTACACAAGTCTTATCTGTTATAGTAAATACTACTAACTACACAAGTCTTATCTGTTATAGTAAATATAGTATAGTACAGTAAATACTACTAACTACACAAGTCTTATCTATTATAGTAAATATAGTATAGTACAGTAAATACTACTAACTACACAAGTCTTATCTGTTATAGTAAATACTACTAACTACACAAGTCTTATCTGTTATAGTAAATATAGTATAGTACAGTAAATACTACTAACTACACAAGTCTTATCTGTTATAGTAAATACTACTAACTACACAAGTCTTATCTGTTATAGTAAATATAGTATAGTACAGTAAATACTACTAACTACACAAGTCTTATCTGTTATAGTAAATATAGTATAGTACAGTAAATACTACTAACTACACAAGTCTTATCTGTTATAGTAAATATAGTATAGTACAGTAAATACTACTAACCACACAAGTCTTATCTATTATAGTAAATATAGTATAGTACAGTAAATACTACTAACTACACAAGTCTTATCTGTTATAGTAAATACTACTAACTACACAAGTCTTATCTGTTATAGTAAATATAGTATAGTACAGTAAATACTACTAACTACACAAGTCTTATCTATTATAGTAAATATAGTATAGTACAGTAAATACTACTAACTACACAAGTCTTATCTGTTATAGTAAATACTACTAACTACACAAGTCTTATCTGTTATAGTAAATATAGTATAGTACAGTAAATACTACTAACTACACAAGTCTTATCTGTTATAGTAAATACTACTAACTACACAAGTCTTATCTGTTATAGTAAATATAGTATAGTACAGTAAATACTACTAACTACACAAGTCTTATCTATTATAGTAAATATAGTATAGTACAGTAAATACTACTAACTACACAAGTCTTATCTGTTATAGTAAATACTACTAACTACACAAGTCTTATCTGTTATAGTAAATATAGTATAGTACAGTAAATACTACTAACTACACAAGTCTTATCTGTTATAGTAAATACTACTAACTACACAAGTCTTATCTGTTATAGTAAATATAGTATAGTACAGTAAATACTACTAACCACACAAGTCTTATCTATTATAGTAAATATAGTATAGTACAGTAAATACTACTAACTACACAAGTCTTATCTGTTATAGTAAATACTACTAACTACACAAGTCTTATCTGTTATAGTAAATATAGTATAGTACAGTAAATACTACTAACTACACAAGTCTTATCTGTTATAGTAAATACTACTAACTACACAAGTCTTATCTGTTATAGTAAATATAGTATAGTACAGTAAATACTACTAACTACACAAGTCTTATCTGTTATAGTAAATATAGTATAGTACAGTAAATACTACTAACTACACAAGTCTTATCTGTTATAGTAAATACTACTAACTACACAAGTCTTATCTGTTATAGTAAATATAGTATAGTACAGTAAATACTACTAACTACACAAGTCTTATCTGTTATAGTAAATATAGTATAGTACAGTAAATACTACTAACCACACAAGTCTTATCTATTATAGTAAATATAGTATAGTACAGTAAATACTACTAACTACACAAGTCTTATCTGTTATAGTAAATACTACTAACTACACAAGTCTTATCTGTTATAGTAAATATAGTATAGTACAGTAAATACTACTAACTACACAAGTCTTATCTGTTATAGTAAATAAAGTATAGTACAGTAAATACTACTAACCACACAAGTCTTATCTATTATAGTAAATATAGTATAGTACAGTAAATACTACTAACTACACAAGTCTTATCTGTTATAGTAAATATAGTATAGTATAGTAAATACTACTAACTACACAAGTCTTATCTGTTATAGTAAATATAGTATAGTACAGTAAATACTACTAACTACACAAGTCTTATCTGTTATAGTAAATATAGTATAGTACAGTAAATACTACTAACCACACAAGTCTTATCTATTATAGTAAATATAGTATAGTACAGTAAATACTACTAACTACACAAGTCTTATCTGTTATAGTAAATATAGTATAGTACAGTAAATACTACTAACTACACAAGTCTTATCTGTTATAGTAAATATAGTATAGTACAGTAAATACTACTAACTACACAAGTCTTATCTGTTATAGTAAATACTACTAACTACACAAGTCTTATCTGTTATAGTAAATATAGTATAGTACAGTAAATACTACTAACTACACAAGTCTTATCTGTTATAGTAAATATAGTATAGTACAGTAAATACTACTAACCACACAAGTCTTATCTATTATAGTAAATATAGTATAGTACAGTAAATACTACTAACTACACAAGTCTTATCTGTTATAGTAAATACTACTAACTACACAAGTCTTATCTGTTATAGTAAATATAGTATAGTACAGTAAATACTACTAACTCCAGAAGTCTTATCTGTTATAGTAAATATAGTATAGTACAGTAAATACTACTAACTACACAAGTCTTATCTGTTATAGTAAATATAGTATAGTACAGTAAATACTACTAACTACACAAGTCTTATCTGTTATAGTAAATACTACTAACTCCACAAGTCTTATCTATTATAGTAAATACTACTAACTACACAAGTCTTATCTGTTATAGTAAATACTACTAACTCCACAAGTCTTATCTATTATAGTAAATACTACTAACTACACAAGTCTTATCTGTTATAGTAAATATAGTATAGTACAGTAAATACTACTAACTACACAAGTCTTATCTGTTATAGTAAATATAGTATAGTACAGTAAATACTACTAACTACACAAGTCTTATCTGTTATAGTAAATATAGTATAGTACAGTAAATACTACTAACCACACAAGTCTTATCTATTATAGTAAATATAGTATAGTACAGTAAATACTACTAACCACACAAGTCTTATCTATTATAGTAAATATAGTATAGTACAGTAAATACAACTAACTCCAGAAGTCTTATCTGTTAGAGTAGATATAGTATAGTAAATACTACTAACTAACTCCACAAGTCTTATCTATTTTCACTCTCAATTATTAACTCCAGTAAAACCACTTCTTATAGTCACAAATCCAGTCAAAATCCTCTACAGGGAAAATCTAAGGGAAATATCACTGCATACATTAGTAATCTCATGTAACAATGAATATTGTTACAATTAGGTTTACATGACTGGTGAAATCATCAAACTTATACGTATCTTCTTACTTTTTAAAATATTTTCAACTCATGGATCACCTATTAAATTCTAGTTAGAAAACGCTAGTTGTTATTAATGTCTATCATAATGCCCTCTGAACTAAAAGTAAAAATCATTTACAAGTTTCACTTAAGAACATTTAACTAACTGATGTGGCCACAAATGTCAAAAACAGTTTCCATATATTTCATAAGTATATCTTGTATATTTATACCAAACTTCCAACTTTAATATGCAATGAGTTACTCATAAGTATAAAAAAATACAAAGTTACAATAAATGTGCATAATTATACCAGTGTGAACTTACCTTTTACCATGAACACAGCCAACTGTGTCCATTTATTAATAATTAGTTCAGAAACTTCACTTGTCAGAAAAGACTACAATAATCTAAATAATTAAAAGCTGTAAACTAAAAAAATAGCAGAAAAAAATGCTCTTTAGTTGTTTGTTTATTCACAGTTAAGTGTCTTAAAACTGCCTTTATCAGAAGAAAACCTCAACAGATATTACCAAGTTATTTAAACAAAAATATTAAGTTTTTGATCATGAGGTAACATCTCGTAATTTAAAATTATAAATGTTACTTTGACTACACTTACATATTCTTTATGTTTATAACAATCTTAGTATTACCGATTCGAATTTCTGAAACAGTGGCATTAAACTATACAAAGGATTTTACTGTTTTAAATCTTAATTTATTAAATAATGTTTAACATTTCGTATTAGTTTCATAATTAATGGCATTTAATTTTGCATTTACTGAATTAATTTCACTGATAAATATTAGTACTAGTAATGGAAATTGTATTACCTATTTGGGCTTTTCTTCGAGTCCATTTTGATATTTTAATCACACTGAAACACACAAAAGTAAACAAAGCGGAAAATATTTAATTCACAGAACTATAATTAAAAAATTAAATATAATAATAATCTAAAATTTGTAAATCGATAACGAAAGTTTGTTAAAACGCCTCTCCAATCAGCAAATGGCGGAAACTACCTTTGACTCTCACTAGGGTAAACCACCATAATCTACGATTAAACGTGCAAAACTTCAACTTATTGTGAAAATAATTTAGAGATTTTTAATTTCACAATATAAAATCTATTTTAAGATATAAGTCTAAAATCTTACTCGCTATAATTACTAGTTAGATATCGTAACAATAATACGAAACATAATTAATGAAGATACAATTAAGTAACGTTATTGATGTCGATTTAATTATTTCTTTTTTTCTGTTCAACAATGAGTCAGGGATATGTTTAAGAACTTGTAACACTAAAATTTGGGGTTCGATACCGTACACATTTACTGAATCTGTTGACTAAAGAGTGAAATAAATATATACATCTGAATTTTTAATGTAAATTAAACAAAATTGACAAATAAAAATGTTATGCTATTTGGTTATGCTTATTACTCATATCACTAGATATGCGGGCTTTTGGTGTATTATCTTTTTTCTAATTTGAAACAAGCAGCTACTTATCACTTATGAATAAAAATTCTAACAAACGGTGTTTAATTTTTTTTCTTTTGTCATTTATTGGGTCGGTAAAACAAACAATAATGAAAGGTTTAAAGTTTCATAAGCAACTTTTTATCTCTTTTGAGATAAAGATTGCTTGGGGTAGTTGTGCTGAGATAACCTTCCCTGTTTTTCAACTGATAGACTAGAAGGAGGGCAGCTAGTAACCAGCATCCGGTGCCAAGTCATGAATTACTCTAACGATATAGTGCAACTTATCGTTACTCTTATAACACACCAACAGCCCACTAGTGCAGAGTGAAATTTCAAGACAATAGTAAGTGAATTACAAACACTAGAATTCACAGCCCATTACGCTAATTATTAGGTAACTCCGACCACTAGAAAGAGAAGTGAAACTTAATGAAAATATTTATAGGTAATGACCATACACATTTTTAACTGGATCAAAAATTATTTAGAAAACTCTTTAAAACAATATTTGAACAGAAAAAACAGTTTTACAAATTAAATGACTGAAATAGACTAAATTTATCGATTGATAATCCCTAACAGTTGAAGATGGTTGTCTTTTATGATAATTTTATCTATGGATTCCAAAGATTACTGATGAGACCGATCCCGGATCACAGACTCGATAATCAAAATTAATTATGCAGTTTTATCCTCCTCTCCCTGATGCCACAGTAAAATATTATGACACATCCGTGTTCTCCTTTTCTTTTGGATGGAGTTATATTTTTCGGACAAGATTTTACTAGAATAGCTGAGCCAATTCCAACATGAAATATATAATTGTCATCAGTGTGACAAGATATGTTTTGTACTTTAAAACTACTTTTTCGGTTATAAACTATTACAGTTACAATAGTGACTACTTAGAAAATTATGTGTAAAAAAGTTACACTAAATATATGTGTTATTAATCAATAGAACTTTAAAAAATTAGCAAATTTGCTAATGAGATGATAACAGTATAGGCTGTTTTCACTTGTTGCTCTGTAAAGCCTAAAATTTAAAAAGTAAAATATTATCCAGAAAGGTAGAAATTACGAATGGAACTACAAAGATCGAAACGATAGACATTTGATTTTATGAATCAGTTTCCTTAACCACGGTGGGCAAATTACAGATAGCTCTTCACATAGCTTTGCACTTAACAACACCAAAAAGTGACCATAGAACATAAATTTATAATATCATTATAGCATTTATAGCATTATACCGTGTTGTAAATGTAAAATCATATTTAAGTACAAGTTTACTGGTTCATTTTACCCTCTGAAAACGATAAATTCTTTAAACTTTGAATGATATAGCATGAACGTATTACCAGACTTGAAAGCTACCTCAGGTTCAAAACTAAATTTATAACATTGAAAGCAGTTATATAATCCAAAACAACAACGAAAAAGCCATACAGTTTGCAACAAATGAGAAAGTGAAAATATTAAAGTCTTGTTTGGATTGTACGCCATTGAATCTACATAGCAAACAACATAAATACACTAAACCACTTCTGTAACTGTAACTTGTAATAATAGTATTATCCAGCAGATGACACCACGCATTCATTGCTATTACACAAATTAAAATAAACACCAGTTTTGGGGTTGCTGGGAATTTCGCGCAAAGCTACACGAGAGCTATCTGCACTATCCATCCCTAATTTAGCATTGTAAAACTAGATGGAAGGCAGATAGTTATCACCACCTGCTGCCAACTCTCGAGCTATTTATTTACCATCGAATAGTGAGATTGATCGCAACACTATAACGCCCCCACGGTTGAAAGGGGGAGCATCTTTGGTAAGGCAGGGATTCGAACCCGCGACACTCAGATTACGAGTTGAGTGCCTTCACTCTTAGCTATGCTGGGCCATAAACACTACTACAAATGACAGAATAAGAAATATGAAAATATGCCTAGGTTATCCTCTATTTACATTTACAGTTGGCTTTTTTAATCATAAAGTTAAGATATCATGAACATAATAAATAGGCTGTGAGATTTATTTTATTTTTTTAGTTAGAGTTTGTTGCAAGAAATAACATGAGAACTATTGAAGTGTAACAATGATAGGGAATAAATATTATTTATTTGGATAATTTGATCCTTAATTTACAGTTTAAAAATAGGAAAACAACAAATGCTTACATTTTTTTTAAAATTGAAATGTAAATAATGCAACAGAATTCCGTGTGACTAGTGATGGGTGGACATTTTATTTAAGGAGTCAAACTTAACGTTGTTTGCGCAGTTATGAAAGAACTGTTTTGGGAATTAATTTAGCACTGCTTTTTTAAAAACGTGATTTGCAGAAAAATAATTCACAAGTTACCTAACTGGAGGTTATTGCTCTACTAAAGTTACTGTTTTTTGTTATTTTTAACAACCCAGAAATATCTTGCTTGATTCATACGACGACACTGTCATTTCTCATAAACACATGCTAAAATCACCAAACATAAAGTGGATTTCATAGACATTATAACGGGCTTGAAGAATTATAAATGGATTGAAATAACATGAACAGAGAAAATTATTGCATAAATAGTTTTAAATCCATTCGTATACATTGCAGAGAATAATAAGGATTATATAATTATTAAAATATAATATATATTATTTTCCGTTATAAAAAAGTTCACCTTTTCTTGTTTGCCTGAATGATTTCATTTGGCTGGGAAAACGGACGGAAACACATGATGAGTGACAGTGAGGAGCGGTGGGTTATTTAGTGTCTTGATCAGTTTTTCTTTCTATATATAGTTTATTCCAGACGATTTATTTGTAGTTTCCTGTTGACCTGAATGATGAATACCATGCAAAGAGTTCCCGAGGAGATATTCAAGAAAGGAGCAAGAGATACATGAGTTCTAAAATCCGAATACTTCAGCCAGTGCTGCATCAACCCTTTTCGAAGTTTAATTCCAAGTTGTATTGCACCATTTCAACTGTTTAGACTTTGGTGCATTGCTGTTTTTTCAATGGCCCTATAGTTAAACAAAGGAAAGGCTAAATAGATAGAGGATTAGGCGTATTGAAACTACAAGTTACAATCTACTCGCGACTGACTTCATGTAATGAAGTATGTTAGATGCTGTCTATGAACAAAGTTATATTGTAAGAATTTCTTTTATATTTGCCTATCAATGTATTGCATATTTGTTTCGTTATATGAATAGACAAGTTTGAACATGCATAGTTTTAGGTCTCGTTTTGCTGAATCCTCAAGTTAAACCCATAGTGTCAAAACAGTGTGAGAGTGTAACACAAATGTGTTAAAAAAGCAACAATAACCTAGACAGCAACAGTTATGTTATCAATTCTCTGGAACAAGAGTTAAAATGTAAAGTCGTAGTTACAAGTTAGTACGACCATAGCAGTATAACAACGTTAGCCCTACTTCCAAAATCTCCCAGTCCTAAGCATTTATTTCATTGAATATTTTAGTTTTAACAATCAAGAGAATATTCTTCCCTTTTCCAGGAATACTAGTAGTGTAGTATGACTCTGCGAATTAATGTACATAATTTAGGCCTACGAGCTGTATTCCATTCAGTCAAAATTGGAGTACAAAATAAAGGCTGATTCGTAATGGTGCTTAGCCTTACTACGGTGAGTCTTAGAACTTGGGAGGCTTAATTAAAAGTAAATAAAACGGGACAACAGAGGCTTATTTTTACGTGACTTGTACTGTTATAGAATTGAAAATTTATTAAAGTTCGTAGTGGTCAGTGATAACAAGTTTATCCTGTGCTCTCTATTCTAGTCTTAATTTAATACAAATTCTTCAAGAAACATAATAGTATTAAAATGGTTGTGCAAAAAGTTATTTCACAAATGGAAAAAGCTCCTACAAAAGAAGAGAAGAAGCTTCGACTAAAGCAGCGATTTCAAGTTATTAAAAGGCTGGGACAAGGAACTTATGGCAAAGTTCAGTTAGCTGTGAACAGAGAGACATCGCAAGAGGTAGGCTTGAAGTGTGATGAAAGTAATATTGTAGATGTCAGCTTGTTTAGAAGTAAGTCTCAAACTTTAGTGAGATCAAGTATGTTACATATGTAGAATAGGTGAGAAATTTCTTCCAAAAAGAAAGATGAATTACAAAAATTAACAGTAACTTGAAACTCTAAAATGGATTATTGTTATGTGGTAAATTTGATTTAAAAATGCATATGCAGTCTTCGTGGGTTTGAAGCAAGCTGTTATTGATGTTAGTTTACCATGTCAGCTACCCATACACATAAATGTAATATTTAAGAATAATTGTGTTTAAATAAAAATGAGTGATAATCAATTTTTTAAATAATTGTATATATTCTTATTTTAAATTATTGTTGCAACACATTTTGGCTAGTAAAACAATACATTGTAAAATATTTTTTGTCTGTGTGTGCAGGTTTGGTACGTATTTAGGAAAGTGAAAAGCAAGTTATTTTTTATCCCACTTCAGCTGTTTAAATATAAAAGTTTTCAAACAACTTCGAGACATTAACTTGTTTTAAACTAGACGATTCAGTTTATTTATTCTGTTTGAATAATTGATTGTTACAAATGCAGGAGAAAACTGTGTCTCTTGATCAAATTCAATGTCATATTTTGTCAACTGTGATATTACTTTTACTGTTTATGTTGCCAAAAGTCACTGAATTAAAATTTGAATATAAACTGGAGAGAGATGGTTAAGATGATAATTTGGTGAATATCTAATGGTTAATGGTGTCAGCATTAAAGTTATGTAGGTGCTACCATCCTGTCCAGGATAAAGTGAGAACAGTTGTAAGGTAGTCAGTACTTACCATGTATGTTTCACTTGCTTTTCAACACCTTTGTATCCTTTAACTTAGGAATGACAATATATGTATGTCAAATATTGTCTTTTAGTCATACAGTGTTGTAAATATTACAAGTTATAGGTTGTGAAATATATCTTTACAAATTAATATGTGGAAAACAAGGATTTACTGTTTTATTTTTGAACAAATGTTTGTAATTCTATATAAACATACGTGACAGTCCTTCTGTAGCAACTTCTTGTTTGTGTAACACAGTATAATAGAATAGAATATTATGTCATTCTTTCCATTTTATGTAGTTAAATCTTCCATACCATTGCAGAATGTAAATTTTAACATTATGATAATTCTTTACTGGTTCTTGTTGATAACTGAATAAGCCAGGGTGAGAATACTTGTCATTGTTTAGAATTACCATATACCTGTACCTAGGGTATGTTGTAAGGGTTCTGTTTGAATCAACATGCTGATTAAATCTAGGGTTTGAAACAACTATTGTATAGTGTCTTAGCTGTATAGAAAGAAGTTAGCATATGGTAGTTGTATATGATGGAAGAAATCAGTTTAATAGTACCTCACAACTAAACCTTAATAAAAACAATGTTCAGCATTATATATTTAGTTTTGTTGTCATGACACAGTTCAGAAAGTGTGAAGAATTGTTGGTGGAGCAGAAAGCTCACATAAAGGCTTTATGTGATGCTGGTTGGACAAACTACTGTAAACATGAAATGTTCCCCAAACTGTCAAGTATAACACAGATCATTAGAATACAACAGGTAAATCTGAAAATAATAAAGAAAGAGGTAGAACACCTAAACTCAGTTACACTGATGTTAAATATCTGTTTATACAGCCTTCAGGACAGAAGAATTCCTGTCGCTGATCTCAAGCATGAGATAAACTAGCATCTACCAAATGACATAAAAGTGTCCAATATTAAGAAGACTCAACAAGAATGGAATATTTCATGTGTAATAGTTAAAAAAACCTTTACTTCAGTCTACAGATATTGTCAAAAGACAAATTTTGTAAAAAGTACAAAACTGGACTGTTGATGAGTCCAAATTTGATATGTTTGGTTTAAAGTGTAGAAAGTAATTCTGCAAAAGAAAGGTGAAAGATACTTATCTCAGTGCACATTGCCTACCATGAATTATGGTGGGGACAACATGATGGTTTAGAGGTGTTCTTCTTCTGAGATGAGAGGAGATGTTTGCAAAATAGATGGAATAATGGACCAGCTCAACCTCCATCAGATGCTGATGTGTCATGACATATCCAGTGGTTTGTGTATTATTGGTAGATGTTTTTACTACAAAAAACACAATGACCCCAAACATTCATCCAATCTATAAAGAAAATACTTAGCCAACAAAGATGCTGCTGGGATTTAATGGATCAAATGACAAATCAAAAGTTACTTCTGAAGAAACTATGGGAGTGTGTTAGACATTTGGAGTAAAATCTTAAAGGACATTTTGATTAAATAAGTTGTAACAATGCCTAAAAGACTGTCTAAAGTTATTCAAGTAAAAGGGAGACACAAAATATTAACTGTTTGCTGAATTTGGACACTTCTACCAAGTTTCTGTTTTATTAACTATGAAGATTGTTAAAGTTTTGATGTTTCACCTATGATTTATCTTTCATTGTAACTTGAACAGTTTTGACCACTTATTTTCACCATTACATTTTTTTTTTGTAGAATTTTGTGTGTTTGATGACCATTTTCATGTGGTAAGTGAACTAAGACAATGGATAGGCCATTCAGTTGTAACTATCCTTGGAAACTATCCATGTCGGATAAAAATTAACACCACAAAACTGTTTGTGATCGGGGACTCCATATAGGCATGTATTTCTCTGTTCATTGGTTGTTATGTTGTTTCTGCCGTACTGGTTCTGTACCCGACTCGTGTATATGGTTGGAAGATTGCTATTATTGAATACCTTGAGATAATGTAGTGGTATCCACTAAAGTGACGTCATTATCCACTGCTTTACCGGAACGTATGTGTTGAAACTGATTACAACACTAACTGAAATAACAGAGATAACTGGTTCGTTGTTAACAATGAAATCATACGTCATAACTATTGTCCAAGTATTATCGAGCTTAGCAAATGTTTATTACCACAACCAACAAGGGTATAGAGGGCTATAACAGTTGCGAAACCCTCACTAAAACATGCCGCTTACTTTAAATTCTATGTTCCGAGTGAGTCGCGCGGTAAGCCCGAAGGCTTATAGTGTTATAAATTGACTTGTGATAGCTGCATTAGACAAAGTACAGATCGGTCGTAGTGTAACTATGAGATTAACATTTGATCAGAAGACACTTGTGTGTGTGTGTGTGTGTGTGTGTGTGTGTGTATAACACGGACTTCGTATTTAAACCAGTTAAAACAACCCGCGTTGTTCCTTGTCTGTATATTGCATAACAAATAACATGGGCTTCCAGTTCATATTAAAGACAGGTAAAACAACCCGCGTTGTTCCTTGTCTATATATTGCATAACAAATAACATGGGCTTCCAGTTCATATTAAAGACAGGTAAAACAACCCGCGTTGTTCCTTGTCTATATATTGCATAACAAATAACATGGGCTTCCAGTTCATATTAAAGACAGGTAAAACAACCCGCGTTGTTCCTTGTCTATATATTGCATAACAAATAACATGGGCTTCCAGTTCATATTAAAGACAGGTAAAACAACCCGCGTATTTTAAATCACATACTGTTTCTCCTACATATACTGCATAACAAATAACTTTGAGTTTTATTAAATATAAAATACAGCTCTTAAAAGCTTCGTGCCTCTCGTTCAATTATATCATTAACTACTCTCACAAAATGTACCTTATACATACCTGTGTACACACAGCGGAATATTAATATCTCTTAATCTAATGTACCTTATACATACACAGCGGAATATTAATATCTCTTAATCTAATGTACCTTATACATACCTGTGTACACACAGCGGAATATTAATATCTCTTAATCTATACGGTTATTTGTACGTGGCAGAGGACTGAAAATGTATTTTACTGAAGGTTGTAGTGGTACCTTTGTAACACGTTTTTATAGTACATTGTAATTTAAGTATGTAGTGGTACCTTTGCGACTTACGTTTTTATAGTACATTGTAATTTAAGTATGTAGTGGTACCTTTGCGACTTACGTTTTTATAGTACATTGTAATTTAAGTATGTAGTGGTACCTTTGCGACTTACGTTTTTATAGTACATTGTAATTTAAGTATGTAGTGGTACCTTTGCGAGTTACGTTTTTATAGTACATTATAATTTAAGTATGTTGTGGTACCTTTGTGACCTAATATTTTATGGTACATTGTCACTTAAGTTTCTGGTGGTATATACATGTGTGTGTTTTCTTATAGCATAGCCACATTGTGCTATCTGTTGAGTCCACCGAGGGGAATCGAACCCCTGATTTTAGTGTTGTAAATCCGTAGACTTACCGCTGTACCAGAAGGGGGATTGATGGTACATTGCCACAGAAGTTTTTATTGTTACATAGTCACGTGAGTTTGTAGTGGTTGTTACGTACTATCATTTTGGACGAATTCTCGATTTATTACGTTACGTATTACTATTCCATGTAACCGGAAATTTGAGTTTAGTAGTTAATTAAATATTAAATTTATGCTATTTGTCAACAACATTGATATACACACAGTTTCCTTTTTTAACACAAAAGTATTTGAATGTATGAACATAAAAGTAATATAATTTATAATAACGGTTATTACTAATAGTTATTACAAATGATGGTTTATATACAATAGTTTTAGAAACTTACGGACAATACTAAGACTTATAACCGGTTTAGAACTGAATATTTTGTCGATGATGCAAGTTCACGAAGACAAATTAATTATAAATTGATACTGTTACATCTCCTTAAGCTAACGACGCCTTTCCTGGCTAGCTTCACACCGGTTAGAAGTTCGCTCCGTACCAGGAGAGATATTTAATGTTCTTGTAGAAACAATAACGCCCGAAGTAATTCGGTTAAACGGTTGGTAATGTTCGAAATCTGTAAGTGTTTCTGTTCCAATTCTTTAGTCTTCAGATTAATAGACGTTAATCACAATTATAGTTTCCTTGGCCTGTAGCCTACTGACTTTAGCTGTCCAATATAAAATTAATCTTCGCTTTTCATAGGAATCACGCGATTTTCTCGACGCTTCAACAATATTCTAGAGTGGTTTCTTAAACAATTATTGTTGATTCTCACTTTCAAGAACGTTCTGCTCATTTGGAAAACAGATGAGACTTGCTCAATACACAAAAGAAAATATACGTCACATCCAAAAAAGAAAACCATACAGAAACAAGCGTATGTACAATAGTAAATCTGTTACATGGTGCATTGTCACGAGTTTGTAGTGATATATTACGTAAGTTTTTATGGTACATTGTCTCTGATGGGTTTTGTTTTAGTCTTGGTTTAACACAAATGCCCTTTACTCTGACTTGATCTGTTCCAGTTGTTGTGTATATAGTCCTTGAAACTTTATTTTGGAAAGGTACATGCACTATCTTTGATATTATAGCTTACTCTTGTCTTGTATAATTAGGCTAGATGTGGCTCAGCTGTAACAGTGCCATCATGGTGAATCAGTCACCACAAAACATGTAGATAGCGTTCATAAGTATTACTTCCTTAGTTGTAAATATTTGTGTGAAATTATACCCTAATTTCTGATCATATGATAGTGTGTTTGAATCTGTTTTTTGCTCGCTGATTACCGTCTTTAGCTAACCGGCCATTCTTTATCATTTTTGTAACTGCTGTTGTAACATAAACCTTTGAGATAATTTCTCTCAAAACACGTGTGATTTTCATAGTGTGATAATCCAGATCATATTAGATGTGTGTAAAGGCTAGGGTCTTTGTTCCAGTAAGTGCTTGCCAACCACAAGAATATTTATCACCCCTGATGGAATCGTGGCCATTAAAATTTGGCCCGAGAGCCAGTAGACACCGAAGGCGACAGTGAAGGTCATAATATGATTGGTGAGGACATCAGATGGTATTAACCATTGTTTTATCCTTCCTACCTATTTACGTATTTCAAAGGTTATACCCCTCGGAGTGGATTCCTGTACGTGGTGAGGGGACCTCCCAGGGAAGGTTCAGTTCTGTCTGGTTACCTTCTCTGGGATCTAAACATCCACCCATGTGTTTGCCGTGCGTGGCGACCCGTGAAGGGGAGGAGAGGATCCTGGTGGTTGAGGGGTCCAACCCTAACACACCACTTTGGCGTCGAATTCCTGTAGACGGGCGGCCCTTGGGTGGCCCCCCTTGGGTCAATCTGCTGGTCCACCTGGGCTAGAGCCAACCAAGTACCAGTGTTGGAAGTTCTCAACGGGTGTTGTGGACATTGTGCCTGATGCTGGTGTTTGGGTATAGTGCTCACGAAACCCTGGCGTTGCTGCATTGTCCTTGCATGACTTTGTAGTGCGTCCCCTTGTAGGGCTCCATGGTGGGTGAGGTCAGTGAGTACCGAAACTTTTCTCTTTCCTATGGATCCTACAAAAAATTTAAATAAAATTGTAAAAAAACAGTCAATGGGTAAGCGACCACGTTTTGAGTACTCAGAACAGCAATCTTCAACATCAGTAACACGCGTACCTCATTTTCTTATATTACATTCTCTTTTCGAAAAACCTTTAGGGCAAATGTCCCCTTTTTTTATTCAAAAGGGGCTAGAGGGACTTTCTGGCTCTCCAAAGTCAGTAAAGAAGCTTCGATCTGGTGACATATTGGTTGAAACATCCACATCCCAACACAGTGAACTCCTCTTGAAATCAAAGGTAATTGGCGATACACCTATTGAGGTTACACCCCATGCTACTTTGAATACTTCACGAGGAGTTATTGTTGAAAGGGATTTGAAGAATGTTCCTGAATCGGAGATTCTCGCTGGTCTCTCCATTCAAGGAGTTTCTGCAGTGAGGCGCATCTCCACTCGCAAAGATGGAGTTACACTTCCAACAAATACCCTCGTTTTAACATTCACTTCACCACGTGCACCCGCCACCGTCAAAGCAGGTTATCTCATTTGCAGGGTTCGGCCATACATTCCAAACCCTCTTCGATGTTTTCAATGTCAGAGATTCGGCCACTCAAAGACATCTTGTCGTGGTTCCCTGACATGTGCTCGTTGTGGAGGGAAGGACCACGATGCCTATGATTGTGACATAAACCCACATTGCGTCAACTGCAATGGTTCTCACCCCTCTTACTTTCATTCTTGTCCAAAATGGTTGGAGGAAAAAGAGGTGCAGCGTTTGAAAACGACACATAACATTAGTTATCCTGAGGCTCGGAAATTGCTGTCCACAATCCCATCTCGGACATATGCTGCTGCACTCCATTCCACAACTACAGTGGAAGTGCAGACAGATCTCTCTGTGCCTCCAAGAGAATCGTTTTCAAAACAAATGAAAAGCCTTTTGACCTCAGTGGTTAAAGAAGTTGATGAACCGACTTCCACATCCATCTCTGTTCCTCCCATACCTTCAAACAAACCTCAAGATCCATGTCGTTCAGTTTCAAATACAGGCATTTCTTCTGATACATCATTTTCTCCCACCACAATAAACAAAACAATTATTCGTCCGCGTCCTCAGTCACTTGATTCCTCTTCCAATAACAAAAACCTGCCCACTCGACCCAGAGCAGGATCCATGGAGGTTGATAGACCTCCTCCGAAGAAAGACAGTAAAGAGAAAAGACGAGGTCGTAAACCGAAGGGTTCTCCAACCACTTCACCTGCCCGTCCTTAAAAATGGCCACCTTGATACAATGGAACTGTCGAGGTTTACGTTCTAATCAGGATGATATCAAAACGCTGATTGCTTCCTACCAGCCTGTTTGTCTTTCTCTACAAGAAACATTTCTCAAATTTGCTGATACAGTCTCCATTCGGCAGTTTTTTCTGTACAGAAATGACAGGTTGTGTGATGGTCGAATACATGGAGGGGTGGCAATGATGGTTGATCAACATGTGCCCACCCTGTCTTTGTCACTCAACACACCCTTGGAAGCTGTAGCCATCTGTGTTTCCTTGGGTCATACCATCACTGTTTGTTTTCTGTACCTGTCCCCTGGAGAGACATATGATCAATCAGACCTTGATGCTCTCATTGAACAGTTGTCATCTCCATTTCTAATCCTGGGGAATTTTAATGGACATCATCTCCTCTGGGGAAGTGCTATTATTGATGGGAGGGGTCGATCTGTAGAGCGGATGCTCTCTGATTACAATCTTTTTCTTTTCAATATTGGTTCTTCCACTTACTTTCATGCACCAAGTCAGTCATTCACCGCCATTGATCTCTCAGTTTGCTCCCCTTCATTACTCTCCCATTTTTCATGGAGGGTTGACAGTAATCCACTAGGCAGTGATCATTTTCCGATCGTTTTGAGAGAGGCTGGCCGTGGTCGATGCCACCCTACCCGCGTGGCCCGGTGGAAGCTAGATCAGGCAGACTGGTCCACTTTCACTGCTCTCGCAGAACTTGATCCTGTCATCGTAAATCAGCCATCAATAGACAACTGTGTTGCAGCGGTAACTGATTGTATTATACATGCAGCTGCTCAGTGTATTCCTAAAACCTCGACACGTTTCCCACGATATCATCGTCCATGGTGGAATTCTGCTTGCAACTCAGCACAGAAGGCTCAAATACGGGCCTGGAATACTTTTCGTAGATATCCCACACTTTCAAATCGGGTTGCTTTCCAACGGGCCCGAGCACATGCTAGGTGGGTAAGACGTCAAAGCCAGAAGGAATCTTGGATTAAGTTCACAACCAGCATATCTTCTACCACCAGTTTCAAGATCATATGGGACAAGATTCGAAAGGTTAATGGGCACTACAATTCTGTTCCCCTCTCGATCTTACTCTCTGATTGTCAGGAGGTGACTGATGTCCAAAACATCGCTAACACTCTAGGTGAAAGCTTTTGCCGGGTATCTAGCACTTCTGCTTGTTCCTCCACCTTCCTGGCCATCAAGACTCGGGCAGAGCGATCACCTCTTTCCTTTCAAACGGACTGTTTCTTTGACTATAATAGTCCCTTTACCCTGGTGGAACTAAAAATGGCCCTTCATTGGTCTGCCAGTACATCTGTTGGACCTGATGATATTCATTATGACATGCTGCACCATCTATCTCCTGATTCTCTTGTTATCCTTCTGATTATCTTCAACCGGATTTGGCAGGAGAATGTTTTTCCTGATGCCTGGCGCCAGGCTATTATTTTACCTTTCTCTAAGCCAGGGAAAGATACGAAGATTCCTTCAAACTATCGTCCAATTGCTCTGACGAGCTGTCTCTGTAAGACCTTAGAAAGGATGGTTAATGCTCGTCTTGTTTGGTTCCTTGAATCAAACAACCTCCTCTCGCCCACCCAGTGTGGGTTCTGTCGACAGCACTCCACCATAGACCACCTAATTTGTCTTGAAACATCTATCAGAGAGGCCTTTCTCAACCGCCAACACCTTGTATCGATATTCTTTGACATAGAGAAGGCTTACGACCCAACATGGAGGTATGGCGTTTTGCGAGACCTCCATATATATGGGTTACGTGGCCATCTACCCATGTTTATTTAAAAAATTTTAATGGACAGGAGATTCCAAGTTCGTGTAGGTTCGGCACTTTCACGTTCTTTTGTACAGGAACTTGGAGTCCCTCAAGGCTGTATATTGAGTGTCACACTCTTCAGTATAAAGATAAATGCCATCACTGAACAACTCCCTCTCACCGTTACGAATGGGCTATATGTTGACGACTTACACATCTCATGTCAGTCTTCAAACATGAGATATATTGAGCGGCAACTACAAACTGCCCTCAATCGTGTACAGAAGTGGACTCTTGCGAATGGCTTTAATTTCTCTCTTTCCAAAACTGTATGCTTGCACTTTTGCCGTCGACGAGGTACTCACCCTGATTCTGAACTTCATATCGGTGAAGTTTTGCTGCCAGTAGTCCTGGAGACAAAGTTCTTGGGGCTTATCTTTGATCGTAAATTGACCTTTATACCACACTTAAAGCAGCTTCGGGTCAAATGCACAAGAGCACTGAACATCCTCCGTATCCCCTCTTCTACCAGTTGGGGGGCAGATCGCCGTTCAATGTTAAAGATATATTGTGCACTTATTAGATCGAAACTTGACTATGGATCAATGGTCTATGGCTCTGCTAGACCCTCGGCCTTAAAGATACTGGACCCCATTCATCACCAAGGACTTCGACTCTGCACTGGAGCTTTCCGTACCTCTCCAGTTCAAAGCATATACATTGAATCTCATGAACCTCCTCTACACCTTCGCCGTTTGCAACTGTCTTTACACTATACTTCGAAACTTCGTTCCTTACCAAAGCATCCCACCTGGAAATATGTTTTCCTTCCTCGGTGGGCAGTAGTTTTTCAGAACAGACGATCTATCATTGCTCCGTTTGGCCTTCGCATCCGGGCGCAATTGGATGAATTGGGTCTGTCCTTGGATAACATTGCAGATTCCACAGGTCGACGCATCCCACCATGGCTTATTACAGCCCCCAAGTGTGACCTTTCAATCACCTAAAAAAGGCGGATACTCCAGACTGGAAGTACCGTCTTTTATTCCATGAATATCTTTCAAACAATCATTCAGTTCCCATTTATACAGATGGTTCCAAATCAGGTAATTCAGTGGGCTCTGCTATGGTTTGCTATGGGTCAGTAGTTGCACACAGAATCCCCTCTACAGCTTCTGTGTTCACTGCTGAACTGTATGCCATATCTCTTGCCCTTGATCATATTGCAGCTGGACAGTACTCCAACTGCACTATTTATACTGACTCGCTTAGTTCTATACTTGCCTTGGAATCACTTCACATTAGCTCACATCCTATTCTTGCTGATATTCGAAACCGACTGGCCCATTTCTCATTAGCAGCTACTTCAATCCAGTTTTTCTGGATACCAGGCCATGTTGGTATTCGTGGGAACGAGCTTGCAGACATGGCAGCTAAATCTGTCTTCTTCAGCACCATCACCCCTATGCCTATTCCGTACATGGACTATGGTGTTGTCTTCAAGGCTCGGCTCCGTGCCAGTTGGCAGTCCACTTGGAGTGAACAACGCGACAATAAACTTTTTCAAATCAAACCCAAAATTGGAGTTTGGCCATGTAGCTTCCGTAAAGTTCGGAGGGAAGAAGTTGTTCTCACTAGGCTACGCATTGGTCACAGTGTTTTAACTCATCATTTTCTTTTATCTGGAACTGATGCACCAATGTGTAGTTTGTGTAACACTCAAATTACTATCAGCCATGTTTTACTTTCTTGCCTTCGTTACAATTCTCAACGACGGCAATACTTTAAACATATTTTTTCCCAGCGTCAGTCTGTAACATTGGACAGAGTTATTGGTGATGGTGACTCTATCCACGTTAATAACGTTTTTAATTTTTTAATGGCCGTTAATCTTTTTAATCTCATTTAAGTGTTGCATATTTATTTATTACACCTTTTTAATTATGGCTCCTTTTTTACAGTTTTATTCTCTCTCATTCAATGTGACATTAAACAATGGCCAGAACATTAAATAACTCGACACCAGGACTGGAAAGGCCAACTTCAGGTGACTAACGCTTCTGTTTGAACTGTCTGTTTGAACTACTCGTTAGTCTTCCTGGCGAGTTACTATTATACTTTCGCTGCATATCATTTCAAACTTTTACAATCTTTTTGTACTGGCCATATTGACTCATAACCCGGAACCAGGACGGAATGACCAACTTCAGGTGGCTGACGGTGGTTTATATACCACCTGTTAGTCTTCCTGGCGGGTTATGATCATTCCCATTCTGCTACAGGTTGTCCTTTACAACTTTGACTGGATGTCGTCATTGGTTTTTGCACCATTTCCTGTTTTAATTGCCATTTTGCTTTTATCTTCAATTACCTTTACACATTTTACTCCATTTACTTGACTTTTATCTTTTTACTGGACATTTAGCTACCATTTATTACGATTTTGCTGAGTGTCTTTTAAAACTTTTATTCCATTACATTTTGATAATAGCTACTATGACACATAACCCGGAACCAGGACTGGAAAGGCCAACTTCAGGTGACTGACGGTGGTTCTTGAACTTATTCGTTAGTCTTCCTGGCGGGTTATGATCATTATTATTATGCTATGAGTAAATAGTTTATAACTTTGAAGACTGGATGTCACCATTGGTTTTTACACCATTTTCTGTTTTAATTGCTGTTTTGTTATTACCTTCATTTACTTTTACAAATTTTACTCCATTTACGTGACTTTTCTCTTTTTACTGAACACTTGGCTACTCATTGTTGTGATTTACTGTGTGTCTTATAATACTTCTATAATTTTACATTTTGATACCGGTTGCGGTGACACATAACCCAGAACCAGGACTGGAAAGACCAACTTCAGGTGACTGACGGTGGGTCTTGAACCTGCCTGTTAGTCTTCCTGGCGGGTTATGATTATACCTTTTTGCTAGAGTAAATACCTTACAACTTTTTACACTCTGCCTTCTATCTTAACCTTGCAGACTAGGTGTCAACATTGGTTTTATACTTTTTTTGTTTTAACTTCATTTCCATTTATGTCTTTTACTACATTTTTACCGGTTGTTTGGCGCAGATAGCCTCGTTGCTTTGTGCCATAAAACACTAAATCAATCAATCAATCAATCAAACGTTATAATTATTTCAGCGTCTTTCTTGCTGTAATTTCACTAGCGCCACCTCGTGTTCAGGCTAAAACAAACCTAATGAATGCCCACACCAAGCTGGTTTGGTTTGTTTAGTGTTAATCATAGTAATACACAATGAGCTGTCCATGCTCTACCAATTACAGGTATCGAAACTCCAAGTTTGGCATCATATGCCTGCTGACTTTCCACCGAAACACGTGGCGAGGCAATCATTGCTGTAACGGCAATTTATATCTACTGAACGTACACTAAATTAGTGTAATTTGTTAGTAAGGCTTAACCCTCTTCATGATGCAGTTAGATGATTCTTTTCACACTTTTTGCCCAGTGTGTTAATTATTTTTGTTACTAAATTGTTGTTGTGTTATGGTTTTACTCACAAAAACTTGTTTGTATGAAAGCCATTTGATAACTTACTGCGCGTTAAGTCTGTCCCACGTGCCTTATTGATCTTCGGGTTCAAGCGTTATTGAAAGCAACCAATCGAATGCGAGTAACCACTGTCTTACGTAAACTATTATGGTATGTAAACGACTAGCCAGCAGCCTTGGACAGTTTTACTCTTTACAACTCACTTGACTGTAAATCTTTCAAATACATACGTCAAAAACAATGATAACATGAAATGGTGGTTTTCAAGGTCGAACTTTTATAATAATGTACAAAGAAATGTTACAATAGAACTGTAGTTTGAAAGAAGAAACTGCGGAAAAAAATCAAAATAAGATAGCTGTATGAAATAATGTTAATAAGGCTTAGTCTGGTACTATGTTTAAATGCCGTCTTTACGGTTCTATGTTTAAATGCAGTCTTTACGGTTCTATGTTTAAATGCCGTCTTTACGGTACTATGTTTAAATGCAGTCTATATAATCGAAGTATATATTTAGCACGGATTAATAGTGGACTTTTTTATTTTTCAGGGTGTCCCAGAAGTGTGGACCCATACGGAAAATGGACAACAAACATTTTTAATGTCAGTTGTGCATAGTTTAGGAAAGATATATTGATGGAATTATATATGAAGAATTGATACATGTATGGCTGTCAGTGGTAAATAGTTTGAGTAGTAAATAAACTCTAAATTTTTCCCTATGGGTCCGCACTTCTGAGACACTGTGTATTACTCTGGTACAAATAATGTTAGGGGTGTTCGTTAAGAGGAATATGTCTCATCAGAAAACAAAAATCATATTTTTGTTTCATATTATATATGACATTGGCCATGTGTCGATACAATGGTGTCGTGACACCTTCACTAGTTTGGTATAGATAAGTTATGCGTGTTGTGTTCGTGCACGTGAAATACGATACGGAGGTCGTAGCTGTAAGAGGTGTTCTGAACTGAATGCTATATATGTGTTTTACTTACAAAATTATTGTGCATAAGCGTTTTTATTTTCTACGATTCATATATATATATATATATTGTAAATAAAGAATTTCTAGAATACTACAATTCTGAGAGAGAGAGAGAGAGAAAAAAAACATTTCAGAACAGATGTGTATTTTCCTTATAAAGGAAACCGCCCGTTTTCAAGCTGGGTCAGTACATTCGACAATGTACGGTAAGAGTCTGTCTTGATTCTGTTGGGAAAACGTGACACTGTTGACTGAAAGGAAGAGTGCGGTTTCGTTTGATGGGAGCGCCAGACGGTTAATTAACAAATCAAATAAATTGGAGTACGTGGTTCAGAAAATTAAACAGTAATAGTAACATAACTTCCAAATAAATACACTATTCGTGTTCGTAATATTGGTATGACGCTTGGTAACCTAGGCCTGATTAAATGTGAAAATGGCTTAAAAGATACAAACGATTTTACCTTGAAATAAAAATCCAAGAATTAAACCATGAGTCCATGACACGAAACGTAAGTCTGCAACAGCTCATATCTGTTTAAAACTTGGGGTTTTCATGTAGAGATAAAATAAAGATATTTATCTTATGTAGAATGTCCATGTAAAAACATGATTCACGAGCACACGTTGCAACGCTAGCAATCCGTTTTGTAATCCGTCGATAATAGTTGAAGTTCAACCTAAATCTTCTTAGGTCTCGGATTACAGAAAGCTTAGTCCCCGGATGTTATTAAAGCGTAATGTTCGTTGTCGTCATGTGCACGAGGAAGGCAATTGAAAAGAATTGTCGGACGCAAGGGTTATTATAAACAAAGTACGACCACTATGAAAGTTATAACATTATCGAGTGACCTAAACAAAGAGACGCAGATAGCCTAGTTGCTTTGCATCATAAAACGCCAAACCCACCCACACACCCACCCACTCATCCTAAACAAATCAAGACGAATGGTGTAATATCATATACAAAAAATACGTTGTGACTTTTCCAACGAGGGTGTTGTGTCTAAAGTTGTAATGACCGTATTAAACGGGAACATAGCATGTGGAAAAAATAACACCATTGGTATGTTTGAGATTCAAACCTAATATTTGTCTGCTCTTCAGCACTGTTGCTCGAACAGTTTTATTACTTCTAATGCACAACAGAGTTGGTTTATATCCAGAGGTTTTGAAAGTTAATCGGGATAATTTACATTCCAGAACGTAATAAGGAAAGGAAATAAGAAAGGTGTATAGAAAACCTACCCAAGATATCATCACATATAGAAAATGTGTTTACAATACAGGTTCAGAAAGCCAGGGTTTAACAAGTGTAGTTTACTGACTTGTCTGAAGTGAAACATTTAGTTCCTATAAAATCAATTACCGTTTTGCATTGACAAAACTAGTTATTGGGTTTTCTTCGTTTCATAAAAAACTTTATATAAACATTTCAAAAATACAGGTATTTTAAATCAAAAGAAATTACCCTTAAATTAAAAAGTTACTAATATATGTATATATGGTGAAAATGAGCATACTACATTTTTATGGTTTCCATGATAAGTCATCTTTGTACTTCTATTTCTTCTAGTATCAGAAGTATCAAATCGTAAGAGAAGGCCTCAAGGCTTGTAGTTGTATTTCTTCTAGTATCAGAAGTATCAAATCGTAAGAGAAGGCCTCAAGGCTTGTAGTTGTATTTCTTCTAGTATCAGAAGTATCAAATCGTAAGAGAAGGCCTCAAGGCTTGTAGTTGTATTTCTTCTAGTATTAGAAGTATCAAGTCACAAGAGAAGGCCTCAAGGCTTGTGGTTGTATTTCTTCTGGTATTAGAAGTATCAAGTCACAAGAGAAGGCCTCAAGGCTTGTGGTTGTATTTCTTCTGGTATTAGAAGTATAAAGTCATAAGAGAGAAGGCCTTCAGGCTTGTGATTCTATGTCTTCTAGTATTTAGAAGTATCAAGTCACAAAAGAAGGCTTCTAAGCATGTGGTGTTTTGCCTTGGATTAGGTCATTATTTCTCTAATATCCACATAAATTATGTTTTCAGCTACAGGAGAGTGACATAAAGAGTTCTTTCGGATGAATCTCTGAATGAAAACTTTGTTTATACATGTTTGATGTTATTTTGGTCTTATATTCCAGTTTTTTTAACGTTAAAGGAATCGATACATTTTCAACAGGTTATACTGCAGTAAGACGTTCCACTCCTGATGTGGACTTTTCTTGGACAATATTGATGTTACTTTTAACACTGGTAGTACAGTAGGGAGTTCCATTTCTGATGTGGACTTTTATTGGACAATATTAATGTTACTTTTTAACATTGGTAGTACAGTCAGGAGTTTCACTTCTGATGTGGACTTTTATTGGACAATGTTAATGTTACTTTTAACACTGGTAGTACAGTAGGGAGTTCCATTTCTGATGTGGACTTTTATTGGACAATGTTAATGTTACTTTTAACACTGGTAGTACAGTCGGGAGTTCCATTTCTGATGTGGACTTTTATTGGACAATATTAATGTTACTTTTAACACTGGTAGTACAGTCGGGAGTTCCACTCCTGATGTGGACTTTTATTGGACAATATTAATGTTACTTTTAACACTGGTAGTACAGTCGGGAGTTTCACTTCTGATGTGGACTTTTATTGGACATTGTTAATGTTACTTTTAACACTGGTAGTACAGTCGGGAGTTCCATTTCTGATGTGGACTTTTATTGGACAATATTAATGTTACTTTTAACACTGGTAGTACAGTCGGGAGTTTCACTCCTGATGAGGCTTTTTCTCGGACATTGTTGATGTTAGTTGTAATACTGGTTGTACGGTATTGAGTTTCAATCCTTATATGGACTCTTCTGGAATATGTTATATATTATGCAATCATTCCATTAGTATGGTAAAGAATTCCAGGCTTGATGGAATTTCTCTTCCCATATGCTACATATGTTTTTTTTTCATATTTACCCTATGCTTCTTGGCGTAATTTACTAAGCCTTATTAAATTTCGCACGTGGAGGTGAAGGATGAGACGAAATAATTTTAAAAACGGCCCGGCATGGCCAGGTAGTTAGGGTGCTCGGCTCGTAATCTGAAGGTCGCAGGTTCGAATTTCCGTCACACTAAACATGCTCGCCCTTTTCAGTCTTGGGGGCATTATACTGTTAGGTCAGTCACACTATCTATTGGTAAAAGAGTAGCTCAAGAGTTAGCGGCGGATGACTAACTGCCTTTCTTTTAGTCTTACACTGCTAAATTAGGGACGACTAGCGTAGATAATCCTCGTGTAACTTTGCGCGAAATTCAAAAACCAAACCAATCATATTTGAAGCTGTACAGTATTTAGAAATCGCACATTTTAATGTATAGCCATGACATATATCTGAAGTTGTAACGTTCTACGTCACTGAGATACTTACTGGTTTGTGTAAACCTGTTTAAAACTGGCATTCATATGCAGCAGATTTTGTTTTTTTAAATGTAACTGTTGTGGAGTATTGAAGGAAGATGTGTTGTGATTTCCCGAAACTGGAATAATCAGTGAACCTCCAAAATCTGTCTGTCTGTCTGTGTCGCAAGTTGTGAGGAACTGTCTGAAACCATTAGAAGACGTCTTGCTGAATTGTAAGAATTGTTCGAATTTATAGTTTCATCATTTTAAGGCCTCAACTTAGCGAGGTCGGACGAGCAAATCGGGTGTTACAGCTCAAAATAGTTTAATAGGGAGGCCCTCGCTCCATTTTTAGTTATACTTCTATATCGCTATCAGTACCTATGTTTCAACATCGAGTGTAGCTGTTATACAATAACAAAGTTTGTTTGAAACTCCCGGAAGCCATCAGTGTTCGACGGTTATCTGAAGATTGGGAGAGGAATTACACCCATGATGTGTGTGTTATGATGTAGCCTCTACTGGATGAATGTGGTTTATTGTGACAGTTGTTCTGTCCAAGTTTGTCATGAAACCATTGATACAAACTAGAAGCGTAGAAAACAGTCACGTCAGTGATGTCGAGAAACCCATTTGTTGGGAATTTTATATAAAAAAGCAGTCACCTGTTGAAAAATTAGATGATTTATTGACAGGAAATATTTGTGTATAAAGAGCTAGGTTCAGTGACCTCAATAAAAAGAAAAGAAGGAAACAACGGGTCTGATTTTACATTTTGAAAACCAAGGGGATTAGGTTTCAGTTTTAGTTTGTCAGTCATGTTTGTGTAGAAGTGTTTCGTAAATTACTTCAAACACGAGTACGAACAGTATATCATAAAATTATCGGTTATACGTACAAACAATATAAATCACATACTTATGTGCAAGTCAGGACATGTAGATCTTTAAAGATGGACTGTCTCTCATTACCTAAAACAAAATAAAAACTAGAAATAGGTGCGAGTCAGGACACGAAGATCATTAAAGATGGACTGTCTCTCATTACCTAAAACAAAATAAAAACTAGAAATAGGTGCGAGTCAGGACACGTAGATCATTAAAGATGGACTGTCTCTCATTACCTAAAACAAAATAAAAACTAGAAATAGGTGCGAGTCAGGACACGTAGATCTTTAAAGATGGACTGTCTCTCATTACCTAAAACAAAATAAAAACTAGAAATAGGTACGAGTAAGGATAGATCTTTAAAGATGGACTGTCTCTCATTACCCAAAACAAAATAAAAACTAGAAATAGGTGCGAGTCAGGACACGTAGATCTTTAAAGATGGACTGTCTCTCATTACCTAAAACAAAATAAAAACTAGAAATAGGTGCGAGTCAGGACACGTAGATCATTAAAGATGGACTGTCTCTCATTACCTAAAACAAAATAAAAACTAGAAATAGGTGCGAGTCAGGACACGTAGATCATTAAAGATGGACTGTCTCTCATTACCTAAAACAAAATAAAAACTAGAAATAGGTGCGAGTCAGGACACGTAGATCTTTAAAGATGGACTGTCTCTCATTACCTAAAACAAAATAAAAACTAGAAATAGGTACGAGTAAGGATAGATCTTTAAAGATGGACTGTCTCTCATTACCCAAAACAAAATAAAAACTAGAAATAGGTGCGAGTCAGGACACGTAGATCTTTAAAGATGGACTGTCTCTCATTACCTAAAACAAAATAAAAACTAGAAATAGGTACGAGTAAGGATAGATCTTTAAAGATGGACTGTCTCTCATTACCCAAAACAAAATAAAAACAAGAAATAGGTGCGAGTCAGGACACCCTTAAAGTAATTAATTATCAGCAGCAGTCCTTGGCGCACTAGCATACAAACATAAAGCAGATTTGGGTGGGTGGTCGAGGACACCTCGTATCTTGTGCCCTGGTTTGATTTGTTTGTTGTGTTGTGTCTAACATTTCTATTTCCAAGCAGGTCTTCTAAGTTTATTACTACTTTATCGAATATATGGGACGGTTATAGTATGATGTAACAAACAGAGGTGTGTGTGTGTACTGTATTGTTATAGTATGACGTAACAAACAGAGATGTGTGTACTGTATTGTTACAGCATGACGTAACAAACAGAGGTGTGTGTGTACTGTATTGTTACAGCATGACGTAACAAACAGAGGTGTGTGTGTGTACTGTATTGTTACAGCATGACGTAACAAACAGAGGTGTGTGTGTGTACTGTATTGTTACAGCGTGACGTAACAAACAGAGGTGTGTGTGTGTACTGTATTGTTACAGCATGACGTAACAAACAGAGGTGTGTGTGTGTACTGTATTGTTACAGCATGACGTAACAAACAGAGGTGTGTGTGTGTACTGTATTGTTACAGCATGACGTAACAAACAGAGGTGTGTGTGTGTACTGTATTGTTACAGCATGACGTAACAAACAGAGGTGTGTGTGTGTACTGTATTGTTACAGCATGACGTAACAAACAGAGGTGTGTGTGTGTACTGTATTGTTACAGCATGACGTAACAAACAGAGGTGTGTGTGTGTGTGTACTGTATTGTTACAGCATGACGTAACAAACAGAGGTGAGTGCGTGTGTGTGTATATATATATATATATATATAGAAACATGTTTGAGACTAAAATTATAAACACATTCATTGGATTTATGATTTAAACTTTTATTTCTAGTCAAAATATTATGGATTTTTTTCGTGTTTGATGGAATAACTCGTGTGTATATCTATCAAAACTATTAAATATTTTCAATGTCAATAGTTGATTGGAAGTGCCTTACAGTTCACACAGGTCTTCAACCAACCTAATTAAAGCGATAAGTAACAGTTGAAAAGTTAAAGTACTGGTGTGGTTATGTGTGTGTGTGTGTATACACAGGGTGTTCGGAAAGTCACTGTGCACTTATATATTAATTAACATACAAACCTACACAGTGACTTTCCGAACACCCTGTGTAATACAGATATTTACACACACACAGGGTGTCAATAAATTATTCATCCCATTATGAGTCTTTATAATTATTATTACGGTTTGTGACAGTAACACAACTCAATAAACTTTTGTTTTAATTCAGTAAACTTCCACAGTCCAGTCGGTCAGTAATTCAGTAAACTTCCACACTTCAGTCGGTCACTAAATCAGTAAACTTCCACAGTTCAGTCACTAATTCATTAAACTCCACGCGAGCTCCATTGGAAGCACGCAGAACATCAAGACGGAAGATGATTTCGCTGCTAACATTAAGAAGTAATTTATGTACACTATATATATAAATTGTATGCAATTCGAATACATGCTTAACCCGCTAAGTCACAAGAAAACACGTGATGTTAACGTATCATGCACTGTTAGCGTCTGACATGTCATAACAAAATACCAACGTCAACAATGACGCCACCTTTCGAATAAGCCGAATTAGAATATAATATGACACGATCATCCGTAATGTTTTTCAGTATGGTGAACTAGTTTCTCGCTTCTCCCCCCCCAAGTAAACCCTGTTTTTCCAGTTTCTGTATAACTCTAACATACAAATTTACAGTGGGAACTAAGTGACCTTGGGCTACAATAACGCGACTTGCAAACCTGTTTATCAGTTGAACTATATATTAACGATATATAGGTGATTAACAGTAACCTTATATAATTGTATCAAGATCCATCCGTACAGTGTCTGTGCACGCTGTACATTGTGTTGTCCGTATGATCCGTGTTACGTTTTGAGCTCTCTAAATGTCTGTTAACCAAACCACACATTTAATAGTTGCACTGCTAGTTACACGAACATTACATTACAACAGGCTTTAAAAGAAGTGTTTAAACAAAAGCAGCGATAGTGTTGGTCAGCTTATAATATAGATGTTATGGTTAAAGTACAGAACCGTCACGTGTACGTTTCTAAACAGACTTAGTAGATCACTTGTGTAGCTTAGCTTACTGTTTATAAAATTAGAGGTTTGATTACCTCTGATACCCTAAATGGTAAGTTAATTGTAATTAACATGATATATTTTAAAACTATTTATATGCAATGGCACGTCTATCTCAGAAGCTGGAATTTTTAATACAGTAATTCAAAATTGAGTCCTTGTTCTCATGACTCTTCAGAAAATCTGGAGTGTGGCAGAGTTTTGAGTCTGATGATTGATAATTCGTTTGTAGTTTACACCAGAAATAAAATCAAAATGTGCTTCACAACTTAACTTGACACCAACATTGTAATGTTGGATACAACAATACAGTATGTAATAGAACAGCATAATGCAGGTTACAACAATACAGTATGTAATAGAACAGCATAATGCAGGTTACAACAATACAGTATGTAACAGAACAGCATAATGCGGGTTATAACAATACAATATGTAACAGAACAGCATAATGCGGTTTACAACAATACAATATGTAACAGAACAGCATAATGCGGGTTACAACAATACAATATGCAACAGAACAGCATAATGCAGGTTGTAACAATACAATATGTAACAGAACAGCATAATGCGGGTTACAACAATACAATATGTAACAGAACAGCATAATGCAGGTTACAACAATACAATATGTAACAGAACAGCATAATGCAGGTTACAACAATACAATATGTAACAGAACAGCATAATGCAGGTTACAACAATACAATATGTAACAGAACAGCGTAATGCAGGTTACAACAATACAATATGTAACAGAACAGCGTAATGCAGGTTACAACAATACAATATGTACCAGAACAGCGTAGTGCAGGTTACAACAATACAATATGTACCAGAACAGCGTAGTGCAGGTTACAACAATACAATATGTACCAGAACAGCGTAATGCAGGTTACAACAATACAATATGTACCAGAACAGCGTAATGCAGGTTACAACAATACAATATGTACCAGAACAGCGTAATGCAGGTTACAACAATACAATATGTACCAGAACAGCGTAATGCAGGTTACAACAATACAATATGTACCAGAACAGTGTAATACATGATCCAACAATATAATATATAATAGAACAGTGTAATGTTGGATACAACAATATATAGTATTTTCCGCCAAATAAGCCGAATTTCTGGCCCTAAATTTTGGACCTGATTTTTGGGGGTCGGTTTATTGGCTGATCACCAGCTTTGGACCAAAAAATACCAAAGACCAAAATCAGCCCCAAAATCATACCTTTGATCTCACAGTTACGGCAGAGTTATTTCAGTTGAATAAACTTTATTTATTAATAGAAAAAGGTCTATACAGTACGAATGACATGTATTCACAGAAATAACAAAATTCATAAAAAAATACACACTTTAATCTCAGAAATTTATTAAAATCCATCAAATTCATCATCTTTATACCCTGGGTTAGTGATTTTAATTACTGAGTAAAAATTGTGGAATTTCATTGGTTACCTAATTACAGTGAGTGGAGCCAATAATGAATGACATATTGATTCCATTTCTCCTTGGCTTATTGGGCGGTAATAAGCAAAAACCCTCATTTTCAGAGCTGAAAATTGGCCTTGACTTATTAACCGGAAAATACGGTAATATGTAACAGAACAGTGTAATGCAGGTTACAACAATACAATATGTAATAGAACAGCATAATGTTGGATGCAACAACACAATATGTAGCAGAACAGCATAATGTAGAATACAACAATACAATATGTAACAGAACAGTGTAATGTAAGACACAACAATACAATATGTAACAGAACAGTGTAATGTAAGACACAACAATACAATATGTAACAGAACAGTGTAATGTAAGACACAACAATACAATATGTAACAGAACAGTGTAATGTAGGACACAACAATACAATATGTAACAGAACAGTGTAATTTAGGACACAACAACACAATATGTAACAGAACAGTGTAATGCTGGTGGCAACAACACAATATGTAAAAGAGCAGCAAAATGTAGGATACAACAACACAATATGTAACAGAACAGTGTAATGTAGGACACAACAATACAATATGTAACAGAACAGTGTAATTTAGGATACAACAACACAATATGTAACAGAACAGTGTAATGCTGGTGGCAACAACACAATATGTAAAAGAGCAGTAAAATGTAGGACACAACAACACAATATGTAACAGAACAGTGTAATGCTGGTGGCAACAACACAATATGTAAAAGAGCAGTGAAATGCTGGTGGCAACAACACAATATGTAACAGAACAGTGTAATGTAGGATACAACAATGTATAATAGAACACTGAAGTTTTCAGTACAAGAATATATGTAGTAGAACTGAGTAATGTACAGTACAACAATATATAACACTGAAATGTAGGATACAACAATTTGAGTAATGGAACACTAAAATATACATTATAAGTTAGTTATCTATGTGATTCACAATATTGAAATAGTTAATTCTCTGTAAATGTTGTTTTCCAACTAGCCTTTAAATATTTTGTGTGATACATGACATACTAACTTGAAGGTATAAAGTTGATAACATAGATTTTTGGAGTTAATTCAAACTTATTGTTTACACATAAAGGTTGAGGCAGTGTTGTTGGCAGATGGTGTTATAGATACACTCCAACACAGAACTTGAAGTCACACAATAACAAGTTTCAATAATAAATGTTTAATTAGTCAGCCCTCTTGTTGAGTAATGAACGTGTATCACCCTGTAAAGTCTATGAAACGTTTTTGAATACAAACCTTCAGGCATATAGAACAATAGTCTTCCACTGTACTCATCATGGTTTTTTAAAATGAAACATATTTCTAGGGAAGTACCCCATGCTTAAAGTTTTGTTTGCACAAAGCTACACAAGGGCTATCTTCACTAGTCATACCTAATTTAGCAATGTAAGACTAGATGGAAGGCAGCTAGTTGTCACCACTCAATGCCAACTCTTGGGCTACTCTTTTACCAACATAGTGGGATTGA
Organism: Carcinoscorpius rotundicauda; assembly: GCA_011833715.1. Taxonomy (NCBI): domain Eukaryota; kingdom Metazoa; phylum Arthropoda; class Merostomata; order Xiphosura; family Limulidae; genus Carcinoscorpius; species Carcinoscorpius rotundicauda. The sequence continues at coordinate 180,120,399 of CM022391.1, read as the reverse complement.
TACGATCATAACACCACAATTGAGCAGATTTGGTATAATGGAGATTTGAAACCATGAACCTTGGATTACAAGTTGAGTGCATTAACCACCTGACTATGCCTTAAAGTTAATGTCTCCCAGCATCAGTACCTTAATAATACCTGATGTTAATTGGGGTTGAAACTAGTTGCTTTAACACTAATAGATTCCATGCAGTATGTGAGGTAGATGGCCAGGTCAACAAACGTCTGACTGAGGTCCTGCATTTGTTTTAAAGACAAGTTAATAAATTGTGAAAACAAACAAGCAGCCTGTTGGCAATTGAATTAACATTTGCAAGAAAAATAAGTCATTAATTGTAAAAAAACAAAACAAAAAACTGTTAAGCATTGATAAAAGAGAATTTCATAACTTTCCATGGAGGTGAATGTGTAAAACTGAAACATTGAACCAAAAACTAAATTGGAAGATTTTTTGAAGCTTAATTATTCATAATAATATGCACCATACTCTCATCACTTTAGCCTTATCTTAAATATGGTATTGTTGACATTACAATACAATAAAGGTAATACTGAAGAAACAGAACAACTGATATTGTGGTCCATCTAAAGCTGCAACAAATGTATCAAAATAACTTGTTTTTCTTTAAAGTTTATTCTTTTAGTCGGTGTTTCATGGCTAATTGGTGTCAATGCTTGAAATCACTGTTATTTGAGACTGTTATTATGTTAAGAATCTTGTGTAACTGTAATAATAAGTTACAGTTTCACTAGGATGGAAGTGTGGACTGTAAGATCTTATGTAACACTGCAATTATAAGTTACAGTTTCACTAGGATGGCCCCTTGGTGTGGATTCCTGTACGTGGTGAGAGGACCTCCCAGAGAAGGTTCTGTTCTGTCTGGTTACCTTCTCTGGGATCTAAACATCCACCCATGTGTTTCCCATGCGTGGCAACCCATGAAGGGGAGGAGAGGATCCTGGTGGTTGATGGATACAACCCTAACACACTACTTTGGCCTTGAATTCCTGTAAACGGGCAGCCTTTGGGTCAATCGGCTGGTCCACTTGGGCAAGAGTCAACCAAGTACCAGTGTTGGAAGTTCTCAACGGGTGTTGTGGACATTGTGCCTGATGCTGGTGTTTGGGTATAGTGCTCACGAAACCCTGGCATTGCTGCATTGTCCTTGCATGACTTTGTAGGGCTCCATGGTGGGCGGGGTCAGTGAGTACTGAAACTTTTCCTCTTTCCTATGGATCCTCCAAAAAATTTAAATAAAATTGTAAAAAAACAGTCAATGGGTAAGCGACCACGTCTTGAGTACTCAGAACAGCAATCTTCAACATCAGTAACACGCGTACCTCATTTTCTTACATTACATTCTCTTTTGGAAAAACCTTTAGGGCAAATGTCCCCTTTTTTTTTTATTCAAAAGGGACTAGAGGGATTTGCTGGGTCTCCAAAGTCCGTAAAGAAGCTTCGATCTGGTGACATATTGGTTGAAACATCCACATCCCAACACAGTGAACTCCTCTTGAATTCAAAGGCAATTGGGGATATACCTATTGAGGTTACACCCCATGCTACTTTGAATTCTTCACAAGGAGTTATTGTTGAAAGGGATTTGAAGAACGTTCCCGAGTCAGAGATTCTCGCTGGTCTCTACACTCAAGGAGTTTCTGCAGTGAGGCGCATCTCCACTCACAAAGATTGAGTTAACTGCCGACAAATACCCTCGTTTTAACACTTACTTCACCACGTGCAACTGCCACCATCAAGGCAGGTTATCTCATTTGCAGGGTTCAGCCATACATTCCAAACCTCTTCGATGTTTCCAATGTCAGAGATTCGGCCACTCAAAGACATCTTGTCGTGGTTCCCTGACATGTGCTCGTTGTGGAGGCAAGGACCACGATGCCTATGATTATGACATGAACCCACGTTGCGTAAACTGCAATGGTTCTCACCCCTCTTACTATCATTCTTGCCCAAAATGGTTGGAGGAAAAAGAGGTGCAGCATTTGAAAATGACACATAACATTAGTTATCCTGAGTCTCGGAAATTGCTGTCCACAACTCCATCTCGGACATATGCTGCTGCACTTCATTCCACAACTACAGTGGGAGTGCAGACAGATCTCTCTGTGCCTTCAAGAGAATTGTTTTCAAAACAAATGAAAAGCCTTTTGACCTCAGTGGTTAAAGAAGTTGATGAACCGACTTCCACATCCATCTCTGTTTCTCCCATACCTTCAAACAAACCTCAAGATCCATGTCCTTCAGTTTCAAATACAGGCATTTCTTCTGATACATCATTTTCTACCACCACAAGAGACAAAACAATTATTTGTTTGCATCCTCAGTCACTGGATTCCTCTTCCAATAACAAAAACCTGCCCACTCGATCCAGAGCATGATCCATGGAGGTTGATAGACCTCCTCCGATTAAAGACAGTAAAGAAAAAAGACGGTCATAAACCGAAGGGTTCTCCAGCCACTTTACCTACCCATTCTTAAAAATGACCACCTTAATACAATGGAACTGTCAAGGTTTACGTTCTAATCTGGATTATATCAAAATGCTGATTGCTTCCTACCATCCTGTTTGTCTTTCTTTACAAGAAACATTTCTCAAATCTGCTGATACATTCTCCATTCGGCAGTTTTCTCTGTACAGAAATGACAGGTTGTGTGATGGTCGAATACATGGAGGGGTGGCAATGATGGTTGATCAACATGTGCCCACCCTGTCTTTGTCACTCAACACACCCTTGGAAGCTGTAGCCATCTGTGTTTCCTTGGGTCATACCATCACTGTTTGTTTTCTGTACCTGTCCCCTGGAGAGACATATGATCAATCAGACCTTGATGCTCTCATTGAACAGTTGTCATCTCCATTTCTAATCCTGGGGAATTTTAATGGACATCATCTCCTCTGGGGAAGTGCTATTATTGATGGGAGGGGTCGATCTGTAGAGCGGATGCTCTCTGATTACAATCTTTTTCTTTTCAATATTGGTTCTTCCACTTACTTTCATGCACCGAGTCAGTCCTTTACCGCTATTGATCTCTCAGTTTGCTCCCCTTCATTACTCTCCCATTTTTCATGGAGGGTTGATAGTAATCCACTAGGCAGTGATCATTTTCCGATCCTTTTGAGAGAGACTGGCCGTGGTCGATGCCACCCTACCTGCTTACCCCGGTGGAAGCTGGATCAGGCAGACTGGTCCACTTTCACTTCTCTCGCAGAACTTGATCCTCCCATCGTAAATCAGCCATCAATAGACGACTGTGTAGCAGCGGTAACTGACTGTATTATACATGCAGCTGCTCAGTGTATTCCTAAAACCTCGACACGTTTTCCACGATATCCTCGTTCATGGTCGAATCCTACTTGCCACTTAGCACAGAAGGCTCAAAAACGGACCTGGAATACTTTTCGTAGATATCCCACACTTTCAAACCGAGTTGCTTTCCGGGTTGCACATGTTAGGTGGGTAAGACGTCAAAGCCAGAAGGAATCTTGGATTAAGTTCACAACCAGCATATCTTCTACCACGAGTTCCAAGATCATTTGGGACAGGATTCGAAAGGTTAATGGGCTCTACAATTCTGTCCCCCTCTTGATCTTACTGTCTGATGGTCAGGAGGTGACTGATGTCTAGAACATCGCTAACACTCTAGGTGAAAGCTTTTGCCAGGTATCTAGCACTTCTGCTTGTTCCTCCTCCTTCTTGGCCATCAAGACTCGGGCAGAGCAATCGCCTCTTTCCTTTCGAACTGACTGTTTCTTTGACTATAATTGTCCCTTTACCCTGGTGGAACTAAAAATGGCTTTTTATCGGTCTGCCAGTACGTCTGTTAGACCTGATGATATTCATTATGACATGCTGCACCATCTATCTCCTGCTTTTCTTGATGTCCTTCTGATTGTCTTCAACCGGATTTGGCAGGAGAATGTTTTTCCTGATGCCTGGCACAAGGCTATTATTTTACCTTTCTCTAAACCAAAAAAACTATCGTCTAAAACTATCGTCCAATTGCTTTGACGAGCTGTCTCTGTAAGACCTTAGAAAGGATGGTTAATATTCATCTTGTTTGGTTCTTTGAATCAAACAACCTCCTCTTGCCCACCCAGTGTGGGTTCCGTCAACAGCACTCCACCACAGACCACCTAATTCTTCTTGAAACATGTATCAGAGAAGCCTTTCTCAACTACCAACATCTTGTATCAATATTCTTTGACATAGAGAAGGTTTACGACACAACATGGAGGTATGGCGTTTTGTGAGACCTCCATACATACGAGTTACATGGCCATCTACCCATGTTTATTAAAAAATTGTTAATGGACAAGAGATTCCAAGGTCGTGTGGGTTCGACACTTTCCCGTTCTTTTGTACAGGAACTTGGAGTGCCTCAAGGCTGTGTATTGAGTGTCACACTCTTCAGTATAAAGATAAATGCCATCACTGAACAACTCCCTTTTACTGTTGCAAATGGGCTGTATGTTGACAACTTTCACATCTCATGTCAGTCGTCAAACATGAGATATATTGAGCGGCAACTACAAACTGCCCTCAATCGTGTACGGAAGTGGACTCTGGCGAACGGCTTTAATTTCTCTCTCTCCAAAACTGTATGCATGCACTTTTACCGTCGACGAGGTATTCACCCTGATCCTGAACTTCATATCGGTGAAGTTTTGCTGCCAGTAGTCCTGGAGACAAAGTTCTTGGGGCTTATCTTTGATCGTAAATTGACCTTTACACCACACTTAAAGCAGCTTCGGGTCAAATGCACAAGAGCACTGAACATCCTCCGTATCCCCTCTTCTACCAGTTGGGGGGCAGATCGCTGTTCAATGTTAAAGATATATCGTGCTCTTGTTAGATTGAAACTCGACTATGGATCAATGGTCTATGGCTCTGCCAGATCCTCGGCGTTAAAGATGCTGGACCCCATTCATCACCAAGGACTTCGACTCTGCACTGGAGCTTTCCGTACCTCTCCAGTTCAAAGCATATACATTGAATCTCATGAACCTTCTCTACACCTTCACCATTTCCAACTATCTTTGCAATATACTTCGAAACTTCGTTCCTTACCAAAGCATCCCACCTGGGAATGCATTTTCCTTCCTCAGTGGGCAGTACTTTTTCAGAACAGACGATCTGTCATTGCTCCATTTGACCTTCATATCCGGGCGCAATTGGATGAATTGGGTCTGTGCTTGGATAACATTGCAGATTCCACAGGTTGGCCCATCCCACCATGGCTTATTACAGCCCCCAAATATGACCTTTCTTTCAGTCACCTAAAAAAGGCAGATACTCCAGATTGGAAGTACCGTCTTTTATTCAATGAATATCTTTCAAACAATCATTCAATTTCCATTTATACAGACTGTTCCAAATCAGGTGATTCAGTGGGCTCTGCTATGGTTTGCTATGGGTCAGTAGTTGCACGCATAATCCCCTCTACAGCTTCTGTGTTCACTGCTGAACTGTATGCTATATCTCTTGCCCTGGATCATATTGCAGCTGAGCAGTACTCCAACTGCACTCTTTATACTGATTCGCTTAGTTCTATACTTGCCTTGGAATTGCTACACGTTAGCTCACATCCTATTCTTGCTGATATTTGAAACCGACTGGCCCATTTCTCATTAGCAGCTACTTCAATCCAGTTTTTCTGGATACCAGGCCATGTTGGTATTCATGGGAACGAGCTTGCAGACACGGCAGCAAAATCTATCTGCTCCAGCACCATCACCCTATGCCTATTCCGTACATGGACTATGGTGTTGTCTTGAAGGCTCGGCTCCATGCCAGCTGGCAGTCCACTTGGAGTGAGCAACGCGAGAATAAACATTTTCAAATCAAACCCAAAATTGGAGTTCGGCCATCTAGCTTCCGTAAAGTTGGGAAGGAGGAAGTTGTTCTCGCTAGGCTACACATTGGTCACAGTTTTTTAATTCATCATTTTCTTTTATCTGGAACTGATGCACCAATGTGTAGTTTGTTTAACACTCAAATCACTATCAGCCACGTTTTACTTTCTTGCCATCGTTACAATTCTCAATGATGGCAATATGTTAAACGTATTTTTTTCCCAGAGTCAGTCTGTAACATTGGACAGAGTTATTGGTGATGGTGACTCTGTCCACCTTGATAACGTTTTTAATTTTTTAATGGCCATTAATCTTTTAGTCTCATTTAAGTGTTGCATATTTATTCATAACACCTTTTTAATTGTGGCTCCTTTTTTACAGTTTTAATCTCTCTCATTCAATTTGACATTGGACAATAGCCAAAACATTAAATAACTCGACACCAGGACTGGAAAGGCTAACTTCAGGTGACTAACGCTACTGTTTGAAAAATCCGTTTGAACTACTCGTTAGTCATCCTGGTGAGTTGTTATTATACTTTTGCTGCATATCATTTCACACTTTTACTTTTTAGTACTGTCCATATTGACTCATAACCTGGAACCAGGACTGGAAAGACCAACTTCAGGTGACTGACGGTGGTTTTTGTTCTTACCTTTCAGTCTTCCTGGCAGGTTAAGATCGTTACCATTCTGCTACAGGTAGTCTTTACAACTTTGTTGACTAGATGTCAACATTGGTTTTTGCACCATTTTCTGTTTTAATTGCCGTTTTGCTTTTATCTTCAATTACTTTTACAAATTTTACTCCATTTAGTAAATACTTTATAACATTGAAGACTGGATGTCACAATTGGTTTTTACACCATTTTCTGTTGTAATTGCTGTTTTGTTTTTACCTTCATTTACTTTTACAAATTGTACTCCATTTACTTGACTTTTATCTTTTTACTGGACATTTGGCTACTCATTGTTGCAATTTTGCTATGTGCCTTTTAAAACTTCTATTCTTTTACATTTTGATACTGGTTGCTATGACACATAACCCGGAACCAGGACTGGAAAGACCAACTTCAGGTGACTGACGGTGGGTCTTGAACTTACCTGTTAGTCTTCCTGGCGGGTTATGATTATACCTTTTTGCTAGAGTAAATACCTTACAACTTCTTATACTCTGCCTTCTATCTTAACGTTGTAGACTAGGTGTCAACATTGGTTTTATACTTTTTTGTTTTACCTTCATTTCCATTTATGTCTTTTACTTCATTTATTTTTTTTTACATTTTTACTGGATGTCTGGTGCAGATAGCCTCATTGCTTTGTGCCATAAAACAGTAAATCAATCAATCAATCAATTCACTGGGATGGAAGTGTAAACTGTAGGATTTTATGTAACACTGCAATTTCAAGTTACAGTTTCACTAGGATGGAAGTGTGGACTGTAAGATTTTGTGTAATATTGTAATAATAAGTTACAGTTTCACTAGGATGGAAGTGTGGACTGTAAGATCTTATGTAACACTGTAATTATAAGTTACAGTTTCACTAGGATGGAAGTGTGGACTGTAAGATCTTGTGTAACACTGTAATTATAAGTTACAGTTTTACTAGGATGGAAGTGTGGACTGTAAGATCTTGTGTAACACTGTAATTATAAGTTACAGTTTTACTAGGATGGAAGTGTGGACTGTAAGATCTTGTGTAACACTGTAATTATAAGTTACAGTTTCACTAGGATGGAAGTGTGGACTGTAGGACCTTGTTAACAAACTTTGTCTCATATTGACTGAATGTTTTAAATAACTTGTGGTCACTTTACTAGTTCATCACACTGTATAAACAAGGAATACATTCTAACAGTTTAAAGTGTCCAGTCAACAGAATAAATTTGTTGAGAATCGTTCAACATGTATGATTGTCAGTGAGACTGAAAGCTTGTTGGAATGTGTAGTTTGCAGTGACTTGAAATGTTAAATCAAGCAGTTTTATGCTACAAATGCTCTGAATGTTTTTTCTTGTCTGTGGTTTGTTTATTGACTCATCAGGTACTTTAGTCACCATCTATTTTGAACTAGTACTAATTTCTTTAAGTGTAAACACTCCAGGCAGTAATGTCAGAGTTTTTAAGGTCTTCTCAAACAACCTAATGAAGTTATCATATAAGGACTGAAGCAACTTAAATTATTTTATCGGTAAGGAAGGGAAACAAAATCTGTTGTTTGTTTATCAGGATGCTGTGAATCAGATAACTCACTGTGGATCTTATAAAGTAAAACTTAGGGTTCAGTTTCTTTGGTGGACACGGTGCAGATTACCCAGTGTATAGTTTTGTGTTGAAAACAACTTGAATTCTGTTTGTACTTACTGCAACCAAACCCATAAAAATGGTCAAGTTCAGATTGTCTTGCACTCATGACACCTAAAAGTAATTAAGTTATGGTTTTGCATGTCGCTGCTAAAGTAGGTACTTTAATGAAGTATGGTTAAGTAAGTAATGTAATGAAGTGTGGTTAAGTTGGTAATGTAATGAAGTGTGGTTAAGTTGGTAATGTAATGAAGTGTGGTAAAGTTGGTAATGTAATGAAGTGTGGTAAAGTTGGTAATGTAATGAAGTGTGGTAAAGTTGGTAATGTAATGAAGTGTGGTAAGTTGGTAATGTAGAGTGTGGTAAGTTGGTATGTTGCAGTGTTCAGTTGGTCCTGTCCTGCGTGTGGTCGTTGGTTGTCCTGCCGTGTGGTCCCGTTGGTCACTGTCCTGTGTGTCCCGTTGTCCTGTCCTGCCGTGTGGTCCCGTTGGTCCTGTCCTGCCGTGTGGTCCCGTTGGTCCTGTCCTGCCGTGTGGTCCCGTTGGTCCTGTCCTGCCGTGTGGTCCCGTTGGTCCTGTCCTGCCGTGTGTCCCGTTGGTCCTGTCCTGCCGTGTGGTCCCGTTGGTCCTGTCCCTGCCTGTGGTCCCGTTGGTCCTGTCCTGCCGTGTGGTCCCGTTGGTCCTGTCCTGCCGTGTGGTCCCGTTGGTCCTGTCCTGCCGTGTGGTCCCGTTGGTCCTGTCCTGCCGTGTGGTCCCGTTGGTCCTGTCCTGCCGTGTGGTTCTGTTGGTCCTGTCCTGCCGTGTGGTCCCGTTGGTCCTGTCCTGCCGTGTGGTCCCGTTGGTCCTGTCCTGCCGTGTGGTCCCGTTGGTCCTGTCCTGCCGTGTGGTCCCGTTGGTCCTGTCCTGCCGTGTGGTCCCGTTGGTCCTGTCCTGCCGTGTGGTCCCGTTGGTCCTGTCCTGCCGTGTGGTCCCGTTGGTCCTGTCCTGCCGTGTGGTCCCGTTGGTCTGTCTGCCGTTGGTCCTTTGGTCCTGTCCTGCCTGTGGTCCCGTTGTTCCTGTCCTGCCGTGTGGTCCCGTTGGTCCTGTCCTGCCGTGTGGTTCCGTCGGTCCTGTCCTGCCGTGTGGTCCCGTTGGTCCTGTCCTGCCGTGTGGTCCCGTTGGTCCTGTCCTGCCGTGTGGTCCCGTTGGTCCTGTCCTGCCGTTGTGGTTCTGTTGGTCCTGTCCTGCCGTGTGGTTCTGTTGGTCCTGTCCTGCCGTGTGGTTCCGTTGGTCCTTCCTGCCGTGTGGTCCCGCGCTGTCTTCCTTTTTTTGTTTTCCTCCTCTCCGCTTGTTTTTCCTTTCCCCCTTCCGTTCGCCCTTCTCCCCCCCTTCCCCGCCGTTTTCTGCTTGTTTTGTTTCCTTTTCCCCGTCTCCCTCCTTTGCTGCGTTCGCTTCCTTCTCTTTGTACTTGTGGAGAATGTTTTGTAGGAATCAGTTATGTGTGGAGTATATTAACTGACAGATAAGACTCACAACTTAAAGCTTGTAGGAATCAGTTATGTGTGGAGTATATTAACTGACAGATAAGACTCACAACTTAAAGCTTGTAGGAATCAGTTATGTGTGGAGTATATTAACTGACAGATAAGACTCACAACTTAAAGCTTGTAGGAATCAGTTATGTGTGGAGTATATTAACTGACAGTAAGTAAGATACTCGGGACTTCTGTGAGACTGCCAAATGGCTTCAAAATGTAACACAAAATGTTTATGATGTAGCACAGAGTAAGGGTTAGGGCGAGAGTCTATTTTTATCAGTGAACTTTTTATTCGTTGTTGGCTCATCCTAAAATCGGAATGATCTAGAATGTACATCGATAAATGTTTTCTGACGAGTGACGAACACTGAAATTGGTGACTGATTATAGGCGTAATTGCTTGTAGTCACTGGGGGAAGGGGTTTGAGTCAGCAAGGCATGGTTTTGGGGGCAAAATATTCGAAGCTGTGTACAAATTTCACGTTGTTTGGGAATCGTATTGGAATGTATGTATTTTTTATTATGACAGCGAGTTTGAAGACGATGAAAGTGAGTGTTTTTACTTCTTCGTCACCGTAAAAAGATGCAGCTGTAAATGCCCTCAGCATGTGATCTGTTGAAAACTAATGAAAACAAACCGATTTAAACTCGAATATTATACAAAGTACATAACGTCTAGTGGAGTCAATGATCGACTAGTTTCCATTTTTGTTCACTGTCCCAGCGTATACGTTAAGGCTTAAATTAATTGTAACTAAAATAATAGCGTGAAGCAGTACTCCACGGCGTGAAACACTAGAAAAGAAAAGGAAATGTTTGAGCCAGGTATTGAAATCGAAAAACCCTTTATTGTTAATTATTATTGATATATATTGTTGATTAATTTCAACAGTGTTTGGTAATCTGTTATGAACACTTTGGGAAAGTTCTGGTTTGAAACTTTTCTACTTCTGTTAGACTTCATATTGACTTCATCTTTAACATAACATCAGCAGTATGTGTAATCCCGTTTATTTACAGGAGTTACGGCTTTGTTAAATGATTTTTCATTATTTTCACTACCCCAACTGACACAGCCCCCATGTGAGTAAATATAACATAAACAACACAGAAATCAATTATATCATAAGCCTTCAACACCAAGTAACTTCCCCTGGTGCCTTAGCGGTAAATCTCAAGGGTTACAACGCTAAAAACCGGGTTTGAATGTCTGTTGTGCGCACAGCAGAGATAACACATTGTGTAGCTTTGCGCTTAACAACAAACAGACGAACCACACGTATCTGTCCTCGTGCTGTATACGTACATTTATATATTCAATGAATATCACTAATCAGTGAATTAGGCCTACATGTCATGTGTCTTCACGTGAAATGGTATTTACATTATGTCATGTGCTACATACTGACTAGTGTTTCTACACACGAGTTGCCATAAAGGTTTTATAATAGTTCCCTCACTTATTAGAATACATAGACAAAAGAAATGTGATGGAACATAAATATACAAGTAATATCAACTTTTGGAAGGCGTTAGTTCTACTTGATTCACGTCGCCAAGTGTTCCAACCAATTGCAGAGAAAGAGAAGCGTTAACGTTGTTATAGTGATGTGAAACCGAGAAACAGAAGTAATTTTATCAACACGAGCGACTGAGACCTCGGAATTTACAAAAACTTGGGTCACAGTCAACGATGCACAATATTCGAAGGTGAAAACTATACACTGTGACATCAAATATACTCCCGGAGTATACTGTCAGTTAAAAATAATTGAAGTAAAAGGTATACTGACTCTAATGGAACATGAAAAAACATATGCAATCATGTTGTTCATACCACTTTGTTCATTCTGTGGTCGGGTTGTTAACGTTTTATTGTGTTCAATACTGCATTTAAGTAAATTAAACAATGAAATAAAAACATTGTAACTCAAGTGCTTTTTAAAGCTCACCTTTCGAAAGCACTTCGACTATAGGGGATTTTATTTCATTTATGTCAAGCTTTTCGAAGGTGTTTTTCTAACATGTAAGTCGTTACACGTCACATAATTAGGTGATATGTTACCGGCTGAGCTAATGTATCATTCAGAGATAAGGCGCCATATATCGTTTACGTAAGTATTGTTATCTATATTTGACCTTTTTATCAGAAAAAAATCTTCATACTGTGTATTTGTATAAAAATATATTTAAATAGATACAAAAATATTGTACAGTGTATAACATTACCATTGTGGCTAATTTGCATGTTATATAACATAGAAATACAAAATAAATGTCATATATTTCTCATAACTTCTAGAGACGTGACCGAATGCTACTGAAAATGGTTCCAGATTTTGTTGGGATGTGCAGAATTAGTCTGAACTAAGGAAAACTAAAGGTTAAAATGACAGCACTTTATAATAAACATGCTCTAAGTAGGACATATGCTACAATGGCCCGTTAATGGCCGTTTAATAAACAACAAACCTCTTACCAATTATACAGGGTGGTCTTATGTATCCACGTACTTGTCACAATACGCTCTTCAAGTGTAAATGGGCTTACGTTAGCCATATTTCTCTGAAATAAGAAGAAACAAATTTATAATGCATGCGTAATTGAATATAACGTAATGACATATGGATGGGTAGGGACTTACGGGCCACCCTGTACACTCAACAGATACACCAACAGTGAATATTTGTTCCAACTGTGAAGTCTGTAGCTCAACAGACATGAAGTTACGAGTTAAAAACCGAAAATATCAAATTTTGAAACAAAGTATCGTCTTAATAATTCGTAATGGTTTTCAGTATAGCTGAGATTTGTTAACACTGGAGACAGAAAGGAAGGTAGATTCAGAATACGCAATACAACATTGATATTTTACACTTAAAGAATGTATGGTGCCTTACGTGTATGATACGTTATATGTATGATAGATACCTTATGCGTATGATACGTTATATGTATGATAGATACCTTATGCGTATGATACCTTAGGTGTATAATAGATACCTTATATGTATGATACCTTAAGTATATAATAGATACCTTACGTGTATGATAGATACGTTATATGTATGATACCTTACGTGTATGATAGATTAGATACCTTACGTGTATGATAGATACCTTACGTGTATGATAAATACCTTATATGTGTGATACCTTACACGAACGGTTTTATGAAATGGTTTTATTTTACATGTTTGTTCAAGTTGAATAAGGAGAACAAAAATGAAGCTATAAAAATAAACAATGAAAAGTTGTAAGAATTATAGATGTGTGACTGCTCTAAAAGTAAGCCTTGTTAAACCAAGACATTATTTTAATAGTTAAAGTGCCATCGGTCAAATATCTTTCTGTTCGTTTGGAAAGTGTGTTAATAGTCAAGGTTATGTTACCCCTTTCCTCACTATAAGTAACAAGATGCTGTTGTTTGTCGCTTTTAAATTGGAAGTACCCGTGAGAGAAAGCAAAGACGACGTGCATCACAACAACCACAGACGTCTGCCATACCCAATGCTAGAGATCTTTCGCTCAGAACACGAGTTTTGTGAATACGACAAGCATGGGCAGTTGTTATTTATCATCAGTTTTCACGAACAACCACTGTTAGGGTGAATCACACTGAAGAAGTAAATTGTAATTATTTAACGTCAGAAAGCGTGTTAAAATTATGTCGTACTTTTTAACAGACTGTTAATTTCGTGGAATGTTTGTAAGTGGCAATATGTCGTTTACTATAGGTCGCTTTTAATTAGACGTGCAGTTTAAATTATATACGCATCGGAACCAGTTTTTTGCTTGTTAACTTGTACACTGATTAGATTAAAACATAAACTGGCTAAGCCTAATATTCTATTCTTCACGGTATGTATGTTATTTCACTATGCACTGATGGCTTAATGCTTGTCAGGTCAAATATAGTTTTACAATAATATCAGTACCACCTGAAACATGTAAAAAGCCAATGAACAATGTTCCTTTCAGACTCGTAACTGAACCTTCGGTATTAGTTTTAATATACTTTTTGGGTTTCATCCTCTTGTTTTTTTGGTCGTCATGATGGAAGAATTAGGTTACGTCGTTAGCGAGCATCTGTTAGTAATGGAGGTCACGCTTGCGTACATAATTGGAAAAAAATAAACATTCCAAATAAGCATCGCTAACTGAGAGTTCCGAAACTAGACGGGTAATCTATCAGTAAACACGTCAACTGGAAGTCCTCAGATGTTTTAATATAATTAACTTGTAGTACACGCCAGCAAGAAATATTTCCCTAGATTACCGTAACTGTCACATTAGATGCACCAAATATCTGATACAGTTCTTAACATTGTATAAGAGCTGAAGTAAATACGCTTACAACTTTAATTTGGTTCACTATCTTCTGTTTTGCTGTATCTAAACAGCTCGGTATGACGTGGTGTGTATCGAAAAGAATAGTTTAAATAAACGAGTTTTTAATATTTCACAGTATGAAAACATTCAAATTCAAATACGTTAGAAATATTTATTTTTTTATGTCGCAGAAGATGTGAATATTACGTATATATATATTTATAGAAACCACCCACAAGGCAGTTCACTATAAACACCTTTTATAGGGGTGTTTCGAAGCAACGAGTGGGTTTTTAATAAGACAATGTTCGCCCTGCAGTCGACTAAAGCCTACCTGTCTGAACCTCCCTTCTCGTCATTGTCGTCCAGTGTGCATTTATATAATTATTTATCAAACGAAATTTTAATAACAGATATTTCAAACTAATAACATTTCGGGTGACCTAGTGTAGGTAATCCAGTTTGCCTAATAAATATAGTTTATATTAAATTGAGTTTCAGTTTGTTTTTTTAAGAACAGAAATGTTTGAAGAATTATTTTCATTGTTCGGCGTAAATTAGTTAAGTAATTATATACACGTGAATGTGCCTAAATTAGACAAATATATGTCTCCTACACTTTGAGGGTTTTTAAAATCTAGTGAGTATTGTTTGTAAAGTTAGGCCTATCACATTGTGATGGTTAATCTTTTATTCAGATATAAAACTAGAACTTGTAATTCAAGAAATAAAACGTTTCTTTTAACATTAAGTGTGTTGGATTTTGTATATATATTTTTAAACCGAATAATTTAAATACAAAATGCCAACAGATATAAACCGTTATAACGGTAACATGTCACACGTTCTGAAATTGCCCCGTGTTATCTTCCTGACTGTGCGTAGTTTTTAGTATATCGGTGTTGCTTTTTCAATTCAGTTACGTTTTGGTGAAAGTAAAACGCAATGTTTCGAGTACAGTTATATCAAAAATTTGATTCCAGACATGTATATAAAATCTAGTATGTGATATTAACAGCTCTAAAACCTGTATTACAAAGACAGCTGGTAAGGGTATTAGAACTTAATCAAAATAAATTACTGAACAACATCTCGACTTTCTCAGATCATCTCCTGGTAAACAAAAAGAGAACTTGAAAACTGACTGTTGCCGTGCGCGTCTTAGGGAAGAGAGTGTAAACAGGTACGGGATTGTAGGGGGCGTAGCAGTTAGATGATAGGTTGTCAGTTTGTATATGTATGAAGGTGTACCTTTATATATTGGTTTAAGTTGTGTAATTAGGGCTTCTTTGATTTTGAATTTGTATGTATTTGTTTCCCTACTTAGTATCTGGGTATTTTTTATGGTTATGTTGTGTTTATTTGATTTGCAGTGTTCAAAAATGTGTGAAGATGTTTTTTAGTGTTCTTAAAATCTGGTTTCCTTTTTTCTGTTTGTTTCTTCAATATAGAAGTAGTGACAGTTGTTGCATTGTATTTTATAAATTATGTTTGTCAGTGTGGTTTTTACATAGTATAGACCTGGTTTTTGAATCAATTTGGTGTGTACTGGAATGTTGTGTTTTGGTATAAGATTTTTCCAAATATTGGTTATTTTTTGCTGATATTGGAAATATATTATATGCAGCAGAGTTTGGTTTTGGAAATTTGTTGTATATTGGGATTAATTGTTGTAGGTGTGTGCTTATAATTTTTTCAATGGTTTTTAAAGGAAATTTGTTAATGTTGATGAAGTATTGTGTTATTTTCTTTATTTCATCGTTAACTTTATCAGGTGAACATAGTTTTGTGGTTATGTTTTTTTGGCTTCTTTGTATGTTGAGTTTTTGTTTTGTTTCACGTGCTGAGTCCTGGGAAATGTATAGTGAGCTATTTTTTGTGGATTTCTGTTTTGGACTGTGTATTGGTTCTTGTGATTATAAGGAATGCTATTTGTTTAGTTTTCTCGTGTTCACATGTGAACTTGATGTTGATGTATAGAGTTAACGTGCTTGATAAACTAAGTGTGTGTTCTGTAGGAATTGTACCATTAATATTTCTGAACCAGTAAAGTGGTGGGTGTGTAAGGCTGAATTGACCGCTTGAGATTTAGTCTATGTCATGAAAATTTTGGCAAGAACTGGTGACACAGGATTGCTCATATTTAAGAAAACTAAAGTGTTATTCTTGAGAATAACAATTTTACTTCGAGTGGGTTTCTAGTTGTCATGAAATCTGTAATAACGTAGTCGGGTATTGTTCAATCTTTTGTTACTGACAATTTAACAACACTTCCTGACAATACTCTGTATTCTTTGTGGTAAACTCTAGTCAATAAATAATCTTTATACATAAGACACGACATGAGGATTTTCTTAGAAGAATATACACTTGCTGCATGTTATAAATGTGTCTATTTGCCTTTAGGACACGACGTTGGGATTTTCGCAGACATTGCGTATATTAATTTCTTTCAGGATCTTGGCCTTGGTTGTAGTTTTATTGTTGTTCCATACAGGTTGTTTTAAAATGCCGTTCACCAGGCCAGATCGTCGTCCAGTATGTTAGTGAGACGGCACCTGGCGTAAATGAACTGAATTTAATAAATACTGGAAAAGCAAGGTCTTTTGAAGGAGAAACTAAAAATAAAAATCAGCTGTATTACTTACTAGTTTCAGAAAAGCAAGATTACCAACGTGATGTATGTCTCATTATGTATTCAAAAGTTTCGTAACAACGAATGGAGAAATACTAGGACTAATTTCGATAATGTTCGCCCTTCATCACTCTAACCCTTGAATTACTCAAATTATTTTCTCTCAGATTATGTCTGCTCTTTAAAAATATACAACAAACATTGATGAAAAAGTTCTTTCATAAATGTAATGACTGCCATGTCCTCATTTTACAAGGAAAGCTGTATAGTTGGATAGGTGTTTCTTCAATACTGAGGGCATTTAAACGTTAAATATATCGGATTCTTTTAATAGATGTTTTACTTTCCATGTTATGTAAACATTTTTAATTTGTATCTTGTATAGTAATGTAATAACCAGCAATAAAACAATTACTGCAATTGAAAATTGACAGATAACTTTTGGGTAAACATAAAAATTGTCATTATTTCAATGCTTAAGGCACAATTTTTATGACAGAAAGTAAGGTGAGGGTGCTATAAAGGTGTTTTGTTCTGTCATACTTCTTGGTGGTAGAAAGAGTCACATGAGACTTTTCTTAAATGTGGGGAAAGACTATATTTTTAAAACCATTTAGTTAATTAGGAAGAACAAGGATCTGTCTGTTCAGGAATATCATGTATTTGGTTTTTGAGTGGTTTGTGAACAAACATGTTAAATTTCTACCAGAATTTCAGGTTTTGACTGCAGCAAAGTTAGAGAGTGTAGGTAATAGTATAAGTCAATAGAGGTAGTGCACCGCAACTTGTATAAACATGTAGGAATGTCTTCTCATAATGCTTAGTGTAATGCTACTGTAAAAGTGCTGTTTATTTAATTCATAGCATTAGTGTACTGAGATTTTGGTTCATGTATTGTGGATAAAGTGAACCGTAGAGTTAGTGATACATTTCTTCACTGTTTGAATCCATCAAGATCTATGTATGTACCTGCTAACTGGTGTACTTGTTGGATGGTGAAATAAAAACTCGTTTGAAACAAAGGGTAGGAAATTGTACCTCTTATTTTTATCTTAACAAAATAAATGTTAAAAGTACAATAAAAAGACCTAAAGGTACAAAACTGAAATGAAAAATTCTATTCTATATAAAATTAAATGGGGATCTAATCCCCCCCATGACCCTTCTTATTTTATCCTGTATCACTGTATCAAGTTTAGTGTTGGTTGATTAAGAAATATGGAAGTGTATAAGTAAGATATATACCAACACAAATACACATTAACATTTATTTATACAGAAAATGGAAGGTCTAGCCCCCAACCCCTTCATGACCTTTCTTATATCAGCCTGTATCACTGTAAAGTTTGGTGTTATTTATCAAGAAATGTGGAGAAATATAATGAACAGACATGAAATGATAAATGTGTGACAATGTACATTTTTGTTCCCTGACACAAAGTGCTTTATGTAGGAGGTATGAGCAAAGTAGACAGTATTTGTTAAGCATGCATATGTATTTTAAGTGTAAAAATATAATTAATTTTACTGGACAAATACATTAAAGCTGTGTAAACATGCATTGTGTGTTTGTATAATGGGAAAATTAATGTACTGGTAGATCACTGTGACATTGTTAGTGTGTATTTGATGTGTAATAGAAATTTAGACATAATAAAACTAGATCTAATTTTGCTTTTTTCACTATGCAATTAACACAAGTTTTTGAGTAAAGTTAACTTAAACATTTACTAAGAGAAGATATATAATGCAGAAGTATAGTGAAAGGTTTTTGTTAATATTGTACTTCTGAATGTGTTTTATGATGATAATTATGGCTTTATAAGCACAAGTTAGGCTAAAGCAAGTGACATTTTTTTAATAAAGGAAGTTATGTCTGAACATCCATTAGAAAATGCTATGAAGTACACATCACTTCTGACATTCTAAAGTTGTGTTCTGTTCTTACTGTTGCTCTGTTATGTGAAGTCACCTATAATTGTCATTCATGACCATTTGTAGTTTTTACTACATGAGAACTTAGGTCATTCAACTGGTGGTGATGAGCTATGAACTCTCGGGTGCATGTCTGTTATGTGGTGGGAAACAATGAAAGACTTCGGTTATATGGCATGGGTCAAGAGTCAGGTTTGCAATATGAAGAATTGTTCTTTAACCTTCTGAAGATGTCCTTTCCAGTCAGTAATTTAAGTGACTTCCCTTAAACCTGGAAAACCTTGCCTTAGATGAGGAAACTTGTTTATGTTTAAGAATTGTTCTGTACCTTTTGTTGACGAGTTTTTGTATGAAACATGTTATTCCTAATATTTTAATAGATTACTTTGATAAGTTTTGTGCAAAAAAACAACACGTATTTCATTACAAATAGCCCCTCAATGGCACAGCAGTAGGTCTGTTGACTTAAAATGCTAGAAACTTGGTTTCATTGCTCATGGTGGGCAGATTATGTAGTTTTGTACATCCTTACAAACAAACAAATTGAAGATTTTAAGAAATGACAGACTGAGTGAACTACTAGTAAGATCAGCTAAGCCAGTTTAAATGACAGACTGAGTGAACTACTAGTAAGATCAGCTAAGCCAGTTTAAATGACAGTAAGTCACATGTAACATCAGTTATCCAGTTTAAATGACAGTAAGTCACATGTAACATCAGTTATCCAGTTTAAATGACAAATTTAGTGAACTACTTGTGAAATCTGTCAGTAAATTTGATTGAAAGAATAAACTAAGTTACTTGTAAGAACTTTTAGTTTAAATGATGGTGAGTGAGCCACATGTAACATCAGTTATCCAGTTTAAATGACTGTGAGTAAGCCACATGTAATGTCAGTTATCCAGTTTAACTGACAGTAAGTAAGCCACGTGTAACGTAGCTATTCAGTTTAACTGACAGTGAGTAAGCCACGTGTAACATCAGCTATGCAGTTTAAATGACAGTGAGTAAGCCACGTGTAACATCAGCTATTCAGTTTAACTGATGGTGAGTATGTCACATGTAATGTCAGTTATCCAGTTTAAATGACAGTGAGTAAGCCACATGTAACGTCAGTTATCCAGTTTAACTGACAGTAAGTAAGCCACATGTAACGTCAGCTATTCAGTTTAACTGACAGTGAGTAAGCCACGTGTAATGTCACCTATGCAGTTTAAATGACAGTGAGTAAGCCACATGTAACATCAGCTATTCAGTTTAACTGACAGTGAGTAAGCCACGTGTAACGTCAGCTATTCAGTTTAACTGACAGTGAGTAAGCCACGTGTAACGTCAGCTATTCAGTTTAACTGACAGTGAGTAAGCCAGTGTAACGTCAGCTATTCAGTTTAACTGACAGTGAGTAAGCCACGTGTAACGTCAGCTATGCAGTTTAACTGACAGTGAGTAAGCCACGTGTAACATCAGCTATGCAGTTTAAATGACAGTGAGTAAGCCACATGTAACATCAGTTATGCAGTTTAAATGACAGTGAGTAAGCCACGTGTAACATCAGCTATTCAGTTTAACTGATGGTGAGTAAGTCACATGTAATGTCAGTTATCCAGTTTAAATGACAGTGAGTAAGCCACATGTAACGTCAGTTATCCAGTTTAACTGACAGTAAGTAAGCCACATGTAAAGTCAGCTATTCAGTTTAACTGACAGTGAGTAAGCCACGTGTAACGTCAGCTATTCAGTTTAACTGACAGTGAGTAAGCCACGTGTAACGTCAGCTATTCAGTTTAACTGACAGTGAGTAAGCCACGTGTAACGTCAGCTATGCAGTTTAACTGACAGTGAGTAAGCCACGTGTAACATCAGCTATGCAGTTTAAATGACAGTGAGTAAGCCACATGTAACATCAGTTATCCAGTTTAAATGATAGTGAGTAAGCCACATTAACATCAGCTATTCAGTTTATTTGACGGTGAGTAAGCCACATGTGACATCAGCTATTCAGTTTAACTGACAGTGAGTAAACCACATGTGACATCAGCTATTCAGTTTAACTGACAGTGAGTAAACCACATGTAACGTCAGCTATTCAGTTTTACTGACAATGACTGAGCTACATGTAACATCAGCTATTCAGTTTATTTGACGGTGAGTAAGCCACATGTGACATCAGCTATTCAGTTTAACTGACAGTGAGTAAACCATATGTAACGTCAGCTATTCAGTTTTACTGACAATGACTGAGCTACATGTAACATCAGCTATTCAGTTTTACTGACAGTGACTGAGCTACGTGTAACGTCAGCTATTCAGTTTAACTGACAGTGAGTAAGCCACATGTAACTTCGATTAGCTGGTTTAAATGACAGTAAGTCATCCTGTATTGTTGTCTTCTCATGTTAGTTATGCTAGTGAACTAGTAAACATACTTTATGGTGGTAAAATAGCTTTGTTCAACTGGTACCAGATTTCATGATAAATATTTGTAACTAAAAATATAGAATACTTAGATTTAACATATTAAAAAGAATCTTATATAAACCTTAAACTACCTGAGGAGTAAACTTTTGAGAATGATATGTAACACTTTCATACATTTATTCAATTGTATATAGTGACCTTTTAACATACTGTTCACGAGCATGTTGCTCATTTTTTAAGATCATGTGTAACTGTATTTGAACTCTATTGGTTTATTTATTGGTTAGATTTAAGAAGAATGATAAATTTAGGTTGTTGATTTGGTAGATGTTAGACAAATGAATTCAAAGTGAAAAATCTCTTTTTATTGGATTGAAAAGCATTTGTTAAATGTTTAGAAACCATTTGACTGGAATCAAATATACAGAAATAACAGAAATTAGTAACTCATTTTTGAATAGATGTTGTGGACATTATCCCAGAGTTAACCTATGCTAAGTGATAGGTAACTGGTACACTTGTAAAGTTGTGGGTACAATCACTAAGTTGTATGTACCTGGTACACTGAAAAACTGTAATAATTCTGATCTATGAGTGTACTATTAGAACCAGTATATTAAGAAATATTGTGTAATTTATTACAGTGTTTGTACTATTAGAGCTATTATATTGTGAAATATTGTGTAATTTATTACAGTGTTTGTACTATTAGAACCAGTATATTGTGAAATATTGTGTAATTTATTACAGTGTTTGTACTATTAGAACCAGTATATTGTGAAATATTGTGTAATTTATTACAGTGTTTATACTATTAGAGCCAGTATATTATGAAATATTGTGTAATTTATTACAAGTTTTATGTAGTATGTAGCTTAGTGTGCATTATTTTTCATATCTACAATGTGTCTTTTAATGTGTTATATGTTACATTTCACGTGTACAGTGTAGCTTACAATTTTATGCATTACATGTTATATATTTTCACACCATTTTACTTATTGTCTTATGTCCTATATGTTTTGTATACCTTATAGTTTAAACGTGTTACATATTACATTTTCTGTATACAGTATAGCTTATATGTTATATGTTACCTGTTTTGTATGTACAGTGTAGCTTATTGTGTTTTACTGATTATGCTTTAAATACAGTATGTCATGTTTTATGTATTATTTTTTTTATTTTTCAAAATGCTATGAATTTATTTGCTGCAATATTTTTATTTCAGTATTACACATTTGTAACCTTCGTAACAGTAAATAAAAGTTACCTATTTGGAATTCTGATTTCATTGACATCAGTATAACATTACTAAGTGGTAAGCATTGTCATGGTAGGTAACACTTTATACATTGTTAATACTGGCATTATGAGAATGATGGAGAATCATCACAGTTACCAAATAGGTATTTTACTTCTGATTGTCACAGTGTCCTTTTTTCAGGATAGAGTAGATAACTTGTAGCAGATTCATATGATGTTTATTCACCAAACACCTGACCTATAAGGCTAACTTCTCAGCTATTAACTCCCAGTGCAGATTGTGATGACACATCTTCATTGAAAATCTGAGTTTTTAGTACGTTATCTAGCGACCTTATAAATACGTGTAACCTTGTATCAGTGCCCACACCATAAGCTAAACTTGGTTTATCAGGAAATGAAAACAAAGAACCTTCAGTAATCTGCTAGATCAAAATCCTATGATTTTAGCTCTGAATAGGGCTCTAACACAGAATTCTCAGCTCAACGTTTACTAGTCAAGAAAAATTCCACCCTATGTCGTTATAGAAAAATGTATTAAATTCTTTAAGGAGTCACATGCCAACCTAAACTTTGTTAGGAACTTCCTTATTATTTTTTTATTTCTTAGTATAGAGTACGTGTTGGGTGTACAAGTTTTTTCTAAGTTATGATTCAACTATGTTGATCAAACTGTGTGACAGTATGTCTAGTAACAGTAAACCATTCCTGTTTCATACATTTGTTTTTCAGGAGAACTCTTACTGTATTATATTGGTATAATTCATTTTATGTACATCTTATAGCACTGAATATTTTTGTAAGAAATAAATAAAAACCCTATAATATGAGCTATGTTGAAAGGTGGACCTTCCTGCTGGGGCACATTGAAAATAATGTAGTAATCAAATGAGTGATATATATAAAGGTGGTTTAGTCATATCATGAAAGTTATCAGGTTTTTCAGGAAATGTATATTTCTCTATGTACCATTGTAAATATCTCAGTTTCAGGACCGTGTAATTGATGGCAAGAATGTATGTGAAAATGTGTGAGGAATATTTTACTTTAGAAATGGCTAAATATGTGTAACTATATAAAACAATATTAAGTAAAATTAGGGTGGCACCTGGAGACTGATTGAAAAATATATGGTGTACTAAACAAATAATAAGATTAGGTAATGTAGTCTTCATATTACATGAAAAATAAGCAAACTATAAAAATGATTTTTCTGACAGAAGTGAAACCATTGGACAGAGACCACTGATGTCAGATTAATTCCAAGAGGTTGAACACTGTTTATATTAGCAATCGAATAAGCTTCTTTTGTTTCTCTGTCTGCTCTAGTTCTGTTTCAATGATAGTAACATCATTAATGGAATGATCGGGTTAGTTAAAGTGACTTTTGTTGTTATTCAAAACTTTGGTTTTGGTGATCTGTTTTCTTTCTCTTTTTATACAAAACAAAAATTAATTTATAACACTACCTGCATTTTCTGAATGTTGAGTGTATGTGTTTTTCTCTTTTGCTGTAACTAAAGTTGAAATCTGTGAAAACAAGCTACTTGAAGCTGCTACTGTCCACATGATGTTAAAATAGAAGTCCTAACTGATATTAAGAAATATTAATCAACTTAAAATGAAAGTGCACATTTAAAGCTTTTGATATAAATTGGAAGAAGGAAGGCATAAAATCTGAAGAAATGCCCCTCCGGACCTCATGAGATCCACGTTGAGGTGAAAGGAATTTTAAGGTTTGGTGCCACATTATATGTATTTTTGTTGTGAACTGGAGTAATACTATAAAACATTAACTTGTGTGATTTAATGTAAAAAGTGTACATCTTAAGATTCTGGTCAATTTTAATTGTTTTGTCATTCTATAGGTGGCCATTAAAACCATAAAGAAGTCCAAAATAGAAAATGAACAGGACCTAGTTCGGATCCGACGAGAAATCCAAATAATGTCATCAGTGCAGCATCCTCATATAATTCATATATATGAAGGTATGATTAGGTGTTCCATTAAGAGTAGTCTAATATGTTATGGAGAGGGTATGGTGTTGGGAAACATGTTAGTACAACAATAAGAGGGTATGGTGTTGGGAAACAGGTAAGTACAGAAATGAGAGGGTAGTGTTGGAAACAGGTTAGTAGAGAAATGAGAGGGTACAGTGTTGGGAAACAGGTTAGTAGAGAAATGAGAGGGTACAGTGTTGGGAAACAGGTTAGTAGAGAAATGAGAGGGTACAGTATTGGGAACAGGTTAGTACAGCAATAAGAGGGTACAGTATTGGGAACAGGTTAGTACAGCAATAAGAGGGTACAGTATTGGGAATAGGTTAGTATAGAAATGAGAGGGCACAATGTTGGAAAACAAGTTAGTACAGAAATGAGAGGGTACAGTGTTGGGAACAGGTTAGTACAGCAATAAGAGGGTACAGTATTGGGAACAGGTTAGTACAGCAATAAGAGGGTAAAGTATTGGGAACAGGTTAGTACAGCAATAAGAGGGTACAGTATTTGGAACAGGTTAGTACAGCAATGAGAGGGTACAGTATTTGGAACAGGTTAGTACAGCAATGAGAGGGTACAGTATTTGGAACAGGTTAGTACAGCAATGAGAGGGTACAGTATTGGAAACAGGTTAGTACAGCAATGAGAGGGTACAGTATTGGAAACAGGTTAGTACAGCAATGAGAGGGTACAGTATTGGAAACAGGTTAGTACAGCAATAGGAGGGTGGTACAGTATTGGAAACAGGTTAGTACAGCAATAGGAGGGTACAGTATTGGGAACAGGTTAGTACAGCAATGAGAGGGTACAGTATTGGGAACAGGTTAGTACAGAAAGGAGAGGGTACAGTGTTGGAAAACAGGTTAGTACAGAAACGAGAAGGCACAATTGGAAAACGAGTACAGAAATGAGAGGGTACAGTATTGGGAACAGGTTAGTACAGCAATAGGAGGGTACAGTGTTGGGAAACAGGTTAGTATAGAAATGAGAAGGCACAATGTTGGAAAACGAGTACAGAAATGAGAGGGTACAGTATTGGGAACAGGTTAGTACAGAAATGAGAGGGTACAGTATTGGGAACAGGTTAGTACAGCAATAAGAGGGTACAGTATTTGGAACAGGTTAGTACAGCAATGAGAGGGTACAGTATTTGGAACAGGTTAGTACAGCAATGAGAGGGTACAGTATTGGAAACAGGTTAGTACAGCAATGAGAGGGTACAGTATTGGAAACAGGTTAGTACAGCAATGAGAGGGTACAGTATTGGAAACAGGTTAGTACAGCAATAGGAGGGTGGTACAGTATTGGAAACAGGTTAGTACAGCAATAGGAGGGTGGTACAGTATTGGAAACAGGTTAGTACAGCAATAGGAGGGTACAGTATTGGGAACAGGTTAGTACAGCAATGAGAGGGTACAATATTGGGAACAGGTTAGTACAGAAATGAGAGGGTACAGTGTTGGGAAACAGGTTAGTACAGAAACGAGAAGGTACAATTGGAAAACGAGTACAGAAATGAGAGGGTACAGTATTGGGAACAGGTTAGTACAGCAATAGGAGGGTACAGTGTTGGGAAACAGGTTAGTATAGAAATGAGAAGGCACAATGTTGGAAAACGAGTACAGAAATGAGAGGGTACAGTATTGGGAACAGGTTAGTACAGCAATAAGTGGGTACAGTATTGGGAAGAGGTTAGTACAGCAATAAGAGGGTACAGTATTGGGAACAGGTTAGTACAGAAATGAGAGGGTACAGTATTGGGAAACAGGTTAGTTTAGAATTGAAAGAGCTTGGTGTTGAGAGTACTTCAGTGTGGGATTGAAAGGGTGGTGTTGTAGCATTCGATTAGTTGAAACTAGACAGAAATCTGTAATAATATTATACATTTCTTATTCCAAATTTTTAACATTTCCAAGGTTTAAATGGAATTTGCTTAATATAAGGAATGTTGAATGAAAATTATTAGACACAGAGTTGCATTAATTTTTGGGATGTTAATGTTTAACTACAATACTAGTTAGTAGAAACATTTAACCACTTAAAGAAAATAGAGAAGTGTGTCTCACATATTCCAAAGTACAGTATTGTGTCACAGAGCTTGATACTGAACATTTAAACAAGTGTCAGACAGCTTTATTTTGGGATAATGAATTTAATATCTCCACAAGCAATTATAAAAAACATTAAAATTAATCAACTTTCTCACAGAGTTATGAAACTATATCACATTTTCACACAAACCTGTTTATAATACATCAGCAATCATAAGTCTGTTTTATATTCCACACCAACTTATAATTAGAGTACAACTTAAATTACCTTTCTTAGCCAGTAAGTACTGGTGAGAAAGTTTGGCCATGCAACAGTCAATTAGGAATTGGCTTCCTTTTTCTGTATATTTAAAATTACATTAATTATTGTTTAATGAGAAGAAACATTGGTTTTTGATGTCACTGTTTTGTTGTTGTAAAGAGCTGTGGGGTCTTTCAGGGGTTAAAGTATTATGAACTTGCGTAAAACAAAATAATAACTTGGTTGCAGTCAGTTTTGAATTAAATAACACTTCTCTTCTTGAATTCACATAAATGGGTTTGTTAAATGTAACTTTTAGTACTTAGGTTAACCAGGGAGGTCATCCATTTTGTCTGCAAGTTGCTCAAAACCTTAGTATTATTTATATAGTCACATAAATAAAAACAAGGGAAGTTTGTTGAGTCAATTAAGGGATGAGAGACAGTCCATTAACATTGTTCTGTTAATACCCTTCATGTTACTTGTGTGATAATTATCATACCATGGCATCATTTCCACTTCCTTTACACTTATATAACCAGCACATGTCAAAGATGTATCAAAACAAAAATAAAATAAAAATGAAAAGTCTGAAGTCTGTTTTTTCCAGCTGATAAATTTGATATATTGGGATGAGGATGTTATTCCATCTATGATACCGAACTGATGTGTTTTGTTGGTAGTATTAACCAGAAACAAACATAAACATTAATATCACTGCTATTGTAATAGTTGTGATTATATCCAAATATTATCATTAAATTACATCTCCACAATCTCGGGCTTATCTGTGAAAATGTTGAAATAATTTGAAACAAAACTATCACACATGTTTACTATACATGTATTAACTTTCCAAGGTTTATTTCTTGCCATATCAGGTAGTTTAATTTCTACATATTTGTTTATTTTCACTCTTGATAAAATAAGTGTCTTCACCACCTTTTGCTTTATTATTCTTCACTCCAGTGTTTGAAAATAAAGAGAAAATAGTGTTAGTGATGCAGTATGCTAGTGGTGGAGAACTGTATGATTATCTCAGTGAGAAGAAAGTTCTCTCTGACAATGAAGCTCGGCGTTTGTTTCGTCAAGTTGTTACAGCTGTATATTATTGTCATAAGGTAAGTTTAAAATTTGACTAAATACATTCATGTAATTTAATCATTTTGGTTCTATAGTAGATTGGTTTATCAATTTTTTAAAATTTTAGGATGTATTTAATTCAATGGAGAAACAATGAGAAATATGGAAACCAGATTTGCAGAACACAGAGAAACACCTTTGCATGTTTCTCATACTATAAATCAAATCCACACAACATAACCACAAAAAACACCCATATAGTAAGTAGGCAAATAAATCTAAATAATGCAAAATCAAAAACACCCTGCTTATACAACAATTAAAACTAAAATTAAACCACTATAAAGGAACACCTTTAAACCTACACTAATTAATAACCTAACATCTAACTGCAACACCCCTACAATCTCGCACCCATTTACACTCTTGTTCCTAAAACTTGTGTCCAGCAACGATCAGTTGCAAACTCTCACTCTTAATCTGAAGATAACCTAAGAAAGTCGAAGCATTGTTCTGTACTTTATTTTAATTAAAGTTTTAATACCCATACCAGTCGTCTTTAGAACACATTGTTACTTCAAATGCTTTACTGGACTGGAAAGGCCAACTTCAGGTGACTGACGGTGGTTCTTGAACTTACTCGTTAGTCTTCCTGGCGGGTTATGATCATTATTATTATGATAGAGTAAATAGTTTATAACTTTGAAGACTGGATGTCACCATTGGTTTTTACACCATTTTCTGTTTTAATTGCTGTTTTGTTTTTACCTTCATTTATTTTTACAAATTGTACTCCATTTACTTGACTTTTATCTTTTTACTGGACATTTGGCTACACTCTATTATGATTTTGCTGAGTGTCTTTTAAAACTTTTATTCCATTACATTTTGATAATAGCTACTATGACACATAACCTGGAACCAGGACTGGAAAGACCAACTTCAGGTGACTGACGGTGGGTTTTGAACCTGCCTGTTAGTCTTCCTGGCGGGTTATGATTATACCTTTTTGCTAGAGTAAATACCTTACAACTTTTTACACTTTGCCTTCTATCTTAACATTGTAGACTAGGTGTCAACATTGGTTTTATACTTTTTTGTTTTACCTTCATTTCCATTTATGTCTTTTATAGTATTTTTACATTTTTACCA
Organism: Carcinoscorpius rotundicauda; assembly: GCA_011833715.1. Classification (NCBI taxonomy): domain Eukaryota; kingdom Metazoa; phylum Arthropoda; class Merostomata; order Xiphosura; family Limulidae; genus Carcinoscorpius; species Carcinoscorpius rotundicauda. The sequence goes on along the minus strand of CM022391.1, from coordinate 180,091,593 downwards.
GATGTTTGGTGCAGATAGCCTCGTAGCTTTGTGCCATAAAACACTAAATCAACCAATCAAATGCTTTACTAATCATCAGGAATAATGTCTGTTTCAACTGTCTAACTACATAGAAATCCATAGAACTGACTTAACTTGTATGTTTTTATATGGAAAAGAATAAGCATTCATTTCATTTTTCATCAACTTGAGGTATGCAATACTTAAGCAAATATTTTATGTAAGTTATGCATACATATGGTTTGTGATACTTTTCCAGACAGAGATCATTCTTGATTACGGTGTTTACTGTTGTTTAGGGCATATGAATGACTTTTATCAGTGACCTTTCTGTTTCTAAATACTTACAAGATACCACACTTTTCTCACTGTTGCTAGGGTTCAACTTGTTGCAAGTCCCAAACCCCAAAATGATCCACAATCCTTTAGCTTTCTATACATTTAAATACAATGTATATATATCCACATCTCGATATATCTGAATCACATACATGAAAGTAATTTTACAAATTCTATTTATGAATACTTTGTACACAGAAGGAGGTTTCACACCCTTTCAGAAGAAACCAGTATTCAGTAAAATCACACTACATGTGAAAAGTTGAGATGTGTTAAAATGTAGATCTTATATATACTATTCAAACTTAATTTTATGTTGGCTGTGGTTGTCACAGGACTTGTGAATTTGGATATTCAAAGTTGTTTTTAATATGAAGTAAACAACCCTCTGTACTTTTAAAAAGTATTAGCCAGTAGCCTGAAGGTGGAGTTCATGTATTTAATGGAACCATTTTAGTTAGATATTTCAATGTACTGTTCATTATTTTATTAGAAGAACCACACATTGGTCATAAACATTGTTGATGCAAGAATAATTTTTCAAACAATTCTTTTTTTTCCTTTGATTTCAGAGTAAGATCTGTCACAGAGATTTAAAGCTGGAAAACATTTTACTAGATGAAAAAGGAAATACTAAGGTATAGTACTAATTATTACCTCAACATTTTATGTTTGTATATCTGTAGTGTGTTAAGTCTTGTGAAGGTATGGAACTAATGATTACCTCAACATTTTATGTTTGTATATCTGTAGTGTGTTAAGTCTTGTGAAGGTGTAGTACTAATGATTACCTCAACATTTTATGTTTGTATATCTGTAGTGTGTTAAGTCTTGTGAAGGTGTAGTACTAATGATTACCTCAACATTTTATGTTTGTATATCTGTAGTGTGTTAAGTCTTGTGAAGGTATAGTACGAATTATTACCTCAACATTTTATGTTTGTATATCTGTAGTGTGTTAAGTCTTGTGAAGGTATGGAACTAATGATTACCTCAACATTTTATGTTTGTATATCTGTAGTGTGTTAAGTCTTGTGAAGGTATAGTACGAATTATTACCTCAACATTTTATGTTTGTATATCTGTAGTGTGTTAAGTCTTGTGAAGGTATGGAACTAATGATTACCTCAACATTTTATGTTTGTATATCTGTAGTGTGTTAAGTCTTGTGAAGGTATAGTACTAATTATTACCTCAACATTTTATGTTAAGTCTTGTGAAGGTATAGTACTAATTATTACCTCAACATTTTATGTTTGTATATCTGTAGTGTGTTAAGTCTTGTGAAGGTATGGAACTAATTATTACCTCAACATTTTATGTTTGTATATCTGTAGTGTGTTAAGTCTTGTGAAGGTGTGGAACTAATGATTAACTCATTTTATGTGTGTGTATCTGTAGTGTTTTAAGTCTTGTGAAGGTATAGTACTACTGAATACCTCAACATTTTATGTTTGTATTCCTTTTGTATGTCTTGTTGATTCTATAATATCTATCACAACCTGCTAACATCAGAAGTATTTTTTAAAGAAGTACTTTTCACTTAGTTAAATATTAACCATACAAAAACATTGCTTGTTGTTGAATTGGTGCTTTAACCTACACAAACACTGCTTGTTGTTGAATTGGTGCTTTAACCTACACAAACACTGCTTGTTGTTGAATTGGTGCTTTACCCTACATAAACATTGCTTGTTTTCTGATTGGTGCTTTACCCTACACAAACACTGCATGTTGTCTGATTGGTGCTTTAACCTACACAAACACTACATGTTCTTTATATGATGTTTATAATTATGTAGTTTAAATGATATGTATTGTATCTGTAGTTGTATTGTTTAAATATGATATCTGTAGTTGTATTGTTTAAATGATTTGTATTGTATCTTTGATTATATTGTTTAAATGATATATGTGATATCTATAGTTATATATGTTAAATAATATTATGTCAACACGTATATCATTAAAATGCTAATACCTTTATATTTAAGCTGTTACAAACTTACTGACTTACTCTAATTAACTTGGAATTACAAAAACTGTATCACCTCACTATGGAAATGAAAGGTTCTTGAATGGTAAATGGTTTCTTTGTTAGGCTTAAGAGTTAAGTATTAAAGCATATCTTTCAGATGAGACCTTAGGTCAAGAGCAGGAACTATATTTCTATGAATTTTAACTACTTGAAGTAAGTGTGATAAGTAAAACTTGACAACTTGCAAACACTGCTTGGATAATCTATCATCAACAGTGTGTGGTTAACTTGATACGGACCACGTAGGTCAAGAGTGGTACCGTAATTAATGAAAACTATAAAATGATATTCTTGATTAGTTGTAGTCAGTTTGAGTGACATCTTCAATGTAGCTTTTGTAAATACAACTTCAGAAGAATATTTCACCAGTGTTTGTCAGCTTTGTTACAATCTATTTCTATAGATGCTTAAAAATAATAAGATAAAGTAAGCTGGAGTTGGTCAGTAGAAATGAAGAAGTGACCTGTGTATTTTAAAGGTGGTATTTCTATTTTAGGGGTAAAATATTATTTCTTATAATAATACTATTAAATTGATGATAGACTTTATTTAATTTCTAGATTGCAGATTTTGGCTTATCCAATGTGTATAATGACCAACACCTTCTCAACACTTTTTGTGGCAGTCCCTTATATGCTTCTCCAGAAATCGTGAAAGGCACACCATACTATGGACCTGAGGTAAATTGATGCTAGAAAGTTACTTGGAGAAATGTGCAGTAAATGTTATGAAGGTAACAGTTGATTTAAAATAAGAATTGTAAATGTTTCTGAGTCTTCAGAAAGCAAGAAACAGGCTAGAGATAACAACAAATTGAGAAATACACGAGGTTGTATAAATCATGTCTCGAAATACAACCAAATGGATGTGTAATTCAGATAATGTGTATGTCCATCGTGACTTAGGATAACAGAGATAGAAATGTATATACTTTATGTAAAATAAGTATAGAAAGTAATTTCAAATAACATGGATATAAAAATTCAATTAATCTATTATAAAGTATATTAATAAGAAACTTTATCAGAACCTCCTCAAAATGTTAACCCCTTTCTTGTAAAGACAGTCATGACTTATTTTGCACAAATTCAACAAGCTGTTGAAAGATGTCTTCTTGGATTTTATCGCATTCTATCTGGAGTAAGGACCATAATTGATCATAGGATTAGAATGGTAAATATGATATTTCACTTGATTCCAAAGATGCTCAGTGGATATTCTGACTGTAAACAATAATAGCCATGGTTTTCACACCAATACTAATGTGGTATACTTGCATTATTTGATGGAAGCACAGCATTCTAAGATGGGTTTCATTGGCAAAAGCATCAAGTATGTTCTGTGTGTTTATTATTACCTTGAGAATATTCTCCATACCATCACACCACTTCCAGCAAATTGTAACTGTTTTAGCAACACTCTCAAAGTAACACTAAAAGTCATACTTTTCTGTTTGTTTTTGGATATCAGACATCAAAAGACATTTCTTTTAATATCTTTTTCAGTGTATGATTGGAGACTTTCATATTTTGATTGCTGTTAGAGGAATTAGTCATTTAGGACATGGTCTGTCTTATAAACTTTTTCAATAATTTTATTCTTCTGTAACCTGTCACATACTTTTTGTGGCATATATATCCCCTTGTTTGTAATGTCTCTTAACAGACATCTTTGAACAATTAGTAAAAGAAATTGTATGTTATTAATGTCAGTCCTGCTACATAGTACTTACTTCATGTACTTTTGGTTATCAGTGAAATGCTAGTTTTTAAATATTGTCAGTGACATGATTATATCTTTGCATTTACCTGACTCAAGCAATCACATAATATTTTCATGACCACTTCCTTTATGTGTGTATAAATGGGATTGTAATGAAGTATCTAGTCGATGTAGAAACAATCTGAACTATTAAAAACAGAAACATGCCTGAGGCCATGTACAAATTTATTCATTAAAACAATTTAGAAAGAAATTTTGTACACACAAAATTTACAAATGACCTGTTGCAGGCATTCTTTTGTGTTTAAGGAGTGATCACTCCCAGAACTCTGTCACTAGATGTAATTTTAATTTTTTTACAAAATGCAGCAGTATTTTGTTGTGGTATAAAGTAATTTGACTAATTATGATTTATTTTACCATTTGGAAAGATAAATTTGTCACAGGATTAATTTAACAAATTAAATCACCAGATGTAGTCATAATAAACAGATAATGACATAAAATTACAAGATGTAGTCATAATAAACAGACAATGACATAAAATTACAAGATGTAATCACAATAAACACAATAATGATATTAAATCACCATATATTGTCATAATAAACACAGATGATGTTGATAAATCACCAGGTGTAGTCACAATAAATAAGAATGGTGATGATAAACCACCAAGTGTAGTCACAATAAACATGAATGGTGATGATAAATCACCAGGTGTAGTCACAATAGACACAGGTAACGACATTAAACCACCAGATGTAGTCATAATAGATACAGGTAACGACATTAAACCACCAGATGTAGTCATAATAGACACAGGTAACGACATTAAACCACCAGATGTAGTCATAATATTTTATTTATTTATTTTATTTTACATAAACCTGGATTATCTACAAATGTACTGATAGAAACTTCTTATGTTTATTTTTGTGGCTGTACTCCATGTTGATGAGAATACCCACTTGTAAAGAAAATTATATACGTAAAAAACATCTGGTATGGGAAGAGAAAGCACTATGTAGTGGAGTAAACAACGTTTTGACCTTCATTCCAGTTAATACCAAATTTATTCAAAAACCAAGCACAAAACAGGTCTATACTATGTAAAAACTACACTGACAAACACCACACCAACATTATTTATAAAATACAATGTGATAACTGCCACGACTTCTATATTGGAGAAACAAGTAGGAAAATGGAAACCAGATTCAAAGAACATAAAAAAATCACCTTCACACATTTTCGAACACTGTATGTCAAATAAACACAACATAACCATAGAAAACACCCAAATACTAAATAAAGAAACAAACATAAACAAATGTAAAATTAAACAAGGCTTACATATACAACTCAAGCCCAAAATAAACCAGTACAAAAGAACGTCTTTATACCTATATTAATGAACATAATCCAACATCTAAGCATGCCATCTGCATTCCTACACTCATTTACACAACCACCTTCAAACGTGGTCAGCTATTGGTCAGTTACCTCTTTGTGAACCTGACAATGACCGAAAAAGGTCAAAACATTGTTCATTCTGCTATACAGTGCTTTCTCTACCCACACCAATTATTTTTTACATATACAATTTCTGGCTGTACTGTATGAACTACATAAACCTACAAAAGTGCACCAATTAATTACTATGTCATCATTAAAGTGGCAAGAGCCGTATTCATCTTTCCTCAGCAGCAAAACAACTTTTCAGAATATTTCCAGGCTTTGAATAGCTGATTTTGAGTGTAAAATTATGGCAGCAAGCCCCTTATCTGGAGCACTGTGCAGCATATTGTGAAGTTAGAAACTGGCTAAGATAAACACAGACACGTAAACGTTACTGAAATTCTGTAAAATGAAAGAGATCAGCAGAATAAACATACAGAAATGCTGCTAAAATATGTTAAAATAAGGAATATGGACAGGTAGAAACAGGAACCTTAGTCTTCCTTACTGCCAACTGTAGATGTGTAATATTATAACTGGTTCACTTCCTAAATGTTATGTGTGCACACATGATGTAAAGTGTAGCCCCCCTCAGTGTTTCCTCCAGCTGACTTGCCCTCCTGGTAAGATGTTAACACCTATCTCTGGGTACAGATGTAACCAAAATACTGTAAAATGAAGCTGACTTGGATTAACACAAGTGTGTGAATTTCATTAATATCTCAAAAATTAAAACAATGTCAGGAGTTGTTCAGGATAAAATGTAAATTTGAGAGGTCAACTAGGCTAAACCTACAAATAAGAATGAAACCTAACAACAAAGAAAGAAATGTATGTTCGCATGACATAATCTAGCAGTTACTACAATCAATCTGATCATGGAGTAGTCCAAGGTACTGTTGACTCGTTTCTGCTATGTCTGTCAGCTTGCACTTGGAGATAAGTATGTGCTCAGATGCTCTCTTTGTTTAGCTTTATGTGCAGACACTGAAAAGAATGCTATGTGCTGAAAAACGTTTTGACTTTGTTTTGTGCATGTTTTTAAAGTTTAAGAATGAGTTTAGTGTCAGGTTTTTAAAATCAGGAATGTGTCTGTTTACCAGTATAGTTTGTACTTGGTTAGATAATAAAATACAGATAAAGCAGTGAAAGTTTACTGATATTAGATATGATAGAGAAAAAATGGAGAAATGTACTCGAGGCAGTGTAGAGAGACAGAATGCATGTGGTTTAACTTAAAGAACATTTGCCTCATAATATAAAACCAAACTTTTTACAAATACGAATACTGTAGGACAATACGTACGATTTTCACTTTGATATAATAGATAGGTAGAAGTTAATATGGGGTATCAGTAGATATTGAAATATATACCGAGTTGATATAAAGCTAGAAGCTAACATGGGATTTCACTAGATATAGAAATATGTACTGATTTATTCTAAAGATACAAGTTCATGTATGTATGTATGTTTTGAAATAATGGATTCAACTAATATCTTGAAACTAAAATCATTTTTGTAGTATTTAGGAATTAAGTGTGTTTTCAACACTAACTATTAAGTTTTTTAATCACTTTAATTTTGTAATTTATGTGATGTTTTCATCAGCAGAGAACACAAATGTACGTACAATTTGTGTTATTGGTTTTTGCTTCTTTCCTCAAGGTTGATTGTTGGAGCATGGGAGTTCTTCTGTACACACTTGTGTATGGAGCTATGCCGTTTGATGGTAGCAACTTTAAACGCCTAGTCAGACACATTTCAGAAGGTGATTATTTTGAACCCAAGAGAAAGTCAGGTATGTTATGGTGAAAGTAAAACGTGACTGATGTTTATCATGTCTACTCTTTCAACATAGACAGCTTAATCTTTACCACCATTGTAATCTGGCTTTTACAATGAAACAAGTTGGAGCCAAAAAGTAAATTCCACTAACAGTGAAAGTTATTGTGCAAATAATGACGACTGTAAATCCAACTGGTTGTAATGTATGTGGAAGCAGTCAGGTGAACCCATTAATAATTCAACTAATATTCAAGTTTGTGATTATTTCATTCCATCAAAGAAACAAACTAACCACAGGCAAGCTATCCAATCAGCTTCTATAAGATATTTAATAGTAAGTGCTAATTACAGAACAAAATAGCAGGAAAGTCAGAACTCACCAGAATTGTTATGGTACCATCAGTGGGTTGAGAGATCTTTCAGAAAAACATACTTGAGATATGTTAGTAAAGGATGTGGTAAGAATGGCAAGAGAAAATCTTAAATCATTGAAGTATTTGTTGTTGCTTTTGAAAGAAAATGCCAATCTCAATAAGTAAAGTAGTAAGTATAATTGATATAGAAACTTATTTCATTGAAGTGGTTTATGATAAAATATGGTTGTTATTACAGTTTCTTAAGTATTCCATAAATAGGTGATTTTATTGCATTGTATCAGGTAGTTTTACTGCTGTTTGATGTAAAAAAAAAAGAAAAAAAAAGAAAGAAAACAACAAATGGTTAGTTTACTATACAGTTGTTATCTTTGTTAACAGAGGCCTCACCACTTATTCGTCGTCTGCTCACTGTTGACCCAGCAAAACGAGCAACCATATTCGATATTTGTACTGATGCCTGGGTTAACTTCGGCTACGATCTTTCACTGCTTCAAGTATCAGAAGATATGGCTAATCTTACACCAGTACACATTGATCTTTTACTTGCTTTAGTACCTGTGTCTCCTCCACCAGTGTGTGCCAAGATGGATGAGCAGCCATTATCAACATCCACCGGAACACAGAAGGAGCCATCACTATCTGAACATCAAGTTGGAAAAGACATTGATGAAGAAACGACAGACAATACTGTTGCTAATGGTGAACTTCTCCCATCTTCGACGTTGGACTCTGAAAGTACTAAACGTCCTGCTGAAAGATCTTTTGATGGCAGTCTTGTGAAGATTTCAAGTCTTGCCCACCAGGCTAAAAAACCACGCAAATCTGACTCTGTTGCCCAGACTGTTCACGAAGTAGGGTCACCTGCAACCAAAGAACAAGGTACGTTTTCAGTGGAAAAAAAATCGACTGGGAATGGTGATGTCATGCAAAAAACAAGTAAAGAGAGAAATACTTTGGTTACTTGTGAACAAAGAAGTACATGCACTGAACAAAGATCGTATGAAGAAAATTTAAATAGTCGATGTGATCAGAAGTCCAAGGAAAATGGCAAAAAACATGAATTGTCGAAAAAGGAAAGTACATTAGAACCTGCAGACTTTGAAGACAATGACAGTGAAATATATAATAAAAAGCAAGACCTACATGAGGTTTCTGAAAATGAATTAGCCACAGAAAAGAACAAAGAAACACTTTTAAAATCTTTCAACCAATCTAAAGGTTTTGAAGGAACTAAACTGCAAAGAAAACCAGGTAAAATTACTGTTCCTAAAACTTTTGTAAAGCCAGAAGCCAAACCATCTGCATTTTCTCCAATTCAGAAAGTCCTAAAGGCAAAGACATTGGAAAACCAAACAGGAAAAGAAATCAGTTTAGCTGGTGGAAAGTCTTCGGGAGCTACAAATACTAGCAAGTTGCAGTTTGAATTAACTGTAAACCCTGAGCCTATAGTAGCCATGAAGAATAAGCAGGAAGAAACTAAAGTTTTTAATGTTCAGACAATTGACGAAGTAACAGAAGATAAGAATGATACAAGTAATTCAGAATTGACTGCAGAAAAAATGAATGAAACAAAAAAGATAGCTGCCCGTGGAATCCTGAAAAAAAATATAGCAAAAGCCAAACTTGCTGAAAAAATGCTTTCTCAACAGGGATCTTTGAAAGTTGGGAGTGAACCGTCTACACCCTCAACACCAGGAAGTGTTGAAAGCTCAGAAGTTAGAAAAAGTAACTCTTTTTTCAAAACACCTAAACCTTACTTAAGAGAAAACTCTGAAAAGTCACCTCAAAGTAATGCTGACATTAAACTAAATATAAAAGAAGGATCTAATAAGAAATCCCAAATAAAATGTTCTTCTCAGAGCCCTTGGTCAGCAGCATCAACTTCTAATGAAGAAAATAACTTTGTTTTGGAGGAATCACAATCTTTAGAAGCTGCAAATAAAGATCATTTGGTAAAGGTTACACAGAACCATCCTAGTCATTGTCAACTATCTCCAGGTACTGAGAAGGATATGAGTAACTGGAGAAAAGCAGTTGAAGCAACTATAAGAAAACTATCTCCAGAAGCAGCTTGTGAAGATTACCAATCCACTTTAACCAATTGTCCAGAACAATCGTTTGTAAGGAGGAATTCTGGAGGTCTGGCACCCATAAAACGTAGTTACAGAAAGTTTACATTTAATAAAGATGGTACTTGCATAACAGAGACAGGCAAAGTGTATACAACTGCTGGAGAAGATGGATCTTGGACCAAGGTGGAGGAAAAAACAAGGATCACCAAGAAACCAAGTTCAGATGAAAATGATTTTGATAGAATAGAGCATTTACAGCTTAGAGAAGATACCGATGCTCGAAAATCAAATAGTGAAAGTTCTTCAGAATCAAATGACGTATTTGACAGTTGGACTGGAGAAAATGTCATTTCAAAGTTTATGAAGATGAAAAACACTTTCGGTAAAACTACCAAAGATTCATTCTCAAACAGAGAAACTAGAAGAGGCTCATTTCAACAAATGAACGAAAAGAGAGAAAAGAGACTCAATGAATTCATTAATAATGAATTAAGAAGTGAAAATTCCACAGACTGGGAATTTTCAGATTTGGAAGATGACTTTGATGTCCATTTTGATGATTCTAACCCTTTTATGTGTAGATCTCAGAGACTTTGGCAACTTCTCCACTCTGTTAATCAGTATACGGGTAACTCTGTCAGATCTGACAGAAGTCCTTCTTATTTTACTTCTGTAACTCATAGTTTGGACCATACCTCTCAGGGTTTGTGGGACAGAGATAATTTCAGTCAAAAGAGTCAACCACAAAGACATTTTTCATCTATGATAAGGTCTCTCAGTCAAGAGAGACCCCAGTCTTCAAGAGAAACTGTTTTGAAATTTGATCTTGAACCAGCAAAACATGAGCCACCTGTAAATGGTAGTGAATCTACATCTTCAAGACCTAGGCATGAGACCTGGAACTTAAAGAATGGTTACTTTTCTGCTACTGAAAGCATTTACCATAGAGACAGTGGTGTGGAAAGCACCAACGGATGTGAATCTGAAGTCTCGACGAAAACATTTAAGCCCTCCAGAATACATGAGGATGATATTGGATTAAATAGAGTATCTTTATACGGAACTGTTAGGCCCCGAACATATCAACAGTACATAAAATCTTTTACAAAAAACTTGCCAAAATCAAAAACTTCATTTAAGCCCACATCATCTACTAATGGCCAAAATATTACACAGAAGATTGGAAGTGATTCTCCTCAAGAAGAAGGGATGCCTGAAAGTGAAAGAAAAAGAGTTGAACAGTGGTTGAACATGTCTGATAATGTAAGAAGTCCTGTCTGTAAGACATCCACTAATGATAAAACACACACCCGATCACTCAGCTCAGCTTCAGATAATACATCTATTTATGGAACTATACGTCCCAGAGGTTTCATTAGATACAATCGCTCTAAAAGTGACAAAGTTGTTGACCCTGATGAGTTATGTGATGGAGTGAGCCTAGGACATGATAAGAGATCTGAGAGTATACAAGATTTAGATTTGGTGTCAGGTAACATAAATGGAAGAGCTTCAAGGTCAGTGTTCAAAACCGTTTCTGAGATGAAGGTCAACAACGAACAGAAGAGTCAAAATAAAATGGATCTGGGAGCATTCAAGTCAGAATATGCAACTGATAGTAGGAGACCTCCAATAGGAAATCCTCAACAGAGGTCTTCAGCAAAGATATGTTATACTAAGTGTTTGAGCAGTGATCCTCATGAGACTGAATTCAATAAGCAGGATGCAGAACAATTAGAAACATCAACAGAGGGTCAAGGACGCCCAGTCTTTCGTATGAGATTTTCTTTTAATCGAAACAATCCAAAAGATCGCACATTGGTTTCTTCATACCAAGGAGAACATACAGAGCCACTGGGAAGCATATGGCAACAGCAGGATACTGAAGAACAGTATTCAGCACAACAAATGTGTAGTGATACATTTTCTGATGCACCTGAAACCACACAACATGCTTCAAAAAGCATAAAGCATATTACAGTGGAAGTGGAAGATAGCAGAAAGGCAAAATCCTCAAATGTTTTGACCAGGGCAACACCCTCTGATGATAGAGTCAAAACCTCTCCTTTTGTTACCATGAAAGGGGATAGTAACCAGGAAACAGGTTCTTCCAGCCCTAGTATCTTCCACAGAGGTAAGGAGCTTATTGTTAATCCTACACCAAAACCCAATGCATGTTGCACGGACTACTGCATGGAAACTAACCTCATGCAATCAAATCTTTGGACTGACTGTGGTGTATCCCCCAAACACCTAGCAGACAAACTAACCAACATGAAAGTAGATACCAAAAGAAAAACTTCAAATATTTCAGAAAATGAAACTAATTCAGATGGTACACTAACCCCAGATAGTTTAGATGGAGTTCTTACTGAAGAAAGCCATGCGCTTAAACATGAAGGTATTTTGAATTATACAAGAAAGGGACCAGTTAGTGAAAGGATGTATTATAAAAAATTTAGGGAAAATGGTGTCTGCAAGAAAGATAGGATAAGTCTAGATAAAAGCTGTGATAGGAGTGATATAATGGATGGGATTGACAGGTCAGAGAGAAATGGACTTTGGTCGTCTTCTTCAGAAACAAATACATTTGAGCCTGTTATATCTCAAGGGAATTCAGGAAAACAGTTCTATCCAAACAATGACAGTATAACTAAAGAATCTCAACCTTACTATGACAAGTCCTTAACAGAGGAATTTGACATGCCATATTCCAGGTCTATGGTTAACACTAGCGAACTATTTTCAAGTCATAATGGTTGCTTCTCTGAACAAGCATATTTTCAGCATCAAGCTCTTCCACAATTACTATCTGAAGCTAATGCATTTCTTTGCGTTAGGCCTAACGTAAGATTATCTGATGACAGAAATAGTTCCAGAACACTATTGTTTGATGAACTGGTTGCTAGCATGAACAATACACAAGAAGAAACTGTTTCTTCTTTGAGTGATTTAGACAGACCTCATGAGCTTCTGCAGTGTGCATTTTCAATCTATGAGTCTCTGACTAATGATAAAAGGTATTCTTGATTCAATATATCAGTGAGGCTTACAGAGTGTGGATAAAAAGAAGAAACAGTTATTATGCTATTTAAAAAAAAGAGACAATTTATTGTAGTTGTCAGTGTTAACATTGTGAACCATAACTGTCCTTACAGTTTTTCTGCTGTGCATGTGAATATATATTGCTCAACATTTGGATAACATGTTAATATTGGAAACAGTTTTTTGAAGAACTTCAGATGCATGTTAATAAGAGTGAACACAAGAGTGGTTTTTATGTTGCATTTGGTGGGTATTGAATATAAGCTTTGATTTTCCAATACTCATTTTACCTAAGTAATTAACAGAATTATTTAAAATTTACCACAACCCTGCTCTGTAGCCTTGATGTTTGCTGTATTAATAGTTTTTGTTTTCTTTATTCAATATATTGTTTCTTTTTTTAATTTTCTGGATTAATGTTGATTAAAATGCTGTTGTTGTTTTTCAGATAAACAAATAAAATGTAATGTGCTTGAGAAACATCAGTATTATTAATTTTACAAATGTATAAGATACATATTCTTTTGTGCTTTAATAATATATCGGCTTTGTAAAATATAAACAAAAATGTACAGTATATTAATAATGGAACATTTGTTAATCAGTTACGACATGCATATTAATACGTGTTAAAAACCATCTTGATAATCAGTTAAGACATGCATATTAATACGTGTTAAAAACCATCTCGATAATCAGTAAAGAAATGCATGACTGATAATTGTTAAACCTTGTTAATCGGTAAAGAAATGCATGACTGATAATTGTTAAACCTTGTTAATCGGTAAAGAAGTACATGACTGATAATTGTTAATCGGTAAATAAATGCATGACTGATAATTAGTAAAGAACTGCATATTAGTTTCTAATGTATTTTATTTCTAGCAGAGACGTTATAAACTATAGTTTAAATAACAATGAAATAGATCTGTGATAACAAACATGAAAGTTTTCTCAGTCCGAAATCTCGTTCTAAGTAACACTTCAATATAAAAATAGTAAACTATAAAATTAGACCCGCCTAATATGTTTTACAGATGGTTGGTGTATTAAAGACTGTAGAATAAAATTATATTTTAGGGAGGTACGAGGTAAGTCACAAAGTACAAAATAAGAAATTCTCTCAGTCACGTGGTACACTATAATGAATTTTGCCAGTCTCACAGTACTTAATATGGATTTCTGTCAATTACACAATACATAATAAAGAATTTTCTCAGTCACATAGTACAAAATAGGGAATTCTGTCAGTTAACTAGTCGGATGTTTTCAAGAACTTATCCAGTTGTCTGTGTTGATAATGTTCGGCCTTCCAGAAACGATTGCTTACAATGTTTCGAGAACTTGTATAGTAACGTTAAGCCTTCCGGAACCAACTGTTTACGGTTTCGAGAACTTACCCAAGTTACTGGTGTTGCTAATAGCGTTAGGCCTTTTGTGTTTGATGTAAAAACTATATAATGATCGTTGTTATATTAAATTCTTTTCACTTTGAGAATCCTTATTTGGTTTCAACATTTACCCTAACCATAACTTACACTTTCATTCTTAGTATAAAACATTTTTTGTTACCGAATAATTAAGTAACGAAAGGTAATGCCAGGCAAGACGCATCACGTCCTTGTAACTTCGAACCTGAATAATTGTAGTACAACTCGTTAAGATTCTGGCGTGTGTGAGAGATATAAGTTAGTGAGGGAATATTTATGATATTTGTGTAATAATCGATTAAAATATGAGAGTTTAACAGTGCATGTAACATATGTTTGGTATTTTGTGCACTGTAACTTGTAACCGTATGAAATGCATGATACTTCTGAACAAAAATAGTGATACAGGGTGTTGCTGTATACAGTTTAGGTCCATAGTAAAGTATGCCGCATGTTAATAGTGTATGCGGTGCTTTTGATAGTGTGGTCTTTTTATTAGAAAAACATCTAGTGCGTTCAAAATAAACGGAATGTAGATGGAGCTTTACCCTTGCCAAGTCACTTTCGGTTTGAGTCACTGTTGTAGCGATAAATTTTTCTCCCTTCAAGTGTACCCGCAGGTTCGAATACCCGTCACTCCAAACATGCTCGTTCTTTCAGCCGAGGGGGTTGGCATAATGTCATGGTCAATCCCACTGTTCGTTGGTGAAAGAGTTGGCAATAAGTGGTGATGGCTAGCTGCCTTACTTCTAGTCTTACACAACTAAACTAGGGACGGGTAGCGCAGACAACCATCGTGTAGCTTTGCTCGAAATTCAAAAACAATAACACTTCACATAAATATTTCTAGTAAACATTGGTGGTTTTAAGGCAAGTTAATTTATTGTATAACGACGGTTTGTTTTAAGATGTTTCATCAAACTTATTCTTAAGACTTATATTGTTATTCAAAAGTGTAACATTTCTTTAAGTAGAATCTAATTATTTATAAAGTTATTTTTGTTCTTTTTTAACGTTAAGTTTCTTTGCTGCGTAACATTTGCACGAAATTCAAAGCAAGTCAAACCTGTACCTTGGTTAGGAGGAAGAGGTCCTGGGTATTTAAAAATTAAACACACCCAAATACCCACCAAGAAGAAGCGGGTAGAGAGAGAGATACATTCGTACAGGGCTCCAAACCGAGGATGGGTACGGGCTGGTTAGTATGGGGAATTAATACCTGCAAGGTAGAGTTGCGTTTAGCGAAGGTTCGATTGCAAACAATCGAGTGATCAGACATCACGCATGGGTAACTCCAGCTTGTGTGCATGGAATTTAACGGTCAGTTATATTCACAACTCAAACCATGGTCAACAATAAACTGAATGTACGCACGAATTTGTTTTTTTTAATATAATTATTTAAATAACATGTAAATATTTATGATAAGACTTAATGAGTTTTGATTGGGTACGTTGAATTTATATGTCGCATAGAGCGCCATCGAATATCGATACAACTTTGCTGCTACACAGTAACATGTATTCAACTACTCTCCGAACTAGTACAGTTTTAGCTTTGATTTGCTATTTGATTATTTTTAAGTTACATAAAAGTTTTGTAATCGTGTCCATTGCTCAATTTTTCGCTGTATTTAAATTGATGCCATGTAGACAATAAGTTTGATAAATCTCTTTACCGTTAAGTGTAAGTATTTCTTGGTAAAAATTAGTTTTCAACTGTTACACAGTTCACGGGACATTGCTTCATGTATGATCAGTAGGCCTAAGTATGTATTCTCTCTTTAGGGCACACTGATGGCAAAGTTAATATTTATCTGAAAGGAAGATGCATATTTAGAAAAATCGCTCTGTGAAAAAGTGAGATTCAAACGTAGATAAGTGTGATGAAATTTTAATTAAATGCGACAAAATCTCTTACACGTTCACAAAACAAGTTTTGAAAATATTTAGGTTCTAGGGCTATGTTAGGAGTTTGTATTAGGGCTAAACACAAAACTAATTTCCCAGTTTTAACCACTTACACCATGTACAATTCGGTTTTGTCAATCAGTAGACAAAAAAACGTAACATAAGAGACGCTTACGTTGTAATTTGTAACGTAGTGACGTCAGTAAAACGTGCGATCCCGTGATTCACGAGAAGAATTATGCACTCTGTAAGCTACAAGACACTGTGACATATGAACTTCAAAAGCAATAAATAAAAGTATTTGTTACGTTAGAGTTGAGTTTTATTTACTGTTGAAACAAAACAAGTTGTGGGACATGGTGAAAGTACACCTGTAATTAATTCGCTAAGTTATATCTGGCTGGAGTTTGTGTTAATTAGTGTTAAAGAAAGATTACATTACTTTCACAAGATTTATTCATGACAATTGTTATTAACTTTCTCAAACTTTTAAAAGATGTACTGAAAGTTTAACTAAAAACCAAAAATTAAAGCAACGTACAACACAGACTTGCAGACTGTTCATGTTTATACTATAAAAATGAATGAAGAACTCAGTCGTGTGAAATATACACGACTCAACAATGAAATTTTAAAATAATAATACTGCTGAACCTATAACATAAAATTAACAAAACTTTCATCCTGTGAACGGTTTTTATTTCTGACATGATTTATCCGCTAATTTCTTTTTTTATACAGTCGTTTATGAAGTTCTCAAGTATACGGAAATACTTTAAAATAATAAGGTTATGTTAATTACCTACACATATAAATTAGTGTACAATTATTTTAAAACATCAGCCAGTTATATATACACTGCTGGCCAAAATCTTAAGGCCAATGAACAAAAAAAATATGCATTTTGAGTTGTTAGAATCAACCACTTATTTGAGAAGAGCTTCGAAAGACGAAAATAAGAAAAGGGAAAATAAAAATAAAAATCTTTTTCAGCATTTAATAGAGAAAGTGTGAATACTATGAAATTAGCCTAAATACTAGCTGGTCAAAAGTTTAAGACCATACCAAAAAGAAGTCCTAAACAGCGTAGGAAATGCCCAACGAGAGGTCTTGGTTGTGCAAACATTCGCTTTGGCATGGTCGATATAAGCCTTTGCAGAAGGCTGGCTGGAATGTTATTCCAAGCTGTGAAGATGGCTTCACCAAGATCATGTACTTTATTAGAACTGACGTCCATTTCTATAAACGCCCCTTGCCATCCACTCCCGAACATTTTCAATGGGGCTCAGTTCGGGCAAACACGCTGGATGGTCCAAAAGAATTACGTTAT
Organism: Carcinoscorpius rotundicauda; assembly: GCA_011833715.1. Lineage (NCBI taxonomy): Eukaryota > Metazoa > Arthropoda > Merostomata > Xiphosura > Limulidae > Carcinoscorpius > Carcinoscorpius rotundicauda. The sequence goes on along the minus strand of CM022391.1, from coordinate 180,074,081 downwards.
TCGCCATGAAAAGGTCCTTTGTCCTGCGCGCATTGTGAATTTAGCCTTGTCCTGCTGACAGACCCAGTCATTTCCTTACAAGCGAGGGCCTTCAGTCAATAAGGATGCTCTCTCCAACATGCCAGCGTAGCCAGCTACTGGTTGACGCCCTTGTATAACATGAAGCTCCATTGTTCTATGGAAGGAGAAAGCACCCCAGATCATGATGCTCCTCCACTATGTCATGTAGAAAATGTCTCCGGTGTAATATCCTTATCGTGCCACTAGCATTGGAAGCCATCTGGATCATCCAGGTTAAATATTTCTCATCAGAGAACAAAACCTTCGTCCACTTTTCTACGTCCCATGTTTGGCGCTTCTCAGCAAAGTCTAACCGAGCTGTTTGGTGGTGTGTAAGGAGGCGTGGCCTTTAAAGACGTTTACGATTTTTAAAGCCTTTCTCTCTTAGATGCTGTCTTATTGTTCTTGAACTGCATCCGGAAGGGCATTAATATGGTTTAACTATCTGCTGGTGTCTTGCCGGACAAGCGTCGAATCCTCCTGCTCATCGCCGTCGAAATTTACTTGGGCCAACCACTTAAAATTTTCGTTCCGTAACCCTCGGGGCCTTTTAAGAAATTTTCAACAGCAGTTTTACTACGTTCAATCTCACCAACGAAGGCACGTTGAGAGAGACGGCCCAGCATGGCCAGGTGGGTTAAGGCGAGCTACTCGTAATCTGAGGGTCGCGCGTTCGCATCCCCGTCGCATCAAACATGCTCGCCCTTATAGCTGTAGGGGCGTTATGATGTGCGGTTAATCCCATTATTCGTTGGTAAAGGAGCAACCTAAGAGTTGGCGGTTGATGATGATGACTAACTGCCTTCCTTCGAGTCTTACACTGCTAAATTAGGAACGGCTAGCACAGATAGCCCTCGAGTAGCTTGGCGCGAAATTAAAAACAAATTGAAAGATACCTTGTTTTTGCAGCTCAACAATTCTGCCACGTTAACACTTTGTCAACTTTTTAGCCTTTGCCATGTTTTTATCCAATGTAACACAGGAGATATCAGTGCTTGAACACAAATAACTAGATTTCGTTACATGTTTACTGATTAACGCTTCGTTTCATTATGGTCTTAAACTTTTGACCAGCTTGTATTTAGACTAATTTCATAGTGTTCACATTTTCCCTATTAAATGCTAAATAAGTTTTTTATTTTTGTATTCCCTTTTCTTATTTTTATCTTTCGAAGCTCTACTTAAATAAGTGGTTGAGTCTAACAACGCAAAATGCATATTTTTTACATTCATTGGCCTAAGATTTTGGCCAGCAGTGTATAAGTGGCATTTTAAACATCAATTTCTGAAAACGAGGCTGTATTTAGTATTAAGGAACGTGGCTCCTAGGGATATAATCTGTACAAGTATTGGTTCAATATTTAATATTAAGGAACGTGGCTCCTAGGGATATAATCTGTACAAGTATTGGATCAATATTTTGTATTATGGAACGTGGTTCCTAGGGATATAATCTGTACAAGTATTGGATCGATATTTAGTATTATGGAACGTGGTTCCTAAGGATATAATCTGTACAAGTATTGGATCGATATTTAGTATTATGGAACGTGGTTCCTAGGGATATAATCTGTACAAGTATTGGTTCAATATTTAATATTAAGGAACGTGGCTCCTAGGGATATAATCTGTACAAGTATTGGATCAATATTTTGTATTATGGAACGTGGTTTCTAGGGATATCGTTCACACGAGTCTTAGATCAATATTTAGTATTATGAAACGTGGTTTGAAGGGATACCATCCACACTAGTATTAGATCAATATTTAGTATTATGAAACGTGGTTCCTAGGGATATCGTCCACACGAGTCTTAGATCAATATTTAGTATTATGGAACGTGGTTCCTTAGGATATCATCCACACGAGTATTAGATCAATATTTAGTATTATGGAACATGGTTTCTAGGAATATCGTTCACACGAGTCTTAGATCAATATTCAGTATTATGGAACGTGGTTCCTTAGGATATAATCCACACGAGTATTAGATCAATATTTAGTATTATGGAACGTGGTTTCCAGGAATATCGTCCAATCTTGATTACTGTAACTTCAGTAGTCTCCATGGTAACGTTGTAAGTGTGATAACTTTAGGATATTAATCCAACTTGACGTATCTGTTTCACAGTTTGATATATATATTTATTTACTGGGTAGCCTATTCTACAGTTGAAAACATTAAATATTTTTGATATAAAATACATTTTTATCTTCTGAAACATTTATCGAACATTCAGCTTATGTGCAAATCACTGTATTGAATTTAAATAACAAGATCATTTATCGGGTTTTAATTAACGAATTTTCAAATAAATGCCTTCTGCAACCATTAAGAAAACGCGTATAAAATATTAACCACTTACAGTGGTATGTCTGCGGACATACAATGCTATAAATCATGTTTCGATACCTGTGGTGGGCAGAGTGGATAATGTAGTTTTGTAAACTGAAGTCATGAGATATTTCCTTATTGGTATGATTTGATGTTAACAATAGCCACTTTGCTTGGTGCCCAAAAATAGAAAATGCATTTGGAAAGTTAACTAGTTTTTCAAAACGACTCCACTCAAGTAATTTAACACTAACGTAAAACTTTTGAATGTGCGCAGAACCCACCTCTTTTGATTTATTCCAACATCAACATTGTATTGAAACCCCGTATCATACTCTTTCCCTTTTCATTTGTTTCAAAAGTTATTCTGGGGAGATATGGATATTTCTTTGTTTCTTGAATTTCGTGTGAAACTACCTGAGGGTTACTCGTCCTGGCTGTTCCTGTTTACAAGTGATTTACTAGTTAATAACACCCATTCCCAACTCTTGGGGTATGGCTTTTCAATGAATAATAAGGTTTCCGTTTTAAGATAATGACTCAATAGCTTTCAGAGAGAATAAGTTTGATGATAGGATTCGAATTCGCAACCAAAATTATTGCGAGCCAATCGCCCTCACGATCAGGCTCGTGCAGACGACAAATGTGTCTCATACACTCACTGGTTTCATTTCGTTTCAGAACTTTGCAATTTTTTTATTCAGAATTTCTTTATATTTTTTTAATTTGCACTTTCTCAAAAAGATGTAATTTATTTTTACAGTTTCAACATGATTCCGCACTTTACATCTGTGAAACCAAAAACTCGTTTTGTATTTTGGTGGATGATAGAAAACTGTAAAATTATTACTTTACTGAATTTATTTATAACATTTTTACTTCTTAAAGAGAGCGTTTCAAGAAGACCAAGTAAAGTTACCTGTTACAGTTTGGTACCGATGTCTTCCACGTAGGCCTTATTCTTAGGGATTGTTAACCGTACTGTTAGGTCAAAGAAGTAAATATAAGGTTTGTTAAGCGAAGTTTGACAAATTTTGCACTAGATATTCTAAAGGGATGCACTTTCGTTTTTAATCGCAAAAGCTTGATTTGATTAATTCATTCAGCTTATCACGAAATATAAGATATTTTCTAGTGTTTGTTAGGAGCCGTGAATGTAAATTAGGTGTTTTGTCCAATATTGTCCATGGGTCTCAGTTTCTATAAATTAGCCAATCAAAATATCTCTCCAGGCGTGGAAATGTCGAAACACTTTTTAATAATACTCAATACCCCAAAGGATTGTAATTTAGTGTTTTATTCCTCGGAAAATGCTTTACTGAAATTAAAATGGATTATTATTTGTTTTCGTAAAGACGTCTAAAGAGAACATCTGTCGTTGTTTGTGTCAGCCAACGTGATCAGCAGGATTTTCAGCATTGCAGGTCTGATTGCAATATTTTAAATTCATTTCATTTTGGTTATACACGTGGTTGACAACTTGGCCTCACGTGTATTGTTTTTCTTTTAAAGAGATTACTGTACTGTGAACTGTGCTATGATTGGATTGAATCAGGTGTCTTTCTAGTGGCGAACCGTACATAAAATTGTCTCAGATATTTCCCACCCCTTGTTTTCAAGAGAATGGTCTTCATTAAGGTGGATAGTATATGTGCCTGAAGAGATAGAAAGTTGTATACAATGTAATGTTTTGTTAGCATTTAAAGAGATACACAAATAATATCTGTTTAAATTGTTTTACGATATCGTTTAAGATCTTGACCCGATATTGTTCAGGAAGCAGATGGATTCTTTGTTATATTGTGAGATTTCAAACATATAATTTCAATTTAGCATGACTAAGAATTAGTACGCTGTTTAAAGGGTATGGCCAGATGGTTAAAGCACTGGACGCAGGTTCGAATCCCCGTCACACGTCACACCAACCTTGCTTGCTCTTTCAGGCGTGGTGGCTTTATAATGCAATGGTCGATCACACTGTCAGTTGGTAAAAGAGTAGGCCAAGAGTTCTGGGTGGGTGGTGATGACTAGCTGCCTTTCCTCTAGTCTTATGCTGCTAAATTAGGAAGAGTTAACGCAGACAGCCCTCGTGTGGTTTTGCGCAAAATAAAAACAAACAAACAAACAAAATTTAAAGAGCACCAACAGACCTCTCCCCAGCCAAAACACAACCACTTATCTGAATGGTTAGACTTAACCTTCATTGTGTTTAATACAATAGAATTTATGGTTGTTTGCAAATCTGTGTCTATTTTTTTCTTTAGTGCACAGATTTATTCACGTGATCTTGATCTGAATGTAATACAATATCTGACGGATCTTTCTGTTTGTGCATGCTTCTCTAGAGAAGATCAGGGTAATCTGAGATTACCATGCACAATAAAAAACGAATGATAACCTAACTTATCTCCAAAGTGCCTACTAACTCTTGATGAAGGAAAAGATAAATTTGGATCAAAATGTTTCTGCGTGTAAAACTATACCACAGTAAAATAACATTTCCAACATATGCATTTTCACGACGTTCGACTATGAACTGGTAAAAAAAATATTTATACAAATTTTGCTCTTGTTGTTTTTCAAATTTTATATGAATTAAGAATTATGTTTCACAATAACGATATAACAAGAATACGACAATATAATTAAAAATATTAATAAGGAAAATAAAATCCATTTCGTGTGTATTGAATAATTTAATAATTTTTTAATAAATACAAGTTTTTATTTCATTGAACTCTGCAATCCTGTTTATTTCGGAAATATCAGAAAAAATTCACTATAAAAGGCTTATTCACTTTATCACTGTCGAAAACGTTCTAACGCACCTTATTTGATAATGCTGAACACTGTCGCTTAGCAACAAAACTGACACCTGATTATTGGTGTTTATGTTGAATATTCAATATTCTGTTGATTTGTTTGTTTTTATTCTTTGTTTCTTAGATAACGAAAAAAGTGTTCAAAATAAATAAAAACACACGTCTATGACAAAAATTGTATATTAATCATTTTTTCACGTCTTGTGGTCTTTTCTATTGTGTATCTTTATTTTTTAATACCATCAGTGATATAACAGTAATATGGTTTCATCAAAAAATCTTGTGACATTGAGTTGTAGCCAAAAGCTTTGTTTGTTTTGGAATTTCGCACAAAGCTACTCGAGGGCTATCTGTGCTAGCTGTCCCTAATTTAGCAGTGTAAGACTAGAGGGAAGGCAGCTAGATATCACCACCCACCGCCAACTCTTGGGCTACTCTTTTACCAACGAATAGTGGGATTGACCGTCACATTATACACCCCCACGGCTGGGAGGGCGAGCATGTTTAGCGCGAACCCGTGACCCTCGGATTACGAGCGCACGCCTTAACGCGCTCGGCCATGTAGCCAAAAGCAAAATAAAATTTACCAAGTTATGTTTCCGCTAAGGCCTACGTTACATTTATCTATTGGGCCTAACGCTTAAATTAAACTACAAATAGGCCTCGTATTACTAACGTTATGAGTGTTTTAAAAGTTTTTAGTGTTCAATAAATATTACTTAATAAGCAATATTTTAGTATTTGATCACACATATGACCTACTCGGCCTTAAAACACAGAACAATAAATCTATATCATCACCAAATATCTTTTATCCTATGTACACTTTAACTAGTTGAAAATTTGTGTCTGAATGTTTGTACTACGAAGAATGTTGTGCAAAGTTTCAATGGTAATACTTAAGTCACTTTCGGAGCGCATATGTACTTCTTTTCAGGATAACATTTCATTTTTCTACATAGTTTTTTACTAAAAGTGTGGGTGTTAAAGAATTACTTCGAGACTGATGAATTAAGGGACGAGTAGGTACATTTTGTAGGTTTGGGCAAATTTGTTTCAGTTAAATTTGATAATTTTCATTAATTATTTAATTATTCAACAATGGTTTTTCATGGCTTTTATTATAGTATATTATAATTTATACTGGTAAAGTTCATTATCGCTTTTGGTTTAAATTTTGTGTTAACTTTACTAGCATTGCTGTGTAATAATGATCCCATGTACGATAAACTTTAAGAAATATTAGAATAATACAATTATTTTTTAATTTAAAAGTTATAGTCAAATATAACGAGAATAATGTACAATATTATTTCCAAATTCCAGTACCTAGAAAATGTTAGTAAACTGTTTCTTTGTTTTTGAATTTCGCGCAAAGCTACACAAGGGTTATCTGCGTTAGCTGTCGTAATTTACCAGTGTTAGACTCTTTTATCCATGAATAGTGGGATTGACTGTAACTTTATGACGCTCCCACAATTGAAAAAGCGAATATCTTGTGGTATGATTGAGATTCGAACTCGCGACTTCCAGAATATGAGTGAGGCCCTTAACCAGCTGAGTACACCAGGCCTATGTTAGTTAGTGTCTCTGCGTCGCTCTCAAGAAATATTGATCTCTTCAGTGTTTGTATTTTTCAGGGAGTAATAAAATTTGATTTAAAGGCTAAACTACAGTTTTAATATTTTTCTTCTTTTTTTCAGAAATATCTTCTTATTTATCGAACATATATAAAATTCTTGAAATTACATTTGGTATAATGCTACTTTTTTTTTCTAACAGTGACACATCTTCGCACACAACCAATGAGTTTTAGAAACAATAGTTATACGTGTATATAAATTTAACGTTTTCTTTGTTTCCTGTTTTGTTCTACTTTTATTTTCTTATTTCTTAAATATCGAGAGTTTTTATATTTTGTTCATTCTTTTATAGCTCAACTGAGATTGAAGATGCCCAGTTCACATAGAAAATAGTAACTGTACAACTGTCAATCCATATTTCGACAACACTAATTAGGCCTAGTAGTTTTGTGTACGGAGAAGTAGGGTTACGACGAAACTTTCAGTAAAACAAAAAATAAATATCTATCATGTTTTCCAATTTTATTATCTGTTTATCTACAGGTTTTAAGTAAATATATAGATATAGTGGCAACTTGCTCATCTTTAGTTAGTTAAAAGCTTATTCTCTAAGTTTAATGTCAAGAGATTCTAACATGCTAAGATAAAATTCTTCCCGAGAATCGAAAATGACGCTGGAAAGAAAAAATGGAGCTTGGCACAACTTCATATTTTAAATGCTTCAACCACGAAAGTTTCAAGTTGTAAATATCCTAACATATTTGATAATGAGCTTTGGGGCCGGCTCCTAAATAAATAAAGGCATTTCCATCTGACGGTGTGCGTTATTGTGAGTAGCGTAGTATTATAGTATGATTCGAGTCCATTCGAAAATAATTAATTAAAGAATGCTAGAATCTTGCCACATAAGTTTAAAGCTATCTCTTGATCAGTAAATGAACGCACTAACACTTCATAATCAACTGTGAAAATTTTTTTAAAAGAACAAGACAGACTTTGATCGTCAGCTAATTATTTGTACTTTCTAATGTAAATATTTTTATCATTAATATTGGTTTAAGTAATTAGGATTAACTATTGCTTGTACTTACTAGATGACGAACTTTTAGCTTGGCTGATATTATCTTTCAACTTTCTGTACTCATAACACTGTTTATATTGGGTTGAGGAATAATTCGTGAGCGTTTTTTCAAGCTAAAAAAATATATTCATAAATGAAACGCTTTCGCAAAATATTTCATGTCATTTGGTAGATAATTTTTTGCTCTAATAGATGGTGTGTTTGATTTTCATATTTCTTTAATTTTTGCTTTCATTTTCAGCTCATTAAATGGAATGCCAAGTGGACAAAATCGAGCATTTTCGACACCATCTGCTTTTCGCATTTAATCGAGGTGTTAACGCCGCCGAAGCTGCTCGTGAGATCTGTTCTGTGTATGGCAAAGGAGCAATGCCTGAAAGTACCGCCCGCCGTTGGTTTTCGCGCTTTAAAAATGGGAATTTTGATCTGAAGGACGGGTCACACACTGGTCGAACAACTGTGTTTGATGAAGAGCGATTGAACCAGCTTCTTCACGAAAATCCACGTCAAACGACTAGAGAATTAGCGGAGCAGATGGATTGTGATAAAAAAACTGCGGTGAACCACCTTCATTCAATGGGCAAGGCTTAAAAACTCGGCTCTTGGGTGCCACACAGTTGGTCGACCAGTGTGTGACCCGTCCTTCAGATCAAAATTCCCATTTTTAAAGCGCGAAAACCAACGGCGGGCGGTACTTTCAGACATTGCTCCTTTGCCATACACAGAACAGATCTCACGAGCAGCTTTGGCGACGTTAACACCTCGATTAAATGCGAAAAGCAGATGGTGTCGAAAATGCTCGATTTTGTCCACTTGGCATTCCATTTAATGAGCTGAAAATGAAAGCAAAAATTAAAGAAATATGAAAATCAAACACACCATCTATTAGAGCAAAAAATTATCTACCAAATGACATGAAATATTTTGCGAAAGCGTTTCATTTATGAATATATTTTTTAACTTGAAAAACGCTCTCGAATTATTCATCAACCCAATATAATAATAATCTAATTTTATTATATATATTCACACGTGAAACTATAAACTAGAATTAACTTAAAGATAATATTTATTGATAGTTAAGGAAATTATTTTTATCATTTCCTTACGGAATTAATTATTTATTGGTCTTGAATATTGTGACACGAATCTAAGAGGGTGGGTAAATTATGTTGTGTTGATGGAGTCCTGTCATATCAGGTTAGCCAAAATGTTATATTTTCTGTTACTTAGACATGTTTAACTTTTTTTTACCAACTACTTTCATTTCATCCTGTTTTAAGATTTATCTGGCGACTGCAGTAAATTATATTTCACGTTTTGCTATTTAATACTTGTATTATATCCATTTGTAAGTTTGGCGACTAATCTGAGAACTGGGCAAAAGCCACGGCCCACGATGGTTTTACTGCCCGGAGCGGGCACTTAAATAACACTAAATGTCATGTTACAACAGAAGTCTTCTCCAAACTAGTTTGTATTTACCCAGACAGAACAGTTAACGGTTGTTTAATACGTTTATCTTAGAAGTGTAACATGAAACGTCTCAACCTATCTAATATCTTGAAGAACTTAATGGTATGTGGTGTTCAGGGTAAATACTGCTTTAATTTAAGTCACGTAGAATTAATTATCATGTTTAATATGAGAGTTATTGAACATAATCTTGTTATGTATAAAGCTTTAAAATTTTTTTTAACTTAAAGCAAAAGTTCTTTTGTAAATTATTAAATTTTTGTTTGACTATTTGTATGCGAGAAAAAGTACCACTACATGAAAGAAGACAAAGAAATAATTGTTTTTTATTTCTACAGTAGTTTGTTTGTTTTAGATTTAAGCATAATGCTACACGATGGGCTATCTGTGCTCTGCCCACCACGTGTATCAAAGCCCATGTTCTAGCAGTGTAAGTCTGCAGACAAACTAATGTGCCACTGGTGGAAGTGGGTAAGACTAGAAAAGTGAATGACATCTGAAAAGTTTTAAGTAGTTTCTTTTAATATTACAGAAAACAATAATAAATTCAGAAATAGTACCTTAGATTATTGTACAGAAGAACTATCAGTTGTTGTTGTTGTTATTTTTGTAGAAGAAGCATGATTCCAGACTTTTAGCTTATGAATCCAAAGACGTTTATTTAGAGGCTTCACTGATCCTTCCAAGGATCGTAAATAAATCACAATGAATGACAACGTCACATTATCGTTGTTTAATTAAGATTTAGAGATGAATGAAGTATTAATTCACAAGTTGAAGCCTAAATCAATATAATTAGTTCCGCAAAAAGAAAAAAGTTATTGTCGAGGCTTTGATATCAGAAAACTGGCAAAATGGAGTGATACATTGCATCCATCATTCATTCATACTTACTTAACTACTATTGGTCCATTAAGGAAAGTACATGTTTTTCTGAAGAATTCATTCATACTTACTTAACTACTATTGGTCAATTAAGGAAAGTACATGTTTTTCTGAAGAATTCATTCATACTTACTTAACTACTATTGGTCAATTAAGGAAAGTACGTGTTTGTCTCAAGAATTCATTCATACTTACTTAACTACTACTGGACCATAAAGAAAAGTACATGTTTGTCTCAAGAATTCATTCATACTTACTTAACTACCACTGGACCATAAAGAAAAGTACATGTTTGTCTCAAGAATTCATTCATACTTACTTAATTACCACTAGTCCATTAAGGAAAGTACATGTTTATCTGAAGAACTCATTTGAAATATTTCGAAATAAATTTTTCTTTTATTGTCAGGAAGAGTTTGAATAAACAACTCTGCTTTGTAAGTGTCCTGTCCCTCTTTCATCCATTTTCCTTATCAGAATGTCCTATAAGTGTTTTGTCCCTCTTTTATCCATCTTTCTGATCAGAATGTCCTACAAGCGTCCTGTCCCTCTTTTATCCATTTTCGTCATCAGAATGTCCCATAAGTGTCTCGTGCCTCTTTTATCCATCTTCCTGATCAAAATGTCCTACAAGTGTCTCGTCCCTCTTTTATCCATATTTCTGATCAGAATGTACTACAAGTGTCTTGTCCCTCTTTTACCCGTCTTTCTGTTTAGAAACTTTTCAGATGTTAATATTTTATTAAAAAGATTAACAACTGGTAGAGGATAATGCTTACAATGTTGACATTTTATAACCTTTGTAATTGTATACATGTTTGCTTATTTGTTGTTTAGTGTTAAGTTACATGTTGGACTATGTGTGCTGTGCTCACCGTAGATATTTTGAGTTTCAAGATTTCAAACTTATCACTGAAAAAATGAAACACATTTTTGTATAATTCAGTTAAAAAGGGAACTGAATCAAATGTGTTCGTAATTGAACACAATGTTCCTGTAACAGTTTTAACAATGTAACTAAGGTTTATTGTTACGTTAACATGGTTTGCTCAAATTATGAATGTTTCGAGGTTTAATAAAACTGACATTAACACCTGTCACCCTACAGTGAATGAAGTATTGTTGATTCACTGCAATGCTTTACACAGGCTAGCTGCACTCTGTTGCAGGAGTGAAACTCTGGATTTTAGCTTAAGTTTACTCACCAGAGGACGTGGAAAAAAACAGCATTTTGTACACTTCTATAGTTATACCCTCTAGTTAAAATTTTATCAAGAAACTAATTTAACGTGAATGCCTATTTTGCAATGGAAAATTACAAATAGCCTTTCAAAATAAAATTACCACAATAGTACCGTAATGCATTATCAGAAATTATTATATTACTGTGATGTTGAAAAGATCGCATTTTGAATAAATACTTTGTAACGATAATCTATGATAATATAAAATAATTGTTAAAAACCTGGATGCCTGTTATCTTCATAAAATTACATTTTAAATACCGTATTTCCCGGCGTCGAATACTCACCACCATTTTGATTAGCTAAATTTTGAAACAAAATATAAACATAAGAATAAAGTTGCAACACTTCTACCAATCTTACCAAGATGTTTTGTGACTTACGGTATAGAAATCTTTGTGCTCATTTCTATATGTGGTTATCGTATCTACCTATGAAAGTGTGAACCTCATGTTACCACTGGAATATCTGTCTGTATTACTGTTAGTAATGACGTTATTCTCAGCCTGAGAAGTTAAAAAGAATGCTGGTATTACAGTACCACATGAACAGTAACCTGTTCTGGTTTATTTATTTGTTATTTAGTGTTAAGTAACTTATACATGTCATTCTGGGTCGTATAGAGAGACTTGGATTACCGTCTAGTATTGAAACGCTTCCTCTAGGCTTAGGTTTAGGCCTATGAACAACGCAACCTTCGGCATGGAAGACGCAGGGTAAATGTTTGAGACGTATTCTGGGTAGAAAATATCGTCTTCGACTCTGGGAAATGCAGCAATTACATGGTAACTATAATTCACGATACTATAGAATCATTGTTAAAATCCAGGATGTCTGTAATATTGATCAGATTATATTCTAAATTATAACAGTTAAAACATGAATACAGTAAATACTGTAGTCGAAGAAAAATGTTTTGGTGTTGTGAGTGAAAAATGAAATAAGTGATCTACACAACGTCTGTAGAAATATTGAATAGAAGACAAGTAATATTATTGTTTCACTTGTAAGGCTTCGTTTAGAGTAGAGCCACGAGGAGGGTACCTCTAGCAGGAGAAAGGTCAAAGGTGATTTGATTGAGATGTTTAAAATTATAAAGGGTATTTATGATATAGATCCCTCAAACTGTTTTGTGTTTAGCAGCAAAAATAATAGAACAAAGAGTCATAAATTCATGAGTTTGCAACATAGTTATTACTTGCAGTTTAGACCATGTTACTTTTGAAATAGGATGGTTGGCATTTGGAATGAGTTACCATTAATGGAAGTTGTGATAGAACATTTAAACGAGTTCAATGAAAGATTGAATTAATACGTGAGTGATAAGGGGTGGTTATATTTGGGAACTGGAAGGGACGTCCTTAATGGGTTAATTAAGTTTCTTTTCGTCCATTTAAAGTTTTATGAATTATAATCACAATCCATGACACCATAAAATCATTGTTAAAAACCATGACATCTCCGTAACATTGCTGAAATTGTTTTAAACATTATATCGATTGTTTTTTGACGATATTAGAAAAATTATTGCTAATAAATGTAATATTGGAAAGTTTTAATCATAATTATAAACCAAGTTGATAAAAAATATGGTTTATAAACATATTTTACAAAACTAATTTCTTATGGGTCTTTACCGATCTTAGGGATTCTAATAACAAATGAATCATACTAAAGTAATCTCAAATGAAAGTAACATTGATATTGTCATAAGTTCCGTTAATTGTTGTTAGCATTTGTACTGTATTTTATACAAAAACATTGCACGTATTGATGACTTGTAAACGATATGATGTCCACATGTATTGACCAATAATAAACAATATGATGACCAGTGTGATTTTGAAGTTTTGTTAAATTTACAATATAGACTTACTGATAAATACAAAGGTTTTGAGTCAAACCAAGAGTTAATCACTGATTAAAACAATGCAGTTTAAGTTATTATAGTAAACACGAAATGGCACATAAGGTTCGTACCGTGAATAACGATTGAAATTAATTTTATAAAAATTAAAACCAGTGACTTTATATTTTTAATATCTACACATTATCAAAACAGCCGTGTTACTGAGAGATTGTATATCTATGTAATGAAACGTGTAAAAAAACAGTTATGTTACTTAGATATTGTATGTCTGTGTATTGAAACGTGTAACAAAAACAATGATGTTACTGAGAGATTGTATGTTTGTGTAATGAAACGTAATAAAAACAGTTATGTTACTGAGAGATTGTATGTCTGTGTAATGAAACGTCTAATAAAAACAGTTATGTTACTGAGAGATTGTATGTTTCTGTAATGAAACGTAATAAAAACAGTTATGTTACTGAGAGATTGTATGTCTATGATATGAAACGTGTAATGAAAACAGTTGTGTTACTGAGAGATTGTATGTCTGTGTAATGAAACGTAATAAAAACAGTTATGTTACTGAGAGATTGTATGTCTGTGTAATGAAACGTCTAATAAAAACAGTTATGTTACTGAGAGATTGTATGTTTCTGTAATGAAACGTAATAAAAACAGTTATGTTACTGAGAGATTGTATGTTTCTGTAATGAAACGTAATAAAAACAGTTATGTTACTGAGAGATTGTATGTCTATGATATGAAACGTGTAATGAAAACAGTTATGTTACTGAGAGATTGTATGTCTGTGTAATGAAACGTAATAAAAACAGTTATGTTACTGAGAGATTGTATGTCTGTGTAATGAAACGTCTAATAAAAACAGTTATGTTACTGAGAGATTGTATGTTTCTGTAATGAAACGTAATAAAAACAGTTGTGTTACTGAGAGATTGTATGTCTGTGTAATGAAACGTAATAAAAACAGTTATGTTACTGAGAGATTGTATGTCTGTGTAATGAAACGTCTAATAAAAACAGTTATGTTACTGAGAGATTGTATGTTTCTGTAATGAAACGTAATAAAAACAGTTATGTTACTGAGAGATTGTATGTTTGTGTAATGAAACGTAATAAAAACAGTTATGTTACTGAGAGATTGTATGTCTATGATATGAAACGTGTAATGAAAACAGTTGTGTTACTGAGAGATTGTATGTCTGTGTAATTAAACGTAATAAAAACAGTTATGTTACTGAGAGATTGTATGTCTATGATATGAAACGTGTAATGAAAACAGTTATGTTACTGAGAGATTGTATGTCTATGATATGAAACGTGTAATGAAAACAGTTGTGTTACTGAGAGATGGCCTGGCATGGCCGAGCGCGTTAAGGCGTGCACTCGTAATCCGAGGGTCGCGGGTTCGCGCCCGCGTCGCGCTAAACATGCTCACCCTCCCAGCCGTGGGGGTGTATAATGTGACGGTCAATCCCACTATTCGTTGGTAAAAGAGTAGCCCAATAGTTGGCGGTGGGTGGTGATGACTAGCTGCCTTCCCTCTAGTCTTACACTGCTAAATTAGGGACGGCTAGCACAGATAGCCCTCGAGTAGCTTTGTGCGAAAATCCAAAACAAACAAACAAATACTGAGAGATTGTATGTCTGTGTAATGAAACGTAATAAAAACAGTTATGTTACTGAGAGATTGTATGTCTATGATATGAAACGTGTTTTATGAAAATAGAAAATTAAACTTTTTTAATCAGAATATTATTTCACTGAAGAATTGTTTACATTAAGAAACTTGCATAATAATATTAGATATTTTACTGAAAGTTTACAACCTGTTTATTTAAACTTAATAAATAAGCAGAGTTATCATTATTAAATTTATTACAGAAAACTATTTAATAAATTAATTTTAGTTTTCTTTTCCACTCTCCGTTCCGTTAAAGTGATATTTATAAAGTGTGTACAACTGTTGTTGTTTGAAAACTTTGGTTTTACTAAGTATTTCACAAAATCAGTATAAACACGTGGATCTAAAAATTTACCTCAAAATAAACCAATATGCAATATTTGTTTACCATTCTGACAACAACACCATTAAATTAAAACGTGTAAAATACATTTCTTGTACTTATTAGTTTGAAAGGTCAAATTGGTTAGTATCTGTACACCTTAGAATTTGGTTATATTAAAAATCAGAATGGTTTAGTTTCTTCTTTAAATTCTATGACATGTAAAGTATAGAAAAGCTTGAAAGATGTATTTAAATTTTTTTATTATCGGTTTAATTTTATTTTGCTTGTATACATCAAACTACATATCCCATATCAGTGATTGAATCATTTCTAAATTTGATAGAATACCATAATGTTTACGTTATGTTATGCAGTACATACTGGTAATTTTGCTTTAAAATGAAATAAAATATTAACAAAATTATTGTTGGCTGTCATAATCAGAGTTTTTAATTTTCATACATAGTTATAATGGTTTAACTGAAATATACACACACACACGTTTTGTTTAATTTTTCGGTATTTTTGTTCTACTGCTTACAAATTTACAAATAAATCTTTTCTTTTTTTCTTTTCACTTTACACAAAAGCTACAGAAGCTGTTTCTATAAGATAATGTTGGAATAATTTTTATTTCAGGTATAAATAATGAAATGATCACCAAAATTATCCAGTTATTCAATCCTCATCTGGGTCTTAAGACCTTGACTTTAGTTGTTAAGGAATAGAAGTACAATACCAACACATCCAATGTTTATAACCCTCATATGCAGTAATCTAACATTTGTAACTTACACAAATATCAGTCGACTGTTTAAATCTCCACATACAGTAATCTAACATTTGTAACCTCCACAAATATCAGTCGACTGTTTAAGTATCTACATATAGCAATACAACATTTGTAACTTACACAAATATTAGTCCATTGTTTGAATCTCTAAATACAGTAATCCAACATTTGTAACTTATACAAATATCAGTTCACTGTTTTAATCTCCACATAAAGTAATGCAACATTTTTAACCTCCACAAATATCAGATAGGACCTATCTTAGGTGGGTGGTGACCCTTAATCCACAAGGTATTGGAAGGACGTCTCCAACTTGCTCAACCAGGTTACATGAGCAACTTCAAGATGGATCTGATGAGTATGACTGGCCAACTGAAATTTAGAATGGGCTAGAAATAGTCAGTCATCCATATAAAAATAGAAATGGAGCCTCAGGTCATGAAGAGAAAAAAGCATTCACCTTTTGGTAAAAAATATGAGGATCTAGAACTAACCCAAAGGGTAGAAAACAAAAGTGGAATTCCACCCCTTGATGGACAAACCAAAGACGAGGATGATATCATACAGTATAGAGAGAGTGGAATATGAAGATAAGCATTGGAGGCACTTTTCTTGGTCATCCATAGACCAGGTGAAAATGTCCATCACATAGTGAGGTAGAAACTTGTAATGAAAAATGAGAAGTAAACAAAATGATTCAAGAGGACAGGTCAATAATGGTCCTCCAACCCCCTCAAACAAGCAAGAGTAAAACTCTGGTAAATAATGTGGACCAGGTTCAACAGCCTGATGGGTGAAAAGGTCAAATGGCACCTCTGATAGGCACTGGCAAATCATAGGATCCCAAGGAGAAGGGAAAGAAACAAGTACTTGGGACAAGGGAGATGGGGGTGAGAAATGGAATTTCAAGTCCTTCTGAGAAAACCATACGAACCCAAACATTGCTGGAAAGGATGCCATTAATACATGTAGGCCACAAATTGAGTTTCCTGCAGGTAGTCACAGGACCTGTTGATGACGTATCATGGATCAAGGAAACCAATGAACTTTTGCACCAAAAGAAGGAAGAACAGGAAAATGGAATCAGTGCCACAATCACATTCAATTAAGATAAACAGATTACCAGATGTGAAAAGTTAGATTGTTGATAAACAGATTACCAGATGTGAAAGGGTAGATTGTTGCTGCATATATGTCAAATATTGGAGGACCATATCAAAAACGAAAAGTCTTAAAAATGGAGTCATGTGCAAATCCTGGAGATAAATAATAGGTAAACGGGTTCAACATAACATAGCATAACGTTTTTTAAAGGTCTAACAATAGTGAACCACGTTTACAAAGGCTAAGATGACGAAGGAGTGAGAAAATGCCCCTAAACATTTCTGTGTATCACAAAAGACTTAGGTGGGAATATTTGGCACGGGTGAGGCTAACCAATGTGTATGAGGCCAATCTCATACACAAGTACAATGTTGATTGAGATATGGACAAAGAGCCCTATGATATGCGAGGGATCCAAAGTATATTAAATATTAACACCATCGCCCAACTTGTTCTGTGTAAACCAGAATGTCAGGGACTGGATAAACCCAAATACATGTGGGAAAAACTGTCACACAATAATGAAGGACGCAGGCCATAAGATACAGGTGAAAGAGATAATACATCAAATACCCGAGAAATAGTCTGAAACACCGTGGAAGGCCGAACTGAATCTTGGGAAGATACGATAAATTTAGGAGAAGGAAAAAACTGATAAAAATCTTCGTCAACCAGCCCAGGTTCTGGAAGAAATGGGACAACGTCTGTAGATTACTGTTGGTCCATATACATTTAATTTCCATGGCAATAAACGTAGACAAATATCCATCGGGTCGCCAGCACCTAAAGCGTGAGGTTAAACACATTTCGAATGTGAGAAACCAGTAATTTCAGAAATCATGTTGTATAAATAGGAGAAAGTATTTGAAGTAAGAAGTAAAAGCGATTAGAATAAGAGTAACTGAACCACTTTCGTAAGAAATTCAATCTAAAATACTAATCAAAATACAAAAAATGAAACACATCAACAAACAAGTAAAGTTGAACAAAAAGTGATACTATAGGAACATAGAGGAAGCCATTTGCGTCACGTGAGTATACTAATCTCTTATTGGTGGAGAGGTGACGAATTACAATTTACATGAGAGACACGTTGGAATAATTTGATTTCAAAAGGGAGGCACCAAGGCTTGTGGCATGCGTAATAAAAAAAGCTTTGCATATAGAGGGCAGCAATGAACGAGAAAGCTAATCCTGGGGGTCAAGTGCCGTATCAGAATGTACGTTTTTAACTATTACTTGTCTTGTCATGTTTTATATTTGTAATACAGCACAATTTTTGGACACTCTGTACATTTTTCTCCTTTCTTTGCCCTTTTCACTTTTCAGGCCTATTACTTACCTGAGAGTTCAAGTTACTCGCCCCCAGTGGCTCAGCGGTATGTCTGTGGGCCTAAAACCCGGGTTTCGATATCCATGGTTGGGCCAGCACAGATAGCCCCTTGTGTACCTTTGTGCTTAATTCAAAACAACAACATCAAGTTACTTATTTATCCATTTAAGTAACAAATATTCATAAATCTATCAAACCAATGACAATAATCTCTTTTCTAACAAAGTACTTCACGACAACATATCACAATCTGTTGAAAGTCAGATACATTATACTGGGTACTAACTATTTGTTTTCCATAGTAGCGAGTTCCTAGTTAAGATGAAAACAGATAGAAGTAGCAACTGATTAGCACAAAAATAACACAAAAACACAGTGGATTAAGGTATAATATTATAGAATGTTTATTCCTAAAAGTTAATTTTTACTTAATTCAAGTCTTTATTAGTGAATTAAAAATCCAAGAAACCTACTAAATCTATATTCAAAGAAAGGCAGACAAAACTTTAAGTTGTGAACTATAATATTAGATTAAAGGATAAATTTGAAAATTGCACATACGGTATATACTGTGGGATAAAAAGGAAGAACCAGTTAAAATTTGAAATGTTTACGTAAATAACCTGTTGAATACTTCAATAACACTTTTCTTAAATTTAGAAACTTTAAAACAACCAATCAGGTAATATACAGATTAATGTACCTTTCAAATAAATCGCTGATTTCTTTGAAATCAAAGATCAAAATACATACCTCTGCACTTCTGTCATAGTAAGTGAAGTGACATATATTTATGGATAAAACAAACTGGCGAGGCTTAACTAGCTAACGACCCAGTATGATCGGGTGGTTAAATCATTCGAGTCGTAATCCGAGGACCGTGGGTTCGAATTTCATTCACACCAAACACGCTCGCCCTTTCAGCCGTGGGGGCGTTATAATGTTGCGGTCAATCTCACATTCGTTGGTAAAAGAACATCCCAAGAATTGGCGGTAGAGTGGTAATGACTAGTTGCCTTCCCTCTACTCTTACACTGCTAAATTAGGAACGGCTAGCGCAGACAGCCCTCGTTTAGCTTTGCGCGAAATTCAAAACAAACCATACTAGTTAAGATGTTAGCAAAGCTAAATACACCAAAAGATTATACAAAACTACAAACAGTATAAGATCCATAAGTTAAAACAGAATAGTGCAATAAAAAGTTGATCAAAACATGAAAAAGAAGTGGCCAAATTTTGGAAATTAGCTAACGAGTTAAATCCTAACTTAAACATGTAGTGTAACAAAAAATACGAGATAACAATTTTACCGCGCCATCTGTCGTTGCATTGCATAAATAATTATTGAAAGGTCAATGTAAATTCTGGTTTTATTAATATTTATATTTAAAAACAAAAGTAAATTAAGTTGTTATAAAGCTCAAAACAAAATTATTAAGGAAAAAGTTAAACTGGTCAACACGTTAATAGTTTACGTAAGTATAAGCAGAAGAAATGTAAATATTTAATTACGAGATGTTGATTAAATATTAAAAGGTAAATTGAATAATTTCGATACATTTGCCTGTGTCTCAAACGGTTTTCTGTTAGTCGTAAGAAAATATTATATTTGAAGTTTTCACTCGCAAATATATTTAAATTCTAAACAAAGATTTTAAAATCCACGAAACTTTCCTTTATATTTAATTAGCGAAATAACGAAAATGAAACAGACTTGTTTTTTTAGGTAAACTGTGAGTAAATTATTCATATAATGTAGTAAGATAATTTACCCATTGCATATGACAGACTATCTAACTTACTCAAAGTGGAACTTTGTTATATGATTTTATGTTTATTTTCTAGCTAGATTTTACTGTTCTTATGAAAGTCGACAATACGCAGGATACCGTATTAATATTGGCCCGGCATGGCCAGCTGGTTTAGGCACTAGATTCGTGATTCGAGTCCCCGTCACACCAAATATGGTGGCCCTTACAGCCGTGGGGGAGTTATAATGTTACGACCAATCCAACTATTCGTTGGTAAAAGAGTAGCCCTAGAGTTGGCGGTGGATGATGATGGGTAGTTTTTATCCCTGTAGTCTTACATTGCCAAATTAGGGACGGCTAGCGCAAGCAGCCCTCAAGTAGTTTTGCGTGAAATTAAAAACAAACAAACCCAAAACAAATGGTATTAATAAACCAAATGAATAACCTTTCTAAGTAATGGCCCAGCATGGCCAAGCGTGTTAAGGCGTGTGACGACTCGAAATCTGAGAGTCGCGGGTTCGCATTCCCATTGCGCCAAACATACTCGCCTTTTCAGCCGTGTGGACATTATAATGTGACGGTCAATCCCACTATTCGTTGGTAAAAGAGTAGTCCAAGAGTTGGCGATGGGTGGTGATAATTAGCTGCATTCCCTATAGTCTTACACTGCTAACTTAGAGACGGCCCTCGAGTAGCTTTGTCTGAAATTCAAAAACAAACAATCAAATTCGAAGTAATTTTCTGCGATGAAACTTAAGTCAAAATGTAAGCTCAGGAGAAGTGTATAATTAACTCAAACGTTTCTTAAATATGTATGTGTGTATATGAAGAAACGGAATGTTTATTGTACGCTGATGAGACTTTTTGTGTGTGTATTTGAAGAAACGGAATGTTTATTGCACGCTGATAAGACTCTATGTATGTGTGTATTTGAAGAAACCGAATGTTTATTGTGCGTTGATGAGACTTTATGTATGTGTATTAATTTAAATAAACAGTATCTTATGTCTTAAAGCATAGAGCATGCGTAGTAATTTAAGTAAACAGTATCTTATGTCTTAACGCATAGAGCATGCGTAGTAATTTAAATAAACAGTATCTTATGTCTTAACGCATAGAGCATGCGTAGTAATTTAAATAAACAGTATCTTATGTCTTAACGCATAGAGCATGCGTAGTAATTTAATTAAACAGTATCTTATGTCTTAACGCATAGAGCATGCGTAGTAATTTAAATAAACAGTATCTTATGTCTTAACGCATAGAGCATGCTGATTTACATTTTATTAAAATTAATTATTAATTATTTATCTGCTGGTAGTGAACAAGATAATGTAGTTTTTGTATTTATTAAATATTTTAGAGTCACGAATTAGGTTTATTTACGTATATATATATAATGATATAATTAAATGCAAATTAAAAGTTAGTAAAAACATCACGAAATATTTTAAAATTTAATGATCTGCAAAAATATGATGTTAGTAATAGGTCTTTATTAACACATTTTATTAATTGTAGCTATTAAAATCAATTCGGATGTCTGTCTGTGGTATCTATTTCAAGTCTTTGAGTAGATGAAGATTCGTTTGCTTGTTTGTTTTTTCTTATAGTAAAGCCACATCGGGCTATCTGCTCAGCCCACCGAGGGGAATCGAATCCCTGATTTTAACGTTGTAAATCCGGAGACGTACCGCTGTATTAGCGGGGGACAGATGAAGATTCAATGTTAAGATAAACAAAGCATAACGCTTTATCTGGAAGGCCTGACATGGCCAGGTGGTTAAGGCACTCAACTAGTAATTTGAGGATCGCGAATTCGAATCCCCGTCACACTAAACATGCTCCTTCGTTGGTAAAAAGAGTAGCCCAAGAGCTGGTAGTGGGTGGTGATGACTAGCTGCCTTTCCTCTAGTCTTACACTGCTAAATTAGGAACGGCTAGAGCAGATAGCCCTCTTGTAGTTCGCGCGAAATTCAAAACAAACCAAACCAAACTTTATCTGGAAAACATTTCAAATGTGATTAACCATGGTGTGGAGGAAAGTGTGAAAACAAAAATTAAATAAATATTACAGGGAAAATATCATGTGGTGAAATTAATAAAAAATAAAATCAGACTTTGAAAACAATCAAACAAAATATGTCAACTGAAAACTACTGTAGGCTTTGTCTTGATGTAGTCAGACAAATGTGTTTCTTTTAATAGATGTTTCTCATAAGGTTTCGCGCAGGTTTTCTGCATTTAGTTAAAGACTTTATGAATAGGATATAAGTAGTTATTTTAATCTTTCAGTCGAGCTAAAGCTACGTTACTACAGTTGTCATTCACGACAACTTGTACTCACTTTACAAGCTTCATAGCATTTCTTCCCTGGTATATTAATCATGCCAAACCGTACTGGCAATGCAGAGACTTGGTATGAGTCAGTTCCTTCTTGAATATGTATTTAAAGAACGTCGTCTGTTATTTAAGGTTTTACAACAACGTTGTACAAAGATAATCTTTCTGTTTTTTTATAAAACCAGTCTATTCTTCAACAACTACAACTTACTAACACACGTCCAACAATAACTACAACTTACTGACACACGTGCAACAACAACTACAACTTACTAACACACGTTCAATAACTACGACTTACTAACACACATTCAATAACTACGACTTACTAACACACATTCAATAACTACGACTTACTAACACACGTTCAACAACAACTACAACTTACTAACACACATTCAATAACTACGACTTACTAACACACGTTCAACAACAACTACAACTTACTAACACAATGTATAGGATACAATAGACAACAAGCACAAGGAACAGTGAATAATACCTTGGACTAAGTTACCACACGACTCAAACATTCCATTGGATATAATACCAACTTACCACAATCATTGAATGTTTAGTCATGACCAAGTTACATCATTAAACTAATACATCACTGCGTCACAAATGATGTACTTTATGTTTTGATGTCATTTCCAATGGAATTCGTCATATAACGTTTTCTTCGTGAGTTTTAATATTTTGTAAGTTTTATTAAAATATTGCTTCCGACAAGGAACATAACAAAGAATTAAGCCAAAAGTGATATATTTTATCAGTTAATCCTGACAAACACGCTGGATGTTATTCATATCCTGATACAGGTTAAGAATCCTGACAAACACGCTGGATGTTATTTATATCCTGATCCAAGTGAAGAATCCTGACAAACACGCTGGATGTTATTCATATCTTGATCCAGGCGAAGAATTCTTTCGACTTTCACGTTTTTAGGATAATACTTATCTCTATAATTTATCTCTATCCCAATATCCATGTTTTAACTATTCGTTTTGGTTTCATTTTACGTTTTCCATTATTTTACTGTCTGTGATGTCATAAAGAGTTGCAAAGAGACAACGCCAATGCAAATTTACCCATCATCACTTCGATGTCACGTGACCCTTATTTGTCTCTTGACTGTGGTAAAGATTAGACATACCGTAAAATATTTCCTGAACCCAAAACGAGCCGTTTTTGCATATAAAATTCTCAACAAGTGGGTTTCTCGACATCACTGATCGTACATAATATTATTTACAATACACATGACGTGTTTAATAGATATAAACTCCGAATAGCTCGTCCAGAGATGGCGTTATTGTTATAGGTCAATTACAGTCTGGACCTCGGAAGTTTATAACCATGATTAACGTTTATTAATGGGAAAACTACAAACTTTGATCACGAACGTTTATAATTTTAGAACATTACAAACAATTCAACTTCAGTTAATTCCTTTGGACGTTAGTATTCCAACTACGACATTAAATATTTTCGTCGGAAAAAGTGTGAATCCAGCCAAGTTAGCTAGCTCAAGGAAGTATACAACTATTAACTGTTGTCGTGGGACTGAATTACCAATAAAATATTCAGTTTAAAACCAGTTATAACACTTAATACTGTCTGTAAGTTTGAAAACTATTGTATATAAACCATCATTTGTAATAACTATTAGTAATAACCGTTATAATAAATTGTATTATTTTTATGTTAGTATATTCAAACCTATTTGTGTTAAAAAAGAAACTGTGTGTATATCAGATACGTTATTCACAAATAACATAAATTTGATAAATATTTAATTATGTACTAAATTAAAATTTCCGGTTATTTCAAACAGTAATACGTAACTTACGTAATATAACAAATCTGAGACTCGTCCACAATAACGAACAATACGAAACAAAGGAAGTGTTCCTTCAAACATTACTAGTGATTTACTTGTATTGTTACTGTTGATTGTATCGGTAAAGAAGTCTTCCTTCAAACATTACTAGTGATTTACTTGTATTGTTATTGTTGACTATATTTTGTATTCGATATTTTTGGTACTTATTTGAACTTCGTTTACAGTCTGAAAAATATTCCGTATAAGGACAAAAATATTTTTTTATTCTAAATATTAAAAATCCCGCGAGTTTTACCCCCTCTGCCGGTTCCCTAACTTCCGGTTTAAAATATCTTCATTCTACCTCCTACCGAATATAGTCTCATGATCCACTGGTGATGAAATTAAAATCCTCCCCAGTGACATGCAGTATGTCTGCGGACTCACATAACTAAAACCGGGTTTCCATACCAGTGGGGGGTATTCTCTGTGTTTGGAATTAATAACAAACACTAAGGATATAATAATTATACACTTGTTTATTTTTACATTAAATTAAATATTTTATTCTATCAAATAGTTGCTCTGATATTGGTGACAATTTACTCAATACTTCAGTCACCACTGTCTGATATTGGTGACAATTCACTCAATTCTTCAGTCACCACTGTCTGATATTGGTGACAATTCACTCAATACTTCAGTCACCACTGTCTGATATTGGTGACAATTCACTCAATACTTCAGTCACCACTGTCTGATATTGGTGACAATTCAATCAATACTTCAGTCACCACTGTCTGATATTGGTGACAATTCACTCAATACTTCAGTCACCACTATCTGACATTGGTGACAATTCATTCAATACTTCAGTCACCACTGTCTGATATTGGTGACAATTCACTCAATACTTCAGTCACCACTATCTGACATTGGTGACAATTCAATCAATACTTCAATCACCACTGTTGAATAATACTGTTTTACCAATGATCTGTCATTCTGGAGATCGTAATTTAATTTCTCTCGTGGTATTTCATTAAGAACAGATCACACACATATGTGAGGTCTTTATTTCATGGTTTCCTGGAATAATTTTATAAATACCAATATAAGATTATTTAATCTATCTTTATCAGAAACAAAGTTTCTGTTTTTGTTTGTTATTTTTTTCCACACTCAGTTCCAATCAGTGACTTACAAAGGTAGGTTACTATCTCTTTTGATTATAATCAGTGCGTTCTTTAATGTGTACTAAAACTCCGGTTATTGACCCCTGCTTCCATTACTCGAGTGACTTATCATTCAGAAAATCTGGATTCTTTTATTCATCCACACTACTGAGTTGGATTTTGTTTATTAACTCACTAATGGTTCAAAATTAAATTACGTGGTTTGATTTCAATAATGAGTGGATGGTGACGACTAGCTGCTTTCCCTCAAATCTATCACTACTAAATTAGGAAACGACTAATTCGCGCAGATAGCCCTGGAGTAGGCTTGCGCGAAATTCAAATCAAACTCCGCAGTGGGCAAAATGCAGATAGCCCAAATCTGTAACTCTGTTCTAAGAAGACGACACTAACTTTTAGAAATAAAGTCTGAAAGCTAATGTTAAAATCCGGGTTTTTATATTCATGGTTTGCACAACACAAACAACTCAATGTGTAGCTTTGCGTTGAACAGCAAAGAAAAGACCGAACGTTAAACATATTTTTATCAGTACAATTACCTGCAGCTTTCTTGTACAAATTTGTTTAAAGGAAAAGATAAACAAACAAAAAGATCTTTTATATATAGTTACTAGGAAGATAAGTCCAAGTGAGAAAGTGTTCAAAGCTGATCTCGATGGTATTCATAGACACGTCAAACGGAAATGTAATAATTTGTCTTTATCTTAATGATAAATCAGTGAAATATAATTTATAAAGAGCTTCAGAGGTTTGGGACTTCAACACACAAATAATAGTCCTATATCTCTATTACCTTTTATTTTTCTTGTATTATGAGTTTGTTACCTGATCATAAATATTTATATCAGAGAAAAACGGTCACAAGTTATCTATAAACAACAATATGAAAAAAAAATTAAACCCCAGCAGTTTGAATCTCTTCATTTGTTTCGTATTATCTTAATCTTACGTTGTTTCTAATTGATATTAATCTACGAGTAAAGGTTTGTTCTGAACTTCGCGCAAAGCCACACGAGGGCTGCTTGCACTAGCCATTCCTAATTTAGCAGTGTTAGGCTAGAGGGAGGGCAGCTAGTCATCACCATCCACCGCTAACTCTTGGGCTACTCTGTTACCAAAGAATAGTGGGATTGACCGTCACATTATAACGCCCTCACGTCTGAAAGGGCGGGCATGTTTGGTACGACAAGGATTCAAACCCGCGACCCTAGAATTACGAGTCGAGTGCCTTAACCATCTGGCCATAAAGACTAAGTTATATTAAAAACCCACGATAACTCAGCAGTTAGTTGGAAGGCTCACAACACTAGAATTGAAGTTCAATACTATCGGTTGCACAGAACGAACAGTCGGACGTGTGTAGTTATACGTTTATAAAAAGTATATATTTACTAAGTTCTCTTCTCACCAAAATAATTTTTATTGTCCGTGTTCTTTATATACGATTCTTTATAGCGAACAAACACAGTAGTTTCAATGTTCCCTTTTATTATTATGGTATAACATTTATTTTTTTCGATAATTCAAATGTTTTGTTGGTCCTCAACCTTGCCACACCATTCGAAGCTACCATAACATTTAGGGTAGGTCGGCGCCACTGATGCGATACAGGAACGTCAGCCTCGCGCGCACTCTTGAAAAGACGTTAGATGGCTTACTTTGAAGATTCAGTTCGAGGGTGAGGCGTGCTGTTTCTGGTGGCGTTGAGTGTGAGCTCGAGTAATAATAGTTTATCTCGAGAGGTAAATACCTTGATTTGAAAATTAAATATTAAATGTAATAGCTTCGATAGTAAAGAAAAGTATTAAAATGACATCTGAGAAGAAAAGTACGAGAAAAGAAAAGGATAGCTTGTTTGTATTTGAGAATCAAGTCAAAGGTAAGCAGCAGATGTGAGAGTCAGTGTGGCGCTACCGTCAGTTTGTAGCGGCGTAAGTTTTGGTGTAATTTTAACAGGTAGGCTTACCATTTTAATTCAACGAGGTTAGCTAATTTTAACTTCTTACGATTTGGGATGCGACTGAATGTTAATGACTCGAATGGAACCTTTATGATGTTTATCAGATATAGGGAAAACAAATCCAAAACATTTTTTTTTTCAGTTGTTGTTTGAAGGGGAGGATAGTAGTCTAAAATTGCTTGTTCAGTTTTACCGTAGAGTGGGGCTGTTTTGTTCACATGACATTTCGCACTTGATGTAACATTTCTTACTCAACTGTTCATAAATGACGTATCATGTACATTTGACCTCCTGTTGTGCGTACACGGCCTTGTTTAATAGAACAGTTGAAACATAGTTTGATTCTTGTATCATAATTTTAACTCATTTTGTATGTATTTGTAATTTTCAACAAATAGGCTTTTTATGATAAGATTAACGGAGAGTACCACGCTAGATGTCGCTTTATTGGTATCGTTTATAGCACAACCTGCATAGAAATACTGAGAAAAAACATAATATTCAAACCGGTGTAGGTGCAGAACTTGTTACGTTCTGTAGCCATAATGAAATTTTCAGTTATCGCCCACCTGTGCGTTTTTTGTTTTATTTTAATATTACGTGTTTGTCAGTGTTATGTTCAAACATTACGTACTGCTCCAGCCAGGTAACGAAAAATTGTAATGTGCAGTGAGATAAATAAACAGACTTTATTATCGAAATGTTTGGAACAACAAATAAGTTTTCTTTTTTAGTTTTCTACGCTACTTCGTGGCTTTTAAAATGACTGTACAGAAATTTGCATATTCATTCTTGTATTCGTTTTATTATTCCTTTGGGAAGGTTTTAAACTTGTTGATCCATTAAATCAAAATGTTGAATGATGAGATTCTAGCCTTTCTAAATTGTTAACAAACGAGATATATTTGGCCAGTTTCAAACTTAGCTTTTGTTTTTAGAATTTGAAAACGAAATGGTTACGTTTAGCTGAAGTTTAGATTTATTTTTGACTGTATCAATTAAGTCGACAAACAATTTTTCGATAAATTTATTATAGCTGACATCTTGACTTACGTCTTTATTGGTAGTTTACTGAAAATGGTTTCGATCCTTTTGTTAGCACAGAAAACTATAATAATCAGTTTTGACATGTTTAAACATAGTGTATTTATCATGATTTGTTTCAGGGTTTTAAAGTATTCACCGTTTATTTCTTAGCTTAGTGTGTTTCTGTATTATCCATCAGACGAGGTAACTTTTGGTACTTTTAGATTTATTGTGTTCCAGTTCCAGGGTTGAATGGCCTATGATATACGGTTAAAACCTGACTGTTAATAATACACTAATAACAATTTATTTTTAAATGGGAAGTCCCTGGTTATTATAAATTCAGTAATTTAAAATTAATAAAATTACTAATACATATTTCTCTCTCGATATTTATGCTGTTTTCTCCAATGGAAGTCAGTTACCTAGTGATTGAAGATAAAATCTATTTGCAAGATTCACAGTTGAGATAGTATAGCTATATATTATGTAATATTTCAACCAAATGTTTTATAGGTTACGTGATTACATCTGTCATTTCAGGTGATAGTACACCACGCCCAAATATTAGTTTTGAAGGATGGACTTTACTACGAGTTTAAGAGGTCGCTTTAGTGTGTTATATAATTACACTGTATTATTTTTATTTACGAGTAATTAATAACGCATACAGGTTATGTTTAGAAAAATTCCATACTGTTTTGTTTGTTCTAACATGTAGTTATGAATTGTGTTACTGTGGAAATTTTGTCGGTTATTAATACGTAATCACGACTTTACCTTTTTATCGCTATGGTAATATCGTGACTGAAATAACACAATTTATGAGATTTATCCATATTTCATCTTTCTGTTCTGTTGTGGTGTAAACACACATTGGTGACTGCTTCGTCCTTTATATTTTATACAAATGGCCGAGATGAAGACAAGTGAAAAAGATTTTAGTGTTATTTTTTTCAGTTCATACACCAGAGATTACAACTTCGATTGATTTCATAAGTTTATTCGTATCTTCTTGTATTGCTATGGAAATATTGGTTAGATTATGCTAATCACTGACTAACAAAACTCTACGAAACATTGAGAAAATCCAATGGAATAATAGCAAAGTAAATCGAGTTTCGAAACATTTTTAGATTATATTTATTCATTATCAGACATGAACAACTTGGGAAAGTTGACTGATGAAAAATATGTTAAATTTGTATTAATAACGTGTAATTAAAATAACTACAGTTAATAGTTGGAGCAGTTAAACAACTTGTGACTAATTTAACTGTTTTCGTCAGTTTTGGACCGTCTCTGACGTAACGATCCTTCTTTAGATCCTTATTTATTAACAAAATATTTAGTTTTGAATGAATAAATTAGGAGGATTCCAGATAAAAAAAACAACAACGAAATTACACAGTTCACTTGATTTATCTTTATTTTTGTTATAAATCTTAGGCGTATTTTATCAAATTATTTCGCCAGTTGTTTTACCAATCGAGTCGTAACCATCTCGATATCAGAAAAACTGTACAATTTGAGGTTTAAAGTAGATAACTTCGAATGATCAGCTCGTGTGTTTCGACTTCATTATTTTACTGTCAACACACAGGGGGGAGCGATCGTCTGCCAGGAAAGAGCTAGATAGTTGTGAATGTGGTGTCAGTTTTTTATTTTGGAAACATTGGTACTCGTGTTGTAGCTTGTTTATTAAGTACTGTCGTTGTAATGTTGGAGAAACTTTAGAATGATATTCAGTAAGAAACTGGTTTGAAGTGTGGCGAAAGAATGCCACACTAGTGTACTTGGAACCGGGATTAAATGACCAGTTTCCAGATTATACTTTACTTTGTCAGATGGTTTTGGTTGTTTTAGAAATAACTGTTAAAATAATAATGAAAAGCTTTGTTTTATGTCGGTTGCAAAACATGGTGAAGTCTGTGGCCTAAATTGTCAAGGCACATTTTACATCTGTTTGAAGGTCGCGGGTTCGAATCATTGTCCGATCAATCATGCTCTCATTTTAGCCGTGGGGAAATTTATAACCTTACGATAAAACTTGCAATTTGTTGGTAAAAGAGTAGCCCAAGAAAGATCTAACTTTGAAACATTTCAATATGTCTAACTTTTAAATTATTGATAAAGTAAAAATATTTAAAGATAACCAACAAGAAACAATATGATTGGTGGAAGTTCACCTTTAGAAACGTATGTTGCCAAACCTCTGTCGTCACACGCTCCTCCCGAAGGGCAAATTTCACGAGTTTTTGCACACTTTCTACGTTAACATAATTTTGTTTTCACGTATGTTTTCATGCATGTTCACCGATTAAGATTCATGTAATAAATATACCTTTATCATGGAGACACCTTTTCAACGAAAAATCTTACTTCTTACACTGGGGGGGGGGGATAAAAAATTAAAACAAATGGAGGGGAGAATGCGCGTGAATGGTTGTAACGTGAATCTTTCTGTTTACACTGGTATTTTAAAGTTAAATACAGAGTAGACCTCTTTCTTCTAACTAAAGTTTATCAGTGTGTGATTTATAAAACATTTCTTCAAATGTCATATAATGCAGCTCAGTTGTTGTTTCGACTTTTCACTTTTCCTATAAGCCCATAATAATATTAACATGTGTTCCTTTGACCTATTTTTCTAATTTATGTTTCGTTTTATCATATTTGTTGTACGTTTAGAATCGCGATTTCGCTACGAAGTGACAAACACATCTTTCTCCCTAGGGAATTACAAGTTTAAAATAATATAGTATATGCTTGCTGTCGGAGTGCCATGTTCGAATCCCTGTTACACCAAACATGCTCGCTCTTTCAGTTTGAGGTGTCGTTATAATGTGATAGTCAATCCCTCTGTTCGTTGGTAAAAATGTATCCCACGAATTGGCGGTGGGTGAGTGGTGAAGACTGTCTTCACTCTAATTTTACACTGCTAAAATAGTGACGGCTAGCGCAGATAGTTCTCGAGTAGCTTTGCGCGAAATTCAAACAAACAGAATGTAATCGGTCTTCACGCCCTAGTCTTTGAGCCACGGTGTCGAAACATAGCGTCAAACATTCTTCTATTTCAACTGTGCAGGTATAAGAAGGTCACAGTCAGTTTCACTGTCCATTGATAAAACCGAACCAGTCCAAAGGCTGTTAGTAAGGTAGCTACCATGTGTTCACATCATATTCATATTAGTTTAGGGATATTTAGTGTATAAAAATGAAATATAAATAAATATTAGGTAATAAATTCTTCATTTAAACTGTATCTCAGTACATTACTGGTTGTAACGACACATCAACATACGTTTGATGTTGTTGTTGTTGTTGTTTTGAATTAAGCACAAAGCTACACAAGGGGCTATCTGTGCTCTGCCCACCACGGGTATCGAAACCCGGATTTTAGCGTGTAAGTCCGCAGACATACCGCTGAGCCACTGGGGGGCGCGTTTGATGTTGGTTCCGTTTTGTTGTATTTCCTCCAGTCAATAACTCAGAGTTAGGGATGGTATTAGTATTAAATAGTGTCTTAAGTTTGTCGTAAACCTAACAAACTCCGGTTTCGTATATACATCCACTGCAAGAAGTCGACATGTTCCAACACGTTTCATGTACTCATCCAGTACAAGGAGATTATGACGTGTTCCAACATGATTAGCTGTTTTTTGTATGATTAATTCAACATGGAGCCATCTAAATAACACCATCCGCCAACTCTTCTCATCCAACTGTTTGATGTTTGATTTATCTGTTTTTGGTCAGTAACAATTGAGACAGCTTTGTATTAATATATAACATTCACCCCTGTGTTTATATATTGTTATGGAGGTCACACTGACACTTGTGTGTTGACTGTTCTGTGGGTCACGCTGACACGTGTTTAATGTATTTATTCGATGTCATTGTACATTGAAAACAGTTTACGTTACAGACCAGTGTAATCAGACAGGTAAGTCTTGACTACAGTGATGCCGAGAAAACCCACTTGTAGAGAAAAATATACATGTAAAACGGCTCATTTTACATATATGTATTTAATTATTATTTAAAGTTTATATATATATTTTTTATTTATTTATTTTTATATTTGAAATATAACTGGGGAGAGATGTTTAGGACTAGCTTCATCGTGTATGAGGTACCTGTCTAGTTTGCATAGTAATTCGTTTTTCATCCAATTCTTATTAAAGTACATTATTGTAATATGTAGGAGTCTATCTGGTATGGTAACAGAGGTAACTGACCGGAAGCTGACCACATGTTTGAAAGGGGTTGTGTAATTGAGTATCGGAATGTAGAGGGCGTGCTTAGATGTTTTGAATATATAATTTTATATTTATTATATTATTTTTGATATAAGTATAAAGATCTTTGTTTTTGGCTTGAGTTGTATAAGTAAGGCTTCTTTAATTTTGCATTTATGTTTGTTTCTTTATTTAACATCTAAGCACGCCCTCTACATTCCGACACTCAGTTATACAACCCCTTTCAAACATGTGGTCAGCTTCCGGTCAGTTATCTCTTTCTTTCTTTGTGAACCTGACGATGACCGAAGAAGGTCGAAATATTGTTCGCTCCTCTGCGAAAAAACATTTCTCAACCGAAACGAGCCGTTTTTACACAAGTCTCTTTGCCTATAGCTCTATTACTGTAGATGTTATTACAGACAAGTGTAATCGGACAGATAAGTCTACATGTGTATAACTTGCCCTCACCACACATCACGGTGTTTGTATTATTTGTACGTGTGATTATCATATGGATGGTACTGAACATTACTGTCGTCACTATTTGGGTTCTGTCTAACACCTGATCCCACAGGTATGTTTAGTTCTGTTTGTGACGTCAGTATATTCGCAGTGATTTCTGTACGTTTTGATAATTTCACGTCTTGGTTATTTATAATACCTTTCAAGTCTTCATTAGCGATGTTTCGTTCAAGAAGCTACCGGACAGGTTCATGTAGCGTTTGTACAGATAAGAGGAAAAAACTAATCTCCACCCACCCTTTCTCAAGTGTACCAGTTCTACCTCGCGTAGTAGAACGGCACGAGGCTTCAGCTAGGCAGAGCTCGTGTGTGACGCTTGATCGTTCGTCACGTGCGCTGCGCGTCTCGGGTGAGCGAGATTCGTTACGTGTCAGTGCTCGTTGTAAATGTTAAAGGTTACAGAAAATAACCGGTAGTGGAGGCATTTATTGAGCACTTATAAACAAGGCAGCGAAGTAGTAATAAAACAGTGGTGATCAAACCTGGAACTACTGAAGGCTAGCGCGAAGTAGTAATAAAACAGTGGTGATCAAACCTGGAACTACTGAAGGCTAGCGCGAAGTAGTAATAAAAACAGTGGTGATCAAACCTGGAACTACTGAAGGCTAGCGCGAAGTAGTAATAAAAACAGTGGTGATCAAACCTGAAACTACTGAAGGCTAGCGCGAAAAATTAATAAAAACAGTGGTAATCAAACCTCGAACTACTGAAGGCTAGCGCGAAATAATAATAAAAACAGTGGTGATCAAACCTGGAACTACTGAAGGCTAGCGCGAAAAATTAATAAAAACAGTGGTGATCAAACCTCGAACTACTGAAGGCTAGCGCGAAAAATTAATAAAAACAGTGGTGATCAAACCTCGAACTACTGAAGGCTAGCGCGAAAAATTAATAAAAACAGTGGTGATCAAACCTCGAACTACTGAAGGCTAGCGCGAAAAATTAATAAAAACGGTGGTAATCAAACCTGGAACTACTGAAGGCTAGCGCGAAAAATTAATAAAAACAGTGGTAATCAAACCTCGAACTACTGAAGGCTAGCGCGAAATAATAATAAAAACAGTGGTAATCAAACCTGGAACTACTGAAGGCTAGCGACTTCTTAATCTAGATCAGTGGTCACCAAACTTTTTTCACAGGGGGCCAGATTACCTGGTGAATGAGAAACACGGGCCACGTGATCATTATGTTCAATACTAGAACGAAAGTTCTCTGTAAAACACTTAACACTAAGTTTAGGATGTCACATTAGCCATGTGGGAGTAGCATGCAATACACACGTATAATTAAAAAACAAACAAATACAACCAACATTTTTATTTACTAGAAGGTTATCAAAGAAGGGGACATTAGCAAAAACTATTGTCACATCGCACATAGTGAGTACATATCTGAATTTCACTAAGCCGCAAAAAAGTAAGTGAGATTTATGAAATTGGCATTTGGCTTTCAAAATATCTTCAATGTTCGGTTTTGAATTGCTGCATCCAATCATTAGAATTGCTTTCAAATGTTCATCAGTCAACTTTGATCGATGTACAGACTTCACATACTTCATGTTTGAAAATGCTTGTTCGCAGACATAAGTTGTTCCAAACACTGATGTCATACCAGATGTGAACTGCTTCAGCTTTGGAAAATCATCTTTAGGTATGCAGCTGTAAAATTCAGTAAGTTGTCCCTCTCTGTATTTTCCTTTCAACAAGTCACTTCCTTACAAATCGATGACCTCCAGCTGAAGTCCCAATGGCACGCCATCAGTGACACAAAAGGATTCTGAAGAAGGAGAATGTCACTTTGGATTCTGTCGAGATCCAAAAATCTCTCTAAAAATGTTTATTTAAATCACCAATAATCTTTCTCTGAAACTCCATCTTATGTGATTCCAGCATGAAACTCATTGAAACACTGAAAATGAGAGGAGTTTCCTCCTCCCAAATGTGCTTCAAACAATGACATCTTTCTCCGAAATCCTTCAATGATTCTATATAGATCACAGACAAGGTTATTTTTCCCCTGAAGTTTCAAGTTCAATTCATTCACATGGGATGTGATATCAATCAAAAATGACAACTTTGACAACCAGGTTGGATCCAACAGAGGTGGATTGGCTCTATATGTCTCTATAATAAACATATATATTTCTCTTCTCAGCTTATAAACCGAGACAAGACTTTACCTCAGCTGAGCCACCTCACCAGCGTGTGATAAGGCAAGTCACAGAAATCCGAATCAATTTCTTCAAGAAACGCCTTGAACTGGCAATGATTAAATGCATGACCCCGAATGAAGTTCACTGCAGAAATGACTGGTTTCAGTACACAAGAAATATACAAGTCTTTTCCACGGAGTGCTTGCTGATGTATGATGCAGTGTATGAACAGAGGGTTTGGGAATTGAAGATCTTCCAACTGTTTCCTGATCAGCCCCACCAGACCCTTCTTTACTCCAGCCATGTTTTTCCTCCATTAACTGTTACACCTATAACCTGATTCCACTGAAGGTTATAGACTTGCAAAGTTTTATTTACTTCCATGAAAATGTCTTCTCCAGTTGTTCTTCCGTGCATCCTGCAAACTGATGTCAACTCTTACGTGATCTGAAAGTCCAAATTAACTCCACGAATGAACACGAGAAGCTGTGACTTACTCGAGAGATCAGTAGACTCAGCCAGTGCCAGAGAATATCATAGGAAGTTTCTAGCTTTTTGGCGTATCTGTAATGCGATGTTCTCTCCAAGTTCTTCTGCTCTCCGTACAACTGAAGTTGCTGAAAGGCTCATTCTTTCAAAGAAATTGTCTTTTTCAGGACACAATTCATTTGCTGCTTCCATCATACATTCTTTGATTTATTTTATATGCAAAAACGGCTCGTTTGGGTTGAGAAAATATTTTAAATAGAAGAGCGAACAACGTTTCGACCTTCTTCGGTCATCGTCAGGTTCACAAAGAACGTTGTTCGCTCTTCTATGTAAAATATTTTCTCAACCCAAACGAGCCGTTTTTGCACATAAATTTCTCAACAAGTGGGTTTCTCGACATCACTGTTTGATAGATGTTTTGTTTCATAGTGACGCCGAAGATTGTACTCTTTCAAAACAGCAACACTTTCTGTGCATATCACACAAGTAGCTTTCTGGTTTCCACAAAGAAGTGCTTTTCTCCCCATTTTTCATTGAAAGCACGGCACTCAGAGTCCACTTTCCTTCTTTTAAAAAACATGATCTGAAAATGAAAAACACAGAACGCTGTGAGAAAAGTTTTACTGGTCCGAAAACGCACAAACAAAATATATTGAAACGTACGTTTGACACAACACTAACCCAAGAACGAGTTACGAAAAGCGCATAACCCGACTACTAAGAGAAATGAGCTTGCTGAAGCGGTAACCCGCTGAATTTACAAGACGAGTCGATAGGACGAGGGTTAAGTCTGTACTTGTTTTCGAAATCCTAATGCTTTCACACATACGTGTCACGATATGAATAAACGGACAGCAAGGACGAAAGAAGAATTTTCCTATTGGTTAAAAATGCGCGTGACAGCCTTGTTTCTTTTCATCATAACGTCTTGTGTTTGCCAGCTTAAAGCGACCATCAGTGTGATTTATTTTGTTATGACAGTCCGACATTTGATGAAATGTCACTTTTTATTTCCAAGCGGCTAGCTGCTGGCGGGCCGGATAAAATGACCAAGAAGGTCGTAGTTTGGTGACCCCTGGTCTAGATCTATACAATAGGCTGTCTACACTGTGTTTACCCTGGGGATCGAACCCTGGATTTTTATATTGTAAGTTCATAAATGTACTGCTTAATCACCAAAAGCCCCTGAAAAAATAAACCAATGGGATAAAATTAACCCTTGTGAGGAGTATATGAAATACATCGTTACAAGTTTACGCCTAATTCTTGCTGCTATAGTGATCTGTGTAGTAAATAGTTTATTCGCCAAATTAAAAAGAGGATTAAACCAGTTTTGTTTTGTTTTAAACAGCGAGTAAAAGATCTGATAGAATACAGTAACTACATGTTACTGGGTCGTGTGTGGCCCAGTGATTTGTGTGTCCGAACTCTGAATACGCAAAGAAACAACGAATGCTTTATAAAAGTGACAAATTCAACTATTTGGTCAGGCGAAAGTACCCCAAGAGTTGGCGGAGGGTGCTGTTGACGAGATACTTCACTTCTACTCTGTTATGCACATTTGTAGGCCGATAGTCTTTGTGTAGCCTCACGAGAACTTTTAGGAGAAGCAGTGTACGTCACTTTGTCCCAGTTCTGTGTTCCATATTTTGTTTTTTACCTAAATAATTGATTATTCATAAAAAAAAAATGTTTTTGGATAACTAATTTTAGCCAAAAATACCGAACTAGCATTTGTGTAAATGATTTGATTGGAGTAAAGGTGTTACTTCGTGTAGTCATGTCTTTCTTTACGTGTTTGTTTGGTTTAGCCCCCCAGTGGCTCAGCGGTATGTCTGCGGACTTACACGCTAAAATCCGGGTTTCGATACCAGTGGTGGGCAGAGCACAGATAGCCCATTGTGTAGCAATGTTTGGTTTAGGTTTAAACTGGGGGAATGTTTTTTTAAATTTTGCTAGTATACCAACTTCTAATCCCAGAAATATTTATGTGAAAGTGACGTCAGAGTGTTGGTTTTAAATAAATAATTTTCTGGATTTGGGTTGCAGGTTCACGAAATCAGGTTGGTTCAGAAAGTTAAAAAACAACAACAAAAAAAAAAACGACATTCAAAACCGGAGACAAAATTCGTTAACTTGTCACTAAACACCTGTCAGGCTTACGTGCGTAGGTGTTAAGTTACCGTCGACTGTATGTGTGATGTGTTGTTGTGATCATGTGGTCAGTTTAAAATTCGACATGAACGAGTTATTCAGGTTTGTTTGTTTTTGCTTCCGACTGTTTTGATTATTGTTGTAGCTGAATATCTGTTTAAAATATTTTCTGAGATCTTGGAACACATGAAATTTTTATTTTTGGTATGTTTTTAATTATTCGAGTGCGTTTCTAAGCATTCACGACAGCAAGTTTTTAAAATCCTCGTAATTATATACGACGTTTATTGAAAAAGTTTATTGGACTATCGGTAGTTGTTTGCAGTAAACATTATTCTAAAGTAAACTTGGATATGTTTCACCGATGTCCATTCTTAACGCTGCATGAATGTTTTACCAGTGTGTATACCATTACATTTTTTTTTTTACCATGGCGTCGCTCGTAAAAACACCTTCAAATAACTGAAGATTCTAAATATCCGGCTCGCTCAAAGTCTCTCAACCTTGAGTTATACGGTCCACTCTTTGTTAACTGGTATTGCGACTCACCTCGGAGAGTTATAGGTATGACATGAAGATTCATAGCTTTGATGTTTCTTCTGTTTTCAAGGTCATCTGTTTTAACTACTCGCACCGTTGTGCAAAAGTATTGTCTGTCAGTCAGTCAGTAAACACTGAAATGATTTTACATAAGGGACGCTGCAAGTTGCAATCTGTATTGTCGTGACGCCAGTAAAATGTGCGAAGTCATGAATCCCAAAAAGAAATATGTAATCCATTAAATAATACAGCATGACACAAGGACTTGTATGTACTCCATTAAATAATACAGCATGACACAGGGACTTGTATGAACTCTGTAGTAAACAATGCAGCGTGGCACGGGGACTTATAAAGTAATATATAAAATCATTATTCTTAGTTTTGGTTGTAGTTACTTTTTAAGGGTCCTTACGAACGTATAATTTGTTAACATTTTGCGAGGTATCAACTAGTTCACATTATAACTGTGCTGTTTTTACAACATTCTAAAAATGTATTGTCGTATAATCTTAAGCATGTTCGCGACCAATCCCAGATAGGATTGCAGCCCACCGGTTAGGAAGCACTGGGTCAGGTGACTATCGGGTTTAGCTGAAGATGCTTTTATTGACGAAAACCTTGGAGTTGTAAGTAAAATATTTCTTAAACGTACAGTTATCTTTTGTTGTTATCATTGTTCAAATTATGGCCAGGTGATCAAGGCACTCGACTCGTAATCCGAGGGTCGCGGGTTCGAATCTCTGTTACACTGAACATGTGTGCCCTTTCAGCTGTGGGGTGTTATAATGTGATGGTCAATCCAACTCTTCGTTGGGAAAAGAGTAGTCCAAGAGTTGGCGGTGGTTGGTGATGACTAGCTGCCTTCCTTCTAGTCTTACAATGCCAAATTAGGGACGGCTAGCGCAGATAGCCCTCATGTAGCTTTGCGCGAAATTTAAAACAAACAAACAATATCTGTTAAAAGTGATGTATGCAAACTGTCATGACTTGTTTGGAGTGTTAAAAGGCTGGTATTAAATACAAGCGAATTTTTCGTGATTTAAGCATTTTTTCTGTCGATTGTGAAAGTTTGAAGAAGTACATAAGCTGGTGAAGCGTGGAGTACCCGTATGGCTGTACATGAGCTGGTGAAGCGTGGAGTACCCGTATGGCTGTACATGAGCTGGTGAAGCGTGGAGTACCCGTATGGCTGTACATGAGCTGGTGAAGCGTGGAGTACCCGTATGGCTGTACATGAGCTGGTGAAGCGTGGAGTACCCGTATGGCTGTACATGAGCTGGTGAAGCGTGGAGTACCCGTATGGCTGTACATGAGCTGGTGAAGCTTGGAGTACCTGTAGGGCTGTACATGAGTTGGTGAAGCTTGGAGTACCCGTATGGCTGTACATGAGCTGGTGAAGCTTGGAGTACCCGTATGGCTGTACATGAGCTGGTGAAGCGTGGAGTACCCGTAGGGCTGTACATGAGCTGGTGAAGCTTGGAGTACCCGTAGGGCTGTACATGAGCTGGTGAAGCTTGGAGTACCCGTAGGGCTGTACATGAGCTGGTGAAGCTTGGAGTACCCGTAGGGCTGTACATGAGCTGGTGAAGCGTGGAGTACCCGTAGGGCTGTACATGAGCTGGTGAAGCGTGGAGTACCCGTAGGGCTGTACATGAGCTGGTGAAGCGTGGAGTACCCGTAGGGCTGTACATGAGCTGGTGAAGCTTGGAGTACCCGTAGGGCTGTACATGAGCTGGTGAAGCTTGGAGTACCCGTATGGCTGTACATGAGCTGGTGAAGCTTGGAGTACCCGTATGGCTGTACATGAGCTGGTGAAGCGTGGAGTACCCGTATGGCTGTACATGAGTTGGTGAAGCGTGGAGTACCCGTATGGCTGTACATGAGCTGTTTATTGAGTTTTTAATTTTTCCCATTTTCTTCAACTAAACTTCGACATTTCTTCATCACGGTTAATATAATATATAATATCTTTATAGCGAGCATAGTGCTGTTGTATAGTTTCATCTGTGGGGGCCCGGGGCATGGCCAGGTGGATTAAGACGTTCGACTCGCAACTGAGGGTCACGGGTTCGATTCCCCATCATACCAAACATGCTTGCTCTATCAGCCGTGGATGGTTATAATGTGACGGT
The DNA here is from genome assembly GCA_011833715.1 of Carcinoscorpius rotundicauda. Classification (NCBI taxonomy): domain Eukaryota; kingdom Metazoa; phylum Arthropoda; class Merostomata; order Xiphosura; family Limulidae; genus Carcinoscorpius; species Carcinoscorpius rotundicauda. Next base: position 180,033,146 of record CM022391.1, on the reverse strand, counting down.
CAATTTCACTATTACTTGGTAAACGAGTAGGCAAAGAGTTGGCGGTGAAGAATAGTTGCCTTCCCTCTACTTTTAACTGCTAAATTAGGGACGGCTAGCACAAATAGCCCTTGTGTGACTTTGCACGAAATTAAAAACAAACAAATATTTTATTAATGCAATGGTTTTGGTTTGGTTTTCAAGCTATGGAAAGAAATATATTCTTTGTTATTGACAGTTGTATTTGTATTTTATTTTACCGACGTTGAAACAAAAGTTGGGTAACATCGTGTATTCTGTATATACCTGTCAGACAAAAGTTGGTTAAAATCGTGTATTCTGTATATACCTGTCAGACGTTAGATCTGCCTCAGGTACACTGCTGGCCAAAATTTTAAGGCCAATGAACATAAAAAAAAGAAATATGCATTTTGCGTTGTTAGACTCAACTACTCATTTGAGTAAGCTTCGAAAGATGAAAATAAGAAAAAGGAAAATAAATATATAAATTTTTTTTTTAGCATTTAATAGGGAAAATGTGAACACTATGAGATTAGCCTAAATACTAGCTGGTCAAAAGTTTAAGACCATACTGAAACGAAGCGTTAATTGGTAAACACATAACGAAATCTGTGCTAGCCGTCCCTAATTTAGCAGTGTAAGACTAGAAGGAAGGTAGTTAGTCATCACCGTCAACTCTAAGGTTGCTCTTTTACCAACGAATAGTGGGATTAACCACACATCATAACGCCCCCACGGCTGTAAGGGCGAGCATGCCGGGCGTCTCTCTCAACATGCCATCGCTGTTGAGATTGGGTGTAGTAAAACTGCTGTTGCAAATTTCTTAAAAGACCCTGAGGGATACGGAACGAAAATTTCAAGTGGTTGGCCCAAGAAAATTTCGCCGGCGTTGAGCAGGAGAATTCGACGCTTGTTTGACAAGACACCAGCCAATCGTCGAACCATATTAAGACCCTTCCGGACGCAGAATGCAGTTCAAGAACAATAAGACAGCATCTAAGAGAGAAAGGCTTTAAAAATCGTAAAAGTCTTTAAAGGCCACGCCTCCTTGCACACCACGAAACAGCTCGGTTAGACTTTGCTAAGAAGCACCAAACATGGGACGTAGAAATGGGGACGAAGGTTTTGTTCTCTGATGAGAAAATTTAACCTGGATGGTCCACATGGCTTCCAACGTTAGTGGTACGATAAGGATATTACACCGGAGACATTTTCTACATGACATAGTGGAGGAGGTTCCATCATGATCTGGGGTGCTTTTTCCTTTCATGGAACAACGGAACTTCAGGTTATACAGGGACGTCAAACAGCAGCTGGCTACATTGGCATGTTGGAGAGAGCATCCTTATTGACTGAAGACCCTTGCTTGTGTGGAAATGACTGGATCTTTCAGTAGGACAATGCTGCAATTCACAATGCTCGCAGGACAAAGGACTTTTCATGACAAATACCATGATTCTTTTGCACCATCCAGCGTGTTTGTTCAAACTGAACATCATTGAAAATGTTTGGGATGGATGGCAAGAGAAGTCTATAGAAATGGACATCAATTCCAAACAGTACATGATCTTCGTGAAGCCATCTTCACTACTTGGAATAACATTCCAGCCAGCCTTCTGCAAACGCCCATATCGACCATGCCAAAGCGAATGTTTGCAGTTATTCACAATGACGGCCGTGCAACTCACTACTGAGATCTCTTGTTCGGCATTTCTTACCCTGTTTAGGACTTCTTTTTGGTATGGTCTTAAACTTTTGACCATCTAGTATTTAAGCTAATTTCATAGTGTTCACATTTTCCCTATTAAATACTAAAAAAGATTTTTTTTTTATTTTCCCTTTTCTTATTTTCATTTTTCGAAGTTCTACTCAAATAAGTGGTTGAGTCTAACAACGCAAAATGCATATTTTTGTCTTTATGTTCATTGGCTTTAAGATTTTGGCCAGCTGTGTACTATAGTTAGCTTGTTTATCCGACAGTGGAAAGTGTTTAATTGATATAATTAAATATATTTTAGTTTTATATTGATGTAGTATTTATTTATACATGTGGTTAACACGTTCCAGTATATTTATGGGTAGCCGCATGTCTTTCAAACGCTTTGTGTGAAAGTATTTAAAACGGACGTCTTTACTTAAGCGTTATTTTTTATTTGTTAAAATATAACGAGATACAATCAATTGATAGATTAGATCGAACAGTTCAATGTCTTTCCTTCCGGTTAAAATACGTGTGATTCTATAAATAGGTATCTGCGTCATTCTAATGAATTTCCTTAGCGTTTTATCTTTGTCAATAGAAACCTGACTTCTTTAGTTTGCTCTTACAAAAGAATTGCTCCTGAAGGGGGATAATGTAACGTGATTCAGGGACCGTGTAAACACATCTTTTATTTTGTTTTCTCTGGTGTCAAGAAAGGTCACCTTGTACATCTACGACATAAAGAATTAAAGATGAAAGCTCTTCTCGTCTTGAGGGGCCATCATTGCAGTATCATCCGAGCTCTTTTGTTTGTTCAAAAGTTCTCTTATAGAAATTATCCAGCTTAGTGTTGAGTTGTGACATTCAAACATGGTTGACATTTACAGGAAACAACCTACACTAACAACTTTAAAACATCGAAACAAAAGTCAAGCTGGTAAAGATGAATTAATATTGAATTATTTAGCTCGAGACATTTAACGTGGTTTGTTATACAGAGTTGTTGAATAAACTCTCATTTGATGGATTTGAATCCATTTCGTGATATATTTTTCGGGAGTTTGTGACAGTTTTTAAAATATAGATAGTGAGTTATAAGCTGACATTCTGTTAATTTTGAGGATATTTTACGAGTGAAGAATTCGTTTTAAGTTTCCTTTTAAAAACAGGAGAGCTCTGTATTGAAACTGTTTATACTAACTTATTGAGTTGATCCGTGTTTATGTTTTAAACAGAGTACGTGTACCGTAGTGTGGTAGGATATATTAATGTCTGATTATAATAACTATAGAAAGTTATAGATGTCATCTGAAACGTGTGAAATAAGAATACATTATAAAACAAGAATGCATTATATAAAAAACCCGCACTTCAAATTATTTCAGTAGACCAGAATCGGTTTTTGTGTTTAAGTTAATTATTCAGTTATCATAAATTTATCGTGTTTATCGATAAATTTCGTAAGTGGCTTTACTTTCACTTGTCGGTTAGGTGTGGAGGAAGATGTTTTCGCTACACCCGATTCACTTCCAGGTATCGAAATAGGCCTAAAACCTGATTACTTCGTTCAACCGGTTACGCAGACCTTTAGTGGACATATTTTGTTTTTGGTTACTAATACGACTACTCAATAGATGGCAGCATCAGTAATACTTATGATAAAGTAAAAAACGACTTATTTCTCAGCATTATATTGATTTAATTGTATAATTAATATTATCAATATTTTGTTGCTACATTATATCACTCTTCAGAAATGTTTAGATTAATCTTGGTTCGTACGTTATATTTAAGAAACTGAACGTCCTGTTGTTTTTGCTACTGTGGGGTTCGGTTGCTTTACATTCACCATGAGTTATAAACCACGTGTCCAGTTGTTTTTGTTATTACAAGTTTTGGTTGTTGTTTTTAGATTTTTTCAGGTAAAACAAATATAGGTAATAATCCATTTTATAATCTCAGTACATCAAATCTCATCCCATCAAAATTTCTCAGTAAACAGTCTTCTGGCGTTGTTTCTGTTGACTGTGTCGGTCAGGAGGTCTTCCTTGGTATAATTTACAATAAAAAATTTTTTCCTTGGTTAATGTTCGTAGTCTCTAGTTGTTGACGGTAACAAATAATTACAAGATGACAAACACACTGACTTCAGTCGAATTGCATACACTACTTCTTTTACTTCCCTAATGTTGAGAAACGGTTACGTCGCAGATTTTCTGTCTTAGGAAAAAATCTGACTTAAATTATTTTCCCCCACCAGATGTTTCGTGATCTGACAGAACATAGTCAGCTAATAAATTGAGCCAATCGTGTTTTATATTCTTCAGAGTAAACTTTGTTCCTTCTTTAGTAGTTTGTATCAAAGATGTTCCAATAATCTACTAGAACGTTCTGACGTCTATTGCAATGAAGAAAAGTATTTTCTATCTGCAGTGTAACATTAAGGCCACTTCAGATAAACAAAACGTTGTAAATACACGGTTCATAAGCCTCGCAAAACTGCAAATATTAAATGTCTTAAATTATTTGTTTATTTCGCTCTAGAAGCATAAGGTTAATATTTTTATTATTTTTACAGTTCAAATGCCGGAATTCCTTGAGTATACATTTTACTAACAAACGGTTTCGGTGAATGTTTGTTTCTGCTACCTTTTGAGGCCACCAATTTCTCATTTTTGATTTGGGCTCTCAAAACCTAGTATATAGGATTATATTAGAGCTTAAGAATAAGGGTTAAAACCTAGTATATGGGATTATATTAGAGCTTAAGAATAAGGGTTAAAACCTAGTATATGGGATTATATTAGAGCTTAAGAATAAGGGTTAAAACCTAGTATATGGGATTATATTATAGTTTAAGAATAAGGGTTAAATTTGATTTATCTCTACGAACTGTATAATTAATTCTGTTGATTGGTTGTTACAAAAGGTTGTATTCTTTTAAACCAGGTTATTTGTTTGCCAATTTTTCTAGTCTTTCGTGTTTACGTGACGTCGTAGTTTCTTTATTTAAAACCAACGTTGTGATATAAAATCATCTGTGGTTGTTTTGTGAAAAATGACTAATTCTTGCGTTTGGAGTATTTATATTGCAATGAAAGTCATTGTTCGTTGTGTGAATTATGCTGTGTACAACCCTTGCGGTTGTTTGTCGAACGTTCAACTTTTGTGGACTGTAACCTGTTCCTTTGAGAGGGTTTAATTTTAACATGCTCAAGTTAATGACTTGTTCATGACCACTTCTGTAATAAATGAATGTGAACGCGAATACCAAGACCATAATGTCTTGTCAGCTAAACATTTTTGTAGATCCGGTGTTTGTGTGTGGAAGACAACCATCGGGAAGCTGTTAGAACACAAATACTTCCAAGGTATATATTGACGGAAAGACCTACACGAGGAGCTCACAATGACACTTGGTTACCATTACAGTTTCAAAAAGTGCTTTATAATTTATATTATCTTTGGTTCCATCCCAAGCTACCGTGGATTCTTCCATACTTGCTTTAACTTCCTTTTAAAATCTTCTGTAATCTTTTTTTAACAGTGTTTTTCGGGGTTATCTTCGTGTATATTTATTATTTACAGTAGTAACATTATGAGACACGACACATTTAGAACACGACTTTTCGTCCATCAGTGACACAGTTTATTTCACGTTGTCACAAATATCGTTAAATTAAAAAAATAAGTAAGACTGTTTCAACGTTTCGCATCTATTTCACAATATTCAGTATTAGAGAAGTTTCGCTTCCGAACTATTCACTTCAAGTTAAGAAATTTTGTGTAACTTTAGTGACTTCGATTTTTTAGGCTACACTCTCCTTGATAAAGTAATCTGTATCCATGAGAAAGTTACTGAGGCCAGATGGAAGACAGCTAGTCAGTAACAGCCACCATCCGTGCTAAGGAACTGACTGTCACTTATAGCGCATCGACAGCTTAAACTGAGAGGATTAACACTTGGTATTGTACGAATCAGTTCCGTTTCGTCTTATCCGAAACTATTTCTTAGCTGACTAGCAGACTGATTCACTAATCTATAACAATCTACTTTAACATAATTGGCCTAACGAACAACGGTTAGCTACGTTCTCATAACGCTCCTTCAAAGCTCCCTCTGGCCAAACAAAACGTCTTAAGTGCAAACTTAGCCTTCAACAATACTCCTTACCATAACCTTTTGAATTTCTGTGATATAAAAACAACAACAAAAAAACAAGTGTTTTTATGTAGGTTAAACAGCGTAAATGTACTTGGAAGTTTTTAAATAATCTCGGACGGCATCGAATTTACATATCGGACTATACTAATATATCAAAAGACTTTGGCGTTTCCCACAGTCTACAGAGTCACACCTCTAGAAACTGGTTTCGATACTCATGGTGAACAGAGCACAGATAGTCCATTGTGTATCTTTGTGATTAATTCCAATCAATTAATTAAAATTGTGCGACAAACGAAATATCCTTATTTTAAAATGAAAACTTTCTGTTGGCTAAATGTAAAATGTTTCGTTTTTTAAAATCACTCTTTATCTTTTTTCCAAAGTTCTTTTAGCAACTGGATGAGTTGCATAATATTTTCCAGTAATAATTTAATTTATATGAAGAATGTCCATAAGAAGGCCTTATGCGTTTTATCGAATTTCATTCGTGTTTAACTTGTAATTTTCTAAACAATTTGACGACCATTTCACACACACTCTTAGTGCCTATATCCTAAAGCAGTTTAGGGGTTGTTGGGTGTGGCCCAGATATTTACATCACCAAGAAGTAGAAGTTATATAATGTATCTTAAATAGATACGCCCGTACGAAGAGGGAACATGTCCAGTCAAGGGTGATTCTCTGTATTTATTCCAGTGTTCAGAAGACTCGCATGATGAGAGACACACTAGCGCGTTGTTTCGCCATCCCCGTGAAGACGATCTTCTGTGCATGCGTGGTAGAGACCTTTGGGCCGTAATCATAATTCGCGTACAAGTTGTACAAATTGCACTCGATGTGTGACTTAAATGGAACCTAAGTGAATGGTTAGTACGTATTTTTTATATGAAAAGAATGACACCATAGTTGTAGTTACAAAATTATGACGTCATAACGGTAAAATATTTACTGATCCCTATATACCTACTGTGTCAGTTTGTTTCCCTTACATTCAGGTTAAAGAAATATGTTTGTTGGGTGTGCGATCTTTTTATTTTCACATTATTATGACGTGGCGATATATTGAGTTTTATTTGTTTTATTATCAAGCGCAAAGCTACAAAATGTACATTTGTGCACTGTCCGACGCGGATATATAAACCCGACGATTAACTGTTACAATTCCTCAGCTTTACTGCTGCGTCATCTAGTGACTATTAAGAACATTTTAAAAGAATATAAAATTACTTGCGAATCATTGAAATTTAAGAGCTGTATGATGATATTACTGAAGACTTGACGACGTGATGTATCTGTACTTGCTTGTATGCATAACATTAAAATATATCATATGATTTAACAGATACGTTCGGTAATTAAAGTGAAAACTGTGTTTATGAAACACCTAAGTCTGTTTGTTTCTTCATAAATCATTCTTTACAACTTGATAATAACGTACTTGTCCACAAAATTGAGGGGAGAATTCTTTATTGCCAGTGACCTTTTGATATTGACCTTTGATCCATAACTTTCACATTTAATAAGGTATATAATTTTTTACGTTGTACTTGTGTAACTTCATCAAATGTTAAGATCATACTTCCAGTAAATCAGGACAGATAGACAAGGATTTTAACCACAGATAATAACCGATTTCTCTATCAGGTGGCGTTGAGACGAATATCATTGTTAGCTGTTATTTGATTGGTTGACCTGAACGTATTTCATGTTGTATATCATTGATACCTGTGTGGGTGTACGCATATATTTTGTAAAAGTAACGTGAAACGAGGTAAGATAAAATTGATTTCTATGGTACAGAAATACGGGGCAGTGAATTTGTTTTTTAGAACTTGTGTCCCAGAACGTAGAACATCACTTATCAACATGCCTGGGGTTTAAAAATAAAAAAAACACAATGATCGGCGATCTCTGCCTTTCTAAAATGCTCGTTTATGTGCGCCCTCTACTTACACAGCGATTCAACCAGTTTTTAAACATGACTGAAACAGTCAACCATTAGTTAGCAATTTTGTAATCCTTATAGTAATAGAATGTGGCGACATCTTTATTTCCATGTAGACATTTTGTGACAGCAACTTTTCCAACTTAAACAAGGTCGAATATTAAATACTTTTTTGATTTGTATACGAATATTTAATTCATAACAAATAGTAATGGCAAAAAAGGTTTCACTTTTTATTTACTTAATATTATTTAATAATTTAATATTTTACAGGGGGCGCACGTATCTGATAAATTATTTTGTTTTACTCTATTTTTATACTTTGTTAATACTTTCACTACATGTAAGAGGCCTCTTATTTGAATTAATTTATAAAAAGGTTTAAGTCAACGGCACTTTAAAAAATAAAATCAATAAATATTCTAACGACGTCAGTGTATAACTTGGGTACCTATTTTTTATTTGGTTTAAGTAATATATACTCTTCTGAACTCCTTTTGAACATACAAAAACAAAACAGCGGGTGTTTATTGTTAATAAACTTTTTATTTTTGATTGTTTCGATAAATAACCGCTAGATGGCCGTTACTGGGTGATTGTTCATGTGTGCTTCGTTAAGCATCTGATTGTTGTTAGTGAGGTCGTATTCTGTTAAGGCCACGTACTATCTACGTGTGCTAAAATAATTAGTCGTCTTAACTTTTTTTATAGGCAAAGATTAATGTGAAGTTGAAAGGAAACCCTGTTAATATTAGCTTCCACTCCTTATTATGGCTAATGTAGTTGTTTTAATTTCTTACTTTGTTGGTCTGTTGTTAGGTTATAAATTTAATATATTTTAATGTTTATAATTTATATTATGCCACTTGTATACAAACACTGTTAACAATGTGTTGCATTACTGTTTGGTCTAACTTCTAATAATCAAATCTTTACTCCATGGTGCAAGTTACGGGGTAATTTATATTTTGCAATGCTGGATAATTAGCAAAGCTACCAAAAAGTTATATTTTATGACACAAAGATAAATTATTAGTTTGTTATTATATAAAAATTAATATTGATAAAGTTGAGTAAACAAACCGAAATAAAGATAATTAACAATAAACAAAAACGCTGCACTAATTAAATATACCAGGGTACAAACTATAATGTGCGATATGAAATGTACCCTGGGTTTTGGAGGTGACTGAAGAAGTAGGACCCACATTGCGTTAGGGATCCACCATCTATCAGTCTCCATTAACCACATCAACCTCCTATCGCCAGTCTCACATAAAGAAATAAAATAAATGAGTAGCAATAGTTATAAATATTAGGAGAGCGAGATGTGGATTTTGAAGCCCACAACGTCCCACACCTATATCATCCTTCATTGTCTGCAGACAGTTGTAGGAAGATGACTGCTTATAGTCATATAAGTAAAAGAGAAAAAAAAAAAAATTGGATAATAAGAATAAGAAAAATAAGGTACTACCGTCTGGGGGTAAGTTAAAACTTACCTTTTTGAACTCAGCATTCCAGCCCCCATTATGGTAGAAAGACATTAATTGGTAGCCCAGTAAGCGAAATATTCTAATATGTAGTGTCTCATCCAGTTATTGAAATAAACTAGTGTAGCACCCAACTGGGCGTAGGGTGATATATTACTTCTAGGCTACGTATCAACAGCTAATACCTACTTTTGCAAATAGTTTTTTTTTTTCCATATGAAATTTATTAGGCCTACATATCATTATAAATGTGAAATTAATTACTATTAACAGTATTATTTTAACGTGTTCTGACGTTAGGTGACTTTCTTTTGGATTTTCTGTATGTGTATATATTCGACGTCCAGTCCATATAACGATAATTAATTAATATAATAACGTTTGTCTAATTTCACAAGTAACTCTCAAATAAACTTATCTGCACGCTAATTAACCTACTGTCTAGCTGATTAATTTAACCAAAAACAACGCTGTTAATTAACACACACTGTATTAAATGAGTGGATAACTCGTCGCATCTGGTGTTCATATACAAATACAGTGTACTTTATACAACAGGAAGTTTCAGTATTCTGTTGGTGCTTAAACGTTTGTTAAAAAAAAAAGCAAAAAATGCTTTATTTTGCAACATTATTATCTCCTGACAAACGACCTCTAGCAAACATCTAAATTAAAATTGATAACATATCTTAACACACCATAAATTTTCTATCATATACTTGAAACTTTTATGTAGAAAGTTAGTTGAATTTTGAACAATTATAGAACTTTTACAAACTTAATTCAGAATGAAATATTTTCCCTCTCTTTATATATATATATATATGCACACACACACACATACACAATGTGTGTGTGTGTGTGTGTGTGTGTGTGTATTTGTAAAGATAATCTTTTATATAGAACTGTTTTTGAAAGAAAAACATATTGCGTCTACTTGACGAGATCGAGGCAAAATATATACTTTACAAATTTTGAATTCAACAAATGAAGTTCATTATAAAGTAAAAAAAATGGATAGTAACAATATTTATACGTTTTTCAAGTAATTTATTTTTACCTTTTTGAGCCGTTAATAATGCATTATATATATATATATATATATGTGTGTGTGTGTGTGTGTATAAACAACTCGTATGGATACAGAAAGCACTAACAGAGGAGCGAACAGCGTTTCGACCGCCTCCAAACATGTGGTCAGCTACCGGTCAGTAACTCTTTCTTTCTTTGTGAACCTGACGATGACCGAAGAAGGTCGAAACGTTGTTCGCTCCTATATTAATACTTTCTCTGCCCATACCAGCCGTTTTTAAATATATAATTTTCCGTACAAGTGGGTTGTCTCGTCGCCACGGGTTATTAATGCGTAAAATAGCTAAAATAATGTTGTGATGTATACGTCCTCTACAAACTAATAAAGAGTGTTTACATTTATGTGAATGAAAGGGACTACACTAAAAATGAACAGTTTAAAATATAAGCCTAACAGAAATATCTTATGATCTTATGAGTTGTGTCACCAATAATGTTGTTTTAACAGTGTACAGCAGTTGCTTAAGTATTTACACTTAAACAGTTATTGTTAAGTAATTTACAGTAATGCTATGCACTGCTATAAATAAGTTATTTACTTTTAGCAAGAGTTATGGTGTGAATACTTTTTCAAAGCTGGCGAAATATGATTGTAATTAAATATTTGAAAGAAATGTTTTTTTTGTTTTTTTTATAACAATGTTTTATCGATTGCAGAGGGTAAAGCAGGTGAAACATCGTGAATAAGATAAACAAATTTTTGTCTTTATAAAACTGATGACAATTGTGTGAAATCATTGTAATTAATTGTACTTCTCATCGGGCATCAGTGTTAGGCCTATGATAGTTTTTAATCGTATAGTTATCTTGATTTTTAGATATTCAAGACTTTAGAAAACAATAATAATAATACCAATAAAACTATACTATGTTCACCACATCCATTACAATGCTTACCATTAGGCGATGTAAAAACTTAAGTCAAATATCCGTCTTCTATTTCCAAACATATGTGGTTTATAAGAATATCGTAAGTCTAAGATGACGCTTCAAATAAGTTAGGCCTAGCGAGGCGAGATGATTAGGGTTCTCGATTTATAATGTATTAGTTCGCATCTTGTTCCCGTCACTGAACATGTGAGCTTTATAAAGTTAGCACTTTCATTGGTAAAATGTTTCAGGCTACGTGGTGATCATTACCTGTGTTCTTTCTATCTGGCATTTCAAAACTATAAGCACAGGTGGCCCTCGAGTAGGTTGTAGAGACATTCAAGAAACAAGCAAATGAAAGAACTACAGGGTGGCCCGTAAGTCCCTACCCATCCATATGTTGTTATGTTATATTCAATTACGCATGTATTATAAATTTATTTCCTTTCTTCAGAGAATTATGGCCGACGTAAGTCCATTTACACGTGAAAATGTCTCGCAGAACATGGCTTCGCATGATATTATGCAGCGAGAATGAGGGACAGCACACAGATACACTGGATACATAAGATATATGGATGGGTAGGGACTTACGGGCCACCCTGTACAATATTTTCTCAAGAATATTGGTTTCGGATATTTGCACACAGCTACCCGTATATAATTTTAATTTGATGGATTGCGAGGTAGTAAGAGACAGCTAGTCAACAACACCCATTGTCAACTCTCGAGATTATTCTAATCGAATAACGACATTTGACTGTCACTGTTAAAATTGTGCACCAACAGCTGTGATGTTCGAAACGTGGTTTTGCGGCAACATGTCATGAACCATGAACCACACAATATTTTTTATTATTATTTATTAAATTATTTTAACAATGTTTAATTTCGGTTGAAACATTTTTCTGGTAACATGTAAGTTTCATGTTACTACAAGGATGAAATATGAAAAATCATAAGGCTAGAGTTAATTTAAAATTTCTAATCTATATATACTCATTTTCACAAGTTCAATCAAGTAAGTATATAGATACATAAGAAATATATAATATTTGAGAATTTATTTCAAATGTGTTATTCTAATCTGTATTTTTAACACTAATGTTTTCTCGTTTTTCTCGCACTTTCGAAGCTACATTATAAATATAGGAATAATCGGATCAGTGTTTGATATAAATTGTTCTTTGTAGTGTTATTTTGTTCAGATTAGTTGGTTTGTTTTACAGTAGTTAACGTCATTTGTAAGGTAAGCCAACAACAATACCTTACTGTACAAATGTTCAAGTTTGTACGAGAGTTAAAGGAAAGAAAGTAATTTGTGACTGGTATGTGAATTATTTTCATCGTATTAATGATAAAAAAAAATCCACCAAAGAAAGAAAAACAATACAATTGTATGTGTTGTGTATTATTTCACTGTTCTTATAATTACAGATCTCTTTCAATAGGTGGCGCTAATTATAGTGCGAGCTATTCGCACACAGCGACGAGGCTCGAGTTTTAAATGCAATCATTAACAGAAAACGCGATTGTTTGCCCGCAGTTCATCTAGCATCACTTGCTTTTACGCTAAGAAAAAAATATCCGATTACAGAACCAGATGTTCTTACAGAGATAAAAAACTGGTTTAAAGGTGTTTCAGTAACAAGAATACTACTTAAATGGCTTAAAAATAAAACATGCGTGTTTCTAATGAATATTTAGTATTTCTTAATGATTGTTTGTTTGTTTTTTGGAAATTCGCACAAAGCTACTCGAGGGCTATCTGTGCTAGCCGTCCCTAATTTAGCAGTGTAAGACTAGAGGGAAGGCAGCTAGTCATCACCACCCACCGCCAACTCTTGGGCTACTCTTTTACCAACGAATAGTGGGATTGACCGTCACATTATACACCCCCACGGCTGGGAGGGCGAGCATGTTTAGCGCGACGCGGGCGCGAACCCGCGACCCTTGGATTACGAGTGCACGCCTTAACGCGCTCGGCCATGCCAGGCCTATTTCTTAATGAATATGAACAATTAGCACTGTGAAACCCTTAATTACCACCTATTTTATGTAAGTAAAAGAAGAAAACATTAGAACAGCATGTTGGCACATAATTCTGTAGTACCATGTGAGAGTTTAGAAGGCTAAAGTTACATATTTTATTCGAGGGAGAGGAGGCTTAAATATTGACATAAAAACAGCCATGTTAAGGTAAAGGGTTAGTCACGGTACTACTAGATCGTGCTGCAATGTAAAAGGAGGGCCAGTCTTTTCCAAATTGTATCTTGTGTATGTGTATCTGATCCATCTTTATATAACCTGTATGGTAGATTACGTTTGTTGTATAACCTGGCTTTTCTGTTTCTTGTTTGTAGGTTTCGAGTTTTGATGTGGCTGCTCGTCGTTTTTCTAATTCAGCTGTTTTTGTGTGATTGTTGTACTTTTAATTACAAGTTCCCATACCACAGTCTTTGTTTAATGTATTTATTGGTTGTAACAAGTTATTATCTGGCTAATTTATCTGAAGGTTTCATGAATATGTAATTGATTTTGCTTCTTAATGTTTAAATTACAATAGACGTATTGTTTTCCATGTATACATTTTCATAAAAAACTGAATAGATGGTACTGCCATCTTTTCGACATCGTTAACATTATATAGCCATAAGTTTTGTTCTTCTAGTTAGAACAACAGTATGATTCGTATATTTTACTGATTTTGTTTTCCATATAAGGTATCAACTGATGTGTTGTGAACGTAATGCTAGATTGTTTATATCTGTTCTGAAACGTAAGAATTATAGCATTTAGGATAACTGTGGTGACACCTCAGATTGTGTGATATTTGACTGGAGTCACTACTGTAAATTGCGATGTTTTAAAAAGTGCACACTAAGTTATAAATTATACATGTTTCAAAAGTATTCTATCCCGTCATCATTACGAGAAATAATGAGTTTGCAATAACAGACTAGTTTGTATATCCTTCCATACAGCATATTTTGTGGTAAAGAATCGAACCATATTTTCTCTTAACTTGTAAACTTTTTCCGTTCAATTATGGAGAACCGTTTCTTAGTCGTATATGTTTTTCTAGGTTTATTAAGAAAATGCCTTTTCTTAACCGATTAACACACGCATGCGCTAAAATGTTGACTGTTTTGTGAATAAAATTAAACAAATTAACTTAGTTGGCTTGTGTTGTTTTTGAAGTTAGAAGCTGGAAACAGTTTTACGCTGTTCGAAACGTATGATATGAATTTAACATGTTGCTTGTGATTTGAAAGCAGGGTATAAATAAATGTTAAGGATGTAGCTGTTTATGTTTCATGTTAAAACTCGTGCTTTAATTAAGCCTACTTCTAAGCTGAAATTTGTGTCTCCAAAATTTGATGTATTTTATGAATATCTCAAGTGAGGATCCATCTCCCTATCTTTCTTTGGTTCTCAGTCAGCACCTGTAGGAGTTCTACAGATAAGATACAAATATACCCCAGAAGAACCATATGCTATAGATGACAAGGTGTAGATATACCGTAGACGAACCGAACCCCATGCCACAGATGACAAGGTGTAAATATACGCCCAGACGAACCATGTGCTATACAAGATGTAGATTTCTTGTTGTCCAACTTGCATGTATACTGGATCAGTGGTAACTCTCCGGACTTAAAACATTTAGACCTGCAGCTCGATTTCCCGCGGTGGGCAAAGCACCGAGAGCCAGTTGTGTAGCTAGGCATGCGTTAAAAAATCAACAGTTGTCTACATATTCAACAACACAATGTAACAAACATTTTACTTTTTCTTGTTCATGGGCAGAAAGTGTTATTTCCAAATTGGTTATGCGTAAAGTAAGTGGAAAAGATCTGTTTTTCTCTTCAGACTTTTGCTTTTGTGACTTGCGTAATAAAATTTTCATATTTATCAATTTTCCAGAACATTCCAGATAGATTCAGTGCTGAGATAGAGTTTTCTCGAAATTACGATAATTTTTAAGAACCTTTTAGAATTTTCTGAAACTTTTCATAGTAATATATATAGAGAGAGAGGCTCACCACTTCAGTTTAGTTCTAGTTGCCTAAGTGAACACATTGACTTATCAGATTTTATCAGATATGACATCAAGAAGCTACAAGCATTCTGCTATGTATGTGGCAAATTTATCAAGACAAGAACAAAAAGTACTCTGACAGCATCTGCTAAAATGTGTGAAGCCTACAAGGTACATTTTGGAATGCCTGTCAGGGATCAAGACAAACTCTGGACATCTCATTACACCTGCAAGCACTGCAAAAAACAAAACAAAAACAACTCTAGAAGGTAAGAACAGTTTTTGCTTGATTGATTAGTAAGATTTTATATTATCTACATTTTTAAGAGTCTAAAATTTGTATATCTTTCGGTATACCTCAAAGAAGAATGCAACAGCATTAAGACCTTTCTAGAAACCTTAAAATATGATGAGTATGGCTGGGAGGATATCGGAAACCTCAAAATGGTGACATTTCTGATGGATCTCCAAGAAGGCTTTACCAAGTTTCCCTGTTATCTTTGCCTTTGGGACAACAGGAATACCGCAGCGCACTACAACGGGAAGCTCTGGACACAACAGATCGAGTTATCTGTGGGGAGGCACAATGTCAAGTGTGAGCCATTATTGGACCTCCAGAAGGTGTTGTTCTCACCATTGCTAATAAAACTGGGTCTTATGAAACGATTTGTCACAGCTCTTGATAAGGAGTCTGCAGCCTTCGAGTATCTTCGAGTCTTCTTCCCTGAGCTGTCTGAGGCAAAGGTCAAAGCTGGTGTCTTCGTTGGCATGGCCAAGCGTGTTAAGGCGTTAGATTCGTAATCCGAGGGACGCGGGTTCGAATCCCCGTTACACCGAACATGCTTGCCCTTTCAGCTGTGGGTGTTATAATGTTACGGTCAATCCAACTCTTCGTTGGGAAAAGAGTAGCCCAAGAGTTGGCGGTGGGTGGTGATGACTAGCTATTTTCCTTCTTGTCTTACAATGCTTAATTAGGGACGGCTAGCGCAGATAACCCTCGTGTAGCTTTGCGCGAAATTCAAAATAAACAAACAAACAAACATTAATTTCAATTTTATTGTTGTATTTTGTAATATCTGTTTATCTCAAATCGTCTGCTGGTTTTTAAATCCTATTTGTGACCACGAGGTCGGCCATCTTACGGTTCTACTGAGAATTAGATACACATTTAAAAATTGTTCTTTTCTCTCCTGGTTCGAGGTGCGCGTCACACAACAATAATAATTTTGACAAAATATCTTTTAGAAGGTTGATGGACGAGTTTGCACGGAAATTAACATGTTTATTCAGTGATGTCGAGAAACCCACTTGTTGAGAATTTTTATATGCAAAAACGGCTCGTTTTGGGTTCAGAAAATATTTTAAATAGAAGAGCGAAGAACATTTCGACCTTCTTCGGTCATCGTCAGGTTCACAAAGAAAGAGGTAACTGACCGGAAGCTGACCACATGTTTGGAAGGGGTTGTATAACTGAGTGTCGCAATGTAGAGGGCGCGGTTAGATGTTTGAATATATAATAATCTATAATATTAATATAGGTATAATGGCGTTCCTTTATATTGGTTTATTTTGGGTTTAAGTTGTTGTATAAGTAAGGCTTCTTTAATTTTGCGTTTGTTTATGTTTGTTTCTTTATTTAGTATTTTAGTGTTTTCTATGGTTATGTTGTGTCCATTTGACTTGCAGTGTTCGAAAACGTGTGAAGGTGACTTTTTATGTTCTTTGAATCTGGTTTCCATTTTTCTACTTGTTTCTCCTACATAGAAGTCGTGGCAGTTATCACATTGTATTTTATAAATAATGTTGGTGTGGTGTTTGTCAGTGTAGTTCTTACATAGTGTAGACCTCAGTTTTGTGCCTGGTTTTTGAATAAATTTAGTATTAACTGGAATGTTATATTTTGTTACTAGTTTTTGCCAAATGTTGGTTATTTGTTTGCTGATGTCAGGAATATATGGTATACAGCAGTATATGGTTTCGTGATTTTTTCATTCGTGATATATATTCACTTTTGTTGGTTGATTTTGCTTTCTGTCTAGGTGTCTGCGTATAATGTTTTCTACAGTTTGTGGAGGAAACTTATTGATGTTGATGAAGTATTGTTTTATTTTGTCTAATTCATCGTTAATTTTATCTGGTGAGCACAGTTTTATGGCTGTATTTATCTGGTTTCTTAGTATGCTGAGTTTTTGTTTTGTTTCATGTGCTGAGTCCCAAGGAATGTATAGTCCAGTATGGGTGATTTTTCGGTGGATTTCTGTTTTGAATTGTGTGTCGGTTCTTATAATTTTGAGGTTAAGAAATGATATTTGATTGCTTTCTTCCTGTTCACATGTGAAGTTAATGTTGGGATGTATAGAGTTAATGTGAGTGAAAAAATTAAGTATGTGTTCTGTAGATTTGAATCCCGCAACCGTGTCATCTACATATCTGTACCAGTATAGTGGTGGATGTAATGCAGTATTAATTGCTTGTGTTTCAATTTGTGTCATATCACGAATCAAAAAATCACGAAACCATATACTGCTGTATACCATATATTCCTGACATCAGCAAACAAATAACCAACATTTGGCAAAAACTAGTAACAAAATATAACATTCCAGTTAATACTAAATTTATTCAAAAACCAGGCACAAAACTGAGGTCTACACTATGTAAGAACTACACTGACAAACACCACACCAACATTATTTATAAAATACAATGTGATAACTGCCACGACTTCTATGTAGGAGAAACAAGTAGAAAAATGGAAACCAGATTCAAAGAACATAAAAAGTCACCTTCACACGTTTTCGAACACTGCAAGTCAAATGGACACAACATAACCATAGAAAACACTAAAATACTAAATAAAGAAACAAACATAAACAAACGCAAAATTAAAGAAGCCTTACTTATACAACAACTTAAACCCAAAATAAACCAATATAAAGGAACGCCATTATACCTATATTAATATTATAGATTATTATATATTCAAACATCTAACCGCGCCCTCTACATTGCGACACTCAGTTATACAACCCCTTCCAAACATGTGGTCAGCTTCCGGTCAGTTACCTCTTTCTTTGTGAACCTGACGATGACCGAAGAAGGTCGAAACGTTCTTCGCTCTTCTATTTAAAATATTTTCTGAACCCAAAACGAGCCGTTTTTGCATATAAAAATTAACATGTTTATTCTTGACGAAAGTCTCGTACTTTTCATATAATCAGTTTTAGTTTATGTTGAGGATTGGAGAGTTAAAGTGAGAGTGGTTTCGAAGTAGCCCAAACATTGAGGCGCTGTTTATTTATTTATCCCTTTCAGCTTTTCCCGTATCTGTCAGACGAACTTTGGCACGTGACACCGAACCCGATACTGCGTAATAAGCATTTACTGGCTTCTAACTTGCGATTTTAAAACGTCGAACATTAAATATTGTTTAAATAACTAATTTGTTGGAGTACAGGCTAGAATATAATTTAAATATCGGTAAACTGGTTTCTGTTATTAGCTGAGTTAATTTGGACTATTTGGTAAGAATAATAAAAATGCAGTCTACTTAATTACAAATGAAAGTTGGTTTTTTTATGTTAATCTAAATAGCATTAACCGATAGGCCTAACTACGAAACGTCATATTTTTAAAACTAAACAGAAACATCATTTCTCTAATTTCGTAACTGAATGAAAACGTTAACTTCATGTTCACTACGCTGACCCATTTGACTAATAGAAAGAACCTTTAATTCAATAATTTTTTCACTCTGTAAATAATTCTTAACTCTGGAATTTTTGTCTGAATTTAATCAAACTTATCATCACGTTATGAAAGTGGTTAAACTGCCGTAACCGTTGATGAAGGTGACAGAAACACTACAAATTTATTTTGTCAAACAACTGAATATGACTTTCTATCATATTCCAGTTTTTCTTATCTAAAACTAGAGGTCACTGATTAACTAAAGTCGTCGTGTTTTTTGTAAGATTATCGAATATCTATCGTTTGTTACAACTTTTAGGACTGTGTGTTTGCATGTAGCCATTCTGTGAAAGTTTATTTTTGAAAGACCATATTTTCAACATTTTTTCTTCAGTTTATAGTTGGTTAAAAACAGGTAATTTTAATTTTATAATTTTTATTTTAAATACATTGCAACCAATCCGTCCACGTGATTTGGCTTTGCGTCTAACAACAACTAAATTAAATCAGTCCTAGCGGTGTGATAGAGCAGTAACCGATTAACTGTAGTGTTTGTATCATTAACAGTTATTTAAAGAAAGATAAATTATTTCATTGTGTGTAGTTAAAGTGTTGTTTGTATTTTGTTTCTTCCTTTATGTTTTGAAGATTAAATATTTCGCGTAAAATCTTGACCAAACGCATCCCACGATATGATCTAACAGCTGCAGTATCTCATTAGTGGGTGGATAATGTCATTATTTTTTGTCGATGTTATCTTTCTTTTACAAATCCCATGTTTCTTTAGATCATGGTTTTTCAAATTATGTTCTGCGAAGCCCTTGTGCTCCGCCATAGTTATCTGGGGCTGTACAAAAAAAGTAAAATATATCTTTAATATAACACATTTACCACGCATTGGGACTTTTAATATTTTATTCTACTTGACACTAGACGATTTTACCCAGCTGGGGGAAGTTCTCGCGGTAAAACTGTTAATACAATCTCGATTAGGCCCGGCATGGCCAGGTGGGTTGAGGCGTTCGACTCGTAATCTGAGAATCGCAGGTTCGAATCCCAGTTGCACCAAATATACTCACCCTTTCAGCCGTGGTGGCGTTATAATGTGACAGTCAATCCCACTATTCGCTGGTAAAAGAGCAACCTAAGAGTTGGCGGTTGGTGGTGATGACTAGCTGCCTTCCCTCTAGTCTTACACTGCTAAATTATGGACGGCTGGCACAGATAGCTCTCGAGTAGCTTTGCGCGAGATTAAAAAACAAACAAATATGAATGAACTTCGACAGTGGCATCACTGGTTTCTAGTAGATATGGAACCATCTTATGATCGCATGAATCGTTGAAGACGCAAGATAGTCTGGTGGTTTTCAAATGAAACATCGTTTAACCCTGGTTAATGACGTCAACTGTCTTTTAAAAGTCAGATCTGGATTAACGGTTAAATCCCGAACAAAATGAAACATGACGTCACAGCTTAAACTTGCCCAAATTTGAAACATTGCAATTATATGCAGTATCAATTGTTTCAATTTCAAAATATATTTATATAAAGTATAATTATATTTATGACAATAATAATTGGTAATTGTTAGGTTAGATTGGTTGTAAATTGGTCTGAACGAACTAGACAAATGTGGTACCAATGAGCTCTATGATGTCATGTGCTTGCCTGACGTCATGCTTTATTTCGTTCGAGATTTAGCCGCACGTCAGATCTGGCTTAATATTTTGTTATTTAGCTTAAAATTTTCTGTTGAAAAGCAAACAAACAAAAAACGTGTAAAAATAGTAGGTCACCCTTTTCCTTCATAAAGCAATATTATTCTAGTGGCTTAACCTTTTTCCACAAATCTTTTGTTTCTGACTTCTCTATGATAATGCTTATGTTAGATCAGCGTGTCATTGTGTAATGGTAATCTCAAATGGTTGGACGAGTTTTCATTTAGAATGTATTTTGTGTCCGTGAAAATACTTTTGAAGTGTCAAAGATATAAGAATATGTTTTTAGACAAATTAATAATTAGTTGTCACCCTTATTACGGATAAGTTGCTGAATACCAGTAATTAATGTGATACAAGTAAAAATCCCTAGGCCTAAACGAATTCATCGGCATTATCGTCGAGTGAAGCACTTCAACTCAAGATGACGCAAGAAGTACATAAACAACAAATATCAGAAAGTATGATGGAAGTCTTACTTAATACAGTTTTACATGGACAGGTAATGAAGATGGACCTAGTGGGTTGTGTGTTGAAGGTGGAACAGTGTTGAGTAACAGTAGTTTGCATCCAGCTAAGTTAAAACATCTTGAAACCAAACACTCCCATTTAAAAAATCCAACTTCTGAGAATTTCCAAAGAAAGTGTTAGAAATTAAATATAAGTAAAGCTACATTTCGTTCATTTGTCCATTAGGACAACAAATGTGCTCTTGTTGTTTCATATCGTATTGCAAAAGTAGGTGAAACTCGTACAATTCTAGAAGATTTCATAAAACCATGCCAAAAGATTTGGTAGAGTGGACGACTGATGAGAAATTTCTTAAAAACATTAATTCTGTGCTCCCTTCTGACAACTCGGTTTCTCGAAGAATCAGTGACGTGTTATCAAGTTGATTTAGCGGATTAATAAGGCGAGTCCAACTTTTTGCTTCAGATCGATGAATCAACAGATGTTGCAGGTTATGCGATGTTGCTTGTGTTTGTTTGTTATCTTCACGAAACTAGTTCTGAAGAAGACGTGCTAATTTGCAAACCTTTGCCTACTCAAACAACAGGCGAAGAAATATTTAAACTGGTCGATTTATTTATGAAGAACATGAAATCCAATGACATCTTTGCTCAAATATTTGCACTGATGAATCTGCAGCTATGCTTGGAAGATTTTCAGACGCAGTTGCAGTGTTAAGAAGAAAAACCCGGACATTGAGAGTGTCCACTGCTGTCTTCATCGTTATGCATTGGTAATGAAACGAATGTCAGAAGACTTGTAAGAGGTACTGGGATATACCATAAAAATAGTTAATTTTATAAAATCAAGACCACTCAGCGCGGGGATCTTCAGTGAGGATATGTGAGGTTTGCATAAAAACTTGTTTCATACTGAAGTCCGATGACTTTCTCGGGGAAAAGTGCCTTCTCGGGTTTACGTACTGCGTGAGGAGATAGATTTCTTTGTATCTGAATGTCGCCCTCCAGTGGCTCAGCGGTATGTCTGCGGACTTGCACGCTAAAATCCGGGTTTCGATACCCGTGGTGGGCAGAGCACAGATAGCCCATTGTGTAACTTTGTGCTTAATTCAAAACAACAACAACTTGTATCTGAATGTCATTTTGAACTTGCATACAAGTTAAGGGACAAATGCTGGATACAGAAAGAGGCTTACCTTTGGGACGTACTTGCCAATCTAAATGAAGTGAATGCTACAGTGCATGTTACCATGGTAACGTGCTTCAAAGTTCAGAGTAAAATGGAAGCACTTCAACGTTGGCTAAAACTTTGGGGTGAATGTATACCTATGGAAGAACTTGATTGCTTCGAAAATCTGTTTTTCTACTTGTGAATGAAATTTCCTTATGTGAAGATGCAAAAGTTTCAACTACTGGGGAGTATTTTCCTCCTCATGTAGAAAAATTACAGTGGATTCAAAATCCATTTGTTGACTCCGCAAATATGAACGATTTGTCTTTGAAAGAAAAAGAACAGCTTATGAATATGTCGACTGATTACACCCCAGAAACAAAATTTAAGCAGGAAGAAATTACACAATTTTGGAGATTCAAATGGCCATTGAATACCCTGAAATAAGAAACAGAGCTTTGAAAAGTTAAATGCGTTTTCCATCCATATATCTTTGTAACTGTACACAGCAACAATGTTTGCTCACAAAGACCAAGTTTAGAAACGGGCTAAATATTGAATATTATTTACACTTACAGGTAACAACCATAACTCTAAGTCTTGAGCTAAATTAGGAACATAAGACAATAATAAATACCTACACTGTACTAGAGACTGATATAAATTTTGCAAACAGAAACTTTTGAACAAATAAGTGGAAGTAAACATTTTTCTTTAAATATTTATATTTTTAATACATTTTATATTCTAAAGTTTGAAGTAAACTTTATCTGGTGCTAGTAACCGACTGTTTCTATTATTAATGTAATTGTTTTTTATTAAGGCTCCGGAATGTTTTTATTTCTGATGTGAAGCTTCGCAGGTCTAAAGTTTGGGAATCCCTAGTCAAAATAATCATTCTATATTTGAACGATTTTATAAAAAAAATTTCTTTCTTACGCTCTTTTACGTTTAATGTTAAGCATAGTTAATCTAGAAGTATCTTGAAGGAGAGTAAATAGAGTTTTGTAGAGAAAACGTGCTTTCTTTTGTGTGTTATGCTTTACTCATAGAAATATTTACGATATATTTAAACTAATTTATATTTCTAAACTGTGTTGTCATTCTTGGGTCTTTTGGAATGCTGGACGGTTACCGGATTTATTTACAATTTCTGAAAAGATGGTGCGCGCGCGCACACACACACACACACACACACACACACACACACACACACACATTTTGTGACGTAAGTTCTTATTTTGTTCTTACAGCATTGAAAAAACATTTAAAATATTGGCAGACATTAAACTGGTCTGTCACGGTCACTGTTGTTACTATAGTTTTAGATATGTTTGGAAGAGATGCCACAAGAAACTCCCCTTTATTCCATAATACAGGGCCTGGTTATTTGGAGAACTTGACCACCTATCAACAGCCTACGGGACTGAATCCCATCTCCGAACATGCTTGTCTCTATTTGCTGTAGGGTGTTATGATGTGACGGCTAATTCCATTCTTCGTTGGTAAAGAGTTGGCGATGCATGCTGTTGACTTGCTGCCTTCCATCTATCATTTCTAAATTAGGACGGCTAGCGGAGATAGCCCTCCAGTAGCTTTGAGCAAACTTCAAAATAAATTTAGTGATATATCGTGTGGCATTTGTTGATTTCTATATAGATATTTCAAAAATCAAAATAAACTGAGTAACGTGTTGTGTGACACTTGTCGACTTGCAAGACATTTCCTGATGATCAAAAATTATCCCTTCAATGGGGAGTCTTCAGATTTCAATCTTTGTTCCCCCCCACGTTAGCGAAACATCTATTGTAAGAAAACGTGCAGATAAATAACGTTTAATTACTAATAGTTACCATAACAAGACAGCCTTTTCCGTTTTGAATAATATTAACAGAAGGAAAACAACATCGTTATTACTATATTGTGGACTTGATCATTGAAAAAACATGACGTGCATGACCCCTTCAGCAGGTGTTTTACAAATCAGTGTGTATACAACACCTGCCTTGTTTACTTTCTTAGATTGTGAAAGGCAGATGGTGAGCAGGAAGAAACGTATTTTAAAGTGGTATGCCATCTTTATTAATGTTGAATAAGTTAATATATGTCCTGATATGGACCGTTAGGTAATTGTGGTGTGTCAAGTTGACACATTCAAGTAAGAGCTAACTGTGGTGAAGTAATAGCAGGTATATTTTGTGGTGTGTCAAGTTGACACATTCAAGTAAGAGTTAACTGTGGTGTAGTAATAGCAGGTATACTTTGTGGTGTGTCAAGTTGACACGTTCAAGTAAGAGTTAACTGTGGTGTAGTAATAGCAGGTATACTTTGTGGTGTGTCAAGTTGACACGTTCAAGTAAGAGTTAACTGTGGTGTAGTAATAGCAGGTATACTTTGTGGTGTGTCAAGTTGACACGTTCAAGTAAGAGTTACACAATGTAACTATTGGTCAAATAGGCCCACAGATGAAGAACAAAATATTTATTTTACTTGGGAGGGAAGACGCATCTTACTTAAGCTTGAAATAGTATCAAACAAGATATTCTTCTTACAGTAACTTAATAAATTTGGTTCAACATATGAAATAAGGGTTGAAATAAAAGCCTGTGTTTGTTATGTTGATAAAAGAACACTGACTTGTTACTCATTGTTTTGGACTTGCTATTCAGTTCACAACAAAAGTAAACAGTCCACACCTGAATAAAGCACTTGTTTTTTGGACAAATGGACTTTAGGTCTATAGACATGACACACAGACATACACACAGGGCTTTGCTGTAATCTTTATGTTCTATAAAAATGAAACTTTTTTAATTATTATGTAATGCTGATACCTTTTTAAGGTTAATGCATGTTGGATGTTCCACTGTTTATGTTTAAGTAATACACAATAATAGGAACAGTTGAATCAGTTAATGTTTTGAAAGCTTGTCATTTTCATAATGTTAAGTTGTTTAATGTTTATATTTAATTAAGTTACAAATTCCGTATTTTAGCAGTGTAAAATAGGTTGCCGTTCTCGGGCTAATAATGTATAGCCCTAAATTTTGCATAGTAATTTTCCCTGGTGAACGTTTGTGTGTATGCTTTATTACAATTCACCGGTGTTCCATTGATGTGATTAGCCTGAGAACACGTGCCGACAAGAAACCCACTTGAAGTAAAAATGTATTCTCAAGACGGATGGTATGGGGAGTCGTAAAACTTTGATTGAAATAAAGTACAGAACAACGTTTCAACTTTCTTAGGTCATCTTCAGGTTGACAAAGAGAGAGTTTGCGACGGACCGAGAGTCCCTAAAACACGATCAGTTGCAAACTCTCTCTTTGTCAACCTGAAGGTGGCCTAGAAGGTTGAAACGTTGTTCTGTACTTTATTTTAATTAAAGTTTTAATACCAATACCAGTCATCTTTAAAGGCTGATAATGTTCGTAGTGATTGCTGTATTCAGTTAACCCTGAGTTGTAGGTGTATTTTTACACCTTTGTGCCTTCTAATATGTTTTACTTTTCCAGTTCCCTCATGTAAGTTTACGGCAAGGCTTCTAAGGGTACATGTCGCCGTTTCTAATTTGTAACTACTGACTAGTCGACAGCACTTTACTTCTTACCATCCATATTTGTTGTCATTCGTACAAGTCTCCTACAGCTTAAAGTGCTAGAAATATTTTGTGATATCTTCCTGGGTTCGAACCTAGCTCACTTGAAAGTAATGCTGAGTACAAAAAAAAATAACGTTCTTAACAGTATTAATTGAATAGTTAAGCCTACCATGGACATGTGTTAGTAATCCACTCTTATATAAAATTAGACTTTTTTAAATTTCAACAAAAATTAGTTGTTGAAGTCGCGTGCAAAGTGTGTAAAGGTGTTTGGGAGGGGGGCTAGTTGAATGTGCAATTCAGATTTCTGATGTAAATTTTTAGTTTATTTTAACCTAAACTATTCCCTTGAATTATGTCAAAAATTAATTTATTTTGCATAAAAGACACGTCAATGTTTTGACAGACGTCCGTAATTCATTATTTTGTATCTTAAGCTTTTAGTTTTTCCCATTTTTGCACACACACACACACACACACACACACACACACACACACACACACACACACACACACAACCTGTCCTCAAAGTGATCATTTTATAAGTAGATTGTTTAACCAGTCTTTGTTACCCAAGATGTAGGCTTTTCTGCCAAAGTTCGACGTTACTTTAGATCTGCTGCTTGACGTGCGTGTCTCTCTTTTTTCTTTAACTGTATTTCTGAAGATGAAATTCACACATCCCAAGGTAAATATTATCACGTGTAGTAAGTCCACGCATGCTCCTTAGACCCCTTTAGCTACTTCATCTATGGAACTTTCACCTGCGACAGTTTTCTTCACCTGGCGACACCTTGTAGGAGGGCTTGAAAGGAAATCGATGAAACCTAGAATATCAGTTTGAAGGAAGTAATGAACTATGGCTTCACGAGACCAACCGTCAGATGGTAAACAATGTACTTTAACGGACGCTTGTATTTTATGCTCGCTGGTGGATTGTTTTCTTGGTAGTATCGTAAAGCCTCACGATGGACTATCTATACTATGTCCACCTCAGGTATCGAACCGCGGTTTCTAGCGTGCAAGTGTTTTAACTTGCTGATAAGATACTGGAGGTCGTTGCTGAAAGATGAGAAACCTATAACAGACATGCTAGATAGGTCATCACGAAACGTTGGCCAAAAAGAGGACAAAACGGCGTTTTTACATTTGTATTTTACTTTTATCCAACAGATGTCTCTACACAATATTTAGAAAAGTTTTTTTTTTAATGGTTTGATAATCATTCTGCCATTTTGTTTTGCAGCAGTGACTACCATGAGAAAACTTTGTGTCTGTTTGAACAGTTTTTAACCTTAAACAAGAATAACGTGTACAAGGTTTATGTCTGGCCTACTGGATAGATATAAAACCGCAATACGATTCTTACTTTATAAATGACTATTTTAATTATGATGTTATCTTCACTCTTCCTAACATTGAAATTCTTAACTTGTGTTATCAACAATTCTTGCTAACGTAGGGTGACGTTTTGAATCGTCCAAGATTTTTAACGTATCATGCACGTCAGCTAGGGATGGTGTCTATCCCACCAATAGATGTATGAAATGTGTGTTATAGTTAATGCATGCAAATACAACTAGAAATTGTTAACCATACCTGGACTCCAACGTAGATCAATACTCGTTAGGTTCTTTACTCATGTTTAATGTCCAACGCATTCTAGTCATTTTGTATTTTATGTTACGAGTCCAATCTAAAAGTCAGTGTAGTTTCTAATATAAAAGTAGATATAATTACGTTTGATACTGAATTAATTAATGATTTTAAGTTATGGAATAAAATACAATAAAAGGTTTAATATCGTACATTTAAAAGGACAAAAATATTATAATTTACCTCCCCCTCCGCTATCAAATATGGGTAACTGTGAAAGTAGCATCCTTCCTCCGCCGCTCCACCTGGTGTGTGTAAGTACAATTAATACTGAGTATTGGTGAGGACTTTTAAATAAATGTTTGAATACTTTATTGTTTAACGTAAGGTAGCTGCTAAGTTACTGTTGACATCGATGGTGTCAACAATTTCATGACGTAATCAGACAGCTGATGTAAACGCAGGTAAACTTACTCGACTTCAAACAGAAGTAAGGCCTGGTATGGCCGAGCGCGTTAAGGCGTGCGCTCGTAATCCGAGGGTCGCGCTAAACATGCTCGACCTCCTAGCCGTGGGGGTGTATAATGTTACGGTCAATCCCACTATTCGTTGGTAAAAGAGTAGCCCAAGAGTTGGCGGTGGGTGGTGATGACTAGCTGCCTTCCCTCTAGTCCTACACTGCTAAATTAGGGACGGCTAGCACAGATAGCCCTCGTGTAGCTTTGTGCGAAATTTCAAAACAAACAAACAAACAATCAAATAGAAGTAAACAAAAGCCACATACACGTGTTTCTGAAAACCTGAAGTGAACTCCCCCCAACAGCTCTCAAATGTTCATCCAAGTGAAACGGCTCTCTGTATTATATGGAATTAAGTTACTCCTCAGGTCGAGGTGGAAGACAGGTCGTGGGTGTAGCACCTTCATGATGTCGTGACAAAGAAATGGAAAAGAAAAGCTATTGTTCAGGGCTTTGTGTTTAGCAGTTCTACAAGTGACTCTATAATAATGTTGTGAATAGAGTAGAATCCAGTGAGAACTTTTTATACAAACTGTTTGTCCAGTAACACAGGAGAACTTCTCTTTTATCGTCTGTTCTGAAGCTTTGTGTGATCGTGTATTTTTTATAAGTTGTCTGGGAGAAAAGCGAACGTTTCGGTTATTTTACGCTTGATTTGTTAGTATTCAGAATGGTAACGAATTCTAAAAGAGGCACTTTGTAATTGTGTAATATAATTATTATAGAGGGCGCATACAATAAATTCAGCACGTGGTTCAGTTGTGTAAATTTTATAGTTACTAACAAAATTTGATTGAGGTGATAATATTATGCAGAATTAATTAATTTGGATTCCTCACTCTTATGTCACAAGTTTTGAATAATAATACCAGAAAAATATAAATGTCTGAAACATTAGAGTTGACACTTTGGTATCAGTTTTGTAAAAAAAATATATATATATTTTTTGCTATCTTGGAGACAATCGGTCAGTTTACATCTGTAAATTTTATTACTTTAAGCTATATTTTTGTGTTGTAATGTTTATTAGCTAGAGGGTGTATAGCATTTGTACAATACTAAACTGAAATCACGTTTTTATTGTACATATGAAGTTAATTATAAATACAAGATAATTGTGTATTGAGAGTTCAATTAGTCAGCGTATTTTCTAAGAATTTGTGGATCTATGTTTGCTGTTGCTTTTATTGGGTTGCTTTGTACAAGTAAGATGGTTTGCTTCACGTTAACGAGATTAATAACGTAGGCCTACAACAATTTACGATACTTGTAAGTGTATATGCTTTAGAAACGTTTTAAAGGAGTATATAGAGAAGTTTATTAACGTTACACGAATTTGCCATTGAATTACTTTTACCAAATAATTTAAAAGAACTGGGCAATGAGAGAACAACGTTAAATTATTTTTAAGTGTATAATTATAGGTAATTTGGATTCGTGCTTTAAGACAGCTGGGTATTTTTCTTGTACGGTATAGAGGTACATCATCATTTGCTCTCTTGTCAGTTATGGTATTAATTCTGAACTAACTAACTAAAACCTTAAGTAAACAAATAATTGTTTGAGCGTCAGGTTTCGAAATATTCAAATTTGATTCTACTTGTCACAAAATTCGTCGCAACACAGGAACATTTCGTAAGGACGTGAATCGTGTAAACCACGTATTTCTAAAAGAATTACAACGTGACGTCATAATTTGATTACGTTAATATAACAAGTATTGGATATTCAAAAAGCGATTTACAACGCTAAAATCATGGGTTCGATTCCCATTTTTGAACTCAGCAGGTAGCCCGGTGTGGCTTTGCTATTAGGAAAATGCACAAACACACCATTCAAAAAAACAGGAAACGTTGACAGGTGGAAAAGCGCAGATAACGTGAGACGACCAGTGCGCATGTGCAGGTCTTATTCGCGTGAAATAATACTGTGATCATATATCAACAATGTTTAGTTGCAGTAGAACAGCGGTTTAGGGAACGTAAAGTTTTCGGTTATGACGAAGAACTTTTCGCACAGGAAAATAGCGATATTTGTTGGCTGTTTTGTTTGATTATAGGTTTTGGTAAACTTGAATTCCAGTTTGAGTTTTTGGTCCGCGTATGTTCAAGTGACACGTATGGTAGTGGTACTATGGTAATAACGTAACGCCTAGTACCAGGTGCATATTTGAGAATACAAATCTTCAAAACTGTGTATTTTGTTTTGAAAATCTCTCTGTGTGGGTTGTTGTTATTTTGTTTTAAGATATTTGTTGGGAACTTGTAAAGAATGGACAGTCGACCCTCTCTTCTTTATCGTTCCGGAACGCTACGCCGATCTGACAACTACAGTCGTAAGTATAACTACATTTAATTTGTGTGTCATCTACTTATGATTTGATACTGGTCGTCGTGTAGTGTTATCAAATCAAGAACTTGGTAATAGTTAAATTTTTTAAGAGATTATTAGGCCTATACTGACCTTAATGTTGTGTGGTGATGAAAATACCCTGAGCTCGTAATGATAACTTCACTCAGAATGATCAACTTTTGTTTCATTTTTGTGTCGTATAACGTTATTTGTTTAAAGAACTGCAAAAGCTGTAGGTTTATGATGTGTAATAATTTTCAAAAACGTGTCGGTGAAAGTTGAGTTGAATATATTTTATATCAAATGTAACACTTGTGTTATATTATGTCGACAAGGCCTTTCGCACAGTTGTAGGGCTCATTTGGTAAATTAGGACACGACTGACCTGTGCTGTCTATATCGTAAACTTTCATGAACAGCTGTTAACAGATTAAGTGAAGTGTAAAAATTGTCTTTATTTAAAACATATATATATATAAAACATATGTACTCATTATTGGCACGGATTATTTTCAATAACTTGGCTGTCATCTGAAGGAACTTGTTCGTCAGACAGTCAAGCAGCCACATCGTCTTCGGGAGATATTCACTTAGGTGATTTTTAGAGCACGTAACTGAACGTAAAGAAGAATATATCATAATATATCAACCACGTTACAACTGTTACATTCAGTGAGCTCGTTACGTCATTGGGACACGACTGTCAGAGTGCCTGCGAACCTTGTGTTTCAAAAGCAGGTCAAGAAACCGACAGTAAATCTGTGGATTTTTTTCCCACAAGACGCAGTTTGTTTCGTTAAGTTTTGTCTGAATTGTCGTATTGAATCAGATAATTGTCTTTCCTAGTTTATTCCGACATTCGACTTCTGATATTGAACAAAGGGACTTCTCAACACTAACCCGTGACAAACAAAAGAAGGTTGTAAAATGCAGTTTCTACAAACCTCTGATTTAATATTTTTAATGGACAGCACCAGAGGAATATAGAAATAGTAAACATTAAGCTTATTAGTTTCGTCAGCTTTCGGAGTTCCTAGCAACCGTATTTATTTCCTTAGCCCTAACAATAAAGAGTAAAGTTTTATAATAACATTAATCAGGTTTTGTGCTTCATTTATTTAGTCGTACATGAACCCCTGCCCAGAAATCTTGATGTTTATAAAGTAACAACAAAGTTGTTTGTATCGTTCGACGGGTTCTTTTAGATTATTTCTTGAAAATATGAAATTCACTCCATTTAGCGATAAAAAATTAACGTATTTCTTTCTTGCTGTTTCCCGCAAGATAGTTTCACTTGCATGCAGTTGTAAGCCTCAGTTCACAAACAGTTCTTGTTTCCAGCAGTTTCTTTGCTGACTGACTTATAAACTTAAGACTACAAACTTAACACACTAAGTCTTCTGAAGTCTTTTTGAGAAATGTAAACTACATGTATCGAACTTAAAAATGGGCTTCACGTGACAATCGATTAAAAAACAACCCATTTCCACTCTGTCGATTGAGATGATAGATCTGTACTAGAAGTTGATAATGGTATCTGTATATACTTGAAACAAAGTTTCTTTTCTACAACTTAGTTGTACAACTACAGCGACGCATTTCGTGATAATGGTGTAAACTGCTATGTAGCTCTTTTGTTTTTCTGGCAAGACGTGTCTTCTTTCCTCTCGATCCAGTATATTTAATTATATATTAAACAAAAATTACATTTTCTTTTGTCTGTCTATTTCAGCTGTTACTGATAAATAATTAACTACACTTTCATAACGAGATAATAAACAGAATAATTAAACATTACAAGTTGTGTTTAAATGAACAAAATAACGATGAAGGTCGAAACGTTGTTAGCTCTTCTATTTAAAATATTTTCTGAACCCAAACGAGCCGTTTTTGCATATAAAATTCTCAACAAGTGGGTTTCTCGACATCACTGAAACAAAATAACAATTATCTCCCTTTTAATAACAGCGAACCATCTTAGGCTCGTAGTCTTCCAGCTTAAGTCGGTACGACTATTTACATATGTAAGTTTTGTTTGTGAACCAGAGATTGAAACAAAGGTGTACGTATAATTTTGTGGATACAGAAAGCACAATTTATGATCTTCCTGTTTGAAGTATTTCTGATCACAGATTACTTTAATCGTGTAAATACGACGTTTTCTAA
The DNA here is from genome assembly GCA_011833715.1 of Carcinoscorpius rotundicauda. Classification (NCBI taxonomy): domain Eukaryota; kingdom Metazoa; phylum Arthropoda; class Merostomata; order Xiphosura; family Limulidae; genus Carcinoscorpius; species Carcinoscorpius rotundicauda. Next base: position 180,000,551 of record CM022391.1, on the reverse strand, counting down.
TGCGTATTTCATGACAATAATTGTACAGTTTTATGGTTGGGAAGATGGTTCTTATGTTACCCATTCGTTGTGCTTCTGTTAACACCTATTTACAAATCTGACCAGATGGAATATCTTGGTTCAAATGTGATTACAGTTAGAGATTGTCGTTATCACTCTTTTTGAATTTCACCAAAATCTACGTGAGGGCTATCTGCGCTAGCCGTCCCTACTTTGGCAGTGTAAGACTAGAGGGAAGGCAGCCACTTATCACCACCCATCGCGTGCCCCCCAGACTAGTACAGGTCTACAGATTCACAACGCTAAAAATCAGGGGTTCAATACCCCTCGGTGGGCTCAGTAGATAACCCGATGTGGTTTTGCTATACGAAAACGCGCGCGCGCACGCACATACAACACCCATTGCTAACTCTTGGGCTACTCTTTTATCAAAAAATTATGTGATTGACAGTTACATTATGACGCTCCCACGGTTTAAAGGGCGAATGATCGGCTTCATCAGTTGGTAGGTTCTGATCTGTGAGATTACTGTAGGAATACTGTTGACAGTTAGTCGGGGTTGGCTTCATCAGTTGGTAGGTTCTGATCTGTGAGATTACTGTAGGAATACTGTTGACAGTTAGTTGGGGTTGGCTTCATCAGTTGGTAGGTTCTGATCTGCGAGATTACTGTAGGAATACTGTTGACAGTTAGTCGGGGTTGGCTTCATCAGTTGGTAGGTTCTGATCTGCATCGCTGGTTTACGTTTTGTATAACAGATTTAGTCAGACCTCTGACTCGAATGCCCCTTTTTACCAACACTTACTAATCGATGTGCTGGAACTTCAGTCACGTATAAAACTAATGTTTAACGCAGAATTTCTTATCACAACCGTTATGTAAGATAATCTCTTTCTTTTAACCGCTATAACGTTTTGTATGATAAGTGTTATCTTGAATTAGACTTACAGTAACATGTATATACTTCATGGTTTCGTGGTAACCAGGATAATTGAAGATAAGAAATATGTAAAACATGTGTAAAGTTTTGGGTGATTCAACCAGTGTGTGTATTTTCAGTCACGAATTTATGTAGGAATATTAATACAAATATTTTACTTTAAAAATGATACATTTTGTGTATGTATACAGCCATTACCTGTAGTCGGTTGTAACGATATTGTGTTTGGTAAGTGTACTATTGTCTACATGACTTATTTCGGGAGTTTCTGGCCGACGTAGGGTGATTTACAAAATGGCACGTTTGTATTTTAATTAACTAAAGAAGGAATGACAACATTATGTAATGTTGTTCTTTATTATAAAGTTTGTCTTCGTAGTGGCTACTCTCAGCTGGTAGTTATCAAACTACACATGGGTTGGTGTGGGGGTGAGTCACTGTTTGTGTCACAAACCTAGTCTAGTCTGCTTCACAATACAAATGTTTCCACTACTACTTCATGTCTTAACAATCATTGTTGTTTATGTATCGTCCGTAGAGATGAACTCTGGCGTCAGACGACAGGGCCTGACATGACTAGGTGGTTAAGACACTCGACTCGAAATCTGAGGGTGCCGGGTTCGAATCCCCGTTACACCAAACATGCTCGCTCATTTAACCGTGGAAGCGTTATAATGCTAGTCACTTCCACTATTCATTGGTAAAAGAGTAGCCCGAGAGTTGGCGGTGGGCGGTGATAACCGGCTCCTTTCACTATAGTCTTGTACTGTTTAATGAGGGACGGCTAGCGCAGGTAGTCCTCGTGTAGCTTTGTGCAAAATTCAAAAAGGAAAGCAAACAAATTATACGAAAGGCCATGTGAGAATAGTTACTTTTTGTAGTGTTGTATTCCCTTTGTACTACCATCAGTGTTACTTAAATTTCAAGACAAATATTCTAGCTTTAATATTATAATTTTATTTATACAACCCGTTCATCCAGGTAATTTTACACCCATAGTTCGAGATGGATGAAAAAGGCTGAATAAAGAAAGATAGTTAACATTACATCCGCCCCTGAAAACTGACATCTTCCATCACTTGTATTCGTAATCAGAAGACCAGAAACTTGTATGTAGTAAAATATATTTGATTACTTTTACTAATGTTTGCTGTATAGAAAACACTTGTTCTGTTTGTAGAAGGTGGAGAGAAACCAGACCGATACATAAAGCTTCTTTATAGCGTTGTAATCATATAAAACAGAACGAAAAATATGTTTAATACTTAATTTGTTTAGTGTGAATATCGGAGTTCTTGTACAGCTGCCCTCTGGTGGGATAGTAACTAGTTCACTAAAACCGGAGGTTCGATTCTTCTCGATGGACACAGCAGACAGCCATGCGTGGGTTTTCTATAGCACACAAACACTTCGTTTTGAAGAAGTTACACGGGTGAAAACGTTTGATGAATGTTTTTGTTTCTGGTTTATCTGTAGAGTAAGGGTGTAAGATTGTTTAATTTCTCGTAAAATAATTTTTATATAAAAACATCTATAAATCAGCAGAATTTTGTCTATTTTTGTCATTACTTCATCGTCAAGGATTGTTTATTGTTTAAACCCGACACTAAAGGATTGTTTATTGTTTAAACCCGACACTAAAGGATTGTTTATTGTTTAAACCCGACACTATTCCCTTGTTTATTTCTAACCTGCCTGTAGTGCTGCTCCACAAAGTTTCTCTTTCTTTCTTGTGTCCGTTTTTCTCTCGTCTTAACTAGTAAAGAGTCCCCTTCTGGTACAGCGGTAAGTCTACGGTCTTACGACGCCAAAATCAGGGGGTTCGATTCCCTTCGGTGGATTCATCAAATAGCCCGATGTGGTTTTGCTATAAGAAAACGCGCATGTAAAAGACGCCAGCATGATCATAGAGTAGTTGAATTGGATTTGAAATTTAATTGTATATATTTGTGTTTTAACCTGTTCTGTGGGGTTAACCTGGTCGGCCCGTGGTCCAGGACTAATGTATATATTTATGTTTTGACCTGTTCTGTGGGGTTAACCTGGTCGGCCCGTGCTCCAGGACTAATCTACATATTTATGTTTTGACCTGTTCTGTGGGGTTAACCTGGTCGGCCCGTGCTCCAGGACTAATCTACATATTTATGTTTTGACCTGTTCTGTGGGGTTAACCTGGTCGGCCCGTGGTCCAGAACTAATGTTTTAATTCTCTCCCATAAATCTGGTTTATTGAAGTTGCGAATATCGTAGACAGATTGTATAAATTTTCCATGAATGTTAGTGAGCGGTATTTTGGGAAATATATAAAAACAAATGAGTCTTATAAATACGATAATCAGAAAAGCATTGAATTCGGTTCGTTCAGTGAAGTGTTCAAACCAGTGTTAATCATTGTGTATCTTCGGTTACTCCAACGTCAAATTGTACAAGTTTGTTTTACGTATGTTTGTCGTCGTGCTCATCATAATGGAGGAACTTTCATTGAAATCTAATTTATGAATGTGGGTCCAAAACTAGGGTTAAAGTGAATGCAGGGTATAAAAACTTAATAAAAGAAATAAACAGTTCGCTAGTCTCACGTATACTGGCTTTAATAATACTTTTAACGTGTTAAAATAATAACTCTAATTATATATCAGTTACAAAATATACATTATTTTGTACACTGAGTTTATACGCAAAACATCTATAAATAAAAGTAGACATTCGAATAATGTCTTCTAGTGGTAGAATTAATCGTTAATTATTTATATACGAGTTAATAAGAATAACAGAATAAGCTTCATCAGAATTGTACTAACAATTCTTAAGTTGGTAATAAATAACTGAAACAAATATTGTACAAAGACGTTGTTCTGCCCTGAACAACGGTGTAAGTGTTTTAAGAACACGCATGTTCTTTACATAAAGGTAAACATCTAAACACAAAGTTTCGTAATACTATTTACTTTTTATCAAACTTTGAAACAAGTTATCTTTATTAATACAGACATTAATCACTGTCCCCGTGTGAAGGTACTACATTCAAGTGTGTCTGTGTTCTCACGTGCGTATCTTAAAATTAATAGACCAATTTACACGACATGGGAAGTTAGTGTAGTACAGTTTTCCCCAAATTTAGCCCAGAAACAAATCTGGATCACTCTGAAATTTTTTTTTTATATAATTGGGAGATGGAACAGGACATCTCGGTGGTTTTGGGTTAATAACTCTGAAGTGTTTTGTACCAAATTTCTTGGACACCTTCATGTCGATCTAGTCATTACATTACACAGATCGACCCGGGTCATTGATCATTCTGGATTTGAGAAGGAGTTTTGAAAGTAGTTTTACTTATCCTGTACAAACGTGTGTAATCTGTGGTTGTTGGACTCCAGCACACACCAGTCAGGATGTGTAACGTTGAACCTTGGACTAGTTTATCAAACCGACATATAAGGAAGTCAGCAAGGTTATGAAGGAGAGATTACATGCAATACAGTTAAAAACTATGATACCTTAAAATGATGGAAATGGCCCCCAAATTATTGATAATTACAATAGTTATTAATGTACGATTAAAGTCAGTACAATGAAACGATAACGAACTTGATATAACATAAACCTTAAAATATTTTGTGAAGTCCACTGTAATTTTCAGTTACAGTTTTGAAGTCCTAACAGAGAAAAAATAAATGCCAATTTGTCCCAGTGTCCACATTATCCAAATTGTAACTTATTCCCAAAATGCCACATTTCTCATATCATTGTTTTGTTGTATAAAATGTTACTTTAAGACAGCAGTAGCCCGTCTGAACGTTTCCACCGTCTATGGGCTACTTTCTGCACGGGCAGTATATCTAGTCGTACAGTTTCGAACACTCGGCCACAGTAGTGTGGTGACCCTGGATTGAAATTAAAAAGATTCTGGCTAACAGCTTCAGTCACTTGATCCAGGACATCACAGTATCGAGTTAGGTGTGTAATAAACAAACATCACCAATAACATGTGACATTGTATCAGGGTAACACAGTGTCGAGTTGGGTGTGTAATAAACAAACATTACTAATGATATGTGACATTGTATCAGGGTAACACAGTGTCGAGTTGGGTGTGTAATAAACAAACATTACTAATGATATGTGACATTGTATCAGGGTAACTCAGTGTCGAGTTGGGTGTGAAATAAACATTACTAATGATATGTGACATTGTATCAGGGTAACACAGTGTCGAGTTGGGTGTGTAATAAACAAACATTACTAATGATATGTGACATTGTATCAGGGTAACTCAGTGTCGAGTTGGGTGTGAAATAAACATAACTAATGATATGTGACATTGTATCAGGGTAACTCAGTGTCGAGTTGGGTGTGAAATAAACATAACTAATGATATGTGACATTGTATCAGGGTAACACAGTGTCGAGTTGGGTGTGTAATAAACAAACATTACTAATGATATGTGACATTGTATCAGGGTAACTCAGTGTCGAGTTGGGTGTGAAATAAACATAACTAATGATATGTGACATTGTATCAGGGTAACTCAGTGTCGAGTTGGGTGTGAAATAAACATAACTAATGATATGTGACATTGTATCAGGGTAACTCAGTGTCGAGTTGGGTGTGTAATAAACAAACATTACTAATGATATGTGACATTGTATCAGGGTAACTCAGTGTCGAGTTGGGTGTGAAATAAACAAACATTACTAATAACATGTGACATTGTATCAGGGTAACACAGTATCGAGTTGGGTGTGTAATAAACATTACTAATGATATGTGACATTGTTGTTAACACACCGTTTACTAATTAGTGAATCGTTACGTTCGATTAAGAAACAGTTACCCAAGGATTTGTATTAAATACATTAAGCACAGAACATAAGGTGACATGAACGACTTTACTTTTAGCCAGTAAAGTTAAAGATAAAATTTTGATCATAATTAAACAATGAAGTTTTTAATCTGAAGAGTAAAAATAGATATTTTTTGTAATATAATTAACTCCTCCCTGTATGGGGTAGTTGATTTTCGTTTCTAAAGTGGTAATGGTAACAGTATATACAGGTTTTATTTGTATATATTTAAATTGTCGCTTTCTCCGGAAATGACGAAATCTTGAACGTGCTGTATCAACCGTGTTAAAAAATGTTTACCAAAGCCGTCAACTGCTTTCACTTAGATTTTTTTGTATCTCCTGGTGTTATTTACGAGACGGCGGTTTTCAATATTTATAGACCTTCACAGATCACGTGGTTTTACGTTTCCGTGTTAAGTGTTATTCACTTTCTTTAAAATATATACATCAATGTAGTAACGTGCTGATCGTTTATCTAGATTTAGTACTTTAAAAAAATATTTTTACGATTTTCGGGTATTTATAGTTTTAATGTTGCAAAGTTGATGTATAGTTGATCTCAAAGTTGTATTGTTTATTCGTGTTCTGATATAGTTCATTCTTAACTTTGTTTCTTACGTGCAGTGATATGTACTTGCAACCCTTGTTTTAATTTCCTTTTAGTTCGATAAATGCAAGTATTACCACACTGGTATTATATATTTTATAAGTTTCGAGGTGCGGCACGGCCAGGTCGGTTGAGGCGTTCGACTCGTAATCTGAGGGTCGCAGATTCGAATCCCCATCGCACCAAATATGCTCGCTCTTTCAGCCATGGGGTCGTTATAAAGCGGCAGTTAATCCCATTATTCATTGGTAAACGTAGACCAATAATTGGCGGTAGGTGGTGATGACTAGCTGCCTTCCCGCTAGTTTTACACTGCTAAATTAGGTACGGCTGGCGCAGATAGCCCTCGTTTTGCGCGAAATAAAACAACTAAATTTCGTTTTTCCTCTTAATTATATTGTCCGTTTTAAAAATCATGTATTAGTTTATTTTAGCCCTGGTGTTTAACATAGTTTTAGTATTTAAAACTAGTAAACATTACTAGTTTAATAAATTTCAATTTTAATCATTCTGAGTTAAATCAGTAACAATTCATGATTTAAATCGATTAATACACAAGAACAGAAACATTTATTTTATAGACTCTATTATTGATAGCTAACAGTTTTCTGTGATGGAATGTTTCTAAATTATGTGATTTTCAACGTCTAAAAATAACGTATTTCCTTTAGATTCCGATGTAAATTCAATTTGTTTTAGTAAACTAATACATCTTACTTTTGCCTTGTTACGTTGTACTAACATCTCGTTAGAACACTATTACGTAACGTTTCAGTTCCAAACATATCCATCTAAAGTTCACCTAAAAGCAGGTGCCATGGGTGCCTATTTTGTAGAGGGTTTCAAGGTTTTTAATTATAACTCTTCGTATATTTCAAAAATAATACTTTTGAACCATAAACTTAACCACTTCCTAGGTTGACCATCTCTACTTATATTATGGGCTTAAAGACTTGGTTTTGTACCGTTGTCACCACATAAACACTTGGAATGATGGACGTATGTGAGACTAATCAGTTTTTAACACTTGTTTTTAATCTGCCTTAAGCACATCTTCAACTTCCCCGTCATAATTTGAATATAAGTTTGTTCCCCTTTATGTGCTTTACAAATAATTGTATTTATATTTTCTTTCAGTAATTTTAAAATAGTCTTTGTTTACTGTAACTTAATTTTTTTTATCCAACTTTTTCTAATTGACTTTGAATCATTTGAACTTATTTTAGTGTCTTTATTCGTATTATTTTATTCGTCATTATAATTTGGTAATTTATAAGTCAAACCCAAAATTCAATACTCCCAACTGTTTGCTATTCGTTCACGCGTCTGATTTGTTAACTATTTTAGGACTCTCTAGAAATTTCTTGTAATTTTAAGATGAGAGGGTTGATTTCTTTCCCGTGTTTTAAAATGTCCGATCTAATATTTTCTCTGCGATTATCACATTCAATAGGTTTTATTTTCACACTTCCGACTGTTCTTGATTTGGTTATGATTCTCATACTTACTGCCTGTTCTCATGTAATTCACTGTTCCTTTCCGATATCACTTCTCACCTGTATATATTTCGAAGTTACTTTTACATTTTACCGAGAAAGTTAGCGTAGTGATAGATAACTAGGCCTAAGTACGATGACGAGTTACACATGAGTAGCTAAATTAATTTGAAACACTTTTATTAGAATTGAACATAAAAGTATGGCAACTACAAACACGATTTGATACGAAATAAAATGCTAACCGGATAAAAGCTATATTCACTGGGACCTGAATACCATTGCTTAACTTTCAAGATGGCGCAGATATCACTCATCAAATCAAACACCCGACATCCAGTGTTTCGTTGTAGGTCCGCTGAACACGAAAAATGACGTAGACTGTGGAGTTAGGGTTATTGCAAATGCACATAAATTACATTTAAAATAATCAGTTATATTTGATTTTCTATTCTTACTGTGTAAAGGTCAAAATTAGCGAAAATACGCGTCTCGAAGTTGAAGAGAGAAAAAACGTTAGATTGATAAGGAAAATCATGTGGGGGAAGATCTGTTATAATTTAAAATCGTAAGTTAATATTTAGTTAGGTTTAGTGACTGGCATCTGTCGTCTGGTTTTCTTCCTTCGCTAATTTATCTCCTACCATTTTCTTTGGGCCTGGCATGGCCGAGCGCGTTAAGGCGTGCACTCGTAATCCGAGGGTCGCGGGTTCGCGCCCGGGTCGCGCTAAAACATGCTCGCCCTCCCAGCCGTGGGGGTGTATAATGTGACGGTCAATCCCACTATTCGTTAGTAAAAGAGTAGCCCAAGAGTTGGCGGTGGGTGGTGATGACTAGCTGCCTTCCCTCTAGTCTTACACTGCTAAATTAGGGACGGCTAGCACAGATAGCCCTCGAGTAGCTTTGTGCGAAATTCCAAAAACAAACAAACAAACAAACCATTTTCTTTAACGTCTCATGAAATATTCATTTATTAACTCGCCATGAATAATAATATCCTATTAATATTCTTTTATAAAATAAATTGGTATTTCAACTTTAGTATTAATAGTTAATTTTTATATCTGAACAAATCGCAGATTGTAAAAAGATGCATCTTAAAATTAAGCTTTTCTCCAAGTTTTCTTTTTCTTTTTTAATTTCTCAAGCACGTTTCAAAAATACTCAAAAGCAGTAGCATCATTTTGTCATATCTTTTCCTATGGATTTTGAGTGTCTAAATATAGGTGTAGCATTAAATATTGACTGTATTCTGTAATAACTTTGATGCTTTGTGATGTGCTGTTGTAAACCTTTTCTCTTTGCTTTACTCTTAATAAAAAATCGATATTTTTTGCCAGTAAGATTGCGACATCATAAAACACGTTTTTAACATCTGCACGTACTGCAGCTGTTGAAATTGTAGCACGTGCTCTTTCATGCACCTGGCGATACAATATTAAAATTCACTAAATGGTTCCAATAAGAGTTGACTGTGTGAATTCATGGCCTTCTGCCTGTTGCATTTTGGGGTCATTGATGTGGTTTAAGAGTGACTGTCAAATCCAACTATTATATTAGTCAAGAGCATCCTAGATTTGAAGTTGTATTACGACATTGGTTTGATTTGTTTCGAATTTTCCACAAACCTACACGAGGTCTATCTGCGCTAGCCGTCCCTAATTTAGCAATATGAGACAAGAGAGAAGGCAGCTACTCATTACCACCCACCACCAACTCTTGGGCTACTCTTTTACTAACGAATAGTGGGATCGACTATCATATTACATAGAGGTTGGAACCCGCGATCCTCGGATTACGAGCTACAACATACCAGGTCAAATTCAGGAATTACTACACGCAGGTATCCCGAGCTTATCTTTGTGTCAAATTCTGAACTAATACGTAAGACGTCAATCAGAAAAAGACTTTATTTTTCGTAAACAGGATTTCACTTTACGAACATCATAAAATAATTATAAGCGTAACTACATATTTAACTCGTGCGTTTCTGCGTGTATTCACTTATTGGTTGGTATTTACTGGTGAAACAGTTGGAGTAGAATGACTGTAGTTAGTCTTCTGGTGAAACAAAACTGAAACTGAGTAAGATATACATGAAAATGTATACATGGTAATGTTTGTAACAGGATGTGTCCAACAGTCTGCTTGTTTAGGGAGTGTCTGTAACAGCACGTGTTTCTACTGCGTTATAGTCAACTCTTCGTGTCATGTACAGTAGTCTAATGCTGTGGATTGAAGTTTGACATGGTATATTTCTTTAATAACAGAGGGCGCCACCTACATAAAGTTGATTATCAAGGTTAGCCGTTAAAAATTAAACGTGAAGAGGCATTCTAGTAGCTGTAACACTTTATATGGTTGTGTTCTTGATTTAACGTCTGTATGTTGATAGTTTGGCCTTACTTCTGAGTTAGATATCTGTAACAATGATACGTAAGAAAATATTTTAATGTATGCGAACGTCGTCTTATAGACATGAAGCATTCTATGTTGAGGGCATATTACAGCATAAATTCAATATTTTATCTCTATCAATGATTGTAAATATTAACTAGTGCGTGTTTCTAAACCTTTTGAATTTTATTTTGTAACAATAAATTAAGTATATCTTTGTTAGTACAGTACAACCAATTCTTCAGTTCGAACTGGAATGCTTAACGATCCATTACAGTCTGAAGTCAGCTTTTCTTAGGCTCCCTATTCTATTTTAATATATCATAATTAACGTGTCTTTTATTTGTCGCCATATTATTAAACTGTTTCTAAGGTTCGAGCAGACGGTTGCCAGGACGTATACAAACGAATTATAGCTTCCATTATAAAATAGGTCAATTTGAATATTTATAATTGTTGTTCGTTTTGAAAGTATAGCGACCCGGCATGGGCAGGCAGTTAAGGCACTGCACTCGTAATCCGAGGGTCGCGGGTTCGAATCCCCGTCCCATCATATACGCTTGCCCTTTCAGCCGTTCATTGGTAAAAAAAAAACTTAGTGTAGCTCGCGCTAAATTTTAAGCAATGGAAGTGTACAAAGTCGGTGTATTTTGGCGCCATCTATTATCAAAACAAATGTTGTTCGTCCATTAATGCTTATTAGTTTAAAAACAAATACTGTAAAATCAAGAATCTTTTCAGATACTATTTTGTGATTCTAAACCATACTTACAATGTACTGAATTTTCAAGTTGATCGTCTGTGTTTAACCCGTGCTACGCTTCGTACTTTGGGGCCCATGGGTAAGTTACAAGGGTAACGGTCAAATTCAACTATTCAGTGATATAAGAGTTGGCGGTGGGTGCTTCTTAGCTATTTTTCCTTTAGCCTGTGGCAGTTCATAATCAGGGACTTCTTACCTCAATAGCCCATTCACAGCTTACCGCGAATGTCTGAGAAAACAATAAACAAAAACTTACACGATTGTCACATTATAAACAGAAATTCGAGGTTTCTAAGTTTTCTTATCGACTATTGAGACGTATTTTTTTGTTGCATGGATTTTTTTTTTTATATATAAGAATGTTATTATTCTTTCGTATTATTCACTGTTATTTCAAAATGTTTTTGGTTATCTTGTTTTTAGGCGTTTACAATAAATATTTTTCAATATTTATGGCACCTAACACAACTGTGGCCATCAACTACGTGCACGCGGGGGCGTCACGAGAGACTATAAAGACGCCATGAATTATGTAACGTACTATGTTTTGGCGACAACGAAGAGGGTCGGCTCGGCCCGGCCCAGAATATCGAGTTTATTTTAATAGCACGTGCTTAAAAACGTGATTCATTCTTTCTCTTCTTTAAAGAAAAGCATAATGACGGTTAGATATGTATTTATCACGAACACATCAGTGTAGACGTTATGTAGATAAGCAACTCGTGGTTTCTAACACACGTTTCTATCATTACTCACTTCAGTAAGTCAAGTAATTGTATCGAATGGCATATAATTTTGCCGCCATCAAGGAAAATGTGTCTTTGATATATTTAAAAACGGCTGGTATGGGTGGAGAAAAGCGCTAATAGAGGAGCGAACAATGTTTCGGCCTTCGGTCATTGTCAGGTTGTGTCTTTCTCTTGGGATCAGTTCCCAATTCAAGCACCGAACAATACGAGAAATGTATCTGTGTGTGTTTTATTCTTTGATTTGTGCCAATAGGTGAAATAATTACTTTCTGTGTTGTTTGTATGATAAACTCCGACGTATCTTATAAATCTGGGTCATCTGTTTAGCTCCTAGTGTTGTAAAAAATGTTATAATCTAAATAATTCAGCGATACATAATTAGAATCGTGTCTTGTACACATTTTCTTTCTATTCTTCAAAGAATGGAGACTTTAATGTGACATCATCTAAATGACTGGAAAGCTAGGGCTGGTTTGACACATTTTAAACTTAAGACTTCCTTTAAACAGGGACCACACTTATGAACAACATATTTAACAAATTCATTTTCACCCTCTACTTTTATATCGAGAACAAGAAACATAATTTTCCAAAAATCGTGTCATAATACTTGTTTTTCTAAGCCTCAGTTTTAATATAACCTTTAAACCTCAAACTGACGACTTTGGTTTTACATTATTAAACAGTTTTCATCTGCTCTTCACTGTCTTCTTGTGACGTATCATGTAGTGAATACGGTTTTCATTTTGTGATGACGAGAAGCCCATTTGAAGTAAAAATGTATTCCTAAGATGGCTGATGAGGGTATTAAAACTTTTAAATTTAAATTCAGAAACAACTTACAATAGTCTTTTTACTTTACTATATGTTTATTAAAGTCGAATGTAGCAGAGAACAGGTTTGATGAAGAAAAAAAGAAACGCACACTTTTTTCGTTTCCCAAAAGTGTTCCGAGGTTTACGACCTCGCGCACAATTTACATGTTTGTGATGGCTCTTGTGGTGCTTTGTGTGTAGCTTATCTTGTCATGCGCGAATACTGCCTGGTGACGTATGGGATGAACGTCATTACTAACCGACAGTTGTACATGACAATTTTTGCCCAATCACAAACTGTATGTCCTATCGTAATAATTACTTAAGAAAAAAAAATAAACTGAACATAAATCAAATTTTTCAATTGAACACTTGATAGATTAAACGAAACATCTGTGAAATCTATTTCACTATAGGGCAAAGTTTATATTTATCCAGTCTGCTGAGGACTGTTTTTGTTGAGACAGTACTAGGTGATGAGAGCCATCTGTTGAGAAGTTTTTGTATCAGCTGTTTAATGCTTCTACACCACACGGAACTTGGATTTAAGAGGTTTTTTTTTTTTTCAAGTAATGTGTATGTGTTTTTATAGCTTTGTGCTGAGAGAGAACACTTTCCATGTGTTTTAACACAACTGGTTCCTGTCGTTATGTTGTTCCTAGAGTGTCGTAACCACGGGGCAAATGAAAATGACGTTAATTGGTCAAAATAATTAGGCTTGGTTGTAAGATTATAACGTTCACCAAATCACTTCTGTGGAAGGCACATCTTCAAGTTGTCAATCAACCTTAGATAGAGATTTTAAAGTTGGAGACTTGATTAGGGACATGGTTTTAATTGCCTTTTTATTAAAATATGTCGATAAAAATTAATTTCTCTTTCCTGGAAAGGATATTGATATACCAGATTTGGGCTAATATAAATAGCATATTAGGGTTTTGTAATACACTACGGTAATGTGAGGCTTAAAACTAATGAGGAAGGAGGCGTCACCTTCCAGACTTCGAGCCATAGCACGTGAACTGTCCGTGTGATGCCGTACAACGCAACGCGCAGCATTAAATATGAAGTTAATCTGCGTCGATTTCACGAACTTAATTAACGGTCCCCTCGCACATTTAAGTTTGTTTTTAATTCGCGGCAAAAATGAATTGATTGACAGACTCGGAAACAAACATTCATTCAGTTATTTATATCATGATACTAGACAGACAAACACAAAGGGTTCAATCACTGGGGTACATTCCCTAACATTTGTTCCTGTAGTGAAGGATCCTTTTCAATGGTAAAGAGTCATGTGTATAGTTATCAGAGGACATAGTAAGTAAATTAGTTTCGCTATCTGTGAAACATGTGAAACAATAACAACCCGTGTGTGTGTGTAATAAATTTAGTTTATGCAAGGCTGCTATACACATTATCAGTATCTGGACAGATGCAAAGTATACAGTGACGTGTCTATCGTATGGTGCTGCCCTCTTGTACAACAAAGTTTTCTTTCGAGGTACTGCTTCGTTTTGTAGGCTTCTTGAGTAAAAGTTGTAAAAAGTACCTCTGTTCTGTGCCTGACGGAAGTCTCGAGCGCTGATTTGGTTTGTTAAACCAGTTCGGGGTTGACAACAGCCAGAGACTCGCTGTTGTTCAGACACAAGGTCACGGTTCATGTTCTTGGGCGCCGCGCGAGCTGATGTGCAGCGCAGGTCGCGAGTGAAAAAACAACAAAAAAACAACAAGGGACGGATCAAACGAACGATGAAAATCTGTAGTTGTTCACTAGTAGTCTGTCATAAACCAGTGCTCGCTAGCATAAAATCAGACTTTGTGGGTGACGTACACGGACTTGTCGGCAACAATGGCTTGTTGGAACTCCCGACTGGAAGTCGATTGGATGGGTGAGTATGGATGCCCTGTTAGTACAGCAGGCTTAACGTAGAACTGTTTATAACATAGTGTTGGTAACGAGAGAGTCATCAATATTGTTGGCTTCCATTAGTCAACATTATCAAAGATGTTGGGCTAACCCTAAATACTTCTATTTCAATTTCACGTAGTTTACTGTTTCAGACGTTATGTAAAACTGCAGTAAACTTTTAAATGAACCAACTAGAATACGTGCTATTTTACAGACTGAATGTAGTTAAGTAAGAGAATGTCCACCTAAGCCTAAATCCATGTTTATCTTTACATGAAGATTACCTTCCTATTTAGATAAAGAAAGCTTTCACATGTTTATGTTGCTGTAATCCAAGTCACATGTTTATCTTGCTGTAATCCAAGTCTTGCCTTATGGAATCGCTTGGCCCCGGAATTATTTGATTCCTAACAGTAGATAATCTGAGTATCCGCCTACTATACCGTACTCCTAACAGTAGATGAACTAAGTATCCACCTACTACACCGTACAGCTTTCGTAATAGGATTTAGCTGAGAAACTTAATACAAAGATTAAAACAAACAGTCGAAAAGAGAAGAAATGTAACTAGTTCATCAAATTACAGAAATCCGTTCAGAAGGAGTAATTAGTTAAACGATATGTATTTATCTAAATAAGTTTGATATCTATCAACCAACAGTTTCATCTGGAGGCAGGATGTACCCGAACCTGTTTGATATCACAGCTTCTCTATCAACCAACAGTTTCATCTGGAGGCAGGATGTACCCGAACCTGTTTGATATTACAGCTCCTCTATCAACCAACAGTTTCATCTGGAGGCAGGATGCACCCGAATCTGTTTGATATCACAGCTCCTCTATCAACCAACAGTTTCATCTGGAGGCAGGATGCACCCGAATCTGTTTGATATCACAGCTTCTCTATCAACCAACAGTTTCATCTGGAGGCAGGATGTACCCGAATCTGTTTGATATCACAGCTCCTCTATCAACCAACAGTTTCATCTGGAGGCAGGATGTACCCGAACCTGTTTGATATCACAGCTCCTCTATCAACCAACAGTTTCATCTGGAGGCAGGATGTACCCGAATCTGTTTGATATCACAGCTCCTCTATCAACCAACAGTTTCATCTGGAGGCAGGATGTACCCGAATCTGTTTGATATCACAGCTCCTCTATCAACCAACAGTTTCATCTGGAGGCAGGATGTACCCGAACCTGTTTGATATCACAGCTCCTCTATCAACCAACAGTTTCATCTGGAGGCAGGATGTACCCGAACCTGTTTGATATCACAGCTCCTCTATCAACCAACAGTTTCATCTGGAGGCAGGATGTACCCGAATTTGTTTGATATCACAGCTTCTCTATCAACCAACAGTTTCATCTGGAGGCAGGATGTACCCGAATCTGTTTGATATCACAGCTCCTCTATCAACCAACAGTTTCATCTGGAGGCAGGATGTACCCGAATCCGTTTGATATCACAGCTCCTCTATCAACCAACATTTCCGTTAGGAAACAGAGATATAAGAAATTTCTCTTCTTACTTTGTTTATAAGTATGAATTGCAGTTTTGTGGTTATCTTACATAATTTTATATTATTAATCACGAAATTCTTGTCTCATGGACATTTTGTTGGTTCGACCATCACACTTATGTTTAGGTATGATGTTCTTTTTAAGGAGTTGCTATAAAAAATATCCCACTAGACCTACATTTCTGTACGTCGGTCGACAATAAAAAAGATCTTAAGGGGGGTATGTTACATGGGCTTACTAATTTATTTCTCATTGTTTACTAAGTTATTGATAGTCGAACACGACATATTTAAGTGTTTATAGGACAACGCCACAAGCTATACAAATACAACATCCTCGCGCTGCTGAGTAACGTATTTGTGTCGCTATTTATAAATATGTATTTGTTTTATTTCGTTTTTTATGTATACAACTTCGTACTGTTGTCTTTCTTACTGTTTTATAAGAACGTGGTGTTGTTATTATTAATATTTTTTTGTACGTTCTCACCTGTAATTGTAGAAATAAATTATACACGTTTGTAACAGCATATTAAAGACTGTTATTGTTCTATATGTAAATTAGATTGTTAGAGTTGGTCGACCCCTAGACAGGTAATTAATCGATAAGATACTCTGGTATCTATTTATAATCTCAGTTGCTAGGATACGGTTTTTAGGCTATAGATGGTCGCTGTGATATGTCTGAATTACACACCTTTATTTCAACACTGTTGAAGCAAAGTTGCATGTTTATTTCAACTGATCGTGAGAAATTGTTAACTACTGTATTCCACGTATCATGGCGCTATTGTAACAACTTCCGTTACATTTAACCTCACGAGCTAAGTCTGTAATTTTTAATAAGATAGGGTGAGAATGGTGGTTGTTAAAATAATGTCTAATTATTTGCTCTCAGTATTATCCGAGTACAATATCATTTACTATGTCTCGACGCCATTTTGTTAAACATGAAATGTCGTGAGAAGAGAAGTTAATTGCCCATGCAGTTGACACATAAAAAATCGGGCCTGGCATGGCCGAGCGCGTTAAGGCGTGCACTCGTAATCCGAGGGTCGCGGGGTCGCGCTAAACATGCTCGCCCTCCCAGCCGTGGGAGTGTATAATGTGACGGTCAATCCCACTATTCGTTGGTAAAAGAGTAGCCCAAGAGTTGGCGGTGGGTGGTGATGACTAGCTGCCTTCCCTCTAGTCTTACACTGCTAAATTAGGGACGGCTAGCACAGATAGCCCTCGAGTAGCTTTGTGCGAAATTCCAAAACAAACATAAAAAGTCGCGTCCTTTTGATTGGATTATAAAAAAAAAAAAAAAAAAATTAAGGAAGAACTCCTTTTTTATATTTTATAAATTAAGATTTTCATGATCTCGATAGTAGAAATCTAGTACAGATAAAAAAGCAACAAACTCATACTGATAGACTGTATTTTTAATTAAAACATAGTGTAGAATTTATATATGCGCATTAATTAAATTTTGTTCTAAAGGTGCTAACAGCATTAATACATTTATATTAATGTGGCTACGAAACAGTTCATTGTCGCCCGTAGTCAATGTTGTATGTTTATTCTTCAGTGACGTTTTATATACCAAATATTATGAGGAAAGACAGCTTTTTAAAAACGTAGGATTTAAACAAATTCTTAATCTATAAATAATAACGTTAAGTGTCACCTCTTAAATTAAGAATTATCGGTCTTTTGATATTTTAGTTAAAAATGAACAGTGAAACATGGTTGATACAGTTGATAAAAATGTTGCATCTTCCACACATTAATTTTGAACAGCTTTAATTTATGGAAATCTAAAATTAGTGATAAACATTATAAATAAAAACATTGCCTTGTGGACTGACACAATCAGTAAGGGGTCGCTGTCATCGACAAACTTCATGTTTAAGCTTTGAATGTCATCACAAATTCAGGGAAACATGAAACTTTTGTACTAATAGAAGGACAATAGAAATTTAATGTAAGTTGATTTTTAGACAGAGGACTTAAGTTACAGTAACGTTGAGTAGAATATTTGTTATGTTTCTACAAGAAAAAATGTACTAATACATATTCAAAAGGTATATCGAAAGTCAATTTGATATATCGTAACCTTCATAGGCCCCTAGTCTGAGGAGGTTATGGTATTTAAATCGATGTATAATACCTTATGTGAAAGAAAAAACAAACAAAACATATTATACTGTGGTATTGTCAACAAAATAATTACCTTGAGCATGTACATTTTGAATATGTGTAAACGTAAGTATAATACCTATTCTATCCCAATCCGACTTATGGCAAACTTCAAGTGTTCGCACATTTTTATCTCGGATGTTTTAATTCAAAGGGTTTCCAATAACATTTTTCCTCTATCAATTACCATAACATCCTCGTCAAAATTATCGCTAATAACTAATGGTGAGGGATCTAAAGTCGATGACGGCTTCAATGAATCTGGCAGTCGACTGGTCAAAAGTTCACATAACCGGTTGGCAGCATTGCAAAATGGTACAATAGTCTAAAAAAATAGTCACCCACCCCAAGACAAAAAAAAGAACCAAAAATATTGTAGCACATATTGCCTTGATTCTGGTGCACATGAAAAAAATTCATCCTCATGTGAACCGAACAATTAGAGGGAACATTAATAATAGTAACACAACCACAGTTTTTAATTTAATTATCTATAATTGTTTATTCCTGATTTTGATTTATTATGCTCTGTAATTACAAGGTACATAGATTCTGGATAGTAGTCTGAACTGTTTATTAGTGTTCTGTAATAAAATACAAAGTATAATGTTAAAGTTCACATGGACTGGTGAATTAAACTTTCCATTGTGAATTGTATCTTCTTTCAACACATTTAATAAAATTACACTATCTTGCTTATTGTTTATCATTTTATGGAGGCTGACTTAAAGATCCATTTGGGTCACTCCCAGGTTTTCAGTGTATACAAGTTACTCTACTTTGTACGTTGTTCTTGTTCCAAAAAGAAAACAAATGATTGTTTGTAACTGAACGTTTTTCTTTTTCCAGATATAAGGCAACATGTTAATGAACAGTTAAAGTGTCTGGACGTTCGAGTCGAAGTCCAAGCAGCCATTGTTGCAGAAATTCAGGAGTTTTTTCGGAGACGAGCAGAGGTGGAACTGGAATATTCTCGGTCTCTGGAGAAGCTTGTGAAAAGTTTAACCTTGCGACACAAGGCAGAGAAACAAAAGTGAGTCTAGGTTTTGTTTATGAGTGTTGTGGACCCCTAAAAGATTAATCTAATATTTAGAATTTTGCAGCATTACTTTAAGCACATGTGTTTTTGTGTCTTTATTAAGAAGTGGATGAATTTAAAACAGTCTGCATTCTTTTTGTGACGAACATATAAAACTTGTGATTACAATAAAACAGATTAATATAATGGACAAAGAACAGGCTATGTGTGTTAGTTCTTTAGAAGTAATGATGTAAAGATTACTCCAAAACTAATACTCCATCTGTAGTTACACGAGAAAAGTAAATACTGACATGTGCAACACTGTTCTACACAGTTATACTTAATTCATGGTCTCCAACATGTGTAACACTGTTAAATATGTGTGCAGTGTAAGTTTATCTGCTATTCAGTATTCAGAGATTTGTTTTTGAACTGTTAAAATGTTATTTATGGCTTATAGTTTTAAGTTAATAATTCCTTTTTCAAAAGTATAACATCAAATATTTGTTTAAAATGTCTTGAATCTTTTGTGGAGTTTCACTAAATTGGAGAAAGTAAGGCATGGGTTTTATCCCACTCTAGAAATATTACTATGTTAACTGTCATATCTTTTAAAAATACTTTAACCAGTTGTCTAATACACAAGTTAATAAAAATTGCTGTAATACATTTGAAATTGTTTCCATCTTTACCACCAGAAGAGAACAATGGCATCTTTTCTCTTCCAACACATGCTGGGAAAACTTGCTTTCAACCACACGAAAGGAAAGTCGGGATAGAGCTGTTCTTAGTGAAATCTATGCTAGTGTTCTTACCAGCCGTTTTGGACAAATTATAGAAGATGTTGAGAGGATGTACAAGAGGGTAATACATTGTTTAATAATGTGACAGTTATCTCTGTTATCTGTCTTCTGTGTTTGACAAGAGCCATATTTTATGTTGATACAGATGGCTGTTTAGGACAATAATATTTACTAATTTTATATTTATACATTAGATGACTTGTTTGTATACATAGTGTATGATTAAACACAACTTTTGAGAACATTCTTTGTGAGAAGACTATAACTTCCCATGTTGTAACTTGTGAAATGTATTGAGTGAAATAGTTTCTTGTGAATGAAGAAATTAGTTAATGCTTATATTTCAATTAGTTTTATAGTTGTTTTTACTGATATACCGTCGGGTTTCGTAGCTAGGTGAATAGCCAGCAATGTTTTTGTCAGTCAGTCCCTAAACGATCAATTAAAATCTGGTAAATGATCATGCGAGTTTGTTTTGTCAGGGTTTGAAACTGTGGATTTTTATTTCTAGATTTGAGAAAAGTAGTGAACATTAATTTGTTTTCCTGTTTTTTATCTGAACAGTAAATAAAGGTTTGTTTTTATAGTGTCGGGAAGTTGGAGTGGAAAGCCATGAAGAACTACTCAAACTTCTGTATGAGCTTCATACTGTGAGTTATCAGCTCAACAGTTTTAAAACAGAACCTAAATATTAACAAATTTATTATTTATATTTCAACTAATATATTTGACTTAAAAAACTACCAAAAATTCTGGTTTGAATTTTAAGATTTTGTACACGTATTCTAAAATTTTTCATGATTGGTTTGATAACTTTAAAATAATTTTTTTATTTATTTAGTTGTACTTAACAATCAAAAGGAAGTGAATGTGTTTCAAATGTTTATGTAACATTTTTTAGTGTTTTACCCTGAATGTTGCCCAGGTTTCTGAGTCTTGTTTTGTTTTACTAACAGTTTTGTAGTCTGTGGGTGAACCTTCTGGTTTCTATAATGTTTATAGAGCATGAAGACATACCACGCTTATCACTCTGAAGAAAGACAGATGGAAAGTAAGATTAAAATTCTTGAGTCCCAGAAGAGTAAACTGGAGCAGTCCGTCTCTTCTGAGAAAATCCACCGACTAAAGAAATATAATTTAATAGTAAAGGATCTTCAAAAGGTATTAACCTCTCATGTGTGCAGTAACTTAGGTTTGAGTTGCTTGTGAAATCTGGAGTATATATTTACAAAATACAAGCAGACTGGCTGTATCCAGATTGTGTTTGTAAGTTAACATCTTTGTAGAAAGTGGTACTTAGAGCGTAATCCTTATATTATAAAATATTTTGACCTTTCTGTTTATCTCCCTCTTCCTTCCCCTACTGGCTTAGCAGCAAATCATAAGATTAGTAATACTAAAAGTTAGGTGTTAATACCTGTGATGGGTACAGAGCAGAAAGCCTGTTATGTAGCTTTGTGTTTTGTTAAAACAAACCTTGTTACCAGTATAAAAGTAACCTAGTTCACAGCAGTAGTCCTAATGTGATAGACCAATCTTTTCCATAACCTTTGTAAAAACTATAAAATTTGACCTGATAAATGAGGGCTGTGTTGTCATTAAGACAAGAGGTTTGTACAGATGATAGTGTGAACATAAGATGTAGTCTTTATGAAGTTTGTTGAAATAATGGATCTAGAGAAAGTATCCTAGGGTTACATGGAATTGGCCACTCGTCAAAGAATATGTGCAAATCATTAGTAGAAGCAGCACTTTGTTGGAACCCATAACTATGGAGTTAGCACATCTAAACATAACTATTTATAACATGCTTAGTAGACACTGTTGGTAGCAAAAAAAAACCCAGTAGCTGGTAAATATTATTATTGGCTCAGAATCACTATTGTATTGTACCTTCAACGGTAAGAGAGGGTTAAATAATCTGTTATGTACGTTTGTCAGTAAGAGGGGGAAGGTTGAAGTATGTTGTTACATACCTTTGCCAGCAAAAGAGGGTAGTTATTGTTTATTAATTTAGATATATATAAAATACAACATTCATTACAAGTAAGAATTTTTAAGCAACACAAAGTCAGAATTATGTTGTCTGTTAACACAAAGTTAATGTTTTTTCCCTTCAGTAAAACAATTATCATTCTTTGTTTAATGTTTATTTATAGAGACAGTCCAAGTATAATGATTCAAAGCTCAAATCCCTGAAGGCTCGTAACGAATACCTCTTGTGTCTGGATGCAGCTAATGCAGTTGTCCAGAAGTATTATGTTGACAGCCTTCCTGACTTGATTGATGTAAGTTGTTTTTGTAAAGGAGACAGAACTTTTTGTGTGATTTTAAATAAATACTTTCACCTAAGTATATGTGATATAAACCAAAGATAAATTTATTATCTGGGATAAAGGTGTCTGTTGTCTGCTATTTTATGAGATAAAGGCTACTTTTCAAGACTCCACTAAACATCCATTCACTAGTGGTGGCATGTTCATATGCTTATTTAATATTTTAAAAACACATTAAAGAGCACTTGTTTTTCATCTTCTCGTATGAAAACCCCTCCATGCTAGGCACTATTATAGTAACCCTTCTCTAAACTCTTTCCAATAATTCAGTGTCTTTCATAAGGTAAGGAGCCTAAGACTGAACGCAGTATTTCAAATAGAGTTTGACCAGTGACCTATAGAATGAAATTATAGCCGCTTTTAGAATTGTATGTGTGTCTTCTTATAGCAAAGAGACCAAGGGGAATAGAACCCCTGATTTTAGCATTGTAAATCCTTAGACATATCACTGTACTAGCAGGGGGCTTTTAGAATTGCATTCAGTATTTATGTGAATGCAACCTAACATACTGTTTACCCTACCACTAGCAACACCATATTACTTGGATGGTTACGGTATTCAATATTTATATGGATACAACCTAACATCCTATTTACCCTACCACGAGCAACACCATATTACTTGAATGGTTATGGTATTCAGTATTTATATGGATACAACCTAACATTCTATTTACCCTACAGTTGGATCAACTGATCAACTGTAACCCTGAGGTACCTCACTTATGACATTTAATCTGTTTTGAATGAATTTCGTTTGTAACAACTGTCTGCTTTCTTCCATCCAACCACTTTTCTGTTCAATTTGCTAACCACAACTATCGTGGTTTTTTTTTTGGTTTTTTTTACAAGTCTTTTATGTGTCACTTTGTCAAATGCTTTCTGAAAATCCAAATATATCCTAACCGTCATCTGCATAAGTAGGGACATTTCCAAAGGACGTCAAAAGATTTGTAAGGCAAGATTTTCCCTCAGTGAAACCATGTTGACTGTCTGATAAGGTTTTAAACTTTGTCAAATGATTTTGTAAAGTGAGTTTTAACAGACTTTTCCCACAACTCGGGTAAGACAAATGGATGTATATATACTGGAACAGTCATAATTAAGTTACTTTAGTTAACATCCAATCTGCCCACTATTCATGGACTGACAAAAATAGTAGTAGGCTGTTTCTAGAACCTCTTGTTGTAAGCACTCTGTGATGTTTTTTTGTCCATAAAAATATTGGAGCTTCCATTCTGTTGTCATTTATTTATTCATTGCATGACAGTTACCAACATAAAGTGTGGTTATATCTGTGTATTTATTTGTCACATCAGTCAATGCATAACAGTTACTAATGCAACTTCTAGTTATCTATGTGCATTTACCACATCCATACAATAGTATATAACAATTACCTGTATAATATGTCGTTATCTGTATGTATTTACCACATCCATACAATAGTATATAACAATTACCTGTATAATATGTCGTTATCTGTATGTATTTACCACACCCTCATGTTAATGTACAACGGACACTGATATAATGTGCAGTTATCTCTGTATTTTCAACATAACACGGCATTATGTTGGTTACAAATCGTTCTCGATAGTTGGAGTACAGTTATTTATATTAATTTTTCAGTATTTCAAGAGTAAGTAGTTACATCATGGTAGGAAGTAAGTCTTATCATTATGTGTGTTTCTCTGAGAAAGGTTTACTGTGATTGTTATTTAATCTGTTACATAGTGCATGGACTTCGGATTCTACACGTGTTTAGCACGGACGTTAAAGATGCATGTCAGTGCAGAAGAAAATCTTCAGAAGTCCAAACACGACAGTATCAACGAGATGATAAAGGCCATCACCCGGCTAGACGCTCGGGTGGACAAGCAGCGTTTTTTGGAGCACAACAACTCTGTCTTTATGGTACCAAAGAAGTTTGAGTTTCAAGCTCATAAGGGTGATAAGGTAATTTTAGTGAATGCATGTTTCATAGATTTGATTGATTTAGGTATTAAAAATGTTTCACTTGTGTGTTGAATATCTTGTTTGTTAAGACTTCGATTGTACTTGCATGTTAACAGTTGGTAAGAATCCTCATGGATGAACTTCCTAAATATCATTGAGCTTAAAAAGAAATACAACTTTGTTAAATAGTTCATAACCGTTCTGTCACTAGGGGGTGTATTACCTCATCCAATAAATAATTACAGGTGTTTAAGTGCAACAGGAGACTGCATTGCACCAAATGTGTGTTCAACAAATGATAGTAGACATTTTTCAGGCTGTACCTTGGAGCATGATGGAAAATAACAGTAAGGAAGATCATGTTAAAATTTGAATATAAAGAATGTTTTTGAATAGATACTTACAAGAATGATACAGACATATAATAGATGATACAAGGATGATACAGACAGAAGAGGAAAAACAGTGTAGAAATGTAGTGGTGAGGTCCAGAGAAGAGGAGAAGCAGCATAGAAATGTAGTGGTGAGGTCCAGAGAAGAGGAGAAGCAGCATAGAAATGTGGTGGTGAGGTCCAGAGAAGAGGAGAAGCAGCGTAGAAATGCAGTGGTGAGGTCCAGAGAAGAGGAGAAGCAGCGTAGAAATGCAGTGGTGAGGTCCAGAGAAGAGGAGAAGCAGCGTAGAAATGCAGTGGTGAGGTCCAGAAAAGAGGAGAAGCAGCGTAGAAATGCAGTGGTGAGGTCCAAAGAAGAGGAGAAGCAACATAGAAATGTGGTGGTGAGGTCCAGAGAAGAGAAGCAGCGTAGAAATGCAGTGGTGAGGTCCAAAGAAGAGGAGAAGCAACATAGAAATGTGGTGGTGAGGTCCAGAGAAGAGAAGCAGCGTAGAAATGCAGTGGTGAGGTCCAGAGAAGAGGAGAAGCAGCGTAGAAATGCAGTGGTGAGGTCCAGAGAAGAGGAGAAGCAGCATAGAAATGCAGTGGTGAGGTCCAGAAAAGAGGAGAAGCAGCGTAGAAATGCAGTGGTGAGGTCCAGAAAAGAGGAGAAGCAGCGTAGAAATGCAGTGGTGAGGTCCAGAAAAGAGGAGAAGCAGCGTAGAAATGCAGTGGTGAGGTCCAAAGAAGAGGAGAAGCAACATAGAAATGTGGTGGTGAGGTCCAGAGAAGAGAAGCAGCGTAGAAATGTAGTGGTGAGGTCCAAAGAAGAGGAGAAGCAGCGTAGAAATGTAGTGATGAGGTCCAGAGAAGAGGAGAAGCAGCGTAGAAATGCAGTGGTGAGGTCCAGAGAAGAGGAGAAGCAGCGTAGAAATGCAGTGGTGAGGTCCAGAAAAGAGGAGAAGCAGCGTAGAAATGCAGTGGTGAGGTCCAGAGAAGAGGAGAAGCAGCGTAGAAATGCAGTGGTGAGGTCCAGAAAAGAGGAGAAGCAGCGTAGAAATGCAGTGGTGAGGTCCAGAAAAGAGGAGAAGCAACGTAGAAATGCGGTGGTGAGGTCCAGAGAAGAGGAGAAGCAGCGTAGAAATGCAGTGGTGAGGTCCAGAAAAGAGGAGAAGCAGCGTAGAAATGCAGTGGTGAGGTCCAAAGAAGAGGAGAAGCAACATAGAAATGCGGTGGTGAGGTCCAGAGAAGAGGAGAAGCAGCGTAGAAATGCAGTGGTGAGGTCCAGAAAAGAGGAGAAGCAGCGTAGAAATGCAGTGGTGAGGTCCAGAAAAGAGGAGAAGCAGCGTAGAAATGCAGTGGTGAGGTCCAGAAAAGAGGAGAAGCAGCGTAGAAATGCAGTGGTGAGGTCCAGAAAAGAGGAGAAGCAGCGTAGAAATGCAGTGGTGAGGTCCAGAAAAGAGGAGAAGCAGCGTAGAAATGCAGTGGTGAGGTCCAAAGAAGAGGAGAAGCAACATAGAAATGTGGTGGTGAGGTCCAAAGAAGAGGAGAAGCAGTGTAGAAATGTAGTGGTGAGGTCCAAAGAAGAGGAGAAGCAGCGTAGAAATGTGGTGGTGAGGTCCAAAGAAGAGGAGAAGCAACATAGAAATGTGGTGGTGAGGTCCAAAGAAGAGGAGAAGCAACATAGAAATGTGGTGGAAAGTGTGGATTTCAAAACATTTTTGTGACATTTTTCTTTTTCACCTAATGTCTATTTATCTAAATGTTTAATGTGTTTTATGCCATTTTGTTTCTAGTTTCCAATTAATTCTTTAAGACAACAATTTGATCATCGGTGTACAAATATATTTATTCTTAGGTATCCAAGCTGTGTATGGACAATACCATACGAGAAGAACTAGAACAACGGTACAAGCAGTTAAAGAAACGCTTGACGTCACTAAAGGCAGAAAATGAAGAGGTAAAAACAATAGCTAAGAACAGAAACATACCATGTAAGATAATAAACAACAGCTGTTTTAATTTTTATTTAAGAATTCAATCAATATTCATGTCTAAGATGACATCACAAATTTACATTAAAAATGGAAGGATTTTCATGTTATTAATGTTAATGTTGTTAATCTAGTGTATATTTTACACATTTTAATGTGAAGTGTAAACTTGTTATTCAATTGGTTTTATTCAATCAACTTTTTGACATTTAAAAAATCACAATAATTTTCTTTGCTGCAAATATCACTTAAATATATTTTTATTAGTACTGTGATATGCAGGTTATCCATCTTGTGTGTTAGATGTTTGTAAAGTGTTCCACACAAGTCATTCAAGGTACTTTTAATGTATAAACAGTATTACAACTTGTTATGCTGGGAACTCTAACTTTACTCTTCTAAATTAAGATAAATATTACAAGTATGTAAACAAAAGTTATGAATTATAAACTGAAGTTTAGGATATAAATTATCTTGTAGTTTGTACAGTAGAAAGTTCACAAAGTTTGTGAATAGTTAGAACAAAGTTAGTTATTTTATGTTTAGAGTTGTTTTAAAACTTAAGCATGAAGAAGCACAATGTGTTATTGTTTTACACATTTGTTGGGTTATTTACTTACCAGAGTATTGCTGTTGTAGTAATAAGGTATCGTATTGCTAAGTGACTGATTACTTGTGAATTTGAGTCAAGTTATTAAAGATTGTTCAAGTTTCCCATTAGTAATTCTCAATTGTGGCACTAGATGGGGTTAAAAGGATTTTGTTTTTTATCTACTATAAGAGATGTATAATATTGAACTGGCCAAGAAGTATGAGATATAGATTAGAAACCAACAGACAAGGATGAGGTTTTAAGGTTTGTGGATCCATTAGGACTGTTTTTGAATCAGTATAAATGTAAATAGAACATTTGTAGAATATCAAGTAACCTTTTTCTTAAAGTTAGTTTGTTGCCTAGGTCATGGGAAAAATACGAGAAATATTTACTTTAAAACCAATTAATTGGCACAAGAAGAATGGTTTACAACATTTCCTTTGGCCTGGTGGGTTAAGCCGTTCAATTCGTAATCTGAGGTTTGTGGGTTCGAATCCCAGTTGCACCAAATATGCTCGCCATTTCAGCTGTGGGGGTGTTATAATGTGATAGTCAATCCAACTATTTGTTGGTAAAAGAGTAGCCCAAGAGTTGGCGGTGGGGGCTGACGACTAGATGCCTTCCCTCTATTTTACACTGCTAAATTAGGGATGGCTAGCACAGATAGTCCTTGTGTAGCTTTGTGCAAAATTTAAAAAAACCCAACAAAAACCAACATTTCCAGAAGAATGATTTGTATAAGAACATGGTTAGACTCACCATCACTGCTTACAAAGGTAACACACAGTTTTTTAATTTGTTGGGTGAGGTTAACTTACTGGAACTATAATGGTAGGATATGATGTTTGGTATAAGTAATAGTTTGATACAGTGGTTCATACATTTAAGTTCTGTGTAGATGAAGGAACAGAAGTTTGTATGACTTCTTTTTGTGTTGCTACTGGCGACACCCACTTTGTTCAACTGTGTGCGTAATCTGGATTGGATTTAATTTTAGAAAATACTTATTATCACCAATATATTACCCATTTAGAGTGAGGATACTTTTTAAAAATTGTTTTTGATTAGGTTTGGAAAACTCTTGAGACTGCAGAGCGTTCTCTGTTGGAAATGATTAGTATTAAAGATTATGATTGCTCTTCCCTGTTTGCCGATGAAAGTAATGATAAAAATGGTCTCAAACAGCCAGAAACGCTTGCTCTCAAGCTACGAGCTGACAGACAAGAAACTGAAGACTTTTATTTACATGTAAGTTGTTATTGTTGAAGTAAGTTTATCGATTTCTCCTGTTGTCAACATCTTGCCAATAACTTTACAGTGTTTGTAATTGACTGAAGTGATATGCTGGGTGTGTATGATTTTGTTTTGTATAAAAGTACTTAAAAATAATTCCTTTTTTAGAAATTTCAAAAGTATACTCTAGACAGCAACTTGATAGCACGTCTACAAGCTAAAGCTGAACTTATGCGTCGAGAATTATCAGATGAAACTGTCATGTCCACTAGTGGGGTGTCACCATCTCTTGCTGGTTCACGACCACATACATTACCCCACAGAACGAGGAAGAAACGAATTGGTCAAACACCGGTGGTTGGTCAACCAATGCTGTTTGGTGGAAGCTTGGAGGAATATTCAGAGGTAAATATTAACTGATTATTTGTGTGTAAAATTATCAGTTATGTATCATTATCTAGAAATTTACTCAATGTTTTATGCTTATAGTCTTACTTTTAACAAGTGTTTTTACTAAGAGCCATAAACCTTGTCAGATTTCTGATCTTTGTTTTAACAGGCAACAAACCAGGAAATTCCTCTTATCATCCGTAGTTGTATCAGAATTATCAACTTGTATGGTGAGTAGCTAAGTTAATTCTGGTGTTTCTTCATATTATCTCCATTAACTAGTTTTAGGAACTGACACAAACAATTATGAATGATGTAAGTTCTTATCAACTGCTGCTTTTGTATGTTTTTAACTTGCAGGTTTACATCATCAGGGAGTGTTTAGAGTATCTGGCTCACAAGTTGAAATCAACAATCTGAAGGATGCATTCGAGAGAGGTATGTCATGTTACACATCATATGCATAAAGTTAATAGTGAAAAGAGCTAAACTTTGAATCTGATAGAAATAAAATGTATTAAGGTACACTACTAGAGTATGAAACACTGGATTAGTCTGAGCAAAACTGTAATTGTTTTGGAGCAGGAGAAGATCCATTATCAGATGTGACAGACCCAAGCGACATTAACTCGGTCGCAGGAGTGTTGAAACTGTATCTGAGAGAGCTACGTGAACCTTTGTTTCCTGTTTTTTTCTTCGATCAGCTGGTGGAAATAAGTCGTAAGTTTAATTTTGTTTACCAGTTTTGGATTTTATGAAACCAGATCAGTTAAAAAGAGATGTTTTTAAATGATTTGTATGTATAACACAAGTCAGGGAAGGTTACTATTTCCTTTATTAAAAATCATCTGGTACTTGTGTGGTGTGTACAGTAATAAATTATCAAACTTTAATTTAGCTTATAAAAGTTCAACGTTCTTTCACTTTGTCACGTTTTGTTTCACAAATAATTATAACACACAACTTTTATTCTTATCTTGATTCAGACACTGCTTTTAAATGTTGGTCAGATAAAGAAAAGAATAATCTTCTTGAAGTATGTATTTCTGTAGCTGTTAGATGATCCACTTTCAGTATAGCTCGGACGTAATTGGTCAGTTGTAGATAGTAATAGTAGTTGCTATAACCTAGTTCTGTTTTGGTATCTGACTAGGTCATAATAGATGTATTTCATACATATTGTGTTTGGTTTGTGTGTGTCAACTGAAATTATCTTTTTATGTTATAGCCATAATAACCTTCAATGTAAGGAGATGCGTGATATCAAATTACATAGAAGTTTCAGTTGTGAGAGGAACATTTTATTGGATGTGTATTTATGTCTAAAACAGTTTGTCATGGATGTTAAAAACCCCTCCAAACTAATAAAATTATACCATTAACTGTTATCATTTCAGAGGTTCAGTTTAAATCTGACTTCATCAGTAAGGTTAGAGACGTTGTGGCGAGTCTTCCAAGACCAGTTTATGTTGTACTTCGCTACCTGTTTGCCTTCTTAAATCAGTAAGTTTTTATATCTTGTTAAAAGAAAGGAGTGAACCGAGACAAACACGACTTCATTAAAGAATACATAATTAATAATAATAATAATAATAAAACAGTATAAAGTTTAATTCATGAGATGTGGTTTCTTCAGAAAGTAATAAACAGAGATGGGTTATTCTTATGTTTCTGTGTATTTCAGTATCTTTTTAAAATTTTAACAAACAGGGATTTTTAACAAAACTTTGTTTTGTTGATGTATTGTTGTACATTAAGAGGTTTTTGTGCAGTGTATAGTGAAGTCAGAATGTGGGTGTGACTAAAGTGATGATTCTGTTGTACTTTTCTGTGTGTCTTTGTTAAAGTCATATTATTGGATGAAAGTCGGTATTAAGGCCTCACTTTGTAGGTATTTGTGGCTTGTTTAAAGAATTTATTTCAAATATTAATTCTGTTCTTAGTTACAGTGTGTAATGGCTTAAATTGTGTAATTTCCTTCTGTTTTTGTGTCTAAACCCAGGATGTTTATTTCTTATAAACTGACTGGTATTTATTTGTCTGAATTAGTTTCTTCACTTCACCTAACAGGTGTGTACTAACAGATACTCAAACTCGAAACAAGATAAGTATCTGTTGGTACACCTGTAATATACTTACTTATCTTGTTGTCAGTTTGTGTATCTGTTGGTACACCTGTAATATACTTACTTATCTTGTTGTCAGTTTGTTTATTCAATCTGGATCATTCTATATAAGAGGCTTTTTTTTCTTTTCTTTGTCAGTGTTTCAGAATTTAGTGATGAAAATATGATGGACCCTCACAACTTGGCTACTTGCTTTGGGCCATCTTTGCTGCCAATACCAGAGGACAAAAACCAGGTCCAGAATCAAAACCTCTTCAATGAACTTATTAAAAACATAATTATCTACCAAGAAGAGATCTTTTCGAAAGATGGTGGGATGGTCTACGAGAAATACGTCAGTCTCGATGTTCCAGATGAAAAGTACGTGACATGTTTGTACTGTTTAATTGTTTGTTATGTTCATTTTCTACTAACCTGACTATGCTGATTATACTTTGAAAAAAAAGTTAAAACATTGTTTATACAGTTCAGTGAAAGAAGTCTTAAGTTTTGAACTTTTCTTTGGGAGATACAGCACTTAAATAACTATTAATTTGATTTATAAAGAATTCCTAGTCTGTATTACAATTTTGCATGAATATCTGTATTTTTTTTTTATATAATGTTCACGAACAAGTTAAGAATAAATGTTTTAGCTGTTGTAGGGTGTTTAGGTTAGACTTTCGATATTTCTATTACTTCAAGTGCCAATATATAGTGTATTTATCAATATAATTTAGAATTGATGCAGTTTTGGTTGCTGTAAGTTTCTGTTGATAGGAAGAATTGCAGGCTTACAAACTTTGTAAGGATGAATTATTCCATTACTCTGTTATTGTTAACACTTACCATCTTTTTTTATGAAGAACTGTTAAAACCAACAAATGTGCTCCACAGTATATCTAAAGACTCGTGATGATAAAAGTATAATTTGATATAAATATTGGGCGGAAAATGTTGTAACAACAAATTGAACAGAATCAAATGCTTAGGTTTAACATTTGTCTAAAACCAAAGTTTATAATGTATGTTTAATTATAACAAAAGAAAACAAGTCCTAAGTTTTAGATATTTAAAGATTACTGTGTTAATGTATATAAAATATGAACATGATTTTATACACATTGTGTATTGTGAGTGAATGCTGACGTTACTGTGTTTAGGTCGTGTGTATAACATTAACTTACACTGTAGAGATCTATGATTTCAGGTTTTATAATACTGGCATAAAATGTTCTTATCTAAAAACGTACATAGAAAAGCCACATGTTTAACAATTAATAATAATGTGTAAAGTATGTTTGTTTATGTTGTGTTTTCATGGTTAGTGATGTCGGGGACTCTCCAGTTGACCAGTGTTCTGATGATCTTGATACCATGGACAGTTCTGAACCAGAGATTCTTGCTAGTGAAGATGGTAACAACTTTATTTTCTTGTTAGAAACATAAGTTTCAATTACATTGAAGTTGACTAAAATATATTTTGAGCAGATGATTTTGAAAACACAATTATGGAAATCTGTTTCTGATATCAATACTGTTTCCATATAGGATCTCAATGATGCTTCTTTCTGACAAACAACAAAACAATTAACATTAAAATTAATCTTCTGACGAACAACAAAACAATTAACATTAAAATTAATCTTCTGACGAACAACAAAACAATTAACATTAAAATTAATCTTCTGACGAATATGGGGTTAAAATTAAAAACTGTACTTTTGTCCATTAAGTGGGAACCTAAGTGACAAGAAATAAGATTTTCACCAAGTTGGTTGAACATTCTTTAAAGATAAATAACAAAACTTTAGTACAGATGTAATGATAAGGGTATATAAGATTTGAATGAAAGTTAATATTATGTTTTTAATTTCACTTGGTAGAGCTAGGTAGGTTTAAAAAAGTCTAATTTTGGATCTTAACTTTGGTTAGATTAACATTAGTGCTTTTCTATATGCTCTATAAAATATCAATGTATCCGTCAGAAGCATCCGTTTTCCACTGTATACAGTTAGGACATTGCATGCTGTTATGCATCCATATACTGGTGACTACTTGTTATTATGTTGTGAGGACTCATTGATGATGCTTTGACATTTAATAACTTGTATAACCCCTTGGTCACAAAAACTGAACCAAATTTAGTTTTAAAAAAAAGACAGCTGAATTGGATGCATCAGGCTATGAAACTGTAATCCAATAATACAATCTAAAAAAAAATATATTTTTAGTTGAAGAAATATACCCATAAGATAAATGTATAAAATGACCGGAACATGAACATAGAAAGCAGACTAGTGTTTTCAGATGTTGGTTACCTTTGGATTCATGTCTGAATAAAGTAAATCTTATTAACAGTTAAAATCATGTTGAAGGTGGAGTAATAAGAAGTGTTCTGAGAGGTCAGAACAGAATTAGGTCAGAAGAAAGGTTATAATTCTAGAGAAGCTGGATACACTGAAACCTCTAAAACCATCACTGCTATATACAACTAACCTTGTTTGTACTCTGTGGAATTCAAATATGAAAAACATTTTCTGAATGTTAGAGTTACATAGTTTATTTCTACTAATCACCATCTTCTGGACATGATATTAAAAATTTTAGTGTGATTCCTATAGGGGTCAGTGTTTCATGACTATGGGGTTATAATACGATACACTTCATTAGTATCTATTCACTCTTAACAGTGAGATATTGTAAATCATAATACTTTTGACTAACAGTTTCCAACAAAACCAGTATTTAATACCTAGATACCACAGTTACTATCAAAATTGATCATTGTTCGACTTTTGTGTAGTAGTTAAAATATAAATATATTGATGTAATTAAACTAAAGAACACGTGGCACACAAGACTTATTTAAATATGTTTATTAAACATTTAATTCATGAAGTAACAGTTAATTTTAAAGAATATAGTTGTTGCTAGTGGGATCATTTGCCAAGTCCCTGTTGGTACAGTGATAAATTTATGGACACACAGTGAAAAGTTTTGTTCAACCATTTACAGTTGCCTTCAGTAGTTAAGGTCAAGATGTGTTACTTGTTCTATTAAATATAATGTTCTAAATATTAAACTTCTTAATTTCTGTTTTACCTCAGCTGTTTGTGTCAGTTTCCAGGCACATAATGCCATAAACATGTGACATTTCTAGAAGTTATTTACTAATTCTTGGTCTACAGATATAAACTATTCAGTTACTTCACCAGTAGACAAATCACTGTTTATTTTCACGTGTTCTTTGCACCATCTTGTCTGTTAGTGATTTATTTTTTAAATCTTTCAGTGCTGAGTGATGCGTGGAAATAATTTTTGATAGACAAAATACTTCAGCTGTTGTTTTAAATGCCAGTAAGTGAAATAAGTGACTAAGGAATCATTTATCTTAAGTTCTGTAGTCCTCATTAAAAATATATTATGGATTTATCTTCATTTGTAATTCTCGGAAGATTCATTTGACAAAACATTTCCAGTGTAAATTATTATCTACATCCATAGGATACTTGAAAGTGGTGACTGATTAGAAGGAACCACATCTTGATTGTGTTTGTGTAACTTGTTCCCTGTTACGAGATGTATGTGGAAAGCCTCAAGTGTGATCCAGTAAATGTTTTCAGAGTAGTGGTTGAGATATATGTCCAACTTATAAATGTTTAACTCTTGGTTACATGCACTGTAAAAGAAGTTGTATTATTTGTAGAATGTGAAATTCTGGAAGGTGTGGCCCAGCAGACTTTCTGTGGCCGAACGGATCGTGAACTCTCCTTTAAGCAGGGTGACGTTCTACAGTTGTACTCCCAAGTCTCTACCAAATGGTGGAAAGGAAGTTTCAATGGGAGAGAAGGACTTGTGCCAGACAAGTTTATCTTTCTGAAATTGAAGTAAGATTTTATTTTTATTTCCTCTTCAACTTTCTTTCATTAGAATGATTTAAAAATACAAACAATTGTGAGTTTATGTAGAATTTATACAGAAACACAAATTTAGAGTTGTCTCCCAACTTCGAGTAAGGAGAGGTAACATTGTCTGGTAGAAAGTTGTTGCCATGACAACTGTTACTCAGTTTTTGCAACTGGGAATCAAGTATATAAATATAATAAACACTTAAGTGTCATTACTGGTTGGTTGCATTTTTGTTGTTTCTGTTCAGTGATTGATAGTTTATATTCTGCAGTTAAAGGATTGAGTCTGGTTGTGGGTATCCAGGTACATCATTCCAAGGTATGCAGACCATTCCAGTATGGAATTTTCTTGTGTTATTATTGTCTGTTTATTGCACTGAAGTGTTGGACACAAAAATCAGTGAATATTGACAGGGTATCATTATTTGCTTGCTGTTACAAACATTTTTTAATTTGAAAATATTATTAAAAACAGGTAAAGAAAATCTTGATTTTGCTGTTAATACGTGAAAATAATTTAAATGGCAAGTGAAATAAAAACTTTGCTGAGGTGGTAGGGGATGCCACTGTTAAAAATTTAGAAAAACACCATCTTGTGATGTAGCATTTTAACCCCACAGGTTGCCCTAGAGAGGATTTGTAAGAATGAAGAAAAGTCCCTAGTCTTTCACTGTGATTTAACATGTTGCTCGTTGAATCTTAATTACATTAGATCAGATTCCAACATTGTTTTTCACTTTCCAGTATTAAATCAGCATTTCTTTCCTCCTTTTGGTGAAATATTTTGACATTCTATCGGTGACTTCCTTTTCTTGGACAATAAAAGAAGTGATACAATGATAAACTTGGGAAATTAACCTGATAATATATCAGATAAAATGTTAAAAGAAAAAAAAAGAATAGTCCAATGATTTATTATCCAGTTATAAATTTAACACTAATTTGTAAAAATGGAGTATGTTAATGGCAGGGAGTTGTGCAGCTAACTCTGTATAAACTTACACTGGAATAATATTCCAAGTTAAACAGTTTTTAATGAAAGAAGTGGTTAAGTGTTAAAACCAGTTTCAGTATGTGACTAGTATAGTGATTGTTTAGACATTTATAACACATTTTGAGTGTATTAATTTTGTCAGCTGAAAGTACACTCTGTTCATGCTAGGGACGAAGACAGAGATAAAATCAGTCACAATGGTAGTGAGAGACGTACAAGTAGCAGTAGCGACTCGTTGTCAGGCTACAGTGCCAGTCCCAAACCTTCCGTTGACATACACATACCAGAAGAAGGGTCTGACACGTTTTTTCCAGATTCGCTGTCCACGTTACCGTCGAGCTCAACATCCAGCTCTGGGATTGGTTCTTTACATTCCCTAAACATAAACTGCCGACGAAGACTCAGCCTCAGCCCTTCCACTCTACGCAAAGTTCAACTTTCTGCTTCTGGTGAGTTTAATCAACCCAAACTTGTTCATTCTAGCAGTGTAGGAAAAGCAATGGAAGACCTAGCAAAAGATGAAAGTCTAGTGATGGCTAAAGATACAAGTTTCCCTGAAAAAGAAGAGAATAGGCAAGTGAAAGACTTTATCCCTAACTTTTCATCTTCTGTTGAGTCCGCTAAAGGTAAAGTAAATGAGTTAGCAGGAATTAGTTCTACAGACTCAAAAGAAACTACCCTTTCATCTAGCAAAGGTACTCCAGACCTTGTTAGAGGTCTTCCATATAGTTCATGCAGATTTGATTTACCCTTGAAGAAGTGTTCAGAGGAAAAGAAAGAAAGTTCACACTCTCAGTCCCATGTCAACAGTCCAGAATTGACCACAGCAGAAAGATTTGCTCTTTCACATCAGGGCACTCTTAAGAAAGGTGGTTCTCGACCTGGGCTAAAGTCAACTGTGCCAGTCAAGGTTTGGACCAAATCTGAAAATACTGAGGAGTCTAGTTCAAGCACAATGTTCACTGTGGTTCCCCAAACAGAAGATCAGATGAAGCCCACATCCATAGTCCCTCTGAATTTTAAATGGGAGGTAGAAGACAAACATTCCATCAATTCTTCAGATAACCAGAGTTCAGAAGTAGCACATTCAAGAGCTATTTCACATACCAAGCTTCTGTCCAAAGTCAAACCTCCAGTAATGAAAAAGCCAACACTTCCTTCTCAACCAGTGAGATTTCCAGAGAGAGAATACAAGTGAACCTCATGTTAAACATAAAGTTGGAATAATAAAACTTTGAAGAGCAATCTACACAAGAAGTACTAACACAGCAGTGAAACCAATGTTGTGGAACAAATGTCTCAAGTTATTTTGAAACTTACTGCAAAGAAATAAGGGTCTACCTAGTAAAATAAATTTTCTGTTTCTCTAAAACAAAGCAATAAAGGAACAAACTATTAAATTGTTTTGTTTCCAAGAATCAAAAACATGTGCAGTTGAGATAATTACACGTGTTGATGGTAATAAAAGACAACATTTATCCTCTGTAGTATACATGACTGATCTCAAAATGTGTTGATTTCCAGTACACTGGGGAAGAACAATATACAGCTTTACTGTCATTGTAACAATTTCCTACAAATTCATATTGAGTAAATTACTTTATCAAAGAGATTTATGATATTCTATAAATTACACATATTTTTAGAGGTATCAGTAATGTATGCATTGGCCAGAAGAGAATTGGATTTTCCTATATTTTTTAATCGTTTTGTATGTTATAAATCTTTGAATCACAGAAGTAAGCTACTAAATTATATCGGATACTTTATTAATATAAATCTATTTTACTCATACAAAACGAGATGTAGTGTTCATAACGTCATGGTTTTTGTAGTATGTAACTTATCTGAATCATCTATCAGAAACTGCACGTACTTCAAACGTATCGTAACATTCAAGTGATTGGTGTGTGTGCTTGCATTTAGAAATACCTTTTATTTACTGTGTATGGAAATACGTTGATTATGATTTTTATTGTCTAAATATTTGAAGTAAAGTATTGTATTATATACAGGTTTGTACAGAATGTTAAGTTGCGTGATCCAATTATTGTGCACTAGGAGAAGAATGTGTGTAATCTATATATTTTTGTTTTTTCAATGTAAAAATCTTCACTGTTATTAAATCCAATTATAATAGGTTCTGTTTTAACGTGTTTGTTATAAGTTGCACATTATTGTGAACACCTGCCTATGCAGTTGGTTAAGCTCTCATACAAAAAGTGATACATTTTATTCTAGTAGTAATCTATTCCATATATAGCTTCTCCAGTTACTGAGACAAGGATGTTAAATATTATAAACTTAAAGTACATTAAACATCCTTTAAATTTTGTTTTTGTTCACTGTGTTACTGGAGAAAGTAATGTGGATTGTTCACTCTTTATTTTAGGTTGAAATCTTGTAACGGGGTGGGTATGGAACATCTGACATGTAGCTCAAAACGTGTTAAACAATTCATGTAACAATTTAAACAAAAGTTTCCTTATGTGATTGAAATTATAGATATTGAAGAAAACTGGAAAGTTTTCCACTATGATCTTTGACAAAGGATGAAACTGCTCCGGAAAGATCAGACTTACAATTAATGCAATGTTACTAACAGCTTTAACTTTCTCATAGAATCTGGGAAAAGTACGAACAATCCTATTCTTCATACACCTAACTTTAGCTGCTAGTTTTTTAACATATTAAATTCCAGGCATTGTTGGCCACCAATAACTTTCTTACTTTACACACAAAATTCTGTTATTTTCACAGTAAAGAAAAACTGCTAATAAATAAATTTTATGACAATGAAACTTAAACCAAATGGTGTGTACACTGTCTACATAAGATTGGAAGATACAACTGTAACGGGAAAACAGATGTCAGATCACGTGGTCTGGGAAATGAAAGTGGGTCTTCTTTGGGTACTCCTATTTCCTCCACATAAATATTTGTTGTCAGATCTAGAGATCCACAACACCCTGAAGGACTCCAAATCGTACATCAGCTGTTGATTTTGTGTTATTCACAAAATGTGTTTTTTGTTTAGTAGGTATGAAACACGAGTTATTTCTGTGGGCCAGTGTTAACAAGTACACTATCAACTCACCACTGCAATTATTTGTAATTACCTATCTCTTGTTTTGTTTAAATTATTCTACAACTTCTAACTACACGTCCTGCAACTGTAAGTGAAAGTTGATGTAAGACGAGCACAAAAATTACTTGTCAGAATGAGTGAGGGTGGAAAGATGAAACTGTATAATAGAAATTACACACGATGGGGCTGTGAAAATTCAAAAAGCTGATTGATTTAAACAATGCGCTTGTATACCACAGTAAAAGTGAAATTTTAAATGCCTCGAGAAAAAATTTTTATTAACATACTTCACAGACCTGATTACACATCTTGAACGGAACTGCTGGTGGGCAGTTAGATAAAATTGTAATAATTTCCAAGTGAGACTTCTTTTAATATATATATATTACATTCCAGTCTTTACTTGGAATAGATTATCAAAACCTGAAAAGTTGTACACAATACACTAAGAACTAGTGTAGTACCAACTGACACAATCACAGTAGTTAACGGTGCTATTATAACAGAGCTTAAAACATTCTTGTATCTACTGTCTTTTATGGGTTACTTCCAGTTTGTTGTTCCCTCAATTTTAATACTATTGATTAACACTTGAAAGATGTTAAAACATTCCTTTCCTCCAAGAGTGACATCTTGTACAAAGTAAGAAATTTATCTAGTGTAGGGTGTTCAACTTAAGAGAACAAATAAAACGGGGGGAACTATCACCTTAGCTGTAACAACAGTTAGCAGTAATCATTGGTCCTTACTTTCTTTGGGTACACAGTATAGAGGAAACACATTCTAATTTCAGACACTTTTGAAAATATTGTATTCTCTTGTCCCGTGATATTCAAATTATAAACTATGAATTAAAGTGCATAGCTTGTACCACATCTCCATTTGAATTTGTTAAAATGAGGTTTTCATTATGTTGTCACCTACACTACAATATTTTAAAGTTTATTTTGAATGTTAGAATAATTTCTTCTTTTATTAACCAGTAGAAAAAATGTATAATAATACAGGTACCCCACTTGTACCTGTTGAAATTTCTATATATATATACATAAAGTACGCTAGATTTAATATTGTTTGGAAAGATAGAGTAACAGTATATACATTTAACTGGTTGGAAAATTATAAACTACAGAATGTAGACAGGAACAGGATCTTCAATGTTTCCATCTGAAACAATACATACATCCACAGCCAGTCTGATGTTATCCATGTTTTAATGCAAGGATCACCTTACAGTGTTTGGCAGAATTTTGAAAGAGCTTGGGATAACCCTTTACGATCCAAAGCATTAGAAGAGCTCTTACACAGAGTAATGTGGGTTAATAATGAATGTCCATCCAACAGCTTAAATGTATAATTAAAGATAGTGTGTGTGTGTGTGTGTGTGTGTGTGTCTGTCCTGCATCTGAGTTCTTCACTATTTTGAATAAAGTTATAAAACAGATTTTATCTAATGCACTCTGACAATGTAAACATACACCATAAAACCTCTTTCTGTTTTGACCTAAATTAACCATAATTACTTAATTCAGTGCAGAGAAAATAAAAACACCAAATATTAAAAAACTGAAACAAAAAGACCATTTTTGAAACCAGCTTAGCTTCTTAAACTGTCGTCTGGTTTACTACTTGATTCTAGAAGATAAGTTCTCGAACTTCTGAAAGGCATGTTTTTTCTATTTACATGTAATAATAACATGCACATCTCACTTTGGACTAAATTCTTTACTACAATAATTCTAAGTCTTGCAAGATTCATTTCTAGAATAAAACTCATGTTATTGAAAGTGGTGATAAAAGAGGAGGATGGTGTGATCCAAGCGACACCTTCGAATTTTATCTCGCACATTGTGAAGAGTCGCATTCACTGGTCTTTTAGTACCTGGAAAGTAAGACAACAATGTTAACTTTCACAACAAATACAGCACACTTTTAAAACTTATTTAAATAAGTATATATCAAAACAAGTTCACTCTGCATTTAGTATTCTTACAAATAAAAATATTAACAACTATCTATGACTATTTCTTCATCTTATCTACATTAAAATATTATACAGACAAGATTATACAGTATGTCAGAGACACGCTGCTATCACATACTGAGCACACACCAAATCTAATTGTCATTTGTGTATATTGGATTTAGGGCTGTTCACACGATCCACTTGTAACTGAATAATTACACACATAAAACAGGTAATGGTCAGAGTTTTCCAAACTGCGGTAACTGAATTTTGCATTGATTGAAGTAGCATATAGTGAATAACTCGTAGTGATACATTAATAGAATTGAAGTTTTCCTTGTAACATTACCTTCTATTATAGAAGATAAAATTAACATAATAATTTTACTATTAAGTCACGAATTTTCCTGATCAAAGTAGTATTTGGATGTAAGATATATTTCGTGATGTTCGTACACCAGATGTAACCTGCAGTTGTTTTCATGCCTTTCAATCAGATTCTGGCATTTCATAAACAAATTTAGTATTTCTTGCAAACTTTATATGCCAGACTGATAAATACTGGTCTGTGTTAAAATAGTTTTAAGCAGTCAAATAAACAAGCTCATGTTAATATAATAATTTAATAAAGCAGAAGATACAGTATATAAAATATGAAACAGTTATGAGCATTCAGTGTACAATACAAAATAACCAGAATTTAAAATTATTACACAGTAAAGTGAGTGTAAGGTTGTAATCAAAGCAAACTTACCTGATATACAGAAACATTTGAAAGTTTAATGTTCTAATTTTAAAGGAAATTACACGAGTTAAATGTTTTTGTGAAGAACTTTGCAAACAAAAAGTTGAAATTGAAGCCAACAAAGACCTAGCTAATAACGTGAAATTTGTAGCATCTGATCGAAAAATGTGATAAAAGCGTCACAGACAAATGAGTATAATATTCATACCGGCAAGTTTTACAGTTTCTGTACAGATAAGACAAGTTTTACAGATAACATTTCTTATTGTTAGTAAGTTAACAAAACATTTACTTGATCCAACAAACCTACCTGTAATAGTTAGGCTTGAAAGGCCCTGCTTTGTTCAACCCCATGTATTTAGCTTGTTCATCTGTCAGTTCAGTGAGATGAGCATCAAAACAGGGAAGATGAAGACTGGCAACATACTCGTCTGTTAAAATACGAGTTACTTTCACTACTTCTCATAACACTACACATATAACAGAAACATAAAGTTTATATAAAAACAAATAACCAGAGCCTTAGTTCATTGGACAAAGTGGATACCATATTTTATTCCAGGAGAGAGAGAGAGAGAGAGAAGAAAAAAAAAATTGACACAGAAAATTATTATCTGGCCAAAGAAAAATAAGGATAAGCATTACTCTTGTCATAGACCTGTATTATCTGGCTAAAGAGACAGTTAAAAGTACGTATTATCCTTGTCACAGACCTTTATGTTTAGATACAATGAAGGGAAAAAAATACTTGCGTCACAGATCTGTGGTAACTGCCTGGAAACCAATTAAGTCCTTACCCATTTTTTTTGGAAGTAAATAAACATCACTTTTGTAGCGACCGTTTGGGGCATTGTACAATTCAATAAGAGCTAAAGCTTGTGATGCTGCTGTTATGGAAACGACAAAAGATGGGATGCTGGAACAGCTGAGATTAACAAGTCTTCCCTAGAAAAAAATTATTCTAACATTAATGTTTTATTCGATTAAAATAGTACAGAATAGAGTATCTAGATAAAATATGGCAGAATATTAAACTTCCACATCTAATTTGTTTTATTTGTGTAAAACTGTGATGCCAGAAGACACATCTAGAAATATTAATAGTGACTTATTCCTCTGGAAAGAGAAACTTACAAATTCTTGAAAAATAAAATGGTTTGAGAATCATTCAAATGGTTTGGTTCATTCAGTTTAGACACACTCATGTAAAGTTAGAGACAGCTCATAAACAGAAATGTTATTGTAATATTACCTCAGCAATCAGAATAAGCCTTTTTCCATCTGGCCAGATAATGTGATCCACTTGAGACCGAACTTTTTCCCATGTTAAATCGGGAGTTCGTAGACTTTGCTACAAGAAAGAGTAAGTTTCACAAATTCAGTATACACACTGTTACGACTAGATTAATACTAAATTTTATATCTGGAAAGAAAACAGGTTTATTACCCATTACTTTTAATTAAAACTAAGGTAAGCATAACAATAATATTTGAGTAAAGAAAGGGTTATATCAGCTGGCAACATTAAGTCGCTTTATGTTTACAGCTTATAATGCAATACTTACAACATCTATCTCAGTATTGGAGTGACCCATGTTACAGATAATACAGCCATTCTTCATCTTATCCATGTGCTCTCTGGTCACCACATTCTTGTTTCCTAAGTTTTCAAACAGGAAGACCTTAATCTTTCCAGACTTGGTTATTAAGTTTAGAATAATAATAATATTATATAATCTTCTCGTGAAAGAACAAATATACAGTTACTGTTGATATATTACAACTCTCGGTGTAACTAGCACTGCAAAGGAGTTGCTGAAGTAAGTTTCATGCAAATTTTATATCTTTAGAAGTCAGGGAAACATATTAGCTTTCTTGATCCCTAACATGAATGATTTGTCGACACCAGACAATAAAAGCCTTACTTTTCTTCAATATATATGTACCAGCTGTTTGGTGAATTCAGCTACAAATCTCCCCAGTCAAAGCTGCCTTCAATCACAATATTAAGGTGTTGAATTAAACCTACTGCCAAATCCAAACTGTTTGTACAAAGTTTCATATTTTACATGCAAAATATTTGTAGCTCCCACATAATTATTAGTTTTATTTAGAAGAAAACACTACACTGCTGGCCAAAATATTAAGGCCAATGAACATAAAGAAAAAATATGCATTTTGCATTGCTAGACTGGACCACTTATTTGAGGAGAGCTTTGAAAAATTAAAATAAGAAAAGGGAAAATAAAAATATAAAACTTTTTTAGCATTTAATAGGGAAAATGTGAACACTATGAAATTAGCCTAAATACTAGCTGGTCAAAAGTTTAAGACCACACTCAAACAAAGTGTAAACATGTAACAAAAGTTTGTTATTCTCGTGTTCAAACAAACGTTTCTCAGCATCGCCCACTGACATCTCTTGTGTTACATTGGGTAAAAACATGGCAAAGGTTAATATGTTGACAGAATTTGAACATGGCAGACTTGAACTGCAAAAGCAAGGTCTCTCTCAATGGTTACAAATAATCAAGAATGTGATAGAAAATGTTGAGAGATTTATTGATATATTTTAAAAGAATGTAATCTGAGGTTTGGTTTCAGTAGAGAAAGAAATCTATTTATAACAGATGAACAACAATTCTGTAATTTGTGTCAAACTCAGAATATACACAGTAGAAAACAAAGATGGGCACATTGGAGAGTAAAAAAGTGTCATGTGATAGAGGAATAAAAATTAAAAGATTAGTTTGATTAGAGATGAAATTTTAGAAAACATAAATTACATTTTGATGCCATATCTGCTGACATACATCAAGTGTTGGATGTAACTGGATAAAACAGGTCACAAAAAGGGACTTGACAGTTTATAAAAGGTAAAAGGTTACAGGGATTTTTTTCTTAAAAACTTCATTACACACATGGCCGAAAATGACCAAATCATTTCACAACAGGCAAGATACTACTACCATCTATTATCTGATCACTTCAGATATAATACTTTAACCCCTTCACAACAGGTCAAGGATCAAAACCATGTCATTGTGTTTATTAACTTGTATTCAAAATTTTATTAAAGTAATATTTTATGAACTTACGTTAATAGGTTTGGAATCAAATTGTAGATTATAATAAAACAAT
The DNA here is from genome assembly GCA_011833715.1 of Carcinoscorpius rotundicauda. Classification (NCBI taxonomy): domain Eukaryota; kingdom Metazoa; phylum Arthropoda; class Merostomata; order Xiphosura; family Limulidae; genus Carcinoscorpius; species Carcinoscorpius rotundicauda. The sequence continues at coordinate 179,955,664 of CM022391.1, read as the reverse complement.
TAACATTATGTAGGAGTTAATGTCTTAATTTAAAAGTTTTGTACAAATTAGGAATTAATAGTATTGACAAGCTAGAATATAAAATAAGAACCTGGTATATTTTTACTTTGGGAAAGTATGGCTTATTTACTGAATCAAACACGTTCAACTCTTTCCATTTTATGAAGAGGTCCCCGATTACTCTCATCAGTGTGCAACATACGAACAACCAGTTAACACCTTAGAATGTCCCCAGAGTGGTTTTTCCTGCCACTGTAGTGTGTAAAAAGGCTACTGCATTCTTTTAAATTAAGATTTCAATGAGTTGGATGTGTCTTTATGTAGGATGTTTCTTTAGGTTGCTTGAAGTTTCATATTCTAAAAAAACCTAAGTACATTTTAGTTACTAAGCTTCAAAAATGTATTATTTGTGTTCCATGACATCAGTGGAATTATTTGTTTTTGGTTATACAATTGTATATATAAAACCTAAAAATATTTTTGATATCCTTCAGGTGCAAAATTTCAAAAGGGTTATCAACCTATGTCCAGCAACAACCAAAGTACAAAGTGAATTGTTTAGTTTACTTCTTGATTTATCATTATATACATTTTAAGAAAAATAAGTTTAATAATTTATTTCTGCATACTAATTATCTATAGACATATATAAAATGTATAACAATTGAAAAGTGACTGTATATTACAGGATACCAGTTCATTAAAACACACATCCAAAACAGGAAAGACTAAAAGTCAGTTTTATATTACTAGATACATAACTAGTTCACATGCACCTCACCAATGTAAATGTTAGCTAGGCATGACTGGAAGGCATGTATAATAAAAAATAATATTTTCATAAATATATAGTGTTATGAGACTTATGATACTTAGACTAAACATTTGTATTTTTGTGTTATAATATTTAGTTAAGACCCCACATAGTTAAGAAATTATAAAATAACAAAATATAAAGTCTTACTGAAAACAAGCATTGTGAGAATATGTAGGTGGTTTTAGAGATCACACAAATAATATTTGACATTTTTGGGACAAATAAGTTGTTTTTTTTCTTAATCATAACATGAAATCACTTTGAGCTCAGGTTAGTAATGAAACAGACTATTTTCACAAACAAATATTTAGTAAAAATATTTCATTAAAAAACCCGATTTTTTGTACACAAAATACTTGTAATATTCACTGAAACTCGACCAAATTTTGTTAATATACACATGCTCTATCAAAAATTATAATACAAATACTTAACATGCAGATATACAGATGAATTTGTGTATATTATACCAAGCCCATTGTGAAAGGGTTAATATGCTTTCTTTAATAAATTACCATTTGATAATAATTAATGTCGTGTAATAAGAGTTATGTTACTGCTTTTATCACCTAACTTTATATCCCATTACATCACTGACAAAAAACAAGCAATTCAAGATTTTATAGCTACATGTAATGTCATTTACATTTCGATCTCTCGGTAAAGACGGTTTATCATGACATTAATAAGTGAACAATGACAACAACATAAAACTTACCTGTTGCTGTTATAAGAATATCAGTGTTTCGAATGACTTCTGAAATTTTCACAACCTTAAACCCGTCCATGCTAGGAGAAATAAGTTTAAATATTACATTTTTAAATTATTGTGCACTATCTTCTGATTTATATTTAACACAATAAACATCTTTTATCTCTCCATAAATCACAACTTCATTTGATTATGTCTTTATAGAAACAGTTCATAGTATTTAAACATTACAGTACAATAAAACAAAGTCCAGAACATCACCCTAACATGTCTCATAAAAAACAAAAAAACACTTCTAATGTAAGAAGTTGTCACGTAAGTTTAGTCAAACTAGGAATTTTTCTGTTTAAATAATAAATAAGACAACTTTAAAACATGTGCTCAATTAAATACATTTTCATTACGGTCAATATTTGACCACTAAAGTTTCGTCCATAATGTAGCATCATCTTAATGAAGGAGTTACAAGACATAATCATGTCTTATTTAGTAAGTTAAATGGATCTATATTTACAATTTCCACATGAATATTCACCAGACCATCATCTTTATTTAATAATACATTATCCTTTTTATATTTAATAATTTCCAAAGATTATCAAACAATACCAACAATGATATAATATCTTTTGGTTGAGCTAATATAACAGTACTATCCCACAATACAAAGTAATACTCACTTTTCCATTTATTTAAATAGTATTAACTTACAAACACTTTACTAATCACCAAACAAGACCTAACCCTAACATTTACATCTGTATACTTCTAATATCACAAAACTAAACATCTATTCTTTCATTTCTGACACAAAACTGCTCACATCTTTCCTCTCTACTCTTCTACGTTTCATCGATTCACTAATATTAATTATCAGCTTAACCTATCAGAACTAGAAAATTTTAGCGACAAAGTTGATTACTTGTATGCAAAAATAAAAAGTATAAAAATATAACTTACTTTAAAGAACAACTTTTGAAACACCTTCCAATAAGTAAGTTGATCTCATCAAGCCTGATGTCCTATTAACTTACTCAAAAACAATATTACAAGTGCAATTTTAGTGAGGTAAAATGTATCAGCACAAAAACAAACCAATGGAAGTCTGTTAAATATAACTTACCATGCCTGAAGGGCACAGATAGGGTCGATTTCTGTTAAATAAACGACGGCTCCCATGCCTTTTAAGGCAGAGCAACAACCTTTTCCTACCTGTGAAAAACAACAAATATAAAATGACCCATTGTATCTTCCTGTTCATTTAGTACAAGATTAGAGGTTTTTCTCCATGGTTTACATAGACAAAGTGAATTCACTTAGCACAAACCAAAATCTTCCGTAAACACAATGAGGATTCTCAGAATGTAACAAATTATCTGTTCTTTCAAAGCATTAGAATACTTATTAACAAAACAAAAAGTGAATGGATATATTATTATAAAAACCTCAATACATGAGCACGTCTAAAATATAAACAGACAGTACTATACGTACACGTGATTTCAAAACTAATACCTTAGTGTTAACAGTCTAAACATGTCTGAATTATGTAATAATGTGTATTTTAACAGTTTAAACAGTGTTTGGATTATGCATTTACCAAACCCTTAACTGGCATCTAATTAGATTTTTTAACCATAATGTGAGTTTGCACTGTGTCAACAGAATGTTTGAAGAACTTAGTTTTATGTCCACATATAATATTTGATGTATTAATATGGGTCTTGACAAAACGTTTGAATTCAAGGTACTAATTAGTTTTAAGTTGTTAGAGACTGACCAAATTTAAACTAGTACTTATCTGAGTAAACAACTACACTTTCATCTTAAGTTCTTACGCGAGTTCAGATGAATATAACTCACTTCTCCATAGCCACATACAAGAACAAGTTTTCCACCAAACATTACATCTGTTGACCTTTTCAGCCTGAAACAAGAAAACAAATTATTGTACAAATATTTATAATGAAACCATTACTTGTCATACACATGACAAACAAACTGCTACTTGTCAACAGAAAACTATTATTTCTGAGAAATCAAAAGCTGTGCTACCTTTAAATTAAATCAATTCCCAAGAATTCATCTTTCACAAGAATGAAGAGTATGGTTGACTGATTGCTGAAAACTATAATTTTGTGACACAAATAAAGATTTAAACAGAAATTATGTGGTTATAATGCATTCATTTCAGACTAATTCTTCAATACATTAAACATGTATGAATTAAGGAAAACCTTAAGAGACAAAAAATGTGTTACTGATGAGTGTGTGTTAATTACAATGTTTGTGATTCAGGCCTAGCATTACTATGACAGTAACTACTATTAATCCAACCAGGCTAAGAAAATTTTTTAATCATATACAGCCATTAAAAGATGCACAAAACCTGAATATTCTGCCAATCAGTGCTCTATGTTAACACTGTACACTTCTTTACATTAAAAGACAAAACCTGAATATTCTGCCAATCAGTGCTCTATGTTAACACTATACACTTCTTGACATTAATTACATTAAAAGACACAAACAAAACCTGAATATTCTGCCAATCAGTGCTCTATGTCAACGCTGTACACTTCTTTACATTATTTAATTTGACAGAGCTATAAACTTAGAATTTTTCTACTTTTCAGAAGCAGAAATGATGGATAGTTTACATTAATCTAAAAATGTGAAAAAGGTTAAATAATTATATAAAATCATTATACAAGTTTTTGGCCAGAGATTATAAGTACCATGGTCACTTGGAGTTCATATGTGGCAACTAGTGTCTACCATTTTATTTGCGAGTAAGGATGTACTAAACAGAACGACAATCTGGAATAGTTCTGGACTCTTGGAAGTCTTCACGTTCTCTAAGTTCTAAATCAAAGTTTGTTTCTAATGGTAGATTCATTACTATATCTAGACTTAAATGGGACCGAATGCAGTTACTTCAGGCAGTATTATCAGTGATTCTTAACATACACTCATTGTTGGAAAAGTAAATAAATATATGCAACCCTATTTCCCCATACAAACAGTAATGAAGATAGGTTAAACACACCAAGAGGTCTTTGCTTATGTTTGTACAGTGTTATAGTGATGAGTAAATTCGATCTATTCTGATACAACCTGCTTGGTCTATCAATAATGCAGTGTTTATTTTTACTTTACTTTCATTTATTACAAGAATCCACCTACATTATAGTTCTTAATTGACTATTTTAATAATTGTAAATATGAAAGTTAATAAACATTACATAGTAAAGTCTTATAATAAACTGTCAGTTTATAAAGGTAAAACTGTGCATTTTCTGCTAAAACCATACAAATGGCTCAAAATGAATTGCATAACTTTTCTGTAACCGACCTGGTTCCTAGGTTAGACAATACTTGTACTCAGTTAGTACCATGTTAGTTAGAAATCACATGTATTTTAAACCAATTATACATCTTCACAATACTTCGTCGAATAAATCCATACAATTAAAGCACAGCACAAGTGCAAAGTAATACAACAGGTTACTGATACGTTAGGCATGTGTAAAATATTAAATTATGCAGGTCAATGAATTCTGAAAAATGGTTTGAATTATAGCTTTTTCTTCAAAAATAATAAAAATCACGACACTATCTGTGCCACAACTATACAAAATCACGACACTATCTGTGCCACAACTACACAAAATCACGACACTATCTGTGCCACAACTACACAAAATCACGACACTTATCTGTGGCACAACTACACAAAATCACGACACTTATCTGAAGCACAACTATACAAAATCACGACACTTATCTGAAACACAACTATACAAAAACTACTTACGCATCCAGAATACTTTCCCGACAACTGTACAGATTGTCAAATTTAGTCTGTAAAAAACAGGAATAAAAACGAACCAATGATTAAAATCAAACACAATTCATTCATTGAGACATTTTAGTTTTTTATCAACTTTTATTGCCTAATTAAAACTTCACCTTTTCATCATACTAACAATAAAGTACATAACTGACTTTATAACAGTCAGTTTTACAACTATACGTAACAGAGATGTCACATGTTTAAAAAATTAACAGTATTTAATTTTGAAAGTATTTTTATTTAAATATTTTACCATTGAGAAAATAAAACTTAATTTGTAAAACAACCATTTGTTATTTATTGTTTTCCTTCTGAAATATCAGTAATATTTTTACTCTAATATTAACACTCCTACGAAAAAAATATTTACATCCACTAAAGTGATTTTGGGGCCTATCAGGCCCCATATATTTTTCCAGTAGAAACACAGCGATTTAGCAACATTCATTACACACAACTTTAAAATGGCTCTGACAAATATTTTTTTACAATTTGAGCAAACAATTTTCGACTGTCTATCTTTTGATCTACCACACAAATGGCATCGTCCTCTTTTTGCCCTTTTGGCAGGCAGTTCACATGAGGTTGTTTTGTCATTATCTTTGCAGTAAATTTCTTTGATTTCAAGCACCAATTGCCGAATAAATCCTCTTCTGGCTCTTGATTTGTGTTGATGAAGAAATTCTGGATTTTTTGTCGAGTATAGAACGAAAGCATTGTACGCAGCAAGATCTAGAATATTACAGAATATTCAGACTGACTAGCGCTTTGATCGCCTCTTTGTTGTATAATATCTCACCAGTTGATCGAGAGTGTCGACACCTGCCTTCGTTGCATTGTAAAGATTGATGATTTCGGGCTTTCCATTCTCTTCTACTTCACCAGACTGATGCTGAGAACTCAGTAGTAGCACATATTTTCCTAGTTTGTCTGAGTGCCTGAGAAGAGTGATGTCATAGTGGTAGAAAAACTTTGGTGATAACTCTCTAGATTTTGCATTTATTTCAGGAGGCAGGAAGGTTCTTGATTTCTGTATGGTTCCAACAAGTCCTGTTCTTTTTGTTCATAGGTACTTGGCAAGTGTCATTGTTGTAAAGAAATTATCTGTCGTTATTGTCCTTCCTTTTCCAAAAAATGGCTCACTCAGTTCTCTGACTATTCTTTCTCCTTGATTTGTTTCTGTCGTATTTCCAACCTTTCCAGTATAAATTTGAGCATTGAAAAGGTAACTTGTCTTTGCATCTGTTAGGCACCAAATCTTCATTCCGTATTTGCCTGGCTTTGTCGGAATGTATGTTCTGAAGCCAACTCTTCCTTTCAAGTTACATAGTTGTTCATCCACTGTCAGGTATTGAATGACCTGTTCCATCATATTATCAGAAATGAAAATTTTGAATGTTTCGAATGGTGTAGAGACTCTTGGAGCAGCTTGCCTTGTAATGGCTGGGTTTCCATTGAATATATTGAGAGCTGCAGTTATCCTGTGGATCCTTGAAGGTGTTGCTGAATAACTAAAATTCTTATCTTTGGACAAAAGTTCGTTCACTGGCATGGTAGTAAGATCTTTTTGATTACTTTCTTCACTTTTAGAAGGGTACGGCGCGATTTGTTCATCATTTTCGGCTTCAGAAAGATCATCATCACAACTTCCAGAGTAGTCTTAGACATTATCATGTTCACTTTCATCGTCGGGTGGTTTTGTCAGTAAATGTACAGCTTCATCAAGAGATATCATTTTTGACACGGTTTGAAGATTTCAGCTTCTATATATAGGATTTGTGGATTCTTCTAGAATATTCTAGAAGCTTCAAGAATATTTTAGATTATTCTAAATACTTCTGTAAAGTTTCTAGAATGTTCTAGAACAGGCGTGGGCAAACTAGGCAATAATCAAGACCGTCTAAAATTATTGTTGGAGTAGAGTTATTATCCTAAATATTCATCGTTTGAAAAAAAGTTGTAAAATTAATATATTTTTACTATAATTTGCTTTTTTTGGTTGCCCAGGCCTGTTCTAGAATTATTCAGGAAATAAATAAAGTCATTTTTATGTTTTTTGATCTGGGGCCTAATAGGCCTCAAAATACCCTTAGTGGATGTTTTAATTTTTTTTTATATATATTATTTTGCAAATGTCTGAAAAGTCAAAATATTATTGCTCCTTAAAATATAAAGGGATAGGGTCAGTTAATAGCAATTTCATTTAAATACAAAATTATTAGCCTAATATTAATAACCTTTCAAGTTGCTCTGGGGCCTATTAGGCCCCAATTTTCGTAGGAGTGTTAAAACACTTGCTTTATTAAAATTATTAGATGTTAATAAATAAATATATATCCTATTGGTATGTGTAACATCTTCTGTGTCATGTTTTAAAATATTTTGGAACATCAAAAGTTATTTTACATACATGAAACTTTATTTATGATTGTTTAAAAAGTTAAAAGATACTCAATTTGCACAGAAGCAAAACAACATTTCCACACAGTATAAAGCACTTTGTGACCATTATATACAAAACAGTAATTGTTTCAACCTTGAAAGCCGCTAGGCCTAATACGGATCTTAATGATAATTTTAAAGTGATGTGGAAATAAAACATCTGCCGTTTATATGATTTATACTTTATTAATAGTTGGTACATTTGAAACTCAACAAGAAGAGTGTAGCCAGTTGAGACCACATGCTGAACGTGTCTCGCAGCTAATCAAACGAGTTGAGCCTCAGCCTCCCTCTACCTCCATTTCCTGTTAATTAGCTGGAGTCCATCATGCAATTAAAATGGTAACTGTAAAACAGGTTTGGTAGCAGCTTCTTCCTAATAACAAATATGGGCTTCAGAAACTTCTAATGCAAATAACTGAAGCTCATATATCGTAGGTGGGCTGCTACTTGTAAATATATACCACAAGTTGTTACATACAGTTACCAATAAATAAATAATGTGCATTTATCACATTGATTATTCACCTTTGTCACAGAATCGTTGACATTCATGGCTGGAACTGATAGTTTTCCAGCCTTAGAGAGCTGGTAGAGCCTGTGAACACCAGTAACACTCTCCTCAACAATACCCTTTATCATCTTAAAGAGAGCAGGATGCTTCTTAGACATCAAGTGTGTAGCATCTCCACCATCATCCAATATCTGAAAAAAATATGGACTTCTTTCTTAAACAATATTTATTGTCAATAACAAAATTTGTCTTTATGAAAAATTTCATATATTTGAAGTATTTCCAGAAATTAGAACTGGGTCAATGACACAAAACCTAATTACCAGTTAATGAGCAAACTGGGTAAAGCTGAACAAACCAGCTAATGAAACTCAAACTTATCATATCTGAGATGGACGAAGAGTGAAATTCTTGTCAAACAATCAAATGTTAATATCCATCTCAAATACAATAGAAAAATTGGTCTGATGACTTCAGAGAACTCATAAAAGTCTGGTTTATATCACATAGTAATCGTTCTTTTAAATACTAATATAAAAGTCTCGTTTATATCATGTAGTAACATTATCTTTTAAATACTAATATAAAAGTATGGTTTATATCACATAGTAATCGTTTCTTTCTTTGATGACCATCAATAACATTTTATTAGACAATTTTAAAGAACATTAAGTACTACCAATAAGCTACTTTATTTTATTAAACCATAGAACAGAATAAAAGGTCTTGTTGAAATGCTGGCTCCATTATAACTGTGGCTAATAGTATATCTCTACTTGAAAACACGAAGGAGTGGATAAGTTCTGGAGATAATCTTATGTAAAGATTCTTACATAATAATCTGATAATGTTGCACAGTGGTTGGACTGATACACAAGCAGCAAATTCTACTAACATTCTCACATTAAAGTAAAAAAACTTTACTGACTATTTTAGCAAAATAAAATACATGGAATTGAAAATTTAGTAGTTCATACCATGTTGGGTTGCCAGTTGTCGGCATGGACACAGCGATCTATACACCACCAGAAATCTTCCTCAGATTCACCCTTCCATGAGAATACTGAAATACCTGGAATAACATGACAGAAAACAGATGTTTACATAACACTGAAATACCTGAAATAACATGACAGAAAACATCAGATATGTTTACATAACAGAAATACCTGAAATAACATGATGACAGAAAACATCAGATATGTTTACATAACACTGAAATACCTGAAATAACATGACAGAAAACATCAGATATGTTTACATAACACTGAAATACCTGAAATAACATGATGACAGAAAACATCAGATATGGTTACATAACAGAAATACCTGAAATAACATGACAGAAAACATCAGATATGTTCACATAACACTGAAATACCTGAAATAACATGATGACAGAAAACAGATATGTTTACATAACACTGAAATACCTGAAATAACATGATGACAGAAAACATCAGATATGTTTACATAACACTGAAATACCTAAAATAACACAACCACTTAACGGCAGAAAACATCAGATAGTTTACAGAACATTGAAATACCTAAAATAACACAACCACTTAATGGCAGAAAACATCAGATAGTTTACAGAACATTGAAATACATGAATTAATACAATCAGAGTGAAAAACACCAGATAATTCACGGACCAATGAGACTCATGACAAATGAATATTTAAACAGAATCTCTACAAGTGTTGCTTTCATCCTAGTAGAAAAATTGGTGGAATATAAAATCAACTTAAACTCAGTAAGAGATCACTTGGCATGACATTTGTACCTAATCTTTTACCAGTTTTTATAGAAATAAAATGGATTTATTAGAAACATCTTGTATAACTAACAGCCAACACTAAGTATTAATAATGTTTACATTTATATCTGATTACCTGCTTCTTCCATAAGTAATAACACTTGTAACATGTTTGTTCTAAAAGTTAATAATGTTTATAGTTTCATAAGTAAATGTCTTCAGTTCATTACCTGCTTCTGCTAAAGCTGCTCCTACCTCATTCTGTAATGAAGAATAAAGGAACATTCAGGGTTTTAACATAACATCATGTCACATACAAAACCCGAGAAAATATAAAAGACAAGTATTTTCTTAGAACTTTAGATATATCAATATTTTAATGTCTAAATGTATTTAAAATTGTTTTAAATCAAAACTGTGACACACAAATAAATCCAGTTTACTTCAAAAGTCTAACCTAACTTGTAACTTGGTAATACACGGTATTATTCCTACTTCACATTACAGAATTATACAAAATACTTTTCAAATGTGAGCATCTTAACTTCATAGCAAAACTAAAATGTTGCATTAATAATTATCCAAGACTGCTTGATCTAAACTACAATCAATACAAAAAAATTAGATAACACTAAGTAACAAAATGATTGTTTTTTCTTGTTCCTGGACAGAAAGTGTTATTTGGCTTTGCTTATGCCTAAAGTAAATGTAAAAGACCTATTTTTTTCTTCAACCTGGCTAATGAAATTTTCAAATGTACCCATTCTCCAGAACATTCCAGGTAGATTCAGTGCTGAGAAGCTGATAGAGAATGTTGTAGAACTTGAGAGAATTTTCAAGAACTTTCCATAGTAATATATATACAAGAACTCACCACTCACTACTTCAGTTTAGTTCTAACTGCCTAAGTGAACACATAAACCTATCTGATTTTATCAGAGATGGCATCAAGAAGCTGCAAGCATTCTCCAGACACATTCTGCTATGTATGTGGCAAATTTATCAAGACAAGAGTAAAAAAAAGTACTCCATGACAGCATCTGCTAAAATGTGTCAAGCCTACAAAGGCTTAGCTTATTTCAGCATTTTACCTGCATCCAGTGCAAAAAAACTGTAGAAGGTAAGACGGACAATTTGTCCTTGCTTGGATAGCAAGATTTTATATTATACAAATTTTAGACCTATTTAAAATTTAAATATCTTTCAATTTACTTACATTTTAAATGTCCAATAGTACAGAAGAAATATCACATATAAAATATTTTGCACGAACCTCTCACACATTAGTTGTGGATGAACTAAATTTATTCTTCATAATAACAATTTTATTTCGATCTTTTGCAAAATGGTACAGAGAGGAAAAGAGAGTCATGAAGTTCACTATTTGACATGAACCCACTGACCACTCAAAAAAACTGTTACTTCTGCATGGTGGACCCTTCCAAAAGTTGGGCTGGCAAGAATGCATCAGCCATCATGTATCCTGACCATCACCCCAGTGCCACGCTGCTCCTTGTACCTACTCTGCCAGAGAGAAACCAGCCATCTGGAAACACTACTCACTTCTAAACATTTTTTGTATAACTTTAGTATAAATACATGTAAATCTTGATTCCAATGTTGTTTCATTCAGTCCTTATGTATGTAAATGAAAATGTGCAAGTTTGCCTGTTTTTACATGAAAACTAGATTGCTTTTGTGACTTGGAAAATAAAATTTAGAAATTAAAGTTTGAAGGGAATAATGGCCATTTTCTGTATGTTTACAGCAGAAGCAATTAGGAAATAACACATACTACTATCCAGGAACATAATTTGTGTTAGACATTGCGAGTGTCACTAGAAACATAATAACAGAACATGGGTTATTTCACAATACCTAGATAAATGTACGTGCATGCGTGGAGAGAGTGAAAGAAAATATAAGAGTGAGTGGCAGATTATGCAACTCTGTTTTTATATTCTTTAACACCGTTACCCATCTGTGAAATTTCCTAATGTCTCTTGGTTCATATGTAAAACTATTTATTTAAATTCATTTTTAATTCTCAACAACAAAACCATGTTTAATTTATTTTATACAAGTTAAAAAAATTAAAAGAAATTGATCTTACATGGACTGAATATTGTTTGGTTGAATATATCATGACTCAACATTTAATAAAAATATTTCTAAAAATATGTTACACCGTAAGTCCAATAGTTTTATCTTTTAAGTAATTTTACAATAAATAAATCTTACTAAAGTTAATACCCAAGGTGAAACTTAACATTTCTCACTTATACACACCAAGTTAACATTTCACACTTATATTCATTTATAATATTACACAGAAAATAGTTTCTCCAGCATTAAATGCATAGACAAATTACAAAATAAGATACAGATGTTTATAAAGGTTGAAGTATTTTAAAAGACACACACCTGTGTGGAATAAATGTTACAAGCAGATAATCTGATGCTGGCTCCAAGTGCTACAAGTGTCTCGATTAAAACCTGCAATTTACAAAAAACATACAAATTAGTTTCATTTCTTACAAAAATATACTGCATTTATTATAAGTAAATCTAGTCAAATATCTTTCTGGTAACATTATTAATAATACATGCAAAGATAATCTTGAAGAAACTACCACTTCGTAATACAAACATGGTAGCATTACAGTTTTACATCACACGACACTGAAGTTATGACTTAGAATAAGCTAAAAAACGTGTTACGTAAAATAAAATAAAACGTGTTACGTAAAATAAAATAAAACGTGTTATGTAAAATAAAATAAAATAAAACGTTATGTAAAATAAAATAAAACGTGTTACGTAAAATAAAATAAAACGTGTTACGTAAAATAAACTGTGATCAAAGATTAGTATATCAATTTAGGGAAACAGAAAAAAATATGAAATGAAAATCTTTATGCGTGATAAATACTATAACAGATCCAATATTTAAAACATCTGTGAAATGTTTTGTGCCAGATATTCATACACCAAGATAGTTTTCAAATGCATTAAAGCTACATTGTAACAACATCAGTACACTCCGCAAGTATAGAGAATTATCCCTGTTTATCAATTTAAGTAATAATAAAAATCTTAGAAATCGTGGCTACACTTAGATAGTTCATTTATTATCATTATTATGCCATTACAATTTTTACAGCCTAACTGGCATGTTACATGATGAATATATTCAGTTACATTGTAGTGAATGGTTAAAAACATTGTGTATATAAACACACTTTTAACATCAGTCTATAATTCAAACTTTGAATAGAATCTGTGGATGTGAGGAAAACAATTTGGAATTTGGAAGACAAGTAAAGTGAGTTTCACTTTTAATGTCTACATAAAACACTAACAATTATTTCCATTTTGAAATACTTTCTTCATGTTATATAAACCTGAATATCTGTTACTAATTAGAAATAACTCGTACTCACTGCTGTCTGAGCATTGATGTGAATACAACAGACAATCTTGGCCCCCTTCAGTGGTTTATCCTGCTCGGCACGTTTCCGAAGTGCCATGATGCCCGCCATTTCTTCAGTTAAAATAATGAAAATTATTATTCAGGTAACTTCTCAATACTTTAGTTTTAAAATTTCAAACAACTTGTATATTCTGTAGAACAATATGTAAACTATTGTTAATCTTGAAAAGTAACGAAAAACAATGACACACATGAATAACCAAACTTATCTTTACATTATATACCAAAACTGACCACTACTTTATAGTGGCTTAACAACCTGAACAGCACCTTATAAACACTGATAAACTGAATAACAACTTACTTAACACTGATAAACCGAATAACAAGAACACAATTTAATGGTAGTTTTTAAAAGGATCTAATAGGACTCACCACACTAACACCAGGCCTAAATGAAAGTTACACAATGAAATCGTAGTTTTTGAAGTATGTAACAGGACACATCATACTAACATCAGACCTTAATGGAAGTTATACAATTTAATGGTAGTTTTGGAAGTGTGTAACAGGACACATCATACTAACACCAGGCCTAAATGAAAGTTACACAATGAAATGGTAGTTTTTGAAGTATCTAATAGGATTGACTATAGTAACATCAAGCCTAACTTGAAATAATACAATTCAATGGAAGTTTTTGGAGGATCTGACAGACAACTGGCCAGCATCACCCACTGTCAACTCTACTAATTAGAGAGAAGAAAGCAGACGTTTAATTCTATGGCTAATTTTGTGTTAAGTAATATGTAAAGTTATTGTTTTTTGTATTTTGTATGCTTCTTACTTGTACCTGTACAACTCTATTGTTTAATGATGTGTAAAAAACTGGGGAACCCACGAGACAAACTCTATCCTTTTTTTTTAAATTAATTGTATTATTTAATATTGATATGTAGACACATATCATGAGGACCAACCCCTCCTCCATTTATTTCAGAAATAAATTTAAAAAACAGCCAGCCATCCTGACACTACCATAAAGTATCAAAAAAAGACACTAGATGTCAGTGTTGTTATTTGACTGAGCTATAAATCACCACATGAGCACAGCTGGAGTCCACAGTAATCCAGTACAGGCATTAGCCATTCATTGATTATTTCTAACTTAGGACAACACTCTGAGTGTCAACTGAATGTTACCATGGCAAATCTTCCAACATGTAAGTGGATATGTTTTAGGGCCCTTACAGCCCTTGAGACAGATTTATAACAGAATTGTTTATAAGTTACAATTCTGGTGAGAAGGAATTGTTGTGTACTGTTGATGCCTAAAACAAATAAAAATACAAGTAGTGTGGCTGTATTAGTAATGACTTCTTTAAAACTAAAAACACACACTCAAAATCCGTTTTTTTTTTCTCTGATTAGAACTACAGACAATTAGAAACGTCATTTTAGTGAGAAGATGTTTTTTTAAATGTTTATTTTTAACAATTTTTGTTTTCATATCAACCACAATACTTGGGTTTGTTTGTTTTGAATTTTACACAAAGCAACATGAAAGCTCTGTGCCAGCTATCCTAAATTTAACAACCATTCATCATAACCCACTGCAAACTCTTGAGATTACCCATAACAAATAAATAGTGGGATTAATCATCACAATAGAATGTCTACATGGTTGAGAGGACTAGAATATTTGATGAGAAGGGGATTCAAACCCATGACCCTAAGTTTTGATTACCTAAACCAAACATTTCATCAGAAGTATGTCTTGAAAACTGTTTTAAGCTGATACAATCAAACAACCTGTAGTGTTTTAAGAAGTTGTACACAAAAAGTGGAAACATGAGAACAAAATTTAAGAACTGTCACATCAAATTTTGACAGTAATAATTGGAAAATATTTTTGTTAGTAATTATTAAAGGTTGTCTTAAAATTTCCTGTTATATTAATTAACACTTTCAAAACCTAAAAGTTCTCCAAAGTATTAATAATTATTCAAAAGTAACAATTTATAATTACAAATAATTTAAACACACAATTAATAACAGAAAATATGTATTGTTTTAGTAAACTAAAAATGTATTCTATTTTTTACTTCAAACATAATTAAATACTGAAATTATTCTCAGTGTATCATTGTTTATATTTATGAAACAAATATTTAATCCTATTAAAATGAAATTAGTTATTACAATCAGAGATTGTTTAAATTACTGTGACACATCTGACCTTGTTCTGCTATTTCAATTTCCCGACGACCAAATGCTGATTGGTTGATATTTTTAACACAGAAGTCACTGAATCCTTTGGTGTTCTTCTGCACTTTCTCTCTCGGTGTAAGCCCTTCATCATCAGAGCTTGTGTCAGTATACGAGGCTAAGGAAAATGAAAACACACACACAAACTTAGATCTGGTTTAAAAAATAAAATCTAGTAACAAAACAAGGAAACATAACCAGATACAAACTGATAAGAAACCAGAAAACAAGGTTTTAACAAACTTCATTTTGTTTTAATGAAAATCAAATCACTAAGAGCTTTCAATATTACAAGAAGGATGAAATGAACACATTAATGTTGTTCTTGGCATCATGATCTAAAAGAGACAACAGCCACAAAACTCCAGGTCACTCATCCTTAGTAGGTGGCCTTCACACATCTACCTAACGTCCTACACATTATTGATTTATTGATCAGTGGATATAGGATACTATAATTCGAACATAGCTGGTCTCTCACTCTCTCAGGTATGAAATATGTACAACTTATTGGCTATACACAATCCTACACTGTTCTGTAAACAGAGCTACATTAGGAGAGGAAAACTATGACCCGTTTTCTTTGTTAAAACAACAAGCTTATTATAAAGAAAGTAAAAAGGGATTTTATATTTTTTTTTTACAAAATAGAAAGCTTTTTTCAAATTGAATGACAGGTAGAAAGCTTGTTTTAAATTTGCTTTATAATTCCAATATATTTTATTGAAACATATGTCCTGTTTTATAATTAGAACAGTATGTATTCCAACTAAAAACAACCTTAAAACTCATTAAAATCTGTAACAAAATCAGACATTAGAAATATAAATAAACATAAAAACAAAGAGATGTTCAGATTACAGTAAGCATTTTATCATTTTCAAGACATAATTAAGAACAAAAACTAACTTGGGCACAGTTTATTTATGTGTTACTGTGCAAATTCTTACAAAACCCAGAACCTACAATCAGGAGCACACTTGAAGCCACATGAAACATACTGAACTGACCTCTATGTTTTCTCCATGCACTTAAGAAGTACACCTAGTATTTAATAAACATGAGATTCAAATTACTAAACTACTATTCAAATATTATGGTTTTACCACATACTGTTATACGAGGTGATTCACATCTCTTGTCACTCTCAGTTGTCCAGTGATAACTTGACATTATCATGTCACTGTCATTAATGAACAGTGCATTGAAAATTCTGATATGCAATCACTACTTTTTCACTGTTGCTTCCAGATTAATAAAGTGTTTGTTTCCAAACACTTGTATTCAACAGTTGTTTTACACGTTTTCTTCTTGGAGTTAAAAGTTCATTCTTATCCAAGAAATTCTCCATTAAACATTTCAGATTTTTAAACTTGTTGTTTGAAAGAAATTTGAACAGTAAACTAATAAAAGTATAACTCACTGCAAACTCAATACTTCAAAGTTAAAAACTACCAAATATAGAAAGAAAACTACAAAACAAACAACATGGGTATCATGTAATGAAAATATTATTTTGGAAAATAATTTTTCCATGAAAATCTTTTGCCGATGTTCCATTCTATCGGATTCAATCATCCTGACAAATGGAACAGTACATACTAGATCAGCTGGTCTGGAGTAGCAGATCACGGTTACAGTTCACTACGTAAAACTATGAAACACTGCAAACATTCAAAATGTACGTTACAGGTAGATATTTTCACACGATGTCACCTCTAGTGTGAAAATTTAATTATACTTTCAGACACAAAGAATTTGTGACACTTTAAAAGCTTTCATTTCCTGACAGCAACTAGAAATGTGATCAACAGATGAATCAACAAACATCCACATTTTATAGACGGGACAGTTGGAGCTTCCATCAGAAGCTCAGACGTAATCCTAAAGGTATCACAAAGACCAAACAGAGCAAAAAAAAAGTGTAACAGTCAGCAAGTTACTGGATGTACTGTAAATATGAAACTTTTCTACATCAACTCAATACCCTTACATTACTGAGCACGTGTAGCAACTCAAAACAGTTACGTTACTAAAAATGTGCAGCAACTCAATACCAATATCCAAGACTCAAAATCATTACCTAAGCACACAGAGCAACACGGAGTAATTCAAACCACTTTGTGATAAAAGTTCTTTAAACATAATCAGAGAATTATAATTCACTATTTAATATATACTTCCTTGTTTTATTCGAAACAACTGTGGCCTTAAACTACAATTTATTTTTGTAAAGAAACAAGAGTAATTATTTTGACAAAAAACATACATATTTCATTACTATCAAAAGGAAAAACTTATTCAGACACACACAAACACACAAGTCTTTACAAACTTGTATTTGACATGTAAAAAGTATCACATCATTCTGACAATTATTTTTAATTCATAATTTAATATATTCTTGATTGGTTGATTTGAAGTTTTGTGACACAAAACAGCTAGACTATCTGTGCCTAACATCCGGTAAAAATTTGAAAGGTAAATTTAGAAAAATTAATAAAAGTAAATTAAGGTAAAACAAAAATGCATAAGTAGCATAAAAATAATGTTCACATCTAGTCTACAACGTTAAGAAAAACTACAGTAATACAATTTGTCAAGATAACAGATGATAAGACACAGATATTTAAACAAAAGAAAGCTAAAAACAGGTGTATTACTAGAACCAGACACATGCCCAGACAGTATGTAACCACAACAAACCTACAGCTGTATTCCTAGGACAACACATACTCCTACATAGTATTTAACCACAACAAAGCTACAACAACTGTATTCCTAGGACAAGACACACTCCTACATAGTATTTAACCACAACAAAGCTACAACAACTGTATTCCTAGGACAAGACACACTCCTACATAGTATTTAACCACAACAAAGCTACAACAACTGTATTCCTAGGACCATACACACTCCTACATAGTATTTAACCACAACAAAGCTACAACTGTATTCCTAGGACCATACACACTCCTACACAGTATTTAACCACAACAAAGCTACAACTGTATTCCTAGGACCATACACACTCCTACACAGTATTTAACCACAACAAAGCTACAACTGTATTCCTAGGACAAGACACACTCCTACATAGTATTTAACCACAACAAAGCTACAACTGTATTCCTAGGACAAGACACACTCCTACATAGTATTTAACCACAACAAAGCTACAACAACTGTATTCCTAGGACCACACACACTCCTACATAGTATTTAACCACAACAAAGCTACAACAACTGTATTCTTAGAACCACACACACTCCTACATAGTATTTAACCACAACAAAGCTACAACAACTGTATTCCTAGGACCACACACACTCCTACATAGTATTTAACCACAACAAAGCTACAACAACTGTATTCCTAGGACCACACACACTCCCACATAGTATTTAATCACAACAAAGCTACAACAACTGTATTTTGTTATGTAAATGTCGTGTAAATATTTTGTAAAAGACAACATGTTGTGTTGTGTTTGGATTTTCATATCTATTATTTATATTTCCATATTTATATTATTGTTTCAAAGTTTAAACAATAAAATACGTTGTTCTTCATTTAAAATAACATTTAGAATTTTCTAGAATTAGGAAGATCAAATATATGACTATAAATGGAAATGTTTGGCGGCCTAGCGTCTAGACGTAGATTCTCGTGCTAAAACATACATGCACAGATTACTCTGTCGAAGTTCCGGTGAATGTT
Source organism: Carcinoscorpius rotundicauda (assembly GCA_011833715.1). Lineage (NCBI taxonomy): Eukaryota > Metazoa > Arthropoda > Merostomata > Xiphosura > Limulidae > Carcinoscorpius > Carcinoscorpius rotundicauda. Next base: position 179,936,136 of record CM022391.1, on the reverse strand, counting down.
CGAGAAAAGTAGGCTTACTAGTATAAAAAGATGGTGACGCGAGGAAAGAAGAAGAGTCAGTCATTAGTTTATATTTAATTCAAGAAAGTGTCTTTGTTCGAAAAGTTTAACGTTCGCTGTGTGGTTATTCAACTTAACTTTGTGACTAGAGCCTGATCTACAGAAACTGTGATTTTGTTTCATCAATCTTTGCAATTCATTTGAATTACTGGTTGTGCTGAGGGTCGACACGTACCGGACTGTTTAAGAGAAACCGAGGCAAATTGTAAAACAACAAATTTGGGACATTCATCGTAAAAGGAACGTCATCAAAATTATTGAACTGTGAATTGTTTCTGGACTTCCATTCTAGATCATTATATTAGATACAGGCCAGTACCATTTTGTGTTGTAATTGATTTTGAATGTTAAAACTGAATATCTGTCATTGTTATTATATAATTTACGTTATATCTGTTACATATATATTAAAAAAAATACGTAACAGAAAATTGGGGGCCCATCCGGGATTTCGAACAAACAATTTAATTCTATTCTAAAATTAGATTTATATTCTATACAGATAGACAGCTTGTATATTCAAAATGGCATTCCAACTTGAAGATTTTATAAACAAATTTAATCAGAATCCCTCTTTCGATTTGACCAATGAATTAAAAAAATCTGAATTGCTTGATGTTGAAAAACATTTTAATTTAGAAGTGAAGCAAGCAATGAAGAAAGCAGATATCAAACAAATTCTTGTTGAACATTTGGTCAGCCAAAAAGTTTTGCCTCAAAAAGTTGTACAACAATTGCCTGCCGCTCATTTTGACTCAGATTTTGAATTAAAAAGAATGGAAATAGAAATGAAATTTCGTTTAGAAATAGAAACCAAACGTCTTGAAGTAGAAAAAGAAATACAAAAAGAACGCATTAAAGCTGATGTGGAAATCAGTATGAGAAAGGCACAGACAGAAGAAAAGGTTGTCCAAATGCGGTTGGATAATTTTGATGCTTCCAAACAAATTTGTTTAGTGCCTCCATTCAATGAGAAGGCTGTAGATAAGTATTTTCAACAATTTGAAAAATTGGCCCTTAGGCTAAAATGGCCTACCGAATATTGGACAGTATTACTTCAGAGTGTTCTCAAAGGTAAAGCCCAGGAAGTATTTTCCAAACTCAAGGCTGAGCAAAGTTATGATTATGAGCACATCAAAAAATGCATTTTGAATGGTTATGAATTAGTGCCAGAGGCATATAGACAAAAATTTGGTGGTTACAAAAAGTTTGACAGCCAAACTTATGTCGAATTTGCTCATGAAAAAGAAACTCTTTTCGACAGGTGGTGTGATTCCAAAGAAATCAAAGATGATTATACAAAACTCAGAGAACTCATGTTAATTGAAGAGTTTAAAAGATGTATTCCCGTAGAGCTCAAAACTTATATTGATGAACAAAAAGCTTCCAAAATTAATGATGCTGCTGTCTTGGCAGACGAGTATGCTTTGACTCACAAAGATTTCTCGTACAAGAGCAAAACAAATCACACAGCAAAGAAACCCAATGACTCATTCAAACATTATGCAAAAGTTGACAAAGACAAAAGAGAGCAAACTTCTGATTCTCAAACAAAGACTTCATCTTATTCTCAAAGCTCGTCATCTACCAAAAATGTGTTATTCTCATCCAAAACATGTGCTTATTGTAGGAAACTTGGCCATCTGATTTCTGAGTGCTATAAGCTCAAAAAGAAGCCATCACCTAATAGTTTCATTTTGCCCTTATTGGATACATCATTGGTTCCCAATGACTTTGACCCTGTCCAGTCCACTGTGGATTCCAAGTCCAATATTCTTGATGTACCTGAAAATCTTATTGAGGACAAATTTAAGCCTTTCATCACTGAAGGTTTTGTTTCTTTGGTTGGCGATTCACGTCTACAACCAATTAAAATCCTGCGGGATACTGGAGCTTTTCAGAGTTTGATTTTGGAAAGTGTACTTCCGTTTTCTGAAAAGTCATCCATTGGGGTCAGTGTGCTCATTTCTGGTGTAGAAGGTGGCGTCGTTTCTATCCCTCTTCATAGATTGGATTTGCATTCAGACTTAGTTTCGGGTTCAGTGACTGTGGGTATTAAATCTTCATTACCTGTTGAAGGTGTGACGATGCTTTTGGGGAATGATTTGACTGGTAGTAAGGTGGTACCAGAGGTTCGTGTTGTTGAAGCACCTGTTGTTAGTCCCAGTACAGAGCAACTCGTTGAAGAGTTTCCTGATGTTTCCCCACCTGTGCTGTTACTCGTTCTCAAACACGTTCTCAGGAGTCCAAAGAGGATTTCCCTTTATCTGATATGTTCATGTCTCACATCGATGAGATTTCTGACTCAACTTTAAGTTCTACTGATGACTCCAAGTCATTTTTCAACTCTCTTCATCGTAACAAACTTGTTGAGGAACAGGATAATGATCCTGAAACTCGTTCTCTTCTGCAACTGGCTTTTGATGAAAATGAAATAGGAACTGTCCCTATTTGTCACTACCAGAAGTCAGGTGTGTTAATGAGAAAATACAGACCTCCTGATGTTGCTGCTGATGAAGAGTGAAACGTTATTAACCAAATCGTCATTCCAAAATGCTATCAGAATGATATTCTTAGTCTTGCTCATGATCATGTGCTGTCAGGACACTTGGGTGTAAGAAAGACCCTAGATCATATCTGACAACATTTCTATTGGCCAAAGATGCGCCAAGATGTTGTTGACTATTGTAAGACATGCCATTCTTGCCAAATGACTGGAAAACCAAATCAGGGGATTCCCAAAGCACCACTGCAGCCTATTCCTGCCTGTGAAGAACCGTTCTCGAGGGTCATTATCGACTGTGTTGGCCCGATGCCAAAATGCAAAGCAGGAAATGAATACCTCTTGACAATCATATGTGCTTCTACACGTTTCCCTGAGGCTATCCCTTTGAAAAAAATCACTGCTTCCAACATTGTCAAGGCTCTTGTCAAATTCTTTACCATGTTTGGGATTCCAAAAGTTGTGCAATTAGATCAAGGATCAAATTTTATGTCCAAGATATTTCAACAAGCCATACAAGAACTAAAAATCCATCAAGTTTCATCCAGTGCATACCATCCTGAACCACAAGGTGTCCTTGAACGTTTCCACCAAATTACTGCCACGAACACTCAAAGGACTGGGATGAGGGTGTTCCCTTGTTGTTGTTTGCAGTTCGTGAAGTTATGCATGAATCTACTGGATTTAACCCTTTTAAGTTGGTTTAAAAAAAAAATGAAAAAAGTTTTTCGCAAGTTCAAACTTTTTTTTTTACTTTTAAGGGGGAGAGTGTTATGTAAATATTTTGTAAACGACAACATGTTGTGTTGTGTTTGGATTTTCATATCTATTATTTATATTTCCATATTTATATTATTGTTTCAAAGTTTAAACAATAAAATACGTTGTTCTTCATTTAAAATAACATTTAGAATTTTCTAGAATTAGGTAGATCAAATATATGACTATAAATGGAAATGTTTGGCGGCCTAGCGTCTAGACGTAGATTCTCGTGCTAAAACATACATGCACAGATTACTCTGTCGAAGTTCCGGTGAATGTTCGAGAAAAGTAGGCTTACTAGTATAAAAAGATGGTGACGCGAGGAAAGAAGAAGAGTCAGTCATTAGTTTATATTTAATTCAAGAAAGTGTCTTTGTTCGAAAAGTTTAACGTTCGCTGTGTGGTTATTCAACTTAACTTTGTGACTAGAGCCTGATCTACAGAAACTGTGATTTTGTTTCATCAATCTTTGCAATTCATTTGAATTACTGGTTGTGCTGAGGGTCGACACGTACTGGACTGTTTAAGAGAAACCGAGGCAAATTGTAAAACAACAAATTTGGGACATTCATCGTAAAAGGAACGTCATCAAAATTATTGAACTGTGAATTGTTTCTGGACTTCCATTCTAGATCATTATATTAGATACAGGCCAGTACCATTTTGTGTTGTAATTGATTTTGAATGTTAAAACTGAATATCTGTCATTGTTATTATATAATTTACGTTATATCTGTTACATATATATAAGTTTACTGTAATAAATTATACAAGCTGTTATCTGTGACTTTCTGTTGCGTTCAGAGTACATAAAAACATAAAACTTAAAACATAAAAAAAAATACGTAACAATTTCCAGGACCAAACACATACCCACATAGTATTTAACCACAACAAAGCTACAGCAACTGTATTCCTAGGACAAGACACACACCCACATAGTATTTAACCACAACAAAGCTACAACAGCTATATTCCTAGGACAAGACACACACCCACATAGTATTTAACCACACCAAAGTGACAACTATATTCCTAAGACAAGACACACGCCCACATAGTATTTAACCACAACAAAGCTACAATAGCTGTATTCCTAGGCTGGTTGGTTGGTTTGTTTTATGACACAAAACAGCTAGACTATCTGTTCCAAACATCCAGTAAAAAAGTTAAAATTAGTAAAATTCATAAAAGTAAATTAAAGTAAAACAAAACAAAGTTTAAAAAACAAATATAACATAAAACCAATGTTTACATCTAGTCTACAACAGTAAGAGAAAAAAAACTACAGTAATACAAGTTGTAAAGAACTTTGTTGTGTAATTCTAATTACCATAACTCGCATGGAAAACAAACGGGTAAGTACAGAAACCACCAGCAGTCACCTGAAGTTGGCTTTACCAGTCCTGGTAAGTTAACATCAAGTTATTTGATGTTATGGCCATTTTCAAGAAGGAAAGTTGAAAAAACAAGTTTTAAAAGACGTGGAGCAAAATTATAATAATAACTCATTAGAATGACTAACGGGTAGTTCAAACAGGAGTGTTAGTCACCTGAAGTTGGCCTCTCCAGTCCTGGTTTCAAATTGAACTAGATGAGCTGTGATTTTTTAAAGGGAGACGCATTAAAAAAAGGTATAAAGTATAAATTAAAAAACTTAAATGGCATTAAAAAGATTAATGATCTTTAAAAACTAAAAACATTACCAAGGTAAACACAGTGTCACCATCATCAATAACACTGTCTAACGTTATGGACAAACCTTTGGACAGAACATGTTGAAGATGGTGGTGTCGTTAAGAGTCGTAATGACGGCATGACAGTAAAATGTAACTTACTGTGATCTGAGTGTTACAAAAACTACACACTGGTGCATCAGTTCCAGATAAAAGAAAATGATGAGTTAAAAAACTGTGGCCAATGTGTAGTCTGGTTAGAACAACCTCCTCTTTAAGATCCTTACAGAAACAAGATGGCCGAAGTCCAATACAGGATTTTATTTGAAAAAGCTCATTTTCGCATTGCTCACTCCCACTTGACTGCCAAATGGCATGGAGCCAAGCCTTAAATGCAGGACCACAGTCCATGTATGAAACAGGCACAGTGGTGATAGTGTCAGAGTAGATAGATTTAGCTGTAGTGTCTGCAAACTCCTTCCTGTGAATACCAACATGGCCTGGTATCCAGAAAAACTGGATAGAAGAAGATGTTAAGGAGAAATGGCCCAGTCAGTTTTGAATATCCAAAAGAGCAGGGTGCAAATTAGTGTAAAGCAAATCCAGGACCAGTATAGAACTAAGTGAGTCAGTATAAATAGAGTAGTTTGAAGACTGCTTAGCTTCTATGTGATCCAGGGCAAGAAAAATGGTGTGCAGTTCAGCAGTGAACACAGAAGCTGTAGAAGGTTCGCACAGATCAGCTGATTACGATGCCATTTCCCAATTGCAGATATCTTTATTTGTATATTAGCTGCATGGTTTTGAGTGAAATGCAATTTTTTTGTTTGGCAGATTTCAGAATGAATGACCTGAAAAAGCAACGACTTGCTGTGAAATTTTGTGTTAAACTTGGAAAATCTGCGACTTAAACTTTTGCTATGCTTAACACGGCTTACGGTGATGTTGCTATGAAGTGTACGACATATTTCAAGTGACATGAACATTTTAAGTATGGTCGACAGTCCATTGAAGATGATGAGCGTCCTGGATGTTCTTCCACGTCAACTGACGACCCACAGGTCGACAAAATAAACACCCTGGTGTGGGGTAAAACGACGTCTGACTGTCAGGGAGCTTGCTGAAGAGTGTGGGATATCAGTTGGAGTTTGTTACGAGATTTTGACCAAAAAATTGAAGATGCATCTCGTTGCTGCAAAATTTCTGCCTCAGAACTCAGTGTTTTGGCCAAACACTTGATCACTGTTCTTCCCAGCCCCATACTCACCTGACCTTACTTCTTGCAATTTTTTCTTGTTCCCAAACTCAAAAGACCCTTGAAAGGAAAAAGATTTGAGACGATTCCCGAGATTAAGGCAAAAGCGACGAAGGAGCTGGAGGACATTACAAAAGATGGGTACCCTGACTGTTTCAACACGTGGAAACACTATTGGAATAAGTGTGTGTGTTGGGGAGGAGAGTACTTTGAAGGAGTCCCAGACCTGTAAACTTCTAAATAAAGTACATTTTGTTTTGTGACGTCAGTCTGTGCATTTTTTGAACAGCTCTCATATAAATAAAAATGGAAGGATGGTTTGAAAGATGTTCAGCAAATAACAGACAGTATTTCCAATTGGGAGTGTCTGCTTTTCTCAGAGGACTTAAAGATAGGTCACAATTGGAAACTGCAAGAAGCCATAGTGGGATAAGCTGATCAGTGGATACAGCAATGTTATCCAAGAACAGATCCAATTCACCCAACTGCACCTGGATATAAAAGTAAAAAAAAACAATAGCAGATTGCCTGTTCTGAATGTATGGCTGACCAAGGAAGGAAAACACAATCCTAGGTGGGATGCTCTGGTGAGGAACAAAGACAGTTGCAAACAGCAGAGGTGCAAAGATGGTTCATGAGACTATGTATAAGTTCTGAACAGTGCAGAGCCAAAGTCCAAGATGATGAATAAGGTCTAGCATCATAAAGGCTGATGGTCTGGCACAGCCTCAGACCAGTAATCCATAGTCGAGTTTCAATCGTATAAGTGCACGATATATCTTTAGCACAGTTGTTGTTGTTGTTTGAATTAAGCACAAAGCTACACAATGGGCTATCTGTGCTCTGCCCACCACGGGTATCGAAACCCGGATTTTAGCGTGTAAGTTCCGCAGACATACCGCTGAGCCACTGGGGGGCCTTTAGCACAGAACATCAATCCACTCCCCAAGTGGTGAAACAGAGGACACAGAGGATGTTCAGTATTTTACCCACAGCTGGTTGATGCGTGGTATAAAACAGTCAGCTTAAGATCAAAGATAAGCTCTAAGAACTTTGTCTCAGGGACCACAGGCAGTACAGCTTCACCAATACAGTGTTTAGGATCAGGGTGAATACCCCGTTAGCAGCAAAAGTGCATGCAAATGGTTTTAGAGAGTGAAAAGTTAAAGCTGTTTGCAGTGGTCCACCTCACTAAACGATTGAGGGCAGTCTGTAGCTGCCAATCAATATACCTCATGTTTGACGACTGACATGAGATGTGAAAGTCATCGACATAGAACCCATTTGCAAAGTGAGAGGAAGTTGTTCAGTGATGGCATTAATTTTTACATTGAAAATTGTGACACTCAAAACACAGCCCTGAGTGACTCCAAGTTCCTGCAGAAAAGAACGGAAAAGAATCGAACCTACAAGAACTTGGAATCTCCTGTCCATAAAAAATTTTAATAAAAATGGGCAAATGGCCATATAACCCATTTGGATGTCTTGCAAAATGCCTTACCTCTATGTTATATCATAAGCCTTCTCAATGTCAGAAAATATTGATACAAGAAGTTGTTGTTTGAGAAAGGCTTCTCTAATGGACATTTCAAGTCAAATCAAGTGGTCCATGGTGGAGCACTATCATTGGAACCCACACTGTGTGGGCAAGATGAGATTGTTTGATTCAAGGAACCAAAGAAGACTAACATTAACCATCCTCTCTAAGGTATTACAGAGACAGCTCGTTGAAGTAATTAAATGGTAGTTTGAAGAAATCTTGGGATCCTTCCCAAGCTAAGAGAAAAGTAGGACAATAGCCTGGCACCAGGCATTAGGAAAAACATTTTTGTGCCAGATCCGGTTAAAAACAAATCAGAAAAATAGCAAGAGAAGCAGGGGGTTAGATGACGCAGTATGTCATAGTGTATATCATCAGGACCAACTGATGTAATGCCAGACTGATAAAGGGCCAGTTTGAGTTCCACCACTGTAAAGGGAGAATTATAGTCACAGAAACAATCAGCTTGAAAGGAAAGAGGTGATTGCTCTGCCCCAGTCTTGATCACTAAAGAGATGGAAGAAGAAGCAGAAGTGCTAGATACCCTGCAAAAGCTTTCACCTAGAGTATTGGAGTTGATTCTGTTATCAGTTACTTCCTGGCCATCAAAGAGCAAGATTGAGAGGGGACAGAATTTTATTGCCCACTGACCTTTCAAATCTTGCCCCATATAACTTTGGATGCCAGTTGTGAACTTAATACAAGATTCCAAGATGTCTTACCAACCGATCATGTGCAAAGGCCTGCTGAAAAGCAATGAGGTTTGAGAGTGTGGGAGATCTAAGGAATGTATCCTAGGCCCAGTTTTCAACCTTCTGGTCATATGTCAAGGTTTTAGGAATACATTGAGCAGCTACTTGTAAAATACAGTCAGTTACTACTGCCACACAGTCATCTATTGATGGTTTACAAATGATGACAGGTTTATGTTCTGTGAGAGCAGTGTAAGAAAGCCAGTTTGCTTGATCCAACTTCCACCATGGCACACAGGTCAGGTGACAATGACCACGGTCAGTCCTCTCAAGATCATAGGAAAATAATCACTGCCTCAAGGATTATTGTCAGCCCTCCATTAAAAATGGGAGAATAATGAAGAAGAGCAAATTGAGAGATCAATAGCAGTAAATAACTGACTAGGTGCATGAAAATAAGTGGAAGAACTAGTATTGAAAAGAGAAAGGTTGTGATTAGAGAGCATACACTCTACAGAGCAACCCCTCCTATTAATATCAGCACTGCCCCAGATGGGATGATATCCATTAAAGTCCCCCAGGATTAAAAAGAGAGACAGTAACTGTTCAATGAAGCATCAAGGTCTGATTGATCATATACCTCTACAGGCAACAGGTAGAGAGAACAAACAGTGATGGTATGACCCAAGGAAACATGGATAGCTATGGCCTCTAATGGTGTGTCGAGTGGCAAAGAAAGGGTGGGCACATGCTGACTGATCAACTAACAGCCTGTTATTTCTGTACAAGGAAAACTGCCAAAAAGGTCACTGTATTGACAGGTTCTAGAAATGTTTCCTGTTAGGAAAGACATGGAGAATGGCAGAAAGCAATCAGTTTTTTATGCTATCCAGATTAGAACATAAACCTGGACAGTTCCATTGTATCAAGATGGCCATTTTTAATTATGTGTAGGCAAATTGGGTGGAGAACCCTTCTGTTTACAACCACATCTTGTTTCCTTACTGGGTCAATTGGGCAGGTCTTTGCTGTTGGAAGAGAATTCCAGTGACAGAGGATGTAAACGAATGATTGTTGTGCCTCTTGGGGTGGAAGAAGAAGATGAACCTGAGCAAATGCCTGTAACTGGAACCAAAGGATGTAGATCTTTGGATTTGTTGGAATGTAAGTAAGGGACAGAAATAGATGTTGAAGTTGATTCCTCAATTTTTTAACCATGGAGATCATAAGACTTTTCATTTGTTTTGAGAACAATTCTTTTGGAGGCACAGAGAGAACTGTCTGCACCCCCACTGTAGTAGTTGAACAAAGTGCAGCAGCATACGTCCGAGGTAAAATAGTGAACAGCAACTTTCAAGCCTCAAGATAACTAATGTTATGAATTGTTTTCAAATGCTGCACATCTTTTTCTTCCAATCCTTTTGGGCAAGAACAAAAGTAGGACAGTTGAGAACCATTGCAATCAATGTAGTAAGCATCCATTTCATACTCATAGGCATCGTGGTTCCTTGACATGTGCTTGTTGCAGGGACATCTTCAAGTGACCAAACAGCAGATATTGGAGACATTAGAGAGGGTTTGGAATATATGGCTGCACTCTGCAATTAAAATAACCTGCCTTGATGGTGGCATGTGGATATGATGATATACATGTGACAAGGACATTGGTCGGCATCATAATTCGATCTTTGAGAGTGGAGATACATCTCACTGCAAAAACTCCTTGGGTGAAGAAAACAGCAAAAATCTCCAACTCTGGGATGTTCTTCAAATCTCTCTCAATAATAACCCCTCGTGATAAATTCAAAGAAGCATGAGGTGTTACCTATATAGGTATATCCCCAACTGCCTTTGAATTAAGAGTTCACTGTGTTGAGATGTGGATGTTTCCACCAATATGTCACCATATCGAAGCTTCTTTACTAACTTTGGAGAGCCAGCAAGTCCCTCTAGTCTCTTCTGAATAAAAAAAGAGAGACATTTGCCCTAAAGGTTTGTCTTAAAGTGAATGCAATATATGAAATTGAGATATAACAGGTGTTACAGATGGCTGCTCAAAATCCTCAAGACGTGGTTGTTTACCTACAGACTGTTTTTTCACTATTTTATTAAGATTTTAATTTAAAGTATCCATAATAAAGAACGGTAAATTTTGGTGCCCACTGACCTCATCCACCATGGAGCCCTAAGAGGGGACACACTACAATGTGAAACAAGGACACTGCAGCAATGCTAGAATTTTTTGAGCATTATACCCAAACATCAGCAATAGATACAATGTCCACAATATCTGTTGAGAACATTCAACACCAGTATCGTGATTTACCCTAGCCCAAGTGGACCAGCCAGATGACCCAAGGGGGGCCACCCCAAGGCTGCTTGTCTATAGGAATTTAAGGCCAAAGGGTGTGTTAGGATTGGACCCTTCAACCACCAGGATCCTCTCCTTCTCTTCACGTGTTACCACACAGTACCTTCCCTGGGAGGTCCCTTCACCAGGTACAGGAATCCAAACTGAGAAGTATATTTTTGGTTTGTGGTAGTTTTGTAACTTGAAACGTAGAATTTGTTTTTGGAAGTTTAGGAAATGTCTTGAAACAGGTTAAAAAAAAAGTTGTGTGAGAGTAAATTATTTGATACTGAGTAAGCTACACAGATTAGCTCTGGGATACTAAGTGTATGATTCAAGCAAGTACTACAAACAAGAAAGTGTATAAATATAAGAGAAGTTAACAAGTACATAAGTGAAACTGATGTAACTAACATCTGTTATGAAGTTAGGCCTATCTATAAGAACTCTTCATACCAACTTCTGGAATTTGTGGTTCAATAAATAAAACACCATTATTGTAAGTAGTGCTAGACAACTGCACTACACTCTACAGTAAAAATTATGTTGGCATTCATTTTTAGAAAATACTGTTGTGAAAGATTTTATGCTTTAATTTAGTTCCGTCAATACATAAAAACTTCATTCAACATTTACAGTAAACAAAAGTATCATCACATTTACTTTCAAACTTATGTTAACTGAAAACAGATCCTGCCTTTATCTTCAGGTAACTTGCATACCATAAAAGTGATTAACATTGCAAACTGTTTCAAACCACTAGTTTAAAAGAAAAGAAAAATTCAACGTACTCGTGTGTGATCCAAACACTAACAGGTAATCACTTATTACACTGCTGTAACAACTTAAACATTATAAACAATACTAGTTTATTATGTTCTCTGATGTCACAGTTTTCTTTATTGAGGTAAATACACATCTCAGTAAACCACTTGTCTTATAGCATGCTCCAATACCATTGGAAATTAATGTTTCTTTTTAAAATTATTAATATACATTTGTCTTACAGCAACTTACAACTAGAACAGGTTGAAGTCGCTGACGACCGCCGAGAATCCCTACGCCCTTCTTTTCGTGAATCCACAAGCCGGCTAATTGGCAGACTCATTCGACGTCGGGTCCGATCTTTGAAGTTTGGCAGGTCCATTAAAACTTGTGGAATCTTCAGAGCAGACAAAACCATTCAGGTATATAGGCTGTTCCCTACTACTGTAGGAGAGCAGGAGACTCCCCACCCCAAATAAATATACTAATACATTTACACTAGCCAGACCAGTACATAGCATAGCCAACACACCACTCAAAAAAAAAAAAAAGCCATGAATGTCTCTGGAACTACTTTCTGTAATCTCTTCCCCCTTTTTGATCCCACATATAAAATCCACAAAACCTATGATGGTTTTATTAAATATATAAACAAAAGTTTATTTACCATAGATCTACTCAAACTGACTCTGGGTTAACAGACAGTTAACCATTAGATCACTTGTGAGACTCTTTGAAAACTGTTTAGTTTGTTGTTTTAATTAAAACATTTGATGAGACATGGAGATAACTCTCCTAGTGACAGAACAACAATAATGGACAAGCAGTCATCCCATCTATACACCATAACCCCAGGAACCATTAAAATAAACACTGATGGAGGAATCTGGCCATTACACAGAATGCTTCATCAGAAGAATATACATACACTTTGTCGAAAATGTTAGCACCTATGATGTAACTATATAAATTTTGTTTCTCACGTAAAAAATAGTAGATTCAACGGAACCCTCTTTGCTTATGCAAGTGAGGACAATTTAATGTACTGTTTTATTTGTATACTGGATTGTTCAATGGACTTCAAGAAGTGGGCACTGTTGTAAGCAATATTTTTAGGATCTTAATTTAAATGTCTGTTTGGCAGAAAGTGCATGAAACAGTATTTGCAAAGTTCATCCAGTAAGCAGAGACAACAGTACAATATAAGTATGAGAATCAGTAAAGTAGTTAATTAATGAGTAATGTGTGTTAAATAAGTGATTTAGTTCAGTATTAGTAGTGAAAATTGTCTATTCTCTTACCTTGCAAGTTTATTTGTGAATTAGGAATACATTAATTCAAGAGCAGCTGTTAAAATAAAACACCTTATGAAGTTGTGAGAAGTGAACACAGCTGGTAGAAAAACCATTCCTGAAGAAAGAAAAAACATTCATGACCTCTATGTGGAATACAAAAAATAATTGAAATGAAAATTCCATGGCAGTAATTTAGTTCTGAAGGAAAGTAAGATTTCCTAACTGGAGTGATAAGGGATACTGATAACCCTGCTCAAATTAGAATTTATGTTATATTCATGTGTTTGGATTTAAATTGAGGTCGGGAATGCTTTTTTTTGTCAATTGATTCAGAAAAGTACGCATAGAGGAGTTCAGTCAGATAAGGGTAATGAGATAAGGCAATCAGAGCTGGTGACATGACATTCCCTGTAGACAATGGAGGAGTTCAGACGGATAAGGGTAACAAGAGAAGGCAATCAGAGCTGGTGGCATGACAATGCCTGTAGACAATGGAGAAGTTCAGTGGGATAAAGGTAACGAGATAAGGCAATCAGAGCTGGTGACATGAGAATATGCCTGTAGACGACAGAGGAGTTCAGTCGGATAAGGGTAATGAGACAAGGCAATCAGAGCTGGTGGCATAACAATGCCTGCAGATGATGGAGGAGTTCAGTCGAATAAGGGTAACAAGAGAAGGCAATCAGAGCTGGTGGCATGACAATGCCTGTAGACGATCGATGACACGACTTGATGGAAGAACAAAAAGAAGAAAAATGATGAACATCCAAACATCACATGATCAGGGTCACAGAGGGGCTGGGATCAGTAAATCCAAGTGCCTCAGAATCTGCTGTGGGGGGAAACCCCGCATGCCCCGAGGAAACCCACATTCACAAAACATGCGTGTAATGTTCCTGCAGTATCTTTATAAAAGATGGTTTAAGTGAACTTACGACTTTTGTATTTATGTGATGACTGTGAGCTCCAACTGTGCTCAGGCTGAAATATTGTAGTAATATTGTTATCATTTTCATTGTACTAATGATAAACCTAGGAAATTCATTTCACAAAATGCTTCAGCAGATGGAAGTTGAACTCGCATGGTCCCTACACTATTCAATATATGCGACAATTCGACCTGAAACTTAAATAGCATTAAAAAGGCCAATGATGTTTAAAAAATTAAAAGCGTTTGCGAGATGTCCAGCATCAGGGACAAACATGTAGACAGAACATGTTGAAAATGGTGCCGTCATTGAGAGTTGTAACAACGGCAAGACAGTAAAATGAGGCTTATTGTGACACGAGTGTTACATAGGCGACAAATTACTGCATCAGTCCAAGATGAAAGGAACAGACGAGTTAAAAAAACTGTGAACAATGCGTAGTCTAGTTATAACAACTTCCTCTTTCCGACTATTATGGAAAAGCTTCTTTTCACTTTGCTCACTCCAAGTCAACTGCCAACTGACACAGAACCAAGCCTTGAATACAGGTCTGTAGTCTATGTATGGAAAAGCCACAGCAGTGACAAGACAGCACCAGAGCAGATACTTAAGGCACAGCAGTGACAAGACAACACTAGAGCAGATACTTAGCTGCAGCGTCACCAAGCTTGTTACAACAAATACCAACGCAACCGGGTATCCAGAAGAATCAGAGAAAAAAAATATTAAAGAGAAATGGGCCAGTCAGTTTTGAATATCGGTAAGAACCAACGTGAAATGATTCCAGGGCCAGTAGAGAGCTAAGCAAGTCAGTATAAATAGTGCAGTTTGAGTACTGCTTAGCTTCTATGTAATCTAGTGCAAAAGAATGGTGTACAGTTTAGCAGTAAACACAGAAACTGTAGAGGGAATTCTATGCGCAACCACAACAAAATATGGCAGAGCCCACATGGTCACCCGATTTCAAACAATCTGTATAAATAGGAATGGAAGGATGGTTCAAAAGATGTTCAGCAAATAACAGACAGTATTTCCAATCAGGAGAGAGTGCTTTTCTCAGATGACTCAAAGAAAGGTCACACTTGGGGATGGTAATAAGCCATGGTGAGATTGCTGACCAAGGACAGACCCAATTCATTCAACTGCACTTAGATAGAAAGACCAAAAGAAACAATGGCAAATTATCTGTTCTGTGAAAGCATGGGCCACAGAGGAAGGAAACCACAACCCAGGTGGAATGCTGTGACAAGGAACGAAGTTTTGAAGACAGTTGCAAACAGCAGAGATGTAAAGGAGGTTCATGAGACAAACACTGGACTGGGGAAATGTGGAAGGCCTCCATGCAGAACTGAAGACCTCTGATGACGAATGGGGTGCAGCATCTTTAAGGCTGAGGTCCCAAGAGAGCCACAGATC
Source organism: Carcinoscorpius rotundicauda (assembly GCA_011833715.1). NCBI lineage: Eukaryota > Metazoa > Arthropoda > Merostomata > Xiphosura > Limulidae > Carcinoscorpius > Carcinoscorpius rotundicauda. The sequence goes on along the minus strand of CM022391.1, from coordinate 179,920,893 downwards.
AGAGACCCATAGTTCAGTTTCTAATTGAATGAGAGCACAATGTATCTTTAGCATAGAACATCGATCTGCTCACAAAGTGATGGAAGAGAGGACATGAAAGATATTCAGTGCCCTTGTACACTTGACTTGTACGTTCTTGATGTGTGGCATAAAGGTCATCTTGAAGGCAAAGAAAGATAAGCCCAAAGAACTTTGTCTCAGGAACCACAGGTAGCAAATTCACCGATAGAGTTTGGGATCAGCGTTAATATCTCATTGGCGACAAAAGTGCATGAAAACGGTTTTAGAATTAGAGAGATTACAACTGTTTGCTGTGGTCCACTTCAGTAAATGACTGAAAGCAGTTTGTAGCTGATACTAAATAAACCTCATGTTCGATGGCTGATATGAGATGTGGAAATCATCAGCTTAAAGCCCCTTAGTCCAGTGATGGCATTAATCTTTATACTGAAAAATGTGACATGCAAGACACAGCCCTGATGGACTCTAATTTCCTATAGGACAGAACAGGAAAGTGCCAAACCCATAAGAACCTAGAATCACCCACACAACTCATATAAGTGGAGGTCTATGTATCTCTACATAGTATCATAAGTCTTCTCAAGGTCAAAGAATACTTACACAAGATATTGTCGCTTGAGAAAGGCATCCATGATCGACGCTTCAAGTCAAATCAGGTGGTCCACAGTGGAGTGCTGTTGTCGGAACCCACTTTGAAGTGGGGGGGGTAGAAAAGGTTGCTTAATTTGAGGATCCAAACAAGATGAGCATTAACCATCCTCTCTAATATCTTAGAGACAGCTCGCCAAAGCAAATGGATGGTAGTTTGAAGGAATCTTTGGATCCTTACAGGCTTAGAGAAAGGTAGGACAATAGCCTGGCACCATACATCAGGAAAAACATTATTCTGCAAAATCTGGTTGAAAACAACCAGAAGAAGAGCAAGAGAAGTAAAAGAAAGATGATGCAGCACCTTTTAGTGAATATCATCAGGTGTGACTGACATACTGCCAGAGCAATGAAGAGCAAGCCTGAGTTCCACCAGTGTAAAGGGATGATTATAGTCATAGCAACATTCACCCAGAAAGGAGTTGATCGCTCTGCCCAAGTCTTTATGGCTAAGATGGTGGAGGATGAAACAGAAGTGCTAACCAACTAGCAAAAACCTTTGCCAAGTGTATTGGTGATGCTCCGGGCATTAGCTAATTCCTGGCTTACCAAGAGAGGGGGACAGAATTATTTTGCCCATTAACCTTTCAAATCTTGTCCCATAAAACTTTGGAATTGGTGGTTATGAATTTAATCCAAGGTTACTTCTGGCTTTAACATCAAATCTGAGGAGCACGTGCAAGGGCCCACTGAAGAGTGATGTGGTTTAAAACTGAAGGATACCAACAAAGTGTACCCCAGGCCTTTCATGAGCCTTCTGTGCCACGGAGCAGGTAGAATTCCACCACAGAAGAGAATACGTGTTGAGGTTTTAGGAATACATTATGCAGCTGCCCAGATAATACAGTCAGTCTCTGCTTCAACAGTTTTTTGTTTTTTTTTATTGATAGCTTGCAGATGATGGTAAGATCAAGTTCCACAATAGCAGTGAAATAGGGCCAGTTTGCCTGATCCAGCTTCCACTGGGGCATGCAGGTTGGGTGGCATCGACCACGGCCAGTCTCCCTCAAAATGACAGGAAAATGATCACTGCCCCATGGGTTACTGTCAACCCTCCATGAAAAGAGGGAGAATAATGAAAGGGAGCAAACCGAGAGATCAATAGCAGTAAATAACTGACTAGGTGCATGAAAATAAGTGGACGAACCAGTGTTGAAAAGAGAAAGTTTGTGATTAGAGAGCATACACTCTACAGAGCAACCCTTCCTATTAATATCAGCACTTCCCCAGAGGAGATGATGTCCATTAAAGTCCCCCAGAATGAAAAAGGGAGACTGCAACTGTTCAACAAGAGCATCAATGTCTGATTGATCATATGCCTCTCCAGGTGACAGATAGAGATAAAAACAGTGCTAGTATGACCCAAGAAAACATGGAGGGCTATGGCCTCCAAGAATATGTCTAGTGGCAAATACAGGGTGGGTAAATGCTGATCAACCAACAGTGCTGCCTCTTATGCACTCATCCATCTGAACAAAAATGCTGCCAAAAGGTGAATGTATCAGCAGGGTTCATACAGGTTTCCTGTTAGGAAAGCCACACATGAAGGTAAGAATTAATCAATGCTTTTGTCATCCAGAGTAGAAAGTAAACGTTGACAGTTCTGCTGTATCAAAGTGGCCATTTTTATTTATGTATAAGTGAATTGAGTGTAGAGCCCTTCTGTTTTCGATCACATCTTTTTTCTTTATTTTCTTTATTAGAAGGAGGTCTATTGACCTCCATGGATCTTGCCCTGAATGATCATTCTGCACCTTGGGTGTCAGAAAATAAGGTACACCTAAAGAAATGTCCATATCCAGAACCAAAGGAAGTGGGTCTATGGATCTGCTGGAAGGAATGGTAGAGACAGAGATGTGTCCACACTGATTCGTAAACTTTCTTAACCATGGAGGAAAAAAAGACTTTTCACATGCTTTGAAAATGATCCTTTTGAAGATACTGAGAGATTTATCTGCACTCCCACTGTAGCAGTGGAATGAAGTGCAGCAGCAGATATCCAAAAAAAGAGTAGTGGACAGTAACTTTCGAGTCTTGGGGTAAGAAATGTTGTGAAACATTTTCAAATCTTGTACCTCTTTTTCTTTCACTCACCTAGAGCATGAATGAAAGTGAGATGGGTGAGAGCTACTACAATTAACACTATTAGGGTCGATTTCACACTTACAGGCATTGTTGTCCATGCCACCCCAACGAGTACACATCAAGGAATGACATGATGTCTTTGAGTGACTGAACTGCTGACATTGGATACTTATGAGGGTTTGGAATATATGGCCTTACCTTGCAATTATGATAACATACCTTGATGGTGGCAAGTGGACATGGTGATACCATCAAAATTAGGGCACTGATCAGCATTATAATTCCATCTTTGCAAGTATGCAGACAAACCGCTGCCTCTGGAGGCACACACACCATTAACGCCAACCCCAATTATCCAGTTGTTATATCTCATCTATCGTCAATTGCTACATTAACGCATATCCAAAGTCATTCATTCAAATATGAATAAATATACTGTTTCATAACCCAATCATAATACAATCAATGAATGACTACAGTCTAATACAGATTTAATGGCGAGTTTCTGTTTATATTTACATGTATTTATCTTCTAAAATATAAAATGTTAATTTATTTTTAATTAAAATTACTACCAACAGAAGCTGCAATTTAAAAGGTTTTTCATACACCAAATCACCGACATCAGGTTAATCCACTGGAACAGTTTTTAACTATTTGTGTTCGTTCGTTAGAAATTTAGCACAATGTTACACAATAAGCTATCTGTGCTCTTCCCACCACGGGTGTCAAAACTCCGTTTCTAGTATTCTAAGTTCGTCTCTTAATATAGTGAGCGCGAAATTATTCGAGTTACTGGTGGTTCGAAGCTTCCAGCAAGCAATCAAACATCAAGGTACACGTGCTTCTATTGAAACCACATCTTTATTAAATTCATAATAATTGTAAAGCAAGCATTTTAAGACCATCAGTCGCGAAAAACCGGGCCATATTTAGGGGAAAAAGACACATCAGAGCCAAAAGCCGATTGGAGGCACCACACAACGTAACTGTAATCCAATAATACAACCCAAACAAGCTTTTTATTCTGATTAAAAAATACACCCATAAGTTAAATCTGTAAAATGCCAGGAACATTTGATTTGGTGTGTTTTGAATTTTGCGCAAAGCTACACGAGCGTTATCTGCGTTAGCCATCCCTAATTTAGCAGTGTAAGACTAGAGAGAAGGCAGCTACTCATTAACACCCACCACCAACTCTTGCGCTACTCTTTTACCAACGAATAGTGGGATTAACCGTAACATTATAATGCCCCCACGGCTGAAAGGGCGTGCATGTTTGGTGCGACGGGGATTCGAACCCGCAACCCTCGGATTACGAGTCACACGCCTTAACCCACCTAGCCATGCCTCGAATAAAGTGAAGTAATCTTATTTACTGGAAGTGAAAAAATAATGTTGAAAATGAAGTTATAAGAAAGGCAAGTGTCCTGAGATGTTAAAACAGAATTATATTGGAAGATTATGATACTTATTCTGGAGAAAAAGGAAATGATGAAACCTATTACTGCTATATACAACTAACTTCTGTACACTTCAAATACGAACAAAAAATATTCCGAGTAATAAAATCACGTAGTTTATTTCTACCAATGAACGCCTTCTGAACATAATATTTTAAACATTTGGTGCGATGCCTAGAGGGGTCATTACTAAGTAGAAACCTAGTTTACACAGAACACGTGCAGCTTTGTATATACAATTCCCAGGCGTAATAGGCCTAAGAGGACATTTTTATAATATAAAATTGTTTCTTTTGTTAGATATAACACATAATTCTTACTCAATTACGGGTTTAAAAATAAAAATGGACTCGTTGAAACATTTAACAAAATAAATATAATATATGTTAAAGTTTATTATTTCGTTGTACAAGTCAAATATTGGAGCCCCTAGTGGTGGAAAAACAAAACAACAGATGATATACTACTAGAGATGAGGTCGACTTGTTTATTCTATACAATAAAACAATTATGGTATTAAAAACTATTCTTATAATATTTTGTTTGGACTTAAAGAGCTATGAAAAATTTATATTTCTCTGTAATTATAGATAGCACAACCAATGACATCAATATATATTTCAACTAATTAGACCAGAATAACCATTTACACTTGTAAAAAAAAATCTTCAGAACACAGTGCACAAAAGGTTTTTTTTTTCAAACTGTGAAAATTATTAATTGTATTCAAGCATATAATATTTCTTATTGTATGCACGCCTGGGGTCACGTGCATTCGTAGCGTTGAATTACTTCTACCCAGATTCTTGTTTGTTGAAAGGGGCATTTAGTATTCACGCGCGACTACTGCTTTCTGACACGAGGTTAAAAATGAGAGCAAACATGCCCTTCTAAGGAAGGGTTGTACATAGGATATAACACCCATGATTCCCTGTAATCAGGAGGGCGAGAACCAGCCCTTTGAACGTGATATGAATGATCACAATCTTTGAACACCCCTTATAAGTTTTAGTAAAGTAGCTTTCTAATCAGTCAATCAATCGGGGCAGTGTGTTACAGCCACGAATAGAACTGACCTTGCACGCTCACCACTAATAGCGTTGCGCTCTAAAGTTAAGAACTGTTGATCAATCGATAGCCAAGATTTCGATAGTTTGTCAAATAGCAATCAAGCAATTTAATATCTCTTGTTGACAGTTGTTCCACAATGCTTTAACAATAATAACGTATTCAAAGTCACTGAAGTGGAAAATTTTATCCTTTAAACTGTTTACATAGACACCACTAAAATGTTATAAACAAACTGCTTCCTCGTATTGGAGCAGGCCATGACAAAGGTGCACGGGGGTGGTTAGTGATAATACTGTTTTAATTAAATGTACTGTAAACACTGTTTTAGCATTGTGTCCCTTACTTAACACTAACAACCTTAATATGGAAAAAGGAACAGGTGTAAACATGCACTCACCACCCCAAGGTGTTCATCTTTTTAAAAAATTGACCACACACCCACTTTTAATTTTTGTGCAATTTCTAATTAAACTGTTACAATCCCGCTTCGCTGTTTATCACTGTGACTGTAAACATGATTTGTTAGCTGTAGTTGTTTTAACCGTGACTGTTAAATAAAGATGCAAATTAGCTACAGGTATGTCAGGTCAACACAAGTTGTTTGGATGCTGCATGCAGCAAATGTTTGTACACATAAAATAAAAATTTACTTTTTAAACATCACGGCTGCTATGTATTTCTAAACTACACGTGGATGCTTTTCTATGTTATCACCTGTAAAGGGTTTTGAATGAAATATAAAATACTAGTCATGGTGTCTTTATGTAAATTAGAACTAAAGGAGGTCAGAACCTACCCTGCTGCACGTCAAGTTACGATCCTCACCTCGAACACATAACACGTATGGGAGAGGTAATTATTTATGATGAATGGGAGACTTCTGAAGTTACAGAAGAACATATTAACATTTGGCAGTGAGTACTGGATTACGGATGTTACACTTTTCTCTTAAAGTGAGATACGTAAAGATATTTTTCTGTGAATGTTCAGTTTTAAAATAAAAACATAGTTTAAATTAAATTATAAGCAACCTGAAGATAAATCCGAAATTGTTGAAAAGGTTACAATGGCTTAGAAACACCCCTCAGAATTATCTGGAAATCAAACGATAAACTACCTTTATAAGCATCAACAAAACTGACAAGAATGTTTGTGTAACTGATTAAAAACTAATACAGTTGTATACACACTGAAGGATTCATCTGATGTAAGTACAGTTTACTCCTTCCAATCTACTGACCAAATCATTCATACAACCGACACTATTATTTATAAACCACTTCGATAACTTGAGTTGTGGTTGAACTCTAAAAAGATGCGAGGTTGAACGTCATTTTAAAAAAATATGGTTAGTGGATGTGAATGACCAACGGCCATAATTATGATGTGAAAGAGGGCTATAAAGCACATTTTTGAAGTCCACTGTCCAACTGGACATCACTTAAATAATCCATTCCATCAATATTTAGGCTATTTTATAGTAGTATATACAAAAATATATTTTCACAAATTATTTTTCAATACATAAATATTAGCTATATTTTAAGGAAATGGATAATTTTCTGTATGAAGAGAACTAAAAGATGGCTCACTTTCTGCGCCCTATTCTGGAACCTGATAAACCTGATAAGATAAAGTGTCTCGATCCCTCAGAGGAAGTTTGAACATTTACCGCCATCACCAACTGGTGAATTCTCTTACAACCCAAATGTAATTATACAAACACTATAAACATTTTAATGTTACAACCAGCGTACTGTTCTTAATGCAGTTTGGAAAATCGATTCAGTTTAATTTCTGTATCCAAAACACACGTGCAGGTCAACACCCACACTGGAGGATGTATCCCACAAAATGCCAAGGAGTGTCGGTAATGGAGGCAGACAACTATGTCTACAGAAGGCTACAAGTTAGACGTGAATGCTCAAATTTAGTCTGTTTTACGAATTTCGTACAAAGCTACACGACGGCTATCTGCGCTAGCCGTCCCTAATTTAGCACTGTAATACTAGAGGAAAGACAGCTATGCATCACCACCAACCGCCACCTCTTGGGTTACTCTTTTACAAACGAGTATCGAGGATTGACCGGATATTATAACGGCTCCACGGATGAAAGGGCGAGCATGTTTGATATGACGGAAATTCGAACCCGCGATCCTCAGATTGTGTGTTTTGTTTTTTCTTATAGCAAAGCCACATTGGGCTATCTGCCAAGTCCACCGAGGAGAATCGAACTCGTGATTTTGGCGTTGTATATCCGAAGAAATACCGCTGTACCAGCGGGGAACCCCTCAGATTATGAGTCAAGTGCCATAACCATCTGGCCATGCTGAGCTGGTACAAATTTGTGTAATAACAATATCAAATGTAGTATTTACACAAATAAATTAGTGAGGACAACAAAAGGTATGTTTGTGCAAGAAAGGGAAAGTTTTACCTTGATTTGGTAAAAGTTTCAGTTCACGTGACCTCCAAATCTCTAATATGAAACGTTCTGAGGGCCGCAACTGTGGATTACTTGGATCACAACGTTACATCCTATTATGACATAATGGAAGTTACTGTGTTTGTTGTCTTCTAACTCCTTTTACGCTTTTCAAGTCAGGCCTTGCAAATATGGTTTAACTGAGCAGGAATTATTCGAGAAGTTTTTTAAAACACACAGGTTTCTCAGCTCTAGGTGATGGCTAAATATAGATGGGAGTGGCCACTAAGGGGTAACGTACATTCTGTACTTTCAGGACAAAAACGGAAACATCATTAATAAACGGCAAAACATTAATTATACAATTGTATTTCGTTTTCAAATCCCATCAATCAACTGAAGAACTTCTGTTTCACACACTGTTTATATACACTTTCCTGACAGATACTTATGTTAAGTCACGAACTGCTTGTTTCTTTTCCATAAAATGCGAGTTTTCTTTCACTGTATAAATCACATAAATGTTTTATTACCTTTTCTAACCTTCCCTAATACGGGCATATCTGTTAGTATTACAGAAGTTGCTTTTCTTACACAGTTGTCCAGTGGTGCGGAAAATATGTCATTACAGGGAGATTTTAAAATAACTAAATACTACTGTTTGACAACCAGGAACCCACTTTGAAACAAGTTTAGGACGATTTCAATGAATACGTAACGAACCAAACCTTAGGCTTAACACAGTGAGAATTATACACCGTTTCGTCATCACCGTTTCTACTCCACGAAGATAAACATCTTCTCAAAACGATGTAAATGTTTTACTACATTAAACGCTTAATGTTTTCTTCGTTACCCACTAATACATACCAGATGTGTTTTATCCTTTATTGTTAAACCTAATTCTATAAAGAGGCAGGAAAATCAAACTTTCGTTTGACATAAAAATACAAGTGACAACAACAGAACACCTAACAACAACTGTTTAGGTGCGGGTGGAAACGGTAATGAAAAGTATTAATTAAATACGAAAAATTCGGTACATTAACAAATAAGCTCAAGGTATATATGGTGTGTAGTAAGGACAATAAAACTACAAGACAGTTCGATCGGAAAACATATCCCTGACAGAATTATTAAGCATCTAAGAACGCGGTAGTTATAACTTTCTATATATTATCATCAATCAATATGAATGTGAGGATACACCTCTCATTGACAAACAATAAACAACGGAATATTCTGTGATGGTTAAATAAAACTATTGTACAATCTGGGTTAAAACGTAATAAAATATTTCGCGACGACTAAGCAAAACTATTGTAAAATCTGGATTAGAATATAATGAAACATTACGTGAAAGTTAAATAAAGCTAAAATATAATAAAACATTATGTGACGACTTAACCCAGATTTTACAATAGTTTTATTAAAATCTAACAAATAACCTAAAGTAAAATTTTGATGCATAATAGCCTTGGTTATGTTAACAGAACCACACAAACTCGTCAATACTATTTGTGTCACACCAATACAATGATAATGTATCGATAAACACACAATCCTTAGTAACAAGCTACATACACAAAATCACCACACTATGTACGACAAAGTTTCCTGACTAACTTGGATGGATAATCGATGATGACCAGAATAAAATGCCGATTATAATATATACATATACCTTGACTGCGGCCGCGGTGCTAGTCATGTCTGACCTTTTCTTCAGTTAAGAACTAGACCCACTGTTCTGATTACGAAGGTTTCAGATCGGTACAGGACCTACGTTCCAAAACTATTATTTTTCTATACAATCAAGATGCATCCACACTTTGTCAAGATAGCTTTTTGGTCATGCGACGTCATGCAGTGTTTGATCTTGTTTCCGGAAACAAACTCGCTCCCTTGTATCTTAAGTTCTCTCTTTCAACAAACTGAGAAATTTTCACTACCACTGTATTGACAATTCAGGTTACACACAGTGGTTGCCGATAGGTGGCAGGCTAACCATTTGGCCCACGTCCAAGAATGAACCCAAAAGTTTGGTTCGATTATAATTCCGGCCCTTCAAATGTGTTACCACGCCTTCGAAGATCAGATACGCGTGTACAGAGAAGCGCTAACAGTTCCAGGGAGAGTACGTGTACATGCACTACATACAACCCGTTTTGTTTTGTTAGATAACATATAACTGTCGGTTCTGTTTTTGTATGAAGTTTATTAATAAACCATTTGACATTAAAATACGGTTCTAAAAAAAACAACTAGTCCTCAACTGGACAGCACAAGGGCAAAACGCGGTCCGTAGAAACGATCATTCTTTAATGGGTTCTCAAACATAACTTGTATGTTCAATACACGAGCAGTTTGTCAAAGTTGAGACTCTCGTAAAGTTGTCCAAGTTCCAACAGATAAAGTAATCGGAACAGTCATACACTGATTTATTTATTAACATTAACAATGTCTAACAAGCCGGCACTTCAATTAGACTTCTTGAATTTTGTGTTTCCCGTTCATCAATCAAACTGTTAACTGACAGCTAAAACTCGGTTATTATATATGATTATTTGTGACGTTTCACATCGTTATGACAGTTGGAGCAGTTCGAAAGTCACAAAAAATTTCGCATCTGGTTCAAAGTTTCTCTTCAATTTTATGCAGAAAACATCAGTTAACGTAGTAAAATTCTTTTTAAGGTAAGGGTTAAGAACTGTAGTTAATCAAGGTAATGCGTACAGTGAATTACAAAATAAAACACTATGGGTTAAAAGGCTTCAAGGAATTCATTAGAGCACACACACACACTTCTTCACAAGCACACAGTTTGATATTTGAGATATGCCAGAAACAAAATCCTAAATAAATCTTAAATCAGCTTTGTAACTTGTGGCGTTCACAAATCCTTGAAAGAGGAGCAAATCGAAATATAGAGTAAAATATATTTATCTGTGATTGTTTTTTTTCTTCATAAAAATACACCTTCAATTAGGATCTAGTCTTGAAGACGAAAAACCTTGAAGTCGATAATACCGAAGCACAAATGATTGTCCTTATGCTGACAAATCCAGATTAAAAGTAATAACGTATTTACAATTATGAAAATATACTTTAAGAATACTATAGATATTTTACAGTTGGCATCGACGTTTTACGTCTTTCACAAAAATACCCACAGTATGTTACTATGAAATGAATAAAAGTACATAGTAGTTACTAACAACTTAATAGGGCAGGATATAAAATAAACAGAATACACCTGCTCGTTCTTCTAGGTTCCAGTTTCAAACACAAATGTTCAGACGATCAATAGAATACAATATCTACACCATACACCACAAGATGGTGCACATTTTACTAATATATCAGGCGCGTGTAGTGCAACAAATCAGGATTTCATTACAACACGGAATAGATAAAACACACAGTAAACACGGAACAGATGATAACACAACCAACACAGTATTTAATCATAACAAAGCTGCAACAGCTGTATTCCTAGGTTGGTTGGTTGGTTGGTTTGTTTTATGCCAAACATCCGGTGAAAAATTAAAATTAGTAAAATTCAAAAAATTATAAATAGAATAAAACTGATATTTACATCCAGTGTATAACGTTAAGAGAAAAACTACAATACAATTTCTTCACAAGTTGTAAAGAACTTTCTGTAGCATAACTAATTACCATAACTCACCAGGAAGACTAACAGGTAGGTACAAAAACCACCTTGTGTCACCTGAAGTTGGCCTTCCAGTCCTGGTTTCGAGTTATTTAAAGTTACTGCTAGTTTATAATTTCATATTGAACTAGATGAGCTGTAAGAGGTGTAAATTATAAATTTAAAAACTTAAATGGCATTAAAAAGATTAATGTTCTTTAAAAACTAAAAACATTACCAAGGTGGACACAGTGTCACCATCACCAATAACACTGTCTAACGTTATGGACAAACCTTTGGACAGAACATGTTGAAGATGGTGGCGTCGTTAAGAGTCGTAATGACGGCATGACAGTAAAATGTAACTTACTGTGATCTGAGTGTTACACAGACAACACACTGGTGCATCAGTTCCAGATAAAAGAAAATGATGAGTTAAAAAACTGTGACCAATGTGTAGTCTGGTTAGAACAACCTCCTCTTTAAGATCCTTACAGAAGCAAGATGGCCGAAGTCCAATACAGCGTTTTATTTGACATAAAGTCAAAGTGAGCTTGATTTCTCATTGCTCCCTCTCAGTTGACTGCCAGCTGATACGGAGCCGAGACATGGATGCAGGACCATAGTCCATGTATGGAACAGGCACAGTGGTGATAGTGCCAGAACAGATGGACTTAGCTGCAAATATCAGAAAAACTGGATAGAAGTAGATGTGAGAGAGAAACGGGACAGTTGAATATCGGTAAAAACAGGGTGTGAACTAGCGTGAAGCGATTCCAGGGCCAGTAGAGAACTGTGCGAGTCAGTATAAATAGTGAGGTTTGAGCACTGCTTAGCTTCTACGTCAGTGGTTCTTAACCTGGGAATGAGTTGAAGTTTCTCTGGGGGTCACGGAAGGTTTGTTGATTATTAGGGAAATCACGAGCAGTTTATAGTGCCTGTAAGTGCCCACCAATGAAAACCACGCTGAAGTGCGGCAGTTGAGCTGTGTCGAGATGCTTGTTGCGCAACTACCTGTCTAATTTTAAGTAAACATTTTCATATATTACAACGTTTTGAATTGCCTAATTTTCTAACTATGTAATATTAATACATTGAACTTAAAATTTAAACAACAAAGTTTCCATCGTATTTAGTATATTTTTTCATTATATATATATATTAAATCAACCCTCACACTGAGTGAATAAGTAGGTTTTGTATGATGTTCAGTGATTCCATAGATTTTACATTTGTTTAGCACTTGTAGCATTTCTCAAGATCATTTATTTGTAACATTTTCAATAAATTAGGATCTTTATTTAGTTCTGTTTTATTCTACCTCTACGCAAAGTTCCCCATTACAAAAATTATTATGGGGTCACAGTAATACCCTGGAGAGTCTCAGGGGGTAAGACGATGAAAAGGGTTAAGAACCACTGTTCTATGTGATCCAGGACAAGAGAAATGGTGCGCAGATCAGCAGTGAACACAGAAGCTGTAGAGGGTATTCTGCGAACCATCTGTATAAATAGGAATGGAAGGATGGTTTGCAAAGATGTTCAGCAAACAACAGACAGTATTTGCAATCAGAAGTGTCTGCTTATCTCAGACGACTTAAAGATAGGTCACATTTGGAGAATGCAAGAAGCCATGGTTGGATGGGCTGACCAGTGGATACAGCAACGTTATCCAAGGGTGGATCCAATTCACCCAACTGCATCTGGATATAAAAAGGCAAAAAAAAAAGCAATAGCAGATTATCTGTTCTGAAAAAAGTATGGCCGACCAAGGAAGGAAAAGACAACCCCAGGTAGGATGCTTTGGTAAGGAACGAAGTTCTGATGCATACAGTAAATAGAGCTGTAAACAACAGAGGTGTAAAGGAAGTTCATGAGACTATGTAAAAACTTTGAGATGAAGAAGTGCAGAGCCAAAGATCTGATGATAAATGGGTTCTGGCAGAACCATAGACCAGCGATCCATAGTCGAATCCATAATCGAATAAGAGCATGATATATCTTAAGCACAGAATATCAATCCACTCCCCAAGTGGTGAAACAGAAGATGTTCAGTATTCTTGTACATTTTACCCACAGCTGCTTTATGTGTGGTATAAAAGTCAGCTGATGATCAAAGATAAGTCCTAAGAACTTTGTCTCAGGGACCACAGGCAGCACAACTTTACCCATATGAATTACAGAATAGGGGTGAATACCCCGTTGGTGGGAAAAGTGTATGCAAACAGTTTTAGAGAGAGAGAAGTTAAAACTGTTTGCCGTGGTCCACTTCAGTAAAGGACTGAGGGCAGTCTGTAACTGCTACTCAATATACCTCATGTTCGACGGCTGACACGAGGAGTGAAAGTCGAACAGTTCCGTTGTATCAGGGTGGAGAACCCTTGTATTTACGACCAGTTCTTTTTTTCTTAACTGTCTTTACTCGAGGGAGGTCTACTGGCCTCTATGGATCCTGCCCTAGGTCGATTGGGCAAGTAAGTCTTTGCTGTTGAAAGAAGATTCCAGTGACTGAGGACGTGAACGAATGATCGTTTTTCATCTTGGGGTGGGATAAAAGGTGTATCCGAGGAAATGCCTGTACCTGGAACCAAAGGAAGCAGATCTTGAGATTTGTTGGAATGTATGTAAAGGGCAGAGATGGGTGTTGAAGTTAATTCATCAATGTTTTGAACCATGGAGGTCAAAAGACTTTTCATTATTTTTGAGAACGATTCTTTTGGAGGCACAGAGAGATCTGTCTGAACTCCCACTGTGTTAGTGGGACAAAGTGCAGTAGCATATGTCTGTGATGAAGTGGTGGACAGCAACTTTCAAGCCTCAGGATAAGTAATGTTATGAATAGTTTTCAAATGCTGCATCTCTCTTTCTTCCAACCATATAGGGCGAGAAGTAAAGTAGGACGGATGAGAACCATTTCAATTGACGCAATGAGGGTCCGTTTCATATGCATCATGGTTCTTGCCATCACAACAAGCACACATCAAGGAACCACGACATGACGTCTTTTAGTGACCAACCCTCTGACACTGGAAACATTGGAGAGGGTTTGGACTATACAGTGTTCCCTCGTCACTTCGCGGGCTCGGCCGACCCCATATATATAAAATAATAAACATTAAATCTAAAATATAGCATTAAATACCATTAAAATATTACAAATAAATATAATTAATAGTGCAAAGAAAAATCGCGGACGGTTTTGGAACGCATCTACCGCGATACACGAGGGAACACTGTATGGCCGTATCCTGCAATTAAGATAATCTGCCTTGATGTTGGCAGGTGGACGTGGTAATGTAAGTATCAGAATGAGGACATTGGTCGGCATCACAATTCCATCCTTGCGAGTGGAGATACACATCACTGTAAAAACTCCTTGGGTGGACAAAACAGCAAAAATCTCCAACTCTGGGATGTTCTTCAAATCTCTCTCAACAATAACTCCTCATGATGAATTTAAAGTCGCATGAGGTGTAACCTCAATAGGTACACCCTAATCGCCTTTGAATGCAAGAGGCGTTCACTGTGTTGATATATGGATGTTTCCACCAAATCCCCCTAATCACTTTTGAATGAAAAAGGGAGACATTTGACCTAAAGGTTTGTCTGGAAGAGAATGTAGTATAAGAAAATGAGGTACAATAGACGTTATGGATGTTGGAGACTGCTACCCAGAATCTTCAAAACGTGATCGTTTACCTATGAACTATTTTTTCATTTAAGTTTGTTTCGGAATATCCATAATAAAAAAAAAGGAAATTTCGGTGCCCACTGACCCCACCCACTATAGAGCCCTACCAAGGGACGCACTACAATGTCAAGCAGGGACACTGCAGCAATGCCAGAGTTTATTGAGCACTATATACAAACACCAGCATCAGACACAATGTCCACAACACCTGTTGAGAACATCCAACATTAGTACCTGGTTAACCCTAGTCCAGGTGGACTAACTGATTGACCCAAGGGGGCCACCCCACGGTCGCCCGTCTACAGGAATTCAAGGCAAAAGTGTTGTGTTAGGATTGGAACTCCTCAACTACCAGGAACCTCTCCTCCCATTCACAGGTCATCACGCACGGCAAATACGTGAGTGGATGTTTAGATCCCACACGAGGTAAACTGATAGAACAGAACCTTCCCTGGGAGGGTCCCTCACCATGTACAGGAATCCACATCGAGGGGAATGGAAAAAGACGACAGACAAATACAGCAAGTGGTGGTTACAGATGAATGAACAAAGCCCACACATAGATACAAGTGGCGGTAGGTAACAGTATGCTTGTACATATTTTAAAGTGTACCACTAAAGATTGATGATTATATGATATATTGTTAGTTACAAGTTGTGTAAAAGTACACTTTAAAACGTTGAGTAAAATATTTCAATGAAAGAACAAATGTTTGTATATATCTGTACATAAAAATCGTTTGATCCAACCTCACAAATAAACTTCAACAATTTGTTTTAGTAGTTTTTCCAACTTGAAGATTGTTGAGATGAAATAATCTTTAAACCGCTTTTGCGAGTTTCTCTACTCTTCAACACCACTTTTCTTTTATCCTAATACAACGTCTGCGCAGTAGAGACAGAATTTATCTTGTACGAGTCCTAAATATCTGGAAGAAAGCCAAAAATACCAGTCATCTATGTATAGAAGTGGCCATGAAACGTAGAACTGTGCTAGTATTGATTTGTTAGGTGTCGCAGTGCTGATTCTTTTCGTTTTAAACTTTGCGTTCAATGCACGTGCTTCATTAATTATTTAAATTGTCGACAGTTCTGAAACTCATCTCAATTTCTTGGTGTTTTCACAAGGACACAGAATTACTGCTAAACTGGTTCTGAAGTATTGCCCAATACGACAGTAATACAACACTTCCCGATATCTAATAAATACTAATACACCTTTATTGTACAATACTTCCTAACAATAGTGGCTGACATATAATAAATTACTTTAAGCTGGTTTCCAGATAATGGAGTCGGGGAGTTAAGTTTAATATCCATTAAAAGGTGGTTAGCTTTTCACTGCTGTAAAAATTCAACAGTAAATCTTTCTGTTGGATTTGTTTTAAAATGAAATTAAGTGGTCCTGATTATACTGACAATTACACCAGTCCCTCCTTTTAACGTTCGCATTGAATGTGCACTTATTTACTTCTGTGACGTCACAATGACGTAACTTGGTGTTTTAGAGTCGACTCGAACAGTGTGATTAAACGTTTGTTACTGTTAATACTTTAAAACATTAATTCGTGATAAAAACGTTTTATTGTGACGCTAGCAAGTTGCCAGTGTTCACGTCATAAAATCAAACACGTTTTGTTGTTTCGACAAGAAATTCAAAGACTGTTCTGAAATACAGTTAACGTCATATGCTTACATTTTGTAAAATTTAGAAAATTAATATCAGTTTAATAAATCGTTTAAAATAGTCTTTGAAGACCATATGATAACAATTTCATTTAGGATATATTATTCGATAAAGACCTGACATGGCCTAATGGTTAGAGGTCGCTCGACTTGCATTCGACAAGTCGCGGGTTGGAATCCGTCACAGAAAATACTTGCCCCATCGGCCGTGTGAATGTTAACATATTACGATTAATCTCACTATTCGTTCGTAACAGAGTAGCCCAAGACTTAGTGTTGGATGGTGTTAACTAGCTGTCTTCCCTCTAGTCTATCACTTCAAAATTGTGGACGGCTAACACAGATAGCCACGATTATCTTTGCGCAAAATTCATATCATACGCAAAAAAATGTATACATAAATAATGAAAAATATTAAAGGCATGACCACTTGGATGTCAAAAATCTATATGAAATGTTGTATTTGTTCGTCCTGGTGTCAAGTGTCCAACGCTTTGGTTGGTAAGGTAACTCTAAGCCTTAACACGCCCGACGAATGTTTTACCAAAATTATTTTAAATTACATAATGTTTCTGAGAGATCTAGTCTGACTGATATGTAGAACACACAGATCCAAATTATTATTATTATTTTTTTACAAAGCTACGGTTTTCTTATCTGTAATAAAATAAAAACTAAAACATGTACAGTTAACCACGAAGTACCTCATTACGTCTAGAAGCACTTCAAAACAGCCGACTAAATTCAATTTTCTCATCTTGATGTTAAATAAATGACAGCGAACTTACAAATGTTCTCATATTCAGGTTACTGGGTACAAATGTTTTACATGTTTTTGGTACAAAAACTACATTGATCGTGAAAACAAAACTGTTAACGTAATACTATTTCTACAGGGTGTTCAGAAAGTTACTGTGCACTTATGTATTAACAGACATCTTTCAATATAGAATACAGGAGGTAAATACGAATGACAATTATAAACAATGATGAAAGTGACTCCCATTTGCATCAATACAGGCCTGGAACCTAATTTTGTTTCTGAACACTGCTATCAGTTACTGGCTTGAAATAGACTGAATAAAGTATGATTACAAAAATTCACAGCGACTTTCCGAACACCCTATATAATCCAATGTGAATATTTTCTTAGAATATGTTAGTTCACCAGCTGTTTTCATCGTCACTTTGTTATAAATATCCGTGAAACATGAGAAATGTAACACCATTCATCTGCATACTGTAAACTGGGGAGAGTGGTAGGTTGATTAAACCTCCTCCAAACAGCCAATGATAGTAAACAGGAAGTGTACCAGTAGAGCAACAATAAAACAAACACGAACTACAATATTAATCTACGGCAGGTACAATTGTATTAAAGTAACAATAAATAAACGATAAAATCTAGAACACGAACCCTAAACTATTAAACAAACTAACAATCACACACTTACATGACAATAAATATGAAAGCATGTACTGTACACAATAACTAAATTGTCTTTTAACAATACAATATTTATTCAATCCAACAAGAGTTAAAAAGAAGCGTACATCGTGCGCGACAGTGAATACAGTGTGATTGAACAATTCTAAGGCATCTTTTCAATGTATCCTTGAAAAATAGGCCTAAAAATAATGTCTGATAATAAATTATTTATAACTGTGCTTCGCCAACTTAGGAACAGTTATTACAAATAAAATTATAACCGCACTGAATAAGTGACAGAGATCAAAAGTATTACGATACGTCATATCCCTGTCCACCACCTACTACAGTGTTATAACGATACGTCATGTCCCTGTCCACCACCTATCTACAGTTATAACGATACGTCATGTCCCTGTTTACCACCTATCTACAGTGTTATAACGATACGTCATGTCCCTGTCCACCACCTATCTACAGTGTTATAACGATACGTCAGTTCCCTGTCCACCACCTATCTACAGTGTTATAACGATACGTCATATCCCTGTCCACCACCTATCTACAGTGTTATAACGATACGTCATATCCCTGTCCACCACCTATCTACAGTGTTATAACGATACGTCATATCCCTGTCCACCACCTATCTACAGTGTTATAACGATACGTCATATCCCTGTCCACCACCTATCTACAGTGTTATAACGATACGTCATATCCCTGTCCACCACCTATCTACAGTGTTATAACGATACGTCATGTCCCTGTCCACCACCTATCTACAGTTATAACGATACGTCATGTCCCTGTTTACCACCTATCTAGTGTTATAACGATACGTCATGTCCCTGTTGTGCACCCTTCTACAAACTGGCTGTTTTCACAAAATCAAGATTTCAACATCTTAGATGGCAGAGATTCGTAGTTTAAAATATAAAAACTAATTATTGTTTTAAGAATCACTATTAACTCTTTAGTTTAAAATATAAAAACTAATTATTGTTTTAAGAATCACTATTAACTCCTTAGTTTAAAATATAAACTAATTATTGTTTTAAGAATCACTATTAACTCTTTAGTTTAAAATATAAACTAATTATTGTTTTAAGAATCACTATTAACTCTTTAGTTTAAAATATAAAAACTAATTATTGTTTTAAGAATCACTATTAACTCTTTAGTTTAAAATATAAACTAATTATTGTTTTAAGAATCACTATTAACTCTTTAGTTTAAAATATAAACTAATTATTGTTTTAAGAATCACTATTAACTCTTTAGTTTAAAATATAAACTAATTATTGTTTTAAGAATCACTATTAACTCTTTAGTTTAAAATATAAAAACTAATTATTGTTTTAAGAATCACTATTAACTCCTTAGTTTAAAATATAAACTAATTATTGTTTTAAGAATCACTATTAACTCTTTAGTTTAAAATATAAACTAATTATTGTTTTAAGAATCACTATTAACTCTTTAGTTTAAAATATAAACTAATTATTGTTTTAAGAATCACTATTAACTCTTTAGTTTAAAATATAAACTAATTATTGTTTTAAGAATCACTATTAACTCTTTAGTTTAAAATATAAACTAATTATTGTTTTAAGAATCACTATTAACTCTTTAGTTTAAAATATAAAAACTAATTATTGTTTTAAGAATCACTATTAACTCCTTAGTTTAAAATATAAACTAATTATTGTTTTAAGAATCACTATTAACTCTTTAGTTTAAAATATAAACTAATTATTGTTTTAAGAATCACTATTAACTCTTTAGTTTAAAATATAAACTAATTATTGTTTTAAGAATCACTATTAACTCTTTAGTTTAAAATATAAACTAATTATTGTTTTAAGAATCACTATTAACTCTTTAGTTTAAAATATAAACTAATTATTGTTTTAAGAATCACTATTAACTCTTTAGTTTAAAATATAAACTAATTATTGTTTTAAGAATCACTATTAACTCCTTAGTTTAAAATATAAACTAATTATTGTTTTAAGAATCACTATTAACTCTTTAGTTTAAAATATAAACTAATTATTGTTTTAAGAATCACTATTAACTCTTTAGTTTAAAATATAAAAACTAATTATTGTTTTAAGAATCACTATTAACTCCTTAGTTTAAAATATAAACTAATTATTGTTTTAAGAATCACTATTAACTCTTTAGTTTAAAATATAAAAACTAATTATTGTTTTAAGAATCACTATTAACTCCTTAGTTTAAAATATAAACTAATTATTGTTTTAAGAATCACTATTAACTCTTTAGTTTAAAATATAAACTAATTATTGTTTTAAGAATCACTATTAACTCTTTAGTTTAAAATATAAAAACTAATTATTGTTTTAAGAATCACTATTAACTCCTTAGTTTAAAATATAAAAACTAATTCTTGCTAATGAAAGCAATGCTAACATCTATCGGCGGTATTCTTAACTGTTGTAAGAATGAGGGTAAATATTTTGCTAAAAATACGTACTTTACTTGTTAGCTAATTATACGTGTTTGGGTCTTACAGGAAACTGAAAGCTGCAGACGACCTGGACAGATGCCCGGAAGTAATAGTTACTTGCACACATCTCACGTGCGTACAAAGCCCAAACGGTATCTGTGAGCGTTGTTGTCGGGTGTTTCAGTGCAAAGATACACAAAACTTTATCTGCATATAGCATCCGTTGTTTTGAACGGATACACTATAGGGAAGACAGCTAATGGACAGCACCAACTGCCAACTCGTAAGCGAATTGTGTGAATTTAAGACAGTCAACCAATCTTCACGTTCACAGTCCAAACACATTAACGTTCAAACAGCTCATAAGCTGTTGTTCTTTTATTTGAAGTAAGCACAAAACTGCACAATGGGCTATCTCTGCAGTGCTCACCATGGGTATCGAAATCCGGCTTATAGTGTTGCAAGTCAAGCAGAACTAAATAAATGAATGTTTAAACTGAGGAAGGCCGATTGCAGCTTCTGACATATAAACAATCAACACAGATACAAAACGAACACGGGAAAACTTTAAGCTAGACAAGGTAAAGTCGCCTAACTCTGTCAGAATGAAGTTCTAACGGTAACCTGATGGTAACTTGACAATGTCAAGTTATTTATTTAGTTTCTGACAGCTACAGCCACTTGGAGATAACAACGTGTCAAGTGGCACTTTGCATAAAAAACGTGGCGAAAGAAAACACCTAACAAATGATTATACTATCTTCTTGAACGTTAACCGTAAAGTTACTCTTATGAATTAGAATTAAAAATTGCTAAACGTCTTTTGCTTTGCCACATATTATAATTATCGTCAAGTGAATGTCAATCAATTGAATTGTTTCTTGTTGTTTTTGAACATTTTAATGAAGACAGACGAATTAGATTCATTACGTGTGAAACGACCTGTCGCTATACTGAAATCATGTTAAATTCATCTGTACGCCATACTGTAGTTTAACTGGAACTCTCAAATACACAAAATACTTGGAACATTTTATTGTATCACCTAAACTGCCTAGACACATATTTTAAAATAAAGAGAGTATATTCACAGAAATATTTGGAATGTTTATCAAATTCTACTCTAATACATGGAGAACATGACAACAAGAAGCAATGTAATGAATTTATAAACAATACCAATTAACAAATAATACAACATTAAATGTTACTAAAGATTAATACGTAATACACAATATAAACACTAAGTGATATTTGTTTGTTTGTTATTGAATTTCGCACAAAGCTACTCGAGGGCTATCTGTGCTAGCCGTCCCTAATTTAGCAGTGTAAGACTAGAGGGAAGGCAGCTAGTCATCACCACCCACCGCCAACTATTGGGCCACTATATTACCAACGAATAGTGGGATTGACCGTCACATTATAACGCCCCCACGGCTGAAAAGGCGAGCATGTTTGGCGCGACGGGGATGCAAACCCGTGACCCTCAGATTATGAGTCGCACGCCTTAACGCACTTGGCCATGCCGGGCCGCTAAGTAATATCTATGAACAATATGAACACTGAATAATATCTATGAACAATATAAACATTGAGCAATATTTATAAACAATATAAACACTGAATAATATCTATTAACAATATAAACACTAAGTAATATCTATTAACAATATAAACACTAAGTAATATCTAACATATCTATTAACAATATGCAACACTTTAAAAGTTAACAAAACAATGTATATGCAACACCTAACGAACCTGTTAACAAAAATCTGTAATAGATTTGGTAACAAAATAATCGACTTCAAGCCTTGTTACGGTTATTATCCACGTGTGGGTCTTTCAAACATGATTTTAAGCCACGCCTTCTCCATTTGGAATTTTGCGCCAAGCTACACGAGGGCTATCTGAGCTAGTCTTCCATAATTAAGCAGTGTAAGACCAGAGGGAATGCAACTAGTGACCACTATCTATAGCAAACTTTTAAACTACTATTTTATCAATGACTAGTGGTACTGACCGGGACGTTATAACGACTCTACGATTGAAAGGACGAGTATGTCTGGTGGGACGGGAATTCGAACTCGTGACCATTAGAATGCGAGTCGAGTGCCCGAACCACCCGACCATGTCAGGCCTTCTTTGATGGTTTCTAAGTTTAAAATTATCAAAAACCAGATAAAATAAAACAGCTGAGCATTGAAAATCGCAAATATTTGAAACAATGTATAATACGATATTCATGTAAACATTAAATATGCACTACAATACAGCACGTGTAGACGGAATTACATTAACAGAAAGTTATGTCAGAAGGTACGCAAAACGTCGTGCTAAAAATAAGTTTAGCAAACAAACATCCGGGAATTTTACTCTCACAAACTGCATTTCTTTGACAAATTTACCCAAAAAATGTGGGTTAACATGTTGTCAAGTTACAATCTGCAGCATACCAAAAGATATCTTTTTTAACCCAAGTTACACTGAATTTTCTTTAAAGAACGAATTCTATTTTAGGACCCACCAAACGACTTTCGGTAATTTCATTCTATCAA
The DNA here is from genome assembly GCA_011833715.1 of Carcinoscorpius rotundicauda. Classification (NCBI taxonomy): domain Eukaryota; kingdom Metazoa; phylum Arthropoda; class Merostomata; order Xiphosura; family Limulidae; genus Carcinoscorpius; species Carcinoscorpius rotundicauda. The sequence continues at coordinate 179,897,684 of CM022391.1, read as the reverse complement.
GTATAGTCTGTTTCATAGAAATATAGCTCAAAACAGTGTCGCAATTACACTTCACCTTCGGAAAGTTAACATAAGAGTGGTTTATTTTTACATTAAACAAGTAGATAGACGGCAGATACCACGCACGCTAGTACCACCACATTAACAGAAGGCTCGGTAAGAACAGAGCATCCAGAATATTCTACCTGTAACAGCTAAGTCTGGCCTGAGTTTAGTAGGTGGGTTTTTGATTATTTTATGACCAAATATTTACATAGTTACAATAAGTTACTTGTGAACATTTCAGTTTTATATGATAACCAGTGTTACTTTGAATCAAAATGAAATGTAGATGTCAGAAACAATGTTTTCCCCGAGGTAAAAAAATGACACCCCTCCCTGTTCAGTGCTAATCCTCACCCGAGATAAAGGAATGACACCCCTTCCTGTTCGGTGCTAGTCCTCACCCGAGGTAAAGGAATGACACCCCTCCCTGTTCAGTGCTAGTCCTCACCCGAGATAAAGGAATGACACCCCTCCCTGTTCAGTGCTAATCCTCACCCGAGATAAAGGAATGACACCCCTCCCTGTTCAGTGCTAATCCTCACCCGAGATAAAGGAATGACACCCCTCCCTGTTCAGTGCTAATCCTCACCCGAGATAAAGGAATGACACCCCTCCCTGTTCAGTGCTAGTCCTCACCCGAGATAAAGGAATGACACCCCTCCCTGTTCAGTGCTAGTCCTCACCCGAAATAAAGAAATGACACCCCTCCCTGTTCAGTGCTAGTCCTTACCCGAGGTAAAGGAATGACCCTCATGTTTGGTGTCAGGATTTACTGTTTTATTTTTTTTCCTCAAGTTGAACTCGAACCAGAGATCTAGAACTAAACGAAGCTTAGACACTCATAGAACTTTAAATACATTCTTTTAACCTATTTAGTTCCTTAAATACTCACGAGATGGAGAAAATTAAAATATATTCCAGTAATTACCAATAAATACTGCTGGTGCCCCCTATCTATTTTACATACAAAATAAACAAGTTCATACAATTTTTATTTGGTTCTTTATACTAAGAATTTAGGAATCTCCCGACCTATTTCACATACAAAATAAATTATTCCAAACAACATTTTTTTCTGTGTCTATAAACCAGTGACTCTCAACCTGTGTGCAGCAAGAGATTGGCAGGGGTGCCGCGGTGTTTTTGAAACACATTCAACTTTGTTGGGATTTTACAAGCAAGTCGAACACATCAATTAATAAAAGCTATTATAGAGACACTCTGAAACCTTCCAAAACATTCTATGGTTTTCACTGAAATGAGAAGTTCACACTTAAATTTCATTCTCGACTGTAACGGTTCGACTGTTAGTTTAATAGTGGCGCAACAAGCGCTTCGTACGTCATAAATGATGCATCAAACAATCAAACTGCTTTCTGGAACACGTTCTTATTCTGAGGTAAGCTAAAGATACTACGATGTAGGAAGGAATTTTATATCAATAGCAGAACTTCGTGCTTACCATGTATAAATTAGCTTTATCATTTATCCATGGAGCGCGTTAAGGCGTGCACTCGTAATCCGAGGGTCGCGGGTTCGCGCCCGAGTCGCGCTAAACATGCTCGCCCTCCCAGCCGTGGGGGTGTATAATGTGACGGTCAATCCCACTATTCGTTGGTAAAAGAGTAGCCCAAGAGTTGGCGGTGGGTGGTGATGACTAGCTGCCTTCCCTCTAGTCTTACACTGCTAAATTAGGGACGGCTAGCACAGATAGCCCTCGAGTAGCTTTGTGCGAAATTCCAAAAACAAACAAATTATCCATGGAAAAATATTTAAGTCTGGTGATGTAAAGGAGAATGTGTTGAATCAAAAGCAAGGAATCAAATGAAAGTACAAAAACGAACAAATCGAATACAGTTTTATCGCTTTGGAATCGGAACATTCTCAGTTACCATTCTGCCCACTCTGTAATGAAGCTTTATCGAACGAAGCGCTTGTTCCTAGCAAACTGAAGAGACACTAGGAAACAAAACATTCAGCTGTGAAGGATAAACCAAAAGAATACTTCGAGAATCTCACGACTCAACAACACGAACAATCAATGAAACTTGTGAACCAGATGAAGCTGTCCGAAAAAGGATTGATTGTAAGTTATGAAGCTGCTCAATTGTTGACAAAACGCAAGAAAGATCATACGGAGGTCGAATCAGTCATCCTGCCAGTGTTAGCAATCATTGTTGAAACTATGCTTGGAACGGATTCCGACAAAAAGGTTAAGCAAGTCCCACTGTCCAATGACACAATTTCATGCAGAATTGAAGACTTGTAGAATGTGAAGGATCAAGTCTGCGAACATTTCGAAGCTCCTGAAGATGAATTGTCTCTGCTGTGGTCTCTTCAAGTTGATGAATCTACTGATGTCAGTGGAAAAGCTCAAGTTTTGGCTTCTGTTCGATTCATAAAAGATGGAAAAATCGTAAACAAATACTTATTTTGTAAAGATTTAAAAAGTACAGAGAAAGGCCGAGACATTTTTAAGGTGGTGAATGAAAACATTTTGCTCTTCAAATTACATTGGAATAACTGTGGAATTTTCGGATTAACCGTTTAGTAGATAAAATCGACGGATTGATACTGATGAGGTCTGGCACAGCAAGGTGGTTAAGGCGCTCGCCTCGTAATCTGAGGGTTGCAGGTTTGAAACCCCGTTACACTAAACATGCTCCACCATTTCATGTGTGGCGCAATTATAACGTGACGGTTAATTCCACTATTCGTTGTTAAAAGAGTAGCCGAAGAGTTGGCTGTGAGTGGTGACGACTAGTTGCCTTTCCTCTAGTCTTACACTGCTAAATTATGGACGGATAGTTGAGATAGCCCTCGTGTAGCTTAGCACGAAATTAAAAAACAACAATCGATGCTGATGTCGAAATGATACTTGAGGAACTCCATACAATGGATACATTTTCTGTGAGGTAGCACTTATAAATTGTAATTTTCTTGAGACCAACCGTTTGAGATATAAAAATCGTTACAAGATATAACAGTCGATTTTACGTTCTGTAAGCGGGCCAACTTAATCTGCCTTTTAGATTATTACATTGTCAATATAATTAATAACCAATTGTCTGTCTCCCCACGAGCAATTATTTCAATACAACAACCACAAAAATTAGCATCTATAGGGAAATAACTGGAAAGCAAAATTACACATTTGTATTGTGAGTAAAACCATAGTTGTAAGTTAGAAGGGAAGGACATTATAATGTGAAGAAAAACGAACAATAAAGACAGAAACATACGTGTTTCTTTACAACAAAAATGGCTTAAAGAATTATCATGAATTTACAGTCATAAAAACAGCCATGATGCTGCCATCTATCGACTATTAGTACACTTACAGATAATACTTAGAACCCACCTGCATCTTCACCAAAGGTATACCAAACTTAAACTTCCCCCACGGCTTATGGTCATAAGATTTTCGTCAATAATCGGCTCATATTTACCGATTTATATCCACACTACCTTTCACTGCTGAACAACTAAATATTTACGTCACAGATTAAACATTCACTTAAACAGTTGGTCCGCTGTACTTAACCGATAATAAGTTAGGCCTAACTCTAATATTATTTACATACCTAAATCTATTTAGACAGACTGATCGCTGTTGATGTCAAAATGAAACTTAAGGAACCACAAAAAATGGATACATCTATTATTACGTACTGTTGAAGGACTCTGATTTTCTCAAGACCAACACTTTAAGATATATAAAACGTGTGCGACAGCCATTTGGTCATTAAGTACACAGATAATGTACTAACCTAAAAGGCAGATTTATGTGATCCGTTTATAGAATATAAAATCGATTATTATTTGTATGGTGAGTTAAATAAGAGACTCAAAACTCCGTTACTGTTCTGTTAATTTCTCTAAAGTTTGTTATGTCACAAACAACCGAGTTTTAAACAAACCTTGTACCTGTTTCAACAAACAATGCGCCTGTTACAAACTTCGCCGTCCTGTAAATACACGTTCCAGTTGTAATTAGCCACATGTTTTTAATAGTTTTTCTACTAGTTTATCCTGTACAATCAAACATTCTATCTTTTACTTTCCTTTTACATTAAACACATAATTATTGACTTTATGCCAAACAAAGAACAGTGATACAATACGTGAAGTCTACCCACACAATACAATTATCAGTGATACAATACGTGAAGTCTACCCACACAATACAATTATCAGTGATACAATACATGAAGTCTACCCATATTATACAATCAGCGTTTTAATTTTCTTTTTATTTATAATTAGCGTTAGTTATTGTAAAGAATACAGTGAAACTAATAAATTATGTTACCATTACAAAACTATAAACATGTGCTACACCGAACACTCCACCATCACCTGCTCAACACTATAAACAACATGCGCTACACCGAACACTCCACCATCACCTGCTCAACACTATAAACAACATGCGCTACACCGAACACTCCACCATCACCTGCTCAACACTATAAACATCTGGTGAAATTTGTAGTAGTTTCAATCAATACATGTTCTAATCTAACCATTCAAAATGAATATTTGGCTGCTATCAAATCTTCTTTATAAAAGTTATCTTCCACCTAAAAACCATTTCTGGTGATGTGACTACTGCGGGTTCTCAACCCATCCCATCTTCAAAGTTTCAATTATTCACCCACCTACTTGTTTTTTGTTAGCACTGAATTTGTAAAGAAAGTTTTAAAGTATTTTGCACCAGACGTTTTCAAACCTGAAAACCTACAGTCATGTTCACTGCAAGTCTTATTATTAATTAGAAAAATGTGATTTTTTTAAAAGCACAAAACGATACGATACTCTGATAACAGACTCTTGAGAAATAAATTGTTGTTGTTGTTGTTTTGAATTAAGCACAAAGCTACACAATGGGCTATCTGTGCTCTGCCCACCACGGGTATCGAAACCCGGTTTTTAGCGTGTAAGTCCGCAGACATACCGCTGAACCACTGGGGGGCAGAGAAATAAATAAACTATTATCTGTAAATTACAATTTTGGATTTTTCCAGAAGTAAAATGTTTAATAAACGTAACAGCATCGATGTTTAACAAGTTGTTGTATGTCTCATACCTATACATAGGTGGTTTGGGGCATATTTCTTTTTCTGTTCTTTATAAGTTATGGAAGAACAGATATTTGTTCTGCCAAACCATAGTATCTTATTGGTAAATTATGTAAAAACTCAACAACATAAACCGAGTTTTGACATTACAGTCCGTAACCTAAGCCTAATTAAACAAAGCTGAGTTATTTGAATCCACGATACAAGTTTAATGATTATGAAATTCATTCGGAAAATTTGGTTGACATAAAATCAGTTTTTAACGAGTTAATGATCGTACCCTACATAAAGAGATCTGTGAAAACCAAAACTCCCTCTTCTAAATAGATACCCAACATCCAAACATCCATTTTTCAAAGTTACATTTTTGGACTTCTTTCTTTTCCAACACTATTTTTAGATCTAGTGTTCTACTTGAAACTTCTATATCCTTTCCAATGAAATGTATCACAAGAAATACATTTTAAATAAATAAATACATCAATATTATTTAATCTACTTACTGGAGCTGTAACTGTCGGTAGAGGACGCTGACAGCGACCGACTCCTGTGCCTCCTACGGGTTTTCTTTCCAGTTGTTAACTTGGCCTCCTGCACAAGATGACAAGAACTTGGTTAAAGAGTCGTGTTAATTATACCATGAACAGGCTGTTGTGTTACTTACTACACGATTTACATTGTACACAAACTGTTTTGTGACTTAATGCTTTGTTAAGGCAGAAAACACTACACGATTTACATAGAAAACATTACATTCTCCACAAACTGCTTTGTGACTTCACTGCTTTGTTTAGGCAGAAAACACTGCACTAAACAAACTGCTTTGTGACTTCACTGCTTTGTTTAGGCAGAAAACACTACACTAAACAAACTGCTTTGTGACTTCACTGCTTTGTTTAGGCAGAAAACACTACACTAAACAAACTGCTTTGTGACTTCACTGCTTTGTTCAGGCAGAAAACTGCACTAAAGAAACTGCTTTGTGACTTCACTGCTTTGTTTAGGCAGAAAACACTGCACTAAAGAAACTGCTTTGTGACTTCACTGCTTTGTTTAGGCAGAAAACTGCACTAAAGAAACTGCTTTGTGACTTCACTGCTTTGTTTAGGCAGAAAACTGCACTAAAGAAACTGCTTTGTGACTTCACTGCTTTGTTTAGGCAGAAAACTGCACTAAAGAAACTGCTTTGTGACTTCACTGCTTTGTTTAGGCAGAAAACACTACACGATTTACATAGAAAACATTACATTCTCCACAAACTGCTTTGTGACTTCACTGCTTTGTTTAGGCAGAAAACTGCACTAAACAAACTGCTTTGTGACTTCACTGCTTTGTTTAGGCAGAAAACACTGCACTAAAGAAACTGCTTTGTGACTTCACTGCTTTGTTTAGGCAGAAAACTGCACTAAACAAACTGCTTTGTGACTTCACTGCTTTGTTTAGGCAGAAAACACTGCACTAAACAAACTGCTTTGTGACTTCACTGCTTTGTTTAGGCAGAAAACACTGCACTAAACAAACTGCTTTGTGACTTCACTGCTTTGTTTAGGCAGAAAACACTACACTAAACAAACTGCTTTGTGACTTCACTGCTTTGTTTAGGCAGAAAACACTGCACTAAACAAACTGCTTTGTGACTTCACTAAATAGCTTACTTAGAGTGGCTTATTTTAGTATCATTTATTCTAAGTTATTAAACGAGTTACGCAGGAAACATTAATTTTACTGTGACCAAACTGCTTTGTGATTTGTACGAAACATGAAAGTGAAAAAGTCGTTATGTAATACCAATAGTTGTGTCGCAAAACGCACGAGTAAAACAGTTCGATTTTAATTCGCGCAATGGATTTGAAAGCATGAAAGCAGTCAGAACCGAAACGACTTACATCACTTATCAGACAAAAATCAATTAATGTTCCTCACAAGAAATCTTACTTTTCAACGAGTCAATGTTTATATTGTAGCTAAACACGCAACTTATATGAAAAAGGTTTCAAAAAAAAAATTAAATTAGACACAAAACCAAAACCAAGCATCATTTTCAACGAATCAAAGTTCATATTCTGGTTTTAACACGAAAACTGTAAATATACATAAAAAACAACGATTGATTTTCAAAGAAAACAAGTCAGATAACAGTGGTATGAAGAACACGTGTATTTCAGCCAACAGGATCATATACACACCAGTTCTGTCCACAACAAAGCTCTTCGAACCGGTTTGAAAACACAAAACATAGTACTCAGCCATGACGTTAATTTCTTGATCTGTTTCCATGCGACCATCACACATCATGCGTGAATGTCACCGCGTAGAAAAAAACGTACAATGTAAGCGTAGCTACAGGTGTGAACAATTTTCAATGTCACTGGGGACGGGTACTTCTGCTTGTCTTAAATGTACAGGTAAAGAGTAAAACTATTTTCAACAAATAACTGATTGAATAATATTCCTCGTCCTTTGTTTCAAATGGATATAAAACAGTACACCTAGAAACTGTTGTCAAAGACGGATGGAAATATTTGGATTAACGTCCAACTTTGTTGATTTGTTTGTTTGTTTGTTTTGGAATTTTGCACAAAGCTACTCGAGGGCTATCTGTGCTAGCCGTCCCTAATTTTGCAGTGTAAGACTAGAGGGAAGGCAGCTAGTCATCACCACCCACCGCCAACTCTTGGGCTACTCTTTTACCAGCGAATAGTGGGATTGACCGTCAAATTATACACCCCCACGGCTGGGAGGGCGAGCATGTTTAGCGCGACGCGGGCGCGAACCCGCGACCCTCGGATTACAAGTGCACGCCTTGAACTGTTCTTATTGTTTATACAGACATTACAATACTGGTTAATTACAGTCTCGCTATTGACATGTTTATGGTAAGTTAGTTAAGGATTTGTAGTTACAGTACACTAAAACTATCTGCTACCGACTCCAAGTTTGTTTGTTTTTTAATTTTGCGCAAAGCTACACGAGGGTCATCTGTGCTGACCTGCCCTAATTTAGCAGTGTAAGATTAGAGAGAAAGCAGATAGTCAACATCGCCCACCGCCAACTCTTAGGACTACTCTTTTACCAACAATAGTGGGATTGATCGTGACATTATAACGTCTTCACGGCTGAACGGGCGAGCATGTTTGGTGTGACTGGAATCCGAACCCACCACTCTCAGATTACGAGTTGAGCGCCTTAACCACATAGCCCTCTAAGTTTGAACGAAGAAAGACAGCCAAAAAGTGACCCTTATAAACATACACACATATTTTTGCATTAACATTTTCTGTCAAATCAAAGTCCACCGTGGACTCGCAAATTCCGGTATTAAGACGCTTCGTTCATTCATTGTTAAGCACTAAAATACACAATGGGCTATCTAAGCTGTGCCCACTACAAGTATCGAGCCCCAATTTATAACAGTGCGAGCCGTCAGACTCACTGATGAGCTTCTGAAAGGCAGTATAATTCGATTCTCAAATCTGATTAAAACAACAAAACTTCTGCTAAGCCTTATATTATTATTATATATTTTGACTACAGTTATAGTTACTTGATCAGTTCCAGTCCGGCAGTATTTCTGAATTATCAGATAATGTTAAATGGATTACATCATAACACTCTTAGCACATGAAATATATCTGTCGTGGTCTGATGAACTCTGGTACTCGGTGAAATGCCATGTCGCACCGGAAACAGCAAGACACATTTTTGTATGTTCCACTCTTCATTCTCTAGTTCTTACAATTACTAATGTAGTCTCTCTCTCGGGATTTGTGTGACCTTGTGTACCCTGGAAGGTCAGAGTAGTCTGAGTTCACCCCGACCCTTTCCAGAGCAATGTCCATGTACTGTTTTAGTACATTTATCAGTACGATTTGCCCTATCAGTACGAACTCTAATGTATTTTTTTAAATATTATTTGTTGTTGTTTTAAATTTATTTGTGTTTAAAACATGTTGATCGGGGAGAGATGTTTAGGACTATCTTCATGTATGACGTACATGTCTAGTTCACATAATAATTCATTTTTCATCCCTTTTTTAAATCAAAATACGTTATTGTACTGTGTATGAGTCTATCTACTATGGTTGGTATGTTTGTGTATGAAGTTAGATGATGCGGTTCTGGGAACTCTGTATGCTGTTGTGATTAGCATGTTTTGTATTATTTATAGCTTGAGTTTGATTACGTTATATAACACAAATTGTGTTCCTAGATAGTATGCGTTACTTCTTAATTTCTTATGTTGTAAAGTACAGAAAATGGCCATTATTCCCTTCAAACTTTGCTTTTATGACCTGGATAATGAAATTTAAAAATTAACCTGTTATATATGTAAAAACGGACAAATTTGTACATTTTCATTTACATAAGGTCTGAATAAAACATATGAATCAAAATTTACATGTATTTATACAAAAGTTACACAAAAATGTTTAGTAGTGAATAGTTTTTCGAGATTTACGACTGTAAATCACTTTCATGTATCAACCCCCAAATATAGTCTCCCATCATGTTTTCGTTATACGCTCCTTGGTAGCGGAGTTCAAAGTCCAGTACATCTTGGTGGAAGCACTCTCCTTGCTCCTATGAGTATGTCCCCATGTTCTCCTTGAATTTATCAAGATGAGCGCCACGGTTATGGACTTTCAGGGACATCCTGCAGTCCATTTTGCCGTAGTTCTGCATCAGAGCTTCAACTAGTTCCACATAATTTTCGGCCTTGTGACTGCCCAAGACGCCCCAAAACACTGCGATAAAGCTGCCCCAAGCTTTTTTTTTATTTCGTATTAAGTTTCTTGGGGAATTCTGTGCACTCCAGAATCTTTATCTGTGGTTCAACGAAGACACCAGCTTTGACCTTTGCCTCAGACAACTGTGATTAAGATCTTTCAGCGGCATATTGTTTACATACATGATGAAGTGTATAGGGTTCAAAGTACTCGGAAAAGATTACCAATGTAGTCCTCTCGTATTGGTTCTACAGCTGCTCGACCCACTCCGGACACAAGATTAGCTTTCTGATTCATCTGCAGTTCTGAATAGTAGGAAAGTAAACTAAAGTAAAACTAATTAATAATAAATGTGTCTGTCGAACACAATCTGATCCAACGAGTCCTAGTGTTAGGAGAAAGGCCTCTTCGGCACTGAATACAGCTGATATATTGTTATATATTCCATTATTCCATTCATTTGCAAATTCTTAGAACCAGTTTGAACAACACACCACTAAATGCAATTAGAGTCAGGTTTTCTATTTCTAGGCAAACCAGCAAGGCTCCACTAAAATTCTATTTCGATTGATATATTAATTAAACATGTTTTGTTGTGCCTGTAACAACACAAGTGTGTTTACCTTACAAACCGGATAGTCACGGTTTAACATACGTATCAAAGTTGTAAGCACGATCTAACGAGAGAAAAAATAAAAATAAAAACTGGAAACTTAAGGCCGTATGGTAAAAACATAAGAACGTTGGGGTAGTTTTGGTTCTCTTTATTTTAATTATTGTTAAATAATGCAATGGAACCGGTTTAATTTAATCACTTCATACACATCACTTTACAATACATTTTAGATTAAATTTAACTTTTAACTTCTTTATCTCTAATCCTATCTGATTATTCCGGTTCAACGTTATCACTTACGTCTACCAACACCATGCTATTCCGGTTCAACGTTTTATCACTTACGTCGACCGACACCAGGCTATTCCGGTTCAACGTTACGTCTTTTTAAACATGTTTTAATTTGTACTCGCGAATATTGCTGTTTAAACTGCCCCTAAAGCATCTCTAGTATATACACAACCAAAATGCACACACTATTGTATTGCACTTTCAAACATTTACATTACGCAGCCGTGTCCGGCACACACACAAACTCTTACGAGTTCTAGGACACTACAGAAACACTTCCAATAGGATACACACATCTCTAATTAAACACACTATATACATCCTTTTCATAAAGCTTACATTTCTGTACTTACAGCTAAACAAGCTAAGCAAATGTCGTCGTCCTCTGTTTGAGGTGTTTCAAGATATTCTTCACGACCTTTAACCTCATCTTTGTTGAAGTTCTCTTGGACAGAGCACATTTTCTTGGCCATCAACTGATCACAACATTGCTCGTGAGGACTGAAGCTTTTCACCACAACTGTTCCCCAACTGATCTTACTTTTATCAGTTGTAAAATCACCAATATCGTAGTTATGGTAGTCAGCAAACAGCCGTCTCAAGTTGAGCATGATAACAATTTCAGTGTATAGTTGTCATGTCCACCGAGGCTTGAAACTGTTGTGAAAACAGTCTGGTATGCACAGAATATACACCAGTCTCTAATCGTGTTAAATGCTTGTCTGAAGGTGGCGCAGTCAGCCGGGTTTAATCGTTGTTATATAACACCACACATGTGAACGTAGGTAACAAGGAAAACTAAGATACACAACTGCCTTACGACAAAAAAACAAACAAAAAAAACTTCCTACCCTGGACAAAGGAAACAACTTTTACTCACAGAAATGCTATTTCCGCCTTAGTCAATGGAATTTCAACAGCAAACTCGGGATATTTTTGAGTAGGTTGGGATACCGTCCGTCTGTTCACCGGAACCTTCATTCTGTAGCTGATTCAAAGGAGGTACGTATCCGTCGCAAATACAACTTAGAACTAAAGTTGTAGTACAGATATCAACATATCAGTTTTATACATAAACTGTCAAACACACGGACTGACAAACCCCGTGCGTTTCTTACACTACAACTCAATTCGTTACGTCAGTGTTTAACGGTTAAAATGTCATTAGGTAACGGTCTAGATAGTTCTAACAAAGGTTTCAACAAGAAGTGACTACGTATTTACAGGAGTTTAGTTTGAGAGTACAAATGTCATTAGGTAACGGCACGGATAGTTCTAACAAAGGTTTCAACAAGAAGTGACTACATATTTACAGGAGTTTAGTTTGAGAGTACAAATGTCATTAGGTAACGGCATGGAGAGTTCTAACAGGTTTCAACAAGAAGTGACTACGTATTTACAGGAGTTTAGTTTGAGAGTACAAATGTCATTAGGTAACGGCATGGAGAGTTCTAACAGGTCTCAACAAGAAGTGACTACGTATTTACAGGAGTTTAGTTTGAGAGTACAAATGTCATTAGGTAACGGCATGGAGAGTTCTAACAAAGGTTTCAACAAGAAGTGACTACGTATTTACAGGAGTTTAGTTTGAGAGTACAAATGTCATTAGGTAACGGCATGGAGAGTTCTAACAAAGGTTTCAACAAGAAGTGACTACGTATTTACAGGAGTTTAGTTTGAGAGTACAAATGTCATTAGGTAACGGCACGGATAGTTCTAACAAAGGTTTCAACAAGAAGTGACTACGTATTTACAGGAGTTTAGTTTGAGAGTACAAATGTCATTAGGTAACGGCATGGAGAGTTCTAACAGGTTTCAACAAGAAGTGACTACGTATTTACAGGAGTTTAGTTTGAGAGTACAAATGTCATTAGGTAACGGCATGGAGAGTTCTAACAGGTTTCAACAAGAAGTGACTACGTATTTACAGGAGTTTAGTTTGAGAGTACAAATGTCATTAGGTAACGGCATGGAGAGTTCTAACAGGTTTCAACAAGAAGTGACTACGTATTTACAGGAGTTTAGTTTGAGAGTACAAATGTCATTAGGTAACGGCATGGAGAGTTCTAACAGGTCTCAACAAGAAGTGACTACGTATTTACAGGAGTTTAGTTTGAGAGTACAAATGTCATTAGGTAACGGCATGGAGAGTTCTAACAGGTTTCAACAAGAAGTGACTACGTATTTACAGGAGTTTAGTTTGAGAGTACAAATGTCATTAGGTAACGGCACGGATAGTTCTAACAAAGGTTTCAACAAGAAGTGACTACATATTTACAGGAGATGGTTATTGGTGTGGCGTTTTACGGCGCAAAGCAACAAGGCTATCTGCGTCAAACCTCCGGCAAAAAGTTAAAAGTAAAGTAAAATTATTAAAATTCATAAAATTGAATTAAGGTAAAAATAAAGTTTAATATTTGAATTAGAAACACAAATAACATTAAATACAATTTTTATATATATAGTAGTAAGAGAAAACCTACAGTAATACAAGTTGCAGAGGTCTTTCTGTAGATTTTAATTATCATAACTTGTCAGTATGACTAACAGTAGTTCAAACAGCAGCGTTTGTCAAACGAAGGTGACCTTTACAGTCCGGGTTCCGAGTATTTTGACTTTACGACCATTTTGTAATTTCAAACCGAAGTACAGGGTGGTCGCTAGAAAAGCGGAAAATTTGTCAAACAGCTATTTATTTTTACAAAGAATAATTTTTACAAAGTTTTTTAAAGGCATATGTTAAATTACATTCATAGATGCTCAAAATTATTAAAATCATGCATTTTATTCATGATGTAAAGAAATCAAAATAGAAATGAGTAAGCACGCATTTTATTCATGATCTCATCTGACCCTCAAATTTTCCGCTTTTCTAGCGACCACCCCGTAGATGTACTTTGAATCTTGACAAGAAATCACATTAAAACAGGTTCAGTGTAAAAATTAAAAAACTTAAATAGCATTTAAAAGATTAATGGTCTTCACAAAACTAAAAACATTACGAATGTGAACAGTGTCACCATTACCAAACACTGTCTGTCGTTGTGGACAAAGAGAACACGTTTAAAATGGTGCTGTCATTGAGAGTTGTAACGACGGCATGACAGTAAAATGTGACTTATTTTGATCTGAGTGTTACACAAACTACACACTGGTGCATCAGTTCCAGATAAATGACAACGATGAGTTAAAAAACTGTGACAAATGTGTAGTCTAGTTAGAACAACTTCCTCCTTCTGATCCTTATAGCAACAAGATGGCAAAGTCCAATATAGAGTTTCATTTGAAAAAGCTTGTTTTCGCATTGCTCATTCCAAGTTAACTGCCAACTGACACAGAGCCAAGCATTGAATACAGGAACATAGTCGATGTATGGAACAGGCAGAGTAGATCTAGCTGTGGTGTCCGCGAGCCCGTTCCCGCGAATGTCAACGTAATATGATATTCAGAAAAATTAGATAGAAGTAGATGTTAAAGAGAAATGAGCCAGTCGGTTTTGAATATCAGCTAGAACAGGTTGAGAACTAGCGTGGAGAGATTCCAAGACCAGTATAGAACTAAGCGAGTCAGTATAAATAGTACAGTTTGAGTACTAATTAGCTTCTAGGTGATCCAGGGCAAAAGAAATGGCTTACGGTTCAACAGTGAACAGAGAAGCCCTAGAGAGAAACCTGTGGGCAACCACCGGACCACAATAAACAATGGGAGAGCCCACACAGTCACCTAATTTTAAACCATCAATGGTCACAGCAATGTCATCCAACTGCACTTGGATACAAAGACTAAAAGGAACAACGGCAGATTGTCTGTTTGTAAACGCATGGCCCACCAAGGAAGAAAAACACAACACGGGTGGGATGCTGTAATAAGGATCAAAGTTTTGAAGTACAAGTAAAGACAGTTGCAAACAGCAGAGGTGTATAGGAGGTTCATGAGACTGTGTACAAAATCTGGACTGGAGAAGTGTGGAAAGCCCCCATGTGGAACTGAAGCCTCTGATGATGAATGGGGTCCAGCATCTTCAAGGCTGAAGTCTTGACAGAGCCACAGACCAGAGGCCCATAGGCAATTTCAATTCAATGAGAGCACAATATATGTTTAATATAGAACATCGATATGCTCACAAAGAGATGAAAGAGAGGACATGAAGGATGTTCAGTGCCCTTGTACACCTGACTTGTACCTCCTTCATTATTGGCATAAAGGTCACCTTACAGGCAACCATAAGCCTAAAGAACTTTATCTCAGGAACCACAGGCAAAAGTGCATGCAAACAGTTTAAGAGAGAGAAAGAGGGAAGTGAAAACCGTTTATTGTGGTCCACTTCAGCAAATTGAGGGCAGTTTGTAGTTGATACTCAATAAACCTCATGTTCGACAACTGACACAAGATGCGGAAATCAGCAGCATAGGCCGGTTTGTCCAGTGATGATATTAATCTTTATACTGAAAAGTGCAACACTCAAGACAGCCCTGACAGACTAACTTCTTGTAGGTAAGAACGGGGAGGTGTCGAACCCACATGAACTTTAAATCTTCTGCCCATCAATTTTTTTATAAAAATGAGCAAATGACTACATAGCCCATATAAATGGAGGTCTTGCAAAATGCCATGCTTTCATATAGTATCATAAGCCTTCTCAATATTAAAGAATATTGATAGAAGATGCTGTAGTTCAAGAAAGGGTTCTCTGATTGACGTATTAAGTCGAATCAGATAATCCATGGTGAAGTGTTGTCGTCAGAACCCACAGTGTGTGGGCAAGAGAAGATTGTTTGAATCGAGGAAACAAACAAGAAAAGCATTAAGCATCATCTCTCAGGTCTTACAGAGACAACTCCTCAAAGGGAATGGACAGTATTTTGAAGGAATCCTGGTATTCTTCCTAGGCTTAGAGAAAAGTAAGACAATAGCCTGGTTCCAGGCATCAAGAAAAATATTCACCTACCAGATCTGGTTAAAAACGATCAGAAGAACAGCATGAGAAGCAGGCGATAGATGGAGCAGCATCTTGTAGTGTACATCATCATCAGGTCTGATTGAGGTACTGCCAGACCAATGAAGAGCCAGCTTGAGTTCCACCAGGGTAATGGGACGATTATAGTTATAAGAGACTATCAACTCAAAAGGAAAGAGGTGATTATTGTGCCCAAGTTTTGATGGCTAAGAAGGTGAAGGATGAAGCAAAAAGAGATTGGTACCCAACAAAAGCTTTCACCTAGAGTATTGATGCTCTAGGTATCAGCTACTTCCTGGCCATCAGAGAGTAAGATGGAGAGAGGGACAGATTTATACTGCCCATTGACCTTTCAAATATTGTCCCATATGACTTTGGAACTGATGGTAGAAGATAGGTTGATTGTGAACTTAATCCAAGATTCCTTCTGGCTTTTACATCTTACCAGTGGAGCATGTGAATGGGTCTGCTGAAAAGTGATGCAGTTTAAGAGTGTGGGATACCTATGAAAAGTATCCCAAGCCTGTTTTTGAGCCTTTCGTACCATGTGGCAGGGAGGATTCCACCATGTTCAAGGATATCGTGAAAAATGTGTCAAGGTTTTAGATATACATTTACCAGCTGTTTGTATAATACAATTAGCACTGCCACGCAGTTTTTTTAATTGATAGCTTACAGATGATGACAGGATCAAGTTACACAAGAGCAGTGAAAGAAGGCCAGTTGGCTTGATCCAGCTTCCACCAAGACACGTGGGTCGGGTATCATCGACCACGGCTAGTCTCTCTCAAAATGATAATAATATTATCCCTGCTTCGTGGGTTATTGTCAACCCTACAGGAAAAATGGGGGAATAGTGAAGGGGAGCAAATTGAAAAATCAACAGCAGTAAAGGTGCGTGAAAATAAGTTTGAGAACCACTACTAAAAATAGAGGTTGGAATCTGAGAGCACATGTTCTACAGAGTGACCCTTGAGAACCACTACTAAAAAGAGAGGTTGGAATCTGAGAGCATATGTTCTACAGAGTGACCCTTGAGAACCACTACTAAAAATAGAGAGGTTGGAATCTGAGAGCATATGTTCTACAGAGTGACCCTCTCATCAACATCAGTACCTCCCCAGTAGGAATGATGTCCATTAAAGTTCCCCAGGATTAAAAATAGAGATGAAGACTGTTCAATGAGAGCATCAAAGTCTGATTGACCATTGGTCTTGTCACGAGACAGGTAGAGAGAATAAACAGCGAGGGTACAACCAAAGGAAACATAGATACTACGGTCTCCAAGGGTGTGTCAAGTGACAAAGACAGGAGGGGCACATGCTGATCAACAAACAGTGCCACCCCTCCATGCACTTGTCCAACACACAACCTGTCATTTCTGTACAAAGACAACTGCCAAAAGGTGACTGTTTCAACAAGTTTCAGAAATGTTTCCTGTAAGGAAAGACATACAGGATGGTAGGAAATTATCAGTGCTTTGATGTCGGCCTGATAAGAACATAGACCTAGAGACAGTTCCATTGTATCAAGATGGCTATTTTTATTTATGTGGAGGCAAATTGGCTGGAGAGCCCTTCTGTCTTTGAACACATTATTTATTTGAGGGAGGTCTATTGACCTCCATGGATCCTGCTTTGGGTCGAATGAACAGGTCTTTGTTGTTGGAAGAGTATTCCAGTGACTGAGAAGTAAACGAATGATCATTTTGCATTTTGGGGTGGGAGAAAATGATGTATCTCAGAAAATGTCCATACCCAGAACCAAATAAAGTGGTTCTTTGGGTTTGCTGAAATGAATGTTTGGGACAGATATGGGTGTTCACACTGATTCATAAACTTTTTTTTAACCATGGAGGTCATAAGACTTTTTATATGGTTTGAGAATGATTTTTGGAGGCACAGAGAGATCTGTATTCTCTCCTACTGTAATAGTGGAACGAAGTGCAGCAACATATGTCCAAGATGAAGTGGTGGACAGTAAGTTTTGAGTCTCAGGGTAAGTTATGTTTTGAATCATCTTCAAATGTTACACCTGTTTTTTTTTCCAACCACTTAAGATTGGAAGAAAAGTAGGATGGATGAGACCCATAGCAATTAAAGCAATAAGGGTCCATTTCGCATTTATAGCCATTGTGGTCCTTGCTACCACAACAAGCACATGCCAAGGAACCATGGCATGAAGTCTGAACTGCTGACACTGGAAACAACTGAGAGGGGTTGGACTATACAGCTGTACCTTGCAATTAAAATATCCTATCTTGATGGTGGCAGGTGGACATGGTGGTAACATCAAAATTAGGGCACTGATCAGCATCATAATTCCATCTTTAAAAGTGAAGATACTGCTCACTGCAGAGACTCCTTAGGTGGAGAAACCAGCGAGAATCTCTGACTCGGGGATGTTCTTCAAATCTCTCTCAACAATACCTCCTCATAACAAATGCAATGCAGCATGGTTCATAACCTCAATGGGTATATCCCCAATTGCCTTTGAACGTAAGAGAAGTTCAGTGTGTTTAGATGTAAATGTTTCCAGAGAAAAGCTTTTTGACTGACTTTGGAGAGCTAGTAAGTCCCTCTAGTCCCTTCTGAAGAAAAAGGGAGACATTTGTCCTAAAGGTTTGTCTGAAAGCGAATGCACCTTCAAAAAGTGAGGTACAGGTGTTACAGATGTTGAAGATTGGTGCTCAGAATCTTTAAGACGTGGTCATCTCCCCATGAAATTGTTTTTCACTATTTAAGGTTTTATTTGGGGAATCTGTAATAAAAAAAAAATGTTTTGGCACCCACTGACCCCATCCACCATGGAGCCCTACAATAGGATGCACTACAATGTTAAACAAGGACAATGCAGCAATGCCAGGGTTTTGTGAGCACTACACCCAAATACTAACATCTAATAAAATGTTAACAACACTTTCCCGAAAATATCCAATACTGGTACCTGGTTAACACTAGCCCATGTAGACCAGCCGATTAACTCTAGGTGGCCACCTGTCTACAGTAATTCAAGGTTAAAGTGGCATGTTAACTTAACTACCAGGATCCTCTACTCCCCTTCACGGGTCATGGCAAGCACATGGACAGATGTTTAGAGGCTCCCTCACCACGTACAGAAATCGAAACCAAGAGGATTTGAAGGAGTTTTACAGAATAAATGCCATTACATTACTGTCTGGATAGTTCTAACAGAGGTTTCAACAAGAAGTCCTACTTCACCCACGTTACCCATTAAGTGCTAAAACACCAGAGAATCGTGTGTTAAAGATGGAATGATTTTTCACAATACTTTTAATCCATTTGTTAACAAATTATTACAAAACAGCAATCGACAGAATGACTGACCACTCCAATTCTTGTCTTCGCGTGTTCATAAATATGGTGAAATATAAGAGTGCCTGAAATTTGTGGTTTAGTCTTGCAATGAAACAAAATTTCTGTTAATTGAAATGGTGACATTTTAACTTTAAAACCGTTAGCATTCTCCATAAGAAGTTTTATTAAAGTTTGTCTTTAGGACTATTGTTATTGCACAGATAGAGCCTTTTACAGAAAATAAGGAATGGACAATTTTTGGCTATACAAAACCATAAAAGAAAAACCTTTCACTTTGGTCTTAGAAGGATGGAAGGAAGATAGCTAGCTGTATGTTTTAGCATTATGAAACAATGATTTATTACAAATGTGCTTATGTAAGGCACAAGCAATAGATGTAAACAACAAAGACGAGACTTCTACATGAAAACTAGAATAAAAACTCCTGATGAGATATCCCATAATTCTATATTACCTTTATGAACAAAAAATTGTACTACTTGTATTCAAAATGGATAAACCCAGCTTGTAACAGTTTGTATAAATGTCTGTTCCACATCTCAGTTTGAGTACGTCTCGTATCATGCTCCAAAAAAGCAAAGACCCAGCAACAAAGTAAAGATAAATTTTCACTGATTTTGATCTAGAAGATTAGGGCAAGTTTACAACCTTTGATATCCTGTTCTCAAGGGCGTCAAATTTCTTGTAAAATTTACCCAATTTATTACACAAATACAGTTCGTTAACAGTGAAATAATAGATAAGACATGATATCTCACACCAATATTTGACAACACTTATATGACAGCCCAAATATTCAATACCCATTTCATTAACATTTGGATCATAACCTTTGAACATATTTTTTAAAGATAGTTTTGCACGAGAACTGTTAGAACTATCCTTTAATAAGTGTCAGAAGTAAGATAGAACATCCTGTACACGAAGTGTAAGTTTGGACGAATTTCACACTCATTTCAGTCAACTCTCACACACGTACTAATAAAACATTACGACTACTTACGTTATGAGGAAAAATTTAACGTTTTGTTTTTAAACGTGTCTGGAAACCTTATCGCAGTGTATTTTTTAACTACATAATCTGCTACCAAGATGTGACATTTTATTACTTTCGTTATTCCTTTCGCTAACCGTACGTAATTAAATTTACTTCTGTGTGCACGTGCCCTATCTGACTATACTTTTGTATTAAGGGTATCACGTATGAATGACTATAGATTCAACCACATTTGACAGCTGATAAAAACATTCCTAAAAGGCCAGAATGAGACAGATAAATAATAATTGGAATGTAAAAAATTTAGCTTTCACAAAACAAAACAAAAACGACATTAAAATAACCTCAAGTAATTCCTTCAGTTCACTTGACTAAAGTCATCGGTCATACAGTTTGAATGTGATGACTGTTCATTCAGCATGCTTTCGTAAACAAATATTTGAGAGGAGTGGCTTTAGTTAGATTAAAGTGGTTTAACGTTGATCGGACCATGGTTATCACAGCTAGTCTGGTGTCGATGTCCATGTTTATCATCAGAGTGTAATAAGGTGTAACTCAGAATTAGGTATGGTCAGACTCTATATGATGGAAAACTTGTTACGAACGGAACATTTTTACTGAAACTGTCTTATTTGAGAAACAGGTTGAGAGAGAAAGAGGGGTTAAGAGAGTTTGTTAGCAATGGACGGCTAACACTATTATTCAACACGTACATACAGTCTTCACACCCTTTGTCACGTTACTAACAATGGACAGCTAACACTATTTAACACGTACATAGTCTTCACACCCTTTGTCACGTTACTAACAATGGACAGCTAACACTATTATTCAACACGTACATACAGTCTTCACACCCTTTGTCACGTTACTAACAATGGACAGCTAACACTATTATTTAACACGTACATAGCCTTCACACCCTTTGTCACGTTACTAGCAATGGACAGCTAACACTATTATTTAACACGTACATAGCCTTCACACCCTTTGTCACGTTACTAGCAATGGACAGCTAAAACTATTATTCAACACGTACATACAGTCTTCACACCCTTTGTCACGTTACCAACACAGCTTCAACAAAGAAACGAACCTGCTTAGTAATAATGTGGCACGAACTTCTAAAAACTTCTTGCTTGTTGTATTTGTCACTTGAGAAAATTTGCAAAATTCTGCTGAACTGACTTCGACTTATTAAATACACATTAATGCATGTTGAAATACTGGCAACTTTCCAAATCGTTAATTAAAGGCCTATCCATCTCAGGTTCTCTGTATGTATCATTCAAGTGGAATGACAACTTTAGGAAAGGTTTTTACTTGTAATACTTTTTACGTTTCTAGATTATCCTGCTGCTTTCTTTAGTTACAAACGTCTACCTTCTCACAACTCAGTGGACACTGAGAGCACCAGTTTCTTTATTACCTTTAATTCACGTCGGTAGATTAAAATATAAATCCAACAGTGTAGTACCACAAACTAACGGGTCCTACTTTTACAGCTCTTATCAGAATACATTTAACTTCCTAGCCTAGTTATCCGGATATCCTGAAAATAATACCCATGTTTTCCTGATAGTAGATATATAAATATATGAATTGTGATACTTATTAAAAGAAAAAAAAATTAAACATTGCATACAAATAACATGAAAGTTTTGTAATTAAATTAACATACAAGATAGTAACTCTGACAAGCCAAGCATCTATTAAACAATATGTTAATTATCCCCTGTACTCAAATTTTTCAAACAGGTCAGACACCTGATGACCTGTGATCTCAAATACAGACAATTGGTTATTGAATCCATACAACAGCAGATAAGTACTCATATAGTGAGAAGCTAAAAACCCAATGATCAGTTTTAATGAGAAGCTGATGAATAAGTTAGTTCGCCACACATCATATGATCTTTGTTCGCCATATAATGCTGTGGTTAGGCTTAGCTTCAGCCAGCTCATAGATGGTCATGCTTGTCTGAAATGATCGACAAGTTCTTTGAAGAGGTGATTGACCGAACAGAGAAGCCACCGCAATGATGAAATTAGTCCTCAGTTGTCATCATCAGTTGAAGATGCTATCTGTAACATTCCCGCTGTTTAAGGGTTAAGGAGACATTATAGAACTGTATTACTGAGCATAAATTAAGTACACCTTTAACAATACCAGTAAGTTAAGGAAACATATTATGGAATAATATTACCAAGTAATTCGTGATGACAAGAAACCCGCTTGAAATAAAACTGTATTCTCAAGATGGCTAGTGCGGGTATCAGCATTTTTTTTAAATTACAGTACAACGTTTCGACCTTCTGAGGTCATCATCACGTCAACGAGTCTGTTCTGCACTTTTAGTTTTCAAACCGATACCAACTGTACTGAGAATACAGTATTATTATGAATATACAGTTACGTTTTCATGATGAAAATCAGTCGTGTTACCGACGTTTGTGTTATTGTTACAACACCTGTAAGCTGCTCATGGTTATGACATCTAAAGTAGTGTTTAACTTGGTACGTCATGAGTGATCGCATTACAAGCGCATGGATACTAACATCGTAAGAAATAGGTCGGAAATTACCGGAGAGTATTTTATGCTAATACAATAATTTTATATTTTATCCCTCCTTAGTAAAATAACTCACACTACAAATGCTCTTAAACCTTTAGAAAAATTAATCCCAAACAATGATGAATAGTAGCAGCCATTATCAGCGTCGCTAGCGTTCCAGTTGGTCGCCATGTTGGCGAGGCTTGGCAATGTGTAGACAAATTTTTAACATCGTCTTGGATTTAGTACATTTCCATGCTAATTGTCCTCTGATTGGTCAAAAGTAAAATGAAATAGTAGTTTTATTTATTACTCATAAGATGCGCACAAGAAAGACTCATTCAGTAAAACGTAGGCCAAATCTTGAACAGTTGCATCAGACGGGATCACACACACAGCATTGTATCCTTTTACAGAGGTCAAAAATCGCGGAATTCACATGCTCTTGGAATAGAAATGCCAGTTCTACCGAATACTGGAAAAGTTTGTGTTAATGTAATGGGACGTGAATCATGGATTCTCTGCTCAATAATTTCAGCATGCGAACCACAATATAATACCCAGCCGTTATATAAAACCTTGTGTTGAATATCTTAACCGCTTACGGAACAAGAAATTCATTAAAATCGAGGCTTAACCTCTTCCACACGTCCTGCCCCCTAACCACCAGACTCAAAGATACAAGCTTAAGTGACCATAACGATAGCGGATTCGCAACGAATAAAACTCACGTGACACTGCAAGTTTCCAAGCTGAGTTCAAC
This sequence comes from Carcinoscorpius rotundicauda, assembly GCA_011833715.1. Lineage (NCBI taxonomy): Eukaryota > Metazoa > Arthropoda > Merostomata > Xiphosura > Limulidae > Carcinoscorpius > Carcinoscorpius rotundicauda. The sequence continues at coordinate 179,874,313 of CM022391.1, read as the reverse complement.
TATAGAAACACACACTTTCACGTATCCACTGACCTAGAAATGATAAATAAAACACACCGTGACTGGTAAAGAAACACGAATATCACATTACCCTTCACGTTTCATGCTGGAGGCAACGTCAGGGGTATCTACCTCAGAATACTTTTGGTAAGGCGGTTGAGAAAATGGTTTGTCGTTTGTACGTGCGATTCCAAAGGTCAGGAGGCGTCAAGAAATACACGCTCCAAACATCGACTAGTTTCATTCAGATCGAATTTCAGCTTATAGAATCGTACATTTAGTACACTTGTTTACCTACGTCAGAATCGCGTGTAAATTTCAACACATAATAGAAACAAAGCATTTTACTGAAGAATCCTCGTAACATGTCTTCAACACTTAGCACGTACATCATAACATCTGATACAATCAGTACACGTGGGATACACCACTTCCATACTCAGCACACACACACGTACATTAAAACATCCTAGGGACATACACATCAAGACTGATTTAACCTGAGAATTTACTGTTGTATTTGCGATTACCAAATCTGTCTAAAGATGACTATTGAATGTGGAGATGTTTGTTTTAAATTTTATGCAAAGCTACACAAGGGGATGTCTATGCTGTCAGCCCTTAATTTAGAAGTGGAAGACCAGAGTTATCACAACTCACCGCTTTCCCTCTAGACTTCCAATTCTAAATTAAGGGCTGACAGCATAGATACCCCCCTGCGTAGCTTTGCGTAAAATTCAAAACATGCATCTTTTACTAACGAATAATGGAATTTACCCTAACATTATAACGCCCCCATGGCTGAAAGGATAAGTATATTTGGTGCAACGGGGATTCGAACCCGCGACCCTAATATTACGAGTCGAGCGCCTTAACCATCTGGTTATGCCGGGCCTTAAAACACGATTCTTCATACACCTATGATAAGGGTTAATATTGGTGTCAGGATTGGAACAGGTAATGTTTGGCTACTTTTGTAGAAAACTTAAATTTTCCCTTCTGATAACGAAAAGATAATTATAACAAGACGTACCACGGACAGATGTTCTTGGTCGGTGTTAAACTTCTCTCCATCTTCAGCAAACTCTTGTGATATATCCAGTGCTGGAACTGAATACATGTCCGACAGAGGGTCACCAGACATTATGACGTGGAAATTCTCAGTTCCCAATATTATTTCTTAGAAACTTTGGGCAACGTGTAATTCAGAAATCAGTTGTCACTGTTGGTTAGCTGTTCGATTCTGACAAGCGTCCACAGTTAGGATACAACAAATCCTGTCCACGTAAACGATACAGTAACCTGAAGTTTAAGTGCAACAAATGTCTGTCATAATTAGGTCATCCGTGACATTGTTAAAGAAACTCGAGGGCATAAACGCCCTCTATACGCTGAAAGCTAAATAAGGCTTAGGATAACGTGCAATAATTGATACTGCTATGTCATCCGGCACAATGTGAAAATTAAAACCAGAAGAAAAAATGTGTTGGCTGAGAAATAACAACTTTAGGGTTTTACATTAAAATGTGGTAGGTTCCTTCATGAATCATGATTGAAATCATGGGTAAATACAAACATCAAAACACAGGCAGCGACATTACTTATTTTCATGCCGAACGTGTATAAGAATTATTGCTTTTAATAGTATGTTGTTACATCTGAAAAATATGTGCAGATTCATGTAGCAGTTTAAGTTCTCTAATGCGACGTAAAAATTGTATCAAATATTCAATTAACTTTATATGTTAATTAATCAGAATAAATATATATCTGGATATTTGACCGACACTTTTTTAACATATAAAGCTTTAGTGTGTAGCGCGTTTTTATGGGAATAGAACACGAACAATAAAATTCCAGATAAAAGTATTCACAGTTCGTGCATGCTCTGAAGCGTGACCTCGGTTGAATAGTCAAAAAAATCATGGACCAAGCAAGGTCTAGATGTTTCTACATCGTCTTGGCCATGACGGTTGGACAGACATTCGACAAGTAATATAGTTCTCTTACACTTCATTTAGCAGATATTACAAAACACTTGAAGTGCCTGGTACTTTAATGTAGCATATCTTAAATGGAACAGAAATCCTTGTCAGATATAAATAGCTTTATTTTCTTACTTCCATGATGGTGTACTTCTATACATTCAAAGACGATATCAAAGGATTCATTGAGATATTCCATATTCAGAAATATCTGTTGGTAAACTTAATATTCTAACGTTCAAATTCTCAATGAACGAATACTAACTAGCCAGGTGTGGCTACAAGTTAAGACAGTTACAATATTTACACACTAGCCAGATATGGCTAAAAGTTACAGTAAGTTACTATATTTCTTGTAAACCTTCAACAACGCTACAGTCAATATTTTTTTACAACAAAATCGTATCAAAAATCAATATTTTTTAAATTATTTTTTACATAAAATACTTCCTTCAAATGTAACCTTTAAATTTTACTTGTGGTTTGTTTCTCAAAACAAATTAAAATGTGTTATACAGGTACTAAAGTTTAATATCCTTGTAAAACTACACTAACCATGAAACTTCAATAGTCACACACTAAAACAAATCTCTTTACATCAACAAGTCCTAAGAATTTTAATGTCACTTACAAAACTACTTTTGTTGTGTCGAGTAAGAGTTGAATGTCATTTATATCAGTTTCTGAAATTAAACAGACTCCAGTTCTCTATAGTTAACTTATCCATGATCACAAAATAAAAGAACAGTTTAAGACGTATTTAACTTACTCTACCTTCCATCACTACGTTCCTGGCATAAATGGTTTTAATTAGATTCATCAACTTCTCAATAGAGAAGAACAAGACGATAAAGGTTAAAACTGGTGTTGCACAAATAAATCGTATTTTGTTAAGACAAAAATCTGGTTGCTTTCTACAAGTGAGTTTTGTTTACAGTAGCATCAACTTTATATATGCCAAAAACAATGGCACACTGAAAACACTTTAGTACTTATATGAACAGCATAACAGGATGATCGAGATAATTAGAAGCGAGTAATATTTGAAGTGCTGAAAGTAACTTCAATACAACCTGTAGAAATTAAATAACATGATTCAGTAGAAGAATATTCAATTTTAAAACAACATCTGAAAATTAAACTAGACATTTGTTGTAATTAATAATTATCTTGGTGAAATGGCTTTCTTATTACACAATAAAGGATAGGATTAGACCTAAAAAACAAATGGGTGATAGAAAGATGTGGATAACATTCTATCCACATATCATGTCTATAATTATACAGATGATTCATTGAAATATGTGGATAGAATAATCTGTGTGATAAACAGTAAGAAACAAATCCGATTATGTTACCAAAGGACATACCTGGAGGATATACCTGACAGAGTAAGATATATAATAATGGGGACTACCAGAAATGGAGGACATACTTGACAGATATAATAAAGGGGGCTGGCAGAGATGGAGGACATACTTGACAGATATAATAAAGGGGGCTGGCAGAGATGGAGGATATACCTGACAGAGATAAAATAATGGGAGCTAGCAGAGATGCAGTTTTTGTAGTGCTTGTAAGGATAATGATGTAGAAGCTACTTCATAAATGTAAAGGGTAAAGAACATTTAAAAGCCATACTGTCAGAAATAATGGCCAGAATTAACTGTGTGGATGAAGTTGTAAATGGGTCGTTAGGACTAAATCCTTGGCTTAGATGAGGATAAGTGGATAGGTTGGTTGGACTTGTGGGATCAGTTTAATGAAAGAAGAGAGCTTGTCGGAATGGATGGTTTACATTTAAACAGGGTAGGGGTTGGCTTGTTTGTTAAAACTAGTAATTCAGTTGCAAGAGATGTTTTAAACTAGGACTCGACAGTGGTGACAACCAGAATAAATCATATTAAAAATAATAGAGAAACGTTTAATGTAGGAAATGAGTATAGTAGTTATAATAATAGGCTTAACTGTTACTATTGTAATGTTAGAATAAAAAGAAATAAAACAGATGACTTTAGAGTATTAGTAGGAATGCTGAACTTTGAATAATAACTGAAACACATATGAATTTGATGACAGGAGTTTCTTTGAAATACAGGGTTACAGACTACTTAGAATATTAAAGAAAGGGGTAGGAGTGGCTTCATACATAAAAAGTTACATCCTGTTGAAGTGAAAATAATACCAAGTAGAACTAGGGTTTCTCCCAGCGGATATCAAAGGAAAAGGTTTTTAGTCAAAATTTATTATAAACAGCCCAATGCTACTAACAACATTAGTGATAGACTTTACATTGAGGTAAAAACTTCAGATATTAACAAAGTCATAATTATGGATGATTTTAATTTCACATATAGATTGGGAAATGCTGGAGTCAAAATATGAGAGAAAAAAGTTGTTGGAAACTGTTCAGAATGGTTTTCCTTACCAATCAGTCAACTAACCTATTAGAAACAATACTATTTCAGATTTATTATTAATACAGTGGTGATTGAGATGGTAGAAAGTAAGGAACTTTTGTAAATAAAAACCAGGTTGACTCGGAGAGTTTCATAACATTAAAAACAATAGACAATTAAAAGAATGGTTTCAAATAAATCAAGGGTAAACAAAATGTTAAAATAGAAGTAAAAGGTATGATAAAAAACACTAGTATATGATGACTATGATTGTTAAGTTTAATTCTGTCTGATTTCTACTGATGAAGATTTAAGCAGTATTTTACATCATGATGAATAGATACAACATGACTGGTTAAGAAATAATTCTCTTGGTCCAGATAATACTTCCCCAGTGCTTTTAAAGGAGGTTAGAGATTAGATATGCAAGGTACTGATATTTTTGTCAGTCCTTGAATAGTTGGCCAGTACTAGAACACTGGAAGTTAGCTAATGTAACTCATGTTTTCAAGTGAGATGACTAAAATTATCTCAATAATTAGATATCCATTTGTCTTGCATCAGTTGTGGAAACAGTTTTGAAAAATCTGACAAAAGAAACTTTACATAGTCATTTGACAAAGTTTAGAATTTTATCAGACAGTCAATATGTTTTCAAAGGAAAAATCTTCCCTCAGAAATCTTTTGACATTCTTTGAAAATATTGCTATTTACATAGATGCAGGTAAGGCTGTAGTTTTGGTGTATCCAGATTTTCAGGAACCATTTGACAAAATGGCTCGTAAAAAAATTGTCACTGTTGGTGTGTTGGATAAGTCAACAAATTGAACAGAAGAGTGGTTGGATGGAAGAAGACAGAGGGTTGTTACAAATGGGGTTTAATCAAACTGTATTAATATTACATGTGGAGCAGTACCTCAGGGTTCTGTCTTAGGACCTTTACCGTTTTTAATTTACATCAGACAGATGAAGAAGAGGTCAAGATATTATTTAAATTTACTAATGATAATCAAGGTCTTGTGTCTGGTTGGCTGTGAATGTGCAGCTACTGATTTACAAAATGATTTAGATCATTTAGCGAGTTGGGTGAATAAGTGGTTAATGGGTTTTAATTACAATAAATGTAAGTTAATGCATGTATGTTATCATAATTTGAATCATGACTATAATTTGGATGGTAATAACCTTATCAGTGTCATGAAAGAAAGGAACCTTGGTGTAATAGTTCAACAGTCTCTGAAATCATCCAAGTAGTTTGCCATTGCTACTGGTAGAGCAAATGGGATTTTAGGTTATATTTAGAGAAATATTGAATACAAGTGTAGAGATTATAATTTCGTTATAAAACGTCACTGGATTAGGTTACATTTGGAGTATTGTGTTCAGTCTTGGGTTCCTTACCATAGCAAAGACATCAGATTGTTGGAAATGGTTCAGAGAATGGTTCCTGGGATAGAGAAGTTAAAACCTCTCAAACTGTTTTCTCTTGAAAAAAAAATTAAGTGTTAAAGATTGTAAGGTGAACTGACGAGTTATTTTTTTTTCAAACTTAACAGTGAAAACAGTAGGATTGGGGAACACAAATATAAATTTTGACAGAATAGAAGTCATCTTTAGCTAAGTTTTATTTTTCTAAGAGGTGGTTGGCTTTTAGAATAAATTGCCTTCTGATGTTGTAGAGATAGTAAGTCAAGTGAGTTTAAGAAAAAGCTTGATAGCTATATGTGTGGTAAGGGCTGACTTTAAAATTGTTTTATTAAGTTAATTTAGCTTAGTGTGTGGAACAGTCAAGAAAGACCAATGGGTCCCATGTTGTCACATTATACCTCATGTTAGGAAACTAGCCAGCCTTAAGTTTAAATATGATTCATTAGAACATTTTCTTATTTACTAATTATTAATAAACTTACTTCATAATTCAAACTTACTTCTACAACCACATATATGACTTATAGATTCACACAGTTCAAAATACACAAACTTCATAGTTTTGTCATAATTACATGGTATTCTATTTTTAGACTTTAAAACCAGGGGAAAATAAAGCATCTGTACAGAGTACTATTGACCAATAAACATTTGGAAGGAAAGATGTCCAGTGTCCTTCCAACCTATTACTTCTATTCATGCTGAAGTGATTATTCTGGAAAGCTTCGATACTGAGAGTAAGTTATGTATTTAAAGACAAATTACTTCTTATAGGATAAGTTTTAATGTTTAAAAAAATATATTTATTTACTATTACTGGAAAAAGTTCTAAAACATTTCTGTAGGATTTCAGTAGCATACAAAAATAAAGTGTATGTCATTCTTGTTTTTACTAACAGAAATTTTGAGCTTGGAAAGTAACTGTAGCCTTGTGTAAAAACTGGAGGCCTCTTCCAAAGGTTGGACTACATGCAGTTTTGTTCCACTCAGTACAGAAACTATCATATGCTGAGAACACTTGGGCACACTCCAAAAATGAATTATGGTTTAAATCATTTTACTTAAGAATTCTGATCATGTTTTGTGTGTATCTCAGAAGAGTTATGGTATATTTGATTCAGGTATTCAAAATTCTTCAGGTCTGGGTGTTCCTGTTATGAATTGTCTGCAAAGTAGATAAATAAGGATGGCAGTCAAACTCTTAATACTAGAGATAATTACTTTAGGCTCTGGAAATCTAGAAGTGATAGATCAAATAGGATTACCAAGTTTTGTTACCTTCATTTTTCAACCAAAATCCTAATGATATAGGTATCTAAAAATTATGTATATGATTAATATCTAGTCTTGTAATAAAACGCAACTATTAGTAATATTAATATAACTGCCTACACAGTGTCAATGTGCCGTTAGTCACAACCAGGAAAAAATCATCTGACAATAAAAACTTACGAAAGTAACATAACAAAACATACTAAACGTTTTTAGTAAAAGTAACAGCACTACTAAAACCAGGTGATTAACCAGGCTTAACAATGGTTAAGCATTAAAAATACGGAATCTTTTGTGTGAACATTTATTTTGCAAGATGTCAGTTTTCAATGTTAACAGCACATGTTAAGACATAAGCCTAACTCACTGTCATACAATGATAAATGTACAAATACGCTCCAAAACAGTATTTTATTTTCATCGAAGCAGCAATTTCAAGCATGCATATAAAGTGAGAACAATCTTACCCTTAAATTGCTTGTTGAGTCCAAAGCTCTTCGATCTCGAATGTATGGAGAGCCGGCTTTTTTGGAAATTTCCCAGCTTTCTATACCACTACCTTCATCACCATTGATATCCGCCATTTTGTTTAAACTGACACAAACATCGACCAATCACATTTCAGTGTTTAACAAGCTTTTCTTTGTGTTTGTGTGCGTGTGTCACCTTTTTCGAATTCGAAAATACTTTTTTATGTGAAAATTACAAATATGAACATAATAACGTACGAAATATAAATATGAGATCCAAATTAATAATGATAAAACATTTCTCCTATTTTTATTTTAATAAAACTTATTTATAATTGTCTTCATATATTTACTCCTTACAAAATACTGAAATGAGTCATTGAAAATGGAAAGAGTGCATGACGTTATAAATTTAATTGAAAAACAAAATTTGGCTTGTCTTTCAAAATTGAAGAGGGACGAAGTTAGTTAGCCTCATTTGTACTCCAACCTCTGGGTCTCAGGGTAGAATTCCATCATTGGACGTACCAGGTTTCAGCACTGTGAGTGGAGAGTGGTGGTTATAACGTGACAATAAATTCAACTGTGAAATAATTTCCTGAACATCTCTACTGTATGTGTTCTGAAATGCACTGATAATCCTACAGGTGATAATTAGAAGAACATTAGGAAACGTTATACAGAGCTAAAGAGTTTCCTACTTGAGTGAACTGCAGAAAAAGACCGCACAAATATTGGTAGTAAAACACAACCAGGTCTTTGTTCATACTGGACGCACTGCCAACTAAATAGGGTGGTCGTGGAGGGACGTCTTTGTCAGACAAAGATCTAAAACAATTTAAATAGAACTGAAAAGCCTAACTATGACAGATTTACTGTTATATATTTATTTTAATATCAATGTTTGTTTCAGTTTAATATGTATTTAGAAATGTATGTAGCCCATACTGTTAAATTTATATTGCGAAATTCCCGCCTATTCACTAAAGTTGAAGAAGATTCTCGGGTGTATAAAAAGAACAATAATATATATGTGCGTGTAAACATTAGTGTGTCGTCATTGTTGTTATGCAGGCTGAAATTTGTAAAATTTCTCCTCAAAACAATAAATGTATAACAATAAAGCGACGCGTCAAGAGACAGTTTATGTTATTGATTTGTTACCGTTGGTATACTTTGAACCTTGAAAGTTATAATTGTGATTAAAGCTTATTAGTCGGGAACTTCAAATATATTGACCAAAACGTTTATAGATTTCGATCATTACAAAATCGTTTAACAGAGCTAGCTATCTCCGCTTGAGTAAATTCTATCTATAAGAACTCAAATTAAATTCGCTCATCTTGAACGCTTGATCAGATAGCTAGTTTCGGATCAGATAAAAAAAAACACTTAATATTGTTTGTAAGTTTGCAAAACTTTTGTACACAAATCATTATTTATAATAGTCATTATTATAATTGGCCCAGCATGGCCAGGTGGTTAAGGCGCTTTACTCGTAATCTGAAGAACGTGGGTTCAAATTCCCGTCGCACCAAACATGCTCGTCCTTTCAACCGCGGGGGCATTACTATGTGACAGTCAATCCCACTATCCATTGGTAAAAGAGAAGTCCAAGATTTGGCAGTAGGTGGTGATGACTAGCTGCCTTTCTTCTAGTCTTACATTGCTAAATTAGAAACGGCTAGCGCTGATAGCCCTCGTTTAGTTATGCGCGAAATTCGGAAACAAACAAACATTATTATAAATTGTATTATTTTTTGTATATTAAAATAATTTGTGTTAAGAAAGAAAACTCTGTTTATCAATATTTTTACTAAATATCGTACTTTTGATTCATGTCAACATTTAGCTAATTTCTACATTTAAATTATCACTTAACTCAATTTTGGACTATTTCAAATCGTATTACTAACAAAGTGCCCCCTAGTGGCTCAGCGGTATGTCTGCGGACTTACACGCTAAAATCCGGGTTTCGATACCCGTGGTGGGCAGAGCACAGATAGCCCATTGTGTAGCTTTGTGCTTAATTCAAAACAATAACAACAACAACTAACAAAGTAGATTAATACGTAACATTAACTACTATATCGAAAAAATGTAACTGTGTTATTTTTAGCAGAATGCTCTTTTAGCCATGCCATTTGGTCATTCTATAAGTAAAAATAAAAAAGGCAGATTATCTGAGTATTCCTAAATCTCCATGCAATTAGTTTCATAAGACCACATGTAATATAAAATTATATAGTTCCCCGGGGGTATCTTCCGTGATAGTTTTCTGAAACATTAAAAGGGTGCTGTCTATAATAATATGGGACTATAATAATGGCTGTTAGTTACATATCAGAAGAGATATTTCCATCTGATAAACCAACACGCTCACCTAAATGAACATGTGAGAAACGCGAAAAATAAAGGTTTTCATTGAACTTAACATCTACGTCTAAATTAAAAGACAAATTAACAACAGATCTGTTTAACATGTCGTAACTGTGGCTGTTTTGTCTTGCCGTTTTAACAACAGCATTTAATGGCTACAAAGGTGATTCTGAGAAGGCACTCACTTTGTGAGGATAAAATTCAATCCTGGTTTTGTCAGGATTTTTCTATGAAGTCATTCAGCTGTAACATATAACGTTTAGTTATTAGATCAGTTGCATTCAATTAGACCAGAAATAGCCTCTCCTCAGGTAACCACTATATTAACTGAATAAATTAAGGTTTGCTTATTAGCTAAATTTACACAGATATTACTTGAAAACACTTTGGACTGACTGCTTACTTGTGTGAAAAAGTCTGACAACAAGACTAGTGTGTATTTTGCTTACTAGAACATCCAACTACCGACAGCTAATTATCTCTGAATTTTAAAATATTACATATAAATATACATGTTACAGATTTCCTTCTCGACAAAGATAAAATTAAAATGTTGAGACCTAATTTTTCTTTGCTTCTCTATGCTCTCAGCTTGGTGTGCTTTGAATTTCACACAAAGCTACACGAACGTCATCTGCACTAGCCGTCCCTAGTTTAGTAGTGTAAGACTAAAGGGAAGGCAGCTAGTCATCACCACCCACCGCCAACTCTTGGACTACTCTTTACCAACAAATAATGGAATTGACCGACCCATTATAGCATCCTTACGGTTAAAAGAGTGAGCATGTTTGGTGTAACGTGGATTCCAGCCCGCGACTCTCAGATTACAAGTCGAGTATGTTATCCACCTGGCCAGCAAGGCCGGCCATAAATAGTTTCTTAAGATATTTGCAGTCCATTAAAGTTATAAAACATACCATGTTCTGATGAAATAACAACTTTAATAAGCTTTTTAAACAAGTGCTATTGTTCTACATCATCCAATAAGGGCATCTCACTTTCATACCTTTGTTTAAACAGGTGCTATTCTTCTACACTATCCAATAAGGGGATCTTACTTTAATACCTTTGTTTAAACAAATGCTATTGTTCTAAATTATCCAATAATGACAACTCACTTTAATACCTTTGTTTAAACAAGTGCTATTGTTCTACACTATCCAATAATGACAACTCACTTTAATACCTTTGTTTAAACAAGTGCTATTGTTCTACACTATCCAATAAGGGGATCTTACTTTAATACCTTTGTTTAAACAAATGCTATTGTTCTACATTATCCAATAAGGACAACTCACTTTAATTCTTTTGTTTAAACAAGTGCTATTGTTCTACGCTATCCAATAAGGACAACTCACTTTAATACCTTTGTTTAAACAAATGCTGTTGTTCTACACTATCCAATAATGACAACTCACTTTAATACCTTTGTTTAAACAAATGCTATTGTTCTTCACTATCCAACAATGACAACTCATTTTAATACCTTTGTTTAAACAAGTGCTATCGTTCTACATTATCCAATAAGGACAACTCACAAGTGTATTATTAAAGTAACGTCTGAATGTTCCAAGTTTCATTATTTGTTTAAACTGTTTTGATTTTAATACCGAGGGAAAAAAGTTCTGAAACATAGATTGGGTTGTTTCATTAATCAACTATATAGTAACCAGTCTCTGTGCATTTATAAAAAATGTTCCTAGGTAAAACAGCTGTAAGTCTTCGGATTTATAAGACTGAAATTAATAATTCGATTCCCTCCAGTGTATACAGCAGATAGTACATTGCAGCTTGCTTTGAGAAAACACATAGAAACACACAAGATGATGTAACCTGGTTCATAAAATTAAACATAAAAGTTAGTTTACTAAGTTTGTTTGATGTTAACCACAAAATACAGCATGGAATATCCATGCTTTAGTTATGCGGGTATTGAAACCCGGTGTACAGTACTCTAAGTCAGTAGAGGACAGTTATAAACAATGATCCCATGTAAACCAGATATATAACAGTGATGTAATGTCAGTATGTGGAAAAAAGTGTAGACCAGATACAAAACAGTAATGTAATATTAGTACATGGAGAAACGTGCAAGCCAGATACATAACAGTAATGTAATGTCATCAGATGAAAAAACGTGTAAACCAGATATATAATAGTAATGTAAGGTTAGTATGTGATAGTGTTTTGGTGTTTTGAATTAAGCACAAAGCTACACAATGGGCTATCTGTGCTCTGCCCACCACGGGTATCAAAACCCAGATTTTAGCATGTAAGTCCGCAGACATACCGCTGTGCCACTGTTGGGCGTCAGTATATGAAGAAACGCGTAAACCAGATATATAACAGTAATGTAATGTCAGTACATGGAAAAACGTGTAGACCAGATATATAACAGTTATGTAATGTCAGTATATGGAAAAAACGTGTAGACCAGATATATAATAGTAATGTAATGTCAGTATATGGATAAAACGTGTAAACCAGATATATAACAGTAATGTAATGTCAGTATATGGAAAAAAATCACGCGTAAACTACATATATAAAACTACATGTTTCATTAAAGAAGAAATTTCCAGGAGAAACAGGAGAGAGGATACAATGAGTTTATTCTGGAGAACAAATACTCCAGATACAGCGCCGATGTTTGATTTTTTAACACACGTTTAAGGTTTTATATTTTGATTTGGAATGTCCTAACTGTGATAGAAATCAACCCTTAGTGTATATTTTGCAACGGGGTTGGAACAGGGAAACAACTGTTTTGTGGGGTGGATTCATGGTGTTTTAGTTTAAAAACAATGACTACAATAATTTCATAAACGTGGCTACAGAGAATGTGAAAGCAGTTTGACTTTTTCAAATCATTTCGTTTGTGTCTTGAACAAGTCATGAATGACTGCAAAAGTCTCGTCTTTACTTTCCTGAGTCTTTCAGCGTATTATGTTTATTAATCGACAAGAACAGTTAGAATCCTAACATTTTCATTCTATTTTACCTAATGCAACTTGTATATTTTAGTTTCATAACAAGTTGTTCTGTTGCACTTGTTAACTGTTGCCTCCGCTTATCTGTTTCTTTTCCATCTACATCGCTACACTCGTTCTGTACATGATTCATCATTGTAAACTTGATTTATCCATGTTGTACCACATTTTTGTTTTGTTTCTGAGTGTTAAGTTGCACAACCCTATACCTTATGTTAAAAGTAAGACTTTGAAGTTTAGAACTTGCAAGTGAAGCCACTTAGCCAGCAACTACGTCATCCCATGTTTAATAGTACCTGAAGGACCATTGTATTTAGCCATCATCCATCTTTAGGACCTGTATTCCTGATCACGGACGTTTTTCCAAATACCGCTGCTGTGTGTATAGAGAAAGCACGTGACACATTGTTTATTATATTAAACAATAGATGATTCAATTTGTGAAACAAGAAACTGAAATAACACATTTACTTGTGTTTTACATTCATTCAAGGAATCCTGACAGTTTTATATATAATCTGTACAATATAATATATATATTAGTGGTGAACATTATTATATTGCATGACGTGTTAGTAAATGTGACAGTTTTATATATAATCTGTACAATATAATATATATATTAGTGGTGAACATTACTGTATTGTATGATGTGTTAGTAACGTCTTTCTCGCGACTTATCTTTCAAACAATAATCCTTACCTTTGTTTCTCCTATTAGTTCGTATGTTATGAAAACATCCAAACCAATTTAATATTCACTTAAAACGTTGAACCCCTTGGAATGTTGTAACGTTTTTAATCTAGAATAATTTTGTTACAAAGCGGTGTTCTGATAATTACTAACATTATACTTTAATTCTTCTCCTAATCACATAAAACTATGGTGTCGCTCTCTTCACGTAATTATTGTATTTCTAATTTATCTTTTAATTCTATATTTTGTGTCCAACTGATATTTCCCTAATACGTAGCACTATATAAATATTCAAAACCATATGAAGTCACGTGACCTAGGTTAATATTTTATCGCACCACTACGTTATATAGAAACAAGAAGGCACATGGACTTAGGTTAATGTATTAACACAGCACTACATTCCATAGAAACAGGAGGTTACGTGGATTTAGGTTAATGTATTAACACAGCACTAAATTCTATAGAAACAGGAGATCACGTGGATTTAAGTTAGTGTTTGATACAAAGAAACATTACACAGAAACAAGAGGTCAGGTGGACTTAGGTTAATGTTTTAACACACACCACAGTATAAAGAAACAGTAGGTCATGTGGATGTAAGTTAATATTTTTTGCGCTATATCATAAAAAACTAGAACTCGAGTCCTCTGATGAGAGTGCTGTTGGTCAAGCATGTTAATTTGAAACAAGTGGACACTACTCCTAACCTGCATAATTTTCAGTGTTAATCAGCTTTGGTGTTCGATCTGTAAACACTTCCCGCACGTTGGTTTTGGATCTGTAAACACTTCTCGCACGTTCTCTTCATTTTTTTCTTGAGTTCTTTAAAAAAGGATACGATCGTTTTTTTCATTTTTATATTTTCCACATACAGGTTTCGCCGTTTCATTACAATTTTCTACGTACAGGTTTCGCCGTTTCATTGCAATTTTCATCGCTATCGGTTTCATCGTTTGAAAAACAACGTGCTCTTCCCTTTTGGGCGACAAGCTGGTTACTTTCCATTTCTTCCTTTCCGTGTGATAGTTTTGATGTATAATTTCCTTTGGGATATTTCGTTAAACCTAATTTGTCCACTTCCTTCCTGTCGTTACCATGTATAGTTTCATCTTCTGCTGCTCCTACTTTTGCTCTGTTTCTAAAATGTCGTTTGTGTTTTTTATTTTTGTGTTTCTCTCCTTTCCTGCAGTGGTGTTTACATTGGTCCATTCTACCAGGGGAAAATTCTTTGGCTACACGCACACTGTTAGCACATCTGAGATCTTTCGAGTTTTGATTGTCCACAATTTGTGATTGGCTTTCATTTAAATCTGGCAGAAAACCTAGTTTCTCGGGAGGAGGTATACAGTTTGAAATTCCATTTTTGTCCAGAAGTGTGTTGCTTTTAGCAGTTGATGGAAATGAAATGGTTCCACGTGCCACAAGATCGCCGCTCGTGTCCTGTTGTCTTGCATCTTCTGAATTGTGAGTCCAGGCAAACTGTTGTAAAACATCACCAAGTGAGGAATTTCCTGCTGTGACTATAGAGGTAGCACTCTCCCCAGTGGCGGACAGTGTTCGGGGTGTAGCGAGGTTTAAGTCACTAGCAAAAGCTAGTTATTTTAGTGCTGACTTCAAACCCATCTGGAATTCCTGTTTCATTTCACTGTCAGAATCATCGTCACTTCCAGTTTGGAATTTTGATGCACACGTAGAGTTAAACTTCCGTAACAGACTAGTGGAAGTAACGATGATCCGTTTTCCCATTCTCTGTGAAAAAAAACAGCAAACAAATTATTGCAGAACATACAAAATATCAGAGAGTTAGATCTCTCGTAGAACGTTATCAACAGGTAACAGATATCTAACTTTTATTTTAAACAAACTGATAAGAAAGTTGCATAAAAATTACCTTCCAGTTACAAATAGCGCCTTTCCTTTGTCTAGCTTTCGATTTTGAGTTACTCTTGATTACCATAACAGCCCGTATTTCCTTTTCTGGGTCTTCTTCAGGGGAGGAGGCCCGAAAAGGAATAGAATAGCTCTGGATAAATTCTCTGGCCTTCTTCTGACTTACCCCTCTTTCGAGTGCTACTACAATCTTGGCCCACTGTCACATAAAAAAAAAACATAATTATAAGTCACAGTAACAACTCTGGTGTGATTACATCTGGGATCGTATTACCTCGTGTTCGCCAACGTTTTACATATCATTACCAGTAGTTATTATTTTGTTTTACATATTGTTCTTACCCGTAATTACTCATTTGACGTATTATTCTGTGTTCTGTTATCTTCTCGTCACTACCAGTTACAGATCCGTTTGGCCCTGAGGTCTTTCTACTTGCATGCTTTACACACTCCCCCAACAACAACAGAAAACAGTGGTTACAAACAGCCAGAAACAAAACATTCTTTAGTAACAAGGGGTCTACCAAATTTACTGAAATTTTATCTCGGAAGTCCAAGTCCACCCATTTTGATTATAAATGTTAGAGGCGTTTGTCAATTTATCAGTATATACTATAGTAATATAATTTAAACCATCTAGTTTACAGTGTAATATTACACAAGACAGAGCCAGAATGGAACACGAGACAGAAAATATGCTTTAAAAGTGGAACATAAGTAAGCAACTGAAAACAGTTTAATCAACTGATGGCTGAAACTGTAAATAATTTCACATAACAAATCAAATGGACAAAGCAACGTTAAAAAATAAAGCTGTTAAGATTGTTAAAGTTTTAGATGTTCTCCAGAGAAAACTGAAGTAGCAGGGAATAAATATTTTATCAGGACTGAAAACATGTATGATCATGGTTACATCAGGACTGAAAACATGTGTGATCATAGTTACATCAGGACTGAAAACATGTGTGATCATAGTTACATCAAAACAGAAAACATGAATGATCTTAGTTACAACAAAAGACAAAACATGTATGGGCAATCGAATAAAATTATTTAAAATAACTTATTGTTCTCCAGGGGGTTGCGAAGTCCTGTTAGAAGTAGCTTGGGATAACATTAATTTTATTTCATCAATTACATTTTCATGCTCTCACATTATTTTGTTTTGGTGCAAATCAAAACGTGTGATACGTTAGTTCAGTGTCATTATGGGTGTATGTATACGTGCCTGTGAGTTAATGTGTATGTGTCTGCAACTGTATGTGTACTAGTGAGTAGCGAGTATGTGAGTGCAAGCTACTCTGTGTGTCTGTTTAGCTGTGATTAAGTGTGTGTGTGCTTGTTGTCGACACGTGAGTCACATGTCCGTTGCTGACTGATGGATGACGAATCGCGCGACTGGCCATGTTTCCTTCCTTCCCAATACTTATCCCATCATTACTCTACCTGCACCCCCACAAGTAGTCAGTGTGAAATCTACAGTTGCCAAAGCGTTCATTATTCAACATTTTTATTTTATTTTAACAAGGAGATAAGTAAGCAGTAAAGGTGAGTTGTGTCCATGGCTAAACGGCGCAGATACTCAGAATGCTACCTCAACATTGGCTTCACCACTGTGCTCGCCAACTACGGCATCGAGAAACCACAGTGTGTTTTGTAACATGCTGTCCTGAGTGCGGAGTTAATGAAACCATCAAACCTCAAGCGTCATCTCGAGACGAAACATCCAGAACGCGCAAAGAAGGGTTTGGATTTCTTCAAACGGCATGAACGGTGTCTTAAAAGCCACAGAATCGATAGAAGTGGGTCGTTTCAGCAGCAGAGTGCAGCCGTAGTGGAAGTTTCATATGAGATTGCATTCGAAATTGCTAAACAAAAAAAGCCTCACACGATTGGAGAAACACTTCTTAAACCCTGCATGATGAAAGCAGTAAATCTTATTCTTGGAGAAGCCCGTGCAAAGAAGATGCAGCAAGTATCCTTGTCAAATAATACTATACAGAGGCGCATTTCTAAAATGTCTATGGATGTGAAGAACAGGTTTTGACTGAAATCAAGGGTTCCCCTTTGTTATCCTTTCAGCTCGACGAGTCAACAGATGTAAGTTCATGTTCTCAGTTGTTTGTCTTCGTGAGATACATAAATTCAGGTGATATCAAAGACGAATTCTTATTCTGCAGTACACTTAAAACCACAACAAAAACTGATGATGTCATGGAAAAAGTTTCAATTTTTTTTTCAAGACGAAGATCTTCAATGGGAAAACGTGTGTGGGATTTGTACGAATGGGGCACCGGCTATGCTGGGATCGAATTCGGGATTCCAGTCGAGAGTGAAGAAGCTAGGACCTCAAGCAAAGGGCATCCACTGCATGATTCACCGATATGCTCTCACCAGTAAGACTTTCCCTGCCTCTCTGCAGGAAGTGCTTGAATCTGTAGTCAAAATTGTAAATTATGTGAAGACTCAAGCACTCAACACTCGCCTATTCAAAGAAATATGCAAAGACATGAATGCTGACCACGAAGTCCTTCTCTTCTACACAGCAGTACGTTGATTGTCGAAAGGAAACGTTATTAATCGTGTCTTTGAAATGAAAGATGAAATAAAGCTATTCCTGGAAACTCAAGAAAGGAAAGATTTTGTAGCTCACTCAGAAGATGAAGCATGGAATAAAAGGGTTGCGGACCTAGCCGACATTTTTGACCAGCTGAACAATCTCAATTTGTAGCTTCAATGAAGGGAAACACATGTTCTCCTTTTTTAAGATAGTCTTCGGGCCTTTGTTTCCAAACTGCAGAATGGTCGTCGGAAAACAAATCTTGGAAACATCGCTATGTTTTAAAAACTTTGTGGAGTGACGGATGAGTCTCAGATCCAACTGGATCAGTTCCTCAAGGATGAGATTACCGAACATCTTCAGTCTCTAGAAAAGGAAGTCGAGCGTTACTTCCCTGAGCTATCACAGGAATAGGAGACTTTGGTAAGGAACCCATTTTGTACTGAACTTGTTGTATCCAGCATCCCAGATGATATCCAAGATGAATTTCTGGATCTAACGAACGACTCTTCAGCTCGTGATCTCTTCAAGGTGAAATCCGTGACTTAGTTCTGGTGCGCTATGTATCAGTCATACTCCAAAGTCAGCATGATAACTTTACGTGCCTTGTTCCATTTTTGCTTCTTCCTACTTGTGTGAAGCAGGATTTTCCACTCTTGTCAATATAAAAACAAAGAATAGGAACAAATTGGATTTTGGAGATGACATGAGACTGGCTCTAACAAACGATCAGCCACGAATTTCAAAGCTTGCTGCTGAAATGCAACACCAGGCATCTCACTAGCTGGGTTGGATAGCTGTTCAAACCTATGTTAATATTATTTTTAGAAATATGTGTTATTTTTATGAATTCAGGTTGGACCAATGTGATTTAATTTGCTAATAAATAATTACAGTTGTTGTTGTTTTGAATTAAGCACAAAGCTACACAATGGGCTATCTGTACTCTGCCCACCACGGGTATCGAAAGCCGGATTTTAGCGTGTAAGTCCGCAGACATACCGCTGAGCCACTGGGGGGCTAAATAATTACAGAATTTTAAAATATTTTTTTAGATGTTTCTTTCCCTCTCCTTCACAGAAAATAAACGAAAAATTAAGCTGCTGATAGTAAGCCCCAAGTAGGGGTCACATGGATTTCAAACTTTTAGGTAAGGGGTCGCGAGTGCCAAAAGGTTGGGAATCCCTGTTCTATACACACAACTTTAACCTTTTACATATATACTGTATGTATGTGTTATATGAAATATAAAAATAGAGAGAATTACAAATGTTTTATGATTCGATCAAAACACACAAATACGTGCTACTAAGAAACAAACATTTAAAGTTGAAAGGAATACACAGCTACCAGTGATAAAAACACACTGTGAAATTGTGATCCTCCCCCATGCCCTTGGGATCCACCCCGAGGAAATGTTAGAATGCTGTTATTTTTCCCTAAAACTATAAAATTGAATCAGGTTACGCTATACAGAAATTAAAATATATCTTTACTATAACAGGCGTATTTGGCCTTTTAGTATTTTATTCTACCTAACGCCAGACGATTTTATTTAGCTCAGGGGAAGTTCTTGCGGTGAAAGTGTTAATACAATTTCAATTAACACCAACAGTGGTGTTGCCCCCCAGTGGCTCAGCGGTATGTCTGCGGACTAAAACGCTAAAATCCGGGTTTCGATACCCGTGGTGGGCAGAGCACAGATAGCCCATTGTGTAGCTTTGTGCTTAATTCGAAACAACAACAGTGGTGTCACTGGTTGCTTGCAGATATAGCACCTTCTCAAGATCGTATGCGTCATTGGAGATGCAAGATAACCTAGTAATTTTCGTATGAACCATTGGTCAACTCTGGGTAGTGATGCCAACTGTCTTTTAAAAGCCAGATCTGGATAAGCGGCTAAATCTCAAAGAAAATGAAGCCAAATGAATCATGACGTCGTAGCTGAAACTGGTCAAAATTTGAAACTTTGTGATGCAGTTTTAGTTGTTTCAATTTCAATGTATTTTTATATGAAGTATAGTTATATTCGTAACAATTGGTAATTGTTAGGTCAGATTAGATTTGTTGTAGTTTAATAAGATAAAGTTGGCACCAATGAGCTGTGTGACGTCATACAAGTGTATGACTTGCTGTCGCCCACAAAACATTTACATGACATTTACATAACAACAGACTATATAATTCTTTTTAGTAGTTCATATGAGTTATGATCAAGTGATTTTAAAGACTGTCCTTATTACTAGTAAGGTGATTTATATAAAAAATAACAGGTAATAATAAACATTAAAATTTTGTAATTAAAATTCTCTGTTATATATGTATATATATCTTATCTGTGGTAATGGAGGGTAAAAGGAATCCTGGATAATACAAAACAAAGAAAACTTGTATATCTGTGTATTTCTTAGCAAGATGTAAATAATAGAAATGTAGTTTGACCTGATATACAGTCTGACAGATTTCACAGTATTCATGTAAATTCTCCTTTTGTTTTATTTGAGTTTTTGTATTGTAGAACACAGAATGTAAAAACTAGTTCTGAAGTTTTGTATGATATCTTGTGAGATTCTCAGGGTTCTTTTAAAAGATAAACTGGATAATCTGTGCATGGATAATTAAGTTAACTATAGCTTCTTTTTTCTTCCACTTCTTTCTCTACTCAAACATCTGAAACTGTCTGTCATCTCGTGGATCAACTAGAACAGTGGAAACAACCTTATCGTAAGGTCAAAGGTCAGTAATATATACATATAAAAGTTATAAGCTAATAACTTATACTTAAAAAGTAGAATAAATGTAAAACGCAACAAAAAATTAACAAATGTGCTGTATGTAATTTTTTTATAGATAATTACATCATATTTTTTATACGTGTCAGAAAACAGAGCATCCTGAAATGCTTTTAATTTATTACTCACCCTGGAAAGAAATCACCCACATTTTGTCTCCATATTTGATTACTTAATGATCTGGTAATCTTTACTTTGTTGTTGTTTACCTTTAATTGTATGACAGAGTTAAGTATTATTGGTATTGATTAAGAAAACTGAGTTAGTTACTGTAATGTTACACACTGTAAACTTTATTTATGAAAGACTCATGTATGTTAACAAATGTTGTATCATGCACAGTTTATAACACAAAATATGCCAGAAAGTAATTGAGCTCTTCAGGCTGGTTTCACCAAAGAGGAGTCATTGAGATGGCTGTGTCTCCCTCTGGATTATTTATGGAGAAGGTTAGAGGACAGTAATAGTAAGTGTATAAGGAATAAAAAGTTTTTATATGCTGTACTTCTGATAATACTTTCCAGTTTGTTTGAGGTGATGTGATATCCTTTGGTGTAAATATTGTTAGTTTTGTGAGGTATACAGTAACTTGTTGGAACAAATAAATGACTGAAATATTGTCTGCTAGAATGAACAAACACTAGAACATTGTTCAAAATGTATATAAATAAACATAATGTTACAAATTAACTTCAGAGTCTGCTATCACTTAATAATTTAAAAAAAATAATTATTTGTACACATATTGTTTTATATTATTAATAAAAAAAGTAATTGTTTCTTTTTATTGTTCATTCTTAGTTTGGCCTTGTTTTATTTAGACTGAATATCCCTGCAGTAATTGGGTAATGAGGTTTGTCACATTGACATTTACAAAACAAATTATATGTCAATGATTCATGATGATTTAAATATTGTTTGATAAAACTGGTTAAAAAAGGAAGTTTAAAACAATAAAGTGTTGAAATTACATCTTCAGACACCACATGACTACTGACTGATATAGGTGTCATGATAGTCATGTCAGTTTATACAAATTACATCTTCAGACACCACATGACTACTGACTGATATAGGTGTCATGATAGTCATGTCAGTTTATACAAATTACATCTTCAGACACCACATGACCACTGACTGATATAGGTGTCATGATAGTCATGTCAGTTTATACAAATTACATCTTCAGACACCACATGACTACTGACTGATATAGGTGTCATGATAGTCATGTCAGTTTATACAAATTACATCTTCAGACACCACATGACTACTGACTGATATAGGTGTCATGATAGTCATGTCAGTTTATACAAATTACATCTTCAGACACCACATGACCACTGACTGATATAGGTGTCATGATAGTCATGTCAGTTTATACAAATTACATCTTCAGACACCACATGTTTACTGACTGATATAGGTGTCATGATAGTCATGTCAGTTTATACAAATTACATCTTCAGACACCACATGACTACTGACTGATATAGGTATCATGATAGTCATGTCAGTTTATACAAATTACATCTTCAGACACCACATGACTACTGACTGATATAGGTGTCATGATAGTCATGTCAGTTTATACAAATTACATCTTCAGACACCACATGTTTACTGACTGATATAGGTATCATGATAGTCATGTCAGTTTATACAAATTACATCTTCAGACACCACATGACTACTGACTGATATAGGTGTCATGATAGTCATGTCAGTTTATACAAATTACATCTTCAGACACCACATGACTACTGACTGATATAGGTGTCATGATAGTCATGTCAGTTTATACAAATTACATCTTCAGACACATGTTTACTGACTGATATAGGTGTCATGATAGTCATGTCAGTTTATATAACTCAACAATAAAAGTTTACTTATCACACAGTTTGTTATTAAGGCTCTTTTTAACTGAGTTTGTATCAGGTCATCTCATATATAATGCCTGAAAATTTAATCCAGAAAGTGCATCATAATTTCTGTCTCTGTAGAAAGCTTTCATGATTAAGATATGTAGTAGGACGTGTATAAAAATCTTCAGACAAATGAAAAAAATTAATCCAACTCCACTTTTTTAGAGCATTAATTAAATAAACCTTCATGAAGACAAATGTGTCTGAGGAGCACATTAGGCATATAATACTTTACGAGTTTAAAAAATCAATAGAAGTGCAGTAGAAACTACATGGAAACATTCAAGGTGTTTATGGTGTGGAGTCTCTCAGTGAAAGAAAATGTCAAAGGTGGTTTCAGAAGTTCAGACTTAAGTGATGCTCCATGTTCAAGTCATCCTGTTGAGTTTAATGGTGACTTGCTACTGGCAGCAAGTGATGAAGATTGTGTTGTAACAGTTGAAGAACTAGAACAGAAGTTTAATTCAAACCATTTGACAGTTCACCGTCATCCGTAAAATCTTGGAATGGTGTCAAAACATGGAAAATGGGTCCTCCATGATTTGACAGTGGCCAATCTTAGAGCAAGAGTGGACGTTTGCACTTCTCTCCATGAACATAACTTGGTTTTTTTTTGGACAGGTTGGTAACTGGAAATGGAAAATGGATATATTATAAAAATGTTAAGTGTCTCAGATAATGGCTCAGTGCAGGTAGACTGGCTAAAGTACAGCCCATAATGGACCTCCACCTTAGGAAAGCCTTGTCAAGCATTTGGTAGGATATCGTTGGTGTGATCCACTTTGAGTTGCTGCTACTCAATGTAAAGATTATATCCAACTTCTGTTGTCAACAGTTAGAGCGTTTGAATGTTGCACTGAAAAGAAAGAGGCCTGCTTTGGTCAGTCATATATGTATTGTGTTCCACCAGGATAATGCATAGCCCCACACAGCAAGAATCACATCTGTAAAGATTGAAGAGATAGGCTAGGACAAACTTCCACATTGTCCCTATTTTCCAGTCCTTGCAACATCTGATTATCATCTGTTCTGGGTTAATATGAGCTGAGAATTTGTCTCTAGTGTATAAAGTGGAACTTGTTGGTTTAAATAATAAGGAAGCTTTCATTGTTGCTTAACACTGTGATAAATATTAATATAAACATACAGTGTTCAAGAAGTTATAAAACTTTCAATTTACAAAGGAACAAATGTATGTAGAAGTAAGTTTGAATATCTACTGAGGCTTCTTTAGCTTTCATTTATAATATGTATACTTTCTTTTATCATCAGTTTGTTACCATTACATCCATAAGTTAATACTAATTTTTTTCTCAAAAAATGGTATATGATGATGACGTTTTACTGTAGAATATTTAGGAAAGTTAAGTGTAGTTAGAATATTAACTACAGTTCTGTTAGAAACTTTCATGTGTTTCAAGGTATATATTAATAAGTGATGGGAAGTTTTGTCTACACAGGGAATCTTACAGTTACCATTTCAGTTGTTAATGATAAATAGGATTTCAGTGAATCATCCAATAAAATACATTGTTTGTATAACCTTATTGTTACTGACTAATCAAACAAATCACAGGCAGTTGAGAACCGTGATTGGTTTAGTAATTAATTTTATGTTACTGCAGGATATTTCAACTTGTATCATCTTTATGGGAACAGATACCTTAAAGTTGAAAACATGACAAAATAAACGTGTACTGGAATTAAAATATTTATAAAAACATAAAGTTTTATACAGAAAGTTTAATAACTTATACATTTTATCTTAAAAATGGCAGACATTTATAATAGTTTTGTAAAATGTTAACTTTTGTGAAACTAAAATAGTGTTTTCTTGGAACTAATATACAAAAATATAATAAACACAAACACTTGTTATCATGCTGTTTGACAACCTTTATCTCCAGACATCAATGTTTATATAGTAGTGGACATAGTTACAAAATTTTAGATGAAAAATAAAAGTAGCAAGTAAAAATAATGAATTTTAAGTTCTGGAAAACTTATTTTAATTTAACAAAACTGGGAAATCGGTTCATATAATTTCTTATATCCTGAGACTGGTTATTTCCAGTTAGTATGTTAACATTTAGATACTCTAATGTTATGGTAATTATAAGAGCGCATAATTGAAAGCAAAGGAAAATATGTTATATGCCAGTCACATTACATGTGTCATCTCAGGCGTTAAAGAGGCTTCTCGTCAAACACTAGCAATATAGTTAATACGTCAAAAGGTATCTGATGTATTAACCAATCAGTGAGACCCCAGCAGTATAGTGGTATGTCTACAGACTCGCACCACTTAACGCAAACTATAACATAATACTTTAGACGAAACTTTGTGTACATCCAACCAAATGTGAAAGAGAAACAAAAACGGGAGAGATAAAAAAAACCAAATCACGAACTACAGACAATATCCTGCCTGGCATGGCCTAGTACATTAAGGGGTTCGATTCATAATATGAGGGTTGCGGGTTCGTGCCAAACATGCTCGCCCTCCCAGCTGTGGGAGCATTATAATGTTATAATCAATCCCACTATTTGTTGGTAAAAGAGTAGCCCAACAGTTGATGGTGGGTGGTGATGGTTTTGAATTTCGCGCAAAGTTACATGAGGGCTATCTGCGCTAGCCGCCCCTAATTTAGCAGTGTAATTTGATAATGTAGGTCTGTAAACTTTCAGTTAAACCACCGAGGAACAAAGAGTGTAGTATTCACCTACAGGAGTAAAATAATCAGCCTTATCTTTCTTTACTTATGTGCTGTACCTTTTGTAAAGACAGTGTAATGTTATTTTATATGTGTCTACAAAACTAGTTCAGAATTAACGAACTTTCTTCTACAAGTACTAAATAAACTTTTATTTTACAATTGAATAAACATTTTTGGGAAAGTACAAGACCTCTAGCGATAGAAAAGTTAGATTGGCCTAAAACAACAAATTAAATTCCTACTAATGCATTTAATTTTAAAATGAAGTCCATGTTTAAGAGAGTTGTCGTTATTTCAAACTATTAAATCTCATTTTTACACTTTTGCGAAAGGTAAAACTTATTAATATGTTTCGATTTCAAATGTTATGTGAAAATAAATCCCTTTCACAAAACCCTAAATAGCCATTTGTTTTGCTCAAATAACTGTTTTGTTTTTGGAATTTCGCACAAAGCTACTCGAGGGCTATCTGTGCTAGCCGTCCCTAATTTAGCAGTGTAAGACTAGACGAAAGGCAGCTAGTCATCACCACCCACCGCCAACTCTTGGGCTACTCTTTTACCAACGAAAAGTGGGATTGACCGTCAAATTATACACCCCCACGGCTGGGAGGGCGAGCATGTTTAGCGCGACGCGGGCGCGAACCCGCGAACCTCGGATTACGAGCGCACGCCTTAACGCGCTCGGCCATGCCAGGCCTTCTCAAATAACATTCAAATTCCGTGAATAGCAAATAAATTATCTTAACTAAACTTCTGTCCTCTCCTTTAAATGAAATATTGTAAAACGAAACATCCCTTCCAGTTTCCTGCACAAATCATTGTGACCTTTTTCATTCTTGTTTGTTCTTGACAAAAGGAAGTTTCTTTGTCCTCTGTGACATGTGATTAGGTTTTACATAATATTTGTTAGATGGCTTTATAGAAATTTTTCGTACACAATTTGAAAGAATGCTAAATATTTTTTGTTAAGATATTAAAACACTGTAAACATTAACCAATTATAATTTGGTTCTAAACAAACATAAATTGGAATATCGTCTATTAAACAAGAATGTTGTAGCTGTAATAACACTTCCACATGAATGCTAAGAAGTTCCTAACAAAACACGATTCAGTTTTCATTACGCTTTACTTAACCAAACATAACATTTTACTTTGAACCACAATAAATTAGAATATGTTGTTCAGTGTTTTACATGTGTTTCTGTAACTCAAGTTTATATAAAGCAATTAAGTAAATTTCCCTGAAGTTTTTCTATAGTTCCTAGTAATGTGTGAAGCCAGTAAGGGAAAGTGAAATAAAATAATTTATTAAATGAAAATTATGTCAATTAGTTGTTGTTTTAGTTTAACGTTTTAAATGTTAAAACATTATTGAAGTTGTTCTTTTGTTTCTTCATATCTGAATATGGAAAAATACAGTTGCAGGCACAGTGCGTGTTAATGTTAACTTGACGTGGTTTGGTTTGTTTTGAATTTCGCTGAAAGCTACTCAATGGATATCTACACTAGGTGTCCCTAATTTAGCAGTGTAAAACTAGAGGGAAGGCAGCTAGTCATCACCACCCACCGCCAACAATTGGGCGACTCTTTTACCAATAAATAGTGGGATTGACCATCACATTATAATGCTCCCACGGCTGAAAGGACAACCATATTTGGTTCGACGGAGACTCGAACCTGCATCCCCCTATTACGAGTCGACCGCCCTTGCCATCTGGCCATGCTGGGCATATTCACGTTTGAAAAGAACATTCTTGCAGGGTATTTCTCTGATTTCTTGACTTCTTCCCATAAAGTAAAATGCATTTCCGTTTGTTCAGTGACTCTGTGAGAGGATAATTGTCTGACAGTTGTTCACTTTCTAATGTCAGTCAAACAACTTCCTGTACTGTACCAGTCACTAGGTCAATATTCAAACTCTTTAATAGCGATTAACTTGAGTCAGTCCAGATAAACTTCTTTGTTTATTCTGTTTTCCTCAAGTACTTACAATGGTTATATCCTCAGTCAGGGTTGCTGGTTTTCTTTATAATTCACTTTGTCCATCTCAACCTTGATTTTTATCTATTACGTCAACATTATTATTGGTAATTAATATAATTAATTCTGACTGAAATGAACAAGAACGATCTAGTTCCGGTTTCCTTGGTTACATTTACAAAAAGTATATATATATACACTTATGTGTATGTTTATGCTCTGAAAAAGTATGGCCCTCTGAGGAAGGAAAACACATCCCACATTTTCAGTCAATGCAGCATTTTTTATTTAATTTGTTTTCAAGTTATAACAAACTAACACGTGCATCATTTCTATGGTTACTGACATTCCATTTCTGCCTTTACTTATGCATCGTTAGTGAAAGAAAATGGTTAACTTGGATAAGTGTCAAGGTTTCCCCATTTAAACCCACACAGTTCCCCTGAAGTATATAAACAAGCTTTTGATACATATAAATATCATAGGTCTCAAAATAAGACACTGATAAACTTAAATTATAATGGTTATTCTAATCAGATGATGTATACTTTATACCATACTCTTCTTACCAAATTAAATTTTTATTCACCTCTGAAACTCTTTCAACCAATACTACAAAAACTAATATAATAATTAAGTTTTATACAGAATGATACAAAAATATTAAAATGATGAACAGTATTAATATTTAATACTAAATATTAAGCTATTTTTTAGACCTCAGGCGTGAAGCAAGAACATCATAATTCATGGTTTAATTACAAGTACTAAACTAACAAAGTTAAAATAATTAAACTATGGAAAAATGGCCCTGTCAATATTATAGACAATATATGTTGGTCTTGGATGGAATATTTATTCCATAAATTGTTTTGGGTGAATCTAAGATTAACTGATTATTTGTGAGTTACTTTTTACAGTACTATACAGTAAAACTACTTTGCTTGAAACTTAAAGTTATTAGGATACCAAACAACTCCACAATATTAAATAGGTGTTATAATGAAAGATTTTGTCACTTGACTTTGCACAATTGCCTTTTGTAAGTTTGGAACTTCTGAGTCAAAAGTATGAAACTACTATCATGATAAAGTATCCAATTAATTGTATTTGTGTCTATCACGCTTCACAGCTCGACAAATCACCATGTTAATGTATTACTATTAATATTACGTATTAACGTTATTCATTTACTCATATTATTGTTAATATAATATCACTACCACTGGGATTCTTAACCAACCAAATTCAAATTCTCTTACGTCTTACTCTTACTTGGTGGCCTGGCATGGCCAGGTCGGTTTAGACATTTCGACTCGTAATCTGAGGGTCGCGGTATCGAATCCCCGTTGCACCAAACATGCTTACCCTTTCAGCCGTGGAGGCGTTATAAGGTTACGGTCAATCTCACTATTCGTTGGTAAAAGAGAAGCCCACATCTTACTGAATCACTATGTCAAGTTTGATGCTCTTTTATCAATAAATGTGGAAACGTTTAATGAACAGATGCACACGTATAGTGACGTTTATTTAAATAGAAGATGAAGGTTCCAACTCACCCCTCAAGTCATCGTATGTCACTCTGTCAAGTGTTTTGTTGATTGGTCACGAAATAAGGAGAAGTTATTCAATGATAGTTTTTGTCGTTTATTGATAAAACAATGTATTACGTAGCAATAATTAAAAAGTAATGCTTAGATATGAAAATATATTCAGATTTATGAAATGTAGTTACTACATGACAAGTTAATGAACTAAAGCAAATAAAATAATAAAATTTTGGGAAATAAAAATCTCAGGTAAAATAAGTAGAGCTTGATATTTTCCCATGTTTTCTGAAGGAATAAAAAACTATACGTTTGAGTATTGATGGAATCAGACACAGGATTCCAGTTGAAACGCTCTCCAAATGTAAACTAGGCAGTTCACTTACCACTCCAGCACGTGAACGACGTTGGTATCTTCCTGAAGATAAGAAATGTGAGTTTCAAGGATGTGGGACCATATTTCCTTTCTTCATTCATTATATAAAGACAAAACATTTCATTGTTCCTGAAGACGATCAGTGTTAATACATTCATACAAGGAATTACATGCTATGAAACTGAACCAGCAGAAGTTCTTTTATCACCAAAGCTTCTTCAAGATCAAAAAGAGCGTGAAGATGATTTCATCGGCTGTATTGATGAAACATTAGTGTTTCAGACGGAATTTACTGATCGTGGATATTTAATGACGATTCACAGCTCAAAGAAAAGTTTGATGGAAACTTTACCAAAGTGAAACCAAAGGCTGACAAACAATTTAAACATCTTGGATGGAAGGTGTCCACGTGTTTTAAAAAGTATTATAATTTTGTAAAGACAAAATATAATTCCATTCTGTTTCGATCTGTGTCAAAACTAGGATACACCATCACGTGTTCTTCTGAGTGGCGCAATAAATCAACTGAAAATCTCACTACCCAATGGTTACTTCATAGACAACGCATCATCCGGGAAGAACAACCAAGGCCAAACATGACTACAATTAAAAATGCAGTTTATCGTATTATAAAGAGATTGAAATTTTGGAAAACATAAGAAGTCTATTTTTAATTTGAATTAGACTTAGTAGTTACTACTTTCAACTTTACGTGTACTAATATTAATCGAATTAATAGTTTTTGCTGATGTTATTTGAGAACAGTGCAATCTCAATGACTGCTTCCTTGAAGTTCGTAGCTTTATGTGGAAAATTTATTTTGTTGTTAAAATCACTAATTCAATAAACGTTTAAAAAACAAAATTATGTAAAATTTAAATAAAGAAGCAGTTACGTTATTATGCTATTCCTCATTCTATGTTGATGTAATGTCTTTTTTGTATCTGTAGCTCAAATAAAGATTCTTTTGAAAAGACACACGTGTGTGTGTGTGTTTCTTATAGTAAAGCCACATCGGGCTATCTGCTGAGCTCACCCAGGGGAATCGAACCCTTGTCTTTTTCAGTAATATAGTGATGAACTGAAAAGGTGTGTTTTAACAGATGATTCAGTTTTAGATTGTGAAAGTACGATTTATAATAAGTACAATAATACACATTGAAACTTACACAGATTATTTCTTTTCATTTGATCGTCTCACAAATAGAAATAGTAA
Organism: Carcinoscorpius rotundicauda; assembly: GCA_011833715.1. Taxonomy (NCBI): domain Eukaryota; kingdom Metazoa; phylum Arthropoda; class Merostomata; order Xiphosura; family Limulidae; genus Carcinoscorpius; species Carcinoscorpius rotundicauda. Next base: position 179,843,680 of record CM022391.1, on the reverse strand, counting down.
CGATCTTACGTGGTAACACCACAGTTTAGTGGGTACGTTTATTTAAATTATTTCTTAGTTATTCTTGACGTTAGAAATTACTTTTCTGTCGTATTGAATGTACACATTATTTGCTTTTTATCAGCATAGCACATTTAAATGCCCACTAAACAGCCATATCAAATACAAATATAAAGTCAAAGTGTTATTTAAGAGATGATTGGAGATTCTAGTTTTAGTTAAGTGAAACGTTAAAGCCATGAAATGTTAGAAGGTACTCTGTTTTCTTATGTTAAAAATACTGCTTCCAATGTCGAAGCACACAATGGAATTAAAACTCTCGTATTTAAATAAACAATAACTATACTTGAGGTAAATTCTTTCTGACACAAATTTTAGATTTATATTCACAGTAACATTTACTTTAAAAAAATGTAATTACATTATTATTTTGAAAGTTACGTAAATGTTATTCTGCTACACCTCATTCTATATTGATGTGAAATAATTGAGAGTTTTAGATTATGAGCTGTCTGAGAAATATAAGATCAGAAAGTAAATATCGTTATCTTCTACGGTTTATGAGCCCTGTTCCTGGTTACCTATTTATAACAGATTTTGAGGAATTCAAAACTTTGTTGGTACGTTGACCGTTTAATATGAACTGAAGCAAAATTTCCAAGAATGGATTCAATTGGGTTTTACTTTTATCTTTTATTTTATATTTAAGCATAAAGGTTTATATGTGTGCTCTGCTCACCACAGGTATCAAAACCAGGGTTCTAGCAGTGTAAATGACAGCACAACTACGTGTCAATAGTGGTCTTTATCTTTCATCTGTTATACCTATTTTCATTGGTGCTGGTCGTGTTTGATGTTTCTAGCTCATAAAAGACTTTCTTCCAACAAAATTGTTAACCATTGGTCCTGTGAGTAGTTAGTTGATTTGTTTGTTGTTAAGCAGAAACATACATACACATGAGACTGTGTAGGATCTATGAACAGACAGTTAGAAGAACTTTTTCATCTGTAAATAATAGGTAAATACTACACCAGAGCGTTAAAACATGGAAATACAAAAGTGGTCCAAACAGTTTAAAAATGGAGAACGTTATTGTACGTCAGTCAAATGAATTATGTGACAAAGAATATCAATATTTGTTGAATGTGTTGACCATTGTAATTATTTAGCATATAAAACCCTTTTTTTACAACGAGACTTTTTAAAACCTCATGGTTTTTCATGATGTCTACCAATTTACTCTAAAAAGTGGCATATTTTCAACGTTAAACCTAAGCGTCAGTTGAATAATTTCGAAACTTTTGTGGGGACAAAATTATTTAAGAAATAGTTTTGTTTAAATGAAAGTTAGTTTATTCATGAGTATTGATTTTGATATTCAGTGAACGATTAATCTTACCGTTTATCAGGTAACTCTAGTTGTTAAGGATTTCGTAGTATTATTGTATTTTTTCGTGTTTAAAGTTTTTATGGACATAAGCCATTTTTCACATCTTGGGCTCCACATTGACCACTAAGAAAAACTAGTTATCTACAACATGTCAGCCAAAGAGTTCAAAACACTGTCAAGAATCGACCTCAAAGAAGAGAATGATTTCTTGAAACATATATGTGAAATCCGAAGAATCTTCAATCACAAAATAAAAATTATAAAATATAATCTGTATTAATAATGTAATGATATAAAACAATCTACATTAATGACAAATAATTAAAGTTACTTTTAAAGATGTGTGTGTATTTTTCTTATAGCAAAGCCGGGCTATCTGCTGTGTCCATCCAGGGTAATCAATCCCCTTATTTTAGTGTTGTAAAATAAAATAAAAGATTTTTTTCCCAAAAGTATTATGTGTAAACAAATATTCAAATTTTAAAGAACTTACATTAGAATATCTTACACAAGCAATTTATATTAATTCATTCTAATTTTTAAAAAATGTATATTTTGTACACAGATGATCCAAGGTTCAAGCCACGATATGTCGCTGAACACGATTTGTACCTTCAGCTATGGGGGCGATATTAGAGTTGAATCAATCCTCTTATTTGATTTAGAGTAGACAGGTGAAAACTGATTTCATTCCTTTTTGTCAGCAGCTCTAAATTAGATGTGAATATATCTGAACCTTAATGGTCTTTAGCGTGGCCGTGAAACCTATAAACCACATTAGGTACCTTCTAGGCTGAAAACAGGTATTGGTAAAGGAAAGATATGGATTATCAAGGGACACCAGGATCACCAAGGAAGATACACGTTAGAAGGATCTTCGAAGAGAATCGTGACACAAACATAAGGCTTATTTACTTCATTTAGAGTTGGAACAACATGATTTGGCGTGAACTGGCGTGTATTTCAGTGTGGTTTTTATTTCGTTTTAATGATTATGCTACACAAATCACGGGTAAAGGGAAACAGTATTTAAACATTTGAAATTTTACAATTTTTCATTATCTTATCATCCCTGACTGACCATTCAGAAAAGACTGAGAAAATGTATGACAATGTAAAGTTTATTGTATCCTAGAATAATTGTCAAAAAAGTGAAGATAAATTATCTCTGATGAGCAAACACAGTCTGCTTTAGCGGAATGTTTGCTGTTAAATCTCATATGGTGTCCTTTAAATGTCAAATTACCAAGCTTCTTTTGTATATTATTCACAACAGATGATACCTATATGTTTCAACATATTAAATATTTCCTGTTTTTGTCTGTTACACCAGAAATGTAGGATAGAATGAGTGATTGTCTTGTGTCAAATACTTGGAAAATTGAAGTAATAATGAGTGGGTTTAATTTCAACACTTACATATATATATATTACTTCTTGTGACTTGTGTGTTATTAAGGACTCTATAACCAGCGAAGTGATGGATTAAGAAGTACGTTGGTGGATATATTACTTTAAGAAACCAATACGGACTTCACCGGTACATCTATGGATTAAAAAAAGAAAACATTGGTATTCAGATTCGCTTAAAATGTTAATGAAATGAAAATTCATATTCTTTACTCGAAACATGTAGAGATAATAGCAGTAAGTAGAAATTTATAGAAATGGTTTACCTTCCTGGAGACTAGTACATTGAACGACGTTTGGTTCCATTTCTGTGTATTTTCATCAGATTGAGATATATTGTTATTTGCCGTTGACATCTATGAATAGCAGCTTAATGTGGCTTTTAAGGATGCAACGGCTGCAATAGATTATCGTTTAAACGAAGAAATCATATAATATGATTAAAGTAAAGTATTACTTAAGGAAGACAATATAAAAACAGATTTTAAACATAAGTCCACTGATAACAAAATGATTAGTTAGAACCCACGATCGTTACACAGAGATGTTGCATTACCCGGATAAAAGAATGACAAATTAAAACCCATGATCGTTACACAGAGATGATGCATTACCCGGATAAAAGAATGACAAATTATAACCCATGATCGTTACACAGAGATGATGCACTGCAACTCAAGAATAAGGGTAGAACGTGATCGACTGAATGGAAATTATAGAATTGTTCTGTTCAGGAATAAATGTGGCAAGATAAGTTTTATTGCCTCCTACAAAATATTTTGCATGGTAATTTTCTATTAAAAGAAAAATTCACGATTAATACATAGTTTTGTTTGAATTTCGCTGGAAGCTACTAAGGGGTATTAGGGCTAACCGTTCCTGATTTAGCAGTGAAAGACTAGAGAAGGCAGCTACTCATCACCTTCCACCCTCGACTCTTGGGATTCTCTTTTACCGACGGATAGTAGGATTGACTATAACATTAAAACTCTCTCACAGTGAATAGGCGAACATGTGTGGTGGGACAAAGATTCAAACCAGCGACCCGAGCGCCCTAACCACTTGGCTCTACCAGGCCGGGAGTTTTGGTGTAGCAGTTTATGTGTAAGTGTCCACCAAAAGCAAACATTTAATAAATCACCCTTTCAGACTCTAGTTTCAAACATTTATAAACTAAACTCTTCTCCAATACCAACGCTTAGGACATCCGGGAACTTCTAAGAAGTAATTCACTCATAGGGTTTCAGCATTGTTCCTGTAATGAGGTAAAGTCAACGTTAGCTTCTGAGAGGTTCATGAAATATTGTCCTGCCAATCTATGTAAGCAGATACCTTAACGCAAATATCAATAAGTCGCCTAATTAATCAATAAAAAACCTGAACTACATGTTTGATTACTTGTCGAAAAATTTAGGACCAACTTAAATATCTTTTAATCCAAGTTATTTACAAATTAATTTAAAAAAAGCACAGACATTGATGGAAACTTGGACAAATTATTTGTTATACATTGCGGTGCGTCTGAAAGTATTCAGTAATAAAAATGGCAGTACTGTAGGATTTATTGGTCTATTACATTCTAAACCCTTGTTTTACAGAAAACAGTAAATTCACATGATTTTCTTTGTTTGTTTTTGAATTTTGCGCAAAGCTACACCAGGACTATTTGCGTTTGCCGTTCTTAATTTAGCAATGTAAGATTAGAGAGAAGGCAGCTAGTTATCACCACCCACCAACTCTAGGGCTATTCTTTTACCAAAGAATACTAGGATTTATCGTCACGTTATAACACCCCAATGGCTGAAAGGGCGAGCATGTTTGGTGTGACGGGGATTCGAACCAGTGACCGTCAGATTAAGAGATGAGTGCCTTAACCACCAGGCCATTCCGTGCCTAGTTTTTGTTTTCTATTCTCACAGTTTGTTTGTCTTTCATACCAGTGGATCCTTACTTCACCTTTCACAAATGTTACAATAATACCAATTCTCACGGCCTGGTGGGATAAGGCGTCTGCCTCGTAATCCGAGGGGCGCGGATTCGAATCCCCGTCCCACCAAACATTTTCGCCATTTTCGGGAAAACTACTGTGGATAGCCCTCGAATAGCATTGCGCAAAATTAAAACAAAAACAAATTCTCACTCTAGAAGCATGGAGCAGAGGGTTAAAACTGCATCTGCTCAGACGAGAAAGTTACACAATTCTCTTCAGTTCTAACTAAATATTTATTAATTAATAAAAACAAATCCTCACTACCACATCGGGTCGCTACTGTTCCCAGAGACTATGTCGTATAGCTGAGCTCAAACTTAAATTTTACACTTCTTTCTCATAAATAACCACATACAGGCAACATGTTTTTAATTCTATTCTTTGTTTAATATTAGTAATACCATGATTTTCATGTTACATTCCTGTATTAATGGGGTTTTTTTATTTTAGTTAAACACCAATGATAATAGAGTTAACGTAACAAAACTGTAGGTATGTTTTGGTTTGTTTTGGAATTTCACACAAAGCTACTCGAGGGCTATCTGTGCTAGCCGTCCCTAATTTAGCAGTGTAAGACTAGAGGGAAGGCAGCTAGTCATCACCACCCACTGCCAACTCTTGGGCTACTCTTTTACCAACGAATAGTGGGATTGACCGTCACATTATACACCCCCACGGCTGGGAGGGCGAGCATGTTTAGCGCGACGCGGGCGCGAACCCGCGACCCTCGGATTACGAGTCGCACAAACTGTATGTAATCGATACAAATAAAAACACTTCAGTGAAGGAAAAAACAAAATATTTTTATTTCAAACAGAAGATAATTACTCATAAACATAGCAAATTAAAGCGATTTTACATCACTCACATTGCATCATTTTGGTTCCTAACTAATTACAAAGCGTTTTCTTCAGAGTAACTGGGTGATGATTCATTGGAATTTCGGAAACTAAATCGAACGAAGATGTAACGAAAAGCTGCTTTATTTTGTTCTGTTTATAAAATTTCGACTTCTTTAATTTCAGTTCAAGTGCTTTTGGATAAATTTGTATTTATGTCAATAGAGTTAAACTGTAAATAATCAACTAATGAAATCTAAGATTAAAAACAACGTTGGATTCATTTACTACTGTCCAAAACAAGGACCGGATTAACATTACAATAAACCCAAAGACAATAACAGTTTTGCGAGCAACTTTTACTTACCAGTTCTCCTTTTCTCTCACATTAAAATTTATCCATCAATAACGGATTTATTGTTATACATTTATTTAAGTTTAATGAAGTAACGTATATTTGTAAATGTGTATTGCGCATGTCCCACCTGTTTCTAAATATGTAGAAGATTTTTGAGCATAAGAATCAACAATGTATGACGTGTGTAATAATCAGTGATTGACAGTATTGTTGCCTACCGAACTTTCTAGAAACTCTATGAGCTATAAAAGCTATCGAAAAACGCGGGAAAAAAATAATGTTGATTGGTCGAGCATAAATCAATAATGTATGACGTGTGTAATAATCAGTGATTGACAATGTTGTTGTCTACCGAACTTTCTAGAAACTCTATGAGCTATAAAAGCTATCGAAAAACGCGGGAAAAAATAATGTTGATTGGTCGAGCATAAATCAATAATGTATGAGGTGTATAATAATCAGTGATTGACAATGTTGTTGTCTACCGAACTTTCTAGAAACTATGAGCTATAAAAGCTATCTAAAAACGCGGGAAAAATAGTATATAGTTTGGTCGCTACAGTAAGTACACTACAAGGTTCGTAAGCTATAATGTGATCGACGCTTATTAGTCATAAAACCACAGAATTGTACCAGGAATATTTATAGATTTCAAACATTACAATCCATTTAACATAAGTGAATTAACTTCTGACGTTAGTGCAAGGACAGCTAAGAATAAAGGGCAAGTTAACTTAAGCAAGATATAACAACATCAAGTCAGAATTAATTCGCTAATCGTGGACCTGGACCGTCGATACAATATTCAATTCTGAACCAAATAGAGACTAAATTATTTGTGAGTTTGTAAAATTTATATAGATAAATCATTTATTTGTAACAACCATTATTATAAATTGTAATAACGTTTCTTTGTTTGTTTTGGAATTTTGCACAAAGCTACCGGAGGGCTATCTGTGCTAGCCGTCCCTAATTTTGTAGTGTAAGACTAGAGGGAAGGCAGCTAGTCATCACCACCCACCGCCAACTCTTGGGCTACTTTTTTACCAACGCCCCCACGGCTGAAAGGGCGAGCATATTTGGCGCGATGGGGATGCGAACCCTCAAATTAGGCCTTGCTGGGTCTAATGTTGTTTGTATATTAAAATTTTCAAGGTTTTTATATTTGATTTATTTTGTTGCAGAAAGGCCTAAAAAATGTATTAGTTGATTCAGTATTACAAAATCTCTTATGAAAGTAGTCCAGAAAGTCAATGGGAGGTTTATTTTTGAAAGACATCCTTTTGTTGATGTTGTGATAATAATAATAATAACTCAAAGTAGAAGATTGAGAGTTAACCTCCAGGTTAAAATACACATGAACAAATATTAATAAAACAAATTATTAAAAATTATGACTTTTTGTGTGCAAGTTGCCAGTATGTAAACTAATGAGTACAAATAGTTATGAGTTTGGTCCAATGGGCCTCGGCAGTTTAAGTAACGTTTATAAACTACTTAAAAAAATTCTTAACTGAAGCATTTGCCATGGAACGATAATTTTATATCAATATACAGGGTGGTCGCTAGAAAAGCGGAAAATTTGTCAAACAGCTATTTATTTTTACAAAGAATAACTTTTACAAAATATCAAATAGAACCTAAAACAAATCAAAATAGAAATGAGTAAGCACGCATTTTATGACATTAAAATCATGCATTTTATTCATGATCTCATCTGACCCTCAAATTTTCCGCTTTTCTAGCGACCATCCTGTACATTAAAAGTTACAAGTTGTTGTTGTTGTTGTTGTTGTTGTTTTTTTGAATTAAGCACAAAGCTACACAATGGGCTATCTGTGCTCTGCCCACCACGGGTATCGAAACCCGGATTTTAGCGTGTAAGTCCGTAGACATACCGCTGAGCCACTGGGGGCAAAGTTACAAGTTTAGATTATAATGTTGTTTTCAGATTATCTTTTTAGAGTTACCTATACACACATTAACTTTCACCTTGTGCAGTCCATATTATGTGTACATGTAATTTTTCATGTATCAAAACATATTTCCAACTTCTGCAGTGTTGATTTTGTGAGATACTGTTAGCAAGATATTAATAATTTTACACATATAGACAGAAGTACTTAATCAATTTGTTTTGTTTTGTTTCTATCAGGAAAATCTTCTCTTAGATGAAGAACAGAACTTGAAACTAACATATTTTGGTCAATCATATTTGAATATTATAAATTCGTAAGAAAATAAACATTTTATTAACTTTGTAAAAACTTCTAAGTATCAAACACTATTGTCCTGTCAGTATAAATATTTAATAGTAATTATTAAGCTATTTGTTAGACCTCAGGCATGAAGCAAGAACATCAAAATTCATGGTTTAATTACAAGTATTAAACTAGCAAAATTCAAATAATAAAACTATTAAAAATGGCCATGTAAGTATCATAGATAATACATGTTATTCATTTTCCCAGATTATTGTTAACGTAATATCACAACCACTGGGATTCTTAACCAACCTAATTCAAATTATCTTAAATCTTACTCTTACTTAGTGGTCTGGCATGGCCAGATGGGTTAAGGTCCCCATAATCTGAGGGTCGCGGGTTCGAATCCCCGTAGCACCAAAAAGTCTCGCCCTTTCAGCCGTGGGGGCGTTATAATGTTTCAGTCAATCTCACTATTCGTTGGTGAAAGATAAGCTTAAGAGTTGGCGGTTGGTGGTGATCACTAGTTGCCTTCCCTCTAGTCTTACACTGCTAAAGTAGAGGCAACGAGCGCCAAGCCCTCGAGTAGCTTAGCGCGAAATTCAAAACAAACGAACTCTTAATGATCATTACATTTTTATCACATTGTTACAACTTCCTTCGCGCTTTATTACTAATAACGTACAATATGTACATTTACAACTAAAATTATAATTAAATTTAGGCCTGGATACAAGAGGGCTACATATACATAACATGTTTGTGTGTCACTTCAGTTTCCAGATAGCTAAGTTTGGCTCGAAATCGAATGAGACATCCAATTTCATTCAGTTTGAATCGGATTCTGAGTTATAATCTATATTTTCTTCAAAGTTTAAGTGATAAATATGTCCGCATAATGAAGACATTCTAGTAATAACAGATTAATAATATATTATTGTGGTGATTTATAAAAAAATGTAATTAACAAGAATCAAATGATTAACGTTAACTACAAATTTCAATGACTACATTCGTTCGTTCGCTCTAAGTGGGTATTTGGGTATTGATGTGAAATACCCAGAGGTCAGGTCAGGTGCATTAGACCTCTTCCTCCTTCCCGAACGTTGATGGCGTTCAGGGTTCGTTAGTTTTTATATCTTTGGGCTAGAGTATAACACCGTTCTCAGGGCACAGTCCACGCATGGACCCGAAAAGAAATTTTGTTTAATATTTGTTTCTTTTATTTTTTTGTTTGATATTCAATATATTTTTTGTATTTTTTTATATGCTACTTTTCTCCATAGAGAAAACGATACTGCTATTAGTAGTAACAATAAAATAAAATTAATAAATATAGAAATAAAAGAGAATTATAAAAGAAAATTATGGAACAATATTGGAAAACAATAATTAAGTATCTATCGCGTAGTGACCAGCTTGTGTAACATTCTTTTAATACATGTTAAAAGGGGAGAGGTATTTAAGACTATTTATATCATGTACGTGGTATCACTCGTCTCCTACGCGACCACATCACACTAATTTCAAAACAAGATCCTGAAACCACCCAACGATCCAATCTGCTCATCGAGAGGTCTTGAACCCTCATTCATGCGTGGGGCTGAAGAGAAACAAAAGTTTCTGAGCCTCCTGGTTTGCCTTAGGGGTATCCCTAAGGTCTTTAAAACCAAAACTACTGTCAAGCTTAAAAGGTAAAAGGTACGTGGTATCTGTCGAGATGACACATTAAGTCATTCTTATGTCAATTCTCATTAAAATATTTTATAGAATTATGCAAGAGTCTGTCAGATATTGTGCATGAATGTGGATGATGTGCTGCGTGGTACTTTATATGTCGAAGTTAATTTTGTATTCGTTGCAGTTTCTGTAAGTGTGTGGGTGCAATCCATGCTGGAGATGCATATTCTATTATGGGTCTAATGTATGTTTTGTAGATTTTAAATATGTTGTCTGGTGATGTTCCTTGGTTTTTACCTGAAAAACTGCTTGCAGAATTTGCTCTTTTCCAGATTCGTATCAGTATATTTTTAATATGCGGTAGCCACGTTAATTTTAAATCGTAAGTTAGACCGAGAAATTTAGCAGAAGTCGCAGTCAGTAAAAGTGATCCATTCATATATAGTTTTGGTGGATCTTTTGTTTTTTCAGTTTATTAAGTCTGCTGAATAATATAACTTGGGTTTTCGGAATATTGATTTTAATTCTATATTTCTGGCAGTATTCTTCGATGTTATTTAGTACTGGTTGTAGGTTCGTTGCTGCTATTGAAGGAGTGGGGACACTTTTCCAGACTGCTACATCATCAGCAAACTGTGATGCAAATTCTAAATTTAGGTCTGACAGAGGCATATTACATGCATGATAAATAATATAGGGCTAACAACCCCTCCCTGCGAGACTCCTGCTTCGGGTGAAAAGGACCCTGAGTGGGCCTCATTCACATTTACTTTGCACATTTGGTTCTCCAGATCGTTGGACAGCCAACGAATAATTTCCTGTAACCTACGTCGTAATCCATTATGCCACACTGTGTCAAAAGCTTTCTCAATATCGAGAAAGTAAGCTACAGTGCATTCATTTTTATTAAAACTGTCAGTAATTGATTCTGTAAGTCGAATCAGGTGGTCTGTAGTTTGGCGGTTTCTCGAAATCCGTATTGAATTTCGGGTAATTTTGAATTTTCTTCGAAGTATACGAAAAGACGATGACTAATTATCCTCTCTAATATTTTGCCGATACAACTGGTTAGACTAATTGGGCGGTAGTTGTTTGGTTTATTCGCTGGCTTTCCTTCTTTCTGGAACATTAATATTATTGCTTCCTTCCAAGAAGGCCCGCATGCCCAAGCGTGTTGAGGCGTGCGACTCGTGATCGGAGGATCGCGAGTTCGCATCCTGGTCGCGCCAAACATGCTCGCCCTTTCAGCCGTGGGGGCGTTATAATGTTACGGTCAATCCCACTATTCGTTGGTCAAAGAGTAGCCCAAGAGTTGGCGGTGGGTAGTAATGACTAGCTGCCTTCCCTCTAGTCTTACACTACTAAATTATGGACGGCTAGGACAGATAGCCCTCGAGTAGCTTTGTGCGAAATTCAAAAAAGCAAACATATTTTTTATGGGAAAAATTAATTCGGTTAATGAACTGCCTTCTGGAACGGATTAATTTCGAGAACCGAATTACCATTGTGTTTGTAAATACTTAGCTGTTAAAACAATGGTTTAAACAATGTATTACGTAACAATAATTTAAAAGTGATGCTTTTTTTCACTGTGTGTGTGAAAATTTTGTGAAGGAAGTTGACGTCATCAAATTGTAAGAAGTAAAAGTGTGTAGATAAAAACAGAAATTTTAAGCCAGAGTGGGCGGAATATTTTATATTCACCGTTAAAGGAGGTAAATCTTTAAATATTACGTGCAACGTGTCACTCAGTCAGTACAAAGCTAGTAACTTGTTAACGGAGGTAAATCTTTAAATATTACCTGCAACGTGTTACTCAGTCATTACAAAGCCAGTAACTTGAAACGCCACTATGAAACAAATCACAAAGACGTATCGTCTGATTATCCACCTAAATCATAATTACAGAAAAAAGAAGTTAACTGTGTTAAAATCATCAATAAATAGCTAGCAGACTCTGTAAACAATGTTCAGTAAGGAAGTTGATACAACGACTGAAGCCAGTTTTGTTATATAATGGAATATTGCTCGTACTAAACGCCTATATTATCATGGTGAATTTCTTAACAAGAATACAGCTGAAGTTACTGCAGTGTCACATCCAAATGACACAAAACTTCAGTAATTAACAGCACAACCAGTTGCTTCACGCCACACTACAGAGAGACGTATCTCCCAGATCAGTACTGAAGTCGTACGCAAAATGCAAAATTATTTAAAGAATTCTCTTGCATTCAGCTTAGCCCTTGACGAATCTACAGACATACAAGACAACTCATAACTGACGGTATTTCTTCGTTATGCTTCCTCTGATGTAACTTTGGACTTTCTGGCACTAAAGAAAAATAATTCATGGTGTTAACATTAACTATGACTTTGACAGCCTTAACAAATACTGGTATTCCATTGGATAAACTCGTCAGTTTGTAACAAATGTAACACCTGAAATGGTGGGGAAAAAATGAAGAATTAATTGTACTTATGAAAAGTGATCCCAGATTTACAGAGTTTCTCAGGCTGAGAATAACGTCATTACTAACAGTAATACAGACAGATATTCCAGTGGTAACATGAGGTCCTGTCGTAGCCTAATAGGCTAGTAGACCTGGGGAAATTTGGCACAAACCCAGGAAACCTGGGCTCCCTGCCCGGCGCGGGACATTTTTATAGGCTTGGCATGGCCGAGCGCGTTAAGGCGTGCACTCGTAATCCGAGGGTCGCGGGTTCGCGCCCGCGTCGCGCTAAACATACTCGCCCTTCCAGCCGTGGGGGTGTATAATGTTACGGGCAATCCCACTATTCGTTGGTAAAAGAGTAGCCCAAGAGTTGGCGGTGGGTGGTGATGACTAGCTGCCTTACCTCTGGTCTTACACTGCAAAATTAGGGACGGCTAGCACAGATGGCCCTCGAGTAGCTTTGTGCGAATTTCAAAAAAAAACAAAAACAAAACAAAATAGGTAACATGAGGTTCACACTTTCATAGGTAGATATGATAACCACATAGAGAAATGAGCACAAAGATTTCTATACCGTAAGTCACAAAACATCTTGGTAAGATTGGTAGAAGTGTTGCAACTTTATTCTTATGTTTATATTCTGTTTCAAAATTTAGCTAATCAAAATGGTGGTGAGTCTTAGACACTGGAAAATACAGTAATATAAATGATACTGCTAAACAACTAATGTCTCGCTTAGAGAATTAGTAACCTAACCAATACGACAAAGTTATACAAATCCCAGTGGCCTCCAATGAAAAAATTCGTAAAAGATAAATTAATGCTCTATCAGTCCAATAGAGAAGTAATTACTTATCTGTTTGCATTATACGAATTTCATTTAAAATTAATGGTCTTGTGAAGCGCGTCAAGGCACTGACTGACCCGGTACTAAGTATGAAAGCTAGTGCCCGTACACAGCTTTTAATAAAATACGATACAATTTAATAGACTCAATTTATTATTCACAAATAGAGCTTGGCATGGCCAAGCGCGTAAGGCGTGCTACTCGTAATCCTCGGGTCGCGGGTTCGCGCCCGCGTCGCGCTAAACATGATCGCCCTCCTAGCTGTGAGGGCGTATAATGTGCGGTCAATTCCACTATTCGTTGGTAAAAGAGTAGCCCAAGAGTTGGCGGTGGGTGGTGATGACTAGCTGCCTTTCGTCTAGTCTTACACTGCTAACTGAGTTGATCGTTAGCCGTACACCATGGTCAGCGGGTCGGTGATCGTACGCTCAAGGCGTTCGAAGCGGAATTGCGCACTCGAACAAAGCACACCCGCTTCCTGGATATTGAATGGTCAAAATGTCTAAATTACAGTTCGCCTTCACAGAAAGGCTGGTTTCTTTATAAGTACACATTATTCACATGGGCCAAACTGTGATTGTGATATTGTTCTTATTATCATAAGTGTAACAAGCACTTGTGATATTGTTCTTATTATCATAAGTGTAACAAGCACCTGTTACAATAATGTAACTACTATATTACATTAAATTAGGCACTTCTAAATAGCCCAAATTCATTTTAAAATTGTTTAGAAATATGATTTGGTCAGTTAACATGTAAGGATGTTATCTAATCATAAGTATAGCATTAATTGGATTGTAAGTCACAATTTTAAGTGTATGCCACAATCATCAGTACAATTTTGGATGACTGATACACAATGCAAAATGATCTCACAGAGGACACAACACCGGCTAAATGCTTCATAGTTTTGACCTATACACAATACACTTATACATGCATCCTATGTTTTACTTTTCAATAAAAAACAAATGAAATTAATGGATAAATACCTGTAAAACCTTTGGTTTATCGAGTAAAATCCCTGATGATCTGTTGTAACTTGAAATGAACGTGGTTATCTAATCTTCGTCAAAACACAAGATAGAATGCCATGACACAGGGAACGGCAATACAGTGCATGAGTTTCAGTACATTCAGTACGTTGCTATGAAACGCATGACACATACTTCCGTCTTAATGAATACGTTGAGTTCTACAGATCTATGTCTCTTTGATATTAATTGTCAAGCAATAAGGACGATTGTGTTCTCCATATTTTATGAATGTGTGTAGAAAACAATATTGAGAGGGTTGAGGAAGGCTTGGCTTATTGGGGAGGGGGTACAAGCCCGCCCCCTTGGCGGCGCAACTGTTTTATTTTCTGGTCATTTCACCCTGAATAAGAAATTAAGTTTATTTAGTGTTCCATCGTATTCCCGAGGATTAATTCTGCAGTGAAACAAAGCCTAAAGTTTCGTAACATGTACAACAAATATCTTGTCCAAATGTAGTAACTGGAATTAGGAAAGAAAGCTCATTTTTAAAACATGTTTACAGTATCTCCAATTTGGTTTCCGTGTTTTGTTTACAATCCCTATTTACATATTTTTAAATTCCCATTTTCTATATTTATTATGTCTCAACAAGTACAGCAAAAAATTTAGTTTATTTGTCACAAAAGACAGTAGTTTTTACTGGAGAGTTCTGTTTGAAGTTCTTGTGAATGTGGAGATCACCAGTAAGATTGGTTATATTGAGATACTCTTCAGACTCAGTTTGTTATTATTGTGTTCCAGACAGTAAATATCACGTTGTTCAGTCACCTTGATAATGTAAAACTTGTCCAGAGTGACTATCACTACCCATATGTTTATTTATTTGTGGATGTTTAGCCATCTTTAATTTTGAAGATAATACACAACAAATGAGTCAGCTAGTTAATATCACCCTCCACGAGCTCTTGGAGTACATTTTACCATGTAATATAAAAACAAAAAGTCACAAAATTATGTTTAGGGACAGCAAGGGACTTGTGCAAAGCACTAAAGAAATTAAAATTAAACTCTACTTAAAGTAGCTTTTGTCAGATAAATATTAATTTTAAAGATAAACATACACATAAGTGCATACATATACTTTTTGTAAATGTAACCAAGGAAATGTAACTAAATTGTTCTTGTTCATTTCTGTCCAAATTAATTATATTAGTTCCCAATAATAATGTTGACATAATAGATAAAAATCAAGGTTGAGATGGACAAAGTAAATTATCAAGAAAGCCAGCAACTCTAAGTAAAAAGATGTGGTACTGGGGACCAAAAAGTTATGACCTTTATTTCTGAGATAGGTGGTGAATGTGTACCAATGAGTTTTAGTGTTTTACTTCTTAGGTAACTATCAGAACACTTGGGTATTAAAAGAACACACTGTTCAAAGGATCTTATAGGTATTAAGGAACAGATACCAGGTTTTATTGATTCTGTCACACTCAGTAACAGGTGTGAAAGTGAGTGTGACTAAAGGGTATAGGCCCCAGTGGCTCAGCGGTATGTCTGCGCACTTACACGCTAAATTTGGGTTTCGATACCCGTGGTGGGCAGAGCAAAGATAGCCCATTGTGTAACTTTGTGCTTAATTCAAAAAACTAACAAAAACTAAAGGGTATAAGGACTTTCATTATTGCTGTCACAACCAGATAAGAAATTACTTCACTAGCAGACAGATTAGGACAATATTGACCTAAACAAAAAGAAGAGAAATACGGACCGTTTGAGAAATGTGTTGAAAAATATTCCCAGGTGAAAAGTGTGTGAAAAGTAACATGAAATTTAAGATTCGTGTTCAATTGGAGTTAATTAAGAAACCACAGTCACTTACTAACTGTACTAAATAAAAAGTAATAAACAGCATGACAAACGTTAAACTAAAAGCAGGAAGAAAAAACTTAACACATCATAAAACTATTGTGTCAAATGTAGAGATACAGATTGGAACCCTCATTTTATTATCTCTTACTGGTTAGTTCAGAAGACATTTGGTTTGGAAAAGTTAACATTTTCTTATATGAAAATGTGTTTCCATTAGATGCTTACGTTTTCACACAGAGATTATATCTTCTGTGATCATCTGCCTTGATTGTCTGCATAGCACTAGTTTTTTGTCAGCTTCAACCTAAACTCACGTGATTTTTATAAATAGATAATGATGATCTTGTTTACTATCTCCCTCTATACAGCTCCACTCATGAAATTTCATTATTGAAGAGAAAATAAGTCGTAATTACCCAAATGAACACATACGCATCAGAAAACTTGTGAGTGAAGCGGCTATTTGATAGGCAGATCATGATACCAATGATGTGTTTTCAAGTTCAACGCTTCAAATACATAAGAATCTATACAGCAAATCCATTGAATAGATGACGAATCATGACGGTTGAGTGTTTTAAAACAGAATCATAGATCTGATACCTGCTCTATGATTGATGTAAAATTATCAGAATGGATCATAATTAAACAATTCACTAGCAGTGGTAAGGAATACAAACATGTCCAATGAACAGAACAAAGGTCGGAAACACTGATGTGGAGGAATTGCTTATGCTGGTACATACATGTATGTTTAAGATGAGATTGTTGTTCAAAGATTTATTCGAACCAGTAAACATTAACATTTCTGAAGAATTTAACACTCCTACGAAAAATAATATTTACATCTACTAAAGTGATTTTGGGGCCTATCAGGCCCCATATATTTTTCCAGTAGAAACACAGTGATTTAGCAACATTCATTACACACAACTTTAAAATGGCTCTGACAAATATTTTTTTACAATTTGAGCAAACAATTTTCGACTGTCTATCTTTTGATCTACCACACAAATGGCATCGTCCTCTTTTTGCCCTTTTGGCAGGCAGTTCATATGAGGTTGTTTTGTCATTATTTTTGCAGTAAATTTCTTTGATTTCAAGCACCAATTGCCGAATAAATTCTCTTCTGGCTCTTGATTTATGTTGACGAAGAAATTCTGGATGTTTTGTCGAGTGTAGAACGAAAGCATTGTACGCAGCAAGATCTAGAATGTTATAGAATATGCAGACTGACCAGCGCTTTGATCGCCTCTTTGTTGTGTAATATCTCACCAATTGATCGAGAGTGTCGACACTTACCTTCGATGCATTGTAAAGATTGATGATTTCGGGCTTTCCATTCTCTTCTACTTCACCAGATTGATGCTGAGAACTCAGTAGTGGCACATATTTTCCTCGTTTGTCTGAGTACCTGAGAAGAGTGATGTCGTCATGGTAGAAAAACTTTGGTGATAACTCTCTAGATTTTGCATTTATTTCAGGAGGCAGGAAGGTTCTTGATTTCCGTCTGGTTCCAACAAGTCCTGTTCTTTTTGTTCGTAGGTACTTGGCAAGTGTCATTGTTGTGAAGAAATTATCTGTCGTTTCGTTATTGTCCTTCCTTTTCCAAGAAATGGCTCACTCAGTTCTCTGACTATTCTTTCTCCTTGATTTATTTCTGTCGTATTTCCAACCTTTCCAGTCTAAATTTGAGCGTTGAGGAGGTAACTTGTCTTTGCATCTGTTAAGCACCAAATCTTTATTCCGTATTTGCCTGGCTTTGTCGGAATGTATGTTCTGAAGCCAACTCTTCCTTTCAAGTTACATAATTGTTCATCCACTGTCAGGTATTCGCTTGGGTTGTAACTGTTTTTGCAATTTTCAATGAAACAATTCCAGACTCCAGAGATCGCGGCATCTTTGATTTCTCTATTTCTTTAAGAGTGGACGTCAAATCTGATTTTTGAGCACATTTTTTTTAATTTGTCTTGTGTAATCAGGTTTCGCAGAAATGGCAAACCGAATTCGGTTGAAAACATTTCGTCTATCTATGCATTTTTGGATTTGCTTGTTCCAAGGAAAAGATTAGCTGCGATCCATTTCCAGAGGTCTTCTTCAAAAATTGGTTCTTTCATAACAGTGTTTGTTTAGTGAATGATCTATTCCATCATATTATCGGAAATGAAAATTTTGAATGTTTCGAATGGTGTAGAGACTCTTGGAGCAGCTTGCCTTGTAATGCCTGGGTTCCCATTGAATATATTGAGAGCTGCGGTTCTCCTGTTGATCCTTGAAGATGTTGTTGAATAACTAAAATTCTTATCTTTGGATAAAAGTTCGTTCACTGGCATCGTAGTAAGATCTTCTTGATTACTTTCTTCACTTTCAGAAGGGTACGGCGCGATTTGTTCATCATTTTTGGCTTCAGAAAGATCATCATCACAACTTTCAGAGTAGTCTTCGACATTATCATGTTCACTTTCATCGTCGGATGGTTTTGTCAGTAAATGTACAGCTTCATTAAGAGATATTTTTGACACGGTTTGAAGATTTCAGCTCCTATATATAGGATTTGTGGATTCTTCTAGAATATTCTAGAAGCTTCAAGAATATTTTAGATTATTCTAAATACTTCTGTAAAGTTTCTAGAATGTTCTAGAACAGGCGTGGGCAAACTAGGCAATAATCAGAACCATCTAAAATTATTGTTGGAGTAGAGTTATTATCCTAAATATCCATCTTTTGAAAAGAAGTTGTAAAATTAATATATTTTTACTATAATTTGCTCTTTTCGGTTGCCCAGGCCTGTTCTAGAATTATTCAGGAAATAAATAAAAACATTTTTATGTTTTTTGATCCGGGGCCTAATAGGCCTCAAAATATCCTTAGTGGATGTTTTAATTTTTTTTTAAAATATTATTTCGCAAATGTCTGAAAAGTCAAAATATTATTGCTCCTTAAAATATAAAGGGATAGGGTCAGTTAATGGCAATTTCATTTAAATTCAAAATTATTAGCCTAATATTAATAACCTTTCAAGTTGCTCTGGGGCCTATTAGGCCCCAATTTTCGTAGGAGTGTTAAAATGAGAGAACCAAAACAGTGGTAATGGATTATCTAGCTACAACATGAGTTTCTCGAGCACAGTAGGAAACAGTGAAAATGGTTTGGTGAAGAGGATAAAGTATTAGGTAGGAGCGAGTAACGATTTCAACATTTTGTCAGTTCATCCAAAATGGATTTTCACCATCAAAATAATGAAGATATGGCTGGAGGACTCGTTCCATGAGTATGAAAACAGAAAACTATCTTTATGTAATAACAAAATCATAGACCAAGTCAATGGAGATGTAGAGCAAACGCTTTGACCACCTAACTGAAATTATAGGAGACAATGTAGTGTTTCAAACAATAAAATATAACACCATTGGATGAAGAAAACGAAGCATCTAGAGAACTCAGGGATGGAAATGGGAAGAAAGGCGTTTGCGATATGTACTTCAATATGGAGTAATGGTCCAATGAAGTGAAGAGAACTTTTCCAAATGAAAACGTTGGACACATTAATAACTAAATCCTCTCCGTGTCTTTTTAGGGACACGAAGTAAAACTTTGTGAAAACGTTCGTAAATTTCTTCACACCTAAAGAGGATATAATAGATTCTAAAGAGGAATTAAATTGAAAAGATTGAGAACTGATAGTAAGGGAGAAAAGAACTGGAGAGAAATACTATGTGTAAGAATAGTTGTAATCCATGCGTAATTTGACATGTGGGATCAGAGGAAGAAACATTGTATGGAACAAGCCACAGCAGAAAATAGGATGGAACAAAAATCATTCCAAAGGAAACAGCATCTCTATGAAGTACTTCTGACATGAAATGAAAACATAAAGTGCAAGGAGGCAAACAAAGAAGGTTCAGGAAAAGGCAGGGTCATTGTGTTCTGGATAGTTGAACTGAACTAAATGGGTCAGCTTTCCAAAAATTCAAAATTTATACCACAGTTTGTAAATCTAGATAGTGCATGTAAATATAACTATAATACTTAATGTAGGAATCAGTAAGTTATAAATAATGTATTTTTTTGTAATCTGTAAAACATTGAAAACTTTATCTTTGTTTCCTTCTGTTATATTAATCTATTTCTTCATCTTTAACGTAGTTTTGCTACTAATTTTCAAACATCGTTTTCCTTTGAGTACACCGATTACTAATGCCCTGATATGACCATATTTAGATGAACTGTTGCTAGCAATAACTTTGAAAAATGGGGCATAAAAAGTCAACCTTGACATTTGCTGTCATACAAAATGTCATTCCAAAGTTTCTCCACTTTGAAGAACCAAACCAAAACGTGTAAATGTCGTTAGCTTATCGAATTTGTCAAAAGCGATAATTGGTTTGTTTGAATTTAGCTCAAAGCTACTCGAGGGCTATCTGCTACAGCCGTCGGTAATTTAGCAGTGAAAGAACAGAGGAAAGATACCTAGTGAACACCACTCACCAACCACTCTTTCACAAAGGAACTATCGGATTGATTATAACAGTATGCCGCCAAGTCACGCGTCATAAAGGGTAGAGCAAACGTTGGATCAAGAATTTCAAACAAAACATCAACAGAACGTAAATTTTACTGAAACAGTTCAAAGTGTACTGTACTAACCTTAGAATCATTGACACCAGTGTTGATTTCACCTGAAGTACTAAACAAGTGGAACCAAAGACAACTTGTTCAGTGGGGACATGTCCAAAATTTGAGGCTGAGTTGACTGACTAACAGCATTCATTCCTATTTTCATCCTGGCGACCAGATTGTTAACCTACATAACTAGTGTCAATTAGTTCTAGCTAAAATTGTTATTTTAACTAAATTGACCACCTGATCAAAATATTGCTTATTCTTGTAAACTCTACCTCATTATCAATGTCCCTTAATTGAGTGTCACCCAACGTGAGGAAACATTCTAAAGATACCTGAGAAATCTTAGAAATAAAAATATTGTAGACATTTTACTGATGATAAAAGAACTCTGGGTAAACCATCACAGTGTATTAAGTTGTTACTGTGTGTTATATTGGTATAACTTACTAAAATTAGGAAGCAAAAGCATAATTATTTAATAATACAACAACATTGTATACGCTACATATTAACAATTGCAGCATTACATAATATTCAGGATATATATTTTAGGTTTAGATTGTTTACAATCTAAACAATTAATTAAGTCATATTTTCTAATCTCACTATTACATAAAGGACACGGCGTGCATATCTGTGTCTGTGTGACCAATATAATAAATACACTACGTCACTATCTATTAAATGGTACTACAAACAAAAATCTATAAAAGATTCCCACTTTGATATTTTAAATTTAGATAATTATAAAAATAACTACGATACGAACAACAAGCCTTTGTTTGTCACAGAAATAAATATTAAGAGCTCTTCGTATAACAAGAACCCGACTTTCACTAGGACTAAACCCGAAGATTTGATTATATTTTTTATTGTCATAATTTTTAAATATAGCTTTAAGAAATGGAGTTTAAAATTTGTTATTTTGTCAATAAACGGTACCACATTTAATAGATAAAAAAATTACTGTTTGTGTCAACTAGATCCGAACACTTTTCCTCTGTAGTGTGTGTGTGGTTTCTTATAGCAAAGCCACATCGGGCTCTCTGTTAAGCCCTCCGAGGGGAATTGAACCCCTGATTTTAGCGTTATAAATCCGTAGATATACTTCTGTACTAGCGGGGAGCTTTCTATAGAACTTCTCGAAAACAGAAACTTTTTTTCTAGAAAATGTTCGCTTTTTCTAAATTTTTCAGTACAATCTAACCGAAAATAGCTTAGTATTTACTAACACCAATTACTAAGCCTCTTACAGATTGTGCAGTGACGACAATGTAACTTACTTTTTAATAATATTATGATTCCATTTTATTCTTGTCTTTCACAGTTTTAATTGGTTGTAAGCATAACAATATTGGTGAATCAAATGTTGTAAGAAAATAACGTCAGGAAAATGGAAAGTGAATAACAGAAATATAAAACTGATAAGTGAAGGCTAACAATGGGAAAAGTCAGACGGTGTTACAATAACACTAATATAAAATAATATTTCTCCTTTAAAATTAGTTACGAAATTGTTGGTTTGTTTGACGTTTCATGGCGCATAGCATGTAGGCTATCTGCGCTTAAGAAATTGTACCTAGAATGGAAATAATGGTTCGTTTATCGTTATCACGTGTATAACAATTTTTTGGTGTATTTCTCGGATATACAGTAAAACCTGTTTAAGGCAGAATCACACGGGACCGAGTAAAATTTCCAGCTTAATCAAGTTATATTTATCAGAATAAGAACAGAAATAGACAATCAAAATAAACGTAAGTATATGAAATCTTAATTAAATGTATTTGAAGAAAGTGTCAAATTTCAATTGTTTAGTTTTTTAACGGATTTTCTCATGCGGTTAAAAGAGAACGCGAATTCTACGGCCTTTTCACGAAGTTCATTTTCCACTTCATTTTTGCAAACAATTTTATAGCGTTAATATAACTTTACACTTGCGATGAAGTAGGAATTTCTATTTCTTCACTATCTTTTCCATTATGTTCGTTTTATGAATCTCTTACACTGTCACCATCTTGAGATTCTATTATAGATTTTAAATTAATTTCATCAGTTTCTGTGAAAACATTCTTGTCAACGTTCACAAAACTTTCCACGTTCACAGAATCATCTACAGTACATCAGTCAGAGTTTGGATTTTACAAGAATTGTCATAACAAATAATTTTTAAAAAATGAGGGTATTAAGTAAATTGTTCCTAAATTTTAAAATCAGGGAAGATAATAATCTATTTCTCGTGTGAATTATGTAAAGAGTAGAATTTTTCCCTTAAAAAACAAATATATTTCTACAAATCATGAATTTAATTTAACTGCAAAAATAATTATTTTTACTTTTACCTATAAAAAGAAACTCATACTTTCTATAGTTTTCCATCACCAAATGGCCCAGTATGGCGAGGTGGTTAAGGCACTCGACTCGTAATTCGAGAGTCGAGGGTTCAAATCCCCGTTACACCAAACATGCTCACCCTTTCAGTCGTGGAGCGTTATTATGTTATAATCAATCCCACTATTCGTTGGTAAAAGAGTAGTCCAAGAGTTGGCGGTGAGGGTTGATGACTGCCTTCTCTCTATTCTTACACTGCGAAATTAGGGACGGCTAACGCAGATAGCCATCGTGTAGCTTTGTGCGAATTTAAAAAAAAACCCATTAAATGTTCAATTTAAGCTAACCTTAATTTTCTATATCATTATGTATTACCTTGGGTGGAAGTTAGGTGAACTTCCTCTTTTACATATACGCATATTTTCATAAACAGATTATTTCTAATTTGTAATAATGAATTATTAATCACAGTACGAGTTTCCAATGAAAACTGCATTGAAAACGCAGTTCAAAATGGCACATCTTTCTGAAATATACCTTGGTATTTACATTATTATAATTTACCATCTACACTTCATATTGATAGCATTTTGGGAATTCCCTCCACAGTTTACCTCAGCCCCCCCCCCCCCAACGAAAATATCCTGGCGCCGTTACTGATGAGAATGGACTCAAACACCTAAATCATCAATTTTATGAAGCATATTAAGCTAAAATTGAAACTTATCTGCATAAATAACCGTTAATTTGTTATCGAACAACCAAAACCAAATTATGAATTTGGACGAAACGAGCAGTCCGCTTCGCTTCTTCTTTGTGGGTATTTGAATGATTGTTAATTTTTCAATATCCAAGAGGGTCAGGTGCACAAGATTTCACGAGTAGTCCGATCGAAAACTGTGTCAAGAATCAATTTTGCCGTCTAAAAATACCCAAGCAATTGACTCATGTGCAAAATATACCACTCTGGTGAAAGAAAAAAAAAAACCTTAATTTTTAAATAATGGAAAGAAAAGTAGTCAATAAATTTCGAAACACATATCTTTACGATGTACAGTTTTAGGTTTTGGATATATTTGAAAGCATGTTTTTCTGGTTAAGATGAAGATGAAAGCGAATTCAATCATCTATTGTAACAGACTCATTAGTGAAACAATATCTTCTATTCTCGCCTTACTCGCATTTTATAACGGATACACAATACTTTTCAGATCGTTCCTTTAACTTGTATAAAATTATAGATATTCAGTCGCACTAACATTACTGGCGTAAGAGACTCCCTCTATCTGAAAACAATGACAAGGCACAAATTAACAAACAATAATAACAAAAACAAACAAAAAATGTAGCTCACAACGATTCTCTACTGTAGTGAATAACGGTTATTCGGCAGAACACGTTCATATTCTATCAACACAATTTTATGAATTTTCTATTTTGTTTTATCCCCACACCACCCCTTAATAGATTTAATGGGATATATGTGATATAGCCTCAGATTTAAAAATCAGCGCAATGGATGTTGATAATGATGTGGATAATAATTTATTGCAACAGTTCAGTTGTCTAAATACAACTGATCGTGATGTTTTAATTTCTCAGCTTCAGAAAATACTAGGTAATCAGCTGAACTCGGCAGGTTGTGCTTTCTTCCTGGATATGAATAACTGGTGAGTTAAAAGTTTATAATTTCAACTGCAAAAACAAAGTGTAATAATCTGATATGAAGGTTCGAACGTTAGCTTCATAATTTCGTATTGTTTTAGTTACTATTAAAAATATAAGTGAGAAAGACTTGAGAGTTTTTTACTGAGCTAGTAAGGTTTTTATTAAATAATAAAATTTGAGGTCGTTAAACTTTCCCAAATTTTGTTAGAAAAAGTTTTAAAAAGTGAAATATGGAATCTTGAAATACAAAAGTAAGTTAAACAGTAAATGTGGGAAAATATAATCTGATTTATGTAACAAAAACTAACAGGGGATAAGTCATATTATGGTGTAGTATTTTTTTAATTCTGAGGCCTTAAAGACTTGAGGTCAACATGCAATTCAATGAAAACAAAATCAACTTTGGACTGCCTAGTGAGGCTGAAATTAAAGATTACGTTTTTCTTATAATTTATACACAATATAAGCTTAGCTTTGACTTTTAGAGCAGCAGAGTCTAATAACTTCATTTGACTGTTATTTGCTAAGGCGTAGGTTATTTATATGTTATTTCCACAAATAACTGTTAGGGATGTTATTATATTTAACTGTTCAGAGTTAGTTACCTGCAATGGGGTAGAGGATTTATTGTTGTTCATCCACTGTAATATAAAGTGAGGAAGATATACGATGCTCCAAGTCTCCATTACAGAAGATGACACTCCAATGGGAGCTAGTGAAAAATTGTCTTGTTCCAAAGCTCATGTTAGTAAAATGTTAACTTTTTAGTTGTAGTAGGGTACATGTCATATGTTTACTTTAAATCGTATCTGCATCTAGTCTCTAGAGACCACATGCTTGTATCTTTTTCCTAAACTTCCAAATGAGTCATTTCTGTATTTCTGAAATTAAACTGCTCTTCTGACTTACAGTTTACAATGTCTTTTTTGCTTCTGTATGCAATACAAAAACAGAATACTCCTTGATACGAGCAACTAAACTGTTATCACATTGTATAATGAACTATAAACACACACAAGTAAATTTTAAGTTTAATCTTTCTGTGTTCCCCACAAAGTAAATCTCTGGACAGTCTTATTCCTCCTAACAACCAGTCAAAGCCACAATATGTTGGTGTACTGACCGATATCTGATCTAATTTGTGTGATCTAAATCCATTTTATTACTATGCACCTTTACAAACCCTGAACTTGCATTATCTTCTTTGTCATAATTCAGTCTTTTTTTTTTTTTTTTGTCTTTCTTTGTTTTTTGAATTCTGCCCCAAATGTGTTATTTTATTCTATGATTTTAAATTTTTCTCAGAACTTTTTCCATTTAATCCTCAAGTAACAATTGATCTTTTCAAATTAGTGTATTATGTTTTTGTAAACTTTCATAAAAGCTGTAATTATGCCTACTGTTCAGATATACCAAATCTTAGCATTTCTTTACTCTTCTAAGTTGTTTCACAGCAATTATTTTAAGATTATTTGTGTAAATGATCTTTATTACCATTTTACTTACCCAAACAAATATGTATTTGATTAAATTGTTTATATTTACAGATTAAATGCTAATAGAACTAAGCAACTAACTTGATTAATCTGTATAATAAATGACTTTTGTGCTTCAATTAACAGCATGTGAAATAATTGATCAATAAACTGTCATTTAATATCTTTGATTATCCCAACTATCAACAAATAGCCACTATTATCTCTAATTGTTGTTGTTATTGATTTATTTGAGGTGCAACATAATAGACTAATGTCATGACTTGAAATAACAAGTACTAATTGTAATTAGTGTTTCTGATTATCCCAGGTTTTATTATTACAGCTTTCCATATATTGTGTGAGAGTACTTGATTTTCTGAATGTTATCACTTTAAAAACCATGTCACTGATTTGTAAAATTTCACTTATCTTAATATAACATGATGTGAGGCATTGTCAGGTGGTTATAGTACTCGACTCCTAATCTGAGGGTTGCGAGTTCGAATCCCTGTTGCACCAAACCTGCTTGCTCTTTCAGTTGTGGGGGTATAATAATGGGATAATCAATCACACTACTGGTTGGTAAAAGAGTAGCTCAAGAGTTGACAGTAGGTGGTGATGACCAGCTGCCTTCCCTCTGGTGTTACACTGCTAAATTAGGGATGGCTAGTGCAGATAGCTCTTGAACAACTTTATATGAAATTAAAAAAAAACAACAATGTTTGGGGGCAATAATGTATCTATTGGTCCATCTAGACCAGTGGTTCCCAACCTTTTTCATGCCCTGCACCCCTAAAAAATTTTAACATATTCTCGCACCCCTCACAGTAATTATTCATTTAAGAATAAAGGTGAAGGTGGCCAAAACATAGGTTATCTTGCACCCCTGGTTGGGAACCACTGATCTAGACTGACCTATACTGTTAAATAAATAACTCTTAAAAACCAGTTTTTATTCATTTTTATTTCTTAAATTCACTTAACTTGCTGCCTGTACAATATATGAAGACAGTTCATTCTGAAGACTAACTAATGTCTTAGCTGAAGATAATTCTTGCACTGTAAAAATGTTGGTCTGTGTCCTTTAGTCCTACCATTATAACCATTAAGTTCAAGAAAAATTTGATTTCTCAATACTGTCAATTTTCTTATCTTTAAACCCCTCGGTTAGATAACCTCTAATTCTTTTTTTCAAGAGAAAAACATTTTGGAAATCGTGTATATAACAACTTCTCCACCCAAGGCACCTTTCTGATAGCCTTCCTCTGAACTTTTTAACACTTCAAATCTCTATCGAAGGTTAGGATCCCAAGACGGACACTGTATTACTGAAATATAGCAAGCAGTATTTACATGCAACCTAGACTACTACTGCAGGTTTATCTCTGGTATTAAAGTACGTTCCTACAAACTAATTCGTGCTTACATTTTACTTGTAGTATTTCCCGAATACAAGTGAATTATTACTTTCAGTACAAATAATATTTGCATTTATTACATGGAAGGCATTTTACAAACTTCATATATTTGTAGTCCTTGTGAATGTGTGTATTATGAACAGTTTCCTTCTTGCAAGGATATCTTTGCAAAGTCTGTTTCACATTGGATGAGATTTCTTTAAACTTCGATCTATGTGTATATGTATCATGAACAAGTGTTTCTGTAATTATGTACATTTCCAAGTTCTAATGCAGCTAAGCCTATTGCATTATGTACACTGTTTCATAAACAACTGTCTATTTAAACTACAACAAGTATTTATTTTCTAGATGTTTCCTGTGCTTATCTTGCTTGACAGCTACCTCGGTTTATGATGTTTATAGCATGGCTTCAATGGTTGGCATCATTTATTATACTTAACCTAACACTTTATTATGTAGAGAGAATTTGTTTTGGATGTTCTTGGGGAACAGAACAATATATTTGAGAATTATTTATTATCGTTATGTGTGTTTTTAATACAATATATGAATTTCAACTAGCTAGGTCAGTCCTAGCTTAATATTTACCAAGTTAACAGTACGGAATGTGTATAATGGTAAAACAAAACCAATAGGCTTATAACAAAATAAGCTGTAAACAACCAGTGTGATACAATGTTACTAACAAGTATGATACAGTTTTTTGTATGTTTTTTTTAAATTTTTGTAGTCTTGTAATGTATCATGCTTTTCAAACTTGGAGAAAGTTTGCCTTGAGAATATTATGATTTGAATATACCATTTATATATACTTACCATATTTAAATATTAATTGTGTAATTTGGGTTTTGAGGTTGTACATCATATGGGGAAAATAAGTCCTACAAAGGATTTTTTTCTAGAAATAGTTGATATAATTAGGATTCATGAACATGTAGCAAACAGAATTATCTGAACCTTTGTAAAGCAGTGAAATTAACAAACTCTACCAATCAATCACTCCATTAATGGGTTGCATTTGCTTGATCAATTAATAAATTCTTCCTCTGCCATGATCTGTACAAGTTTTTATGGGTGCTTTAAGTGGGGTTGCTCCCCCCACTGGTATAGCAATGTGTCTACGGATTTACAACACTAAAATCAGGGATTTGATTCCCCTCGGTGGGCTCAGCAGATAGCCTTAGCAACTCTGCCATAACAAAGGTAGGATAAGTGTGATTGGGAATGAAATCCAAGATCCTTGAACCTTTGGCCCCTCTCTTTCTAAATCTGTTTCAAAAGAATAAGAGGTTAAAATGTAATAATTGAAAACCCCAATTTAGATTAGTTGGTTTATTTTTGTGACAATCTTTATAATCAGAATTTAGTTAATTGGTTCTTAAAATAATCAAAACACTAATTTTGATTAGTTTAAGTGACACTGGTCATGGATAGCAACTTGCATATCTTAGCTGATTACATTATCAACTTCCACTCCTATGGTGGTCAGAATTCTTGAAGGTCTTTGTATACAGTAATATATGAAAAGACAAGTTCATACTTAGTTATTCAACCTATCCATTGAAGTCTCAAACACTTTTTTAGCAAATGCAGACGTGCAGAATATTACATCGTTCCTTTTACGTATTTCTTTATTTCTACTTCTTATATTATGTACTTACTGGAATTAAACTTTTTTCCCTTTCTCTTATAAATAGGAATCTTCAGGCAGCTGCTTGTTCATTTTTTGACATAGATGCACCAGTAGATAAATTACCTTCAATGTCCTTTGTAAGAGATGTCACTATTGGGGAAGGAGAGGCTGTGCCTCCCAGCACTATGTTTATAAAAACTTGGAGAATTCAAAACTCTGGTATTGTATAAACTGTCTAAATTGTTTGTTTATTTTCTACTTTACAGAATATTAAATAGATTTTATCATTTTTAGTATATTGTTTGTTTTAATCAACAAGGTGGTATGTACATGTAATTCTTATTCAAAGTTAAGTTATCAGCTAATTTAACATTTATTTCTGATGATTCTTGTGTTCCATTATATCTAGGTTGATATTTATCAAATTACTTTGATCTCGTTGACGTCCGTATAAATAAAGGAATAAATAACTTTAGCTTTTGCACATGTGTATGTTTGACATTTTAAATGTAGACCTGCCATTGTCGGGGGATTAGGGTGCTCGACTTGTAATCTCAGGGTTGGGAGTTTAAATCCCCCATCACACCAAACTTTTTTGCTCTTTCAGCTTGAGGGGTATTCATAATGTTACAGTCAATCCCACTATTTCTTGGCAAAAGTTAGTATATTTCAAGAGATGAGAGTGAGTGGTGATGACTAGCTGCTTTTGCACTGCTAAATTAGGGATGGCTAGCACAGATAACCCATGTGTGGCTTTACACAAAATTCAAAAGACAATTATTTGTTCCTGAGTATAGAATATACTGTTCATTTTAATGATTTTGTGATGCAAAGTTTATTGACTAAATATTGCACTTCATGATTATACCCCTACCAGCCATCATATAACTGTAACAAGGTACAATATTGAACAAAAGTTCAGTGTAGTAAATTGCAATCAATTTTACAAAGTTTGGACTAAACTTTTATTATATTAGAACTACTTGTAAACATTATGTTCTTGAAATGTGCAACATGTTGATACATTAAAATTAACACTGTGTTGATGCTCTATAAATTTCAGTTTTAATGAATTGAATGTGATAGTGCCTTGTAACCATTAACTTGCACATTTGAACGAGTTTATTACTTCTTTTGCTTAAGTTTCACATTTTGTGTATTAAAATATTAAAAATCTTTTTCACTAAAGAATATTTACTGTACAAATTTTTTAGCAATTAAAAAAAAAAACTCATATCAATAATATACCTGTGCAAGTTGCCATTTTTTCATGGTCTAATGGTTAAGGCATTCAACTTCTGATTTGAAGGTTGCAGATTTGAAGCATTGACAATGAATGTGCCAGTTTCTTTTTTTGGCTGTGAGGGCAGTATGGTGTGGTGGTCAATTCCACTGTTTGTTAGTTGGCAGTAAATGGTGTCGATTTTTTTTTTTCTAACCCTCTAGCCCATCTCTTAAGTTAGGGATGGCTAGTGCAAATACCCCTTGTGTAGTTCAATGTGAAATTTATAATGAATTGAATCCATAAGTATTTTGAGTGAATTAGATTAATTTATTATCTCCTGTTTGAGTTTCTGTGATTTAAAATTTAAATGGGTTGAAAAATCAAACTTATTTTACTTTTTAATTCTTTCAGTCTAGTCCAGTTAAGTCGAGTTTTGTTTACAGTACATTTAGTTTAACAAGGACTCTTCTTATCTTTACACAATTTGTGCGTGAACATGACAATAGTTGGATATGGAATGTGACTTGCTTGACTGGTGTTTAGTTTTGATCAATATTTAGTATTGATATTTAATCAGCTTTTTAAACTAGATCATCCACTTTACAAGTATGTCCACACTTGTTACATGTAAACATAACGTAAAAATCAAATGAATCATTTATTATTATTTTCTATTTAGACCATTCCATGTAATTCAGTGAAAAGTTAACTTTTTTTTTATAATTTACCACTTAATGGTCCAACTAAATATACTTACTAATAAGTAAAAATTGAAATCTAGCATCGTCATCATGTGAAAAAAAAAAAAAAAAAGGCTTAATATACCTGCATAATATTTATAGACAAATTACTGTTTACCTGCTAGTTTATATAACTAATGTTTTTGTTTTGAATAACCATAATTGTATATAAAACAATTATGTGAAGTGAAATCTGTACAAATACAGTTGGGGTAAGGAATTATTTAACCCTGCATTAGTCATCTAGGGTCTCTGCAAATTCCTAATATTTTATAAACATTGTTGCCAACAGATGGGAGTACATACACAATTTATTTTCAGTATTCAATTAGTCTTGTTTTAAATTGTTACACTAAGTGGTTAAAAACAATACTGTTTTATTTATTAATTAATAACTAAATAAAGATTTTGTTTTTGTTTCCAAAATTATGGTTTATTATTATTTAAATATCTTTTATTTTCTTATGATGAGGTCTACTTGAACCCTAGAAGGGTGACCTATAGTAAATATTTATAAAAGATTATAACAGGATTAATAATGGGTTACATACAAATTGTAAGTATTATTTTGTTTAATTTATGAAGACAAGATGTTCATGTTAGTACTAAACAAATTAGGAATTATTATATCGTAAATTATCTATTTTTAGAAAAGTATTGCTAGTTTCATAACGTGTGATTTGAAATTTAACGTGGTGTTACATCTTGAACGTTTTGATGCCAAACCAGTATATGAAATAAGATTTTTATTTACGTGGTAACAGGAAATGAACCATGGCCATCTGGATGTCATCTTAAGTTTACCAGTGGTCATCACTTGGGCTTTCAAGACCGAGCTAAAGTTGAACCCTTGCAACCTACAGAAGCAGCAGATGTGTCCATAGAAATGATGAGTCCAGATAAGCCAGGCATTTACCAAGGCCAATGGAGAATGAGTACAGCAACTGGACAGTATTTTGGAGGTAGGCACACGAAGCTATTGTGAAATGACAATGTAGTTTTCCATTTTATTGTTTTGTTCCCTGTTGTCATTCATATAAAGTTTGCATGCTAAATCTTTTGATATACCTCTCATTTCCTTCCCTTTCTCACTAGTCTTCCCATTCAACATGTACTTATTTCTGAGGTATTTAAATAGTTATTTGTTCACATTTTACTTTTAAATTTAATGAGAGTAAATTAATCCTATATCTTAGAAACTGAAGTTTTATAAAATGAAATGACCACTAAAGGTATCTATGGAAAATGATAAAAAAAAAAAAACAATGAAGAAATGCATGATTTTCTTCAAAATTTTTAACGTAATTATGAGTATTTTTAGTGTAGTTTTTCTGTTATTTATTACAGTGATTTATATTTTTTTGAGTTTGTTAGCTTGTATGCATGAGCTATGTCAAGTCCCTTTGTATATAGTTTGGTTGGAATATTGCCTAAATATATAAACTGGCTTAAAAACTTTCATTTTTATTGAAGGTATTAAAAATATCTAAACTTAACAATTGATGACCCAGCTGCGAGTTGCGTCCAACTCCAAGACTTTTTATCTGGGACATCTACTCCTTACTAACCATGTTAAATTTATGCATGACAAAAATTAACTCCAAAATAAATTGTATTTGGAAAATCTATTGTATTAAGACATAAATGTAAATAACATATATTACAGTAATCTGTAATGTTTTTCATGAACTGTAATTCATCCTCTCTTAGTTAAAATTCTCTACTGGTTGGATGTTGGTTAAAACTAAAATTCAAACCTTGATTCTGAAAGAAGGGACACTTGTAAACTTGCTTTGCTTGTATTACGTGTAAAACTGCTAATACAACGAAACTTGTCTGAGGCGGAATTGCACGGCACCAGGTAAAATTTCTGGCTTAGACGGTGAACATGTATTTCCTTTTATTATATAATTTTTGAGTAGAACGTTATACTTACTTGACTCAAGGGAAATAAGATGTCTGTGATTTTTAAAGTTGTTACACTGTCTGTGCTATATTTATTATAATTAGAACAAAAATAGACGTTCAAAATACAAGTAAGTACACAAAATCTTAAATTTATTTGAAGGAAGTGTCCAGTTTCAACTGTTTAGTTTTTTCAGTGGGCTTTTTCATCTGGTTAAGAGTGCCAATTCTATGGCCTTTTCATGAAGTTCATTTTCCTCCTTTATTTTTTACATACAATTTGGTAGCATTAATATAACTTGGCACTTGTGATGAAGTAGGAATTTCCATTTCTTCACTATATTTTCCATTTTGTTCATCTTCTGAATGTCTAACACTGTTACCATCTTGTGATTATCTTACAGATTTTAAATCAATCTCATCAGTTTGTTAAAACAATGTTTGCAAAACTTTCCATATTCTCAGAATCATCTGCATCAATCTTCTCAGAGCTTGAATTTCACTAGAATTGTCATAACAAACAACTATTCCACAATCTCTGCCATTATCAAGAATAAATCCACAGTTTCAAAAGCACTTTAGTGTGCATTCATCTTTTACGTATTTGATTGAATGACTTAAAAATGTAATATCATTGGACATGTCAGTTTTCATTGTCATTTCAGATGCTCTCTTACAGTGATCCATGTTTTCAATAATATGGTGAAGTATCAATTTTCTATGTTTCAATTTTATACACTGTATAATTCCATTATTTAGTTGCTGTTGAACTGAAGTTTTACGTGGAGATAAGAAAGATTAAACAAACATTTGAAGGTTGAACTTTTGGGTGAACAAGTAGAATATTCCTATTTTCTTGTTCCATTCTTTAGTTTAATTTAACTGTAAAAATAATGACAGCATAAGAAAGTAACAGAATATACTTAACCAATACTTACTGTAACAAAGTGTCCATAAATTTATTGATATTGACACAACTTATTAATTAAACAATAATTTATCAATATTTAAAGAAATTATTCATGTTATGTAAATGTTTTGTAAACGACAACATGCCGTGTTGTGTTTAAATTTCCATATCTATTATTTACATTTCCATATTTATATTATTGTTTCAAAGTTTAAACCAGTTAAAAAATATGTTGTTATTCATTTAAAATAACATTCAGAAATTTCTAGAATTAGGTAGATCAATATTTGACTATAAACAGAAATGTATGGCGGCCTAGTGTCTAGACGTTGAGTCTCGTGCAAGAACGGACATGCGCGTATTGCTCTGGAGTTCTGGAGAAGTTATGCGATTGTTCGAGAAGAGGCCTACTAATATATAAACAGACGGAGACACGAGAAATAGTGAAGAGTCATTAGTTTTTATTCGAAGACAAGAAGAGTCAGTCATTCGTTTGAGAAAGTTTAAGTGTTTGCTGTGATTTTATTCAACTTGGATTTGTGACCAGAGCTAGATCTACAGAAACTGTGATTTTGTTTCGTCAATCTTTGCGATTCATTTGAATTACTGGTTGTGCTGAGAGTCAACACGTACAGGACTGTTTAGGGGAGACTGAAGTGGAAAACGAGAAGTTTAAACATTCATCGAAAACGCCGTAAAAAGAACTTCATCATTCTCCATTCAAACCTCGAAAATTTCTTCGTGGGACCAAATTCACACCCTAGACTGGAATTTTGGATTTCTAATCTGGACTTTTGGACTTTCATTCTAGATCATATTATTAGATACAGGCCAGTACCATTTTGTATTGTAATTAATTTTGAAGGTTTAAACTGAATATCTGTCATTGTTGTTATGTAATTTATGTTATATCTGTTACATATATAATAGCTTATTGTAATAAATTATACAAGCTGTTATCTGTGTCTTTCTGTTGCATTCAGTCTACATAAAACATAAAAAAAACGTAACATTCATTAAATAAAAAAATTAACACTTGATCAAAAACTTTTTTTTTTGCCTTGCTCAGATTCTAATCCTTCTTGTTGATAGATGAAGTGGGAGAAAGATAGCTTTCTGTTGGCATTATGCAGGTTCTACTGTGTAGAGGGCTTTTTATAAAACAAATTTTAAGATAATGCTGCAAAATTTTGAAATTTCTGGTTTGTACAGGTTTCTGCCCAATGCAGTTTCTGGCCTACGGGTTTTACTGTATATTGATAGCTTCACGTGAACTTCTTAATTTTGAAGTTTCAGTTTAATATTAAACAAAACATTGTTTAACTACATAATTTTGGACTTTTTCTTGCAGAAGTGATTTGGGTTATAGTTACAGTAGCAGAGGGAGGAATACTCAGTCTAACCCAACAAATGGATGCATTCTGTCATCTCGGTCAGGCTTCGTGGAGTGTTCCAATTCCAACCAATCCATTCTCTTGTATGTAATTTTCTGTTATGTGATTAGTGTATATACATCTGCTTTTATAATATGAAAGTGTATGTTTAAGGACACAAAGATCTTTTGTTCTTTAACTTTATCTGAACAATTAGCATAACTTGTTTCTCTAGATCTCCTTTCTATTGCTGTTTTTGTAATATATTTAGTGACATACCTAACTTGTTAAAAAAATTTTTTTCTAAAATCCTGGACATGTTTGGAAGCACCTGTCTGGTTTCTGGATGTAAGCAACTTGATTTGGATAGCAAAGGTGGATTTAAGACTGCTTTCATTCCACAAGAAAGACTTTATAAAAATCGTACT
The DNA here is from genome assembly GCA_011833715.1 of Carcinoscorpius rotundicauda. Classification (NCBI taxonomy): domain Eukaryota; kingdom Metazoa; phylum Arthropoda; class Merostomata; order Xiphosura; family Limulidae; genus Carcinoscorpius; species Carcinoscorpius rotundicauda. Next base: position 179,807,915 of record CM022391.1, on the reverse strand, counting down.
TCATACTTTACAGTTTGTATCTCGCTGAAGGCTGCAGTCAAACATTTTTTTTCATCTGTGTAGGTGATGTGACTATTTGTTGCAGCTGAGACTAGTATTTCAAGATGCTTCACGTTGAAGTCTGGGAAGTGCAGACTTGTGCAGGATGAAATTCAATTTCTTGAACGAATAGTTAATGGACTCTGAGTGATTGTTATTGTACTCCTGGTCACAGTAGTTCACGACTGGTTCTTAACTTCTAATAAATGTGAAATTTGTGATTTATTGTAATATTTTAGTGAGTTTATGGACAAAAATAGCTACACACTTCTTTACCACTGAGTAAGTTTTAATGTATGCTTTCTATGGATATTGAAATATGAAGAGGGAGGTATATTCCGTCCTTGAATTGTGCCATGTTGAACATTGGTTCTGTCTTACCTTTTGTTATTATTGACCATTAATCTTTCGTGCTGATTTCAGTGGTAGTGAGATTGACGCAGTGTTGTCAGTATGTGAAGGTATAGAAGTAACTGATCTGGTATGGAATATTGGTTTCTCCTACAAGTGACTGTATTAGTGAAGGATAGCCTGAGCAGTAGGGTTAAATAGTTTTGAATAACTCCATTCTTTTACAAAATGTGTTATTTGTTTTGCTATTTCACTCCATTATATAAATATAAAAATATCTGGCTATGGGAACACTTGTCCTATGACCATATGATATGTGTATGCTTTACTGTAAATGTAGGGTGACACACTATACTGTAATATGAACTAAGATGTAGTAACCAAAATGTGAAGCAACTAGTGAATTTCTGAGCTCTAAGGCAAGAAATACATATAGGTTTTGGATATTGGTAGAATCGGAGTGTGTTACATGCATGTTATGTAATGAAATTTGCTGACTCGTAAAATGTTGGCATGGGCTGGTGTAGTGGAGAGTCTTTATTTACAACTGTAACTGTGTGGGCCTTGTACCGTTTGAATCTGTGTGAGGGAGATCTTTACTGGTATTCGAGACTGTGTTGTCGAGGTGAGTGTATTCTCCATGACTTCGTGAATAAAGGAAGGCATTGTACAATGTTGTACCAATCCAGAAAACATTCTCCAGGATTGGTTTTGATATTTAACCTTATTGCTTGCCAGACAATTTAACTTGTGTTTATTGACAAGTTTTCAATCCTGATATGTTGATGGTTCCATAATTCTCTTGGACCACCTGGTAGTCTGAAAGACTTCATTCCAATCTGCCAGCAATGAAGTAACATTGCAAGTGCTGGTGTATAGTTCAAGTGTTTGTCTGATCAAAGTAAAACACTGAGACTTAGCTAATTAGTCATGGGGCTTAACAAATCTGTTGAACCCCATTGTTTCTATCGGGAGTTGTGCAGCAGTGCTCATGTTGAAGTTGATCGAGTTTCTAATTTTTCCCTTTTCATATTTGTATCCAAGTACTTTCAGTTTTTTGGTACCAGTCTGTGTGTATTTATGACGTTTTTTTGTTAACTGGATATTTAAATGTCTTGAACATGTGCTTATTCTTTTACACGTGCTAAAAGTTAAGTTTCAAGGTGGAACATGCGTATTTTATGTGAACCTGTAGAAAGTTTTTGCTTGTTCAAATAATCAAGGTAGCATCTACTACCAACAAGCTTGAAGTGTTAGAATTCAATGTACTCTAGTACCACATTAAGTAAAGATTTTGTTGACATCTAAAAGTGGGATATCGCTGGCCTAAATTGTCTTTTATCAATTGCTTCCATTTCTCTCTCTTCTTGACCTTCCAATAACTCGTGTCCATTCTGATGTTGATGAAAGTTCCAACATGAATTTTATGCTAGCCAGTAAGTAAAATGCACTGTGTCACTGGTATTTGTTCACCTTTGTTCTTTCTATGGTGTCATCATCTGACTTATTCTCTACATGACATTTCCAAACTTGTATTCTGTAGATACATTAGACTTGGATGATGGTGTGCTTGAATACCACAATTTAAATATGTAATATAAGATATCAGTTTTGTATTTGGGTGTTTACAGTTTGATTTTACACCATTATTAGCATGTGGAAATGTTTTGTCACCATTACATGAGGTAGTAAGTATATAGAAAATGGATTTTTATCCTACGAAATGCATTTCTTTAATATATAGGTTTTTCGCAACTAAAGTTCAGTGTGTAGATTATGTAAGGATTTAAATATAACAAGTGTTGATATATAAAAGTTATTCTTGGGCATCAACCTAGAGTTTTTTCGAGAAGAAACAAATAACATTAGAAGTATTTCTTGCATAATATGGAACTATTTGAGGTAATGTTCCAGTGATGTGTTGGAAAAAGGAGTTGCTCTGCTTTAGCTGGAGAGAAATTTTACTGTGATCCTACATGGAACATTGTTATTCTCTTTGAAACTATCTTAGTTTTTCAGTGGATGATAATATAGGTCAAAGGTTATGTCACTGTTAAATTATTGTAATTTAATAGCACTTGCATTCTTCTCGGAAGTAATAAATTTATACTATGTTGAGTAAGTGTGATTGATAAGTTCAGACCTGTTTATTTGTAGTTAGAATATTTATTTTCAAGTGTTTTTGTGTTTAAAAGCACTTGATGTTTCAATATAAAATCCAAAATGTTTATAGTACTGAAACTGAACTAAAGTAGGCTTTTGTAACTTCTCTAGTCTCGTCATCTCAACTTCCCATAGATAGGGAATCTTTTCCAGCACACCTCGACGAGCATTCAGTCAATTCTTCTAGTTTGGCGTCGTCCCCAACAAAATTCATGTGCAGCTTCTCGGCCAGTCTCCCATCATCCCCTGTCAGAACTGCGTTACTTCAAGTAGGTCGCTTTGCTTTTGTTCAATTTGAATTACGTTATTGTTTTAATACAGCTTGCAACTGCAAAATATATACGTTAAAAAAATTTACAAAAATATTGTTTACTTAAATGTATTTTCACAATGTTTGATTTGCGTACTAGATACTCCTAATGTACTTGATACAGTAAGTTGAATATTGTTTTACGAGTGTATTCATTACCACATGCACAGTATCATTTATAATACTTTTAAAAACCCACCTGGATAATAGTCATTGTTACACCACTGTTAATGGTATAAAGAAAGTTTTTATCAGTCTTCTTCATGACTCAATTCTTGGACCCCTCTTGGTCGTTATTTGTGTAATGTATTTATTTTTAATACATCCAAGCAACACTTTTGGTATTGTGAACTATATATTCTCTGTAACCTGACTTCCTAACAAGAATTGCCTGGTTCTACAGGGTGGTCGCTAGAAAAGCGGAAAATTTGTCAAACAGCTATTTACTTTTACAAAGTTTTTTTTAAAGGCATATGTTACATTACACTCATAGATGCTCAAAATTATTAAAATCGTGCATTTTATTCATGATGTAAAGAAATCAAAATAGAAATGAGTAAGCTCGCATTTTATTCATGATCTCATCTGACCCTCAAATTTTCCGCTTTTCTAGCGACCACCCTGTATATATTAGTAAGTCTCGATACATTGTTATATCTAGAGAACTGGTAAATGTAGATTTCACTATTTTTAATGAATTTTCTCTGTCCAGATTCACTTGATGAAAGTTCTGGGAGACATTATTCAATAACAAAGAAATCTTGACTAGGATGAACACTGTAATAACTTCTAAGCTTGTGAGATTGTTCTATGTTGTGATGAGGCATAGGAGGTTTCCAAGACTTAATGTCCTGTCAGATCTATTATGTCACTTTAGTTAGGCAAATCACTTCTTGTTTAATATGCTTCACTTTGAGATGAGACAGTAGCAGGTTTTAAGGCTCATACTAAACCTTCCTCACTGCACATCTGTTTCTAACATATTCAAGGAATGTGGTCTCACAATTTACCAGGCCTTTGTCATCTCTGTTTCTGAAAGTGTCAGCATTTTGTAATCCCAATCTTAGCTTGTTAATTTTTTCCAGTGAAAGAATTCATTCCTTAAGTCACTACAATCTGTTTTACTGTCTGTGAAGAACTTGTGTTAAGTGTTTTTATTAGTTTGTTCTTGTCATTTTAAATAATTTAAGTTTAGATTATTGCTATACACACAGTTTAAAGTCATCTAAATTTCAGTGATTTAACTTTTCAAAAATTTCTTTTATTTTAAACATTGCATGAATTCATTTATTTTTGATTAGTTATCAAAGTTGTTTTTTTTTAATGAAATATTTAAATAGCTGAAGAAAAACTATTTCTCATTGCATCGTTTACCAAGATTAAAGTACATAAAATAGTTATAATCTTTCAAATGATGTAGTTATTCTTTGGTTAGAAGTTGTTGTTTTACTTTCCTTTTTTAAATATATGCTTTCTATTTTCAATGCCCCTGTATATATTCAACTACTGAAAACCTTTTAACCTCAATTTGGTCTTTATATTTTTTTTAGGCACCCACAGTGCCCCAGCTTTCTTCGTCCCTACCATCGTCTCATGTGCACAACAGGAATGAAAATTTCCCAGAAGATATGATAATTTAACTAAATAATTAAAACTATTTTATGATGTATCCATGTTTTAACATAACATGAATATGTGTGTGTGTGGCTGTGTTTTATAATCTGTGTGATGAATATAGCAGTTTTTGTTGGAAAATTTCTTCTTTTTAAGGTTATTGTGTTCATTTTCTTTTTAACCATTTATGTTTTATAAGGATATGTGTATGCTGCAATAAAGAGAAGGACAGATAAAGCTATAATAATGTATAATCGTAAATGTGAAAGGAAAATTTAAAGACAATAAACACATTTTTGCCCATTTACCATCATATATAACATTATATGAAATTGGAAAATCCAGTACACATTAAACTGGACTTCACTTTAAAATACTAAACAATTAATGGTTTGCCATTCTCGCTAAGGTATCATGTAGGTGATTTGAAACTAAGCCTTTTTATCCCGTGTTTTCAAAACATGTATCAAATTCTTTTAACCGTATGTCAGTTTTACTTGTATATTTTCAAAGGAACTCATCAGTACAAAAGTCATTTTTTATTTTACAAAAGTGACTTTATGTTGTTGTACAGGAGTTTTTATTTAGTAATGAACCTTTTGCTTCAAGATTCAATATTCTGAGGCTGAAATACTACTTTGTTTCACCACAGAATTGTGATGATAATTATTAAAATTCATATAATTTTTAATTATGTACTACCTCTGCTTGTTTTCATTGGAGGCAGAAAATGCAAATGTTGTAATGGATTTTTGTTTAAAATGGAATGTTTTGTAAAACAAAATAAGTCTACACTCTGCTAAGCCTCGTTTCAAATGGTAAGGGTGTTTTGTTAATAGCTACTAACTTTTGAGAATAACATAATTCACGTAATTTGTTTTATTTGCATTATGAAAACAATACGTGTAAAGATAAATGTAGATTTTGAATAGCATTTTTATTAAGTGTTCCGAATTTAGTTTCATGATAAAATTAATTTGACTTTGGTTAGTGTGTTGCATTACGTTTGTACCATATCTGTAAACTATGCTACTTGATAAATTCAGTTTAAAGTTTCTTTATACATAACACTGATATAATTGTTCATTCTATAAAATACTTATCATGGATTTTTTCTAAAATAAATTCAACAGAATCTAAGCTAGAAAACAAGATGGACGGCTGGCTCTGTAGTATTGTAAAAACTTTTATATAACAAACTATGATTAAAATTTTCTGTGATGTTGGAGTTAATTGGAACAATAATAGTATCTTGTAGGTATTGTAACTTTTAAAGCTAAATCACAGTACATTTGTTAGAAGATTTCAGAATTGTAATGGGTGAATACTGATTTGTTGTCACATAAAATGCACAGTTGTACAGTGTATTTAAAATGTGATTCTGATCTTTTACTGTACAGGATAAGTTTGTGATAATAGTTTTTCAAATTTAATAAAGCTACTTTAAATTTTCCCAGTTATTAGTGTTATTATTCCACGAAATATAGATCGTTTTATTTATTACATTGTGGATGTGTTTAATACTAAGTAATTTTTGTACATTTCTAAAGTGTTTTTAAATCCCTCCCATAAGAACTTGTTTGAACATTTTTCCATTAAAAAAAAAACAACAAAAAAACATTTCCGTTACTCCATTAGCAACTATTAAAGTTTGAAATACTTGAAATATGCAAACTTTTTGTACCAAATACCTAAATACCTTTTGGTAAATGGAATTATGTGCTACTGCATTACAAAACAACAAAATGAAATGGATTTGTGACTTTACTAACTAAACAGTTTTGAACATGTTATTTATTTTAAGGTATAACAAAGTACCATCGATAGTGATATCATTAAAAGCTTTGCTTTAACACAGGAGGCTATAGAGAAGACAAGATGATTGATTTGTACCAGCACATTAGGAGAAGGAATTAAGGATAAAATTCAGCTGTTTTATATATAATATATTGTAAGTAAAATAATGTTTAGTAATTAATAATGAGACTGTGTGGGCAACTGTTTGGGAGGGAAAAAAACATCTTTTGCTCATTTAATTAGGATTTTTATTCACATATTTAATGTAATAAATCTTCACCTATTTTACATGGTGTGTAAGCTTGATTTAGGCTTAAATCGAATAAACGTTTGAAAGTTATGTTTTTTACATCATTTTATTTATTAAAAACGAAGATTTTTTTTAAATTTTATGGCTTAAACAATTTGATATGTTTTGAAGTTTGGTTTGTTTGTTTTTTTGGATGGGAGAATACTGTAACTTGGATTTTTCCTGCATGTAATTCGATATTTTTATGTACGATTTTTGCGGTATTACTTAAAATCGTTAGTAGTAAACCAATGTCTGTATTGTTGTAAACTGGAGAGTAGCTAAGATGTAAAAGATGTGTAAGCATTTATTGCTCACAGAGGAAAGTCTGTTTCAGCAAAGACAACTGCAGAACACCTTTCTAATATTGACTGTAATTATGCACTTGTTGACCTGAACTTCGTGCTAAAACACACGTTGTTAGTGCCTTTTGATATTGTTGGAACCAACATATGTGCATTTAGTCCAAGAGCTTATCTTGAACCAAATGGTTCTGTCTTCTTAGCTGTTCAACTATTTCAAGAATGGCCCCCAAAGAGTAAGTGTTACACTCGTAATAGTGTTGTTGATGAAGTATTTGTTGGATTTAACATGTGCTCATTGGTTACCAGTGTAACAATAAAATCAAACTGATAAAAGTATTGCTTCTCCCTTTCGTGATCCATTCTTTTCCAAAATATTTAAGGCATTGCCAATGAGAACTTATGATCTAAAAAGTTATCCGAGTGATTCAGGTTGGATAGTGCAATGATATCCACATTTTGTTTTGTTTTTTAATATGTTCATTTTGTCTTTGGATCTATACAATTTTATAAAGTCTGAATTAAAAAAGGCACTTTTACCGAGTAATGGCCTAAACGGTGGCCATCTTTTTTACAAGTGATTCTTTGTAATCGTGAAAAAAAATTACTAAATCTCAGGACTGTCCTGTAGTGAATGAACGTTGGTTGAGGAATATATTTCTTAACAATAGCTTGTACACCTGCTTTGAGATCTGCTATGTTAGCTATTTCGTTATAATCTTGACAGCGCATATCTTCACATCAACACTAATGCGAAAAAAATTTGACACCCTACGAAAGCCTGTGTATTTTTGTAACAATTTTGGATAAATGGATATTTAATCTCAATATTAACGAGACTGAAAGATTAAAGTAATATAACTAAACAATTAAAACTGAAGAAAAGACTTTTCCAGAACTTCTGTAAATGTTATTCTACAAAAATGCATATTCTAACTGAGGAAAAAGTTAGGACACCCCCATATCTATACCCACTTAAAATGGCTTAACTCGCACACAGGTGTATCGCACCAGGTGCACGTGATTAGAAGATCGTTACTCGGCATTGTGTATGAGGATTGCCATATTTAAACCTCAGTTAAACTTCGGACATTTAGTTTGATGTGCTCCTGACTGTTGAAGTGAGAGTGAGCACCGTGGTGAGAGCAAAAGAGCTGTCTGAGGCCTTCAGAAAGAAAATTGTAGTAGCTTATGAGTCTGGTAAGAGAGTTTAACAAGATTTTGGAATCAGCCATTCCACTGTCTGGGAAAATAGTCAACAAGTGGAGTGCTTTCAAAACAACTGCCAACATGTCCATGTCTGGTCGTCCAAGCAAGTTCACCCCAAGAGCAGACAGCAAGATGCTAAAAGAGGTGTCCAAAAACTCTAAAATCTCATCACAGGACCTGCAGCAGGCCCTAGCTACTATTGATGTGAAAGTGCATGCCTCTTCAATCGGAAAGAGATTGCACAAGTGTAACTTGCATTGGAGGTGTGCAAGGAGGAAACCTTTGCTCTCTAAGAGAAACATCAAGGCCAGACTGAAGTTTGCCAAAGACAATGTAGACAAAGACCAGGATTTTTGTTTGAATGTTCTTTGGACAGATGAGTCCAAAATTGAATTATTTGAACACCAGAACAGAGGACATGTTTGGCGTAAACCAAATACAGCATTCCAGGAGAAGAACCTCATATCAACTGTGAAGCATGGAGGTGAAAGTTTTATGGTTTGGGGCTGGACCTGGACAGCTCACAATCATAGAATCCACCATGAAATCTACTGTGTATCATGTGAGACTGTGTAAGAAAATTTAAAGCTGAAGCAGAACTGGATCGTGCAACACGACAATGACCCAAAACATACCAGTAAATCCATCAAGGACTGGCTGAAAAATAAGAAATGGAGAGCCTTGGAATGGCCGAGTCAGAGCCCAGATCTTAATCTCATTGAGATGCTGTGGGGTGACTTGAAACGGGCTGTACATGTAAGAAGCCCTTCGAACATTTCGCAGCTGACAGAATTCTGCATTACGGAGTGATGCAAACTTTTTTCAAACTGATGTCAGAGACTGGTAGATGGTTACAAGAAGCGTCTCACTGCAGTTATTTCAGCCAAAGGGGGTAACACGAGCTATTAGGGAATAGGTGTCCTAACTTTTTCCTCAGTTCGAATAAGCATTTTTGTCGAATTAATTTACAGAAGATCTTAATCTTTTCTTCAGTTTTAAGTGCTTAGTTATATTACTTTAATCTTTCAGCATTGTTAAAATTGAGATTAAATATCTATATATTCAAAAATGTTACAAAAATACACAGGCTTTCACAGGGTGTCCTAATTTTTTCACATGACTGTATACCATATATAGTTGTCCAGGTCTGCCATAAATACTTCTATGAGAGAATTTACTTTAATGCTCTAATCCTTATTTATCACCTCAGAATCGTTTTTTTCACTCACTTCGTCAGTAATAAATAAATCACGTGGTCGTTTTCGATCATTTTCAAACCTTTTGATTAGTTTTTTTCGCGGTGGGAGTCATATTAAAGTTTGTTTGTTTGTTTGTTTTTTTGGAATTTCGCACAAAGCTACTCGAGGGCTATCTGTGCTAGCCATCCCTAATTTAGCAGTGTAAGACTAGAGGGAAGGCAGCTAGTCATCACCACCCACCGCCAACTCTTGGGCTACTCTTTTACCAACGAATAGTGGGATTGACCGTCAAATTATACACCCCCACGGCTGGGAGGGCGAGCATGTTTTGGCGCGAACCCGCGACCCTCGGATTACGAGTGCACGCCTTAACGCGCTCGGCCATGCCAGGCCTCATATTAAAGTATTAACTAAATGTATAAATAGCGTTTCGAAGAAGTTTTTGTTCCTCATTGTCCAGTCGAATTAACGAGTTCTGATAGTGCGAAAGGCTTGTTGGGCTTCCATGACATATTTGAGGTATAGGGAATATTCTGAGAATTTTTGGAATTGCAGTTACAAAAATAACTTTAACAATATAGAAGCATCTCTGTTTTTGATCCGAAATATCGCTACCTCTATTAATTTTTTCCAATAACAAGTTGTATTCGGTTAAACCAAAGAAAATAAAATGGAAACTTGTGTTAATGCTACACTACGTGAAGAACTGTCACTGTTGTGTAGCTTGAATTAACTATACTGAGTCACACGTCTGATAATTACCATGCTAAAGGTGTTAATTATTGTCGTAAACTAGTTTGAGTTCCGATAAAGAATTTAGCAGACAGGATAACATACGAAAAGAGTTTTCAGGGGTTTCGTTTGAAAACCTTGTTAAAGAGTAGTAAGTTGTAGTTAGTTTTAGAAACATTGTAACATCCACCAAAAGTTTTAATCTCGCACGCGGTAAAATACGAGTGTTAAATTTACCATAAAATTACTCCGATAGTAGAAAACGAGAGTTTGAGTTCCGACCACCATATTTTCAAGTATTAAAACTAATTCTATTGTATATTTTTAGCTGTGAGTGGTGAACAGTGTACCAAAACTTATTTGAACTCTTTATATATGTTGAGAGATAGTATCGAACGTTATAAGTGAAGATTATCGTTGTGGTACTGTTGAAACTTCTCGTGGGTAATTTGTTTTAGTTTCGTTTAGTTTCTTATTCGCGCAAATAAATTCATTGAACCAGAGTTTTGCGAGCATAATAAATCATCTTGTTAAATATGTGTTTTTGTTTCGTCAGAAAAGTACAAGAATAATAAAAAAGTAATTAAAGCCTGCGTTTATTTTCGAGCTGAATTGACCGGGACTTGAGGTATTTCAACTCCAAAAGAGGATATGAAAATGTTCAGAATGGTTATAACGAAAATCATCCATGTAAGAATGTCATTGAGTATATCTGCTCGACGGTGGTTCCGCTCTTTGTTAATGTTGAACCGACTCTTCACTGTCATAATAACTCCGGCCGAAAGCTGTACAGATATATAAATAAAAATGAAATCAATATAAATTACAACACCCATAACGTACCTTCCGCTCGTTTCTCAAAGCTGAGCTCGCTAAATAACGGTTAGAACTAAATACCTACCTAACGGATACTGTTGATATATTTCCTGATGATGGCCACGTGTTTATCGAAACTAGATAACTACGTTGTATTAATGTTTTATTTTTTTTTACTTATTAATGTGCCCCAAAACGTCGTTTTTTATGATTATTAGTTTTAGCACTATGTGCCTTAAAATAATTACAGTATTTCCCGGCGTCGAACCCTCATTTTGATTAGCTAAATTTTGAAGAAAAAAAAAAAAAAAGACAAACATAATGAGATCACAACACTTTCATCAATCTTACCAAGATGTTTCATAGATTGTTTAGTGACTTCGTAGTACATAAATCATCTTACCCACATCTCATTTTACGTGAGCTTTATGTTTATCATATCTACCTTTGAAAATGCGTACTTTATGTTACCACTAGAATATCTGTGCTATCAGTAATAACGTTATTTTAAGTCTGAGGAGTTAAAATAGTGCTGGTATTACAATATCTTATGTAATGACCTGTTCTTCTTTATTTATTTGTTATTTAATACCAAGTAAGTTATACATTTCATTAGGGTCGTGTAAAGGGGCTTGGATTACTGTCTAGTATCGAAACACTTCCTATAGGCTTAAGTTTAGGCCTATGAGCAACGTAATCTTCGGCCTGGAAGACGCAGGGTAAATTTTTGAGATTTATTCTGTTGAAAAAAAATAGCGTTTTTTACGCCAGGAAATAGGGTATGGTTGCGTGTCCTATAAATTTCACGATGAATTAGTCACTAAATACCTCGAACCTCAAAGTTGTTGTTTTTTCCGAAATTGTTATATCTTGTATGTTTTTCTCTAAGCATCTGCTGGTACATTACTTCATAATCTCTATCAAGACTGTAGAAATTTAATATGTCCTCAATATTTGGCTATCTATACACTTGATTATGGATGTTTCGTATTTCTATCGTAACTTCACACGGCATTTACGTAGTACGAAGAGTATACTACTGGTTTGCCCTTGTGTTTAACCATGTATAAGATGGAAACTACAAAATTAGCTCCAATAAAGTACACGAACTAATGTTTATAATTAGCACAGGCATATAAAAACACACACCCGATGTATTATTTGAATTATGATCTTTTGTTCATCGTGGGGGAGGGGGTACTGGATTACTCTAAACTGTGTTTTACCCTTCGCTGTAATATCCTGCACCCAACAAGTAATGGTTGCTGTTAGCCTCATACTTTCTATAGTGTGTCCACAAAGTGTATTGGGCAGCTCTTTCAATAATATTTCTAGACCATCTCAGCCTCTTTATTGGCTAGTACCATCCTTGGTTCATAATAAATTACAAACGTTATATTCGACAGCTCGTAGTAACGCGCAGGAGGTAAGAAATTTATTTATATATCAGAATAAGTGATTTAACGGGAAATTGAAATACAAAGATTTTGTGAGTTGGCTTTGGATTGAAAAGAAAAACTGCCAACATGTTTTAAAAGTATTTGAAACTCTACCAAAGAAAACAGATGGACAAACACGTGTAATGGATTCGTGAACAATCTACGTGCTAAGTAAAATTCGAATTTATACTACTGAGTTTTAATTAGAATTGGAAAAAAAATCGCATTAAATAATTTTAATCAAACAGTGACTTAGACATATGTGAAATTATGTGAATATTGTTAACAATCACTTTTATTATGATATCGTGGAGTGTAGAAGGCAAAATTATTAAACCTGAATGTAGATGACAGCAGAAAAAGAAAAAAAAACAAACGAATTTATAGTTATGACCTAAGATTTACAGTTAAAAAATAATCTATAAAGAATACCACAGTATAATGTTATTTTGTAGAGTAACATAACAGCCTAACTAAACTTAAAGTAAACACCAACCTGGAAAATGATAGATATACTGATCAGGGTTAGCAGTAGGTAATAAAAATCATGACGTTGCCCAACGTGTAACAGGTACTTCAACTGAGAGGCGTTGGCTGTGAGTAAGGCTATATCCAGCATACCCTGACCGATTGTCTTTTTGATAGCATACACCTGACGATCCAGGAAGTCGGAAACCCCAATAGTTCCTGGCTGAAATTAGCGAAGAATTCATGTAACCACATACAAATATAAAATCAAGTGGTACATAGTGTGAATCATGGGAAGTAATCTTGGTTTGTGTTTCGGAAACATTTTAAAATCAGGTTTGCTCGTTTAATACGTTAAAATAAAAAGGAATGGAAAATGCTAAGAACGTAACACTTATTTTACGATGACGTGAAACCCACTCGACCTGAAAATGTATTCTGAAGACGACAGGTATGGCTATTAAATCTCGTCCATAAGACACGTGCCCAGGAACTGCCTTCGTTTATCTGAAAATGAGTTAAGAAGGTCGGAACTTCTTAATCATATTTATTTAAACGTTGTCTTAAGGCGACAGTAACTTCCAGTATCTATCAGTTTTACTGTCATGTAGTTTCTAGAAGTTGCATTAGTTATTAATATATCTATACGTATTATAAATACAAAAATAATTATAAAATCTTTGCATTAAAAAACAATCGGTATTTTGCAAGTCAAATTAGATAAGAAAACATGAAAATTTGTATCTCTTGGAGCCCTTACTGACTTGCGGAAGACCAGAAGTTCTCTAACCCTCTTCACCAAATTACAGATTATGCTGGTAGCGAGAGCGCGCGCTGTACAGGATAAAGTGTACAGCGACTTAACATTTTGTACAGGTTCTAGCACTACGGGTTTCTTCACTCTGTTCGTTCTAAACGTTTTTGACATGGTAGATATGCATTTTTCGTTTACATGTGTGGTTTGAGATAAACAACTGAGGTTGTTAAAAAAAAATTATTTAGTGGGGCACAAGTTCCCTCTCTCGGTGGTTTTTGTTTCAAAATATGTAATTTTTTCCATATAATATGCTCTTTCAACAAATCAGTAAAATCTCCAATGATTACGACATAATCGATTTTGATTGATTGATTAAGCAAAAATCTACGTAATGGGGTATGGATGTTCTTCGCCCTCTGGTATTAAAACCCGGTTTCTAGCTGTATAAGTTCACAGGCATGCCTCTTTGCCACTAGAGGGCGACATAATCGGTCTAACTTGGAGTGTAATTAAAATTTGTAATTCCATAGTATGATGCTGTTTTTACTATTTGTCTTACAACACTAAAACATTTCAATATACTGCTTTTGTTTAAAACTTATCTAAGATCTTAAGTGATTTAATAAGTTTAATAATAGAAAAAATACTCGAACTTACACCATTCTGTACAGGTCGTACCTCTGTCATGACAAGTTTCGCAAATGTGTCCTAATCACACACCTTGCAATAAAGCGACGTGACCTAAATATCTTGTAGCCTATGAAAAATAACGAGTGCAATATTGTTGGAAAATCTTATCGTACTCGTTTTTCGTAAAAGAAAACCAACAAACATACCAACTGCATTTGCTGTACAGCGCAGATTAGCTCTGGTTGTTTCTATAACAACAGCTGAGGCCCTTCCGAGAACCGTATAATGTTGAGCTTGTTGTTACCTTAGTTACCCTACAACGTCCTCGAACGAATTCTTTGTAACAAGACAGAAAATTTTATTGTTTTTAAAGCTTTGTATTTTTCACGGCTTTCATTTTAAAATAATATTCAGGATTTCGCAATTAATAGTAATCTAAAAACATTTTAAAATACAGAAAATAAAAAATAAATGAAGTGACAAAAAATTAAAACTGACTTGTGTCTTTTTATTTTCTGTTTAGTAGACGCACTCGGTGTTTACATTTTCTGTTGTTGGCATACTCAGTAAGGTGTGAATATTCTTCTACACAGAAAGCTTTTTTGGTTCACTTCAATCCATTAATTTGTTTGTTTGTTTTGGAATTTCGCACAAAGCTACTCGAGGGCTATCTGTGATATTCGTCCCTAATTTAGCAGTGTAAGACTAGAGGGAAGGCAGCTAGTCATCACCACCCACCGCCAACTCGTGAGCTACTCTTTTACCAACGAATAGTGGGATTGACCGTAACATTATACGCCCCCACGGCTGAGAGGGTGAGCATGTTTAGCGCGACGCGGGCGCGAACCCGCGACCCTCGGATTACTAGTCGCACGCCTTACGCGCTTGGCCATGCCAGGCCGGACAATCCATTAATGCTCTTTAACTAGTACCCAGAGTGTTGCCTTTCACTAGATGCTTGTTTGTTTTTTAATTTCGCACAAAGCTACTCGAGGGCTATCTGTGCTAGCCGTCCCTAAATTTGCAGTGTGAGACTAGAGGTAAGGTAGTTAATCATCACCACACACCGCCAACTCTTGGGCTACTCTTTTACCAACGAATAGTGGGATTGACCGTGGGACGGTCAATTCCTTTATTCGTTGGTAAAAGAATAACTCAATATTTGGTAGTTAGTGGTGATGAGTAGCTGCCTTTTCTCTAGACTCACACTGCAAAATTAGGGACGGCTAACACAGATAGCTCTCGTCTAGCTCTACGCGAAATTCAAAACAAACCAAAACCTTTACTTCGGACGTCAAATACACGAATCGTGGTAAAACAGTATTACAAGAATACAAGATTTATAAATCATTGCTTAGAAAACATTTAAAACAGACACTTGTTATAACCGTCTTATTTGACAAACAGCATTTTTAACTGGAAATTCACCGCGGAATTTATAAAATATGTACATATATATTTAATAGTAGAAACACTGAGTATTTTCAAGTGAATGGCACCATTTACAACAAACGAATTAAATGACCAGGTCACACACCCCAAAGTTCAATTTTAACGACAGCCATCCTGTTTTAGAATTGATTATCAGAATAGACGGAGAGGTACCCAGGGGTCTCTGTAATCAACACTAACTCAAACAACAGAATTCAATTCTATTTTTGTAACGCGCTTACAGCAGACAGAGCATAAGATATCTAGCAGCATGTCGTGGGAACGAGCTTTGGACCTCACGAAATACACCATATCATATCCATTGCTAGCCACTAGTTTGTGCCTAGTTTATAACAAATATAAATTAATATTTTTATTTACATTTGAGCTCTATAGAGAAAATGTTTTAATATTCATAATGAAACTAGGTGATTAAATTTCATGACCCTTTTCAAAGTTTCATAAAGGTGAACACCGCGTGGCTTCTACTGAAATTACGCCATTTTCTTGTAACGGTCAGTTGTTTGAGTAACAAGTGCTTTTGTTTGTTTGTGTTAAACACAAAGTTGCAAAATGGCCTGTCTGTGCTGTGCTTGCCACAAGTACATTCCCACAGATTTCACGCTGTGCCAATAAAAGTATTAAACACATATATTTAGCTCTTCACCTCTCAGTGTTTGAACAATAAGTCGCGTAAGATACAGCGCTGAGGGCGGAGGGGAGGATATGTTTTGTCTATAATATTGATGAATGACATTAATTTTTAATATACATTTTTCAAATGGCTTTCTTAGACTTTTCTAATTAAGACGTAGTGAATTCGTTACTTTTAATGTAATTAACTTATCAAAGGATTGTTTTGTTATTTGTCTAATACATAATCTGTGGATAATTAATCACCTGATGGTTTCAAAAAAACATTATGCTTCTGCAATCAGTTATGAGATGTTAAGGACTTCTTTTTAAGAACCTTAATAATGGAGGAACAAATACAGCTATGTATACAGTATTGTAAATAATTATGGAGGCTTTGTTTTTTTTTGTTTTTGAATTAAGCACAAAGCTACGCAATGGGCTATCTGTGCTCTGCCCACCACGGGTATCGAAACCCGGTTTTTAGCGTGTAAGTCCGCAGACATACCGCTGAGCCATTGGAGGGCCTGGAGACTTTGAAGAGATACATTTGCATTACCCCAAAACAACGAGTAGCTGAGATAATTGGCCATTTTATATTTGGTATTGTACATTATGATAGGAAGTCCAAAAGAAATGCGAACGAATTCTACAGCATGCTGGTATTTTATGCGAGTTTTAAACACAGCATTTATGGAGTTATACGTTTAACATTGTGTTTAACACTGTGCGTATCGGAACATTGTGTTTAACATTGTTTCAGATGTTCCTGTGGTTCTGTTAAGTTTGGCTGACTTTCCAAAGTAGTCCGTACAGTCGGATGATTGTTTTGCTCGGACCAAACATTCAGTTATTTCAACTTAGTTCCCCTAATTCTAATGAAATGAATGTTTATTGTTTTGTTTTGGAATTTCGTACACAGCTACTCGAGGGCTATCTGTGCTAGCCGTCTATAATTTAGCAGTGTAAGACTAGAGGGAAGGCAGCTAGTCATCACCACCCACCGCCAACCCTTGGGCTACTCTTTTACCAACGAATAGTGGGATTGACCGTCACTTTATAACGCCCCTATGGCTGGGAGGGCGAGCATGTTTGGCGCAACTCGGGCGCGAACCCGCGACCCTCAGATTACGAATTGCACGCCTTACGCGCGTGGCCATGCCGGGCCTGAATTAAATGTTTAATGGTAGTAGTTTAATATACCTTAATAAAATAAATATTTAGTCATGGGAGTTTAGTACCCATAATTCTTACAAAATAAATGTTTAGTTATAACAGCATAGTTAGAATAATTCTAATAAAATAAATATTTAGTCATGGGAGTTTAGAACCCATAATTCTTACAAAATAAATGTTTAGTTATAACAGCATAGTTAGAATTAATTCTAATAAAATAAATATTTAGTCATGACAGTTTAGTGTCCCCTAATTCTTATAAAGTATATACTTAGTCATGACAGTTTAGTGTCCCATAATTCTTATAAAGTATATACTTAGTCATGACAGTTCAGCACCCCTAATTCTTATAAAGTAAATACTTAGTCATGACAGTTTAGTGTCCCCTAATTCTTATAAAGTATATACTTAGTCATGACAGTTCAGCACCCCTAATTCTTATAAAGTATATACTTAGTCATGACAGTTTAGTGTCCCCTAATTCTAATAAAACAAACATTGTCCGTTGTCACTTCCTATTTATCTTTTGATAATCTCGTTGATAACGCTGTGAAATCGATGTCGTTCAGTAAAAAATAATTTACTTGAAAGCATGGTCACTGGTCAATTTCAATTAACCTTTATCGTATCAACCTTTCTTAAAAACACGAAGACACTATTTTGATTTTTTATTCAAAATTTGATATATTTTAAAATCAAAGTTTTTACCCACGAATAATGAGATCTGACCGTTACTCTTATAGCACTCCTACTATATTAAACCCATTTTTGCGTCAACGGGCCATGAGCCACGAATCATTGGATTATCAGTATAAGGAGACAAACCATTTGCTACGTCCTGTTTATTCTTCAGTCCTACTTTTGTCACCTTTGCTTCTTTCACCCCTGTTTTGTGTCAGCGAATTTCTTTTCAATAAAGCCATTCTCAAATTGACCACATTTTTATGGGATCTTTTATTGTATGAAATATATGTTTGATGGATATTTATGAACAAAGATTTTGAGTTAATGTAGCTCTCATTGTTATTTCAAAGAACATAAACTTTTAAACGCCCATTCACCTAACAAAGAAAAAATAAATGTGATACAAGATACGTAGTTTAAATCAGGAGATTGTAATTATAAAGTTGGTGTTTTTAATTATATACTCTTCAAAAAAAAACGCAAAAAGCAAAATATGAGACAAGTTATTAACAAGTTTATTTCGAGTAGTTCTGTATGACGTGTGTCAAACTTTGCACATTCACTGCTGAACATCCAAAGTCTGCAAAGGCGAAGTCCACGCTCACTAGTTGAAGTTTAGCAACACTCAACGTCAATAACGAGTATGCCCCCCATGAGCATCACTATCTGCTTGGCAGCTCTTGCTCATGGAAGCGATGAGATGACGAATCACATCCTGTGGAATGGCTGTCCACTCAGCCTGCAAAGCTGCTGCAAGCTGAGGTAGAATCTGCAGTTGAGGTTGGCGCCGTCGCAGACGTCGGTCCAAATCGTCCCAAAGATGTTCGATGCGATTTAAATCTGGTGATCTGGAGGGCCAGGGAAGAACGTTGATGTTGTGGTGTCTCAAGAAGACAGTGGTGATTCGGGCTGTGTGAGGACGGACGTTGTCATGTTGAAAAACGACGTTGATGTTCACCATGATGGGTTGCACATGGGGCCTATCGACGTATTGTTAAGCCGTAAGATTCTCTCGAATGTGCAAAAGGTCTGTTCTGGCATTGTAGGCGATGGCAGCTCACATCATGACGCTGCCACCACCATATCTGTCAACATCCTGCACTGGAGGTCTGCCAGATCGTGGACAGTCACGAGTTGATCCATGTTGTTGGTGACGATTCCATAGCCTTGTGATGGTGCTTGGGTGGACATTCATAGCTCTGGCAACATTTGATCGAGATTCGCCTTCTTCCAATTGAACAATGGCGTTGTTGCGTTGTGCTTCAGTCAGTCTTAGCGTTACTGTATTGTGTGTCGGTGGCTTAACACTGAGCTATGGAAACCGAGAACCCGTCACTATTATAGGGATTTTGCACATGTTGCACTTGCAGAACATGCAGATCTCTCAAACATATTTATTGGACACGCGTGCGTTTTGGCGAAAAATCCGATGTTTTCCTCCGTTTTAAAAGTGCAAAACGTTTATTGTTATTTTGGTCTGACAATCAGCGCCTTAACACGTGTAACATCACATACTCTGAGCTTGTAACGTTATTACATATATTTATCTTTACAATTAAAAATATCTCTTTTGTGTTTCTTTTTTTGAAAAGTATATTAAGCTTTAAATATACTCGTGTGTGCATGTGTGATATATATATTTATATATAACATAGTTAGTATGTTTCCTTGCTGAACTAAGAAATATGATCTGTATTACATATATATTTATGTGTTCATGTGGTTCTTTGGGATTTTTATTTTTATTTTTTTTACAATATTATAATAATATTTATAAAACGGTCATTGAAAAACGTAAGAAATGAACTAATGAATATTTAAGAGACTCCCTATAACCATTAGCTGTATCCATACATCCATGAGTATGGATGTTACTAGGGTTGTGTTTGTTTTATAAGTATGGATGTTACAAGGGTTGTGTTTGTATTATGTGTATGGATGTTACTAGGGTTGTGTTTGTTTTATGAGTATGGATGTTACTAGGGTTGTGTTTGTTTTATGAGTATGGATGTCACCAGGGTTGTGTTTGTTTTATGAGTATGGATGTTACTAGGGTTGTGTTTGTATTATGAGTATGGATGTTGCCAGGGTTGTGTTTGTATTATGAGTATGGATGTCACCAGGGTTGTGTTTGTTTTATGAGTATGGATGTTACTAGGGTTGTGTTTGTATTATGAGTATGGATGTTGCCAGGGTTGTGTTTGTATTATGAGTATGGATGTTACCAGGGTTGTGTTTGTTTTATGAGTATGGATGTTACTAGGGTCGTGTTTGTATTATGAGTATGGATGTTACCAAGGTTGTGTTTGTTTTATGAGTATGGATGTTACCAGGGTCGTGTTTGTATTATGAGTATGGATGTTACTAGGATTGTATTTGTACTATGAGTATGGATGTTACTAGGATTGTATTTGTATTATGAGTATGGATGTTACTGGGGTTGTGTTTGTATTATGAGTATGGATGCTACAAGAGTTGTGTTTGTATTATGAGTATGGATGCTACAAGAGTTGTGTTTGTATTATGAGTATGGATGTTACTGGGGTTGTGTTTGTTTTATGAGTATGGATGCTATGAGAGTTGTGTTTGTATTATGAGTATGGATGTTAATTGGGTTGTGTTTATTTTTTATTATCACCTAGTATTTCTTTCAGTTGTTGATATTTCCTTTACAAAGTTTTCATGATTCTTTTCTCTATAATATAATATTGGTATTAAATCTTTAGACTGGCTGTTAGCTGAAACTAGCTGTTTCAGTTTGTTTTAAAAAGTATTGTCTAAATAAATATATCGATGAAATTTAAATCATAATCAATTGAACATAGACCACTAGTTAATGCATTACACACTAAGATATTGTGATAAACTTGTTGACTGCCAAGTATTTCAGCTGCTACAATACAACTCTGATGCTTCTTCATTTTGTAACTTATTCGTGACGTCATTTTGGATCGAAATTGAAACAATTTGTAAGTACGTAGGTCACATGCATGTATGGTGCTGACATCTAGCGTTGAAGTTAGGTATGATTGAGAACGAATTAACTCGTCCAAGCCGATCGGTAACAGTGCCACGGACGAGTTAATTCGTTCTCAATAATACCTTACTACGGTACTGAACAGGTTAAATAATACCATCCATCTCGATATCTTCCACACTTGACACCAATTTAGTCTCAGCTGAATGCTTTTGTTTGTTTGTAATTAAGCACAAAACTGCTCAAACAGCTATCTGTGCTCTGCCCACTGCTAGATATCGAAACCCGGTTTTTAGCAGTATAAATCCGCAGACGTGCTGCTGTGCCACTAGAGGGGGTGATCTTAATGTTTCACTGACTTTTTACTAGTTCAAATACACGATCGCTTCGTTATGGTTGTGCCTTTGTAGAAATATTATCCTTGAAATTCCAATAAAGTTTTCAGTGTTTATTTCGTCAGACCACAGCACATTATTCCATTTATTATTATCTTTTGTAAGATTTTAGAAATATTCTCTAGAGTTTCCAACAACGTTTCCAGTGTTCGTTTTAGCATATCACAGCATGTTGTTCCTAAAGTTTCAACAGTTTATAATGACAGTAAAGGAAACAGCTCTTTTTTGTTATTTGTTTGTTTATCGATAAGCACAAACTTACACAATGAGCTACCTATGTTTTACCCACCAAAGGAGTCAAAATCAGGTTGTCAGCAATGTAAGCCCAAAGATTTACTACTGAGTCACTGGAAGCCTCTTTTGGTTTCAATTTTATCACTTAGAACACTTTCTTGTAACCGCCATTGTCCGTTATTGTTGTTGGTTAAATGATTTAATATTAATACGTTTATGATGACATTATTCTTCTGTTTTAATATTTTTAGTGGGCGTTCCTTTTTCTCCCTCCTTCAGTATATCAGAAGTAAGTCAATAGGCTTACGAAGTTAAACATCAGCTATTGGTACCCGTGGTTGGCAAGGTAAAGGTTGTCCATTGTGTAGCTTTGTGCTTTAAGACAACAAAAACATTCTTCCATTTACCATTTACCTGATTTTAATTTCCTCGTTTCAGCTAATCGCTCTGATGTCACTTGAATAACGCATTTCCTGAATAACATTTGAACAATATTCTGTTGACTTTTGTTGTATTTTCTAAAAAGAAAAAAGGAACTTTTCTTTAATTTTTAGTGTCTGATTCTTTTTTCTTGTTTTTACAATTTCTTGGTCGCATTGAGACTAATGATGTTCTAAGATGACGTTAGCTAATTATTAGTCATTGACATAAAATAGCAGAGTGTGGGTCCTCATGACTCACAGGAAACCTAACATACTAGTTAAAATAAGCTCCTCCATTATTCCGAATACTTCTATAGCTACCCCAAAGTGGGGTTTGGGGCTCATACGCTAAATGGTGAGCAGTGGTATGGGTACAGAGTCTCAAGGAAACAAAATCCGGTTTCAGAGTCGTTTTCAGCAACTGCAAAAATCCATCCTTAGATTTCTTCTCACCAGGATAAACTTAAGGAGGCATTTTGGCATAAAATACCTATGTTGCGATTAAAATAAGTTATTTTATTATCCAAGGGGGGATTCATATGCTAATGTGGCGTTTAAAACCCCTTCGCTACTTCTTATAGATAAAGACACCTCCCTCCTCGAGTTTTCCTGCCATGTTTTATGTTATTAACTCTGGAATTTGGAAGGAGTTAGCTAGACATACCTAGATAAAGATAAAGTTACAAACTGAATTAATACAGAATTGCTGTTTGTTTGCAATTAAGCACAGAAGTACATAATACAAGTAATGAAACCTGGATTCTAATGTTGTAAGTCCTCAGACATAGCGCTGTGCTACTGGGAAGCAGTTGATATAGAAGTTGTATCAGTTAAGCTCATCGAAACAGTAGTATTTACCATTTAAAATGTGAGTAATAAATAAAAATATATAATGTGCATCAGTGGATCAAGTCCATCGAATCCACATTTAATGATACGTAATAGTTATTGTGCAAGCATACTATGATAGTACAAATAAAACTAATAACCCTTTTTATTAAATTACAAAATGACATGTGGATATAACACATGTAAACAAGATAGGTATCGTTAATGTTTTTGATGGTGTTTTCCATTCGTGCAAGTTTACGTCTTGGACGAAATAATACATTTTACAATAATTATTTAAAGGATATAATTGTTATTTTTTTCAACAGTTTATTAAGTAAATCCCATAGAAATTCACTCTATTTGAACTTTACACAAGTCTTAAAAATTCACCATTTTCAAACATTAGCAATATAAATACACTATATCGTCATCAAAAACACTTTGGAGAAACTTAAAATGCTTTTATCGAAACAGAGTGTAATTGTTAAAACACAATACTTTGAATTTTATAAATACTTTGAAATTCGATGACGTATGGAAACATTCTGTAGGTTCGATCTCTCGTTTGAAAAATACACCATAGATTACGAGAAATAATTTATGCAAGTGATTTTTCTTAATTATATAAAAATAATCTATGTAATTAATTTTTCTCAATTCTGTAAAAATAATTCATGTAATTGAATTTTCTCAATTCTGTAAAAATAATTTATGTAATTGAATTTTCTCAATTCTGTAAAACCTTATGATTTTTTGAAGCTTCTTATGAGGACAGCACATTGAGACGTTCCTATTTCATTGTGAAGTTGGAATATCAGAGTTAAAAAAAAACGACTACTTTTAAGTTATGCAGGAAGAAGAGCCTTCCGCATCCTTTTATCTTTATATTGTTTATATATGTTGCTAAAATTCTATCTGGGATGGATGGGTTATCACACGATGGCAGATTAAGACACTTAAAATTGTCTTCTATCGAAAAAGAAGAGTTAGATTGTAAACACTGATCGTTGTGTTTAACAATGTGATGCTTCATAATTTTTCATACTTAACATTAAGAATTATAAAACTAGAGGGACACAAATGTAGATTTAGATAAGATAGAAGCTTTCTTCAGGTAATGACCACATTTTTCAAATAGGATGCTTGACCAATGAAATGGGTTGACCTCGGATGTTGTGGAGGCGGTAAATTTGAGTGAGTTTAAAAGAAAGTTTGACTTTAATTTTGCTCATTTATTTATTCAATAGTTTTACTATGGCTTAGAGGATAGTACAGCCGAGATGAACCAACAGATCCCTTGTTGTCGTTAAGCACTGTGTTATGGTTGGTACAGGATTTATTGCTATGTGCAACTCCAATTTTTACGAAATATTCATAATCAAGAAAATATGATACACTATTACTTCTCCAATTCCACAATTTCAATTTTAGTTTTTATTTTAAGCTCATAAAAAGGAACTTTCCGTTTTATGAAAAAATATTAATATATCAACTACTGGTTTTAAATATAATTCTCTGAATATCCAAGCGTAGAAAATAACAATGTTTTTTTTTCATTCCAACGATCTGAAATATTTTACATGTTTTAGTCAGACATAAATATCACATTATTAGAACTTCATTTCACACCATTTTCTTTATTTTTGTGTTGTTTATTACGTCTAGCACAGTGTTTAGAAAGAGTTGATTTCTTTCGTTTTCTTCCGGTCTCTTCTGTTTTTCCGTCTGACATAACGTTGTCGGTTATAGCGAGCTCTTTAGCTTTTTGTCTTTCTTGAATTTTTTGTCGAAGGCTAAGCAGTACAGAGGGACTGGCACCAGTCCCGTGCTTCACGTGTTTGCCAGTGAGGGTTCGAGAAGGCTGCTTTTTAGCAGCACAACTCAGGTTCTCGCCCTCCAAGAGTGGCGAATCTTCTACAAAAGACTGCAGAGTTTGTGAGGCACGAGCAGAAG
This sequence comes from Carcinoscorpius rotundicauda, assembly GCA_011833715.1. NCBI lineage: Eukaryota > Metazoa > Arthropoda > Merostomata > Xiphosura > Limulidae > Carcinoscorpius > Carcinoscorpius rotundicauda. The sequence continues at coordinate 179,783,064 of CM022391.1, read as the reverse complement.
ATGGATCGTCTGAGATTATTGCTTCAGCTGATGTTCCTGATTTGGCAGCTGTCGTTAGACCTACTTCACGTTTAAATGCTTCGTGGCTGTGATACATCTGGACAAGATAAGTATAATATTCATAAACGTTCCAAGGGTATCCGCATGGCACTATTTGGTGCAAGTGTTTCAGAAAAGAGTTTCGGTCATTTGGTAATGTTGCTAAGCGCTGACACCAATTATGAGAGGTCAAAGGTTCTGCATCGTAGTATTGGAGATTATCTGACTGTTTCCCTTTTATTTCAAGAGTTGTTGGCCGATATGTTAATGACTTAGAGGATTCTTGTCTTCCTTCCTTTTGTTTTAAATATTTCTGTTTATTCGTGAACCTCAAAGTCCGATATTCCATTAAGCTTCTGTTAGCGTCAATATTATGCATACCATATGAGGACGAATTAATTTTAGGGCTAGGTGAGGAGACTGGAGTTTCACTGTCTGATTTGCTTTTGGACATATCTAAAATGTAATTTTGTTGTTCTAAATTACAGCGAGAGATGATGTCACAAAAACTTGCAGATTTTCTCATTCTATTGCAATTTATTCGAGAGTCTGTAGTTAAGAGTCTACTAATCAAGTCCTCTGAATGGCGAAGTGATTTATTAGCGGAAAGATCTTCCGGCAATTCGTCCTCTTCTGACGAATCTTCACACTCGCGTTCATTTTCAAACCCCTGCGAAGATCCTTTTGAATGGGTGTTATATTTTGTTACATTATTGGAATGTAGAATCGAAGAGGAATTTGTTGTGTGGGCTGATGTACCAAGAAAGTCGTTTTTACTTAGAGGACTTAAATTTCTGTCGTTTCGCCATGAACTCGATTTCGACTCGCGTAAGTGGCCAATATGTTTCTTTGTACAGAATTCATAAGTGCATCTCTCTTTTATGTTCAAAGCTACACAATTCACACCACTTAGTTTAGCATGACAGTTATTTCCACTTTTGTCTACATTTTTTTCCTTCTCTTCATACTCATTTAAATAATTTCTTCGTGAAACGTCACTGATAAAGGAATCCAGTGGAATGGTACACGCCTGCCTCTGAGAAAGCTCAAGCAAAGAGTAAGGTTTTCCTACGTCATCACACACAATGGGACAGCTATTAAGAGTGGTAGCTGGCACGAGTGGAGAAGACGTAAGAAATTTCTCGCGAGTATTTTCAGCAGTTGAATCTACGGAAATAAACGTTTTGTCGAACTTTCGTGACTGGATTAACCAAGGCGAAACCACAGAGCGAACACCTTCGCTACGTGCTACATCATGCCAATTTCCATCTGATTCTGAGCTCATAAACTTCCTACTATGAGTTTGTATTCCCGGAAAGTTATTTGATGTTCTAAAACATCTAGTTTCGCGAATAGTTTCAGAAGATTTAATACTTAGATCTATTGGTCCATTTTGCTCTTGATCACAGATCAGCCTCTTTTCATCCATCTTCTCCAGTTCTCTTGTTGTCGAAAACAAAATTGTCTTTGCACTTTCTTTGGACGACGTAATAAGAGCCACTTATCGACCATGCTTTGTAGCTGTATTTAGTGTTTGTATGTGCTCTATACACTTCATTATAAAGCATTGATCGAAATGAGTTAATTATTTTTCTGAGTATTGCGTCTGTCCGTCATAATTATGATTTTAAAGCTCGAACATCCACGAGACAGGCTTAGCACTTAAAGCTTTAGCGAGTAATATCTACACTCAGGACAGAACAAATAATCTCGAAACACGAGTTGCATACGTAATTTTTCTTGAGCTTCTTCTTTCTTTATTGCCAGCGAACTTTCGGAGGTCATCCTAATGGACAGTGAAACTAAAGCGATCTCCTTTGAATGAATAGGACAAAACCAAACAAAAGTGACTTGTACGTGTTCAGAAGGAAAAAAAATGGACATCAGGAGCTATCCTTAAATCGATTTATGTGGTGGCTTTATGTCTAGAAGTGATAAATTTGGTAATGAATCCAAACTTCTTTCAACAACAGCCATCACTCTTTTGTTGACTTCCTAGAGGAGATATAAATTCAACATGTATCATTTTCAATAACATTAAAAATGCTAAAATAATATTATATCTGGCCACAAAAAATATAATTATGAATATTATTTATTATATCTGTAATATCTCTTCTGAAATATTAATAGTTAGTTATATCTGGGGTATTTCTTTTGAAATATCATTATTGTGACTTTCTTATGTCTTTTATATAATACACCAAAAAGCATTCATTTAATCAACGAAGTCCATATAGCTCTGTAGATTTCGTAAGCACCAAACAGGTATCAATGGTAAATTAGATAATTCAACTAAACAGGACGTACCATATTTGCTAGTGTTTTAGATGACCCTGAAATTTTTGAGCAAATTAAAGTGTATTTGTTTGAGTTTCGGTGCACACGGCGATCTCTATTTTCAAGCGAGTCAAAGACGCTACTTTTGTAAATAAATTTTTATAAGTTATTTTTAAAACTACAATAATTAATACAACCATAAGTATTTTTTACACTCTTTAAATGCTACAAGCAGCTCAGTGTGGCATAACTTAAGGTATAAACATGTAATAAACAACTTAAGAAAGTTTTCTTTATAGCTGTTTTTGTTTTATTTTACAATAAAATACTAAACCTCACAATATCGTGACCTACTATAAAAACATGTTTATAAATTTAGTGTACGTTACAGAAACGTTTTTATATAATATTATCAATATTTCAGTACGACAGATAAAGTCAATACACTTTAAATAAAAACGTCTGGAGTGATTGTAACTAGCTTGCGAAATTAATAACTTCTAGTTATGAAAAAACGCAGTAGGTGGCACTGTGTCAAGGCAGTTACTGAAAGCAAACAAAACTAGAATCGATGTATTTCAAGCATGAACGATTATTTTGAAACACTCAATACATAGTTATATACCAGTTTTATCAAAGAAAAAAGAAACCTAATAACCTATATCAATAACTTAAGTGAAAATGAACACACAAAGTAATTTATTTTTAACATTTATTAACGTGTACACACTGCTGAATTTTGGACAATGAGATAAGTCAAACACGAGCATCAATGGAGTCGTACGTCAAAGAAATATTTAGCAAGATAATTTTCTGAACCAATAGCTCCAAACCTGGACATCTTTTTATTGCATCTTAATAACAGTGCTAAGGCATCTCAAACATCAAATCATGCGTTAATATTATTAATGTCAAAAGACATCAATTTATTAAATTATTGGGTTATACTATTGATGATATCAATCAACTCTTAAAATTTATTTTATTAAATTATTAGGTTATGCCATTAATGATGTCAGTCAACTTTTAAAATTATTCTATTAAATAATTTTGTTATGCCATTGATTATGTCAATCAACTCTTAAAATTTATTTATTAAATGATTAGGTTGTGCCATTAATGATGTCAGTCAACTTTTAAAAATTATTTTATTAAATAATTAAGTTATGCCATTGATTATACCAATTAACTCTTAAAAATTATTTTATTAAATGATTAGATTATGCCATTGATTATGTCAGTCAACTATTAAAATTATTTTATTCAATAAATAATCAGGTTATGTCCTTGATGTGGTTAATCACCTCTTAAAACGCCATTTTATTAAAAGCTATTTTATACTATTGATGGTATTAAATGATATTATTATAGGATTGCTTATATTAGCCAGTGGCTTAGCGATATGTCTGCGGACTTACAATACTAAAATTAAAATCCCGGTTTCGATATCTGTGGTGGGCAGAGCACAAATAGTCCATTGTGTACCTTTGTTCTTAATTCAAAAACAAATTATATTAGCCAACTTTCGGATAATGTCCAATTAAATAATATTTTTTATACTATTGGTTTTATTAACCAGATTCTATGCTTAATTTTAATACATAATGTATAATTTGTTTAAATAACTTGTTAATGGTATTCTTAGCTTATGAGGTTGTCCAATACTCACAGACATACGTCTATGTGAAATTCACTTGCAATCTGAACACTGTCACATTAATTTACACATGCGCATAGGAAACACTTATTTTATATATCCACTCTTTAGCTTAAGTTCACATTCATTTTGTTTAAAATTAAAACACAAATATGCATGTCACAAAAACCAGAAATCACATTAATTTTGCTTGTTGTATTGTTGTAGATTTTAATAAGATTATTTGTATTAATTTTTAGAATTAGTTTTTTTCTTGAAACCATTGATTATTGTGTGAACTGTAATTAACAATAAGCCTCCTAGTGGCTTGGTGCTGAGTCATTGAACTTATAACATTAAAACTTGGGTTTCTGACTGACAACAAATATAATAATGATCAGAAGACCAAATAACGTTGAGACAACTTTCAAACGTCACTTATTTTAAATTTTTCTTTCTAATTTGTTGAATTATTAAATATTATTATGACGTGTTTCATAAAAATGACGTAACTAACTTGGAACAGTTTTTGTCTATAATTGGGTGAACATCTACACGTAATGTAAGGATAAAAGTGTAGTTTAAGTAATACGTGTTTCATTCGATGATGGACTAAGAGTGCATTAGAGTGTCTGACAGGTCAGGTGAAAGAAGCTTGAGTACTGGTGCTAAAAGGTGTGATTTGAACCTCGTGCGATGGCGAGATCGTATCCATTTTTCTTTTCTCCAGTTTTCATGGGGATAAGATTGAAAATACTCGTTTTAACTATGAGTTTTAATGAAAATGTAGTGTCGATAAATAATTAGTAACGAGTTATATAAAATGTAAGAGTGTAATATTGCAGCAACTGTGGAAATATCTCGTCCTTGTGCTGCACCTTTTGTGGATCGCACACAGAAGTGAGTTAGCACTAAATCTGAGGGCTTATAACGCTAAAATTTGGGTTGCGTTTGTTTGTTTTTAATTTCGCACAAAGTTACACTAGAGCTATCTATGCTAGCCGTCCCTAATTTAGTGCCCCCCAGTGGCTCAGCGGTATGTCTGCGGACTTACACGCTAAAATCCGGGTTTCGATACCCGTGGTGGGCAGAGCATAGATAGCCCATTGTGTAGCTTTGTGCTTAATTCAAAACAACAACAACACTAATTTAGTTGTGTGAGACAAGAAGAAAGGTAGGTAGTCATAACCGCCCACCTCCAACTCTTGGGCTACCAACGAATAGTGGGGTTGACCGTCCATTATAATACCCCCACGGCTAAAAGGGCGAGCATGTTTGATGTGACGGGGACTAAAATTTGAGTGTAAATGCTTACGGTGTACAAAGTATAGATAGTTCAATATGTAATTTTGCACTTAACAACCGACAACTGAACAATTTGTGTCTTGAAAGCACTGACGTGCATTAGAACTCATCTTGGTATAACAATATTTCAGTCTGTTTCGACTGTCATTGTGGCTTGTAAACACTGAAATGCATCAGAATTCATTTTGGTATAACAATATTTCAGTCTGTTTCGACTGTCATTGTGGCTTGTAAACACTGAAATGCATCAGAATTAATCTTGGTATAACAATATTTCAGTCTGTTTTGACTGTCATCGTGGCTTGTAAACACTGAAATGCATCAGAATTAATCTTGGTATAACAATATTTCAGTCTGTTTCGACTGTCATCGTGGCTTGTAAACACTGAAATGCATCAGAATTAATCTTGGTATAACAATATTTCAGTCTGTTTTGACTGTCATTGTGGCTTGTAAACACTGAAATGCATCAGAATTAATCTTGGTATAACAATATTTCAGTCTGTTTCGACTGTCATTGTGGCTTGTAAACACTGAAGTGCATCAGAATTCATTTTGGAATAACAATATTTCAGTCTGTTTCGACTGTCATTGTGGCTTGTAAACACTGAAGTGCATCAGAGAATTCATCTTGGTATTACAATATTTCAATCTGTTTCGGCTGTTATAAATCAGTTTCCATTGCTTGCCAACTGTGCTGAACAAAAATCACCTAACCCCCAATGGCACAGCGATATATCTGCAGACTTATAACGCCAAATCTGTGTTTTGATACTCGTGGTGGGCAAAGCACAGACAACCCTTCGTGTAGCTTTGTACTTGATAACAAATAACGTAAACAAACAACGCGAGACGTACATAATGCATCAACATGCCCATTCTAAATTAATTACCTCGTAAAGGAGCCAAAGGCCGCATGGAGGACTCGCTTGATTTATTAACTCGTGCCACTACACAGTGATTATTTATCTGTCTGTCAGTCACTAGACAATAAAATAACGTAACATAAGGGGTGCTTAACGGTGCAATTTGTATACTGTCGTGACGTCAATAAAGCGAATGCATGCCATGAATCACGAGAAGAATTATGCACTCTGACAACGCAAGAAACAAATGTATTTGGTACTCTTAACGTTCACTGTTGAAACAGAACACATATGAGGACCCTGCGAAAGTACATATAGTGTTGCATATGTGTTCTCCACAATTGTCTATCTTTAATCCATGACCCACTGAAAGGACCTTCCAACATAACATTACAGCTGCTTTACACTATTAGCTACGACCAAGCTATCGAGCAGAAAATTAAAAAAAGATAAAATAAAAGTCTGTATCTCAGAACGGCTGGTATGAGATTGTAGGGGGCGTTGCAGTATCCGTTTATACTCTCGACGCTATGACATGTGTCCGGCAACGGTCAGTTGCAAATTCTCTTTGTCAACCTGTAGATGATCTAGGAAGATCGAAACGTTGGTCTCTCTTTATCAATAAAAGTGTTAATACCCATACCAACCGTTTTGAGATACATTTTTATTTCAATTTATTTTTATTTATTTATTTTTATTTCTCGTCATCAATATCAATAAACTGAACCACTTCTTAATGGAATTTAAAGTTCCACAAATGTGAAAATATAAACATATATGTGATAATTTTAGTGGCTGTTACACATTTTAGGTAAACAAAAAAAATTCAAACTGTGATTCGATGTAACAAATCCGAATTTATTTCACACAAGAAAAAAAAGAGATTTGTTATACATTACATATTGTGGGTATCATCAAACATTTCTTATTACAATGAAATCATTCCTTCATTTGTAATAATGGTAACGTATGTTATTCATTTTGTATGCGACATAATTTTGTAGTTAGTGTTTTTCGATACCCCTGGTGGGTATAGCACAGATACCCCATTGTGTAGCTTTCTCCTTAACTATAAACAGACAAGCAAACTATCCACAAAACTGGCATTGACTAAAATTATAAACATCACTTTTTTATTTCCTTTTCATTAATAGTTACATTTGTTGACAATAGATGACGTCCTAAAAGTTTTGTTTGCCAAAGTTAAGTCGATAAATGCACGCGCCGTCATAGAATTTTTTACTTTTAAAAATGCAGTTTCATTTTTATTTGTGTTTACGGCTGAAGAAGCCAAAAAGGTGAGCTGAATTTGGTTTGACTTTACCTGATTGGACGAGCACAATCTGAGATCGTCCAACTGGAGTTCAAGCAGGCACCGTTTCGAAAAATTTTGCAATCTAACCACCAACTTGAGCCTGCGATCCGATTATCAGCTACTATAGTCTCATAAATAAGTAACAAACATCACTAAAGCTGTTCAGAGGAAACAAAGTCTTCCCACCCCATACAATGTTCAATGGAAGAAGGAAACACCGGAGTGCATGTAATAAATGATTTGTTTCTTTGCTGGGTTTCGATAAAAGATGGTCCCTCACAACTTAGATATTATAGCTCAGATAGAAGAAAACTGATCTCCATCACCCACCATTAAACTTGGATTACTATTTTACTTACATTATGACGCTACCATGACTGAAAGGACAATTATATTCGGTGACGGGGATTCGAACTCGCCACTTACAGAATACGAGTCGAGTGACACAACCACCAGGTCTGCAGTAAATAGTACTTCCTGGCTAACAATAAAGTGTAACTGTTGATCAGAAAGGAATGAAGCGACGAATGTTTTAGTAAAATTTCCGAAAGATTGTTGTCATACGAGTTTTTATGTTCACCTCTCTGATGTTTTACAATATTATTAATATTTGTTCCACTCATATTTTCAAGAATGCCTGTTTTCAGAATAATTCATCTAGTAAGTATTATAAGCTGTAGCTATATTTGAGGCCCGGCATGGCCAGGTGGGTCAAGGCATTCGACTTGTAATCTGAGGGTCGCGGGTTCGAATCCCCATCACACCAAATATACTCGCCCGGGCATGGCTTGGTGAGTTATGGAGTTCGAGTCGTACATTATATCAAAATAACTTTGGAGCCATAATCCATTTGGTTTCTAATCACATAGAAATCCATAGTTACTGCATCAGTCACGTGACGTGACCGGTATGTCTGTGTGTACAAAATAACATGCACATGTATTTACTTACTGAGGTGATAACCTAGCCCCGGCATAGCCAGGTGGGTTAAGTAGATGTTGTCGTAATGTGAGGATCGCGGGTTCTAATCCCCGTCGCACCAAACATGCGCGCCCTTTTAGTCGTGGGGGCGTTATAATGTAATGGTCATCCCACTATTCATTGTAAAAGAGTATCCCAAGAGTTGGAGGTTGGTGGTGATGACTAGCTTTCTTTCTTCTAGTTTTACACTGCTAAATTAGGGACGGCTAGAGCTTGTGCATATTTGCGTGAAATTCAAAAACAAATAATCGCCCTTTTAGCTGCGGAGAGCGTTATAAAGTTACGGTCAATCCCACTATTGATTGGTAAAACAGTAGCCCACGAGTTGGCGGTAAGTGGTGATGACTAGCTGCCTTCCCTCCAGTCTTGCACTGCAAAATTACTCGTGTAGCTATGCACGAATTGAAAAAAAACAAAATTTTACTTGACCGATTGGAATTCTGATTTGTTTTTTTATTCCCCGAAGTGAATGAATTAAAACTACAACTACATAAAATACATAAGAAATAAATACCAGGAGAAGTTTCAACGTATATGCTTTATTACTTTTTTATTATTTCTATCACATTTTGCTAGTGAAGAGCGACTCGTAGAATGTCTCTGAGTTTCTGAAGTTCAAACTATCACCTTATACCTCGATCATCTCTCGAACGATTTGAATTCTAATTACAGCTTTGATCCGAGAGGGTCAAACTCTTTTCGAACTACGACCCCGCTCAAGGTCTCATAGATTAGTGTATTATTATGCTGCTTAAAATAATTTCAGTTTGAGGGTAAGCTGGTGGATACCCTGATGAGTAATAAAATCGAATCTGATGCACGTGTGACCCACGCATCGTGTTGGTGACGCACGATAATGCAACTGATCAAAAGTAAAATAAAGTGTAGAATAATTCACTCTGATCTCGCATGATAGGATCTCATCTGCCACAATGATTAAGGGATCCTTGTCTTCACCTGACTTTTTTTGTGATCTTAATTACATCGTTTTAATATTATATCAGAAAATGAATATGTGTAAATTAAAGAAAACTATACAGTATTTACTTTTAAATGTCGTTTATTGCATTTAATGTCAAACCGGTTTTATTATGATTATTTTACCTGTGTTAGTTTGCGATTGCTTTCAGCGTTCGCACAAAGTTTCACTGGAGTTATCTTTGTGTAGCAGTTCCTAATTTAACAGTGATATACCGATATGTTATAAAGAAAGGAAACTAGACAATCAATTAAGGAATTTGACTGTCACACTTATAGCGCACCCTGCGCCCCAAAGTGCGAATTGAGTTTTTACCTCAACGGTCTGGGAGTCGTGAACTCTCGTGCAAATTAACCACTCGTCTACGCCAGCCCCCTTCGTTTAAGTTGCTAACAATTATCATATTGGAATATTGGGTGCTGTTTAAGTCGGATATGTTGATGTAAATTAAAAATTATTACTTGAAACATACGAAAAGAAATGTATAGACTGTTCACATTAATTTTAAAAGTTAGTCAAATAAACCTGTAATTTCAGTGACATATTACGTAATTAGACTTACCGGTATTCCTGGTAGAATACTTTGTGCTTTTGTTCTCTACACTGACGGCGAATCTCAGTTAATTTCACATTAAAGTTCAAAGTTCACCATATGTTATAAAAATATATATATTGTTTGTATTTGAATTTCGCGCAAAGCTACTCGAGGACTATCTGCGCTAGTCGTCTCTAATTTAGCAGTGTAAGACTAGAGGGAAGGCAGCTAGTCATCATCACTCACCGCCAACTCTTGGGCTACTCTTTTACCAACGAATAATGAGATTGACCGTTACATTATAACGCCTCCCCCGACTGATAGGCCAAGCATGTTTGGCGTGACGGGAATTGGAACTTGCGACCCCCAGATTACGAGACGAGTGCCTTATCCACCTGGCCATGCCGGGCCGTGAAGACGGAAACGCATTTTACACTTAACAGAATCACAAAAATTAAATATCACTTTTTGTATTGTTTAAATTTCTCGCAAAGCTACGAAGGCTATCTGCACTGGTCTCCTATAACTTAGCAGTGAAAGGACGAGCATGTTCGGTGCGAGGGGGTTAGTGGATGTAGTAAATGCATCTTTACAATAACCTATCGATAAATGATTAACCTATTAATATAAATTAAGCTATTGTCAATATTTTTATAATGAAATTATTTTAATACAATATATAATTATGCCATTTAAAGCAACTGTAAAAAAAACTATTTCTAAATATTATACAGCTATTTTGTTGTTATTATTAAGATGTTTGCTTAAAGCTGTATGTAATAACTGTTCTTAACATTGTAGTGATCAACAGAAAGGAGGACAGTTAGATGGTCAACAATATCCATTACCAGCTATTGTATTAATATTGTCCAATTGGGAAGTAGGATTTGACAGTCACTTTTTTTCAGCGTACCAAAGTGCAAATAGAATGTTTATAACAACGGGTTGCGAACCCTGAATCATGAAATTCAGAGTCTGGACACACAAATCCCTAGCTAGTCGTGCCCCAATTAGTAAAACAAAAGACAACAACTACAGCATATTCAAGCGAGAATCAAAAACTAGGGGGAAAATATGAACAACAAACAACAGTAATTAAAATTTCGAAACACTTTTAACTTGTAACTTAGTGTTACAGTGTCACTTGATCGGCTTGTATTAATTTTTTTTATTTTAGAAAGATAGTCATGTTTTAGACCAAACTTTTCAATGCTACGTACACAACACTGAGTTCCCAGTAAGGACTTAAACTCTAATTTCTGGGGTTCTATTACCTCCGGTGAACATTGCGCAGGGAGTCTATTGTGTAGCTTTGCACTAAAACACAACAAATACGTTCTGTTAACTGTCAAGATAGTTTGGTAACCACATTATTTCACTTGTGATTCAAGTTCGGCTGGGTAAAGGGTCGAGTTTTCCAAAACTAATTTGACAAGAAAAATATTGTTGTTAAAACATATAAAGCAATACGACAGGTCAAGCTGTTACTTGGCGTTTTGAATACGTCATACAAATTTATTAACGATGAAGATCCCGCGAAAATAAAACTCTAACATTTCGCAATAACGTTTGTTCTAAATATAAAACAAATACGGTCTGTTAATGTTATATTGCTGTTGACGACAATCATTCCCAAACTTTCCAGTTTAATACTTAGGCACTTATACGGCTGATGACATTTCGTGAATGGTTAAATTAAAAAGTTAGTTTTCATAATTTGTTTGTTTTGTTTTTGAATTTCGCGCAAAGCTAGTCGAGGGCTATCTGCGCTAGCCGTCCCTAATTTAGCAGTGTAAGACTAGAGGGAAGGCAGCTAGTCATCACCACCCACCGCCAACTCTTGGGCTACTCTGTTACCAACGAATAGTGGGATTTACCGTCACATTATAACGCCCCCACGGCTTAAAGGGCGAGCATTTTTGGCGCGGTTGAGATTCGAACCCACGACCCTCGGATTACGAGTCGAACGTCTTAACGCACTTGTCCATGCCGGGCTGTTTTCATAGGAAGAGACTGTTTAAACCTCACTCGATTCATCGAATACCCGACATACTAAACCTCCTTTTCACATATTATGAAAATACGATGGAAAAAAAAAACGTGTTATTTGAATCTCTTACTTAAGTGGGTCTATATTACGTAAAATAATGTTTTTACGAAACATATTTCGGTAAATTATGAACGGACTCGTTTCCTAGAAGTGACGCTTTTCAACTGAGAAACCAACAAAAATAATTCTTTGGTTTATTTAGGTTGTTAGCTGGAAGTGAGAGCATTTATTTACAGAATTGAATAATTAGTACGTGTATTAAGTAACAAAAATAGTTTTGTTATCTGTACGTTAAAATGTGAAGCAGAGAGTTAAATCACACAGACCAATGGCATTTACGTCACAACAGAATCTTAAAAACTGTCGGTGGTCATAAAAAACGTCACTAGTTTTCAAACTCGTCTTCTGAACAGGATGGGTAAGAGTGAAATAAATGGAAACCTTCCTGATGTAAATTATGATAGTTAATGTAGTGAAATAATCGTATCGGTTAAACGTTTGTGTAATAAAGAAAATCGTGGGAAGTAAGAAAAATATTCGTGTGAAAAAGGAACTCAAATGATGTATGATTTTAGCCTTTTGAACTGAAGAATAGCACAAAACATATTAGGGCCGATCTAGAAACTAATTATAACCTAATGACCTATTTATGATGATGGGGAAATACGAAATGCTGTTCTAATTCAATTATAAGAATATATTTTATAAGGAAAATCGAATGTGAAAGAAGTCGTAATGAGGGTAAGAAAAACACATTAATTTTCGCGTTAACAATTGAAAAACAACAAAACAATGAGAGGATAGACTTTTCCAAAACCCATCAAAAAGGTTTTAATTCCTCGAATTATTAACTGTCTCCAGTTTTTGTTTGATTCAAAACATTTGCTCTTTGGAAACTTTAATTACTTATGACAACGATCCAGATTCTTCTAACAGTTGTGGGTAAACACACACTAAGGATAAAATAAATTTTAAATCGAAAAGAAATCGTAAAGTAACGATCCAATTGGAGTCTCGTAAGCCTAAATTATCTACGTCATAACAGTTCGCACGGGAAGTTGGACAATAATAATAATAGGGAAAGAGAAAAGAAACACGTGACACAACCTATTATGTAATATTTATTAGAGCAAGTGGAGTTGCGAATTAAGTTGGAAGACTATTTATTTCTTCCAAGTTTAAGTACAACATTCCAAGTGTACGTGGTGGTATATCTTAAGACTGAAATAAAAGTATATTTATTTTGACAAACGCCAATATATTACAAAATATATCCAAGAATTTTGCTAAACCAGATGATTAAGTTATGTGCGAGCGTATGCGCAAAATCAACTTGAGTTACTGGATTCGAGAAAGACGAAATATTGGACTTAAGCGCGTGTTAACAGTGCTATAATGGCACATCACGTATAACCCGTGCATTTCGGTCATGCACGAATAACAGTATTGAAAGATATAAAGCCTGGCGAAACTGATACACCAGGAGGACGCGACCAGGTGATTTCCCTTCAACTTAATTCTGATGACCCATTTAACAAATTACAAGGAACTGATGAACGAAGGATAGAAAATGATTCGATCATGTAATAACAGAAAGCTTTGGAATGGATAATAACATTTTTATTTTTGGAAACGAGCAAGCGTTTAGCTGGAACAAATAATCACGGATATAAAGAAATATAAACTCGTTAAATATGTGTGCTATATGTGCTAAACTTCATTGGAGGTGTATATTGTTGCTGGTAAATCCCCACAGTATCAGATAGTGTAAATATCACGTGCAGTTTTGATCTTTGACCAATCACGTTCTGTAAGGCATCTCATAAAAATATGTTTGCAACCATGTGTTATAGTTTAACAGAATGCCTTTGACGGTAACGGGAATTTTAGTTTGATTAACACGAAAAACAACAACAAAAACACGTTATTATAAATAATAAAAAAACCGTTAGTAAATGAACTGTGAGTAACTGGAAGAAAGTAATGTTTTAAAAACCTATTTCACATTATTCGTCAGATTAACTTAACATATAATGTCTTATATGAACGTGAATAAAAACAAAAAAATAAAACGATGAATGAAATTTGATTTCAGGTGACATTCCAAACAAGGTAAGTTTGTGTTAACCTTATAACAGTATACTGTACAGCAGACGATCATAGTTTTTACTTGATTTTGAACAGTGGACCGTTTCTACAAAACTCAAAATCAGTTACGTTAGTTATGGTCTGCAGTCCTGAAGCTTCGAGCTGAAATTATTCCACGTAGTAAGAAAACTGAAATCGGAGGTGTGAACTGTGTAGTGCGAAAGTCAAACATTCAAAAGATTAATGTAGTTTAGAATACTTAACCCGAACGATAACTTATGACCTACCGAAAAAATAAATAAAACGAAAGCAAGAAACCAGCAGAACCAGCCGTCTCAAGGATTTTAGACCAAATAACAGAGTTGACTGGCACCTTTATAACCAGCCTTTAGCTAAAAACCACATATGTTTGTTATTAAGCACAAAGATACACAATGGGCTGTCTGTGCTCTGTTCATCACGGGTATCGAAAACCATAGACCAACACGCTAACCTTGAGGCTACGCCTGACTCATTTAAAATAGAGTTAAGTTCAGGAAATTCTCATTCTAATATAATCTTTATGTCATGTAAGCTGAGCACTGAAAATAAGGTGAAATCTGCACAAGTTGTTCATCTGAACATAAATCATAATTTTCACGGTGATTAGTTAAACCACGGAAAACACAGATAAGTAAAATACGTCCCATAATGATTGTTTCGATTCTCTTAGTACGTAACCAACACTGTCCAAGATCTCTAGGTTAGACAAAACAGCATTCAAATGTTAAGAGCTGAAGGAAACTCAAGTAATCGAAGTTCAAAACATTTAATGTTTATCAAGTCGTGGAATCGATATGCTAACATTACAATTCAAAACACTTAATGATTATCAGTTGTGGAATCGATATGCTAACATTACAGTTGAAAACACTTTATGATTATCAGTCGTGGAATCGATATGCTGACATTACAGTTCAAAACACTTTATGATTATCAGTCGTGGAATCGATATGCTAACATTACAGTTCAAAACACTTTATGATTATCAGTCGTGGAATCGATATGCTAACAATACAGTTCAATCTATGTGGAATCGAAAACGAATTTTAATGACTTCATTCAGTTCTAATGGCTTAATCTTTGAAAATGAGGTAACGTCTTCCCCTGCGTAAACTTTGAAAATTACTCATTTTGTTTTGTTTGCAATTACAGCGTTGGAAATAGGTCAGCATGTCAATATGAATTGAATCTAAGCTTTGGAATTAAGAAGTAATCACTTCTCTTTGAATTCTTTTCGAACTATGTAAATATAGAGTTTATCTTCTTAGCATTCAGTTTAGGCTGCAGCAATAGGGGTGAACTTTAAATTAACTGATACGAAAACTGCAAATAGATTCTATTCATAATTTAACCTGAGCGATGCATGTATGGGGAAAATTTTATCCACAGTATGAACAAAGAAAGTTCTCAGTGATGTCGAGAAACCTACTTGTTGAGAATTTTATATGCAAAAACGGCTCGTTTTGGTTATGTAAAATATTTTCTCAACCGAAAATAGCCGTTTTTGCATATAAAAAGAAAGTTCTCGTAACATTCACTCATCGCTATACAAATGAGAAAGAAAGTAACTAAAGCGTTCAATTCAAAATGGCCCCTGGTGGTTAAGGCACTCGACTCGTAATCCGAGGATCGCAGGTTCGAATCCCCATCACACTAAACATGCTCGCTCTTTCAGGCATGGGGTGTTATAATGTGACGGTCATTCCCGCTATTCGTTGGTAAAAGAATAGCCCAAGAGTTGGCAGTGGGTGGTGATGACTAGCTGTCTTCCCTCTCGTCTTACACTGCAAAATTAGGTAGCTAGAGCTACCCTTGTGTAGCTTTGCACGAAATTGAAAAGAAACCAACCCAATCAATTTAAAATATATAAATCGTGAGCAATCACCATCGGATGCAATTCTTTATAATCATAGATTCAATTCATCTTATCGATGGAAATGTTCATCGAAAATCAATAGTGATGTATTTAAATATGTTGACTATAGTTTGTTCTGGATTAAACATGACCCCGGGATACAACAAGGGGAGATGTCCGATAATAGAAATGAAAGATCAGGTTCTCTTCAATGCCAGCTTGACCACAAATTTAACCATAATTTCTAACGGACGGAAAACGTGCGAGTCAATTTGACTCGGAGGTTCAGATATTAGGCACCGAAATGTGATATTTTTTTTATTCTGGTTTCATTTAACACTTTTTAAAGTTAGTTAATTTCCAAATAAGCCGTGTAAAACTCAATTATGTTAATATAATTGAATCATGATAGTATTAGATAATCTTTCTTCGGAACATTTGTTTCTGTTAGAATCTGTTTACGATGAGTCGATTGTTATGGTCAGCCATTGAACGTATACCCTCTGTATAATGAGTAGATTATTATTGTTATCCAGTGAAAATATACACTCTGTCCGTTGAGTAGATTTTAATGGTCAGCCATTGAACGTATACCCTCTGTCTAACGAGTAAATTATTATGGTCAGCCATTGGACGTATACCCTCTGCCTAATGAGCAGATTATTATGGTCAGCCATTGGACTTATACCCTCTTTCTAATGAGTAGATTATTATACCCTCTGTATAATGAGTAAATTATTATGATCAGCCATTGGACGTATACCCTCTGTCCAATGAGTAGATTATTATGGTCAGCCATTGGACGTATACCCTCTTTCTAATGAGTAGATTATTATAGATTATTATACCCTCTGTATAATGAGTAAATTATTATGATCAGCCATTAGACGTATACCCTCTGTCCAATGAGTAGATTATTATGGTCAGTAATTGGACGTATACCCTCTGTCTAATGAGTAGATTATTATTGTTATCCAGTGAAAATATACACTCTGTCTGGTGAGTAGATTTTAATGGTCAACCAATGGAAGTATACACTATGTCTGATGAGTAGATTTTAATGGTCAACCAATAGAAGTATACACTATGTCTGGTGAGTAGATTTTAATGGTCAACCAATAGAAGTATACACTATGTCTGGTGAGTAGATTTTAATGGTCAACCAATAGAAGTATACACTATGTCTGGTGAGTAGATTTTAATGGTCAACCAATAGAAGTATACACTATGTCTGGTGAGTAGATTTTAATGGTCAACCAATAGAAGTATACACTATGTCTGGTGAGTAGATTAGTAAGGGATATTTTCACAAATCCAGATATGGAAGGACATTATTTAGCAGCGTGGATTCAGGGAAGAAGGAGATAAAAACAATCCTAGGTACATCATATTCAAATGTCTTGTATTGAAACAAAGAGATTTGTCGATGTTATTTGTAAACTTGATCTCACTTATCCAATTTAAAATAAACGACCATCTTTCTAAATGACACGTTTGCAATTGTCTGTCCGCAAATTTTCTAGCAAGTTTCTTGAGCAAACGCAACAAATTTTGTGTGATTAGAAAGGCCTTTGTCCGAGGAGTCCAGATTGTATATTGACTTTTAAATGGAGAATCACCTGCCGTACTTTTAACTCAGTCAGAGTTTTCATTGCAATGAGCATGTTACACGACAGCACAACGCCGTTATCATCAGGTGAGAACATGTTACACGACAGCACAACGCCGTTATCATCAGGTGAGAACATGTTACACGACAGCACAACGCCGTTATCATCAGGTGAGAACATGTTACACGACATCACAACGCCGTTATCATCAGGTGAGAACATGTTACACGACATCACAACGCCGTTATCATCAGGTAAGAACATGTTACACGACAGTACAACGCCGTTATCATCAGGTGAGAACCGGATTCCATTTCAACTTTAGTTTTTTTTAGTTGCAAAGAAAACAAATAACACTCAACCCACGCCTAATTTCCTAGAAAAATTAACATTACACTGAATAATATGACTTTTATGGGCTTTCTCGACTTATTTAGGTATAAAATACATATAAGCATCACACCATTTACTGGTTTGGATCTTTAGAAACGAATCACATTATATTTGTTTTCTTTCTCTATAATCGATTTGCACATCTTGAAAACTTTGCCGATGAAAGTATCAAAATAATTTGCTCTGTCAAACAAACTTAAACAGTAACTAATGTGAAGGTCAACAAATTCCCTCTTATTGGACTTGCCTTCATTATTTTTGACGGAAAAGTGAAGAAACTAATCATACGAGGTCTGATATGGCCAGTTGGTTAGAGCGCTCGACTATTAATCTGAGGGTTACGGGTTCGAATCTCCATTATACTAAACATGCTCACCCTTTTAGCCGTAGGGATATTGTAACGTGCCAGTCAATCTCACTACTCGTTTGTAAGAGAGTAGCCCAGTAGCTAACTGTAGGTAGTGTTGACTAGCTGCCTTTCTTCTAGTCTTACACTGCTAAATTAGGGATGGCCAGCGCAGATACTGCTCTTGTAGCTTTGTGCAAAATGTAAAAACAAACAGACTAACCATCCTACAAATTATATGTCTGATACGAAGGGTATTTATATGATAAGAAACATATTGTTTAAAACTGTGATTGACACATAATATGACTGGAAAGTTCTGAACCCATTGCTAACAACATATATGGTAAATGGAAATCTTCCAATGGTTCTTTACCAAACCTGATGAGGAAAAAAAAGAACATTCCCTGTAGATTTTCGGTGCAGAACCTACAATACTTCAGTGACAAACCTGCCAGGATGACAGCCTTTAACAGTTTTGTCACATTATAGCGGGAATACGTGAGTGTGTTCACAGTCACTTGTTCAAATAGCTAAGTAGCAAAAGTTGTATTGCCTTAAGTGGATTATAAAAATTTGTTTGAATTTCGCGCAAAGCAACACGAGGGCTATTTGCGTTAGTCGTCCCTAATTTAGCAGTCTAAGACTAGAGGGAAGGTAGCTAGTCATCACCAATCACCGCCAACTCTTGGGTTACACTTTCACCAATGAATAATGGAATTTGTCATTACATTATGACACCTTCATGGCCGAAAGGGCGAGCATGTTTGGTGCGACGGGGATTCGAACCAGCGATCCTCGGATTAGGAGTCGAGGGACTTAACCACTTGGCCATTGTGAACCAGATTATAAGGAAGAATTGAATATAGGAAAACAATGATTTATTTCAGGATAAAACAGGTCTTATCAATTACTACAAGGATTAGTCTTAATCCAGGTCTTATCAATTACTACAAGGATTAGTCTTAATCCTAAATCCAACAGAGTATTATATATGAAGTGGAGCCATATCAAATACTGCAAGGATCTCATGTGCTACATTGAGGGTAACATTATAGTGCCCCCACGGTTAAATAGGCGAGCATTTTTAAGTGGGGAAGCGATTCAAAACCGGGGACCTTCAGAGTAGAAAGCGAGGGCCTTTATCATCTGTCCATACCACACATTAATGGTAAAATTAAACCTTAAAATATTAACAAACATAGAAAATTCAATATATTTTTCTTATTTTCTTACTTATAAAGATTAGAATACATTGTTTCGTTATTTGGGTGCCCCCGTTGTTAACGAGGAGTTTGTCCGTAACAGAAATAATTATATAATTATTGTAGCTTTAAATCGACTGTTCTCATCTGTAAAAGGTTTCCTTAAGTATGAATTAAATACACAAATAAAAGACTTGATTTATATTTATATGGAAGCTTAGAAATCCAGTAATACTCAGTACGGTCTGCTTACAAAGTAAACAAGAAACCAGTTTATAACAAGCGTGAGAACACACAGCCTGAGGGCGTTAAATATTAAATCACTGTCAAGAAAAATGTAACTTGGGCAGGTGAATAATGTTAAGTGTTTACTGTTCCAAGGACATGTATCTGTATTAAAAAAAATGAAAATACGTTTGTATTTATAAATACACGTGAGTATTATAACGGTGAATCAAATCTTATGTGAACTGAGCAAATTAGAAAGAACTAATACATTTAAAACCTCAATATATATATATATATATATATATATATATATGATTTGAAAAAATAAATAAATATAAGCTTTCTAATTTAAAGTACTACACTATTTAGCGTATTTTTGATATATATATATATATATATATCAGAACTATCTAAGTTTTAACGTTATTTATATTTTATTCTTTCGCATGTTATAATTGGCCTACATTTCACTAAATACTCTGGATGTTACAAATGTTATTATAGACAAAATAGTTTATTTAATGAAGTCGTCCCCCTTTCTTTACCGGACTCGCACCGCTCAAAAACGGGTTTAGATACCCTTGGTGGGCAGAGCACACGTAGCCCACTGTATAGCTTTGTGTTTAATTCCAAACAATCAATCAATCGGTGAAGCCACGTGCAAGACGAATCTTGCAGGGAATGTAAGCTGTTTCCAGGAAAAGTGGAATTTCAAAACTGTTATTGTAATGGAAAAATTAGTTAGTTTAACATTACATGGCAGTTATATTTATTAGAAGGATTGTATTAGTTAAACAAATAATAATAAAAGTAAGACTTCTGTGACGACAAATATTATTCAAACAGGCATATTGTTTAATATGATATTGAAGTGTTAATTACAAACAACTGTCACTATTTAATGGCTTTTTTCACATTGGCCCCCCCGTTAGTGCAGTGGTAAGTCTACGGGTTTACAATGCTAAAATCAGGGGTTCGATTCCCCTCGGTGGGCTCAACATACAGCCCGATGTGGCTTTGCTACAAGAAAACACACAAACACACACGCTTTTTTTACCCAAAGTTACAACTATCTGAGCTAGCCGTCATCAACACTCACCGCCAACTCGTGGACTACTCTATTACCAAAGGATAGTGGGATTACCCGTAACTTTACAACGCTCCCACGGTTGATATTGAAGTGTTAATTACAAACAACTGTTGCTGTTTCCTGGGTTTATAAAATTTGTTTAAAGCTACACAGTTCTATGCTACAGTTTTCCAATTACTATTTATAATAATAACATGTCAAAACGGCTTACCAAATACCTTACTTACAAGTGACGTTTAAAGTAAAATTTAAAACTAAAATAACAACTGAAACAGATTTACTGTACGTTACAAATAAATAAGTTTAATTATTAAAAATTCTCACCTAAGACATTATACACAAGCACAGTTCATCTCACTAATTGACAGAAACGTGTATAGAAGAGAGTAAATATTAATTTCATTGTTTTCTTAGTGCTGGTTGATAACAATTTATATTCTCGACTGTATAGTGTTGCAAAGTTATATAGTGTTGATTAATCTCTGACCTGTTTATAAGGATACCTTGAACATTAAGATAACACATGTCTATATCTGTTCTCCCTGACTTACAGTTCTAGCCAGGAACTCTTTGGTTTTTCGTAAATACATTCAGTATCTATCTACTCGTGCAAGTAACCGACTTTGAGTAGGTTGTTTCAATAATAAGGACGTATTTGTTGCTACAGTATCAGATGTTACAACACAATTGGTAGGAAGTGTTATGTCACTTGGCGGTGTCGTGCAAGACAATTAAACTGTGACAGGTACTGTTTTCAATCTAAACCGTGCGCCTCACTATTAGGCAAAATTTATGGTCTCAATTTACTATCCGTGTCTTTCTATATATGTTACAACTTATTTTAAAATAACTACATGGCCGATTTAGCTTTTCACTGTAACTTCTAAGCGCTTTCGTCAAGTTATTGATATTAACGTCTGAAGACTTGGACGAAAGCTCTTATATTAGAAAAGGAGTTAAAGTGTTTATCCGGTTATCCTAAAGTAACGGTTTGTATCCCTCTCGTCGAACATGTTTGCTCTTTCAGCCGTGGGGGTAAGATAATGTTACGATCAATCCAACTATTCGTTGATAAAATAGTACCTCAAGCATTAGCGGTAAGTACCGAAAACTAGCTGATCTTCGTTCTAGTTTTTCATTGCAAAATTAGGCATTGCTAGCAAAGACAGAATTCTGGTAGCTTTGCGCGAAATTCAAACCCAACTACACGTACAAATAAGAGTTTAACTGAATGAATTGAACATATAATTTGAGTATATTATTAACAAAGAGATTCGGAAAGAAATAATCTATGTACTTACAAACTTCCCAGTGCTCTTAGATTCGAAACCTCAGACAACATTACTTAGAAAACGGTTTCATGCTAATCACACAAAATTATTCTTACGTACTTTTCCAGCCGTACACGTACATCCTTAAAGTATTTAAGCAAATGTATAACAGCGTATTATATGCGACTTTTGAGTTTATAACATCTTTAGAATATTGTATACATATACCGTGTAGGCAGCCATCTGTCAACGGTTCCACTTTGTTACGTCACGCTTACGCACCCACTTAAAAATCTTAAACTAGTACTTTTAAGACTTGATGTAGCAACCAGCACTGTTTAAAATTACTACAGACACAGTCGAGCAAAACAAAAACCGACTATACTGGCCAGCGAGAGTGAATGATTTGACCTGTTTCTACGTAATCGCGGTTAAACTAGGCCTAACTTCCAGTCAGGAAACGCTCTCACTACCCCAATTTCTCTTGCCCCATTACAAATCCACGATACAGTCTGTGCTGCACATAGTAGCAACCACTGACTATGGGTAATCTTGCCCTGTGTTTGTCGTGGGAAATGAGAGACAGTCCATGAGCACGTGACTTCCATTTTTGAGCAGCCATGCGGGATTGAGTTTTGTTGTGTTTTTTTTGTGTTTTTTTTACAATCAAATGAGCGTTCAGTTCCCAGCAGAGAAATGTACTTCGTTCTTTGTTTTCGGGATGGGGTGGGGGAATACTTGAGAAATTCCAAACTCATGAATGAATTTGAAGAATTACATATTTGGAAGATAATTTGGCGTATCCGCTAAGTTAATACAGTACGCTCTGATACGAAGGTCAAGCGTTGAAAATGAAAAGCACTCGTTTAACCGTGGATGGTTATAACCGGCTATAACTTAATACTCTAAACACAATGTAGAGGTAAAGGTTAGAGGAAAGAAAAACATCACGCTTCGAAACTGGGGAAAATAATAATATACTCTTTTTCACCAGTAAAACTAGTTGTTGTTTTTTTTTCTCTGACTTGTTTGTAAGAAATACACAGTAATTCTATGCTTAAAGAATGTCGTGGGATAAAGAAAATGTTTTGTTTTTTTAACTACGCCCTCTAGTTTTCAATTTGTTTTACTTGCCTTCATGCGGTTTTTAAGTGAATAAATGCAATCCTCACTTCGTGAATCATGATAATATGGAGATATTTTAAAATGATGTTATTTTATAATGTGGCATACGAAGCATTGGTCACATACTAGACGTTAAGTGTACAGACTTGACAGAAATCAGTCAGGATTTAAATGAATTACGAATTGTTTGTTTTGTTTTTGAGTTTCGCACAAAGCTACACGAGGACTATCTGCGCTGGCCGTCCCTAATTTAGCAGTGTAAGGCCAGAGGGAAGGCAGCTATCATCACCACCCACCGCCAACTCTTGGGTTACTCTTTTACCAACGAATAGTGTGGATTGATCGTGTCGTTATAACACCCCCGCGACTGAAATGGCGGAACATGTTTGGTGCGACCGGAATTCGAACCCGCAACTCTTAGTTTACGAGTCAAACGCCTTAACCCACCTGACCATGCAGGGCGAATCACTTCATCTTAGATAACTATCATGTTAAAGTTGTTATTAGAAAAGCAAACAAAAACGAAGAGAATTATAAATACGCATCTGAAACATCGCATCTGACAATTGTGTGTCCACGCAGCTGCGAAGGTAGTTAATTATCTACAGAGCTATAAATGACAGTCTGTCCGACTTCCATATTAAACTTTCGATCTATCGGTGAGGAATCTAGTGCACCCCGATAGTACAGCGGTATGCCTACGGATTTACAACTCTGAAATCAGCGGTTCGATTCCCCTCGGTAGGCTTAGCCGATAACCCGATGTGGCTTTGCTATAAGAAAAGACAACACAGAGAAATATTTTATGGTTTTTTCACTCTATATAACACGTGAATAAAAATCTACTCATGTGTATGATAGCTTGTTTATTTATCTGGAAAGGCTTATTTAAATGTCGTTTCGTCAGACTGATTTTCTACAGCTGTTGAGCAGTGTATGTTTTGAAGAATCGCTTGAATTTGAAAACTGTTCACTGGAAGAGCGTTCCAAAAATATAAGTTAACGAAATACAATCGATGTGGAGAATTATTCTGTATCCTCGGTAATTGAGTGTTTGAAAATTTCTGATCTGATAGTAATTGAAATCTAAACTTAATGAAGGCCTGGCATGGCCGAGCGCGTTAAGGCGTGTGCTCGTAATCCGAGGTTCGCGGGTTCGCGCCCACGTCGCGCTAAACATGCTCGCCCTCCCAGCCGTGGGGGTGTATAATGTGACGGTCAATCCCACTATTCGTTTGTAAAAGAGTAGCCCAAGAGTTGGCGGTGGGTGGTGATGACTAGCTGCCTTCCCTCTAGTCTTACACTGCTAAATTAGGGACGGCTAGCACAGATAGCCCTCGAGTAGCTTTGTGCGAAATTCCAAAAACAAACAAACTAAACTTAATGAGAGGGAAAAATGTATTTCTTGAAATGTATGTTTTCTTTTGCACCAGATTTACAAAGCTTTTAATTTAAAATAAAAATTGAAGTAAAAGTTTTACAGAAAAAAATATCGTAATACTTCTAAATTCTTTAATAATTTTTGATCAGCCAGTAGAACTGATTTTTATAGCCCTAAATGTTCTTCATTTTGGACCATAAACGATTCGTGTGAATTTTAATTGTTAGACTGTATTGATTATGGATTGTTTCTAACAATTCACAATCGAAACAATTGACAAAAATATGTTGTGATTGAATGTCCAAAGAGAATTTGAATAACATATGTTGATGACTTACTAAAAGGTACTGTCAATGACCAGGTGGTTAAGGCACTCGACTCGATTGTCGCGAGTTCGAATCCCCGTCGTCCCAAACATGTTCTCACTCTTTCAGCAGTGGAGGCGTTATAATGTGACGGTCAATTGCATTGTTCGTTGGTAAAAGAGTAGCCCAAGAATTGGCGGTGAGTGGTGATGACTAGCTGCCTTTCATTTACACTGCTAAATTAGGAACGGCTAGCGCAGATAGCCCTCGTGTAGCTTTGCGCAAAATTCAAACCAAACCACACACATTGTTGGTAAGGTAAATCTCCGAAAGTATTGCCGAGGTTTTTGTAAAAATACAGTGTTGATGTTATTGTAAAAAGCATGAAGTAAATCATTTTAAATTGTTTGGGATATGTTTACATAAAAAATATTACGCATTGAGAGAAACACGAATAAGACAACACGTCGTTTGAACAGACAGAAACACTAATTGTGCTCAAAAATGAATGTTCGTGAACTAACCATCCAGTTGCCATTTTGTGAACCCTTTAAACCTTTCACCTTCATGTTTCAAAAACACGAGCAGAAAAACTACTAGTTTCTCTAACACTACAGGAGGGCCTTCGTGGTACTCTTTAAAGGAACCATTCGTTCTAACACTGTAGGAAAGACTTCCGGTTATCTTTTAAATTAGCTCAACCGAGAATACACTATATTTCCAAAACTGTAGGATAAATCTCCTCTTATACCTTTAAGACAAGAGCTTATCCTTCTCTAAGAACACGATATGTAAGCATTTCTCATGTACCTTTACTAAAGGTTACTTATTGCACAATTACAGTGTGAACTGTGGAGGCCTGTCAGATTTAGCATAGCACCACACTGCTAAGTTAAAACATATCAACGGTGACGAAGTTTAAATACTATGTAGTGAGGTTAGTCGATAAACTTTACAGTGTGATTAGTCGATAAACTTTACAGGGTATGGTTTATCGATAAACTTACACGATATGGTTAGTCGATAAAATTTACAGGGTATGGTTGATCGACAAACGTACACAGTGTGATTAGTCGATAAACTTTACACGGTATGGTTGATCGATAAACTTACATGCTATGGTTCATCGATAAACTTTACAGGGTATGATTGATCGATAAACTTACATAGTGTGGATCGACCAGCTCATAAACTAAATTTGAACCGATAAAGGCTATGTTTTAATAAGATAAACTGTTTATAATATAGATTCATATTTTAAAAACATGTTTCTAAGTGTAGCTCTTCTAGCTCTGTTGAACCAGGATCTGCAGAAACCACAAGTTATGTCTTGCCCAAAGAATCGTATTGTAATAATGAATCCACTGTACCCAAAGAAACATATTCCAATGACGAATCCACTGCACTAAAGTTTACACAAAATCCGTGGATTCGTTAGTACAAACATTTGGTCGGTATCGCTATCTCTCAGCTGTTCATTTGCTAAATTGATACAATGTTATTTTAGTTCCATTTTTAGGTGGTTAAGGCACTCGACTCGTAATTTGAGGGTCGCGGGTTTGAATCCCCGTTACACCAAACATGCTCGCCCTTTCAGCCGTGGGAGTGTTAGAAAGTGACGGTCAATCCTACTGTTTGTTGATGAAAGAGTAGTCCAAGAGTTGGCGAGGGTGATGATGACTAACTGCCTTCCTTCTAGTCTTACACTGCTAAATTAGGGACGGTTAGCGCAGATAGCCCACATGTAGCTTTGCGCGAAATTAAAAAAACAAAACAAATCAATGTTTTCACGATTAAATCTCACACAAAAAAAGAAAATAAGCTAAAAGGAAAAACTATGGTAACAATTATTTACTTGCTACTTCGTACGTGTTTCATTCCTCGACACACACACCTAACACAAGACATAACCTTACTCAGGATAAGCTGGATTCGTCACACATACCGAACATAATATATAAGCTGACCTTGGATTGGTTATACATGCCGTCAACATAAGATGTAACATAACCTAGGATTGGCTGCATGTTAAATTTTCAAATCACCAAAGTACTTCATTATCATGAAAGGTGCGATTTTAAGGTCAATGTTAAATTGGCATGAACTATGAAGATAATTACTTCTATGGTAATAGTTTGTTTGTAAATAAACACCACGCTATATGTTGTCTGCCCAACACGGGTATCGAAACCCGGATTCTAGCGTTAGAAGTCCACAGACATGCTGCCGTGCCACTGGGGAGCTTGGGGGTAATGGACCCTACTTGAATAATATAATAATAAAATAAGCGAAAAACAGAAAAGCCTAAAACATATATAAACACAAAATATACATATAAACACACACACATAGAAAGGTAGAAAGAATAACGAGACACCAAGTAGCGACATACATAGACACTGGAATGGCATAATGAGAGACAGATTGACAAAATGGCAAATGTATATTTAGATAAATGGTTTGTTTGTTTGTTTGTTTTGTAATTTCGCACAAAGCTACTCGAGGGCTATCTGTGCTACCCGTCCCTAATTTAGCAGTGTAAGACTAGTGGGAAGGCAGCTAGTCATAACCACCCATCGTCAAATCTTGAGCTGCTCTTTTACCAACAAATAGTGGTATATACACCCTACGGCTGGGAGGGCGAGCATGTTTAGCGCGACCCTCGGATTACAAGTCGCACGCCTTACGCGCTTGGCCATGCCAGGCCTTATATAAATGGAAGAAGAAGGTGTGAGAAGCTAATTTGTATTATGTAACAAATAAAAAACAAATTGTCAAAGAGATTGGTAAGTTCAGAGAACTGACGAGGATTTCAGCTTGAAAACTGTCTCTGGTGACGTTCATATATTTTTAATCTTATCTTTGCTACACACTATGTCTTTTTTGGTTATTTCCATAAAAAAACTAATTTTAAACAGTCATTGTACTTCCCAGTGTCTTCAACTTCCCCTTAATTCTAACTGTTTTTGCTTGGTTGAAAAATGTTCTCCCATTAGTTCAGAAACTCGAGACTATTCGCCACGTTCAAACAGCGCACCCGCCAGACATTGCAGGTGGTCTTGAACGTATGTTATGTGACTCCAGCTGTTACATTTAGCAGGCTGATCGAGCTTGGATTAAGCTGTACGCTATTCCAAAACTAAGTTTTACTTGAAAGACGAGATGGTGCAATTTATATTTCGCAAAAAACAATAAATTAAAAACAACAACGTTTTTCGTGTTTCGAATTTGGTATGTTAAATGTAGGTCACAAAAGTTCGTATCATAAATTACGAACTGTGTTTTCACTCTGTTTCGTGTTGAAATGGGAATTGTCTCTATTAACAGGGGGCTATCACACAATATACGCTCGTCAAGCCTGAAAACCATTATTAACACAGCATCTTTTTTTAATGCTGCTTTGTTTTTGGCAGGAAATATGGAAACCATTCTTTAAAACGTAGAAATTGCTGGGGCAGAGCGTAGCGCGAGGTGATTAATGTCCCGTTGCGGCAAAGCACGTTTCAGATTTTGGGGCTATACCTGTGTTATAAGAGTAATAGTTAAACTCCGCTATTCGATATGGGTAGTTCGAGAGTTGACGGTTGGTGGTGTTATTGACTAGCTTATGTTCCTCTGTTATCTCGGTTAAAATTTACAGTCGGCGAGCGCAGATGACCTCTGAGTACCCTCTGAGCATCCGTAACAACCTGTGCTACTGACAGATGTATTACAATACGCGGATAACAGAAATATATTCGATGCACTCGGAAGATGATTTCTTTTCTACAAATATTCCAAACACTCCTTAAACTAAAGAGAAGAAAAAACATATATTGGAACATAATGCAACAAATGCTCTGTGGTAAACATGAAGGAAGACATTGATTTGTTTGCTTTGAATTTCGCACAAAGCTACTCGAGGGCTATCTGCGCTAGCCGTCCCTAATTTAGCGGTGTAAGACGAAAGGGAAGACAGCTAGTTATCTCCACCCACTGCCAACGTTTGGGCTACTCTTTTACCAACGAATAGTGGAATTGACTGTAACGTTGTAACGCCCTTACGGATGAAAGAGCGGGCATGTTTGGTGTGACAGGGATTCGAACCCGCGACCTTCAGATTACGAGTCAAGTACCCTAACCACCTGGCCATGCCGGGCCTTTAAAACTTTTTAAACTTTATTTGAGAAAATATTGTAATTAATTATCTACGTATAAGGAAAATTTGGGGAGCCTTTCCTATAAAGCTATTTATTTAAAACAACTGAATTCACAGTTTCTTCTAGCGAGTCAACCGTAAAAATCGTGGGTTCGATTTCTCCCCGAAAATATGTCGAGTCATATAACCCGTTACGTCGGGTTGCGTTAAAACAACCATATCTAATTTGAATAAATAAATTTTGTATTTCCTTCGTGATTGTTTCATATCCGTTTAATATTCAATTAATTATTTTTTGAAAACATGAACTTGCATAACAAAAAAATACCTGTAATTTTTTTTTATCAAATCTGGTTCCATATACGTTGTATGATCATTTTTTATCATCTGATCAAATTCTTAACCCAGATTTGTCTCCAATGATGACAGATATTCAACGAACTGTTGATAATTAATATTCTTTACACCATTACTTTCACTCAAGATTTATGAGTTTCTCACACTAAAACCAGCACGATGAAAAACGAAATTTAAAACTTAATTAATTTTTCAGAACATTATTCGCGTGCTACAGTGCATAATACGGTCTCGTAAAGTGCTAATATTTATGTGACACGTACTACACGTTTTTTTATGTCTTGCTGTAATTTTAGATTAATTATTTACTTTCGAGAATTGGGAGATTAAATCTTCAATTTCCTGATAATTTTGTCTTTCGAAAGATAAAATTACAGGTAAATAAAAAAAAGCCATTAATTGTATCTAGATTTTTTACACTACTAAATAATTGATAGCTTTTAGGCTTTGTTTGTTTGTTTGTTTTGGAAATTCGCCCAAAGCTACTCGAGGGCTATCTGTGCTAGCCGTCCCTAATTTTGCAGTGTAAGGCTAGAGGGAAGGCAGCTAGTCATCACCACCCACCGCCAACTCTTGGGCTACTCTTTTACTAACGAATAGTGGGATTGACCGTCACATTATACACCCCCACGGCTGGGAGGGCGAGCATGTTTAGCGCGACGCGGGCGCGAACCCGCGACCCTCGGATTACGAGTGCACGCGTTAACTAGGCCTTTCCAGTTGTATATGTGCGTCGATCCATTTGCCCCAAGCGGTTCATTGGTGAGGTAGAAAGCTTATAACGGTAAAAACAGAGCTCCGATATCTGTGTAGAGCACAACAAAGAAGGCTCGGCATGGCCAAACATACCCGCCCTTTCAGCCGTAGCGACGTTATAACGGTACGGTTAATCCCACTATTCGTTGGTAAAATAGTAGCCCAAACGTTGGCAGTGGATGGAGATAACTAGCTGTCTTCCCTCTAGTCTTACGCTGCTAAATTAGGGACGGCTAAAGTAGAATGTCCTCGTGTAGCTTTGCGCGAAATTCAAAACAAACAAACACAATAAAGATAGCCCATTCTGTAGCTCTGGGCTTAATGAGAAAATAAACAAGCGGCCCGGCATGGCCAGGTGGGTTAAGGCGTGCGATTCGTAATCCGAGGGTGGCGGGTTCGCATCCCAGTCGCGTCAAACATGCTCGCCCTTTCAGCCGTGGAAGCGTTAGAAAGTGACGGTCAATCCCACTATGCGTTGGTAAAACAGTAGCCCAAGTGTTGGCGGTGGGTGGTGATGAGTAGCTGCCTTCCCTCTAGTTTTACACTGCTAAATTAGGGATAGCTGGCGCAGATAGCCCTCGAGTTGCTTTGCGCGAAATTAAAAACAAACAAAACAAATCAAGAAAACAAACAATCTATTTTCCTATTCACACGAACACGCACACACGAACACACATCTCAGACAGATTCATTCACAAAGACTTGTGATAGTAACACCAGGAGTTCCTTCCTTCCATTGCTGAGATCGTCATCGTGTCGCGTTGCGCTAAGAAAAAAACAAAACATACAAATACTAGGATGGGGTCGAGAGTACCCCAAATTATATTATTTTTTTCAAAGAATAATTTTTGTTGGAAAACAATCTGTTTGTTTTAATGTTTGCAATAACTTAATTTTTTTGATGCCCCCCAGTGGCTCAGCGGTATGTCTGCGGACTTACACGCTAAAATTCGGGTTTCCATACCCGTGGTGGGCAGAACACAGATAGCCCATTGTGTAGCTTTCTGCTTAATTCAAAAACAACAAAAAACAATTTTTTGACATTTTCTTTCATTAACGGAAACCTTGGAATACAATAATGTACTTTTAAAAACAAGTTATAGTTTCTTTCTAATGAAATCAGTTTCAAATTTGTACCTGAGCACTTTGCCACATATCTGTCTATGGGTGTGTTATGCAAGTCGCAGTCAGTTCCATTACTCGATTTGAAAAGAGGCAGTTAGTGCCTCTAGTCTTTCTCCTGGTCATTCTTTTTAAGTTTTCGACTCGAAACCTGAATTCTAGAGGTTTTCGGCCAGATCATTTGGTGTATGTGAGCGTAAAGTGCCGTTTACGTTAAATATTTCATATTCAGGATACCGCTCGCTCAGCTTTCGACAGTTGGTCTTTCATTCGAGTTTACAGTCCGAGAGAAAGGTTACTGCTTTAGTCGTCGCAGATTAATGTGGTTTGGCTTTGATTTGGATTGTTTCATTACTTTTTGCTTGGACTGTTCGTTGGTCAAAAAAGAAACACGTTTTTTCCGCGCGAGACTCTCGCACAAACATCTCTCCTTCAAAGTTTGTTTGTTTTTGAATTTTGCGCAAAGCTACACGAGGGCTGTTTGCATTAGTTGTCCATAATTTAGCAGTGTGAGACTAGAGGGAAGGTAAGATAGTCATTATCATCCACCGGCAACTCTTGGGCTTCTCTTTTCACCAATGAAGAGTGGGATGACCGTCACACAATAACGTCCCTTCGGCGAAAAGGGATTCAAACCCGCAACCCTCAGAATGCGAGTTGGCTCTCTAATCCCCTGGCTATGTCCTAGTTCAGGATTTTTGATTCGGGAAGACCTTTATGGTAACCTCCCTAGCTATGTTCTAGATCAGGATTTTTGATTCGGGAAGACCTTTATGATAACCTCCCTAGCTATGTTCTAGTTCAGGATTTTTGATTCGGGAAGACCTTTATGATAACCTCCCTAGCTATGTTTTAGATCAGGATTCTTGATTCGGGAAGACCTTTATAATAACCTCCCTAGCTATGTTCTAGTTCAGGATTTTTGATTCGGGAAGGCCTTTATGATAACCTCCCAACTTCAGGTGCTGTATGATCACACTTTAACCTAATTTTAAAAAGTTGAATTGAAATTTGTGGACAGTATTACTGACTACAAAATAAGCCATTTACCGCACTATTTTATTGTAGGGACTGAGACAAATGATTTGAAGTGGCAAAAATATTTTTTTTTTTTTAATTCGCACAAAGCTACTCGAGGGCTATCTGTGCTAGCCGTCCCTAATTTGGCAGTGTAAGACTAGAGGGAAGACAGCTAGTTATCTCCATCCACTGCCAACGTTTGGGCTACTATTTTACCAACGAAAAGTGGGATTGACCGTCACATTATAACGCCCCCACGGCTGGGAGGGCGAGCATGTTTGGCGCGAATCCGCGAGCCTCAGATTACGAAGCGCACGCCTGGACGCGCTAGGCCATGCCAGGACAGTGGTAAAGTAAATGAAGTCTGTCAGCGTATCACGAACTGAACGGCAAATCACAAGAACCATGGACATCTCCAAATGATACGCAGAGGTATTCAGGAACCGTTTCGAACCACTTTGATAGATGCTATGCAGCAAGCCAAGTACAATATTACGTCTATAGATGCTTTCAAATAGTTCCTGTCCACTAATCCTACTGCTAACTATCGTGATACTTTGATCTTCCCTACCAAACCGCAAATGAAATCGTCCGTATCTTTCTTAGTTGAAAGATAATTATTAAGTGATAACAGAAGCATAAAGGGTTGACAATTGTTTAATTAATGATGCTGTGAACGTGGCTTTATTGATAAACACTGAATTTACTATAAGCAGGTAGATCTTACTATTAGGTAGTGTGGAGACTTTAGGGTTATGTTTTTCATTTATAAAATTATTAGTTAACAAACAAGATAGGCACAAAACCATCTTTTTGTAGTAACTTTTGAACTGAACTTACTTTAATGGTTCAACAATCTGTAGTGTAAAGACGTTCCTTGACTCCTGATGGACGTGTTAAACTATGATTCAACAATCTGTAGTGTAAAGACGTTCCTTGACTCCTGATGGACGTGTTAAACTATGATTCAACAATCTGTAGTGTAAAGACGTTCCTTGACTCCTGATGGACGTGTTAAACTATGATTCAACAATCTGTAGCGTAAAGACGTTCCTTGGCTCCTGATGGACGTGTTAAACTATGATTCAACAATCTGTAGTGTAAAGACGTTCCTTGACTCCTGATGGACGTGTTAAACTATGATTCAACAATCTGTAGTGTAAAGACGTTCCTTGGCTCCTGATGGACGTGTTAAACTATGATTCAACAATATGTAGTGTAAAGACGTTCCTTGGTTTCTGATGGACGTGTTAAACTATGATTCAACAATATGTAGTGTAAAAACGTTCCTTGACTCCTGATGGACGTGTTAAACTATGATTCAACAATCTGTAGTGTAAAGACGTTCCTTGGCTCCTGATGGACGTGTTAAACTATGATTCAACAATCTGTAGTGTAAAGACGTTCCTTGACTCCTGATGGACGTATTAAACTATGATTCAACAATATGTAGTGTAAAGACGTTCCTTGACTCCTGATGGACGTGTTAAACTATGATTCAACAATATGTAGTGTAAAGACGTTCCTTGAATCCTGATGGACGTGTTAAACTATGATTCAACAATCTGTAGTGTAAAGACGTTCCTTGGCTCCTGATGGACGTGTTAAACTATGATTCAACAATATGTAGTGTAAAGACGTTCCTTGGCTCCTGATGGACGTGTTAAATTATGATTCAACAATCTGTAGTGTAAAGACGTTCCTTGACTCCTGATGGACGTGTTAAACTATGATTCAACAATCTGTAGTGTAAAGACGTTCCTTGACTCCTGATGGACGTGTTAAACTATGATTCAACGATCTGTAGTGTAAAGACGTTCCTTGGCTCCTGATGGACGTGTTAAACTATGATTCAACAATCTGTAGTGTAAAGACGTTCCTTGACTCCTGATGGACGTGTTAAACTATGATTCAACAATATGTAGTGTAAAGACGTTCCTTGGTTCCTGATGGACGTGTTAAACTATGATTCAACAATATGTAGTGTAAAGACGTTCCTTGACTCCTGATGGACGTGTTAAACTATGATTCAACAATATGTAGTGTAAAGACGTTCCTTGGCTCCTGATGGACGTGTTAAACTATGATTCAACAATCTGTAGTGTAAAGACGTTCCTTGACTCCTGATGGACGTGTTAAACTATGATTCAACAATCTTTAGTGTAAAGACGTTCCTTGACTCCTGATGGACGTGTTAAACTATGATTCAACAATCTGTAGTGTAAAGACGTTCCTTGGCTCCTGATGGACGTGTTAAACTATGATTCAACAATCTGTAGTGTAAAGACGTTCCTTGACTCCTGATGGACGTGTTAAACTATGATTCAACAATATATAGTGTAAAGACGTTCCTTGGCTCCTGATAGGCGTGTTAAACTAGAAACAGTGTTATGTTTACCTCATATACCAGATTAGTGTTGATTTTGTTTGTTGTTAGCATAAACACTATACAACGGCCTGTCTGTGCTGTTCCAACCACGGGTATCGAAACCTAATTTTTAACCGTCTGAGCTTTCAGACTTACCACTGTGCCGATGGGAGCTTCGTGTTTTACTAGAGTGCATAAATCATAAGCGTCATAGAAACAAGAGTTAAGCCATTTCTATTGTTACAAAAACTACCGTATATCATACTCACGATCTCCGAGTGCCCCTCTACTCACCAAAATGAAACTGTTTTTTGTTCAAGATTTGAGTTAACCTTGTACAACTGGACATAAACATCGCCAGAAACGAAACACATCGCGTGAAACTTTATGGTTAACGTAACTGTAGAGTTGCCTCATTTACATTAAAAATTTATCATTTCAGCAAAATCATGTATTTTCTGACAGCAACTCACGACTTTAGTTTATTTTAGAGCACAGTAAGAACTGCTTCTGAGAATGTCGTTTACTCCGAAAGCAGGACCAACTTCGTATTAGCTGCAAAACAAGGAAAACTCATCGAAAAGAATTTGTTTACAAAATGACTAAGCGACTTTTACTTTAACATTAAGATGATTGGCAACTTCTAAAAACAGAAATGAGCATTTGATTTCCTGAACACCATAAGATGATGAAATCTGATGTTACTCTTGCCAGTTTACACCGTAACTTGATGAAATCCGATGTTACTCTTGTCAGTTTACACCGTAACTTGATGAAATCTGATGCTACTCTTATCAGTTTACACCGTAACTTGATGAAATCTGATGCTACTCTTATCAGATTACACCGTAACTTGATGAAATCTGATGTTACTCTTGTCAGTTTACACCATAAGATGATGAAATCTGATGTTACTCTTGTCAGGTTGCACCGTAAGTTGATGAAATCTGATGTTACTCTTGCCAGTTTACACCGTAAGTTGATGAAATCTGATGCTACTCTTATCAGATTACACCGTAACTTGATGAAATCTGATGCTACTCTTATCAGTTTACACCGTAACTTGATGAAATCTGATGCTACTCTTATCAGATTACACCGTAACTTGATGAAATCTGATGTTACTCTTGTCAGTTTACACCGTAAGTTGATGAAATCTGATGCTACTCTTATCAGATTACACCATAAGATGATGAAATCTGATGCTACTCTTGTCAGGTTGCACCGTAAGTTGATGAAATTTGATGTTACTCTTGCCAGTTTACACCGTAAGTTGATGAAATCTGATGCTACTCTTATCAGATTACACCGTAACTTGATGAAATCTGATGCTACTCTTATCAGTTTACACCGTAACTTGATGAAATCTGATGCTACTCTTATCAGATTACACCGTAACTTGATGAAATCTGATGTTACTCTTGTCAGTTTACACAGTAAGTTGATGAAATCTGATGTTACTCTTGTCAGGTTACACCATAAGATGATGAAATCTGATGGTACTCTTGTCAGGTTACACCGTAAGTTCATAAAATCTGATGTTACTCTTGTCAGGTTACACCATAAGATGATGAAATCTGATGGTACTCTTGTCAGGTTACACCGTAAGTTCATAAAATCTGATGTTACTCCTTTCAGGTTACACCGTAAGTTCATAAAATCTGATGGTACTCTTGTCAGGTTACACCGTAAGTTCATAAAATCTGATGTTACTCCTTTCAGGTTACACCGTAAGTTGATGAAATCTGAGGTTACTTTTATTAGGCTACACCGTAAGTTGATGAAATCTGAGGTTACTTTTATCAGGTTACACCGTAAGTTGTTATTCCTCCTAAACAGTATTTTTTTTAGTAGCTTCACTGTGGAGATTCTGAATTAATATCTTATTGTTTTGGAGGTAACATTAAAATGTGTACATAAAGCCAGGTACCTGGTGTAGCCGTTACCAGGTTGTCACGTGTCACATAAAAACCTCAAACTTAGCTACTCAGCACCAGTTTTGAACTGTGTGTTTTTCTAGCCAGACTGCTTCTGTAACCATAAGTACTAGTTTTATGTATTCTATTCAATTTCCCCACATCTACCAAAACATTAAATTTCCTTCCCAATCTCTCGCAAAGATTAACCTTTAGTGACCAAAATGTCGACCTCAACACATTCGTCATTGAATAAACAAAATCACGAGGAAGGACTGCGTTAAAAACAGAAAATCCCAACCTCTGATTTATTGCATCATAACCATAACCCGTCGCGCCAAACATGCTCGCCCTTTCAGCCGTGGGGGCATTATAGTGTGACGGTAAATCCCACTGTTCGTTGGTAAAAGAGTAGCCCAAGAGTTAGCGGTGGGTGGTGATGAGCCTTCCCTCTAGCCTTCCGCTGCTAAACTATGGACGATTAGCGCAGATAGCCCTTGTGTAGCTTTGAGCAAAATTCAAAATAAACCAAAACTTAATTATTTAAAATATTTGTGAAAAGCAAACCGTTTCGCTATTATTCCCCATTTCGGAGATATTAAGGTGATGAAATGAAATATAAAAAACCGTACTGTGTGAAAGGTTTTAGCCTCGAAGATATCCTTGACCTGTGTTATTCGTAAATGCCTTTCTATCAAATAAACGCTATGAATTTCTTCTTTAGAATATGCCGGTGTCACTTGAAAGTACGTATACGTGTACGTGTAATAAACATCTGACGTTGTTACCTAAGGCTATTAGGACGATATAGTTGTTGATTCGATTGTTAGTGTCCAGCTTACTCGTTGTTAAGTAAACGATCCTGAAGACAAAAAAACCTACAAAACTGGCGAACAAAGTTTTAAGCGTCATAATGATAATCATTTATTTATTTGAGAAATGCGGGTGTGAGTGAACGGTTAGCAAGTCCTGAATGTTTGTGGCTCACGTTTCGTTGCGTTTGAGCACAGTGGGTACACTATGAGAGTGACAACCATTGTTTTGTTTGTTTGTTTTAATTTAACACAAAGCCACACGAGGGCTATCTGCGCTAGCCGTCCCTAATTTGGCAGTGTGAGACTAGAGGGAAGGCAGCTAGTCATCACCCCCCACCACCAACTCTTGGGCTACTCTTTTACCAACGGATAGTGGGGTTGACTGTCAGATTTTAACGCTCCCACGGCTGAAAGGGCAAACATGTTTGGTGTGACGGGAATTCAAACTCTCGACCTCGAGATTACGAGTCGAACGCCTTCACCCACCTGGCCATGCCGGGCCGTGACAGTCATAATACCACTGTCCGTCTCCGCATAAACAGTACAACGCCCGATATACGAATGGAAATTGTGGATAT
This sequence comes from Carcinoscorpius rotundicauda, assembly GCA_011833715.1. NCBI lineage: Eukaryota > Metazoa > Arthropoda > Merostomata > Xiphosura > Limulidae > Carcinoscorpius > Carcinoscorpius rotundicauda. Next base: position 179,745,069 of record CM022391.1, on the reverse strand, counting down.
GTTCTCTTCGTTGCTAAATGTTAAAAGTATGTTATCCTACCAACATTAACTGTTTGTTGAAAATACCTATTGACCTATTTGTTTGTTCCTTTCATTTTTGAACTTCGCGCCATGTAACTTGATTTTGCGTTAGCCGTTCTTATTTTTCTCGAGCTATGTTTAACTACGAATAGTGGGATTGATCGTAAGTTTATTAGGATTTTGCGGCTGAAAGAGTGGACATGTTCAGTGATGGTGTTAGAGTCCACGTCTTTGGGGGCAAATATCGATACGATAATAATTTGAAATCACACGTTGATAGCATGATGTATTAGATCTGCATCAACACACGAACTAAGTGCTACTTTATTTGCACAGTTCACTGTGATATTCTTTTGTGTACAGCATATATATATATATATATATATACAAGGAACATAGTCATCATCACCCACCGCCAAATCGTGGGCTACTCTGTTTGCCATTGAATGGTGGGATTAACCGTAACTTAACCATAGCATATTTATTTTTTTATATGCAAAAACGGCTCGTTTTGGGTTCAGAAAATATTTTAAATAGAAGAGCGAACAACGTTTCGACCTTCTTCGGTCATCGTCAGGTTCACAAGGAAAGAGGTAACTGACCGGAAGCTGACCACATGTTTGGAAGGGGTTGTATAACTGAGTGTCGCAATGTAGAGGGCGCGGTTAGATGTTTGAATATATAATAATCTATAATATTAATATAGGTATAATGGCGTTTCTTTATATTGGTTTATTTTGGGTTTAAGTTGTTGTATAAGTAAGGCTTCTTTAATTTTTCGTTTGTTTATGTTTGTTTCTTTATTTAGTATTTTAGTGTTTTCTATGGTTATGTTGCGTCCATTTGACTTGCAGTGTTCGAAAACGTGTGAATAGCATATTTAGTTCCGTACTTCATGTGGTTAAATATATGTGAAATGTCAGTTGGCAACGCAGTTAAAAAATAAACTCATAAAAATTCACCATTACAGTTGTTTTTATCTAATTTATGAAAGACAAAGCCATGATATGTCCACACACGTTAATTCGCTTTCGATTTTGAAATCGAAACTTAATAACCTGGTGTCAGAAAATCAAATTTAACCTGGAAATTTATCTTCTAAATTCCACAAAACAAAATGCTCGCGGACACTCAATTTTTTCAGACGTTTAATGGCGGTCAGTTTTAGTTAGAGTGCAAAACCTATTGTAAGAATCTTGAGACAAAATTGGGCATTAAAAACTGTGACAAATAAATATTTAATTCCTGGACGTGAAACCAACTCGTACGCCGATGATTAATAGAAGAACATGTCTACTGTTTCTAATGTTCTAAATCCGCGAAAAAAGAAAGTACGTCTTTTAAGAAGTTTTGTTAACTGTGACGTACATACATACGCATATCTTATGAAATCAAATCGGTCACTGATAACAAAAAGAGCATCTTTGGAATCCGACGCGGTTGTTAAACACGTCATGGTCAAATGCGTTATCAGTATCAAAGTACCCATTTAACTATGTTAAGTGACATCTATCGACGCACTTGGAAATCTACAAAATATAGAAATTGAAAGACAAAATAAGAGAGATAATAAGTGAATAAAGGCAGCTTTTTGTTTGTTCCACTAACGTTCAATCTACTGTTTTTTTTTCTTTGCAATAGAAAGCCTGACCACTAGTTAGATATTCGTCTTTTTTAAAACGGTTCGAACAAAATACGGTTTCTTATCGGCAGGCACACAGTCAAATTTGTCGCTGACATAAATATGCATAGATCTTTCTATATTTTCTAACAGACGTCACCGTTTTTCTAATACATCCGATTTTTAAATTATTTTAGCTTATACGGTGCTTAAGATATTGTGCAATTATATTAATGATTAGGATGATTTACAACAGAAAAGATAAATTCCAGTCTCGACATATTAATTCATTTTGAAGGAAACACGTTCTGGATTTGACAGTTCTACTGATCACACTTTTTGGCCTGCAGCCGTGTTTGATTCATCGTCCCTTATTCTCAGAAAAGATTTTGATGTTCGTTTAAAACAGATGTAGGTTTCGAGATTGTTCTACATTAACATTAAATACTTTCAATTATGAACAGATGTAGGATCGCGACACTCAAAATCTACAAGTAGCGGGTTCGAATCCCCATTTTACTCAATACATATATGACCTTTCAGCCGTGGGGGGGCTTTGTAATGTGACGATAAATCTGTTGTTAAAGAGTGATCCAACAGTTGGCCGCGGGTGGTGACAACAACCTGCTAGCTCGCTCTAGTCTTTCATTGCTAAATTTACGACGGCTATTCAAAACAAACAGACAACATCTGGACTATTTAATTGGAAAAAAAAATCAATTTTAGTCTCACACTTACTTGTAGTTTGTGATGATATTAACTCGCACTGTATCATAAGTTGAATATTTTTGTCAGTTTAGGATACGGACATAAGATTCGGTACATAAAATATAGAGATACTTCAGGTCTGCCCCCTAGGGGCTCAACGGTATGTCTGCGGACTTACAACGCTACAAAACCGGGTTTCTATACCCTTGGTGGGCAGAACACAGATAGCCCATTGTGTAGCTTTGTGCTTTATTCAAAACAGCAACAAGCACTACTTCAGGCCTAATATTTATCATAGCTGCTTCTATCTATATTTCCCTACATTTGTACATTACAGACTTTAAGCCAAAAGTGTATAAAAATATGAAACGCTTCACATCCGTCTTCCTTTTGTCTGCTACACATATGTCTGTAAGGAACATTCTTTCACCATTGAGACAAATCGATAATTGGTTTCCAGTTTTAACATATTAAATCATTTTAAAGGAATTACGTTCTGAATTCGACAGTTCCACTGATCACGTTCTTTAAAAGTGCGATTTTTGATCTAACGCCACTTAATATAAGTTAGATTCACATACATATACATAGAGTGCGAATCAGAAGTCCAGTTTTTGTCTGTTTGTTTTTGAATTTCGCACAAAGATACTCGAGGGCTATCTGTGCTAGCCGTCCCTAATTCAGCAGTGTAAGACTAGAGGGAAGGCAGCTAGTCATCACCACCCACCGCCAACTCTTGCGCTACTCTTTTACCAACGAATAGTGGAATTGACCGTCACATTATAACGCCCCCACGGCTGAAAGGGCGAGCATGTTTGGCGCGACGGGGATGCGAACCCGCGACCCTCAGATTACAAGTCGCACGCCTTAACGCGCTTGGCCATGCCGGGCTCAGAAGTCCAGTGGTAAGAATAATAATGAATAAGAAATGAATGTTGGAAAATAACAGTTGGTGACATAATGGAGTTTTGTGAGCCTGTTCTGTGGTAGTGTTATTGAAGTCATTCAAAGTAGTTTTTAAAACCTTATTTTGAGAAGGAATTTTTGTTAATGTGCTCTATACACTAACTACGTGAAAAATGAACAAAATAGCTCTTTCATAACGAAAAATATATGTACAAATACACCTCTTTCATTCATATGGAGTTTTGTCACAGAAGATCGAACTCTAACCAAAGCTAAAACTAGGTTTCAGAAGCAAGATTTTATTTTGCAAAAAAAGGTATTACAAGAAAAGCTACCCACATAAAATAACATACAAATATGGCGTCGCATCAACTCACAAATTATTTAAGTAATAATACTCATTCAGATGAAGAATGACTGACACTAGAATACTTAGCTTGACACCGTATTGAATATTAACCAGTTTTCAGATGGACGCCATTCGTCCTATCAGATGATTGGAAATATAAAATAGCGGCTGCGTACTACAGGCTCATTTACCTGTCACTGACAAAACGAAAACAGCAGCTACTTGTCAGCATTTCCAACATTGTTTGGTTGTGTTATCGAAACTTTTGTGTTTAGTGCATATCAATAAAAGTCTTATGAACTTCTGACCTTGTGTTTGATCTTAAGTTATCTCAGAAGTTTTATTAAAGAATTGGACCACAGCACTTCATACCGTATAATTAACAATTATGTTGCTATACCTCTGTGTTTAGGAGTCATTTGTCTATCACTGCACTTCTGAACAAATTATTATTTGAAAAGGTAGCTTACATGGCATTAATGTGCCTGCTTTCTTACGAGGATATTATAGACCTATTTACACACATTTTCCAGTCGAAACTCAGATAAATTACTTTAATATAAAATAACATTCTCCATCTCCAAGGCACATTTTAATCAATAGTACTTGGGATCAGTTACAAGGAGGAAGCCAACATTTCCACAGGAACTTACAAAAGACTTTATATAAACTTTCCAGTGCATTACACTTTGAACGGATAAACTAGCAGGCCAAATAACATCGACAGATGATATGAAATCATAGCGGGACTGAATGTATATGAGCTACATTTTAACATTGTTTGATATCTCGTAGATGACATCATGTAATCAAAAACTGATCGCTTCAAAAAAGGGTATGTAACAGCTATTTCCGACGTAAAATATGTCTACACTAAGAATGTAAAGATGTCTTTATTTCTGCTTTTATTTACACTAAAAATAAATGACCTTATAACACCAACATTCTGATTTTATTTACACTAAAAATAAACGACTTTATAACATCAATATTCTGTTTCTATGTTTTCTATTTGCACTAGAAAGAAACGACCTTATAACACCAACATTCTGTTTTTATTTACACCAGAAATAAACGACCTTATGACACCAACATTTTTTTTTATTTACACTAAAGAGAAACGCCTTATAACACCAACAGACTTTTTATATTTACACTAGAAGTAAACGACCTTATAACACCTATATTCTGTTTTTATTTACATTAGAAATAAATGACCTTATAACACCAACATTCTGATTTTATTTACACTAAAAATAAACGACTTTATAACATCAATATTCTGTTTCTATGTTTTTTATTTGCACTAGAAATAAACGATCTTATAACACCAACATTTTGTTTTTATTTACACCAGAAATAAACGACCTTATGACACCAACATTTTGTTTTTATTTACACTAGAAATAAAGCCTTATAACAGTAACATTCTGTTTTTATTTACTTAGATATTCGTCATTTCACTGAGATTCAGTTAAACAAAGACTGAAAATGACATTATTTAAGCGTTAAGCACCTAATAAGATAAAATCATCATTTTGGTGTAAAAAGGTCATTTATTTCTCGCTTTAGTATGTTTTCTATACACCAATATGCACTTAAATAATACATTCGTTTGAGCAATTTCAAAATGGCGGAGACAGAGAATGTTGGACAGACGGGAAATTAATTATTTTTTTGCAGCCTCCGTTGTAATGTTCATAAATTTACGTTAGCAATACCAAAATAAAACAGCTTCCAAAATACCAAAAAAACGCAAAAAAACAAACAAACAATCAACCTACTACATTGTATAATTCTACAAATGATAGCACTTTTCTTAACTGGGTTTTAACCAAGATCATGATGATACGGGTTTAAAGTACCTTTACGAGGACACTTATCATAGTAGCATTAGATAATTCTATTAATGTCAACTTCGTGTTCACATATCGTAAGTCCTTACCTTGTGAGTGTTATAAAAGCAAGTTCGTGTTTTACGTCTAGCTTTAGTTTCCAAACGTTGACGCACTTCTAACTCATCTGATGAGACTTTGGACTACTGTATCTGGATATTACAGACTCTAAATAACCGTGTTAATACAGAAAATTGATAATACCGTGATATTTGGGACACGGAAATGAGATAAAATTACGGTTTTAGCACAAGGTTTAGGCGTCAGCTCCTGGTATTCATTAAGGTCGATCCTTCACCTTTGTAAGGCGTATCATGAAATACAACTAATTAACGAAGTTTAAAAGGGCGAAACCGTCTTTGTTACAACGGAACTCGACTCTTAACCCCAGATACGGTTCAAGACATTTGGAATGATATCACCCCACCAGCATCTTACTCAGTCGGGTCTTGTGGACAAGCTCTAATACAAACGAGATCGCGCGATAATACATGTGTGCATTCTCCGGCGTTTAGGGTATGGTCTCATGCGCACTCGCGGATGTGCCACACGCCTGAAGGTTTCGAAATTTATGCAAAGAGCAACCAATACAAGAAAAGAAATGGAGCGATGGCTAATCAGAGGAGGAGCTATTTGGCGTTCCACCAATCAATATAATTGTTCCAGAAAACGTGCGGAGAAAGAAAAAGACATATGAAAGATACACTTATATTCTGTTAACATAATTTTTTTATTTTTGCAAAATTATCTCTCAAACATAAAAGGTTGGAGTGAATTGATCAAAATCTATCAACTTAAAGAGAGAACTATACGTTACAACTATCTCTACAAACGTATTAGTTAGCAAGGCACCATCTTCAGGGCCCGACATGGCCAAGCGTGGTAAGGCATTCGACTTTTAATCTGAGGATCGCAGGTTCAAATCCCAGTAGCACTCAACATGCTCGCCTTTTCAGCCGTGGAGGTGTTAAAATTTGACGGTCAATCCCACTATGCGTTGGTAAAACAGTAGCCCAAGTGTTGGCGGTGGGTGGTGATGAGTAGCTGCCTTCCCTCTAGTTTTACACTGCTAAATTAGGGATGGCTGGCGCAGATAGCCCTCGAGAAGCCTTGCGCGAAATTTGAAAACAAACATCATCTTTAGAATGTTGAAAAACTGTTTTTAGAGAATTACTTAACCCATGTGTTCTTTTTTCTAACCACAGTATTTATTTATTTATTTCAGTTCGAAGCTTCTGCAACTCAAAGTTTCTTTTCCGATTTGCATTTTTTTACTATTTGCTTTTTAAAATTTTTATTTCATTAAAAGCAAAGCCAGTTTTTGTGAATAGTGATTTAACAGTTTAAAATATCCTGACTCGTAGAAACAAGATCGACTCTTATACATATGAGAGGCCTAGCGAGGTGGAGTTTGTGTTAACTTTTGTTTTGTGTTGTGCGATAAAACTATTGAAAGGCTAGGTAAGGAAAAAGGCATTGGAAGTGCAGTAGTTTCAGTAAACTAGCAAGATAAACTAAAAATCTAAATGAAATGTTACCTCACAATAGTGGATAAAGACTTCATAAACAATTACAGAATTTCATTTTCTTGCAAAGTCTTAATAACGAATCTACGATGAAACAGAAATACGATATAAAAATGTCTGGAGATATTCCAAGAACAGTAAAATATTAATACCTCACACCACATCATTCAAGGTTAAAACACTACTGTATAACACCACATTGTATAAGTGTAAAACACTACTACCTAACACAACATTGTATAAGTGTAAAACACTACTACCTAACACAACATTGTATAAGTGTAAAACACTACTACCTAACACAACATTGTATAAGTTTAAAACACTACTACCTAACACAACATTGTATAAGTGTAAAACACTACTACCTAACACAACATTGTATAAGTGTAAAACACTACTACCTAACACAACATTGTATAATTGGCTCTTCCTAGGTGTCATACTCCGCTACATTTACGTTAAGGGATACTGCAGTCTCAGGCTCTGCTGGTATTTTTTGTGTTAATGATTCGTTGCTGTTTCTTACAATTGCAAATATTTAGGTTCGTTGTGTAGACTCAAACGTTAGTTGTGAAGAGCATGCTTTACTTTACTCATTATCAAGATAACTTAGCTAGTTCATTATAAAAGTTACTTTAGATTTGTTTGTTTTGAGCTAAGCTCAATGCGATATCTGTGCTCTTTCCACCACGAGTGTTATTGTTGTTTTGAATTAAGCACAAAGCTACACAATGGGCTATCTGTGCTCTGCCCACCACGGGTATCGAAACCCGTATTTTAGCGTTTAAGTCCGCAGACATACCTCTGAGCCACTGGGGGGCCCCACCACGAGTGTCGAAACCCAGTTTCTAGTGGTATAAGTCGGCAAATATACCACTGTGGCACTAGGGAGCCCCACCACGAGTGTCGAAACCCAGTTTCTAGTGGTATAAGTCCGCAAATATACCACTGTGGCACTAGGGGGCCCCACCACGAGTGTCGAAACCCAGTTTCTAGTGGTATAAGTCCGCAAATATACCACTGTGGCACTAGGAGAGGCGCTGTTTTAGAAGTTATACAGAGAGCATACACATGAGTCCTGCATGAGGAATATAACAAAATAGGTCTGGTTATAATTAAAACTAGAATTCTTCAATTTTCTTTTGGCCAGTTGTTTGACAATTCTTCCAAGAACTAAACTGACAAACACAAAGAGACAATTAAAACGAGTTCACAGATTAGGAAGCTGGGAATGAGACCTGCCGTGAAACAAGTGGTAATATGCAGTATATCTCTCCTTCAACTCCTAAATCAATGGGAAAGTGATATTGGTGACACTGTACTAAACAGTTTGATTGAAGTAGGTCACTATAACATAGAATTCAGTATTATATCACGCCTTCATTAAAATTATTGTTTTCATAGAATATCAGCAGTATCTGTACATTAATGTACGTATATATGTAACAAACACCACAGTAATAACGCTAGGTTTGATAAAGTATTTAAAATATTTTTGACAACGGAGTTATCGAGTTTTCTTTTAATAATTTTGTATGAAAATTTATCGAGCCTACACATCATCCGATTTGAAGTAGATAATGGTTTACCATACGAAGCTCTCCGAAACAGCTTATGAAACAAATATGAAAAAACAGTTTATTTATAAAGTATATTGTGGGTGTTTTCTTTTAGTAAAGCCACATCGAACCATCTGCGGAGCCTACCGAGGGGAATCGAACCTCTGATTTTTGCGTTGTAAATCGGGAGACTTACCGCTGTACTAGCGAGGGGCTAAAGCACATTGACCAAAGGAACATCTATCGTACATTTTTATATCGAATTGGTCTTTAACCCCAAACACATAGAAATGTAATTTTTTTTAATAACGTCTGATGTTTCGATCATTAACCTGTTTTTTTTTTATATCAGGCGTGGGTCAAAACTGCCTTCTTCAATGGTCAGGGTTAGGACTCTCTGTATTGGTTGGAGTGTCTCTTACGCCCAGTACAGATACAAAACAGTTTATTTACGCACACATAAATAAATAATTTGACCGTGAAAGGTACTTTTGATAACATAGATTAGTTTACATGCAATGATAATATTAGAATAATTGATACAACCATTAAAGTCTCTATTGTAAACAGTAATTTTCATCTGGTAGATTATTTCATAAATAAAAGCCTCATAGTTTCGTATCTAATTTACTTGTTACAAGTAAAACCATTACAGATAAATTTTAATTTGATGTAAGTTAAGGTGTGTGAGAGGCAACTGCATCTTCACTCTTTAAATGCAACATTCGAAACTTGAATACGTTATATTATAATAATTTTGAAGACTCACTACGTCGTTACAGCTCATGTCGCCACGTACAGTCGTGTTCTGTTTGAAAATGATGTATTTTGGTCACAGACCTACAGCATAGTTTATATTACAACAGTCACTATCATAAGGCTGTCATGTTAAAAGTGTGTTACTCTTCTCTGCATCAATTATCCATCCACTGAACGAGAATGTCGGTTCCCAGTGCCCGTTTTAACCCTTCAATTGTACAGAAAATCCACACGTTCTGCAACCGGTGACTTGATTTGCATATCTTTATGTGGAATAACACAAATATCTATTTCATTCTTCAATTGGTTGATGTATATGACGAATGAGCTGACATGTCGTGGAAGCAGCTTGTGTTTCTTTCACAGATGGGGCCATTCTTGTTGCCTCGGTCAGATGGACAACTTTTACTACTCGCCTCTGCACTCGTAAGTTCTCACCTGTCGCAAGACGCCACACTTTGCATGCTGCGATCAGAGAATGACTTGTTGCAGATCTCTTTCTGAATGGACCAGATACCCTATGCTGATCCATACTTCTTTGTTTACGTGAATTTCTTCCAATATATCAATACTGGAGTGGCATCACACTGAATACAAAATCCCAAGCAATTTCAGAATGCAATTCTGTTAAATACCGTCACTCCCTTCTCTACATCGGTTTTGATTTTTACATGATTTATTGATTTGCTTAGTAAAAATCGTTTTAGTACAATACACTTCAGAGACAGAGACGTATACTTTTTTTATAAGTTACGGTGACGATAGTGAATCATATGTTGGATTACCACTGCTGTCACACAAGGTACGCTTTGTAGAAACACAGGGTGGAAGCAACACTTACAGGGGTGGCGTTACTTTGGGGCAATTCGGTATATAAATATATATAAACATCGTTTTAGTCTTAAAAACAATCACAAACGTCGCATATTAATTGACGAACATAGGAAATAAATGCATGAAAAATTATTTTACTAATACTTCTAAACATATTTCACGTTAATAGGTGTGGGCTTTCTTATAGCAAAGTCACATCGGGTTATCTGGGGAGTCCACCGAGTGGACTTGAACCGCTGCTGTTAGTGTTGTAAGTCCCTACACTTACAGCTGGACTAGTGGGAGACTTGATGTTAACATGACAAGTAATAACACTATGTAACACAAATTTTGTTCCTGGATAGTATATGTTATTTCTTAATTGTTTGTGTTGTAAAAGTACATGAAATGGCCATTATTCCCTTCAAACTTTGCTTTTGTGACCTGGATAATGAAATTTAGAAATTAACCTATTTTCTATGTAAAAGCGGGCAAATTTGCACATTTTCGTTTACATAATGTGTGAATAAAACAACAAATGAATCAAGATTTACATGTATTTGTACTAAAGTAATGCAAAAATCTTTAGAAGTGAGTAGGTTTTCGAGATTTGCGACTGATGTAAATCACTTTTACGTATCAGCCCCCAAATATAGTCTCCCATCATGTTTTCGTTATACGATTCTTGGTAGCGGCGTTCAAAGTCCAGTATATCTTGATGGAAGCGCTCGCCTTGCTCCTCTGAGTGTGTTCCCATGGTCTCTTAGGATTTATCAAGATGGGTGTCAAGGATATGGACTTTCAGGGACTTCCTGCAGCCCATTTTGCCGTAGTTCTTCACAAGAGCCTCAACCAGTTCCACATAATTTTCGGCCTTGTTATTGCCCCAAAAGCCCCAAACCACTGTGACAAAGCTGCCCCCAAGTTTTTTTCCCTTCCTACTGAGCTTCTTGGGGAATTCTATGCACTCCAGGATCTTCTTTATTTGTGATCCAACGAAGTACCCAGCTTTGACCTTTGCCTCAGACAGCTTGGGGAAGAAGTCTCGAAGGTACTTGAAGGCTGCAGACTCCTTATCAAGAGCTGTGACAAATCGTTTCATAAGAACAAATTTTATGTGCAATGATGGGAACAGCACCTTCTGTAGGCCCACACTTGATGTTATGCCTCCCCACAGAGAACTCGGTCTGTTGTGGCCATTGCTTCCTGTTGTAGTGCACTGCGGTGTCCCTGATGTCCCAAAGGCAAAGATAACAAGGAAACTTGGTAAAGCTTCCTTGGAAATCCGTCAGGAATGCCACCATTTTGAATTATCCCATAACTTCCCAGCCATACTCATCACACTTCAAGGCTTCTAGCAAGGTCTTGACGCTGTTGTATTCCTCTTTGAGGTGCACTGAATGAGTCAGGGGAAGAGACGGATACTTATATCCGTTATGGAGCAGCATAGCTTTGAGGCTTCCGGATGAGCTGTCAATGAAGAGGCGCCACTCGTTCAGGTTACAGGCAATTCCAATTGCCTCGCACAGACCGGATACATTGTGACAGAAACAGAGCCTGTCTTGAGGAGTGAATGCATCTGTAGAATGCTATCAGCTTCTTGATGCCATCTCTGATAAAATCAGAAAGGTCTATGTGTTCACTTTGGCAGCTAGAACTGAACTGAAGTGGTTAGTGGCGAACCCCTTTACATATATTACTATGAAAAGTTCTGGAAAAATCTTTTAAGCTCTACAACATTCTAGAAAATTCTTGTAAGTTCTACAACATTCTAGAAAGTTCTTGTAAGTTCGAGAAAGTTCTCCATCAGCTACTCAGCACTGAATCTTCCTGGAATGTTCTGGAAAATGGGTAACTTTGCTTTTGTGACCTGGGTGATGAAAGTTTCAAAGTTTGAAGAGAAAAATATGTCTTTTCCATTTACTTTAGGCATAAGAAATTAAGAAATAACGCTTTGTGCCAAGGAACAAGAAAAAGTAAACATTTTGTTGCACAGTATTATCGAGGTATAAGTGATTATACAACACCACACGTGTTTCTTGTGTTATCTAAAATTAAATCTGGCAGTTGGAGCGTGAAGAGGTTAAACAGCTTATATTTATATTAAGAAAAGCAGCTCACGTGAGAGGTAGTTAATGCCAAGGACAAAACAGTTTACGTGTAAAATTATATGATCCTTTAAATGGTAATAATGTTATATGTTTCCAGCAAAATATTATGAGAATGGACCAGGTAGGATTTCCAACTCCATTCAACACATCATCGGAATTAGCGATAAGAAAAGTCTTCACGTGTATTTCATCTCTTAACTTACTGAATCAGGTGGAAATCCAAGCTAGTTACTCGTTTAGGGTGTGCAACAAAGTTAGTTAATTAGGGTGGAGAAACACTATGTAAGGAACACATAAATGTTCTAAGAATTATGTTTTTTTTAATATATTCATGTTTAATGATGTCGCTACAGGAACCTCCAAACTAGGACATGTAACGTCTCAAATGCTGTTCATTTCCAAACTAGGACATGTAACGTCTCTAAAACCGTTCATTTCCAAACTGGGACATGTAACGTCTCAAATGCTGTTCATTTCCAAACTAGGACATGTAACGTCTCTAAAACCGTTCATTTCCAAACTGGGACCTGTAACGTCTCAAGTGCTGTTCATCTCCAAACTGGGACATGTAACGTCTCAAGTGCTGTTCATCTCCAAACTAGGACATGTAACGTATCAAAGTGTTATTCATCCACAAACTAGGATGTGTAATATCTCAGTCTTGTGTATCTACAAACTAGGATGTGTAACATCTCAGTCTTGTGTATCTACAAACTAGGATGTGTAACATCTCAGTCTTGTGTATCTACAAACTAAGATGTGTAACATCTCAGTCTTGTGTATCTACAAACTAGGATGTGTAACATCTCAGAGTCTTGTGTATCTACAAACTAAGATGTGTAACATCTCAGTCTTGTGTATCTACAAACTAGGATGTGTAACATCTCAGTCTTGTGTATCTACAAACTAGGATGTGTAACATCTCAGTCTTGTGTATCTACAAACTAGGATGTGTAACATCTCAGTCTTGTGTATCTACAAACTAGGATGTGTAACATCTCAGTCTTGTGTATCTACAAACTAGGATGTGTAACATCTCAGTCTTGTGTATCTACAAACTAGGATGTGTAATATCTCAGTCTTGTGTATCTACAAACTAGGATGTGTAACATCTCAGTCTTGTGTATCTACAAACTAGGATGTGTAACATCTCAGTCTTGTGTATCTACAAACTAGGATGTGTAACATCTCAGTCTTGTGTATCTACAAACTAGGATGTGTAACATCTCAGAGTCTTGTGTATCTACAAACTAAGATGTGTAACATCTCGGTCTTGTGTATCTACAAACTAGGATGTGTAACATCTCAGTCTTGTGTATCTACAAACTAGGATGTGTAACATCTCAGTCTTGTGTATCTACAAACTAGGATGTGTAATATCTCAGTCTTGTGTATCTACAAACTAGGATATGTAACATCTCAGTCTTGTGTATCTACAAACTAGGATGTGTAACATCTCAGTCTTGTGTATCTACAAACTAGGATGTGTAACATCTCAGTCTTGTGTATCTACAAACTAAGATGTGTAATATCTCAGTCTTGTGTATCTACAAACTAAGATGTGTAATATCTCAGTCTTGTGTATCTACAAACTAGGATGTGTAACATCTCAGTCTTGTGTATCTACAAACTAGGATGTGTAACATCTCAGTCTTGTGTATCTACAAACTAGGATGTGTAATATCTCAGTCTTGTGTATCTACAAACTAGGATATGTAACATCTCAGTCTTGTGTATCTACAAACTAGGATGTGTAACATCTCAGTCTTGTGTATCTACAAACTAGGATGTGTAACATCTCAGTCTTGTGTATCTACAAACTAGGATGTGTAACATCTCAGTCTTGTGTATCTACAAACTAGGATGTGTAACATCTCAGAGTCTTGTGTATCTACAAACTAAGATGTGTAATATCTCAGTCTTGTGTATCTACAAACTAAGATGTGTAATATCTCAGTCTTGTGTATCTACAAACTAGGATGTGTAACATCTCAGTCTTGTGTATCTACAAACTAGGATATGTAGTGTCTCATAGCGCTGTTATTCACCTGTTTCGTGTTTTATTCCTGATATATGTTGCCCTTAAGAAGGTAATAACTTAGACTATGATTAATAGTTTTCCAGTTATAATTTACCTCCTTTCTAAATATATAGCTGTACGCTAGAGGTCCCTAATTTGTCTTGACAAATTTATGACTTTTAATAACAAACACAAATAATTTTGTGATATGCTTTTATAAATACATAGCTATGATGAACAAGTTATCTTACCTGTTTTATGTAATATCCAGAAAATTATGTTAGTGTGTGTGGTCTAATATGGCTGGAATACAATATTATAAGCAGCTATGTGATTTTAGGCTTTGAAGAACTTCAAAATCGGTGATTCTCTAGTACTCCATTAGATAGAGCTTTCAGTGACCTTTATTCAACCATTGAACTCAGTAATATTTTATATAGTAAGCAGTTCCTAATAACTTTCATTCAACCACTCTAGTCAGTAATACTTAATAAAATAAACAGTTTCTACTTACTTACATTCAACCACTCTAGTCAGTAATACTTAATAAAATAAACAGTTTCTACTTACTTATATTCAACCATTCTACTCAGTAATGCTTAATAAAATAAACAGTTTCTACTTACTTATATTCAACCGTTTAATTCAGCAGTATCTACGATACTGTTTCTGGCACGGCATGGCCAGGTGAGTTAAGGCGTTCGACTCTTAATCTGAGGATCGCGGGTGCGAATCCCCGTCGAACCAAACATGCTCCCCCTTTCAACCGTGGGGCTGTTATAATGTTACATTCAATCCCACTATTCGTTGTTAAAAGAGTAGCCCAAGAGTTAGCGGTGGGTGGTGATGACTAGCTGCCTTTCCTCTAGTCTTAGACTGCTAAATTAAGGACGGCTAGCACAAATAGCCATTGAGTAACATCGTGCGAAATTCAAAAACAAACAAACCAGCATGGCCAGGTGGTTAGGATGGACGACTCGTAATCTCAGGGTCTCAGGTTCAAATTCATCACAAATTAAAATTAAATGAGAATATTAATCAGCTGTGATAAGATTTTTAAAATTACAAACATCCATTCTTAAAAATAAAAAAAACATTGGAGTCTATATCTTACCGCTGATAAAAAAAATAATTGAGTTTATTTATTCGTTTCGTTTTTAATTTCGCGCAATGCTAAACGAGGGCTATTCATGCTAGCCCTAATTTAGCAGTGTAAGAATAGAGGGAAGGCAGCTAGTCAACACCACCCACCGTCAGTTCTTGGGCTACTCTTTTACCAACGTATGGTGGGGTTAACCGTAAAGTTATGACGTCAACACGGGTGAAAGGGTGAACATGACGTAGGGTGTGACATAGATTCAAACATGCGACCCTCAGAATACGAGTCAAGCACTCTAACCACCAGGCCATGTCGGGTCAAACATTTAGTAAGATATCAAACTATTTATGTATAAGCCATAAAAAGGTAGAAAGCTCAAAATTTTATGTATCACATATAAAAGTACTTTGATACGTAGTGGAACAGCAGAAAATGTAACTGTCTTTCAACACTAAAATCCTGGTTTCGATACCCTTGGTGGGTACAGCATAAACAGCCTATAGACAGCATTGTGTTTCATTTCAAAAGTTATTTCGTTTTGTTTCAAATAACTCTCATCTGATGCTCATCTACTGAATGCACTGTTATCCACGTAACAATGCTCATCAACTGAATGCACTGTTATCCACGTAACAATGCTCATCTACTGAATGCACTGTTATCCACGTAACAATGCTCATCTACTGAATGCACTGTTATCCACGTGACAATGCTCATCTACTGAATGCACTGTTATCCACGTAACAATGCTCATCTACTGAATGCACTGTTATCCACGTAACAATGCTCATCTACTGAATGCACTGTTATCCACGTAACAATGTGTAGGTGTAGCTACAGATTACATATAGTCTCTCCAGGTAACGTTACTTAATATTTCTTGATTCACTAAATCATCCAAACCATTGAAGATTCCACGTATTTCAAGATACACGCCGCCCGTCGCTCGATGTTGGAAAACCAGAATCACCAACCCACTTTATCTTTTGAACTGACGGTGAGCTGTTTCGTCAATTATCACCACTTCAATGGAAAAATGTCCTCATCAGAAACTTTGTTCACCCCTTTCCTAGCCAGTTTCCCTCCCCTCTTTCAACAAACACCCACTCTCCAATCAAGAAGACCTCACCTAACCAGGTGGTTAAGGGGCTCGACTCATGATCTGAGGGTCGCGGGTTCGAATCCCAGTCGCGCCAAACATGTTCGTACTTTCAGCCGTGGGGGCGTTATAATGTGACGATCAATACCACTATTCGTGGGTAAAAGAGTAACCCAAGAGTTGGCGTTGGATGGTGATGACTAGCTGCTTTCCCTCTGGTTTTACACTGCTAAATTAGGGAAGGCTAGCGCAGATAGTCCTCGTGTAGCTTTGCGCGAATTTAAAAAAAACAACAACAATTTTCATGTTCACCTCATCGTTTGCTACATGTAACGCTGTTTTAAAGTATGTGGTTTAGTTTCATGTTTTTTCCTCATCATTTGGTATTCGTAACTGTCTTTGTTTTGAAGTATGCTGTTTAGTTTCATGTTGAAACTCCGTAGATGAATGGATAAAATAGGTGTCTGCAAAGAAGACCTATAAACGACTCCCAGCCATTACCAACACAGAAACAGCCCTTCCCTGAAGAAGGTAACAGATTTTATGACCTGAACTCGTTACAGAAACTAGTCAATAACTGGTATTTAGTATAGATCAGTCCTATGGGATTGTGTGACAACTCTGACAATGGAAATTCCTGCAATTGTTTTATTCGTTCAGCCTTTTAGGGATCCTACTACGCACTACATTTTGTACTAGTTTGTACTGAATTATTTTAAAACATCAAATAATGTGTTATCTGTATGTCGTAACTTCAGTTCGTTATGTTTTCAGACATTTTATTATCCACAACACGTGTGATGTATTAATGCACTTTTGTAGTTGGTAAAACGGAAAGAAATGAAAAGATGGACAGTCCTTGGGGGTCTGTCACTAAAGATATTTTATAAAAAAAAATACTTTGAACGAATGAGCGTAGCATGACCAAAAATAAATGTATATTTATTTTTTCGTATGCAAAACATTTCGCACGACTTTGTCTGCTTCAAAAACTGTATGCATTGTTTTCTAACAACCGTTCGTTCCACTTGTAGTGCACGTGTTTATCAATTATATTGTAAGCACACGCATATGGTCCCTGGAATCGACTCTTTTGTTCCTTCCTCTTCATGTCAATAACTGGCATATGGCTAAGAATGATAACATGTGCATTTGTAAAAACCTGATAGAATTATGGCACCTTACTTTCATTACTTAGAGAAATAGAACAATAAAACTAATGCAACATAAAAGAATTACATCATTTCTTAACAAATAGCTAAAACATATAAAAGTATAAATACTGTGCATATAAAAACGTGTAATTTAAATCAACACTCATGTTTTTCAGTGTTGGTGAAAGTTACTTGATGATCTGTATTTACTGATTAACGAGACCCCTTCCTAGTCTAAACAGCACTACACGATTTTCAGTTTCGTTTGTATCTCCTTCACTTTCTAGGTATTTTAGTTTGTATTAATTTTTCGTTACCTCAGCAGCGTATTTTGGTTATTTGCGAAGGATAGATACAGTTATTTTATTTTGCTTTACGTAATAAAAATGGAATATGTAGAATTCCGAAACTTTTGTCTGTGTCTCCCTTCTGTTACAAATAAACATTGTTGTTCGCATATTGCAAAACTTTGTTTTCCTCTTGGACACATCGACTGCTAATGAAACTAACTGTACGATGTCACAGTTTTTTTTGTTTTCAAAAACTTCATTGTTATTACTGAATTAGAAAAGAAATATGATGGTTTATTCCATAATGATTTTATAACGAAACATTTTAAACTAAAAAGACCTATCTTATAACCCAAAAAGAATGAATAATTTATAAAGAAGCATTTTACACTAAAAAGACCTATCTTATAACCCAAAAAGAATGAATAATTTATAAAGAAGCATTTTACACTAAAAAGACCTATCTTATAACCCAAAAAGAATGAATAATTCATAAAGAAGCATTTTACACTAAAAAGACCTATCTTATAACCCTAATAGAATGAATAATTTATAAAGAAGCATTTTACACTAAAAAGACCTATCTTATAACCCAAAAAGAATGAATAATTCATAAAGGAACATTTTAAACTAAAAAGACCTTTCTTATAACCCTAATAGAATGAATAATTTATAAAGAAGCATTTTACACTAAAAAGACCTATCTTATAACCCTAATAGAATGAATAATTTATAAAGAAGCATTTTACACTAAAAAGACCTATCTTATAACCCAAAAAGAATGAATAATTCATAAAGGAACATTTTAAACTAAAAAGACCTTTCTTATAACCCTAATAGAATGAATAATTTATAAAGAAGCATTTTACACTAAAAGACCTATCTTATAACCCTAATAGAATGAATAATTTATAAAGAAGCATTTTACACTAAAAAGACCTATCTTATAACCCAAAAAGAATGAATAATTCATAAAGGAACATTTTAAACTAAAAAGACCTATCTTATAACCCTAATAGAATGAATAATTTATAAAGAAGCATTTTACACTAAAAAGACCTATCTTATAGCTGTAGTAGAGTGAATAATTTCACTATATTGTTATGACCCTAATAGAAGGAATATTGAATTGTACTGCTATTCATGCAAACAGTATCAGGCTACAGAGAACTTAAGTGTATAACGCAAATGAAAACACACAAAAAATGTGTTTTACATTGCTTTTATGGATTGGAGAAGGGTAACTGGACCACACTGATCCATATTTTTGTAAAGAAAAACAGACTTACGCGAACAACTGACTCGCACATGTGCTGTAGTCGGCTCAAAACACATTCTGGCATCAACAAGTAACTACACGTACACTGAACTCTTGTGAAGATCCCTGGTTTGAACAAGTACTACAGTGTACATCGAAATCTTCAATATCTTCGTCAGTGGGTAAGGAAAATAATGTGAAAAGTGGACTGTTAAAAATATCTTAAAAACTGACTAATACTTTATGCTAATCAGACTGCAATGTATTTATTAGAAAACACGTGTGCTCGTGTGCTGGGTGAAGGAAACGAATAATTATTTTTCTGTTTTAATATACGTAGAACTGTGTACGACAAACAATGAGTCTGTCTGTGTGTAAGTTAACGTATCTAAGCATTCTTCAATTACACTTGATCACATGTGGTTATACCATTACCTTACTGCATACGTGTTTTAAGTGAGATTTGTTCGATTTTACCTTAGTTTGACTCAAACGTTAGATGTACTTGTAACAAGATTGTCGTGTGAATCATAAAATGGTCAATTTTAAAAGTTTTACTACTCACTTCAAAGCACTGCTTGAAGGTTTATCAGTATTCGTAAGTAATAATATGGTTTCTCGTGAATAACTGAAACGTTTAATTTTAGGAGTTTTAGCCAAAGTTCAGGGTATTGTGCAAATTTTTATATGTGTTCCAATAGGGTACACGTCAAAGCGACTTTAGTGCACCTCTGTACGAGGTGCTTGGTTGAAAAAGAACCTCTCACAGAGGTTCACAAAAGACGTTTATTGTACGTTTAAATGAACAAAACCTGGATAAACATACAGTGTCTGATTGTAATAACCTTTTTGTGACAAGAAGTAAATACTGTACCATTAGAAGTAATCTTATCAATAGTTTTTTACTTTTAACTTAGTTGTTGTGTGTTTACCTGTTTCTCAGCGCTACGCATGAAGGCTTAACAACACTAAAAACCGAGTTCCGATACCAATGGTGGGCACAGCGTGAATAGCCCATTGTGGGACATGTAACCTACTGAGTTACTTCAGTGTTTACGAAACATACAACAAACAAGTGTCAATGTCTAATTTATTCCTGCTCGCAAAAGAAAGCCAAAGAAATTCATACAGTATCTATCAGATTATCTACGATCTACATCATGCCAGGTGTCATTCTTTGAATTTCATATGATGAGGACCGGCGTGGCCAGGTGGTTAAGGCACTTGACTCGTAATCCGAGGGTCGCGTGTTCGAATCTCCATCACACCAAACATGCTCGCCCTTTCAGCCGTGGGAGCGTTATAATGTAACGATCAATCCCACTATTCGTTGGTGAAAGAATAGTCTGAGAGTTGGCGGTGGGTGACGATGACTAGCTGCCTTCTTTCTAGTCTTAAAATACTAAATTAGAAACGGCTAGCACAGATAGCCCTCGTGTAGCTTTGTCCGAAATTCAAAACCAAAATCATATGATGAGCTTAAGAAGAACAAACTTTATTTAACAAACTACTTCTGTAAACTACAAAAAGGAACTCACCAAAATGTAGTTGCATTATGACATAATTACCATGAATCAGGGCAAATCCAGTATTTCTAAATGAAGTAATGTCTGCTCTGATTATCCTAATACAATATAATGACCTCATTGAATGACTTACCTAATGTAGACCTGAGTGATGATCTTGTAATGTCCGGCTATTTTCGTTGTTTTCTTCCGTGGAAATTCTCGATCATCAATCACAAGTTAACTGTACCTTAAATGTTAAGCCCCCCAGTGGCTCAGCGGTATGTCAGCGGACTTACACACTAAAATCCGGGTTTCGATACCCGTGGTGGGCAGAGCACAGATAGCCCATTGTGTAGCTTTGTGCTTAATTCAAAACAACAACTTAAACGTTAAAGTTCTCAGCTAATATTAAACATTAGTAATAATTTTCTGAATCCCTCATAACATTTCCAGTTAACCTTTTGAGATTTTTTTTTCATCTCTCAGTTTAGTTTCAGCGAGGAGGAGAAAAGAGCAGTTATAAAATATCGTGTTTTAACAATTTATAAAATAGGACAATAAAACAGTTCGAACACCCAATAAAAGTTTTTGCGTATAACATTATCTGTAATATTATGCTTTGTCATCTAGAGTTAGGAACTATATTTCTACAAAATGTATTTACGTCACATCACACGTTTCTTCTTCATTCAGAGGTAGTGACGTCATTGTCGCTTGATGCGGACAGTGAAAGAGATTCGGTGGATTTTTTTCACTTGACCTTGGAAACCAGTGTGATATAATATAAAGTATTATTAGCTAAGTTGCATGTGTCAAGCAGGAGCCGCAAAATTTGTTTTCAGTTTTGATAACGGACTGTAACACAGTGACTAAATATGTAACCTTAAAGAGTTACAAAAAGAAAAACGTGTTTAAAGTATCCTAACGTTAAGTAAAAGACCATTAACTTCTGTATCTTGAAACTGTATTTCTTATAGCTGTGATGAAGGTGAAAATAAATACCTAACAATCCCTCAGTGAGTTACAACTACTTTATAGGTTTGAAACGCTAAAACCTGGCGTTCGATTCCTCGCGGTGGACAGAGTGCTAATAGCCTATAGTGTTTGTTTGTTTTGAAGTTTTGCGCAAAGCTACACGAGGACTATCTGTGCTATCCGTCCCTAATATAACAGCGTAAGTCTAGAGGGAAGACAGCTGGTCATCATCACCCGCCGCCAACTCTTGGGCCACTCTTTTACCAGTGAATAGTGGGATTGACCATCACATTATATCGTCCACACAACTGAAAAGAAGAACATCTTTGGTGTGATGGGGATTCGAACCTGCAATCCTCAAACTACGAGTAGAGCTCCCTAACCACATGATCATGCTGCGCCACCTATTGTGTAGTTTTGCGTTGAAAGAAACAAATAAATATATATTTCAGTTTACGTAACTTGATGTTAAAATGTGTACTTGTGTGTTTTCTTATAGCGAAGCCACATCGGGCTATCTGTTGAGCCCACCGAGAGGAATCGAACCCCTGATTTTAGCGTTGTAAATCCGAAGACATACCGCTGTATTAGCGGGGGTGATGTTAATTTTTTTTGTTTGACGTGAGTTGATACTGTTTAGTATATCAGCGCAAATTTTCGTTGGAGACAATAGAGTTTCGTCACTGACTACAGAGTTAGGCCCGGCATTGGTAGCTGGGTTAAGGCTTTCGACTCCTAATCTGAGGGTTCGAATTCCCGTCGCACCAAACATATTCTCCATTTTCAGCCGTGGGGGCGTTATAATGTGATGTTTAATCCTACTATTCGTTGGGAAAAGAATAGCCCAAGAGATGGCGGTGGGTGGCGATAATTAGCTGCCTTCCCTCCAGTTTTACACTACTAAATTACGGACGGCTAGCGCAAATTGCCCTCGTGTAGCTTTGCACGAAATTAAAAACAAAACAAAACAACAAAGTCTCAAAATTAATTTGTTAAAGAAAGCGTATAAACGCATGTGTACAGATAAACTTAACTTTTAGAAATGAGTGTAAAAATAAACATTTTACGAAGAGAAATGGTGTGTTTCACATTTTTATCACACTTTTACAGGTTTATAAAATATTCAACACACGGTGTTTAGTGAAGTTACACTTTTGTCTAGGTATATTGGTTGTATAAAATATTCAACACAAATATTGTACATAGTCAACATATTTGTGTTCTGTTAACTTATTTAATGATTCATTTTGTTTTTTAATCCCAATCTTGTTTGTAGTGTTTCACTCTAGGTGGGAACACACGGATCATAGATTCAGTTTAAATCAGTACATTCATTTTAATAAAACGTAACTATTAGACACAAATCTAAACGACACATATTTGGACACACTGAGAACACATTTATTGAGCATTCAAATAATAAGCAGATGAAACATATTCAGCTAGATAGGTGCAAGAAGGAGTGAAACAAGCAGTTTCGGTTGCTGTGAAGAAACCGAAACAGGTGTGAAGGGAGTAAGTTCAAATGTAGGAATGTAAAACTTACCAGCTGTTTCGGTATTTACAGTAACCAAAGTGATCATAAAACCTGAGAACAAGAATACTGAAATGTTTAACAGTTTCTCTAGGAGCTAACGATAACAAATATTCCATTTTTTTTGTGTTTATAAGCAGACAATAAATATTCTTGTCTGCTTGTTTTTCTGGTATGTATTTGTTTCCTGCCACGGTCAGATGGTTAGGGCGTTCGACTCGTAATCTTAGGGTCAAGGATTCGATCCCCGTCGCATCAAACATGCTCGCCCTTTTAGCCATAGGAGCATTATAATGTTGTGTTCAATCCCACTATTCCTTGGTAAAAGAGTAGTCCAAAAGTTAGCGGTGGGTGCTGATGACTTAACTGCCTTCCCTCAGTGTAATTAATCTTACACTGTTACATTAGGGGCATTTAGCCTTTCTCTAGTAGAGCTGTAAGCCTACGGATTTACAGCGTTAAAATCAAGGGCTCAATCCCCTTCGGTGGGTTCAGCAAACAGCCCGACGTAGCTTTGCTATAAGAAAATACAAACACACACGCTTTGCACTACATTAAAGAACAATCAATGTATTTTTTTACGCTAGGGGCGAACGGTAGTATTATTAATTCTCAGTAACTATCAAATTAAAATAAGCTACACACAGAACTAAACATATAAAAATGATTTTTGACCTATTTGAATGAAGTTCTGGTTATACATGTGAAGTGTTGTTTACGTGGTCTGGGCTAAAGCTCGTCATATAATTGAAATTAATATGCTTGTAGCCAACTTTTATTTATTTTACTTCTGATATGGAAATATACAAGTAGCTCTAAGGCAGTTACCACCCTCCATATCTCCCAGAGCCTCAGCGGTACATTTGAATAGTTATAATTGTTTCGATATCCATGGTGGGTATAGAGCAAATGGCCTATTGTATAGCTTTTTGCTTAACAACATACAAATAATGTTACACCGATAAAAATAGATCTTTGAATTAAACACTCGTACACAAATTTAACATCCGTACTAACACGTGCTTACGTTTTGAAATTTGTTAAGTACGTGATCCCTAAAATACATTTAAAGTATTCTGTTCTTTTGTTATTGTCTCTGAATTTCACTGCAAAGCCACTCGAGGATTTACCTGCACCAACCGCACCTCGTTTGGTTTTGAGTTTCGCGCAAAGCTACTAGAAAGCTATCTGCGCTATCCGTCATTAATTTAGCAATGTAAGACTAGATTAAAGGCAGCATGTCATCACCACCCGTCGGCATCTGTTGGACACACTCTGTTACCAACGAATAGTGGATTTGACCGTAACATTATAACGCCCCCACGGCTGAAGGGCGAGCATGTTTGGTGTGACGGGGGTTTGAACCTGCAACTTTCAGATTGCGAGTCAAGCACTTTAACCATCTGACCATGCCTGACAGGACCAAATAAGAAAGTAGCAAACTAGAGGGAAGGCAGCCGTTGAACACACCCTACGCCAACTGTTGGACTACTGTTTCATCAAATAAAGCAGAGAACACGTTTATGATAAAACCCTTATGTTGAGGTTATGGAAAGTTAGTCCACATGGAACAAACTATTCTCTCTTTTGTTTCATCCAGACCAAAATAAGACCAACATATCCAAACGAACGAGGAACATTTGGTTTGAAGTTTGGTCCTGTTGTTGATCACTGGCAAAACGCGACTTCGAGATCGTCTTGTGTGTACATAAATCTTGTAAGTGCATTGACACAGATTTTTCATGATACTCTTGGTGTTGTCTTTTTCTTTTAGATATTGGTTAAAATGTTTCTAAGCTGGTCTATTTCTATGATGGATTGGAACTCTTCTAAGATGAAAACATCAATTCTGGGCAATACCCTTAAGAACTTATTTCCAGTTATTGTTTTCTCTGTTTCACCAAGTTAAAGTGCAGATAGAATCAGGGTAATATCAAAGATAAAAATGGTATATGCTCACAGTATTTGTCATAACCGGTAATGATTCCTGGATTTTAAAACTGTATCACTGATCCACTAAACGAGGTTCCATATTTTCCTGATTAGCAACAAAACCATGTTGGAAAGACCGATCAGGAACCCGTTTTCCGTGCACTTTGATTGCCCCGAAAATTCATGTTGTGACATCAGAAACTGTACGAAAAGTTTCTTAAATATCCGTAAAATATGTCATCGACAACATATCCTATAATAGGACATCTGAGTACTTGAATCAAATTACCTTATCATAGATGTCTGGAAGGCTTCCTGAGGAGCTGGAAACGATAAGCACACTATATTTCAGAGGGTATTACTTGGTCATTGTTTTCTAAAATGCTTTAGCATGCGATAGAACGAAAATAAAGTAATATTGACCATACGATAAAATTAATATGGTCTGATTTTGAACATGTGATAGAATGAAAATGGACTGACCATGACTATGCGATAGAATGAGATTGGACTGACCATAACTATACGATAGAATGAAAATGAACTGACCATGGCTATGCAATAGAATGAAGACAGCTTAATCTTCACCGTGAGCTAGAATGATGGTGGGTTTACCTCGACTTTTCTATCATAGGCAAAAACGGGAAAGAGAGACACCTTGAATCTCGATTCTTCACTAGACTTAATACAAAATGTATCCAGATGTTGTTTAACGTCTACTCCAAAATAATTTGTTCTGTCTGAAAAATTCCAAATGTAGGAGGCCGTCTGTCGAATGTCTGACTACCACCTACCTCTATGTAGCCAATTTCGTTCTCGACATAATTAAAGTCGTCATCGTCAAAACTAATCGACGTGTTATTCACCACAGTATATGAAGTGAACGTACGTGTCTCAGTTTCTAAGCCATAACTTAGTAAAGCTTCTGTGCAAGCATTATTATACATTATACATTATTTGTATGATACAATTCTGGATATTCTTCAATACAATGATAAAATAATATACATTCTGAATACTCTTCAATACAACAATAAGGTAAAATACATTTTGAAGATATCTGAATACAGTGATAAAGTAAAGTACATTCTGGACATTCTTCAATACAATGATAAAATGAATTAGAATCTGACCAATCTTGAATACAATGATAAAATAAAATACATTGTGAACATTCTTGAAAACAATGGTAAAATAAAATACATTCCGAACATTTATCATTTGAAGGACACAATAAAATACATTCTGTTCATTCTTTAAGATAATGATAAAATAAAATACATTCTTGAATATAAGTATAAAGTGAAATACTTTCGGGACATTCTTGAATTTAATGATAAAGTAAATACATTCTGGACATTCTTGAATACAATGACAAAGTGAAATAAATTTTGAACATTCTTAAATACAATGAAGATAAAGTAAAATACATTGTGAACATTCTTGAATATAAAGATGAAGTAAAATACATTCTCAACATTCTTGAATACAATTATAAAGTGAAATAAATTTTAAACACTCTTAAATACAATGATGATAAAGTAAAATACATTGTGAACATTCTTGAGTGCAATGATAAAATAAAATACATTCTGAACATTCTTGAATACAATGATAAAATAAATACATTTCAAACATGACTGAATGAAATGATAAAGTAAAATATGTTCTAAAAATTCTTGAATACAATGATAAAGTAAAATACATTCTAGACATCCTTGAATACAATGACAAAATAAAATACATTCTGAAAAATCTTGAATTCAATGATAAAATAAAATACATTCTGAGCAATCATGAATACAATGATAAAATAAAATACATTCTAATCATTCTTGAACACATTGATAATGTATAATACATTGTGAACTTTTTATTTCAATGATAAAGTAAAATACATTCTAAACATTCTTAAATACAATGATAAAATAAAATACATTCTGAACATTTTTTAAAACAATGAAATAGTAAAATACTTTTTAACTCTTTTGAATGCAATAATAAAATAAAATATATTATGTTTATTGTTTAATATAATGATAAAATAATATACAATATATACATTTTTAAATACAGGAATAAATTAAAATACATTCTAGACATTCTTGAACACAATAATAAAATAAAATACATTATGAACTATCTTCAATATAATGATAAAGTTAAATAAATATTGGGCATTCTTGAATACAATCATAAAGTGAAATAAATTCTGAAAATTCTTGAATACAATGATAAGGTAAAATACATTCTGAACATTCTTGAATACAATCATAAAGTAAAATACATTCCAAATATTCTTCAATGCAATGATAAAGTAAATACATTTTAAACATTCCTGAATGAAATGATAAAGTAAAATATGTTCTGAATATTTTTGAATTAAATGATAAAGTAAAATACATCAAACATTTTTTCAATACAATAATCAAGTAAGATACATTCTAAAAATTATTGAATACAATGATAAAGTAAAATACATTCTGAAGATTCTTGAATACAATGATAAAGTAAAGTAAATTCTGAACATTCTTGAGTACAGTGATAAAATAAAATACATTGTTGAATACAATGAGAAAAATACTTTCTGGACATGCTTAAATACAATGATAAAATAAAATACATTCTTAACATTTTTGAATGCAATAACAAAATGAAATACATTCTGCATATTCTTGAATACAATGACAAAGTAAAATACATTAAACATTTTTTGATACAATGATCAAGTAAAATACATTTTAGATATCCTTGAATGCAATCTTGAATACAATGATAAAGTAAAATACATTCTGGACATTCTTGAATACATTGATAAAATAAAATACATTCTGAACATTCTTGAATACAATGATAAAATAAAATACATTCTTAACATTTTTGAATGCAATAATAAAATGAAATACATTCTGCATATTCTGGAATACAATGACAAAGTAAAATACATTAAACATTTTTTGATACAATGATCAAGTAAAATACATTTTATACATCCTTGAATGCAATCTTTAATACAATGATAAAATAAAATCCATTCTGTACATTCATGAATACATTCATAAAGTAAAATAAATTCTGAAAACTATTAAATACATAGATAAAGTAAAATACATTCTGAACATTCTTAAATACATTGATAAAGTAAAATAAATTCTGAAAATTCTTGAATACAATGATAAAGAAAAGTACATTCTGAACATTCTTGAATAAAATGATAAAATTAAATAAATTCTGGACATTCTTCAATTCAATTATGAAATAAAATACATTCTGGACATTCTTGAATACAATGATAAAATAAAATACATTCTGGACATTCTTTGAGTCAATGATAAAATAAAATATATTCTGGACATTATAAAACACTGATAAATTCGGATGTTGACGCTCGCATTTGTTTAGAAAATCGTTTCATAAAATATAATAACAGTGTTACTATTTTTTTTAGCTGGCGCGAAACGAGTTTTTAATGAATTTGACACGTAAATGTTAAATTCTACGATATATATATTTCGGCCATGGCAGATTGAGTACTGTTTTAAAACTTATTTTTGGTTTGGACGTGAAATTATCTGCAGTTTAAATGGTTAGGTTGATAAAAAAACAGTCCACTACGTCGGTTGTAAATTAATCTAATATTTATACATAATTGCGAAGTGTAAGTCATTAAGAACCCCATACGTAGAGTCAAGCTGTAACACATAAAATTCCTAGCTGGCTACAACGATAAT
The DNA here is from genome assembly GCA_011833715.1 of Carcinoscorpius rotundicauda. Taxonomy (NCBI): domain Eukaryota; kingdom Metazoa; phylum Arthropoda; class Merostomata; order Xiphosura; family Limulidae; genus Carcinoscorpius; species Carcinoscorpius rotundicauda. Next base: position 179,716,198 of record CM022391.1, on the reverse strand, counting down.
AAAGAATCAAATGTTACAGAATGAACCATAGAGTATATTTATTGTTGTTTTTTTCTTTGATGTGGTATTAAAGATATACAACTAGTGCTTCGAATGTTTCATGTTAACATGAAAATAGCCGTCTAACAAGATTGTACTTTAAACCTATATTTACATATTTATATGTATAAACCATGAATTACGTTACACGTAATATAACGAACATGAAACAACTCGTTCAGTGTTCACGGTATATATCAAGAACTTTGACCTGCGACTCAAACCATGATAGTGACGTTCACATATCATTCTGCTTACTGGAATATTCGTATAACGTTAATTTTTTAAAATGTTTATCGCAGACGTTTTTTTATGTGTGCACATTTCAAGTTTCCTTTACACAAGTTGCACTTTTATTTCATATAAAATAAATTACAATGGACAAACAAAGTTTTGTTAATTTTAAATAAGTGGAAACAACCTTTATGTCAAAAAGTTAAACCGACCCTTTTTTTGTACATAAAAGCGTTTGATGTACAAGCTGAATGCACTTTAACAGTGTCCTCAAAAGTGTTCTGACTCAAAAGTAAATAAAAGCAAACTTAAACAAATATTTTGATTTCTCTCTTTTGAAATTCATACGGCATGCTGTCTTGTAACCTGTAGAACACATAATTACTCTTGTGATTCATAGTATGTCCACGTTTTATTGACGTTATGACAATACAAGTTACAGCGTTAAGCGTACCTTATGGGACGTAACTTTAGCCTTTACTAACCGATTGACAGACAACTCAATACTGTAGAGTGATGCGAGTGGATAAAACAGGTGAACCTACAGGGAACCTTCAGCTCTCTTTTGGCGAAATATTCTAAGAAGATGTAATTTTGTAGCATTTGTTGTTGTTGTTTCGAATTAAGCACAAAGCTACACAATGGGCTATCTGTGCTCTGCCCACCACGGGTATCGAAACCCGGATTTTAGAGTGTAAATCCGCAGACATACTATTTTGTAGCAAAAAGAAACGTGATAAGTGTTAATATTTATTTTACTTTGTTTCAATAATAGAGAAAACCTTAAAGTTTACATATTTGAAAAAAGTTATTCTGCATTAAATATTTAGTTTGGAAAGCCGTCTGAGAAAGCAAAAGAACAGTGTCACCGCACTTATCTCGGAGCAAAATGCCCACGCAGAATTTAATGGCCCATAGATAAAAGCCAAATAACAAAATAAAAACAGGGTTATATGTGACTTCACTCATTTTACAATTTTTGTTGAACGTACTCTGCGTGTTTGATGGTATAACATAAATAGATTTTAACTATAGGCACTTATATTTATGTTCGAAAGTAAAGAAATGTTTCAAATAAAGTGTTTGACTGCGTTTTTATTTTTAAGCCAAGTTTCTACCAAAAACCAATGGAGAGTTTCGCGCACTCTAACTATTTATTTATTTTTAATATCCGAAGTATTTTTTCCTAAATAAATAACATCATGCAATAAAGTTTTTACTTTTTCTTGTTTCTGGACAGAAAGTTTTATTTCCCAATTGCTTATGCCTAAAGTAAGTGGAAAAAATCTATTTTTCTCTTCAAACTTTGCTTTTGTGATTTAGGAACGTATAACGAAAACATGATGGGACACTGTATTTAGAGTCTGATACGTGAAAGTGATTTACATTACAGTCGAAAATCACGAAAAAACTACTCACTTCTGAACACTTTTGTATAACTTTAGTATAAATACATGTAAATCTCGATTAATGTGTTGTTTTATTCAGACCTTATGTAAATGCAAATGTGCAAATTAGCCCGTTTTTGCACAGAAAATCGTTTAATTTCTAAATTTCATTATCCAGGTCACAAAAGCAAAGTTTGAAGGGAATAACGGCCATTTTCTGCATTTTTACAACATAAGTAATCAAGAAATAACACTTACTATCCAGGAACAAAATTTGTGTTACATGGTGTAATAGTTACCGAGTCATAAAACTGCGATAAAGGTTATACAACAGAAACAAAACTTCAAGTGACAAAATATTGGCAGTATTACAGTTCTTACACTGCATCTGCTTTAAACCAAGGCATATTTAAGACATGGACGGTTACTGTTTTTACAAATGCACCTTATTATAACCGTTATGTGGAATCTACAGTAGTACATTGACCACCCACGTACACCAGAATCTTAAGATATTATTAGGCCTAATACAGTGCGGAGATCGTCTCTTTTACTCTATAATTATAGAAATTTATAAGTCATGGTACTGCAGTCAAACTGAATGACTAATGATTCTGATGAGTTGATAATAAAACTTGTACAAGACTTTTATATAAAAAGAATCAGGAAAAAACTTTGGGAAATTTTCTTCTATAAGTCTGTTTGGGTGAATAAATATTATATTTAGTTATCGTCTTTATACTTGGAGACCTATGAATGTGTTTTTCCCAATCTAAACGTACCAGAATAAAAAGGACAAGGGGAACTCCCGTTCTGTACAGTAACGAGGTCTTGGTATAAAAGTAATTCTCAACGTTGATGATTATAATAATAATAATAAAAAAGGAAGAAAAAAATAATATTGTGGTCGAACTAATTCTTGTGGAAAGACTAGAACAAGAAATTATAATTTACTCTTTTTTTTGGTAGTAATGGTTTCTCTCCTTCGTGATGGATTATGGGAATTTTTAGAGTTAACCAACAGAAACAGCAGGTCAAGATAAAGAAGGCTAAACAATTTTGTTTGTTTTTGAATTTCGCGCACAACTACACGAGGGCTATCTGCGCTAGCCGTCCCTGATTTAGCAGTGTAAGACTAGAGGGAAAGCAGCTAGTCATCACCACCCACCGCCAACTCTTGGGCTACTCTTTTACCAACGAAAAGTGGGATTGACTGTCACATTATACACCCCCAGGGCTGAGGGGGCGAGCATGTTTAGCGCGACGCGGGCGCGAACCCGCGACCCTCGGATTACGAGTCGCACGCCTTACGCGCTTGGCCATGCCAGGCCTGATGGGCATTCGACCCCACCATCTTCAGATTGCTAATCAGGCGTTATAATCACCAGGCCACGTGAGGGCCTTTCAATTAGGTATGAAGTAGTTGATTTAAGGACAAAATTTTTTCGAGAGATAAGACAAATAACTTTGCGTTCTAATGCAAATAGAATAAAAGAAAACATAACGTATCTTACTCTAGATATTATATTTAATATTTTCTTGTAACGAAGTAGGAATCGAATTGAAACAGTTTTAATTTTTATGTTCGTTTTGAAATTCTTTGGGCATCCAGAGTTAGAGACGATTTAATTTTTAGTGTTGTTTTTTTTAAATTCTTATTTAAATTATTTCTTAGAATATAGGACAGATTCATACAACGTGAAACTAAAGCCCAAAATATTTTAGAGCTATTCATGTAATTACGTCCGGTGTTAATTGTTTCGACGCATAACTGATAATATGCTTAATGTTAAAGCACAGCTGATTCATTAATAGTAGTTATCACGGCACTTGAAACACCAAAGGATGCCGCCTCGCACTAATTGGCTGACCCCAATGAGAGGAAGGAAGAGCTTGAAATCAGGAGGTCGTATGTTGTCATGGTGGCAACATAGAGTGTGTTACTAGGGCTAGGTGGTTTCAAACTGTATCATCAACTGGAGTGTTGCTAAAGACAGAAAGTTCTGAAGAGAAGGAATATTAGATCATCTACAAGAAGTGTGCAGATAGTTTGCAAACAAACCACCAAAGGGTATTGCAAATCAACATGTCCTCATGACGTCATCAGTATAGTTTTTAACTTCTATGATGATCAAAGCCTTAAAATTAATAGAGTGAATTTTTCCACTTAAACTTGTAATAATGTGATGTCACACATGGCTTTTCAAAATTACTTCCTTGGACATTATATATATACATATATTTATATATTCAGGTAATTGCTAAGAGATATCGAAAATTTTTCAACATGAAAAGAACAATTTACGAGCGATTAGAATGAATTACACTGAACAATGATGTAGACCATTGAATTACACTACACTATGATGTAATGTACAGACCATTGAATTACACTACACAATGATGTAATGTACAAACCATTGAATTACACTACACAATGATGTAGTGTACAAACCGTTGAATTGCACTACACTATATTGTAATGTACAGACCATTGAATTGCACTGCACTATGTTGTAATGTACAGATCGTTGAATTGCACTACACTTTGTTGTAATGTACAGAGCGTTGAATTGCACTACACTATGTTGTAGTGTACAAACCGTTGAATTGCACTACAGTATGTTGTAATGTACAAACCGTTGAATTGCACTACAGTATGTTGTAATGTACAGATCGTTGAATTGCACTACACTTTGTTGTAATGTACAGAGCGTTGAATTGCACTACACTTTGTTGTAGTGTACAAACCGTTGAATTGCACTACAGTATGTTGTAATGTACAGACCGTTCAATTACACTACACTATATTGTAATGTACAGACCATTGAATTACACTACAGTATGTTGTAATGTACAGACCGTTCAATTACACTACACTATATTGTAATGTACAGACCATTGAATTACACTACACAATGATGTAATGTACAAACCATTGAATTACACTACACAATGATGTAGTGTACAAACCGTTGAATTGCACTACACTATATTGTAATGTACAGACCATTGAATTGCACTGCACTATGTTGTAATGTACAGATCGTTGAATTGCACTACACTTTGTTGTAATGTACAGAGCGTTGAATTGCACTACACTTTGTTGTAGTGTACAAACCGTTGAATTGCACTACAGTATGTTGTAATGTACAAACCGTTGAATTGCACTACAGTATGTTGTAATGTACAGATCGTTGAATTGCACTACACTTTGTTGTAATGTACAGAGCGTTGAATTGCACTACACTTTGTTGTAGTGTACAAACCGTTGAATTGCACTACAGTATGTTGTAATGTACAGACCGTTCAATTACACTACACTATATTGTAATGTACAGACCATTGAATTACACTACAGTATGTTGTAATGTACAGACCGTTGAATTACACTGCACTATATTGTAATGTACAGACCATTGAATTGCACTACACTATGATGTAATGTACAAACCATTGAATTACACTATACTATGTTGTAATGTACAGACCGTTGAATTGCACTACACTTTGTTGTAATGTACAAACCGTTGAATTGCACTACAGTATGTTGTAATGTACAGACCATTGAGTTACACTACACTATGATGTAATGTACAGACCATTGAGTTACACTACACTATGATGTAATGTACAGACCATTGAGTTACACTACACTATGATGTAATGTACAAACCGTTGAGTTACACTACACTATGTTGTAATGTACAAACCGTTGAGTTACACTACACTATGTTGTAATGTACAAACCGTTGAGTTACACTACACTATGTTGTAATGTACAAACCGTTGAGTTACACTACACTATGTTGTAATGTACAAACCGTTGAGTTACACTACACTACGTTGTAATGTACAGACCATCTTTACATTTCATTGACATTCATACGTTATAAAACTCTCCCAGTTTCTAAGATACCAATGAAGAAACGTATCTTCTCTAGGTGAGCATATTTCACAACGAAGTTTAGTATCAATTTTAAATGTGTGCGCCCCCGAAATGTAAATCACAATATTCAAGTTCGAGTCCCGTTGCTTCAAATATGTGCTACACATTACTAGGCCGCGAATGTGCTTTAATATTGAAAGTCAAACCCCGATATTTTATCATAAGGGCGTTGCTCCCTCTCCGTTATTAGCCAAAAATTAAGGTTACCGATGTGCAGATGTACCGTTATATAACTTTGTGCTAAATTCCATTGTTATTTCTTTGCCTTGACTCTACGTACAGTTACTTACTCATCGTAACAAAGTCTTATGTTTCATTGTTTTGTTTTTTGAATTTCGCGCAAAGTTACATGAGGACTATCTGCGCTAGCCATCCCTAATTTAGTAGTGTAAGACCAGAAGGAAGGCAGCTAGTCATCGCTAACTCTTGGGCTACTCTTTTACTAATGAATAGTTGGATTGACCATCACTTTATAATGCCCCCACTGCTGATAGGGCGAACAGGGGGATTCGAACCTGCGACCTTAACCACCTGACTACGCCGCGCCACTTATGTTTCATTAAGATGCGCTTCAAACATTTGCGCCCTTGTATTTATTTATTTGAGGCCCGGCATGGCCTAGCGCGTTAAGGTGTGCGCTTCGTAATCTGACGGTCGCTGGTTCGCGCCCGAGTCGCGCCAAACATGCTCGCCCTCCCAGCCGTGGGGGTGTATAATGTAACGGTCAATCCCACTTTTCGTGGGTAAAAGAGTAGCCCAAGAGTTGGCGGTGGGTGGTGATGACTAGCTGCCTTCCCTCTAGTCTTACACTGGTAAATTAGGGACGGCTAGCACAGATAGCCCTCGAGTAGCTTTGTGCGAAATTCCAAAACAAAGAAAACAATTTATTTATTTTATTTAATCCTAAAAGCTGGTTTTGTTTACTTTACCCAGTTTCGTTAAACAATCGCTAGTTAAAATTATTTCAATAACACGAAGGTCGTTTATATATTAACGTTATTCGTGTAGCTTCAAAATTTAGTTTGAATTACTTTTCTGATAATATGCAAGATATGCAAACACCGAATAAAGTTTGTCAGCATATAACTTCTAACATTCTGTCCTTATTTTATGTTATACGTAATTCACGTGTGTTTTTTTTTCATTGCAATTTTAACGAAACAATAATATTTATGAGGCTTTTTTCCTCAATCTTATCATAAGATTACGTTTTGTTTTTATTTGGTTTAGTATCTGCCAACCAGTTTAGCTTTGATAAGAATACGAGAAAATTAGAACTCAGTGAACCAAATACTTCCTGTTCTGACATGATAAACAAGCAAACAAGTACGTATGAAGAATATGAATGGATTAATCCTGGGATACAAACACAAATTAGAATGTAAACTTTTCATCAATATTTTTAAATCGATAAATCTAGTGTGGAAAATTATCTCGGATTAATAAATTAAAGGCACAACTTAATAAAAGATTTCAGCAAGTGACGTATTTCCTTTTTTTACAACTTATGTTTCAGTTGTTGTTATTTTGAATTGATGACAAAGCTACACAGTGGGCTGGTTCTTTGTGTTCTGCCCACCAGAAGTATCGAAACCCGGTTTTTTAGCATTGTAAGTCCGCAGACATACCGGTTAGCCGCTGAGAGGAGTCTATGTTTTAGTCATCTTAGCCACAGAATTTTGAGAATTACTTCTTCAAGGTATAGGAAAAAAAAAACATGAGAGAAAACTGTATCGTGTTTTTGTTGTTGTTGTTTTAACGTAATGGTAAAACTTATTTGTTCACGTATATTATTGTTTTCCCAAGCTATATGACACGTATTCATCTTACATAGTAAGTGCTGAACTGAAAGTCGCCAAATAAGAATATAAATGAGAAAGAAAACACTGCGAAAAATAAGTTAAAACACGATTAATATCTTATCTCTTACGTGATTCCGTAACACAGTCAGCATTCAACAATGTACCTTTAACTAGTATTCAGCTGATACACGGTTTCATTTTGTAGTCAGGCTTACTTGAATCACGAGTGACTTTACCTTCCCGTATTATTTTCTCCCTCACTCAATACAAAAGAAGAAGAAAAGAAGGGCAGATGTGGGCGCTGTAGCCCACTATGCTCTCAGTTAAAGCTATTATTCACATCTTACATCCAGTTGTGTAACAGAAAATATAAAAATTAAACCACAACTTGTTCACTCCGCCCGTATCACTAAGGCTGGTGAATGAAACGTATCTTCTGATGTTGGTATTTCACGTTTCATAACGCCCGCTTAACAACATAATAACAACATAATAAAATCTAAAATGACTAGTTTAAGCATCAGTACGACTAAATGACATGAAATAAAATTTCTATACAAGTTTAAAAAAAATTGTGATAAAATCTTATTTATGAAAAAAGGGAAAAGTAGGCCTACTCAAGACACTTGAGTTACTGAAAAAGTAGGCCTATTCAAGAATCTTTTTGGTTACGGTAAAATTAAGACTTCTCAAGACGCTCTTTAATTAGAGACACAGTAGGCCTACTCAAGACATTTCAGTTACAAAAGCAAAGTTTGAAAGGAATAATGGGCATTTTCTGTACCTTTACAGCATAAGCAATTATGAAATAACACATACTATCCAGGAACAAAATTTGTATGACATAGTGTCATTGTGAAAGTAGTATTTCACAAATACGTACTATTTTTACCATCCCGAACATTTCTATGCAAAATATAAAAACTACTGCCATTTAGCACTGAACTTATATCCTGATACAGATATCATAAACCTTATTCATGTGATTCTGTGCACAAAGAGTAGAAAGAACTAATATATTAACACACACAAAACACAAAGAACTCTTTATAGTTAGTGTTATCAAACATAAAGATAACGTTTCCAAACATTCTGACCAGTTCTGTCAAATTTTCGTAGGTCTGTTTATACCTGATTCAAAAAGTAAAACAATAATGAAAAAAACAACAACTTCTTGTACGAGGATATGAGAACGTTTGTGTCACAAACCTGAAGACGAAAAACTTCTGAAAGATGACGACTTTATAACACTTAGGTCGCCGGTAAGTATCAGGACCTTCAACGTTAAAATCCGGAGTTTGTTTCCCTGACGTGGACAGAACGAACGCTGCGTAATTTTGCTCGAAGTGATCACAAAACATCAGTACAGTCTGCTATTTGTATAAGACAGCTGGCACTTAATTTCACTGTCTAAACGATGAATTAGATAATATGTGGTTCCGCTTCAACAAATAACATCAGCACATTGGATGTTATGTGTATTGTTGTTATTGTTGTGTGTTGTTATCTGTAAATACGTGTTTGAAGTAGGCATTCACAATTTGGTCGTGAACTGTTTCTTTCTTTCTAACAAAGCAGAAAAACACACAGTGAGTTATCTGTGTTCTGTCCACCACGGGTATCAATCCCCGATTTCTAGAATTGTAAGTCCGCAGACATATTGTAAAACGAAAACCTATGTATAAGGCCTAGCTACTACAGGGTGGTCGCTAGAAAAGCGAAAAATTTGTCAAACAGCTATTTATTTTTACAAATAATAACTTTTACAAAGTTTTTTAAAGGCATATGTTATATTACACTCATAGATGCTCAAAATTATTAAAATCATGCATTTTATTCATGATGTAAAGAAATCAAAATGGAAATAAGGAAGCACGCATTTTATTCATGATCTCATCTGACCCTCAAATTTTCCGCTTTTCTAGCGACCACCCTGCATTACTAGTGCTAAAAGGATTATCTTGTTGTTGTACAGAGTCCTTCAGAGATGAGGTATTATCTTGTGGTTGTTGTACAGAGTCCTTCAGAGATGAGGTATTATCTTGTGGTTGTTGTACAGAGTCCTTCAGAGATGAGGTATTATCTCGTGGTTGTTGTACAGAGTCCTTCAGAGATGAGGTATTATCTTGTGGTTGTTGTACAGAGTCCTTCAGAGATGAGGTATTATCTTGTGGTTGTTGTACAGAGTCCTTCAGAGATGAAGTATTATCTTGTGGTTGTTGTACAGAGTCCATCAGAGATGAAGTATTATCTTGTGGTTGTTGTACAGAGTCCATCAGAGGTAAGTATTATCTTGTGGTTGTTGTACAAAGCCCATCAGAGGTAAGTATTATCTTGTGGTTGTTGTACAGAGCCTATCAGAGGTAAGTATTATCTTGTGGTTGTTGTACAGAGTCCATCAGAGATGAAGTATTATCTTGTGGTTGTTGTACAGAGTCCATCCGAGGTAAGACTTATCTTGTCGTTGTTGTACAGAGTCCTTCAGAGGTAAGTATTATGGTTGTTGTACAGAGACCATCATGGGTTGTAAGAAAAAAATAACTACTGATGCTTCAACCCTGCATCACAGACTGAAAAAATACTTTTGAAAAGTGTTATAGAGAACACCAGTAAATCGTATTCCCCGCTGCTACAACGGTAAGTATGCACATTTCCAATGCTAATATCAGCGATTCGATTCCATTCGGTGGAGTCAGGAAATATCTCGATGTGGTTTCGCTACAGAAAGACCCATCCACCCTCCCTCTACATTTTAACAAAAAAAATAATAAAATAAGTTCATAAAAATGTATTCTCTTGGCACAGGCTTGTTTTCTAAAAATACGGTGCTTTTAATAGACATGAGTGCTAAATACATTTTGTCATTATATTGTTATAGCGAACAACGTTTCCTGCGTTACAATGCTTTCTAGGTATCACTGAAGACACATTGTTCACTGTCTGTTTAGAGAATCAACGACGTTTAATAAACAGATTTGGTTGAGTTGCACACGCTAAGGGCGTTCCCCCATCCTCGCAGCGATCAAATTCTACTCTCAAATTAAACGAAAATGTGTCCGTATGTCTGTCGTTATAACCAACATGGACTATTTTTGTAAGACAATGAGATATAATATTCTGGTCCACCAAATTTCATCAACATCTAATTATTTTTGACTGAGTCATAGTTTGTTTGTTTGTTTTTTTGAATTTCCCACAAAGCTACTCGAGAGCTATCTGTGCTAGCCGTCCCTAATTTTGCAGTGTAAGATTAGAGACAAGGCAGCTAGTCATCATCACCCACAGCCAACTCTTGGGCTACTCTTTTACTAACGAATAGTGGGAATGACCGTCACATTATAACGCCCCCACGGCTGAAAGGGCGAGCACGTTTGGCGCGACGGGGATTCGAACCCGCGACCCTCGGATTACGAGTCACGCTCCTTAACGCCGACTGATTTATAGATTAAAAATAGTGTAAAAAATTGGTCCTTGTATGTTAACATAGGAATTTTTCGTGACTTTGTTTCTCGACCTTAATCCTCCAAAACTAACCACTTCTAAGGTGTTACATAGTTCAGATGTACACCAATCTTCGTCCATATCCATTCGACCGTTTAGAGAAATCTTGGTAGAAAACACACAGACACGAACACGCCCTCTGTCCACCTTCGAGTTACACTTTCAATGTTTACAGTTTGAAGATTATTTCAAACGAAATCATAATTGAGATATATTTCATGCCTAACAGGAAACCTCAGCTTACAATTAAACCAGAAACTATTTAATTTAACCTTCCAGAAAATTAAGATATTGACAGACTTCAAACAGGGTGAATACATACTTGTTGTTTATTGACTTGTTTAAGTATTTCTCATTAGATTTCGGCCCGGCATGACCAAGCGTGTTAAGGCGTTCGACTCGTAATCCGAAGGTTGCGGGTTCGAAACCCGTCGCAGCAAACATGGTCGCCCTCCCAGCCGTGGGGGCGTTATAATGTTACGGTCAATCCCACTATTCGTTGGTAAAAGAGTAGCCCAAGAGTTGGCGGTGGGTAGTGATGACTAACTGCCTTCCCTCTGGTCTTACACGAAATTAAAAAAAACAACACAATCTCATTAGGTTTCCTATACAGAAATCTGGCAGATACTCTTAAATATGTGACGTCAAATAATTTTATTTTTCAAACGTTTATATTTGTAACAAATATTGCCATGCATCATGAGGTTTACCGAGCACACGAAATAGAAACGAGGCAGAACTGAGCTAAAATAAAATCTTAAAAAAACCTGAAGAGAAAGGAATGGTAGCGGACAGTATCTTCCAGCTAAGCCTAAGGCATTAGGGACGAGATATGAAGTTCAAAGCTGTTTTTCATGTTTATCCTGGTGATATGAAGAATAATGTACAACCTTAAAATGTAACTCTCCTTGATTCGGTTTGTTGTGTGTCCAGCCAGCGAGAATAATAAAGACAAGGGTTTGTTTTGGAATTTCGCACAAAGCTACTCGAGGACTATTTGTGCTAGCCGTCCCTAATTTAGCAGTGTAAGACTAGAGGGAAGGCAGCTAGTCATCACCACCCACCGCCAACTCTTGGGCTACTCTTTTACCAACGAATAGTGGGATTGATCGTCAAATTATACACCCCCACGGCTAGGAGGGCGAGCATGTTTAGCGCGACGCGGGCGCGAACACACGACCCTCGGATTACGAGCGCACGCCTTAACGCGCTCGGCCATGCCAGGCCAAAGACAAGGGTAGAATAGAGAAAAAATATGAAGAAAAAAAAAAGTCTATCGAAAAAATAGACAAAATTAAAAATTTTTACAAACAGGTAAGAAAGGTCAGAAAATATGTCTTATATTTAAGAATGGCATAATTTCCGAGATATACTTTTTACACTTCTGTTGTCATATGCATGCATAAAGTATGCAATAATTAGTTGATATGCTATAGTTGCGAGGCTTAGCTGTTAACATTTTCTTTGTATTTAAAAAAAAAAATGTATTACGCAGATTTGTGTCCAACAATTTGAAGGTCCATTGTCCATGTTGAATAAGTGATTCTAAAAACGTATTAATTAAAAACCAACCTGAATTACTGTACACATAAAACAGCAAACCCATAAGTGGAATCCAAATAAATATACTATTTAGAAGTGACAGACTAGGGGAAGGGGAACTAGTCAGCATCACCCACCGCCAACCCTTGTGCTGCTCTTTTACTAATTAAAAGTGGAGGTTGGCTGGCACGTGCAAATCCACTAGGGCTGAGAGTGCGAGCATTTCAATTGAATGGCTTCGAATTCGCGACCCGCAGATTGCGAGTTTAGCGCTTTATCCGTTCATGTTCTTCCACAGGGCGTCAATGTTTATCCAGCAGCTGTCGTCTAGAAGTAGAACAAATTAATTGTCTTAGACCCAGAACGCGTTAACTATAAGGTTTTAGAACAACAACCAATAGCCTGGCAGGGCAGAGAGCTTAGAAGAGTTGTTGGGAGAGTGGTGATCTAGTTTTCTCATAGGAAAGGTATCTGAATAGAATAAGAAAAGTAGAAAAGAGGAACGGATTACTTTGTTAAAACCTAACGATATAACTAACGGTAAACTAAACGTGAATATTGAATTTCCAAAACTACGTAAGATAGTTCCAGCTGATCAAAATATATATTACAGATGTTGTTGTTTTTATTTATTCTTTCCAGTATCTCCTTAAGGAATACGTTTAATTCCTTATAACAGCGTTTCTTTCATTTTTGTCATCAATTTTCCTTCTTTAATAAATATGGTTTCTTGCGAGCCCCATTTCTTGTTTCAACTCAGACCCACATTAAATTACTACATGTTTGGACAAGCTTGCAAGTAATGCAATTTCCTGAATATTTGATCAAGCTTACAAGTAATGCTACCCCTCAATGTTTGGTTATAGCTTACAAGTAATGCCATTCCTGAATGTTTGGTCAAACTTACAAGTAATGTCATCCCTGAATGTTTGGTCAAACTTACAAGTAATGCAATTTCCTGAATGATTGGTTAAAGCTTACAAGTAATGCCATCCCTGAATGTTTGATTAAATTTTACAAATAATTCCATTCCTGAATGTTTGATTAAAGTTTACAAGTAATGCCATCCTTGAATGTTTGGTCAAGCTTACATGTAATGCCATCTCTGAATGTTTGATTAAAGTTTACATGTAATGCCATCCTCGAATGTTTGGTCAAGCTTACAAGTAATGCCATCCCTGAATGTTTGGTCAAGCGTACAAGTAATGCCATGCTTGAGATACAAAGATAGCAATTTGAAACTTTGTCCAACTGCTTCTCAGAACGTTTAATGTAAAAGACTTTAACCTTTTCTTCACTGTACTTATCCTACTATAATGTGAAATTATATTTCGTCATTTAACCACGTAATTACCATATCATATGGTCTTTCTCCATTAATGGCAAAATAGTTAAGCCAAAGTTTCTTAACATCGGGCATTTATTTATGTCAAAACTCTTAAGCTTTCCATATCTTAAACTGGAAACTTTTCCAATCAATAATTGGCCATTATTATCATTCAGTTCTCGACTTCCTTGTTTTAAATATTTTTTTCTTCCATATTTATTTGAACTTTGTTATGTAGTCAACATTTCAACTGAAATCTCATTGAAAAATTGTTTTTCTAGTTACTGTGAGAATTCATGCTAACCACAATAACTCTGCTGTTTTCAGTACCTTTTTGCTCAACAACACGACTTGTAAGATCGACAAGGATGCGACAGCACACTTAGCTACTAGTGTGTTATTTGTTTTATCAATTTGCACCAATAGCAACTGTCATACGGTGATCTAGAAGGGTAATTATGACCAGCGTTATATGAGCCATTTATAAATCAGAATTTGAGTGAGAACTAAGAAAGCGATGATACTGAGTTATTTTAACACCATAATATGATAAACACTGAAGATAATTCAGTCATCTAAGCTTTCATAAAACCACCAATAAATCAAATACGAATAGAACCCACGTGTACATAGAGTCAATATTCATGAACAAGGCCGAAACCTGTTCTGTACTTTATTTTAATTAAAGTTTTAATACCCGTACCAGCCTTCAAACGAATACACATTATACTATGTGACCATACGGTATTATCATCAAGGTAGCTCTTTATCTTATGCGTAAATTCATTCTACCTAATAAAACATATTTCTAGAAATGTATACATATTCGTTGTTTTGTTTGACTAAACTCAGTCAATATGTACATAACTAATACACTTGCATCATGTACGTTGTTTTGATTAACTAAACTGAGTCAGTATGTACATAACTATATACGTTGTTTTGACTAACTAAACTGAGTCAATATGTACATAACTATATACGTTGTTTTGACTAACTAAACTGAGTCAATATGTACATAACTATATACGTTGTTTTGATTAACTAAACTGAGTCAATATGTACATAACTATATACGTTGTTTTGATTAACTAAACTGAGTCAATATGTACATAACTATATACGTTGTTTTGATTAACTAAACTGAGTCAATATGTACATAACTATATACGTTGTTTTGATTAACTAAACTGAGTCAATATGTACATAACTATATACGTTGTTTTGATTAACTAAACTGAGTCAATATGTACATAACTATATACGTTGTTTTGACTAACTAAACCGAGTATGTACATAACTATATACGTTGTTTTGATTAACTAAACTGAGTCAATATGTACATAACTATATACGTTGTTTTGACTAACTAAACTGAGTCAATATGTACATAACTATATACGTTGTTTTGACTAACTAAACTGAGTCAATATGTACATAACTATATACGTTGTTTTGATTAATTAAACTGAGTCGATATGTACATAACTATATACGTTGTTTTGATTAACTAAACTGAGTCAATATGTACATAACTAAAACACTTGCATTTGTCTGTCCAAAAGTTTTCTTGATCCAACGCCACAAATATCATATCGCTAGAATAGCCTTTGTCCGAGACGTCAGGATATTATATTGTTTTTTTCAATTGAAAATCATCTTATCACTTTTTACTTAGTCTGTTACGTAGAACAGTTTATCTTGGCTGAGTTTCCGATTTATTGTGTTACAACTTGGAATAGTTTGAGTTAAATTGTAATTTGGATTAGGAAGCTAATTAAATGTCGATGTCCACCATATCTGTGATATTTACCAACAAGATTGATACACGCAGTTTTCTTTCTTAACACAAATATGTTTTATTATACAAGCAACAATACAATTTGTAATAATGGTTATTACAAATACAGTCATGTTAAAAAGTCAGGACACCCTATGAAAGCCTGTGTATTTTGCAACATTTTTGGATGTATAGATATTTAATTTCAATTTTAACAATACTGAGAGATTATAGGAATATATCTAAACAATTAAAACAGGCTTTCATTGAGTGTCCTAACTTTTTCACATGACTGTAGTTATGACAGCTGAGTTTGTTCTCATTACAACTGTGTCCGACATGGCCAAGTGGTTAAGGCACTCTACCCTCAATCTGAGGGTTGCGAACTCGAATCCTCTACATCACCAAACATGCTCGTCCTTTCAGCAGTGGAAATGACATAATCTGACGGTCAATCCCACTATTCATTTTTAAAAGAGTAGCCCAAGAGTTGGCAGTGGGTGGTTATGACTAGCTGCCTCCCTTCTAGTCTTACACTGCTAAAATAGGGACGACTAATGCAGATAGCCTTCGTGTAGCTTTGCGTGAAATTCCAAAAAAACAAACAAATCATTACAAATTCAAATTAACTCTACTTTGTAATAATTTAATTTAGGTTTGTTTTATAAACTGTTATTAACATCTTTTAGCTACTTTTGCTTTATCATGAGTTTCAGTCTTGTTTTTCTGAATTTCAACTCGAAAGACCATGACATATACTGAAAGCTGTTTTATATTCTGTGCACTATTATAAAACCCGTTGCTTTATAGTGTACTTCACGTGTAGTTTCATTCAATAAAGGTACGTCTAAGTGAGTTTGTTCGGTGGAGTGCGTGAAACTTATAGAATAAGTAAAATGTAAGCGAATTGTGCGAAAAGTACCTCAAAATGTTTTCGGGTTGCGACTAATACATATTATATGTGCGCTTTTATCGTTTTATTCTTAATTTTAGCGTAGGGAACATTTTTCTCACTCAAAAATCGCACGTGACCTTACATACGAAACTCGAACGCGACAGTAGAGTCAATTTGTACCTAATAATTCGAGTTCGAATCCTCTCACCAAGTAATGCAATCTCCGAGTGTTTGGTCAAAGCTTACAAGTTTTGTCATCTCTGAGTGTTTGGTCAAAGTTTCAAGTAATGTTAAAAGGACGGATGTGACAGGTATTCGAATCAGTGACTTTCAGTTTGTCATACTGATGTATAAATCTGATAAATTAATTCCCAAATACAACAATTAGAAATAGCTAATTAAAAAGGTCTATGCAGCTTTGGCTTAAAATATACTAAAGGTACAGTTTATTAAATACGGCATTTCTTCCTAATTATAACTATGTAATGAACGTGTGATAAGTTCATCCATCAGATGTTGTTCAAAGATATTATTTAGATGTTACACCAGTTATTTTTGCACACCAAATTGCATCTACAAGTTAATAGGTCTTCCGTGGTTTAATAAGTTAGTTTAGCTTTCACAAAGTATTCAGCTGAACAGCCCAGGTCATGTGAAAGTTTGATTGCGAAGATGTTAGTAATTTGTTTGTTGAATTTCGTGCAAAGCTCCACGAGAGCTACAGGCACTGGTCATCTTTAGTCTTGACGTGACACACCATAACACCGCCAAGTCTTGACCTACTCTTTCAGCAACGAATAGTTGGTCTGCCTCTTTCACTGATAAATTAGAGACGTCTAGCACAGGTGTCCAGTGTGTAGCTTTGCGCAAAATTTAAAACAAAGAAACAAGTAAATACATCAGTAAATACCGAAAACAACTGAAAATAGTGAACATTTTCGTGATTGAATCTCTCAATCGCATGTTTCTTAGCCACAAACACGTAATGACACCTCTGCCATCTAGGAATAAACATATCAACTAAACATCGTATTGGCAATTAACCCTGCCAATCTATGAGAAGTGATATTTTACAGGCAAAAATATAGGTGTAGGGGTTGGTTGATTGAGTGAGATAAAAGTAGTTTATGCGGCAAGAAATTGATTTTTACGTAATTATTCTTTTAATATTGCAATGAGTAACATTGGGTAGCTTCATCTTTTAAAAAACAAACTTATTTGAAAAAGTATTTCCCATGCCGGGAATCGAACCCGGGCCTCCTGGGTGAGAGCCAGGTATCCTAACCACTAGACAACATGGGATATGATATTGAACTTTCTAAAAAATGTTTTTAATAAAATATTGTGTTAATAAATTTGTGATTGGTAATATTTAATTTGTTTATAAACTTTGGCTTGAATAATACTTACAAATACAAAATATATTATTGTACTAGTATTTGTATCTAAAGCTTCTCACAATTTACTACTTCGAAAATAGCGTTGAGCCTAAAGAATTTCTATCGGAAGTTTTTCTCTCCAATAGCCGAGCGCGCTAAGGCGTGCACTCGTAATCAGAGGGTTGCGGGTTCGCGCCCGCGTTGCGCTAAACATGCTCGCCCTCCCATCCGTGGGGGCGTATAATGTTACGGTCAATCCCACTTTTCGTTGGTAAAAGAGTAGCCAAAGAGTTGGCGGTGGGTGGTGATGACTAGCTGCCTTCCCTCTAGTCTTACACTGCAAAATTAGGGACGGCTAGCACAGATAGCCCTCGAGTAGCTTTGTGCGAATTCCCAAAACAAACAAACAAAACAAATAATGTTTTGAAAAAGTTTATATTTGGTAGGTAATTTTCAATTTCTTTTTTTTTATTATTCCTTTCTTTGTTTATTATTCTTCATAATATTTTCGGTATTTTTTGTTTTGTAAATACAGGATTTAATTATAGATTCTCATCAAAATAATGAATACCATCTGAGGTGACAAAACGTAATGTTTACGATCACTTTGATAAACAAAAAATATTACATACATGTATGTAAAAAGTACACATTAAAAGCTGCAAAATACCTTACCGCACTATATCAGAAATTTTTGTTTAGTGATCGTGAGTTTTTCTTTTTACAATGAAAATCAGTTTTTTTGTTTATTTATAGCTAAGCACAAAGTCATACAAAGGGCTATAAGTACCTCGCACAGCATGATTGTCGAAACCCGGTTTCTAGCGTTGTGCGCCGGCAGACAAACCGCTGGACTCCCGGGGAAGAGTAAATGACAATCACATAATTAGTTGAACGTATTTATTTTTATTTTCAGAATTGACGTCAAAGATGATAAGTAATTTAAAACAGCGTCAAACTGACAACAACTATTTGACCATTGGAGTGTTTACAACTGTTAACTTCATTAGGTCAAATAAAAGGACTCCTTTGGATTTGGCAAAATTTCATTGGTACATAATTTTAATGTTAGTTTAATCTTTCAGCACTAGATAGCAGTACAATCGCATATTCAATGAAAAATGAAACAGGCCAAAACATATCGAATGTTTGTTATCGTATTACAATTTTTTTCAGCCACTCGATTTGTTATTTAAATAAAATATAAAAAGGTTGTTAAGACATTTCATTTGTAACATAAGTAAATCAATCACAATATTTAATTGCATCTAAATATGAAAACCAGTTGTCAGATATATTTTGAGGAAAGAAGCAAGCTGCAGATAAGTTGCTATAATATACTGTTATCAAACATCCTGTACTTTGTATTATTTTCTCCTGTTATGTTTGCATTGGTTTTGTTTGTTTGTTTTTATTTTTGCGTAAAGCTACACGAGGGCTATCTGCGCTAGTCGTCCCTAATTTAGCAATGTACAACAAAAGGGAAGTCAGCTAGTCATCACCACAGCCGCTAACTCCTGAACTGCTCTTTTACTATGAATATTGGGATTAACCAAAGATTATAACACCCCACGGCTATTTGGTATGATAGGTATTCGAACTCGCGACCCTCGGATTACGAGTCATTTGCATCTGTTTTGTAGTTCGAATGAAAATTTAGATGAAGAAAAATATTTTAAAAGTGTACGATTCATTTTCTTCGACCGAACTATCATTTTGTATAAAATCAGTTCTTAGTGGCACAACGGGTATTTCTGCGGATTTACAACGCTAGAAATCTGGTTTTGATACCTGTGGTGAGCAGAATACGGGTAGCTCATTACGTACCTTGGTGTCTTACTGTAAACAAACAAGTAATAACTTGTTACTTTAATTTAACATACTCGTATTTTTATTTTCCAAGCATGCTGGTAATAATTCTGGTTGATATTACACACTTTTCCACGTGCATTTGAAACTGAGAGCCGTTTCCAGATACACACATTCTTCCCAAAATCCTTATTTTGATTATACGTATTTACTTACAAAACTTCTACCCTTTTCTTTAAAATGAATTTAGTTTACATGCAAATTTAGATTAATTAGCGCAAAAATTATTTGAGAACAAAACTAACAAGCCACGAAAGTTGCACTTTAAAACATCTTAAACTAGTAACATTAAACGTGTCTCAGAAGATAAAAAATTATTGAAAACAGAACCTTTCTCCATAGGACTTTTCTCCTCTCCTAACTTTGATATCCGTCTTCTCCTCAGTTTAATTTCCCTTCTCTCCTCAGTTTGACTTCCGTCTTCTCCTCAGTTTAATTTCCCTTCTCTCCTCAGTTTGACTTCCGTCTTCTCCTCTGTTTAATTTCCATTCTCTCCTCAGTTTGACTTCCGTCTTCTCCTCAGTTTAATTTCCCTTCCCTCCTCAGTTTGACCTCCATCTTCTCCTCCGTTTAATTTCCATCCTCTTCCCAGTTCGACCTCCATCTTCTCAGTTTGACCTCCATCTTCTTCTCAGTTTAATTTCCATTCTCTTGTCAGTTCGACCTCCATCTTCTCAGTTTTATCTCCTTCCTCTCCTGAGTTTGATCCCCTTTCTTTCTCATTGGATCTCTACTAATCCCTGATAAAGTCAACGTAAATAGCATAATTAAGTCATGTTGATTGTGAGAAGTTATATTTTCAATGTGCAACTAACCAAGAGACGAAGGAAGACATTATCTTACTTCATACGAAATGTAGATCACATTTTTGTTCAATGCTTTCCGTTACAAACAGAGACCCAACATTTAACATGATTACTGAAATATCCTGTCATTGTACTAGGCGAACATCACTGAGAGATAAATCTATTGACTTATAACACTAAAAATCGGATTTAGATCCCCGTGGTGGATAAAGCACAAATAGGTCATTGTGCTTAACACGAAAGGAAAAAAAAACAGTTCTCTGGATCGTAAGCGTTAAGCAATGATTTATTAATTCGTAGGTTAGAGGTAATTACTATTTTCACCCTCACTGCAATGTTGGTGTTTGATGTTTTGTTGTTTCTAAGAGGTTTTAATCGCTAACGTAAGATTTTTTTCTCTTGACCCCCGCTTTAGTGGGTCAAGACAATCTCATGAATATTATTAATTTTCTTTCTTAAATGATTAAAAAAAAACCTTTAAATTATCGCATGAAGAAGACATTAACGAATATTAGATAATGGTAGCTTATAACATTAGATTAAATTATTCATGACTAACACTGTATTTATCAACCCGATTAGAATAAGAAACTGCCACAAGGAGTGGTTAACTTGACTGAATATTGCTCAACAAAGAAGAAAAAACTACTGAAAGTAAAAACTACTATATTTATGTGTAACTTTCTCAACGGTATTCTAAAAGTAATTTACGTATTTCAGTTACCACTAATTTTTAATTATCTCTTTGTGTATGTAATCCGTTCGAAACAATGATTAAGAAAAATTTACGATTTGAATAACACCGGCTTGAACAATAAAATCTGGAAATAGAAGCGCTTCCCTTATGCATAAATATGCTGAGCGTCGCATACCTATTAATAAAAACTATATTGTTTTAAAAGTTATTGTGAGCCTACATTTTACAGCTTCCAAAGAACAACAAGCGAGTTGACTCATTAGGATTGCTTCCATATATCTAGGAACGATTCGATTACAGTCTGATATGAGAGAAACGAGTTTAGTATGCTATCTGCATACTCAGCATTAAGGAATTGTCCTAGTTTAAAAAAAAAATTAGAACCTGAAACCAAAATTAACGAAAAGAAAATCTTGACGGTATTTCTGTCGTAAAAAGACAACATAAATGGATGAATTCTTAAAAGCCTTAATTAGTAATAACTTGTGATATTTAAGATATGGATGCTAAATGAGATGAGGTCCGGCATGGTCAAGCACGTTAAGGCGTGCGACTCGTAATCTGAGGGCCGCGGGTTCGCTCTTCCAGCCGTTGGGGCGTTATAATGTGACGGTCAGTCCCACTATTCGTTGGTAAAAGAATAGCCCAAGAGTTGGTGGTGGGTGGTGATGACTAGCTGCCTTCCCTCTAGTCTTATACTGCTAAATTAGGGACGGCTAGCGCAGATAGCCTTCGAGTAGCTTTACACGAAATTCAGAAATAAACAAACAAACAATTAATTACTGATTAAAATATTAGTGTTTCGCATTTACCTCGTGATTTTTATAGTAAAATGCAATAATATAATATCACGCTTATAAGATGGCCCCTTAGCTTGACGCTGTTTTTATTCTTTGTAATACCATTTGAATGACTCTGATGGTCAATGTATATATATATATATGAAGATTTATAATTTTCATGCTTTTATGTATATATATATCAACATTCAGTTTTAATGAAAGGGCTATTAACACCACGAATCGGTAATGAAAATTCATCTTTATATAAGAGCCGAATGTTTGTCTGCCACGCCCTCCTGAACGGTTGTGGTAGACTAAAATATTATATACCAAAATGCTTCTTTTGCATTTTGAATAAAATATTAATGTGTATGCAAATCCCAAAATTTCATATCGCCTGTATTTGTATGTGGTTTGGTTTTAGTTTCGTGCAAAACTACACGAGAACTATCTGCGCTAGCCGTCCCTAATTTAGCAGTTTGGGTTACTCTTTTACCAACGAATAGTGGGATTGACCATCACATTATAACGTTCCCACAGCAGAAAAAGTGAGCACGTTTGGGTATGACGGGGATTCGAACCCTTGATCTTAGGATTACGAATCGAGTAACTTAACCACCTGATCGTGCCGGGCCTGACTGCTTAGGACTTGAAAAAACATCTCTTTGTCCCACTTCGTTGATACAAAAAGCGAAGAATTCACGAACATCCCACATTATGCTTTCTTCACTGACGATTCTGCAAAGATCGGAATTCCAAAAGTCTCTATATAACTCTATTGAGAACTGTAAAACATATCTTTGTACCAAATTCTGTGCAGATTGGTCGAATTATGGAGGAATAATTATCTTGTGGCACTTGACTCACTTTATGATTGCTAAAAATGGGCAAGTCCGTCATTTTTGTTTGTCAATGCGTGTTATTTGTCTATATAAAATAACCTTTGTCCCGAATTCCGTATAAATTGGTCGAAACAAGATTACATCCTTGACACTAATCCCTAAAATTATGGGTTTATTTAATTTTTGACCATATTAAAATGACCAAAAATGAGCGTATCCCATATTTACCTGTGTATAAGACCTTTAAAAATGTCTATTTTTTTTAACCAAATCCCATGTAACTTGACCGAAATACGGTGGAGTGATTGTAAAAAAACCCACAAAAAACACACACCCGTAAAATAATTTTAAATTTATGTGTGGGGCCTGAAAAAAATAAGCATATTTGTAATAATTCCATGGTCAGTGTATTGGGATGTGAATTGTTGTACCCATAGCTGAAGGCATGCTATAACCTGCCCAGTAATCCATTTATTCCGTGGGTACTCTTGACTGACCTCCTTTCATCTGGCCAGTAGTTCAAAATTAGACAATACCTGAACTTCAGCAATCAGACTTGACTGTTTAACTTATGTGTTGAATAATAGGTTCACGGTGTCAACAGTTCGTCCATAGGTTTACATTGTTTACGGTTTGTCCAGCTTTTCTTTCTTACATAAGAGAGAGCTTTATCTTTTTAGCTACTGTTTATTTACTGGCAGTTGGCCCGACATGGCCAGGTGGATTAAGGCGTTCGACTCGTAAGCTGAGATTCGAATCCTCATTGTACTAAACATGCTCGCCCTTTCAGCCGTGAGGGCGTTGTAATGTTCGATCAACGATCAATCCCACTATTCGTTGGTAAAAGAGTAGCCTAAGAATTGGCGGTAGGTGATGATCACTAGATACCTTCCCTCTAATTTCTTTGCAAAAGAATTAAAAGTTTGTACTATTTAAATTGCTTGGAAATGAACAATATCTGTAGTATTTTGACTAGTTTCTATTATTGTTTACTTAAGTCACATCTGTAAACATCTGTAGTATTTTGACTAGTTGCTATCATTGTTTACTAAAGTCACATCTGTAAACATCTTTGTTCTTCAGTGTTAAAAATATTGGTTTACATTTGTGGCTGATGTTTAATATAAAGAATTTAGATAGCAACATCGTGTTTATATATCTATATACTAAAATCGTTAAATAATTAGGGTTAAATGAAACAGTCGAGTCCCAAGTTTAATTTAAACTTTTAAACAGCGCTGGCGGCTGAGATTATGTGAAAACAGAAAAACATAAATCTTATTTTTTATTTATAAACATGCTTGTTGAATCTTTCTAAATGATGGGTAAAGATACTGAAAGGTTGTATCGATTGTTATAATTCTATATGTGAGGGTGGATTAAAGTAATTATGTTATTTCTTAAGTTTTATACTGTTTTCATGTTAAGAGTGATTAGGTGTATCATTTGACTTAGGTTACCATGGTGACTAATATGAAAGATATAATGTAATTTAGGTAAGATTATAATGGTGGGCGATGTTAATGGTTCATAGCATAAATTAGGTAAGACTACATATAAGAGTAGAGGATATTAAAGGCTTGTAACATAATTTAGGTAAGACTATAATACTGAATTATATTAGAGGTTTATAACATAATTTAAGTAAGATTATAATACTGAGTTACATCACAAGTTTATAATATAATTTGGTTAAGACTTTAATACTGAGTTACATTAGAGGTTTATAATATAATTTGGTTAAGACTTTAATACTGAGTTACATCAGAAGTTTATAATATAATTTGGTTAAGACTTTAATACTGAGTTACATCAGAAGTTTATAATATAATTTGGTTAAGACTTTAATACTGAGTTACATCAGAAGTTTATAATATAATTTGGTTAAGACTTTAATACTGAGTTACATCAGAAGTTTATAATATAATTTGGTTAAGACTTTAATACTGAGTTACATCAGAAGTTTATAATATAATTTGGTTAAGACTTTAATACTGAGTTACATCAGAAGTTTATAATATAATTTGGTTAAGACTTTAATACTGAGTTACATCACAAGTTTATAATATAATTTGGTTAAGACTTTAATACTGAGTTACATCAGAAGTTTATAATATAATTTGGTTAAGACTTTAATACTGAGTTAGATCAGAAGTTTATAATATAATTTGGTTAAGACTTTAATACTGAGTTACATCAGAAGTTTATAATATAATTTGGTTAAGACTTTAATACTGAGTTACATCACAAGTTTATAATATAATTTGGTTAAGACTTTAATACTGAGTTACATTAGAGGTTTATAATATAATTTGGTTAAGACTTTAATACTGAGTTACATCAGAAGTTTATAATATATTTTGGTTAAGACTTTAATACTGAGTTACATCAGAAGTTTATAATATAATTTGGTTAAGACTTTAATACTGAGTTACATCAGAAGTTTATAATATAATTTGGTTAAGACTTTAATACTGAGTTACATCACAAGTTTATAATATAATTTGGTTAAGACTTTAATACTGAGTTACATTAGAGGTTTATAATATAATTTGGTTAAGACTTTAATACTGAGTTACAATAGAAGTTTATAATATAATTCGGGTAAGACTTTAATACTGAGTTACATCAGAAGTTTATAATATAATTTGGTTAAGACTTTAATACTGAGTTACATCAGAAGTTTATAATATAATTCGGGTAAGACTTTAATACTGAGTTACAATAGAGGTTTATAATATAATTTGGTTAAGACTTTAATGCTGAGTTACAATAGAGGTTTATAATATAATTTGGTTAAGACTTTAATACTGAGTTACAATAGAAGTTTATAATATAAATTGGTTAAGACTTTAATACTGAGTTACATCAGAAGTTTATAATATAATTTGGGTAAGACTATAATAGTGAGTTACAATAGAAGTTTATAATATAATTTGGTTAAGACTTTAATACTGAGTTACATTAGAGGTTTATAAGATAATTTAGGTAAGACTACATATGACATAGCTGATATAAAAGGTTGATAATATGGCTATATACATATGGTTTGAATATGTTTGTAGTTAATTGTACCATATGTTTGTGTGTGTGTGTATATATATATATATATACCTAAATTTATAATTACATATATTTAAAAATTATGTTGCTTAACTCTGGTATGGTTATGATTAAAACTGCTTAAAACTTTATTTACACTATAGAATTATTATTTCAAAATAATCTCACATTAACAGTTTTTTACAAAGAATACTTGAAATAAAATTAATTATTCTTACAGAATTATTAAAAATCATATTTTAGATATTATTAAATAGCAAAGATCAGGTTCGTCGTTGTTAGGCACAAAGTTACACAATAGACTATGAATCGTCTGCCGACTACCAGATTTTTAGCGTCGTAAGCCTAAAGGCCAACAGTTGAGCCACTTAGACGAATTAATATTCTAAAACAGAAAGCAAACTATTTTAAAATGTTATTCTTAAATAAATAAAGTTCAAAGTATTTTGTTACACTCGTCAAATGTTTCACTATGTCATCTAAGATTGGAGTAGACTTGAATTGATATTAGTTTCCAAGATACAGCGACGCTAGTTCAAAGTTCGAACCGCTAATTTACCCTATGAAAACTATGATGACTTCATCAGTTCTTCTATTAAATTAAGCGCTAATGACTAGTTAGTAATACGTGAAGTTTTGAACGAACTGTTTACACACAAAAATTTGGATTTAAAATGTCAGATACAAAGCAGTTTCTAAGCAGCCTAAGGTCATAAGTGCACGTTATTTAGACCTCGAGTCTATACACAAATTAAACGCAATATAATAGAAAACATATCTTAAAATCTATGTCTCGTTGTTGGATGTTTGCTTTGTGGCCGCATTTAACTTATTTGTCTCTCTTTTAATCTCAGTTAATTATAGTTCATCTAAGGTTTAGATAAACTGTTTGAAATTTACGCTATCCTTTCTGTTGGTCCACACTAAGAATGGTGGAACACTCGTAACCCTCGGTTGACCTTTACTAAAGGATGTTGGGTCACCAGCAACCACGAGTTGGTCTGCGCATTTTTTAGGTTAAAACAGACAAGTGAGGCTCTTTAGTGGCGGCGGGTGCTGCTAAATATTTTCTCTTCAGTCTGTAATTTAAAATTATGGACAACTGTCCATGAGGGTCAGTTTCTCTGACCCCGTTGTTTGGCGCTCTCCAGTTTCAAAATATCGATTCGATTTGATTTCGTTGTTCCAAATAGATGTCTCGTGTAACTTAACTGCACTCGAGCAAAGTAAGGTGCAGACAGTTTATGATTACTTGACACCCAGTACAATGCCTGCAAAAGACAAACGTTAAATCACACCCAGTATTATGACTAAGTCAGAACGCCTAGGGCCGAAATAATACGCGTCAAACATTGTGAAATTGAAAGTTTGGTTAGTCGAGGTTACTACATGAAAAACATTGTAACAAGACTCCAAGTTTAAACTGTTCACAAGACTCTGAGAGTGGTACATCAAGCAGAAACTGTGGCTTGAATGGCCCTCTAGTGGCAAGAGCTTACAGCGTTAGAAACCAGGTTTCGATACCCAAGGTGGAAAGAACACAGAAGCTCATTATGTTGCCTCATGCTTAACTTCAAACAACATCGTGTTTCTCGCAGAAGTAGTCGATATAGAAAGATCGTATTCTGCAAAAGGGGTTAAAGATATGTCTGTATAACCTTTCTGTAAATACACGTTTTAATGCTTTCCAGAGAAGAGCACACACCTAGCACGAAGAAACCGTAACGGAAATGTAGCTGCTCGAAGAACTCTGTTGAAAATTGGTTTGTTTGTTTGGTTGGTTTGAATTTCACGCAAAGTTACACGAGGGCTATCTATGTTAGCCGCCCCTAATTTAGCAGTATAAGACTAGAGGAATTGCAGTTAGTCATCATCGCTCACCGCCAACTCTTAGGATACTCTTTTACCAACGAATAATGGGATTGACCGTAACATTATAACGCCATCACGGCTGATAGGGCGAGCATATTTGGCGAGACGGGGATTTGAACCCGCGAACCTCGGATTATGAGTCAAGTGCCTTAATCATCTGCTTATGCCGGGCCTTGAAAAGGTTGAAGTAAACACAGACGGTAGAAGGAGGAAAGATGAAATTCGAATTTTTCAACAGTCAACGATGGAGAAGAGATTGGTTTCCATACACAGCATCTACAGGAGTTATCATGGAAAGAAGAGATTGGTTTCCATACACAGCGTCTACAGGAGTTATCATGGAGAGAAGAAATTGGTTTCCATAGACAGCGTCTACAGGAGTTATCATGGAGAGAAGAAATTGGTTTCCATACACACCTTCTACAGGAATTATCATGGAGAGAAGAGATTGGTTTCCATACACAGCGTCTACAGAAGTTATCATGGAGAGAAGAAATTGGTTTCCATACACAGCGCCTACAGAAGTTATCATGGAGAGAGGAAATTGGTTTCCCTACACAGCGTCTACAGGAGTTATCATGGAGAGAAGAAATTGGTTTCCATGAACAGCGTCTAAAGGAGTTATCATGGAGAGATCGGTACTAGATTAGGACTGCAACTCATTCTATATTATCAGTGATCCACATTAACTTGGTTACACCCTGACAGTACAGACAAGTTCTCATCCATCTTAACCCTGACAGTACAGACAAGTTCTCATCCATCTTAACCCTGACAGTACAGACAAGTTCTCATCCATCTTAACCCTGATAGTACAGACGAGTTTTCATCCATCTTAACCCTGACAGTACAGACAAGTTCTCATCCATCTTAACCCTGATAGTACAGACAAGTTTTCATCCATCTTAACTTTCTCTGAGGAGGCCCGGCATGGCCAAGCGCGTAAGACGCGCGACTCGTAATCCGAGGGTCGCGGGTTCGTGCCCGCGTCGCGCCAAACATGCTCGCTCTCCCAGCCGTGGGAGCGTTAAAATGTGACGGTCAATCCCACTATTCATTGGTAAAAGAGTAGCCCGAGAGTTGGCGGTGGGTGGTGATGACTAGCTGCCTTTCCTCTAGTCTTACACTGCTAAATTAGGGACGGCTAGCATAGATAGCCCTCTAGTTGCTTTGTTCGAAATTCAAAAACAAAAAACAAAATTCTCGGGGGAATACTACTCATCAGTTGAAAAGTCATCTTTCATCAAGAGAGTAATCCAGGCATATAAAAAGAGTCGATGTGTCATTCACAACCATTATTTGGTGTCTACTATGACCGATTTATCACTCACAACCATGGCTTGGTCTGTAGTAAGAACAGTATATCACTCACAACCATGGCTTGGTCTGTATATAGAAGATATATCACTCAGAACCGTGGCTCAGTCTGTAGTAAGAACATTATATCACTCACAACCATGGCTTGGTCTGTATATAGAAGATATATCATTCACAACCATGGCTTGGTCTGTAGTAAGAACATTATATCACTCACAACCATGGCTTGGTCTGTATATAGAAGATATATCATTCACAACCATGGCTTGGTCTGTAGTAAGAACATTATATCACTCACAACCATGGCTTGGTCTGTATATAGAAGATATATCACTCACAACCATAGCGTGGCTTGCATTAGGTTATGATATGTACATTTTTGAGATTGAATAAGTTTATGCAAAAACTTGTGAGGTTAAAAGGTGGTTGAGAAAGTCATTACTACATGACATCTTGAAGACAAGGTGCAATCATATATAAAACACTACTGGATTGTACAACGTATTTCATTTTTGTGTGTTTTCTAAGCAATGTTTTATACATTAACAATTACGCACTGTCTATCAGCAGTTATTCCTTATTTGTGGACTTTGTATGAATATGATTGCGTGAACTGTATATATATATATAAATAGTTTCTGATGTTTCTTTGAAACTAAATATTGACTTTTTCTTGTATTTGAGTGGTAAAAACAATATAAGACTCGTGACAAAAATTGACACCAACGTGTCATAGTTTTAGTCTTCATATGAGGGGTATGTTTCATGCTTGTGTTTGTTATAATGAGTGAAAACAATAGTGTAACCATCGATGTATTTCTATTCTGAAAGTTTAGTGTATTCTGTCTGCCGGTCTTACTGTATTCATATAACAGATGCAGATGTATTCTAATCTTGTTTCAAGATCAACTTAAGCCTCTAAGAACGACAAAAAAAAAAGATATAATATTCAGATTAAATGTTTATTTCAACTGTGATAATTATCACCAATAACTTTCAAAATATCCTTTAACGCGTTTATATCTCCCTGTTCGATGTAAAACTATTATTTCAATAAAGAAATTATCTGACATTTTACAGTGAACATGATTTCCTCTTATAAATGATACATTCTTAACTTGCTACAACACATTCACTGTCACTCAGGTTGGCCCCCTTGACATGTACATCACAAAGTTGTTTTAATATACTCCTTATGAATCCCAATGTTTTCAGTTGGATTTCGTTTGTTCTGAATCTCGCGCAAAGCTACCAGCTAGCCGTCCCTAATTTAGCAGTGTAAGACGAGGTGAAAGGCAGCTAGTCATCACCACCCACCGCCAACTCTTGGGCTGTTCTTTTACCAACGAATAGTAATTTTTCACCCGGTTGAAAAGTTTTGTGCGAAGGGTATTCGAACCCGCAATTCTCGGATTACGAGTGTAGTACCTTAAACACCTGGCCTTAAGTACGAATAACGCTAAACTACAATGATACTGTGCGTAATGCATTATGAAAATTTGGTGGGATGTTTACATTCGGTTCATATTAATGTTTCATTATTATTGGCCACAGCTGATGTTTCCATCCCACTTGGACCACCCACTGTGAGAGAATTATTATTTGTCTTACTACCACCTATGTTCGCCAGATTTCCAAGAGATTTTGTTTGGAGGTGGATAGTTGTAATTTACAAACTAATCTCTGTCTTTGCACCTGTACATGTGAGACTCGACCATTTTCAGTGAAGATTACCTTTATGATACACAGTAGTTCCCTCGACTACAACAAGTTTTCCATTTCCTTCGGACAAGCAGTGAGGCGAGACCTGTAATAATGCGACTTCTGGGTAGACATTCGGCTCCATTAAGACTCACGCCATCCACTCCGATACCCCTGAGCGCCAAGAAACACGCGACACACTTGTAACTTGTCTTCCCATCAACGTCCATTATAAAGCTCCCGTGTAACGACAATAGTTACTATCTGAAGCGCATTGTTCTTTCGCCCCGTGTCGCCTTTTTCTCGTGACCTCGAGAATACATACTTCAGTGATTTTGCTATTTTGAATTTTTAATCGTGGCCTGTCTGTAATAAGCCGAGTAGATACGTTGTGAACCGAGATAGTGATATTCCAGAGTGGGGGAATTTGCCTCTCTGAGTGATTGTTAATCTGATTAGAAGTGTGATATACTGAAGCAGTAATAATCTAAACTGTAGTGTAACCTCTGAACGGATTTCACTAATACCAGTTTAATAAATGTGATCCAACTTTGTTTTTTTCTTTCTAATGTCAAGAGTGATTACCTTTACCAAGTAATCAGTTTTACCACTGTCTTTGTCAGTCCATAAAGTATTGTGATTTAAGCCTTCGTAATGAATATGAAGACGTAACACTGACGTAACTAAGCAAGTGAGGTATACGCTTGAAAATCTGGGTTCGTGTTCTGAAGGTAAGTAAGAGTTAGCAGTGCACGAAAATCTGGGTTCGTGTTCTGAAGGTAAGTAAGAGTTAGCAGTGCACGAAAATCTGGGTTCGTGTTCTGAAGGTAAGTAAGAGTTAGCAGTGTACGAAAATCTGGGTTCGTGTTCTGAAGGTAAGTAAGAGTTAGCAGTGTACGAAAATCTGGGTTCGTATTCTGAAGGTAAGTAAGAGTTAGCAGTGTACCTTTAAATATGATCCGATCTGTTAATCATGATAAACAACATAATAGTTCAGAGTTTCGTGTTTTGCAGAGTAGTTATCTAGTTATAAAAAATATATGTATAAGATAATTCAGAAGGCAAATACTTTCTCTAGTTATTTTGACTACATGGAACAGACAGTGGTGTGGATTAGCTTATGACCGAGTTTACCAACATCAATGTAATAATAATGACCACTTTCTTTCTACTTCCCCTCACATCCTGGCGTGGCCAGGTGGGTTAAGACATTCGATTCGTAAGCTGAGGGTCGCGGGTTAGAATCCCCGTCACGCCGAACATGCTTCCCCATTTCAGCCGTGGAGGCGTCATAATGTTACTGTCAATCCCACTATTTGTTGGTAATAAGAGTAGCCCAAGAGTTGGCGGTTGGTGGTGATGACCCTCTAGTCTTACACTTCTAAATCATGGACGGCTAGCGCAGATAGCTCTTGTGTAACTTTGCGGGAAATTCAAAACAAGCAAACAACTCCGATTCCCCATTCTAATACATAGAGGAATACCAAAGGCACATGAAAATAAACATCTTAGAAAATCATTATTCGTCAGCATGTTTTTAATTATTTTAAGTTAATTTTTTTTAATCAGGCATGTAGTCAAGTAAGGCAAAAAATTGATTACTTTTGTATTGTTAACAATAACAATGAAACGTTTTTGTTGTTTATCAGGCAATATATATCAAACAAAGCTCAACCCAAGTTTTGCTGTAAGAGTGTCACAATTAATCATTGGTTTAACAGACCAACCTTGACTTTTAAACGGCAGTTGTGTTTATATTTATTGTGTTGTTTAAGATTAAATAAAAACTCGGGTTAGACAATTTCATTTTCTGAAGACCCCGCACATCTGATAACTCTTGTATTTGTTTTACGTGGAAACATTTCTCTGTGTTTTCTTAGAGCAAAGCCACATCGGGCTATCTGCTGAGCCCACCGAGGGGAATCGAACCCCAGATTTTAGCGTTGTAAATTCGGAGACATACCGCTGTACTAGCGGAGGGCCGTTACATTTCTAATCACTACCTACGTCAAGCCATCTTTGCTATGATTTATTTTGCATGCATATATACGTACTTTGGTTATTAAAACACATCTGCTTTTCCAGGAACGAAACGAAAGTAAGAAAACAAAATGTTCGTTCATTTGTTTTTGGTACTTCGTGAAAAGTAATGTGAGGGCTATCTGCGCTACCCATTCTTAATTCAGCTGTGTAAGACTATAAGAAAGGCAGTCAGTCATCACTATTGATCGCCAACTCTTAGGCTGTTCTTGCACTAACGAAGAGTGCGATTCACCGTCACATCACAACGCTCCTATTCTTGAAAGGGCAAGCATGTTTCATAAGACGGGGATTCGAACACGCGACTCTCAGATTACGAGTATTGTGAGCAGTTATAAAAACAAAAACTGTCTTGTTTTGCTTACTCATTACAATACTTAGATAGGTTATTTTGTAGGTTAATCGATGAGTTACTATAGCTTTCCAATAAAATATGTAAGAATAAAATGACGCGACAGCCATTTTGCTTGTCATTAATAATATGGTGTCTTAAGATTTTTACTGGACCACATTTGTTTACACGCATACATATATAGACGTGGTCTAGTATGGTCAGGTGGATTATAGCGTGCAACTCGTAATCTGAGGGTC
This sequence comes from Carcinoscorpius rotundicauda, assembly GCA_011833715.1. Lineage (NCBI taxonomy): Eukaryota > Metazoa > Arthropoda > Merostomata > Xiphosura > Limulidae > Carcinoscorpius > Carcinoscorpius rotundicauda. The sequence goes on along the minus strand of CM022391.1, from coordinate 179,682,782 downwards.
GTGGTTCGTATCCCGGTCGCACCAAACATGCTCGCCCTTTCAAACGTGGGGGTGTTATAATGTGGTGGTTAATTCCACTATTCGTTGGTAAAAGAGTAGCCCAAGAGTTGGCGGTGGGTGGTGATGACTAGCTGCCTTCCCTCTAGTTTTACACTGCTAAATTAGGGACGGCTAGCACAGATAGTCCTCGAGTAGCTTTGTGCGAAATTACAAAACAACAACTTGCAGAAAATAATCAAATTTTTGAAATCTTAAGCGCATAACAATTCAAAGTTGGGTTGTCTGGTTGACTCAGTATTCATAGTTAATGATGCCTCTTTTGTTAAATCTCGTCTTTGACTCAAACTTGATAAACAATAGCAACGGTGAGTGTTGCAAATTTTAATCTGACCTCACTGGAGCGTTTCCGAATAAATATGGAGGTTAAGGTGCTCGATTCCCAGTGGATTGCAGGTTCGAATCCCTTTATCGAACACGCCTGCTTTTTCAGCATTATGTGACGGTCAAAACCTGTATTCTTTTGTAAAGAGCAGCCCAGCAATTGGTGTTTCTGTCTATCTGCCTTTCATCTGGCTTGTTAGTTCAATTCTTGTAGTACCAACCAACGCAAAATAGCCCTCGAGTGATTTTGCAAAGAATTCAAGAAAAAAACAACAACAACCGAGTAAATATGCAACTGGGAAAATAATGCCGACAGCAAGATTCTCAGACTACAGTTTTTGACTATTTAAATATCTGAATCTAAAACAAAGAGAAAAGAAAAAACAAAGTCTTCGAAGTACTCATGAAGAACAATCTGTCCTTTAATAAGATTAAACAATTCGATATAAATCTAAATTACACAAACACGATTCAACGTCTGAGATTTCCATCAACAGGCTGTAAATGTTCTAAAGTTTCTGACGCTTGCGTGTTTAGATGAAAATCATTCATCGAAATTATTTCTCGGAATATTACTAAGTTAGAAGATGTTGTTTTTTTTCAGACAGTATCCGAGATCACATCATGTCTGGTAGACTTTAACTCGAAAGTATGAGTGAGGAACAAGATACACAGAATTTCGAGTATTTGTAAGTTTTACATTTTTTCAAAAGTTTATTTCAGCTTTTTTTTGTAAATTCATCATCTCCTTCTTAATTGGAGGGCCCGGCATGACCAGGTGGGTTAAACGTGCTACTCGTAATCTGAGGGTCGCGGGTTCGAATCCCCGTCGCACCAAACATGCTCGCTCTTTCAGCCGTGGGGGCTTTATAATGTCACGGTCAATCCCACTATTCGTTGGTAAAAGAGTGCCCAAAAGTTGGCGGTGGGTGGTGATGACTAGCTGCCTTCCCTCTAGTCTTACACTGCAAAATTAGGGACGGTTAGCGCAGGTAGCCCTCGAGTAGCTTTGTGTGAGATTCAAAAAAGCAAAGCTACATGAGGGCTATCTGAGCTTTCTGTCCCTAATTTGGGAGTGCCAAATTAGTCATCACCACCCACCTCTAATTCCTGAGCTACTGTTTTACCACCTAATAGTGAGATCGGTCGTAACCTGGAACGCCCTAACAGCTGAAAGGGCGAGCATGTCTGGTGTGACGAGTATTCGAACTTGCGATCGTCAGAGTACGAGTCGATCGTCCCAACCACGTGGCTATGCCGGGGCCTAGTAAAGAATAGTGAGGTTGCTCATCATATTGCAACGCCCCAGAAGCTAAAAAGGGTGAGCATGTTTGATGTAACGAGGACCCTCAGAGTACGGGTCGAGAGCTCTGACCATCTGACGATGTCAGGACCAGTAAAGAGAGATATCTGTGACACTGATGTTTAGATTTCTAGTTAGTTGGACGATTATTAGAATACATGGAACTATTTTTATTGGAAGCTTTTTAAAGCCCAAATTACTTCAACTGTCACGATAATTTCATGCGCATTAATTGAGGCATCACTGTTTTTTCACTGTTAATTGTTTTTGAATTTCGCGTAAAGCTACACGAGGGCTATCTGTGCTAGCCGTCCGTAATTTAACATTGTAAGACTAGAAGGAAGGCAGCTAGTCATCATCACCCACCCCCAGCTCTTGGACTACTCTTTTACCAATGAATAGCGGAATTGACCGTAACTTTATAACGCCCTAACAGCTGAAAGGGCGAGCATGTCTGGTGTGACGGGGATTCGAACCTGCGACCCTTGAATTAGGAGTCAAGTGCCTTAATCACCTGGTGATGCTGGGCCATAAAAACGCACATATGCCTGCCAGGGCAAGGCATCACAAACCCGTCCTTTACGTGTAATCAGTACAATGAAACAAAGGCTAATTAATCGTAAAGTTTTACAGGTAATATATATGGTTAATTTCCTGTAACGTTGTCCTTTCATTGCACTATTCATAACTACAATATTATTTTATTTTATGTATGTTTAAAAATCATACAAAAACACTAACCGTACACAAGCATCACTAATTTTCAAGTGATATACTGGAGAGAAAACTAGCCTATGGCACCCGCTGCCGACTCTCGAGCTATAGTCTGACAGAATAGGGGTAAGTAGCTAACATGACAGTAATTTAGGGTTTGAAGTCTCACAAAAAAATGACTGTTTTTACAAAAGGCAGGCAAACATTCGCTCCTAACGTTCAGCTTTAACTGCTTCTTTGTGTGTTTGAAAATGTCGCGTAGATGTACACATCGACTCATAAATATCACTCATTTTGAAGTGATATAGTGGAGAAAAAACTAGCCCCCACTGCCGACTCCCAGAGCTCTTTCTTCTGACAGAACAGTGGTAACTAGCTAATTAAAATGTAATAATTTAGGTTTTTAAGTCTCACGAGTCCCGAAGGAGCTTGAGAGATAACCGGGGGCGCTCAGAAACTGTCGGTTTTCTTCAACTCCAGTTAAGTGTAATTAAGATAGTAATAAGAGCGAGGTTTCTTAAGAGCAGCGTGGAAGATATGATACGCATTGAAAAGTAATTTAATGTCTGGAAAATTATATTTTAAATTTATTTTCTGTCGTGAATAGGTGTCACTGTCTGTCACTGTTATATAGCGCACCGTTCCTCCCCAGGCCCCAAAGTAAAGTGCGTCATTTAACAACGACGGGTAGAGAGCTATAATCCCTTAGATTCATGGTTTGGACCAGCTAACCGCTAGGCCATGAAATGGTTCTGGAAAACGAGTGACGAAAAACGTAACTGAGTTTAATGTCTTTGTGAACACAATTTTATACACTGGAAGCTATTGTTTTAATAAAAGCTATTTCAGCGAATACCCCACATTTTATAATTTACGTTATGTATAGCATACACCTTACGTATAGATGTGTATTATAGAATGAAGCTTAATTATATGTTTACTACACAGAATGATTTTTACCAATACATGTACTTTACAGAATAATCTTTCCTCTGGAAGTACTTCACAAAATGCACCTTACCAAAACGAATGTTTCATAGGGCGCATCTTTTCAACACGTGTACTTCATAGAATGCATCTTAACTACACGTAAACTTTGAGATTAACTCTGTAAGATATCTTCTAACAAATCTGGACACTACAATAAATGTATTTATTTACGGTTTTAAAAAGTTCTCAATATGACAATTTTGCTAAGGGCAGGATCAAGACAGAAGCCACAATAATACTGGGATTATTTTGATTTTATTACATGTTTTTACTGCTGTTGGTTAACAAGCATCTGATATCAATAAAATATCCATAAAACAATATTTGAAATTCACTTTGTACAGTTAAAGTGCCCCTTGTTCGAAACAACGCATAGTCTGTAAGCTACAAGTAGGCCCAAGACCCACGTTACAAACTGTTCTTTTTTTTTTACTTTTAGATTAATAAAACTTAGTAATAAAAATCTAACGTTCGTTCTGTTCACAAGTACAAATAGTGTCATTTCTTTACATTTGAATTTGACGAACGTGATTGGACAAGAAGAATAAGAGCTGACAAAAACGTTATCTATTAAATCCCCTGGATAAACTCGTTCAAATGAACGTCGTAGCTCATTAATAATCACGGCTTACTACTATCTCTTCCTTATAAAGCTACTAACACTTTGTATAGTTCTGGTTTTCACATAATAAATACCGTTGTTTTTGATGCGACAGAGTAGATAGGGTTATAGTCTAAGTAATTGTGGGGATCTGTCGTTTTAAAAATAAGTCCGTTTTTACTTTAACCAAAATATACGAGAAAGGTGTTGTTTTTCCCGTTTTTTTAACAGCAGAATTCAATATTCAATTCAGTTTTTACAAGATGTTAATATTAATTGAGGGCGCGTAGCTACGCAACGCAACTACAGTCTGTCAACCGCGGGAAATAAGTCTCGGGGCTCAAGCATTTAAAGTTCGTAAACTAATCGCTAATTCATCCGGGATACTCAAGAACGTTGTTACCAGTTTCTCAGATAAACGTGTCACACAGGAATATTGGATATATTGTCAGCCCCAACTGTTCATAACAGAAAATCGTAAATTAAAACTGATCTGGGTGTAGTCAATTCGTAGTGTCGCCTAGAGCGTGATTTTTGAGGGATTTTGGTTTTCGTCCATTGCCGGTAAAATGGTTTCCGTACTTTTCGGTTGTGGGTGGCGGCCAAATCTCACTAGTTTGCCGTGAGCGCCTTTGAGTAACCGACTTTATTCTAGCTCGAAATTATTTTCAGTTTTGTACACATTTCCCATGTGTGCATCAAGTGAAAACAAAAATTGAAGCTCAGTATGTCTTGTCACACTAAACATTTTCCCTTCCACTAGCCCAACTCCCCTCAGTTCCACAGCGGTGTGTGTATTTGTGTACTTAACTACAAACAAAACAGCCCTGCATGGCCAGGTGGGTTAAGGCGTTCGACTCGTAATCCGAAGATTGCAGGTTCGAATCCTCGTCACACCAAACATGCTCGTCCTTTCAGCCTTAGGGGCGTTATGATGTAACGGTCAATTCCACTATTCGATGGTAAAAGAGTAGCTCAAGAGTTGGAAGTGGATGGTGATAACTAGCTGCCTTTTTTCTAGATTTACACTGCTGAATTAGGAACGACTAGCGCAGATAGCCCTCGAGTAGCTTTGCGCGAAATTCACAAACAAACCAAATATCTTCCAATACGATCTATTAGTGTTATTTCATTTATCAAATTGATTTCAGTCTAACTTCACAGAAGAACAACCTATTTTATTATAAATTAACTCATAAAATCACCCATGTCTTACTTTTTTATAAACTCTTACGTTTCGTAGGTAATATGAAAAATAATATGAGAGAAAAAGTGGACCAACTCAAAGTTAAGTAAAAAACAAAAGCTAATCGAATACCAATCACTTAAACAATTGAATTAAAAATATTTCGAAAGTGTTTTCCTCGTTAACGGAATTTTTCTTTCTCTAACTCGATATTGAGTAAAACTGTTGTGAAATTGTTCTGAAAAATATTAGTATTTATTACTAACTTCAGTACTGAAATTTTTATCATCGAAAGAGAAAAAAATATTTTAATGTCTTGCTGTAGTCATTTAGAGACGAAGGGATACAAATATGTGAGAACAACGTGGCCTCAAACTGAAGTCTGAATATGTTATGAAGAAGAAATATGTGAATACAGTAAAGAATTAACTTCTAACTCCAATATGTTCTGCAAGATTAATATGAAAACATAATGGGGTATTACACTTAACACTACTGTCGTTATTTATGGGTTTTTGCTCAAGAATCATTGGCTTGGTTTGTTTTGAATTTCGCGCAAAGCTATGCGAGGACTATCTGCGTTACGCATCTCTAATTTAGCAATGTAAGATTAGAGTGTGTGTTTGTGTGTTTTTCTTATAGAAAAATCACAACGGGGAACCTGCTTAGCCCACCGAGGGGAATCGAACCCGTGATTGTAGGGTTGTAAATCCAGAGACTTACCGCTGTACTAGCGGGAAACAAGACTAGAGGGAAAGCAGCTACACATCACCACCCACCGCCAACTCTTGGACTACTCTTTTACCAACGAATAGTGCGACTGACGTTGTATTATAGCGCCCCCACGGCTGAGAGGGCGAACATGTTTGGTGTGACAGGGATTCGAACCCGCGACCCTCTGATAAGAGCGTTGGAGATTTATTATAACATGAAACGTTATTTACATATATAGTGGGTGACACAAATGCTCTTTGGTTAATTCGCAGTGTTCATGGCTGTGATAGTGTGGTATGTGAGACAGGATGAGTGAATAAAACAAACTGAATAGATGTTGTCACCAAGGTGTGAAATTCTTATCTTTTTGTTCAGTGGTGTATTTGTTTGTTCGACGTTAAGCGTTGCAATTCCGCAAACATATCGCTGTGCCACAGTAATCAGTTGAGGAATAATATTAAAGACAGTCGATCACAGTTCGTCCTGAGTCAGGCTGCTTCATTTATGATGGGTGAATGTCTTCCAATAAACACCGATCTTCATGTAGCACCATAACTTGATGTACACTGGGCCGAGATCCATCTTCTCTTTCATGTTTACACTCTCGTAACCAGCGTCTAAATGCTTTAATCAGACTTTAGAATTTCTTTTTTATTCCAATATTTTTTTCAGATTATAGCTTAATTTACGCCCAATACCCTCCATATTTATCAGTTTATTTTTCAGTTCATTCCAAACACGTCTGGGTAACTTTCGTTTTCTTTACACCTTTATCCAGCTTCCATATTGTAAAGTGACCAGCCTAAGAACCACATGACAACCATATATACACAGACATATATTGAGATAGAGAAGGGAGGTAGATATATACACAGATTAACGTATTATTTCATGGAAATATTAGATGATTCCAATACAGATACAGTGGCAAGTGGTATATCTGTGGACTTATATTGCTTCAAACCTTGTTTCGATACCCGTGAGAGGCAGAGTACAGATAACTCTTTGTATATCTTCGTGCATAATAATAAAACAAATAAACGAACGTAAATATTATTATGAAGATACATAGCTAAATGATAAACAATGCATGTATATCAAAACAATACATGTATATCATAATTACACAGACATATCAAAACAATATATATATATATATATCATGATTACACAAAGATATCAATATATTACATGGATATTAAAAGAATATAGGTTTATCATAACAACACAAGCATATCCAAACAATACATGTATATAATAACTCAGATATATCAAAAAATACTTGTGTATCAAAACTATATGTATAACATAATAACACAGACATATCAAAACAATACTTGTATATTGAAACAATATATATATCTCATAACCACACAGACATATCAAAACAATACTTGTATATTGAAACAATATATATATCTCATAACCACACAGACATATCAAAACAATACTTGTATATTGAAACAATATATATATCTCATAACCACACAGACATATCAAAACAATACTTGTATATTGAAACAATATATATATCTCATAACCACACAAACATATCAAAACTATACTTGTATTTTCAAACAATATATATATCTCATAACCACACAGACATATCAAAACAATACTTGTATATTGAAACAATATATATATCTCATAACCACACAAACATATCAAAACTATACTTGTATTTTCAAACAATATATGTATATTATAATATCACAGATAATATATATATATATATATGTATATATAGATCATAATAACACAGACATGTCGAAACAATATTTGCTCATCAGAATATTTGTTTGTTTGTTTGTTTAGAATTAAGTGCAGAGCAACACAATGGGCTATTTGTGCTCCACCAACCAGAGGTGTCGAAACCCGGTTTATAATTATGCCATTAGGGGCACATCAGGACACTATACGTACATCAAAACAGTACACGTATATCAAAAGTTAGTGGATATGAACTCTACAATTGTGTTATCATATCTAAGATAATTTCATTGAATTGTGTGAAAATTTCACGAGTGTTGAGACAGAGCAGCGAGGCATTTGCATTGATAACAATTTCTACACAGAAATACTGCAATAAAATCTGACCCGGCATGTCCAGGTCATTAAAGCACTCGACTTGTAATATGAAGGTCGCGAGGTCAAATCACCGTTACACCAAACATGTTTGCCCCCTTTGAGCAGTGGGGGAGTTATAATGTATGGTCAATCCCACTATTCGCTGGTAATAGAGTAGCCTAATATTTGGCGGTGGGTGGTGATCACTAGCGGTCTTTTCTCTAGTCTTACACAGCTAAATTAGGGACGGCTAACGCTTTGCGCGAAATTCAAAAACAAGTAAACAAACCAAATAGTCAATTAATTCAGAATTAAAAATGGCTGCACACACATAGCCCTTATACAGATTTGGTGAAAAATCTAAGGTAAATAAATAAAATGTAAAGTAACATGTTTTGCAAAGTTCTTTTCTTCAACATTCTGTACTAGAAACTAGCGAACAAAGAAATAAAAACATACAAAAAATATTACATTTGATTTATTTATAATGCATCTTCATGGCCGCTTTGAAGTTTATAAAAGGACAAAAACGCAATCATGTGTTGTATTAATTATTTCACCGGCAATTAAAACATCACTTAATGAGAACCATGTCTTTTGTTAATTATTTTAATTTATATTGCCCTCACTTTACAACCAAATTTCCTGTTTGTACTTTTATATTGTATTTTAAATGTCGTAGATTTATTTACGTTAGCCGTATATGGCGAGGTGGTTAGGGCAATCTTCTGAGGATCCTAGGTTCGGATAGCAGTTCCACCTTTTCCGCTTTAGGAGCATTAGAAAGTAACGATAAATCCCACTAATTGTTAGTAAAGAATAGCCCAAGAATTGGCGGTGAGTGGCGATAATTAGCTGCCTTCTCTCTAGTCTTTTAGTTCCAAATTAAGGACAGCTAGTAGGGCTAGCCCTCGTGTTCAAAGTAAAATAAATTATTTATACTGGTCTGAACTCCTATATATAATCTGTTACAATTATTATCAGATTCGCTTAAAAAGTCTATTCATGTTTGCAAATAACATTTTCTTAACACGTTATTCATTGTCCCCTTTATTAGCACACTATTAACAAGAAGAATGTTCCCCTGTGGGACAGCGGTAGCTCTAAGGACTTACAACTTTAAAATCCACGGTTCGATTTTCCGGTGAGCACAGCAGGCAACTTAATAGGACTTTATTTTCCAACAAGCAAACCCAATTTTGCCTTAAGGAGGCAAAGCGGTATATCTCCGAAACTATAACGCTAAAAACCGAGTTTCAATATCCGTGGTGGGCACAAAACAAAGGTGCCATTATGTAGCTTTGTGCTCAACTAGAAACAAAACGAAAAGCCGTTTAGCATCCTCCAAAACGTAGAATTATTGGTGAGACTAGGGCTTAATATTTTACATTGTATTCGATTTGACGTTTCAGTTTTTTTATTTTTTTATTTTGCGCAAACGTACAAACCTGCGTTAGCCCCCTCTCTAATTTTCAAGTGGTAAACAAAAGGGAAGCCATTTACCGTCAACTTATAAGACCAAATGGTGACTCTTGGCCAACAATTTATAAAGTTTTCAAGCCTACAGAAGGACGGGACATAATTTTATTTTGTTACGTTGGTTTACGGTGACGAGACACGTACCAAGAACCTCAGATACACAGTCGGCCACGTTAACCATAGGCTTAGGACAATTCAGGGATCCATAAAATTAATTACGAATAACTCACTAAAGGATACCTTGTATCTATCTTCAAAAGTTTTTATTTTTCTTTTTTTGAATTTCACACAAAGCTACTTGAAGGCTATCTGCACTAGCCGTCCCTAATTTAGTAGTGTAAGACTAGAGGAAAGAGAGCTACTCATCACTACCCACCGCCAACTCTTGGGCTACTCTTTTACCAATTAATAGTTGGATTGACCGTCACATTATAATACTCCCACGGCTGAAAGTGCGATCATGTTTGGTACCATGGGGACTCGAACCCGCGACCCTCAGATTTTGAGTCGAACGCCCTAACCTACCTGGCTATGCCAGGTTTATCCTCAGAAGAGCCCACATGTGGCTCAGAGGCCTAGTACCCAGTGACATAGCGGTATATCTGGTGACTTACATCACTAAAATCCGAATTTCGATACCTGTGCTTAACTTGTAAACAAACATAAATCATCAAACTTAGAGCCTATATCGCTATAAATCGGGTTTATATATCCGACGTGGTTTGAACACAAACACTCTGTTCTGTAACTTTGTGTTTAAACAGAACAGTGAACTTCCTTACTTCCCTTTCTTAAGTAGTATGTAGGATAAGATAACTATCTCCTTGCTCTTATGTATGTTTAGTTTTAGTAAAGGTTTAAGTAATTTGAACACATACTTATACAGAGGTTTTTTTTCTCTCTTTCATTAAGTATAGAGCCTGCCATGGCCAGGTCAGGTGGTTTAAGGCGTTCAAATTGTAATTTGAGGTTTGCAGGTTCGAATCCCTGTCGCACCAAACATGCTCGTTCTTTCAGCCGTGGGAGCATTATAATGTGACTGTCAATCTCACTATTCGTTTGTAAAAGAGTAGCCCAAAAGTTGGCGGTGGGTGGTAATGACTAGCTGCCTTCCCTCTAGTCTTACACTGCTAAATTAAGGACGGCTAGTACAGATAGCCCTCGCGAAGCTTTGCACAAAATTCCAACCAAATCTTTGTTCTTCAACGTTCGTTCCTCAGTGAAACAACAGTAAGTCTAACGACTTCCCTTACTTAAGTCCAAGGCTCGATTTCCCAAGGTAGACGCTGAAGATAGCTCGGTGTAGCTTTGCTCGAAAACTAACAGTCAAAACCCTTCAGTAGAAGCAAAACAACTATTGTTTCTCACTGGATTATTAACACTCAAGTAGCAAACAAAATGAGTTATTGGAACAACTGTGAGGAGTCATAGGGACAATTAAAATATTGATTTATTTTAACCACAGACAGACTGCAGATGTCAAGCAGTGTTGATTCGCTGTATCACTTGTAAGTCACTCTTACAAAATGCCGTCAAATGACACCAATTCAAAAAGTAGCGAACGTTCCACTCAACGAAAATAACAACCAGATAACTGCATGCACTTATAGTCTCCCCTACTGCTTACCTGTAGGTTACTGTTAACGAACGTTTGCGTCTGTAACTCTTCTAGCTTCATCCACGAGTAGTTTAGTGGTAAGTTCCTAACGCTAGAAACTGAGTTTTGATACCGTAGGTTGCACACTTGAGACGGTCCGTTTGCGTTTAACAACACACAAAGAAACGTAAAGCTTCTATTCTGAAACTAAATTATTAAAGCCTCACGTATTGACAGTTTGGTCGAACAATGACGTGGAATTTGTCATTTTCGACCAAAATAAAATTTGTTATTTAAACAAAACAGACAAACAAATCGGGTTTTTGCGAAGCAGTAACAACTGTCTTATCACTCAGCGACTTATCAGCTATTTAAGAATTACATCGATTTTATATTCATCTCATTAATATGACCAGTTTGATGTTGTTAGGAATACTGAGGAGGATAGCATATTATTGTCATTACAAACCTAACTCAATGTTCTTCTGTCCTGACCTTGATAAACCATGTTGTTTTTTTCTCTTTCGTCAAATAAACATATGGCTATCGTATAACGAACATATGGATACTCGGAAAATACTAAATAACCACGATTGGCTGACAGCTCGTATATTCTCATATCTACACATATACAGCTATAATTCTCCCGAACAAAAAAAACAAAAAACGGGGAAAAATGACGGGTAATAAGCAGGGACAGGGGTCGAAAAGTGTACATGAAATTATAAAGGGGGAAAAGCCCCCAGTTTGAACTCAACGTTCTTCGTAGTTTTTTTGCGAAACTTTTACTTTTATCGCGATTGTAGTGAACCTTATACGAGTTTTTCTATTAAAATTTTTGAAACCGGTTTTGTGAGTTTAGTGCCACTCTTCAGGTGAGCTTATTTCTGGAGAAAGAACAAAGGTTTTAAAATGAAACACCGGAATCAACGTAAGTGAGTAAAAAAATGTATGCAGCTAAAAATAAACTTAACTAACATCAAAATTTAGAGCTCCCCCTGTAGTTTGATACTGACGTGACAAAAATTAAATACTTTGAGTAAAATTCAGTTCAAATCCTGGCCTTTTTTTTTCTTTTAGCCGATCTGCATATTTCGTCGTGGTTACCTCAAATGTATTGTTATGGAAACGTATACATAGTCTTGAGGCATATTTATGTATTCTTTGCTCAATTAATTTTCAGTGCTATAGAACAACAAGTCGTTTGTTCAGTTTGTTTCCGATTAATCACAAAGCTACACAATGGACTATTTGTACTCTGGCCGGCACGGGTATCGAAACCTGATTTCTAGTGAGTTGTAAGTCCGTAGACATTTAGCTGTGCCACTGGGGAAGGCTTTGTTCAGATGAAAAAAAAATTCTTTGTTTTCTAATATTTCACGTACACATGCACACTGCCTCACATAGATCACCAAAAACCTATTTGTATTTTGAGCCACATTAACTTAGAACCGATCAGTCAACGACGGAGTTACAAACGCAGAGTTAACTGTGGTATATGTACTTTTTCATTTATTTAAAAGATAAAACAAGTCGAAAACGGTATATACTTCCTTAGAAACATAATACTTACTGTTGAAGCTGTTAAAACATATAAAGCGTATAGAGACCGATAAACTTATCAAAGTATTTTCATTGTGCGGGTTAGGAGTGGTCAAGCGGCTACCTTTTTAGTTACTGATAGAAAGGTCCAAGGCTCGAGACGCGATTCCCGCTTCATACTTTAATTCCGTTATTCGGTATGAGAGGAGGTATATCTAAGACAAGAAATTTTGAACACCTGGCCACATATTTAAGATCAAAGATCACAGTTCTAGTTTCGCATGATGTACGTTGTTATTGTGTAGAATTAAAAGTATTCTGATAGTTCAAAAACGACTATATATAACTTTTTTTTTTCAAAAGTGACTGCCGTTAGATGTGGGATATATATGTATGAATGGACAGAAAAATGTTAAAATAATGTTTGCGGGAGTCGGAATTTAAATGTGTATACGTAAACAAATATCATAGACAGAAGTGTGATTAATTATTGAAACAAGCTATAACTGTGAACATTCAGAAAATATATATAAACATAATATTACTGTATGTTGTACTACCATGTAACTTCTTATCCATATAAACATAATATTACTGTATGTTGTACGACCATGTAACTACTTATCTATATAAATATAATATTACTGTATGTTGTACGACCATTTAACTACTTATCTATGTAAATATAATATTACTATATGTTGTATGATTATGTAACTACTTATTTATTTACATATAATAGTACTGTTTGTTGTATGTACATGTAGCTACTTATTCATATAAAATATAATACTATTGTCTGTTGTATGTGCATGTGATACTAATCTATATAAATATAAAGCACAAAACTACACAGCTGGTTATGAGTGCTTTTATTAATGCTGGTGTCAAAACTAAACCCGATCTTTTAGCGTTAAAACAATTCAGATGCACAGGTGAGCCGCCAGGGGCAGGCATTTATATATTTAAAAATATTTAACAATAAACAAATGAGAACAAATAAAGCAGGATTTTGTGTTGTACATCTGGTAGATAGTGCAGGTTGTATGAAAATCGTGTATTTTCTATAACAGTTAACTACTCAACCATCGGTCTGTCACAACCTTGACAATTGGTGGGAGTTCATATTTTTAAAAATGAAAACTTACAGAATATTCACATATAAATCATAATAATTTTTCATTTTACTTGCACTTTAGTGGTCCGTGATAGATTAGGGAGACAGTGGTTCCACGAATCTCCGATATAAAAAAAAACATTTTAGAAACACTGCTCTGAAACACGGAAGTAGGTCTCGGGAATATTTCTACAAACAACCAAGAATAACTGAAATAAAAATATAAGTGGGCGATTATATTACACGAATTCCATGCAAGTACAGTTTAGTTAGGTATTCACGACGTAGAAAATAATGTCAAGAGAATCCGCTCCTAGCGGTAAAGATAAGAACTGTTGTAAATGAAGAAATATTAGTCTGAAGTCACATGTGGAAAGAAAAAGACCAATTTGATTGTGTTTACCCTAATAGAAATACCCCACTAGAATAAACAGGTATTAGAAATAAATTGTTAGTCAATCCAGGATATGTATTTGGTATTTTTATTTCATAAATTTGTTCACTATGGGAATAATTTTTCGTTATGTCGTTATACGATCAGCAACGTTTCCGTTGACCAAGCCTAATTCTGTTGTTCAATATTATAGTGAAGTGGTCAACGTTTCTCTTACTTGCTTGGTAAACTGATTCTATCAAAATGTGTTGTGTTTTCTCATAGCAACGCCACGTCGAGCTGTGTCCACTGAGAGGAATCTAACCCTGATTTTACCTTTGTAAATCCGTGGACTTACCGCTGTATCAGCGGGGTACTTCTATCAAACGTCCATATTAAAACTGGTCTATTTTTAATGTTAATGTGTCGGGGTCAACGTTTCTACTGACTTCTTCAGGGAATCGATTCTGACAAAAGTCCGTACTAAAGCTGGTCCTATTGTTGAATGTCAGTGTGAAGGGTCAAACGGAAAATGTAAACATGAATTTAATTGATTTGTGTAGTTCACCTTTAACATTGCGTTTTGTTTGTTTTATTGCAAACTCGCTTTGAGTTATCTGTTGTTCGCACAACGAGGATCTGAACCTCGGATATTAACAACGAGAAACTGAACCTCGGATGTTAACAACGAGGAACTGAATCTCGGACATTAACAACGAGAAACTGAACCTCGGATATTAACAACGAGGAAATGAATCTCGGACATTAACAACGAGAAATTGAACCTCGGATATTAAGAACAAGGAACTGAACATCGGATATTAACGTCGGGACTAATACCTGGCTGAAGAAAAATAACTTCCTTTCAGAAACGAAAACTGTTGAATATAAAACAATTTCAGTCTGTTTTCCTTACATATCTTAGAGTAATACTGCTAAAATTGTCAATATCTACCCCAATTTCCCCCACAGGTCAGCAGTAAGCTTTAGGACTTATAATGCTATAATTTAACGTTTGATACCTGTGGCGGACAGAGTACAAATAATTTATTGCGCTTAACAGTAAACAAAAACATATTTCCCCGCGAGCTTAAAATAAATTTCATAGGCTTGTCAATAAACATCAAAGCCAATGAATTTCATAACAACATGGACGTAGTTCGTTGTCGTCACTCACTGTATTTCAAGTCTTCAGATTTAGAACGCTAAAGTTAAGGGCTCGATTTCCCTCGGTAGACATGCCAGATCGCCCGATGCGGGTTTGCAATAAGATAAAAACACACACTATATTGTGTTATAAATATAAAAAATGGCGGTTAAAATTCCTTTCTCTAACTCCAGCTCATACTATAAAGTTTCCTTGTAAACCAGTTACTTTAGTCACGTTATTTATCTCCGATATATGTTGACCATTGGTCATTAAGCTTTCTGTGATACAATTAAAGCGGATTTTATTTCTTAATTATTTCAAAAACCATAAATATTAAACACAAGAAAGAAGAAGTTTGATCATGGGAACTTAATAACACAGTCAGTATGTTTCATTTAAACGTTCGATCCAGTTAGTAATAACAAATCAGTTTATTTCATTTAAATGTTCTATCCAGTTAGTAATAACACAGTCAGTATGTTTCATTTAAACGTTCGATCCAGTTAGTAATAACAAGTCAGTATATTTCATTTAAATGTTCTATCCAGTTAGTAATAGCACAGTCAGTATGTTTTATTAAAATGTTCTATCCAGTTAGTAATAACACAGTCAGTATTTTTGATTGAAATGTTTTACCCAGTTAGTAATAACACAGTCAGTATTTTTGATTGAAATGTTCTATCCAGTTAGTAATAACACAGTCAGTATTTTTGATTGAAATGTTTTATCCAGTTAGTAATAACAAGGCAGTATATTTCATTTAAATGTTCTGGCTAATTAGTTACAACATGACCGTGTAAGTTGTATAATGTTAATAAACTTGGCTTGTTAGATTTTCATATTAAATCACCAGAGCCGATCAACATCTGGATGTAATCTGGACTGTGCTTTTACGAGTAAACATCTGGATGTAATCTGGACTGTGCTTTTACGAGTAATCAATCTTTTCTCACAGTTGTTCTTTACTATGAACATCAGTTATGCTGTACCTTGAACACAGTTATGTTTATCATCCTTTTCCTTCTGCTTGAAAGTCACAACGCACAGAATATATAAATAATATAACTGAAAACTTAACTCTTTAATTAATAGCGCTGTCTTGTTTTCAGTTAGTAGTTTTGGAAGAATTCATTGCTATTAAGCAATTTTTGAAGTTTTAAAAAATATATTTCATCAGTACAACTAAAGACATACTTGTGGACTTCGTATATATATATATATATATATATACATATATATATTTGTGAGTGAACTTCGTATATATATACATATATATATTTGTGAGGTTACAAATCAGAAGTACAAACTTTTCAACAATCAGTCATAAATCTGAGGATATGAAACTTTGAATAGCCAGATTTAACGTGTCAGTATACTTTGGCAATCGTGAAGTTAGATGACGTTTGATGTATCCGTGATATATAAAAGCGCATGGCTAAATGAACTAGAATTAATAACTATTAATGGGTCAGACTTCGGACTGAAAAGTCCAAAGTTCGAGCAGCCTCGTTCTGCTAGGCACGTTTTGCACTTTTGCCTATGGAGGAGTTATAACTGTAATAACAGTTCCAATTAAGGATTGCTATACTTAAGAAATAGAGGATTTTGACCCGATAGTCTTGACCGGGTCTCGCATAAGACACTGCACATGTTGAGAAAATTTATGTCCTATGTTCAATCCGTAATATATATATATATATATATGTATATGTATATCAATGCTTTTAATAAACGTGGGATGAGTAAAAATATGTTGAACAATTATATTTAAAACCACAAAAGTATTGTGATGGTGACACGAGTAAAAAACACAAAAATTCGATCTTTTCTTGGGACAGTGAAAGGTAAAATCGTCATTACTGGTTCTCTTCAACCACTTCCATCTGACTACTTTCAGTTATACAGGAGTACTGTTTAATTTCTACACTACATATTTATTAATTTATAGAAGAAACTTCAATATTAAAAATAAACTAATATATACAGTGTTAACTAAGCCTATACACAATAATAATTTTATATGCATAAACGGCTCGTTTGGGTTGAGAAAATATTTTACATAGAAGAGCGAACAACGTTTCGACCTTCTTCGGTCATCGTCAGGTTCACAAAGAACGTTGTTCGCTCTTCGATGTAAAATATTTTCTCAACCCAAACGAGCCGTTTTTTCATATAAATTTCTCAACAAGTAGGTTTCTCGACATCACTGAATAATAATTTTACCTTTCATTGAAGCAAAAAATATGGAATTTTGTGGGTTTTTTTCACTTTTGATATGAAAGTACATGGTGCCTGAAAAGAAATTATTCTAAGCTTATTTTTAGATTGGATATGTATGTAACATATCGAAGAAGGTTTGTTTGTTTGTCTTCAAGTTTCACGCAAAGTTAGATGAGAGCTATCTGCGCTAGCCCTCCCTAATTTAACAGTGTAAGACGAGAGAAAAGGCAGCTAGTCATCACCACCCACCGCCAACTCTTGGACTACTCTTTTACCAACGAATAGTGGGATTGGGCGTAACTTTATAACGCCCCCACGGCTGAAAGGGGAGGATATTTGGTGTGAGAGGAATTCGAACCTGCAACCCTCGGATTACGAGTCGAGGGCCTTAACCACTTGGCCATGCCAGGCAGTATCAAAGAAGGGTTCAAGCCTGTTTATCAAGTTTGGCCTGATTATAACTCTTGTATTAAACAAACAAATCTGTCAAGTGTTAGAAAGATAGTAATGACTTAGTTTTCACATTTAACATGAAAGCAAATACTGACATACATTTGGCCTTTTCTAAAATAATAATTAATTAAAACATCTGGATAAATACAGTTTATAGACAGGCTCAATGGATATGAAAGTAAGGATTAATATGCTGTCGAAAAATTTTATTAATTTTTTTCCAATTGTCGTTGTTGTTTTGTTGTTTTGAATTAAGCACAAAGCTACACAATGGGCTATCTGTGCTCTGCCCACCACGGGTACCGAAACCCGGATTTTAGCGTGTAAGTCCGCAGACATACCGCTGAGCCACTGGGAGGCTTCCAATTGTCCTACACATGGGTTAAATGTTATATATTTTACTGTGATATAGAATAAACTACGTGAGAATAATCACACATGAGTATATATAACGGCTTACAAAGTTGAGTTATTGTAATTCAGTACAAAACTTCACCATGGGATATCTGTGCTCTTCCAAACACAGGTATCGAAACCTGGTTTCAAGTGTTGGAAGTCCGCAAAAACACTGATGTGACACCTAGTAACAGTTTATAATAATAGATAAATCAACGTAAATTAAAAAAAAATTCTTAATTCCTGATATTAGTTTGTTTTTAAAACACATTAGGCTATCTGCTGTGACCACCACGGGGAATGGAAACCCGGATTTTAGGTTTTCAACTCAGTAAACTTATCGTTTTCCCATTGGAAAGCCTGCAAGTTGTATACTTCCAATGAATAAACTCTGTCATTATTGTTATTTGATAAAGGTAAATGAACTTAGAGAAACCTACCTGAAAATTTGTGGATGT
Source organism: Carcinoscorpius rotundicauda (assembly GCA_011833715.1). NCBI lineage: Eukaryota > Metazoa > Arthropoda > Merostomata > Xiphosura > Limulidae > Carcinoscorpius > Carcinoscorpius rotundicauda. Next base: position 179,664,038 of record CM022391.1, on the reverse strand, counting down.
ACTGAAGAGAAAATATTGCCTTGTTTTGCATAGTTTCTCTTCTGCTAGAGAGACGTTTTTTTACATATTTCTTAGCACTGTCAGAACGAAAGTGTTTCTCTATGAAATGTTTAATACATGCTTCAAAGCGACAACGTTTTAAATAAGATAATTATGGGATTTTAAATTTTATAAACAGATGTTTCCTGTTTTTGAAACATAAAACCCTGTAGCTCAGCAAACATAGTCCATCTTGTAACTTTTAACAACAAGACAAACAGAAGTGTTCGAGCATATATGTTATTTGTCATCACAGACTAGTCTTATCTGTTACTTTCTGTATACTGCATAGCACCTTCATTGACTTGAATAACTGTACGAAACATTCTTTGAACTACATATTAATGGGAGTTTGGTACAGTTTGGTCACCGTTATTTCAAACGACTGGTCAATGATGGACAAATGCAAGAAAGTGGTCTAATTTATTGAATTAATCCATAAACATCCGTTTTCTCCAAGAGAGCAATATATCAGAATAAGTCAGATAATATTACATGAGAATAAGACAGATAATATATTTACACAGTTGTTTCTTTACTGGTCACATACGACGGTTTTATCAGTGAAATAAACGTAACAACATTTAAACCCTTTTCTCCTGCCGTATTTTTTGAGGTCAACTTGGAACTAGTATGCAACTATTTCGAAACGCTGTTTTGTCTAACCAGAATCATCACATAAATGAAGTTAATTTTAAGTTTGTTGACATCTTTATCTCGTATTAATATCACTGAAACAAGTTCAATCCCGCTGTCTCGAGACCACGCGATTATATTGTTTTCACTTCTGTGTTATGGATATAGTAACATACAAGATCAAGGTATTTTTTTTGCAAATTGCAGCCAAACTCAGAATTTTCTACCTGAAGTGGATGACAATCATTGGAGGTCATTACTCCAAATAAAAGTGTTTTGTTTGTTGTCCCAGGTTCAACGATCAAAGGTTATTAAAATAATGATTTATGGACGACAATAGTGGATGTGCTGACATAAAGTTCTGGACTTGATACTAGATGAATGTCTGAGGAATACGTAATTTACATAAAAATAGTTTAAGAGTATTTCCATTATTATTAATTTGTATATTTTTTATTTGGAGAAACGTATCGTTGTATTGTTGTTGGCTTAATATATGGTATCGAAGATTCGTTTGTTCCATGTTCCCCAGTGGCTAAGCGGTATGTCTGCGGACTTATACGCTAAAATTCGGGTTTTGATACCCGTGGTGGGCAGAGCACAGATAGCCCATTGTGTAGCTTTGTGCTTAATTCAAAAAACAAACAAACGTTTGTTCTACATGCAGTGATTGTTGACCTCATTGTAGTGAAGAAGTTTGATGTACACATATTTTCAGCTTGATGGTTGTTGTTAGGCATTAAGCACAAGGCTACACAATGGGCTATCTTTGCTCTGCCCGACACGGGTTTCGAAACCCGGATTATAGCTTTGTAAGTCCTGAGACATAACGGTGTGCCACTGGGGGTGCATCTTTATGCTCTGTAGTAAATCCAGAAATATATTATGCTCGTAACATATCTCTCTTATTTGTTTTAGGTCAAAGACACATTGGACTACATGCTGTCTTCAACGTGGTGGACAGAACACTGAATCGCTGGTCTGAAATTTTCTTCTGAATGTAATAAATGGATGTTAGCAGGTGTACGTGTATATATATATATATATATGTACACAGACAAAAGGTATACATGTATGTGTTATCTACCAGTGTGTTTACATATCGTTTAATCTAACTGTGTGCCTGTAATTACAGTCAGTCTTTGGTGTGAACTGTTTAGTAAGTTGGAACATATAATGTCTAGAGGCAGTGAATTGTTTATACATCATGTGTTGCACGTAATCGCTTTCAAATGTTTACATCAGAGGTTTAACTGATAACCTTAAATAAAGCCGTTGACAGTCTCATCACTTGCCCTTGTATTCTTTTAAGAATCTAACAAATTAACAACAAACGTGTTGTTTTTATTCTCATTGGATTCTCTGAAACAACGCATAAATCAAGTAAACTTTAAAACTGTTAGCACAGTTTTTTATTGAGTTGTCTTTTCAACAAATGTCATTTTCGTTCACACCGAAAGATGTTAACGCCGTAATATTCGATATCATGGGATAAAAAAAACTGGTTTCTAGTTCTTCTTTCATCAGCTTTAAAATTAAAGTTACAGTTTCATGAAAATATGACAAAAGACACCGAAAGCTATAACTGAGATATGCGATCAAGCCAGAAAGTTGTAGACAGCTCATTAATTCGCTAAACATCTTCCTGAAAATAATACTGACTCACACCTTTTACTCGTCGATTAAAAAAACAAAAGGGCTATTTAAAATCCTGCCTTTCTTCAGTAAAATAGTGACTGTACATAGACGTATTTTGGATTTCTTTTTTAACTTCTGTTTCTTCAAAGTTACAGTATCTCTCGTTCTTAGTTCATGAAGTAAAATGGGCCCGCATGTTCTAACGCGTTAGGCGTGGGCTTCGTAATCTGAGAGTCACGGGTTCGCGCCCGAATCGCGCCAAACATGCTCGCCCTCTCAGCCGTGGAGGCGTTATAATGTGACGGTCAGTCCCACTATTCGTTGGTAAAAGAGAAGCTCAAGAGTTGGCGGTGGGTGGTGATGACTAGCTGCCTTCCCTCTAGTCTTACACTGCTAAATTAAGGACGGCTAGCACAGATACCTCTCGAGTCGCTTTGTGCGAAATTCAAAAAACAAACAAACAATATGAAGTGAAAAAAAAACGTGATATCCTTTCTAACCGAGTGGGTTTGAAAAAACGTTTTTCCTGGTAACTGTAAGAAATTTTTCTAAGAGATGTTTGGGAGGAGAGTGATTTCTGTTTGTAATGATAAGTAAGTTTTCAGACGTTTCACTGGGCAAAATCTCTTATGTATAAGTTACAGCTGTTAATAAGTAAGAGATCGGCATATAAATAGAAGATGTATTTTCAGGTTGTAACTTATGTGTTGTATTTGATTCTTTCTTTCTTACTTTCTCGTCCCTCCCCCAGAGGCTCAACGGTGTGTCTGCGGACTTACAACGCTAAAAACGGGGTCTCGATACCCGTGGTGGGCAGAGCACAGATAGCCCACTGTGTAGCCTCGCGCTTAATTCAAAACAACAATAACAACGTCTTACTTTCTTTAGGTTCAAATCTCACTTGTTCGAACTTTTATTTCTTGTGTCATCTGCACTCCCGTTCTTCCCGAAACACGAATACCAACTTATGCTTCTCATACCAAGGTAAGTTTTTACAAGTTCAAAGAAGTCCTGTTGTAGATAATAACAATATGTACAGTTTTTTGTAAGATATTTTATGAGGAAGTAACTAGTGAAGAAAATCTTCATTGGTAACAGTGCATAGAGGCATTTGTAAGTGCAATTTTATCGTACTGTTCTATCAGCGATGAAAAAGATATTTATACAAGACAATGAAAGTTAAAAAACTATATATATTCTAGGAGAACACTGAAGACTAAAAACGACTTTTTTGGAGTTCTTTCTGTATTTGTATTTACTTACTTCACAGTCGGTCCAACACCTATAAGGTCATGATTACGCATCATTGTCCAAAGTTTGTGTTTTCATGCCGTAATAAGCTCCTTAGAAAGACGAAGTTAATCTCAGATCACACTCCTTCATGATGGCTCACAGATAATTTCAGATCACACTCCTTCATGATGTTTCACAGATAATCTCAGATCACACTCCTTCATGATGTCTCACAGATCCTCCAGTCTACACGGACATTAACTTCTGAGATCACTTTAATTAGGATAAGGTACAAACGTCCATAAGAGTTACATAGAATGGACTTTATCAAATTGAATTATTTTGATTGTAGCTCGAAGGTGTAACTGGAAACTTGTAAGTCCTTGAGAGTATTAGTTATCATCCTTTTAAGGGATAGTAAAAAACATCCAGAAAAAAGTTTTGGGTCAAAGGGTTCTTTTTTCGTCCCAAAACGTTCACATTGCAGATGAAGGTGTTGCTTTGATTTGACTTGCGATGTGCTTTTGGAAGTCTTTGCTGCTCTGAGCATGTTATTACGATCACATCTACTTTTATGGAATATTAAACTTTCCTGTTTTAGAAATTCTGTTCTTTCGACCCTAAATCGTTTAACAACGTTCGCTTCAAGAATATTCTTTCCCAGTAAGATTCTATGAGACATTTCTCTTGCCATGTGACACTTTGGTGGCAATGCGGGATCACATGGCCGAGAAATGGCTGTAAATTGAACGTTTCGATGATAGGTATGTTGTCAGCGACACTTCGCAACGTAAGTTTATTGTTACTTCAGCAAATTTTAAGACCGTCGAAACTTCTGCACAGCTCGTAATTTCTTATAAATTACATTTTTTTTGTATCTATATTTATTCACTTTTATGTTGGTGTTGGCGTTGTTTTGAATTAAGCACAAGGCTACACAATGAAGCTATCTGTGATCTGCCCACCACAGGTATCGAAACCCGGATTTTAGCGTTGTAAGTCCGCAGACATACCGCTGGACCACATGGAGTGCCTATGTTCGTCTATTTTATCCATTACAGAACTTGTAAGAAATAAATTAACGTTCAAACGGTATCAAAGGCAACTTGCTTTGTGACACTAATATTATAATACGTATAAAACGTAAGAATGAACTAGCACAAATTTTGACAGGTTTCTGATTTTATAGCAATGACGATTTTACAGTGAGTAAGTTGTGTTTAATTTTATACTTTTTCAAGGGATAATGTATAAAGTAGGGCTGAGGGCATGCTAAGAGAGAGTGTGTCACACTAGAGGAAATTTAGGGTTTTTGAAAGTATTATCTTTCAGAATTAAGAACTTAAAACTTATATACTACTAAAATATAAATTATTATCTAAGATATCATGCTGTTTTAATTAGTGTAGCCTAAACAAAACGTAGTTTGATACACTTTTGAATGCAAGACACTAAAACTTTGTGTCATGAGCAGTACAAAATGTCAGGTTAATAGCGTCAAGTTTAGTTTTATTATTCTGTTCATTACAATTAATACAATTATTTTGAAACAAAATGTATCCTAAAGAACATAACATGACTAAATGCTGTATTTTTTCTGTGTAACGCGAAAGTCAGCTCGTTTTTAATAGCTGGTATTCCACATCCACTGAGAATATTTCTGTTTGTGAAAACATATTAAAGTCAAAATATGTGATGTGAAAAGAAATTTCACTTGAGAATAGGTTGTTTTTCTTCATTCAAGATATTATATTATGGTGAGAAATGGAACAACATTTTCCAGTATTTGTGTCTGATGAATAATAAGATAAGTACACTATAATCTATCATTTCTTGAATATCAAAGCGTCGTACGGTACTGCAAATGTTTCCAAATTTCTGTGTTTAAACGTCTCCTAAGCTATTAAAATATACTAGCAGGAACCTGCAAAACATTTGTGATCAAATTGGTATATTTATTATAAATTATAAATAAATGATTTATAAATAATACAACGTTATTTTAATTTCACACACTGAAATCTGAAAGTCCTCTTGTCTTAGGCCTAACATCATTCCAGCCTTTATTAAGTACAGCCTGTGTTCGACACAGAGATAAATTAACACTCTAAGGCCCGGCATGACCAGGTGGGTTAAGATGTTCGACTCGTAATCTGAGGATCGCGGATTCGAATCCCAGGTCGCACCAAACATGCTCGTCCTCTCAGCCGTGGGGGTGTTATAATGTGACTTTCAATCTCACTATTCGTTGGTAAAAGATTAGCCCAAGAGTTGGCAATAGGTGATGATGACTAGCTGCCTTTCCTCTAGTCTTATACTACTAAATTAGGGACGGCTAGCGCAGATAGCCCTCGAGTAGCTTTGTGCGAAATTCAAAAAAAAAAAAAAAAACAGACAAGAAAGTAAACTTAAGGAAAAATGAGCCAAGAGAGATTTAATAAGACTAAATTTATTCGCTCACCTTGTAGATAAGTGGTTTCCAACTAGGGGTGCGAGATAGGGTTCCAGGGGTTGCGAGATAACATTTGTTTTGGCCACCTTCACCTTTATTCTTAAGTAAATAATTACTGTGAGGGGTGCGAGAACATATTGAAATTTTTTAGGAGTGCAGGACATAAAAAGGTTGGGAACAACTGTTGTAGATCATACCGCACTCATCAAACGAGCATGTTTTTCTTTAAGTCAAATTACGTCAAGTTATTTGCTGCGTCCAACAAAAAGAATCGAACCCCTCATTTTAGTGTTGTAAATCCATTGACTTACTATTGTCCCACCGGTGTTGTCTTACCAAACGACATTTTTTGTCTGCTTCTAGGATTTTTGTGTTATTGTTACTGTAGAAATTTTAAAGTAAAAAATGCCAAACATGTCATGTTTTCGCTTATTATTTTCGTTCAGTTATTCGCTTTTAATATCTTCATCAGTTATGTCTCTAAACATGCATGCTTTCGATATTTTAATCGGAAAAATAAATTCATTTTGTTTAAGACTTGATCATTGGCATATTCTCCACCCCCATCCACCCACTCTGACTTGCTGACCGTTGCGTTTGCGTATTAATAACGCAAAATGCTCACCGAGGAGTCAGAGGTAAGTTTGAGAAGTTACAATACAAAAGTCCAAGGTTCGAATCTCGAGACGTACTGAGCATAGGTAGCTTTGTGCTTAAGAACGCCAACACCAAGATAAACAAGTTATTGTTAAGCGGTTATAAACATTATCTAAACACAAAATTTTAAACGTTAATTTTTCAAATATACACAATCTGAAGGTGTATTAGCGCCATCTAGCGATATCTCCTTTTATCCATCTAATTGGTCGCAACATCTATTATATCTTTCTAAGATAATGCGTTCCTTATTCTTCAAGCTACCGTACTTTCCGCTTATTTAGCTAAAAGTTCTATGTTTATTAGCATAATCATCGATTGAATATACACAAAAAATATTAAATATTAGATACTAGAAAAAAAAGAAACATACATATTAAGTATATATGATTTCAAACCAAAATTACTTTTCTTCTACACTAAATTGTTAAATATATTAAACAAATTATTGAAATAATGCTGTAATAGGTATCACTACAATCACAATAATTAAGGAATAGCAGATGTGAAAATTAATCGTAAGTGTTAAAATATAACATTAGTTTGCTATTTTATTTCATGGACTCAGCTGAATCGGTTGTTGTTGTTTTTGTATTAAGCACAAAGCTACACAATGGGCTATATGTGCTCTGCCCACCACGGGTATCGAAACCCGGATTTTAGAGTGTAAGTCCGCAGACATACCGCTGAGCCACTGGGGGGTCCAGCTGAATTGATTACTAGTAATTTAAAAATTGTGATAAAGCAAATTTTACAGCTGGTTCATCTTGGAACCCCTCCACCAGCACAGTATTCTTACAACGATTGAGATAGGGTTTCGATACTCGTGGTGGGAACAGCGCAGATAACCTATTGTGAAGTTTTGCGCTTCACCTCAAACAAACAAACTCTTCCAATATTTTTGGGATCAAAACCGTTCTGAATTTTGTTTTACTATAGCAGTTACATTTGTTTTAATTGTCACAAGTACCAAACCTTTTGTCATTTTTTTTTTCATTATTTACCATATATGTATGTATTATTGTTAAGTAATTACGTCAAAATGATAATGAATGTTGCCATTAGGGAGTCCTAAAACCCATCAGTCACAGTGTATCAATATTTAAACCTCTTATATTACACGCCCTATACAAAAAATAACTGAAGTCTCCCACAATGTATTCTCATCTGGTTACCTCCCTCACTCTGCTTGATTTAATCGGGCGTTGTCAAAAACACTTCTAAGAAATAATGCATAAATTGAGAGAGTTTTACTGAAATGAAACGCCCTGCTTGAAATTTTTATGTATACAAAGAAAAATTTAATTATATTTTCTAACTTTTGAGAAAAGTTTATTTCGACGGAAAGAAACACAGACGTTCTTCGTCTGTTCCCCACAAAAGTCGTTATCATAATATTCGTCGGAAATGTTTATAGCATCAAATCTACCTTACTGCACGTGGAGATTTCAAGAATGTATTAGGATATTAGACATTCGTAGTTTATTTCTCGTACATGTTAAAGCGTGAAAATATATATTGGTTGTAACTTATACACTGAGATAAAACACTTTGTAACCTTACTTAAGTTACATACTTGCCTGTTCAAAATATTCTATTGTACTTCTCAAATTTATTGTGATAAAATTAAGAAATTCTAATGTTCTCATTGTAAGCAAATTTTCGTTTAAAACAGTAATTTTTCCAAGTAAACTTTGTTTAAATAATATAAGATCAAAAATGATATAAGCTAGACATAAATATCAAAAAAAGTTAAACAAGAGCTATTTGTGCTTCGCCCCCTACAGGTATCGTGGGGTAATGTTATGTATAAAGCGTTTGGAATGCCATGTTGTTGTTTATATTATTGTTTCGAAGTTCAAACCAATAAAATATGTTGTTATTCATGTAGAAATTTCTAGGATTAGGTAGATCGATCATTTGTCTATAAATAGAATGTATTCGGCCTGGTGTCTAGACGAGTCTCGTGCAAAAACAGACCTGCGCAGATTACTCTGGAATTCTGTGGAAGTTACGCGATATTTCGAGAACACAGTAGGCCTACTAGTATATAAACAGACGGCGATGCGAGGAGAGGGAGTCGGTCATTCGTTTTTATTCGTTTCAAGAGATGTGTCTTCGTTTGAGAAATTTTTAAACGTTTGCTGTGTGTTTATTCAACTTGAATTTGTGACTAGAGCTAGATCTAAAGAAGCTGTGATTTTATTTCGTCAATCTTTACGATTCATTCGAATTACTGGTTATACTGAAAGTCAACACATATAGAACTGTTTAGGGGAGGCCGGAGCAAGTAAGAAAACGACAAATTTGAGACATTCATCGAAAACATCGTAAAAAGAATTTCGTCAAATTTATTGAACTGTGAATTGTTTCTGGACTTCTCCATTCAAACTTCGGAATTTCTTCGTGGGACCAAATTGACACCCTAGACTGGAATTTTGGACTTTCATTCTGAATCATTATATTGGACACAGGCCAATACCATTTTGTATTGTAATTAATTTTGAAGGTTGAAAGTGAATATCTGTCATTGTTATTATATAATTTATTTTATATCTGTCACATATATAATAGTTTATTGTAATAAATTATATAAGCTGTTATCTGTGTCTTTCTGTTGCGTTCAGTCCACAAAAAAAACGTAACAGGTTAAAACAACAGCAACAAAAAAATAAACATATTCTTCTATCATTGGTGGTTTGGGTTTGTTTCGAACTTCGCTGAAAGCTGTTAGAGGGCTATCTGTGCTAGCTGTCCCTAACATCAATATACGACAAGAGGGAAAACAGTTAGTCAACACCACCCACTGTTAACTCTTTTACCAAAGAATAGTGGGATTGGTTGTATCATTATAACGTTCTCATGGCTGAAAGAGCGTGTTTGATAAAGGAAATTCAAACCAGCGACCCCGTACGCTGTAATTACCAAGCCTCTAGTGGACACAGAGCAAACAGCCCACCAAACAGAATTACGTTAAATGGAACAAACAAGTTTCTTCCAAGTTTACATCGTTATTGATGTAAACTCTAAACAGACAATAAACATTAAACAACTGTTGTTTAGTGGCGTAATAATCGACCAGTCTGAGATCTGTGAACAGTCACCGTAACTACACAGTTTCTGATCAAAAGAAATTCTCAGAGTTTTGAAACAGCTTAACAACAAGAGTAAATATTAACGAGACAACGAAGGAGATATAAATAAATATATTTTTGTTAACCACATTGAAATAAGTCGATGAGTGAATGTTTTTATTTTTATTACCAAAATCTATAATAATTTAAGAGAAGAAACAAACAAACCGGTGTACACCCAAATTTGAAACGAAACTTATCCATGTCACATCTTAAAATGAATTATCTTATGGAAACAAAAAAGAGTAAATCATACTAAAGCAGTAAAATTCTCGTAACTATAGCAACAGGACAAACCTGCGGATGAATACATTAGTGAACATTTCTCTCCTTTGTTTTTTACTCTTCATAAATTAGTTCATGTTTTAATGTCAGTTATTATTATTTTTTTTAATCAGAAAATTATTTATTCTTTGAAGCTATGAAAAAGGAATGTTCACTGACATCGCCATCCACCATTTGTAATTATCTATCTGTTTAAATTATTAATCACACGATAGAAAATGCTTCAAGCACACTTCAAGGAAAACATTTCTCTATGGAAAGAGGCGAACTGGTTAAAATCGTTCAGCTGATGAACTGATAATTCTCACACATTTCAACTTTGCTGCTCATGTTTTTTAATAAAGATCCCGATGTTGTTTTCTTGTAAAGATGGGGAATAAAGAATCATATACTTGTGAAAATTATCCCGAGACGAGTTAGTCGTCTGAAAGAAAAATCCCAAAGCATCACAAGTTTATGTTTGTTTGGAGCTGCACAATCGGTTATCTGTGCTCTGCCCATCACAGGTTTTAAAACCCTATTTCTAGCGTTGTAAGTCTGCAGGCATACCTCTGTGTCACTGTTTACGAAATAGGAGTCTGAGCCAACACCTCGTTTATATTTTGACCTATACTCCTCAGTTAAACAAACTTCTTTTCCTAACGTAATAACATATTTCCAAAGTTACTGACATGACCAAAGACAGATAGAAATTTGTTCAAAATAATTTGTTCCAGGAGAAACTAAAGCTTAATAAACAAATGCTTTCTTTACTTGATTGTGCACTTCAGGTATATTAAAATTTTAATAGCGAAAATCTATCTTTATTTAAATTTTCGGTTAAATTCCGTAGTGAAATGAAGAGAAATAAAATTTTAAATAAACTAGTATAGCAACCGTTTATTGTTACGCTATCTGAATAGAAAGGACATTGGTTAAATCTGGAAAAAGTCGGAGTTAGGCTTTAAGCATCACACTTGCGTGACTCGTGTCAATTTACTTAGCCAATGAGCTAAGAGCTCTGAAAGACAAACTTTCTGTGTTTCTTCCACCCAATCAAGCTGGAAGCCGCTCTTTACTAGAACTTAGGCCCTCGGGATGGAGGGAGACGGTCCAGGCATCATAACAGGTGTGCTGAAAGAAAGCAAGCAGACTTCGTGAACACATGTACGCATTAGGCAGAGTCTCAAACAGGCGCTTAGCAAGACAGTGCTTAGGCCTAGTTCTTCGTTGAACACGGGTGGAGATTCTTTCAAACTCAGATCAGGTAAAACTAGTGAAAGGAAGACGACCTTGGATGAGAAACATTGGGGCCACGAGGGGTAATTTTACACGCCCAACCTTATCTTCATAACCGCTCACTTGAACTCTCCGTGCTGCAGTATATGGTGCTATTCCAGAAGTTACGGACTTTTTACACCTGTCACTTCGACTGTTGTTGGTGTACGAGATTCAAACAAGAGGATGATTTTACTATCGTTTCATAAACATCGATTGTACCAAACGTAACCCTGAAGAGACTCTCTGACAACTAGAAGTAATAAACGAAGACGCGTTTTCTGCATTAGTCTGAAATCAAACATAAAGCTATATGGAACTGCAACGTTTACGTTACAGCGCATCTGTGTTTTACCAGACAGTTTACACAAATGGAGTTATGAAACAACAACACGATTGGTGTGAGGCCTGAAGAGATTGGTACAAATAAGGCGTCGTGATCCACATACGTGAAGTTGTTATAAACATTCTAATGAATAAATAAGAGAGAAAAATTCAATGGAAACACGAAAAAAACATAATGAAAATAATTTTTACGTTGAACGTATTCACGGATTAGAAGAAAACTTGGGGCCTGTAGTCGTGAGGTGTTTTATTACATTTATTAAATAGTATTTCTTAATATTGGTTTCATGTACCATGCCACTCACTTCTCGAAAACTTTGAAAACACTTTCGACAAGATTTGGTTCGGTTTGTTTTGAATTTCGCGCAAAGCTACACGAGAGATATCTGCGCGAGCCGTCCCTAATTTAGTAGTGTAAGACTAGATGGGAGGCAGCTAGTCATCGCCACCCACAGCCAACTCTTGGGCTACTTTTTTAACAACGAATAGTGGGATTGATCGTAAGATTATAATGCCCCTACGGCTGAAAGGGCAAGCATGTTTGGCGTGACGAGGATTCGACTTTCGACAAGGAAGCCGGAGCAATGAACCAATCAACGTTTAAAATTGTGTGACGCCATACTAAATACTATGTGTTCTTTGGTTGTCTTGGATACTGACATGGTTCGCACCGCCGATAATCAAAACTTCGACGCTAGTGGTAACGCCTTTGTGATTTCCTTTGGTTTAGCTGTCGTTGAATTGAAAATGTTTTAGATCAAAAAAAGTTATTCGTTTTAAAAATGTACAGTGTTTTTTTAATATATATATAATAGCGATACACATTTCTGTTTCAAACTACATAGTTTTCAAATGGAACATTATTTCAGGAAGAGTTTATCCGGAATTTACACTAGATAAAAATAATGGATGTGTGTGATAAGAACTCACGTGATCAGTAAAACACATCTTGAGACTCCGCCCACAAACTCCACGAGCAACCGGTAACGATGAATTCGGTTTTGTCCATAAGTTTCGGTAGTCGTATTTTTGGTGTTTAGCAGACAAGTTACTTACGTCTGACTTATAACATAAAGGTGTCCTGTTTACATGTTCAAAGGAACTTAACCAGGCCACGTGCTTTTTATGGACACATTGGAGAAGGTAAAAGGATGATATTGGAGATAATTTCTATTTGTTTTTACTTTTTTTTACTATCTCCAGTTTTCAATGGCGGGTTAAGCCTGATTCCAAAATGTTAACATTCACCGCATGGCTGTTTAGGAGTAACTGTTAAAACAGTCCAAGAAACCACATGAAACTAAGCACGTGCTGAAGCCTAGCACTTGAAGACTTGTTAAAAGATAATGGATTATTTATTAGTTATAACATATTCATGGAAGGTTTGATAAGCTAAACACATAAACAGCACTTTTTACTGTTTGAGTAATATATTTTCAAAGTGTCTGAACGGGATCTTATCACGCACTAACAAGGTTAGAAACATTTCTGTGTCTGTTGAGTGTTTTGTTGACGTCTTGAGAAAAGCAAGTCTTACGAACGGCGAAGTCCAACACGGTATTTCTGATAAACATCCTTAAGGTAAGATAGTAATTTATCTAATATTTTTAGTGTTTTAAAATGTATTTGAACTGAGACTTTATTCCGTATCATGGAATGATGGTATATCACAATGCTGAAACATTAAGAATAATAATACATATAGAATAAGTGCAAATTAATCTTTATTTTTATTCGCAGTTTTATTTCTATCTTTTGTGCGTATTTATTTTAGAGCAAAGCCAAACCAGGCTATCTGCTGAGTGCACCAAGGGAAACCGAACCCGTGACTTTACCGTTGTAAATCCGTACAGTTACCGCTGTACACCAGCGGAGGACTATTTCTGTCTTACGTGAAAATCATCCACATTCTAGTAGAACTACTTTCTTGTTTTTAAATACGAGTAAAGTGTAAATTTTTAAAATTCTAGCCCTTATGCTTCCAGCGTTTTGAATTTTAACTGTCCTAATTTTAATATATTACATGTGGTAGCTTCTTATATTTATTCGTTTCGACCTAAGTTTTTCAAAATAATAATAATGCCTCGTTTCTTGTTTTTAAAGCGGTGAAATGGAAGAGAATGGACAATTAAGAATTTTGAAAAAAAGGTAAATAATCCTAAATCAATTAGGCTTAATTTTGATACACTTAAACCTCGAAACTTATTTTTAAAAAATATCCAAATAATATGTTCGATTACAGCACCGAGATTTCGGTTGGGTTTGATTCAGTAGTTATAATTGAAAAACAGATTTAAATATAAATTAAATGTGAGACATAAAAACCACCACGAAGTGACGTAATATCTCATACAGTTTAGTTTATTCATCTCGATAATTTAGGTGTACGTGCCTAATTTTCGTCTCACCAAAATATTATTTTCCTGTCAGGCATTTTTAGCATTTCTGTGACTGGAAGAACAAAGGATACTAGGAATGTTTTCACCTTGAAGGGTTACCGATTAATCTTTGCCTAGAGATGACCTGTTTGAGGGAAAAAAATGCCCATATGCGAAACGCGAAGAAGACAGGGTAAAGATGCTTATCAGATTGTACGAGTTGCTTTGTTCTTTGTTGGCAGTGACGGCTTGTTAAGACAAAACAATGGAACTGAAAACACAACAGTATGGTTTTCCTTTATCAACAACTTTTCCATTTTAGCTGAATCCAAGGCAGAGTGTTTGGTGGGCCAGCTTGAAGTTATTGATTTAGTCTCGATTTATGACAACTACTTTCAATCGTAAATCCTTTTTCCAGGATAATGCGAACAATATTTCTGGAGCGAGCATCCAAGCAACTCATAGTTTGATGTTGTGGCATTATTGTTCATTCTCCAAATAACTCTTTTATCTTCTATCTTTAATTTTTTTTCTCAATATTTCAATCAGTCTTAAAAAATTACTAACACTTATTTGTGTCATCTACTTCTGTCGTATTTCATTTCCATTTGTTTGTATTATCTGTTCCTGTGATATATCGGTAATACTTGTTTATGTCATCTGTTTCTGGAGCATATTACTTCTATATGTTTGTATCACTTGTTTCTGTGGTATTATAGTAACACTTTGTGTCATCGGTTCCTGCGGGCCTCCCCGCTAGGGCAAAAGTATTTATATGGATTCACAACGCTAAAAACAGAGGTTCGATTCATCTCGGTGGACACAGCAGATGGGTTTGTTATAAGAGAACACACTCTTCTTTTGATAAATTGCTAACACTTGTTGCCACATCTCTTAACACAAGATTGTGAAAAAAACTTTTTTGACAAAGATAATAACCTTCAAAATAAGTCTTACCAATAGTGAAAACTACTAATAATGAATAAATCTACGAGCTTATCCATTTGTAGCCTGACCTAATTAAAGTCTGGAAATACAAGTGTGTTAAAAGTATATGGAGCTATTATATTACAGTAATTTAATTTAAGTTTGTTATTTACCAGTGAGTTCGTCTTCTAAACGATTATTGCAACACGGAAGTGAGTGTTTTCATAAAACCGTTATTTGCTACATGTCTCAGTGTATTGCTGCTAAGCCTACTTTGAAATATCTGGTACAGCTTTGCTCAAAAATTAGTTTCCACCATACTTAAGATTGTCCTGGGTGAATAGTGCGTGATTTGCAAAAATATTTGGTCATTCTTAAGTTTGTGTACTATGTTTGCCTAGCGTTCACATATTTTTATACAATCAGAAACTCAGTTTTTCGAAACACTATATTACACACTCTTCTCGTCGCGAATACATTTCACTCCACTGTGCAGGTTAAGTAGGCTACTCACGTATATAATGAAATTATCAGGGCCTTAAATACGATAACTCAAAGACGTGAGTGTCTTTGTTGTTAAAATAGAGATGATAATATATTAAAAATTAAAAATACAACATGTCTTTATATGAACGTCGATAAAGTTATATCTATGTCTTTGTTTGTTTTTCTGTAATGTTTTGTCTACACTTATATCCTGTATTCTACTTCCTTGTAGTGGAAGAACAGATACACTGTTTTCTTATTTTCATTCAAATATTTTTTTATTTTAGTGGTTTTGTTTTTTACACTAAAGATCTTCTAACCTACACCCAGTGTCATTTGGAGGAACCTAGTTTTATCATGAATTACTTACTTTCAGACTTACACCCGGTTATAATGGGAGGGACCAGGCTCTCCCATGGGTTTCTTAGTTTGATATTTAGAGCAAGTGTCAGTGGGAGGGTAGAACAAAGCTCTACCGTGAGTTCCTTACTTTAAGACTTAGATCCAGTGTCAGTGGAAGGGAAAGATCAGGCTCTATCATGAGATCCTTAGTTTGAGACTTAGATCCAGTATCAGTGGGAGGGAAAGATCAGGCTCTACCATGAGATCCTTAGTTTGAGACTTAGATCCAGTATCAGTAAGAGGGAAAGATCAGGCTCTACCATGAGATTCTTAGTTTGAGACTTAGATCCAGTATCAGTAAGAGGGAAAGATCAGGCTCTACCATGTGACCCTTAGTCTGAGACTTAGATCCAGTAACAGTAAGAGGGGAAGATCAGTCTCTACCATGAGATCATTAGTCTGAGACTTAGATCCAGTAACAGTAAGAGGGGAAGATCAGTCTCTACCATGAGATCATTAGTCTGAGACTTAGATCCAGTATCAGTAAGAGGGAAAGATCAGGCTCTACCATGAGATTCTTAGTTTGAGACTTAGATCCAGTATAAGTAAGAGGGAAAGATCAGGCTCTACCATGAGATTCTTAGTTTGAGACTTAGATCCAGTGTCAGTGGGAGGGAAAGATCAGGCTCTACCATGCGATCCTTAGTTTGAGACTTAGATCCAGTTTCAGTGGGAGGGAAAGATTACGCTCTACCATGAGATCCTTAGTTTGAGACTTAGATCCCGTTAAGGGGGAGGGAAAGATCAGGCTCTATCATGAGATCCTTAGTTTGAGACTTAGATCCAGTGTCAGTGGGAGGGAAAGATCAGGCTCTACCATGATATCCTTAGTTTGAGACTTAGATCCAGTGTCAGTGGGAGGGAAAGATCAGGCTCTACCATGTGATCCTTAGTCTGAGACTTAGATTCAGTATCAGTAAGAGGGAAATATCAGGCTCTACCATGTGATCATTAGTCTGAGACTTAGATTCAGTGTCAGTAAGAGGGGAAGATCAGTCTCTACCATGAGATCCTTAGTCTGAGACTTAGATTCAGTATCAGTAAGAGGGAAAGATCAGGCTCTACCATGAGATCCTTAGTCTGAGACTTAGATTCAGTGTCAGTAAGAGGGGAAGATCAGTCTCTACCATGAGATCATTAGTTTGAGACTTAGATCCAGTTTCAGTGGGAGGGAAAGATCAGGCCCTACCATGTGATCCTTAGTTTGAGACTTAGATCCAGTATCAGTGGGAGGGAAAGATCAGGCTCTACCATGCGATCCTTAGTTTCAGACTCACACCCAATGTCAATGAAGGACAAAGTTCTATCATGAGTTTCTTACTTTTTTTTTGGTTTTCCACTTAACTGTCTCAACAAGGATTTAATTTACATTAAGTTGTCGTTGTTATTGTGCATTGTGTATATTTATTGTCTGAGGACTACACGAGGGCTATCTGAGCTAGCCGTCCCTGAGTTTGCAGTGTAAGATTAGAGGGAAGTCAACTAGTCATCACTAACCACCGCCAACTCTTGAGCTACTATTTTACCAATGAATAGTGAGATTGACCGTCATATTATAACGTTTCTATAGCTGAAAGGGCGAGCATGTTTGGCGTGACGAAAATTCAAATCCTTGGATTACGAGTCGAGTGCCTTAATCACCTGGCCATGCCGGCCCTCTTTTGATACTGTCAAACATTGGAAATCAAAATATTGTATTTATTTTTATAATATTGTTTTTAATGGTATAATTTTTTATTTGACGATATGTTTATTGATACCCTTCAGTTTGAAGTATACAAAAAGCGCCCTCTTAACGCGTTGCTATTTGTTAACAATCTAACAGGGAATTCATAAAATCTTATTTTTAATAATATTCGTTTGTGACCTTCTTTCTTTTCACTTCGGATTTTTTTTTTGCCCGTGAGAAAATTATTTTTCTCTTTTCGAATTGTTTTAGATTCAGAAAAAAATAAATAAATGAGTAAATGGGTGATAGAAATTGAGGTTTCTTGAAATCCAAGTAATACATCTTTGTCCAAAGAAGTTATTTGGAATTTGGTTGAATGTAAGTATTCAATTTTAATTTTTATTATTGACGAGTTGAGCAATAATGTATGCTAGAAAGTAATATAATCCTTAAGAATGGTCCCCTGCTGGTACACCGGTAAATCTACGGATTTACAACGCTAAAATTAGCGGTTCGACTCCGCAGACCGCTCGTTGTGGGTTTGTTATAAGAAAACGCAGACACAGTCATTTAAAGAATGAATGTTACATATAATTTTCATCTCTTCCACTTGCCTTAAATTTTACTGTAGCAAGTACTTAAGCCTTGAATTTCAAACATTGTTTACCACAAACCCTGTTGCAAAAGAGGGCGGGATTACTTTATAAATAGGATACCTACTCAATTGGATGGAGCGCTTCAGATTGCATCTTCGACAAACAATGAATGCACGCGCGCTCCTCGGGCTATGTGACGTGACCTCAGTCGGTTATTGTTGCTTGGATTACCTTATCTGATCCAAACAATCTACATGTGCAAACGTAATCAAGTTACAATGGAGGGATCAACCATTTATAATCTGATGTAAAAAAAAAAAAGCCCAGTAATATAAAAGAACAAATACCGTAAAGATGTGATGTAAATGTGGGTAAGTTAAATAAAATGATGAGATGAGCACTTGGCTCCTTTTTTATCGTAAATAGGAAGAACAGTGACATATTTACAAAAATTGGACCACGTTTTCCCAAATTTTACTTGAAATCTGTGTATGGTTTGCTCTTTTACATGATCTGGCACTTTTTATGGCACTTTTAAACAACTAGAATCCTTATTATAGTTTATCTCTGTTAACATATGCAAAACATACGGATTTGTTATCATTACTTTCTGTTTTTACAAGCAATAACGTTTCTATTATTGTGCACGTGACTGTAAAAATTGCACTTCATAAAACCAGGATCCTTCATGGCCACTTGGTTAGAGCTCTCGACTCGTAATCTGAGGGTTGCGGGTTCGAATTTCCATCACACAAAACATGCTCGCTCTTTCAGCCTTGGGGCCATTATAATGTGACGGTCAACCCTACTATTCGTTGATAAAAGAGTAGTGCAATACTTGACGATTGGTGGTGATGAATAACTAACTGCCTTCCCTCTAGTCTTACACTGTTAAATTAGGGACAGCTAGCGCAAATAACCGTGTAGCTTTGCGCAAAATTCAAAATAATTCAAACCACTACTAAATTAAGGATGGTTAACACAGACAGCCTTACTGTAATTTTGCGCAAAATTAAAAAAACAACAACACTCACAAAACAATACACTACATTTAGATATTTTGTTGTGTATAAAACTAATCAGTTTGTCAAGTCATGAATTCAGTAAAGAAATTGAAAAACATTTTTTTCTATGTTTGAAAATGTTAAATTTTGTTCGTTTGTTTTGAAATTTCGCACAAAGCTACCCGAGGGCTATCTGTGCTAGCAGTCCCTAATTTAGCAATATAAGACTAGAGGAAAGGCAGCTAGTCAACACCACTCACCGCCAACTCTTGGGCTACTATTTTACCAACGAATAGTGGGATTGACCGTCACATTATAACGCCCCCACGGCTGAAAGGGCGAGCATATTTGGTGCGACATGGATGCGAACCCGCGACCCTCAGATTATGAGTCGCACGTCTTAACACGCTTGGCCATGCCGGGCCTAAAAATGTTAAATACTTCTCGGATAAATTATTCAGATATTTTATTATATATATTGATTATTTAGTAAAGCTATTTTGTGATTTAAATGATCTCTAATCACATATAGCTTAAAACCTGAGCAATCTAAGTTTCTGAACCCAAAACGAGCCGTTTTTGCATATAAAAATCTAAGTTTGAATTTGGAAAATAGAAGTGACACAAATTACAAAAACACTGGTTTTCAATGTCCTTTGAATGTTATTTTTTCTAGATTAGGAAATTTATAATACATTTTAATACGATATGTTGTTTCAAAATTAATTGAGAAATATTTCATCCGAAGAGGAATTCGAATGCCAGCTGTCAGGGGAAGAGATCTGACAGATATAGCGTCTAACAAGTCTTAAATTATCATGTCATTTTTCGGTTACTGCTTCTTCCCGCCTGTCCCTGAAGTCATTGCTTTTAACTTAATGGTCGTGTAGAGAAATTCACAATTATAAGAACATATTTATAAAAATATGCACCAGGGACCAAAACCTCGTTTGTTCGGTTGTCGAACAGAAAATGTGTTAAACAAAAACGTATGATGGAAACATGTTATGTTTTTAAACAGGGAAACATTTACAAAGTATTTTGTGCCATTGGAACAAAGACCAAATATCGGGTTGTTATACGAATTGGGTGAAGTTTGTAAAAAATCAAAACTGTTGAAATCGAACGACAGTCTGAAGATCATACACCCTCCATAGCAACATGTATATGTTTTCATGACATATTGAAATATATAAGGTATAATGTATGACTTTTAGTTGCTTTCCTACTCATATGTACGTTTCCTGACTGATGTTAAACAAGGATATTGGCCAACATTATTGAGATAGATATTATAATGAATTTTCGAACGATTTAACAACTTTAACTATTCGTGGTTTCTACAGGTTAGCACC
Organism: Carcinoscorpius rotundicauda; assembly: GCA_011833715.1. Taxonomy (NCBI): domain Eukaryota; kingdom Metazoa; phylum Arthropoda; class Merostomata; order Xiphosura; family Limulidae; genus Carcinoscorpius; species Carcinoscorpius rotundicauda. Next base: position 179,643,545 of record CM022391.1, on the reverse strand, counting down.
TTTGGTTAAATTCACTTCACAAAATATTAGCTTAACAATAACTACGTGACAAATATAGCAATATCCAAGCTGTGTAAATATATTCTTCAGCGAATTGAATTTCAGATCTTTCTAAGCGAAACAAAGAAAACCACATGTTTTTGTTTGGGTTACATCGCGGTGCACATCAATTTCGCTCTTTTAAGTTTTAGAAAATGACTCTTCATGGTAACACCATTAACCATAAACCTTGAAAAACAACAACATGTATACCACAAAAATTTATAATGCTATAAATAATGAAATGATGCGAAGACAAGATATGCTGGTTTACATTTCTCTTGGATTTTAGAGCATACAACTTAAGTTTCAGGCTTTACTGTTGAGCTAAAGGACAAAATTATTTCTCAGGGTTTTCACATTACGTAGATACTTCCATGATAATTCATATATATATATATAGGCCTGGCATGGACGAGCGCGTTAAGGCGTACGCTCGTAATCCGAGGGTCGCGGGTTCGCGCCCGCATCGCGCTAAACATGCTCGCCCTCCCAGCAGTGGGGGTGTATAATGTGACGGTCAATCCCACTATTCATTGGTAAAAGAGTAGCCCAAGAGTTGGCGGTGGGTGGTGATGACTAGCTGCCTTCCCTCTAGTCTTACACTGGTAAATTAGGGACGGCTAGCACAGATAGCCCTCGAGTAGCTTTGTGCGAAATTCCAAAACAAACAAACAAAATATATATATATATACCAAGCAGATCCTTCTATAATAATTTATATATATATACAGACACACTACGCAGATACTTCTATAATGATTTATATAGATATATATACCAAGCAGATTTTTCCATAATAATTTATATATATATATACACATTACGCAGCTACTTAAATAATAATTTATCTATATATACAGACACATGTAATAAATCAGCTTTTGAATGCCTTAAGAGTGATGCAGTAAGATACACAATCCACTACATTATCTTATATCTGGAAAACAAAAATTATGAAAGCCCACTTCGATCACCAAATTTTAAGAAAAACTTGATTGTTATATACTAACAGACTGGTAAGTGTCCCTCACCTCTCACCTAAAAAAAACAAAAAAATTAATGGGAGTTTTAGGACTTATGAAGTCATTTCATGAATACGTGAGAGTGTTGGGATACACGGCGACCTTTTTTGGACAAGTAGAAATTTGTGGACACACTAAGTCCTTTCACGAATACGTGGGAGTTTTGGGACATGTTTTGTTTGTTTTGGAATTTCACACAGAGCTACTCGAGGGCTATCTGTGCTAGCCGTCCCTAATTTAGCAGTGTAAGACTAGAGGGAAGGCAGCTAGTCATCACCACTCACCGCCAACTCTTGGGCTACTCTTTGACCAACGAATAGTGGGATTGACCGTACAATTATAACACCCCCACGGCTGGGAGGGCAAGCATGTTTGGCGCGAACCCGCGACCCTTAGATTACGAAGCGCACGCCTTAACGCGCTAGGCCATGCCGGGCCTGTTTTGGGACATATGGAATTCTTTTTTTAATACGTTTGTGCCATTAAGCAGTGTCGAACTTAAAGCACAGTTCAGTTAGCACCATACACTCTTCATTATATCGTTGAATAAAGCTCACTGCTCTTGTTATTACTTGAACTCGAAAGAGTTGTGGGATAATACTTAGTCAATATGGACATTTAAAAACAAAAATTCTTACCCCTAAGAAATTACGACATAGATGTTGACAAACGAGATAAATACAGTGTTCGTATCTGTGTCATTTTGCCTTGTTAGGAACGGAAATTACATGGAATAATATATTTTCGTTGCCCATGTTTCTTCAGCAAAGTGAGCATAGCGGTGTAGGTCAAGGTTCAAAGTTTTTCTGGCCTCCTCCCATCCCAGAACTAGTAGATTTCATTCACTGTTTCCTCATTTGTATTCCGCTCATTTATACAGACTCCCCGCCGACTAACGGCACGTGCCTGTGGGAACCTATCACATCCAAGCTACGACGCTGCCCTGAAAAAAATAGGAAGGCCCATATGCAGCTGATAGAAACATTTAATGGATAACACTCACGACACATAATTTAACCACCCGGCAAGTCATATAGAGAACCCAGTCTTCTGATTTCTCAGGTTCAAGATATCCTACGCTGGTTAGTGTTGCTGGTTCGTAGCAGGTTATATTTGTTGTTATTGTTAATTGCAAGTTAACGTAAAATGTAATTACAAGCAAAAACTAGAGCAGGTTTGTACACCTAATACCAGTTCTCAAAACTTTTGTTCGTTGTTCGGTGCAAAGCTACACAATGAGCTGTCTGTGCTGTTTTGAGACGCAGCTATAAAATTCTGCTTTTCCAAACACCAAATCTGACTTGATTCTTTTACCAAGTATAATGTAGTAAGAGAATTCAGCAACTGCTAAATGACAAGTTTATTAGATTGAAAATATTAATATTTAAAGAGACGAAAGTGTATAAGAATCAACATATATAATACTAGAGGCTTTTCTTAATCTAGTGACTTGATTAACAGTCTCAGAACATTTGTCACCAACACTGTGAATATACGTGTCGTGTTGTCAGTGAAGTGCTCGTAATACAACATTTTCAGTACATTTGCCCCCTATACTGAAATAGTTATAAATGACTGATCTTTAAACAGGTAAAAGGGAAATATATCTTGCAAATGCGCAACTTATTATTTAGTGGTTGTGGTATATCATTATAGTGTAAATTACTATTAATTATATGCATGTAGATTAATCAGTTTTATGAAGAATTTGATTTGATTTGTTTTTGAATTTCCACAAAGCTACTCGAGGGCTATCTGTGCTAGCCGTCCCTAATTTAGCAGTGTAAAACTAGAGGGAAGGCAGCTAGTCATCACCACCCACCGCCAACTCTTGGGCTACTCTTTTACCAACGAAAGGTGGGATTGACCGTTACATTATAACGTCCCCACGGCTGAAAGGGCGAGCATAGTTTATGAAGAAAAACACGGCTGAATTTTGGAAGTTTAACAGCATACGCTGAATATGCCAACAAATTTATCTTCAAGACTCGTACTGTGTTCCCTCCACCTGAGAAATAAAGAAACTTATTCTTAAAACACCAAAGGTCTTTTTGTTTGACATTAAAACCGTACAGAAACGTAGAATACAAGCCTTTACTAAGAAACAATGGATTATTGTAGACAACAATATTTTTTTCAACGCTGACCTTAACAATGAATCTTAATACAGAAAACCTCAGTACTTAAACTATAACATTAACTTATCGGATGCATTCCGCTAAAGACTTGAGTCTACGTAAGACGCAAACTCTTTAACAATATGGAATATATCTCGTACGAAGTTCGTTTGGTAATAACCTAGTGAAGAAAATGGGTCGCATGTAAGCTGACAATGGCACGAGCGAGTCGAAATGTTTTAGCTTCGCCACAAATTCTCCTTAATTTTTGACAAACGATGAAGCACATTTGCGTAAGGAGAAATTAGGTAAACTTCATTTTTTTTTTGCCGAAATTAGAATTAACGGACCTATAGGTAGAGACAGTAGTTCGTAGAAGTAAACGAGATGTGTGATTTTTTTGGGGGGATCATAAATTCGGGGACCTAATGAATTGGTTGTTAGTGAGAAGGTTATACAGGTTGTTTAGAAAGATGTTGTACTTGTTAATGTAACATTATTCTGGTGAAACGTAATCCCAGAGACTATATTCTGTATATCGCTCAATAAACAGGCCCTGTAGCTAATCACTACTGAAACGTGCCTACAAATACATCTTTTTGTGTTATGAATTGAGTTTTCGATGTTACACGTTTTAATGAGGTTGGAGCTTAATGATTGGTTTGGTTAATTTTGAATTTATCATTTATCTCAGTTTTTATCAATACGGTATTTCTGTACTGGTTTACATTTCTGTTTATTTTACGCTTATTGCTACAGTAGCTTTGCTCTTTTTTTTCTAATACGTAGTGTCATTTGGCCCATAATTACTAAGATAGGGTCTGTAACGTAGTGTCATTTGGCCCATAATCACTAAGATGATGTCTGTAACGTAGTGTTATTTGGCCCATAATCACTAAGATAGGGCCTGTAACGTAGTGTCATTTGGCCCATAATTACTAAGATAGGGTCTGTAACGTAGTGTCATTTGGCCCATAATTACTAAGATAGGGCCTGTAACGTAGTGTCATTTGGCCCATAATCACTAAGATAGGGTCTGTAACGTAGTGTCATTTGGCCCATAATTACTAAGATAGGGTCTGTAACGTAGTGTCATTTTGCCCATAATCACTAAGATAATGTCTGTAACGTAGTGTTATTTGGCCCATAATTACTGAGATAGGGTCTGTAACGTAGTGTCATTTGGCCCATAATTATTAAGATAGGGCCTGTAACGTAGTGTCATTTGGTCCATAATTACCAAGATAGAGTCTGTAACGCAGTATTATGGGACTTGTAACTACTAGGATAGGATCTGTAACGCAGTGTTATGTGACCCATGACTACTAGGATAGGGTCTGTAACGCAGTATTATGGGACTTGTAACTACTAGGATAGGATCTGTAACGCAGTGTTATGTGACCCATGACTACTAGGATAGGGTCTGTAACGCAGTATTATGGGACTTGTAACTACTAGGATAGGGTCTGTAACGCAGTGTTATGTGACCCAGAACTACTAGGATAGGGTCTGTAACGCAATTTTATGTGACCCATAACTACTAGGATATAGTCTGCATTATTCCAACGACTTTTATTGTGTAATGATTACTTTTGTATTTGTAATACATTTGATACATTTGGGTTTCAAACGTTAGTGTAAAGTGTTTAACACAACAGTACGTTTTCTTTCATTCTGTAAAACAACTTATTTGAGATCTGCGTGTTCCTCTCAAAAATTACCCTTTTAGTTAAGAAGATAAAGGTCGTAAGGTGAAGCATCAGAATTTCTTAACACTAAATACCAGCTATATTTGTATAAATATTTTCTACTGAAATAGAACAAAACGTGTTTTAGAAATGATTTTTGGTGCGACGTACAATAATTAATTAACACAAAAGTAGTGAACGATTATTTACTGAAATTTGTGTTTTCCAAATCCATCACTAGAAACCTAATTCTGAAGTTCCTCTCTTCATCTTTCCCAAGTATTCACTGCAGTTTTTCCCTGCTTGGATTTTGTGACATCAGAGATTCATCTTATTATTGTGTATGAACTTACACGTGGCTCTGCATTTAACAGATTTGTGTTTGTATATATTTTTTACTAAAGTTATAAGTCACTGGATTTTAGGATTTTGGCGTTGTTGTTTTTTTCTTTAATCACTTCTGACCTGTATATAACCGGTGTGCTTCACATTTACCTTCTATACGAATTTAATCTTAGTCGTAATAATAGAATGTTAGACCCTTTGGAGAACGGTGAATCCCACTACTTTGGGCGTGTCTCCATTTTATTACTAAAACGTTGAATAACTAGATGACACCCACGAGGTCTCGCGCTTTGTGACTGTCGGTTCAGAAACGATTTTTGGATGTTAATTTGCATAATTAATAATCTACTGACTAGCAAGTGGGATTGGAGCTCTTTTGTTCTTTTTTTCAATAAAGGAATTATCTTGAGTCAGAAATTTAACCTCCAAGTACTGATTTGACACCTCGCTGGCTCTTAATCTCAATGTTTTCGTATGTTCGTCTTTCACTGCTCGAAAATAATCGTTATTGAAGTATCAATCTTTTCTGACGTGTCTAAGAAGACGGTAACTCGATAAATCAGCGATAAGCCATTTCATTCTAAATTTGACAATCGTTCTTCTGGCCAAGTTAATTCGCTGCCTTTGAAAACACCGTAGTTGTATTCTTATAATTGGTTAGATTTATTTTCGCATTTTTTATTAGATCTTCGGAGATTGTAAAAAAACAAAAAAATATATTGCCATTTATGCGATTTGTTGTCTAATTTTTATGAGTTATACTTTAATTATTTTACGAAGTGACAGGAAATATAATTCATATTTTTTACAGGAGTTTATGAATGTGCAATAGAGAAAGATTTATTAAAATGGTTCCTCTTTTAAATTGATAAAAATCCGAGTAATATACTGTCAATGATTTAAAGTGTTTGAAGTGTTATTTATTTAGCTTTTGTCAGAAAAAAAATCTTTCTGAACACATTTGTTTTGTATTTTTGAGATAAACTCCTCTGATACTGCGTACTCTGTATTATTGTTTGATACATTTCACTTACGTTAAAATAACAGAGCAAGTAACATGCTTAAGCCTAGCCCTTTTCTGTGCCCATGCTTTAATATAATTGTCTGTACACCGGCTCGTTATTTTTAATGAGCTCGTAGTTATAAAGTAAAAATATTTTCCGTTGTATTATTTGGACCATAAAGGTACGTCACTCGAGGACCCCTTTCGGTACCATTATTTACATAATTGTCTAAGAATAAATTTAAAGTTATAAAAAAACAACAACAACACAAAAACAGATTAATGTTATTTCTTGGAAACGTTATCAATAAATATGGTAGAAATAATTATTCTTTTATTACGATACTTAAATTATATTTATATTATATTGTTTCTTTAACGAAGTTTAACACAAAAATTTAACGGTTGTCAAGAACGTACATTATAAAGGTAACGACTTCAAGTGTGTAAACACAGTGAGCTATCAAATGCATTTTCGTTAACTTTCCTTTGATAGCACGTTTAAAACTCCTTGGTTTATCAGCTCCTACGTTGATTAGAGGAACTTTAGCGTCACAACAAAAACATATGAATAAAGTGCATTCACATAAAATATGTTTCGTTTATAAATTGTGGATGTATACGTGGGTAGGAAACAGATCTGGGCTTAAGTGCTAATTTTATTCATGAAGAAAATCAGACAAAATAAAAATGAACAAATAAATGGGCACTGCATTATTTTCTTTCATAATTTTAATGACGATATTTGAAATTGGTTTATGAAATGTTTGTTTGTTTTAGAATTTCGTGCGAAACTACTCCAGGGCTATCTGCGTTAGCCGTTTCTAATTTAGCAGTGTAAGACTAGAAAGAAGGCAGCTAGTCATCATCACCCACCGCCAACTCTTGGTCTACTCTTTTACCAACGAATAGTGCGATTAACCGTCACATTATAATGCCCCTATTCGAACCCGCAATCCTCGGATTACGAGTCAAGTTCCTTAATCAATTGGTAATGCCGGTCCTGTTTTTTTTGGTTAACTATTTTTATCACTAATGAGTTTGAAAGTTAAAGTCTCAAGCCGATTAGGATGTTTAAAAATATTTTATAGATTGTCTTATACTTGACAACGTTTTGTAAACGAAAATATTATTACAGCATTAAATATAGCCGAGGGAGCGTTATAATGAGACGGTTAATCCCATTATTCGTTGGAAAAAGAGTTGGCGGTGAGTGGTGATAACCAGATGACTTCCCTCTAGTCTTACACTTTGCGCTTCGTAGTGTTCTCGCTGTTAAACGTTGTATAAAGTTTTACAACACGTCGTTAATGTTTGTTTGTACCATTTTTATTGCATATTGTAGTTTGTAGTTCAATCTTGTTCCGTTTGTTTTTATTTTTACGAGATAGTTTCGGTAACAAGTGTCCATTTTTCACATTGTTTGGATAGAGAGAGTCACTAGTGGCAATTCTTAATCCTTTTAATGTTATTTTTCTTTGCTTCTTTTAAATGAAAACTGTACCAAACATCTGTAGGGATACGACTACTATTTTTTTTATTTCTTTATATCTTTTTGATGTCACCTCTGTCTTTGTGTTTATTTGTATGTTTGTGAGCAAGGTTTTTTTAGAAACGACTAAATAAATTTGGACTAAATTTGGTGTACATTTGGACTATGATCCCACGTAGAATTTATTAGTTTTAGAAGATCAGTGCCAAAGGATGAAGCTGTAGGAAGGTCACGACAAACAGATAAATTTCCATCATGTTAATGTATAGAGGTTGATTTTTCCCATTAATTTTTGTTTTATAAATCAGGCATAAATGATCACAGTGTAATGAAACTTGGTGGACGCATGTAGAACCTAAAATCCTCATTGTTACACCAACCAAAATTGATCCGTGTTTGTTGATAAAGGCGGACAAGTAGTATTTAGTGGTTTGTCTTATAGTACGTGTAAGTAGTATTTAGTGGTTTGTCTTATAGTACGTGTAAGTAGTATTTAGTGGTTTGTCTTATAGCACGTGTAAGTAGTATTTAGTGGTTTGTCTTATGACACGTGTAAGTAGTATTTAGTAGTTTGTGCAAGAATAATAAAAATGTTCACTAAATGGTATACATGTGATGAAACCTCCGATGTACACTCGGTATTGACAAAACGTATGTACGTTTTAGGCTTAACAAGAACGTGTGATTCAAGTTAAACCAAATGAACCTTCACTACTCTGTTTCGGAGCATCGAGTTGTTTAAGACTGTGTGAACTTTCTTCACAAGCCGCTGTGTACAGTCTTCTAACCATTACCGACAAAATCACACATTTCTCATTGCGATGTAACTAACCTTTGCACGTAGGTCTGTGTTTAGGTAACACTTGCACTAGCAATGACAACAGAGAAAAACCCAACACCCATGTGTTAGAATATGTGCTATCTGTGAAGTTGAAATATCTCTTAATCTAGGCCGAATATCTTTGCTTCAACAGTTTAATGCTATCTGTGCGTATTTCTATACGAACAACATTTCCTTTTTAAGTTGTTCAAAACCAGTGTCACGTCTTGAATCTAGAACTAAACAGATGTTTATACTGCTAGTAACAAACTTTAATATTTGATATGTTTAATAGAAAGAGTGTGTTACCACGTAGGACATCTATTCTATTTGTAATTCATGTAGTCTTAAACATTTTGTTTTCAAATGCTTTAGCATTTATTCAACGTTATCAAATTAAATTACTTTATTTCTAGTACACGCCATTCTTAAAAACATAAATGACATTAGCTTATAGAGAGAGCATGACTTTTCAACTTTTTTGGTTAAGGTTCTGGTAAGAATGTGTGTGTGTGTGTGTGGGGGGGGGGGGGTAAAGACTGAACTGGGTTAAATACAAATATATTATTATTTGTTTATCGCACAAAGCTAGAGCTATCTCTAATTTAGCAGTGTAAGATTAAAGGTAAGGCAGCTAATCATCACCACCCACCGCCAACTCTAAGGCTACTCTTTTACCAACGAATAGTGGGATTCATCGTACATATTATAACATCCCTACAATTGAAATAGCAAGCATGTTTGGTGTGACAGGGACTCGAACTCACGACCCTCAGGTTATGAGTCGAACACCTTAATGCATCTGGCCATGCCGAGCCCAAAATACAAACCTAATAAACAAGCACTAATCAGCCACAGTAAATATATTCCAACAAACTTCAATCGTCTATAGCTTTACCACATCGAACAATTTAACATTTCGGGTCCTGATTTTTATGAGACGTGAAGATCGCATGCAAAATAGGAAACAAGTGAATGAAAGCTGTGGGAAACAATGGAGTTTAAGTCAAGTTAGAATTAGGGTTAGCGACTCTAGTTACCTGAGGGATAAATGTGTGGTTCTAACGTTTCTCAGTTTTTCATTTCTTTTGTGTATTGAATATTTTCCTATCTGTGTAAGGCCAGTGTTCCCTGGTTTTGTTTTATACGCTTCCCAGTCCCACGTGGCAGGTGTTGTACCTACTATCTCCCGTTCACACACAGCTGCTTAGCTGTAAAGGAAAGGCCCCAAGCGTAAGCGTTAGGCCTAGGTCTTCTCTTTCAGGAACGGTAACGGAAATTATGTTCTTAGAGCGTCGCTGTTTTCTGTAGTTGTACAAAATTGAGTTTCATGTGTTTTGATGTTCCGTTCCTCTTTATGCCTAAACTAAATTTTACGTTCGGCTATTCTGGTTCTCACCCGTCTTTAAGAGTATTAATTCTTGGAATATCAAATAATCATCGGAAAAATCTAATTAAACGTTTTCAAATTCGTCTCTTTGATTCAACAATCTACGCCGTTATAAGTTCCACACTGTATTTTAATATATCTATAAATAACGTCCGTTATAACACATTTAATACTGTGATGAACAGATACGACACCAAGCTTTCGTTAACCCTGAAAATTAAGAGAAGTGATTAAAAGTGATGCTAACAAAACATACACATAGTGAAATGAAATTTTTTTAATACAAAATATAAAACTAAAGTTTACACGTTTTCTACAAAACAAGAAAGAAACCTCTGTTTCTACCATGCTACAAATTATATATAACCAGGTTGTAACATTGTCCTTCAACAGTCCATATAGGTTGAAATATTGGTTATTATTTCGTGGATCAAAGTTTTTGTATCTTATGATGTCTATCGGCAAGAAAGGTTTTTGTTTAATCATTCAGTTTCGAGACAGGTAACAGGTACGGAACTTATTTACCTTTACACTTTGTGTATTTTCAATAAAACGACCAACGCGGAATGGAAAAAAAAAAAAGAGGAAACAAGAGATAATAAGTATTTCAAACAGCAACTTACAAGTTTTTCAGTGGGAAAAATAAATATATTACACATTTATTTTTTTATTTTTGTTTAGAAGTTAACTGTGCAAGACTGTCAACGTCATAGCTGTCGTCAGGAGGGCGGGCCCCCTGGCGGGTTGGCGTCCTAATGATAATGGATAGAGATGGAGATGGGCAAATCGCGTGATGTGTCCGCAGCTTTCACCTGCATTATTCCAATTCCTGTCCGTCGCTATTGGAAACTGATGGTTCGTGGTGAGGGTATCGATCTTCTGTCGTTGCCAAGTCAACCGCCAGCTCCCTCTATATTTCTGTGGAATTGTAGAGTCAACAAACAGAGTTAATAAATATATTACTCGCTAAAGGACGCCTGTCTAACGACAGTCAAAACATTTAATTTCTAAATGTCTTTTGTTACTTGTATTTCACCTTACTCGGAATAACTGTTAGTTGCCCATTTAATCTGAAGTTTTTTACAAGTAAAACATCCTGAAAAATTAAACGTAAACATATGTGTATTATTACTAATAAAACACAACTAAACATGTACGTTTTCATGTTTCTTTTGAATTGTAAATTTTCACAGTTGGCTACCTGTGTTGTCCCCGCCACGAATATTAGGAGTCTTCGGGGACGGTGGGGGAGGGTGGTGGAAGTTGTCTCAGTAAGAGTTAGATTAAAGTTTAAGCCCGGGTAATATTTGAAAAAAAGATAATAATAATGACAACAACAATGACTCCCGCTTGCCTCTATTTTATTAGTTTCACAAATCATAGTTTTTTTTTGTTTTTACTTGGGTGGCCCTGTGTGGGTTGGAGCCCCAGGTGTCGCATGTCTTCATCTTATGATAAGATAAACTTGAAATAAAAATTTATGTTAATTCCTGTGTAAGTTAAACATTACACCATCCTGGAACACAAGTTAAAGCCCACTTCAATCACGGATTTTTGTTTTTTTCCAACCATTATCAAGAAAAATATTGTTAGCTCGTGCAGTACGTTCAGTTTACTTTGAACGATTGGTCCATTGGTCCAAAGGAGGTCCTCACGTTCATGTGATAAGTAACAGATGATTGTAGGCTAAAAATAAATACAAAATTACTGTGGTAAATGAAACTTTCAGTGCACATACCTTTTTTTTTTAAATGACCTTCATAAATCGACTTTTTTTTAATTTCACACAAAGCTACACGAGGGCTATCTGCGCTAGCCGTCCCTAATTTAGCAGTGTAAGATTAGAGGGAAGGTAGCTAGTCATCATTACCTATTGCCGAATCTTGTGATACTCTTTTACCAACAAATAGTGGGATTGATCGTTTTATTGTAATGCCTTCTACGGCTTCTACGTGATTTTTTACCAGAATAAAAAATTCCTTCAGCTTAAACATATTCTGTTGTGTGGACAACGAATACAGTTTTGAACACAGTTTTAATTAAGCAAGCATTTCATTCATATTTTTATGTAAGAGTATTCATCATACTAATTTGATGAAATTCAAGTGTAATATTACAAATTTAGCTGCATCAAAATCATCAGTTTCTGGAATAATAACACTATGTAACACAAATTTTGTTCATGAATAGTATGTGTTATTTCTTAATTACTTATGCTGTAAAAGTACAGAAAATGACCATTATTCCCTTCAAACTTTGCTTTTGTGACCTGGATAATGAAATTTAGAAATTAAACTATTTTCTATGTTAAAACGGGTAAATTTGCACATATTCATTTTCATAAAGTCTGAATAAAACAACATATAAATCAAGATTTACGTGTAGTTATACTAAAGCTATTCAAAAATGTATCGAAGTGAGTAGTTTTTTCGAGATTTGTGGCTGTAATGTAAATCACACTCATGTATCAGTCACCCAATACAGTGTCCCATCATGTTTTCATTATACGTTCCCAGGTCACAAAAGCAAAGTTTGAAGAGAAAAGTAGGTCTTTTCCATTTACTTTAGGCGTAAGCAATTGGGAAATAACAATCCAGAGATAAGAAAAAGTAAAAATTTTGTTACATAGTGTTATCAGTAATAGGACCTAACAAAAGGTGGGGTAACAGATGCAGACTGTATGTGAGAATGGCGAACACTTTCGGACACGTTTTTCAAAACCAATGCCATTTGTAACTGTCATTTTGTAACTGTGTTTCGTGTCAGCTATCTTAAGTCATAGTACATACGACATCACTGATTCGATGTGTATGGCTTACCATTATAACTATTTAAGAACATGGAAAAGTCCTGTCTTTTGCTTATTTTTCTTGAATAACCTTCTTATTTCTGTGAATATTGAGTATGATATCCACTTGTTGCTGAATAACCTTCTTATTTCTGTGAATATTAAGTATGATATCCACTTGTTGTTGAATAACCTTCTTATTTCTGTGAATACTAAGTATGATATCCACTTGTTGTTGAATAACCTTCTTATTTCTGTGAATATTAAGTATGATATCCACTTGTTGAATAACCTTCTTATTTCTGTGAATATTGAGTATGATATCCACTTGTTGTTGAATAACCTTCTTATTTCTGTGAATACTAAGTATGATATCCACTTGTTGAATATCCTTCTTATTTCTGTGAATACTAAGTATGATAACCACTTGTTGTTGAATAACCTTCTTATTTCTGTGAATATTGAGTATGATATCCACTTGTTGTTGAATAACCTTCTTATTTCTGTGAATATTAAGTATGATATCCACTTGTTGCTGAATAACCTTCTTATTTCTGTGAATATTGAGTATGATATCCACTTGTTGCTGAATAACCTTCTTATTTCTGTGAATATTAAGTATGATATCCATGTTATGTTTCCTAAAAGCAAATCAATTTTTATAACGTACATTTTTGTACTTGGATATAATATAATATATCACCTCCTCTTTCGTTGTTTCTAGCTAAGCAGAAAGTTACATAAAGGGTTATTTGTACTCTGCCCACCACAGGTATTGAAACCCAGTTTCTAGAGCTGTAAGTTCGCAGAAATACCGCTGTGCCACTGGGAGAATTACCAATCTGTAGTTTTTCCTCAGAATTGTCGTTCCACATATACTGACTCCTAGCGGAACCTTACGACAAAGTCACAATGTTTTAGTTTCAAGAATTTACATTTAAATTAATATTTAGTATTTCATAAAAACAACAACACATATATGTTACGAAATAGTCTGAACATCTCCAACCAGTCATTCCAGTATAAAACATTTACTATTTACTGATATAAGTGAAAAACATTTTTCATTTCTCAGCAAAATTCAGCTACGTTTGATCACTGCAAATCACAAATGATCAATCGTTTTTGTATTTCAAAAACAGAAAAATCTTCTACCGATTCTAGTTAAAATGCATCACTGCATAATTTTCCCGTCAAAATATATTCAGTTAACCTCGTAGAAATACCAGTAAATGCCACACTCAAAAATGTTCTATTAATTAGCATAACAGTACTTTACTTAAGTCAGTTTTTAAGTCCTAGGATAAATTTGGATAATATTTCTAATGGCGTCAGAGTGCAGTAAAACACGTTTTTCAGAAGGCGTGTATCATTTTACTGCAAACGCTTTGTTTGTTTGTTTTTCAATTTCGCACAAAGCTACTCGAGGCCTATTTGTGCTAGCCGTCCCTAATTTAGCAGTGTAAGACTAGAGGGAAGGCAGCTAGTCATTACCACCCACCGCCAACTCTTGGGCTACTCTTTTACTAACGAATAGTGGGATTGACCGTTACATTATACGCCCCCACGGCTGGGAGGGCGAGGATGTTTAGCGCGACGCGGGCGCGAACCCGTGACCCTCGGATTACGAGTCGCACTCCTTACGCGCTTGGCCATGCCAGGCCTACTGCAAACGCACACGTTTAGAATAAGCAATCTAGTAAAACGTGTGTTCTGTTCAAAAATATTTTTGTTACATAAACGAGATATCGTGTTTAAAATCAAATAGAATATACGTTATACTTTCAAAACTCTGGAATGTTACGTAGCGGTCCTTGTTGACGAATACGTGTGACCAAACGTTTTTACCCCAGTTTGCCGTTCTGATTCTTCCCAAGTCATGTGAGAAAGAGAGAAAAAAAAGGCTTGCGTTAAAGGTATTAACTAGTTGTACTGACATGTAGTTTGATTTTAACGACGTTTCGACCTTCATAAAAACATCTCCAGTAAGTACATTGAAACAACTAGGCCTAACTAGTAAGTACATTGAAACAATTAAGCCTAACTAGTAAGTACATTGAAACAACTAGGCCTAACTAGTAAGTACATCGAAGCAATTAAGCCTAACTAGTAAGTACATTGAAACAACTAGGCCTAACTAGTAAGTACATCGAAACAATTAAGCCTAACTAGTAAGTACATTGAAACAATTAAGCCTAACTCCTTGACAGTTACCTCAAGAATGAAAGCCGTGGTTCCAATATCCTATTTTTTTTTTCTCGTTCTAAATGTCTCCCAGTGGGACACCAGAAAGACTTTAAATTTACAATTCTACGATCATTTGGTTCGAATTCCCCTCAGTTGACAGAGGAGATAGTTCTATGTAGCTCTTCTGTAACAAAAGACATATTAACTCGCTCGGAACCGGGACTTTCGTTTTGATCCAGTTCTTGTTAAGTCCTTTATTATTTTTGTAAGAGAGAATTTTGTTAGCCCGTACAGTTCGACTTCTAATCCGAATCCCCGTCGCACCAAACATGCTCGCTCTTTTAGATGTGAGGGCGCTATAATGTCACGGTTAGTCCCACTATTTGTCGGTAAAAGAGTAGCCCAAGAGCTGGCGGTGGGTGGTAATGACGAGCTGCCTTCCCTCTATTCTTACACTGCTAAATTAGGGACGCCTAGCGCATATAGCCCTCGAGTAGCTTTAAGCGAAATTCAAAACAAAACAAACATTACTCTAATATTGGTCATTTCTCGAACAAAATTTAAGAGCTTACATGACTGATTTCTGTGTTATTTAAACCATTGCATTTGGCAAAGTTTATTGAGCCGCGTTAGATAATTTCTAGTGTTACCAAATCAGTGACTGTTGTGAAGTATCTAAGCTTCCGTTGTTTTAATACGACATAGAAATGATTCCCAATATAATGATGTCACTCCTGACGCCACTGATAGTTATTTCTCAGAATAGTTCAAAACAAAGTGTTTAATTTTAAAATTGAGAAAGCGAAAAACATACTGATTCAAAGGTAAACGCCTACAGATGTTTGGACGCAGACTGGGTCCTCTAAAAAATACGAGTACATATATTGAATGGTTGACAGAGGCTATTATTATTAGTAATTATCTGAAATCCTAAAATTAATAAAAAGTTTTGGATTTTACTGTTTTCTTATCGCATATTTTGAAGTAGAAACTAAACCGAAGTGAGCATTTGACTTCCCTACAAATAAATAAATGTGCGGAAGTGTTGTACGTAACAAAGTATACATGTACTGCTATGTTTGAATCACTCCGAATTTATAAGGTTTAAAACTTAAGGGGCCTGGTATGACCAGGTGGTGGAGGCTATTAATTTAAATAACTCCATTTCCGAGTATTATTGGCCTGGAATGGCCAGGTGTTTAAGGTACTTGACTCGTAATCTGAGGTTCGCGGGTTCGAATCCCCATCTCACCAAACATGCTCGCCATTTCAGCCATGGGGCGTTATAATGTGAGATCAATCCCACTATTTGTTGGTAAAAGAGTAGCCTAAGAGTTGGCGGTGGCAAAGATGACTAACTGCCTACCTTCCATTCTTACATTGTTAAATTAGGGGCGGCTAGCGCAGATAGCCCTCGTGTGGCTTTGCGCAAAATTCAAAACAAACAAACAAGAGAAAATAATAAAGTTATACTCTGTATTCAAACAAACATGTACATTGACTGTCGGTATATATAACATTATAATTCATTACGATTGATTTAACTCACATCTTCCCAACATTTAGCCCTACAATTTGTTGAACTCTGAGATCAGGGTTCATTGGAACCTATAGTGCTGCAGAAATTCGTTTAAAACAAACTGTGCCTTTGTATTTTCTTTGGTATTTCAGTGTGAATTGGCCGGAGAACAGCATACACGAACAAATCCTGAGGCTACGTCTGGGGGTCGACATAATAAGTCTCTTTCACTTAGTTCGGTTAA
The DNA here is from genome assembly GCA_011833715.1 of Carcinoscorpius rotundicauda. Classification (NCBI taxonomy): domain Eukaryota; kingdom Metazoa; phylum Arthropoda; class Merostomata; order Xiphosura; family Limulidae; genus Carcinoscorpius; species Carcinoscorpius rotundicauda. The sequence goes on along the minus strand of CM022391.1, from coordinate 179,626,888 downwards.
TTCATACCTCACTTATCAGGCCCGCTTGTCTACCTTTTTCGGCAGGTTTCCCTCATAAACCATGAATTGAAAATGTACCTCTTTGTGTTTCTATCTCAAGGGAATAATTTTGTTTCCCTCGTTAAAAACAAAGTAGCGTTTTTATATGTATATTTCTTACTTCGCCTACTATTCTTATGCATTATCTGGGTAAACGCTTCTCTCTTCTTCACCATACAATATGTAAACAAAGCTAACCGCAACAATAATTTGTGGAAGGATAAGTTTGTTTGTTTAGAATTTCGAGCAAAGCTACACGAGGATTGTCTGCGCTAGCCGTCCCTAATCTAGCAATGAAAGACTAGAGGGAAGTCACACCCCATCGTTAACTCTTGGGCTACTCTTTTACCAGTGAGTAGTGGGATTGACCGTCACATAATACCTCCACGGTGACGGGGATTCGAACACGCGACCCTCAGACTGCGAGTCGAGCGCCCTAGCCACCTGGCTATGACTGTCGAGCGATTAGGTGAAAATGTTTCTGGATAATAAACTTGATCCATTAATCCTAGACTTTTATGGATCACGGCCTGTCGCCGCAAAAATATGCTTCTCATTTTGAGGCTCTCTCACGGGTTCGGTGGTTACTGTTTTCCATTTGCCATTTCGCTAACCTATCAATTCGTAGTTAAGGAAAACTAGGTAGTTATAGCTTTTGACTCGCAACCTTTGAGACGCGGATTCGAAACTCCGTCACCGAACTTACTCTTCATTTCAGCCGTTGGACGTTATAATGCTATGGGAAGTCCCACTATTCATTATTAAATTGTTGCCCAAAGGTTGGCGATGGGTGATGTTGACTATCTGTCTTTCCTCTAGCCTATTACTGTTAAATTAGAGATAGTTAAGGAAAGTATCCTTCTTGTAGCCTAGGGCGATATTCAAAATTTAAGGATGTAAATAGTTTGTTGTGTAGCTTTGCGCGAAAAATACAGAAAAAATTGAGGTTGCATTTTATTAAAAAATATATGTGTGAAAGTAAAATAAAGCTGAACGCACATCATTCTCGTAATGACCATTGCACTGAAAGTTGGCAGTCTAGTGAGAAAATCGTGTTATAATGAATTGATTGTTGGAAAGAAAGATCTCTGGTAAACGTGTAGAAAATGTTTTTAAATATTTCTTGATTCTTGAATAAAGTGTTAGCAAAATATTCGTTTGTTTATTTGAAGCTCAGCATAAAGCTATACAATAGGCTATCTGTTCTCTTCCCACCACAGGTATCGAGACCAGGTTTCCAGTGTTATAAGTTTACAGACGTGTCACTGTTACGGCCCGACATGGCTAACTAAGTTGTTATGGCGTTTAATACGTAATCTGAAGGTCGCAGGTTCGAATCTCCATCACAATATATATGCTTGCCCTTTCAGTCATGTAAACGTTATACGTTACATTCAATCCTACTGTCGTTGTCAAAAGAGTAACTCCAGAGTTATTGGTAGTTGGTCGTGACTAGCTGCCTTCCTTCTAGTCCAGTATTACACTGCTAAATTACGGGCGGCTAACGCAGATAGCCCTCGTAAAGCATCATGCGAAATTCAAAAAGCAAACTTCTTCACAGACTTACTATGTCTTTGTCTCCGCCCCTCTTCCCCAATGGCACGACTTACTATGTCTTTGTCTCCGCCCCTCTTCCCCGATGACACGACTTACAATGTCTTTGTCTCCGCCCCTCTTCCCCGATGACACGGTTTACAGACTTATACCATTAGAAAACATGTTTTGACAGTGGAGCACAGATAGCTTATTGAAGTACATGTAACAGGTATCTTGGAGTGTGTAAGGACGGACAAGGTATCCAATAGGCATAACATACATATTCCCACTAAAAATAAATTGTGATAGAGAGTTTTACTTTAAAAGATGATTGCCTCTCACCTTCATTTGTTTCAATACCCAAGACAAGACAAGAAACAGTTGCTAAGATACCAAGCCAGAAAGTGACCAATTCACAAAATTGTTCATCTTTGCTCTTCTTGCTTCAGACAAGCTAACTCTACAAGTTCTTTAAGACTAACATAAATTTAAACCTAAAACCCATTTACGTGTTTCTGGTCGGTGTTTTGTGTTGTCGCTTATTTCTAATAACCGGTAATAATTAAAAGAAACAACATCATAATTCTAGTTTAAACTGTGTTATTATTACCCCTTGAAGCTAGCTTTATACAAACATCTGATCCTTGTTTAAAATGTTAAGGAAAAGGACAACATATGTCAACAACAGATGAACATTAGGTGACTCTAACGTATAGAATATTTGATGCTTTGTACACTATACAATTGCTGTTTTTATGGAGCCATCCTCTATATAAATAGATGGTGAAGGACTAAAAATAAACTCAAGACACATAACATTAACATACAGATTCACAAAATAAACTACAAGGGGAAAACATCACAACATAAGTAATAAGAAACATTCTGTAAATGTAAATAATATATGTATGTCAGTGATGAAAATAATGCAAACAAGAACATAGGGACGATAGAGTTCTACATAGATCACCCTTACCTTTAAATGTAATGGTACACTGTGAAATGTTTACTTGAATTTAATATTATTGTAGTTGGAAGTTATTTATTCTTGACTGCTGACATGTTATTTGTTTATCGTAATATCATGGTTATGTCAATGTAGTGTAATTATGACCTCGGACTTACGCACAAGGAAAATCAAGTTTGAGTCAAAACATGTCTGATTATTATACACCGTTACAGGCTCTCGCATCAAGGTTGATTGAATTAATCTACCGATCAACCGATTTTTTCTTGTGCATATTTGAATATAACGTTAAATTCTACTGTTTAAAGTCATGTAGATATGTTTTATTTACAACTGTATCATCCCCACACACTTGTTTGTATTCTTTTGGGCCCTGTTAACCCTACATAATTTTACATTTACAAAATGTTTAGTATTACTTATGTTAGTTATTAAACATCGTAGACGAAAACGTTTTTATTGTTTTGGATATTCGCGCAAAACTGCGCAAGGTCAATGTGCGATTGCTGTCTCTACGTTTGAACTGATGGACTAGAGAGAATAAAGTTACTCAAAAACACTTAACGCCAACCCTTGGGGGCACATTAATTGAATAGTTGGATTTGACTACCCTCTTATAATCTATTCACTTTTCTAAACTGAGAAACGCGACTAATTTATATGTGTTCTTGCGGTAAGGATATGCCAAAACCCTCGGATCCCCAGACCGACAGGTCAACCACGACATTAATCCACATCTAAGCTTCATTCAGAATATTTATGACAAAAATAAAAACGAGTATAAAATAAAAGAAGCGACAGAGAGTTTTAGGTCAAAAACAAAAAGAAAAAAAATGTGCCTAAATTTATAAACTTGCCTGTTACTTATTTTTGACCTTCATATATATTAAGTAAGTGATATAGAAAAGGCCTAACAACGCTCACTTCTGTGACTTTTACCACTCAAAAGTGAACCAACCATCATGACCTCCATTTTCAGAAATGTAAGCCTTCTAACCAATCTTGGAATCTGCCACAGTTTTATAAATATTCACACAAACAAATAGGTATAAACTGAACATTTAGATAACTACACTGAGCTTTAAAGAAACAGTAAAACAAACGAATGAAAGCTTGTAATAGTATGATAACTCCGAACTCTGATAAATTCTCTGATGGTTTCCGATGGAAACGAAAATGATCGTTGATAGCCATTAATGTAGTTCTCTATAGGTATGAAATAACTGAGTACAATGTGAACATTTGAAGCAGACATATTCCTATAAAGTTATTCCAGCAAGAATGAAAGGCAATTAAGAACGTTTGTTTTTGAATTTCGCATAAGGCTGCACGAAGGCTCTCTGTGAAAGCCATCACTACTTTTAACAAAAACTAGGAGGAAAACACCTAGTCACGAACACCTACAGCCAACTCTTGGGCTCCTCTTATATCAACGAATACTGGGATTAATCGTACATAATAACGCCCACATGGTTGAAAAAGCAAGCAGATTTGATGAACCTGTGACCCTCAGATTATGAGTCGCACGTCTTAACCACCTGACGATGCCGGACTCGTTGAGTGTAACTGTTGTGAAAATCACTGCAGTCTTCTGGAAGCACATAGGGAGTCAATAAGATCAGTTCTTGCAAAGATATAAAACTTTTATAATAATAACTGCTCCACGAAGTACAATATCTTAGTTTGGTTCAAAAATACAAGCAAATTATTTAACAAAATTGTCGAAAATACTCTTCTGCGTGTCTTTATACTAATTCCGATCTGTAATTTGGAAGGATTAACTGAAGTTTTAATTTCATTGTGATTGCAAATAATAGCGAGACAAGAAATTCTCTGATACCTGAAAAATTACTCGTTCTAATACTCGAATATTTCTCATTTTGGATGATTTATACGACGACTGAAGAATAGCCGATAATGAAGAAAATTTGACGTGTAGTTGTGAGTTGCGTAGTTTTTGTTATCATTATCACGTAGTTCTGCTTTTCACTAGTATCAAATAAGGCCGTTAGGAGTTAGCTTTAATCTTCAAGTAAGAAAACAAAAATAAAATAAATAAAAAGCGAAGGTACAAATGTCGTTTAAAAAGAAACTAGGCAGGCGATGCGATACCCTAAGGAAGGCGTTGTGATATCCTGAGGCAGGACACGTGAGCCTAAACTCCGTAATTTGAAAATATTCTTCATCAGATTTGTTTTATGTGCGTGTGTTTGCGTATTTTAAAAATATGTGTATTTTTACACTGAAACTGAAGGAGTGGTGTAAAGGGGATTCCCCCACAACCCGAAAACGAAGATAAATTTAAAAACGTGCTGATTAAGACTTGGGACATGCACCTTAGATCTAATATACAATTCAAACGTTTATAGGAATATCTAAATTAACTTTTACTGTGTAGGCACACTTTGATTTTTGTGTTGAAGGTCTGAAGTAATAATAAAGACGTAGCGAGACAAGAACTAGGGCAAAGAGCCGATAGTTTCTGTGATAGAGTAATGACTAGAAACTGAAAACATTAGAACAGTGGCAAAGACATAAATATATGTATATATATATATACATGACCGTAGTAAGTTTTAAAAATTTGAGTTGCTTTTACAAACATCGTGTGGATTGAAACAGTTCATTCCACCACTCATGTTTTATATCTACTCTGTATGCAAAGCTAGATTTGAGAACTTTAATAATCTGAAACTGCTTGAAGAAATGGAAACGTTTTATGCAGTGGTTAGTAGAGAAGACGAAACGTTGTTGTTGTTTTTTCTTTCAACAGGCAATTTGTCCTGAATGGCTAGGCGGTTAGGACTCTCGGCTCTTAATCTGTCACATCAAATATGCTCACCTCTTCAGCCGTGAAGGCGTTATAATGATACAGCCAATCCTACTATTTGTTGGTAAAAGAGTAGCCCAAGAGTTGACGGTTGGTGGCGATGACTAGCTGCCTTTCCTCTGGTCTTACACTACTAAATTAGGAACGACTAGAGCAGATAACCCTGTTGTAGTTTTCCGCGAAATTCAAAAACCAAATAAGCAAACAAATCTTTGAACAAGCAGTTGAAACCTAATAAATCTTTCAAACCTGCTGTGTTTATTCTGCTTGAAGTTTCACCACTGAAACTGAATGTTATTTACTTAAGAGTTCACACATGCTCGTACATTAACCAGAATCAGATGAAAATTATGAAGAAACAGCACAATTTTGTAGGACAACATTTTAACAACCTGTATACATGTCTATTATGGTGACTTTTGCTTCAGAATATAATACATACGTGGATAATACTTTTCACTTATAACGCCTCCCCCGCTAGTACAGCGGTATGTCTACGGATTTACAACGCAAAGTCAGGGGTTCGATTCCCTTCGGTGAGCTCAGCAGATAGCCCGATGTGGCTTTACTATATGAAAACACACACTCTTCACTTAAAACCTGATCACTAGATTGACTCAAAACGTACGTTATATCGTTTTTATAAACTTGTGTAATTTATGAGTTTCCTTTTTCAAGAATGTTTCATACCAGATTGACTATCCTAATTGTATTTGCCTCAGTTAATAGATAATGTTAAACAATTTATGTTTTTTACAGTTTGATGTTCCAAACGTTACTCAACTGTTCTTGACGGACAATTATCTATTAGAATTCAATGTATGGGTAAAAACATCCAAAATAAACCCAGTAATAAAACAATATTCTACTAGTTTGTAGTAGACAAACAATGCTCTACTAGTTTGTTGAAGACAAACAATACTTTACTAGTTTGTTGTAGACAAACAATACTACTAGTTGTTGAAGACAAACAATATTCTACTAGTTTGTTGTAGACAAACAATAATCTACTAGTTTGGTGCAGACAAACAATAATCTACTAGTTTGGTGCAGACAAACAATAGTCTACTAGTTTGGTTAGACAAGCAATAACGTTCTGGTTTAACTATTAAAAATGATAGTCATACGACATGTATGCGTGATCTGTGAGGGAGGTATTTTGGTATTTGGTCTTTAACTCAGAGGTAGCGCTTAATAAAGGCCCATTATTCCTGGAGGAAGATCTTTACTGTATAATTTTATCAGAGATGACAAGCTTTTCTTTGGGTTCGAAGAAGAAATGTTTATTTGAAAGCCCAGACGATGAAACTTGTATGATTCAACCATCAATCACAACTTTTATTTACACAACAAATCATGGTATTAAAACAATACAAATAGTTCATTTAAATTTGATCGTTTAAGGCTGGTTTATTCCTATTGAGGGTTAATTATAAAATGAAAAGAAGTAAAAGGAACGACAAGCACATGTTTTATTGTGAAGCTGGGTCACAGATGAGCTAATAAAATATGTTTTCTATAGAAATTTAGAACTTGTTTTTTCGGGGGACCGTCAGTATTGGCTTTATATTTTGCTTCTCGCAGAGTTTTATTTTTGTTTCAATGATTAGGCCTTGTAGTTAAGGTGCTCGAATCGAATTGCTTTCTGAGGATCGCAACCTTTCCGCCGTGGGGGCATTATAATGTAACGATCAATCCCACTATTCTTGGGTAAAAGAGTAGCCTCAAAGGTTAGCGGTGGGTGGTGATGACTAACTGCCTTCCCTCTAGTCATACACTGCTAAATTAGAGACGCCTAGCGCAGATAGTCCGCGAGTAGCTTTGTACAAAAATAAAAAAGAAACCAAACCGAAACTAAATTATGTATATCTACAAGGTATCAGTAGATGAAGCTTCAAAATAGATGCGTTTTATGTTAGTGTAAATTATATTTGAATGTATTTTTGAACTGGTGAAATTACGTGTTTCTTACCCACACAGTGCAGTACGCACACAAACACTCACGCACATATATATCTGTGTGTCTATTTTTTGTTGAGAAAAAATGACGAAATGGCAGTGACAGGAAGGAAGGGGAGTCCACTTGCCTGACTCTTAGTGGTGGTACAATTATTTACTGAAATTCGTGTGATTTTCAGAGATATATCACTTATTACACAAAAGGTTAAGTTCAGAAGTATTGCTTAAGGGAAAATATATATATTGTGATAATCCGACTAAAGCAGAGTAAACTTTGCTTGATAATATTGACTGAAAAGTAGAACTATTATGACACTATTCTTTTATCAAGTACGAAATATTTGAAAGGCTCTACGAGTTATCTGTTAAAAATTCGCGAAATTTTTGCGTGATTTTCTCCAGCAACTTAAATGTTTGGGGGGTTATATTAAAATTTCAATAATACTAATTTCATTTTAAGTTGGCCCCCAGTGGTGTATCTGTAAATGTTTACTGCTAGGCTGGGCTTAGAATAACATTGTGGGCTGATGACAGATAGCCCTTGGTGTAGCATTGTGCTTAGTAACGAAAAACAAGTTTTGGATTTGTTCTATCAATTAGTTTTGATGTTGTGTAAAATTTGTAGTTTTTAAAACGACAAATTAATTTCTATTAAAGAAGTTATTTAAAGTCCCCGATGTGTTAGTTACCAATGTGGTGACTAATTTCATCTCTTGTCCAAATCATACAGTACTTGGCGTCACTTTGTGACAAATTTTTGTCTCCTCTTCAAATTAAGTGCCTCTTCCCCCCCCCCTCCACCACCCCATAGGACGGTGAAAAACTAATCTACTGGCTTCGACAATCTGTTCAAACAAACTGAAGGATTTTGTCAACAATATGTGGAGCCTGTTTACACGACAGACACAATGGAACACGTAGCTCATCGGTTAACTATACCTCTAAAGATGACATTACAGTTAACAATTCGTGGAACATTTTAATGGGACTAGCCAAAGAAAGAGAACTTTTACATCATGGGATTGGGCAGTACATTAGCTGGTGTCATCTGAAGTCGTCATGACACAGGTAACAAACCACAAAACCTGTCAGCGCCACCAACAAAAAGAGGAAGAATTTTGACGTCATGGGATTTGGTATCAGATTAACTAACTGCATTGTAAGCAAGATGAACAGTATTTGGTAACTTTCATAAAACAAGATATGTATATACATATCCCCTAATACGACATAGATACTTTTGTAGCTTAAATATGGAGAAAAAGTGAAAAACTACAAGAACATATATTAAGCATCATTCATAACAGGGCGTGAACTTTCGACTACACGAGTAACTAAGTTTCAAGTCGCTACGTGCTATATGATTATATGTAGAGAATTATCGTAGAAAACATAAGTTATAGATAATGTACATGCATGATAAGCTTCCTTCGATACCACAAAAGCTTTATGTAATCTTCGAGACTTAAATTACAAAAGAAAAAATAATAGAAATAGATACTTTTGGTAAAGATGTTTTTCAGTAATAAATATAAGGTTCGAACCCTTCTTCAGATTTCTGCAAAACAGCAATTGCACTAAATTTTATTGAATGAAATTGAATAGAAAAGAATAAACACCTACATAGCTCATCGGCTCTGTAAATGTCACGCTTCGGCAATTTCCGCGAATTCTGTCACTTAATGATTTCAAAGTTTGTCTGCAGAAAGATGGTTTCCATAGTAACCAACAGACCCGCCTCTGTCGTCAGTATGCTTTGGTCGATGTGGAACGCAGTCCAATCCGAAAGTTAGAATATCACACTACACTAAAGAATAGGGCGGGATTTATATCACACTCTTTATCGCCAAGTGGAACTAAGATATTTGAACGTGACTGCTTGCTCGACAGAGTAAGTCAGCTTTCTTGTGGGTTTCCTTATTGAAAAGCAGGAAAATTTGTTGTTTTTAATGTAACTGAAATGTTCTCTCTGTAAAGAGACCGACAGAGGACACGGAAAAAAGAGGTAAGTACGAAACAAAAACGAAATAAAAATATTTATAGATTTCTTAATAGATGAAAAGATACATCTGTTTGCTATTTGTTACGTTAAGTAAGGCATACTTCTCTCAAGAGTTCTAGCAATTTCGGGCTCCTAAACGAATCAAGGAACCGTCAATGATTTCACCATTCCAAACCTATAATATCGGGAGGTGAGTAAAAGTGATGTTTCCAGATGTACTCATTTTGATTCTCACTACCCTTCAGAATATCATGTGTAATACACACAGAAAATAGGAAAAGAAATCTCGGACATATTTTGAAAGTAGACACATTTAACAGAATACAAAAAAACGTTATTTAAAGACAGCTGGTAGGTTTGGTTTGTTTTGATTCGAACCTGAGACCCTCAAATTACGAGTCGAGTATCTTAACCACCTGGCCATGCCCGAGCCTTTGGAGGTTTAAGCTAGTCTATTTAATGTTACTTTGAAACACAGAAAGTTGTTATTATAGACATGTCTATAAGCAAAACATGATAATGTTACGAGACTGGGCTAACCAAACTTTGGATCTGATAAAAGTCCTGTCCTAGGTACATAATTTATGTAAAACTGAAACCCATAAAACGATAAATTACTAAAATTTTTGGAGTGCATGAGAATGCTTAAAATAGATAAAATGTTTTTTATATATGAAATGTTAAATACAAAACTCGTGTAAGTGTATATGTTTAATATAGACCATTCCACTCACAAAGACGGCTTGGTATGGCTTGACGATCAGGGTACTCAACTCACAATTTATAGGCTACGAGTTCGAACCTTCTTATTGAGCGTATTCACTCTTTCTATCGTGAAGAGTGTTATAATCTGATGGTCAGCTAGCTGCAGTCGCTTTAGTCTAAATTAGGGTCAGCTGGTTCAGACAGCCATAACTTTGAACCAAGTTTCATAAACAATTTACATGGGATTCGAAAATGTCCTCGTAGTTAATCAAATAAATACAGTTTACAAAAGTATGCTTTCATTTATTTGTATCGTATTTACCGTATTAATTTTACGAAGTTTTCTACATGTTTTGAAAACAACGTATATTTCCGTAATTAGCGCACCTGAATTCACCGTCAAAAAGAAGTCTACCGCGTGTACATTCCTCGCACCGAGAAACTTTTCTGGACATGCGCATTGCTATTGACGCAATGAGACTTAATTGTGCCTTTCAGTTGCATTGATATTGGCTTATATCACTAAGTCTCTCGTAATATGAGAAAACGCGAGATCTGTAAGCGCATATTTTCCTACAATTTTCTAACGTTCTTTGCCTGCAGGGTGTCTGATGAAGAATGAACGAAAAGGAATTGCTCTGTTAGTTAATATTCATGTGAGTTTATTCGATATATAATGAAATATATATGTGTGTATATATTCCATTTCTTGTCCAGATGTTACCTGGTGATCGTGATAAACTGTTTTCAATTCACAGCTAACTAAAAAAATATGGACTAGAGCTTTAGGTGTATATGTATATCTATATATATCACATTGTAGCGTTAACTTTGTCCTAGAATTGTGAAAATAGACTTTTGCTATGTATTTTAAAGAAACAAAAGTTACGAAACACTAGTGTTATAGCGTATTAATCTCTTCCAACTGTGTAGATGGTTCTTGATATCATAAAATAAGTTTTAAATATTGCTTTCCAGATACGTCACATTCTCTTAAGTACTTTTAAATAGCATGTGCAATTCGGTTCGAGTTAAACCCAGCAATGGAAAGGCCAACTTCAGATGACTGACACCGATGTTTGAACTACCCGTTAGTCACCCTGGCGAATTTTTATTGCAATTTTGCCACAAGTTTTTCAAAACTTGTATCACTTTCTGAAAATAGCCATAATATCAAATAACTCGAAACCAGGACTGGAAAGGCCAAATTCAGGCCACTAATGGTGGCTTTTTGAACTTGCCTGTTAGTCTTTCTGGCGAGTTATGATAATTACAGTTACGCTACAGAAAGTCCTTCACAACTTGTATTACTGTAGTTTTTCTCTTACTGCTATAGACTGGGTGTAAACATTGGTTTTAATGCTATTTAGGTTTGGTTTTGTTTTACCTTAATGTTTTTTTATGAATTTTACTAAATTTACTTTAATTTTAACTTTTTAGTGAATGTTTGGCGCAGAAAGTCTAGCTGCTTTGTGCCATAAAACACTAAGCCAACCAACCAATCAAATCAAGTTAAATATTTTTTTACTCTCCCTGTTCATCCAGGGTGATTTCGGGCCCGGCATGGTCAAGTGTGTTAATGCGTTCGAGTCGTAATTCGAGAGTCGCGGGTTCGAACCCCGGTCGCACCAAACATGCTCGCCATTTCAGCCTTGGGGTCGTTATAATATGACGGTCAATTCCACTATTCATCGGTAAAAAGAGTAACCCAAGAGTTGGCGATGGGTGGTGATGACTAGCTGCTTTCCCTCTAGTCTTACACTGCTAAATTATGGACGGCTAGCGCAGATAGCCCTCGAGTAGCTTTGCGCGAAGTTGAAAACAAACAAACAAACCAGGGCAATTGGATCTTCTTGTGAAATGTGATGTATTTCAGGACTAATACTGAATTTTTAAAAATAAAATAGGTCGTGAAAAGTAAGACACTGTAGATAATCACGTTTACAAGTTCAGGGATATTTTTCTATGTTTATATTCAGCCTAAATTTTGACTAAGCTCCATGTCGAGTTTTGTGCGGGAATTATTTTTGATTTTCAAATAATTTATATTTTAGTATGAGCGTTGTCTTATATGAAGCAACTATTAGTCGTAAAAGCCTGAACATTCGTATCTAAATACAAATATATTCTGTGTGTTTGGATGTAGGCAAATAATTTGTACTCGTTTTTTATTTTATTTCAGTTGAGCTTGTAGTTAAATGAACGTTAGATGGCGTTTCACAACGCAGGATAAGTATGGTTTGTTTGGGAAATGAACGTTGGTGAACATTCATTATCTTAAGCGTTAAACTAACTTTGACATGTATGTCTATTATTACAATAAACTCTACTCTTCTCACAGAGAAGTTTTTTTGTTTGTTTTTGAATTTCGCGCAAAGCTACACTAGGGATATTTGCGCTAGTCGTTCCTAATTCACCAGTGTAAGACTAAGGAGAAAGCAGCTAGTCATCATCACCCACCGCTAACTCTTGAGCTACTCTTTTACCAACGAATAGTGGGATTGATAGCAACATAGTAATGCCATCACGGCTGAAAGGGGCGAGCGTGTTTGGTGTGACAGGGATTCTAACTCGCGACCTTAGGAAATAAGTATATAATCATGTAAATATATTTGCAATAGCTTTTACCCCTTTGTAATTTAAATTTACTAATTATCACACAATAATTTATACACAAAATAATATTTTAATAAAAATCTACTGATAGATTATAAAGTTTATATCACACACCTTTTCTCTTAAAGGTACCTAAAATATTATCTTTTGTTGTGTTCACATATCTCGTTTTTTTTCATATTCAAATTAAGAAACAAGGGTTTTTGTACATTACTTAATATTAAATAAAGGTCATCAGTCTTATGTCGATTTCGAGTCTCAGCTGATATAGAACAAAGTTTAGGAGTTTTTAGGAGTTAGGAGTTGTTTATAAAATTCCGTCTAAAGGTAAGAGAAACGAGAGATCCGTTATGACGAGAAAATACACTCTGTGTTATGACATCCTAATTCGTGTTCTTCCAGAATGTAAAATCTATATCTGCACTATTTTGAGTGACGTACTTTATTACTAATATTTCATATTTTGTTAGTAGTTTAGCAAACATATCTGCATTTCTTTTTCAAAGAGAAGAGGGACTGAGTCAGATGTGTATACCTTAACATCCGCGCAATATTTCATAATGTTTGAGTGTTACGTAGCGGGAAGGTTCATGCGTCTGTCGGCGTTGTCTAGGAAACGCTACAGAAACACTGCATAAGGAGCTTGCTTGAAATTACGTTGATATCGACTGTCGCCACATTTAAAAAGATATTTCTTTACTAAAAATCGACGTGTTGACACAAGTAAACCAAGATATAATGACTTAATATTGTTATCCCTTTCTGATTTTGTTTGAAAGTGTACTTAAATATAAATATAAAGCGAACGTTTTTCAAAGTGCCTTCCAACAAAATCCCCCAATTCACAGTTGCTTAGATTAATTAAATCGAAACCCTAACCCTTATTATACCAGTATGAAGCATGTTAACTGATGGATGCCCCCTTCACCATTAGTATGAGGCACGTGAATATTATGTTTAACCGACATATTTTTATTCAGCAGCTCCAGACGCACGTATTAACAACAGCTACAACAGAGGTTAGAAAGGGCGGTTATAAAGAAGACAATATTTGAAACTTCACATTTCTACGCCCTGTATCTTTGCTCATTTTGCTCTCGAAGAGTTTCTTTCTTTCTTAACTTTGCGCAAAGCTACGCGAGGGCTATCTGAGCTGGCTGTCCCTAACTTAGCAGTGTAAGACTAGAGAGAAGGCAGCTAGTCATCACCACCCATTACCAGCTCTTGGGTTACTCTTTTACGAACAAATAGTGGGATTGACCGTCACGCTATTACGTTCTCACCTTTGAAAGGGCGAGCATGTTTGGTGCGACGGAGATTCGAACCCATGACTCTAGGATTATGAGTCGATCACCTTAACCACCTGAGCATTCCGAAGAGGAATTGTCCAATGCTTGAAAGTGTTTAACCTTTAGAGCATTAGAAACCAGTTCAACTTTCTGGATTTCCCAGTAAGTTTTCGGACTTAGTAGATTTTCGCGAGTATTTGGAACACACATTGAGCATAAGACATTCGTATATTTATGACAGTATGTTCGTGTCGTGATATCTTGTTATTATGGGCTCAGAACATATTTGTATTTGTGACCGTACATTTGTATGCGTGTGTTTTTCTTATGGCAAAGTCACATTGGGCTACCTGCTGAGTACATCGATGGGACTCGAACCCCAGATTTTAGTGTTGTAAATCCGTGGATTTATCGCTGTACTAGCTGGGTACGTACATTTGTACCTTGATACATTGTTTAGTCAATACATTTTTCTATTTTATGTTATTTCAGAGAACATTGAGTTTTATAAGCGTTTTAAAGAACATTTTTATATGGCTCACAATACTAACATTTGCGCTTGAAAATGGAGATTTTTGTTTTTTTTACTTTAAACTGTTTAATTGTCTGCTCCCAACAACTGCTGAGCTGATTTTCAAAACCACTTTTCCTAGCTCACCTACTGTATCTCTCACTGTGGAATTCCCAACATAAGCTATTAGTGAATTAGAATAAGCTCATCATAGCCAATTGTTAGAGCACTCGCTTCGTCAGCTGGGAGTTGTGGGTTCGAGTCCCTGTCACACCAAACATTTTGCCCTTTCAATTAGAATTCGATTCTAATTTCTATTTCAGTCTTATAAAAGTAAAGTATTCATTCTACGCATGGTAAAATCTGAGATATGAGGTCAGTTCTTAAGCCTTTTTCTATGATTAATCATGATTAATACCGTTCACACGGTTATGAAGATTATATATACTATTACAGATTGCATTTGATACCAGTGGTACAGTGCAGTAATTTATCTGAGCTTTCTTTCATCAAAAACGCATTTCGTGGATTGAGTTTTCACATATACGGTAAATCCACTTAGAACGCATATCATTTTAAACAGATGTGTTTTAATGATAGAAAGGGATTAATACTGAATTTTAATAACAAGGATTTTTATCATTATTATTGTACTGTAAACAACACCACCACACTGAATAAGCCACACACCCTACTCATAAATTACAACAAATATGATTTCACCTTTAGTGTTTTCCTTTGTAATTTTAGACCTTAGAATATTTAATTTCGATGTTACACGTGGGCTAAATGGCACACCAATAAACAAACACCTCTGGACACCACAACTATGGCCAAAATTACTAATAACAACATGAATAAAACTGCATTTCTATTTGATGTTATTATAATTAGACCTCTTAAATATCAAATATAATCATCTCAGTTCAGGCAGGTGATTTTAAAACAAATAGTAAAATGTATAAATCTAATGTCGTCTAGATTATTAGTGTGTACTGATTCAATATCATCTAGATTATTAGTTTGTACTGATCCAGTATCGTCTAGATTATTAGTTTGTACTGATCTAGTATCGTCTAGATTATTAGTGTGTACTGATCTAGTATCGTCTAGATTATTAGTTTGTACTGATCCAGTATCGTCTAGATTATTAGTTTGTACTGATCTAGTATCATCTAGATTATTAGTTTGTACTGATCTATTATCGTCTAGATTATTAGTTTGTACTGATCCAGTATCGTCTAGATTATTAGTTTGTACTGATCCAGTATCGTCTAGATTATTAGTTTGAACTGATCCACTATCGTCTAGATTATTAGTTTGAACTGATCCAATATCATCTAGATTATTAGTGTGTACTGATCCTATATCGTCTAGATTATTAGTTTGTACTGATCCAGTATCGTCTAGATTATTAGTTTGTACTGATCCAGTATCGTCTAGATTATTAGTTTGAACTGATCCAGTATCGTCTAGATTATTAGTTTGAACTGATCCAATATCATCTAGATTATTAGTGTGTACTGATCCTATATCGTCTAGATTATTAGTTTGTACTGATCCAGTATCGTCTAGATTATTAGTTTGTACTGATCTAGTATCGTCTAGATTATTAGTTTGAACTGATCCAGTATCGTCTAGATTATTAGTTTGTACTGATCCAGTATCGTCTAGATTATTAGTTTGTACTGATCCAGTATCGTCTAGATTATTAGTTTGTACTGATCTAGTATCGTCTAGATTATTAGTTTGAACTGATCCAGTATCGTCTAGATTATTAATGTGTACTGATCCTATATCGTCTAGATTATTAGTTTGTACTGATCCAGTATCGTCTAGATTATTAGTTTGTACTGATCCAGTATCGTCTAGAATATTAATGTGTACTGATCCTATATCGTCTAGATTATTAGTTTGTACTGATCCAGTATCGTCTAGATTATTAGTTTGAACTGATCCAATATTGTCTAGATTATTAGTGTGTACTGATCCTATATCGTCTAGATTATTAATGTGTACTGATCCAGTATCGTCTAGATTATTAGTGTGTACTGATCCTATATCGTCTAGATTATAAGTTTGTACTGATCCAGTATCGTCTAGATTATTAGTTTGTACTGATCCAGTATCGTCTAGATTATTAGTTTGAACTGATCCAGTATCGTCTAGATTATTAGTTTGTACTGGTCCAGTATCGTCTAGATTATTAGTTTGTACTGATCCTGTATCGTCTAGATTATTAGTTTGTACTGATCCAGTATCGTCTAGATTATTAGTTTGTACTGATCCTATATCGTCTAGATTATTAGTTTGTACTGATCTAGTATCGTCTAGATTATTAGTTTGTACTGATCCAGTATCGTCTAGATTATTAGTTTGAACTGATCCAGTATCGTCTAGATTATTAGTTTGTACTGATCTAGTATCGTCTAGATTATTAGTTTGTACTGATCCAGTATCGTCTAGATTATTAGTTTGTACTGATCCAGTATCGTCTAGATTATTAGTTTGAACTGATCCAGTATCGTCTAGATTATTAGTTTGTACTGATCTAGTATCGTCTAGATTATTAGTTTGAACTGATCCAATATCGTCTAGATTATTAGTTTGTACTGATCCAATGTCGTCCATTTTGCGCAATAAATATTGAGATACCGTTTAGTGCATTAATTTGTACTTATCTAATGTTGTCCATTTTAAAGTTTTCGTTAGTTACTGCTTTATCAATTTTTTTCCAAATCATATTGTATTTGTTACATTATTATACTTGTTATAATATTATATAGGTTATAATTTAGTTCTTTTTTATCACTATTTACAGTTTATGTCATTACAGTTTACAGAAATATGTGTATTCGTGTAACTGTTAGGTATGTCTTTACCGTGAATATTTGAAATGACTTTTGAATACGGTCATTTCACAATAGTTTTCACTTCGCGAACACAGTATTGCAAATATAATTTCACTATCTTGCTTGTACAGCGAAATGAAACGCTTTTCGATCAATGTTACTCTTTAAAGCAGTTTACGTGTTCATTAATCTATCGAAAGTGATTGGCTGTGAGTTGGGTGGATAACCAACCTGACGCGTCAGGCAGATGTTTGTCGGCGGAAGTTAGCCGAAACTCGCCGAGTTTGTTCTAAGTAGTTTGAATGACTGCTACAGCAGCTTTCTGTTTGCAGGCTCGTTGTATGAAGATAAATCTACATTTTGTTAACGCATCGTCATTCTCATCAGCACCGCCAGGGTCATTTTGTAATTGTACTAGGAGTAAAGCCGAAGTTTATTTGTGGACATGTAATGTAAGTATGAACTTAAGTCTGTATTTCTACGTATACATTAAAAAGGAAAGTTGCTTGTGATAGGACGAAGGTCTTTCCGTCTGAATGAACGAGAATTTCTGGGAAACCTGTTGTAGAGAAAAAAAACATGAAAGAACGTAAGAATATATATATTATATGTATGTACAAGATGGCGTAGAGGCTGTTATGCATTGTTTCATTTAGAAGATAATTTAACTTGTAACGTCTTACATCTCAGGTTATTACAAGTTATAGAGCAGCTAATCCAACCCTATATGTCATTTCTTAATTCACGTCAAAGAACCGCGAACAGTTTCAGTATGAAATGTTTACTTGGTTATTAAATATCCACATATATTTTGCACTGGTTTCAACTCGCTTATATCAACTAAGTTTCTGTTAACTGTGAAGTGAAAGATGAAAAAACATGTTTACTTGGTTATTGTATAGAATTCTCTACAGACTTATATTCATTTTCGAATAAAGATCAGAGGGAAAACAGGTTCTATCAAAGACCTCTTGGAGACAAAAAGGGTCGTTCGTTTTTAATTTAGCTCAAGTATTCGAGGGCTATCTGCGCATCGTCTCCAATTTTGAAATCACTGACTATCGGAGTGGCAGCTGGTCAACACCACTAACCGTTGACCAACACATTATAACACCATCATGATTGAAAGGACGAACATGTTCACGTACATAAATTCGTATGTTCCACATTACTCATTCTGTGTGCTAAAACCAACATACAAATATATAAAGTCAGTATGTTGAACAATGTTAGATGGTTGTAAGACGTATTTTATGAATTTTATGGAATTTAACTCATATAAAGAACAAATCAGGTGAACATTTCGTAATCAATAATTCATTCGACACATTGGTTCATAAGATAAATGTTATTAGAATGCCAACGTGAGTAATACATTTAAAACACATATCTTTCAGAAAATTCAATGTTTCTTGGACAATTAAAAACAAGTCTCTGACAACTCTAATATGATTATTTTCTCTATGTTGTTCTACGAAGTGTATTTATAAGAGTTTTTTTTATTTTAAATAGGTTTACGTTGTGTTGCGAGAGTACTTACATGCCACATAGACGCCCTCTTAAGGTCATTTTATTTATTTACACTGGCCATCAGATAAAGAAACAGAAATAAATATAAATCTTTGAAGATGTCTGTTACAAT
Source organism: Carcinoscorpius rotundicauda (assembly GCA_011833715.1). Lineage (NCBI taxonomy): Eukaryota > Metazoa > Arthropoda > Merostomata > Xiphosura > Limulidae > Carcinoscorpius > Carcinoscorpius rotundicauda. The sequence continues at coordinate 179,607,940 of CM022391.1, read as the reverse complement.
GAGCGAAGAAATAATGTAAATATTCAGAATATCATAAAAAAATTACCCTTCGGGCAGGAACATCAGCGCCATGATGGTTAGGCTTAATGCGAGTATAATAAAAATAAATTATGAAAAAGTAAAAACTTTCTTTGTTTAGGTTTTGTGCTTGAAATAATAAACTAATCGTACTGATCCGGGTCGTGCATTGATAAGTAGTGTATGCGCGCCAAGTACTGTGGTTAGTAAGAATTATTTTCCTTTTATTTGGATATCGTGTCGCCCTTTAGTTAGTAGCAGAATGCGCACCGTATGAATTAGTCGATGCTATCAAGTTGAGCAATGTCTATCTTCCTCACTATCTCTATTATAGTCCTAACACATTTCAGAAACGTCTATGTTTAACTCAGATGGTGGATTGTGAACGAAGGCGGAACCTGAACCCTGCACGTTTGTTTCTCCAGGGTATTATTTCGTGGCAAATAAGCTTCAACAACCGTCTATTTTGATTCTCCAGAAGAAAAAAAAATCAGGATTTGTTTTCAACAGAACGATTTGTTATCATTTTTCTGTCCACGCGAAACTCTGACGTCTCGTGCACCTTATCGCCCACCCAACACCCATTTTTTTCCCTCTCAAAATACTTGCTTTTGTTTGGGTCATTGATATAATGATAAAGTTTGGTACAAAGAGTAACGGGAGTAGTCGAGATAAATTCAATGTCACACCTTAATTGAGTTCTAAACACATCATGTGTTATAGTCGTTGATCTAAATAAAAGAACCAGCCAAAGAAAAAAACGGTATATATAATTCATAACGCCTAATTCTGTGCTACGTATTTGTGCACCCTCCCCCCGGCTAATACAACGGTAATTCTACGGATTTATAACGCTAAAATCAGGGGTTCTATTCCCCTCGGTGGGCTTAGCTGATGGCTCGATGTGGCTTTGATATTAAAAAAACATACACACACCTACGTATTTGAAACATCATAATAAACAACACAGAATTTTTAACCATTAATGTTATACTATATCTTTAAGGAAATAAATAGTAGTTACGGATATCCAAACACATTAGTATGTAATATTAATTTCACTGTTTAGGGATTTGGGGCTTATTCTTTAAAATGAACGCTTATGAATTACTAAGTCCACGCAGTAAAATCATATTATTATTTAAGGATAAGAAAGCATGATAAGTAAGTTCTAAAACCGTGAGTTTACACTGGAGTGAAATACGGGTTGTTGTTTTTTCACTGAAACCTGGTAACATTATGTACTCACGCTCATTGCTAGATTCTTCTAGATTGAAAATATTTTCCCACTCAAAAAGTCTTTGAAAAATTAAAAATGGTAACGACCTGTTCCCAGAACGTATTTAAGACTAATTAGTCTGTAATTACTGGGGCGATTTTTATCACCTCCTTTGAAATTAGTAGTTACACTAGTTAGCTTTCAGTCCTCTGGTACCTCACCATTATTCAAGGACTGACAAAAAAAATGGTAGTTAGTGGCACACATATCCAACTGTTAACCTCCTCAAAAACCCTCGAAGAAATAATATCTGAACTAGTTCAAGAAGGAATGTCTTTTAAATTCAACGATGGGGATTATTTATCATTTATTTTCCATATTCTAGAGCTTCATTTCCCATCTTTAAAGTTCAAAATATACAGTTTGTTTTCTGGCTTAGAATTATCAACTAAATTTACATTTATAAATATTTCGTTTGTTTTGAATTTCGCACAAAGCTACAGGAGGGCTATCTGTGCTAGCCGTCCCTAATTTAGCAGTGTAAGACTAGAGGGAAGGCAACTAGTCGTCACCATCCACCGCCAACTCTTGGGCTGCGCTTTTACCAACTAATAGTGGGATTGACCGTAACGTTATAACGCCCTCAATAGAACAAAACACGTTAAAGACTACTTTCTGATTTCACAATGTACTCCGATTAGGTTTGACTTTAGAACAATAACTTTCAAATTACCTTAATTCAGAAATGTGGAGACATCTAAGAGCAGTTAAATCGTATGTTTATTTATATATAGACTGAAGATCAACTTATATAAGGACATTTACAAACGTCAGAATACAAAAGCTATTTAGACGGCTTTGTGCCGGTCAACTGATACAGAATCTTCTATACAAAACTTTTATTGTGTTGATTTATTCTTTTGTAATATTTATTTGTTTTTGAACTTCAGGCAAAGCTACACGAGAGCAATCTGCGCTAGTCGTCCCTAATGTTGCAGTATAAGACTAGAGGAAAGGCAGTTAGTCATTACTACCCACCGCCAAATCTTGGGCTTCTCTTTTATTAACGGATATTACAACGCCTCCACGGCTTAAAATGCGAGCATATTTGCTGTGATGGGGATTCGAACCCGCAACCCTCAGATTACGAGTTGAGCGTACTAACCACGTGGCCGTTCTTTTGAAAAATATTATTTCAATATACAATAATGTTTCGAGTGTAATATACAGTTTTTCAAATAATGTAAATGTTATCTTTTTCTGACAATGTTTTACTTTGTCTATTTTATTCTGTTGAAGTCTAATGTAGGCAGAAAATTATTATTAATTTGTTTTATCTGATAACAACTATTATAATTTACCATGAATGTTTTAAATCACTTTTCGCTTTAAGCAACCCTATTCTTTATTTTAATAATGTAAAATAATGTTTTGAAACCTTGTCGTTTTCTGTTACAAAAATGCTTTGTCGAATTCCATCTTTGGTTTGAATTTCGCTCATAGTTACACGAGGACTATCTGCGTTATCCGTCTGTTTCGCGCGAAGCTACACTAGAGCTATCTGAGCTAGTCGTCCATAATTTATTACTGAGAGACTAGAGGGAAGGCGGCTAGTCAACACTACCTTCCATCAACTCTTTGGCTACTCTTTTACCAACTAATAGTGGGACGGTCCGTCACGTTATAACGGTCAAACGACTGAAAGGACGAACATTTTTGGTGAAGAAGGTTTGAATCAGTGACCCTAAAACTACGAGTAGAGTGCTCTAACCACCTGGTCATTCCACATCTCGTTCCATCTTTCAAAACGAAGTCATTTTAGAAATAACTTACAACTTACAAACGGTAAACTGTCAGTTATTACCAGTTACTAGATAGAAGCCACTAAAAATATACGACAGAAACCATATTTCCTTTAGAAATGGTTAGGCGAGCAGTACTTTTAGAAATTTATTTCATGAAATATTATGTATGTCTGCGGACTCACACCACTAGAATCCGGGTTTCGATATCCGTGGTGAGCAGAGCACAGATAGCCAGTTGTGCAGCTTTGTGCTTAACTTCAAACAAACATATACTTTTAGAAATGAGATTGCATGCACATGTTTGTATATCTTCTAGCTGTGAATACAAAAAAATTATGGTTCGCATCCCGTTGCCGCGAAAAACTCATCTGCACCTTGGGGACAGTGGATGAGCTACAGAAGTGAGGGGACCTTCATGTTGGCCAAACCATGCATTTGTATATTCATGTTATATTTTATTTTTTTAACAAATATCTTTTTCATATATAAAGCTAGTTTCCTCCCCCATTTATTCAATGACGTTTCTCAGTCCATTGGTAAGCAGGAATACTGTTGTTAAAAAGGTTTATTCTTTCTGCTGGTGGGCGCCCATCCTACACAAGTTAACAACACACCCATCCGCTCTTCTCTATTGTCCGTCAAGTTTTCCCGCTTCCCATGTTGTTCATCTTCCGGCAGGAACTTGCAGAATTAATTAGATATAACCAGCACGAACATTGTAACAGAAACCGGGGGCGATTTTTCTGATAAAATTTAAATTTTCGAATTGTTGATGAAACTACTTCGCATTTTTACGACTCAAATGTTGTTGGTTTTTGCTCAAACCAGTTTCGTTTGAGCCCTTAAACGAATGAAAACAATGAACTTGTCTGAACACGCTGTGCATCTCAGTCTCAGTACTGAGCAGGTTAATCGGGCCCTAAAACTGTTACGTTATTATTTTTAAAATAGCTGTTTGTTTCCCTCAAGAGTTCATTATGGTACATTAACGTGAGAGATATAAGATATAATTTTGATTCGATGGATGTTTATGTGATTATTTTCAGACACCAACGTCATCTGTAAGGTGCTAAATTTCATGTTATATTACTGGGTAGAAATGTAAAGTACATAGACTGTTCTCATGATCACTGACACACAACCAGGTAGAAATGTAAAGTACATAGACTGTTCTCATGATCACTGACACACAACCAGGTAGAAATGTAAAGTACATAGACTGTTCTCATGATCACTGACACACAACCAGGTAGAAATGTAAAGTACATAGACTGTTCTCATGATCACTGACACACAACCAGGTAGGAAGTGAGAACCATAAAAAATTAGGTTTTGTGTTGAAAAGTGTAAAAGTGTAATGCAGTATAACATTACACGTGTAGAAAAAGTATATGTCTGTTTACATGGTAGTAACGTTACAATGAAAACTTGTTTGTTATGTAAGTGAAGAAAAAGCAATACTGTTTGTATTTACATAAAAGTTGCTATGTGTGTGTAAAACTACATCAGTTAAGTATCACATAACTTTTTTGTTATTACAAGTTACAGAATTTATAATAAGTAAGTTTATTTTTCAGCGCAGGTAAGTCGTTTCGATCACTGGTACGATCATTCCCAAGTACACAAGTTTTAGCAGTAAAGGAGGTTTTCTTAGTGTCTAAATCAACATTCAAAAACTTTCTTGACTGAAATAAGAAAACCTCCTTTGCCGGTGCGATTTGTGTATTTGATAATGATCGAAACGTCTCACACCTTCTAAAAATAATCTTACTTACTCTAAAAGCTGTAAGTTGTAATAAAACGTTTTTAACTAGCAAGCAAACTGAAATGAAAACTGTATAACATTGTTGGTACTTATATATAGAATGCTATGTATGTAGAGAACTACACGAATTAGGCGTTATGTATAATTATATAAATCTGCGTTTCGAATTCATACATATTTCGGGATGAATGCAAATCCACCCGTTTATGGCAGATGTGTGAATTTTATACAAGCTATTGGATTTGAATAGACAAGCTGCACTAGAGTACAGCAATTGAAAGAGCTTAAACACTTACAATCCTATGACTGTAATTATGATGCGTCACACCATTGTCCAGTCGAGGTTTATTTTGAGAATTTCTCCTTAGTATGGTCCTCACGTCAGAAACTTTTCTCATTTCTATAGTGCATAACATTATATTTTTCTTTTGCTGTAACCTTTCATCTGAACAGTTCTTACTTTAAGTGGGCACTTCTGATTATAGTGATTAACTTAAAATAAAACGATACAAAATCATGAAAACATTCCCATCTAATACCGTCTGCATACGTCTGATTTCTTTATTTTCTCTGATAGTAGGATCGTAGTCTCTGATTTGAAACAAAAGAAAAGGTCCTTCGTCAACTGTGATTCATTAAGTAAAATTATATATTATGTTTGAAATCTCTGTTCGTTCTAGACGTTTTCTGTAACAATTACGAAGAACTTGCAACGTGATATTACTATTTGTAGTAATAAATATGTATAATATTATCACGTGTGAGGTTTAAAGTTTGTTATATCTGAAAAGGTGTGGTAAAGCTTCATATATTGTGTTTATGTTTCCTAGGAGTGTGTTCAGAGAAATGTGTTTTTTTTTGTCACGTCAGTTTTTTTTTAATGAAATTAGCATAAAGTAGTTTCTTAATCTGATAACTTGTGAATTGGAGAGCTTCCTGGGTGTAGTTTGAAACACGTTTACCTCACGATGAATGTCAGAAGAGGAGGTTTTGTTGCAGATGGAAAACTTTTGTTTGACCTCTTCCATCCCAGCAACTTAAAAATAGTTTATGTTAGTTAGGTATATAAAGTGTATATATATACATATACATATAAATTATTTAGATAATACACGTGTAGCTAATTTGCTACTTGGGCTAATCCTCTAAATTAAAAGTAATATGCTACAAATTTCAGTCTTTAAAGGGCGGCTTAAACATATTTGAGTCAATGTAGTGTAAGTAGACTGGTGGTTTGTACAGACTTTTTCCAGTAGGTATGAAACGGAGATTTATATTTACTCAATGTGTGATTAAAATTATAATCGTTCAGTTAGGAAATATTGGCTTGTGGGATATTGCACTAGAAGTTCCCTTTTCACTGAACATTATGGTATATAGTTGTTGTTAATTTTGTCTTTTTGTAGGGTTCACTTTGTTCTTAACTTATCCAGCGATTAGCAACAGCCGTATGTTAAACATAGAAGTGGTCACGCTGAACGTAGGCTCTAAGATATGTGAAACGACGTTGCATATAAATATTTTATATTTAACAATTTATTTTGGTTTGTTGGTTTTGCTTCCTTGTCAATGATCGATTTATTTTCTACTTAACTTATCTTACAATCTGTTACGTGCTGGAGTCACTTGATACTCACGGGATATCACGTTATTTGAAAAAAAAAATTGAATAATTAAATTATGTTTCATGATGAACGTTCTGATTTCTTATAACTCAGTTGGTACTTGTTTACCCATTCACTGACTTTCATTCTGTGAAGATTGTGACTCACGATCATTGAAATACACATTTTGAAACAACGTAGAACTTATGGTGGAGAGGTAGACGTTGTGGTTGACCACGTGGAACTTATGGTGGAGAGGTAGACATTGTGGTTGACTACGTGGAACTTATGGTGGAGAGGTAGACATTGTGGTTGACCACGTAGAACTTATGGTGGAGAGGTAGACATTGTGGTTGACCACGTGGAACTTATGGTGGAGAGGTAGACATTGTGGTTCACCACGTAGAACTTATGGTGGAGAGGTAGACATTGTGGTTCACCACGTAGAACTTATGGTGGAGAGGTAGACATTGTGGTTGACCACGTAGAATTACGATGGAGAGGTAGACGTTGTGGTTGACCACGTATAGTTTACGGTGTGGAAGTAGACGTTGTGGTTGACCACGTAGAAGTTACGGTGGAGAAGTAGAAGTTGTAGTTGACCACGTAAAGCTTATGGTGAAGAAGTAAAAACTGTGGTTGATCACGTAGAGTTTACGGTGGAGCTGTGGTTGAGAATAGGAAAAGGAAAGAATCTCTCTCTTGGATCAAAAACTTTGGGCAGCCATGAAGAAAGGTGTATTTACATTTTTGGTCAATAATCTTTAGAACTAAGAAGTTGACAAACAGAATATCTCTTCAGCAACTCGCCCATTCTTCATTCCTTTTAGCATGCAGGGTCATGGGATGGTAAAGATAAATCTTGGTAATGAGAAAAAGCCCCTGAAGGACCATGGTAGTGAGTCATAGTCCTAGATAAGTCAGGGTATTGAGTGCAAGTCCTAGATGGGTCATAGTAATGAGTAAAAATCCTGACACTATGTGGGCTTATTTTCAATTTATCTCAGATATCATCGAAAGGAACATTGTTCAGAGCCATTTAATGTGTTTTTATTGGCTACAGTATGTTTTCAGAGAGGAATATAACACGTTTTCTGTATACTAATTTCAAGCTAGTCAAAGAGGATGAAATTTACAAGACTCAAAAAAACAAACTACTGGTATTTTTATTTTGTAACAATTTCTTCCACTGCTAATTTTACTTTAATAAACTGTATCGATTACAATGTTTGATAAACGTATATGCATGCATATATTTGAAATACGTTTGTTTTAAGACAAAAGCTATACAATGGTCTGTCTATGCTCTGTTAAATACTCAATACCCGAATTTTAGCGTTATAATTTCAATAACTTACTACTGCTCCACCTGGTAGTGGGCTTTACTATTTATATTTTGTTTCTATGTATATATATATATATTACATTACTGCCAACGACAATAGTACTCAATTGATAAAAGAGTGCATTTTAATCCTTATCGGTGAGAATGTAAGAACAGTCTTAATTTTGCTATGTTCCTTTACAGGGTTGCTATTTCAGTCCTGGTCTATGTGAGTGGCTTGTTACGATCATAATTCAGTATTGGTTTATTGGACTCTTTTACATTTATTGAGTAGGTGCTCATAAGAGTTGCACATGTGTATACAAACGAAAATGAAACATGCATGGTTGGTGAAGATCACACGAAAGAGTTTTAACGTCACCAGGTGGGACAACCATCGCCTTGTGAAAATCCTGTGGATTCTTGGAAATGTTAGAAGCATTTCCAATTGGCTTTGATGTTTTATTAGTACTTCCAGCATCAGAGGTCAAAGTGCAATTTAATGACAATATATGGATGTAAAACTGCTTTATCCGCCAGTATTAATGTAACATGATAAATATGTGTCGATGCTGTTGTGTACAATATGCCTAGGTTTAGGTTGGTTGACATTAAGCACAAAGCTGTACAATGGACTATCTATGCTTTACACACCACAGGTATCGAAACCTGGATTCAAGCGTTGTAAGTCTTTAGAGACGTCGTTGTATCGCCGAGGGGCATCCGGTACCCACCTGAAAAAAAAATCAAAACTAAATAAGAAAATTGTTATAATCTAATAATGTTTACTGATAGAATGGTCCTCACTTATTTACTGAATTTCATAAGGACGATGTTTTAAAATGTTCTTCCAAGTGCTTACGCATGTGTTAGGTTTATACCTTCTAAGAAGCTTTTCATGTTTTGATTCTCTATCGGTAATTTTATGACTACAAATACCTAATTTGTAATGTGACAAAGATGATATGTAGCTCCATACAGCACTCAGCTTTGAAAACATCAGTACAATCATGTTGAATAAATTTTACATAGGTATTGTAGGTGTTACATAGGTATTGTAGGTGTTTTCTTATAGCAAAGCCACATAAGGCGATCTGCTGAATCCACCGAGTGAAATTGAACCGGTCATTTTAACGTTGTAAATCCATTGATTTAACCGCCACACCAGCGGGAATATTTTTTTTATATATATAAGTTAGTATTTTTATTTTGATATAAGAGTAACCCAGATGAATCTAGCAATAATTTGCCGTTTCTTTTACACAAGAGCCGGTCAGAGTTTCTATAACGTGAACAAAGGCTTCAAATACAAAGTGTTGGGCGCTGTGAAAGAAACAAACACTTTTTACGACCTTTTCTTCGCCTTTTTTTAACGCCCAATAATATTTATGAGCTACAAAAACAAGTTACCCCTTCTCTCAATGGCAAGTCTGAGGGCTCACACCATTAAAAACCAAGCTTCGATACTCATGGCGGTCACAACACAAATGACGCATCTTTGACATGACATCAGGTAAGGATGTTTTAATTTAACAACTAAAGCAAGCTAAGCTGCGAGAGCAAGCTATTAGAATGACGTAAATCCCTTTTTATCTACCAGATAAAGACGAAAATACGTTCGTCTCTAACGGCTACATCCCGGCTGCCTAGTGAGAGGCCACATATCGTATCGATACGAAATGACGGCGCTTTCTGGTGCAACAAACAAGGTTGTGTTTTTAAAGTTCTCCCGGCCATCTTATATATATATTTAGAATCATGATGTCTGTCCGAGAGTTAGCCTCTCTGTCATTTGCGACGGCCACTTCTCGCGCTGCATTTGAAAAGCTGCGCACGCAAGCAAAGCCTCCACACTCATTTTTGGAATGACGGGAGAACAGACGTGATTAACGTTGATACAAAAGTTTATTACGTAAGCAGAATATTCTACACTAAACTAATATGATTTAAACACACTATTGTTCACATTTAAAATTGCGACGTAACTTAAACAATAAAATTGTAGATGTATTGTATATTATTGTTGAGTTGCTCTTAGCATGACTGAAATACTCAATAATATAAATATCTGACGGTTTTGTCTCTTATGAAATGAAGAATACAACTCAAAAAGTCCTTTTTAAAGTCCATCAAATAATTTAAATTAGAAGGTTAACTTAAAACTTTCCCATCACTGGGGACGGGTACTTTTGCTTGTACATACAAAAAACGAACGATGCGCTTCTATGGACGTATAATTAGATTTGAAAGTAGGTTGGTAAATATTGTGATGAGTAATTAAACCTAATCGAGTTATCGCGCGCTCCACACTTGCCAGTGCTCGCGCCCAAAAATCGTTGTCATGAACTAAAATTTCCCATTACGCAACATCACCAAATTTTCTCCAATCAAAACCTTCAGCAATAACCCTATGTTTAACCCGCAGCACATTTTAACTTTGAAAACCCATAGGCTCAAGCGCGATTCATCGACTCAGCTGTATAACAAAACTGAAACCAAAGAGAAAGAAAAACATCGAAAGCTCTGAAATTCGTAAAAACAAATTCACTGCGTTTACCAGCACAATTAATAAGACGCAGGGTCACACAGTTGACCAAACATGAATATGTCTTTGGAAACCAATTTTCCACTTCTTTCAATCGATAATGATTTATCAAGAAGAACATTTCAACGTAACCTAAAAATACAGTAAAATTAAAAAGTAAAACTGTTGGTAAAGCAGCACTTGATAGAAATAACTAAATACACATAAAAATGATGTTTTGAAATACTAAAAATAGGCTAACCATTCTCGATACATATATTTTTACTGGAATTAATTTGCAAAAAAATGTTCATAAAAGATTCATTTCGATATAATTTTCAGAACAAAAACTAATTATTTGTGAGTAACATTTTGTAATTTTTAGCTTGAAACGTCAGTTATAAAAGCTAGATGGATAGAGAATAATGTTAATTATTGAGTGTGGTAAAAAATATACACTCGACTATATCATTCCCAAAATGATTGTTTGTCCAATTGTTGATACAGACTTAAACACGTTGTTTTTTTAAGATCTGTAACTCTGAACAAACCACGTGGTATCAGGCAGTTAACTCACTTTCGGTGGTTAGAGCACAGTTAGCTTTCAGTGAATCTTGTTCTTGGTTCTCTGCTTTGTGCACACTGCATAGTGTGCACGTTAAAGGATCATATCTTGCAATAATAGATAAAGCAGTGTACAGATCAAACGACCAAACTTTAAAGACGTATTGCTGAAAAACAATAGGAGAATATTTTAGAACCAGCAGTATATAAAGAACCCACTTGTAACATTATCAGGAAAAACAAGACCAATTTTACATATACTTTTAGACGTTTAGGCAATTAGGCAGTTGTACAAAGGATGTGTTATGGTAACAGAACTGTAATAGTACAATCAGTTGCACAAAGGATGTGTTATGGTAACAGAACTGTTATAGTACAATTATTGGAGTTATGGGGTTGATATACCAACAGGTAAAAGAAGATGCAATATTTGCTTTATGATTTTTCATGTAATATTTCGAAGTGATAGATTTATCTGTTTTCTTGTAATAATTGCTGCATGTATTTAGTGTGGTATAGTAGCCCTTTGTAGGGCATATGACACGCCACTCGTGGCTGTTGATGATAACTAGAAACTGTAACACATTAATAGGCTTAAAATGATACACAACCTTTACTTTTTGAGTACTTTGTGTGCAATTTGTGACCCATGTTGATAAATGTTTACCAATATAATCTTTCTGAGTGGCATTTGTAACCCATCAATACTTTTTACTACGCCCCCTTGTGATGCCACACCCGGAAGCTTCATACAAATTTTCCTTGGATGCAGTAAGATAACTGATATAACACAACGTGAAACCTTTGTAAGGATTTGCTTTGTTTTGAATTTCGCGTTAGCCGTCCCTAATTTAGCAGTGTAAGACTAGAGAGAAGGCAGCTTGTCTTTGTCATCCATCGCCAATTCTTGGGCTACTCTTTTACTAACGAATAGTTGGATTGATCGCTACATAATAACGCCTCCACGGCTGAAAGGGCGAGCATGTTTGGTGTAACAGGGATTTGAACCCGTGACCCTCAGATTACAAATCGAGTGCCTTAACAACCTGACCATGCCAGGGCCCCTTTGCAAGGACTGTGATAATGAGGGTGATATGTGTATAGTTGTTTTTTTTTAACTTTTACTTTTTGTTTATTGGTCGTAGTGAGTTTATCATGATTTTAAGTGGCAGTACTAACCGGTTCAGGTTAATTGTTTTGTAATAGTGATAAAAGTATGTAAGATGGATGTAGTTTTTCACTAGTAATATATTTTAATTGGGCTGCCACAGTCTTAATCACGCCAGTGTGGGCGGGGCATGGGATTGTTCCATATATTCTATATGGCTAACGTTAAACGTTGACAAGTGTTTGAGACAAAAACATCGACGCCATAAAAAGAGTAGTGTACTCACCACATCTACTATGATGTTTATGCAACGTCCCACTAGATGGCTTTTTTCCAAAATTGACGTGACCTTACGGTTTGTAATGTTTAACCTTACCTTACTTGTTAAACTTCTGACCAATCAAAGATATTCTTACTTTAGCTCCTAACGTGGAATTTGCAACAAAAATCACAATGTTTGACTATTCCCATTTATTTCAACATATATACAACTTTATTACAGTGGCAAGTTGTGTTCATTTGATCACCAGTATGGCAAACACTGTTCATTTGATCATCTCTTCTTTGTCTTAGGTTCTATAGGAAACGACAATATAGAATGACGAAACTACTCTTAGACCCTATATTACTACCAACAGATCCATATAAAAACTTGAGTAAATCTATAGGTCTTGTGGTGTTAACCTCTGTGACATAATTAGCCAATAACAGATTTACCATAAGATAATTGCACATACAAAAGCACCGATGATATTGGCACAGCTGTTTTGTTTGTATGTTTTGTGTTTTGAATTTTGCACAAAGCTACTCGAGGGCTATCTGTGCTAGTCGACCCTAATTTAGCAGTGTAACACTAGAGGGAAGGCAACTAGTCATTATGACTCACTACCAACTTTTGGGCTACTCTTTTACCAACGAATAGTGGAATTGACCGTAATATTATAATGTCCCCACGGCTGAAAGGGCAAGCATGTTTGGAGCGACGGGGATTTGAATCCGCGACTCTCCTGGCCATGCCAGGCCTCGCGATATAAATTATGAAAGAAAGCATTTTAATAATAAATTAGTTTTTCAAATTTCACTTCATGTTTATATAATAATTAATTCTTTGGAAAAATCCGATAGAAATTATAGTACCGTATCTATAAAAACCTGTTTGTACTCAAAAATAAAATATATTCTTTTAATTTTTAGAGTGTACTTATCTTCAAGCTTGAGGGCCTGGCATGTCCAGATAAAAAGAGGGCGCTCGAATAGTAATCAGAGGGTTGCGGGTTCGCATCCCCGTCGCACCAAACATGGTCACCTTTTCAACCGTGGGGGCATTATAATGTGACGGCCAATCCCACTATTCGTTGGTAAAAGAATAGCCCAAGAGTTGGCGGTGGGTGGTGACCACTAGCTGCCTTCCCTCTAGTCTTACACTGCTAAATTAGTGACGGCTAGCACAGATAGCCCTCGAGTAGCTTTGTGCGAAATTCAAAAACAAACAAAACAATCTTTCAGTGATAAAGAAGCATAAATTATCCGAAGTTTCTTTAAGTTGGTTACAGATATAGCTAGCATCAGGGAGAATTGTTAAATAAACAACAAACAAACCAAACCAGTGGCACTTACTCTATAGTTATATTAACATTTACGTAAACATGCTGTGATGTGAAATAACACGTAGCTAAACGTTTTGGTTGCTTTTCAAATCTTTATCTGTGATAGCTTTAGAAGCTCTGATTGATGGCTTTAGAAACAGTGAATATGAAAATGTGTTTACTATCTTGGTCACGACAAGACTGTGAATGAGGATCTGGCTTCTCTGAGAAAGTTAAGTCCTGAAACAGCTCAGTGTGTATGTACCTCATTAGAAAAACTTTCACCTTAACGTTAGTTTAAACAGACAAGATTGCAAAGATGCGATAATGTATTCTTATCAGCACTCTTGATACTTGGAACCTGACTGGACCTTCAAGTACAGCAGAAAATAACAGATGCACCTTTTCTTCTTAACACTGCACCGAACTATTGACTTTCGTCATAAACCAATCAGATTCTACGAAAAGCGTTGACGAACAGACTGCTCAATACGGGACATTCTCCAATGCAGGTTCGAAAATCCTTTTATGGGTGAAGTAAAGTTGTCATCAATTATTTTACTTTGTAATGAAAAATGAAAATATTTGTCACTGTTTCACTTAACAGATTTTTTTTTTAGCTATCTTGAACACCATTAAATTATTTATTGAAATTATTGCAAGTTTCTTATTTTGTTTCTTTGTTTTATGAATTTTTCGCGCAACGCTACAAGAGGGTTATTTGAGCTATCTGTCCTTGATATAGCAGTGTGAGACTTTAAGAAAGACAGCTAGTCATTACCACCCACCGCCAATTCTTTGGCTACTCTTTTACAAACGAATAGTGGGATTAACCGTCACATAATAACGCTTGAAAAGAAGAGCATTTTTGGTGAGAAGGGGATTCGAATCCTCAATCCTGAGATTACGAGTCGAGCACCCTAACTACCGGGCCAATTTCTTATCTCAAATAAAAGCAGCATGCAACCACGATTTAACGTTTTATTTAGTGCATATTAATATGATTTTTGTTCTTCAAGAACATTAGAATAAATCATTGGTATCAAAGACATAATAATATAATATAATATATAAGATTCATTTTTATTATATATATGTGTGCGAGTATTGGGACCGCTATACATCTTTTAGTCCCCATAATATAACGCCACAACATTCCAAATCCTCAATTTTATGTGAAATAGGACCTGGAGTGGCTTAGCAGCTAATCTTCTAGATTGTGAATCCAAGGGATCGTGGTTCGCGGTCCATTGCCACTAAATAACTTTCCGCACTTTTGGATTGTGGGTGCATTATACGAGTGACGGTTCACTGCCACTATTTGGTTGGTTCTTCAGATGGCGGTGGGTGATGCTCAGTAACTCTGTTCTCTCTAACCTATCACTTCAAGACTAAGAACAGCTATGCGCAGAGAATGGCTGAAACATACGAACCACACATCATTTCAAATCTCCTTGTCCACAAATGATGACTGTATCAGTACTTCAAGTCTTCTTGTCCTCAAGGTAAGACTGGGCATTTCAAGTCCTCTTGTGTCCTACTACAATATTCTAAGTGAATGAAACATATCTTACTGTGGATGCTAGAGTTAGGAGTCTCGTTAGCTTGGAGTCAAATAGGTAAGCAAATCGAAAATTTAACCTGTTGTGAAATATATGCTCTCTTGTTTTCTTGAACGGTTGATGTCGTTGAGAAGGTAATATTATTCTAACTCGAAGCGTTCCCGCTCAGTGTGTTACATAGCAACGAGCAGTTAGTGTAAGTAATAATTAAAAAAAATTATAAGATAAGCTTGGTCCATTGCTTTTGGACTGATGACGACATCATGCGAATAGTTCTTCCGGAAGTAAGATAAATTATTAGTGCATTCTTCAACGACAAGACAAAGGATAAGGGTGTGTTTTAAGCAACGTGGCTTCATATATTATCGCGTCTCGCTCAACTACGGTAGAATAGATACGTTCCATCTATGAAGTTTCGCACTGTGAGTACGGCGTATAGCTATTTTCTCAGAGCGTTTACGTTACACATGAGATACAGGCCAATTCAAAACATGTTCGTCAGGTGGGAAGCCTAATCCGTAGAAGAAATCGTTCCGTATCAGGTGCATGTCACGTCATTGCGATTTCTCGTGCTCTGGTGTATTTTCCCACTGAATGGTGTACCAGGTGCATGCTGGGACTTAATCGTTGGGTGAGTACTTTGAATAGCAGCGGGGTGTTCGGCAAGTTGTTATATATTTTATCTGAAAGCAAGCGTACGACCGTTTCTATTTCTCTGTCCTGTCTACCGGGAAAAATGAGAATTTGAAAATGGTTCAAGCAGTGACTAAGGGATAGTTATGGTTCATGTCACAAGGTACAATTAAAGGATTATGTTTATAACTTCATGACAAAAACACCTTCCTTTTCCAAATATGTTTTAATAACATACGGAAAGCTTGACTTGGGATATGAACAGCGATAACATTTATACGCGTGTCGAGAACATTTTTTAAACAACTCTACGAAGACGAATTTATTGTGAATAGGTGAAATAATAGCTGTTTTTGTTTCTTATTTTTGGATCAGAAGACAACAGATCTTCTGTTAATTTCCATAGGAGACTGGTCATTCCAGATATTGGTAAATGTATATTTTATTTTCATCTCCTCTGTAGTGTGATAAGTCATATTAGAATATGTTTGTTTGTTTGTTCTTTTTTTTTAATTTCGCGCCAAGCAACACGAGAGCTATCTGCGCTAGCCGTTCCTAATTTAGCAGTGTCCGACTAGAGGGTCGGGGGTGCGAATCCATGTCACACCAAACATGCTTTCCGTTTAAGACGTGGAGGCGTTATCATTGAACGGTCTATCCCACTATTCGTTGGTAAAAGAGTAGCCCACGAGTTATTGGTGGGTGGTGATGACCAGCTACCTTCTCTCTAGTCTTACACTGCTAAATTAGGGACGGCTAGCGCAACTAGCTTTAGAGTAGCTTCATGCGAAATTCAAAACAAAACCCTCTGGTCTTACGCTGCTAAATAAGGATGGCTGCTAGCGAAGATAACCCTAGTGTAGCTTTGCGCGAAATATAAATAAAATCCTCAAAAACAGTTATTTAACTAGGCAGTTATAGACGAAATCTGAAGTTGTCTTATATGCCACACTGTCACTTGGAGTAACTCTTCCTTGTGGCTAAGTAGAAAGATTTATAACCCTTTGAACCAGGTTTCAATACCCATGACTGGCACACCACAGGCAGCTCATTTTGTAGCTTTGTGATTAAAAACCAACAATAATCCAAACAATAAAAAATTTAGGATTTCTCATCGTTAAATTACTCATAATTTACTCGCTATTTCTAATTTATAATAAATTTATGAATGATCCCTTTACGATGTGGCAGAAGGTGTACAGTTGATTTATGTGCATGTTTCTCTGAATATTATATTATATAAAAAAAATTAATAAAACTCAAGAATTTTTTAAGTCTTTTGCTATAATCTTTACCGAACATTTTCTAATCCCGAGTTCTCGTGTGGGATGACAGCGGGCTATTAGTTGGAGTGCCAGAACTGTGATTCCTAGTGCGCATTGTTTCGTGTTCGTTGTTGCCAAAACACAGTTCTCATTTTAGTCTGAGTGCGCTGAGGAACAAACCCTCAAATCCCGTTACATGATTTATTTTTAAACTTCGCGCAAAGTTACAAGAGAGCCATTTGTTTTTAATTTAGTAATAAAAGACAAGATGGATGGCAGCTAGTCATCACCACTCACCGCCAACTCTTGGACTACTCTTTTACCAACGAATAGTAGGATTGACCATAACATTATAACACCCTCACGGCTGAAAGGGCGAACATGTTTGGTGTGACGGGAATTTGAACCTGCGACCCTAAAATTACGAGTCAAGTGCCCATTATACGATCAGACAAAGGTGGTCAAAGAGTTGATGGTGGGTGCTGTTGTTTAACCATTTTTGACGCAGTCTTACGGTTTTAAAGTTGTGGACGGTTACACGCAGGTAGTTGTTCATAAATTTCTGAAACAAACTATTAATATTTGTATATTTTAGTGTTTGATTACCAAGCTTATAAAATGTAAATTTATATATCTCTTCCAATAGGGTTGTAAAATTTATATCGACCCACACATAAAAAACGAGTTTTTATTTAATTGGACCCAGCATGGTCTGGTGGTTAAAACACTCGACTCGTAATTTGCGGGTCACAGGTTCGAATCCTCCTCACACCAAACAAACATGCTCGTTCTTTCAGCCGTGGAGACGTTATAATGAGACGGTCAGTTCCACTATTCGTTGGTAAAAGACGAGCCCAAGAGTGAGAGATGGGTGGTAATGTTTATTTGTTTTGGAATTTCGCACAAAGCTACTCGAGGGCTATCTGTGCTAGCCGACCCTAATTTAGCAGTGTAAGACTAGAGGGAAGGCAGCTAGTCATCACCACCCACCGCTAACTCTTGGACTACTCTTTTATCAACGAATAGTGGGATTGACCGTCACATTAGAACGCCCTCACGGCTGAAAGGGCGAGCATGTTTGATGCGACCGGGATGCAAACCCATGACCATCAGATTACAAGTCGCACGCCTTAACACGCTTGGCCATGCCGGGCCCAGGGCGGTAATGACTAGCTGACTTCCCTCTGGTCGGTCTTACAGTGCTAAATTAGGGACGGCTAGCGCAGATATCCCTCGTGTAGCGTGGCGGGAATTTCGAAAACAAACACAAAACAAAAAAAACTTATTTAAGTTGGCAAAACAATAACAAAAAACAAATAAACATAAAACTTCACGTGCTCATATTCCACGCATTAAATATTGTTACACCATTATGGCTGTGCGGATTTTACACATTAGAGTATTTGTACATTCTCAGCAGTTATGGGTCCAACGTTTTAATAAAAAACGAAGTTAAAAAATTATAATAGTTATGTACGTGTTCTAACAAACGACCACTGAACACGTAACACGTTATTATCGCCATGATCCCAGTACGTGCTGAGTGTTGTTAATGTTTTTCCACAGAAGTTCTTGCTTGCAACTTTATTTTTTATCCAACGACCGGTTCCCTGATGCTGTTTAAAGACATTTGAACTTGTTACCACGATTATGAAAAGTTCATAACTATTCAAAATTACTTTTTTCTCTCTCTCTCTAAAGTGATAATAATTTAAGTTTATTAAATACACTTACAAGTGGCTTACGCTGTTCATAATGCAGCGGAGAAGAAACTTGTACTACTATGTGGTAGAGGTCCAGGGGGTTGGGACGCCCGACTAGCAACCTGAAGGTCGCAGGTTCGAATCACCGTCACTCCAAACATAGTCGCCTTTTCAGCCGTAGAACGTTATAATTTATAGCCAATCCTCTTATTCGTTGGTAAAAGAGTAGCTAAAGAGTTGGCGGTGAGTGGCGATGACTAGTTGCCTTCCCTCTGGTTTTGCATTGCTAAAGCAGGAATGGTCAGTGCAGATATCCCTCGTGTAGTTTTTCGTGAAATTCAAAAACAAACGTCTTCCGCTATTATTATTGTTTCCTCTCGGTGGACACAACAGAGAGCTTGATGCGGCTTTGCCATTAGAGGGACACACAAACACAATAATTTTTATAATTTACTTAATTCTTGAACTAATTGTGTAAAAGTACAAGCTTATAAAATATAATTTATGTGTTAATTTAGTAATTTTGTTGCATTTGATGTGGTTGTATGCGACTGGAAAAAAATGTTTAACTTCTGGTTGGGAAAAGCAAAAAGACTTTGGCACCATAAAAGTACCAACGTGGAATCCCATGTTCGATATACCAGTAAGGTTTAAAGGGTTAATTTTATATGGAAATTAGTTTAGTTTCTTTTTCTTTATTATAGAAATTGACAATCAATCATTTTATCCGTAATGTACAACATAAACCGCTATCTGCTATGTTTGCCAGGGAGAATCGAATCTCCGATTTTAACTGTAGTACTTAAGATTAGATATAATTTTTAAGCAGAGTGTGTAGACAAGAGCTATCTACGAAATGTTGTAAGTATAATTTTTTTTTATTTTAAGTTTTTCATAGCGTCATCCAAACGTCAGTTAGCTCATAGCGACCTCTACACTTATTTATTTTAAAACAATATACGTAAGTAAATGTAAAAATATAAATAAGCGCAGCACAGAGACTGATAAAAAAAACACGAATTTTGGTGCAGCAGATCAAAATTTTTTACTTCACAGAAGAAATGTAAGTGTAGAAGAATTAACTTTGAAACATGGATCTCAAAAAAACAGATAATAACGTTTTAACCTTCCTAGGCCCCAAAGTGGCTTAGCGGTATGTCTGTGGACTTACAGCGCTAAAAATCGGGTTTTAATACCCGTGGTGGGCAGAACACAGATAGCCCATTGTGTAGCTTTGTGCTTAATTCAAAACAACAACAACAACCTTCCTAGGTTATCTTTAGGTTAACCTCAAGATCTTTGTTAACACCACCCCTAGTGGTTCAGCGGTATGTCTGCAGACTGCCAATTTTATAAATCGTATTTCAATACCCGTGGTTGGCAGAGCACAGATGTCTCATTGTGTAGGTTTGTTCATAACTACAAATAAACAAACCCACATGGCAATTTACACCAATTAATCCAGAGGCTTCCTTCTTATGCTGCCTTATGTAAGGTTGCCTATAGTTCTTTACAACTCATTTATCACATATTTTTACCCTATTTATTCAATTTGTTTTTACTTAGAGGCTATTTTGAACAAGATTTTCTCAAAGTAGTTATAATTTTACACTTTCTTTTTTGTAATTTCAAGAAAGTAGACTTAATAGAAGAACGAAACAAATCAAGACTATTTCTCTATGGTAATATATAAATGTAAACTGTACCACCACGGCATCATATTTGGTATTTATACTTATAGTTGGCTGATTCCCGACCAACGCCGTGACGGTAAACTTACGGTTGGAATTTTTTTTTCTATACATAATTGTAAGAAATTATATTGTCATAGCAAGAGTATTGAATAACTTAGTGTCAAAGGACAAAGCATTGATGACAAATGGTGGTTCATGGAAGCCGAGAGATTGACATAGCGGAACTCTTAGGACAATAATTGTCTCTGAAGTTATACCTCGAACAGATTTGGAGCAACGCCCTCTTTTGGTAAATTGAAACTGTGATAATAAAAAAGAATTATTTCACTCAAAAATTTGTTGCAATGAAGATGAGCATATCTCTCTTAAGGTTAACAGGATAAAAACATAGAACCAGTAGATAATAAAGGCTTCCAAACGAACGGTTCTGGAGCTCTGAACCATACCTCGAAATAAAAGGTTTGTTTTCATCAGAAATATGAATAAATGAATTTGTCTTACAACAATCACATTCAACCACACATCTTCCAAGTCCCTCGATGCGGATTGGATACATGGTCCTTTGGTATGCTTAAAAGTGATATGTAAGATACAGTACAGCGAAAGATCTGTAGAAAATATGTGAATTGATGGTCTCAAATTTACTTCGTCTCCTGTCTTCTATTCTGTATAATCCTAACCATTAAAATGAAGCTCGATATACAATGAAGAAAGCGGTTTCGAGGATTGCTCGTGACATGGCATTTGGCCTTTATGAAAATGATGAATTATAATATAGTTCCTCTTTGTCATTTTAATTTACCCTAAATAATAGAAACCCTCAAGAGTGTGGACCTGGAGTTCGTTAAAGACACATGGAAACAAGGTATGTCAGTTACTATACTGCTAAGCAAACTAAGATGAGACTGAAATACTTTAATAGACAGAAGCATCCCGAAGTATCATACAATGATGATGAAACGTGAAATCAGCGAAACGTCTCTTTTTTCTTATCATATGGTATATCGTGTTCGATGTATCAAGTTGAAATGTGTATTTTAAGTTTATAAATGCCTAAAAATCGTCAAAATTCACTCTCACAAAGTTGTATTAGCAACATGATTACAGTTATTCATGCACAGAACCTGTTTCGATTCAATATGTATACACTTTCGCGTCTCTGAAACGTCACTTTCTACACCTATGTTTTCTGAAGTCTTTGCGACTTTTGATGCTCTGCCTTTAGTAAACTGCGTGACCAGTAATACCTTGGGATCATCTGACGTCCATCATGGAGATCTGACTGAACTAAATTAACCTTTGATGTTTTAGGTTGCGAATGCTCAGAATTTCGTCTCTAAATAAATATTTTCAGCATCTGCTGATTTTCTGTTCAGTGAGTTTATGAGTCAGTAAATATTTTCAATGACTCTACTTTTTGGTTCAGATGTTTGCGTGACTTTAATAAGCACCATTAGCAATTGTTGCTGCTCCGTATAGAGAGTTGCGTTTAATAAGCACTGTTGGCAACTGTCGGTGCTCTGTTGCGTGACTCAGTGAATATTTTCAGACATTAAGCTTTCTGCAGAGACGTTTGTTTTAAATACTTCAAGTGATTGCCAATGCTATTTTTGAAAATCTGTTTGATTTACGTAATATTTTTAAAACATATTATAATTTGCACCGTGAATTATCAAGCTTAATAACGAGGTTTTCAACATGTGTTGATTATTTCACTACAGATTATTATTACTTGCTGAGACAGGGAAACCTTCGAGCTGCTGTGGAATTTTGGTGAAACTTATGGCTATAGTTATCTATTGATTAGGGCTACTTAACTTGCGGCCCCGGCATGCCCAGGTGGTTAAAGTACTCGACTCGTAGACCGAGGGTCGCGGGTTAGAACCCCTGTCACACCAAACATGCTTGCCCTCTCAGTCGTAGAGGCGTTATAATGTGACAGTCAGTCGCAATATTGGTTGGTAAAAGAGCAGCCCAAGAGTTGGCGGTGAGTGATGATGACCTGCTGCCTTCACCCTAGATAGCCCTCTTGTAGTTTTGCGCGAAATTCAAAACAAACCAAACCAAACTTGGGTAAAGAATTAATTATGTCTCCTGAGATATAATGTAGTACATGAACAAATAGACAGATTTAGCGTGGAGAGGGGTCACTCAAATGTTGTAAAGAGTTTAAAAGGTCCACTGTTCACTAATGTTTTATAATAAACAAATAGTCTCACGCAACTCATTTAAATTCTTTGTGTTGAAGAAAAAGTTAACATATTTTTTGGAAAAAGTCTCCCACCTACTCCGTATTTAGGGCTAAAATTGGCTATTCTCTATGCATTGAGAGCCCAGCATGGCCAGGTGGTTAGGGGTCTCGGCTCTTAACCTAAAGGGTCGAGGGTTTGAATTCCTCTCACACCAAACATGTTTGCTCTTTCAGTCGTGGGGAAGTTATAATGTTACGATCAATCCCATTATTCGTTGGTAAAAGAGTAGCCCAAGAGTTTGTGTTTGGTTGTAATAACTCGTTGACTTTTCTTTAGTCTGAAACTGCTAAATTAGGGATGGCTAGCGCAAATATCCCTCGTATACCTTTATGCGAAACTCAAAAACTTACCAACAAATTGTGTGTTACGCTACCATAGAAATTAAGTTACAAAGACAATTTTCTGACAAATAAGACAGGAATTATATTTGACTTAAAGACTCATGTAATCAACTATTTCACAAACAGATGACCTAGTAACAAGTAAGGGTTATGAAGCCAAGGACGCGGGGTTCAATACGCGATGTCGCGGAATCTCACAGCGGCGGGGACTTTATAAAAGAATAGTCAGTCTCATTATTCGGTTCAAAGATCTGGACAAACCACTTGTGGCTGTGGGTGTTGCTGGCGAGCTGTTATCCTTCTGGCCATTAATTGAAAATATAATAGCATCTATACCTAACTAAGCCCTGGGAGTCTTAGCCTACTTTCGCATAATGCGTCATTGAGGTTGAAAATTACATTGCTAATACCACAACAAACATGACATGGTAATGCATGTTAAAAAGTTTTATAAAGGAAAAAAAGATCTCCATCAAAGAACAACTACTAAAAATAATGTTTAAGTAAAAACGAACGAAACAGAAAATTCTGAATTTATTGTTTGTTTTTGAATTTCGCGCAAAGATATGCGAGGGCTACCTTCACTAGCCGCTCTCGATTTAACAGTGTTGGATTGAAAGCTAGTCATGATCACACACCGCCTACTCCCTGACTACTCTTTTACCAACGAATAGTGGGATTGACTGTCACATTGTGACGCTCTCATGGCTGAAAGAGCAAACATGTTTGGTGTGATAAGAATTTGAATCTGCAACCCTCAGACTGCGATTCGAGCGTTCTAACCATTTGACCATAGAGGCCTAACGTGAGAGATTTTACAGTTGCAATGCAGAGAAATTCCGAATTGTAATCTCAATAAAGACCTTTTTTCGCAACAAATTTAACTTGTCGATACGTAACGTCGACAATGAAAACTAAATGCACAGATTATTTGCTGTGTAAACTTCGTTTACTAGAGAGAGAATATAGTGAATTCGAATATCGCATGTTTTTATCTTCTTTTATGTTATTTAAACTTTGGCACATACGGCACGAAATGCTTTGCCTTTTATTCAGCCCTGAATCCTTTTTATATTTTCTCCATACTGATTTTTATCAGTTGATGCAACTTGGTGGATCAGAAGTAAGTTTGAGGGCTTTTTACGCTAAAAACCAGGTTTCGATACTTGCGGTGGATAGAACAAAGATAGTCCACTGTTCAGCTTTGCTATTAACAATGAACAAGCAGACAAAAATAATTGATGCACCATTTTTGGCCTGGTCATATAACGGTAAACGCTCAATACAACGGAAGGGAACTGAAGACGGAAGAATGACCTGGATTGACTTCTATGTTTAATGACTATAGATACCAAATGTTTAACGCAGACAAAACTTAATGTTATTCATTTTAGTGGGATCATTAAAGTTACCATCAACCACACTATTAATATAACTCTGATGATATATTCTTTTGTGAGAACTGAACCCTGTTGTAATTATTGTGTTGTTAACGCTTAATTACGACAAAAAAAATCGAGATGTTGAATTGGTTTCTGACAGCCAAATTACACCATCTTTAGCTGTTAAGTGCAGAAATTTAGCCCCGGCATGGCCAAGCGTGTTAATGCGTGCGACTCGTAATTTGAGGGTTGCGGGTTTGCATCCCCGTCCCTCTAAACATGCTCGCCCTTTCAGCCGTGGGGGCGTTATGTGAGGACTCTTCAAAAAATACGTGGACTGACGTCATAAAACAAAATCTACTTTATTTAGAAGTTACAGGTCTGGGACCCCTTCAAAGCACTCTCCTTCCCAACGCACAGACTTATCCGAACGGTGTTTCCACTTGTTGAAACAGTCCTGGTACGCTTCTTTTGTAATGTCCTTCAGCTTCTTCGTCGCATTTGCCCTAATCTCGGGAATCGTCTCAAATCTTCTTCCTTTCAATGGTCTTTTGAGTTTGGGGAACAAGAAAAAATCGCAAGGAGCAAGGTCAGGTGAGTAGGGAAGAACAGTGATCGAGTGTTTGGATAAAAACTCACGAGTTCTGAGGTACAAATTTCGCAGCAACGCAATGGATCTTCAATTTTTCGGTCAAAATCTCCTAACAAGATCCAACTGATATCCCACTCTCTTCAGCAAGCTCCATGACAGCCAGACGTCGAGTTGCTCGCACCAGGGTGTTTATTTTGTTGACGTGTGGGTCGTCACTTGAGGTGGAAGGACGTCCAGGACGCTCATCATCTTTAATGGACTGTCGACCATCCTTAAAACGTTCATGCCACTTGAAACATGCCGTACGCTTCATAGCAACATCACAGTAAGCTGTGTTAAGCATAGGAAAAGTTTCAGTCGCAGATTTTTCAAGTTTAATACAAAATTTCACAGCTTCTTAAGGTCATTCATTCTGAAATTCGCCAAACGAAAAAATTGCACTTCACTTAAAACTGCGTAGCTAATACACAAATAAAGATATCTGCAATCGGGAAATGGCGTGGTAATCAGCTGATCTGTACAAACCTAGCGACACCAAGTGGATTCCCCTGGAACCAACTAGAGCCGCGCAATTCAAACAGTCCGCGTATTTTTTGAACAGACATCGTAATGTGACGGTCAATACCGCTATTTATTGGTATAAGAGTAGCCCAAGAGTTGGCGGTGGGTGGTGATGACTAGCTGCTTTCCCTTTAGCCTTACACTGTAAATTAGGGATGGCTAGCACAAATTGCCCTCAAGTAGCTTTGTGGGAAACTCAAAAACAAACAAACAAACAAAAAAGAAGCAGAAGTTTATTTACATATATAAATATATATATACTGGTAACACTAAATATTAGATCGTTATATCTATATATATATATATATACTGGTAACACTAAATATTAGATCGTTATATCTATATCTATATATATATACTGGTAACACAAGATTAGATTGTTGTATATATATATATATATATACTGGTAACACTGAATATTAGATCGTTATATATATATGTATACACTGGTAACACTAAATATTAGATCGTTATATATATATATATACTGGTAACACTAAATATTAGATCGTTATATCTATATCTATATATATATACTGGTAACACAAGATTAGATTGTTGTATATATATATATATATATACTGGTTACACTAAATATTAGATCTTTATATATATATATATATACACTGGTAACAACAAAGATTAGATCGTTATATATATATATATATATATATACTGGTAACACTAAAGATTAGATCGTTATATATATAAAAATACTGGTAACACTGGGCAGAGCACCATATGCAGCTTTGCGCTTGATTACAAACAAACAAGGAATCTACATAAAAATATTTTTGAATTTGTTTCGGTTTTTTGAAAGTTTATCTTAGGCTTAATACCAGATTAACTTACGTCGATTTTAACTCTTAATATATTTTTGTTTATTTTACTTGAGGTCTTGAAGAAAAAGATAACTCCAGTAACGTTGAATATTAGCACGAGCAGACACTTTAAAATTTGTGTGTGTTCAGAAGACAACACATGAAAAACAACACTTTCTTGGACCGTTTGGTTGAAGAGCACCTCGAGATCGAAAATAATCGAAATTACTGAGCTTTTAGAGACGACCTGAAAGCAGTTTATGAACTGATATTACATAAATGTGGTGTGACACTACACCTCTGCTTTTTACAAACGTGCAGTCTTAACGAGCATTTCTCCCAGTTGAAATAATTCTCTAAATGTTCACACTCAGAATAAATATGTTTGCACAACGGTCATCTCACAACCAACATTTTAACGACTTCGTGGTTTCTTCCTAGTTTCGGTGTTTGTGTTCTAAGCCTAATACAGCCAAAATCCTCTGCAAGTCATTTTTTCTTCGAATCAGGTGCTGTATGTTTCTGCCTTAATGATATATATATGGTACTAAGGTAGCCAGCTAGATTATCACAACATTAGCTTCTTCATCAACCATGATATGTATTTCCTCGAAGATTTTGAAACAGAATAGTTAAAAGAGTTCCTGAAAAAAGTTAACAAATACATAAAATCAAAAGGAGTGATTTTTAATCTGGCATTAATCAATCAGCTTTCAGTTGAAAAAAATCTGACAAAGTGTAAGAGGACCCGTGAGAGTGTTGTGGTTCTTAATCTGACATTAATTTATCAGATTTCGGTTCAAAGAATCTGATAAAGTGTAAGAGAACCCGTGAGAGTGTTGTGATTGCTAATTTGCATTAATCTATCAGATTTATCTTCTTCTCATCCAGATGTGAAGTGATTCATTTTGACTTCAGACTGATAATAAACTTTTCAATACCGTTCTTCTGTTTATTAACCTGCTAAGAGTTCATAACAATACAAACATTGATTTAAGTACACTTGTACTTTGCTACCTTGGAGGTTCTTCCAGCTGATATCGGAGCTGAACGAGTGCGGTAGAGTCCAGCGAAGGTCTTTGCTGGAACAATCTCTCTCTTTTTTCTTTTTTTTTTGAGACAACATAAGTCGTTTAACGTGTAGCTGACAAAACGTTTTATTTTCAGCGCAGCACGCGTGGTGGGACTCGAAATGGGTCGTTATATATATAAAACGTCACATTTGTTGGTTTGGAAAACTATAAATTTGTATTTTTATCCACTTTGTGCCATTTAAAAAAAAATCAAATCGAGAAGCTAAATTTGGTAGCGCCCTCTCGAGGCTTACAGCTACAAACAGATATATCAACTCAAAATTAAATAAGTAAGATGGAAACGTACAGCTGATATTTACAAATTTGCATCACGTTTCACAGCCGTGCAATAGAAAAAGAAAAAAAGCAGAGTGTGTAGTATATTGTAGTTAAATATATGATAGGGAAGAAATCTTTACACGTGAAAATATACTTTATACGTGTATGTTTCAATTTTGTATCTTATTTTAGGGCTTTAAAATAGCCCCCCCAGTGGCTCAGCGGTATGTCTGCGGACTTACACGCTAAAATCCGGGTTTCGATACCCGTGGTGGGCGGAGCACAGATAGCCCGTTGTGTAGCTTTGTGCTTAATTCAAAACAACAACAACAACGGCTTTAAAATATAGTAATAAAATTAGTCATGAGTTTACTTATTTATTTCAAAACATTTTACAGATACGATGAAATAATGGGGAGAAAAATTAATACATAGAACGAGCCGTGTACGTCTAAATGTTTTAGTGGACAAATTCACGAGAATTTTCCCTCACGAGAGAACACGTTTTCCCTGCGAATCGTAAAGAAACATATGAGCATAAGACGTTTAAAATAAATAATATCTTACACGAAAGTCTGCATTAACTTTCAGCTCAAAAAATAAAAATAAAGTGAAAGGTAAGGTTTTGTTTGTTTGTTGTTTTATAAAAATTCACGCAAAGCTACTCGAGGGTTATCTGCGCTAGCCGTCCCTAATTTAGCAGTGTAAGACTTGAGGGAAAGCAGCTAGTCACCACCACCCACCGCCTACTGTAGAGCTACTCTTTTATTAACTAATAGTGGAACTGACCGTAACATTATAGCGCCCTCACGGCTGAAGGGGCAAGCATGTTTGGTGTGACGGGGATGCAAACTCGTGACCCTCAGATTACGAGTCGCACGCCTTAACCTATCTGGCCATGACGGGCCCATAAAAGGTAAGGAAATATGTGTGTGTTTTCTTATAACAAAGCCACATCAGGTTAACTGCTGAGCCTACCGAGGGGAATCGAACCCCTGATTTTAGCGTTGTAAATCCGTAGACGTAGTGCTATACTAGCGAGGAGCTTAAGGAAATATGATGCTGACAACTGTGATGATTGTGATTAGCTGTTGACATGATTAAAATATGCATTTCACACACCTCGTTGTTTTGATTTAATAATTTCGGTTTGATTACTGATTATAAGTTATATTCTCTTGCAAATTACAGGTATTATGGTAAGGAAGAATATCTTTTAAAACAATTACGACGTTTCGATTATTCTTAACTACACAGAAATGTATTACAATAGCAAAAACATCTACAAAGTTCACAGAACGATAAATTATTCTTTGAACAAAATGCTCACAATACCTATTTAAAAATATCCATTCGTACAAGCTACAAGTTATAAAATAATACTCAAAGTTTTGAGTGTGGTTTGTGAAATATTTCGAGGATGACGTAATATTTTCGAAACGTTAGACATGTAAAAGAATTCGATGATGACATCATGTTGTCGATTTGGTTTGATTTGTTTGTTTTGAATTTCGCGCGCAGATACACGAGGGCTATCAGTGCTAGCAGTCCCTAATTTAGTAGTATGAGACTAGAGAGAAGGTAGCTAGTTATCACCACCCACCGTCAACTCTTGGGCTACTCTTTTATCAAAGAATAATGCCCCCACCGCTGAAAGGACGAGCATGTTTGATGGGACGGGATTCGAACCCACAACCCACAGAGTCGAGTGCCTTAACTACCTGGTCGTGCCGGGCAATCTTGTCGTAATGTCACACGTGTAAGATTTCGAAGATGACATAATTTTGTTGAAACGTCACACATTTCTAATGGACCGCTTAGTGAAGCGGTCTCCAAACTTTTATTCGTAAACATTTCTTGATCATTAATCAAATGCCTTCTTTCAGTGACGTAACTCGTGATTACTGCAATGATTTTAATATTGAGATTTCCTTTGTTGTTGTTGTATTTTTTTTTTCTTCTGGTGACCATCTGGACGTGTTTCGTTTCATTCATCCAAAGATTTTAATACATTCTAGCAATTTGTAACTCCGTACTTAAAGTGCACATTCGCTGTTATAAAGAGAAACAGAGAAGGACCGTCTGGTTGGAGGAGCTGGTTTCTTTGTTGCTGTTAGAGAAACCGGTCGTGAAGTACACCATCAGGCTAGATCCAGTCCGATTCGAAGTCACTACTGGTTGTGGTATTTTCTCGCTGGCAATGGTCACGCAAGCTGTAAGGTAATAACAGGTTGAAAAATGGTTATTTTCTTCCTAGACCTGGCTATATGGCGCTCTTGGAGACAGAGAACGGTCCACGTGGATTAGCCTTTCTTCATCCTTGCTAAGTAAAACAAACATTGATCTAGAAGTCTCACATTGTTGTTTTTTTGTTTCACACAGAGTTTGGATGTTCGTCTGGTTCGGACCCGACCTGGAAACGAAAAATTAGGATGTTTTGACGTAATCAGACCCTGATTTCTTGAAGGTAAGTCATAGAAAATATTCTATTTAAATGTTATGGCGCTGCTGTAAATGCGGTTAAACTGATACTGAACAGAGTTAAAGAAATTGTATTTATTACCTATAAAAATATACATGTTTTAGCTTTGGTGTAAAAATTCTTTCTAATGTTATGTATTTGAAGTACTGTCTTCTCACTTTATACAACCAACGAGTCAATTTCATTAGTTGTCATTAGTACACTCAAATTCAAAATTGTCAAATTTAGGGTTAATCCGAAATATTTACTCTGTAATAGTGACATGTCAAAGTTATAGTTGAACTGAATAATTTACTCCGTAAAAGTAACATTTAATAGTTATGATTAAACCGAATAATTTACTGCGTAATACTAACGTGTCAAAGTTATGGTTGAACTGAATAATTTACTCCGTAAAAGTAACATTTAATAGTTATGATTAAACCGAATAATTTACTGCGTAATACTAACGTGTCAAAGTTATGGTTGAATCGAATAATTTACTGTGTAATAGTAACATGTCAAAATTATAGTTGAACCGAATAACTTACTCAACAAAAAAACATTTAAAGGTTATGATTAAGCCGAATAATTTACTCTGTAATCGTCGTATTTAATATAAAACAAAAGAAAGAGATACTCTAAACAAACGTATTATTCCTTTTCATTGCTATAGCTTTTGCCTTTATGACACACCCCTGATTCGACTTTTATGACTTAACCCTGATCAGTCCACAGATGACATTATTCGTAAAAGGAATCCTATCCTTGTACTACGAGATTTATGTTGGGACTTCTTTGGAGCTAATCTACGACCTCTCACTAAATATATCTTTTAAGGTATATCATCGAAACTCTGACAGTTTAACTCCAGGAACTGTTGGGATTCGATTATACTTCCGAAAGACCCATACAATTGGATCTAATACCATGGCAGTAAAGCCAATCCTCGAAAACCCATGAAGCTCCAAGTTATTATTATAAATCCACATCCCATAACCGGAAATAATGACCATATTCAATCGCCCCACTCTAAGCATGCCCTATACCTTCAAGACACGAACCCGTTTATTATTAGTATGATCAGAAAATAGTTTATCATTTACGAGGAGAAGAAGCCATAGATGTTGCAAGTAATTTTAGTGACCTCTGTGAAAGTTCAAACGTCAAGTGCACTGCAGAGACTTGTCTGTACTACTTAGACTGGGTGTCGCGAAGATTATTTTTTACACTTTGTCCAATGATATCAAATAATACTGGTTTTGTTGTTTACTTTTTTTTTAATTTCCGCAAAGCTACGCGAAGGCTATCTGGGCTAGCTGTTCCTAATTCAGGAGTTCAAGATTAGCGAGAAGGCTAATCACCACCCACTGCCAACTATTAGGCTACTCTTTCGCCAACGAATAGTGGGGTTGACCGTAAAATTATTACGATCTCACGGTTGAAAAGAAGAGTATGTTTGGTGTGATCGGGACTCGAACCCGCGATCCTCAGAATACGAGTGAGGTCTTAATGGTCTTATTTTGCAGGTGTTTATCATAACGTAGCTTAAAGGGCCTTCACGATCTTATCAATATTGTGCACTGTGCAAACTTTTTGTCTGAGAGCATTCCCTCAACTCTTCCTAGATACATCTGTATAGGACGAAATGAATGGATGTTTTTCACTATATCGGTCTGCTTTAAAGCTTCGAACTTTGTTTTCTATCGAAAGTCTCCGTCAGTAATCAGCAGGCAACAGTGCCATATAATTATACGAAGATAATACCGAAATCTGGACCTCTAACAAAACACCAATTTACCACACGGCCCGCAGTCCCCGAAAATTCCCAACAGTGGAATTGATCGTCACATCATAACGTCCCCATGGCTGAAAGGGAGAGCATATTTGGTGCGACCGCGATTCGAACCCTCGATCCTCGGATTACACGCTTTGCCATGCCGGGCCTGATATTAATGTTAACTGTCCAGTTAATTTTGTTCAAGTAGCTCATAATAAGGCGTAACAATGTTCAAATAAAAACCAAAACCTCTGTTTTTTTAAAAACTTTTGTGCAATGTTTACTTAAAAGTTACAACTTCGGCTCATTTTGAAAGCTTGTCTTTTTCTTTCTATCAGCGTGTTTTGAAAAAAAAAGTGCTTTTTTCTGTCAACTAAGTAGCAAAAAAAAAAACACGATTATAGATAACAAGATAACAAGCGGGAAAAATTTGAAAATATATGATTTTTTATTAGTTACTTAACAAATATGTTTAAATGTTTAAGCATATTGACTGTTCTTTTCCAAAATTGTGTAAAAATATTAATAGTAAGAACCGCGGAGAAAAATTTCCTATTTGTTATTTTTTAACTGGAAAACAACAGAAAACGTGTAAAAGTCAATTATCGTGTGGCCAGAAGTTCAAACACATTAATAAGAGGCAAAGCTATTATAAATTCAGAACACATCTTAAAAGGATTGTTAGTCCTAAAGTGGTTCACAGGTGGACTTAAATATTCTTTTGAAGCGGGAAAAATAATTACTTTTATCAAGATTAAAGCTTGTAAGAGGGGAAGTTTCTTGCATTTACTTTTTAGGGACATGCATAATTTCTTTTAAACACAAGTTATTCGGACATGTGTTTCATACAATTTTTTTTTCACGAAAAAAATCTCTGACCGTTGATGACGATTTGAAAACTACAGTCTCGGCTTGAATTGAACGAAATTAGATGTGAAATTTACATATTTTGTGGCAGGGAGAATTAGCGCCATTATAAAACAAAACAAGCCACGCCTTGCTGACCAAATTGTCTTCTATACTTCGTAAACTGTGAGATTAGAAACATCAGTATCCTGCCACAGCTATTCGAGATGTGCGTTTATGAACTGTCGATGTTTAGGAATTGAAACGTACAACGTACAAAAGCTTGTTTGTTTATATGTTTTGGAATTTCGCACAAAGTTACTCAAGGGCTATGTGCGCTAGCCTTCCCTAATTTTGCAGTGTAAAACTAAAGGAAAGGTAGCTAGTCATCACCACCCACCGCCAACTCGTGGGATACTCTATTAATAACGAATAGTTGGATTGACTGTCACATTATAACGCCCCCACGGCTGGGAGGGCGAGCATGTTTGGCGCGACAGGGATACGAACCTTAGATTACGAGTCACACGTCTTAACACGCTTGGCCATGCCGGGCCCGTGTAGAAAAGCTAAATAGGTAGATATCTATATGACAGTAATATCTCAGACTTGACATAACAGTCAGAAACTGAATAATAAGGTTTTCTTCAATCCAGAACATTCATCACTAGTCGTCCATTTTACATACCTCCAGTTTTCAAAAACACACATAAGTATGGTAAACACAATGGACTGATCTTTTAGAAAGCGCATCAGGACACAGACGTACGTTCAAGATAGCACATCAGGACACAGACATACGTTCAAGATAGCACATCAGGACACAGACATACGTTCAAGACAGCACATCAGGACACATTGCAATTGTTATTTCTGGCGTGTTTTTAATCATAAAAGTAATTGTTTGTCAATTTAAACTGGAAACTCAATGAAAGTGGACATTTTCGGATACTATTGGATCACGTCTGCTAATAGCACATCTGTGTGTCTGAGGACTTACAACGCTGCAAACGGGATTTAGAGCCCCGTGGTGGGCAGAGCGCATACAGCCCATTATGTCGGTTTGTGCTTAACTACAAATAAGCAAACACGTTTATTATGTTATAATTGTACCGTTTCACGGTCAAGCACCGCAAGAGGTCAAATATTGATTATTCGCATTTCAGAAGACTGGGGTCAACCATCTCTCGGTTTTTCGCTGTTAACAATGTTTGGCGTTTTGTACATAGCTTTGACTAATTTATCTAGAGTAATTCCGTGATTGTAGTGACCCTTGCAAGCTGGTCATCATGCTGGCTCTTTTCTTGTCAACCCACCCAAAGAGACACGTATTACTCGACTGTGTAGAAAGATTCCAAGAAAAATAAAAGAAGGAAAAATATAATTAGTACACTCACATTGTCTTCCACTATGTAAAAATACAATTTTCTTACATATTTTAATTAGTGCTTTGATTTGTTTCGAATTTCGCCCAAAGCTACACGAGGGTTATCTGTGCCAACCGTTCTTAATATAGCAGTGTAAGACTAGATAGAAGGCATTACCACCCGCTCCTAACTCTTTGGCTACTCTTTCACCAACGAATAATTGGATTGACCGTCGCATTGTAATGCCTCCATAGCTGAAAGTGGTAAGCATCTTTGGTGTGATGGGGATTCGAAACCCCATTACGTATCCTGATTAACTAATTTTAATCACTTTATTTTGTTCGGTAATTAGAGTTCAAATGTTGGCAATTTCGTGTTAATAAACTATCTTCTTAAATAATTCATCTTTTTAGTTATGCGAAGTGTTAAGCTATGGTAATATACGAAACGCTTAATAAGCTAACATTATGTTGTTCACATATTAAGGACCTGTCTTTCTATAATGTTATGTAAAAAGTTTTTACGGTGTACACTGTATTCTGTAAAAATTACTTTTTGTTCCATCGTTCCGGTCCGGCATGGCCAAGTGGTTAAGGAACTCGACTCGTAATCTGAGGGTTTCGGGTTTGAATCCCCGTCACACCAAACATGCTCGCTCTTTCAGCCGTGAAAGCATTATAATGTGACGTTTAATCCCGTTATTCGTTGGTAAAAAAGTAGCCCAAGAGTTGGCGGTGGGTGGTAATGACGAGCTGCCTTCCCTCTATTCTTACACTGCTAAATTAGGGACGGCTAGCGCATATAGCCCTCGAGTAGCTTTAAGCGAAATTCAAAACAAAACAAACATTGCTCTGATATTGGGCATTTCTCCAACAAAATTTAAGAGCTTACATGACTGATTTCTGTGTTATTTAAACCATTGCATTTGGCAAAGTTTATTGAGCCGCGTTAGATAATTTCTTGTCTAACCAAACCAGTGACTGTTGTGAAGTATCTATCGCTTTCGTTGTTTTAATACGACATAGAAATAATTCCCAACATAATGATGTCACTCCTAACACCAGTGATAGTTATTTTACAGAATAGTTCAAAGCATCTCTGTATATTTGAGTATCGTTAACGTAATATATAATTGTAGTTATTTTCTGTAGTTATTTAGTGCTACTTTCTTTCTTTTTTTCAGCAGTGTGATTTATCTTGGTCAATAATAATCGTAACAATTATCTCACTTGGTGTTTTTTTTTGTATTCATATTTGAGTTTAAGTCTGGAAAAAAATTCAGTCAGAAAATCTAGTCGTTTTAAAAGAAAAATTAGGAAACTCATAAGAATAAAAAACAAATAAAAACTAAAACAAACAAACAAAACAAAAATATAAGGTAATGAACTTTACGATCTGATCCGCACGTGCGAGAAATTTCGAGCAAAAGAAGGCACGTTTTACTCACGTAGTAAATGAAAAGCGTGATCTCAGCTTATCTGGTTTTATGAATTTCATGCACAGCGAGAAGCGCATAGTTTGAATTTGTTGGGTAGATTTATTATTCATACAACAGTTTGACAAAAGATTATTTCGGGACTGTTCCATAATGTAGTTACAGTGTAAAATAGAATAGCAAGTTTAAAATAATGCTTGGGTTTTTGAAATTAGGTTTTCTTATGGGGCCTGGCATGGCCGAGCGCGTAAGGCGTGTGACTCGTAATCTGAGGGTCGCGGGTTCGCGCCCGCGTCGCGCTAAACATACTCGCCCTCCCAGCCGTGGGGGTGTATAATGTTACGGTCAATCCCACTATTCGTTGGTGAAAGAGTAGCCCAAGAGTTGGTGGTGGGTGGTGATGACTAGCTGCCTTCCCTCTAGTCTTACACTGCTAAATTAGGGACGGCTAGCACAGATAGCCCTCGAGTAGCTTTGTGCGAAATTCAAAAACAAACAAACGTTTTCTTATGATGCAAACCTTGTAGTGTGTTTGCATATCAACGACTGTAGACCTCTTCACGATAGATTAAGACGTGAGAAACCTCGTCACCAATAAACATGTTTTTAAGATGAGTTTTTATGCTTGAAATCATTACTTAGCTTCGGTTTGTATTGTTAAACATTTTTTTTTATGAAAAAGTGTTATAGTTGTACCCCTTGTACAGTAGTATGTCTACGGATTTACAACGCTAAAATCAAGGGTTCGATTCCCCTCGGTGAGCTCAGCAGATAACCCGATGTGGTTTTTTTTATAATAAAAAACAAACAATTATTATAGTCATATTTTATTTGTAACTATAATTGATAAGTCGTTGCTCGTGTTCAAACAGTATAATTAGTTAAATATCTTTTATTGAAGTTTTTGCTGGTACAGCGGTAAACCTATGGATATACGTTGCTAAAATCAGCGACTCGATTCCCCTGGGTGAACTCAGCTGATAACCGCTTGTGGCTTTTCTATAACAACTTTTATCCAAAAACTTCTACAAAAATATTCTCGAATGTTACATTTTTTTTTCTGCTTTAAAATACATTATTTGATATTCATTTTCTTTTTTAAGTATTTGAGAACATTTCTTATGAAATGTTAACAGTGTGTCATCCAGAAGAAAACGAGGGAATCCCCGATAGCCGCGGCACATGATTTTGTTTTAAACAGGGTTAGAGTAGATTAATCTATAGGACCTCTTCTTTCTTTTTTAGTAGCTATATTTTTGTGTGACAGCAGTGCCAAGCGTGGGGTCGATTCCCTTAGGTGGACTCAGCAGATAGTCCGATGTGGCTTAGCTATAAGAAAACACTCACACCATGCGTGGGTGCGAGCGTACACCCATTTCGATTACATTACTCATCAAGGTGTTTAGCAGTCAACAATCAGGTCGTAATCCTTTTGGGCAAGATTAGAATAAATTACTCTTTGAGATTTTGGGCGTGGTCAGACACATCGTTCGAAACGATTTGACCTCCTGAGTCCAAAACTGTAATTAGATCTCAAATCATTCAAGAGATGATGGAACAATTAGTCAAAGGCTTGTAGGAAAAAAAAAACAAATAGACAAAAATTCAAAACCGTTCTATGAGCTGATTTGCCGCGGCTGAAAATAACAAACTGATCAAGTTCCCCCTTATTTTTAAGCATACCTCCTGGTGAATACGAGATTATTAAAAAAAAAACAGCCTGGCGTGGCCAGGTGGTTAAGGCATTTTACTCGTAATCCGAGGGTCGTGGGTTAGAATCCCTATTACCAAACATGTTCTCCCTTTCAGTCGTAGTTGCGTTATAATGTGATATTCAATCCCACTATTCGTCAGTAAAAGAGTAGTTGAAGAGTTGGCAGTGAGTGGTGATGACTAGCTGCCTTCCCTCTAATCTTGCACTGCTAAATTATGGACAGCTAGCGCAGATAGCCCTCGAGTAGCTTTGCGCGAAATTCAATACACGCAAACAAACTGTTGGGAAAACGGGGTGGACAGTAGAACAGAGTGAAAAATGAGTGATTTGATGGTTGTGAAATTCGTTCTTTGATGAAACCTAATTAATTTTCAACTCCCCGAGAACCTGTCTGGTATCTTAATTCTTTTAGAAGTTTTCAAAGTTATATAAATAATTTCAGAAAATATCTACGTGTAAACTACACTTCGCCATTTGATTATATAAAACACGGTATTGATAACTGAAAGCTATTCCGAGGACACCATAAGCAGTCTAATCAGATTGGTGACTGTGAAGATACCCACCAATTATTGGTGCTTGCCGTTGAAGATTGTGTCGACACTTAACTCAGGATTGATTAGCATACACACCCCGCGGCGCCGCTCACTCAAAGATTTGAGTGTAAAACATGTATTGTTAGAAGTCGTTGTACCACACAAGCTACGTTATGATATACATTATCTTTTAGTGCTTT
The DNA here is from genome assembly GCA_011833715.1 of Carcinoscorpius rotundicauda. Lineage (NCBI taxonomy): Eukaryota > Metazoa > Arthropoda > Merostomata > Xiphosura > Limulidae > Carcinoscorpius > Carcinoscorpius rotundicauda. Next base: position 179,569,926 of record CM022391.1, on the reverse strand, counting down.
CATTTTATACTACGTTTCGCATAACACGCTTGATTATGCTTGAGGGGTCGTGTGTTTTAAGCAGGAGCATGATATTAATACGTTTTAGATGTAAAAGTCGACGCCAGCAGATTTTAACAAGACACGATTTATAAGCGCCCCCTCACTTGCTTTGTTATGCATCTGTTACGTGGTTGTTCTGAGAAGCACAGCTAGTTAAAGTTGTACGAAGACGGTTTGTTTGTTTTTAGATGTAAAACTATATAACAGACTCGTTGCACTGTGTATGCTGCGAACGTCGAGCCCCGAATTTTAGTTTAAGTGCTGAAAAGAATTGGGAGAATATTAAATATGAATGTGAAACTTATGACAATCTGACGCAAACTTGGGTTTATGTTTAGTAAAATTTTTATTTTTAGTATGTTAACAAACGTTCAAACGGAGATGCATTTATACAGTATTATTATTTCAATGGTTCTGTACCCTTTCACTCATACCTTTAAAAATATTGTTTGTTAACATCCGTTCCCTATTCGTTATGGACGTGGTTACAAGTTCCTCTACGTCTGGCGTGGCCTATAGTAATTATTATGTCGGGCTACAGACCGGAAAGTGTGTAGTTCAATCCCCGCTGTTTCGCTGAACACACTCTTAGCTTTCTTTTAAGATTCGCCGCACTCGCCACGGGTGCTGTGGACTACTCACCGCCCCTCTCATCAGCAACTCTAAATTAGAGAAGATTATACCTCAACCTCGGAGAATCTCTGACCTCATCTGCCCACATAGCCCATGTGTCGCAAAGAGTGCGGTTCAGTTTGAAAACAGCGAAGAGATAACTTACACCAGTGGTAATTACGACCTGCTGCCGACTGTAAAAATAGTTATAAGTAGTGCTGTGAGTCAGATAACTTATGTTATGGCTCATACACGGATTGTATGTAAGCCTAACATCAGGCAAACACTTTTTACCATTTTCCATAACATTGATTTAAGCTCTTGTTAATGACAGCTTCCAGAAAACCCGAACTTATTTTCACAAGGGACTCGCAAAAATGAGGATAATTTTAATAAATAAGCATAAAGACGAAATTATGCAAAAACTGATGTTTGACATGATGCACGTACACTGTGTGATGTATTTTTTATGTATGATTTATTATTCCATCGTTATTCGAGCTATTCATTTGGTGTAGTTTTTGGTAAGAGTCAAATTAGTTAACTGAAACGTACTTTGGGACCACGTTAGGCTTCACAGGGTGTATGTTATATACATATAATATATAAATATAATAGCATAGAAATAACTGTTTCATCTTCTGTTATTTCTTCTATTTCAATGCGTAGGGCCCGGCATGGCCAAGTAATCATGGGGCTCGACTCGTAATATTAGGGTTACGGGTTCGAATCCAAACGTGCCTGCCCTTTCAGCCGTGGGGACGTTATAATGTTTCAGTCAATCTTACTATTCTATAATAAAAGAGTATCCTAAGAGTTGGCGGTAGGTGGTAACAACTAGCTACCTTCCCTCTTGTCTCACACTGCTAAATTAGGGACGGCTAGCACAGATAGTCCTCGTGTAGCTTGGCGCTAAATTAAAGAAAACAAAAAACAAGCAAACAAAACGATCAAGTGCAGACGATCTGCACATGTTAATATAAGAGGGTAGTTTGATTTTTAGGTTTTCTTATTTGATTTACAGTATTTTCGGCTTTAATCATTTTTAATTTGCATTAGCTGACGGACTGTGTTATAATAAAACAAATCGTTATTTAGAGGTAGTTACTAGTTTCGAATTATTTTCAATTTACGTTTCCCCCCGCTAGTACAGCGGTATGTCTCCGGATTTACAACGCTAAAATCAGGGGTTCGATTCCCTTCGGTGGGCTGAGCAGATAGCCCTTTGTGGCTTTGCTATACAAACAACACAACACACACAATTTACGTTTCAAAACGATGATTTTGATTATTTTTGGTACGGAGATTTCGCAAGGAATTGAATTATTTTCTTACGTCTAGGAGAAGCGCCAACATTTTCTCTTAAGTATTTTTACACAGAGCTCTAAAAACCTTTTAATATCTTGCTCTTCTTATATATATATATACCTTTATAGTTTTAACGTATTACTTACGTGATATGACCCAGTTTCACTGTTAGCATTCAAATATCATGTTTCTTACATATGTATATTTTTTGCATAGAGCTTACGTGATACGACCTAGTTTTACCATTAATGACCGTATATCGCATTCATTATATATGTACAGTTTTCGTGCAGAATTTACGTGATATGAACCAGTTTTCACCATTAGCGGACGAAGTGTCGTGTTTACGTGTATGTATACTTTTCGCGTAGTACCTAAGTGGCATGACCCAGTTTTATCGTTACGAGCACCGCCTACAAGCGTTTACCATTACTTTTTTATATAATTATTGGCTTTCGTGACGCATTCATTAGCAACTTTTGTTTATTGGAGGGTGAAATTTAATAAGTAGTGTATGTTTAAGATAATAATAGAAAAAAAAACATGTTATACATTATACTATCTGTAGTCTTTTGTTTTCTATTCATGACAGTTTTAAACGTATTAACATACGGTTTTATTTAACACGTTTATACTCGCACGTGATGTTTATCCTCGCACCCCAGTGGCTCAACGGCATGTCTGCGGACTTATAATGCTACAAACCGGGTTTCGATACCCGTGTGGGGGGGGGGCAGAGCACAGGTACACCATGATGTAGCTTTGTGCTTAATTCAAAACAACAACTACTCGCACGACGTACAATGAAGTCATATTATTGAGATACACATAACACTTCTCAAAGCTATTGTTGATGTTATTCTGTAAGATATAACCAGTACAGCTTGTTTTATTGTTGTGGAGTTATTTCAACAAATGAAATAAAAATGTATTATCGTTTACTTAACCAGCTAAATTACTTGGGACGAATACAAAAATACGTAAATGTTCTCTTTAAATAAATCATTGTGACTTAATTAGCAAAGCTTATTTTGTTGTTTTCCACATGTCGACATCTTTTTTTTTCAACTTTTGTCAATTTCGTTGGTATTTAGACTATCTAAACCCATTTTTATTTCAAAAGTATTATTAATCAAATAAACGATTTAATGTTTTTTATAAACAACATTTATAGTTTATATATATATAATCACTTTTTTTTTAACCAACGTTTTGTTTTTGCGGCTTCATCGGTGTTGAAATAAATCTTTCTAGAACCTTGCTTATTTCCTCAAAAATTCGCATAATAGATATTTTAGTAGTAAATCATAAAGTACTATTGCACCAACAATAAATCTTATTAGAAACAAATCAGAACACATTGTTGCACTAACAATAAATCTTATTAGAAACAAATCAGAGAACATTGTTGCACTAACAATAAATCTTATTAGAAACAAATCAGAGAACACTGTTGCACTAACAATAAATCTTATTATAAACAAATCAGAGAACACTGTTGCACTAACAATAAATCTTATTAGAAACTAATTATAGAACATTGTTGCACTAACAATAAATCTTATTAGAAATAAATCAGAGAACATTGCTGCACTAACAATAAATCTCATTATAAACAAATCAGAGAACACTGTTGCACTAACAATAAATCTTATTAGAAACTAATTATAGAACATTGTTGCACTAACAATAAATCTTATTAGAAACTAATTATAGAACATTGTTGCACTAACAATAAATCTCAACACAATGCAATGTTGTTTTTCACCTCGCAAAGCAAAGATGTCTAATTTAGTACAATCCTACTTAGAATTTCAAACAGATAGTTTACAATAGAAATAACGGTGTATTTAAGTGTTCGTGTCTGACTGAAGATGCAAAAATGGATGGCAAATGCAACAGATGAGTGGATTTGACTTTCTTCAAAAGGCGTCTTTGACGAGGAGCGTGAAAACGACTGTTATGGCTGACTTCGTCGCTTAGGTGTGTCCGTATCTGTCGTCTAGCCAGTTTCATACAAGTATTTTTTCCTTCATAATAACATTTCTTGTTTTTTCTTTCATTTTTCTCTGGATAGCGTGCTCGTCATTGAAGCCGTATTCACCAATCGCTGTAAGAAATCCATCACACGTTTACTTTATGTTGGTGTCTTGCCACATTTTCGGTTTGTTATAAACTAAATGACTTTTGTCAATTTATCAAAGTATGGTTATTCATAGCCCATTGTAACCCCAAAAAGTGCTCATTAAATTTCTATAAATGGTCTTCCTTTTCACTGATAAGATTTGCCAAGAACTTTAGAGGTATCCTGTCTCAGTTTACTTTAGATTTTGCTTGCAAAGTAGGATAACTACAATCTAAGTTATCTGCCATTCTCACATTGCATCTTCCATTGTTTTTCAATGATTCCTTAAGCCTTGTTGTTGAGTGAATAATGCTCACTTCAACGAACTAATTTTAAACGAAAGACGATTGCCGTTCAAAACAGCCAAGCAATAATAATTTATAGCTTTATTAATCACAAAGCTATACAATGGACTATACATGCTCTGCTCGCCACAGGTATCAAAACCCGGTTTCTAGCGTTCTAAGTCCGCTGACAAACCGCTGTGCCTCTGGAGAGGTGAGCGAAATACTATTGAAATTAAACGTACAGCCGTTATACAAACGCGAGTGTAGAGGATGACCTTTCTAAACGTCGTCCTCAACGCACGTGCTTCTACAACAAGTAGTTGCTGCCAATTTAACTTAGTTTCAACATTAATACGATCCATCAGAGAAATAGTGTTAAATATCTGTTTTCTAACAGTCCTATTAAGTCCTCGCTTTTCTAATGGCACGAAACTCATTAGGTATTTCAATAATAGTGTTAAGGATACATATGTTTTTTTTTATATCAGATTACGACGCTTAAAAACCGTTGTTAAAGTCCTCTCGCAACTTTTACAGAACACAATTTGTTTGGAAACGTTCCCCCATTCGTAATCTGCCAATAGAACCTGTTTCTTTTCAGAGCGAATTTTACGTTCTTGAGATCCCGATAGCTAGCTTGGTTATGGTTCATTGAATATTGGAAATTCATTCCAGCGAGTAGTAAACATGCTAAGAATAGTTCGCACGAACTGTAGAGATCACGAAGTGACGCCATGAACGTCATAACTCTTGAAACTAATTCTGCCTTGCCTCACAACAAACAGAACTATTGTAACGTCGTGTAGTAACGTGTGTTTATTTCTGACATCTCACTGTCGTAATCTCCGAATACAAACTTTGATAATGAAATTACTTGAGTAGCTCAAATAACAAGTTTTGATTCCTTGAGTCTACGTTTCTCTTTTAAATTGATTTTTAAGTCTCGTACTGTATTTGTTTCTCTGTGTGCCGTCGTAAACAGCGTAAATTTATTCCTCTTTAACACATGCAGTTTTCATCTTGAAAATATACAATGTCACACATAAAGTGCAAGAAAAATTACAGGTTATTTTTCACTAAGAAGGTAAATCATGTACAAACAAGTCGCACATTTCGTCCAGGTCACGCACATTTTTAACTTTAAAAGGTAAATCGTGTACAGAAACTTTGCACACGCGATCTCTAGGTCACGAACATTTTTAACATTGAAGGTAAATTGTGTACAGAAACTTTGCACACGCGGTCCTCTAGGCCACGCACATTTTTCTAGGGGTAAATCATGTCACAGAAAAATCGTGTTTTTCTAAGTCACCCATACACATCAATTCTGCACGAGTTAAAGTTACCAGACAGCCATCGTTGTTAACAATAACAAGTGCAAAGGATCACGTAGTCTTCAGTTTTTGGTTGTGAATATATTTCATCTGATCCTAAATTTACTTATACCGCGCACATTCAACAGATTTCGTGTTCCGAACACGACTGTTAAATGGATGGCCATGATAACATATAAAGCACGAGAAAATAAACATTCAATATTTTTTCATCATAGTCTGCAAGATCTCTTAAGCCTAACTATTAAACATTTTGTAATGCCTTATATACCAATTATTAACTGATTTTTTATTCTATGTTTCGACTACTTGTCTGCTACTATTTTCAGGGAAATCCTGAGAAGAACATTACTTGGTAGAATCTCAAGATTCGATCCCGGGTTTTCTCGATAAAAGTCAAGTGACTTATCGAAATGATCCAGGCCATCCTCCATCCACTAAGATCTTAAGTAACTTATTCAAATCCTATTGAGAAAGGTATATATCCAGGTACGGAAGTCATCTTGTGTGTTGTTAATATTATTTTATTTCAGTATTATCCCAGTTTGTAGTATTGTTCCATTATCCAGAGTAATGTGCTGCTCCAGATTTAGAACAGTATTACCGGGTTTTATTGTTTGTTATACTCCTGAATTCATACGTTTGTCGATCCGTTTGTTTTAAAAATACATTGCAATTAACAGGAGGTTCTGTAAATGGTATATTTTTCTTTCATAATTTCGCCTTTAGAATATTTTTTTTTATATGTGCTAAATGTAATTATTGTTTATATATATCCTCTGTGTGGCTTCAGAGAAACCCCCGACTTAAGATAATATAACTGTGTGTGTGTAATTTCCTTCCTGTTTATTGTAATTGTTCGTATTGTGTGTGCATGTTTTCTTAAAGCAGAGCCACGTCGGACTATCTTCTGAGTCCAGCGAGGGGAACTAGACTCCTGATTTTAGCGTTGTTAAATCCGTAGACTCACCGCTGTATCAGAGAAGAACTTCCTTCTCTTTCTCAAGCGCTCTAGTTGTCCACTGTTAAATAAGTGCAAATGACGTTTTTCCTTTTATATTTTTCGCATCTCTAACTATTACAAATATTGTTTCTCCTAGAAACTAGACAGGTTATGACGCTTACGTTGACACTCGTGATGTGGTTTTATTTATAGTTGACGGAGTGTTTGTCATATCATATCTGTGGTATATGATTTGAGTGCCTTGAGGACCATTTCGTCAATGAATTAAGAGTTTTATTCTTTCTCTGTTTCTATTGTGAACTGTAACGCGTGATATTTTGTGTTCACATGGTTCATAAATTCTTCACATTTTACCTGTAGTTTGTGTCCATATAACTAACTGCCACCTAGTTACTGAAACGATAATTAGTTACTAATTAACTTCAGTGTAATATTTAGTTATATATTTCATGCTGCAGGTTCTTAAATATGAGTACATATAAAACGTGTTTACCAAAGAGACGTTTATGTGGTCGCTGTATAAATATGTGTATTAGTATTGTATGGTTATAAACATATGAATAATTTTATTTCATTTTATAGAGAAGTAGTCAATCAAATGAATATCTACAAAAATATAAGAAAAAAGATATATATTTAAAAATTAAAACATTTCCATAAAACGAAAAATGGTGTTATTTTTATTCTACGGATTTACGACGCTAAAATCAACGGTTCGATCCCCTCGATGGACTCAGCAGATAGTCCGATATGGCTGTGCTATAAATAACATACACACACTTCTTTCAAGTACTCCTTTTCATTTTATTTCCTTTTCTACAACAATAATCTAATTATTTTACATCTTAGGTTTGGATAATTTGTGTAAACTTCACGCCATTTTTCCTTCTGATGTAATATGTTTAAAAATATTTGTTAGCTTACCAAGGTAAATAGAAATATACATATATATATACATCTAACAATAATTTTCAGATCTTTCATTTTGTATTGTTCGTAATTCTTATTCTTCCGAGAGAAAAATCAACAATAGGTGGCGTTATTATTCGATAATGTAAAGTTAAATACAAGCCGCATTTCGACATTTTTGGCAAAAAGCAGAGGTTTTGTTTGTTTTTGAATTTCGCGTATAACTACACGAGAACCATCTGCGCTAGCCGTCCCTAATTTAGCAGTGTAAAACTAGAGGAAAGGCAGCTAGTCATCACCACCAACACTTGGGCTACTCATTTATCAACGAATAGTGGGGATTGACCATCACATTATAACGCCTCCACGCCTGAAAGAGCGAAAGTGTTTAGTATGACGGGGATTCGAACCCGCGACCCTCAAATTGCGAGTCGAGCGCTCCCGAACTACCTGGTCATGTCATGCTGAAAGCAGTCGTGAAAAGTTCTATTTATTAAGCCTTGTCCTGCAGCTGTAAAAATAAACTAGAAAATCCCCCATGACTTTGGTAATATTTTAACTTCTAACAAAGTTTTCACAGTAAAGTTAAGTGCATCGCTTGAACAAAGGGCATTAAACGTGAATGAATTACTTGTGTTATAATTGGTTTTAATACAAAACGTATACAAACCAGCTAGTTGAGTGAAAGAACTGATTGGTTTGATTGGAAACCACACAGTGATCGTAGTTCGTAGTAATGTCAACATCGACAAGTCTGGGATTAAAAAAACAAACAAAAAACGTTTACACCCATCACCCATTCAATTTAGATATCTTACATAGATAATTCCCCAACCTGGAATTCAGTTTAAGTCTACTCGCTTTTATTTTATTTTATTTTTTGCTCTTACGGACTGTTTTCTTCTTTGAATTTTCTAACGCATGAAGCGTCATATTTAGAAAGAAAAAAATTGTTTAGTTTCTCCCCCTCCCCTTGCCTTATACCAACAAAATTATCATTTGTTTGGCCTTGAGGGGTTAAGACTCCGTGAAATAACTCCACCCCCAAGGCTTTTGATTTGTCCTGGAAGTTTTCAAAGAGGCTTTTCAGTTATCGCTACACCCCTTAATTCGGTACAGTACGCGTTTATTTTCACTTAACATTCATGGTCTTCTTTCTTCCAAGAAACAATACCAGAATCACATGTTTATTCTTTCATCAGGTTGTGAGGAATCGAGACAAGCTTCTCAAGCAGTATCGTACGATCTGCTATTCCACAAATACTTCAATTGTATTAGTTACAATCGTTCTTCAAGTATATCTTTCAAGATCAATCAAAATAAATGGGCAGATTTAAAAAGAGACACAGTGAAAGTTTATTTGTTTTTAAGCTGCAATCAGTTACTTTCTGTTTGTCTTTGTGTATTTATAACAATTTCAGGATTTCGAACAACTGCAGGTAGCCATTAGAGAATTCTCAAGAAATGGTGTCTTGAGAAAAACCAACAACTCTTCTAAATTTGAGGCCGTGTGATGGAAGAAAAATCGGTGGTAATCATATATCGTGAAGCCACCTGGAGATTTTGGTTGTCACTTTTAATGGCACTGGAAGAATTCACGGCTTATGTTTAAATCCGTGAATTCTCTAGTGTTATAAAGAGTGGCGAGATATCACACTCAAATTAGGGTTAAAAGAAGTCTTGAAACCTATCAGATACTGTTGTAAAATAGATGATGTTAAGCCTTTCTCGAGCGTTCTAAGGAAAGTTGAGGAATTGTCTTTAAACATGGAGAACCCAAGAAACTTGTTTTTCGACCAAAGCAACGACTCGTACAAAGAAGCAATATTTTCTTTAGAACATTTTCGCTGGATTTCATTTGGCTTTGAGAACTAGACGCAACATAGAGCACGTTTTGAGTCACAGAGCCCTTAGCGCCCTGAAACGTCAGTTCCAATTAAGTCTCCCGGGGACTCAACGGTAAGTTTTTGTATTAATAACGCTGAACTTTGGGGTTTGGTCCCCATACGGACTCAGCACAGATATTCCATTGGATTGCCTTGCGCTAAAGTAATTTCAACAAGTTGTTGCTATCTATTTGTGAATTAAATATCGACACTATAAGGAATCTGACCAAAGGTATACCACTCATATAAGATGCTATAAGAAATATGAACAAAGGTATACCACTCTTTTATATGATGCTGTAAGGAACCTGACTAGAGATATTTCTCTCTTTCATAAGACGTTGTAGGAAATCTGACTGAAGTCATTCCACTCTTTCATATGAAATGGCTAGAATCATAATGGGAATGGCATTAGTGCCTTTTTCTGGTGAAATATGATGATTAACAAAGAGTGTTAGGCTTGTCCTATTTTGAAACACTATTTTTTTGTAATCGTCCCTTATGGTTTTTCCGAGAATAACAGTGTTTAATAGTGTTTTAACATTGTTATTTCCGCCAATTTAAACCACAAGGGACCAATTAAAAATATTCTATTAAAAATACGATAATTATAATGCTATTGTCTTACAACAACTATAAATGACAGAGTAATAGACTAGACATTTTTTTTATCTGATCCTAAATAACATTTTTCTTGCATTAATACATTCAAACGTGAATGGATGTATGTCTTAACACTCCCAGATGTATAATTTTATTTCATCTAAAAACGTGTTTTAGTCAGAGGTGGTTATTAATGAAACGCGCCTTTGATAACATGAAAACAAAAAAAAGGGCGTTAAATTCGTATTTATATGCAAAAAAGTTGAGTAAAATAATAAATACAGTCAAAATGATGAACAGGGGCCTTTTATGTTGAATTCGTTCAAAACTGCTCCAGGGTGCGTCAGCGGTAGCCGTCCCTGATTTAGGAGGGATAGACTGGAGAAAAGGTAATTCGTCAGCATCGCCCATCCCAAATTCTTGGACTATTCTTTTCCAGCGAACGGTGGAGCTGATCGCATCATTACAACGCCCCCAACGGCTGAAAGAGCGAACACGTTCAGTGACGGAATTCGAACCCGCGACTCACAGATTGTGAATAGAACTCTCTAACCGCCGACCATGCAAGCAAACAGGTAGGATACACGAATTAAGACAACAAGGTCTGGACGTTTCGCACGTTGTGGTAAAACCCGATACACCGTCGTGTCTACGTGTTCGTGAATTGCAAACATTGAAACATCCGTTTTACAACTGTTAGGGAATATTGTTCAAAATGAATGTCTCATAATTAACTTAATACAAATCTACACTGATTTTGGAAAAACACAAAATGTTCTGAATTAGAGCAAAGATGTAAAACTCGAAGGCACAGTTAGAGAAATGATGTAAAACTCGAAGGCACAGTTAGAGTAATGATTTAAAATTCGAAGGCACAGCTAAATAGATGACGTAAAACTCGAAGGCACATAAAGGATGAAATGACACATAAATATATCTTTGAAATAATCTAACACGTAGAAAATGGATCATTTGGTTTATTTAACAGAAATCTAAGAAAATTATGTCTTTCAAAGCTCTTGTACGTTATAAAGGTTAGCACTTGTTAATTAATTATATTACGTTGAGATTTTAGCTGGATTGGGTAAATTCAATTAGATAATTCCAGAGTTTCTTATTAGATTTTAGAATGACCTACACCTACGAACACAAACAAGTGAAAACAATGTTCGTGAGACATTAGTTTTGATATTATGTTTAATGATAAGTAAATAGTTGAAACATTAGTATTTATATTATGTTTAATGATAAGCAAATAGTTGAGACATTAGTATTTATATTATGTTTAATGATAAGTATGTAGTTGAGACATTAGTATTTATATTATGTTTAATGATAAGTATGTAGTTGAGACATTAGTATTTATATTATGTCTGATGATAAGTATGTAGTTGAGACATTAGTATTTATATTATGTTTAATGATAAGTATGTAGTTGAGACATTAGTATTTATATTATGTTTAATGATAAGTATGTAGTTATCAAGGGATTACGTCATTCTTCGACACATCTTTGTTATGATTCAGTTTCTGTTTTTAATGCAAAAACTTAAGAAATCGTTTAAATTTCAGATTGCTTACTTTCACTTGATCATTGAGACACATTTTGAATTAAAGATTTTTCCAATTACTTCGTAGGTCAGTGGAATCCAAACACGTTATATGTGTCTTCCATTACATTTATATCAAACTGATTTCAAATTCTTCAGTTCAGTTCTTTATACACTAACATATATTTCAGAGTCTGTGTACTCGTTCTCATGTACGCTTATATTAACGTTTTGCATAATATAAAGTGTTATGAAATAATTTAGAATTAACGTGGATGTCTAGTTACTTATTGATTAGTTTAATAGTGATATTGGATGTTGTAAACTTTAATATTCGACTGGATAAAATTTGAATATACGATATGTTTCTCTGCAACTAACAGTTACATGAACTGTTAGGACGTAGGCCACGTTCTAATTAGTCAGGAATATGTATTATCAGTCGAGTATTTTAAAAGTTAAAGTTTGCAGTGAGTAATAATATATACGTCGTGTAATTCAACGTGGCCAGTGGTAATTTGTCGCTAAGTTACCGTTACCGTAGTAACATTTGTATCCTTTCAAACGCACACGCACTGCAAGCGAAACAGGTGCCGCAAAACGCGAGAAAAGTTTTCGAATTAATAAAAGCGCTGAGCACTTTCAGAAAATGTCAAAGTTAATATAGATTTTGAAGTTTGTAATTAATGACATACTAGTGTTAATAATAAACAAAACGCCTTGAAAGGATTATTCTTCTCTGTCACGTTTCAACGTATAAGATAATTATAATGATTATATTTGTAACCAGGAGCCTGGTTTCGAACAGTGTAACATCAAATCGAAGAACTATTTACAATATGTCAGTCCAGGAATACTCCATATTTTCCCGAAAGTTTGCCATTTCCGAGCATCGACATGAAGGAAGTCAAACGTTGTTATCAATATTATCGAGGTCCGTCATGACCACGGGGTGAAGGCGCTCGACTCGTGATCTGAGGGTCGCGGGTTCGAATCCCGTCACAACAAACATGCTCGCCTATTCAGCCGTGGGGGCGTTACAATGTGACGTGTCAATCCTGCTTTTCGTTAGTAAAAGAGTAGTCCAAGAGTTGGCGGTGGGCGGTGATGACTAACTGCCTCTCCTCCAGTATTACACTGCAAAATCAGGGACGGCTAACGTAGATAGCCCTCCTGTAGCTATGCGCGAAATTCAAAAACGAACAAACAAACAACATTACCGATGTCTTATGTTTATCGTGTTTTAAATTGTTACTTACACTTTGGGTAGCACAAATATGAACCCGAAACTAGGCCTAGAAAACGTATAAATACAAGTATATTTAAATTACACTACCCTAAAGATACACAATTAAGGCAACTTTATGGACAAGCCCGTGTTAATACCTCAACCCCAAGACATAGAAAACCAAGTTCTAAAATCGCTTATGCGCAAATATCGAGTTTTGACGACGTTATTGTGTTGTGCGGTCGGTTTTTTAATCTGACATCATATTAGTATATTACTTATGATATTCACAGTTTATCAATTACTCAAAACTTTACTGAATTAAAAAACCAAACAAATGCTTCCATTAGTACAAATCAATTTAATTGGTCTTTTCGTCTTTATTCCAACTACTTCCCTAGGTGGACTCCTTGCGCATCCTGTATATCTCATACCTAATACGAAAGACCATTCCGCGGAAGCTATTAGGTGAAATGGCAAGAAAATAGGTCTTTCTTTCACAATGGATTACATTTTACCGATACACCACGCCTCTTCTTTTCGTTCACAGTCTTGCTGTGAATCATTCATATTATGGGCTTGTCTTCGTTTCTTGGAGAAATCAGCAGTATATCTCGTTCTTTCTAACCGACACCTGAATATACACATTACGTTAAGATAAATGTTAGCGGACGCATATTTCATATGAAGATCTATACTGGTTTTAATTATCTACAAACGTTAGTTTAATATCAGTTCTGGAAGTATTTTACTCATAAGTTTGGAAGGAAAATAGAATATATAACTGAAGGGAAATCGTAAGTTTTCTACAATATATTTCTAGTTTGTTTCATGTTAAGTTATAGGATTTTTTCAATAAATACTTTGGTGTTAATTAACAACATAAACCTGATTCTGTTGAGCGATTGTTTTAATTAATTGGGAAAAACTTACAGCTCACCAAGTTAATTCACACAGCTTCAGTGGTTGTTCAAATAATTGGTGAAATACGTAATATTTCAACTACTAATGTCTCTAACTACAATTTTAAACGACAACTGTGGAATATATATTATTCATTTCTTCAGTTAAAAATAATACAACTGTAAAATAATTATACAATAAATAAGTTATTACAACATTAACCAGCCCTAAAATTACTTTTCATGTTTCGGGGTTCATACACCTCTGTCTTTAGGAGAATTAGTTTGTTTGTTTGTTTGGAAATCCGCGCAAAACAACATGAAGGCTATCTGCACTAGCCGTCCATAATTTAATAGTGTAAGACTAGAGGAAAGGCAGCTAGTAATCACCACCTATCTCCAACACTTGAGATACTCTTTTACCAACAAATATTGGGGGTTGACCGTCAAATTATAAGCCTTCACGGTTGAAATTGCGAGTATGTGTGACGGGGATTTGAACCCGTGACCCTCAGATTGCGATCCGAGCGCCCTAACCACCTGGCATGCTAGGCCATCTTCAGAAATACCGCCGAAACATGCAGTGTAATTTTAAGGCTAGTTTATTGTTTAAAATCTTAGTGTTGTCGCCCTTTTAAATGTATATATGTAGACTAAAATATCTTTCATATTCCAGCCGGCCTGAAGATCCCTGATGTTTAGTTAAGGACCTATTCGGTACAGAATATAGCAGATATGCTATTATTTTACTATCTCCATTGTTTTAACTCGTGAGTTTTATTGTAAACATTTAAAATTAAATTAGTCTGACATCTGCATTATAAAGTAGGGATAAAACGTCAGACTCTGTAAGTTATAACTGATTGATGTAAAATCATGAAGTAAACTCAAACAGATTGAGAAGACTTGTTCCTGAAAATCTTTTCTTTTTACACAATTTATTAGACACATTCATTTATAGAAAATAATATTCAAATATTATTACGACTTACTCTATACACACTGCTGGCCAAAATCTTGAGGCCAATTAACATTAAGAAAAAATATGCATTTTGTATTGTTAGAATCAACTACTTATTTGAGTAGAGCTTCGAAAGATGGAAATAAGAAAAGGGAAAATAAAAATAAAAAACTTTTTTTAGCATTTAATAAGGAAAATGTAAACATTTTGAAATTAGCCTAAATACTAGCTGGTCAAAAGTTTAAGACCATACCAAAAAGAAGTCCTAAACAGGGTAGGAAATGCCCAACAAGAAGTTTCGCTTTGACATGGTCGATATAAACGTTTGCAGAAGGCTGGCTGGAATGTTATTCCAAGTGGTGAAGATGGCTTTACGAAGATCATGCACTGTTTAAAATTAATGTCCATTTCTATAGACTTCCCTTACCATTCACCCCCAAACATTTTCAATGGGGCTCAGTTCGGGCGGTCCAACGCTGGATAGTCCAAAAGAATCACGTTATTAGCCATGTAAAAGTCCTTTGTCCTGCGGGCATTGTGGATTGCAGCATTGTCCTGCTGAAAAATCCAGTCATTTCCGTACAAGCAAGAGCCTTCAGTCAATAAGGACGCTCTCTCCAACATGCCAATGTAGCCAGCTGCTGTTTGACGCCCCTGTATAACCTGAAGCTCCATTTTTTCAACGAAGGAGAAAGTACCCCAGATCATGATGGAACCTCCTCCACTGTGTCATGTAGAAAATGTCTCCAATGGGATATCCTTATCGTGCCAATAACGTTGGAAGCCATCTGGACCATCCAGGTTAAACTTTTTGTCATCAGAGAACACAACCTTCTTCCACTTTTCTACGTCCCATGTTTGGTGCTTCTCAGCAAAGTTTAACCAAGCTGTTTCGTGGTGTGGAAGGAGGCACAGACTTTGAAGACGGATTTTACGGTTTTTAAAGCGTTTTTTTCGTAGATGCAGTCTTACAGTTCTTTAGCTGCATTATGCGTCCGTAAGGGTTATAAAATTATTTGGTTCGACGATCGGCTGCTGTCTTGCGGGACAACCCGTCGAATCCTCCTGATCAACGTCGCAGAAACTTTCTTGGGCCGACCACTTGAAATTCTCGTTCCGTATCCCTCAGGGTCTTTTGAGAAATTTGCAACAGCAGTTTTACTACGCCCAATCTCACGTTGAGAGATACCTTACTTTTGCAGCTCCACAATTCTGCCACGTTTAAACTTTGTCAACTTTTTACCTTTGCCATATTTATATCTAATGTAACGCAGGAGATGTCAATGGGAAACGTTGACAACGCTAATGCTTGAACACAAATGACTAAATTTCGTTACATGTTTACCGACTAACGTTTCGTTTCAGTATTGTCTTAAACTTTTGACCAGCTAGTATTTAGGCTAATTTCAGTGTTCAAATTTTCTCTATTGAATGCTTTTGATTTTGATTTTTCCCTTTTCTTATTTTCATCTTTCAAAGCTCTTCTCAAATAAGTGGCTGAGTCAAATAAGGCAAAATACATATTTTTTTCTTTATGTTCATTGACCTTAAGATTTTGGCCAGCAGTGTATCTCAAGGCTCGGCATGGCTAGGTGGTTAAGGCACTCGACTCGTAATCCAAGGGTCATGGGTTCGAATCCTCGTCACACTAAACATGCTCGCCCTTTTAGCCGTGGGGCGTTATAATGTGACGGTTAATCCCACTGTTTGTTGGTAAAAGAGTAGCCCAAGAGTTGGCGGTAAGGGATGATGACTAGCTGCCTTCCATCTAGTCTTACCCTACTAAATTGTGGACGGCTAGCTCCGATAGCCCTTGAGTACCTTTGCGCAAAATTTAAACCAACCAGATATCTTGCTGCTCTTACGTCAAAGGGAATACACATTTTATTTATATATATATAGAGAGGGTTTTTACTTTCACATTCTTTTACTTTCGTTTAAAGATTCGTGTGTTTTGTTCAACATTAAACACTGAAGGACCGTGAGAAACTTATGACTTTTTGTACGTATTTAGCGGAATAATCAAGAATGGTGAGGAAAAGTGAAACCAAAAGTGACCCCGTTGTCCTTGGCACTGTAGAATTCACAGATAAATATTTAAAGTCGTGGGTTCTCGGGTGTCAAAGATAAAGGATATGATGATACTTCGAAACCAGAATCATAAGGAACGACCATTTAGGAATACTTTAAGTGAAAGTATGTTCGCACTCCGAGATAAAAAATAGGACGAAAGTCTATGTGATGTTAGAAGATCACATTGTGTGTCGAATGAGATGAAACCCATACAGAGACGGTGAGAATGGAATTGCAAATGATAAGAATATAGCATTTAGAAATAAAATGTCTAAAACCTTACAATAACGACTCACAAAACAAGCCAAAAAAAAACGACAACAACAAATATGAACGATAAAGGAAAAATACATCAACAAATATGGACGGTAAAGGAAATATACAACAACAACGATTCTCGAAACACACACTTTCGAAAAAACTTTCGTTTTTGTAATTTTCTGTTGTTTTTTGTCAGCCTTGATCAGGGATAAACGTATGACGACATTGGAAATGTTTTTTTATGGTTATGTTTAAAGCCAATCAAACATTTTAATGGTTACATTTATTTAGCATCTGAAAATACTGACATCCTCGACTTCGAACAACTAACCCTAAGCCATCTCATAACGAGAAGAAACAAAACAAAACCAGAACGCTTCTTGAGAAACGGGTAAAACAGAAATATCTAAATAAATTTCATTATCTGATGAAGAAGAAAAATAGATTGGAAGCACTGTGTTATTTCACTCTTCTGTCCTTTGGCAGAAAAATAGATTGGAGGCACTGTGTTATTTTACTCTTCTGTTCTTTGGCACTAGCACATTTTTGTATTTTATTTGCACAACAAAAATAGTGTTAGTGTCAAGTAATGTGAAGAGATGAACAACGTTATCCTTATGTTGTTGAATACCCTACAGGTGAAAAAAAAAGACAGAATTTACGATGTCAAAAGTATTTCATCCACGACGGATATGCAACTACCAGAGATATTAAGTACAGTGGAAACCGAGCACTTTAGCCTACTTTTCTTTATTATTTTTTTAAATCACAAACTGTAGACAAAATGGTGGACGAAAGTTAAACGTCACGAACTATTTATTTCGCGTGCCAGCATACCTCAGTTACGTAATGATAGTTCTCTGTTACTTTGAAATTCGAAACTGTTGAAATAAGCATTTATATGAGTCATGGAAGAGTCACAAGCTCTATTTTAACCTGGAGCTGTTAAGCAGTTTTATGACTTATTGACTAGAAATTTTCTTTTAAAAATGAGTCATTGGTTAAGTTTCTAAGATATATATTAATTGCTTGTTTTTATCGTTTGTCTGTTTTATTAATTTTCGCACAAAGCTACTCGAGGGCTATCTGTGCTAGCCGTCCCTAATTTAGCAACGTAAGACTAGAGGGAAGGCAGCTAGTCATCACCACCCACCGCCAACTCTTGGGCTACTCTTTTACCAACGAAAAGTGGGATTGACCGTCACATTATAACGCCCCCACGGCTGAAAGGGCGAGCATGTTTGGTGTGATGGAGATTCGAACCCGCAACCCTCGGATTACGAGTCGCACGCCTTAACGCTTTTGGCCATGCCGGGCCTGCTTGTTTTTATTAAATTATCAGTTTCGAGTATTGCCTGCCGTATATTTTCAAAGCATTAAGCAAACACTCATTTTATAATCAAATTTTAATTAACGGTTTAATTACAATGATTATAAATAACGATAACAATGTTTCAACATGTTATAATTACTTTATTAAGCCTGATTCGCACGGCAGGCTTATCAAGTTCGAATATTAAGTGATTAGTGTTATTATTATTATCAGTGTGATACTAAAAACAAGGTTTTGAGAATTTCTCATGGGTGCAGCACAGGAAACCCACTGTGGAAGTTTACGGTTAGCCCGGCATGGCCAGGTGTTTATGGCCCTCAACTCGCAACCTGAGTGTCGCGGATTCGCATCTTCGTCACACCAAACATGCTCGCTCTTTCAGCCGTGGGGGTGTTATCATGTTATGGTCCATTTCATCATTTGTTAGTAAAAGAGTTGACGGTGAGTGGTGATGACTAGCTACCTTTCCTCTAGTCTTATAGCCCGGCATGGCCAGGTGTTTATGGCCCTCAATTCGCAACCTGAGTGTCGCGGATTCGCATCTTCGTCACACCAAACAAGCTCGCTCTTTCAGCCGTGGGGGTGTTATCATGTTATGGTCCATTTCACCTTTTCTTAGTAAAAGAGTTGACGATGAGTGGTGATGACTAGCTGCCTTTCCTCTAGTCTTATAGCTCGGCATGGCCAGGTGATTAAGAAACTCGACTCGTAATCCGAGGGTCGCGAGTTTGAATCCCCTTCACACCAAACACGTTCGACCTTTCAGCCATGGGGGCGTTATAATGTTACGGTCAATCCCATTATTAATTGGTGAAAGAGTAGCCCAAGAGTTGTCGGTAGTTGGTGATGACTAGCTGTCTTCCCTCTATTCTTACACTGCTAAATTAGGGACGGCTAGCACAGATAGCCCTCGTGTAGCTGTGCGCGAAATTCAAAACAAGCAAATAAACAACTTATCAGTTACCAACATCTTATTTTTTCAATTTAAGAGTCGAGATACTTTCCTCGGTGAAACTTTAAAACGTTAAATGTATTCTATTTTCACCAGATAGATGAACGTGGTTTATTTGTCAAAAGACTTGGCTTGGTCTCATTGTTGAATCTCACCTATTGCCATGTTCTTTTAAGCATATTTCTGAAATGTTGGCGAGATTGAACCAAAATAACGCGTTTTACATATCACTGGTATCAACCAGTCCACACCTATAAAATAAGTCTGTTATGACCGAAAGAGAAATAAAAAAAAATATATATACCTTATAAAACGGCCCCCCAGTAGCACAGTGGTATGTCTGCGGACTTACACACTAAAAACCGGGTTTCGATATCTGTGGTGGGCAGAGCACAGATAGCCCATTGAGTAGCTTTGTGCTTAATTCTAAACAAACAAAAACTTGTAAAGCGACTGTCAGTTCATCAAACGTGTGCCTTTCACAATAAATATTGCATTCTTGATGCATTGTACAGTAAAAACAATAACAACTACAAATGAGCCTACAATTTAAGGAAAGTAATTATTTTAATACAAAGACAATAATCGACAACAAGAAGAGAATTGCATTTGTTTTTGTAAGAAACAATTTTAAAGTGGTTTAGCATATTACAATTGTTTGCTACAAACAGAGATTTCTTAAGTCAAATAAAACTCTGTACCTTTTACTGGTTTAATTGCTTATAAATTCATCTTAAGAGAAATTACAAACACAGTTATGGCTTTAAAAGTATTTTATTGCGAGAATGTTTAAGTCGGTAATTTTTAACTGTGTACAGACGCAACAATAACTGAATACTGTCTGAACAAACTCGTTACGTCAGTCTGAGCGATAAACAGCAAACGTGTTACATCCGTTCGTTGGAAATAATGAAACAATGCATATGAGGTAATAAAAGTAACTAGACACACCTGATTATGTGCTTCATGAATTTATGTTAGAAATAAAGATAAAATACATTGACATGAAACAAAACAAACCTGATTACACAGATAATGGAATTACATTAGGCGTAAAGAAACGAAACACGTAATGTAAAGATGTAACTATACAAACTTGATTATATATATCGCATACTTATAGTAGGAGTATTGTTTGTTTTAATATAGCAAAGTCACATCGGGCTATCAAGTGAGTTCACCTAGATGAATCGAACCTCTAATTTTAGCGCTGTAAATCGGAAGACTTACCGCTGTACTAGCGGGGGGCGGGGCTGCTTTATAAGGCGTAAAGAAACAATACGTTAATGTGAACACGAAACCATTTTAAAAAAACCCGATTGCACATACCGTGAATTTAGACCCCCAGTGGCTCAGCGGTATGTCTGCGGACTTACACGCTAAAATCCGGGTTTCGATACCCGTGGTGGGCAGAGCACAGATAGCCCATTGTGTAGCTACACAATGTTGTGCTTAATTCAAAACAACAACAACAAACATGAATTTATATTAGGAATAACGAGACAATACACATACGTTAAACATATAAATAAACAAACCTGATTACATATTTCACGTATTTATATTAGGAGTAGCGAAACAATATATATTACGTAAATACGCGACGAGACAAACCTCATGACACAGATCATGGATTAATATTATTTATATGACAGATTCTCGGAAGCTCTATATTACGTTTCTGAATTTCGAAGAACATTTAACTGAAAACAAAGACTTAGAAAAGTTTATTTAGATTTCTATGCTAACTTATTGCTGGCATAGTTATCAATTACCCTGAGCGCTGGCCACACAAAACTAACGCGCACAACAAATCGTGTACAAACCTACCGCGGACACATGAAATTATAGATTGAGGAAAACAAAACATGATTATGAATAAACATACATTCCCTAAGCACAATGTTTTCTTGAAATAAATTTTGTCAAATAGGCTATTGTAATACATCTAATATAATTATTGCGTACTAAATGGATAAGAACCGGTTATGAAAACAAAAAGCTACGCTGTGTGCCTATTGTGCAAACTTTTTAACATCAGAAAGTATCATGGAAAATTATCATCATTAAAAAATGAAATCTCGTTTTTAATAACATACTGTGAGTTTGAGAATATTGCAAATGCGCTGCGAAGACACATAAAACATAAGAAATAGGCTGTAGTTATAGGATTATATTTGTAATAACCATTTTAGGAGAACACTCGCTAGATATTTACATTGGGCACAGAAAAGATAGTTTTGAAAGACAGAACGTCTTTCATTGTTTGCAATCTAAACACCAATCAAAAAGTAACACGTTTGTTTGTTTAGCACAAGAGGTTGTGTGTGCTTAAGCCCTTAGATGTGCCGCTGAACGACAGTTCTACCAAAAAGTAACACGTTAATGTTTTATATTTTAACTCTGAATTATGTTTTATCCTCTTTTCAAACATTTCCGTGTATTAGTGTAATATATTGAAATACATTTACCGTCAAATCCTGCCTTAGTTTTATAAAATGTTATTCGTATTTGAGGTTTTTTTTTGTTTTGAATTTCGCGCACAGCTACACGAGGGCTATCTGCGCTAGCTGTTCCGGATATAGTAGTGTAAGACTAAAAGGGAGGCAGCTGGTCATCACCACTCACCGCAAACTCTTGGGCTACTCTTTTAAGAACGAATAGTGGGACTGACCGTCACATTATAACGCCCCCACGACTGAAAGAATGAGTAGTTTGGTATGACAGGTGTTCGAAACCGCGATCCTATCCTCGGATTACGAGTCGAGTGCCTTATCCACCCTGGACACGCCAGGGCTTGTTCTTATTTGGAGAAAGACAAATTTGTAAAATAAAATTTCAGTCGGTAACGTCATTGAGAAGAGAATAAGATGGTTGCAAAATTCTGGGAGAAAAACAACCACACGTAATAACTAGAATATAATGACTCTCGAGAGTTTTCAAATATTTATTGCAAACAACATCTAACATTTTATTAGAAGAATTTAGTGATGTATCTGAGAACGGTTAGTATGAGTATTAACATTTATGCTGTTAAAACGTTTCGACTCACCGCCAACTCTTGGGCTACACTTTTAACAACGAATAGTGGGATTGACCGTTACTTATAACGCCCCCACGGCTGAAAGGGTGAGCATGTTTGGGGTGACAGAGATTTATTAATAAAACTGTTTATACCCATACCAACAATTCTTTTTGTTTCAAGTGGGTTTCTTGCTCATCAACAGTGAGTTTAATAATAAACTGAATTTATTTATCATACCTTTGTCAGATATTTGAGGAATTTAGAATAAATTAGTTTTAAAAGTTATTGTTATTTGCTGTATATATATATGTTGTATTTTTTCATTATTTGTGGTGCACCTACATTATAATTTACAACCAAATATCTATAGAAATTCTATGGCAATTTCTTCGTAACGTTTGTTTTTATTCCGCTGTTTATAAACAGACATTATAACAAAGGAATAAAGTTTTTAGAGCGAAAACAATTAGTATAGAAGAAAAAATAAATTTGAGATACATATAGTAAAATTTCTAAACAATGAAACATGTGACACAGTGTAAACTTTACTTCGCAAACGCATAACCCATTTTTTGTACCAAAACTACTCGTTAGAGTGATATATTGTAGATTAACAACAACGGTACGAACTGACGATACAATGGATTCCAATGTATATAGTTTTAAAGAAATTAAGTGTTGAGAAAATACATACATTTATGGTAATGATAAGTGGTTAGATAATCTACATAAACATATGAATCTGGTGTCATTAACTGTTTATGACAAAAAGTGTAACCAATTTTTACGATGTCAGGGAATTGTGTGTGTTTTCTTATAGTAAAGCCACATCTGGCTATCTGCTGTGTCCACCGACTGGAATCGAACCGCTGATTTTTAGCATTGTAAATCCGTAGACTTACCGCTGTACTAGCGGAGAAGGTGGGGGCCCACGACATTGAAGTAAGAAACTTGTTGTTGTCACCAAAAGCAGTAATAAACTTTCAAAATGGCTCCCCAGTGGCTCAGCGGTATGTCTGCGGACTTGCACGCTAAAATCCGGGTTTCGATACCCGTGGTGGGCAGAGCACAGATAGCCCATTGTGTAGCTTTGTGCTTAATTCAAAACGAAACAAACAAACTTTCAAAATGCGCTGAATTTTTCATAACATTTTTGTTCATAAAACGCTATAGTTAAAATTGATAAAGGTACTTAAGTATATTCCAACAACGCAAAGCTTATGAGAACGAAAATGACTGTTTAAAAAAATTCCATAAAAAGTTTCACGATTTTTGAATTCAAAAAGGTTAATAAACTTTATACAGATTAATTATCAAAGTATTTTTTTTTGCCATTAGCTACTTGTTAACTGGTACAAATCGGTACTAGAGGTTTAACCATCTATGCTGGCGAATACTTGCATCGTACATTTTACTGAAACTGGAAATTAACTTCAATATCTGGCTTTGGAACAAAGCCACGTGAAACACATCCTTGGCATGCCAAGGTTAGATCACCAGGCTGCAATATATGGAAATTAGATGAATGTAAATTGCCTCATCTTAAGTCTTTAGGAATTCCTGATAACCTAGAACCGGGTTCTCTGAACCAGTTTGGCGTCTTCACACTACGCGCTTATCTTTTGTAACTAAAGTCACATCCCAAAATAGTCTTCCCACCCTTCCGAACAACACTAGAACCTAAACCATCCCTTACCAAAACAAGTACAAGTTTTTATTTTAATACCATCACTTCAAGACAGGTCTTACTAAGGTATCATATATACTCGGGTATTCTATTTTATCCTAAATATATACCCTATTAAATTTACGTTTTTTGAGTTTCCTAACTTATCAGTAAAGTTTGTCAATGTTAATGAACGATAATAACTCTTCTTAGAAGTGAGCTGAAAAGAGTAACACAGGTTCGACAAACACATGGAATTCTCAATTCATTACCCGTTTTCCTTGTAAACATTCCAGCAGTTTCTTTTAAAAGCAAGTAGTAAAAAAACAAAAAAAACACGTTAATACCGCTTTGATGAAGCAGGAGCACGTTTACACATGTTTTCTAGATATCGTAGAAACTCACCTACCTTTTTTATAATTACCGTCCTTCTTATTTATTTCCCGCTCTTTTGTGCCATGATTTTGATTTGCAATATCTTTAATATGACCCCTCTGAAATGTTAGTTATAATATAATCATTACTTCCTAACTTTAACACCATTGGACTAAGATAATAATAGTCTTTCATAACGTACTGAATTACTATTTATTATCATTATTTATTTATACGATTGTTCTTTGCAAGATTTTATAGTTGAAATTAATTAACATAAAAAATAATCGCGTCTTTTAAAAGCTTTTTTTTTCGTTATAGGTTCTTCTTTCTATACACTGCTTGAAATAGAATTATTAGAAGTAATCTCTGTATAGTCTTTCTACTTGATAAAAAACATTGTTAAACGTTTGTCCAATAAACAACTTTGGATCTCCAAGTTTTGATATAGAAAAGTAATAAGACATTTTATCTCGTCACAACTGACATCTGTATAATAAGATTCAGTGTTTGTGCATGTCTGCGTCACTTAATGCTTTCTAAACCTATGATCGCACATCTTCTGAAAGGTTCCAAGCGAGCTGTTTCGATCCCGACGCTCAACAAAGATAAAACACCCACCGCTTACTCCCTTTGTGGAACCCTGGCGTTCCTCAGAATCCCTTTCTCCTTAACAGCTGAAGTAACGAACGTTTAGGCCCGGCATGCCCAAGCATGGTAAGGCGTTCGACTCGTAATCCGAAGGTCGCGGGTTCGAACCCTGGTCGCACCAAACATGCCCGCCCTTTTAGTCGTGGAGGCGTTATAATGTGAGGGTTAATCCCACTATTTGTTGATAAAAAGAGTAGTCCAAGAGTTGGCGGTGGGTGGTGATGACTAGCTGCCTTCCCTCTATTCTTTCACTGCTAAATTAGGGACGGCTAGCGCAGATAGCCCTCAAGTAACTTTGCGCGAAATTAAAAAAAACAAACAAACTAACTAACTAACTTTTAAATGGTGCCAAACAAATTGTGCAGACCTCAAGGTTTGCGCAAAAGTAAAACTCTTTGGAGAACCTGAATATTTCACGGAAATAAAATATTTCGGGTATTTCCTAAAAGTGGATCCTAAATTTGACATTGATTTGCACGACAGCATATGAACAAGTAGGCCTACTAGTTACCGTTCGAAACTTGGTTAAAGAAATTAAACTTGAAGTATGTGGCTGAAGATACAGAAACCACTTGCCCTAAAAAAGTAATGATTTGCTATCTTGAACTGAGTCATTACACGTTCCACAACTCATACCGCGCTGGTACTTTTCCTACCATTTAAAACATTTTCCTAAAATCGGACAAAGCTCGAGCTATTAAACGTGCACGCGTTACAATTTTTAAAAATGAAAGTTATTTGATACATTCTGAATTTACGATAAGCGTAAACAATTGCCTGTCATATGGTCCAAACGCTCGAAAAGGAATTTTTTGGTTGAATTATATGGAGAATGCACTCAAAAATGATAACATATAACAGACTTTATGAACGTTACAGCAGCAAACAAGCAAAAGAACTCCTGAGGGCATTCAGTATTTTCTTTGTTCCTCTCGCTCAGCTAGCCTCCCACTTCTTTACGGATTTTATTTGCAAAAAAGTGAGTAGCAATCACTTAAATATGCGATAACTATATTGTGTATAAGATCAAAATCATTTGTAACATGTTTCTGAAAAAAATTAACACTGAGCTTTACAATAAATGTAATATGTGGTTTAAAACTCATTCTCAACCAGCCCTCGCTCTGAAAACACAGATGTGTTTACAATAAACTTAAAATTTGGTTGTAAAACTTATTCTCAACCAGCCCTGGCTCTGAAAACACTGATGTGTTTACAGTAAACTTAAAATTTGGTTGTAAAACTCATTCTCAACCAGCCCTGGCTCTGAAAACACAGATGTGTTTACAATAAACTTAAAATTCGGTTGTAAGACTCATTCTCAACCAGTCCTCGCTCTGAAAACACAGATGTGTTTACAATAAACTTAAAATTCGGTTGTAAAACTCATTCTCAACCAGCCTTCGCTCTGAAAACACAGATGTGTGTAAAAACATTATTGAATAGAAACATCGGCTTATTTTAAAGTCAAATGTATTATGCTTTTAATAATGTAATAACTTCATTAAATAGTCTTCCATCACATATAATTGTTATTCATCAAAAACCTTTACGGTTTGCGAGAAGCATTTTACGATATATTAAGGAAATATTAAACGATTTCAATATTTTGTTAAATACTTCTCAATACAGAGTTGTTAAACAGGATGAAGTGTATATTTATTAAATATAATATGTGCAGCCACGACAACACTTAATACACATTGAATAATTAATTGCTATTGAATGTAATACGTGCTGCCACTACAATTTTAATACACACTGAATAATTAATTGTTATTCAATGTAATACGTGCTGCCACTACAATTTTAATACACACTGAATAATTAATTGTTATTCAATGTAATACATGCTGCCACTACAATTTTAATACACACTGAATAATTAATTGTTATTCAATGTAATACGTGCTGCCACTACAATTTTAATACACACTGAATAATTAATTGTTATTCAATGTAATACGTGCTGCCACTACAATTTTAATACACACTGAAAAATTAATTGTTATTCAATGTAATACGTGCTGCCACTACAATTTTAATACACACTGAATAATTAATTGTTATTCTTTGTAATACGTGCTGCCACTACAATTTTAATACACACTGAATAATTAATTGTTATTCAATGTAATACGTGCTGCCACTACAATTTTAATACACACTGAATAATTAATTGTTATTCAATGCAATACGTGCTGCCACTACAATTTTAATACACACTGAATAATTAATTGTTATTCTTTGTAATACGTGCTGCCACTACAATTTTAATACACACTGAATAATTAATTGTTATTCAATGCAATACGTGCTGCCACTACAATTTTAATACACACTGAATAATTAATTGTTATTCAATGCAATACGTGCTGCCACTACAATTTTAATACACACTGAATAATTAATTGTTATTCAATGTAATACGTGCTGTCACTACAATTTTAATACACACTGAATAATTAATTGTGATTCAATGTAATACGTGCTGCCACTACAATTTTAATACACACTGAATAATTAATTGTGATTCAATGTTTTCTCACTACAATATTTTGATAACAACAATAACAGTCTTCAGTGCACCCACGAAATTTTTCACAAAACAAACTTCATTAGTCGAAAAATTTGGCTCCCCAGTGGTTCAGCGGTAAGTCCGCAATACGAGAACGCTAAAATCCGGGTTTCGATATCCGTGAGGGGCAGTTCGCAGATAGCCCATTGTGTAGATTTGCGCTTAACAGCAATCGAAATATTTTATGAATATTTTGCTATTAATGCTTAGATTTTTGTGGGTGAGTAAAGCTTTCCTATAATAAATTTCTTAGCTTTTAATTGATTAAATTCAAATTATTTACTCGTCGTGAGCATTAATCTTTCCTACTTGCGAAGCGCTTAACAAATGAAATAGAAGAAAGCGGTTTCGATATTTTTCATGTTCTAAGTATGTTTTGAAGTATTTTTGTTTGAAACATACTGTTGAAGCACTGAGTGACAACCTTGTTGTGACTTCATGAGCTTGTGGCCCAATTATCATGAATCTTCGACACGTCACACGTCACATACTTCACTAGATGCTGGAAGTAATTTCTTTGCTTCTAGCTTATTATTCTTTTACAGAATTAATTTAGACAACTGTATCATCGATATTTGTAGAATAATCTTTTCTTAAAAACATTTTCAATCGTGTAATTTTTCTGAGCAGCCTCTAGTGGTTTTATCGTCTTCGACCAATGACAAAATTAGATAGAATGTCGTTCGTACTGCAACTCTTCTTCGTGGTCAGGGGTCCGGCTTGACCAGGTAGTTAAGGCATTCGTCTCGTAATCTGAGGGTCACAGGTTCAAATCCCCGTCACACCAAACATGCTCGCCATATCAGCTGTTGGGGCGTTATTCATTGGTAAAAGCGCAGCCCAAGAGTGTGTGGTGGGTGGTGATAACTAGCTGCCTTCCCTCTGGTCTTTCACTCCTAAATTAGGTAAAACTAGCGCAAAATTCAAAACAAACCAAATTATTGTTCTAAGGATGTGTTCTGGTGTTAATTTGCACATGTTGCCAAATGATTACGTGCGAATGTGGTATACAAATTCAATCCAAATTAGCTAAGTGGCACTGAGGTACACTACCCTTCCCTGGTCAAACAAGATGACTAAATATGACTTTCCGATAGGTGATTATTGTGTCAAAAGCGAAAACCCTTTTTCTGTCAGAATCTAAATACAGCAATATGGAGTGAATGCAATCAGAAACGATATTTAAATATATTCTACAAGATCCCTATCGCAATAAAAGTTCCAAACAACCCAGTTATTACCAGTTTCTTAATGTAAAGCTACACAATAGACTATCGGCATTCTGTCCACTGCGGGTAACTGAAATTTCAGATTTTAGCGTTGTAAGTCCATTTACTTTCTGCTGACCAACTAGGGAATCAGAAAACCCCACTACAAGAGCTTTTATACCACACACTATTCCCCTAATATTTTTCAGTCCATGTGCGGAATGAATTTTTTTCATGTGTAACAGTTTCAAGGCAATGTGCGAAATATGCGCTACCATTTCTTTGCGTGTGTAGAGGGGGAGTATTTTTAGACCATCAACTCTATTCAACAATTAGGGTTCTTTGCAATGCTAGCAGTTGGTTATTCGGACTTTAGGCCTAGCGACTGTCAGAGTTATGAAGGCGGTGTTGAGACTCCTCACTATTAATAAGGATGTGCAAGGCGGGGAAATATTAAGTGCGCGTGAATTGATTGGTTGTTGTACAGGAACGTAGCTCATAGGGAACAGTGCGCACTAGTGTGGTCAGTGGCCTCACAGGCTTTTTACCGTAAGTTCATCCTTCCTGTTACTGCAGAAAAGTTAAAGATTTTCTAGTCTTATAAATCCCACATTGTTTTCAAATAATTCTCAAAGTTTTTCTTTTTCAATAACAAAGGTAACGGTTTAAAAAAACAACAACAACAAAAACTGCAGGTAGATTGAACTGCCGTAAACCACTTTGTTCTATGTAACAGAAAGCTCTAGCCAGCATCCACCTGGCCTGGTATGGAAAGGTAGTTAAGGCACTAGACTCGTAATCCAAGGGTCGCGGGTTCAAATCCCGGTCGCATCAAACATACTCGCATCTATTATTATACTATTATTCGTTGGTAAAAGAGTAGCCCAAGAGTTGGCGGTGGGAGATGATGACTAGCTGCCTTCCCTCTAGTCTTACACTGCTAAATTAGGGACGGCTAGTGCAGATAGCTCTCTAGTAGCTTTGCGCGAAATTCAAAACAAACAAACAAACCAGGGCAATTGGATCTTCTTGATAAACTGTGAACAATTATACCTTCAGCAACCGTCTCTTTCCCAGAAGTGTCTAGCTTTGTCCATCTGTATATATTGACACGTGTGTCCCAAATATTGCGGAAGATATGACAACAAAACAATGTTAATTGCTTTTATGTATGTTGTTACCCGCTAGTAGAGCGATAAGTCAACAGATTTACAACGCTATAATTACTGGTTCGATTCTCTTCAATGGACTCGACAGAAGGCTCGCTGTGACTTTGCTGTAAGAAAACACACACACACGCGCTCTATTTCAGTCACAAGCGGAGATATTGTTATCAATAGGCCCCATATCTTTTAAAGAACTGAATTATTATATCGTGTGTGTGAATTCAAAATAAATAAAACTTCTGCATTTAGAGGGTTAATTTTTATTTATTGAAGGAAGTGACCCATGTAAATAAAGTATTCAATATTACCTGACCCGGAAACAGTGCTTTGAAATCACACGTGCATGAGTAATTACAACGTTTATAACATTATATGCAAAAACGACCCGTTTTGGTGAACCTGACGATGACCGAAGAAGGTCGAAACGTTGTTCGCTCTTCTATGTAAAATATTTTCTCAACCCAAACGGGCCGTTTTTGCATATAAGGTTCTCAACAAGTGGGCTTCTCGACATCACTGATCGTTCATAACATTCTAGTTTAGAGCGTTTCTTTCGAAAACAAACGTTGAATTAAATTACAAAATAAATAAAAAATTCGCACATTGGTTAATTATATTGTGATAGTTGTGAATAAAATGCTGTTTTTAGACTAAGAAAAACAAAAAGCCAGGAGAGAGGCTATGAATTGTTTGTATTTGAAAGCTACACGAATGCTATCTGCGCTAGCCGTCCCTAATTTAGCAGTGTAAGACTAGAGAGAAGGCAGCTAGTAATCACTACCCACCGCCAACTCTCGGGCTACTTTTTTATCAATGAATAGTAGTATTAACCGTCACATTATAATGCCCCTACGGCTGAAAGGGCGATTTTGTTTGATATGACCGGGATTCGAACCCGCGACTCTCAGATTAAGAATTGAGCGCCTGATATATATATATCAGAATATCTGCGTGATTAAGTAATACAATCAAAATTAAAAAAAAAATAAAAAATTCTTTCACTCACAGTGAGGATATTATATTGTAATGCTAAACGTGCCTGGTGGTTGAGGCATTCGACTCGTAGTATGAGGGCTGCAGGCTCGAATCCCCGTCACCTCAAACATGCTCACTCTTTCAGCTGTGGGAGTGCTATAATGTGACAAACGGTCCCACTATTCGTTAGGGAAAGAGTAGTATAAGAGTTGGCAGTGGGTGGTGATGACTAGTTGCTTTCTCTCTGGTCTTACACTGCTAAATTAGGGACAGCTAGCGCAGATAGCCTTCCTGTAGCTCTGTGCAAAATTCAAAAGAAAAAACAAACCCGTTTGGACCAATCATTTGAATAAAATATGATTTTTTAAAAAAAAGTAACTTTGCCAGCTCTAATTTCACAGCGTGTTTTGGATAGAATTATTGACTCAGTCTTGGCAAAAATCTATACATACTGTTCTGTGCTGATGTACATACTGTTCTGTGTTGTGTTGATATACATACTGTTCTGTGCTGATGTACATACTGTTCTGTGTTGTGTTGATATACATACTGTTCTGTGCTGATATACATACTGTTCTGTGCTGATGTACATTCTGTTCTGTGCTGATATACATACTGTTCTGTGCTGATGTACATACTGTTCTGTGCTGATATACATACTGTTCTGTGCTGATGTACATTCTGTTCTGTGCTGATATACATACTGTTCTGTGCTGATATACATACTGTTCTGTGCTGATGTACATACTGTTCTGTGTTGATATACATACTGTTCTGTGCTGATATACATACTGTTCTGTGTTGATATACATACTGTTCTGTGCTGATATACATACTGTTCTGTGCTGATGTTATTGTCTACATGTATGTGGTAGTTATTGAGTAAATGTTAGAATATTAACAGAGTAGGAGCTGATAAACTTGTACGAGTTGTTATTATGGTCTGTATAATTTGCTTTAAGTATTTGTTCGTCAAAACACTCGTACACACCTGTTTTGTATAAAAGGGTGTACTTGCGTTATAATCGTTTTCGAAACAGGTTAACGCTTTGGTCAGATAATTTCTCTGTGCTGAGTGTATGGTCATGCCTCGTTACGTGTCAGAAGTTACAAGGTGTCAAATAGTTCGATTCTTCAGAAATGGTATGAAGGAAACGGATGTTACGAGGACAGTGAGGTACCTCCCAGTACACTGTGTGAAGAGATTCGAAACGCCATCCGACTAGAGGAGAGTCTACTGGTAGACACGAAAAAAACAACTGCCCGAGATGACCGTGTTTTGATCTGGTTAAGAGGGCCAAGGATGAAAGACGTTTCGCAATATCTTAAGACAGGAATGGAATGAACACATCCATTTCAGTGTATTAAAAAAATAGTGAGTAGGGAACTGATCAAACAAGGTTATTTTGCAAAGAAGAGCTATCTAAAATACATATAAATCAGCATTTACCACCGTCACGATGTAGCTTGAGCCAGACAGTAAGGGAACTTACAATTAGGGTACTGGCAAAATATCATCTTTCAAGATAAGTCCTCTCTCTGGCTTGAAAAACTAATGGTATGATTCGTGCTCGTCATTTACTTGGAGAACGAGTGAAGAAGACTGTCTTTCACACAGAAGACGCGTAGGTGGTGGTGCAGTAGATGTTTGGGCAGCTATTCATTACGATGGAAAAACTGCTCTTCATATCCCCCAGATAAACGTCAAAAGCTCCTCCTACATGTATCCCATGGAGACAATATTTCTGTCATATGTTATGGGAAGGCTTGGCAATTACCTTGTGTCCAAAGATGACAATGCCACTGCCCACAGTGTGAATATTTTATAGGATTATCTCGAAACCAGAAGGACGTGACACGATTTCCACCCCATTGAAAAACTGTTAGACAGAAATCAGCCGGAAAATTTCTCATCACGACCCTAAGCCAGTTACTGTAGCTGGGTTTCAGCGCCTTCTAGTGATAAGTTAGGATGAAATCACAATTTACATTATTAACCTTATCGACAGCATGTGACGTCACCTTACAAAAGTTATTAGAGTACGAGGAGGACCAATCACGCACTGAATGTTCAATATGAACTGATATAAGGCTGAAGAAGCTTTCTATAATAATTATACGTTATATTTTATCATTAGATATGTTTTGGTAAGGCTTTATTGTCATAGGTGAAATTCTGAATTACATATCTTTCTACAAGTGTGTCATAAAATTGTTTGATGTTCTAATAAATCATTCATGATGTCCATATAATTACATACGTAGATGTTTAATGTAACGTATGCTTCTCTTCTCAGTTTGACAGTGGTACGTGCG
Source organism: Carcinoscorpius rotundicauda (assembly GCA_011833715.1). Lineage (NCBI taxonomy): Eukaryota > Metazoa > Arthropoda > Merostomata > Xiphosura > Limulidae > Carcinoscorpius > Carcinoscorpius rotundicauda. The sequence goes on along the minus strand of CM022391.1, from coordinate 179,536,636 downwards.
TTTGCATTCCATTTTAATGATAATGACTTATTTATTACAAAAATATAGCCAAGACTGAAAATTGATGGAACATATCAGCCTTTGATTATTTCATCCTGTCAATTCTTTCATTGTCTATCTACATTTGAATAAAGATAAAAGTAGTCAAAATTAAAACACTAGAAGTGTGTTCTCGTTATTTAGTTTGTTTTAGCGCACAATCACATTTGGATATCTGCTGTGTCGAACTCGGAGAATCGAACCCCGAATTTTATCGTTGAAAGCCCGTAAATGTACCACTCTCTCACTGGAGGGACGTCAGTACAGTTCACAGAGCAGCGGTTTCTTCTTTTTTTTTTCAGTGATTGGTAATGACTATTAACATTTTGAACCTCATTAAATATTTAAACGTATCAGAAACAAAATACGAGGGGAGAAATACAAGGAAATCCAAGACTATCAAACCCCATTGTGGATCAATTTGAGGTGTAATTTTGATAGAACTTTTGAGTTAATACCTCGCGAGAAGTTTACAGTACTTCCGGTTATTCGTATTTAGCAAAATTAAATAATTAGAATAAGTCTGAGGAGAGCTCATTTGAATGTATGTTTGAAAACAGTCAAATTATGCTGTCCACATCCAGAGTATTTTGGTCGCAATTCAGTACTGTATAACAACGATGATAAGAAAATAAAAGTCAAAACTGAGCTCTCAAAAGCGAAAATTAAAAATAATTTTTGAGACACTTTTCATAAAAATACAAATGTCGTAATGGTTAGCAAAAACTAAAACTAAACCCATGAAACAAATTATCAAAAATGATTCATTTTCGCTGCGTAACGTTATAATTACAGTCCATTTCACTTGTCAGAAAAATACAAAAGATATAATTAAAGAATAATATGTGTGTGTTTCTTAGAGCAAGGACACACCTGAGTATCTGGTGTGTCTCCCGAGGGGAAGAGAACCACTGAGTGGAGGGTTGGAAATCCGAAGAATTTACCGTTGTCTCATCAGAGGACTGAAAAAAACACAAACGAATGGTGAAGACGGTTACATTTTGAAATTAGGTGAGATGGTTGTCATCAGCCAGCTTTATATTGTTGCTTGGTTTTACGATTTCGTTTACTTTTAGCCTCTTTGCAATATCAAAAAAAAACTACTAAATATTCATTCCTTGCCTATAAATCCTCTCACGTTTAATGAATTTCAACTTATTTTGAATGTTTTAAAACCCACATTATATATTGCTTATAACATGAAACCCGGGATAAATCTTCCTTGTACTATTTTAATTTTGGCAAAATCATTGTTAACAGCACATTTACAGCGATACTAGGAGCCTTCCCATGCCTAAATAAAACAAATTACACAGTTTTGTCTGTCCTGAAAAATGCGTGCGAAGCTTACTAGGAAAAAGCACGATGTAAACAAAAGGCGAATGTAAGTATAATTTAGTAGCAACTAAGGTACACAATGGGCTATCTGTGCTTTGCCCACCAGGGGTATCGAAACCCGGTTTTTAGCGTTGTAAGTCCGCAGACATACCGCTGAGCCACTGTAGGCCGATATAATTTTATAAAGCTAAATACACATAGTAATACAATTCATTAATTATTGTTATTGCTACATATTAAAATTATATGTACGTAAGGCCATCATACAGGAGATTAAAAGGAAATAGTAACGGTTGTTTTTGAATTTCGCACAAAGCTACACGAGGGTTATCGGCGTTTACTGTCTCTAATTTAGCAGTGTAAGACTAGAGGGAAGGCAGCTAGTCATCACCACCCACCTCCAACTCTTTGGGCTAATATTTTACCAACGAATAGTGGAATTGACCGCCACATTATAACACCCCTACAGCTGAAAGGGCGAACATGTTTCTTGCGATGGGGATTCGAACCCGCGTCCTTCAGATTGCGAGTCGAACACCTTAACCCATCTGACCATGCTTGGTCTGAAAGATAATGAAGTCAGAACATTCACTGTTGAAAGATGTAATCATTAAGGTAGACTTTACAGATATATATTATCAAGATAGGGACGAAAGCATGAAACTTGAGAGACATGAAAACGTGAGGGAAATAATTTTAATACTCTGCTGGAAAACTGTGCATCATAGGTTGGAAACTACTCAGTGAACTGCGATTGAATTTGAGAAATTATAAAAAGATACAGTGTGTCCGAGAAATGAATACACCATACAGGAAGCTGGCTAAGTTTATTGTTGTTTGAGATAACAACAAAAATTCAATATAAATAGAAGTAGTAGGTTTGTAACTTTTGATTTCTTTTGCTAATATTTTTGTTATTGTTTTTTGATGAACCAACTGTTACTGGAAATTTGTATCTGCAAATGTAACAATTCTTCTTTATTGAATACGTCCAGAAACTATTGGCTTGTTACAAAGACAGCTGTCTTTCAACAGAATGGAGCACCAGCCTATTTTGCTAGAATTGTTAGTGTTTTTAAATCAAACCTTTCCAAAGCGTTGGATTGGTGTGGGAGGACAGGTCAAATGATCTGTTCATTTCCCCGATTTAAACCCATTAGATTTTCATCTCTGGGGCGTTTTGAAAACCAAGTCTACCTTAATAAACGAAACAAAAAAAACCTCGAAGAACTGAAACATCGGATTTGTTATATTATCTATTCTTACGGCTGAGTGTCGTGGGTTCGCATCCACGTCGCGCCAAATATGCTCGCCCTTTCAGCCGTGGGGGCGTTATAATGTGACGGTCAATCCCACTATTCGTTGGTAAAAGAGTAGCCCAAGAGTTGGCGGTGGGTGGTGATGACTAGCTGCCTTCCCTCTAGTCTTACACTGCTAAATTAGGGACGGCTAGCACAGATAGCCCTCGAGTAGCTTTGTGCGAAATTCAAAAAAACAAACAAACAAACTTTACTGTTGTGTTTGAAAATGTTTATCAGAATTAGATTAATTATAGCGAATGATGGAAGACATGCAGAAGTCCATTAATTATTGAAACTAGAACCTACAAACCAACTTGATGTTATCTCAAATAACAATAAAGTTATTCAACTTTATTTTTGTATATTCACTTTCGGACACTCAGTACTAGTCGACATTAACGATAAATCCCGTCCTTCCAAAACCTGGTAACGAGAGTTGACAAACAAACGTTTTCCATGACATATACATCGGAAACGTAATTAAAAACATTCCACTGACACAAATAACAGGATGACGCATAACTTTATCAATGTGGGCTAATAAGTTTAACCAAGCAAAATAACGGGAATTCGATATTAAACCACAGTATACGTACGTATGTATGTACACAAAAACAAACACTTGAAAAAACATTGTTTTTCAAACAATGGGCTATTCGTTTATAATACAAAGTAAGCAACTTATAAAGTCTCGTTCTGAGTGAGAAATGACTGTCATACTTTCTGCCATTGTTTTTACCATGCCATACGTGACAATGTTGAAATAATGGCAGTCATCAAAGACGCAAACGGGGATTTACAGAATATACTATAAAAACACGTTGTACAAAATTACTTGTAAGTGTTTTGAGATAAAACAGAAGTCGTTTAAAAAGGGAAAACGCCACCTTCTTCCTTAATACTTCTGCCATAAAGAATATTTAAACTTATTAATAAGTTGTTCGGCCCGGCATGGCCGAGCGCGTTAAGGCATGCGCTCGTAATCTGAGGGTCGCGGGTTCGCATCGGAGTTGCGCTAAACATGCTAGCCCTTCCAGCCGTGGGGGCGTTATAATGTTACGGTTAATCCCACTTTTCGTGGGTAAAAGAGTAGCCCAAGAGTTGACGGTGGGTGGTGATGACTAGCTGCCTTCCCTCTAGTCTTACACTGCTAAATTAGGGACGGATAGCACAGATAGCCCTCGAGTAGCTTTGTGCGAAATTCCAAAACAAACAAACAAAATAATAAGTCGGCTACGAAGTATTGTCGCGACTACGAATGATTTAAAATCACCAGACTGCGCAATCACGGCCACTTAGTTAATCACCTTCATAATTCTTTTGTATAACGAAACCTAACAGCAGAAGTCAATAGGTGGTTAATTCATAGAGTTTCAAAATCCAGTGTCTTACCTAATCGTGTTTACAGTTGATTGGAAAATAAAAAGTTCAGCCTGTAGTCAGAAAAACCATAAATGTTGAGCTTCGTACTGTGAAAACGAGGGATAATGAGCAGCCAAAGTTTTGAATGGTTGGTAAAAGACAAGATGGATTTTCTGTCATAAAATTATTTCAGTTACTCTTGTCCCAGTTATCAGGCCTCGGTTAATACGTATACAAATCATGATCTAATGAACCGTCATATAATCTGCAATACAAATGGTTCGTGAAAACAAATACAATGATTACAGAAGTCCCTACACTTATTTCTAAACCAGCTAAGTCTGAAAACTTGGTGTATTGAGATATATTAAAATTTCCAAAGATACATTTAATGAAGACGAAATTTGTTTCTGTTTCTAAATATATATATACGTTGTAAAAGTGATTTTAATAGTCTATTTTTTATTCATTACGGCTATACTATCAAATACAGTCTTGTCCGTTTCAAACAGAAGACTTATTTTTTACTCTGGTTACACTGTTCTACACAATGAAATTTCTCTGGTGCACGAACTTTAGAACAACATAGTAACACAACAAGCTTTCTAATTAACTTCAGTCTCAAGTCCCTTAACAATACGTTTATACTTTATTAGAATTTCGCACAAAGCTACTCGAGGGCTATCTGTGCTAGCCGTCCCTAATTTTGCAGTGTAAGACTAGAGGGAAGGCAGCTAGTCATCACCATCCACCGCCAACTCTTGGGCTACTCTTTTAACAACGAATAGTGGGATCGACCGTACATTATAACGCCCCCACGGCTGAAAGGGCGAGCATATTTGGTGCGACCTGGATGCGAACCCGCGACCCTCGGATTACGAGTCGCACGCCTTATGCGCTCGGCCATGCCAGGCCACTTTATTAGAATGTGAACACTTCGTTCTGCTGTCTCTCAACTGTTTACTGGCTTTTAAAGCTTACAGATATAAAATAGGAATATCTCAGTTGATAAAAACTTCTGCGTGGAGCGTTAGTTCAGTCTTATTTCTGTACGTAGTATTTCAATCCCAAACTTTTATTTTTACATATGAACAGGTTGGTAAGAAAAGGGATCACAAGGTAGGTCGGTCGACTGGGGTCGTAAGTTCGAAACCCATCGTCGCATATTCTTGCCGTTTAAGCTGTGGATGAGTTATAATGTGACAACCAATCAAAATATTAATGGGTAAAAAGGGTAACTCAGGAATCGGTTAGCTGTGGATGTACAGTATAGTAACCAGCTCTGTTCTTTCCAGTGAATTACTTCAGAATTAGGAACGGCCAGCACAGTTAGTTTGTTTTTTGCGAAAAACAATAACAATAAACAAATAAGTGCAGAGAATGAAAGGTCACACACATTGGCCCAGTAAAATCTTCGCACTTAATAATTAGATGTTGAAGAAACCACAAGGCATGACATAACCAACTGACCGCTTTATCATCACTGCAGACCTTCTTAGTAAAAGACGCCTTCTAATCGCAAAATATTTTCATTTTCTATTCCAATTTATTTTGTATAATTTTATTCTGTTACTAACTTCAAACAATCCCATAAAGTTACATTCCTGCATAGTAATATTATATAGTTTACTATCTAGTTTTAGATTCTCTCCCTACGGTTCCATATCCGGTACATAAGACGTCGGTGGAGAATACTGTTCTATACTGAATAGTCAAGTGGAGATGTTTTGTGGCAATGGGAGTCTATGCTATGGTTCAAACTTGTAAAGTCAACTCTTAATTTTTTGTCAAAGCTACAGCTCAAATTTGTAACGTCAGCTGCTAACTGTCTGCCTAACCTACATTTCAAACTTGAAAATTCAACTCATAATTGTTTGTATACCCTCCAGTTTAAACTTGTAAAGTCAGCTCCTAACTGTTTGTGTACCCTATAGTTCAAACTTGTAAAGTCAGCTTCTAACTGTTTGTGTACCCTATAGTTCAAACTTGTAAAGTCAGCTTCTAACTGTTTGTGTACCCTGTAGTTCAAACTTGTAAAGTCAGCTCCTAACTGTTTCTGTACCCTGTAGTTCAAACTTGTAAAGTCAGCTCCAAACTGTTTGTGTACCCTGTAGTTCAAACTTGTAAAGTCAGCTCCTAACTGTTTGTGTGCCCTGTAGTTCAAACTTGTAAAGTCAGCTCCAAACTGTTTGTGTACCCTGTAGTTAAAACTTGTAGAGTCATAATTACCACACAAACCCCACGTGAGTTTCAACCTGTTTAGTGAAATCCAACTTGAAGTACTGGAATATTAAAATAATATCGAAATCTTATGAACAAAAAATAAACCAATCAATTGAAAACATAAAAATAAGTTTAGAAACATTTAACAAGTTCCAGGTTTAAGGAAGAACATTTACTGTGACACATACGACGGGGCACACGTAAGAACCCCCCCCCCCCTTAACAAAGAAACAAACGGGAAAGTAATCACGTCTGAATTAGGAAAGGCTATCAAAGTTAGTACGAACAGGAACTGCAGATATGAAAATTGTGTGTTATTGCATGACGTGTTGTAACTGCCAGTAAATTTACATCTGTTAAAAGTGAAAGAAACTGTGTAAGAAAATACGAATTCATTGACGACAAATTCAGGATACAGCAATACTTACGTGGGTGGGCATTTGGACATTTTTTTAATATGAAAAATGGTTTTAGACAATGAACCAGAGCGAAAGGCTAAATATTTCTTAAAATCATACGAACCAATTGTTGGCTCTTCTTGAGACAGAATCCGCCTTACATTAAATACAGAACTGAAGGAGTTGTCTAATTAACCCCCCAAAAATTATTCTCATGTATATTTATACAGATAGTACCAAAAGTGTATTCTTATATAAGTTGGGCCCGGCATGGCCAAGCGTGTTAAGGCGTTCGATTTGTAATCCGAGAGTCGTGGGTTCGAATCCTGGTCGCACCAAACATGTTCGCGCTCCCAGCCATGAGGACGTTATGATGTTTTGGTCAATCCTACTATTCGTTGGTAAAAGAGTAGCCCAAGAGTTGGCGGTGGGTGGTGATGACTAGCTGCCTTTCCTTTAGTCTTACACTGCTAAATTAGGGACGGCTAGCCCTCGAGTAGCTTTGTGCGAAATTAAAAAAAACAAATAAATAATTATATAAGTTGTGTTATATCATTAAAAGGTAATTGCCTTTTCCGACTCTAAATGCTCATGTACTTACATCATAAGAATTTGTTCGTATTGGAGATTGAAGTTTCGAAGGCAAATATATCGCTCTACTCAAATGGGTTAAAAAAAGACAACAAGAAAAAACTATGGGTAAATATCCAGGATCAACTAGTGAAAGATATTTCAACAAGTTGTACCCCGACCATGGTACCCTGAGTGTGACGTCTTGTAACAGGTGAAATTTCACACCTTGTTTACAATGGCTGGGGTACAACTTGTTACTGTCTCGTTCTGGATAGTCCCAGATCTCCAGGTAAAAGTCATCCCCGTGTCTCAGGCAACGTAATCAATAAGGATGTCTTTCTGGGGAAAAGCGCGTGTTATGTAAGAATTACTGGCTTTAAACAATATGTCCTCGTTTACATAAAACTATAATCACTGTAGTACTGGTTCTTTCTCACAGTATTTGCTAAAAATGTTTTGGTGTTTAGTCATTCATATTATTCGAAGCTAATCTTAGAAAGAAAAACTCAGTTTAAATAAGCAAATTTAGCTAGGGTTTTGCAAGCGCGAAAACTGTTTGAATTATGAACAAAATATTATATTTTTAATTTTTGAAGTTGCTTTCATCACATACTGATTCCAATAACGCTCACCTGGAGACTGAATTTAATGTTCCTATTATTCCCTGAGAGTATCAATAGTCCAAGTAACCGAAAGCAGTGCCTATGGATTTCTGTGTGATTTTAATTATGAAGACGGGCGCTAAAAATTAATTGTCCTGGTGTATTAAATGACTTATGGAAAGCATTGGGGGAGGTGTGGTGTGTTTGTGGCATGACAGTCTTGTGATGGAGACTATTTTAATGAAACTATAGTGTTGCACTGTCGTCTGTTAAAGTATTAATATCACTCTGTATTGTAACTAAGCAACAATAATATATTTTCCTTGCATTCTCACTTGAAGGTCATTTGTCGTAAAGGCTTTCTTTGTTTTTCAAACATTTGATATTATTATTAAATGAAGTTATTCCGAAATAGTAATTTGTATCTTAAAATGTAGACTAACCCGGATAAGTGTTTCTAATTTATTTAATTTCAGATTAACTTGTTTAAACTTAACCGAATCCCAAACTACTACACGTATTATTGTGTTTTGCTCTAAAACCAACCAAAATGCCAACTAACTATTCAATGCTTGTCGACCGACCGTCACACCTGGTCAACTGGACAAATGAGCGACTTCCTGAAAAGCTCTCTCGACTACAACGTGACTCAGGTCTGCATGGCGCCACAGACTGTCGGTGTATGCACACTGTCGGCCTATACGAAGCGCGTACGCTTTGGCGGTTCGCATAATATTTACAATACAGAGATGCAGCCACACCTAACTTTTATGTGCGCAATAATACACTAAATACATACGTACCGCAACTACATTGGAAGTAAGACACGCAATCAGTCATCACACACCCATAACATGACTTCGTAAATTTGTAAATGAACAACATTAGTAATCTATACTATTAGTATACACATATAATGAGTTCTCACCTCCGAAACCAACAGAGAGAGTGCTAGAGAATACTAGTTCAAAGCAATATTGTTTGACCAATGTTCATCTAAATGTATTTAATAGTAACTAAACCTTCAAATGTTAAGGTTTGAAAACCAAAATCAGTCGCAGCATTTGAGATCAACTGGTTCCTAACGTTTAATCAGCGTCTAAACCTTTAATGTAAAATTAAGTATTTGCATATAACGTTTCTTTTTTTTATCTCGTAGTCCAGTCCTTACATCCAGTTCAAATGTCAAGTTCTGGTAACAAACGAAAGGAATCTTTTAACCTTATTTTTACTCTTCAACTGACAAGATCTGTTAATAATACAAAAGCATCTTTTAAACCTTATTTTTACACTCCAACAGACAAGATCTGTTAATAATACAAAAGCATCTTTTAAACCTTATTTTTACACTTCAACTGACAAAATTTGTTAATAATACAAAAGCATTTTTTAAGCCTTATTTTTACACTTCAACTGACAAAATTTGTTAATAATACAAAAGCATTTTTTAAGCCTTATTTTTACACTTCAACTGACAAGATTTGTTAATAATACAAAAGCATCTTTTAAACCTTATTTTTACACTTCAACTGACAAGATCTGTTAACAATACAAAAACCTCTTTTAAACCTTATTTTTACACTTCAACTGATAAGATCTGTTAACAATACAAAAACCTCTTTTAAACCTTATTTTTACACCTTCAACTGACAAGATCTGTTAATAATACAAAAGCATCTTTTAAACCTTATTTTTACACTTCAACTGACAAGATTTGTTAATAATACAAAAGCATCTTTTAAACCTTATTTTTACACTTCAACTGACAAGATTTGTTAATAATACAAAAACATCTTTTAAACCTTATTTTTACACTTCAACTGACAAGATTTGTTAATAATACAAAAGCATCTTTTAAACCTCATTTTTACACTTCAACTGACAAGATTTGTTAATAATACAAAAACCTCTTTTAAACCTTATTTTTACACTTCAACTGACAAGATTTGTTAATAATACAAAAGCATCTTTTAACCTTATTTTTACTCTTCAACTGACAAGATCTGTTAATAATACAAAAGCATCTTTTAAACCTTATTTTTACACTTCAACTGACAAGATTTGTTAATAATACAAAAACATCTTTTAAACCTTATTTTTACACTTCAACTGACAAGATTTGTTAATAATACAAAAGCATCTTTTAAACCTCATTTTTACACTTCAACTGACAAGATTTGTTAATAATACAAAAACCTCTTTTAAACCTTATTTTTACACTTCAACTGACAAGATTTGTTAATAATACAAAAGCATCTTTTAACCTTATTTTTACTCTTCAACTGACAAGATCTGTTAATAATACAAAAACATCTTTTAAACCTTATTTTTACACTTCAACTGATAAGATCTGTTAATAATACAAAAGCATCTTTTAACCTTATTTTTACTCTTCAACTGACAAGATCTGTTAATAATACAAAAGCATCTTTTAAACCTTATTTTTACACTTCAACTGACAAGATTTGTTAATAATACAAAAACATCTTTTAAACCTTATTTTTACACTTCAACTGAAAATATTTGTTGATAATACAAAAGCATCTTTTAAACCTCATTTTTACACTTCAACTGACAAGATTTGTTAATAATACAAAAACCTCTTTTAAACCTTATTTTTACACTTCAACTGACAAGATTTGTTAATAATACAAAAGCATCTTTTAACCTTATTTTTACTCTTCAACTGACAAGATCTGTTAATAATACAAAAGCATCTTTTAAACTTTATTTTTACACTTCAACTGACAAGATCTGTTAACAATACAAGAACATCTTTTAAACCTTATTTTTACACTTCAACTAACAAGATCTGTTAATAATACAAAAGCATCTTTTAAACCTTATTTTTACACTTCAACTGATAAGATCTGTTAATAATACAAAAGCATCTTTTAAGCCTTATTTTTACACTTCAACTGACAACATCTGTTAATAAGACAAAAACATCTTTTAAACCTTATTTTTACACTTCAACTGAAAAGATTTGTTAATAATACAAAAGCATCTTTTAAACCTTATTTTTACATTTCAACTGATAAGATCTGTTAATAATACAAAAGCATCTTTTAAGCCTTATTTTTACACTTCAACTGACAACATCTGTTAATAATACAAAAACATCTTTTAAACCTTATTTTTACACTTCAACTGACAACATCTGTTAATAATACAAAAGCATCTTTTAAACCTTATTTTTACACTTCAACTGACAAAATTTGTTAATAATACAAAAGCATCTTTTAAGCCTTATTTTTACACTTCAACTGACAAGATTTGTTAATAATATAAAAGCATCTTTCAAACCTTATTTTTAAACTTCAACTGACAAGATCTGTTAATAATACAAAAGCATCTTTTAAGCCTTATTTTTACACTTCAACTGACAACATCTGTTAATAATACAAAAACATCTTTTAAACCTTATTTTTACACTTCAACTGAAAAGATTTGTTAATAATACAAAAGCATCTTTTAAACCTTATTTTTACACTTCAACTGACAAGATCTGTTAATAATACAAAAGCATCTTTTAAACCTTATTTTTACACTTCAACTGATAAGATCTGTTAATAATACAAAAGCATCTTTTAAGCCTTATTTTTACACTTCAACTGACAAGATTTGTTAATAATACAAAAGCATCTTTTAAACCTTATTTTTACACTTCAACTGATAAGATCTGTTAATAATACAAAAGCATCTTTTAAGCCTTATTTTTACACTTCAACTGACAACATCTGTTAATAATACAAAAACATCTTTTAAACCTTATTTTTACACTTCAACTGACAACATCTGTTAATAATACAAAAGCATCTTTTAAACCTTATTTTTACACTTCAACTGACAACATTTGTTAATAATACAAAAGCATCTTTTAAGCCTTATTTTTACACTTCAACTGACAAGATTTGTTAATAATATAAAAGCATCTTTTAAGCCTTATTTTTACACTTCAACTGACAAGATTTGTTAATAATATAAAAGCATCTTTCAAACCTTATTTTTAAACTTCAACTGACAAGATCTGTTAATAATACAAAAGCATCTTTTAAGCCTTATTTTTACACTTCAACTGACAAGATTTGTTAATAATATAAAAGCATCTTTCAAACCTTATTTTTACACTTCAACTGACAAGATCTGTTAACAATACAAAAACATCTTTTAAACCTGATTTTTACACTTCAACTAACAAGATCTGTTAACAATACAAAAACATCTTTTAAACCTGAATTTGAACGAAAGACATCTTTCATATCTCATTGTGCAGCTCAGTTGTTGAGTTCTGAAATTGAAGAAAAAAGGCCTCTTGAGCAGTGACATTGTGGGAGATAAAAGATGTATATCGAACGCAATTTCAAGCGCTTTTGGTTGTTTTTTATTCATTCACAATGGGTAAACTAGGAAGAAAGTGATGGGGAAACATCAGGTGCAGTTAATGTTATTTTCAACGGTAATCAAGTTTGTTAATAAAACATTGATGTCGGAAATATAACCATTGTAATGAAGATGAGGTTTTAGAACGTTAGAACTAATACTGAAAGCTCGCAGGTTACATTTTGTGTACAAAACGTTAGAACTAATACTGAAAGCTCGCAGGTTACATTTTGTGTACAAAACGTTAGAACTAATACTGAAAGTTTGCAGGTTACATTTTGTGTACAAAACGTTAGAACTAATACTGAAAGCTCGCAGGTTACATTTTGTGTACAAAACGTTAGAACTAATACTGAAAGCTCGCAGGTTACATTTTGTGTACAAAACGTTAGAACTAATACTGAAAGCTCGCAGGTTACATTTTGTGTACAAAACGTTAGAACTAATACTGAAAGCTCGCAGGTTACATTTTGTGTACAAAACGTTAGAACTAATACTGAAAGCTCGCAGGTTACATTTTGTGTACAAAACGTTAGAACTAATACTGAAAGCTCGCAGGTTACATTTTGTGTACAAAAAGTTAAAACTAACACTGAAAGCTTGCAGGTTACATTTTGTGTACAAAACGTTAGAACTAATATTGAAAGCTCGCAGGGTATAGTTTGTGGAACCTATCTTCAATCTTTTTGTTGTTACACGAATAATAAACAGTAATCTTAAACATTTAAAATATCTTATTTTAGGATAATTGAAATATTCACAGCGTAGGAATTCGATCACAATTGAGATAATCAAACATAATTCGTATAATATCAGGTCATCCCACAAGTGATGTCCGAAAATTTAATACAGAACGTTCATCGTCATTTCAGTTTCTTTGTAGAAGGCTTTAATCACTATAATATGTAGTAGGACGTGTATAAAAATGTTCAGACAAATAAAAGAAACTAACCCAACTCCACTTTTTCAGATCATTAATCAAATAAACCCTTATGAAGATGGATGTGTCTGAGGAGCACATTGGACATACAATGCTTTATGAGTTTATAAGTCACAGTGCAGCAGAAACCACACGAGACATTCGAGGTGTTTATGGTGCAGAGTCTCTCAATGAAAGAAAATATCGAAGGGGGTTTCAGAAGTTCAGATCTGGTGACTACAACATGAGTGATGCGCCACGTTCAGGTCGTCCTGTTGAGCTTAATGATGACTTGCTGCTGGCCGCACTTGATGAAGACTGTACTGTAACAGTTGAAGAACTAAAATAAAAGCTTAATTCAACTTATTTAATAGTTTACCGTTATCTAAAACAATTTGAAAAGGTGTAAAAACATGGGTTCCCCAGGACTTAACAGAAGCCAACTTTAAAGCAAGAGTGGACATTTGCACTTTTGTGAATGTAACTCACCTTTTTTGGACAGGATAGTGATTACAGATGAAAAATGGATTTATTATAAAAATGTTAAGTATTGCAGACAATGGCTCAGTGCAGGTAAACTGGCTAAAGCACAATCAAAAATGGACCTCTACCTTAGGGAAGTCTTGTTAAGCATTTGGTGGGATATTATTGGTGTGATCCACTTTGAGTTGCTGCCACTCAATGTAATGATTAAATCAGACTCTGTTGTCAACGGTTAGAGTGCTTGAATGTTGCACCGAAAAAAAAGAGACCTGCTTTGATCAATCGTAAAGGTGTTGTGTTACACCAGGATAATGCATGACCCCATACAGCAAGGATCACATCTGTAAAGACTGAAGAGCTAGACTGGGAAGAACTTCCACATCCTCCTTATTCTCCAGACCTTAATTGCCATCTGATTATCATCCATCCCAAAGTTTGCAGAACTATCTTGATGGTAAAGATTTTGGAACACATGCTAACGTAAAAACTACCCTCTCTACATTCTTTCCCTCCAAACCTCAAGAATTTTATAGAAGTGACATTCAGAAGCTTGTGAATCATAGGCAGGAAGTAATTAATAATAATGGAACATACATTATTGTTTAAATAACACTAAAAGCGTTTGAAATCCTTTATCTTTTTCTGAACCTAAAATCGGACATTACTTAAGGCAAAACCTGATATATTTTGCGTACTCGCTAAAATAAATTCGAACCTCAACTTTCAATTTCTCCATGTGCTAATTACTGAATTTCTTATTTCTGGCGTTTATCCTTTTTATATGTTTACTTGTATTAGTTTTGAATATATCCAAAACCTCTTATTGCTACATCAATAAAGGCCCAGTGGTTGGTGTTCGGTACGCGAAACCAAAGATTGGTGGTTCTGAGGCCCGTTACTACAAGAAATGTATCCCTCACTTTGAAGAACTGTGAAATGACGGTCATATCCCATGTGATATTATATATTTATTTCAATATATTTCTAAACATATATATGTAACATGTATTGTTAAATAAATTTTGCGTAACTCTTACCTGATCTCTAAATGTGAAGGAGATTCTCGAGTCAATAATGAAATGAATCAATAATTTTTTTTGTTTTGCAATATTGCACAAAGCTACTCGATGGCTATCTGCGCTAGCCGTCCCTAATTTAGCAGTGTAAGATTAGAGGGAAGGCAGCTAGTCATCACCACCCACCGCCAACTCTTGGGCTACTCTTTTACCAACGAAAAGTGGGATTGACCGTAACATTATAACGCCCCCACGGCTGGGAGGGCGAGCATGTTTAGCGCGACGCGGGCGCGAACCTGCGATCCTCGAATTACGAGTCGCACGCCTTACGCGCTTGGCCATGCCGGGCCCATGAATCAATAATGAACTATACGTGTATATAATACTAGTGATTGCCAGCATTGTTACCAAATGAACTTTCGAGAACCTCTGCTGTAAACTTAGATAAGGTCACCAATGCAACGCGGAGGGACAGTTTAAGAATATTGTGGATGAACTACAATCAGTATTCTATAAATCCCTGAAGTTATAATTGTGATAAACGGTTATTAATCACAAAATTACAGATATCTGATTAGAAATATTAACACATTTCGAACATTACAAACCGTTCAACTTCAGAGAATGAACTTCAGACGTCAGTATTTCTACGAGGACATTAGATATCTTATTCGGTAACAAGTCAGTCTGTAACCGGCGTGAAGTCAACCAAGAATAGAGCTAGCTAGCATTCCCGTCAAGTGATGTATAAACATAGAATTAATTCGCTTATCGTGAACCGTCGATAAAATGTCTAGTCGCAGACCAGATAGAAAATTAAGTATTGTTCGCAAGTTAGTAAAACCTTTGTACGTAAATTATCATTTATAATAATCATTATTATAAGCTGTATTATTGTTTGTATACTGTTTCTATAATGTGTAGTAGGAACATAGTAGGAAACTATATTTGAAATACATTTGTGTGCAGCAATCTCGTTGGCAAATATTGTGAATTTGACACATATGGACATGCAATTATCTTCTATATTAAAATTAAAATTCCCAGCTAGTTAAAAACGTAATACGCAGCACAATAAGTTGGAAGCTTTTCTGAGATAAATTATAATTTGAATAAATTAGCCGAAGATATTATGTGTGAATTGTTTCAATGAAAGTTTAAGTTGTGAAAATCATTTCTTATATACTCTCTTTTCCTTTTCTTTTTGAGAGAACATTTTGGTCTGGCAGCGCAGGTCTTCATTCGATGAAAACAGGTGATAGTAGTCGAAATATTGTTTCCAAAAGATAGTTGTGTGACACAGGTATAAGGAATTTATTACGTTTCATGTCGAATGCATCGTAAAAATATTTGTACGTAGCCGTCAAGTCTTTTGGATGTGACCTACATTAAAGCATAGTTTTTAATTATCAACACCCTTTAAAAACATGAGACATATTTCATGATTCCCATACTTGTACGAAGCTGCTGCAGCTAAAATGAAACTGACCTCTTCGAGTTTTACCTATTACAATAAACCATGTGCAATTCTAACCAATCACGTCTTGGAATTTAAACCATGAGTAATTCTAACCAATCACGTCTTGGAATGTTAATGCTTTCTTTGTTCATGTGATTTGTAGACTCTAAAAGATGCTTTAAGAGTTTCAAGCACAATCTTTTGATCTCATTTACCCAACAGACCAGAAAAATTCACTTTACAAGCTAAATTCACAAGAGTAAATCTGATGAATCACTATCCTTCATTAAATGTTACTCGGTTGCATGAATCTCGTTTTAAAATTACAGAAAAAAAGAAAGTCTTCACATGACCGAAAGGAAAATAAATGAATTTTAAAAGCGATAAGTGTATCCTACTTCATGGCGTTTTATTAATTACAAATCTGAGGGTTTTTTTGGTAAAGAAACTGAAACCGAGAAGAACAGTGCGCACCAAACTAACACGTTTATGTTTCTCTTTTTACTTAAATGACGTAGTATATTTGAGACAATCAGTTTAGTGACAAAAGTCATTAACACTCAACTTACCTACATGTTTGTTTAATGTTGTTTATTGATTTTTACGTTTTTCTTCACACAGAACTCAAAGTAACGAACTGACCACAAGGGTCAATCGACTCAGTCGTTTTCTATGTGAAATTCACAAGAAATTCTAGTTGTAATCACAGTGTTTAAGGTGTAACCAGTAAAGTCATGGATATATATATAAACTTTGTGCGTTCAGTATAACTATTATGTCCTATAGAGGTACGGCGGTACATCTGCGGACCTACAACGCCAGAAACCGAGTTTCCATATTCGTGGTGGGAAGAGTGCAAATAGCTACTTGCTGTTGTTTTGGTGTTTTGAATTAAGCACAAAGCTACACAATGGGCTATCTGTGCTCTGCCCACCACGGGTATCGAAACCCGGATTTTAGCGTGTAAGTCCGCAGACATACCGCTGAGCCACTGGGGGGCAGAAAGTTACGTAACTAAACTATGGAAAAATCTGTTATTAAAACCAGAACGACTTTTATGAAGTTTAAATTTGCAGGCCTGTGGTGTTGTTTAGTACATACAAAAACATACCCCGTTGGTACAGCGCTGAGTCTACGGATTTACAACGTTAAAATCAGGGGTTCGATTTCCTTTCAGTGGACTCAGCACATAGCCCGATGTGGCTTTGCTATAACAAAACACACACACAAACTGATTGATTCTGACACTCGTCAGCCAATTAAACAATGGATTCTGACATTCATCAGCCAATTAAACAATGGATTCTGACATTCTCCAGTCAATTAAACAATAGATTCTGACATTCGTCAGCCAATTAAACAATGGATTCCGACATTCGTCAGCCAATTAAACAAAACATCAAATCATTTACTACACAAATCATATTATTTCTTGATATCTATAAATTTATTTGGTCAGATATCATGATGAAAACAGTATTGGTTTCTGTGCTGTAAAACAGTGAACTACACAGTTTTGCTATATTCATTGTGAGTATCGAAATCCACTTTTTCGTGTGTGTTTTTTTAGCGTTATAAGCTTTCACACTTGCCGATGAACCGCAGTGAGAAGGGAACGTAGGTTATCTGATCAACCATTCGTACTATATACATTACTGACCTTCTGTGACGCATTCTGCTCATCGCCAAGTCTGAAGGCTTATAACGCAAAAACTGGGTTTCGATACCCGTGCAGGGAACAACACACATAGCTCTTTATGTAGCTTTGTGCTTAACAAATTAATGATCATAAATACATTACTGGCCACACACATACATTGGTGACCATACATACAATACTGGCCACACACATACA
Organism: Carcinoscorpius rotundicauda; assembly: GCA_011833715.1. NCBI lineage: Eukaryota > Metazoa > Arthropoda > Merostomata > Xiphosura > Limulidae > Carcinoscorpius > Carcinoscorpius rotundicauda. Next base: position 179,518,685 of record CM022391.1, on the reverse strand, counting down.
TTGGTGACCATACATACATTACTGGCCACACATATACATTAGTGACCGTACATACATTACTGGCCACACACATACATTGGTGACCATACATATAATACTGGCCACACACATACATTACTGGCCACACACATACATTGGTGACCATACATACATTACTGGCCACACACATACATTGGTGACCATACATATAATACTGGCCACACACATACATTGGTGACCATACATATAATACTGGCCACACACATACATTAGTGACCGTACATACATTACTGGCCACACACATACATTGGTGACCATACATACAATACTGGCCACACACATACATTGGTGACCATACATACATTACTGGCCACACACATACATTGGTGACCATGCATACATTACTGGCCACACACATACATTGGTGACCATACATTATCCTTTTAAAGAACATCCGTTACGTGATACAGAATATTATTTCCAACAGGATTAACCCTTGTAGATTACATTGAGCTGTGTTTTCTTTAGTTGCAGTTATTATTACAGTTAACTACATATCATTATAATTAACAGAGTGGCTGACGACTTTGACACCCGTTGAGGTGAAAAGAAAATTAGGTGCTCTACTTGAATTAACTGTTTCACAATACTCTTTTGAGACTAGCCAGTCGTTAAACTGAAAGATCAAATATTGCCATTTACCAGTTACGTTTACCGATCATTCCACATACTCGCATACTAACTACATGTGCGTAAATGTCGGATAACTAAACAATATTCGTTATATTTTCTTTACTATTACCTCATCATTTTATGTATTACAATTTCGATTAACACGTCATTCCTCTATTAGCGAGTGCATCTCTGAATGGCAGAAATATGTTTCGAGGACCACAGATTTAGCAGAAATAATAAATCACATAAAGTGCTTATTTTCTTGTCCACAGGGCAGAACGTAACACAGTGGTTTGTGTGTTCAGGCCCTGATTATTCATACACTTGACGGCTTGTTGACCCCAAACTTCCTCGGCACTCTGGAGCCATGGACTCGCCATAGGTGTGAAGGTCAAATCCTACTTGTTAGTAGGACAAAAGTAGCCCAAGAGTTCAACAGTAACTAGTTTCCTTGCCTCTGGCTTATGAGCTCAAAATAACTAACGATTATGCAGAGACAATTATTTGTAAAGTTCTGTGCAAAATAGTAAACCAGTTTTTTTCATAGTATTCACACCAGGCGAATAAAATTTTCTCGACAATGGGAAAAGCTATGTTTTAGAAGTGAGCATTCCAACATGTATTTTGTGCACAAAGATTGAAATCATTGAACACTTAGAAAAAATACACAAAGGATTGATATCAGAACTAAACTCAGTGAAACCTTCATTAAAAATACACAAAGTATTGATATCAGAGTTAAAATCATTGAAGTATTCTACTAAAAATACACAAAGGATTGATATCAGAACTAAACTCAGTGAAACCTTCATTAAAAATACACAAAGTATTGATATCAGAGTTAAAATCATTGAAGTATTCTACTAAAAATACACTAAGTATTGATATGAGAACTAAAATTATTGAAACCTTCTACTAAAAATACACTAAGTATTGATATGAGAACTAAAATTATTGAAACCTTCTACTAAAAATACACTAAGTATTGATATGAGAACTAAAATTATTGAAACCTTCTACTAAAAATACACTAAGTATTGATATGAGAACTAAAATCATTAAAAACTTCTAATAAAAATACACTAAGTACTGATATCAGAACTAAAATTATTGAATATTTATAATAAAAACACACTAAGTATTTCATTTAGAATACAGATTATTTTTAAAATACCACACACACACATAATATATATATATACATACATACATAAATAAGGTTAAACCATAACTAAAATATACAGGTTACAGAGTCTTGAATTATCATCTGAATGCCTTCGTTGTTAACAGTATATTTCTGTTACAATCCTAGCAATACGTTTTGTAATGTTCGGTCACCAACATTAACAAACTGTCTTCATAGGTACAGTTGGAAGTCAAACAACAATAATAAAACATGTCAGACATTATAACCGATGACATTTAAAGTATTATTCAACTAACTACTGGAAGTCTGCTGCTTTGATGAACGTTTATGTTCGAGAAAGTTGCCTGATTTATTATGTTCTCAGAATTATCATATTTAGAAATACTGTTTTGGTTAGCATTATAAATTAAAACAATTGCAGAATGTATACTAAGGCTAGTGTTTTAATATATTCATTGCATGGCGAGCTTTATATAATATAGTTTCAACTAGTGACGAAAGACGAACGTTATCTTTAACAAGAAGGTCAAAAGCGATGTCAAAAATAAATATAAAGAACGGACAGTTCAATTTACTTAACATGCTGGGCGAAATTAATGGGGTAGAGAAACAACTTGAACGGTTGTGTATGTTTATCACGAAGTTAACAATGACCAACAATCCGTTTATCATCTCTTCACGTAAACGATAAAACGAAGAAAATGCCTGTTTACGACGACAGTGTGTGCACCTTCAGACTCTGATAATATATTTTGAAAGCTAAATAATACGAACGACAAGCCCGCCTGATAACATAACTCGTTGCATTTTGATCAACGGTTTGAATCAAGTAACAATTTAATGTGTGTGCATGCTGTAACCTGATATATTTCTGGAGTATTGTCATTGTTAGTTAACCACAAAGCTGCACAATGGGCTATCTGTGATCTGCCCTTCAGGGGTATCGAAACCCAGTTTCTAGCGTTGTGAGTACGTAGACACACCGCTAAAATATTAATACCTATATAAATCGATACAATTCTAAATAACCCGAACGCTTTCGAAATGTGTGCCTTTTTTTTGCAGTGGTAACACAGTTTATTTCTGAACAAAAAAGTTTTACCCTTCGAAAGCGCTCGGGTTATAGAATTTTTATCCGTTTTGTACCAAAACTTCTTGAGCCTACGTATTTTTATGACGTCATGAATGTTTATTTAATGCTTTGTTATTTTATAACTAGACATTGCATTACACTGATAAACAAATAAATGTATTAAATACGATTTTCTGACCCCCTGCCCCCGAGTGGCTCAGCGGTATGTCTGCGGACTTACCACGCTAAAAACCGGGTTTCGATTCCCGTAGAGGTCAGAGCACTGATAGCCCTTTGTGTAGCTTTGTGCTTAATTAAAAAAACAACAACAACTGACACCCAAGAATGAAACGTATCATGCTGTCCATACGTTGTCAGGTAATATTATTTGAAAATCACGAAGATAAAATAAATAAATAACCGCATTGGCACAGCGACATGTCTCTGGATTTACAACGTTAGAAATCGGGTTTCAATACCTATGGCACATAGAGGACAGATTGCCTATTGTGTAGCTTTGTGCTTAATTTCAAACAAACGAGTATATAAATCACTTGCCTGTTTCGATAATTCTCTATAGATGGCAGCACTAAAGCTGCCTCTCTGAATTGTTTGATCTTGACGTTTCTTATGTGTGTGTGTGTTTTTCTTATAGCAAAGCCATTCCGGGCTGTCTGTTGAGTCTACTGAGGAGAATCGGACCCCTGATTTTAGAGTTGTGGATTCATAAACATTCCTTATGTTCTGATATTGCACGGATAAGATACGGATATCAAGTTACAAAGTTTTCCTTTGTCTGTTAGCTGCTGTGTGTGTATTCCAAGATGTAATTAATGTCTATAATGTTTCTGAGTTACTTTCTGCTGTCATTGAAACACGCGTCTGTGACTCTGTTCATAATATTCATGGTGACGTGTACATCTTCTGACAAGTTTTTGATAATATTAACAAATTAAAACTCATGTTTTTGGCTCGTCAATATTAACACAATGAAAACTCATGTTCTTGGTTCGTCAACATTAACACGATTAAAACTCATGTTCCTGGCTCGTCAATATTAACACAATTAAAACTCATGTTCTTGGCTCGTCAATATTAACACAATTAAAACTCATGTTCTTGGCTCATTATTTGTTTTTTAATTTGATTATTTTCACAAATTTCCTCTTTTCTCTGTTTCTTAGCGGATTGCAGATCGAAGAATTCAAAGCTCGACACGTGATGTCGTTGAAGATTCCAAATGCTTTCAAGTGTGGGCATATTTTATATAAGAGACGATAAAAAGCTAATATTTCGTCCAAAGAGTCGGACGAAGATTTCTTCCTTATTATTAGGCCCGGCATGGCCAGGTGGTCAAGGCACTCGATTCGTAATCTGAGGGTCGAGAGTTCAAATCCCCGTCACATCAAACATGCTCGTTCTTTCAGCCGTGGGGGCATTATAATGTTACGGTCAATCCCACTATTCGTTGGTAAAAGAGTAAAGAGTGGGTGGCGATAACTAGCTGCCTTCCCTCTAATCTTAAATATAATGCAAAATTAGGGACTGCTAGCAGAGATGGCCCTCGTGAAACTTGGCGCGAAAGTCGAAAACATGGAAACACAATGAGAATTTGTAATAACATTAACGCACATCAGAACGTTTTCCCTTTTATCACAATAGCATACGACGTCATTACACCTTATACACAGTAAATCTTATCAAGAAATATTCGTACAAGTACAAAGCAATTAACCACTTTATGACTTCTTTCTAAAATGCTAAGGTTAATCTCAACAGACTTTATTTTGTTCAGATTATTAAATTACATCTCATTCTTCTTGCTTTTCGCTGAGCTATTCTCTGTTGCTTAAACTCTTCTGTGCAAACGTCTCTTCAGATGCTAGTATTTTAACGAAAAATTAGCTACACCAAAATATGTAACTAAAAATACAATCAAAACGTTTGTTTGTAATTAAACATAAAGCTAAAGAACGAGGAATCTGTGTTCTCCCCCCCACCGTTCTCGAAACCTGGTTCGTAACGGTGTGACGTGCCTCTGTGGGGATCGCTGTCAACACTTCAGTTAATCTCATCAGTTTCATGTGACTACTACCTGTATTGAGAGTACATGTTAAAACTACCTGTATTGAGAGTACATGTGAGAACTACTTGTGTTAAGAGTACATGTGAGAACTACCTATATTAAGTGTACATGCGAAAACTATCTGTTTTGAGAGTACATGCTAGAACTACCTGTGGTGAAGGTACATGTGAGTGCTACCTGTGTTGAGAGTACATGTGAGAACTACCTGTTTGGAGAATACATGTCAGAACTACCTGTATTGAGATTACATGTGAGAACTACCTGTTTTGAGAGTACATGTTCGAACTACCTGTATTGAGAGTACATGTGAGTACTACCTGCATTGAGAGTACATGTGAGTATTACCTGTGTTAAGAGTACATGTTAGAACTACCTGTGTTGAGAGTACATGTTAGAACTACCTGTGTTGAGAGTACATGTGAGAACTACTTGTGTTGAGAGTACATGTGAGTACTACCTGTTTTGAGAGTACATGTTAGAACTACCTGTATTGAGAGTACATGTGAGAACTACTTGTGTTGAGAGTACATGTTAGAACTACCTGTGTTGAGAGTACATGTGAGAACTACTTGTGGTGAGAGTACATGTTAGAACTACTTGTATTGAGAGTACATGTTAGAAGTACCTGTATTGAGAGTACATATGAGTACTAGTTGTATTGAGAGTACATGTTAGAACTATCTGTACTGAGAGTGCATGGCTTTAATATGTTTCACTGCCATTCCATTTCAAGTTTTTGCGGGGTACTCCCATTTAACCCCCACATGAACATTTTTTTCTTAGGATTTATTGATTTCAACCCGAAAAAGAGGCCAGTTAGAACGCATCACAATCATCACCAAAGTTTTAGTATCAAAATTCTGGACAATTTATATCATGAGTTTCAACTGGGCTGACGTGCTGTTTGCATCTCTCTGCTCGTCTCATTTACGTCAAAGAAACCTTCAAGCTGATGTGAATGGGATGCTGAGCATCTCGCGCAGTCTCCGATCTCTCTCCGATCTCTCTCCGCAGCTGATTCCGAAGCTTCTCAAATAGTCAAACAAATGTGTTAATTTCGGGGTCATCTGTGGACACCACTCCAGACTAATAAATATTTAGCCACTCAAGTTCAGTTCATCAGTCTCGTAATCCGTTGACAAATTTTCTCTCGTCGCGTGTGGGGTGAAGAGACACAGTAGTTTCTGATGGCCCCTTTGGTCCTCCGTGTATTTGACATGGAAAGAGAGTTTTTTGTTATTCAAATTACGTTGGTTGTTTCTTTACACTGAGTGTTGACACAGACAAAAGGGCGGTGTAATGCGTCGCATCCCTCCTGGTAAAGTGTGTGTAATGCGTCGCATCCCTCCTGGTAAAGTGTGTGTAATGCGTCGCATCCTTCCTGGTAAAGTGTGTGTAATGCGTCGCATCCCTCCTGGTAAAGTGTGTGTAATGCGTCGCATCCCTCCTGGTAAAGTGTGTGTAATGCGTCGCATCCCTCCTGGTAAAGTGTGTGTAATGCGTCGCATCCTTCCTGGTAAAGTGTGTGTAATGCGTCGCATCCATCCTGGTAAAGTGTGTGTAATGCGTCGCATCCCTCCTGGTAAAGTGTGTGTAATGCGTCGCATCCTTCCTGGTAAAGTGTGTGTAATGCGTCGCATCCCTCCTGGTAAAGTGTGTGTTTTCTTATAGCAAAACCACATGGGGCTGAGTCCACCGAGGGGAATCGGACACCTGTTCTACTGAAGAACTATGACCCGAACTCAACTTATAATTATTATTCCCAATTTTGTTTATCGTGACCTCTTTTAAAACCATATCAACTTTGTTGCTTTCTGCTCTCGTTGATTGAAAACAGGAAGTTTATTGCAGATTGTAACAGTTTTACCACACGAGTACTTACAATAAGACTGTTACTAACGGATATAAATCATTGTAACAGTTTTACCACACGAGTACTTACAATAAGACTGTTACTAACGGATATAAATCATTGTAACAGTTATTTTATTGTCCCTTGTAAAGAACGTTTAACTGTAAAAACTTGTGCATTTGATGACGATCGCACCAGTGATCGAAACGTTCTAAAATTTAATCTCACTTAGTATAAAAACTTCAAACAGTAATAAAACATATTTTATCAGTGAGTAAACTGAAACAAAACTTTGTAGCCTACACGTCTGCCTCAGCCTAAATATTTGTTACTAGGATATAATGATAATAATAACTTAATTTTTAATGAAACGAATGTCATTTTGTGTAATACGAATTCTTTAAATGTGTCGAAATGATTTAAAACTATTAATTAATGGGTTATATGCATGCTGATTTAACATGCCAAACATCCTGAAGCCTGTTCTTTACTTCTACGATTACTGGAATACCTATATGTGTATACGTGTTTCTCAACATGAATATTGAATGTTCCACACTTATAAGCTTCAAGTATGTTACGAAAGTGACGGGCAAAATCTACTGTTTGATTAAATAAGGCAACTTAATTTGTTGTTGGGATAATGGCTAGTTTGTTGTTGGGATAATGTCTAGTTTGTTGTTGGGATAATGGCCAGCCTGTCTTTGCTGTGTTTTGTCAGCTCAAAACTTGGGATGGCTGACAGTGACAGCCTTGGCGCGCGCGAATTTCCCCAACAAGCAAAATTATTTCTTTCAAATGCAGTGTATTTAACGCTGATCTTTTATTAGTGAAGAAAAGTGTCTGGGTTAGCATCTTCTTAGCATCAGTGTGCGTGTGGATCTATGATGCAAAATTAACTTGAAACATTTCTGACAGGTGGTTAGGGCGCCGAATGTCGCGGATTCGAATACCCGTCACACCAAACGTGCTCGCCTTTTAAGCCGTGGGGGAATTGTACAGTTCCGGTCAATTCCACTATCCGTTGGTAAAAGAGTAGTTCAAGAGTTAGCGATGGGCGGTGATGACCAACTGCCTTCCCTCTAGTCTTACATTGCTAAATTATGGACGGTTAGCACAGATAGCCCTCGAGTGGCTTTCCGCGAAATTATAAAAACAAAACAAACTTAAAGTGTAATGAATATTAAGAGTTAATTGAATATTTTTACAAATGTAATATGAGGGCTATTGAATGCAACCATTCACTAACGAAAAACTCCACTAACTACACAACTTGAGCACGGCCAGCCATATATGGTACAATGATTCTTCATATGAGGATGATACTTTGCACCGTCTAAGAAATTATTCATTTTTCAGATAAAAAGCGTTAAAGATCGTTTTGAAGTTAAACACAGAGCTACACAATGGTCTAGCTATGCTTTGCTCACTCCGAGCGTCGAAACCTGGTTTATAATATTGTAAGTTTGCAGACATAGCGCTCTGTACAAAACAGTACAAACCATTTTGTTTATTTATTTGTTTACTTTTAATTTTGCACAAAGCTATACGAGAGGCTATCTGTGCTAGCCGTCTCTAATTTTGCAGTGTAAGACAAGACGGAAGGCAGCTAGTCATCATCACCCACCGCTTATTCTTGGTCTGCTCTTTTACCAGCGAATAGTGGGATTGACCGTCACATTAGAACGCTTTCACGTTTGAAGGGGTGTGCATGTCTGGTGTGACAGGGATTCGAACCCGGGATCCTCAGATTACGAGTCTCGTGCCTTATCCACCTTGCCAAAAACACATTTAAAATTAATGTAAGAGTAATATTGACTTCATAGACGAATTGACGAGTAAAGTCAATGAAAAATATAAAAAAAATATATTTCTCTTCACCTCTTTTTCAAGTCCTCCAATAAATTACTAAGCGCACTAAGAAATATTTCGATGCAGCTTAAACTGTGTGAGATTGTTTGATATGGGTGCCACCTGTCAGTAAAAAAACACACTTAATATACAGCCAGTTGTTACAATATACCACTAGATGAAGCTTGGAAAATATTTCTACGCAGCCTAAATTATCTTTCCTAGTAACAAAATCTCACAGTTTAATAGTAACATACATTCGAACGCATACATTTGTTTGTTTTCCTTAAAGCAAAGCCACAGCAGGTTATCTTCTCAGCCCACCGAGGGGAATCGAACCCCTGATTTTAGCATTGTAAATCCGTAGACTTACTGCTGTACTAGCAGGGGACATACAGACGTCAAAAGATTATTCTTTACGGATTACAGATGTCATCTTTAATTGGTTTAATAAATATCACGAAAAGGCTTTTATAATTTGGATTACAAAAATTACTTTTTTATATGGTTCTGTAGTCCGGTTTATAAAAATAATATTTATCTATTTCAGCATTTCGGGTTCCCCAGTGGCTCAGCGGTATGTCTGCGGACTTACAAGCTAAAATCCGGGTTTCGATACCCGTGGTGGGCAGAGCACAGATAGCCCATTGTGCAGCTTTGTGCTTAATTCTAAACAACAACAACAACAATCAGCATTTCGGCTTACAACCATTATCTTTAACTGGTTCTATCATCAGGTACAACAAATATCTTAAACTGATTTTATGATAAGATTGATAATGTACAACGTATATCATCCTTTTTGACTAAGCGTGTGACTAGTACAAGTAGTAACATTACTTACACTTAATGCGGATATCTGACACCCCTGATGGTCAAATTGGGATTTCTTCCGTCTTTGTTTTTTTTAATTAAAAATCTTTGTAAAAAAAATTGAATTGTCTCAACGGCTTGCAAACTAACACTCGCAGTATATTTTGTAAATTAAAAGTAAAACATAACGACTGAATAAAAAAATATAGTTATAAATTATTAGTTCTAACACAGCACAGTTTTTTTATTTTTACTAAAACAAATATACAGTAAGTTTTATTTTACCCTTCCCACCGTGACACAGCAGTGTGTCTGAAGATTCATACTGCTAAAACCGGGTTTCGATACCTGTTTGGGACATAGCACACTGTAGCTTTGTACATAATTCTCAATAAAACAATTATTTCGACTTTTACAACGAAAAGTTTATTACATTAAATTAGCAGAATGCTCGGAAATTAAAGCTTTAAATGGTGATTCCATCTTATAAGATTTGTTGTTGTTGTTGTTTTGAATTAAGCACAAAGCTACACAATGGGCTATCTGTGCTCTGCCCAACACGGGTATCGAAACCCGGATTTTAGCGTGTAAGTCCGCAGGCATACCGCTGAGCCACTGGGGGGCCCATCTTATAAGATTGATTGTAGCTAATGGTTTATCCGAAGTTATCCAAGCAAATGTAAGCGTTGTTATTATGAAATTTATTAAATTGTGTGCGTGTGTTTTATGATGACAAAGTCACGATGGGATATCTGCTGAATTCACCGAGAGGATTCGAATTCCTTATTTTAGCTTTGTAAATCCGAAGACTTATCGCTGTACCAAGGGGGGGGACTATTAACCGGATTCAGGTAGGATTGTTAATATAAAAATGTATTAAAAATATTGAAACTAGACAGATATCAGATGTTTTTGTTAATATATCTGTGTATTTGTTATCGCTACTACTGACACACAGATACGCTTGTAAATACATGATGCCAAAGCAAAAGGACTTTTACCTCTTTCAAAGGTAATCAAACAGATATGAAATCTGTTGTTAGACTTTGTATTAAAGAACCAAACAATTACTGGTCCCACGGGTGTACTAGGCAAAAAAAAAAAAAAAAAGGTTATGGCCTATGGGCCTAGACCTGTAGGCACAATTAGTGCGAGCCAGCTTCCTTTCCTCCGGGGCGATGTAATCGGAAGAAGGGGGTGAAAGGTCAGGAGACTCGTTGGATAAGTCCAGACAACATTATCAGAATATTTGATAACCTACACTTCCTGCCTTTCAGACTTCGTTAACACCTGCTGGCCGTTGTTTTCTAATTATGCGGTGTCTCGAGCTTCATTCGTCAGCAAGACAGCGTGGTTGAGTCGGTCATTGGAATTGTTTGGTGAGACGGCAGGCCGGTGGATATCAAGAAATGATAGATGGTCTAGCGAACAGGATACAAACCAGGCATTATACTCACGCCTCATTCAACATACTTATCGATTTTATTGCACATCATACTAATAAATTATGTATCCTACGATGAAGGAGGCTACGTCCAATACCAAGTATTCATTACTACCTGCGTCAGCAAAGCCAACGTTCTTTATACATGACTGGTGGAAAAACACTCACGTGAAGTGGTTTACAGCGTTAAGATGATATCAAACGAGCAAATAAATTTCAACTCAGCTAGAAAGATAAACAAATATACAGACAGGCAGACAGATATATAGGTAGAGTGTAATTTTTAACTGAAAACAAAAAACAACATTAGACGGTTTGTACTAATGAACTTACTCTAATATTACCTGTCGGTGTATCTCTTATATCACGTTAAAAATACAACATTAGACGGTTTGTACTAATGAACTTACTCTAATATTACCTGTCGGTGTATCTCTTATATCAGGTTAAAAAAAGTAAAGTTTTTTTTAAGTAAAAAAGTATATTTTCAATATAATTACTCTAGTAGACTATATTTCAATTATTCATCATCTAACGTAAAAAAATGACATTAAGTGCTGTCATAATAAGGAAAAAACACTGCTCGAAGTGCTTTTTTTCTTCTATTTTTTTCACAGATGCTACTTTGGAAACTCGTTTCTGATATCAAGGCCACAATATTGTAGTTGAGTTTAACATAAAAACAAAGATTAAAAAAAAATTTTTTTTCCATCCTTGTCTGGTTTTGTGTTAATCCTAGACTCGTAATATTTTCGAGTTCATTCGTCCATTTTAAACCAATGTTCTCACGAAAAGATTGTTTTTGTAACATGTACCACATTTCTCAAATACACAAAAGAATGATCGCACCAGTGATCGAAACGTCGTAACTGTTCTGAAAAAGTATAATATTTTTTTATTGTAAAATCTGAAAATTGTAATGAAGTGATATTAAAACAGGCAAATAAACTTAAAGTGAAACTATTGTACCAACGTTCACTTGTGCGCCTCGTAACATTGTGTCCCACAAACCCCCCAAATCCGAATACTATTAATACTCGCTTAGCCCTGCGATTAACAATAGAATCAACGTATTTTATGCAGGAAATAGTTAATTTCAGCTGGTCATTTTTGTTGTTTTTGAATTTCGCGCACAGCTACACGAGGGCTATCTGTACTAGCCGTCCCCAATTTAACAGTGTAAGGCTAAATGGAAGGAAGCTGGTCGTCACCACCCAACGCCAACTCTTAGACTACTCTTTTAGCAACGAAAAGTGGGATTGACTGCCACTTTATAATGCCCCACAGCTGAAACTTAAAACGAGTATGTTTAATGTGACGGGGATTCGAACCCTTGACCCTCGGATTACAAGTGGAGCGCTTTAACCACCTGGCCATACTTGGGCTAAAACTTTTCTTATTAGGTTAGATCAGAAAAGATCTTACAGTCAAATTTATTTTTGGCCATTTCTTAAGCACCTACTTCGGTGCCCAAAAAATAACTTGCGATGCACGATGAAGTAGTAACGACCATATCTTCGGATATCACTAGATGCCACATCAAACCAGAAATAAAGCTATTTTTTATCATTGTTTCTGGACCATCAGCACAAGTTCTTGAAGCGATAGCCACCCATTTGAGGCTCGACCACTGTATGACAACTGTGTAAATAGGAACTCGACATGCAAAACAACTGTTTCTAAACTCAAGAAGATACGACAGCATTTGTGATCATTACTTCAATATTGTGAAGAGTGATTAATCTACCAATTTAACTTCAGCTATGAAGAAAAACCTTCATCGTGAAGAAACAAATTTTCGTCTGTAACATACAAACACATTCCGTTTTACTTCATCAATCTTCATACTTCTATATGTTGTACGAAGAGTATGTTTTACCAGTTTAGGGCTACTGGTCATTTTAAAACTTGTTTTATCTCTGTATTGCATACCGTAATCTTCGCTCTGTTTTCGTTTTTGAGCTTTTTTTCTTTATATGCGGTACACTTATTCGTACATCCATATCATAAAATAGCCGATTTGGCAAAACTGAGTTTGATTATCATCTTTTATTTTCGCGCAAAGCTATGCGAGGGCTATCTGAGATAGTCATCCGTAAATTGGCAGTGTAAGTCTGTAGGGAAGGGAGATAGTCCTCACCAAAGAATAGTGGGATTCATCGTTGCAAATAACGTTCCATGGCTAAAAGGCCGAAAGTGTTTTGGTGTGACGGGATTCGAAACCTTGACCCCCAGTTTAGGAGTTGAGTGCCTTAACCATCTGGCCATCACGGGCCAAGCAAAGTTAACTAGAGGTTGTTGTAAGTGTATTATATAAAAATCAGTGAGTAGATTGTTACAGATTTAATTGAAAGAATTTCTCTCAAAATTAAATGAAACAAAATAAAAAAGTATCTATAAAAAATGTTTGTTTGTTTTTTTAATTTCGCGCAAAGCTACTCCAGTGCTATCTGCGCCGTCCATAATTGTAAGACTAGAAGGAAGGCAGGTAGTTATTACCACCAACTCTTGGGCTACTCTTTTATCAACAAATAGTGGGATTGACTGTCACATTATAAAGCCTCCACGGCTGAAAGGGCGAGTATGTTTGGTGTGACGGGGATTCGAATCCTTGACCCTCAGATTAGGAGTCAAAGTGCCTTAACCCTCCGGGCCATGTAGGGGCCTGCTCGTTGAAAGAAAAAAAGAAAAAGAGACAATATTTTGGTTTCTATATTGAGGCTTCAGTATAAAACCGAAGACGACATTTTTATTCTTTCAACGAATAGTTGCAGTCCATTAAAGTCCTTAAATTTATTTGCGTAAGAGCTACACATATTCACGTACGTATGATTGATTACTTCGATATTCACCACAAGCTCAAAATAGTCCAGTGAAACACTTTTCTTCCTGCATGGCTAGTTGTTAGTGTGCTTGGACACGTGAAGTTAAATGTTGCTGGTCAAGGATTCAAAATCAGTCTTAGCAGTTTGGCGTCGTGAGTGTGTCCTCCTCGGAGATACAGTGGAAAGTTGACGTGCTATAAGCCTAGAATGCAAAGTTAGATTTCACGTGGTGAACGTAAAAGATATCCTCATGTGACTTTTACTTAAAGAGAAACAAATAGCGTTATAAAAGTAAAAGTCAAATCCAAATATCCTCCAAAACAAGACTGGATTACGGGCGGGGCTTTTCCCTTTCTATATCAGCTAAAAAATTCCATACATTTATGTGGAGAGAACTGTTTTTGCAGATTGTGCTAAAATATACGTTTTGAAGGAAAAAAAAACGATTTAACTTTGTTTTCTCTAATTGGTTAATTAAAGAACTGAAGCCGCGCGAGATATACCTATTTGCATTCATCAACTAGAAGAAACAAAAAAGACGAAAAAAGAGATAAACTTTGCTCATTTCTAGTGTAACTTTAAACCAGTCGTTTCAAACAAAAAACAGAAAGTAATACGACAAACACTATTTATAATAATATTGTTTGTTTGTTTTTAAAATTTCGCGCAAAGCTACTCGAGGGCTATCTGCGTTAACCGTCCCTAATTTAAAAGTGTAAGACGAGAGGGAAGGCAGCTAGCCATCACCACCCCCCGCCGACTCTTGGGCCACTCTTTTTACCATCGAATAGTGGGATTGACCGTTACATTATAACGCCCTCACGGCTAAACGGGCGAGCATATTTGGTGCGACCGAAATTCTAACCCGCGACTCTCGGATTACCCAACTCGCCGCGCAACGCCTTAATAATATTGTGTTTTTAAAAGTATCACAATGAGACTACTTTACATGTGTTTTCTTATAGCAAACAAACATCATGATATCTATTGTGTGCAGTGAGGGGAATCGTGTGTTTTTTACATCAACGCCACATTGGGCTATCTGTTGTGTCCACCAAGAGGAACAGAACCCCTGATTTTAGCGTTGTAAATTTGAAGATTTATCCTTGTTCAACCATGGGATTAGTATTTTATACATGCAAATTACAATAATTTTCCAACGTCAAAAGCCATCTAAAATTTTTAAAAAATGTAACATATTAATTATTTGTTTGTTTGTTTTTGAATTTCGCACAAAGCTACACGAGGTCTATCTGCGCTAGACGTCCCTAATTTAGTAGTGTGAGACTAGAGGGAAGACAGCTACCCTTCACCACCCGCCGCCAGCTCTTGGGATACTCTTTTACTAACAAAGAGTGGGATTGAACGGCACATTATTAACGCCCCCACGGCTGAAAGGGGGAGCATGTTTGGTGTAACGGGAATACGAATCCGCATCCCTAATATTACGAATCGCACATCTTAACCCACTTGGCCATGCCGGGTGAAGCAGGTTCAACATCAAAAGAATCAATGAACATAATCAATCCGTCAGACTTATAATTATTAATTGGTTCTCAGATTGAAATGAGCATAATCAATCCGTTAGACTTATAATTATTAATTGATTCTCAGATTGAAATGCACATAATCATTCCGTTAGACTTATAATTATTAATTGGTTCTCAGATTGAAATGAACATAATCAATCCGTCAGACTTATAATTATTAATTGGTTGTCAGATTGAAATGAGCATCATCAAGCCGTTAGACTTATAATTATTAATTGGTTCTCAGATTGAAATGAACATAATCAATCCGTTAGACTTATAATTATTAATTGATTCTCAGATTGAAATGAACATAATAATTCCGTCAGACTTATAATTATTAATTGGTTCTCAGATTGAAATGAACATAATCAATCCGTTAGACTTATAATTATTAATTGGTTCTCAGATTGAAATGAACATAATCAATCCGTTAGACTTATAATTATTAATTGGTTCTCAGATTGAAATGAGCATAATCAATCCGTTAGACTTATAATTATTAATTGATTCTCAGATTGAAATGCACATAATCAATCCGTTAGACTTATAATTATTAATTGGTTCTCAGATTGAAATGAACATAATCAATCCGTTAGACTTATAATTATTAATTGGTTCTCAGATTGAAATGAGCATCATCAAGCCGTTAGACTTATAATTATTAATTGGTTCTCAGATTGAAATGAACATAATCAATCCGTTAGACTTATAATTATTAATTGGTTCTCAGATTGAAATGAACATAATCAATCCGTTAGACTTATAATTATTAATTGGTTCTCAGATTGAAATGAGCATCATCAAGCCGTTAGACTTATAATTATTAATTGGTTCTCAGATTGAAATGAACATAATCAATCCGTTAGACTTATAATTATTAATTGGTTCTCAGATTGAAATGAACATAATCAATCCGTTAGACTTATAATTATTAATTGGTTCTCAGATTTAAATGAACATAATCAATCCGTTAGACTTATAATTATTAATTGATTCTCAGATTGAAATGAACATAATAATTCCGTCAGACTTATAATTATTAATTGGTTCTCAGATTGAAATGAAAATAATCAATCCGTTAGACTTATAATTATTAATTGGTTCTCAGATTGAAATGAACATAATCAATCCGTTAGACTTATAATTATTAATTGGTTCTCAGATTGAAATGAGCATAATCAATCCGTTAGACTTAATATTATTAATTGATTCTCAGATTGAAATGCACATAATCAATCCGTTAGACTTATAATTATTAATTGGTTCTCAGATTGAAATGAACATAATCAATCCGTCAGACTTATAATTATTAATTGGTTCTCAGATTGAAATGAGCATCATCAAGCCGTTAGACTTATAATTATTAATTGGTTCTCAGATTGAAATGAACATAATCAATCCGTTAGACTTATAATTATTAATTGGTTCTCAGATTGAAATGAACATAATCAATCCGTTAGACTTATAATTATTAATTGGTTCTCAGATTTAAATGAGCATAATCATTCCGTTAGACTTATAATTATTAATTGATTCTCAGATTGAAATGAACATAATAATTCCGTCAGACTTATAATTATTAATTGGTTCTCAGATTGAAATGAACATAATCAATCCGTCAGACTTATAATTATTAATTGGTTCTCAGATTGAAATGAGCATCATAAAGCCGTTAGACTTATAATTATTAATTGGTTCTCAGATTGAAATGAACATAATCAATCCGTTAGACTTATAATTATTAATTGGTTCTCAGATTGAAATGAACATAATCAATCCGTTAGACTTATAATTATTAATTGGTTTTCAGATTGAAATGAACATAATCAATCCGTTAGACTTATAATTATTAATTGATTCTCAGATTGAAATGAACATAATAATTCCGTCAGACTTATAATTATTAATTGGTTCTCAGATTTAAATGAGCATAATCATTCCGTTAGACTTATAATTATTAATTGGTTTTTATATTTAAATTTAGTAATGTAGAAAAATAATTGAATTTGTTTGTTGGGTTGTGTTTGTTTCTGGAGTTTCGTACCAAGCTGCTGGAGGGCTAACTGTACTAGCCCTCACTAATTTAGTATTAATAACTCCAGGATTTTTCTTTCCTCAACGAATGTAGTACTGACCGTCATATTATAATGTTGCCAAAAGTGTACCATTCAATTTGTGACTGAAAAATTACGAGTCGAGCGCCCCCTTGCCTTTACAACATGGCGGTCTGACCGGGATAATATCCGTTTTATTACCTATAATTTAAGACACATTAATGTTGACTCGGTGCATTTGGAAGTATCTCAATACGAAATAAACATTAGATTACTTAAATTAATTATTACTGAAGACGAATAGTGAAATATTTTACGTGGTACCACTTTCGCTGGAAAGATGTATCAGTAATTGAAATTGTTAATAACTCTACATAAATTTTACTTCAGCTTGTACTCGACACGTCTGCACCCAGGTAACTTTATTTGAAGCTGTGTAAAACGTTTCAAATTTGCCAAAAATTGTAACTGCTGAAGCAATAAGTTTATATTACGCGTTTGTTATTTGAATTTCGGGCATAGTTACACAAGATATATCTGCGCTAGACGTCCCTGATTTGGCGATTTAAGACTAAAGGGAATCTTTTTTGAATTTCGCCCGAAGCTGCTCAAGGGCTACCTGTGCTAGACGTCTTTAATTTAGCAGTGAAAGACTAGAGGGAAGGCAACTAGTCATCACCACTCACCGCCAACTCTTGGGATAATCTTTTACTAACTAGTAGGGGGATTGACCATATTATCACAACATTCCACGGCTGAAATATTGAGCTTATTTTTCGGGAGAGAGATTCGAGCCCGCGATCTGTCAGGTGGAAAGACAAGCGTTCCAACCATTTCGCCGTTAAGCTTCGAGACCTTAATAACTTATGGTTACGTATGTTTTTTATTGTTTATTATGGACATTTTTCTATGCATTATTGATAACGTATATTTTTAAGCAACGTAAACAATTCTGTCTCTCACTTGAAAAACATTGGACATTGTTATTAAAAACAGTTTAACAGAGTAAATACATTTCTTTATGCTCTTTTTAGTGAAAATTAATACATTAATAATGTATGATAAACATTTAATATAAAAAATAGAACTACACAAAGGTAATATCATGATATATGAACACAAATAAGCGAGTTTTCGATCCATTCTACACTGGTTGTATAAAGTTGTCCAGTTTTCCATTGTACAACAAGCGATTATAACGCAACGCAGCAGCCCAGACAGAGTGAAACTGTTTCCATTAAACTCAACCAGGCGTTTTATTTCTCAACCTGTAGGTGACTCTTCGGATGGAAGGACGTAGATTTCGTCGGAGGAAGTGAAGAGAATGGTATCGTGGGCAGGTAAAGGCTCTTGTGCTCACTAGTTTTGCTTCACTTCTCATGTGGAATAAGCAACTTCCTCTCACACCATTAAGCCTGAAATTTTATAGTGGTCAGCAAATATCGAGCGTTAAGAGAGCGGTTACCAACCTTGATCTCAATTATAAAACGAGAGAGTTTGTTCTACTTTGAAAAAAAAAACTGTTCTTAGGCCTACAGTGTCTAGTTTGACGTGGGATTCGAAGCTTGTTTTTGTTTCAAAGCTTTTTTTCTTCAATAAAACACCAATGCACAACTTCTCGTACTAAAATACGACAGGTAATCTGAATTAAAAGAACGGAAGTTGCAATCACTTTTCGGTTCTGCTTATTTATTACCCGAGTTTGTAATTTATGATTATTCCAAATTAAATTATCTGTATGGAAATGTAAAAAAAAGCTTAGAAGTTCTTTACAAAACGACATTCAAATGCATCCTAGATTTACAATTATATATGGGTAGTGAGTGGATTTTGATTTCTAGTGTGACGGGATCATTTCGAAATCGAAAAAAAAGTGAAGACTAGTGAGTTAAAACACGTGAAAATGGGGACCTACACACAGTATGAGCTTTGAGACGAGACTTCGACTGGTAATTAAGTGAATTCCAGGTTTAGAGTTATGTGAAGAATGCTTGTCGTAGTTGTACAAATACACGTAAAGTAAATGAATAAACTTTACGATGGAATACAAATCGACGTTTATCAGGCTATACACAGCCAAGTGATTTGAGCGCTCGCCCCGTAATCTCAGGGTCGCCTGTTCGAATCACCGTAACACCAAACATGTTCGCCCTTTCAGGTCTTCTCTGTGCGTATAAATAGTAAATAAAAACTTTCAATAGAGACTACACATCCCCTCTGTGTGAATACACAATTATTAGTTTGTTTGATTTGTTTTTCTTTAAATTTCGCACAAAGCTACTCGAGGGCTATCTGTGCTAGCCGTCCCTAATTTAGTAGTGTAAGACTGGAGGGAAGGCAGCTAGTCATCACCACCCACCACTAACTCTGGGGCTACTCTTTTACCAACGAATAGTGGGATTAACCGTCACATTATACACCCCCAAGGCTGGGAGGGTGAGCATGTTTAGCGCGACGCGGGCGCGAACCCGCGACCCTCACATTACGAGCGCACGCCTTAATGCGCTCGGCCATGCCAGGGCTATAAAGAATTATTAAAAAATACTTTCAACAAAGACTAGATCCCCTCTGTGTGTATGAACAATTATTAAAAAATACTTTAAACAAAGACTACAGATCATCCCAGGGTGTAAACATATTCTGAATTATTAAAGCGCAGCTGAATCTCCAAGAACGTTATTACAAACCCTTGAAGAGGATAAGAAAACATAAGTGAAATATCGAGAGAATAAATGAAACCAACGATAACATTAATCTTAATATTTGAATTGATAATGACTCAGTAATTTTAAAATAAATCAGTTAAAACTAACAATATTTAATAATCTTATTATCACAGTGTTTGAAAGGTGCCTAAAACATAGAACCTTCAAAGAATCACATTTGGCAAAGAAAATGAGCCTTTGATAATTACAGTTGTCTTTTTTGTTTGTTTGTTTTGGCATGGCCTAGCGCGTTAAGGCGTGCGCTTCGTAATCTGAGGGTCGCGGGTTCGAGCCCGAGTTGCGTCAAACATGCTCGCCCTCCCAGCCGTGGGGGCGGTATAATGTTACGGTCAATCCCACTTTTCGTTGGTAAAAAAAGTATCCCAAGAGTTGGCGGTGGGTGGTGATGACTAGCTTCCTCTAGTCTTACACTGCTAAATTAGGGACGGCTGGCACAGATAGCCCTCGAGTAGCTTTGTGCAAAACTCCCAAAAACAAACACACTTTTTTAGCACTATAAAAACTACACCAACAAAACAAAGTTTACTTAATAATTGAAACTTTCTATATATTAAATAAAGTCTAAGATTGTATATGTTTCTGTAATTTATAATAACTTTGCAATTTGATATACAATTGATAAAACAGGTATTTTAGTTATTTGAAACAATAGATATAATATATTTAGTACTGATAAGTACATTAGCCAAGTGTAATAGGTATAGGGCACGAAGTTTTAGATATGATAATTTTGTTTCGGAGATTAGTAATGTTGCTAAGCAGGTATTTTACACTCGTCAGGTGTTTTTGGGATAATGGCCGAAAACACCGCTAGCAGAGAGGGTAACCCAACTGATGAGCTGAAGCAAAGTGGTCGAAGAAACTTTCTGTATTTAGCCTGTTATTCATAATTAAGATTATTATTATTATTTCTTGTTATTGTAGATTTTTACTAGTTTTAATGGTATAAGTTATTACATAATTCTATATTACATCTTCATTGGTAAATTATATTCTAATTGAATTTAAAATGAAATCAAAGATTCACTAAGCAGTTTTGATAGAGATAATCTATACAGGTTAGAAACCGTTGCTATTCAGCAATTACCATATTAAACAATAAATAAATATACTTATTTACCAAGTTATATTTCTGTTTAAGTGTTACATAGGAACATTTCGTTGGATAGTTGTTTCTCGACGGAAGTTTCGTTTTGAAATCCGATGGTTTCATTTCTCGCTGTAAACGCACGACCTATCCTAATGTCATTCAGCTTTATAAAAACAAACAAAGCTCACTAAGAGAGTTCTGTTCCTAGTTAAGTAAGTGTCACACTTCTAACCTTGATAACGATTATCTAATTTACTTGGATATTACGTGTTCATCTCCTTCCATCTTAGTTTCTCAATATCTGATACTTCGTTTCTTTAATTTTGTTCATATTAATTCTTGTCTTAGCACAACGTGTGATAACCGAGTCGTAAGTGTAAATAAAATATCTGATACTTCGTTTCTTTAATTGTGTTCATATTAATTCTTGTCTTCTTAGTACAACGTGTGATAACCGAGTCGTAAGTGTAAATACCAGATTATTAAACTGCCTGAAATAGCAAAATCTGTAATACAGAGGATATTGAGCAGAAGAGAGAATAACATATCACTACAGGCGCCCCCTAATAGTGATTTTGAATACTTGATAAAGAATAAAAATAACAAAAAAGATTACATGAAAACAAAAAGGAAATAATTTACAGACACAACAGTATTACATCAACACCAACAGCAAGAATGAAATACTTTACAGACACAGCCATATTACATGAACAAGAAGGAAATAACTAACCGACATATTACATTAACACCAACAGAAGAAGGAAATAATTTATAGACACAGCCGTAAAACCACCAACAACAAGAAAATAATTTACAGACACAGCTGAATTACATGTTGTTTGTTTTTGAATTTCGCACAAAGCTACTCGAGGGCTATCTGTGTTAGCCGTCCCTAATTTAGCAGTGTAAGACTAGAGGGAAGGTAGTTAGTCATCACCACCCACCGCCAACTCTTGGACTAATCTTTTACCAACGAAAGTGGGCTTGATCATCACATTATAACGCCCCCAGAGCTGAAAGGGAGAGCATGTTTGGCGCGACGGGGATGCGAACCCGAGACCCTCAGATTACGAGTCGCACGCCTTAACACGCTTGACCATGCCGGACCCCGTATTACATTAACACCAACAACAAGAAGAAAATACTTGAGAGACAATTGCGTATTTCTGTGTATAAAATGTCTCTGTGAAAAAATACAGATGTATATTTATAAAGTAAAGTCAAGACAGAAACCTGAACACAATACGATATCACCAAAGTACTTAATGGCGCGATGGAAAAACCACTTGTAACTTTCCTCGTGCGTGGTAGCTTCTATACATTAGCGAAACAAAATAAAGACATGTTTCATAAACATTATTTGCAATTTTTTGTGAAATAGTCCACAAAATAAAAGAAAAATAATATTGGAATTATGCAATAGGAACAACGTACAAGAAATAGATAACTAACCATAGAAGTCAGCAAAACATGCTTATTGAAACATGCTTTTAGTAAATGAACCCATTTTAATAAAAGCAACCCTTCTTTTTAATTTCGCGCATTGCTACACGAGGGCTATCTGCACTAGCCGTCCCTAATTTAGCAGTTCGCGCAATGCTACACGAGGGCTATCTGCACTAGCCGTCCGTAATTTAGCAGTGTAAGACTAGAGAGAAGGCAGCTAGTCATCACCACCCACCGCTAACTCTTGGGCTACTCTTTTACCAACGAATAGTGGGATTGACCGCAACATTATAACGCCTCCATTGCTGGGAGGGCGAGCATGTTCGGTGAGACCCGGATTTGAACCCGCCACTCTCGGATTACGAGTCGAACGCCTTAACACGCTTGGCCATAACGGGCCCGAAAAAGCAACCCAAAACAGAATCCAGACCAATGTTTACTAAAATTAATAAAATTTGTCCTCAACTATCTTAATCTAGTTTAACTAAATGGTCAGATAATACAACCAATAGTGTGTCTGTTGTATTCCACTTGGTATTGGTGAGTTTCGGTATTGGCTGAAAGACCTCGTCACCACTGGATGTAGCAGATATTAATGTTTTAAACATTTTTATTGGCTACTATTTACTTTCATTCCCAAGTTTTTAGAACTACCTACCAGCACAAACTGTTTTTATTAGGATTTCCGTGAAGGCAATAGCGATTATCAGCCGTCACGTAAAAAAAGATTTAAAATACAAAGTGCTGGATACAAAGAATTAAAAACTAGTCACACTCTGATGATATAATATCTTACTAATCACGTATCTTTTCTTTACACAGCGCCCCCCAGTGGCTCAGCAGTATGTTTGCGGACTTACATCGCCAAAAACAGGATTTCGATACTAGTGGTGACCGGAGCACAGATAGCCCATAGGGTAGCTTTGTGTTTAATTCAAAACATCTTTACACAGGATGGTTATTTGAAAATTTATAAATTTGTTTCTCTTTGTTCATTTCTTCTTGAATCATATTAAACACACTTGAATATCAAAAATGCACACATAATAAAGAAATGTGTTTATAAATTTTTAAAGACAACGCAGTAATGATAGTGTTTTAATATTCTATTGTTTAATATTTCAATTTTGAGGCTTGTTGTTGTTGTTTTGAATTAAGCACAAAGCTACACAATGGGCTATCTGTGCTCTGCCCACCACGGATATCGAAACCCGGATTTTAGCGTGTAAGTCCGTAGACATACCGCTGAGCCACTGGGGGGCGTTGACAGAGGGAGTTTGTCATTACGTAGTGAATATAAAGCATTATGCATCTTTCTGTGGTAAGTGATATGTGAGTAATGGTAAGAAAATAACAGAGTTTCTCAGACAATAAGTTAGCCTGTTTTTGATTTCTTCTATTCAGTGTTAATTAATAAGTTAAACAATGGGTTTATTTCATCTGTTCGTCTGCGATCCAATTAGTTATTAATTTAGCCACCATGTTTGTTATCAGGAGACACCAGTGTGCGTTTTTCTTAATGCAAAACCACATCGGGCTATCTGCTCAGCCCACCGAGGGGAACAGAACCTCTGATTCAATTCCTGCCTCTCCTAACCACCTGGTTGTTCCATCCACACCTTGATACTGGTTTCAATACATGTAAAATAGTCCCAGCAGATCCATGAAAATGTTAATTTTCTGATAAACTCAAATCAGAATTATTACATCAGAGTTATTTAATAAAAAAAACATTTCTTTAGGATTTTAGAAATAAAATTAGTTTTACGTTATGAATTAAACTGTCACTAAATTCCTCAACAATAGTCACTCAAACCAACCTGACATTGTATCAGTATTTGAGGCAGTTCGTTTAATGTGATTATTGTTAATTGCACAGAAATAAACAAATAGTAAACCAACTGAACACACCTGTTTAATAATCTATTTACTGATAAATACAAGAAGCACATTAATTTGTGATAAACTACCACATTAAATGCTTGTTTTATTTCTACTTGCCTAAATAAACGTGGACATTAAGCTTAAGATTTTTAATTATTTCACAAAATAATTACTTTG
This sequence comes from Carcinoscorpius rotundicauda, assembly GCA_011833715.1. Taxonomy (NCBI): domain Eukaryota; kingdom Metazoa; phylum Arthropoda; class Merostomata; order Xiphosura; family Limulidae; genus Carcinoscorpius; species Carcinoscorpius rotundicauda. The sequence goes on along the minus strand of CM022391.1, from coordinate 179,494,029 downwards.
ATCGTGGATCAATTAATTCCGATAATATGCAGGAAAGAAAAGTTGTCTAGGCCCATAATTCGAGGGTTGCGGGTTCGAATCCTCGTCGCACCAAACATGCTCGCCCTTTCAGCCGTGGAGACGTTATAATGTTACGGTCAGTCTCACTATTAGTTGATAAGAGAGTAGCCTAAGCGTTGGCGGTGGGTGGTGATGACTAGCTGCCTTCCCTCTAGACTTACACTGCTAAATTAGAGACGGCTAGCACTGGTAGCCCTTGTGTAGCTTTGGCTGAAATTCAAACCAAACCAAGGTTGTTTCGAACTTCGCTTACAGCCTTATCGACGACCTGCCATCTTGTGGTGAAACGACGAATTACTTTAAACAATATGTCTGTAAATCAAAATCAAAATCCAACAGATTATGGAGTAAAATTGTAGCTGAACGTTTAAGACAAGGGTTAATATAATCTTATTATCTGACAAACGTTAATTTAATAGATTATGACAAACGCGTTGAGTCTCAGCAAGAAAATAATACAAAATGTTTGTTAGTAACTTTTTCCTTCGCAGTTTGAAAATTTTCTCGAAAGAGACGGTAGCTTTTAACTGTTCGTTACCCTATCAGAAAGTATTGGTATAAATTTTAGTGAGGTGTTATTTGAGAAGTTTAACGAAGTTTAACTAGTTTCTTCTACAGTATTTTGAAACAGGAAATATTAACAAACAGTCCGACACTCAGTTACACAACCGCTTCCAAACATGTGGCCAGGTTCCGGTCAGTTTGTTTGTTTGTTTAGAATTAAGCACAAAGCTGCACAATGGGCTATCTGTGCTCTGCCCACCACGGGTATCGAAACCCGGTTTTTAGTGTGTAAGTCCGCAGACATACCACTGTGCCACTGGGGGCACTTTCGGTCAGTTACCTCTTTCTTTGTGAACCTGACGATGACCAAAGAAGGTAGAAACGTTGTTCGCTCTTCTATGTAAAATATTTTCTCAACCCAAACGAGCCGTTTTTGCATATATATTTCTCTACAAGTGGGTTTTCTTGACTTCACTAAATATTAACAATGTTTCTGTGATTTTTTGAAGTGATCGAAAATGAAACATCTCATAAATTAAGCAATACACAAAAATCTATCTTAAACTTCCTCATTAAAAAGTGTTCAATATTATTTTCAAAAATATTTTATTCAGTTACCGAAAATGCGGGCACTGGCATGGCCAGGGGGTTAAGGCCCTTGACTCGTAATCCGAGACTCGCGGGTTCGAATTCCAGTCGCACAAACATACTCGCCCTTTCAGCCGTGGAAGCGTTATAAATGTGACGATCAATCCCACTATTCGTTGATAAAAGAGTAGCCCAAGTGTTGGCGGTGGATGGTGAAGACTAGCTACCTTCACTCTTTTCTTAACACTGCTAAATTAGAGACGGTTAGCGCTGATAATTCTCGAGTAGCTTTGCGCAAAATACAAAGCGAACCAAACCGAAAGTGCACTAGCATATCAACCCAGTGACATGTGTATTATTACTAAGTGCAATGTGCATTTAGCTTTATAAAATTATATCGCCCTCCAGTGGCTCCGCGGTATATCTGCGGACTTACAATACTGAAAACTGGGTTCGATACCCGAGGTGAGCAGAGCACAAACAACCCATTAAGGAGCTTTGCATTTAAATTCAAATTACAAATTTCAAAGCATTTTCATAGAGCGTTATGTGAGATAAGCCGGTACATTTTTATAACGGATGCTGGTTCTTGTATGCTATCGTTACACAATCCTCTGGAAACTGTACAATGTTATAAATGCCACTTCCGATGAATTTCCAGACAAAAAGAGAACCACCACATTCCTTTGAAGTTATTTAAGTGCTATCCATTCGCCCCCACCCCCCAGTGGCTCAGCGGGATATCTGCCAAAATCCGGGTTTCGATACCCGTGGTGGGCAGAGCACATATAGCCCATTGTGTAGCTTTGTGCTTAATTCAAAACAACAACAACAACAACGATCCATTCGTCTGGATTCTTCCCGCCATTACGATATGTAGAATCCACATTCGAATGATTTTTATGATAGCTCAGCTGAGGTTAGGTGGTTATAAAACGTTTCCTTTATTTCGTTTTAATCATATAGTTTTCTTATTTAACGCAGGACGGCCGGGCATGACCTGGCAGTTAGGGCACTCGACTAAGCATCTAGTAATTCTGTCACCGAGCATGCTCGTCCTTTCAGTCGTGAGGGCGTTACAATGTTTCAGAATTCCACTATTTTTTGGTAAAATAGTAGTTGAACAGTTGGTTGGTGATGGGTGGTGTTGACTGGTTGTTTTGCCTCTGGTATGAATTTCAAAATTATGGATTATTGGTGCAGAAAGTCCTCGAGTAGCCTGAAGAGAACTTCATTAAATAAACTAACAGAGTTTGATATTGCAGCCAGATTTAACATCCTTGTATGTCTGTTGTTATTGTGGAGTCCAAACTTTGTTGATCGTGTTTCTTTTTCCAACAAAATAGATAATTCACTCGCGAAAGTTTTAACAAGTGGATTTTTACTCTTCATGTGTTCGGAAGTGGTCTGACTGTGTAATAAACTGCTTTACTCTTCGTGTGTTCGGAGGTGGTCTGACTGTGTAATAAACTGCTTTACTCTTCATGTGTTCGGAGGTGGTCTGACTGTGTAATAACTGCTGTTTTATTATACAGCGGCTTCTCTGTCCTGACGTTGTGTTGTTTATGTGCTGTTTTGAATTTCGCGCAGAGCTACACGAGGGCTATCTGTGCTAGCCGTCCTAAATTTAGTAGTGCAAGACTAAATGGAAGAAAGTTAGTCATCGTCACCCACTGCCTACTCTTGGGATACTTTTTTACCAACCAATAGTGGGATTGACTGTACTGTTATAACGCCCACAAGGCCATGCCGGGTCGTTTGTGGGTGTACTCTACTGCTTGTTTATTCAAGGCTCATTGCTGTCTGTCTGGAAAAAGACATTTTGACCATACTGCGTCTAATAGTGCTTGAAATATTTGAATCATTTTTTTTATAATTAATGTCATTAATAAACAGTATATTATTTTTTATGATTCCCCCCGCTAGTACAACGGCATGTCTCCGTATTTACAACGCTAGAACTGGGGTTTCGATTTCCCTCGGTGGGCTCACCAGATAGCCTGATGTGGCTTTGCTCTAAGAAAAACACACACATTTTATGATAATGCTAATTCTACTACGAGCGCATAAAGTTACATCTATTCAATAAACTTTGTTTTGTCTAAAACGTGATAACGTAATATTTATTTGTTTGTTTGTTTTATTGAATTAGCACAAAGCCACTCAATGGGCTATCTGTGCTCTGCCCACCAGGGGTATCGAAACCCGGTTTTCAGCATTGTAAATCCGCAGACATACCGCTGAGCCACTATGGGGAGGACAGTAATATTTACAAAAATGAATTACAATAATGTAGTTCGTCATTGAGTGACTTTACACATACACCTTTTTCAGTTTGAGGTGAGGACCAAAGCTCTGCACGTGTACAAAGAGTATAATTTTAATAAACAAATACAAATGTTGAAGTAATGTATACGTTGTGAGTTATTTCTGACACTCTAGTTCTTATTTTTATTCTGCTTTCTCCCATTACTAATATTGTTTTCTTTCATCTGTCTAATGTCTCTTCGGTGTGTCATTTAAAAAATAGTTCCAAATCATAGATATAAATTTTTTTTTTGAAATTGCTTTTGTTGGCTTCTTTCTTATTGTTAAGCACAACCTAAAGAAAAGGATTTGTGTGCCCTGATCAGCGCCAGTGTCGAAACACTAATTTTAGCGTTTTAACTCTCAGACTTAACGTTGAAATACCGTTTATTGTATAAATATATTTATCACATTTAGTGATTCCAGCAATTAGTAATGTTCGCCTTAGTTTTCACTACTACTTTTAATTATTCATTTTCATTATTAAGTTTAAGTAATTTCAATACGTTTGAGAGTATTTTCATTGTTACTTTTAAGTAATTTCATTGTTATTTTTAAGTATTTTCATTGTTACTTTCAGGTAATTTCATTGTTACTTTTAAATATTTTCATTGTTATTTTTAAGTAATTTCATTGTTACTTTCAAGTAATTCCATTGTTGCTTTTAAGTAATTTCATTGTTACTTTTAAGTAATTTCATTGTTATTTTAAAGTATTTTCATTCTTACTTTCAAGTAATTCCATTGTTGCTTTTAAGTAATTTCATTGTTACTTTTAAGTAATTTCATTGTTATTTTTAAGTAATTTCATTGTTATTTGTAAGTAATTTCATTGCTATTTTTAAGTAATTTCATTGTTACTTTCAAGTAATTTCATTGTTATTTTTAAGTAATTTCATTGTTATTTGTAAGTAATTTCATTGTTATTTTTAAGTAATTTCATTGTTATTTGTAAGTAATTTCAATGTTCTTGAGAATATTTCTATCGTTAATTTTAAGTGCTTCATATTTAAGGAATACTTTAATGAAATATATATTAAATATGTATATAAAGTGTATATACTGATAAAACGTAATGGCTTAACATATTAGTTATCTATTAAGAAGTTCGTAATACTAGACAATTATCTGTAGTCACTGATATAATAAATTGATAAGATAGCTTTAATCTATGATGAGCAACTCTCTCGTCTAGAAGAGTCAGTTCTCATAATACTCTTTTGACAATTTGCAGTAAACCTCCTATCATAGTAAAAAATACTACGTAAATCACCTGTAAAGAAATATAATTTATTATTGCAAAAATAAACAGATAACGTGAGTGCTATTTGGCTTGGGTGTCTCCTCTCGCCATCTAGCGTCATATAAATATAATAACTGTAAATTATGGTTGTTTTTTTTATTTTAAGAATATCGTTATAGACATTTTTAAAAATATATTCTGAATATTAAACATATATATGAACATTAGAATACAAATGAACAAAATATATGTTTAAATTCGAAAATAACAATTTTGAAGCAGTGCAATAGTTTTTATTGTGGCGAGAAACTCCCTTGTAATTAAAACATATTTTCGAGGTGGCTGGTATGAGTATTAGAAAGAACTTTAATATAAAGGAAGTACATAACAATGTTAACGTAACAATAACCTTAGAAGGTTGAAAGATTATTCTGTATTAATTAATTACATTCCTAATACCCATTCCGGATGTCTTGAGAACACTGAAATTATTTTTGTTCACTGTATTTAACACTAAAATATTTGAATGTTACCTTATCGAATACGTAACATGTGTAACATTAACTATGACGTTATGTAAACTTTCTGAAATAAATAAATTCATAATTATAGTTTAATTATTGACCACAGTAGAAAAAAAGAGTCCTTTTTTTCAAAACACTGACGTTAAGCAGTTGAGATTTTATTAAGTTTGGTTTGTGTTGAATTTCGCACAAAGCCATATGAGGGATATCTGTCTCCCTAATTTAGCAGTGTAGGACTATATGGAAGGCAATTAGTGAATACCATCCATCGCTAACAATTAGGCTACTCTTTTCCCAACAAATAGTGGAATTGATCATTGAATAATAATGTCTCAGCAGTTGAAAGGGTGAGTTCGGTAGGACGGGGATTCAAACCCGCGACCATCAGAATGCTATTTGAACGTCATAACCTCTTGGTCCTTTACCAAATAGTAATAAAACATTTTTTTCTTTTTTTCTGCATAATGAACGTCGTAAGCTATTTATAACGTGCATTTAGTATAAAGTTGAGGGTTTGAATATTTTATTTTGGCGACGATAGATGGCAAAACGTTTGTGTTGGTTAAGCGTTTGTTTTGTTTTATTGTAACAGTGTTTCCACGGACCAGGCTCTCAAAATTTTCAAGAATCTAATTTCTCAATCATTCAGGATCTTTGTTTATTAGCTCGCACTTTTATCAAAATCTGGCTGGTCCAAATTCAAGCAGCTGCTACACTCTTTGTGGAAAACATCTCGCTGTAAAACATATTTCGACATTCAGTGAGTAAGTTTACTGATCTTGTTCTGATAAAGCAACGTTAATACAAGAAAATTAGTGTCTGTTTGCGTGTTTTCTTAGAGAAAGGCCACGTGAGGCTATCTGCAGAGCCCACTGAGGGGAATCCATCCTCTGATTTTAGCGTTCTAAATCTGTAAACATACCGCTGTACTAGTAGGGGCCGCATAAGAAAATGAGAAAATGATTTGTAAGTGTATAAGTAGGGGTAATTGTGGTAAATGCCCTTTATACAACGATTTAGCCCCAGAGATCAAAATGACACGAAGAACAGACGAAAAACAACCTCAAAGCAAATTAAAGGCACAAACAAAAAACAAAAAAGAAAGGATTGATTGCGCTATTCGATTAAAGAATGATAAGATGGAATGTCTGGTGACACTTCTGAGGATATCTGGGATTTACTGACACCAAGAAAGACGACGTAAATCATCCAAGAACTTAGAGTGTTGTTGTAGCACTCCAACGTGACACAGGAATGACGTTTGTTAAATTCGACATTTCTTTGGTGTCAAATCCACAGTGACATCAAACTCTTTGAGTGAAGAAGCTCAGTGGAAGGCAGCAAGTTTCAATGTTCTTGACAAGCGCAATCGATTTCTTGCGTTCTGCGTGACTGCATTATATGCAGTGTGTTACTCCCAGGAGATCCAGATGGTATTATGAACGTGATTGGAAACGACACTTGTAAGAAATCTGATAAAAATAAAACTATTCTCATCTGCCAATGATGTGCAACAAGTTCTGCCAGAGAAATTTATTCAGACGAAAGTTATAGTTGCTGAGTTGATGACATCCAAAGAAGTGAAAGAGAGATTTGAAGATTGGAGATCAAGCTTTTGAAACAGCTAGATGGCACTTTCGTTGATTGGAGTCTGGGTTTCGGCTAGAACCTGCAATAAGATCTGCCCAACGTTACTGTAAGCGAGCTACACTGAAGAAGTTAGAGTACCATTGATAAAGAAGATAAGATTTATCTCACTGACACCAACATCAAAGTCTTTGAAAAGAAAAAACAGAAACAAATAGCAAAGAACCTAACAAACTGTGCTTGATTTTAACTGTGTTCTATGGGAGTCAAAAACTTGCGATAGCGTCACTAAACCTTTGTGTGGGGATTTTAGTTTAATGTGAAAACATTGAAAACACAATTTTAGCTTATTCCAGAATGACATTATACATTAAGGTCCACCACACAGTCCAAATCCTGTGTGCCTGGAGGTACTGTTATTATAAAAGCGCGAGTTTATACAATAGTATATTTATGCTGGGCTAATTTAATTTCAGTAATTTAAGCCCCTTGGGTTACATAAGATCCATCGTGGGGGACAGAAATAAGCATTAATTAATGCATCTGTAGTTGCATTTGTGGCGCACCATCTTATTATTGTAAACGCCTTATGGAAAATTAACTTGCAACTGAGTGGGGTTCAAACCCGTGCATCTATTCACTAGTAAGTCCTTCAACCAGCTGTTCTAGAGAGGCTGAAATTCTCAAATTCTTAGTTACTAATCGCTTTAGTGAATTACTAGGATGGAAGCTGACACGAGCTACATCGTTTGTTTGTTTGTTTCGAATTCCGCGCAAAGATACGCAAGGGCTATCTGCGCTACCCGTTCCTAGGTTAGCAGTGTAAGACAAGAGGGAAGGCAGCTAACTCTTAAGCTACTGTTTTACTAACGGATAGTGGGATTGAAGGTCACATTATTACGTCCACACGGCTGGGAGGGTGAGTATGTTTAGTGCGATCGGGATTCGAACCTGCGATTTTCACATTACGAGTCGAACGCCTTAACACACTTGGCCATGCTGGGCCCCAAATATTTTTCGATCATAAATGAAGTACAAACAAAGAAAACAATAAACACTAAGTGTCTTTGTCCATGATTATACTAACCTATCAAAAGCTCTGAAGTTTTATAAGTTTCTGCTAATGAACAAAATGGTGGATACTGTCGATATTTGTAGCTCGAAAATGCGAGGAACACGAAGCAAAACGTGAATTTTTTAAATACAAATGTTCTGTTTACACTACACAATATGGGGATATATATAACTACAAGAGAATTAAACCAGCTAACTTGAATAGTATCTAGAAAGTTTAGATTTCATTTTAAATTTGCATTGCAATTTTGTTCCTGTTAAACCGAAACGATTTTTGGCCCTCATGATACCGTTACAATCCGTGTTGTTCCCTCTGCTTCACGCTCTGTCCGGTGACAACGCATCTTTACAATAACTCTACAGAATGGTTTCCATTGCAAAGGACTCCATCATAAGCCTGTTATGTCCAAAATACACTACTTGCATCTGCACGCTTTCCATAATCCATCTAGTATGCGATGGTTTTGCAGTACCAGTTGCAAAAAAAACCCGATCGCACATACCAGTTTTAACCGACCTATAGGGTTATGCGACAGTGGAAGAGATATCTCGGGGGCAATAGTTGTATATGCAGAGAACCTGCTTCATTATGTTAAAGCTGTTGACTGGAACACGTGACATTTTTGTTCGTGAATTGTGGCCTGTTACAAGTCGTCTCCTTTTTCGTAATGCTGGTGTATGACGATCATTCATAGTCCTTAGTTTTACAATGAAATTAACCACGATGAATACCCTCGTTGTAGACGCTCTAATTACCCAATATGGACACACTTTATGAATTTGAGTGTGTAAGTATTTTTTGTCGGAAAGGCTTTACAGCCTCAAAAGTGATACATTTTTGTTCGCGTCACGCTGAACAGTGTAAAAAAGTTTGTTTGTTTGTTTTTTGAATTTCGCGCAAAGCTACTCGAAGCCTATCTGCGCTAGCCGTCACTAATTTAGCAGAGGGAAGGCAGCTAGTCATCACCACCCACCGCCAACTCTTGGGTTACTCTTTTAGCAACGAATAGTGGGATTGACCGTGACATTATAACGCACCCACGGCTGAATGGGCGAGCATGTTTGGTGCGACGGGGATTCGAACCGACGACCCTCAGATTACAAGTCGAACGCCTTAACACACTTGGCTATGCCGGGCCTGTGTGAAAAAGAGTTCTGATGCACGCTGCAGTTGTCACATGACGTACCGGTTCGCATATCACAATCGTTTTAACATAACGTAGTAAACCTTCTGTGTGTCCAGTTTAATTGAATTTAATTGTTAGTTGTAATATGTTTCAGAACAGTTTTCCAAGTTGACTTGTGCAACGAAAAAAAATGTTCGAATGTTTCCATCATTGTGTTCACATAACACCCACAACGTTGACAAACGTGTGCGACGAAGAAAAGCTCCACGGATCATTTGTTTGTTTGTTTTGTAATTTCGCACAACGCTACTAGAGGGCTATCTGCGCTAGCCGTCACTAATTTAGCAGAGAGAAGGCAGCTAGTCATCACCACCCACCGTCAACTCTTGGGCTACTCTTTTACCAACGAAGAGTTGGATTGACCGTCACATTATAACACCCACAGCTGAAAGGGCAAGCATGTTCGGTGTAACGGGGATTCGAACCCGCGTCCCTCGGATTACGAGTCAAACGCTTTAACACGCTTGGCTATGCCGGACCTCCACGGAGCAAGAAGTCCAGCTAGAAATGAATGACATGGTGGGTCATTCTCTGCATTATTTACTAATTTGATCCTTACATGCATATATATAATAAATTGAATTGAATCTTAATTGATGCGTATTCGACTTGCAAAAATTAATAGTATTCTTATAAGATATAGTATATATATATTAAAATCAACATAATTATATCGATAACAGTAGGCTAAATGGGACTGGTGAAGAGACGACGCCTGGCGGTGTTCTGATATAAAACTGAATTATGTCTGATCATCAAGCTAGCTTTGAGACCGTTAAATTAAAAAACATCTTTAAAGTAATTTCCATAAAACCTGACAAAGACACGGTTAAACTGAACAATTAAAATTAAGCGGCCCTCTTTGTTCGTTCACACTATTCACACTTATTTTGACACTTTCCAGCACCGAAAACCGTCTAGCTTCAATTAGAAGGTTTTAACAATAAACCTAAGTTCCCTTACGTAACGCAAAGAGGCAGTTATAATTGGAATAGTAAATCGTAACATGTAATTTATGTTTATTCATAAGTCAATGAAACGTTCAGCAGTGTCATAATCTTAAGTAATTTGCGGCTGTTTCGAAATGTCTCGATTAATATACTCAGTTGGTTTCTTTGTAAAGTTCTTCAAAGTTAACGAACTTAGGTGATTTTGCTTGTGTACCAGTTACATCTAAATACTTTTTTTTTTCTTTTTCAGGCATGAAGAGGTTGTTTAAGGCACTCGAGTCGTAATCGGAGGGTCGCAGGTTCGAATCCCCGTTACACTAAACATGCTCGCCTTTTCAACCATGAGGGCTTTATAATGTTACGGGCAATTCCACTATTCGTTGGTAAAAGAGTAGTTCAAGAGTTGGAGCTGGGTGGTAATGACTAGCTGCCTTCCCTCTAGTCTTGCACTGCTAAATTAGGGACGGCTAGCGCAGATCGCCCTTGTGTAGCATTGCTCGAAATTCAGAAACTAAACAAACAAACCTTTTTGATAAATTTCAAAAAATCCAACGGATACTAGAAAAAGTCAGTAACAAGCCTGTTAAATGATATTTTTACTTATCCTGTTTCTCCCGGATAACATGAAATTCGGTGAAGCATTTTATGAAACTTCGTTTTCGCTACAAAATGCAGTCTCTCTCTAATTGAAAATTATATTTAACTCACAATGGTTAAAAGATAGTCAATTCCTTTTAAAGTTTCGCATAAATAGCATTGAGATAATTTTATTGGCTTTCGTTTCACCATTAAGACTGGGCTTGTTTGTTTGGATTTTGCGCAGAGTTACACGAGGGATATCTGCGCTAGCCGTCCCTAATTTAGCAGTGTAAGACTGGAGGAAAGGCAGCTAGTCATCACCACCAACCTCCAACTCTTTGCTATCTTTTGCCAATAAATAGTGGGATTGACTCTCACAATATAACGCCCGCACGACTGAAAGGGCAATTGTGTTTGGTGCGACGGGGTTTCGAGCCCGCGACAGTCATATTACGATTCGGGTGCCTTAACCACCTGGCCATGACGGGTTTAGGATTGCGTCATCAACAACAAAATTTATTCACGGAACGGGTGTATGTGTTTTCTCACAGCAAAGCCACCTCACGCTATTTGTTCTGTTCACCGAGGGTAATCGAACCCCTGATTTTATCGTTGTGAATCTGGAAACGTATAGCTGTCACAGCGGTGGACTTTACGAAACGATTAGTTGGTTGGTGTTAAGTCAAAACCTATAAAGAGGGCTCTCTATGCTCTGCTTACTAGGGGTATCTAAACATGGCTTCTACTCTTTAGGTTTACTGTTGAGCCACGAGGGGCTTTTACAGAGTAGAGAAATGAGAAAAATGGTTTCTAGTGCGTTAGAACTAAAGGTCCATTTTAGCTTAACATAGCACCAGTAATTTTTCCATACTAAACAATTAATGCGCGTGATTTTAAAATATTTATTACATTAACATGAATCTACTTTAGAGTCACAAAAATTAACTTCTTTATTTAGAGCCCCCCGCTAGTACAACGGTAAGTCTTCGGATTTACAACGCAAAATCAGGAGCTCGATTCCCCTCGCTGGGCTCAGCAGATAGCCCGACGTGGCTTTGAAAAACTCCCTTTAGTTAGAGGAGTTCCTGTAAGTTCGATTTGTTTCTTTATTGATTTCAAAATATTATTTAAATACCAATATGATTTCTAACTTGCTATTGGTCTGTTTCTTCACGTGACAGAGCTTATTACGCTTCAAATCGGATTTTATACCCGCGGAAGAACTTATTGTTTATACTTGTTTTTGACAACAACAGAAAAACAAACACGTGGGCCCAAGGTAAATATTTGTTTTGTTTTAAAATAAACTTTTAACTTTTTCACAGACAATCGCGATAAACAACTTTGTTTAGAAATAATTTATCTTCAAAACAACATTCTAACCACAATATTTCCCCCTCAATTTTGTTACTAAACTCCAAGCAGTGCCTAAATAACTCAGACTTCCATTAAATCAGAATCTGATAAAAGTAAATTAAATTATCTTATGGTATAAGTGATACATGTAATAACATACTTCACGATATTTCGAGCATTTATAACGTTATCCTTTGTCATTCTCTCTCAGTTGTAAAACAGCACACCAGTAGCTCAGCGGTATGTCTGCGGACTTACGACGCTAAAAACCGGGTTTCGATGCCCGTGGTGGGCAGAGCACAGATAGCCCATTGTGTAGATTTGTAGTTAATACAAAACAACAACTACTTGTAAAACTAGTGTTATCTCCTTTTTTTTTTTTTTTTTAGACAACATGTTATAAATTTGGATTTTTCTTTTGGGTAAGCCGTAGATTTGACTGGTAGAACCATCAAACAAGATACAAAAATCCTCCTTTTTTCTAGATACAGAAAGTTTGCTGGATGAGAATTTTGTTGAGACTGTATCAGGTAATGTTTGTGTTCTGTCATCGACCGTTTAAGACTATAAATCATTTAAGTTAACTGCACGTCAAAAAGATACCGACTTGATGACCGAGGAATAAAAACAGAGTTTGGATCGAAAGTTAAAAATACGAATTTTGGATATAGATTAGAAAGTAAGAACACAGTTTGGCTTGTAATATAAAGATAAAAACACCTGGACTTTAAATTTAGATTATAAGGACCCAGACTGTGACGTATGTTAAAAATAATAACCTGGAATTTAGAAAAGAATGTAAGAACACTGCTCGGGTCGTAACGTGAAATTTAGAATATGGGATTTAGAATACAATGTTAAGAACAATTTGTTTCATAATTTAAAAGAAAGTATTTTGGTTATAAATTAGAAAGTAAGAACATAGCTTGGGTTATTGGTTTAAGAAAAAGAATCATGTCTTTAGGTTACAAAGTCAGAAAACACCTTCGGTCGAAGTTAGAAATAAGAAACTGGGATTTAGCTTAGAAAGTAAGAACACAACTTGGGTTGTAAGCCAGAACTGAGAACCTGGGTCTTGGTTTGGAAGTTTAAAAAAGAACCTTGGCCTTAGATTAGCAAGTAAAAATACAGCTTGGCTCGTAATTTAAATATTAGAATCTTGAATTTACTAAAGAATATTAGAGCTGAAAAACTAGTGTTAAAAATTAACTTATCGTTTAGCAATTAATGGTGATAATAAAACAAATATTTAAGAATTCCTTTTTCTTTTATTGGCTTTGGATAATTCCAGAAAACATTATAACGAGTTACAAAGAGTCACAAAGAACGTGTTTTAATTAGTGGTTCTGTCTGTGAGTAAGAAAGAAAAAAATACCACGTGGTTCTACTAAAACAAAATATTTTACACCGTACGCAGTACAACTGGTAGTAATTAGCTCGTTTTGCACAGCAAACTTCACCTCACCAGCTGTTTTACCATGAGAATTACGTCATTGTCCTTCCAAAATACTGTTATTATGATTTGACCAATAGAATTAGAAAAACCTTACCTCGTTATTTGTGTAGCTCTTCGGAGCTTAAGAGTAAATCCGCATCTCAAACGTATAACTAGGTGATTATCTGAATGTTACAAATTGCTACCTTGAGATACACTTTCTCTAACAACGTATTAATAATATACCAGCTTACGATACGCGCTTATGTGGTGTGTGTTTTCGTATAGCAAAGCCACGTGAGACTATCTTCTGCGTCTACAGAAGGGAATCGAACCTCAGATTTCAGCGTTGTAAATCTGCAGACTTAACAGAGTACAGTTTACTCAGTATGGAAAAAGACACTCAATGACGAACTTAAAGTTCTCTTGGATTTTTTTTCTCGCAGCAAAGTCAGTTTAACTACATTTGTTAATTCATTAGCGCCTAAATTTCGTTTTGTTATTTTCCCAAAAATGATTTAAAAGTTTGCTTGCCGTATGATTAATTAGTAAAGTCTCGTGATGTAGTTTCATTTTCAGGCCATGAATGACCTGTTAATACGAAATTAGATATCCCAATTTCATATATTAAACTCTCGCTAGTTTTTAATTTAAGCATTAGTTTCAACTGCCCCCCAGTGGCTCAGCGGTATGTCTGCGGACTTACAAGCTAAAATCCGGGTTTCAATACCCGTGGTGGGCAGAGCACAGATAGCCCATTGCGTAGCTTTGTGCTTAATTCAAAACAACAACAACAACAAAAGTTTCAAACAAATTGCACGAATAAAGATAACATTATTCTGAGCATTGCAATAGAAGTTTCTTATATTCAGTAATTCATTTATGTTTAGTTATTTTCGAAAATTTCAGTGTAGAAACTGGATAGCTAAACTAAAAAAACGTTATGTTCTTATTAAAGCAAACAGAATTATGTTTTAGTAATTAGATCTATATAAACCTTAAAATATCTATATAAAGCTGAATGAAATTATACGTAGCATGATCACAAGTTTTATAAAACAGCGCAATATAACTTATGTCAGCAATATGATTGTATTTTATTATAACGATAATATAAAACACCTTAAAGAAAGATTGGAAACTGACAACTTACGAAATTATTGTTGAAAACAACTGAACTGAAACGAATGCGACATTGCTAAAGTTTGTTTTCTAGTTGTTAGGATTAATTAGTTTCGGTGAAATGAAAAATATAATGTACAAGTGATAATTAATTACGTCTTAGGCCCGGATGGGCAGGTGTGTAAAGACGTTCGACTCGTAATCTGAGGATCGCGGGTTCAAAACATGCTCGCTCTTTCAATCGTGGGGGCGTTATTATATGACAGTCAATCCCACTATTCGTTGAAAACTTCATGAACATGAATGAATTATTGGCTTCATCAAAGCTGTGTCTCCCTAACTACAAAACAGTACAGGTTAAGTAAACCGGTGACTATGCTTGGACAAACGTTTCGTTAAGTGACATATTTTTTGTATACTCGTTCACAACTCGGCCTTTTTGAAGTTAAAAACGTATCACAACTCCATAGTAAGCAAATCATGTACAGAATTCGTCTTACGTCAATAATCCTTCCCATCGCTCAGATTTCGACGATAGAGGGAGACACTCATGAAAAAGTAATTATAAATCAAACACAGAAAACCAATTTTACAAACACGACAATAAAGGAAAATAATTGTAAGTTATTTGAGGCAACCATTACCATCACTGGATTAAGTAAAAGTCTACTGAAATAAATTATAAACTTATAATCTTTAAGTTTCATCAAACATCCACCGCTGCTTAACAATTTTCAATAGATATGTTTGTGTTATTTATTATTACCTAACGTGTTTGTATTTGTATTATTAATTATCTCGTGATTGTATTACTCATTATTACCTCGTGTTTGTATTTGTATTATTAATTATCTCATGTGATTGTATTACTCATTATTACCTCGTGTTTGTATTTGTATTATTAATTATCTCATGTGTTTGTATTACTCATTATCACCTCATGTGTTTTTTGTTATTTAGTGTTATTTGACAATCCCAAGTTTTCGGTACAGACAGACGAGCTGCTATTTTACCAATAAAATATAAAAGTTTCATTTCATTGGTCTACAAGTGAAGGAAAAATAATAAAAGTTTCTGCTTGGGTTTCTGTTGTTTTTATTCGGTGAAAAGCTATTCAAAACCTTGCATTATCGGTCCTCAAACTTATCACTGACTCATCTGAGAATTCGGTTTTTGAAGATGGTCGTGTTGTTATGTCATTATTAAAGACTCGTAACCCTTGCTGTTTAAAGCTGATCATACAGCTACAGAAAGGGCTATCCGTGTTCTGCCTACTTCGGGTATCGAAACCCGGTTTTTAGCAATGTAAGTGCGCAGATATACCACTATGCTTCTGGGAGGTTGGGGAGGGGATGTTGCATTGTAAGAGAGCTTGTAGAAAAACAAAACAAAATTTGCTTGGGGACCAATAATTGTCATGTCTAATGTCTAAATTTGAGGACCAATAATGGTCATGTCTGATGTCCAAATCTGTCTGAGCTTATTGTAATTTTTTTTGCGAAAGACAAGAAGTATTTAAAACATAAGTTTTAAACAGTGTATACAAGTAGATACGGCAGTTTAAGCTGGTAAAACCCGGATTAACTTTACTAAGGTTTCTTGAGGGTTAACAGTTCTTTTCAGATTATAGATTGTTTTTTTGTTTGAGGTTAAACACAAAGCTACACAATGAACTATTTGTGTTCTACCCACCACGAGTATCAAAACCGGGTTTCTAGAGTTGTAAATCTCTAGCTATGTCTCTGTGACACTGGGGATGAGTCACATTATAAGTACATAAGTATTATAAAGGTATATAGATGTTCACCAGCTCTGTATTCGTAAAACGTCCGTTTCGCTTTTTCAGCGTACACAAGAAATACGTAAATACAGTTTATAGTAAGAATCTCAGAAATTCCACCAGTGCTTAACACAATACATTTTAACCCTTTCATGAAGAATAAAACTCATAAAAAATCGAAAGGAATTGAACGCCTTAGAACTTACTAAACTTATTCAATTTATGAAAGAGAACAGCATTAAAGAAATAATAATGAAAACTCCGTTCAATATTGACAAGTGATATAAAGGCGCAAGTGAAAAAATTAGTTTGGACTGTAACTGAATGTTACAGATGGTCCGATTTCATGGTTCGATTAAAACACGTATTAACTCTCGAGAACTATAAATTAAATTATATTGAATTTTTACAGAAACAAGTAGAACACGTGCATTGTAGTCAGTTGTAAAGGAAGTTGGAAAATATCGACTCGCACCCTGTTTGAAAGTTATGTTAAAACCTCACTAAGAAACCGAAGTTAATCAAGGGATAAGATGAAATAAAAGCCTTTTTTAAATCCTTCTAACAGTACAAAATTAATTTGCATTTCTAGAATTTTATGAGAAAAATAATAAGATGACAGGAGGCTAAAATCGAATCAGTTAAAAAAGAAATGAAGCTATTGTGGTAACTATGGTGATAGTACACGCATTAATTATAAACCCAGTTTGGTTTTGGTTTGTTTTCAAATTTGCGCAAAGCTACACGAGAACTATCTGCGCTAGCTATCTTCATTTAAGCAGTGTAAAACTAGACGTAAGGCAACTAGTCATTACTACCCAATTCCAACTCTTGGGCTACTCTTTTAACGACGAACACTGGGATTGACCGTAACAGTATAACTCCCATACGGCTAAAAGGGGCGAGTATGTTTAGTGTGACAACGATTCAAGCCCGCAACTTTCAGATTACCAGTCCAGTGTCTTAACCACCTGGTCATGCCGGGCCATCATGAACTTAACCACCTGGTCATGCCGGGCCACCATGAACTTAACCACCTGGTCATGCCGGGCCACCATGAACTTCCTTCTACCTTAGTTTTAAACTACTTTTACCTCGTTCAGTCCTTTACAGCACATTCCTAACGAAGACAGTAGATTAACAGCCGAAACGTAGGACGTTTTGTGTTCAATAGGCCTAAATGGAACAAATGAATTTTAGAAACAGGTAGCATTGAATTACATCTGTACATATCTCTGCTCTTTGTAGTTAACTTAACATTGTACCACATCTGTACATATCTCTGCTCTTTGTAGTTAACTTAACAATGTACCACATCTGTACGTGTCTCTCCTCTTTGTAATGAACCTAATGTTGTAACATTAATCCATATCTGTACGTATCTCTGTTTTCTGTAACAAACTTAACATTGTAACATTGTACCACATCTGTACGTATCTCTGCTCTTTGTAATGAACTTAAGAATCTTGATTTACTATTTTATCCTTTTTATCTGTACTTACAGCTTGTCACAATATATTTTAACCTGACTTGGTTGACAGCTGTTCTAACTTTATTTACATCCTGTTTGGTCCATTTGAATTACCCAACTGAAAGTTTTATGGCTTAAATTTTTGGAAACGTGTATTTAGTCAGACATCTAACAATGTTCAATTTTCACAGTTACATCTAACAATGTTCGATTTTCACAGTTACATCTAACAATGTTCAATTTTCACAGTTACATCTAACAATGTTCAATTTTCACAGTTACATTTAAGACTGATTCTAACAAAGAAGATTACAACAATCTTAGTTTATTACTGAGGGTGCAGAAGGAGGTATTCACACTACTTTAACTATACAAGCTAAGCCTTAACTTTCGTAAGAATTACCTCAAAATGCGTAAGACTTGACCGGAACAAAAATGAATATTTTTATTACTTGAAACTAAGAATTCGGAAAATTCTCAGTTAATATTTTTGCAAAATACTAAGATAAGTGTTAGCTGTCGATTCTGAATAAAACACTAAGTTATTCAATGTTACATTTAAAATAAAATTCCTGTTTACAATAAAACTCATTATTTTAATAAATTATACAAAATACAATTACGTCAAAAATTTACCGTCAGCAACACATAGAAACTTTGTAAAAATTATTTAAATAGGCCTGACATGGCCATGTGGTTAGAGCACTCGGCTCGCAGTAGGAGGGTTGCAGGTTCGAATCTTAGTCACACGAAACATGCTCGTCTTTTCATCCATAGGGACGTTAAAATGTTCAATCAATCCCACTATTTGTAGGTGAAAGAGTAGCCCACGAGTTGGCTGTGGATGGTTACGACTAGCTAACTTTAGTCATTCACTGCTAAATTATGGACGGCTAGCGCAGATAGCCCTTGTGCAGCTTTGTGCGAATTTCAAAGCAAACCAAACTTTACTTTAAAATAAATAAATAATTTGACAAAATTACAAAAATTACAAAGTAAACACTTTCCTTAAGTCAAAGCGGAATTACTGTTCAGTTTTCTCTGTTGAAAGTTATCATAACAACAAGTTGTTGCTTGTTGTTTGTTTATCACCTTCCAAAGTCGGATATCCAGGTGGATCAGACGTATATCAACAAATTTACAGTTTTAAAACCAGGGACTCGATTCTCTCACGGTAGGCAGAGCGCAGATACGTAATTTTGTAGCTTTACACTAACAAAGCAACAAAAACGACTCAATGACTCAAAACATTAGCATCGGAAAAAGAAAAACAGACGATGGAAAATACAATGGTACCAATCATCCATGTTTGTCTGAAGTTGGACTCGGCACGGCCAAGCGTGTTAAGGCGTTCGACTCGTAATTCGAGGTGCGCGGGTTCGAATCCCGGCTGCAACAAACTTGCTCCCCATTTCAGCCGTATGGGGCATTTTAACGTGACGGTCAATCCTACTATTTGCTGGTAAAAGAGTAGCCGAAAAGTTGGCGGTAGGTTGTGATGACAAGCTGCCTTCCCTCTAGTCTTACACTGCTAAATTAGGGACGGCTAGCACAGATAGCCCTTGCGTAGCTTTGTGCGAAATTCCAAAACAAACAAACAAACTTACACTGCTAAATTAGGGACGGCTAGCGCAGATTGTCCTCGTGTAGCTTTGCGCGAAATTAAAAAGAAACAAACAAATTGTCTGATGTTTCGAACAATTTTTGTAAAATAAAATTATTATTTTTTCTGTTCCTGAATTTGATTTTTTTACTTTAATAGAGTTTCATACGTTTTTTTCCAATTTTTTCATCTTCGTCTTTAACTGAATGATTTGTTTTCTAATCTCTTTTCATCAGAGATAACTACATTTTCCCAGCGTTCTGAACTCTCTTTTCTTTAACAGTTTATTGTTTTGCTAAGAGTTTCTTATTTTCTGTCCTGCAGTTACTTTTACTAAAGTGTTTATGTTTTTTTCATAGTTTTTGTTAGCACAACAGAGAAGCAAATGCTTAAATTAGAAGTAGATATTAGGAAATAAAAATAATTATATAACAGTTGATCGAACATATTAGTTTTTTCCAAAAGGTTTACTCAAACGGAAATTTTCAGCAAATTTAACAGAATTAACGTTTAGTGTTTCTTCACTAAACAACTTTTTCAACTTCTTTATTTAAAGTTGTATTTAATCTTGGGATTTCTACAAGAAAATATTTCACAAAGATTGAAGTCTTTAGTCTTATATATTAACATTTAATGAAATTCACTGTTGCAAAAATTAGCTTTTGTCATTGAAACATGTTTTAAAAATCAAAATGGATGAAGTTAGATTATAACGTGAACGACTATTACGTTTTAAAAGTGATTTATGTTTTTTAAAAAAATCTGCCGGCTCGAATTGAATACAGGTAAAACTCTTTACAAAATATAATTGTCACTTTCTTTACCATTGTAGAATAAAAATGATTGTATTTGCATGTAAACTTTGAAGTTTCCGTGAAACTGTTTATAATATTGAGTTCAAAGTGACCACGGAAGTGTTACAACGACGTGTTTTAAGCTTTCTGTTACAGATCACCGAAAAAGGAAAACGATTCATTGTATCACAGGATCATTTCCGAATCAAAATTTGAATATATCCTATTAATTAACCATCATCTTAACCCCATAAAATTTGAATTAATTTTGTTTTTTGACAAGTATATTCCGTAATCCACAAAAACATTTTGTTAC
The DNA here is from genome assembly GCA_011833715.1 of Carcinoscorpius rotundicauda. NCBI lineage: Eukaryota > Metazoa > Arthropoda > Merostomata > Xiphosura > Limulidae > Carcinoscorpius > Carcinoscorpius rotundicauda. Next base: position 179,473,550 of record CM022391.1, on the reverse strand, counting down.
GTGTAGCAGGTAAATGTTTCTTGTGTTAACATGGAGATAACAGAACAACATATAGGTCGTACTTAAGCCTAACTTTGCTCAATAGATATTTGACTAGTAATATTCTTAACTCCATAGTTCCAAGCGGGACCTTAAGAAATATTAACCGTGAACGTTGTTGCATTTGTTTATTTATAGTTACGTTAAAATGTGCAATCAATCCCACTATTTGTAGGTAAAAGAGTAGCCCACGAGTTGGCTGTGGATGGTTATAACTAGCTAACTTTACTCTAGTCTTACACTACTAAATTAGGGACGGCTAGCACTGATAGCCCTCGAAGAGCTTTGTGCGAAATTTAAAAAATAAAACAAACATTTTTTCCTTCTGCAACACAATCTCTCGAACAGAGAAAAATGTTGTGTTTGTTTTGGAAATTCGCACAAAGCTACTCGAGGGCTATCTGTCCTAGCCGTCCCTAATATAGCAGTGTAAGACTAGAGGGAAGGCAGCTAGTCATCACCATCCACCGCCAACTTCTGGGCTACTCTTTTTACCAACGAATAGTGGGATTGACCGTAACGTTATAACGCCCCCACGGATGAAAGGGCGAGCATGTTTGGCGCGAAGGGGATGCGAACCCGCGACCCTCAGATTACGAAGCGCACGCCTTAACACACTTGGCCATGCCAGGCCCTATGGAATCAGATTCAGCTCGACAACTCTCAGAGTCATACAACACGTCCAATACGCAGCAGAGTCATACAACACGTCCAATACGCAGCTATCTTGTTAACAAAGACAGGAAAATAATTAATTAAATTCGTTACATAAACATGCTTTGATTCTTTCAGATAACATACTGGAAAATTTCCTTAAAGCACCAATAAGGAGTAGACATTTAATAAAGTTTCACATTTTATCATATAAATTAGTTAAAATATCAATTTATTCTTTAACTCCAAAAGATAACCTAAAGATTAATTGTTATAAAGTTTTATAGAGGATTATAAATAACGAATACAAAATTTAATGTTAGTGTTTTGAAAGGCGGCGCTTTCGTCACGAAGTTAAGAATAAAGTACTTTGAACAAACCTATATAAAAATCCTGACTTTTTGTTTCTTTTGTAATTATAAACCACATGAAAAAAAATAAACAAACAACTTTAATCATTGGTTTGTAACCAGTTATCTAACCTCGAATGATACAAGATCTATTAAACGTGTTTTCTCTTTTTTTTCTTATTGTATGTTAAGGAAGATTTTGTGTCGTTTAATAGCTAATTCGAAAGCGGTAAAAATTAGAAACGTTTAACAAAAATTATATTGACACAACACCTGTTAATTAAACCTGAAAAAAATTTAGGAGATGCTTGACTTTACGTGCGAGAACTTCGCAAAATATAAATTGGCATTATTTAATTTAAAAGAGAAAAGGCCCGGGGGTTCGAATTTTCTTCACTGAAAATGCTCGTCAATTTGCGAAATTCTAAGCGAATCAAACAAAACTTTCTTATAACAAAAAAAACTTATAGCTCGGTTTTATCCCGTGGTTAATATAGCAGATAGCCTAGTATGATTATGCTATAAAATAAACAACCCAATCACTTTCACAAATTATTGTTAATACATTACGTGTCAGGTGTCGGGTAATGACAGGCATAAACTAAACAAATCTAGTTATCTTCTCGTCAGCGAAGACATGTGGAAAGCTTTATTCAATTATGACTGGACCCGGCCTGGCCTGGTGGTTAAGGCTCTCCATTCGTGATCCGTCACACCAAACATACTCGCCCTTTCAGCCGGGGGGAGTTATTACTATCTGTTGGTGAAATAGTAGCCCACGAGTTGGCGGTGGGTGGTGATGGCTAGCTGCCTTCCCTCTAGCCTTACACTGCTAAATTATGGATGGCTAGCGCAGATAGCCTTGTAGTAGCTTTGAGCGAAATTAAAAAAAAACGATACAACAACAAACTATACGATTATGACTGGATATTTGGACATCATTTATGTTCACACGTAACTGAATAAAATAACCAAAAGTTAAATATTTTTGTCATGCAATAAAAGATTGTTAACAGAATGTCACGCAAGTTCCAATGAACCTCTTGGTTATTTTACAAAATAAAATTGAAAATGTTTAATTAACTTATCGAGTCTTTTTCATCTTATATCTGAAGTCTATTTAGAATTACATCTAATATTAGTAATTTTTTGCTCTATAAAAACAGTTGAATTACGTATTATATTACAACAAGTATTAATATTCAAACTGGCAAGTCACGTGACATTCCTAACACATAAAGCTGCGATGAATTACAATACATCAGAACTACATTTTAAAATTGTTTAAGGTTCGTAGGTAGCGTGATGTTATCGTGTATTGATCGTTTGGGAAAGAGTATATAACAACCATCTCCGACGCAAAATATTCATGCATACATATCATAAAGATGCGTGAATTTAGAAATACCAACGCAGAACTATTCTCTGTAATAAGGATTATCATAAGACACCAGAACCATCCATAAAGCGACATGCAACATGTCCTGTCTTAGACATGGTAAGACAAATGTGGAGAATCCAGGAACATAAAGGTATATGTCGTCTACATAATTCTACATAATATACTCTTGAAAGGTTACACAAATTACACATACATAAATTACTTTCACGAGATACACAGGAAAGAAAAATAAATTTGTCGTCACGAAAGATGAACTGTAGAAAGCTTTACGAACTGTAATTACCTCAGAAGAAAAATGGTAACAATGACGAAACATATATCCACCGTTATAACTGTTACAAGATTTGTGACATTACCGACTGCTTAATGGGTGAAAACAATTTTGAAAATTGGAACACGGAATTTTGTGAAACTTTTTCAAAGGGATTCACAATCCTTACTGATATTCAGCCAGTGGCAAGTTAACGAATAGAGCGTACGTTTGTGTTTTCTTATAGCAAAGCCACATGGGTCATCTGCTGAGTTTACCGAGAAGAATCGAACACCTGATTTTAGCTTTGTAAATTGGTTGACTTACCGCTGTACCAGCGGGGGACTGTACACAGCTACACAATGGGATATATGTGTTCTACCCACACCAGGTATCGAACCCCGGTTTCTAGCCATGGGAGTCTGCAGACACAACGCTGTGCCCTCATATAAATCAAAATGTTTTGGTTTCATTTCTGGGGCATTTTACTTAAGGTTATGTACATTGTGTAAATGTTACTCTATTTCTGCAAGGACTTGTATTTATCCATTTTCTATTCAAGACGAGTTTCTATAAAATTCTGAATTATTTTGTGAAACTAACTCGAAACTTTAGGAGGTTAAATCTATAGTAATAATTTCTGATTAAATTACTCACAGTTCATCATTAAATCTTGAACGTTGGGAAACGATAAGACATAAGAACATTTTCCACGCGCAAGCGAAGTAGACCATTAAATGAAACTAACCACTAACTTAGCACAAATAGCATGCTTGCTGTTGCCTTATATTTGCTGCAACATTAGGCATTCGTGCAACAATGCGTGACATGAAATTGATATATTGTTTCTTAACCACTTGCGAAGATAGCTTTCTCTTCGATATATATATGACATAATGGATGTGACAAAATATACATATATATTCATTAAAGTTTACGGTAATGAAACGTAAGTTTAAAGACCAATCGTTCAAACTATTCATAGGAAATATGATGTGATTATTTTATACAGAATTTTTCAAAGGCAGTATAAAGCAAAGAAACTGAAAACAAGCCCATTTATCAGACGTCTTTACATTTCAGAACGTTATGATATTTGCTGTTCTCGTTTTATCGCAAAGCTAAGTGATGGGCCGTCTGCACTCTGTCCTTAATGGAGATCCGAAACCAGATTTTGTTGTGGTAAGTCTGTAAGTTTCTTACTGAGTCACCAGGGGACGTTCTGCTATTAAAAATTAAATAAAAATATTGTTTGTCTGTTTTGTATTTCGTGCAAAGCTACTTGAGGGCTATCTGCGCTAGCCGTCCCTAATTTATTAGTGTAAGACTAAAAGGAAAGCAGCTAGTCATCACCACCGTCAACTCTTGGACAACTCTTTTACCAACGAATAATGGGAGTGACCGTCACATTATAAAGCCCTCAGGGCTGAAGGGGCGAGCATGTTTGTTGTGACGGAGATTGGAACCCGCGAGCCTCGGATTACGAATCGAGTTCCTTACCAACTGGCCATGATGAGCGTGTGAAGATTGTACCCTTGTTTTATGATTGTACTTATTGCAAGTTCTTTTGTCTACAATCCACATGTAAGGTTTTATCTTGATAACTGCAAAGAAAGAGGAGCTGTTAATGGAGAGTTATGTTATGTGTATTATATAAATTACATGTTTGTATGGACAGCTATATGTTATGTGTGTTGTATGTATTATGTGTATTATATAAATTATATGTTTGTATGGAGAGCTATATGTTATGTGTGTTGTATGTATTATGTGTATTATATAAATTATATGTTTGTATATGAATAATGAGAAGAGAATGAAACGTTTTGAATTTTATTAAACAATTGTCTTCTTGTCACAGAGCGGTACGTCTCGGGCTTATTCATGTAAAAACCTGGCTTCGATACCAGCGGTTGGCAGAACACGGATTGTCCATTGTGCAGTTTTGTGATTAATCACAAACAAACAACAAAATGAACTAATCTGAAGTAGTAACGTCTTTATTTCATGAGTTAATTATTATTATTAAACATATTGTACCGTTGAATTGCTCTATTAAAAAGCTAAATAAAACTATTGCAAGCCAGAATAATGTGCCTTTTAAATTATCTTTTGTAGATTTGATAAAAAAAACAACTATTATTATTACAGCCTTCTAAGTTACCGAATAGTTTTTATTTTTTGTAATTGAATTTTGATTATTGGCACGAGCTTTAATGAAGTTTGATCTTTAAAAAATAAATTAATTAAACAAGAACAAAAAACTAGGCCTAACTCCTTTCAATTACAAAACTGTATACACTCAAGTGCTTAATCCAGCGTTCAACAAACTTTTGTTATCACGTCCCCTATACTAAATATGTTTTTTGTGCGCTCTGTTTTTTTTAATGAGTGTTCAAAGGATTGTTTGCAGTTAAGCACGAAATTACACAATGGGCCATCAGTGCTATGCTTATCAAGGGTATCGAAACCCAGTTTACAGCCTTGTAAATCCACAGAAATATCGCTGTGTCTCTGGGGGGATTATTTACACTACTTCTTGGTGATTTTGAAATAGTATTATCTGATAGCGTATTGACAACATTAAGTGAATGAAATAGTGAGTTATGTGTTGAGGTACAACACACGAATACATATGAAATTGCTATATATGTTGTAATAAATTCGCATTATTTTAATTAATTAAAAATATATTAAAACGCTTAATTTTGCATTATTGACACTACAACAATCGTTTGCTCCCACCAAGAACTCCTAACGCCCCCTATGTGGGCTGCGCCCTTCGTTTTGGATAACAACAGCTTAAGAAATCAGTGGATTTCTCCGGCTTTCTGAATGCGTAGCGTTCGAAATTTATTGAATTTCTTCGCAGCGTCTAAGAACTAATAACAAGAAATTATAATGAAATGTTATAAATGCGAGAACTTCTAATGGAAAAGTTACGTTCGTTTGAAACGAGAAACGCAAACAGTGTCACCTGTCATCGAACAACGTAAACTTTAAAATAAAATTTTTATATAAGAATTTTCATTTTATGTGAACGAAGTCGTTCGCCATAAAATAGATTTTTCAGGAGTTGAAAGAATAAAAATGAAATAACATATCGTAATGAGCCCTACTTGTACTGAGATATTCAAGTATCTATATATTTTCTGTTGTACAGAAATACGTATCAGAACTTACGGAGACGAAAACCGCTCTTCGTCTTCCGTACGCATGCAAACATGTAGACAATTGTTGACCAAACACTCAAAACCTTTTACAACCACAAATAATTACGTGAATGACGAAGGAATGTTTCACATGAAAGTCGAAAAAACGAAAAGAAAAAAATAAATATATAGCAACTTTCTCTCGCGTACAGGACAATAGAGATCTGTACTCCCTTTTATTCTACTTTGCATATCATTCACTCCCTCACAGTTTGCCTTGATGTTTACGTATTTTTTATAAACGTCCGGTCACGCTCGGGGTATTTTTCAAGAACGTTTAAGGAGATAAACGTTTCTTTATTTGTATGATGATGGGCTTATATGCGAGAAGTAGAACTCGAGCATGTTTATAGATTTGGAATAACTGGAGAAACCCCACAATAAAATAAGCTCAGAGAGAGAAACACGTCTGTGAACAAACAATACCCTGCATTTCAATGTCTTCTTGTTCAATTTTATTCCACCTTCTTGTTAAGAGTTGTGGGATTTATATAGGGTGAGATTACAATAAAATTTAACAAAGTTTCTTTTTAAAATTACTTTAAAATACACACACACAAAACTTTCCATCGATTTTGAACTGAAGGATAAATCTTTGTTAAAGGCCCGAATCACAACTTGTTAATGTTTATATGACCTCGAATCACAACTCGTTAATGTCCACGTGCCTAGAATCACAACTCGTTAATGTTCACGTGCCTAGAATCACAAATATTTAATGTCCGCATGATTTCCAACCCAAACTTTTTAATGCCCAAATGACTGCGGATCATAATTTGATAATGTCTACAACTTGTTAATGCCCAAATGACTGCGGATCATAATTTGATAATGTCTACAACTTGTTAATGCCCAAATGACTGCGGATCATAATTTGATAATGTCTACAACTTGTTAATGCCCAAATGACTGCGGTTCATAATTTAATAATGTCTACAACTTGTTAATGCCCATATGGCTTCGAACTAAGAATCATTAATGTTTATGTTACCTCCAGTTATGATTTTTATCAATGTTTGCATGATCTCAAATCACAAATTGTTACTTTCCACATGACCTAAAACCGGTAAATGTCTACACGATCTTGAATCACAAATTTTGTAATGTTTACATGAATTTTTAATGTTCAGTTGGTAAACTTTATCTTCAATTTCCTAAAGAACTCTGCCAGTTACACCTTTTCTACATAGTATTTTTCAGTTATCTGGTACTGTTAATAGCCACTACAATAATAATGTACAGTGAATGAATTTGGTTAATTTGTTGTAATCTCCAATAACTTTGTAATACTTTTTCCCACACTAGTTGTTGTGTTTATCCATGAAAGAAAATACTTCGAAAGCCTATCCAGGTGGTTAAGACCCTCTACTCGTGATCTGAGAGTCGCGGGTTCGAATCCCCGTTACACCAAATATGCTCACTATTTCAGCGGTGGGAGTGTTATAATTTGACGGCCAATACCACTATTCTTTGGTAACAGAGTAGCTCAAGAGTTGGCGGTGAGTGGTGGTGACAAGCCGCCTTCCCACTAGTTTTACACTGCTAAATTAGGGACGGCTGGCGCAAATGGCCGTTGTGTAGATTTGCGCGAAATTCAAAACAAACCCCAAATTTCGATAAATTGAGATGAAATTGTGTGATACAACGATATTATCTAGAACTAACCACAGCAAAAATATGGAAATAGAAACAGTTTGAAAAGTATAGTACGCTGAAATAAAAGATTTGTTTTTTTCTACATAAACAGACAACTGCTGAATAGTAATGTTTGATTTAGTTGTATTTATATGAACATTATTTGCCAGACTGGTGTTATTAATCATGATAAACACCGATAGTCAAGGGGGAAACCTCATAACTGAGATACAAAGAGACAGCACTATATTATTCCGCGTAGTGACCAGATTATGTTCATATTTTTCTTACTGCTTCTAGTAAATTCACATAAACTCGACTGCTTATAAGAAAAACAAAAACTAATCTGCAAAAGACTGACATGGTAATAACTAAACTAGATTTTCCACGAAAGAATAAAGGCTGAACGAATCGAGAAAACAAAACTGTAAGAAAAGAAAGAAACTGACAAGAAATGCGTGTTTCTCCACAGATCGTGTTTTCTATTCTTTTCTATACGTATGACAGCAGTCACATAGCTGGGAGAGGTATCACATATAACAACAAAAAATTGCACATTTTCTTCTTAAAGCCCTTTGTTCCGTATGTGCTTGTCCAAAAACGTGATCTGGTGTGTGAAAGAAAAATAAACATGAGTGAAATTGGAGTGAAAAAAAAAATAGCTTCAAGTATCACACAGTTGTTCAGTGAAACGTTAAGGTAAGAGTTACACTATTCTTGAACTGTCATATGACAAACACGTGTTTGTCAACATATGTCCACGTTCTAAAGCCACACCGAACGTTACATTTCTATAGTCTGTGAAAAAAAAATCTCGATTTTCGTTTCCTATGTTTGGATACCAAATTTTAAGAGTTTATATTTATATCAAATAATCCCTTGTTGATGTGAGAGGCGTTTATTTTGCGAAATACGGGAGTGAAGCAGTCCGAGTATTTTTTGTAAAAAAACAACAACAATAAGATGATTATTGTTCATTGTTACCTTGACAACAGATTTCATGTATTACAATATACATCTAAAATAACGCTTTGTGCGTCCTTCGAACTCAATGTACACCCGGGATGATTTATATATATTTTTTTTCGTAAAGATGAAAAAATTACATCTTCTAAATTGTCCAATAATCTTCATAAAATACGTGTTAAAATAGTTAAAAGTCTGATTTTTCTTTTCAGCTCAGAAAAACAAAACAAAATATTTGTTTATATTTTTCTAAATAACTGTTGTTATTTGTAATTTGTTGTAGTTGTAATAATAATAATAATAATGAAACTGTTCAGGATAATTTTTATAGACGGGGAACATAAGCCTCACTATTCAAGTATTCGTCGCTGAAATCATAAAGTGACATTCTCATAGCTATAAATACTTGTGACTATTAACAACATGTTTATATACACACAAAGTTGTTTTATCTAATTATAGCCAACATTGTGTCTCGTGTTGGGTTAGTGGAATGTTTGCGGACTTCGGTTCTCCCCAGTAAATAGAGTGGTATAGATTATCACATTGTGTAGATTTGTACTAAATAAAGGAAACTAAGACATTTATGACGTTCTTATTAATGTGTTTAAACTAAAAAAGTTATTGCGTCCTTATTAACGTGTTTAAACTAAAGCTGTTTTTATGTTCTTATTAATGTGTTTTAGCTAAAGCAGTTTTATATTCTTATTAATGAGTTTAAACTAAAGAAGTTATTGCGTCCTCATTAATGTGTTTAAACTAAGGCAGTTTTATGTTTTATTAATGCGTTTAATCTAAACAGTTTTATATTCTTATTAATGTGTTTAAATATCATAGTGTTAAAGCTGTTCTAAATATTGTCCCAGGGCCGGCATGGTCAGGTTGGTAGAACGCTCGACCCGCATTATGTGGGACACGGATTTAAAGGGCGTGCATGTTTGGTGCGACGGGGATTCAAACTCGCAACCTTCGTATTACGAGTCGAACGCCTCAACTCAACTGGTCATGCTGGGCCATATGGCTCAGGGAAAGCGACTGACCGCCAATTCTTGATTCACTCTTTACAAATAAAACTTGGACATATACTCCTTAACAGCTGAAAGGGCAAGCATGTTTAGTAATAGGATTCGAAATGGCAGTTTGTGAAAGAAGAACCCTGACCACCAGGCTATATCAGGGCCCTGGTCGAACCTAAAGTGATAAATATTGCTCAATATTTTAATGGTTTTTATTGAATTCTACTTACGATGATTCACAGCCTGTTTTTATGGTTAAATAGTAAGAGAAAGGAAGTGATAATGTAATTATTTTGTGAATTAGTTTTGTGAGTTTATGGCTACATTGGGCATAAAATGTACATATCAAGAGTTATTTTTTATTTACTTTTGTCCATCCAGTCCAGGACAACTCTGAAGTAGTCTGGACTAAACCATTTAAAAACCGTAAGATATTCTATGGTAATAATCATTTGGTAAATGTGAAGATCACTGATCAAATGCATTTCAAATCAGTTAAAAAATAAAATCAGGTTCTGTTCCATCCCATCACAACAGGGGGTTCCTTCGCTTCTTATGAAAGTCTTTATTGTACTGAGGTACATTGGAATCGTGCGATACAGTAAAATATTCCTCAAATTTAAGCGTTTCAACAGCGACAGTCAACATCTCAGCGTGAATGGGGCAGTAGATGTGGTGGTGCTAATCTCTGGCTGCCTTCCATCTGGTTAGTAGTTCAAAGTCAAGGACAGCGGAAGATAGCCTTAGTAGTTTTACGATAAATACAAAGCACATGCTCAGATGATTAGAGCGCTCACCTCGTAATTTGAAAGTCGTTGGTAAAAGAATATTCCAAGAGGTGGCGGTAGGTGGTGATAACTAGCTGCCCTTCAATCTGGTTATAAGCTACTACAATAGGGATAGCTAGCGCAGATAACCTTCGAGTAGCTTTGTACGAAAATGAATCCAAATAACGAAACAAATAAACACAAATTCCGATCGTTCGTTCTGTAATTTCTATTCTAGTTTCGTCTCAGCAAAATGTAACATGTGAAAATGTTTTGAGAAATGTTCAATCAAAACGTACGTTTAAATATTCTGACTTTCTTCTTATTTCGTTCTTTGTTTGTTTCCCTAGAGGACGTCACAACAAAAATTTTGTATGAACAAAAGACCCGAGTTGTGTGTTGAAACGAACGTTCGAAAACGAGTTTTATATGGCCCGGCATCCCCAAGCGTGTTAAGGCGTGCGACTCGTAATCGGAGGGTCGCGGGTTCGCATCCCCGTCGCGCCAAACATGCTCGCCCTTTCAGCCGTGGGGTCGTTATAATGTGACGGTCAATCCCACTATTCGTTAGTAAAAGAGTAGCCCAAGAGTTGGCGGTGGGTTGTGATGACTAGCTGCTTTCCATCTAGTCTTACACTGCTAAATTACGGATGGCTAGCACGGACAGCTTTCTGCGAAATTCAAAAACAAACAAACAAACAAACGAACTTTATTTTAAAAGAAAGATAGATTAATATCCATCGATATTGCCGTTGTCGTTACGCACACAGTTACACAATGGACTATCTTTGCTCTGCCCACCACGGGTGCCGATTCTAACATTGTAAGTTCACAGATATTACACTGTGCCACTGGAGGGCTGCGTATTATTTGAAGTATTACTTTCTCTGATTAGATATTCATATTGTCATCCACGAAAAAGGAATATTTGTATCTCCACTTCGTTCTGATGATAGATTGTGACGTTATAATTTAACAATCGGTCGTTCTTGTTATTTGTAAGCATGTCAGTAGTGTTATTTGTCTTAGCCTTGGCTAAGAGGATTGCCGTCCAATATTAAGCACAGTAATTTTACACTCTAGTGTTAAAATGGCTTCTATATATTTCATATTTATTCATGATAAAACTTTTACGTGACTAATAAAAAAAGTGTTTTTTTTTTCTGTTTGTTCCAATCTTTGAATGTCTATTTTAGGCTTCAGACACATTCTTGCTTAATAGTATTAAGTATTCATAACGAGCAACAGCCTACTTATATCCAAAGATATTAAGAGTATGAACATGGGAAAAAAGGTTATATACTCTATTCATTATTTTCAAACAACGCCAATGCAAGTTATGCCTTATTCCAACAACAATATATTTTCATATAAATTATTTTCTTTAGGATTATGATAAATAAGCTTGGAATGAACAAAATAAAAAAAAAGTTTAGTGCCGTAGATGTCTCAGCGGTACGGCTGAAAGGCTATAAAGCAATTAGTCTGGTTTCTATACTCACAATGAGGACAACGGAGATAGCTCATTCCATAACTTTGTTTTTAATAATAAATATACTTATTAGAATGAAGGGACATGTTCACCATCCTTTCTCTATAAAAGCATGAATTTTTACCTCTATGTGCTCTTTAATATAAAATGTCATTTGCGCATGTCTTAATTTTATGGTTCCTCTGTGGGTCAGAGGTAACATTATGAACTCGCAACGCTGAAAATCCGAAGTTCGATTTCCCCTTGGCGGACAAAGCACAGATAGTCCAATGTTTGTGGTTTGGTTTGTTTCCGATATTCGTGCTAAGTCGCACGAGAGCTGTATGCACGATTTTGGCCCTAATTTTGAGTTAAAAGACAATAAAAACAATGGCTAGTCAACAGAACCCAACTTTGGATACTCTATTCGGACAGCAAAGTTAGATCATCACTCATAACTCTCATTGTGAGAAGAGAGATTTTGTTTTAGGCCCGGCATGGCCGAGCGCGTAAGGTGTGTGATTTGTAATCCGAGGGTCGTGGGTTCGCGCCTGCGTTGCGCTAACATGCTCGCCCTCCCAGCCGTGGGGGCGCATAATGTGCGGTTAATCCCACTATTCGTTGGTAAAAGAGTAGACCAAGAATTGGCCGTGGGTGGTGATGACTAGCTGCCTTCCCTCTAGTCTTACGCTCCAAAATTAGGGACGGATAGCAGAGATAGCCTTCGTGTAGCTTTGTGCGAAATTCCAAAACAAACAAGATTTTGTTTTATTATCGATAACTATTAGCGAACATTTACCCTCAAAACCACAGTCTGCGAAGTTATTCTCAGTGATTGTGATGACGAGAAACACACTTGAAGTAAAAATGTCTCTCCTGAGAGCTGATATGGGTATAAACACTTTTACTAATAAAGCAGAGAACAGCGTTTCGACCTTCTTAGGTCATTTTCAGGTCGAAACGCTGTTCTCTGCTTTATTAGTAAAATTCACACATTGTTTACTCTGATAAAACAAAGTGTTTCCAACTGATATAACGGTTCTTAAATGGCTTATACATTTCTGCGATGCTTAACTGGCTTTAAAGAGCTTGCATTAATAGCAAAGAACGTAGAAAAAATTTATAAAGTGAAAATATCGACTTTAAGAAACACCTTAAAAAATAACCTAACAATCTTTGCAGGAGTTTGTTTAGTAGCTGTGTATAGGTTTTGGCGCAGTATACCTAGCCGCTTTTGCTATAGTCTTGAGTGCTTGAGTGCAATAATCAACATAAAATAGTGTCATGATTTGTGGAGGAGTCTTTTAGGACGTTTGTCCAGATTTTAAAAATATTCATACTTGTTGGGTTTTTTTTTTCGGATTGTGAAGCAAGAATGATATGAATTACAAACGGATAAATCTTACATTTTACCTCACAATCCAAACGTTTTTGTTGTTATCAATATTTTAGCAGTCTTAGTTGTTGAGATACAAGGCTTTAGTATTATTTCAAGATCAAGTCGGCTACCTAAGACGTTTTATCAAAATCTTTATGAAATTTCTGATCGAATCCTATTGTAAATCACTGTCGTATTTCACGAGACAGGTCAAATAACCCCCCAGTGGCTCAGCGGTATGTCTGCGGACTTACAACGCTAAAAACCGGATTTCGATACCTGTGGTGAGCAAAGCACAGAAAGCTCATTGTGTAGCTTTGTGCTTAATTCAAAACAATAACAGGTCAAGTAAACAGGAATAACACTTTTTTTTGTTTGACAAATTCACAGATATTCAAAACAAAATAAAGAAAGCAGTTGGTAAAACAGTTGTGTCAATCGTGGTGAAGACAAACATGAAGTTTTCACTACCTGCTATACAGTTTACTAGCCTAATGGTTAACTTGTCAGGACTGGAAATTCAGCAATTTATGGTCAGCGACCTCGTGCCATAAAAACCCAATATAACTTTTAGAATCACGAGCGAGTTACTCAATGAAACAATAGGTGGAGGCTAGAGATGAGTGTTTTTGACCAGTTGCCATCCGCGACCCTCAGATTACGAGTTGAGTGCCTTAACCACCTGGCCATGCCGAGCCAGGAAGTTTGTTAAGAGGCTTTAATAAAAGTCACGGAGTCCCATAAGGCCAAGTGGTTAGGATTGTCGAGTCGTAATTTGACGGTCACGAATTCGAGCCCTGCTCATACCAAACATATTTATCCTTTCAGCTGTGGGGGCTGTGGGCGCAGGGGCTAATAATTTATGTAAGCCCTACATCCCTTTATATTTTCATAGAATAAACTTGTCAATGAACCTCCATTAAAATCATGAGCTGTGGGACAGTGCCCCCTCAAGCACCAACCTAAATGCGTGGGGTCGTTATAACTGCGGTCTATCTTACTATTGGTTAGTAAAAGAGTAACCCAGAGTTGGCAGTGGGTGATGATTACTAGTTGTTTCCCTCTAGTCTTACTCTGCTGAATTAGTGATATATATATGGCATATAGCACTCGTTTAGCTTTGCACGAAATTTAAAACAAATAACAAAAGAAACATGAAAAATATATTTTAATTGAGTAACTTTATCCAGCTTTGAACCATCTACAAAATTAAATTGAATTATTATGGAATAGAATTAATCTCGAAAATATTTTATTACAAAGGTGATTTTTTTTAGGGCCCGGCACGGCCTAGCGCGTTAAGGCGTGCGCTTCGTAATCTGAGGGTCGCTGGTTTGCGCCCAAGTTGCGCCAAACATGCTTGCCCTCCCAGCCGTGGGGACGTTATAATGTTACGGTCAATCCCACTTTTCGTTGGTAAAAGAGTAGCCCAAGAGTTGGCGGTTGGTGGTGATGACTAGCTGCCTTCCCTCTAGTCTTACACTGGTAAATTATGGACGGCTGGCACAGATAGCCCTCGAGTAGCTTTGTGCAAAATTCCAAAAACAAACAAACAAACATTCTTTTTTTCTCTTTTGTAAAATACTAACGAAGGATGTGTACACACAGACATAAAGTTTCTAACAATAATGAGTTTTTTATTTTGCAGTTTTTACGTTTTCTGTTACTTCAGGTGTTACCGATATACGAGGATTTCTTCAAGGTTCTCTCTGTTGTTATGAATTTCTTTCTCACCCACTCAGTAAAAACATACAATAATGGACTGGTGGGAAGATTTTAAAACTATTGGTCAGTTAATGGCGTTTTGCACGTAGACTTTTTTGCTTTACAAAAATTCATTAAAACTTAATTTCTCTACAACATAACAACATAAAGGTGTGTTGGCGTTTTCAGTGTGAATAAATCTATCATTGACACCAGTAGAGACTGACTGGTGAAACTTATGATTTTTAAGCAGTCACTGGTGTTTATTGTGACCTATAGAAACCAAGAACTGTGTAAGAGAATGCTTAAAAGTATTAAGTAGCATTTAAACCAATGTCATAATGTCATGGCGCGCTTTGCTATAATCTGTTAGAAAGTTATTAGGGGATATATTTAAATCAATATCATAATGTCATGGCGTGCTTTGCTGTGGTTTGTTAGAAAGTTATGAAATGATACATTTAAACCAGTGCCATCTAATTACAACGTGCTTTGCAATAGTCGTCTGCTTGAAAGTTTAAAAGTGATATATTAAAACCATTGTTATAAGGTCACACTATATTTTGTAGTTTGTACGAAGGTTTAAAAGTGATATATTTCAAACAACGTCATAAGGTCATAACGTGTTTTATAGTTGGTTTCGAAGTTTAAAAGTGATATATTAAAACCATTGTTATAAGGTCACACTATATTTTGTAGTTTGTACGAAGGTTTAAAAGTGATATATTTCAAACAACGTCATAAGGTCATAACGTGTTTTATAGTTGGTTTCGAAGTTTAAAAGTGATATATTAAAACCATTGTTATAAGGTTACAGGGAGCGTTGTTGTAGATTTTAATTTACGGTCCACATTGAACACGTGTTTCATCACTAATCTTGGCTTTCAGTGTCAAATCTCTACACAGAAATTTCGCTTAAAGTTAGAAACTAATTACTTCTCTGTCAATCACTTTTCTTTGGATCCCGAGCTCTGGGCTGTTCCATAGAACCATTGAAATGCTTCAAGTTTGCAATTCTATCACAAATAACAATCGGCAAATAATAACCTATTGAGATTATTGCCTCGGGATAAGTAAGATATAACCTACATCGCAAAGGGTAAATGTAATTTAAATTGTATCTGCATGTCCTCAATTCATTCGAAGGCCAAATTTATTTTTAAATTATTAAAGTTAGATCATTTCAGATGTTTCGTTTATTTAACATCCTTATTGAATATGTTAGAATAAACTATTTGTAATTATTGAAAAAGAAACAATTCTCAGTATGGTTTTGAGATGTTTCAGTGACAATGCTAGTTATATATCAAATGATGCACTGTTACCCACCCATAGCTACTGATTACAAGCAAGAGTGTATTATAACGTCATTTCATCTACTTGTTGGCTTAATATTAGTTACAAGTCAGTCCTAATTTCACTGGGATCTGATTCATTACAAAGGAAAGTGCATATTCTGTTAGGACTAGAAACCCACTTGAAGTAAAAATGTATTCTAAAGATTGTTGTTATGGGTATTGAAACTTTAATTAAAATAGAGTAAAGACTAACGTTTTGACCTTCTTAGGTCATCTTCAGGTTAACGAAGGGAGTTCGCAACTGACCGTTGTCCGGCGCATGTCTCAGCAACAAAAGTGTAAATGGGTACAGGATTGTAGGGGGCGTTGTAGTTGGATGGTAGGTTATTAATTGTTATAGATTTCAAGGTGTTCCCTTATATTGGTTTAATTTTAGTTTTAGTTGCTGTATAAGTAAGGCTTCTTTAATTTTGAGTTTGTTTATATTTGTTTCTTTATTTTTTATTTGAGTGTTTCTTGTGATTATGTTGTGTTTGTTGGACTTTCAGTGTTCAAAAATGTGTAAAGGTGACTTTTTATGTTCTTTGAATCTGATTTATATTTTTTCCACTTGTTTCTCCAACATAGAATTCCAGGCAGTTGTTACATTGTATTTTATAAATAATGTCGGTGTGGTGTTTGTCAGTGTAGTTTTTATATAATATAGACCTCAGTTTTGTGCCTGGTTTTTGAATAACTTTTGGGTTTACTGGATTGGTGGGTTTTGTTATCAGTTTGTTTTTTTTCAAATGTTGGTTATTGTTTGGCTGATATTGGGAATACACGGTATGCAGCAGTATAAGGGTTTTTTAGTTTGTTGTTTTTGGGAATTTGTTATTCTTTGTTTGTTGTTGATTGCATTGTTGATGTTTATGTGTGCATATAATTTCTTTAACGGTTTTTGGAGGAAATTTGTTGATGTTGATGAAGTGTTGTTTTATTTGTTGATTTCATTGGTTGACATAATTTTGTGGCTGTGTTTATTTAGTTCTTATATTCACTGCTGGCCAAAATCTTAAGTCCATTGAGCATAAGGACAAAATATGCATCTTGCGTTGTTATACTCAACCACTTATTTTTTCTCTATGTTCATTGATTTTGGCCAGCAGTGAATGTTGCGTTTTTGCTTTGTTTCATGTGTTGAGTTTCAGAGCGAAAGCGAAAAGAGCGTGAAAAAACTATAGCAGCTTGAACCCTCCCACCCGCAGCCCAGCACATTGGACACAAATCCCGACAATCTCCATTACTTACGAAATGTTATGTAATATCCAAATATTAGTTGAATAAAACTGTTTATTCTATTCTTAGACAAACAATCCTTGAGAACATAAGTACACGTGAAACAAAATATTAAAATCTATTCAGAAATTTTATTTATTGTGTCCCATAAGTTTTTAATATTTTTGACAGCATTTAAATTTGCGTGAAGGCATAAAACGTCACCAGTTTCTGATAATATGTTTTTGAATTGGACGCTTTCTAAGATTAAGTTTGTTGGTGTAAGACGTGACGAGGTTGTCAAAAGAGTTTTCATTGGAAGCTCCGACTATTTATTTTGTACCACAGCGATCCGAAAGGGGCCCACGACTATTAGTTCTTGGTTCGCGGAAAACAAACACGTGCTGTTTTTTTCCTTCTTTTTTTTTTACCAAGACATAACAGTTATAGAAAGTTTGCCATCATTTTAATGAGTTGTCAAAATGTGTTGTACTTACCAAAGGCAGAGCACTGTGTGTTACGTTTATGTTTGTTTGTTTTTGAATTTCGCACAAAGCTACTCGAGGGCTATCTGTGCTAGCCGTCCGCTAAATTAGCACTGTAAGACTAGAGGGAAGACAGCTAGTCATCACCACCTTCCGCCAACTCACTTTTACCAACGAATAGTGGTAAAAAGGGCTGAAAGGGCGAGCATGATTGGTGCAACAGGGATTCGAACCCGCGACCCTCAGGTTACGAGTCGAACGCCTTACCCCACCCAGTTATGCCGGACCCCACTGATGTATAGTAAGAACTCTAATTATTAACTCTCTTATTATTTTTGCAAGCAATCACCCTTCCCACCTATGGCTCCAAAAAGCAAAATATGTGGGATGTTTTATTAATAATATTAAACCGGCAGAATATAGGTTTAAGTATTGCCTCAAGAAACGGGGCACATGACACATAACGACCCATCTTATTATTTTCGTCATGGTCTGTTTTTATATTTGCGTTTTTTAAATTTTGTACACTATATTTTTGTTTATTTATTTATTTCCCCTTCTCTACAAGACTAAATCTAATCATGTATCTATCCATCTGAATAGGTTTCAAACTACTTATCAGTAGAAATGATAGGATGGTTCCATACTCACTTTAACAAATTTATAGGTAGGTGCCTTCCTACAACTGGCTGAGACAGTAAAAGGTAGTAGGAACTGGGACGTTGTTCGTGTAAGCACTGAGCTTCGAACCCATATTTAATTTTCAATGACGGCTGACTAGATTAACATCAGTGTTTGTATTTTGTCTGATAGATGGGATATCCTCAATGCATTTGGGCGCTATTGCCATAGATATATCCGCTATGACAATAATTTGTCAGTCTGAGGCTATACCGGTGATACTATATAAATATATATAAAGATTCTACGACAGTGAAAGTACGAAACAAGCTTGTAATGACGAACTGTTATATATATATATATATATGTTATATTTTCTACTTCACGATAAAGTGGCTCGGCAAGGCCTGGTGGGTTAAGGCGTTCGATTCGTAATCCGAGGGTCGCGAGTTCGAATCGCGGTCGCACCAAACATACTCGCCCTTTCAGCCGTGGGGGTGTTATAATATGACGGCCAATCCCACTATTCGTTGGTAAAAAAGCATCCCAATAGTTGGCGGTGGGTGGTGATGACTAGCTATCTTCCTTCTAGTCTTACACTGCTAAATTAGCAAAAATAGCCCTTAAGTAGCTTTGCGCGGAATTCAAAAGAAACAAAAAATAGAAAACCGCGATAAAGTTTTAATATGATTGGTATTACTTCTTTTGCCAGGCTAAATAACGTATATTTCTTCTAAACTATATTAACACAATATCCTCTTAGGAACACTATGGCTGCGTTTTGTCAACAAACTAATAGTAAAACAGATACATCTTAGCAAGTACTTAACTTTTATAAATCAGAGCTACTTAAGCTCCAATATGATATAAAAGAATAAGCGTCAACTTTGAAAAGTCACTGTTTTTAATTTACCATTAAAAGTCTTTGCTATTGTTAAATGACTTGCTTTATCGAACAAGAGCTAATTGCAAGACGCGAGCTAACTGTCAAGAGTTTTGAGAACTAGATGATTTTGTTGCTAACGTGTAGGATAACAATAATTAAGTATCTCCATTATTATTTTTTAACAAAAATGTGTTTGATGTAAGCGACTCAGTTCAGTTCTTATGACTTCAAAAAAATTAAAACGTTCCTCCAACTTCATTGGACTATATTTTGAGAACGTGCGTAATTGTATAATGCAAAGTTCTCTAAACATGTTGTTACAACGTAACAATAACAAAATATATATGAAACAGAAGTATTAATCTCGTCTAGAGTGTTTCTGCTTTTCTTATAGCATAGCCGCATCAGGCTATCTGCTGAGTTCACTGAGAGGAATCGAACTTTATATTTTAGCATGATAAATCCGTGGGAAAACATCTTGTGCAGAAGAGGCTAGTATTGTAATCGAATGTTTCAAGTGGAAATATCCTCTGGCAGTTCTCATGTGTTTTAAACTCACTCAGCAAATGTATATCGTATTAAATTCTGTTACATGTTGAAAGCTTATGAATAAGAGTCAAAATATTAATTATCAAACAAGATTTAAAATTGTGTAAGCATTGAGAAATACCTTGAGAGAGAAGCCATGGAATATGACGCAGCTTGGACTAGAATAATAGGTAGAACTTAGTGTTTGTTACTTCTACAACTGTGTAGAGTTTGACAGGCACAAAGATTTACATTCTGAGTGTTTGTGCTGCAGCTTAAAGGCACCCATTTCAAATGTGGACATGGAAATTGATATCACTCTGTATTCACCGAGGTTACTTTGATAACCTTGTGGTGAATCACAAGAGCAATTTGTCTTCAACTTTCTTTTGATTTGATTTTATATTTTCAACTCTAGACCCTCAAAAGACAAAAAAATGTCCAACACCATACAGTATATTAAAAGATGTAAGGCATTGTGTTATATACAATGGAACCAATATGCGCATTCCCTTTATATGACATAAGTGCAAACACGCGACTTATTCTCAAACGAAGCATATGTGTAAAGTAACAAAGGCAGAGGTGGAACAGAAATAGTAGGGACAAGATTTCTGAGCAGATTTACAAATAAGTAAACGACAGAATATAAAATGTGAAGTAATAAAGGAACAAATCAAAAGAAGAAAAGGAATTAACCCATAAATAAATTAAATATTGAATCATCGCTTATCATTGGTTAATTAGGGGAGCTGAAATAATACTATACACTCTCGCTTCTAATTAGAATGGAGTCCTGAGGTACTTAAAATAGCAGTATGCTCTTCACAGAAGTACCAACCACTGAGGCCTGCAAGATAAATTTAGAACTTTATATCCAAGACCCTAAGCCATTGTTTATTTTGGATTTCGCGCAAAGCTACATGAGGCTATCTGCGCAAGCCGTCCCTAATTTAGTTGTGTAAGAATAGAGGGAAGGCAGCTAGTCATCACCACCCACCACCAACTTTTGGGCTATTCTTTTACCAACGAATAGTGGGACTGACTGTCACATTATAACGCTCCAACGGCTGGAAGAACGAGCATGTTCGGTGCGACGGGGATTCGAAACTAGCGGGTTAGACCATGTGTGCACAGCAATAAGTTTTAATCAAACCGAATGTATCAAATACCTTAGGAAATCACTAAGCGAATTCCTTTTTCTGTGTTGTCTGTTGTTGTTTTTAAAAAGATTTTATTCTATGATGATTATTTACTGTCAAAGTAATACTTTAAGTTTCAATAAATATACACGTGACAACAACAATACGATACTCGTAAGACACCAAAGTAAGGTCATCTGTTTTATAAACGTTGTTAATCAACTACAATCTAATTTCTTTTTTTTTTTCCTTTTAAGAGGTTTCTATAATTGTTAAGAATCAGTTGGAATAACTGATTTTTTTCTCTAGGAACAATTGTCAACATGTAGGTGTTTAATGTAATTTTTAAAACATGTAATAGCTCTCCGTAAAGCGAACAAATCGATAACCGTTTCGTACGTTAGTGGCGTACTGTTCACGTTTGCTGTTGAGTAATTACTAAACATTGTTATATTATTAACTACTTTGGAGTGTGATTCCAGGGAAGACATAATGTGAGTACACTAGACGTATTCCTGCACCCTTTAAAATCAGTCGATATTCTACTATTGTATATACCGAGAGGAAATTCACCTAACAATAACAACAATCACCATGGCAACAACTACGTTCAGCTTAAGAGGCAGCTGTGAACCAGAAATACAAAGGCTTAACTGAGGTCTAAGTGTAAAAAAATAAGTTATTAGATAATCCTGTGCACCGATCTGTAGAACAATGGAATCTACTAAGGAAAGAGTAAACAGCATGATCAGGGTTTACAAAGTTAGGTAAGGCGATTAAATCAACTCAGAACTAAAACATCGACAGCAAACAGAACGTTTCATTATTTGTAATAAAGTTAATCTGGTATTTTGTCCAAGAGCAATATATACTGTTTTAATCTGTTTTAAAAGTTTTAAAACACTCCAGATTCACCCAATTAACCTGTTAATTTCTTATAACGTATATTCAGCTGTAGGATTAAGAGTTAGCGTTTTAATAAACTGAGGTAAATTTTAGTAATGTTCCGGTAATATCCGGTATCTCTGTTTTGTTTGTTCCAGAAGACGGTGGGACTATGATTTTAAAAATCAAATATTTAATGTTATACTGTGTCTCGTTCCGAGACCCACAGTTTTAGATTAACTATCACGTGAAGTAATTGGTTATTATAATGTAATATAATAATAATATAAGAGAAACGTAGATTTACACGATTTTTATCCTATTTTGAAGTTGGCTAGCGACAAATAGCATTTTGTTGTAAACTGCCTTGTTCTTTTTGTAGTCAGCCCCCCCTCCTCCGCCTCTAGTACAGCGATAAGTCTGAGGATTTATAAAGCTAAAATCAGGGGTTTGATTGCCCTCGGGGAGCTCAGCAGATAGCCTGATGTGGCTTTGTTATAAGAAAACAAACTTTTTTGTGGTCAAAGCAAGATATTCGTATCAATTAATTCTCGTTTCTTTGTTAAAGAGAAGAAAAATAAAACCCTTTTCTAAATTTTCTGCTTGGTAAATAGTTGAGCGATTAAAGAAGTAATGCATAGTTTTGAGAGATATAGTTTAATTTGTAACCTGGGCACGGATATGTGGTTATCTTGTGGGGTGACTGATATGTGCAGAGTCCTAACCGTGATATGCCTCCGACCACTTCTCAGTTTCAGTTGTGGGGAGAGTAATAAATGTGACAGTCAATTCCGATATTCAATTAAAAGCAACCGCGTAGGCCGCGGTTGCCCTTTCTCTGCTAATAGTTATAAAACAGAAAAAGTTATTTCTACAATCTGTAAATTCTTTAATTTCACCCACATGCCTTTCAGGTGCCTTATCAAACATTCACTCTTTCTATATGAAACGCGTTAGAGTATAAAAACAAATTCATGGTAGATAGCAAACTTTATGTCATACGCAGTTAATAACAGAGCTATGAGACAATAACACTTGCCATCAGTTCAGTTAATGTGAAAAAGGCCGCTACCCTAAGGAGTTTTATTATAGTCTTAGGAATTGAAGGTGACTTCGCAAAATGAAAATAGGGCATTTCAGCCCACATAGCAATGTTAGGTTTCATCGTTAAAACTATCATCTAACGAAACGTCATACAATTTGATACACACACACATATGCATATATATATATATAACCATTGGTTTAATGTGAATCTATGAAATTTCCTTTCCTATATTTATGAACGCTTTAGAAGTTTCAGTTAAAAATTAATGTTTCAAAGAAAAGAAAATATTAAATTAAGAAAACTCCAAACGAAAGGCATTTAAATCTTACAGTCGGACGTACAGATCAAGATGGACGACATTTACATAATAGAGCACTAAAAATATCCACTCTTCCAACAAACGTAAAATGGGTTTCCACCTTGTTTTATAAACATTGAAAACGAGATTACGCACAGACATCTGATCTCCTTGAATAGTACGGCTCTGTCAAAAATGATGGATTACGGCTGTTACTTTACCACATTCGGAAAATACAACGTAAATCCCATAAGCCTTCAATTTCGTTCCTAAGCTCCGAGTTTGGAAAATATTCAAGAACTCGTTTTATGGTTAAAGATGAAGTATTGTGGAAACCAGACAAAACAGTTGATTAATCTTTTAAAGCAATGAGATATTAGATGGAAAATGGGTATTAGTTAAAAACCATGAATGTACTTGTAATGAGAGATCAGATGTCTAATATTTTTCACATTAATTTATTGATATTGTGTCGAATTTAAATTTACCACACAAAACACGGGAGGTTTAACAATGGGATTATGGCTGAAAATCTCATTAACAGCGAAAGTACTCAACCGATGACGTAATTAATTCTAATCTCTGTAAGTAACAACTGCCACATTAATTATTATATATATATATATATATATACATATATATAAATACACATACACACATAAAGCAAACTAGGTAAACAATGGATTTTAAACCCTCTTCTGATGTCTTTGTTTGCTTTATATATATATATATATATATATATATATTGTTGTTTCGAATTAAGCACAAAGCTACACAATGAAGCTATCTGTGCTCTGCCAACCACGGGTATCGAAACCCGGTTTTTAGCGTTGTAAGTCCACAGACAGACCGCTGAGATACTGGGGGACATACATAATTAATGTGACAGTTGCAGAAGTATTAAAATAAGGAACAAATAATATTATACGTGGGAAGGATCCCGAGGTTTAAGAAGGTCCTTACCCGTATGATCTAATAAGTACATCGACAAAAATTTACAAAGCTTTAGAATGCACTCTATAACCTAATAACCCACAGGGTTCGTCTTATAAAAAGTAACTGAAAAGTATTAAGAAAAAAAAACATCGTTAAACAGAACAAGCCATGTGGGGTTAACTACTGAACTTTAATAAAGTGTAGGGATGGCTACTGAACTTTAAGAAAGTTTAGGGATGACTACTGAACTTTAAGAAAGTGTAGGAATAACTACAGAACTTTAAGAAAGTGTAGGGATGACTACTGAACTTTAAGAAAGTTTAGGGATGACTACTGAACTTTAAGAAAGTGTAGGGATGACTACTGAGCTTTAAGAAAGTGTAGGGATGACTATGAACTTTAAGAAAGTGTAGGGATGACTATGAACTTTAAGAAAGTGTAGGGATGACTATGAACTTTAAGAAAGTGTAGGGATGACTATGAACTTTAAGAAAGTGTAGGGATGACTATGAACTTTAAGAAAGTGTGGGAATGACTACTCAACTTTAAGAAAGTGTAGGGATGACTACTGAACTTTAAGAATGTGTAGGGATGACTACTGAACTTTTAGAAAGTGTAGGGATGACTACTGAACTTTAAGGAAGTGTAGGGATGACTACTGAACTTTAAGAAAGTTTAGGGATGACTACTGAACTTTAAGAAAGTTTAGGGATGACTACTGAACTTTAAGAATGTGTAGGGATAACAACTGAACTTTAAGAAAGTTTAGGGATGACTACTGAACTTTAAGAAAGTGTAGGGATGACTACTGAACTTTAAGAAAGTGTAGAGATGACTACTGAGCTTTAAGAAAGTGTAGGGATGACTATTGAACTTTAAGAAAGTGTAGGGATGACTACTGAACTTTAAGAAAGTTTAGGGATGACTACTGATCTTTAAGAAAGTGTAGGGATGACTACTAAACAATAAGAAAGTGTAGGGATGACTACTGAACTTTAAGAAAGTGTAGGGATGACTACTGAACTTTAAGAAAGTTTAGGGATGACTACTGAACTTTAAGAAAGTGTAGGGATGACTACTGAACTTTAAGAAAGTGTAGGGATGACTACTGAACTTTAAGAAAGTGTAGGAATGACTACTGAACTTTAAGAAAGTGTAGGGATGACTACTGAACTTTAAGAAAGTGTAGGGATGACTATGAACTTTAAAAAAGTGTAGGGATGACTATGAACTTTAAGAAAGTGTAGGGATGACTATGAACTTTAAGAAAGTGTAGGGATGACTATGAACTTTAAGAAAGTGTGGGAATGACTACTGAACTTTAAGAAAGTGTAGGGATGACTACTGAACTTTAAGAATGTGTAGGGATGACTACTAAACTTTTAGAAAGTGTAGGGATGACTACTGAACTTTAAGGAAGTGTAGGGATGACTACTGAACTTTAAGAAAGTGTAGAGAAGACTACTGAACTTTAAGAAAGTGTAGGGATGACTACTGAACTTTAAGAAAGTGTAGGGATGACTATGAACTTTAAGAAAGTGTGGGAATGACTACTGAACTTTAAAAAAGTGTAGGGATGACTACTGAACTTTAAGAATGTGTAGGGATGACTACTGAACTTTTAGAAAATGTAGGGATGACTACTGAACTTTAAGGAAGTGTAGGGATGACTACTCAACTTTAAGAAAGTTTAGGGATGACTACTGAACTTTAAGAAAGTTTAGGGATGACTACTGAACTTTAAGAAAGTGTAGGGATGACTACTGAACTTTAAGAAAGTGAAGAGATGACTACTGAACTTTAAGAAAGTGTAGGGATGACTACTGAACTTTAAGAAAGTGTAGGGATGACTATGAACTTTAAGAAAGTGTAGGGATGACTATGAACTTTAAGAAAGTGTAGGGATGACTATGAACTTTAAGAAAGTGTAGGGATGACTACTGAACTTTAAGAAAGTGTAGAGATGACTACTGAGCTTTAAGAAAGTGTAGGGATGACTACTGAACTTTAAGAAAGTGTAGGGATGACTACTGAACTTTAAGAAAGTGTAGGGATGACTACTGAACTTTAAGAAAGTGTAGAGAAGACTACTGAACTTTAAGAAAGTTTAGGGATGACTACTGAACTTTAAGAAAGTGTAGGGATGACTATGAACTTTAAGAAAGTGTAGGGATGACTATTGAGCTTTAAGAAAGTGTAGGGATGACTACTGAACTTTAAGAAAGTTTAGGGATGACTACTGAACTTTAAGAAAGTGTAGGGATGACTACTGAACTTTAAGAATGTGTAGGGATGACTACTGAACTTTTAGAAAGTGTAGGGATGACTACTGAACTTTAAGGAAGTGTAGGGATGACTACTGAACTTTAAGAAAGTTTAGGGATGACTACTGAACTTTAAGAAAGTTTAGGGATGACTACTGAACTTTAAGAATGTGTAGGGATAACAACTGAACTTTAAGAAAGTTTAGGGATGACTACTGAACTTTAAGAAAGCTTAGGGATGACTACTGAACTTTAAGAAAGTGTAGGGATGACTACTGAATTTTAAGAAAGTTTAGAGATGACTACTGAACTTTAAGAAAGTTTAGGGATGACTACTGAACTTTAAGAAAGTGTAGGGATGACTACTGAACTTTAAGAAAGTGTAGGGATGACTACTGAACTTTAAGAAAGTGTAGGGATGACTACTGAACTTTAAGAAAGTGTAGAGAAGACTACTGAGCTTTAAGAAAGTGTAGGGATGACTACTGAACTTTAAGAAAGTGTAGGGATGACTATGAACTTTAAGAAAGTGTAGGGATGACTATGAACTTTAAGAAAGTGTGGGAATGACTACTGAACTTTAAGAAAGTGTAGGGATGACTACTGAACTTTAAGAATGTGTAGGGATGACTACTGAACTTTTAGAAAGTGTAGGGATGACTACTGAACTTTAAGGAAGTGTAGGGATGACTACTGAACTTTAAGAAAGTTTAGGGATGACTACTGAACTTTAAGAAAGTTTAGGAATGACTACTGAACTTTAAGAATGTGTAGGGATCACAACTGAACTTTAAGAAAGTTTAGGGATGACTACTGAACTTTAAGAAAGTTTAGGGATGACTACTGAACTTTAAGAAAGTGAAGGGATGACTACTGAACTTTAAGAATGTGTAGGGATGACTACTGAACTTTAAGAAAGTGTAGGGATGACTACTGAACTTTAAGAAAGTGTAGAAATGACAACTGAACTTTAAGAAAGTGTAGGGATGACTTCTGAACTTTAAGAAAGTGTAGGGATGACTACTGAACTTTAAGAAAGTGTAGAGAAGACTACTGAACTTTACGAAAGTGTAGGGATGACTACTGAACTTTAAGAAAGTGTAGGGATGACTATGAACTTTAAGAAAGTGTAGGGATGACTATGAACTTTAAGAAAGTGTAGGGATGACTATGAACTTTAAGAAAGTGTAGGGATGACTATGAACTTTAAGAAAGTGTAGGGATGACTATGAACTTTAAGAAAGTGTGGGAATGACTACTGAACTTTAAGAAAATGTAGGGATGACTACTGAACTTTAAGAATGTGTAGGGATGACTACTGAACTTTTAGAAAGTGTAGGGATGACTACTGAACTTTAAGAAATTGTAGGGATGACTACTGAACTTTAAGAAAGTTTAGGGATGACTACTGAACTTTAAGAAAGTGTAGAGATGACTACTGAACTTTAAGAAAGTGTAGGAATGACTACTGAACTTTAAGAAAGTGTAGGGATGACTATGAACTTTAAGAAAGTGTGGGAATGACTACTGAACTTTAAGAAAGTGTAGGGATGACTACTGAACTTTAAGAAAGTGTAGAGATGACTACTGAACTTTAAGAAAAGGTAGGGATGACTACTGAACTTTAAGAAAGTGTAGGGATGACTATGAACTTTAAGAAAGTGTAGGGATGACTATGAACTCTAAGAAAGTGTAGCGATGACTATGAACTTTAAGAAAGTGTAGGGAAAACTATGAACTTTAAGAAAGTGTGGGAATGACTACTGAACTTTAAGAAAGTGTAGGGATGACTACTGAACTTTAAGAAAGTGTAGGGATGACTATGAACTTTAAGAAAGTGTAGGGATGACTATGAACTTTAAGAAAGTGTAGGGATGACTATGAACTTTAAGAAAGTGTAGGGATGACTATGAACTTTAAGAAAGTGTGGGAATGACTAATGAACTTTAAGAAAGTTTAGGGATGACTACTGAACTTTAAGAAAGTGTAGGGATGACTACTGAACTTTAAGAAAGTGTAGAGATGACTACTGAACTTTAAGAAAGTGTAGGGATGACTACTGAACTTTAAGAAAGTGTAGGGATGACTATGAACTTTAAGAAAGTGTAGGGATGACTATGAACTCTAAGAAAGTGTAGGGATGACTATGAACTTTAAGAAAGTGTAGGGAAAACTATGAACTTTAAGAAAGTGTGGGAATGACTACTGAAGTTTAAGAAAGTGTAGGGATGACTACTGAACTTTAAGAAAGTGTAGGGATGACTATGAACTTTAAGAAAGTGTAGGGATGACTATGAACTTTAAGAAAGTGTAGGGATGACTATGAACTTTAAGAAAGTGTAGGGATGACTATGAACTTTAAGAAAGTGTGGGAATGACTACTGAACTTTAAGAAAGTGTAGGGATGACTACTGAACTTTAAGAATGTGTAGGGATGACCACTGAACTTTCTTGGAAGTGTAGGGATGACTACTGAACTTTAAGAAAGTGTAGGGATGACTATTGAACTTTAAGAAAGTTTAGGGATGACTACTGAACTTTAAGAAAGTTTAGGGATGACTACTGAACTTTAAGAAAGTTTAGGGATGACTACTGAACTTTAAGAAAGTTTAGGGATGACTACTGAACTTTAAGAAAGTTTAGGGATGACAACTGAACTTTAAGAATGTGTAGGGATAACAACTGAACTTTAAGAAAGTTTAGGGATGACTACCTAACTTTAAGAAAGTGTAGGGATGAATACTGAACTTTAAGAAAGTGTAGAGATGACTACTGAACTTTAAAAAAGTGTAGGGATGACTACTTAACTTTAAGAAAGTGTAGGGATGACTATGAACTTTAAGAAAGTGTAGGGATGACTATGAACTCTAAGAAAGTGTAGGGATGACTATGAACTTTAAGAATGTGTAGGGAAAACTATGAACTTTAAGAAAGTGTGGGAATGACTACTGAACTTTAAGAAAGTGTAGGGATGACTACTGAACTTTAAGAAAGTGTAGGGATGACTATGAACTTTAAGAAAGTGTGGGAATGACTACTGAACTTTAAGAAAGTGTGGGAATGACTACTGAACTTTAAGAATGTGTAGGGATGACTACTGAACTTTTAGAAAGTGTAGGGATGACTACTGAACTTTAAGGAAGTGTAGGGATGACTACTGAACTTTAAGAAAGTTTAGGGATGACTACTGAACTTTAAGAATGTTTAGGGATGACTACTGAACTTTAAGAAAGTTTAGGGATGACTACTGAACTTTAAGAATGTGTAGGGATAACAACTGAACTTTAAGAAAGTGTAGGGATGACTACTGAACTTTAAGAAAGTTTAGGGATGACTATGAACTTTAAGAAAGTGTAGGGATGACTATGAACTTTTAAAAAGTGTAGAGATGACTATGAACTTTAAGAAAGTGTAGAGATGACTACTGAACTTTAAGAAAGTGTAGGGATGACTACTGAAATTTAAGAAAGTGTAGGGATGACTACTGAACTTTAAGAAAGTGTAGGGATGACTACTGAACTTTAAGAAAGTGTAGAGAAGACTACTGAACTTTAAGAAAGTTTAGGGATAACTACTGAACTTTAAGAAAGTGTAGGGATGACTACTTAACTTTAAGAATGTGTAGGGATGACTATTAAACTTTTAGAAAGTGTAGGGATGACTACTGAACTTTAAGAATGTGTAGGGATAACAACTGAACTTTAAGAAAGTTTAGGGATGACTACAGAACTTTAAGAAAGTTTAGGGATGACTACTGAACTTTAAGAAAGTGTAGGGATGACTACTGAACTTTAAGAAAGTTTAGAGATGACTACTGAACTTTAAGAAAGTTTAGGGATGACTACTGAACTTTAAGAAAGTGTAGGGATGACTACTGAACTTTAAGAAAGTGTAGGGATGACTACTGAACTTTAAGAAAGTGTAGGGATGACTACTGAACTTTAAGAATGTGTAGGGATGACTACTGAACTTTAAGAATGTGTAGGGATGACTACTGAACTTTTAAGAAAGTGTAGGGATGACTACTGAACTTTAAGGAAGTGTAGGGATGACTACTGAACTTTAAGAAAGTTTAGGGATGACTACTGAACTTTAAGAAAGTTTAGGGATGACTACTGAACTTTAAGAACGTGTAGGGATAACAACTGAACTTTAAGAAAGTTTAGGGATGACTACTGAACTTTAAGAAAGTTTAGGGATGACTACTGAACTTTAAGAAAGTGTAGGGATGACTACTGAATTTTAAGAAAGTTTAGAGATGACTACTGAACTTTAAGAAAGTTTAGGGATGACTACTGAACTTTAAGAAAGTGTAGGGATGACTACTGAACTTTAAGAAAGTGTAGGGATGACTACTGAACTTTAAGAAAGTGTAGGGATGACTACTGAACTTTAAGAAAGTGTAGAGAAGACTACTGAGCTTTAAGAAAGTGTAGGGATGACTACTGAACTTTAAGAAAGTGTAGGGATGACTATGAACTTTAAGAAAGTGTAGGGATGACTATGAACTTTAAGAAAGTGTGGGAATGACTACTGAACTTTAAGAAAGTGTAGGGATGACTACTGAACTTTAAGAATGTGTAGGGATGACTACTGAACTTTTAGAAAGTGTAGGGATGACTACTGAACTTTAAGGAAGTGTAGGGATGACTACTGAACTTTAAGAAAGTTTAGGGATGACTACTGAACTTTAAGAAAGTTTAGGAATGACTACTGAACTTTGAGAATGTGTAGGGATCACAACTGAACTTTAAGAAAGTTTAGGGATGACTACTGAACTTTAAGAAAGTTTAGGGATGACTACTGAACTTTAAGAAAGTGTAGGGATGACTACTGAACTTTAAGAAAGTGTAGGGATGACTACTGAACTTTAAGAAAGTGTAGGGATGACTACTGAACTTTAAGAAAGTGTAGAAATGACAACTGAACTTTAAGAAAGTGTAGGGATGACTTCTGAACTTTAAGAAAGTGTAGGGATGACTACTGAACTTTAAGAAAGTGTAGAGAAGACTACTGAACTTTACGAAAGTGTAGGGATGACTACTGAACTTTAAGAAAGTGTGGGAATGACTACTGAACTTTAAGAATGTGTAGGGATAACAACTGAACTTTAAGAAAGTTTAGGGATGACTACTGAACTTTAAGAAAGTGTAGGGATGAATACTGAACTTTAAGAAAGTGTAGAGATGACTACTGAACTTTAAGAAAGTGTAGGGATGACTACTTAACTTTAAGAAAGTGTAGGGATGACTATGAACTTTAAGAAAGTGTAGGGATGACTATGAACTCTAAGAAAGTGTAGGGATGACTATGAACTTTAAGAATGTGTAGGGAAAACTATGAACTTTAAGAAAGTGTGGGAATGACTACTGAACTTTAAGAAAGTGTTGGGATGACTACTGAACTTTAAGAAAGTGTAGGGATGATTATGAACTTTAAGAAAGTGTGGGAATGACTACTGAACTTTAAGAAAGTGTAGGGATGACTACTGAACTTTAAGAATGTGTAGGGATGACTACTGAACTTTTAGAAAGTGTAGGGATGACTACTGAACTTTATGGAAGTGTAGGGATGACTACTGAACTTTAAGAAAGTTTAGGGATGACTACTGAACTTTAAGAAAGTTTAGGGATGACTACTGAACTTTAAGAAAGTTTAGGGATGACTACTGAACTTTAAGAATATGTAGGGATAACAACTGAACTTTAAGAAAGTGTAGGGATGACTACTGAACTTTAAGAAAGTGTAGGGATGACTATGAACTTTAAGAAAGTGTAGGGATGACTATGAACTTTAAGAAAGTGTAGAGATGACTATGAACTTTAAGAAAGTGTAGGGATGACTACTGAACTTTAAGAAAGTTTAGAGATGACTACTGAACTTTAAGAAAGTTTAGGGATGACTACTGAACTTTAAGAAAGTGTAGGGATGACTACTGAACTTTAAGAAAGTGTAGGGATGACTACTGAACTTTAAGAAAGTGTAGGGATGACTACTGAACTTTAAGAATGTGTAGGGATGACTACTGAACTTTAAGAATGTGTAGGGATGACTACTGAACTTTTAGAAAGTGTAGGGATGACTACTGAACTTTAAGGAAGTGTAGGGATGACTACTGAACTTTAAGAAAGTTTAGGGATGACTACTGAACTTTAAGAAAGTTTAGGGATGACTACTGAACTTTAAGAACGTGTAGGGATAACAACTGAACTTTAAGAAAGTTTAGGGATGACTACTGAACTTTAAGAAAGTTTAGGGATGACTACTGAACTTTAAGAAAGTGTAGGGATGACTACTGAATTTTAAGAAAGTTTAGAGATGACTACTGAACTTTAAGAAAGTTTAGGGATGACTACTGAACTTTAAGAAAGTGTAGGGATGACTACTGAACTTTAAGAAAGTGTAGGGATGACTACTGAACTTTAAGAAAGTGTAGGGATGACTACTGAACTTTAAGAAAGTGTAGAGAAGACTACTGAGCTTTAAGAAAGTGTAGGGATGACTACTGAACTTTAAGAAAGTGTAGGGATGACTATGAACTTTAAGAAAGTGTAGGGATGACTATGAACTTTAAGAAAGTGTGGGAATGACTACTGAACTTTAAGAAAGTGTAGGGATGACTACTGAACTTTAAGAATGTGTAGGGATGACTACTGAACTTTTAGAAAGTGTAGGGATGACTACTGAACTTTAAGGAAGTGTAGGGATGACTACTGAACTTTAAGAAAGTTTAGGGATGACTACTGAACTTTAAGAAAGTTTAGGAATGACTACTGAACTTTGAGAATGTGTAGGGATCACAACTGAACTTTAAGAAAGTTTAGGGATGACTACTGAACTTTAAGAAAGTTTAGGGATGACTACTGAACTTTAAGAAAGTGTAGGGATGACTACTGAACTTTAAGAAAGTGTAGGGATGACTACTGAACTTTAAGAAAGTGTAGGGATGACTACTGAACTTTAAGAAAGTGTAGAAATGACAACTGAACTTTAAGAAAGTGTAGGGATGACTTCTGAACTTTAAGAAAGTGTAGGGATGACTACTGAACTTTAAGAAAGTGTAGAGAAGACTACTGAACTTTACGAAAGTGTAGGGATGACTACTGAACTTTAAGAAAGTGTGGGAATGACTACTGAACTTTAAGAATGTGTAGGGATAACAACTGAACTTTAAGAAAGTTTAGGGATGACTACTGAACTTTAAGAAAGTGTAGGGATGAATACTGAACTTTAAGAAAGTGTAGAGATGACTACTGAACTTTAAGAAAGTGTAGGGATGACTACTTAACTTTAAGAAAGTGTAGGGATGACTATGAACTTTAAGAAAGTGTAGGGATGACTATGAACTCTAAGAAAGTGTAGGGATGACTATGAACTTTAAGAATGTGTAGGGAAAACTATGAACTTTAAGAAAGTGTGGGAATGACTACTGAACTTTAAGAAAGTGTTGGGATGACTACTGAACTTTAAGAAAGTGTAGGGATGACTATGAACTTTAAGAAAGTGTGGGAATGACTACTGAACTTTAAGAAAGTGTGGGAATGACTACTGAACTTTAAGAATGTGTAGGGATGACTACTGAACTTTTAGAAAGTGTAGGGATGACTACTGAACTTTAAGGAAGTGTAGGGATGACTACTGAACTTTAAGAAAGTTTAGGGATGACTACTGAACTTTAAGAATGTTTAGGGATGACTACTGAACTTTAAGAAAGTTTAGGGATGACTACTGAACTTTAAGAATGTGTAGGGATAACAACTGAACTTTAAGAAAGTGTAGGGATGACTACTGAACTTTAAGAAAGTTTAGGGATGACTATGAACTTTAAGAAAGTGTAGGGATGACTATGAACTTTAAGAAAGTGTAGAGATGACTATGAACTTTAAGAAAGTGTAGGGATGACTACTGAACTTTAAGAAAGTGTAGGGATGACTACTGAAATTTAAGAAAGTGTAGGGATGACTACTGAACTTTAAGAAAGTGTAGGGATGACTACTGAACTTTAAGAAAGTGTAGAGAAGACTACTGAACTTTAAGAAAGTTTAGGGATAACTACTGAAATTTAAGAAAGTGTAGGGATGACTACTTAACTTTAAGAATGTGTAGGGATGACTACTAAACTTTTAGAAAGTGTAGGGATGACTACTGAACTTTAAGAATGTGTAGGGATAACAACTGAACTTTAAGAAAGTTTAGGGATGACTACAGAACTTTAAGAAAGTTTAGGGATGACTACTGAACTTTAAGAAAGTGTAGGGATGACTACTGAACTTTAAGAAAGTTTAGAGATGACTACTGAACTTTAAGAAAGTTTAGGGATGACTACTGAACTTTAAGAAAGTGTAGGGATGACTACTGAACATTAAGAAAGTGTAGGGATGACTACTGAACTTTAAGAAAGTGTAGGGATGACTACTGAACTTTAAGAATGTGTAGGGATGACTACTGAACTTTAAGAATGTGTAGGGATGACTACTGAACTTTTAGAAAGTGTAGGGATGACTACTGAACTTTAAGGAAGTGTAGGGATGACTACTGAACTTTAAGAAAGTTTAGGGATGACTACTGAACTTTAAGAAAGTTTAGGGATGACTACTGAACTTTAAGAACGTGTAGGGATAACAACTGAACTTTAAGAAAGTTTAGGGATGACTACTGAACTTTAAGAAAGTTTAGGGATGACTACTGAACTTTAAGAAAGTGTAGGGATGACTACTGAATTTTAAGAAAGTTTAGAGATGACTACTGAACTTTAAGAAAGTTTAGGGATGACTACTGAACTTTAAGAAAGTTTAGGGATGACTACTGAACTTTAAGAAAGTGTAGGGATGACTACTGAACTTTAAGAAAGTGTAGGGATGACTACTGAACTTTAAGAAAGTGTAGAGAAGACTACTGAGCTTTAAGAAAGTGTAGGGATGACTACTGAACTTTAAGAATATGTAGGGATGACTATGAACTTTAAGAAAGTGTAGGGATGACTATGAACTTTAAGAAAGTGTGGGAATGACTACTGAACTTTAAGAAAGTGTAGCGATGACTACTGAACTTTAAGAATGTGTAGGGATGACTACTGAACTTTTAGAAAGTGTAGGGATGACTACTGAACTTTAAGGAAGTGTAGGGATGACTACTGAACTTTAAGAAAGTTTAGGGATGACTACTGAACTTTAAGAAAGTTTAGGAATGACTACTGAACTTTGAGAATGTGTAGGGATCACAACTGAACTTTAAGAAAGTTTAGGGATGACTACTGAACTTTAAGAAAGTTTAGGGATGACTACTGAACTTTAAGAAAGTGTAGGGATGACTACTGAACTTTAAGAAAGTGTAGGGATGACTACTGAACTTTAAGAAAGTGTAGGGATGACTACTGAACTTTAAGAAAGTGTAGAAATGACAACTGAACTTTAAGAAAGTGTAGGGATGACTTCTGAACTTTAAGAAGTGTAGGGATGACTACTGAACTTTAAGAAAGTGTAGAGAAGACTACTGAACTTTACGAAGTGTAGGGATGACTACTGAACTTTAAGAAGTGTAGGGATGACTATGAACTTTAAGAAAGTGTAGGGATGACTATGAACTTTAAGAAAGTGTAGGGATGACTATGAACTTTAAGAAAGTGTAGGGATGACTATGAACTTTAAGAAAGTGTGGGAATGACTACTGAACTTTAAGAAAGTGTAGGGATGACTACTGAACTTTAAGAATGTGTAGGGATGACTACTGAACTTTTAGAAAGTGTAGGGATGACTACTGAACTTTAAGAAAGTGTAGGGATGACTACTGAACTTTAAGAAAGTTTAGGGATGACTACTGAACTTTAAGAAAATGTAGAGATGACTACTGAACTTTAAGAAAGTGTAGGAATGACTACTGACTTTAAGAAAGTGTAGGAATGACTATGAACTTTAAGAAAGTGTAGGGATGACTATGAACTTTAAGAAAGTGTAGGGATGACTATGAACTTTAAGAAAGTGTGGGAATGACTACTGAACTTTAAGAAAGTGTGGGGATGACTACTGAACTTTAAGAAAGTGTAGAGATGACTACTGAACTTTAAGAAAGTGTAGGGATGACTACTGAACTTTAAGAAAGTGTAGGGATGACTATGAACTTTAAGAAAGTGTAGGGATGACTATGAACTCTAAGAAAGTGTAGCGATGACTATGAACTTTAAGAAAGTGTAGGGAAAACTATGAACTTTAAGAAAGTGTGGGAATGACTACTGAACTTTAAGAAAGTGTAGGGATGACTACTGAACTTTAAGAAAGTGTAGGGATGAATATGAACTTTAAGAAAGTGTAGGGATGACTATGAACTTTAAGAAAGTGTAGGGATGACTATGAACTTTAAGAAAGTGTGGGAATGACTACTGAACTTTAAGAAAGTTTAGGGATGACTACTGAACTTTAAGAAAGTGTAGGGATGACTACTGAAATTTAAGAAAGTGTAGAGATGACTACTGAACTTTAAGAAAGTGTAGGGATGACTACTGAACTTTAAGAAAGTGTAGGGATCACTATGAACTTTAAGAAAGTGTAGGGATGACTATGAACTCTAAGAAAGTGTAGGGATGACTATGAACTTTAAGAAAGTGTAGGGAAAACTATGAACTTTAAGAAAGTGTGGGAATGACTACTGAACTTTAAGAAAGTGTAGGGATGACTACTGAACTTTAAGAAAGTGTAGGGATGACTATGAACTTTAAGAAAGTGTAGGGATGACTATGAACTTTAAGAAAGTGTAGGGATGACTATGAACTTTAAGAAAGTGTGGGAATGACTACTGAACTTTAAGAAAGTGTAGGGATGACTACTGAACTTTAAGAAAGTGTAGAGAAGACTACTGAACTTTAAGAAAGTTTAGGGATGACTACTGAACTTTCTTGGAAGTGTAGGGATGACTACTGAACTTTAAGAAAGTGTAGGGATGACTACTGAACTTTAAGAAAGTTTAGGGATGACTACTGAACTTTAAGAAAGTTTAGGGATGACTACTGAACTTTAAGAAAGTTTAGGGATGACTACTGAACTTTAAGAATGTGTAGGGATGACTACTAAACTTTTAGAAAGTGTAGGGATGACTACTGAACTTTAAGAATGTGTAGGGATAACAACTGAACTTTAAGAAAGTTTAAGGATGACTACAGAACTTTAAGAAAGTTTAGGGATGACTACTGAACTTTAAGAAAGTGTAGGGATGACTACTGAACTTTAAGAAAGTGTAGAGAAGACTACTGAACTTTACGAAAGTGTAGGGATGACTACTGAACTTTAAGAAAGTGTAGGGATGACTATGAACTTTAAGAAAGTGTAGGGATGACTATGAACTTTAAGAAAGTGTAGGGATGACTATGAACTTTAAGAAAGTGTAGGGATGACTATGAACTTTAAGAAAGTGTGGGAATGACTACTGAACTTTAAGAAAGTGTAGGGATGACTACTGAACTTTAAGAATGTGTAGGGATGACTACTGAACTTTTAGAAAGTGTAGGGATGACTACTGAACTTTAAGAAAGTGTAGGGATGACTACTGAACTTTAAGAAAGTTTAGGGATGACTACTGAACTTTAAGAAAATGTAGAGATGACTACTGAACTTTAAGAAAGTGTAGGAATGACTACTGAACTTTAAGAAAGTGTAGGAATGACTATGAACTTTAAGAAAGTGTAGGGATGACTATGAACTTTAAGAAAGTGTAGGGATGACTATGAACTTTAAGAAAGTGTGGGAATGACTACTGAACTTTAAGAAAGTGTGGGGATGACTACTGAACTTTAAGAAAGTGTAGAGATGACTACTGAACTTAAGAAAGTGTAGGGATGACTACTGAACTTTAAGAAAGTGTAGGGATGACTATGAACTTTAAGAAAGTGTAGGGATGACTATGAACTCTAAGAAAGTGTAGCGATGACTATGAACTTTAAGAAAGTGTAGGGAAAACTATGAACTTTAAGAAAGTGTGGGAATGACTACTGAACTTTAAGAAAGTGTAGGGATGACTACTGAACTTTAAGAAAGTGTAGGGATGAATATGAACTTTAAGAAAGTGTAGGGATGACTATGAACTTTAAGAAAGTGTAGGGATGACTATGAACTTTAAGAAAGTGTGGGAATGACTACTGAACTTTAAGAAAGTTTAGGGATGACTACTGAACTTTAAGAAAGTGTAGGGATGACTACTGAAATTTAAGAAAGTGTAGAGATGACTACTGAACTTTAAGAAAGTGTAGGGATGACTACTGAACTTTAAGAAAGTGTAGGGATCACTATGAACTTTAAGAAAAAGTAGGGATGACTATGAACTCTAAGAAAGTGTAGGGATGACTATGAACTTTAAGAAAGTGTAGGGAAAACTATGAACTTTAAGAAAGTGTGGGAATGACTACTGAACTTTAAGAAAGTGTAGGGATGACTACTGAACTTTAAGAAAGTGTAGGGATGACTATGAACTTTAAGAAAGTGTAGGGATGACTATGAACTTTAAGAAAGTGTAGGGATGACTATGAACTTTAAGAAAGTGTGGGAATGACTACTGAACTTTAAGAAAGTGTAGGGATGACTACTGAACTTTAAGAAAGTGTAGAGAAGACTACTGAACTTTAAGAAAGTTTAGGGATGACTACTGAACTTTCTTGGAAGTGTAGGGATGACTACTGAACTTTAAGAAAGTGTAGGGATGACTACTGAACTTTAAGAAAGTTTAGGGATGACTACTGAACTTTAAGAAAGTTTAGGGATGACTACTGAACTTTAAGAAAGTTTAGGGATGACTACTGAACTTTAAGAATGTGTAGGGATGACTACTAAACTTTTAGAAAGTGTAGGGATGACTACTGAACTTTAAGAATGTGTAGGGATAACAACTGAACTTTAAGAAAGTTTAAGGATGACTACAGAACTTTAAGAAAGTTTAGGGATGACTACTGAACTTTAAGAAAGTGTAGGGATGACTACTGAACTTTAAGAAAGTGTAGGGATGACTATGAACTTTAAGAAAGTGTAGAAATGACTATGAACTTTAAGAAAGTGTAGGGATGACTATGAACTTTAAGAAAGTGTGGGAATGACTACTCAACTTTAAGAAAGTGTAGGGATGACTACTGAACTTTAAGAATGTGTAGGGATGACTACTGAACTTTTAGAAAGTGTAGGGATGACTACTGAACTTTAAGGAAGTGTAGGGATAACTACTGAACTTTAAGAATGTGTAGGGATAACAACAGAACTTTAAGAAAGTTTAGGGATGACTACTGAACTTTAAGAAAGTTTAGGGATGACTACTGAACTTTAAGAAAGTGTAGGGATGACTACTGAACTTTAAGAAAGTGTAGGGATGACTACTGAACTTTAAGAAAGTGTAGGGATGACTACTGAACTTTAAGAATGTGTAGGGATGACTACTGAACTTTAAGAATGTGTAGGGATGACTACTGAACTTTTAGAAAGTGTAGGGATGACTACTGAACTTTAAGGAAGTGTAGGGATGACTACTGAACTTTAAGAAAGTTTAAAGATGATTACTGAACTTTAAGAAAGTTTAGGGATGACTACTGAACTTCAAAAATGTGTAGGGATAACAACTGAACTTGAAGAAAGTTTAGGAATGACTACTGAACTTTAAGAAAGTTTAGGGATGACTACTGAACTTTAAGAAAGTGTAGGGATGACTACTGAACTTTAAGAAAGTTTAGAGATGACTACTGAACTTTAAGAAAGTTTAGGGATGACTACTGAACTTTAAGAAAGTGTAGGGATGACTACTGAACTTTAAGAAAGTGTAGGGATGACTACTGAACTTTAAGAAAGTGTAGGGATGACTACTGAACTTTAAGAAAGTGTAGAGAAGACTACTGAACTTTAAGAAAGTGTAGGGATGACTACTGAACTTTAAGAAAGTGTAGGGATGACTATGAACTTTAAGAAAGTGTAGGGATGACTATGAACTTTAAGAAAGTGTGGGAATGACTACTGAACTTTAAGAAAGTGTAGGGATGACTACTGAACTTTAAGAATGTGTAGGGATGACTACTGAACTTTTAGAAAGTGTAGGGATGACTACTGAACTTTAAGGAAGTGTAGGGATGACTACTGAACTTTAAGAAAGTTTAGGGATGACTACTGAACTTTAAGAAAGTTTAGGAATGACTACTGAACTTTGAGAATGTGTAGGGATCACAACTGAACTTTAAGAAAGTTTAGGGATGACTACTGAACTTTAAGAAAGTTTAGGATGACTACTGAACTTTAAGAAAGTGTAGGGATGACTACTGAACTTTAAGAAAGTGTAGGGATGACTACTGAACTTTAAGAAAGTGTAGGGATGACTACTGAACTTTAAGAAAGTGTAGAAATGACAACTGAACTTTAAGAAAGTGTAGGGATGACTTCTGAACTTTAAGAAAGTGTAGGGATGACTACTGAACTTTAAGAAAGTGTAGAGAAGACTACTGAACTTTACGAAAGTGTAGGGATGACTACTGAACTTTAAGAAAGTGTGGGAATGACTACTGAACTTTAAGAATGTGTAGGGATAACAACTGAACTTTAAGAAAGTTTAGGGATGACTACTGAACTTTAAGAAAGTGTAGGGATGAATACTGAACTTTAAGAAAGTGTAGAGATGACTACTGAACTTTAAGAAAGTGTAGGGATGACTACTTAACTTTAACAAAGTGTAGGGATGACTATGAACTCTAAGAAAGTGTAGGGATGACTATGAACTTTAAGAATGTGTAGGGAAAACTATGAACTTTAAGAAAGTGTGGGAATGACTACTGAACTTTAAGAAAGTGTAGGGATGACTACTGAACTTTAAGAAAGTGTAGGGATGACTATGAACTTTAAGAAAGTGTGGGAATGACTACTGAACTTTAAGAAAGTGTGGGAATGACTACTGAACTTTAAGAATGTGTACGGATGACTACTGAACTTTTAGAAAGTGTAGGGATGACTACTGAACTTTAAGGAAGTGTAGGGATGACTACTGAACTTTAAGAAAGTTTAGGGATGACTACTGAACTTTAAGAATGTTTAGGGATGACTACTGAACTTTAAGAAAGTTTAGGGATGACTACTGAACTTTAAGAATGTGTAGGGATAACAACTGAACTTTAAGAAAGTGTAGGGATGACTACTGAACTTTAAGAAAGTTTAGGGATGACTATGAACTTAAGAAAGTGTAGGGATGACTATGAACTTTAAGAAAGTGTAGAGATGACTATGAACTTTAAGAAAGTGTAGGGATGACTACTGAACTTTAAGAAAGTGTAGGGATGACTACTGAAATTTAAGAAAGTGTAGGGATGACTACTGAACTTTAAGAAAGTGTAGGGATGACTACTGAACTTTAAGAAAGTGTAGAGAAGACTACTGAACTTTAAGAAAGTTTAGGGATAACTACTGAACTTTAAGAAAGTGTAGGGATGACTACTTAACTTAAGATGTGTAGGGATGACTACTAAACTTTTAGAAAGTGTAGGGATGACTACTGAACTTTAAGAATGTGTAGGGATAACAACTGAACTTTAAGAAAGTTTAGGGATGACTACAGAAACTTTAAGAAAGTTTAGGGATGACTACTGAACTTTAAGAAAGTGTAGGGATGACTACTGAACTTAAGAAAGTTTAGAGATGACTACTGAACTTTAAGAAAGTTTAGGGATGACTACTGAACTTTAAGAAAGTGTAGGGATGACTACTGAACTTTAAGAAAGTGTAGGGATGACTACTGAACTTTAAGAAGTGTAGGGATGACTACTGAACTTTAAGATGTGTAGGGATGACTACTGAACTTTAAGAATGTGTAGGGATGACTACTGAACTTTTAGAAAGTGTAGGGATGACTACTGAACTTTAAGGAAGTGTAGGGATGACTACTGAACTTTAAGAAAGTTTAGGGATGACTACTGAACTTTAAGAAAGTTTAGGGATGACTACTGAACTTTAAGAACGTGTAGGGATAACAACTGAACTTTAAGAAAGTTTAGGGATGACTACTGAACTTTAAGAAAGTTTAGGGATGACTACTGAACTTTAAGAAAGTGTAGGGATGACTACTGAATTTTAAGAAAGTTTAGAGATGACTACTGAACTTTAAGAAAGTTTAGGGATGACTACTGAACTTTAAGAAAGTTTAGGGATGACTACTGAACTTTAAGAAAGTGTAGGGATGACTACTGAACTTTAAGAAAGTGTAGGGATGACTACTGAACTTTAAGAAAGTGTAGAGAAGACTACTGAGCTTTAAGAAAGTGTAGGGATGACTACTGAACTTTAAGAAAGTGTAGGAATGACTATGAACTTTAAGAAAGTGTAGGGATGACTATGAACTTTAAGAAAGTGTGGGAATGACTACTGAACTTTAAGAAAGTGTAGGGATGACTACTGAACTTTAAGAATGTGTAGGGATGACTACTGAACTTTTAGAAAGTGTAGGGATGACTACTGAACTTTAAGGAAGTGTAGGGATGACTACTGAACTTTAAGAAAGTTTAGGGATGACTACTGAACTTTAAGAAAGTTTAGGAATGACTACTGAACT
Source organism: Carcinoscorpius rotundicauda (assembly GCA_011833715.1). Lineage (NCBI taxonomy): Eukaryota > Metazoa > Arthropoda > Merostomata > Xiphosura > Limulidae > Carcinoscorpius > Carcinoscorpius rotundicauda. The sequence continues at coordinate 179,430,513 of CM022391.1, read as the reverse complement.
TTGAGAATGTGTAGGGATCACAACTGAACTTTAAGAAAGTTTAGGGATGACTACTGAACTTTAAGAAAGTTTAGGGATGACTACTGAACTTTAAGAAAGTGTAGGGATGACTACTGAACTTTAAGAAAGTGTAGGGATGACTACTGAACTTTAAGAAAGTGTAGGGATGACTACTGAACTTTAAGAAAGTGTAGAAATGACAACTGAACTTTAAGAAAGTGTAGGGATGACTTCTGAACTTTAAGAAAGTGTAGGGATGACTACTGAACTTTAAGAAAGTGTAGAGAAGACTACTGAACTTTACGAAAGTGTAGGGATGACTACTGAACTTTAAGAAAGTGTAGGGATGACTATGAACTTTAAGAAAGTGTAGGGATGACTATGAACTTTAAGAAAGTGTAGGGATGACTATGAACTTTAAGAAAGTGTAGGGATGACTATGAACTTTAGAAAGTGTGGGAATGACTACTGAACTTTAGAAAGTGTAGGGATGACTACTGAACTTTAAGAATGTGTAGGGATGACTACTGAACTTTTAGAAAGTGTAGGGATGACTACTGAACTTTAAGAAAGTGTAGGGATGACTACTGAACTTTAAGAAAGTTTAGGGATGACTACTGAACTTTAAGAAAATGTAGAGATGACTACTGAACTTTAAGAAAGTGTAGGAATGACTACTGAACTTTAAGAAAGTGTAGGAATGACTATGAACTTTAAGAAAGTGTAGGGATGACTATGAACTTTAAGAAAGTGTAGGGATGACTATGAACTTTAAGAAAGTGTGGAATGACTACTGAACTTTAAGAAAGTGTGGGGATGACTACTGAACTTTAAGAAAGTGTAGAGATGACTACTGAACTTTAAGAAAGTGTAGGGATGACTACTGAACTTTAAGAAAGTGTAGGGATGACTATGAACTTTAAGAAAGTGTAGGGATGACTATGAACTCTAAGAAAGTGTAGCGATGACTATGAACTTTAAGAAAGTGTAGGGAAAACTATGAACTTTAAGAAAGTGTGGGAATGACTACTGAACTTTAAGAAAGGTTAGGGATGACTACTGACTTAAGAAAGTGTAGGGATGAATATGAACTTTAAGAAAGTGTAGGGATGACTATGAACTTTAAGAAAGTGTAGGGATGACTATGAACTTTAAGAAAGTGTAGGGATGACTATGAACTTTAAGAAAGTGTGGGAATGACTACTGAACTTTAAGAAAGTTTAGGGATGACTACTGAACTTTTAAGAAAGTGTAGGGATGACTACTGAAATTTAAGAAGTGTAGAGATGACTACTGAACTTTAAGAAAGTGTAGGGATGACTACTGAACTTTAAGAAAGTGTAGGGATCACTATGAACTTTAAGAAAAAGTAGGGATGACTATGAACTCTAAGAAAGTGTAGGGATGACTATGAACTTTAAGAAAGTGTAGGGAAAACTATGAACTTTAAGAAAGTGTGGGAATGACTACTGAACTTTAAGAAAGTGTAGGAATGACTACTGAACTTTAAGAAAGTGTAGGGATGACTACTGAACTTTAAGAAAGTGTAGGGATGACTATGAACTTTAAGAAAGTGTAGGGATGACTATGAACTTTAAGAAAGTGTAGGGATGACTATGAACTTTAAGAAAGTTTAGGGATGACTACTGAACTTTAAGAAAGTTTAGCGATGACTACTGAACTTTAAGAAAGTGTAGAGATGACTACTGAACTTTAAGAAAGTGTAGGGATGACTACTGAACTTTAAGAAAGTGTAGGGATGACTACTGAACTTTAAGAAAGTGTAGAGAAGACTACTGAACTTTAAGAAAGTGTAGGGATGACTACTGAACTTTAAGAAAGTGTAGGGATGACTATGAACTTTAAGAAAGTGTAGGGATGACTATGAACTTTAAGAAAGTGTAGGGATGACTACTGAACTTTAAGAAAGTGTAGGGATGACTATGAACTTTAAGAAAGTGTAGGGATGACTATGAACTTTAAGAAAGTGTAGGGATGACTATGAACTTTAAGAAAGTGTGGGAATGACTACTGAACTTTAAGAAAGTTTAGGGATAACTACTGAACTTTAAGAAAGTGTGGGAATGACTACTGAACTTTAAGAAAGTTTAGGGATAACTACTGAACTTTCTTGGAAGTGTAGGGATGACTACTGACTTTAAGAAAGTGTAGGGATGACTACTGAACTTTAAGAAGTTTAGGGATACTACTGAACTTTAAGAAAGTTTAGGGATGACTACTGAACTTTAAGAAATTTAGGGATGACTACTGAACTTTAAGAATGTGTAGGGATGACTACTAAACTTTTAGAAAGTGTAGGAGACTACTGAACTTAAGAATGTGTAGGATAACAACTGAACTTAAGAAAGTTTAATACTACAGAACTTAAGAAAGTTTAGGGATGACTACTGAACTTTAAGAAAGTGTAGGGATGACTACTGAACTTTAAGAAAGTGTAGGGATGACTATGAACTTTAAGAAAGTGTAGAAATGACTATGAACTTTAGAAAGTGTAGGGATTACTATGAACTTTAAGAAAGTGTGTGAATGACTACTCAACTTTAAGAAAGTGTAGGATGACTACTGAACTTAAGAATGTGTAGGATGACTACTGAACTTTTAGAAAGTGTAGGGATGACTACTGAACTTAAGGAAGTGTAGGGATAACTACTGAACTTTAAGAATGTGTAGGATAACAACAGAACTTTAAGAAAGTTTAGGGATGACTACTGAACTTTAAGAAGTTTAGGGATGACTACTGAACTTTAAGAAAGTGTAGGGATGACTACTGAACTTTAAGAAAGTGTAGAGATGACTACTGAACTCTAAGAAAGTGTAGGGATGACTACTGAACTTTAAGAAGTGTAGGGATGACTACTGAACTTTAAGAAAGTGTAGGGATGACTATGACTTTAGAAATTCTCTGCTAATAGTTATAAAACAGAAAAAGTTATTTCCACAATCTGTAAATTCTTTAATTTCACCCACATGCCTTTCAGGTGCCTTATCAAACATTCACTCTTTCTATATGAAACGCGTTAGAGTATAAAAACAAATTCATGGTAGATAGCAAACTTTATGTCATACGCAGTTAATAACAGAGCTATGAGACAATAACACTTGCCATCAGCTCAGTTAATGTGAAAAAGGCCGCTACCCTAAGGAGTTTTATTATAGTCTTAGGAATTGAAGGTGACATCGCAAAATGAAAATAGGGCATTTCAGCCCACATAGCAATATTAGCTTTCATCGTTAAAACTATCATCTAACGAAACGTCATACAATTTGATACACACACACATATGCATATATATATATATATAACCATTGGTTTAATGTGAATCTATGAAATTTCCTTTCCTATATTTATGAACGCTTTAGAAGTTTCAGTTAAAAATTAATGTTTCAAAGAAAAGAAAATATTAAATTAAGAAAACTCCAAACGAAAGGCATTTAAATCTTACAGTCGGACGTACAGATCAAGATGGACGACATTTACATAATAGAGCACTAAAAATATCCACTCTTCCAACAAACGTAAAATGGGTTTCCACCTTGTTTTATAAACATTGAAAACGAGATTACACACAGACATCTGATCTCCTTGAATAGTACGGCTCTGTCAAAAATGATGGATTACGGCTGTTACTTTACCACATTCGGAAAATACAACGTAAATCCCATAAGCCTTCAATTTCGTTCCTAAGCTCCGAGTTTGGAAAATATTCAAGAACTCGTTTTATGGTTAAAGATGAAGTATTGTGGAAACCAGACGAAACAGTTGATTAATCTTTTAAAGCAATGAGATATTAGATGGTAAATGGGTATTAGTTAAAAACCATGAATGTACTTGTAATGAGAGATCAGATGTCTAATATTTTTCACATTAATTTATTGATATTGTGTCGAATTTAAATTTACCACACAAAACACGGGAGGTTTAACAATGGGATTATGGCTGAAAATCTCATTAACAGCGAAAGTACTCAACCGATGACGTAATTAATTCTAATCTCTGTAAGTAACAACTGCCACATTAATTATTATATATATATACATACATATACACACATAAAGCAAACTAGGTAAACAATGGATTTTAAACCCTCTTCTGATGTCTTTGTTTGCTTTATATATATATATATATATATATATATTGTTGTTTCGAATTAAGCACAAAGCTACACAATGAAGCTATCTGTGCTCTGCCAACCACGGGTATCGAAACCTGGTTTTTAGCGTTGTAAGTCCACAGACAGACCGCTGAGATACTGGGGGACATACATAATTAATGTGACAGTTGCAGAAGTATTAAAATAAGGAACAAATAATATTATACGTGGGAAGGATCCCGAGGTTTAAGAAGGTCCTTACCCGTATGATCTAATAAGTACATCGACAAAAATTTACAAAGCTTTAGAATGCACTCTATAACCTAATAACCCACAGGGTTCGTCTTATAAAAAGTAACTGAAAAGTATTAAGAAAAAAAAACATCGTTAAACAGAACAAGCCATGTGGGGTTAACAACTGAACTTTAATAAAGTGTAGGGATGACTACTGAACTTTAAGAAAGTTTAGGGATGACTACTGAACTTTAAGAAAGTGTAGGAATAACTACAGAACTTTAAGAAAGTGTAGGGATGAATACTGAACTATAAGAAAGTGTAGGGATGACTACTGAACTTTAAGAAAGTGTAGAGAAGACTACTGAACTTTAAGAAAGTGTAGGGATGACTACTGAACTTTAAGAAAGTGTAGGGATGACTATGAACTTTAAGAAAGTGTAGGGATGACTATGAACTTTAAGAAAGTGTAGGGATGACTATGAACTTTAAGAAAGTTTAGGGATGACTATGAACTTTAAGAAAGTGTGGGAATGACTACTGAACTTTAAGAAAGTGTAGGGATGACTACTGAACTTTAAGAATGTGTAGGGATGACTACTGAACTTTTAGAAAGTGTAGGGATGACTACTGAACTTTAAGGAAGTGTAGGGATGACTACTGAACTTTAAGAAAGTTTAGGGATGACTACTGAACTTTAAGAATGTGTAGGGATAACAACTGAACTTTAAGAAAGTTTAGGGATGACTACTGAACTTTAAGAAAGTGTAGGGATGACTACTGAACTTTAAGAAAGTGTAGGGATGACTACTGAACTTTAAGAAAGTGTAGGGATGACTACTGAACTTTAAGAAAGTGTAGAGATGACTACTGAGCTTTAAGAAAGTGTAGGGATGACTACTGAACTTTAAGAAAGTGTAGGGATGACTACTGAACTTTAAGAAAGTTTAGGGATGACTACTGAACTTTAAGAAAGTGTAGGGATGACTACTGAACTTTAAGAAAGTGTAGGGATGACTACTGAACTTTAAGAAAGTGTAGGGATGACTACTGAACTTTAAGAAAGTTTAGGGATGACTACTGAACTTTAAGAAAGTGTAGGGATGACTACTGAACTTTAAGAAAGTGTAGGGATAACTACTGAACTTTAAGAAAGTGTAGGGATGACTATGAACTTTAAGAAAGTGTAGGGATGACTACTGAACTTTAAGAAAGTGTAGAGATGACTACTTAACTTTAAGAAAGTGTAGGGATGACTACTGAACTTTAAGAAAGTGTAGGGATGACTATGAACTTTAAGAAAGTGTAGGGATGACTATGAACTTTAAGAAAGTGTAGGGATGACTATGAACTTTAAGAAAGTGTAGGGATGACTATGAACTTTAAGAAAGTGTGGGAATGACTACTGAACTTTAAGAAAGTGTAGGGATGACTACTGAACTTTAAGAATGTGTAGGGATGACTACTGAACTTTTAGAAAGTGTAGGGATGACTACTGAACTTTAAGAAAGTGTAGGGATGACTACTGAACTTTAAGAAAGTGTAGGGATGACTACTGAACTTTAAGAAAGTGTAGGGATGACTACTGAACTTTAAGAAAGTGTAGGGATGACTACTGAACTTTAAGAATGTGTAGGGATAACAACTGAACTTTAAGAAAGTGTAGGGATGACTACTGAACTTTAAGAAAGTGTAGGGATGACTATGAACTTTAAGAAAGTGTGGGGATGACTACTGAACTTTAAGAAAGTGTAGGGATGACTACTGAACTTTAAGAATGTGTAGGGATGACTATGAACTTTAAGAAAGTGTAGGGATAACTACTGAACTTTAAGAAAGTGTAGGGATGACTACTGAACTTTAAGAAAGTGTAGGGATGACTACTGAACTTTAAGAATGTGTAGGGATGACTATGAACTTTAAGAAAGTGTAGGGATAACTACTGAACTTTAAGAAAGTGTAGGGATGACTACTGAACTTTAAGAAAGTGTAGGGATGACTACTGAACTTTAAGAATGTGTAGGGATGACTATGAACTTTAAGAAAGTGTAGGGATAACTACTGAACTTTAAGAAAGTGTAGGGATGACTACTGAACTTTAAGAAAGTGTAGGGATGACTACTGAACTTTAAGAAAGTCTAGGGATGACTATGAACTTTAATAAAGGAACCAAACAACACAGGATGGAACTGAACACATTGATCAGGCTACTGATTACGTAGCAGACTAAGTCCATACATTATTAACTTTCTCACTGGTAAAACAAATAGAATGAGAATGTTTGGTCGTTAAATGTTTCTCTACTGTAAAATATTCACAAACGTAGTATTTTAAAATTAATTAAAAGAATTATATCATACTGAAGATCCAGGTTTGAATACGAGCTACTATCAACTTATGTTGTTCTTCTCATAACCTCCCAGAAGACAGTAGAAGATTAGCAGCCGAGATAACTACTAGTTAGATAAAACTAACTAGGGGCAACAGTACAAGAATCACATGGGACTCACATTAAAGTTTAGGCTACGCACGGCAAGTTTACTTTGTGATTTTGTTTCAAACAGGTACTGAAAGTGATAGTCGAATATGAAGTAAAAATAATACTTTTTTTACTTATAGGGTGTTAAAGTAGCAGTTTGGAAAGTTTGGTCTAATTAACTAAAGGCGTATTAAGGCGTGCGACTCATAATCTGAGGGTCATGGGTTCGAATTCCCATCGCGCCAAACATTCTCGCCCTTTCAGCAGTGGAGGTGTTATAATGTGACCGTCAATCCCACTATTCGTTGGTAAAAGATTAGCCCAAGAGTTGGCGGTGGGTGGTTATAACAAGCTGCTTTCCCTCTGGTCTCACACTGCTAAATTAGGGACGACTAGCGTAGATAGTTCTCGTGTAGCTTTGTGTGTTGTGCGAATTTCAAAAATCATACATTCGTTGCTGCATATTCTGGGCGCTAAAATTTTTATGTTACTCTTTATGACAGATAGCGATTGATTGGATGTTTGTTTACTCTTTATGACAGATAGCGATTGATTGGATGTTTGTTTACTCTTTATGACAGATAGCGATTGATTGGATGTTTGTTTACTCTTTATGACAGATACCGATTGATTGGATGTTTGTTTACTCTTTATGACAGATACGGATTGATTGGATGTTTGTTTACTCTTTATGACAGATGCGGATTGATTGGATATTTGTTTACTCTTTATGACAGATACGGATTGATTGGATGTTTGTTTACTCTTTATGACAGATACGGATTGATTGGATGTTTGTTTACTCTTTATGACAGATACGGATTGATTGGATGTTTGTTTACTCTTTATGACAGATAGCGATTGATTGGATGTTTGTTTACTCTTTATGACAGATAGCGATTGATTGGATGTTTGTTTACTCTTTATGACAGATACGGATTGATTGGATGTTTGTTTACTCTTTATGACAGATACGGATTGATTGGATATTTGTTTACTCTTTATGACAGATACGGATTGATTGGATGTTTGTTTACTCTTTATGACAGATACGGATTGATTGGATGTTTGTTTACTCTTTATGACAGATGCGGATTGATTGGATATTTGTTTACTCTTTATGACAGATACGGATTGATTGGATGTTTGTTTACTCTTTATGACAGATACGGATTGATTGGATGTTTGTTTACTCTTTATGACAGATAGCGATTGATTGGATGTTTGTTTACTCTTTATGACAGATAGCGATTGATTGGATGTTTGTTTACTCTTTATGACAGATACGGATTGATTGGATGTTTGTTTACTCTTTATGACAGATGCGGATTGATTGGATGTTTGTTTACTCTTTATGACAGATACGGATTGATTGGATGTTTGTTTACTTTTTATGACAGATAGCGATTGATTGGATGTTTGTTTACTCTTTATGACAGATACGGATTGATTGGATATTTGTTTTTCCCGGTTGCTTTTCGAGAAACATCAGTTTTTATTTAGTTTTTAGTTTCAGGTTATCAGTTTTTTTGTTTGTTTTGGAATTTTGCACCAAGCTACCCGAGGACTATCTGTGCTAACCGTCCCTAATTTAGCAGTGTAAGAATAGAGGGAAGTCAGATAGTTATAACCACACACCGCCAACTCTAGCGCTACTCTTTTACCAACGAATAGTGGGATTGACCGTAACATTATAACGCCCCTCATACAGCTGGGAGGGCGAGCATGTTTGGCGCGACCCTCAGATTACGAAGCGCACGCCTTAACGTGCTAGGCCATGCTGGGCCCTTGGAAGGGAGACAACCCTGATTAGTAAATTTTATACAGCACTGATAGTATCACAGATAGAAATTCTCGCGAACAGGGATATCACATCAAAAGCAACAATGATGTCATCGTTGTTATCTTTGTCTCTAATAACCTCAACGAACTATTGTGAGTTTTTTAAGGACTATTCGAAATTCCCAGCTAAAGATCTTAAAGCATGATAAAAAAATTTCAGTCATACCGAGGGGAATCAATAGGGCATACAATAGGGCGGAGACTTACGTCGGGCTTTTGAAGTTTTCGAAGACCATAAACCGTGGTGGAAGACAATGATCAAAAGATAACAGTTGATAGGTATCTTTCGTTATCTCTCCTGCTGTCATAAGTTGCGAAAAAAAATTCGTTTAGTTCCTTCACGTTTTTTTTAGTAGGGTCTGAATTTAAGAATGTATATATACAGGGTCAGATAATGAATCGGTTACTTTATTTTCATAATCTGCCTTGTTTAAAAGAACAGTAGCGTTCTCTTTGTCTACTGGTAAAACCACAGTATTGTAAAGATCTTCACGTTGTTCGAGATTTGTATCTCATTTCTTTCGAAATTTTTTTCCTCTTACGTCTAAAAACTTTTTTGGTGGTTTCCTTGATTTTAAAACAAACTTTGGTTCTTATAAGTGGCTGGCAACTTCTTGTGTAGCAGCAATAATATTCGAGTTTGGCACACTGTTAGAAGTTGAAACTAAACCTAAAGGTAAAACTCTTTTTCTTCACGATTAGTATAAACATCATCATCAGACTGACAACAAGTTGTTTCTTAGTGAGAAATAATATGACTTCTTCTTCTGAACAACAAGTTGTTTCTTAGTGAGAAATAATATGACTTCTTCTTCTGAACAACAAGTTGTTTCTTAGTGAGAAATAATATGACTTCTTCTTATAAACAATAGGTTGTTTTATTAGTGTGGAACAATATAACGTTTTCTTATGAACAACGAGTTGTTTCTTAGTGCGAAATAATATGACTTCTTCTTATGAACAATATGTTGTTTTATTAGTGTGGAACAATATAACGTTTACTTTTGTTTACACTTATTAGAGTGCTGAATTGCTTGATCTGTCTTTCTTTTACCGTGTGTTTTTATGTGTTTTTCTTATAACAAAGCCACATCGGGCTATCTGCTGAGCCCACCGAGGGGAATCGAACCCCTGATTTTAGCGGTGTAAATCCGGAGACATACCGCTGTACTAGCGGGGGCTCTTTTACCATCTTAAATTTACGCTCAATTCCTGGACGTGTAATTCTGTTAATATTATGAATGTTTTCAACAGGAAGCATGGACTTTATTTGCTCATTAATATCTTGGAATTTTATTTTCGGATGTTGAGTTTTCTTTCTGCTGAAAGACAACCTTTCACGATTTGTAGCTTCTTCAGCTCGTTGGATTATTATTCTATGTTTTATTATGTTGATATTGGATATTAGTTGGAGATCCTTAGGAATGATTCTGTTGCTCCGGTTTCTGGAGAAACGTACAACTCCAGGTTTAGGAGTCTCAGTTAGTCCCATAATCACCATCCACAGCGAGAAGAGAAGTCAATGTTCAGGTTTTTCACGCAAATACTCGTATTTCTGTTAAGTAATTTATTTCAACTATTACCACGTTCTTTCAGGTTTTCTAATGCACAAGCTTTCGACTCAATAACTTAATTTTTAACAATTGCGAGTTGTTTAGTAAACAATAGGCTATAATGGAGCAATTCGAATCACAAGTGGCCTAACAACAACCAAAAACAAGAAAGTGCCCTAAGTTTCTTTACAACAGTAAGTCTAAAGCCTAATAAATTAAAATAAATTAATGTTAGAAGATCAAATCAACAGTGAAAAGAAATAAAATGACAGAGTGAAAAATTAAAGAAGCCATTGTAACAGCAGCCCACACGTGTAGTTCTTTTATAACCATTAACCAAACTCATGGTTTCCTTCCTTTACGTCAGTGTTTACTTTTCGATAAATAAATTAAACCATGCATGACTAATGCTGTTATAAGAGTAGCCTAATTTGTTTTCACTTCTTATTATAAACTGTACGATCTAACGAAGAGCGCATGCTTAAATGCATTTTAAATATAAATATATAGAAGCTCGACGATTGTTTAACCTGTTATTTAATTCTAACTTTAAACTGTAATAAGTTTTGTACAAATACACGTTTAATTTAATAACGAAACTGAGAACTATAAATCAGCACAATTAATTTTTCAGCACTTGGGGAGAGAAAACACACCGTATGTTATGAATGTGTTTGTCCTTTTACTTACAAATAAAACAAACAGCATACATTTGATGTCTTAGAAAATATTTTGACGATGAAACATCATTTTCATGTTTTTGGAATATATCATACTTAGACCATATTATAACTATAATTGTTTTCAGAGTTGTGAAATGGCGCAGAAAAAATCCATTGGTGTTGTTTCTAGCAAATTATTAATATGTTTTCTCTCTTCTTTTTTTATATTGCAGAAAGAGGTTTTAATAGTTACTAGACGCAGCGTTATCCACGGCTGGGGTGCGACTTGTTGGAGGTCTTTTTCTGAATGGTCTAACTCTCAAGTTAATCCATATTCATTGATTTACTAATGCCATTAAGTACAAGGGTATTCCTATCTTAGACATTATATATCCCCGATCTAAGCACATTTTTATGCTTTGAATGTATAAACATTTTATGACAAAAATATTTAAACTTGCGGTGACGTCACTTTTTCTACGTCCCACTGAACAATGTAGAAATTAAATATGTTACTTTCCATGGCAACTTTATATCGGCCGTAATTGTCATGTGGCTTGTCTGTTTGTATATTTAACTTCTTTTTAATATAATATGTCAAACTTTCTGCCTAACTTGTTCAGAGAATAAGAGTTTTCATAAGTACTTTGCAATATTAGCTCGAAGTACTTTCAATGGACGTAACGCTGTTTGAAAACCTTCACTGAGAAAAAAATTACTAATCTTAAACCGTTGAAATAAGTATCAGACTACAATCAGTAGAATGAGCAAAATAGCAGACTGGTGCTCATAACAGGTTTGGTTTGTTTTGAATTTCGCGCAGAGCTACACGAGGACAAACTACGTTAGTCACCTCTAATTTAGTCGGGTTTGTGTTTTTAACGTATAAATTCAATCTGAAATTGTCTGGCAACAATCAAGGTTTCTACAGGAAAAAAATTGCATCACAAACAACTTTCATTGACAGCAAAACAAAACTGGAGATCAATGGAAGTTTGGAGCTGCATCTGAGATAATCTTATCGAAGATCCACACGAAATTGAAGGCCTTGAGTACTGACAAGACAGACAGATTTTCAATTAACATACTACCCCTCAGTAGCTAGAATAATATGCCTGGGATTTATCTTCGAACAGCACAATAAATCCAAGCACACAGAAATGTGGTGAAATGGTGTCTTTGTGGAAAAGGAAACGAAAGAACAAATACATTCCCAGCTAAGCCTCTGTTAGGCCCTCTTCTGGACATTCTTAAAGATGTACGAGCTTATGAAAAACGAAAAAGGTCAAAAGGCTTAATTGTAGGGAATTAATACAGAAAAATATGAGCCTCAATATTTTTAATACTTCATTTAAAATAACTTTTCCATATTTATTTTCATTTTTTAGTCCTACCCATTTAACAGTCTTTAATAATTGATATTTCAAATATATCTTTATTTTTCTTCATCGATGTTCAATATATTTTCGTTTTAGATTATTTTCTAGCCATTTTATGTCTAACATTCTCTTTTCTTAACTTAATGCTCAACGGAAACCAGTTACGTCTTTAACATTCCTCTGTAAGCTAATCGAACATTTTTGTGTTGCCATGGTAGTCTTACCACAACGTCGTTCCAGTTTTTTTCACATTTTAATTAATTAATTCATTACTGATTTCCCGTGATATAGAATGTTCTGGAGTTTTTAAGAGCTCATTATTTTGTCTTTACCTGATTTTAGATCTTTCTTGTTTTCGTGTTATGAACATTTGTAACAATATTCCACAGTCGTATTGTTAAATGATTTTTTATCTTACTTTTTTCGTTTTTTTTTATGACAGGACGCGGCATGGCTAGGTGGTTAAGGCACTCGAATCGTATTCTGAGGGTCGCTAGTTTGAAGCTCCGTCATACTAAACATGCTCACCCTTTCAGCCGTGGGGACGTTATAATGTGACGGTCAGTCCCACTATTCGTTGGTAAAAGATTAGCCCAAGAGTTGGCAGTAGGTGGTGATGACTAGCTTCCTTTCCTCTAGTCTCACTTTGCTAAATTAGGGACGGCTAGCGCAGATAGCCCTCGAGTAGCTTTGCGCGAAATTCAAAAAAACATTGTTTGTTTGTTTGTTTTCTTACAGCAAAGCCACATTAGACTATCTGCCGAGCCCACCGAGGGGAATCGAACTTCTGATTTAAGCATTGTAAATCCTGAGATTTACAGCTGTACCAGCGGCGCCCCCCAGTGGCTCAGCGGTATGTCTGCGGACTTACACGCTAAAATCCGGGTTTCGATACCCGTGGTGGGCAGAGCACAGATAGCCCATTGTGTAGCTTTGTGCTTAATTCAAAACAACAACAACTGGACCAGCGAAGGGCTTCAAAAACAAACAATATTTTTATAACATCTTAAACATTTGTAAGAATATTCCAACTCATATCTTTCATCGTTTTGATCCCAGAGTTTTTCACAGCATCACAGATATTTACAAAACATTTCACATTTGTGAATAAAATGGAAGCAAGAAAACGACGTTTACTGCCGTATGTGAGAAACAAAACATGAATAGAGTGAGTAATTTATTCACTCCTCTTCACCAGTTCTAGTGGAAATGTTTTGTTTTACACAAATATATTTAAAGTGTTCAAACATATCTAAAACCAACAAAGAGGTGATTCGTTAATATCACATGTAACAATCTCTTAACAATCGTAAACAGTACAGAGACACTAGATTCGCGAACTATCAGAAAATGTATTATAATGTATTAAAATGTATTATTTGAATAAAATACACCTTCGGTTTGTACAGTTTTTGTTTCTGGTAACTTGTTGCTGCGAATAAAAAGTAACACATATGAATGTGCTATATTTTCCATCGGAGTTGACAAATAAAATAAATACTCACGTCTTCGTGTTAGTTTTATATTTCAAAGTAGTTTCATGGATTAAAGAATAAAACTTAACAACGAATGTATATTCGTTAATGTAAGGATTAATTTTTGAATTGAATGGTTGTTGTCACAAAGCCTTAAATCCTGCTATCATGTTCCTCCGAAGAAGTGATTTTATTATGACACTTATTGGTTTTATTGTATGTAAGTTCCTTTGATCAAGCTAAAACTAATATTCAGAGTACGCCGGATTCAGGTGATAATGGAAATCAAATATTAATCGTGTCTCTGATTCAGTTGCTAATGAATAAAGATATTCGAGATGTTTCTATTGTAACACAGATCGTGTGGTGTGTCTCTACTCTTAAATATCACTTTACAAAGACATTCTCCTTATTTATGTTTCAAGTGTCTCTACAAATAAACATTCTAAGTATCCTCTTTAAAAACAGAACAAATTTATCCTTATTCGTGAATCTATGTGAGTGACCAGTATCACAGTATCTCACTGTGAATAACGATGATTCACAGACCAATATTTTCCCAGGTACCAATATAAAAACTTTTTGCAACACTTAGCTTAATTTAGGCGCTGTGATTGGCTTCATTCACTGAAGTGCATCACTTCAAAGTTAGGGTATCCTATCACAGACGGGCTCGTGGCTCTGGCGTGAATGTTTGAAACAAATCAAAGCAATTGCAACTCTGATCTCTTGCTGCTTTTGTCGTCAATACCCACGTTAGGGCGTAGTTAATTAAATGTAAGTAACTACTGGTGACTCGTAATTAGCAACAGAAATGTTTTAGTGCAAGAAACTTGTAAGTTCATTGGTTGCTTCATTTCTTCAAAGTTATGAATATTCTTCATTTATTTCAACTTCTGGTTCATTAAATTTCCCTCAAGTTGTTTTTATTGCATTTCTTGATTATTCAAATCGCTTAATCAGAAAAGTAAGCACCACGAGATAATCTATAACCAATAAACATCAGTTTAAATTACTTATTTTTACAGTTTACATCAGAACGAATACAGATTTTTTCCTCAATAAATTACCTAAATTGACGCTAAAAAACGGGTTCCGATACCCGTGGTGGGCAGAGCACAGATAGCCCATTGAGTAGCTTTGTGCTTAATTCAAAACAATTGTTTGTTTGTTTTAGAATTTCTCACAAAGCTACTCGAGGGCTATCTCTGCCAGCCGTCCCTAAATTAGCAGTGTAAGACTAGAGGGGAGCCAGATAGTCATCACCACCCACCGCCAACTCTTGGGCTACTTTTTTTATCAACGAAAATTGGGATTGACCGATACATTATAACGCCCCCACGGCTGGGAGGGCGAGCATGTTTCGCGCAACTCGGGCGCGAACACGCGACCCTCAGATTACGAAGCGCACGCCTTAACGCGCTAGGCCATGCCAGGCCCTATTCAAAACAACAATAATGTCTGAAGACTTTGTTATGTTCCAGTAAAGATTATGTAGGATTTTTATGAAAAATTGCAGTCTCGGTCCTCATAAAAAATTGTCCCCGGCGTGGCCAGATGGTTAAGGCTTTCGACCCGCTATCCGATTTTTTTTTAAATTCCAGATTTAATCATTTAGTGTACATTTTATAACTTTGAAATACCGGAAAGTACATTTCGTTTTTCATTATGTAATAAGTTTTAACGATGCACAATATAAAACTAAAATAAATATGGGGAAATATGAACTATCGAGCCGTGATTCATAGTTTTACAAAACGACTTTGCAACAAATATATTTTACAAACGTGTAAACATGATGCCTATCAGAATTAGTCTGTCAATTGGAATATGAAATAAACTGATTAGCTTAATATCGATACAAAGCTGAGCTTTAAATGTTAAATATTACAAGGGCCCGGCATGGCCAAGCGTGTTAAATCTTGCGAATCGTAGTCTAAGGGTCGCGGGTTCGCATCCCTGTCGCGCCAAACATGCTCGCCCTTTCAGCCGTTGGGGCGTTATAAGTGACAGTCAATCCCACTATTCGTTGGTAAAAGAGTAGCCCAAGAGTTTGCGGTGGGTGGTGATGATTAGCTACCTTCCCTCTAGTCTTACGCTGCTAAATTCGGGACGGCTAGCGAAGATGGCCCTCGAGTAGCTTTGCGCGAAATTCAGAAAACAAGCAAACAAACAATTGTAATATGAAATTAAAAAATAACATCAATGGGAAAACTCACAGACACATTCAGTTCTGTTTAAAATGACAACGCCTCTTACGTTATCCGGCCGGATAACAACAATGCTTTGGTTACTGTGAAATGTTTTTTATGGCAAGAAACTCAACCTAGATAATAGAAGTTTTTATTAAAGTAGATTGAAGTTACGTATATAAGAAAAACAAGACCATATTATTAAATTTTATTTTAATAAGGTATTCTGCATTTGATGGACCATTTTTGTTAGAAGAAGAAAATTACTTTTAACAAAGAAATTTGATAGTAATTCTCGTCCCGGCATGGCCAGGTAGTAAGGCACTCGACTCGTAATGCGGGGGTCCCAAGTTCGAATCTCCGTCTCATCAAACATGCTCGTTCTTTCAGGCGTGGGATTGTTATAATGTTGCTTTGGTAAAGCAGTTTACCAAGAGTCGACTGTGGGTCGTGTTGATTAGCTGCCTTCCTTCCAAAGCAGATAGATTTCAAGTAGTTTTGTTCGAAACTCTATAAACCTGAAACAAAAAGAACTGCAGTGTGCACTCAGAATCCAATAATTTCAACTGTCTACTAAAAGTTGTTATAGTTGTTGTCAATATTTATACTTCTATCCATTGTAAACATGTTTTTCCCGAAGGATCTTACAACTCTCTGTTCTTTAGCTTGCTAATTCAAATAAATTTTACTTTAAAGCATACAAACAGCATACATTAACTGCCTAATCGTTCAAACGTTTAAAGTGACGCTTGTTAGCTGACGTCAAGAGACAAAGAATCGTTCTTAATCTATAATGACAATAGGAAGGTCGAAACAAACAAGCCTGGCATACGTTTTTATATATACTACCCTCAATATAAGTGTCCTCTATATGTGTGCCAGAAGCCAGTGTGTTTTAATTAAATAAATCTGATAGAGAGGACGTTATAACACTGTGTAAATAGAAAATCAATACGTGTAAAACTTATTAATATGCGTGCTCACGAGCAGTCTACTTTGTGTGAGACGCTTCAAAAAATACCGAGATTTAACAGCGTAATATCAAAACAAATGTCCATTTGTCGTAGGTATTAAGGAAACGTGATAAATGTAATGCTTTCCAAGAAGTTTGTTAGAACAGTCTTTGAAACTGTGTTTTTTCTCTATAATTCTATATTTTTGGTATTCAGTGTGATCACATGTAAAGAGGTCCTATTTTTGAAGACATTGGAAGACCGTATCAATATATTGATATATTTCCTCAGCCCAAACGAGCCGTTTTTACATGTATACCATTTTGTCTACAAGTGGGTTTTCTCGACATCACTGATTAGTATAAATAAATATTTGTATTTACGAAAGTGAAAGCTCATAGACCGTATTTCAATCTCATAAAGCTGGGCTGTGTTGTCCCTGATGTAAAAACCGTCAATAGTGATACCTTGACAACGGTAATTATGAGAACTACATCTGATCTTAAACTGATGGTGGGGTATATGATCCTTAGGCACACAGGAGAGGAACGTGATCTTAACTGTATTTTACCCTTTATAAAAGATTGATTGTGAACAAAATATTGCATCATGGGTTGTACACTGTGCATTTGGCATAGCTACGATTAGTAAAGTCTATACACCCATAACTGCCTTCGAGTATCCAAAATTCCAGAGGTCGTGGTCAAATTTTTGCGAGAATATTTCTGAATATTTTTCGGTAAACTAATACCTGGTGTCATAAAACATGCAATTTTTGTTAACAATTTAAAATAACAATAAACTTATTAAAATGGACTACTAAAATAACGTTCACAGCCCTTTCGAACACCTTAGAAACCATATTGAGGGTGGATGGGTTTTATGCAAGATGTTATAAAATAGGATTTCTACTTTTATATGCAAAAACGGCTTGTTTGGGTTGAGAAAATATTTTAAATAGAAGAGCGAACAACGTTTCGACCTTCTATTTGTTCGCTCTTCTATTTAAAATATTTTCTCAACCCAAACAAGCCATTTATGCATATAAAAGTCTCAACAAGTGGGTTTCTCGACATCACGGAGGATTTCTACTTGCATTTATCGTTAACTACCGAGCTTTGGAAACAGTAATCACGAAATTTAGTTGATACAATATATCTTACAATAGCAGTATTAATTAAGACTAAAGGTAAAGCTATACATCGTTAATAGGCTAAAGTCTATTACAAGGTGACGGTGTGGTTTTAGCATGGCTTTTGTTTCCATTGTTGTAAGAAACCGAAACAATATTCAAATTTACAGCAGCGAATTATGAGAAATAAAAATATTAGCACAGTCGCAGTAATATTGTATGTGTCATAACTAGCTGCAAGTTTTCGTTTCAGCTAATATTTTATACCACATTTCTGGAATCACCAATCTCATATCAAACTTTAACATGAAATATAGTGATTAGCAATTTCTGAAGCAAAATAAGAAGGAATTTGATTTGCAGTCAAGGAAATTAAGTTAAAGAACAACTTGGTTTGGTTTGTTTTGAATTTTGCGTAAAGATACTCGAGGGCTATCTGCGTTAACAATCCCTAATTTAGCAGTGTAAGACTAGAGAGAAAGCAGCTAGTCATCACCATCCACCGCCAACTCTTGGGCTACTTTTTTACCAACGAATAGTGGGATTGACCGTTACATTGTAACGCCCCCACGGCTGAAAGGGTGAACACGTTTGGTGTGACAGGGATTCGAATCCACGACCCTTAGAACACGAGTCGAGTGCCTTAACCACCTGGTCATGCCGGGCCAAAGAGCAACTTTGTCCTGAAAAAATTCATTTCTTTCTTTAAACACAAAACCACTGTGCTGTGTCCACCGTGGGGATTCAAGCCCTGGATCGTAACGTTATAAACTCATCGCTGTCCCACCGGAGAACCTTTGAGAAGATAGATACATTTTATAAAAATCCTTACGGTGCCACCTATAAAGACATCTGTCAGCTTACAACCAAGATTGGATCATGGTATATAATTTGTGTAAAATGTACAGATAGATATTGATACCAATTATTACTTATAAAATTTTGAACACTAACTTAAAGATCCCATGGAACCTTGACAAACTCACTTTTCATATGACAAATATAAAACCTAAAGTAGCTGAATTCAAGGACACGACATAACCAGATGGTTAAAGACACTCGACCCACAATCCGAGTGTCGTGGGTTCGAATTCCCGTCACACCAAATATACACGCCCTTTCAGCCGTGGGGTGTTCTAACGTTCCCGTTAATCCTACTATTTTGGTAAAAGAGTAGCTCAAGAGTTGACGGTAGGTGGTGATGACCGGCTAGCTGCCTTCTCTCTGGTGTTACAATTAGGGACGGCGAGTGCAGATAGCCCTTGGACAACTTTACACGAAATTAAAAAACACACACAAAAAAACAACATAATGTTTGGGGACAACAATGTAGCTATTGGTCCATCTAGTTCAGTGGTTCCCAACCTTTTTTATGCCCTGCACCCCTAAAAAAATTTAATATATTCTCGCATCCTTCACAGTAATTATTTATTTAAGAATAAAGGTGAAGGTGGCCAAAACAAATGTTATCTCGCATCCCTGGTTGGGAACCACTGATCTAGACTGACCTATACTCTGAACTAAACTTATACTGTTAAGTTAATAGCTCTAAAAACCAGCTTTATTATTAGTGTCTTCTCTACCCATAACAAAAGTTTTTAAATATATAATGAAGCAAAGACTTTTCATACGTGAGATAAAAACAGTGTAGTAACTTTTATTTAGCAAGCCTCTTTACGTTTGTCGTATTACCCTGGATTGTCTAACAACTTTAAATGCTATAATGTCTTTAATTTACATATTTTGTTTCTTCGGAGTCCAAGTGCACTTCAGCACTTTAAGTATTTTGGAGTCCAATTTAATACTATTACTCCCAACAGATTGCAGAACATTACAATTACTGCTAATAGATTTCCTATCATCAGTGGCTACATTGTAGTTGCTTGCACGACAGTTCAAAACACTAGCGACTAGTACTTGTTAATTTCAACTTGAGTTTCTACTTCATATTTACACGTTTTTATGAAATGACAGTTACATTTATAACTTTTAAACAGGAATTATTTTTCATCTCAGTTCAGCAGTAGAACTTTCAACTTAATTACAGTTATTCGTTTCTAAACACTTATTTAAAACATCTCCCTTTTGGAACATTTAGAATTTTTTGAAATTAACACAAAGCCACTGTAACAGTTTGTTTATGAAACAAAGTAGCAAAGAAAAAGAAAAGTTTAATGGAAAACAAATAAATTTAACTTGACTGTTTGTTTGTTTTTAAATTTCACGCAAAGCTACACGACTGATATCTGTCCCTAATTTAGCAGTGTAAGGCTAGAGGGAAGGCAGCTAGTCATCACCACCCACCGCCAACACTTGGGCTGCTCTTTCACCAACGAATAGAGGGATTGACCGTCACATTATAAAGCCCCACGGCTGAAAGGGTGCACATATTGGGCGCGACGGGGATGCTAACCCTTAGATTACGAGTCGCAAGCCTTAACACTATATACGCTTTCGAAGGAATGAATTGGAAACAACCATAAATTGGCTATGTAGTTACAACACTGCTAAAGTTTTGTTAAATTTCATTGGTAAATATTCATTAAATAATAAATTACATTTCCAAGACCGGACAGACAGTTTATAATATTCAAGCTTTGCAAATTTCAAAAGGCAAAACCTGATAAATCGTGGATGTTTTACAGGAATTTTAGTGCCAAACATAAAGCTAATACTTTCCAAATACACAATACTTTAGTTACTTGACAAGTTGTTTGAGCAATTTAAAGTTTAAAAGCAAACTTGGCAATGGAACGACGGTTCCAATCACTGACGCGGAAGGGAACACGACAAGTCAATTTGGAATCCTATTTCAATTCACGCCTTGCGTTTGTGCATTAGTTTGTTCGTTCGTAAAGTTCTCTCGCACTTCTGGGGCTAGCAGGACCAAACTTTACAGCAGTTACCGGCCTTTATTTTCTACATTGCGTAGCCCACTTCAGAGGGGGGAATAAAACTCGATGGAATGGTTTGTTTCTTTTGTTTTTGAATTTCGCGCAAAGCTACACGAGAACTATCTGCGCTAGCCGTCCCTAATTTGGTAGTGTAAGACTAGAGGGAAGGCAACTAGTCATCACCACCCACCGTCAACACTTGGATTTCTCTTTTAACAACGAATAGTGAGATTGATTGTACATTATAACAGCCCCACGGCTGAAAGGGAGAGCATGTTTGGTTCGACGGGGATTCGAACCCGCGATCCTCAGATTAGAAGTCGAATGCCTTAACCCACCTGACCATGCCGGACCATATTTTATTGACGAAGCTAAAACTAATTCATCAAGCACGTGTTAGTGTTTTCCTCGACGACAGCATCTAATATTCTCTTAGAAATACTAATATTCAAAGTTAATTCACTGAAGATAAACAGCTCGTAATTTTTCGAAATCTGTCAACATTCCTGGTCAGATATCTGTAGTTTCCTAACTAATAAGCTTTTATCTGAGATTTGTAGTATACCGACCGAAGCAAACCAACAACATATAATATCTCTCAGCGCGTCAATTTATAATCTTTTTCCGAGGTTCTAGAAATTTCACTTGACAACGATATTGATAGCACGCTGGTGTTTTCGTAAAATATACGTTGTTGATTTTAACACTCGAGAATCTGCTATAAATTTAAAGAATTGGCGGGTCTTTCGCAACACACACTTCACAGTAAAAGTTACATGCACTCCCAAATACATATTTAAGTAAAACAGACAGCGATAGATGCTAAAATAATATATAATAGTCTTAAGTGTGTTGCACTGTGCACGTTGGGCCATCACTAGTGTGCAGAACCCGCTAGAAAAGGTGCAGAGACTTCATTTTTTTTTTTACCGAGCACACTTTTCATTTTTTTTACGAATGACTTAACACATAACAACGTTTGATTTCATAGGAAGAAAAAACTAATTACGAATTAATATTAAAAGGTAATAAGTCAATCTTGTTGTTGTTTTGAATTAAGCACAAAGCTACACAATGGGCTATCTGTGCTCTGCCCACCACGGGTATCGAAACACGGATTTTAGCGTGTAAGTCCGCAGACATACCACTGAGCCACTGGGGGGCATAATTCAATCTAATCATTTCGTTTAAATAAATGTGGTTAAAAGTTGAAAACAAAGAATGTTATATTAAATAAAGCGTGTTCTGTGATGACTGACACTTGGGAATCATAACTGTGAGAGAAACATAAAAATATATATAATAATAAACTATAAGTCTCATAATTTATTGGTCGCTATTTTTTTTTTAAAAAGAGCCACATGAGAAGAGTTTCTTTGCTGAAGAGATAAAGTTACTCCCCGCCCCACACACAATGCTTTATCTAACTATTCCTCTACCTACACTCACAAGCTAATACTACCCAATATGGCACACGTTTTCTGGTACCACGAGCGGGAGTCCTAATGATGGTACCAACCCACCTTCAAGTGGCCCGATATGGCCAGGTGGTTAAGGCACCCAACTCGTAATCCGAGGGTTGCGATTTCGAATCCACATCGCGCCAAACATGATCGCTCTTTCAGCCATGAAGGCCTTATAATGTGACGGTAAATCCCACTGTTCGTTGGTAAAAGAGTAGCCCAAGAGTTGGCGGTGGGTGGTGATGACTAGCTGCCTTCCCTCTAGTCTTACGCTGCTAAATTAGGGACGGCTAGCGTAGATTGCCCTCTAGTAGCTTTGTGCGAAATTCAAAAACAAACAAACAAAAAACAAAAACTAAACTTAATGATTGTTGTCATGGTTACCAAACAACATTCGAAAGGTTCTACCAATTGGAACACTGAATGAAAACAACAACTTAAAAATATTAAGTGAGAGCAGAAATGGAATAATTTATTAGACTGTTTAACTGCTTAATTCAGCTTTAAGATCAGACGACTAGCTCACACTCAGACCATAAAGACCATCCGTGCAATTTTAATAGTATCATTTCATTGGTAGCACCTGCTTACGTTTGTTTAGATTCGGTTGAAAGAAAGGGATATTTTATATTGTAACAGAAATATTTTTTTACCCGTATTAGTTTTATACGACCAAAGATAAATTTTATCAGATGGAGCTTCAGTAATTAAATTGGCACGAGTTATTAAAAAACAAAAAGGAGAGAAAAGAAAAATTGGAAAGTGGAATGCTATTGTTACTAGTGATGACTTATATTTATACGTCAATTTTAATTTTCTGGCACAGAAATGAAAAGAAAAATGTATTACACTGAAATTGTCCCCCAGTGGCTCAGCGGTATGTCTGCGGACGTACACGCTAAAATCCGGGTTTCGATATTCGTGTTGGGCTTTGCACAGATAGCCCGTTGTGTAGCTTTGTCCTTAATTCAAAACAACAACAATACTGAATTTATTCTACTGGTAAACCTAACGTCCATCTCCATCATTTTGTATATTTCCGAATGTTTTTAGAACAAATTTGGGTTAATTAGAACAGGCCGTACAATGTACGTTAAAACACATCACACTAAATTCAATGTGTTGGGTACTTCAGAACCACACCTAATTTATAGGTTAATAAGTTTAATTTTACTGTACCTTGTACAGCGCAAAAACTTTTCATTGAATCACGTGGAAGCCATTTATCTCATAAATCCATCTAAAAAAACTGAAACAGATTTATTTGATCAGTTCTCATAAGCAAAATGACGTTAAATTCAAGTGAGAGACATTTGAACAATATTGCAAAGAGCGGTAATTATGTGTCAAGATAACAAAAGAAGACGTACAAGAAATTATGAAACATAGCCCCAAACACACACACACTTATATATACATATATATTAAACGATTAATTTTCTCATTTAACGGAAGGTAAGAGAACATTTATTAATTGTTGTTGTTTGATTTGTTTGTTTGTTCTGAAATTTGCACAGGGCCGGCATGACCACGTGGTTAAGGCACTCGACTCGTAAACTGAGTTCGCGGCATCGAATCCCCCATCACACCAAACATAATCGTCCTTTCAGCCGTAAGGAAGTTATAATGTGACGATCAATTCCAGAATTCGTGGCGGTTGGTGGTGATGACTAGCTGCCTTCACTCTACTCTTACATTGCGAAATTAGGTACACACTGAGTTTTGAATATATCTATTATTAAGTGAAAAGAACAAACCACCATGTTCATCTATTTTATGAATTCATAATTTAATAGGCTCAGTGGTGTATGATCATTCAGACCTTTCATTATGGACTGATTTAAATTTTATTTTGTATTTAAGATTTTGTTGTTGTTTTTTTAAACAATTTAAAAGTTTAGAAATGTTTTGAGCTTAGTGATACATATGTATATAAACAATACATATAATTATTGTGTTTGCCTAGAATATTTAATGCTTTATAATATGAACAATTGGAGCTTTTGCAATTAGAAATTATAATAATGATCTGGACTTTCGAAATCTACAGAACGTATTGTGGATTATTTTGAATTTTGCGCACAGCTACTCAAGGACTATTTGCGCTTGTTGTCTTTAATTTAGCAGTGTAAGACTAGAGAAAAGGCAGCTAGCTAGTCATCACTACCCACCACCAACTCTTGGGCTACTCTTTTACCAACGAATAGTGGGATTGACCGTCACATTATAAGGCCTCCACGACTGAAAGGGAGAGCATATTTGGTGCAACTAGGATTCGAACCTGCGACTCTCAGATTACGAGTCGAACGTCTTAACCCACCTGGGTTAATGAACGTATTGTGACCCATAACTCTAACACTGAGAAAAAGAACCTATTAATGAATCGTTACACAATAATGTTTCTATGCAAAAACAGTTGTCATGGTTACCGAACTCCATCTCAAAGGCTAATAATATAACAGAAGATTCTTTTACTAAGAAAACTGAAACTAAAACTGAAATAATATCAAAAGAAACTTTAATCTAATTTATCTAGCTCTATAATCTTGCTTAGACAATATTATTCTTGGTTAGAAAAAAAAATGTTTAATCTGGTTATTTACATAAAAAATTGAAACAAATTTCAATAGAACACGTGCATAAATGTTAGTTTATAAACATTTGGATATCACGAGGTTTAATAGCATCTCGCTCGAGTACCCCCCTCCCAAAGTCATGAAAATAGTGTAAATTCATGATTTATGAAAGATTCTCTTAGGACATGAAAAGGAGTTGTAAAAAAAAACGCAAAAAAAAAACAAATGAAAAAGGAAAGCATAAGGCGTGAAAACGGAAGTTTTTACGTATCTCCCCACGGACCCAGCAAACCTTCGTGCCAAATTTCGCGAAGATCCATCAAGATAAATCGAAGTAGTTGTACCAAATCCCCATAAAATTTGCAAAGCCCAATTGCAAAACTCAGTAGGTGTCAGTATCACTCCACGGATCTGACGAACCTCCGTATTTATCTTGATTAAGATCCATTTACACCGTGCCAAGCAGTTAGACGAGGATGCAAGAGACTGTACTTGTATAGATTCTACCTCAGAATCTATATTCTAAGTTCCGAATATAACTAAAAGAGAAGAGCTCTAAACGGGACGATTTTACTGTCACCTGTAAAGAAAAAAAATCTACACATTTATTTTCTCTCCTCAAAATACAAAAAATATATATGTTGTTGTTTTGAATTAAGCACAAAGCTACACAATGGTGCTCTGCCCACCATGGGTATCGAAACCCGGATATTAGCGTGTAATTCTGCAGGCATACCGCTGAGCCACTGGGGGGCAAAAAAATATATATTAAACATCTCGGCTACCCTTTCATCTTTTATTTCTCAGTATGTTACGCTGTCATCACATTAATTTAAATATGTTTGTTTCACACTGACACAGGCAAATGTGCGCACGCTTGCGTTGTGGAGGTCGATTGATTCATTTCGAACATAAGTGTTCACACAAGCGAGTTTCACGGAGAATAAACCTGGTCCATTCTCTCGCGTACATCTTAGAACGAGAAACTACGAGAGTTGAAAAGAAGCATTCTTCAGCCATGTGTGCTCGTATTCGTTAAGGCATCTCATTCATTGGCACCTTTAGTCGAATGACGATTGATAACGTAAGTACGAATGGCTTGAACTTCAAACATGTAGATTTTCAAAATTAATTTAAAAAATCCTCAAAGAAAATCTGTTATTAAAACGAACAGTATTACATCAGCTGTTCGGGCGATGAGTGGTTTGAAATACGTTTCTTATACTTTATAAAAACTGATATATATTTATTTCATTTTATTCGATTGTTGAATAGCTTACATCTTATACGTTCACAGCGCGTTTTAATAAGCATTCAAGATAAAATAATTCCCAAAGCGAAATAGTGTGGTTGATATATACAAAATAACATTTCGCTTTTTATTACTCAGACGAAGAAACTCAATAATGCATTTATCTAGCAAAAATTCTACTTTATTTAATTAAGAATTTACAATTTAAGAATATATACTTTAGTCCTAAAATGCCTGGGTGTGGACTGCTGATTACGTCACTTGGATCGTGAATCCGAGCTTTTTTTTTTTGTTCACGATCCATTGTTGTGAAAATGCGTTTCCCATTTTGGTGTTCGCCAAGTCTTACTATTAGATCGGGTATGTTGGTGGCTCTGTACAGGTGGTCCATGCGTGATGTTTCAGGAATAGTTAAGAAATAAAACGTTGTTACATTTAACTAAGATTATAGGTGTTAAGTATGTATTATGTGTGAAGTTTCCTCCATCTCAAGCGTTCTAGTAATGACACTTTCAGCATGCTTGCTCACAAACTATCACACAAAGTGTTGCTTATTTTTAAATTTTGCACAAAGCTATACAAGGACTATCTGTGCTAACCGTCCTTAATTTAGCATTGTAGGACTAGAAGGTTTTTGTTTTTGTTTGTTTGTTTTGGAATTTCGCACAAAGCTACTCAAGGGCTATCTGTGCTAGCCGTCCCTAATTTAGCAGTGGAAGGCAGCTAGTCATCACCACCCACCGCCAACTCTTGGGCTACTCTTTTACCAACGAATAGTGGGATTGAGCGTGACATTATACGCCCTCACGGCTTGGAGGGCGAGCATGTTTAACGCGACGTGGGCGCGAACCCGCAACCCTCGGATTACGAGTCGCACGCCTTACGCGCTTGGCCATGCCAGGCCATAGAACTAGAAGGAGGCAGCTAGTAATCACCACCCACTACAAACTCTTTGGCTGCTCTTTTACCAACGAATAAAGGGATTGAGCATCAAATTATAACGCCCCCACGGCTGAAAGGGCGAGCATATTTGGTGTGACCCGACCCCTCAGGTTACGAGTCAAACGCCTTAACCCCTCTGGCCATGCCAGATTTACAAAGTTTACAAAGTAAACGCTAACGTTTGGGAAAGAAAAACACACGATAAATGTACCACTCCTTTCCAAGTGTAGTGTCCTCTCTTTCAATAGACATCAGAAAACAAAACTCTAAAAGAGTCAACTGATCAGTTCACTTTCCTTGATCATCAAATTTTAAACTGCATTCTTTCTTACTGTTTATTAAACAGAGAATGTACTTCCCAAGTAAGAGGGAGTTGATTTAAGTTCAGCAAAGAAAAAGCTTTGTTATGCTCTAAGGAAATATTGATCTAAATATCATTAGAGCAAGGTTCGTGTTCTTATGGTACACAGTACTACTGTTTGGTCAGAAGTTAAAAATGTTTGCACGCTGAGAAACAAAAATCAGAAACACGTTAATTTAATTTAATAAATTATAACTTGTTAATTATTTTAGCAGTGTAAGACTAGAGAGAAGGCAACTAGTTATCACCACCCACCGCCAACTTTTGAGCTACTCTTTCACCAACAAATAGTGTGATTGACTGTCTCGTTGTCACGCTCCCAAAGGCTGAAAGCACGAGCATGTTTGATATTACCCTAAGAGTGCGAGTCGAACGTCATAACCACGTGATTATGCGGAGCCCATTGTTATCGTGCCTCTTTATTTTTGTTTTTATGGCTCTCTACGAGTTTATTTTGTTAACAATCCATTTTCTCTTATAGACATCTTGTGGATTCTTAGTAGATGTTATTTGTTAGCTAATATAATGATCCATCAAACTTCTCTCAGAAACCCCTTGTGGATTCTTATTAAATTTTACTTTTTAGGTAAACATCCATCAAATCTCTCATAGTCACCTATAGTATCATTTAGTTAATTTTATATGTTAGTTTACGATACTGTGTAAAAGTCTTAGAATAAGAAAATATTTTATCATTATTTCTATTCTATGGGACTAATTCTTCCATGTCATTATATAATGTAAATTACAACCCTATGATAATGCTTTTCTGTTGACAACTAAATGAACCAGGGTAAGAATACTTATCGTTCTTTATAATTACCATATACTTGTACCAAGGGCATGTCATAAGGGCTCTGTTTGAATGGACACAGTGATGGATATCCATCTGATATAACTGTCATGGTACACCATGAAGTGTCTTTACTATATACAAATAAACTTTTAAGGATCTAGCATATGGTACCAGTTTATGGTAGAAGAAATTAATTTAAAAGTACATCACGAAGAAACCTTCATAAAAACAGTGTTTGAAACTATATATTAAAGCTATGACGTCATGCCACGTCCCAAAATAGCGTAGAGAATTGCCAATATATGAGAGAGTTTTCATGAAAGCCCTACGTCATGCTGGCTGAACCCTCCGCAAATATGTGATGCTCCCCAAACAATGTTACGTACATTCTATATCGTGAGACCCAGGCAGGTAAATTTGAAGATAGGAAAGTAAGCAGAAGAACACTTGAACTCAGTGATACTGATGTTAAGTATCTTTGTTTATGTAGCCTTCAGGACAGAAGGAAGACAGTCACTGATCTCAAGCATGAGATAAATGACCATGTACCAAATGATATAAAAGTGTCCAGATCTACAGTATCATGAAGACTAGTTGTAAGATGTTATGGACGAATGCGTCTACGTTTGAAATATTTGGTTGAAAGCGTAGATATTACGTCCAGCTAAAGAAAGATGAAAGATATCTCAATGCTATGAACCATGAAGTAGGTGTTTAGCTAAAGAAAGGTGACAGATATCTCAATGCTATGAACCATGAAGTAGGTGTTTAGCTAATAAAAAGGTGAAAGATATCTCACTGCTATGAACCATGAAGTAGGTGTTTAGCTAAAGAAAGCAACAGGAGATATTTC
Organism: Carcinoscorpius rotundicauda; assembly: GCA_011833715.1. NCBI lineage: Eukaryota > Metazoa > Arthropoda > Merostomata > Xiphosura > Limulidae > Carcinoscorpius > Carcinoscorpius rotundicauda. The sequence continues at coordinate 179,401,363 of CM022391.1, read as the reverse complement.
CAAAATTGATGGAGTACCAGCAGAAGTACCATGAGATACTGGATAGTTATGGTTTACCAAGTGGTTTGAGTATTATTGGTAAAGGATTCTACTACCAAGAAGATAATGACTCCAAACGCTCCTCCAACTGATGCAGAAGTTACTTAACTAAGAAAGAAGCTGCTGGAGTCATTCAGATGGTGACAATGGCCTCCTCACATCCCTGGAGTCATTCAGATGGTGACAATGGCCCCCTCACATCCATGGAGTCATTAAGATGGTAAAAATGGCCCCCCTCACATCCCTGGAGTCATTCAGATGGTGACATCCCCATTGAGCATATTGGAGATTTGCTGGATCAGAAAACAAAAACAAAAAACAAACTCCACAAATCAAACGTTACTTCGAAACAAACATTACTGGAGCATATTAGAAACATTTGCAGTAGAATATCCAAGGACAATATGATTAAATATGTTGCGACAATGCCTGAAAGATTCTGTGTAGTTGTTGAAACAAAAGAGAAAACACAAAATATTAACTGTTTACTGAACTCACGCAGTTCCAGTGAGTTTCTGTTGTACTGTATAAGAAAATGTTGATGTTTCACCTTTTATTGTTCTTTAAAGTGGCAGGAAACGAACTGCCATATGTAGTAATCAGCTAAGCCTCTCATAAACACCGTATGGGAAATCAGTAGCTTGATATGTAGTAATCAGCTAAGCCTCTCATAAACACCGTATGGGAAATCAGTAGCTTGATATGTAGTAATCAGCTAAGCCTCTCATAAACACCGTATGGGAAATCAGTAGCTTGAAGTATATATGCAAAAGCGGCTCGTTTGGGTTGAGAAAGTATTTTACGTAGAAGAGCAAACAACGTTTCGTTCACAAAGGTTCGTCAGGTTCACAAAGGCTATCTGCGCTAGTCCTCTCTAATTTAGCAGTGTAAGACTACAGGGAAGGCGGATACTCATCACCAACCACCGTCAACTCTTGGGTTGCTTTTTTACCAACCAATAGTTGGATTGGCCGTCACATTATAACCTCCACGGCTGAAAGAGTGAGCATGTTTGGTGTGACTGAGATTCGGACTCGCGACCTTCGGATTACGAGTAGAGTGTCTTAACCACCTGCCCATGCCGGGTCCCTTTATTTTAGTTTATACGACATTCTCCATCAACTATCACGTCATAACAAGACTAAACACTTAAAGTTGTATTGTTTTCATTTATTGCTGCATGTAGTTTTACAAAGGACTTCTTTTGTAGATTACTATTAGGTTATCGTCCAGCCGACTCCACCATTAACATCAATCTTTCTTTGCAGCTGTAACACTATTTGCCTAGTTATTGCAGCCGAGGACTGCACCAGTAAATTTGGGTATAAAAAATAGTACTGTACATATTAAACTCGATAAATACGATTAGATATATTTCTCTCTTTTTTAAACTTTATAACTTTTTGTTTCACGAAATGTATAGGCTTAACAAACGTTTAGTAAAGTTTTGTCTACTTTAGTATCTTGTTGTTCTCTTTTTATGTATTAATATGAAGCATACATTAATACTGTATTCGTCCGCTTAAAATAAAGATGAAAAGTAGATCCGGAAACTGTAATGGGTTAATTTGTGTGGTAAAAATATTTTTAATACAACAAATAATTTTGATTTTCTTTTACTGAACGTGTGATGTCGCTTTTAATAAATAAAAATAACCAAAAACGATGCTATCTGGATTTGTTTTGGAATTTCGCACAAAGCAACTCGAGGGCTATCTGTGCTAGCCGTCCCTAATTTTGCAGTGTAAGACTAGAGGGAAGGCAGCTAGTCATCACCACCCACCGCCAACTCTTGGGCTACTCTTTTACCAACGAATAGTGGGATTGACCGTCACATTTTACACCCCCACGGCTGGGAGGACGAGCATGTTTAGCGCGACGCGGGCGCGAACCCGCGACCCTCGGATTACGAGTGCACGCCTTAACGCGCTCGGCCATGCCAGGCCTAAATCAAATCCTCCCCGGCGGGGAATCGAACCCCGGTCTCCCGCGTGACAGGCGGGGATACTTACCACTATACTACCGAGGAACTGCTATCTGGAAACGGTTTAGTTTTTCTTCTCGAAAGCTGTGTATAATAGAAGGAAGATCTTAAAGGGAAATAAAAGTCACCGTTCCACCAGTTTCCACCTAAAAAACAGTTTGTGAGCAGCTAATATTAAATACAACAGAGGTTACGTTGTTTTGTTCCACACATTTTCACTTCATTAACTGATAACAAAGTAATTCGTGTAAATACTGGCGTACAAGAATTAAGTGCAAGAGAAAAATTTGTAACAGAAGTACAGCCTATCTGTGTTTTTGTTGTTGGAACTGTAACAGAACTACAGCCCATCTGTGTTTTTGTTGTTGATATTGTAACAGAACTACAGCCCTTCTGTGTTTTTGTTGTTGACATTGTAAAAGAACTACAGCCCATCTGTGTTTTTGTTGTTGATATTGTAACAGTACTACAGCCCATCTGTGTTTTTGTTGTTGACATTGTAAAAGAACTACAGCCCATCTGTGTTTTTGTTGTTGATATTGTAGCTATTCTGTCTTTTCTTTCATCTTGTTATTAACTGTTTTTTTATTACCTGTTTTAACTCTTTGGCACAAAAACGCGTTCCGCACACTAGATCCATAATTGTGCTACTGTCAAGTCCTGTTATTCGGTGAAAGAAAAACAGCCCATGAGGTGGGTGGCTGTGGGAGCCATCATGTTTATCACTCCAAAATAGGGTCGGCTGTTCGCAGATATCCGTTGAACATCGCGTTGAATCTAAATTTTGAAACAGTAAAACTTTTATTTAAAGTAAAATAAGAAACTTTTATTTAAAGTAAAATAAGTGCGATTAAACTGTCACTACATAAAATAATTCCATGTTAACATACAGTTAACGTGAAAAATGATTTACGTACACGTTACTTTATATACACTCAATGTTTCATATTTCGTTTGGTCAAAGTATAAAAAATCGGTTAGAGATATTGACTTAATACCTTTTTTCACATGTAAATCACATTACACATAGTGGTATAACTCTGAGTGACCAGGTTATTGGGGGCGCTTCACTCGCGATCTGAGGGTGGCAGGCTCCACTTCCCATACCACAAAACATGTTCGCCATTTCAGTTGTGGGGGCGTTATATTGTGACGGTCAATCTCACTATTCGTTGGTATAAGAGTAGCCTAAGAGTTGGCAGTGGGTCGTGATGACTAGTTGTCATCTCTCTAGTCTTACACTGCTAAATTAGGGACGGTCAGCGCAGATAGCCCTCGTGTAGCTTTGAGCGAAGTCTAATCCAAACAAACTAATCACGTTTTTAAAATGAAAGTAGACATAATGTTACTTAATCGTGTCAATAAAGGTTTTTTTCAATACACATTATTTAGAATTAAATCAGACTAGACATAATGGTATTTAATCATGTTAATAAAGGTTTCTTTAATACTCATATATATAGGTTGCTAAAATAAGTATACATTTTTCTGTTCAATATTTAATGTTTTTCTAGAATAAAATATTTTTTCTACCAGTGTAGAAACTTTTACACTAGATTACCGAGTTATTTACAGACTTCACTTTACATAAGGTATAGTCTATTTAAAGATTGAAGTCATATGTAGAACAAAATCTCTTCTCAGTATTTATATCTTACTATTCTCTTTCGCTTAAAAGATACACCACATGGTGTCGATGGTGTGAATTTTAGTGTTATCATTGGAAACTAATAGCCAGTGCATTTTGCCAACAAATGCTTTCTAATAATTCCAGATTAACTTGAAAATTAGCCATTCACACGTATGTAAGGTAATCTAATAATTACTTTTAACTGAGGGTCACATCTTTCTAATTAGGTTTAAAGGAGAAAACAAAAAAGTGATAACCAACAGTAACAACACGTGTTCACCACTAAGCATCTCAAACAGCTTTGTTTTAACCATACAGAACCAGGTTTCAAAAAGATAGCCTTCCTCAAGTGCAGGGGTAAGTCTACGGATTTACAACGCTACAATCAGGGGGTTCGATTCCCCTCGGTGGACTCAGCAGATAGCCCCATGTGACTCTGTCGGAGAACAAAACTTTTGCTATAAGAGACCATGATCTCTTTCTAAAGTAAGATGTTCTAAAAATAACTTGGAATTTCTCTAGATATAAAAAAAAGAAAATTAAAATTATCTTTTTCTTACAGATTTTTGTTGAGTTTTGGGCAAACAAAATAATGCAGACATTTTGTACGACCATTTCTACCTACGTCTTCCTTTACTGTCTGAAGATCTCAAGGTTGGCTTTTATTTCTTTTTCAATTCATTTATTAATTTCAAATATTTTTGTGATATTTCGCAAGTCGTTTCAAATTAAATTCTCAGAATGATTTCCAATTTTTGACAATGCTCTTCACACTCTGTACGTAACGAACAAAATTAAATTATGTCAATTTGTGGTTTTTTGTACTTAAGAGTTCTATTTGTATGTGTATTAATTTCACAAATTTTCATCTTTCTTGCCCAAAACAGTGTTGTGGTCTTTCCTGGTAATGTAAAATGATACGAAAGTAGTTGCAAAACTATGCTGTTTCCTTTTTCTTATTATTATGTTATAATGATAACAGTGTCAATCAGCGGTAAGTCTTAAAGCTTGTGATAAAATCTGGATTTCGATACCTTTGATGAGAATAGCACAGAGAGCCCATTCTGTAACTTTGTGCTTAACAAAAACAAAGCTAGAGTAAAGTTAGAAGCTCTTCTTCTCAAGTTACACAGTCTAATATACAAGGTTAAAACGCTTCTTGGTTTTATCACACTCTATGCCTACAATGTCTTCCCATTACGCGAATTCCCAAACCAGTGACTCAAAGGCCCACTTGAGGACTCTGTAACCATGAAGTCGATCTGTGATGTTAGCACGTCACATAGCCCATTGTACAGTGTTATTTTTATTACATGAGTTATTCATAGAGATACAGAACCTACGGTACAGAAACCTACATAACACATTATTTTACTGAGGTAACGCGCTTTAATATAAACGTGTTTTTACTGATCCAAATTAGAAACTTTTTTATTTCATCGCAGTTTTATTTTGAAAAATAAAACATTATCGTTGAACACGAGGTAAATTTTTAATGAACGTAAAATTGTATCACGAGTCTATTCCCACTTGTGCAGCTTACTGTGTGCGTGTTTGGTTTTAGCGCAAATCTACACAGTAGACTTCATTCGTTCTGTCTACAGCGGGACACCGAATTTCGTGTTTGTTTGTTTGTTTCGAATTTTGCGCAAAGCTACATAAGGGCTATCTGCGCTAGCCGTCCCTAATTTAGCAGTGTAAAACTAGAGGGCAGGCAGCTAGTTATCACCCCTTCACTGCCGACTCTTGGGTTACTCTTTTACAAACGAATAGTGCAACTAACCGTCATATTATAATGCCCCCACGACGGAAAGGGCAAGCATGTTTGGTGCAACGGGGATTTGAACGCGGGACCCTCAGATTACAAGTCGAGCGTCTTAACCACCTAGCCATGCCGGACCAATTTAAAAGATAAGAACAGTTGTTAAAAGGTGTTTACTTTTTTTTATCACATTTAGAGATTTACTGTTTACTTTGGGACACCTTAAAAACATCGTCTTTCCATTATGTTAGTTCAGAATATTTATCATGAGATATAAATTATTAAATCTACAGTTTTACTGTCTTCGTAGACAAGAGGTTCTAGAATTTGGTAACATACTTCCCAAGAATCCTCGAGACTACGACAGTCTGCAGCCGCCTAAAGAAAACGGTAAGTAGAACCTGTACGCTATATTGAGGAAATTAATATTAGAGCAATATGGTGGACAGCAATGTTCTCTTTGTGAATGTGCTCTAGCGTACAATGTTACTAAATAATATATCTTATTTGATACTAAGTATTCCCCATCTCAATGTGGGGGAAAACTAACTATTAATAAACTGAAACTAAACTTCTTATTAGAATACCGTATATACTCGTTTTACCGCCCGATCTTGATTAAAGGCCCGTTTGAATAGCCGCCCGTGTGAACAGAACATAAAAATAAATAAGGGCCCGTGCTTGAATACCCGCCCGGGCCCTAATCATAACTTTTAGGAAACTTTGTTTTTCAGTATGAAGATGTCAATTTATGATAATGAATCACACACGATATTAAAGCATATCTTCTTAGCTTTCATTTGACACATCGCTCGTTAAAATCCAATTTGGGGAAGCTGAGAACGACAGCCCGAAATTTTTCCATTATTTTCGCCTATCATCGCTGTAACAGTTTAATCGTTGACTCATTTGGCTACACCCGCTTGCACTTAGCCACACATCCGGTGACGAAACCCTCGTATCACCTGACAATTGCACGCTATCGAATTTTATGCGCTGGTCGATAACACTCACGCCTTAGGCGTCCAATTGCATAGCAGATAGCATTGTTCATAGCCAATGACAGCAGACTTTCCCACCAAAAGGCCATATACTTCCCAATTGAAAAAGATTAATGTCGTGAAATATTTGTCTTCAACGATAATTTTTGTGCATACCTAATTTTACTTTGAAAATAACAAGCGCCCGTGCTTGAATAAGAGCCCGTTTGAATAAGGGCCTGGTATTGAGTTTGGTTGAAAAAAATAAGGGCCCGGGCTATAAAACAAGTAAATACGGTATAAGTAATTTGTTTGTTTAGGAATTTTGCACAAAGCTGCTCGAGGGATATCTGTGCTAGCCGTCTCTAATTTAGCAGTGTAAGACTAGAGGAAAGGCAGCTAGTCATCACCACCCACCGCCAACTCTTGGACTACTCTTTTACAAACGAATAGTGAGATTGACCACAACAATATGACGCCCCCAGGGCTGAAAAGGCGAGCATGTTTGGCGCGACGGGGATGCGAACCTACGACCCTCAGATTACGAGTCGCACGCCTTAACACGCTTGGCCAGTATATAAATAAGGATCTATTCAGTGTTTGGGTGACGTACCAAACCTTCATTGCAGGAGAGTTCACTATGTAGTTAAAGTCTTAATGAATTACGTTTGTACGATTTCTATCATATTCATACAGTCACATACCTAACGTTGAGAAATTAATTAAATTTTGATTAAAATTCCAGCATCGCTAAAGCAAATATTAATTTGTGATATTGTGTACTTATTTGGGAACCAAAAGAACAGCGTTTCGTTGGGAATACGGCACTAATTTGTCTCAACGGTTTTAGTAATTAGTAAAACAATTTTAAAAAAGCAATAACTTTTGAAAATAATCAGTGCATCACACTTGTTGACCGTGAACAACATTTATATCTGTAGAATATTGAGTTTGTGTTCATAAAAAGTTTATATTATTCCGAGATTCTAACCTGTGGCCTACAGTGGTTTGGTTTAAATATTGCGCAAAGCTACGCAAGTGCTATCTGCGCCAGCTGTCCCTAATTTTGCAGTGTAAGACTAGAGGGAAGGCAGCTGGTCATCACCACCACTCGCCAACTCTTACGCTATTCTTTTACAGACGAATAGTGGGACTGACCGTAACATTATAACGCCCCCACGGCTCAAAGGGCGAGAATGTTTGGTGTGACGGGAGATTCGAACCCGCGACCGTCATTCACGAATCCAACTGGCCATGCCGGAGGCCCGGCATGAGTGAAACAACCTTAATATGCATTGACCTAATTTGCAACGAAAGTTTCTGCTATTTATATAGTTGCTAGGGTACCTCTGTTATTGAAACTCTCAGTGTTACTGATAATTACATCCATTCATGATTATAACTTTAAGAAAAAATAATTTAAGAAATATATAATTCTGTACAGTTTTGTTGATAATTATGGTGAGTGCCAGAAAATATGATTTATGAACAAAAATTGTTGTTAAACTAATGATTCAGAACTTAAATCACAATTTATTTTGCACTACTCCATTATAAAACGCGGACCTCACAGAAATAGGTGATATCTATAGTGACGTCAATAAGGTATGCTGCTGATGTAAAACGTTGATTGCTCTTTTACTCCGTTAATAAAAAAATCAGAATTGTGGAAGCAGTCCAGTTATTAAAAAGTTAAATCTTTCACTGGTATTCACTTTGCAACTTGGCTCTAATATTTTCAACGTAATGAAAAATACGCGGGTGAACAAAACGTGAAAACCGTTTTACATCTTATTATATAAATACCTTTAGCGTCTTCATGTGCCAGTATTTTTACGCGGCTAAGTGGGCTTATGACAAAACATATATACACAAAAATTTCATTAATTTCTCACAAGCACGATTTTCAAAATGAATTCCCAAAATCTCAGACAGATTGTAAACTTTGATAAAATATTATTATACAAATTACTATCGTCTTGGTAAGGCCAGGTGGAGTTTGAGAACTCGACTCTCAATTTGAGGGTCACGGGTTTGAATCCCCTTCACAAGAAACATGCTCTCTCTTTCAGCCGAGCCCCCCAGTGGCTCAGCGGCATGTCTGCGGACTTACACGCCAAAATCCGGGTTTCGATACCCGTTGTGAGCAGAGCACAGATAGCCCATTGTGTAGCTTTGTGCTTAATTCAAAACATCAACAACTTTCAGCCGTATGGGCTTTATAATGTTTAGTCAGTCAAGCTATTAGTTTATAAAAGAGTAGCCCAAGAGTTGGCGGTAAATAGTCATGACTAATCTTACACAACTAAATTAGGGACAGCTAGCGCAGATAGCTCTCGTGTTGCTTCGCTAGAATTTCAGAACAAATTAATTCACCAGCATTAATTGCAGATTATAAAATGAATAAAGGTGAGAAGTTTAGCACTCATTTTAGCCATGGATAGAGTAGTAAGCTTTTAATATTTTCTAAAGTAAAAAACAACAAGAACATTAGGTAAAACAAACTGAGATGTCACAACACATTTTGGTTTGTCTGCGCCACTTGTTCAAAGCTGTTTGTAACTTGTCAGATGTCCTTTACAATTATGAATTACTCTAATTAAGTTAAATGTTTTCACCGTCACTCTTATAACTCACTTACAGCTAATTTTGTAACAAAATGATGGGAACAATGGAAACTTGGATCCACAGTCCAGCACGTTAACTACTAGGTCGCCATCGTGCAAAAACTCACGTTTTTCTCACGTTATAAATATGAGCTACCACGTGGAGATTCGGTAAACCTCAAAATCGGGTTTTAGGTGATTATGCTTTTGTTTTACAAAAAAAAAGGTCGTTAACGTCAGCTGAAACTCGAAGTTTAATTGAAAAACAAATTTCAGCTCTCTTCTGCATAAACAAACTGTGTGGATATTTCACAGAACAATCAATGAAAGCATTGGTAATAAGTATATTTAATTAAATATTTTATAACCACATTATCATCTGTGAAGATAAAAATGACTTGTTTCATCCTTTGGGTGTCATAGCTTTTAGCAACATATTCGGCTGTGATCCCAATAATACATAAGGTGGTTCGATCATTTAGGCATTTTAAGTTAGCTTTAAATTGCAAGACTAAATTGAGAATGTAATAATCATCTCTGTAATAAAAGGGTCACCCCTGCATATTAAGAGTTTCGGTGTGCTACTATCTAGAGTAAACAATTGGTTTGGTTTGAATTTCACGCAAAGCTACTCGAGGGCTATCTGCGCTAGCCGTCCCTAATTTAGCAGTGTAAGACTAGAGGGAAGACAGCTAGTCATCACCACCCACCGCCAACTCTAGGGCTACTCTTTTACTAACGAATAGTGGGATTGACCGTAACATTATAACGCCCCCACAGCTGAAAGGGCGAGCATGTTTGGCGCGAAGAGGATGCGAACCCGCGACTCTCAGATTACGAGTCGCACGCCTTAACACGCTTGAAATGCGCATGGTAAAAGTACGTGTTTCAACTTCTCACATTGTGTACGTTCTGGGATTTATTGATTGATATTTTTCAAACAATGAACACGGCAGAAAAGAATGTTTCATATCTGACTACCCTTGATAATGTTTTTGACAGGTAGAAGGTTTAAGATAGACGACCCCTTATACAAAAATAACGTTTTTTTTTCTCATAAAACCTATTTTTTTATTTTTCTGTACAGGATAGAATTCGTCGTTTTTACCTGAAATGTATCGAGTTTTTCCAGCTTCAAAGAAAAATCAATTCGCTATGTATATATTTCGTATGTGTGTGTTTGTTTGTTTGTTTTTTCAGATGACCTGTGTGAATTTTACGGTCTCACAAACTAATTTAGCACACTTATTTAGTTGATTAAAATTTAAAAATACTTCTGATTGTTCATTTATTATTTTTTTCTCAAAATAAGTTATGATGATGAATTATTATTATTAAAAAAGCTAAAGAAACCTCTAATTATTCGTTTATTATTTTTTCAAAATAAATTATGACAATGAATTAATATTATTAAAAGAATGTAGCTTTTAAAAAGCTAAAATAAACCTCTGATTATTTATTAATTATTATTTTTTCAACATAAAATATGATAATGAATTAACATTATTAAAAAAGTTAGCTTTTAAAAAGCTAAAAGAAACCTTTGATTATTTATTTATTATTATTTTTTTCAAAATAAATTATGATAATGAATTAACATTATTAAAAGAAGCTAACTTTTGAAAAGCTAAAATAAACCTCTGATTATTTTTTTTTTTTTTTTCAACATAAATTATGATAATGAATTAACATTATAAAAAGTTAGCTTTTAAAAAGCTAAAAGAAACCTTTGATTATTTATTTATTGTTATTTTTTTCAAAATAAATTATGATAATGAATTGATATTATTAAAAGAAGTTAACTTTTGAAAAGCTAAAAGAAACCTCTGATTATTTTTTTTTCAAAATAGATTATGATAATGAATTAATATTATTAAAAGAAGTTAACTTTTGAAAAGCTAAAAGAAACCTCTGATTATTATTTTTTTCAAAATAAATTATGATAATGAATTAATATTATTAAAAGAAGTTAACTTTTGAAAAGCTAAAAGAAACCTCTGATTATTTTTTTTTCAAAATAAATTATAATAATGAATTAATATTAGTAAAAGAAGTTAGCTTTCGAGAAAAGATGTAAAGTGCAGTTTGGAATTAGACTTAATATTTTGGGTCTTAAAAAATTCAAACTTTTGTAGGTGATCCTGTGCGCTAACTTCATTACCAGAATTAAAATTAATCTTGTTGGATTTAAAACTATATTATAAAAATACTTTAAAATACACGTGTTTATAATCAGTAACTTTAAATAAAACAGATACTGCATTTTTTTTTCTGTGATAATTAGAAATTTTATTTCAACTAAACTAAGTTATTTCTGGGCTGATGTGTAAATATTTCTTACTTATTCAGGCGAACCTACGGTCGTACGTTTTCACGTTTGGGTTTTGAATTTAGATTCGATCGACGAAGGTTCTATGGTAAGTTTTATATTATCATTCGAATGTAGTAAAACATGTTAAGTACTAATAGTGTAGAAAATGGTTAAGGAAGTAAAATTATATCGATTAAAAGCCAATTTAAACAAAACATTATCGCTTTCTAAAGAGTTCTCAAATATTGTGGGAAAATTAAACCTACTTGAAAAGAACTTGGTGTTCCAAACATGATCTAAGTTTTGCCGACATGATCTAAGTTTTGTTACGTTAAGTGTGAAAAATGTTAACTTTTTTTCTTTTTGTAAATGCTGAAGATATTTGAGCTCTGTGTCACTTTAGTAAGATTAACTAGAAAATATCACAGTCGTAAAAAAAGCGTTAAATATTTTCCTAAAAGTGTCTGTTTAAAACATTTTATAGGTTTCTAATTTTTGCGATGTCTTCTCTCTTGATATATATATATATCAAACCGTTGTAATAAAATAAGGAAATAATTACACTTGCAAAACAAACGACACATTATTGAATGACCTTTATTTCTAACCTATTTAAAGAATGTGTCATATAGAACTACTTACATAAATGTACAAACTCATTCATACAGAACCACCTACCTAAATGTACAAACTCATTCATACAGAACCACCTACCTAAATGTACAAACTCATTCATACAGAACCACCTACCTAAATGTACAAACTCATTCATACAGAACCACCTACATAAATGTACAAACTCATTCATACAGAACCACCTACATAAATGTACAAACTCATTCATGTAAAATCATTTACATAAATGTGAAAACTCATACGATACATATTAACAAAGTATTCGAAGCCAATCAAATGTATAACAGTCGTTTATTTGTTTGTGAGAGATGTTCACGTGTCTCCAATTAGCCTTCCAACAGCACAGCGGAACGTCTGCAGATACATGCTGTTAGAAACTGGGTTTCGATACAGATAGTGAGCAGAGCACAGATAGTCATTTGCTTAGCTTTCTGCTTAGTAACAAATGAGAACATCTGTAATTACTCAGAGCGGACTAAAGGATTTATGGTGTAATCGTTGAGTGGCATAACATATATGTCTTTATCTCTCATTGTTTCCAATAGCAAAGAGACAGGTAGAAAAACAACTAGTTATCCGTGCGGGTACTGATAGATAAACAGATGGAAAATACACAGAGCTTCGTGTAAAGAATGTTGGACTTTTATTTAGCAGAGGAGAGTGAGGGGAAGAGATATGTGTTTGATCCTTTTAACGTACGAATGAATTAGTTGACAGAAGGACAGGTAAGTGAGCTAATATGTGTGTTTCGTGACAGAATCGATAACTAGGAATACGAAAATATACAGGAAAAAATCGATCGATTATGTGCAGATGCTGATCAGTTGATTTATTGATCTACTGATTGAGTATAACTTTACATAAGCAGAAGGATAGCTAGCACGTGAGTTCGATTAACACATAGAAAATGTTTGGTAAATGAATCGGTCATTAGGTTCATAAAGGTCAGAGTAAATCTTTAGTGAATGATAGGAAAAAGCTATTTATTGGATAGCTTTATTTAAATATTGGCCCAATAAATTGATTTAGTGATTCCAGATAAGTTGTACAATTCTAAAAATAGCAATAAACAGACAAACACCTTGATGTTTAAAAACATACACAAACACCTTTAATGTATAAATAACATACACAAACACCTTTAATGTATAAATAAAATACACAAACACCATAATGTATAAATAAGATACACAAACACCTTAATGTTTAAAAACATACATACAAAATTTCCTAGAAAATATAAACATTAAAATGGAAGTGTTTCGTTGTTTTATTATCACAGAATACAGTACAACAATCGTTAAATTATTAATTTAAAAATCTCACCAGGATATATATATATATAAGAGGCACTAAAACTTCATAGAAAATAACCTACACAATTGTAGAAGAATAACTTAACATTTCGTTCTACAGTTTGTTTTTCAAAACGTGAAAAATACTGGAAGAAAAGAAAACGAGTGATTTTGGAAAAATAAAAATTATATGTGGCTTGGGTCCCGAAAATTGAATTTTTATATAACGTTTCGCTCGCAAACCTTTTGTTAAAAAAATGCTTTTCAACTCAAGCAAAGAATCTTAAAACTGCAGCAGCGCAAAGCGTAAGGATAGAGATAACGATGTGAACCGCACGCAGCACGCTTTAACAATGACGGTCTCGTGACGTGAATGGCACCATGTTCCACACTCTATTAATCAAATTATTTAACTGAAAATACTCTTGAATCAAATGTATATTGCGCTCTTTGAACTAGAAACGAAAATATATTAATTTAAATTGCATGATGAAAAATATAATGAAATTCCGAAAAAAAAAGATGAAATAAAGAATCTTCATGCGACTTTGAAAACTAAATAAACAACGTAAGATGATGTGCAGCTGTTTTAGAGGTAACACGGGGTCACATGTAAATGTGCGAGAAAAAAAATACAATTTAAGTTCAGCTGAATTACGAAAAACTGACTTACATACACCTGAACTACTGACAAAACTGACTACATACACCTGAACTACTGACAAAACTGACTACATACACTTGAACTACTGACAAAACTGACTACATACACCTGAACTGCTGACAAAACTGACTACATACACCTGAACTACTGACAAAACTGACTACATACACCTGAACTACTGACAAAACTGACTAATACACTTGAACTACTGACAAAACTGACTAATACACTTGAACTACTGACAAAACTGACTTACATGACTTAAATACACCTGAACTAAAAATAAAATTGACATGAATGCAGTTGAACTAGAGAATTTCTAAACAATAAATGGCGTGTTTTTGTTTATTTTTCAAAATTATGTCAACAAATAAAATACAGTTTTACTTTTGTGACAAACAACAAGAATACAGTTTTACCTCAGTGACGAACAACTTGAATACAGTTTTACCTTATTGACAAACAACAAGAATACAGTTTTACCTTAGTGACAAACAACAAGAATACAGTTTTACCTTATTGACAAACAACAAGAATACAGTTTTACCTTAGTGACAAATAACTAGAATACAGTTTTACCTTAGTGACAAACAACTGGAATATAGTATTACCTTAGTGGCACAGCTATTAGCACTTCTATATTCATCCTAATGTTTCGAATATTTAAATGTCAACCAAGATGAACATTATATATAATCATATATTGGAATTTATATCACTTAATATGTTTTTCCCGGTGGGTATTCAGTGGGTTAACGGATTTACAATGCTAAAATTCGGAATTTATTTCTTCGTCAAATTAGTAACTTTATTGTAACAGTACTAGTTAATTTTTCCAGACATACGTAGCAGATATATTTATGTCCCAGAGTTGGAAGGACTACCGACTAAGACTACCAGAAAACATGACTACATATTACCGTCTTCTGCCTGTAAGTTGGTTAAAACAAATGTGGAGACCAGACTCGTTCTTCAAGAACGCTAAAAAGGTGACATTCCAAGAAATGACCATCCCCAATCACTACATCTGGTTATACAGTGATAAAACTATTCTTTACATGGTAAAGTAAGTAGTTATTTGCAGTCTCTTTACTATTTATAATAAGACGACATGAAATATGGTCTTATATAAAACTAAACAATTATTTGACAAACGAATCTATTGTTTTCTAGTAGGGATTTGTGAGTGTAAAAGTACGTGTGCGTGAATTGTGCGCATGCTCGTCTGAGCGATTATCATTATACCTGCCACATACTCTTCAGAGCTCAGAGAAATGACGTAAGTCGTCGACGTTTGGCTTAGACTGTTCTATGTTGCCCCCATTGGTCACTGTGTCCTTTTTATACGTTGAAAAGTTACCTTTGCTAGGACTAAATACAAAGAAATTTCAAACTCAAAAACAACTTTACTATAACAGTTTCCCAAACAATGGGCTGGTTTTAAGTACTGGCTCTTAAGTTGATATCTGTTTTTAATATTTTGTTAAATTCATCTATTTTCTTTGTTTTAGGGGAAAGCCACATTGGACTATCTACCATGATCACTCAAATTTTATCGTTGAAAGTCCACAGACTTACCGCTGTCCCACAGATGTATTAATATTACCTTTGCATTTAGGCTTAAGTACGCTTACACCGAGCAAGAAGCTCGAAACTCCCTGAACAACAAATCCATCGTTATTGTATTCCTACGATACAAAAAGTACGAATTATTTAAAATAAGTGTAAAGAAATTCTTTCTTCGAGTTTGGATGTTGTTAAGCCCAAATCTACACAATTCACTACCATAGTTGTGGTAATAAACCTTGATTTTAAATGTTCAAAGGTTAAATTAATATTATACTAATTAATCTGTGAATATTTCGCTATTCTCAAATGTAGAATTGAAGATGACTCAGTTGTTAGTCTTTTGGACCATGGACCTTTGGGTCCAACATTCCGGTTTGTTACTGCAAAAAAAAAAATAATAATAGCCGCTATCTGCACTTTGAGACAATGGGTTTATTACAGGTGTAATAATCAAACCCATTATTTGGTGAAACAAAATTAATCTAAAAGCTGAAGTTAGGTGTTCTTGACAGTTTTACATTCTATTAGTTCAAAATTAATGACTGCTAGTGCAGATGGCCTCTAAGTAGCTTTGTTCTAATACTCGAAAAAAAATCAAATATCAAATCCCTGATGAATTTCTCAACACACGCAAAATTCTTTTTACGATTACCATCAGCGATGCTTGTTATTCTATTAATACCCGAACTGTCTAATAACTGTGCCTCTTTTATAACCAGAATTGAATAGATTGATCATTTTTTGTTCATTTTTGAATTTCCCGCAAAGCTTCACGAGGGCTATCTGAGCCAGCCGTTTATAATTTAGCAGTGTAAGTCTAGAGGGAAGGCAGCTAATCGCCACCCCCAACTCCCGACTCTTGAGCTACTCTTTTGCCATGGAATACTAGGATTAACCATTATTTCATGACGCTCTCAAGACTGAAAGAACGAGCATGTTTGGTGTGGCAGGGTATCGAGTCCGTGACCCCGAGATTAGGAGTCGAGAACCCAAACACGTGAACATATGTTGAGCCTAATGTGGTACATAATGACTTAATATTTAGTGAAAGAAAGGAACCTACTGGTTAATCTAGGGCGTCCCATCCACTGAACTAAAAGTATAAAAAATCAACACTTCAAAACTAGTAGGGAAATATTATCTCGATTAATCGTTCTTTAAAGTTTCGGTTTTTCATTAACAAACTCAAAATTAACAGACTCAACTTGTTTGATACTGATTTCATCTATCAGCTGCTGTTTGAATCTTCATCGGTAAAACCAGAATTTCGTAACCCTGTCATCTGATATCATCAGATACGAGCCATCTTCTGCAACCCCTCAAAGTGTAACTTCTCATCCATTTCAGAAAAACAAACAAACACGATTTAAAATTTTATGTTTCACTTTCAATGCGCTTACATAATCGAAATAATCTTATTTTATTTTCAGACTTACGCTTCTTTTATCTTGCGCTATGACTTTTGAAACTTATCCTCATGACACTCAGACTTGTGCTATGAAAATTGAAAGTCGTAAGTAACAGAAGTTTTAATGTATTACTTGGCTTTATGTTTAAAACAATGTGATTTATTTATATCGTTTTAATTTCTACTCGTAAGATAAAATATTTGATTTTTCACTTATTTTTATTCAATATACCATATTTTCACCTGTGTATACTTTCAGCTACTAATTGCTTCCATATTATGACCTATTTTAAAATGCTCCCTAGTGACCCAGCGACATGTCTGCCCATTTACGACACGAGAATGCAGGTTTCGATACCCGTGGTGAGAAGAAGTAGAAAATTGTGTATCTTTTTGTATAATTACAAATAATCTGTTTTAATTGTAAAAATATTCTTATTTTAGCATATTAACTAATATTGATGTGTATCCAATATACTAATCAAACACAAACGTCGTTTTGAATAAAGCACAAAGTGAGCTTTATTCTGGTACACAAGGCTAAACACAATGGGCTATCTGTGCTCTGCCCATTACGTGTATCGAAACCAGGTTTGTAGCGTTGGAAATCCACAGACATATCGCTGAGTCATTGGGGGGCTGGATAAGTGTCATTTTATTCAATGTTACTTATATTTTTCAATGAAGAATGTAAATAGATGCCAGTGATAAATTATATGTCCATTTTCTTCTATTAATGTTTTTTTTATTAATTTAGATGAATATGAACCCAGAAGAACACACATATTTATAATGTTCTAATTTATTCAAAATGTTCTATGATGGAAACGAAAATTAAGATTACTGATAAATAATCCATCTTAGACCAGATACTATTTGTTCTTTCCTTATATTTATCCACGCGGAATATGCTCTTCCTTTTAGCTGTGGGGACGTTATAATGTGATAATTAATCCCAGTATTCGTTGGTAAAAGTTGTCCATGATTTGGTCTATGTGTGGTGTTGAATAGTTGACTTCCCCCTGATCTATAACAACTAACTTTGTGCAAAATTCAAACTTAATATTTAGACTTTCTCGAGCATTTAATGTATACAATTAGGCCATAAAGGAGACTAATATATATATATATATACACGTTTATAAACGAACTTATAAGTTAACACATTATCATATTCAGTTTTAATTCTTTGTTAGTGAGTGTTGATACCAATCACATCCAATTTATCATATTGGCTCAATATAAATGAGATTTTTAGTATGTTTTAACATTTAAAAAATGTAAAAAAAAATCGTTGCACCACCTAACTCCATTGTTTCTACAGACACACAAATGCTGTTCATTTTGTTAAATTTTCCACAAAGCTACTCGAGGGCTATCTGGGTTAGTTGTCCTTAATTTTAAAGAAATAGACCAGAGGGAAGGTAACTGACCAACAATACGCACTCTCCATTAATAGTGGGATTGACAGAAACATTATAATAATCTTACAGCTGAAAGAGCAAACACAAACAACAGCGAGTTTTGATCCCGCGGTCCGCAGATTATTGGTCGAGCGTTCTAACTAGGTTTGACAAATTATGGAAACATAAACACAATTAACAACTTACGACAAATATACAAGTTGTCCAATATCCTTAACATTTTCCATTTTATTCATGCAAAGCTTTACAACTTGTTTCCATGGTAACACTCAACGTAACCAAAGTTACCACTCAGTCATTTCTTGAGCTCCTTGGGCTTAACATAAACCTATACAAGCTTAATAAATTTCGTATAGGGACACTTTGTAATCCAAGCCAAGTTAACCCGTATTCACTCGACGGTTATCCATCTCGTAAAGAACACATCTTCATATACCTGCCATCATTTTTGGACAGTTTTGGTTTTAAACTTCTGCCATTTCTGTTGTTAACAACACTAGTTTTCATATGCCCTCTTCAAAGGTTTGGTTTGCATGTGGCTTTCGACTATCTATAATGTTATATGACTTACACTGGTGTATGAGTGAAACATTCTGATTGATTGCATGACAACAATTTATTCATCAAAATATCAGTATGTCCGAATTCTTGTTCACTTCATTTTCACATGAAATAGGTGTGAAATTCTCGTGG
This sequence comes from Carcinoscorpius rotundicauda, assembly GCA_011833715.1. Taxonomy (NCBI): domain Eukaryota; kingdom Metazoa; phylum Arthropoda; class Merostomata; order Xiphosura; family Limulidae; genus Carcinoscorpius; species Carcinoscorpius rotundicauda. The sequence goes on along the minus strand of CM022391.1, from coordinate 179,382,362 downwards.
TAGTTACCACTTAAACTTTCTCTCTTCACCAACTTGAAAATTCCTATAGCTGTATCTCTTACACCAAACAACTTATAATCACACCAGGCGGCTTCGATGTTTCTATCTGTAAGTAACTATAATTGTGATGAATGCCTTCGTGTGTTTTTCTATACGCCATAAACAGAGACTTCCATTGTTTATATTGACGTATTACTAAACAACTTTGTGCTTGTGTTGTACTAATTTCGTGATTTATTTATATTTCGACTAGTGTCATACACTACTGATGACCTAGTGTTTGACTGGGAACCAGAAACGCCACTAGTCGTTGAAGATTTAATCGAATTACCACAACATATTCTAATCGACAAGCGACTAGAGGATTGCACCCAAGTTTATTCTACAGGTACTATGAATTAGAACCACTGGTTATAGTGTTAACATTACTTTACCTAACACTTTGCTGTTCCAGTCTGGCGATAAGAAATGTATTAAAGGACTGCGTGGTTGTTAGAGTCGAACCTAATTTTTTCAGGTTTCAGAAATCAATACCGCTTGTCAAAAATCGCGGATTAAAATGAAATATGTTTTTCAATACGACTGTTATTTAAAGGTTCGATTTGCATCTTCCAAGTCAATAAATTTACTGAGACGTAAAACACCTGATAACACTGCTAACAAATGAGCTGTCTGTAAAACTTGTGTATCCGTAGTATTTGAGGCTCTCGGTAAAACATATATATCTGTAACATTTGTTTCAGCTTAGTATATAATCACTACTGGTAAATATTTCTGTGAAGGTACACTTCTCATAAAGTGGGTCTAAATATGTTACGGACACTTAAATAATATTTGTCTCCATTACAGAGGGGTTAATAGCATTCACATGTACGCTGGTTTAATAAAGAAACAATTTATGGAACTTTAAAGAACCAAGCATTTGTTTCTAGAAGAGCGAGTCGTTCTTATTATTAACATAATTCATGATGTTACAAACGTAGCAGTTTATTATGCCCCCCAGTGGCTCAGCGGTACGTCTGCGGACTTACACGCTAAAATCCGGGTTTCGATACCCGTGGTGGGCAGAGCACAGATAGCCCGTTGTGTAGCTTTGTGCTTAATTCAAAACAACAACAACAAGTTCATTATAAATGTGTAAACATTTTAGTATGATTAACAGCAGCACGTCTGCCCGCCCCTACAGCAGAGCACAGACAGCACACTGTGTAGCTTTGTGCTTAATCGGAAACAAACAAATAAACAAAAAAAATACAATTATCCATTCTCCAAAAAAAAAGGCGAATGAACAAGAAAAGTAATTCATATGATAATATACAAGTCCATACGTTAGTATAGCACAGTTGTAATTGTTTTTTGTTGTTTGTCTCTGTGGGTTAAATGTCAAGTCAATATAAACCGCAAACTGTAATTCAATAGAACGATGTTTCGAAACCTAGTTTGTAACGTACAAACATCAGCTCAAAAACTGTGCAATTATAATGGAAATATAGTAAAAATAGATTCGAATTACGATTATTATTATACACGACACTTATTGAAATTTGACAGAAAACTGGAAACTTGAATATCAGTTTCGGTGCTTGTCAACTCATGGTTGATAGCTCATCAAAACTCCAGCTCTTTATTAAAATGTTTATGAATGTATCTTGATAAGATATGAATAATAGCATAAAGAGTAACTGAGAATTAACCGTTAATAAAATTCTATGTTAATTAGTGGTTAAAACCTCTTTAAATCTGGCTGTGAAATATAAGATAAATATAGATCGTTTGTATACTCTGTGTACAAGTAAGCCTCATTTGGCAGCAAAAGAATCTTTTCAGAGTTTACTTCTCTTCAGAGACTTGCGGAAAATATTTTAATTTTGCTTTTCTTTCATATTAGGAAACTTCACTTGTATTCAAGTCGTTTTCAAACTGAAACGACGCCTGGGTTACTACATGTTCCACACGTACATTCCCACGTGCTTGATTGTCATCATGTCTTGGATCTCTTTTTGGATCAGACCAGAGGCTGTTCCTGCACGTGTGACTCTCTGCGTCACAAGCCTTTTGACTTTGTCTACGCAGCATGCGCAGTCGCAAAAGTCACTTCCGCCTGTTTCTTACATCAAAGCCATTGACGTATTTATGTCTCGTGCACCGTTTTTGTATTCGCATCTTTAATGGAATACGCGCTAGTGAGCATTTTATTAGGAGAATATGATGAACAGACAAGTAAGAAAGGACTGAAGACTGTGGTTTTACCTGCTGGAGAAGCCGTAAGTTGAAAAACCTTTCCTTACATTTAAATTGAAAATCAATTTCATTTTAAATTACAAAATGTTGTTATTTCTTGAAGCCTTAGTTGTAAGATGTTATTTCTTCAAACCTTAGTTGTAAGATGTTATTTCTTCGAACCTTAGTTGTAAGAAGTTGTTATTTCTTGAAGCCTTAGTTGTAAGATGTTGTTATTTCTTCAAGCCTTAGTTGTAAGATGTTGTTATTTCGTCAAGAACAACAACAACAAAAAAGACGAAATTTGTTTTTTATTATTTTTTTTCGTGAAGCTTAAATTGTCACTCCATTTTCTTGTTTTTGTAGGAAGATGGACAAGTGCCTAAAGATCACAGACTCAAAACCCTCGCTTCATCAGCACACAGAAGAAAAGAAAGAGCAAACCTGATTGACAAAATATCACGCGTGGCGTTTCCTCTATCGTTCATTTTACTCAATGCAGTCTACTGGTGTGTCTTCTTATTCATGGATCCAGATTAGTATGCGAAAAAAAAATCCCGTTAGTTCTCACGTGCTACAATCTTCACATGGTAAAAACAAGATCGTGACTGCAAAGGGATTGGTCAATCGTGAGTTGAAAGGGATAAAGCAGATGAACGAAAACAAAGCCAGTTAAGAATAACGTTCTAAAGGTTAAGCTAATTTCAACAATAGCTACGTGTTTCATTACTGAAATGTTGTTCCGATTTGTTTTTTAATGTGCAACTTGTAGAAAAGGGAATATTCATAGTTTTCAAAACTCCGCCACATTCTTTTGTAAACATGTATTTCTATTTATGCACTCACCCGACCTTCAGCTACACAGAGAAACTTTGGTTACGACAGAATGAGTTAACGCAATGCTTCCGAGTTCACGAGAAGAAAACACGAGCTCAGTGACGAAAACATGTTAATGGTTAACATGATTACGACATTGATCTGAGCATTGTTTGCACGAACATGAAGCATACAACTTGTTTTACATTTGATTTAATTTAGTTATATCACTAGAAATAAATATATTTCCAACTCGAATGATTCATTTGCAATTCGAAGTGCTTTTCATTTATGATCCAAGTTTTGGAGCCTACACAGAAAGGGTGAAAAGTGTCCGAGGGTTTAAGGAAAAGTTTTGACCGAGACGTTTTAAAGTTCATTCACTATTCAGATTTATGTTTCTAATTTCCATTCAGTTTGAATTATTTTTAAAGCAGCAGGACACTTCATCTTGTCTCTTCGTAATTTTTTTACTGTACAATATGTGGACTAAACCAGATGGTTTCATCACAGACTCACTATTTTATTGGTCAATCAACTTACTAATCACAGAGTGTACAAGTAATGGAAGAAATAAAGTCAGCTGTACATCACGTTAAACGTTTGGAAGTTTCGTTTGTTTGTTTAGAATATAGCGCAAAGCTATTCAAGGGCTGTCTGCGCTAGCCGTCCCTAATTTTGCAGTGTAAGACTAGATGGAAAGCAGCTAGTCATTACCACCCACCGCCAATTATTGGGCTACTCTTTTACCGAGGAATAATGGGATTGACCATCACATTATAACGACCCCACGGTTGAAAAGGCGAACGTGTTTGATGTGACGGGGATTCAAACCCACAACCCTTAGGTTACGAGTTCATTCATTGCCTTAACCACCTGGCCATGCCGGGCCCGTATATCAGAAAAATAATACCCATGATGAGCAGAATACGTTGAGTCATGAAACACTGAAAACTGTGAGTGCTAGGTGCTTATTAGGCTGTTGTTTAATCAATACATCACAAAATTCGACTAGATCAGGAACATTTACTGTTAAATGTGTATTAAGCTGTTATTTCTCTAATATTTTATGAGAGGCTAACACATCTTGAGTAATACCTTATGAGATGCTGATATCTTTAGAACTTTTGGTGCTAAGAAATTCATTTTTCATTGGTAGTTCAGCAAATAGACTTGGAATCAAACCTAAACAAGTCTAATAGTTTACTTAATGACCAAATGAAGTCTTGAAGTGTAAGAGTTATTGAAAAATGTATTTAAAATATTTTGTTTCTCTTGATAGCCGTTTCCAATTTAGAAGTGATGGGTATCTAGTCACCACCACCTACCACCGACTCTTGGGCTACTTTTTAGAAACTATAGTAAGGTTGACAATGCATTATAACAAATTCACGGTTGAGAAAGCAAGCATGTCTGGCGACAGAATACGAACATCCACCAGGCCATGTCAGGTCCCCTTAAAAATGCTTTAAACCAGTTATATATAATAATATTCAGTGAAAATAACTGTACTGAAAATGAAATTGCCCATTGCTCAGTTAAGATATGAAACACCATACGTTTGGTATGAAGATCCACTCATCTTACCGATATACGAAACTATAACATATTCATAAACGTCCATATATATGCAATAATGTACATCCAATTTTACAAATTGGTGGAAACTAGAAAAATGAATATATGTTTCTAATAAAAGCATTCTAAGCATTTGAGTTCTGTAGAGATGTTTCAGGAATAGTTGTAAGGACAGCATAGTATGGTCAGATGAGTCGAATGCGGGTTCGAATCCCTGTCACACCAAACATGCTTACTCTTTTAGTCAATCCCATTATTCGTGAGTAAAGGAGTAGCTTAAGAATTGGCGGTGGGTGATGATGACTAGCTGCCTTCCCTCTAGTCTTACACTGCTAAATTAGGGACGGCTAGTGCAGATAGTCCTCGTGTAGCTTTCGTGAAATTCAAAACAAACGTGTGGAGACGTCACAGCAATTTATGTAATGCTTTAAAAACTATAAAAGTATTAATAATTTTCCTTGGTAAAATTCGTATATTCTTATTAGTTCTGCCAGAATGTTTCATTGGGAACGTATTTTACTCCTGGTTCTCTGGAAAAACCAAGTTTTACAACAAAAATGTACTGTTTTAGTTCGTATTGCGAACATTTAGTAATTTTCCATGTCTCACTTTCGTGTCTCGTTCTTTGTTTGCGTGTGTGAGTGTTTTCGTATAGCAAAGCCACATTGGGTTATCTGGTCTCATTCTTTGAGTGAGGTCGTGAACCTGACGATGACCGAAGAAGGTCGAAACGTTGTTCGCTCTTCTATGTAAAATATTTTCTCAACCCAAACGAGCCGTTTTTGCATATAAAATGGTCTCATTCTTTGTTTGTGTGTGTGTGTGTTTTCTTATAACAAAGCCACATCGGGCTATCTGGTCTCATTCTTTGTGTGTGTGTGTTTTCTTATAACAAAGTCACATCGGGCTATTTGGTTTCATTTTTTTGTTTTTGTGTGTGGTTTTTTCAAAACAAAGCCACATCTGGCTATCTGGTCTCATTCCTTGTTTGTGTGTGTGTGTTTTCTTATAACGAAGCCACATCGAGCTATCTGGTCTCATTCTTTGTTTGTATGTATGTGTGTTTTCTTATAACAAAGCCACATCGGGTTATCTGGTCTCATTATTTACTCTTGCCTATGTCAAGTACTTCTTGCAATTATATTATTATGGTACATTTATAAAAATTAATGATAAGGAATATGTTTAATCATAAATCGTGAGATCTGTTTATATATACATACCCAATGTTGTATATATTGTTGTTAATATTATGTGGAAAGATCCTGTAGTGTAGTGGTCATCTAGACATACAAATATTACAATACATATAGTCGTGAATATAATTATATTACACTAACTTGTATCTTCGTAGCTTATATAGTGAAAATAGAATCCATATGGACAAATTGATAAGAATTATAATATTTCAAAACACAGTGACATTTCAAATGTTAACTAAAAGTCGTCATTCGGGGTAATACACGTCTTTTGTTCTGAATATTTTTTACCCGTTTCTGACTTGGTGCTCACTATTTCGATAAATTAATAATAATAATAATAAAAGATGTCAGATTTTCATATAATTTACTGCGAAAGTAGTTTATAGAAATCATTATTCGACTAATGTTTTCCACACTTGATTATAACAATTTATGTTATCTTAACCATAATTATATTTTCCTCTTTATCTCGTGTATCACTGCGAGTCATTTTTGTATTGTACTTTCAAATCTTCAATGATTTAAATACTTAAAACTTCTATTTACGAATAGCCTTTCCTAAGCTGAAAATAATTTTTGATATCCTGTTTTGTTTTAGTTCTCCCTTCATAAAACTTAATAAGCAATTATTTAGATAACTGAAATCAAAAACTACGGTGAAATAAACAAAAACATTAATATTTCGACTATATAACAAAACGGGACAGTCTAAGAATCTCGAGATTCAAGGTTCGATCCTGTGATATTCTGCTCCACACTTAAAAATCCTTAAGTCAGGACATCTCTCCGACAGACGATCTTGCTTTATTCCTTCTGTGATTAGTAGTTCAAAATTATTGAGCTTTGGGACCTCCGAGAGCGCATGACAGCATAACTTGAATTGAAACTATCCATGGTAAGTTTAGTTGGATGAGTTAAATACAACAATACACGATCAAAATTAACTTTTTTTAGTTAGACAAGTTAAGTACAATACACAATCCAAACCAACTTTCATCAGTTGAATGATCTAAATACAAAAATACACGACCCAAATTAATTTTTATCAACTTTTTTACTCGAATGAGTTAAGTACAATAATATACGATCAAAATTAACTTTTCTTAAGTTGGATGAGTCAAAAACAACAATACAGGATCCAAATTAATCTTCTTCAGTTGGACGATTTAAATACAACAATATACGATCCAAATTAACTTTAGTTGAATGAGTTAAACACAATAGCAAACGATCTAAATTAACCTTTTAGTTGGATGAGTTAAAGACAACAATATACGATCTAAATTAACTTTTTTTGAAATTTGATGAGTTAAATACAACAATACACGATTCAAAATAACTTTCATCAGTTGGACGATATAAATAAAACAAAATACGATCCAAATTAACTTTTTTTAGTTGGATGAGTTAAATACAACAATATACGATCCAAATGAACCATTTTAGTTGAATGGGTTAAATACAACAATATACGATCCAAATGAACTATTTTTTTAGTTGGATGAGTTAAGTACAACAAAAAAGATCCAAATTAACGTTAGTTGAATGAGTTAAGTTTTGAAGCTATTAATTTAATGACATTGGGATTTTCTTTCATTACAGTCTCATAACACTGGCGTGACAACTGTACATCAATGTAACTTTTATCACTATATGTATATAATAATGTGCTTACAGTCTTTGGAGTTTCACTTCAAACCCCCACCCACCTAACTGATACAAAAACTTTAAATGAAACTGCCTTCAAAGAATCTCTCGTTTAATCTGTTCACATATTTGGCTTTTTTTGTTATTGTAAAATGCTTATGAAAAAAAGCTATCGAGAAACGTGTGACAGATCGCTTGAGTTCCATATTCATTGTGACTTGCAAACATTTACCATGGCTATTACTATGACAAACCCAACTACTGTGTGGCTAACCTAACGACAATCACATTCTAGATAAACAAGGGTTTTCAATAAAAGCACGGCTTTCTTGACCCCTCTCTAGAAAGAGGGTTAGTCTATTAAAGTTAAAACTACTGTGTCTAACACACCCTTCAAACATCATATTAACATAGAAAAAAGTTAAATCTTTCTCACTTGGTAAATCATATCAGGAGGCTTAGCTGGTAGATATCTAAAAGGATGCACGATATACATGGTTCAAATATTGCTGGTATCTCAACCTATGAAAGCAGATCTGTTGCAAAAAAGTTGGGGTACAAAAACTAAGAATTCCATCTAGTTAATAATTAACCTACGAAACATTTTCACTGCTGACCTAAAATAATTGTTTTAACCTAAAGATAATCAAATTTCTGTTGTTTCAAACCTTAAAATTATTTTTGTCTTTAAACCTAACGACATATTTACCGCGCTAGGGAAGTAAATATTCTATTGTAAAGTAATAGTACGGAAATAATATCTTAGCAACTTATCAAAACGACACTAATTCGACCATTTTCTCATTCGGAATAAAATATAAGGACCTTGGGATACAATAAAATCAGAATTGTTATGCTACTTCGTAACAAGATAAACTATTATTTTTCTCTAGACAGCTCTTAGCAACCACTAACCAATAAACTCTCAGACTGGTATTCCTTATAAAATACACGAAAACTTTTGAGAAGGTGTTTAGAATTAATAGTAATAAAATTTTTTACTAAAACTATTAATTTGAGGCATTTCGTCATTACAATTATTTCCTCCGGACTGTATTAACAATTAATTGTCTTCTTCTGATCGTCGTGAATTCGGCTGCGAATCATGACGCATTTATTTTTATGTTTAAAAAAATGTAGATAGCATACTGAAATAACTTCAAAATCTTTAGGTGGTTGAAATATCGATGCTTTTGAAACTTACTAGTTTTTTAAGAAATCAGAATTTTGGAGTTGACGAACATACACTTCGTGTCTTACGAAAGCAAGATAACTCAGTGCTCCATACAACTTCTTTAGGCTTAACCCAACACACGAATTCACACACTAGCAACAGCAATATTTACGTTAATTTATAAAGAATGTATCAGGAACAATAACATGCCTAAAATATATTTAAGAAAAATTTATTAATTACTAGTCCGTTTATGATTTAAAATACACCAAATAAAACGTGCCTGTTAATATGCTAATATTAAAGGGTTCCTATCTTTTCGTACTGAGATTTCTCGTTATGTTAATATGAAACTATTCCTCACAACCTTCAATAAAAACCTGAAACAGATAGACTTGAAAACGAAAATAAAATTTATTCTAATTAAAAGTTACTTTTTTCTCATTTAATTTGGAAAAAAAATAAGATATAAGACTAATCAAATGGCATGTTATTTTATAATTTTATTTCAAATTAAAGTCAAAACAGTACATAGCGTAACGGTCTAAAATTAGGATGAAACAACAAAAATAAACTATTCACAATAAGAAAACTTAGAAATAAAGTCAACACTTACCAAAACACTGTTAATAAACAAATATTTGGCCAGGACTTCATACCAAGATTAATAAAAAAATTATCATAAGCATTGATAAATCAATAATAATGGAATCACGGAAAGAACCAGAAAGAGAAACCTAATTTGAAAAAGAAAACACCAATTACAATATTCGAAACACATATTTCAGTACACACACTGAGTGATAAAGAATATCACACGCACATATACTTACAACACTGTGCAAAAGTGTTAGGCCACGAGGATATTTTGTCATTCTTTCCATTTTTTTTAGATAATTCTTCCATGTCATTACAAATTTCAACACTATGATAATGCTTCGATGGATCACTGTTGACAAATGAGTGAATCACAGCAGGTATATTTATCATTCTTTAGTATTTTCATATACTTGTACCAAGAACGTATTACAAGCGATCTGTTCGAATGATCGTACTGATCAAATTTAGGGTTAAGATAATTGTCATTATATCCCATGTAGTGTCTTAACTACACAAAAAGAGGCTAGCATTTGGTTCCGGTACATGTTATAAAATTCAATTTAATAGCACTTCACGAAAAGATCTTGATAAAAACAGTGTTTAACTCTGTATATTAAGTTTTTTTTTGCCACAGCCTTTAAAAGCGTAAGGTAGAGAAAGAGTTCGCATAAATGCTTAACGGGGTGTTGATTTGACTCTCTGACTAATTGCTGCAGACTTTAAATATTGTCCAAAGACTGTCATGTACACTCTAGATCGTGACACCGAGACAGTTAAATTTGAAAATAAGAAAGGAAGAGGCAGAACACCTAAACTCAAAGATACTGATGTTAAGTATCTTTATTTATGTAGTCTTCAGGACAGAAGGAAGACTGGTACTGACCTCAAGCATGAGATGTATAAACATGTACCGAATGTTCAGAACTACAGTATCAAGAACACTCAACGATAATGGAACATTGGTCATGTAGCAGTTAGAAAAGCTAACTTTAATATCCAAATATTATAAAGAAACTGAAACTTGCTAAAAATATAAAAAAGTGGTTTTTGATTATTAGAAAAGGGTGTTGTGGACGGATGACTCCAAGTTTGAAATATTTGGTTCAAAGCGTAGGTTGTGCATCTGGCTCCTGTAGTGAAACGCAGGAGATGCAATGGGATAGCTTGGGGTATCATGTTATTGGTAAAGGATTTTACTATGAAGAAGGGAAAGAATTAGTGGTAAAAATCTCAAACCGCAAAACTGAAAATTGTTTTACTCCCGCATGGGTTTAAAGAACCTCAAAACTAATTTTTGGTGAAAAAACATTCACTTCCTGCGAAGAAGTTACTTGCACATACAACATACATTGCTATAATATTATACACATTTATATTAGATGCATACGACAGAGTACTATAAATTCGGTCCGGCATGGCCAGGTGAGTTAAGGCGTTCGACTTGTAATCTTAGGGTCGCGGATTTGAATCCCCGTTACACCAGAAACATGCTCGCCCTATTAGTCGTGGGTGCATTATAAAGTGACGGTCAATCCCACTATTCGTTGATAAAAGAGTAGCCCAAGAGCTGGTTGCGGGTGGTGATGACTAGCTGCCTTCCCTAAATTAGGGACAGTTAGTACAGATTGCTCTTGAGTAGCTTTGCGCGAAATTCAAAAACAAAAACCAAACTATAAATTCATATCCTTTATGTAACTTGATATCTCTGTCTTGAAGCTTAAAACAACGTTATTGAGTGGACGCAAAACAAATCAAAATTGGTTGTGCAGTTAAAGTCCAAACATCTCATTAACTTCAACCATTTTAGGTTGTAACAAATAAATAATTTTTTTATGCTAGTGAACCCATCAGAACCATCAATAAAAGCATATTTTCAATAGAATAAAATTACTATGGTTTTAACAGAAGGCTGAGAAGTTAGTCTATATTTATGTCTGACTTGCTTCGTAAAATCAAGCAATCAAAACAAATACTAAACAGACTCACTTTTAACACATAAGGAAACTAACATCAATATCTAATTAATTACTCTCTAATATCTTTCTAGCAACAGTGTTTTTAACATGAAACCTACAATGGCTATTGACTTAGTAACTGGTTTGTAAAACAATGCACGTGCAACAGGTTTTCTCCCAGTTGTTTAAAGCCTGTCGTATTTTCCATCCTAATGCTAATCCATCACTGTTCGACTACTAACACTAACAGTAATAAAGAGTAACCACGTCTTCTTTCTTTTCTAATATCTGTACTGCGATATGTGTTACGGTACGTGATGTTTCTCTTCAAACAAGACGTCTCAAACTTTTTCATGATATAACACATCGGTTTCCACCAAAGTTTTAAAATAGAATATTGTACGTCAAGGTTTGTAACAACTATTTAAACCTAATGTATTGCTTTTAACGGCAAAACTTACTTTTGACGTTGTCTAACACTTCTAAGTGCTAAGTTATCAAGATTGCGATTGGTGCCAGATTAAACTAACTGACGTATATTGATTTCCAAACAGAGTAATGTTCTGAAGATAATTTATACGTCAATACTGTGGGGCGTTTTGTTTATTTACGAAGATATTTAGGACGATTGATTTACAATACAAGTCTTAGTTACAAGACCGTTTACATAGCTTGTTATTTCCACCGGTATTATAGGCTTGTACTTTACAACAGATAAGATCTTAGTTATAGAACCGTTTATACAAGTTGTCGTTATTCACACAGATTTTCAGAACAACGATTTAAATAAATAATATCTTATTTATAACACTGTTTATATCAGCTGTTTGCAAGTCAGTCAACGTTACTATTAAGCGAAAACTTGTTGTTGTTGTTGTTTTGAATTAAGCACAGAGCTACAAAATGGGCTATCTGTGCTTTGCCTACCACGGGTATCGAAACCCGGATTTTAGCGTGTAAGTCCGCAGACATACCGCTAAGCCACTGGGGGGCTAAACGAAAAGACAGCTGTGAATAAACGTGATTTAAAATAATTATATATCATCTTTTTTGGCCAGGTGGGTTAAAGCGTTCGACTCGTAAACGGCTAGCGCAGATAGCCCTCTTGTCGCTTTGCACGAAATTCAAAAGCAAACAAACAAGTAAAAAATAAATAATTAAAACTGCTGTAAATAAATACTAAATAGTTAATCATGCTTACCAACTTCAGGAACTTAAACGTAACTAAAAGTTATTGCATGTTTATGATCACATTTTTGATAACCTTTATTAGTCTAAAGATAACCTAAGAAGGTCGAACGTTGTTTGTTTGTTTTTATTAATAAAAGTGTTAATACCCACACCAGCTGTCCTGAGATATACATTTTTACTTTAAGTGGGTTTCTCGTCAACAATAATTTTATCAGTGTTAACTCCTTCCCTACTGGCCCCCAAGTGTGTGTGTTTTTTTTAATTTCGTGCAAAGCTTCAAGAGGGCTATCTGCGCTAACCGTCCCTATTGTTAGCAGTTAAAGCCAACTGTTGAGGTACTCTTTTACCAATGAACAGTGGGATTGACCGTACCATTATAACGTCCCCACGGCTGAACGTGCAAGCATGTTTCGTGCGACGGGAATTCGAACCTGCTTCCCTCATATTACGAGTCGAGCGCCCCCCAGTGACACAGTGGTATGTTTGTGGACATACAACGCTAGAATAACTGTGGTGGGAAGATCACAGATAGACCATTGTGTAGCTTTGAGCGTAATTACAAACAAGCGTTCCCTACTGAGTAGGCCCGGCATGGCCAGGTGGTTAAGGCACTTTCAGCCGTAGGAGCGTCATAATGTTACGGCCAATCCCACTATTTATTAGTAAAATAGTAGCCCAAGAGATGGCGGTGGGTAGTAATGACTAGCTTCCTTACCTCTAGTCTTACACTGCTAAATGAGTGACGGCTAGCGCAGATAGCCCTCGTGTAACTTTGTTCGAAATTCAAACCAAATCAATTCTCACTGAGTATCTTCACTAAATTAATACAATTATTTTATGTTTCATTTTGTTTCTAGAGGATTAATTTAAACTTTGCAATATTTTCGTCTTACACCTATTTCTTTTCAAAGAAGAATTATTTTATGCGTTCAAGTTGGCTAAATGTGATTCAAACTGTGTTCACTCCATAGGATTAGAGGAGTGATTGGAAGTTATAAAAACTCATATTCCCAACTAAATTTATTTTTCAACGTATCTTGTACATTCCGTACTTTATATTTAAAATATTTACTAGGTCTAAAATCTAATTATCTGTTTCACTGATAAGATCTTTTACGTTCTCGGATTTAATCGTCCTACAGTGGTAAAATCAGGGGTTCGATTCCCCTCGGTGGACTCAGCAGATAGCCTAATGAGGCTTTGGTGTAAGAAAACACACACACCAGATCTAATTGTCTTCTACTTTCTGTACCCATATATTGTCTTTTTCATTCAACTAAGACCCGGCATGGCCAGTTGGTTAGGACGCGCGACTCGTAATCTAATATTCGAGGGTTTCCTATTCTCTTCACACCACACATGTTATCTCTTTCAGCCGTCCGTGCGTTATAATGTAATGGTCACTCCCACTATTCTTTGGTAAAAGATTATTCCAAGAGTCGGAGGTGAAGGGTGGTGACTAGCTAGCTGCCTTCCCTCTGGTCTTACACTTTTAAATTAGGAACAGCTATAATATTTAGCCACATATTATGTGAACTTTGTTACATTATGTTACATTGTGTTACATTATGTGTTACATTGTGTTACATTCTGTGTTACATTATGTGTTACATTGTGTTACATTCTGTGTTACATTATGTGTTACATTGTGTTACATTCTGTGTTACATTCTGTGTTACATTATGTTACATTGTGTTACATTCTGTGTTACATTGTGTTACATTATGTTACATTCTGTGTTACATTGTGTTACATTATGTTACATTGTGTTACATTCTGTGTTACATTATGTTACATTGTGTTACATTCTGTGTTACATTATGTTACATTGTGTTACATTCTGTGTTACATTATGTTACATTCTTCTTTGTTAGATTTTTTGTGTTTTATCCTAGATGGCCAGAATGAGCAACAGTAACAAACGTTTCTACGTCGTACTTTATACAACAGTTTCAACAGGCTATTCTGAAAACAAACTATAATGAGCAGATTGAAACTAATGTCATAATACTTACTGTATACTCACCACTGTGATAATACTGCATACTCACCACTGTGATAACACTGTATACTCACCACTGTGATAACACTGTATACTCACCACTGTGATAATGGTGTATACTCACCATTGTAATAATACTTTATACTCACCACTGTAATAATACTGTCAACTCACCACTGTGATAACACTGTATGCTCACCATTGTGAAAATACTGTATTCTTACTACTGTGATAACACTGTATACTCACTACTGTGATAACGCTGTATTCTTACAACTGTGATAGCACTGTATACTCACCACTGTAATAATACTGTATACTCACCACTGTGATAATACTGTATACTCTCCACTGTTATAATACTGCATAATAACTACTGTGATAATGGTGTATACTCACCACTATGATAATACTGTATACTCACCACTGTGATAACACTGTATTCTTACTACTGAGATAACACTGTTTACTCACCACTGTGATAATGCTGTATACTCACTACAACAACGCTTCTGAGCTAGTTTTAATAACATCGGTACTGCCATCTAATTCAGTTCCATTTCTTCAGAATCAGTCACGAGGTTTCACGTGTGTTCCATGCATTTTAGTCTAATTAATCAAAGAAATGCCAGTTTCTGCCCTGTTTCGCATATTTCATACGAAAAAATGTACATACAGTTTTACTCTCTCTCTTAGGTTTCCTTTTATCAGAGAAATTACAGATTCCATGTGCCTGTAAAACGTGACTTGCATATAAAGATCAGGTTTTAAAATGAAACGAGAAAAACTTGGTTACACGAATTTCTTATAATGACTTCTTTACACAGCCATGTAAAGTTAGCGAGTCAATTTCATCTCCGAGCACGTTGTCTAAATCTGTTTGACAATAAAGTGAACAATAAGCGCCCTCTTAAAACTTTTATAACATTTGTTGAGTAAAAATTATGAATCTAAATGTGGGGTTTGTATTGTTCGTGAGTGAGAACTGAAGTCGATAGCTGCTATGTTGTTGCATTTTACCTAGAATGGCCCAAATTAAGTTTGTTTTTTAAACTATGTTCATAATTTCGTCTATTGTGTTAAAAGGGATTCTCCTCCGCAATAAAATATGTTAAACTATTTTGAGAGTTTGCAACGAATAAAACCACTTGATAAAACAAAGCTATAGGTATTTGGAAATTGCGTGTACTACTCTGCTACAATATATATATATATTTATAAGTTACAGCAATGCACGCGTTTATTATTTCATGTCTCCCCCTCACGGGCTGGTCAACATGAAATTGAAAGATTTACAACCCTTAAATTTGGACGGGGTACATATAGTCCATTATGTAGCTTTGCGCAACAATAACAACTACAGTTATTCTGTCGTTGCGTATCAGTTATCGTTGTGAAACAACACGAATGAAGTAAGCATCAGGCACCATCATTCCTGACCAAATAGAAACCTTCATTTTCGCTCTTTTGTGGTTTAGACTTGGGCCCGGCATGGCTTAACGCGTTAAGGCGTGTGCTTCGTAATCGGAGGGACGTGGGTTCGAGCCCGAGTCGTGCCAAACATGCTCGCCCTCCCAGCCGTGGGGGCGTTATAATGTGACAGTCAATCCCACTTTTCGTTGGTAAAAGAGTAGCCCAAGAGTTGGCGGTGGGTGGTGATGACTAGCTGCCTTCCCTCTAGTCTTACACTGCTAAATTAGGGACAGATAGCCCTCGAGTAGCTTTGTGCGAAATTCCAAAACAAACAATGTTTAGACTTTTTTTTATTTGTTATTGAACAATATCGATGAAATCGTGAAAACATAAAAATTTATCTCTCTGCAATCAGGCCTCACCTGCATTATTTCTTCTTAACGACTCAGTTTTCGTTAAGGAACAATCAATCAATATAAGATAAGGATGGAAGCCTGGAATATCTTTACGGTCAGGCTGCTTGCCTCGAAATTTGTAAGTTGTAGAACTAAAATCATGGTAAAATATGCTGTAAGTGAATTAAAATGTAATGACCAATTACACTATTCGTTGATAAAAAGTAGCCCAACAACTGGCGACGGGTGATGTTGACTAGCTGCCTTGTCTTTCATCTATTACTTGAAAATTACGGACGGTTAGCTGGGATATGCCTGTAATAACTTTGTGTAAACTTCAATAAACAATGGAAAGAATCAATCACTTTTGTCTTTAAGAGTGGTCGTTTATATCCTCAAGAATAACATCTTTATATTGAAAAGTAAACAGATAATTTAACATCTTTATACCGTCTATCAATGAGTAAACAGATAGTTTATCATCCTTATACAGTCTATCAGTAAGGAAACAAATGATTTTTTTTTCATAGAGTAAAGCCACAAAGGGCTATCTGCTCAGCCCACCGAGGGGAATAGAACCGCTGATTTTATCGTTGTAAATCCGGAGACATACAGCTGTACTAGCGGGGTGCCTAAACAAAGGATTTAACATCCTTATACAGTTTAACAATAAGTAAACAGATAATTTAACATCCTTCTACAGTCTAACAATAAGTAAACAGATAATTTAACATCCTTATACAGTCTAACAATAAATAAACAGATAATTTAACATCCTTATACAGTCTAACAATAAATAAACAGATAATTTAACATCCTTATACAGTCTAACAATGAGTAAAAAAAATGATTTAACATCCTTATATAATCTTTTACTAAGTAAACAGATAACTTACAGGATATAAAATGGCCATCCTCAGGATGGTATGTAAGTAACTCTGGTGTGTAAATAGAGGAATAGCTTAGTAAAGATCAGCGAATATCAAACAACAGTGCTAACAGTGAAAGAATCTCGGAATGGGTTTTATTTCCACATGGCTGCTCATTACTACAACAGGAGAATGGTCAAAGTTAGTGAAAAATAGTCACGTTACTTACAATTCCGCTGTCCACAGTGAATAGAACGGCAATGAATTTCCAGCCACATAGAAAAACAACAATTCGTGCAAAAAAGAATTGTAGAAAATGACACAGGAAGTGTGCCCCAAATACCATCAGAAGTTACCAGCATAGCATGGCTTATTATTCAATAGTAACTAAGCAGAAGCCATTTCTATCTTACTCCAGGCAGTATCGTACAGATGTGGGCATTACCAACGATATCAGCTTTTCCTTCTATTGTGTAAACTGCCGCTTTCCTACGAAGTCCAGACTTCTATCTCAAGACAGCTGTTATGGGTATTAAAACGTTTATTAAAATAAAGTAGAAAACAACGTTTTGACCTTCTAGGGTCATCTTCAGATTAACCAAGAGAGAGTCTGCCAAAGTAGTAACGCCTACACCAGCCGTCTCGAGATTTTTTGCCTCAAGCAGGTTTCTCGTTACCGCGATGTCCAGACTTGTATAATTCTTAGACAGTAAACACACCTTGATTTAGTTGTGTTTTTTTTAACTACAAAACAAAACAATAAGTTATCCATTCACTACAGGGAATCGAACACCAGAGATTAGCATTGTAAGCCCCCGAAGGTACCGCAGACCTACTTAAAGAGGAGAAACAGATAAAATAACGACTATCCAGGTTAGATTAACAATTATGTGTATGCATGTTCTTATAGAAAAGCCCCATATACTGAGTCTACCGTGAGGAATGGAAACCCTGCTTTTCGCGTTGCAAATCCTTAGACTTACCACTGTACTAGAGAGGGTCTGATAATCATCACTTTATTTTATAAACTTGGAATAAAGAGATGAAATAAGCTGTCCATCTTTTGTTGCAATTAAGTGTTACTAGAGTTCTAGCCCCCCCCATTATTAATTTATTCAATTCTAAGAATTATAAATAAACTGGAAGACAAATTACTGAATATTTACTACATGGAAAGCAACATGGACGATAAACTCAACAAGACATATTACGGTGTTTACGTTGGGTATTCTTACCAGTTAAAACGATGTTCAGTATGCCCATGTGAAAGAAACTTTAAAAATCAACTATAGAACTTCTCAAAATATAAATCTACATTTATATATTACTACAAGAAATAAATTGAGAAATAAAATATATATTTTTGTAAATTTACAATGCAGACATTCGATGTAACTACAAAGAATGTTTTCGATGATTGAACTTCGCCCAGACATTGAGAATAAAGTTCATATTAAATTATTACTCACACAGATTATTTATTTATGAGGCACTTCCATCATATACATAAAGTTTGACTGTCTCTGTTACAAAGGAAATATTCAGAGCCACTGAACTGAGCGACGTCAAGATAAATGTCAGTTATTCAAAGAAAAGTAAAGTTTGGGTTTCAAATTGCACTATCTAAAAATCTCTCTTTTTTGTACTCGGGTTCTTTGAAATGAAAACCATGGACTAATCCATCTGTTTGTTTGTTTCAGAATTTCGCACAAAGCAACTCGAGGGCTATCTGTGCTAGCCGTCCCTAATTTAGCAATTTAAGACTAGAGGGAAGGCAGCCAGTGAACACCACCCACCGCCAACTCTTTTACCAACGAATAGTGGGATTGACGGTAACATTATAACGCCCACACGGCTGAAAGGGCGAACATGTTTGGCGCGACGGGGATGCAAACCCGCGACCCTTAGATTACGAGTCGCACGCCTTAGCACGCTAGGCCCTAATCCATCTGAAGCAATGTAAGTCCAGTGAAAGTTTTGAATGATTACAATATTACTATATAATGGAATTTAATACTTTTGGTAAAAGTGCACAGATTTGTTATGCTTCTTTCAGTATGTATGAATATGTATTTGAAAGTATGTGTACTACTTTTTTGTGTGAGTATTGTACACATGAGAATATAATATTGAAAAACAGCTGTTAGTAAAATTTGTTTCGTTAAGGTGATTTTAAAATTACTATACAATAATATTATGTACATAATGCTTTACAATGTACTACCTCGTTAAAATCTGTATTTTTATGGAGTGAGAACTATTTTAAATATTACTATGTAATATTAAAAGTTCATAAACACTTTATTATCCTCCTTATTAGAAGGCCCGGCTTGGCCAAGCGTGTTAAGGCGTGCGAATTGTAATCTGACGGTCGCGGGTTCGCATCCCCGTCGCGCCAAACATGTTCGCCCTTTCAGCCGTGGGGGCGTTATAATGTGACGGTTAATCCCACTATTCGTTAGTAAAAGAGTAGCCCAAGAGTTGGCGGTGGGTGGTGATGACTAGTTGCCTTCCCTCTAGTCTTACACTGCTAAATTAGCACAGATAGCCCTCGAGTAGCTTGGTGCGAAATTCAAAAACAAACAGACCTTATGAGAAGCATTTGGTTTACATAGAAATAAACATCAGTGTCTCATAAAATAACCTCCATTCTTCCTATCAAGCAATCATTGTGAAGGAAGCGTGAAATTGACTGAAACCTGGTATATGTTCCATTTCAGCTACTATGCACAGAGAAAGGCTGTTTGTGTGATTGATTTCTTTCCTTGGAATTTCTCATAGTTGTATAAGTATGTTGTAGTGTTGTATTACATTAGCCATGTAATATAAAGACAGTTGATATGGGTATCAAAAATTCAGTTAAAATAAAGTACAGAACAACGCTTTGACATTCTTAGGTCAGTTTTAGGTCAACAAAGAGGAACTGACCGTTGTTAAACACATGTCTAAGGACGAGGTTCTAATATGTGTGAAATTGTGGAGTGGGTTGCAGTTAGTTTGTTAGTTTGTTTGAAATTAAGCACAAAGTTACACAATGGGCTATCTATGCTCTGCCCACCACAGGTATCGAAACCAAGTTTTTAGTAGCGTGGATTCGCAGACAAACAGCTGTGACACCGGAGACGCGTTGTAGTTAGGTTATTAATTAACATTGGCGTAACAAATGTAAATTTAAATAAGTCCGACTTATACAATAACCCAAACTAAAATTAAACCAATATAAAGAAACACCTTTGCACCTATACTAATTAATAACCTAACATCCAACTTTAACGCCACTACAGCCTCATTCCCGTTCGCACTTTTGTTCCTAAGACATGTATCTGGCAACGGTCAGTTGTTCTTTATTAACCTGAAAATGGCCTAAGAAGGTCATTAGTTTAATTAAAGTTTTAACATCCGTACCAGCCGTCTTTAGAATATGTTTCTATTTCAAGGGGGCTTTATGAACTCCAGCCATGTCTGTGGGTGAAAACCATTGATAAAGGATTTGTATGTTAACACAGATCTTGGACGTTTTTTTTTTCCATGTAATGATGTAATTTTATTTCGTCTATGATAACACAATTTAGTTTTTATCAAGTTGAATATTTATAGAAAGAGTCGGTAGTTAACTTAAAGTTCGTAAAAAAACTCATCAAAAACATCTCCGATTTGTGACATTTTCCCAGCAATAGTGAACATTTTTATGACAGTTTCTCTTTTGATTGTTCCAAAACGCCCTGCAGGCTTTGGATGCTGATGGTAGTTTGTAAAACTGATACGGATTTGAGATCTATCTCTCATAGGATAAGAGTGAAACGGTTTGTCTGATGGTGGTTCAGTATCTGATCATGACAAATAAAGTGGGACATGTCTTTTTTTTATCTATGATCTCAGCATTGGAATCACTTTTATTAACCCACTCTTGTATCAGTAACCACCAATCCATGACTAAAGAAATGTGTGGATCAGACTTAAATTTGAGATTGCAGTAAAACACATTCTAAGCTCATCACAGCTCACGCAGATGCCATGACTAAAGTTTCAATAAAACCTTTATTAAACAGCTAAAACTGAACAGAATATGCGCACGAGACAGTTTAGCTGAACTTATGCCACAATGTTAAATTTTTCATTGTCCAAAAAGTTTAACTTTCGTGCTCTTGGCGAAGCGTGAAGATCCTGTTATTGTTGAAGTTAAGCCCCCCCCCCCAGTGGCTCAGCGGTATGTCTGCGGACCTACACGCTAAAATCCGGGTTTCGATACCCGTGGTGGGCAGAGCACAGATAGCCCATTGTGTAGCTTTGTGCTTCATTCAAAACAACAACAACAAAAGATAAGGCACTCCGTCACGGACAGACACTTGTGTTTGTTGCTAGGAGGCTACGTTTCCTGCGCATCTATGCTGACATTATCATATATCAGGTATGGGTTTTTTCTATGCATCTTTCAGTTTCAAGCTGTTTTTTTCATTCAAAATACTCACTGCTTTGTCAGGAATTTGGGATCAGCTTCGTTTAGTAATTCTTCATTTCAGCTTATAAGGTCTGACTTAAGGCAGAACTTAAGGAACCTCTTGAGTCCTCACGGTGTTTGCTTTTAAGAATATCAACAAGACAAACTGTCCTGCTAAATACTTACTCTTTTGATTGGCCAAACTGTACTAAACTACAATATTTGAATTATAATGGAACAATAGATTATTTGTTAATTTCTCCCTTCTTCAGGTTCTGAACTACAATATTTGAATTATAAGGGAACAATAGATTATTTGTCAATTTCTCCCTTCTTTAGGTTCTGAACTACAATATTTGAATTATAATGGAACAATAGATTATTTGTCAATTTCTCCCTTCTTTAGGTTCTGAACTACAATATTTGAATTATAAGGGGACAATAGATTATTTGGCAACTTCTCCCTTCTTTAGGTTCTGAACTACAATATTTGAATTATAATGGAACAATAGATTATTTGTCAATTTCTCCCTTCTTTAGGTTCTGAACTACAATATTTGAATTATAAGGGAACAATAGATTATTTGGCAACTTCTCCCTTCTTTAGGTTCTGAACTACAATATTTGAATTATAATGGAACAATAGATTATTTGGCAATTTCTCCATTTCTTAGGTTCTGAACTACAATATTTGAATTATAATGGGACAATAGATTATTTGGCAACTTCTTCCCTCTTTAGGTTTTGGACGTAGTTTCCTATGATAACAATTTATTGAGGTGATCCAGCAAAGAATAAAGCATTAATGCATATTTATAATTCATAAAATAATGATGGAATTCTGTCTGGATATTTTAGAATGGTCCTGAGTAAGAACCAATAACTACTTTGTTTGTTTTATTTCTGTTTAGTTTTTGCTTTGATATTCTTTTACTTTTCATAATTACAAATAGTAATAATGGTTAAAACAAACAATAATAATGTTAAAAAACAATAATAACGATTGAAATAAACAACGGTAATGGTAAACAAACAATAATAATGGTTAAAACAAACAACAGTAATGTTAAAAAACAATAATAATGGTTAAAGAAACAATAGTAATAGCAAAACAAAGAATAATAATTGTTAAAACAAGCAATGGTAATGTTGAAAAACAGTATTAACGGACAAAATAAACAACGATAATGGTGAAACAAAGAATAATAATATTTAAATCAAATAATGGTATGGTAAAACAAAGAATAATGATATTTAAATCAAATAATGGTAATGGTAATGGTAATACAATGAATAATAATATTTAAAACAAATAATTGTTGTGGTAAAACAAAGAATAATAATATTTAAAACAAATAATGGTTATTGTAAAACAAAGAATAATAATATTTAAAACAAATAATGGTTATTGTAAAACAAAGAATAATAATATTTAAAACAAATAATGGGTATGGTAAAACAACAATAATAATGGTAAATACCTTCAAAATATATCACGTGTTCTGCTGTTCTTCCTTCATATCATGATCAGCGTGTTTAAAACTACAATGCAGTCTGTGTTTTGTGAAGTACCTTCTACTTTCCATAACGCTTTTACATTTACAGTTAGTATAATTAATGGAAGAAACAGAGAGACTAATTAGTTCAGTTAGAACTGTACATTTTTTGTCACTGAATGTTTGCGTTTTTGATGTCTAAAGAACTTGCGAGACTGGGACATTTGATTTGCTGCACTGAGAAACAAAACATCGTAGTCTTTTGTAAATAAGATAATCTACATTGGATGTTGTATCGTGATGGAGTCATCAAAACACTTCATCGTGACACTTGAGTGATGATAATTCTAAAGTCGAAAACTCTTGTAGCTTGTTCGAACGATTCTTTCACTCGAGTTAGTTTAGCGTATTATACACTTAATTAGATCATTAGAGCGGGAATAATATTGGTATTGAAACACGCCATGATTTATGTCTGCTTGGAATCATCATACCTCAAATAATATCGTAAGCAATATGAAGAAATTGAAAAACATCCTTCATCTTAATATCCACAAGATGAACAGTTTGAATAAATTGAAATATACATTTCTGAAATAAGTTGACGTGGAAAGAATGCTGCCAATTTGATTCATGCATATGAAAATTCAAAATAAACTACGTGGTTTGATAACCGAATGAATGGCACAAACATTATTTTGCAAATTTTAATTCGCGATAATTGTAATGAAATCATTTAACACGTAATGATTGATCAGTAACTATGGGATGACTCAAAGTGCAAACCAGGAAAACAGAGCATCTACCTACATCATAAGAAAACCACACATAATACATAATATGCCATATTAAAAACCACACATAATACATAATATGCCATATTGAAAACCACACATAATATGCCATATTGATTCCACTTTTCTGACAGACACAAAAATCTTTCAACAGAGGGACGTGTTAAAATAATTAATAAAGGGGACATTTGGAAAATTAAAACATTTTGGAGTTAAAGTATAACAAACAAACAAAACTATTTCACACACATACATTATGCATTTTCTGAGAAAGATTATATAAATGTAATATGTATTTTGAGATAATTCTGAAAAGGGTGGGGTATTCAACTGTGTTTCGTTTGAACTGGGAGATTAAGTCAAGGACTAAAGATGTTAAAATTATCTTCGGGGATTCAGAATTTATGTTGGCCTCTAAATACCAGATGGTCCAGCATGGCCAGGTGGGTTAAATTGTTCGACTCGTAATCTGAGGGTCGCGGGTTCGAATCTCCGTCGCACCAAACATGCTCGCCCTTTCAGCCGTGGAGGTGTTATAATGTGACGGTCAATTCCACTATTCTTTGGTGAAGGAGTAGCCCAAGAGTTGGCGAAATTAAAAACAAACAAACAAACAAATTAAATACCAGAGATGGGTTAAGTCGCTTCAGATGGTGTGTGTGTATGTGTGTTTTCTTATTGCAGAGCCACATTGGACTATCTGCTGAGCACACCGAGAGAAATAGAACACTTGATTTTAGCGTTGTAAATCCGTAGACTTTACGCTGTACTATTGGGAGGCGCTCCAAAAGGAAGAACCGGTCACTGAGGTGTGTATACAAAAAGTAACACGTAAAACAACATTTTTTCCTCTGATATTGTGGTGCTGCACGTAATACAGCTAAAGCCAGTGTTGATTTTGGTTAATATTCAGTCAGAGTCAGCACTGCTTGGCTTCAGTTTAAGGAAGAAAAGAAGGAAGGATGTAATAAGCGTTATAACTGATTTTGTTAAGTTTTATATATATATCTAAAAATTCATTGTTTGTGTCTTTGTTTCAAACACGTTAAATAAAAACAAAAATTTTCACACACAGAGTATTACATTGTAACAAGACAAGCCTTTGTAATTATTGTATGGATTTATGTCTTTTCCCACCATGTAGTTTGGTTTTGTTTTTAAAATGTTAAGCACAGACTGGGCAAACTAATCAGACTACACGAACCCATTTCTATAATATTGAATTTCAATAAAATGTTTATTGCTTTTAAACAACATACATATAAGGCTCGAAACTTCATATTAATAGAACACAAATTATAACTGTTAGGTATAAATTAATTTCGACAGAACTTTGGTTTTTAACGTGTTGTAAAGTTACTTTGAAAGGTGAGGCCACTTGTAACTGATAAAGTTTGAATCTTGGTGTTTGTGGGATTTGTAGCAGCTTTACTTTGGTTATATAACAGTAGAAATTTCCCACTCAAGTGTTAAGATGAAAACAATTAAATAAAAGCTTTCTTAAATGTTGTGATTGTTATTTTTTAATTTATCTATGAACTAGCAACATGATTAATATAGAGTGTTATATTGAACTAAAAAATGTAGCATTTGGTGAATCTCAAACTTAAGTCTGTTAATATTAACTGAACTTAGTATTAGTACTTAGTGTTATATAGTGAATACTGTTAAAGGGAAAGGTTAACTATGATTATTCTTTTTTTAGAGCAAAGCCACATGGTATTATCTACTGAGCCTACCGAGAGGAATCAAACCCCTGATTCTAAGGTTTTAAATCCGTACAGGTACCGTTGTGCTAGCGAAGGCCATATTTATTTTAACTTACGTGATTATCTGTATTAAGTGAACTTTATTCATAAGTAACTCGAACGCCCTTCCTTTGGATAGGTGAAATAAACACTCGTTTATAACAGCTTCTATTTTTTTCTTAATTTAATAACCATTAAGAATGCAACATAAGCACATAAAGGTACCAATACTGAAAGGAAAGACAAATTGACTTCAGTAATTCTACCAGTAAAAAAATTAGATAGGGGTCCAACAGCCATTTCATGACCTTTCTCATGTCATTGTATATCACTGTATCAGGTTTGGTTCTGATTGATCAAGAAATGTAGAAACGTATAAGAAACAGACATACAGACATACACATATTGACGTTTATCTATCCAGACGTGCCAACGATGACTGATCAGGTTATCCTTTAATATATAATGTTGTAAAAAAGTCAAATAAATATTCACAGCATCGCCAATTTAATTTTCTCAGTATACAAATCTTGTTTAATTTTTTTATGGGATAATTTTTCAGCAACACTCGAAAAAGGTGTCTTCGAAAACAAATATGTAACTTAAAGTCACATTGTTGAATCTTATGGTCGAGTAAAGTCGTGTATAACGTCAAGACAATAAATGTAGCATTCTATGTAAACTATGATAAGATGCAGCTAAATCTACAGCCAACCATAATACTGTCTGCGACACTAGATTTACGTCTCCATGAGTCTTCTTTCCAAGATTATGTTGTAATTATACATTTATATACAATTATATACAGCCGAAGCTGTGAGGTAACTTCATAATGTTTGGTTGTCATAAAAGAACGTTTATGTATTGTTTCTCGAAGTGATATTATAATACAAGGAAGATATATTATCAAAATAATCTCAGTTTCAAAGTAAATTGGCTGCAAATATCAGGTTTGAAACTCATATGCTTAAGTTCACACGTTTAGTTTCGACTCGAGTGGCAACATTTTTTTTATACAACTTAACACTCACGGTTCAAAGTACTCACACAAATAGTTACATATGTATGTACAAACCGTTTCCTCTTATGAACTTAATATTCTGGCTGAAGAATCCATCCATGATAGGAGATAAAACAAAATATTTCTGTTAAAGTAGTTTGTACAAAAAAACAAAAAACACGTGTAGAGGAAATTAGCTTTGAAACGAAGTTCAATAAGCTATCAGAGAGCATGTAAAACTTTGCACACTAAAAACATAAAAAAATAAACCAGATAACCTGTTAGACAACTGTGGTGTTGAAAAAAGTAGGCTGTTTAGGTTTAATGTTCAGTTTTATGATTTGGAAATCAAAATCATATTTGCTAAATCAAAACTTTAAAGTTAAGGACAAAATATTATTTTTAAAAAGCTCTGAAAGTGAAAATTAGCTTCGTATTAATTTAGGCTCAGCATGGCCAATCGTGTTAAGGCGTCCGACTCGTAATCTGAGGGTCGCAGGTTCGCATCCTGGTCGCGCCAAACATGCTCGTCCTATCAGCTGTGGGGGCGTTATAATGTGACGGTCAATCCCACTATTCGTTGGTAAAAGAGTAGCCCAAGAGTTGGCGGTGGGTGGTGATGACTAGCTGCCTTCCCTCTAGTCTTACACTGCTAAATTAGAGACGGCTAGCACAGATAGCCCTCGAGTAGCTTTGTGTGAAATTCCAAAACAAACGAAATCGTATTAATTTAATTAGAAAATTATTTTATAATCTTAAATTTCAGTACTAATTCGTTTGCGAAACCATGTCTGACCATGAAACAGAAAACAGATGAAGCGGAACAGCTTAGCTGTGGTGTCAACAAGGGGATATTTTTATTGTTATTCAACAGAACATTTCTAAACTTTTAGAAGATCAGTTTAGGAAGAAAACGTGTAATTAGAGCGAAATTCAAGTACAGAACAAACCAGGCAAGTTTTAAGAAGATTCTTCATGCTGAAAATGAAACATTGGTCTTCACGCTGAGAAGGGTAATTGGTGCCCCTGGTAGACTTAGACAGTGACTTTTAAAACCCACTACTCTTACAATTCGTTTCCCCTCGGTGGGCAGAGCAGATAGCCCTTTGTGGCTTTGCTATACGAAAAACACACACACTCATACTCTTACAATTGTCTTGTTAACAAATATTATTTTTGTGATTGAAGGTTATTTTCTTTGAAATATGATACTTTATATTGTTGAACAGTTTTTATATGAATAAATATTCTGCCTCCAAAAATACTCTGGCATTATTATCCAGCTATAAGCTTTGGCCACATGTGTGGGGAAAAGCTTGCAGTGCATCGTGTGCCAAAGAGACATTTAATTTATTATGGATGATAAATAACAAACGGTGTTTTGCGTTAGCCAAGGATACGATATAATACGAAATAATATAATTCCATGTAGTTGGAAAATTGGACTTTTTAAAATTAGTGTTATCTCAATTTATTTAACTCTACTTAGAGAGATCACCCAGTCAGAACTAACGAGTAGTCCTATTACAATTCGATGCAAACACACTCGACTCCAATAGTTTAGTTTTGCAAAAAATCCCCTCTGTTTTAACTTAAGGACCCCCAGTGGCTCAGCGGTATGTCTGCGGACTTACACGCTAAAATCCGGGTTTCGATACCCGTGGTGGGCAGAGCACAGATAGCCCATTGTATAGCTTTGTGCTTAATTCAAAACAACAACAACAATTTAACTTAAGAAAATTCACTCTGATATTATTTTAGTTCGTAGAGTTTCATGCTCTACTATTTGAAAGTTTGTATTTTTGTGCACATTCCTGTTTGATGTTTTCCTGTTAGCTTCATCCTCTCAGTCTCTCACATTGTCCAAGTTTATTTTCTCAAGTTGATCCTACCCAAAACCCAATAGCTTCAATAAAGACTTGCGCCCAAAGCTGTTGTTCCTCACCTGTGAGGGCTAACCAACCCGCTAAAATAGGTAAGATTTAACCATTTTGATATTCCTAAGTTCTCGAGTGACGCATAATTCCTCTGTACCATATCTTTACCTACATTTCACAAAGGACACGATTCAGTTGAATACAAAAGAGCCCAAAGCCAGTAATTTGTTTCATAGTTCTGAACCTGGTACGTACTGCCAGTCACACAGACTACAAATCCTGTTATCGTAATATTCTCTAAACAATCCATTTAATATCACAAATAATGCTGCTGTTAATAATTTATTAGTAAGTAAAGAACTTTTATAGAGGCTAATTTTAAAATATCTTCTCTTAGAGAAACATTTCAGAGAATCTCATGTTTAGATATATTTTTATTAGGCACAAAGCTAAACAACGAATTATCTATATTGCGTTACAAGCCTTCAGACTCAGAATCACTTGTTGATTTACAACTTATTTTTAGTATTAATGCATTGTTAATCCTTGATGACCTCTTGAACTTCTTTTATATTATCTTCAATTTTAGATTTTAAAAACTATTCCGCACCATCTTTATGTTGCCCCTGTATTTATTTCTCTTATGACGGAGTTGTACAAACGAGACAACAAAGAAATAATAAACATTGATTTTTATATTCTATGGTGCACAAAACACGACAAAGTAGGACCTATTTTTTCTTAGAAATATTAAAAGTTTATATCAAATGTAATTATATTAAAATGATTGAAATATTTTATTAGTAGTGTATAATGAACACAGATATAGATTTACAAATTATTTTAGTAGTGTTGATTTGTATTGCAGATTAATTTGAAATCATTCGTGTTTATTTAACAAATACAAAACTTCAGACTGTAATTAAGTTGTTGTTGTTTTTTTCAGTTATTATTTTTGGTTATTAAAGTTTGTCACGAAATTCCACTCATCGTAAGCTGTGATGTCCATTATAACAAATAATTACCTCTCCTTAATTATGGACGTTTTAATTTGTATATTTATTTTTAATTTCGCGCAAAGCTACAACTCTTGGGCTACTCTTTTACCAACGTATAGTGAGATTGACCGTCACATTATAACTCCCCCACGGCTGAAAGAGCGAGCATATTCGAATCCGCGACCATCAGATTACGAGTCGAACGCCTTAACCCACCTGGTCATGCGGCTACATATAGACATCTTAAACCTTTGTATTTGGAATATGTTCGATCTTAAAATACACTTTGCTTTCATGATAAATAAAACTACATAGCAGAGGTCATAAGAAATAATTCTGTCATATAAAACCTTACTATGCTTGGAGTGTATAGCAGTCTTCTTTGGTCGGATAATAAACCAAATATTTATCACACAACAGCATGCATATGATACCAAAACTGAATTTATAATACCTCAAGAATCTCTTTAGCGTTTTCGGGACATCTTCGTGGCTATGTGGCAACGAAACCGTGCTGGGTTTGAAGGCCTCCTTTAATCTCCTTTCACTCAACACAATGAACTCGCATTTCCATGGGATTTGAAGAATGCATAGTATTGATACTATTTATTTAATATTCTGGGTTATTCAGTAGGCACGTTGTTTAAAATAATGATAACAAATACAAAGCCCAATTCATCATCTAATTCACGGCTTGTCATTGGCTCAAGCCAGTTTAGAGAAACTGCAGTTCTAGTTAAGGACAAATTTGACTGGCGAACAAAAGACAATTGAAACATCAAACATGTAATATTATATATAAATATATATTGTGTTATTTTTAATGATAAACTCGTATTTATATTTTCGTTTAACATTCTCAGTTGAATGCTCAGACTTTCCCTTTATTGTTCACGCAATCTGCAAGGAGATACTCGAGTACCAGTGAATATTTTACCACAGTTCATCTTTAGTACATCTTAGTTTAAATATTAGTCGGTTCTGAATAGGCTGTGGAAAAGTATGAAGTACAGGGTGGTCGCTAGAAAAGCGGAAATTTTGATGGTCAGATGAGATCATGAATAAAATGCGTGCTTACTCATTTCTATTTTGATTTCTTTACATCATGAATAAAATGCATGATTTTAATATCACGGACGACATTTTGAGCATCTATGAGTGTAATATAACATATGCCTTTAAAAACTTTGTAAAAGTTATTATTTGTAAAAATAAATAGCTGTTTGACAAATTTTCCGCTTTTCTAGCGACCACCCTGTATTTCCTAAAGGAAACTGATTGTTTAAGATCAGGTTAAAATAAGTTTTAAAACTACTCAAATAGCACGAAAAATGTTAAAATTTACAATATTATTTTCACTGGATAAAGTGTACGAGAGAACTAGCCTTCTGATCTTTAAGACGGATAAACAGTTACTTCCGATAAAGAACTTCATGGTGTTAGAACTTTGTACAGACAACATGTGTCAGTATGTTCCCACATTAACGTTGTCACTAAAGTGTTACCCGTTCCATGTTTTACTATTCCGCTGAAACAAAACATTAGTGATGAGAAGGCCACGAATTACGGTACATTTCATTTAATACGCCAAATAACCAAATGGAAAAAGACTCGTCAATATAAAAATCCCATTAATCATTGAGAAGTCTTAAAGTTAACAATTGGTAAATTCCCGTTACAGAATATACTCACCCTTTCAGACGTTGGGCTGAAGGTGTTATAAAGTGAAAGTTAATCCCATTGTTCGTTGGTAAAGATAAGCCTAACATTAGCGGTGGGTAATATGAAACAGATGTGTAATCTCTAGTCTATCGATACAGAATTAGGGACGGCTAGCAAAGATGACCCTTGAGTAGATATGTGTGAAATTTGACAAAACCAAAAACAGACAGGAAAGATTGGTAGGATAAAGTCTTTAATTTATATTATTGGCCTGGCATGGCCGAGCGCGTTAAGGCGTGCACTCGTAATCCGAGGGTCGCGGTTCGCGCCCGCGTCGCGCTAAACATGCTCGCCCTCCCAGCCGTGGGGGTGTATAATGTTACGGTCAATCCCACTATTCGTTTGTAAAAGAGTAGCCCAAGAGTTGGCGGTGGGTGGTGATGACTAGCTGCCTTCCCTCTAGTCTTACACTGCTAAATTAGGGACGGCTAGCACAGATAGCCCTCGAGTAGCTTTGTGCGAATTTCCAAAAAACAAACAATTTATATTATTATTCTGAACTCTGGTTTTATCGATCTTTCTGTTTCTACAAAGTATTGGAGTCAAGATTCACAATTAATTCTATTTAAAATGTTTTTTGTTTCTATTCATCAGGTCATTAGGACGTTTAATATGTACTTACTAACTGTTCATGTTATTGTTAAAGGAAACAGATTATTAATTAGAAAAGTGAGTTCCGACTGTTTACATATCCTCCGCATGAGTTCAGAGAGGACTTTGACATCAGGAGAGTATTGGTGTATGTTTCTGGTTTCTCTTCTGTTCCTATGTGATGTTAATCTTATTTCTGTTATTCTTTATGTCTCTTGGTAATTATTACGTCCAGGAAATATAGCTTATCTTCTGTCTTTAATTGGATTTACATCAGGAGGCAATTTCTCCTGAGCTGTTCCATGAATTCTTCAAAGTGCATGTGTGGCCATATTACAACATTATCCTGTGCATATCTGAACCAGCTTATAAACACATTACAATTTTATTTTAGCATATCTGAGCCAATCTGTGACCATATTACAACTTTATCTCCTGCATGCCTGAGCAAGTTTATAGCCATATTACAACTTTATCGTCAACATATCTGAGCCAAATATTCTGAAATTATCCATGCAGATGTTATCGAATATTGGCGATATAAATAAGCCCATAGATAAGCCTTCTTTGTGATGGTTGTATTTGTCTTATAGAAAAATGTTATGTTGGAACTTAATCTTTTGAGTGTTGTTATCGTGAGTGCTGGCAATTGTGTACATTTATTTTGTCTAATTCGTCGTTAATTTTATCTTCACAAACAATACTTCATCAACCTCAATTTTATCTCTACAAACCATATAAAACATTATACGCACACACCTAGACAAAAACCAAAATCAACCATCAAAAGTAAATATATCTCACGAATCAAAAAATCACGACATATATTCCCGACAACAGCAAAAAAATAACCAACATTTGGAAAAAACTAGTAACAAAATATGACATTCCAGTTAATACCAAATCAAAAACCAGGCGCAAAACTGAGGTCTATACTATGTAAAAATATGTAAAAATAAACTGACAAACACCACACTAACATTATTTATAAAATACAATGTGATAACTGCCACGACTTCTATATTGGAGAGACAAGTAGAAAAATGGAAACCAGATTCAAAGAACACAAGAAGTCACCTTCACACGTTTTCGAACACGTAACCATAGAAAACACCCAAGTACTAAATAAACAAACATAAACAAACGCAAATTAAAGAAGCCTTACCTATTAAACAGCTTAAACCCAAAATAAACCATTGCAAAGGAACATCTTTATACCTATATTAATAAAAATGTAATCAAACATCTAAGCACGCCCTCTACATCCCTACTCTCACTTACAAAACCCCTTTCAAACATGTGGTCAGCTATCGGTCAGTTACCTCCTTCTTTCTTTGTGAACCTGACGATGACCGAGGAGGTTGTTCGCTCCTCTACATAAAAATTTGCTCAACCCAAATCCAGCCGTTTTACATATATATTTTTTCTCTACAAGTGGGTTTTCTCGTCATCACTGAAGATTATTTGTTCTTTTTTTCACGCAAAGCTACACGACAGATGTCTGCGCAACTGTCCCAAACTGAACAGTAAAACCTGGAGGGAAGGCACTAACTACGTCGTCACCACCTGCTGCCACCTATTGGACTACTCGTTTACCAACGAATAATGGTATTCATCGTCACATTATAACGCTCCAACAGCTAGAAGGGCGGACATATTTCGTGGAACAGAGATTCGAACCCACGACCCTCAGATATGATGTATAGAAGCCGATCATTGTTATGTTGTGGTGTTGAGGTATAGTGTTAGTTGTTTGACAGTTTCTGTTACAATTTTGTTTTTATATTTCTTGAGTAATTCATTAACTTTTGTCTGTGTTCGTGGTTAAGTTAAATCTTTGTTTAGTGTATTTCTACAACTAACTTTGAAATTTATTGTTTTATACCTTAATGAGTATAGTAGAATGTCCTTTATCTGCTGGTAGAATTTTTATGATGCTGTTTTAAGGTCCCCAGCGCAGTTTCTTCTACTGATTGGCAGAGACTGTTTGATGCGTTGTTTGTTTTTTATCCCAAATTATTCTTTTAACTGTTCTAGTAGGTTGTAAACTATATTTTCTATAATTGCGATTTAGGAGAGCCATGTCACTAACAACGAAGATAGTTAAAAGATGGCAACAGATTAGCGGCTTAATCGTAAGACAAAACAAAATTACTAATTATTATATCGTATTAATAACTTGTAATTAGGCTTAGAAAGTCCTTTAGGCTATTAACCATGAGAAAGAATTTGTTACGTGTGTGTAAATTACCAAACAAAACACTGTATATATTTATTTTCTTTTTTCCTCTGAATGAAGTATAATTTTGTCCTACTTTTAGCTTGAAAAACAGAATATTTTAAGAATTGTTACTCCACCAGTTCAAGTAGGTGAGCAAGGAGATTACTCGCTTTCATTGTTTTTGCGCACAAAACAAAGGTTTCTGAACGTACAAGAGATGCTGCCCTCTAGCGCATAGATTTATCAAACTTCAGTGATTTTTGGCGACATGCCAAGATTCGAGAAATCCTCGTCCATTAATTAAATTTTGTAGAATTGTCTATGCGGTCAGTCTTGTTCCAATTAATTGTATGGTTGGTTAAATATATTAGGTCTTCAATCGAGAATTCCAAACATTTCATATTTTTAACCACTTTTGTGTCTATATTGATGCTTGTAAGCTGGTTGGTTTCCATATGTAAGAATAACAGCAATCATCACATTTAATTTTATAGAATACTAGAGATTTTTCCGGAAGTGAGATTCTGTGTGTGGAATTCTTTTGAAATGACGAACGTGGTTGAATCCCAGCTGAACTGATAATTAAGGTCAACTTTCTGCTGGTTCCACGAACGCATAGCAGAATTACAACTTGCTTTCTAAGAAGAAATATATTTCGCAAGAACAAAATCCATATAAATTAATTTGTATCTGAGTAATAATAGATGCTAAATTATTACATAATTTTATTACACTTGGTATTGTTGTCAGGGAACAGCATAAATGTGGTTATTTTAAAATAGGAGATGTTTATTAAGCGTTTTTTTGTATTAATATTTCAAAGAAAACTACCAATCAAAAACCAGAATTATTAATTATTCATAAATTTTTAATTAAAAGGAAAACGTGAACAAAATAATACCTGCTGCTAAAATGGATTTTAAATATTCATGGAATAAATAAAATATTCTATGCTTTGCCAACTTATAAGTTTTACATGATAGGACTAGAATATGAATTAGCACTAGAAATAAACGACCGTATTACTACAAAATGTTATTATTTGATAAGACATACAGCCTTTTTCTCTAAAGCCTCTCGGGGGACGTTAATATATATTCTATATATCAATGTGCAGTACAGAAATTAAATAAATATAATAAATGCAATTTTCAACCCGAACGCCACCTTACGTGCACGTGGCTAAGCGGTCAATTTAGGAATACTGGAGTTCTCAGTTCCTGTGACTCTATGGGCTTTGGTCGGCTCCTTCCAACCAATAACAAGATGAATGCTAGTATTAAGTAATTTATTTGGAGTATCACCACGTTTTTATTTATAATGCACGAGCTTGTCTGTTGTTTTGTTTTTTTAATTTCGCGCAAAGGTGCACGAGAGCTATCTGTTCTAGCCGTCCCTAACTTAACAGTGTAAGTCTAGAGGGAAGGCAGCTGGTCATCACCACCCACCGTCAACTCTTGGACTACTCTTTTACCAATGAATAGTGGGATTGACCGTCACGCTATAACGTCTGCAGGCTGAAAGTGCGACCATGTTTGGTATTAACGGGATTCGAACCCGCGACCCTCAGATTATGGGTTGAGTAATGCGCAAGTTTTCGGCTCATTTTCCTACGCCTTTTGCAGGTGCGAGACATTTATTAAACAGCAGAATCTAGCAGATTAACTGTTACTTTTGTAATATCTGAGGAGAGGGGAGTGCTCAGGAAAATCATGACTCGAACCATGAATCCTTCGATCTATAATCCGACAGAGTAATTGCTAGACCAAATTTGATCCTTGACCAAATTTCAAATACACATCAAATACAACATAATTATAACAATTAACGTTACTAAACTTAAATTTGGAACATAATGGAATCGTTACTATTTATATATTTTCTTCACGTACTTATGAACCGAAAATATCTCATAGTTTAATCATAGGCGACAAACTACAATCTATAGAAGCTAGATTAATAATTCATTTAAAATAATTATTCAGTCATGATGACCGTTATGGAGTGCAATTCAATGACTCCTCTTCACATTCAAGTACAGACTCCACTGTAACGTAAGTCTAAGTTAGTTTGGTCACTTTACAGAGTCAACAGGCTTCTTAAACAAGTCACTTTTTATCGACCGTTCCTTCTACGTTCTCGAACTTTGTGATAAGACATCTAATAACTGTAAGAATTCTTTTCTCGACTTTGGAACGCCAGTGATTACGTAAGACACTTGCTTCTAGTCTTTCCACAGGAAGGAGTATACATTACAAATCGACATGAAGAATTCTGCGACAGATCATCTAATGCGAGCTATAGCGTCAGATCAGAACAGTTGTTTGAGTGGATTGACACACGTAGCTCAGGCGTATAAATATCGAAGTCTGAGCCTTCCTGATAAATGACTCTGCTGAATGTTTTTGAGCTACTTGCAGAAGTCGTCACCTTGTCTTAGACGACGATTTTGCGATAGAAGACATTGAATTGTTACTTTACTGGAAAGTAAAATATACAAAAAGCCCTGAAACGAGACGGCTATAGCAACTTAAAGCTTTAGAAATGGCGGGCTACAGTTTCTTGTAAATTATGTGTTAATACAATTCAAAAGCCGTATAGAACAGGACCAAATGATTGTTTGAAAAAAATCTTTTCATTTATTTACCCTAACATGGCAGGCAAGATTATAATACACGTGCGGAATTTACTGGAACTTAGGATATGTCAAGTAAAAAAATTACGTTAAATAACCATAAATTTTTTAAACGTTTGGCAAATTAGTCAGAAAAAGAAGCTGTTTTTGTTTGTCTGTGTTTGTCAAGCATAAAGTTACACAATGGGTTTTCTGTACTGCGTCACCACGGGTATTGAAACCTGGATTAAGACAAAGCATTTAACATGACACATTATCAGTATTTGGAAAACCATATATTATAGATAGTTATAAACATTTATCTTAATAGACGCCTTACCAAAGTGAACTAAACAGCCATTAATATCAGTTTTTTTATCTTGTTTTGAATAGGGTTTTAACAGAATAGGTGGAACTAGCATTGAATATTTAATAGACTGCGTTTACTTGAAGTCTTCTGGTGGACGAAGACTTGGTCTGAGAAATTTTGTAACTGTCTTAGTTAAATGTGTCTAAATAAAGCCAAGAGTTCAATCTGCAGCCAGTATCAAACAAAATGGCTGCCTCTCAAAGTTAGACTATGTTTCCACGTCAAATGGACTTCACGTAATGATCAGTGGGCGTATTTCTTTTTATTTCTCCTTTAATACTGATGTTCAAAATGATGAATTAGGATTTCTTTCGACCCCGATGTTTCCAAACAAGTAATTTTGTGTAATGACACATTATCGAATTACGTTCTGACCAGGGTAATTTATTTGTTACGTTGTTCTGGTTTCGTGAACCATAGTGTTCTAAATTATGTTTTTTCTTATGTTCCAACATATATTTCTTTGTAATATATATATATATATATAATGTTTAGCTACTTACTGCTTACACACCTTTAATAAAGTTACAGTTTTATGCTATTATAGAATTAGACTAGTGGTCGTCCAGAGATATTCGTGTAATATATGTAAACTTAAACGTTTATATCAGTTAGTATAAAAGTGTAATTTCTATTTAATAATAAGAAAAACTCTCCTTACTTCGTTCTACAACTAATTATTGGTAAACTACTCACAGGTTTTCTACTCTTTGTGTTTTCATTCACTAAACGAACACACTCAACTTGCAATAAACAACATTTTCAGTGACACTCAGAACCCAGTTGTGTTTAAAACACAAAATGTTAAAAAAACTTTTATTGTTATGAAGGTTTAAAAACCGTCTTTTATATCCCAACATTTTCTTTAATATTTTTTTTATGTACGTTGTATTTACTAACGAAAAGTTCTGACCTCGTGATACTAACCAAAACAATATGGCTTAACATTATCTTAATTATTAACATTTCCTGAAAATAAATTGTCTCCGAACTGTGATATTAAGTGACATAACAGTAGAAGAAAAGCAGATTAATGTATATTTATGAGGTAATTTTCAGGACGATATTAAGTTAAAACATTTGTTAGTTTCCATAAGAATCGATATGGATCATGGTAGAATTGCATGAGGATCAATATGGATCATGATAGAATTGCATGATGGTCAATATGAATCATGGTAGAATTGCATGATGATCAATATGAATCATGGTAGAATTGCATGATGATCAATATGGATCATGGTAAAATTGCATGATGATCAATATGGATCATGGTAAAATTGCCTGAGGATCAATTTGGATCATGATAGAATTGCATGATAATTAATATGGATCATGATGGAACTGCATGATGATCAATGTGGATCATGGTAGAATTGCATGAGGATCAATTTGGATCATGGTAGAATTGCATGATGATCAATATGAATCATGGTAGAATTGCATGATGATCAATATGAATCATGGTAGAATTGCATGATGATAAATATGAATCATGGTAGAATTGCATGAGGATCAATTTGGATCATGGTAGAATTGCATGAGGATCAATATGAGTCATGGTAGAATTGCATGATGATCAATATGAATCATGGTAGAATTGCATGATGATCAATATGGATCATGGTAGAATTGCATGAGGATCAATATGGATCATGGTAAAATTGCCTGAGGATCAATTTGGATCATGATAGAATTGCATGATGATCAACATGGATCATGATAGAATTGCATGATGATCAATATGGATTATGATGGAACTGCATGATGATCAATGTGGATCATGGTAGAATTGCATGAGGATCAATATGGACCATGGTAGAATTGCATGAGGATCAATTTGGATCATGGTAGAATTGCATGATGATCAATATGGATCGTGGTAGAATTGCATGAGAATCAATATGAATCATGGTAGAATTGCATGAGGATCAATATGGACCATGGTAGAATTGCATGAGGATCAATATGGACCATGGTAGAATTGCATGATGATCAATATGAATCATGGTAGAATTGCATGATAATTAATATGGATCATGATGGAATTGCATGATGATGAATGTGGATCAAGGTAGAATTGTATGAGGATCAATTTGGATCATGGTAGAATTGCATGATGATCAATATGAATCATGGTAGAATTGCATGATGATTAATATGAATCATGGTAGAATTGCATGAGGATCAATATGAATCATGGTAGAATTGCATGAGGATCAATATGGATCGTGGTAAAAAAACAACTTAAAAACAACTTTAAAAAACTGATATTACGTTAACGCGTGTGTAATAAGTGGCTCGAGTCGAAAGCAAATCTTAAATATAGTTTGAGACAACGTCTACGATAGGACAACAAGAAGAAATTCAAGAGAGATATGAATGGACAATGTTCATTTCCTGGAGTTTACGTGGATATTAAAAGACCTTACAACAAGAAGATTGTGAGAGACATAATTCCAAGCTATTCTTGATGACGAGAAACCCACTTGAAATACAAATGTTTTTCAGAACTGCTGGTGTGGTTATTAACACTTATATTGATAAGCAGAGAACAACGTTTCGACCTTCCTAGGTCATCTCCAGGTTGACAGTAAGTATAGTCTTGTATTTAAATAAATATTAACATGGAATATCTCTGCAACACTCTTAACGAAACTATTTTCTGTTACCGAAACTCAGGTAACTTAGTTTATCAGAGGTGTCGATTCTTCTTTGGCCATCTATCTATCTGCGTGTTTAAAAATGTTTTTCTTTGTTATTAAGCACAAAGTTGCACAGTAGACTATATGTACTGTGCCAACGTAGGTACAAAACCAAATTTTCAGGGTGATAAGCCCTTAAACATACCGCTTGTATTCATGAAATGTCTATATTAATTTTAAACCTACCAATGTTTTTCGATCCAGATATGAAATAGGTTCAGTATGAAGTGTTGTTATGCGCGATCCAGATATGAAATAGGTTCAGTATGAAGTGTTGCTATGCGCGATCCAGATATGAAATAGGTTCAGTATGAAGTGTTGTTATGCGCGATCCAGATATGAAATAGGTTCGGTATGAAGTGTTGCTATGCGCACTTGATTATGATAAATATCTTGAAACTAAGTAAATACATCATTACAAATAATAACGTATTGAAATAAACAGAAAATAAAGTACAAAATATATTTTATAAAATCACCTACGTCTGTTAATTAAACTAGCGGATATAAGTGTACCGTTTTCCTGTGCTAAGATATTTTACATTCACACACATATATACATATGTGTGTATGTATGTGTGTTTTGACACATATTGGTTAATTAAGTGATTATAACGAGAAACAGAAGACTGATAAGTTATATTAAAATGATTCGGAATATTGAATTCAACAAATGACTTAACGAACAAAGTTGGAATAACTTTGTAGTCGAGCAGGGTGTATCAGAACTACATTTTGAAATTTTAAGATGTTTCGTCAATAGTTATATGATACAAGCAAAAACGAATCTCTTAGGAGAATGATAAATGAAATTATTTATATAGTACAAATATGAAGACGTGTTTATGATATTTATTGCATTTAATGATATAGGAAGTAAAAGAATAATAGAAAAACAGGACTGCTGATGACAGTTCATCGTTATGACACACTTATGTAGGTTAAATGACGTTATGATATATGATTTTCCCATGACATCCTTACATGAAGGCTTGGCACACCTATGTAGGTTAAATGACGTTATGATATATGATTTTCCCATGGCATCCTTACATGAAGGCTTGGCACACTTATGTAGGTTAAATGGCATTATGAGGTATGCTTTTCCCATGGCATCCTTACATGAAGGCTTGGAACACTTATGTAGGTTAAATGGCATTATGAGGTATGCTTTTCCCATGGCATCCTTACATGAAGGCTTGGAACACTTATGTAGGTTAAATGGCATTATGAGGTATGCTTTTCCCATGGCATCCTTACATGAAGGCTTGGAACACTTATGTAGGTTAAATGGCATTATGATATATGCTTTTCCCATGGCATCCTTACATGAAGGCTTGGAACACTTATGTAGGTTAAATGGCGTTATGATATATGCTTTTCCCATGGTATCCTTAAAACAAGGCCTTTCGTAATAAACACTGTGCTGTGTGGCTACTGTCGAGACGTATTGCCATCCGATTGACAGTTACCATATGTGATGACATAGACCGTAACAACGTGGTGAGGTTCCAAACTCGTGTGAATTTCATTGTTACAAGTTTTGGAAAAGAAACTTTTGAGTAAATTTCTTGCTGAGTCTTTTGTTTTGCTGCACATTATTGCTCACATAAGATCTCGAATAAAAAGTAGATTTATTAACAATAATTATTGTTTCCAGTTATTATAAATGCACTACTAGAAACATTAACAAATATCTAAACTGTGACTAAACCTCAAAGTAATAATAAATTACGGCTTAAAGTTGACACATTTTTCTCCTAATTAAAATGCAGTAAGATTAGTGGGTTTATAACACAAAAAATCGTGTTTCGATACCTGTGGACTCGGAGCCTTTTGTGTAGCTTTGCACTTAACAATAAAATACATACACTTGTTAAAATATCAAGAAATATGTCAATATAATACTTTATATAAAATTATGGGCTGTACATGAAACAAAAATTTAATTTGAAAATCGTGCTATTTAACTGTCACATCTATTACACAGAAAACGTAAAAGAAAAATTTACATATATAAAAGATCCGCATGATCTTTGTGAGATTTCAAGAACTGATCATTTCTTCATTTTGTGTGAAATGAATGAACAAGATATACACTGTTTGTCTGGAAATTAGAAGGAAAGTTGCTATGTTACGGCGCTGTAATACTGTCACAAGAGTTTATTATATACAAAACGTCATAGGAAAACTCGATGACTGTGGTCTAATAACAGAACATTAATATAATATCTTGAGCACAGTTTTCGTGTTAAATATTGTGCAATTTACCTGAACATGAGAAACGTGTCTTGTGTTGTTGTTGTTTTGAATTAAGCACAAAGGTACACAATGGGCTATCTGTGCTCTGCCCACCACAGGTATCGATTTTAGCGTGTAAGTCCGCAGACATACCGCTGAGCCACTGGGGGCAAAAAGTCAAGTCCCTTAACCAACAGGCCATGCAAGGCCACCGTGTCTTGTGACGACACAACAATGTATCTTAGTAAAACAATATTTAATTGAAAACCGCGCGTCATTTATGTCGTCTATATTGTTAAAAGATCATGGGTATTGTTGTTAATAAAAGCCTGTATATTTGAGGAACACAATTTCCGTTCGTCTTAAATAACACATTTCTCTACGGTGCATCTTGTATGAAAATATTTGAAAGGAGCACATTTATTTTATAACACGCTATTAGGTAATTAATATGCAGTTTAATTTTAATGTTAATAAGCATAAAAGAAGTGTATTCTGTGTAGTTTATGTGGAACATAAATATTATAAGTGTGAGTGAAAATGTTTTGATCCAAGAGCACCAAACAAAGCAAGAATAAATGTATTACAAACATTGTATTCAAGTGCTCGATAAAATGTTTATAAAATAAAAAAATATGTTTTTTTTATCCTGATATAAAAAAACGAAACAAAAATCTTAAAGCAAGAAACTATTTTGGAAATTCAGATAAAATAAAAAGACGTAAACATATATCGTTTCTTTTGCTTTCGTTTGTTTTTCAGTATCGGATGTCGATTAGTTATACGACTTTTACAGAACTTTTTGAACTCTCAGTTTATTTTTTTACGAGTTACTGAGTCGACATTACATCAAAGTTACTCACAGAAACAAAAGTAGCTCTGTGACCTAGTAACTAGCGATACGTATAGTTGTTACGGCAATATCCAAATGTATATTTCCTCTGATTTAATATCGTGGAAACAAAACAGAAACAAAAAATAGGAACATAAAATATGATCGTTCTTTTCTCTTCCCCTACTTAGTATTTTTACCTTACCGTACAGATGCTTATTACGTTATATTAACAATAATTTGGAGCCTCATAATGTCGTTTTAGTCAAAGTCATCACGTCCGGTCATGTTCTATCTGACGGTCGTGCATCTTGACAATAAACATGCGACATAATTTTCATTATAAAAAACTCCATCTTACGTTTTTCGTGTCAAAAGGATACTACTGCTTCTTTCAAACTTTTCATACGTCAGCTAGTGTATAAAAACGACGATTTCCCAACGCCTGTTTCAATATATTGACAGCCCAGAAACTCATAGTCTGGTGAATTGAACGGCATATCTTATGAAACAGTAAAAAATACCAACCTTTTGAGGTATACGATGGTTGAACAAATGTATTGTTGAAGAAATTTATGGCACGTGACTTGTTACAAAATGCCGCACATTGCTGAGGTCAGATTTGTCGCGGGTCTCTTTCTGGGTGGTTCTGATGGCTCAAGTTGATCCATATATTTATGCCATTAAGTAAAATGGATACTTCATCATGAAATTCTAAATTTCCAAACTGAACAAATTTTTATGATCTGGGCGTATGCATATTTTGCACCAGAAAAGGCTATAGCATACAAATACCCCAAAATGATACATTTTGGTAACAATGTACAAGTGTGGTAATGATGCATACCATTCCACGTTGTCCTTACTTTCTCATTGATTACGACTGAAGTTTCTGGTTTTATTTTAACATACGATGTAGTATACATGGATCTATTAAATGATCTCGTCTGTCATCGTTAAAAATAGATAAACAAAACTGTTGATATATCTACTCTCATTTAAGAAGTCGCATGATTTTAGTTGAAGAAAACTGCACACATTAACATTTAAACTATAACTAAAATGTTTATTCTGATAATGAAATGATGAAAAAGATTATTCTACTGTCTGTTTGTTTTTCAATTTCGCGCAAAGCTACTCAAGGGCTATCTGCGCTAGCCGTCCCTAATTTAGCAATGTAAGACTAGAGGGAAGGCAACTAGTCATCACTACCCACCGCCAACTCTTGAGTTACTCTTTTACAA
Source organism: Carcinoscorpius rotundicauda (assembly GCA_011833715.1). NCBI lineage: Eukaryota > Metazoa > Arthropoda > Merostomata > Xiphosura > Limulidae > Carcinoscorpius > Carcinoscorpius rotundicauda. Next base: position 179,338,409 of record CM022391.1, on the reverse strand, counting down.
ACGAATAGTATGATTCACTGTTACATTATAATGCCCCCAGGGGAAAGGGCGAGCATGTTTGATGTGACGGGAATTCTAACTCGCGACCCTCAGATTACGAGTCGCACGCCTTAACCCACCTGGCCATGCCAAGCCTGTTCTAGTGTCATTAGAATAAACATTTCTCAATCCAATCACCTAGAAGAATAGGGCGACATAGCACGTCTTTAGAACTCGCAGTAATTAAATAGAAATATATTACACCATACACGCTCGCTTAGCAATTAAATATCAGTTACAAATACATTTTCAGTTGTTGTATCAGTTACAAATACATTTAGTATTTTTTTCCTTTTACTGAAAGTTCCCTGATAGTTCACTAATTAGACTTACAAATTTAAAATTCGGGGTTTGATTCTCCATAGTATACAGAGCAAAAGTATCCCATTGAGCAGATTTGCGGCAAAAAGACAAGGCAAACAAATCACCTGCAGAGCTTGTTTGTTTTGAATTTGGCGCAAAGCTACACGAAGGTTGTCTGCGATTAGCTGGAGAACAAAAAGATATATTCCCACGGTACTTGTTTTTGATCTTATCACCATGTTGTGGGTATTTCTAAATATACTAAAACGTTTTGAAGCGAGCGATAGTGTCTCTCGTATCACAAGACGAAATTTCACCAAACAAGTTAGAAAACAAAATCTTACGGTAATTGTAAAGAAAGTTGAATGAAAGCTGTAACAAGTATCAAAGTTTATTAGACTACCTCAAATGAAAGCAGAAAAAAACGTTGTTACATACCTAAATATCATTTTATAGCGTTGTCACATACCTAAATATCATTTTATAGCGTTGTCACATACCTAAATATCATTTTATAACGTTGTCACATACCTAAATATCATTTTATAACATTGTCACATACCCAAATATCATTTTATAACGTTGTCACATACCTAAATATCATTTTATAACGTTGTCACATACCTAAATATCATTTTATAACGTTGTCACACACCTAAATATCATTTTATAACGTTGTCACACACCTAAATATCATTTTATAGCGTTGTCACATACCCAAATACCATTTTATAACGTTGTCACAAACCTAAATATAATTTTATAACGTTTTCACATCCCTAAATTTCATTTTATAGCGTTGTCACACACTTAAATATCACTTTATAATGTTGTCACACACTTAAATATCATTTTATAACGTTGTCACATACCTAAATGTCATTTTATAACGTTGTAACACACTTAAATATCATTTTATAACGTTTTCACATACCTAAATGTCATTTTATAACGTTGTCACATACCTAAATATCATTTTATAACGTTGTCACATACCTAAATGTCATTTTATAACGTTGTCACATACCTAAATACAATTTTATAACGTTTTCACATTCCTAAATATCATTTTATAACGTTGTTACATACCTAAATATCATTTTATAACGTTGTTACATACCTAAATATCATTTTATAACGTTGTCACACACCTAAATATCATATTATAACGTTTACACATACCTTAATGTCATTTTATAACGTTGTCAATACCTAAATGTCATTTTATAACGTTGTTACATACCTAAATATCATTTTATAACGTTGTCACATACCTAAATGTCATTTTATAACGTTGTCACATACCTAAATATAATTTTATAACGTTTTCACATTCCTAAATATCATTTTATAACGTTGTTACCTACCTAAATATCATTTTATAACGTTGTCACATACCTAAATGTCGTTTTATAACGTTGTCACACACTTAAATATCATTTGATATCAATGTTATCTACCTATTTATAATTTCCAAAGACGAAACTAAATTGTGTATGAAAAATAACTGGCTCTCTTGTTACCTCTCAACAGAAGTTTAAACCTTTCGTAAGATATTATTGATTATTGACATACATTGATGACTGGCCAACAATACCCAAAACAGCTTTCATTTCGTACAGTTACTGTTGTTTCTTCTCTGTGTAGTTCAGATCTGAATTTTTTTGTGTTTTGTTACATCTGAAATCCCAAATGTTCGGATCATAAAAACAAGAACATTGAATTGTTTCTCTGCTTTCTTTACAGCTCCTCACTAAGAAAACATCGGATACGTTCTCAGACAGTTATCTTTTCTTGACTTTTTCTGAAACTCTGTTGTGTTTTAATGTAATTTGATTTATTTTTAATTAATGCACAAAACTGGCAGGACAAACGTTCAGTACACGAATAATGATTGTAATACTGTTTTGCACACACGACCTAAACAGTTAAAGCTGAAATAATGTTCACATCACTTTGCTCAGAGCTTTATATAAATGTTTCTCGGTTGACTTACGTTTATATGAACATGGACAGAATATTGTCTAACTATATAAAATAAGCTAATTTATTTTGTTTGTTTGTAGAATTTTCACACAGATCTAATCAAATGCTAACCACTTTAGACATCCCTAATTTTGAAGATTTACTTTAGATTAAAGGCAGCTAGTAAGTGCCACTCACCGTCAACTCTTGGGCTACTCTTGACCAACTAATATTGGGATTGGCCGTTGCAATAACACCACCTCCCATAACTAAAGCCTTCCAGTGGCTCAGCGGTATGTCTGCGGACTTACACGCTAAAATCTGGGTTTCGATACCCGTGGTGGGCAGAGCACAGATAGCCCATTGTGCAGCTTTGTGCTTAATTCAAAACAACAACAACAACCCATAACTAAAAGATCGAACATTTTCAGCGACAAGTTTTGATCCCTCGCTCCGCATTTTGAGAGTCGAGCATCATAACCATTGCACCCCACTAGTACAACGGTAAGTCTACGGATTTACAAAGCTAAAATCATAGGTTCGACTCCCCTCGGTAGGCTCAGCAATAGCTCGATGTGGCTATGCTGTAAAAACACACACACCATAACCATTAGGTCACACGACATAAATAAAGACCAGTATATGTTAGAAAGAACAAGCTGCATTGTCTTTTATTAACATTTCTTTTGTTGTTAAGATCCACGAATGGCGCTTGTATACATTCCGTTTGTTCAGTTTGCATAATTCACTTGTTTAGAATACAATGTGGAAATACAGACAAGAAGTTTTAGTGTCTGGTTGAACACTAGAGTCGTGACGTTCTCACACAAATCCCGTCGCGCCAAACATGCTCGCCCTTTCAGCCGTGGGGGCGTTATAATGTGACGATCAATCCCACTATTCGTTAATAAAAGAATAACCCAAGAGTTGGCGGTGGGTGGTGATGACTAGCTGCCTTCCCTCTAGTCTTACACTGCAACATTAGGGGCGGCTAGCACAGATAGCTCTCGAGTAGCTTTGCGCGAAATTCAAAAAACAAACAAGCAAACAAACAAACTCACACAAATAACGAAAATTTTCGCAATATCTCATCTTAATAACGTCAGTTAAATCACTGTTAACCAAATTAATACTGGATACAGCGCATGCACTAAGGGACTCAACTGTCTAGAATTGAGATGATTTGTTAAGGAACACAAATGGTCTCAGGTATGGTAAACACCTGATCATCTTGGTTTCGTTTCGCTTGTTTTGAATTTTCTCGCAAAACTACACGAGGGCTATCTGCGCTAGCAGTCCCTAATTTAGCAGTGTAATACTAGAGGGAAGGCATTTAGTCATCACCACCCACCGCCAACTCTTGAGCTACTCTTTTACCAACGAATAGTGGGATTGGTCGTCACATTATAAAGCCTCCAAAACTGAAAGGGCGAGAATGATTGATATGACGGGGATTCGAACCCGCGACCCTCAAATTACGAGTCGAGTGCCTCAACCACCTGGCCATGCCGGGTCTGATTATCTTTGTAATCACCACCCAGTTCCGCTGTTTGCCACACTGGTTGCAATATGACGAACCGCAAGTGAGTTTCTCATTAGTTCTTATACATCAATATCTATCGCCCTGTTGCCTCAGTTAAAATTAAATATTTTGTTCCAATTTTATTAATTTTCCCACGCGCTAATTATTCAGTTTTTGCTCTAGCTGTAATTATCTGATCATCTATTGCCAGGAAACAAACCGAACCACTAATTTAATTGTACTATTGGCTTCTTCTGTTTACAACTGCTTGTTTACTTTTAAAGTCTCCCTGACACAAATACCACCTAGTGTCGCGCCAAGTATATTTACTTCACAATCACTGGTCCAGTTACCCATTAATTTGATGTTTATCAGATAATACATTTTTTTTTTCAATCCAGTTGTCAAAGTTTCTGACATCTTCCTAACTTTAATCCATCAACCTGCCATCAACACTCATCCAGTTCTGTTGTACTTTCATCACTCATATATTTACACCCACGTCTGTTTTTCCCTTTATCCATACAGCTGTCACTATGCGTTGAATCATTTGTTCGTTTGTGAATGTCACCGGTTAATTTTTGCATGCATTGTTTACCACATTCTTAAACCACTGTTTATCTCTATGATAACATCTTTATTTAACATCCACGAAATAGTTAAATTTGTTCATTCAAATACAAAAGTAACCACATATTTAAGAATGTCCTGCTGACAGGCCTTTCAGTGGCACAGTGGTATGTCTGCGGATTTACACACTAAAATCCGGGTTTCGATACCCGTGGTGGGCAGAGCACAGATAGCTCATTGTGTAGCTTTGTGCTTAATTCTAAATAAACAAACAATAAACAAACCTGCTGACAGTTTCGAGGATCATAATTTGATAAGTGATTTTGATACTCTTGATTGAATAATAGTATGACTTAACTACGGGATTACTTGTACAACACACTGATAAAAATACATTTTCCCTTTATGCACCGCGAGTGTCTTTGTGTACATTTCCTCTTTATCGGGCCCGGCACGGTCAGGTGGGTTAAGGCGTGCGACTCGTAATCTGAGGTCGCGGGTTCGAATCTCCCTTTTGCCCCCCAGTGGCTCAGCGGTATGTCTGCGGACTTACACGCTAAAATCCGGGTTTCGATACCCGTGGTGGGCAGAGCACAGATAGCCCGTTGTGTAGCTTTGTGCTTAATTCAAAAACAACAACATCCTCTTTATCATTGATTAGGTCTCGTCCTTCGAAAGAAACACGAGTTTTAATTCTTTATATCAATGTGCTGGTGAAACGAATTCAGTGATTGATTATGAAAGAAGCGAAACATAGATGACTGGTGTGGTCAACAACATTTTCACAACTAGGTCTCAAGACATAACATATTTCAATATTAGCCGTCGAGTCTTTTCCTCAGGAGCCGCTCATTACACAGCGACCTTCCAGAAGCTAAACAATAGAGAAAATAATACATTAATCTATATTAAATTGTCTTGATCAAGACGGGGGGGGGAATATTGGACAAACAACACAATATCAGTGCACTACAAGATGAAACCACACACTTAGAGGATTTTTTTTTGTACTCTAAAATTTAAAACAAAAAGCTTCCTCGTGGTTTTGTGAATATTTATTTCAGTTATGTAGAATTGGTTTGCGTTTGTTTTTTCATATATATAAGACAAATGTCGCGGATTTTGGTTTGGTTTAAGTTTTGCGCAAAGCTACATGAGAGCTATCTGCGCTAGCCGTCCCTAATTTAGCAGTGTGAGACTAGAGGGAAGTCAGGTAGTCATCACCACTTATCGCCAACTCTTTTACCAAAGAATAGTGGTAAACAGTCACATTATAACGCCCTCACGGCTGAAAGAGCGAGTATGTTTAATGCGACGGGGATTCGAACTAGCGACCATCAAATTATGAGTCGTGTACCTTAACCACCTGGCCCTTCCGGGCCTAAATGTCGTGGAAACAGCACTTATGGTGGTCGCCTTTAGTTTCTGGGTTGCCGTTTGGCCAACTGATGTTTTTGTGTTAATGTACGCGTGTGAGAAATACATTGCTTATACAGATTTGGTAAACATCAGTGATACTATTTGTTACGCTTTACTTGCTTTCACAAGTTTTCATAATTACTAAACCAATCGGTTTGTGTTTTTACCACAATCTAGCGCAATAGATCGTATTTGGAGAACAAGTCTAAAGAGAAGAGTAATTGGAGCAACATAGAGTTGGAGACATTTCGTGTCCTGATTTGGAGTGCTGCCTAGCGTGGCGTATGTGGAGACATTTTATAAATAAGAGAACTGTTTCTACTCAGTCCGACATGACCAAGCGTGTTAAGGCGTGCAACTCGCAATCTGAGGGTCGCGGGTTCGTATCCCAGTTGCGCCTAACATGCTTGTCCTTTCACCCGTGGGGGCACTATAATGTGACGTTCAATCCCACTATTCGTTGGTAAAAGAGTAGCCCAAGAGAGGGCGGTGACGACTAGCTGCCTTTCCTCTAGTCTTACGCTGCTAAATTAGGGACGGCTAGCACAGATAGTCCTCGAATAGCTTTGTGCGAAATTCAAAAACAAACAAACAAAACTGTTTCAACTTGGCCTAAGACAGGTCGCCCTTCGATCACAGTAGTGACGCAAGGGCGATAAATTTTACAATTGGCCATAGTGATAACAAGATAACTATTTTAAAACAACTGTATTTGGGCTGCGACATTCAAAGAACCACACAAATTTTTACAACTGAAATTCATGGGATTGAAGTTTGTGTTCTATTAAGGTCTAACCTTTAATGAAAAAAAGAAAAGTGACGTCAGTATTATCTCGGTTGCAAACTGGTCCAATGTTCTGTTAACCAACGAATCAGAACCCAGTTTGAAGAGTGATTCCCAACATTGTAGAATTTGGAGAACATGTACTGAGTGGCTTGTTATTGATGGAACATAGATCTCCATTTCGAACCCCACAAATGTCAATGGCTTACATGCAACGTGGCTCATTTAACGAACTAAAACATTATTCAACATTGTGCATACTCGAACTAGTTCTAGTACGATTATTTTATCCTAACTGCCAACAATGATAAATCATATAGTACCAAGACTGTGGGAAAATGTCTTCAGTTCAAAGGAATTAAAATATCATTGTTCTCTAAAAGCCTAAAACAAATCAAATGCATTTGGGAGTATCCTTGGGTCAGCTGCCCAAGCTGACCGTGACCCTTCGTGAAGACTGGTCACTAATTTTGCAGAATTTAATAGGAATATGAATAATACTTATCAAACATGTTCAAATTCCTATTAGAGGGTTTTTTGGACAACCTTCCTGTTCTACATTAGGTATCATATTATCCTAAACATTTTTTTTTTACAATTTTTTTGAACTTGTATGTGTTTTTTTCTTATAGCAAATTCATATCGAGTTATCTGCCTCGTCCAGCGAGGGATTGAACTTGTGTTATTGCATCAAGTTTATATGAATATTTACTGTTCGGTCCGGCGTTGTCAACTGGTTAGGGCTTTCGACTTGCAATATGAGGGTCGCGGATTCGAATCCCCATCACACCAAACATGCTCGCTCTTTCAGCCGTGAGGGTATTATAATGTTTCGCTCAATCACACTATTCATTGATAAAAGAGGAGCCTAAGAGTTAACGGTGGATGGTGATGACCAGCTGACTTTCCCCCAGTCTTACACTGCTAAACTAGGGAGGTCGCCGCAGATAGCCCTGGTGTAGCTTTGCACGAAATTAAAAAATAAACAAACAATGTACAATTGTTAATAGACGAAAGCTGTATGTATGTATATCTTAATTTGTAATTCATGCATTAGGATTTTCAAATACATGTTTATTTCTTTTAGATTTCAGCTACTTCTTGCATGATAACTAGCGTGTAAAAATTCTCAGTTTGTATCTCTTCTGAATATGTTCATATATCGAAACATCTGAATGAGTGTACAAATATTCATTCCTTTTGTCAACACACACCAAAAAACACACCGAACGACAGCATATCTTTCAGGACTGTAACTTCATTTTTTCTAAATAATTTTTTCTTACTTGTGCCCGGCATGGTTAGCGCGTTAAGGCGTTAAACTCGTAATCCGAGGGTCATGGGTTCGAATTCCGGTAGCACCAAATATGCTTGTCCTTTGATCCGTGCGGACGTTATAATGTGACGGTCAATCTCACTATTCGTTGGTAAAAAGAGTAGCCCAAGAGTTGGCGGTGGACGGTGATGACTAGCTGCCAGTCTTACACTGCTAAATTAGGGACGGCTAGCGCAGATAGCCCTTGAGTAGCTTTGTGTGAAATTGAAAACAAAAATACTTCTCACATTGCGATGGGTCCAGTGTTTTGTTTTTAATGGGCCCAACAATATTGTGAATATATTTTCATCCAGTTCTCTTTTCTTCGGAGACTGTTACATCAAATAAGTTTGATAAATATAATTTCAATTTTTTTTCTTGTTACTTTCTGCGTAAAATGATATTGCTATGGATGCACGAATCGTGATATAACATGAAGCATGTATTAACATACAAACCCCTCCATTAAATTCCATCAGCGTTTCTCATTCTTGTGAGCTGAATCTCCAAATGACTTTCTCGGACTCTTTTCTTCGTTCAATCGATAAGGCTCTTTGCGGGATCATCTCTTACCTTTTAATTTCCTGCCTCACTGACAGATGACGCTTTTTCGAATTATTAAGCCTTTCGATCGTTAACTGGGCTTCCATTTTTTCTCTGTTATGGACTTCTTCTGTTAAAATCACTGTCGTGGGAAGAATATTTGGAACATAACAGTTCTAACTCTTTTTTTTTTTTAATAGTCTTTCGGTACTCATCTTAAGCCTTAATTTTACTCTTAAGCCTAAATGCTACTCTTAAGCCTTAATGCTACTATGAAGCTGAGTTAAACATTGTTCTCATTGCTACGTTTTACCAACTTTATTATTTCCACTATCCTCCAACAACAAGTTTGGATTCAAGGATTAACAAAATATTAAACTCAAAAACAGTTAAATTAAAGTATCTCTGAACCGCATTTTGTGGGAAATTCGAGATATAGTCACAAATAAAGTTCCATCATGTTTCGCATTAGACCGTTACTCTCCGACATCAACCACTCAAAAAGAAAAATATCGTTTTAAAATATTTTCATAAATTAGGAGGAGCAAGCGCTCGGTTTTGTTTTCTGTTAATTAATTAATTTCTCTTTAACAAACCCAAATTTAGGTGTCACAAATTCATAAGCCAGATCTGATATTTTACCCAGTAATCTCGATGTGTGTGTAAGACATTATAAATAAATTTAAATCAAACTCGTGACGTTGAGACTTAGAAAAGTAAATGTAGCTAGACAAAGTACTCAGTGAAATCTCAAATGTATTTTATTATAACTTCAGTGCGTCCTTTAATGTTTGGTGATCACGGTATTGTAAAGATAACTTCAGACCTTTCCTCTCTGATAATCCATTATCCCTAATAAACCGGTATTCGTTTTAAAGATACAAACTAGGCCTAGTGAAACGGGAAAAAAATCAAGCTGGCTTTTTACCTGAAAATAAAAGCAATTTTTGAATAGAACTTTATAAAAGCTATTTAATGGTTTGTTTGTTTGTTTTGAATTTTAGCACAAAGCTACACGAGGTCCATTTGAGCAAACCGTTCCTTATTTAGCAGTGTAAGACTAGAGATAAGGCAACTAGTCATCACCAACCATCGCCAACTCTTGGGTTACTCTTTACCAACGAATAGTGGGATTAACCGTTACTTTATAAAGCTTCCACGGCTGAAATGACGAGCATGTTTGGTGTCCATTTAATGGATCGCCATGTTTTAAATTAAAACCAAATTTCAAACTTTTGTTAGCTAAAGTTTTGAAAATAAACTCGAGTGCGATCGGTTATAATTGAAAAAAAAAATTCAAATTTAATCGTGCGGTTTGTTTTACATATACTAATCTTGTAGCATGATATAACCATGATACAAAGTAACATAATAATTACTATAAACGTTTTTAACACTGACCAATCAAAAGCTTGACGTATTTTCAAGTTTTCACTACTTAATTATTGAGCATTTAGAAACGTATTAGGGGCCTGGCATGGCCAAGCGCGTAAGGCGTGCGACTCGTAATCCGAGGGTCGCAGGTTTGCATCCCGTCGCGTCAAACATGCACGTCCTCCCAGCCTTGGGGGCATTATAATGTGACGGTCAATCCCACTGATCGTTGGTAAAAAAGTAGCTCAAGAGTTGACGGTGGGTGGTGATGACTAGCTGCCTTCCCTCTAGTCTTAAACTGCAAAATTAGGGACGGCTAGCACAGATAGCCCTCGAGTAGCTTTGTGCGAAATTCAAAAACAAACAAACATACATACACATTTGAAATATTATTGCTGTCTGAGTTTTCTAGATGTCTCATGTCTACTACAGGATACAAAGCCACAGTTCAGAACGACAGGAAAACGTATTATAGTTTTATCATTGTTAAGTTTGCAGGCGAGCAAACCATGTTAATATGAATAATCCATATTGAAAATGGACCAAATTATGTCATACAGAAGAGAAACTACAGAAAATTTAAAACAGTAGACGATCTGAACGTTATTTGTGCTTAAAGGTTTCTTGAATATTTAAAGACAAACATCCGAAATTTAAATATTGTTTTAATAGTTAAAAACTAACAATAAACAATAAACCAAAATTGCTGCACGAGAAGACAAAGATATCACTGTTGTAAAAATAAATTTTGTTAGCTCTGTGTGTCCTGGAACGGGTCAAAATTTACGTACCATGACCTTTCTGCAGAGTGCTATTCAACATGGTATTACGTATTTTATGTCAGTTATCGACTGTTCTTTTAACCCAAATTGGCAGTACATGGTGGAGAAGCGTAAACAAAAGTTTCTTTGTTCGTTTTTGAATTTCACGTAAAGTGTGTTTTTTTTCTTATAGCAAAGCCACATCGGGCTAGCCCACCGAGGGGAATCGAACTCCTGATTTTAGCGTTGTAAATTCCCACGAAAAGCTACACGAGGACTATTTGCGCCAGCCGTCCTTAATTTAACAGTGTAAGATTAAAGAGAAGGCAGCTAGTCATCTCCACTACTTTACCAACGAATAGTGGAGTGGACCGTCACATATAACGTCCCTACAGCTGAAATGGTGAGCATGTTTGACGTTGACGAAGATTCGAGCCCGTGACCCTCAGATTACGAATCGAGTGCTTTAACCACCTGGTCATGCCGGGACCGTGTGAAAGTGAATCAAGAATCAAGATCATTGTAAGCTAATGATTAATATTCGCAAATTGGCTGTTCACAGGGAAAACCAAATTACAACAGAACAGATCTTTCTTTATAATCAAGATATATTTAGGGAATTTCGAAATTAAGTATCTTTGTTTTATACGATCCTTAGCCTAAACATTTTCACATGAAAACATTGCACACAGTACAGAAGAATTTTATGGGATTTAAAGTGGCTCGTGTGAACTGTACTTCTTTCAGTTTAATGATTTTGAAAAGTGGTAGTGTTTCACCTTCGCCACTGGAGGAGCACTAGAGGACACCAGTATAAAGTGTTTCACCTTCGCCACTGGAGGAGCACTTGAGGACACCAGTATAAATTGCTGGATCATAATTAACACAATATTTACTACGATCTCTGAAGTATTGAATTAACTGAACTGTTACAACTTTTGTTTTATTTTAATTATTCCTCTAACGTTTAGTTCACATCTTGGAAAAGGATTTCATTTGCATCACGAAACCTCTGAATATTTCCATGACAGAGATGTCCGCTATTATGCGTTATAATGTTACGATAAAGCCCATTATTCGCTGGTAAAGCGTAGTCCTAGCGTTGGTGACTGGTGCATTTGACTAGCTGTGTTCCTTAGCCTAAATATTTTCACATGAAAACATTGCACACAGTACAGAAGAATTTTATGGGATTTAAAGTGGCTCGTGTGAACTGTACTTCTTTCAGTTTAATGATTTTGAAAAGTGGTAGTGTTTCACCTTCGCCACTGGAGGAGCACTAGAGGACACCAGTATAAAGTGTTTCACCTTCGCCACTGGAGGAGCACTTGAGGACACCAGTATAAAGTGTTTCACCTTCGCCACTGAAGGAGCACTTGAGGACACCAGTATAAAGTGTTTCACCTTCGCCACTGGAGGAGCACTTTTGGGCCGGCGGTTAAGGCACTCGACTCGTAATCTGAGCTTCGTGGGTTCGAATCCCCGTCACACCACACATTTTCGTCCTTTAAGCCATGAGGCGTTGTAAGGTGACGCTCAGTCTCGCTATTCGTTTGTACAAGAGTAAGTCAAGAGTTGGCAGTGGGTGGTGATGACCAGCTATTTTCCCTCTAGTCTTACACGGCTGAGTTATGGACGGCTATCGAAGATAGACCTCGTGTTGCTTAGCGTGAAATAAAAAACTAAAAAAACACTAATATGTTAAACCTTATGAAGGGTGACTTTTAGAGGCCTCCCTTTTTTTCAATGTGATTTTGCCATCAGTTTCCAATAATGTGGTTCTTGTATTAATTAAATAACATTTAATAAAATATGTAACAATAATTTTAGTAATGGGTTATACACTTGTTTGTCAAGTGAAATGAACAGCCTTGACTTAAAATTATAAACGATTCAGTGTCACTAGTAATGGTAAAGTGGGACGTTCATAAAGTTATATATGATTTAACATCATTACTAATAGTAAAGTGGGCCAGTTATTTAGGATGTAAAGTTATGTATGATGTAGCATCATTAATAATAGTAAACTCGGGCGTTCATTGTGGTCATAAACATATATATCACTCAACGTGAGCAATATTGCATCTCATTATTACAGGTGAAGGCACTATTGTTAAGATATCCTAATCAAAAGTAAACTGTCTCTATACATTCGAGCTCAAAAGTAATTTTTAAACTAATGACCTCAGTTTGATACAATAAACTGATAAGAAGCATATTATGTCTTCAATCAATACAAAATAAAACCTAAACCAGACCCTGTTTAAGCTCCAGTCGAAAAACCTCATGTTTATCGAAATGAATATAAGTACGTGTATATATATGTCATAAAGCATAATTGTTGTTTTTGAATTTATCATGAAGTTACACGATTGGTTCTCCGTGCTTTGCCCACCACGACTATCAAAACTCGGTTTTTAGCGGTGTGAGTCCGCAGACAAATACATGACTATGCTCCTTGTGGGATGGGGGGGGGTTCTTTATAGTCTTAGGTTTATTCATTTAAAAAAAAAGAAAGTTCTTTGTAGAAACAGTGAGACGAGTTAATGTTGTGATTCTTTTATAAATTTGTTGTTATTTTTAGGAAAAATCCACTGTGCAAAATTAGTTTCGTGAAAAAACACGAGGTGGCTTCTGAAAAACCTTACATATTTGCTTCAAATGAAAACTGGGCACGTCATAAGTAAATCGTTGTGTGACGGAAAAAAAATTTGAAATATGCTTTTGTCGATTAACTCTATCTGTTCTTAAACGCAGAGTATCTAACAGTTCCCAAACTGTCCTCTTTCGTCCTGACGTAAACTTTGAAAGCATATTTGTTCTTGTTATAGCGCAGTTTAATCAAATTACATCAACATAACATGAGTTAAGTTCAGTATTATACAAAAATAATGACTATTTTTACTATTTCCAAAATTATTTCGAACAATTTACGTTTCAGCACAAGGGTTAATTACTTCTATTAGGTCACTAAGGGACGTGTATTACCATATTAATTGAAACTTTTGCTGTTTATAATTACATTACATCTATTTTTTTTATAAGTGTCAGTTAATTAATTATAACAACAAGACGATGGAAATAAAGTACCTGAGATATAATTTGGCATTTTTGCTTAAATATCATTAAATAACTTATTTAATATCTTTTTTCTGTTTAAATGTAATATTTAGATTCACGCAATCTGCTCTCAGTGATGGATTTATGCAGAATTTATACAATGAGCGTGAAACAATAGCTGTTTCCTAAGCCTTAATTATATAAAAGAAACTAATCATAGAGTTGATTGATTGTTTGTTTATAATTAAGCACAGAGATACATAATGGGCTATTTGAGTTCTGCCCACCAGGGTACCGAAACTTGGTTTCTGAGGGTAAGGGGTGAAGACGTTTCGCTCTGCCACTGAGGGGCTGCTCGTTTTATAATTAATATTTATTTCGTAGTTGAACCAAACAAAATTCTAAATTAATTATTAATTGACAAAATTGTAAAATAAACGCTGATCCCTTAGCGTATTAATTTTTTGATGTTCAACCTAGAAATGTGAGAAAAGCTCCTGGATTTTTTCAGTCCTAATGATTTGAATATTCCCAGAGTCCTGAATTGTTACTTCAACTGTACTTTGTTGTGTACTTTGGAAACGCCAGGCGTGGTCAGGAGATTAAATAACTCGACTACTATTAGACATCCAAAGGGTGAAGGATAAAACGCTAATAAGAACACCAACCTTGCATATTATTTCTGGTGAAAGGTAACACGAATTTCGAAAACCAGCCTAAAATATTATTTCTACTATTAAACTGGTTGGCCCGGCATGGCCAGGAGGCTAAGGCATTCGACTTGTAATTCGAGGTTCGAGTATTCGAATTTCCGTCACATTAAACATGCTCGCCCTTTCAGCCGTGGGGGCGTTATAATGTGACAGTCAATCCATTCTTCGTTAGTAAAAGAGTAGCTCAAGTGTTGGCGGCGGGTGGTGATGACCAGCTGTCTTCCCTCTAATCTTACACTGCTAAATTATGGATGGCTAGGGCAGATAGCCCTCGAGTTGCTTTGCGAGAAATTAAAAACAAAAACGAAAAACAAACCTAAACTGGTGAATGATTACACTCTATGGGGACAAGGAATGTGAGGAATCACTAAATTATATTATTAACATATACGATTTTTGTATTCCCCGATTTCAATATACCATATTCTCACCTGTTTACACCCTTAACTACCAATTGCTTCCATATTATTGAACATTGAGTGTACTCAGTTTATATTCTTACCCAGTGGCACAGCAGTGTATTTGCAGACTAACAACGTCAAAAACCGGTTCTCAATACCCGCGGTGGGCAGAGTACAGAGAGCTCACTTTGTGTGTCTAATTACACACTTAATATCCTAAAAACTTGCAGACTTGAACCTGGAATCTACTAATTTAATGTACTTAAAATGCTCCCCAGTGACACGTCTGCCCATTTACGACACGAGAATGCAAGTTTCGATACCCGTGGTGAGAAGAAGTAGAAAATTGTGTATCTTTTTGTATAATTACAAATAATCTGTTTTAATTGTAAAATAAAAACATATTGTTATTATTAATGTGTTTTCAATACATAATCAAATATAATCCTCGTTTTGAATAAAGCTACACACTGTGCTCATTACGGGTATCGAAACCAGATTTATAGCGTTCGAAATCCACAGACATACCGCTGAGCCATTGTGGGGGCTGGTTAAGTGTCACTTTATACAATGTTACTTATATATTTCAAGGAAGAATGTAAATGTATGCCAGTGATAAGTTATTCGTCCATTTTCTTCTATTAATGTTTTTTTTTTTAATTTAGATGAATATAAACCCAGAAGAACACACATATTTATAATGTTCTAATTTATTCCAAATGTTCTGTGATGGAAACGAAAAGTAAGATTATTGATAAATAATCCATCTTAGACCAGATACTATTTGTTCTTTCCTTATATTTATCCACGAGGAATATGCTCTACCGTTTAGCCGTGGGGGCGTTATTATGTGATAATTAATCCCAGTATTCGTTGGTAAAGAGTTGTCCATGATTCGGCCTATGTGTGGTGTTGACTAGCTGCCTTTCCCCTGATCTGTAACAACTAATTTGTGCAAAATTCAAACTTAATATTTAGACTTTTTCGAGCATTTAATTTATACAATTAGGCCATAAAGGAAACTAATACACACTGCTGGCCAAAATTCTAAGGGCAATAAATATAAAGATACAATATAATGAACATAAAGATACAATATAATAAACATAAAGATACAATATAATAAACATAAAGATACAATATAATGAACATAAAGATACAATATAATGAACATAAAGATACAATATAATGAACATAAAGATACAATATAATAAACATAAAGATACAATATAATGAACATAAAAATACAATAAGCATTTCGCACTGTTAAACTTAACCACTTCAGCTTCGAAAGATGACGATAAGAAAAGGGAAAATAAAAAAACTTTTTAACATTCAGAAAAGAAAATGTAAACACTATGAAATTACTCTAAATACTAGCTGGTCAAAAGTTTAAGACCATACCAAAAAGAAGTCCTAAACAGGGTAGGGGTCTCAGTAGTGAGTTGCACGGCCGTCATTGCGAATAACTTCAAACATTCGTTTTGGCATAATCGTTTACAGAAGTCTGGCTGGAATGTTATTCCAAGTGGTGAGATGGCTTCACAAATATCATGCAATGTTCAGAATTGACGTCCATTTCTATAGACTTCCCTTGGCATCTACCCCCAAACATTTTCAATGGAGTTCAGTTCGGGCGAACACGCTGGATGGTCCAAAAGAATCACGTTATTCGTCATGTAAAAGTCGTTTGTCCTGCGGGCATTGTGAATAGCAGCGTTGTCCTGCTAAAAGATTCAGTCATTTCCACACAAGCGAAGGTTTCAGTCAATAATGATGCTCTCTCCAACACGCCAATATAATCAGCTGCTGTTTGACGCTTCTGTATAACCTGAAGATCCATTTTTCCATGGAAGGAGAAAGCACCCCAGATCATGTTGGAACTTCCTCTGCTGTGTTGTGTAAAAAATATCTACCGTGAGATATTTTTATCTTGCCAGTAACGTTGGAAGCCATTTGGACAATCCAAGTTAAATTTTTTGTCATCGGAGAACAAAACGTTCTTCTACTTTCCTACATCCCATGCTTGGTGCTTCTAGGTAAAGTTTAACCGAGCTTTTTCGTGGTGTGGAAGAAGATGTTTATGGTTTTTAAAGCCTTTCCTTTGTAGATCCCTTTCTTATTGTTCTTGAACTGCATTCTGCGTCCGTAAGGACCTTAATCTGGTTCGACGATCTGCTGGTGTCTTGCCAGACAGCCCGTCGAATTCTCCTGCTCTACGCCGGCGAAATTTTCTTCGGCCGACCACTTGAAATCCTCGTTCCGTATCTCTCAGCGTCTTTTAAGAAATTTGCAACAGCAGTTTTACTACGTCCAATCTCACCAGCGATGATACGTTAAGAGAGACTTTTCTTTTGCAGATCGACAATTCTGACACGTTCAAACTCTGTCAGCTTTTAGCCTTTGCCATGTTTTTACTCAATGTAACACTGAAGATGTCAGTGGAAGATGTTGAAAACGCTAATGCTTGAACACAAATGACTAAATTTCGTTACGTGTTTACTGATTAACGCTTCGTTTCAGTATGGTCTTAAACTTTTGACCAGCTAGTATTTAGGCTAATTTCATAGTGTTCACATTTTCCCTATTAAATGCTGAAAAAGTTTTTTATTTTTGTTTTTCCCTTTTCTTATTTTCATTTTTCGAAGCTCTGCTCAAATAAGTGGTTGAGTTTAACAACGCAAAATGCATATTTTTTCTTTATGTTCATTGGCCTTAAGATTTTGGCCAACAGTGTATCTCAGTGGAAACTAAAACGAATTAAACGTTCCCAAATATATTAATTAATTATTTATTTTCCTAAGGAGGTCTTTGATTTTGTGGTTGGTTTAGCGTAAAGATACATAATGAAACATCTTTCCTTTATAGACCGTTGGGAATCGAGCCTCGAAATTTAGAGTTGTAATTCTATAAACCTACTTATAACCCCGACCCGGCTTGGCCAGGTGGGTTAAAACGTTCGACTCGTGTTCTGAGGGTCACGGGTTTGAATCGTCGTCGCACCAAACATGGTCGCTCTTTCAGCCATGAGGAGTTATAAAGTAACTGTCAATCCCACTATTCGTTGATTAAAAGTAGCCCAAGAGTTAGGGACGGCTAGCGCCGAAAGCCCTCAAATAGTTTGCGCAGAAACTGGAAACAAACAAATACTTATAACCCACCGGGAAATCCTCCAGAACGTACAGTGCATCCATTGGTCGATTAATTAGTCTGGTATTTAAAATAGTCGAGATGATCGTGCATTTCTGTGTTTTGTTATAGCAAAGCTACATTGGGCTATATGCTGTGTCCACCAAGAGGAATCGAACCTCCTGATATCACTTTACCAGAAAGCATTTGTTTACGGATTCCACGGACAGTTAGCCGTTTCAAATTTTGAAGAGATAGACTAGACTAAAGGAAAGGCAGCTATTCAAAATCACCCACCGCCAACTCTTGCATTTACCAATGAATAGTGGAAATGATTGTAATATTATAACACCCTCACGGCTGATAGGGCGAACATGTTTGGTAAGAAGAGGATTCGAATCCGTAGACTTTTGCCATTAAATGCTTCTGACTTACGTTTATACACTTCAGGTAATTGTTCTTGTAACGTTGTTTGTTTGCTATACGAATTTCGCGCAAAGCTACACAAGAGCTATCTGCAATAACCGCCCATAATTTAGCAGTCTCAGACTTTAGGGAAGGCAGTTAATCATCAGCACCCACCGTCAACTCTCTTACCAACACATAGTGGTAACATTATAATGCCCCCCTGGTTGAAGGGGCGATCATGTTTGATGTGACGAGGATTCGAGGACGCGACCCTTATATTACGAGTCGAGTGTCTTAACCATCTGGCCATGCCAGGGGCCGTTTATTGAATTAAACTTACATTTTATTTATTTATTTGTTGTTCAAACAATAGTTGTAATGATATGTTATAATGTTTAATTTATACAAAAGCTTCAATAATAAACCGAGTCATATCTGACGGGAAATTGTGCTAATTAATAGAGCATTAAATAATCTAGCTATATTTTTAAACTAAAATCAAAAACAGCACCCAAAATTGATTTCCACAAATAACAAAATGTAACCAACATTATGACTAAGTTTAATGAAGATCCTAATCAGTAGCTTAAACAAATAACAATTATTAATAAAATGATTTACTCTATCTACACCTGGTATTTAACACTTAACATAGCAATAGATTAGCAGTTACTAATAGGATAGCTTTTACACTGCATAGCACAATCTGGATGAAAGCTTATGAACTAAAGAACAAATATTCAAAAGGATTTGTTTGTTTTGGAATTTTGCACAAAGCTACTCGAGGGCTATCTGTGCTAGCCGTCCCTAATTTAGCAGTGTAAGACGAGAGGGAAGGCAGCTAGTCATCACCACCTACCGCCAACTCTTGGGCTACTCTTTTACCAACGAATAGTTGGATTGACCATCACATTATAACGCCCCCACGGCTGGGAGGGCAAGCATGTTTGACGCGACCGGGATGCGAACCTGCGACCCTCAGATTACGAGTCGCACGCCTTAACACGCTTAGCCATACCGAGCTCCATTTAAAATGAATCGCCACTGACGCCGATCTCTGTCACACAGTTTAACTGCAGTGGAATTATTTTTCTTTGCGTATAAACTTCACTAACGTGTTGAAAGTCAAGTATCCAAATATCCAAATTAATTTACTGACAAAGTTTCGATTTCGGGCCTACGACGGGGTGTCAGTACTGTTGGATATCTGAGTCTATTAATCTAGAATTTTTTGAGAAGTGAGTACTTTCGTCTTTTCGCTTGCTTTTGTTGAGAAGCTAGAACGTTCGTCGTTTCGCTTGTTTTTGTTGAAAAGTTAGTACGTTAGTCTTTTCCCTTCTTTTTCTTAACGTTCTTTGATTTAATGATTGTTGAAAATTATTAATCTAACAAACCATTGATGTATTTAACAGATCTTAACGAAAAAAGTTTATTTCCCAAAAAATAATTTTTCGTTGTTACTATATCCTCACGTGAGGATAATTTTTTATTTCACAAGTAAGTAATATAAAGCATCATTTCCTTTTCGTGTCGCCGTCTGGTGGCTCAGCAGTATGTCTGTGGACTTACAAAGCTGAAAACCGGGTTTCGATATCCGTGGTGAGCAGAGCACAGATAGCCCATTGTGTAGCTTTGTGCTTTATTCAAAACAACAACATCCTCTTCGTGTCTATTAAAATAACTTCTTTTATATGATTCAGCTCGATTTACACTTAAAGAAATGATTCAGAAGAAGGCTAGCAGTTGCTTTATAATTACTAATTGTTTCTACGTTGAATAGAATCTCTGTAAGTCCATTCCTAAAAAGGACAGTAGAACTTAAACGAATTTTATATATACAACTATTCAAGGATAAGATCTGAATAGGATAGAGAGAGATACGACTCCTTCATCTGCCAAAAGTGTTTAGTGTGGAAGTTTGTTGGTTGATTTTCAACCGTCTTGTGTCATGCTCGAATAAAGGTGGATGTTAGAATGATATAAACTATCGGGTTTTTTTCAGGCCTTGGACTTATGACTTCAGGTCGAACAAACATTTTCAATCTATATTTACAGCAGTTTGAAAACTATAGGTTTAAAAAATTTGCATTAGTCCTAGCCTTATCAGTTGAATCGCTATATGTTTTAGTTTTATATCTCAGATTTCTCTCTCTGAGTCGCTATTTGTCTACAAGGATTTACCTGATGAAGAATAGACTAGAATAAGAACTGTTACAGCAAATGTTTTTTTTTAAATTTCTTTGAAAACAATAAATTACTTCTTAACATCCGATTAGAGCAAGCCACACAAAACTTTTGGAGGAAATATATTTCCCAATGAATATACATAACTTATAAAGTTTGTAATACATTATTTTCTTTTTTGAGTTATCCTTGCTTTTAACTACATATTCGGCCATTATCCCATTAATATCACTCGCGACTCAGCTAGCTTAATTCTATTAATTTAACAATTCAAAAGAAGTTTTATAATAAAAGTACAATATAGGAAAATAAACTTTAAAAAGTAATAAAATAAGATACGGTAAACATTCTAACCAATATTACTAATGCCAGTAACAATAAAGAAGAATGGAGTAAATTCTTGCTTACCTAAACACCAGCTGTTGGCTTCAATTGATTTAACGTTCGTTAAACAACGTAATATAATTAAGTATAACCGTGTACGACCTAAACATCTACACAGTCTACAAGAATGTCTTCTTAGTAATATAAACCTATTAAACAGTTTCGAGAGTGTAACGTTAGAGGTGTGTCACATAGGATATACATTACTATATTTTACACATGCCACAACTATAAAGCGTGGAGTTTTCAGAGCTCACTAAAATCACAGAAGGCCCGTCATAGCCAAGTGTTTTAAGGCGTTCAACTCGTAATCCGAGGGTTACGGGTTCGAAACCCGGTCGCACCAAGCACGCTCGTCTTTTCAGCCGTGAGGGCGTTATAGTGTGATGGTCAATCCCACTATTCGTTGGTAAAAGAGTAGCTCAAAAATTGGCGGTAGGTGGTGATGACTAGCTGCCTTCCCTCAAGTCTTACACTGCTAAATTATGGACGGCTAACGAGGCTAGCCTTCGAGTAGCTTTGCGCGAAATTCAAAAACAAACAAATAAACTTTCCAAAAGTATTCCATCACAAGGTGAGAAAAAAATATTCTCAAAATGAAATGATGACAAAAATTATCAACAAGTGATTTAAGGCAATTTGATTAATTGTTCTGATGATGTAATGATGTTTCTGTGTCATTATACTATCTCAGATTTAATTTGTGAGGTGGGACCAAACTTTAAAGTTCATTTCAACCGCAAAGGTTTGTTTGTTTGTTTAAAATTTCGCGCAAAGCTACTCGAGAGCTATCTGCATTAGCCGTCCCTAATTTATCAGTGTAAGGCTAGAGGGAAGGCAGCTAGTCATCACCACTCACCGCCAACTTTTGGGCTGCAATTTTTCGAACAAATGGTGGGATTGACCATCACGTTATAACGCCCCCACGGCTGAAAGGGCGGATATGTTTTGATGCGACCGGGATTCGAACTCGCGACTCTCGGATTACGAGTCGAACTTCTTAACACGCTTGGCCATGCCCGGGCCCAACTGCAAAGGAAGCAACTGTAAAAATACCAGTAATTAATAGTATAATCAGAGATAATTTATTTCTAACCCCACAAGAACAGCTCTCTTACGTTTTAGAGATAAAAATGGTGCTGCTATTTTGTCATGTAAATGAATAAGAATTAGAAACTAAATATTGTCGAAGTAACAAATTATAAAAATTCGGAGATCCTCTCTACAATGGAGCTGAAGTCGAGAGACTTCGCTTTCCCATCGCTTTTAATTATTGTATTGTTATATCAGGTATATTTTAAGGCAAGACAAATTATCTTCTTCAAACTCCCAAATGTGAATCTTTTCACTAATAGAGTAAGGTTGAGAGTTATGCTGAGAGCAGACTTGACGTATGACATCTACTGGAGCAGAAAGTGATTCTAAGTGCTGCTGCCATCTAGTAATTGAAAAGGTAAATAATGTTATTTGGTAGTTAAATTACATTACAACAAATATTTATGTTTTATTTGCATTGTAGGTTTTCATTGTAGATTAAAAGTAACGTAAAATTAACATAAACTAGATATTTAAGTATGTTGTAATTTTACGAAACTTTACGTATTCGCCAATAGAGAGAGAGAGAGAGATAAATACAGTGGTTGTTTCTGGTGTTTGAATGTAAACGAATGATTTTTTGGTTTTGTATAAGCAAATAGTTTAAAGATGAGAAATGAAACTGGATATTTTGTTTAAGTAGTCGAGCAACTGCTGATATGAGTTAGTTTATTCACGAGTATCTAATGAGCCAAAATGGCGTTCTCTTAAATTGTGTTCAATGTATTCTGGTTTTTCCAAATAAATAATACACAGTGTTTTTTAAATCTTTATAACGAAAATAACACAAAAATGGAATTCCAGTTTCTTTGGTTATGACAATGAGAAATTAGAAAATATGGTGGTTTTAAGAAAAATAAAATTCATGTTCATAATAACAAACAAATGTTAAAATTGTAATGAAATCCTTTTTCATTCTAATTGAAACCGTCTCTGTTCATTTTGCTACTCACTCGAGGGTCTGTTGTATCAGAAACTCGTAGTCCTGTAAACAGGTTATTTCAAGTTTTAATATACGATTCTTAAACTAGAAAGACGTGCTTATCATCCGGGACATTTCTCACTTGAGTATTGATTTCATTAGGATACTTATTTATTTTGTTTCCGTGGTAACAGGAAGTGTTCAAATTGATTTATAGATTAGGGTTACGAAACTACTGTTCAAATTGATTTATAGATTAGGGTTACGAAACTACTGTTCAAATTGATTTATAGATTAGGGTTGCAAAACTACTGTTTTTTAATCTGAAAATGACCTAAGAAGGTTGAAACGTTGTTTTCTGCTTTATTGGTAAAAGTGTTAATACCCATAGTAGCCATATTGAAATATATTTTTTCATCAAGTCGGTTTCTCGTCATCACGAAACAACTGTTGGTAATTAAAATGACTTGAAATTCTAGTAAGCGTTTGTTTACACCATACGATAAAACACTGTTTAACTTACCTTATAAAGGATGAAGAACATGAGAAGTGTTACAGCTATTTGTTGGTAAATTCGTCAATCAAGAGATTCAAAAGTAGAGCTTGCTACAACCATCACATGAACGTATCCATGGTTAAACTGAAAGAAAACTATGTAACGTCTTAGACATACCTACAGTAGGTTAGAATAACAATTAAAGTTGTATCTAAACCACTTATTATCATGACTGCAATAATATAATGTCTAAACCATAATTATTCATGACTGCAGTGACTGCCGAAACAATAGATAGGTTTCTTGTTCTTCATGACTGTCGATATGATAGTTAAAAGTCTAGTTCTTAATTATGATTAAAACAATCAAAAGTGTCTGTTTCTTAGTACATGTTAGAGTGAGATTTAAAATACCCGGATCTCAGTTATAGTTAAAGCCAATTATGAGACACAATGTTTTCAGTTGCTATTAAAATTAACCCTAAATATCTGGTTGTTCGGGTCAGATCTAAATGCCTAGTTATCAATCACTATTAAAGTCAGATTGTAAACGTTTGAATCTTAATATTTATTAAGCCTAGCATGGCCATATATGTTAAGGCGTTCTACTCGTAATCTGAGGATCGCGGGTTCGAATCCCCATTGCACCAAACATGCTCGACTCTTCAGTCATTAGGGTGTTATAAAGTCACGAACAATCCCACTATTCGTTGGTAAAAGAGTAGCTTAAGAGCTGGCGGCGGGTGGTGATGACTAGCTGCCTTTCCTCTAGTCTTACACTGCTAAATTAGGGACGGCTAGCGCAGATAGTCCTGGTGTAGCCTTTTCCCCGAAATTCAAAAACAAACAAACGTAATATCTATTAAAGTTGTAATTACTACTAATTGATGAATTGAAGCCTAAACACCTGTTTCCCAGTGACTAGTAAAATCGTGTTTAAACACTTAGTTATCTGAAAATGTTGAATTTTAGCACGTGTTTTGTAGAGTAACATAAACACCTTGATGATTGATTACTGACCCCTCTGTAGTTTCACACAGAAGTTACACAAGTTTCTCAGATATAAAACACTCTTACTTTTACCATGAATACTAATCCACATCTAACTAACGTGTAAATAGACCACGAAGGAAATTTCCTGCTTTTTAAATTAAATAAGTTGCTGATCGAATTGTAAGGGTTGTTTGTTGTTTATTTTTAAGAAAGACGCTTATGGGACGAAAGATAACAGGTGTACAACTAAACTTAGATCTTTATATTTCATTTTACTTTCGAAAGGTAACATACTACACAAATATGTATTAAAAAGTTTAAGTTTCGCAATTAAAAAAAATAGTCTGGATAATTAGGAATGATACGCTAAAGCCGACGTGAAAATAGTGTCCATTATTTCTTACCAGAGTTGGTTTGTTGTTCTTTTAATTCGCGCAAAGATACATGAGGGCTTTCTGTGCTAACCGTCCCTAATTAAGCAGCGTAAAACTAGGGCAGTGGTTCTTAACCTGGGGGTCGTTTGAAGTTTATCAAGGAGTCACGGAAGGGTTGAGAATTATTGGGGAAATCACGGAGCAGTTTGTAGTTTTTGTGGCCAGTGCCTGAAACTGTCCACCAATGAGAAACACGCTGAGGTGCGGCAGTTGAACCACGTGGAGATGCTTGTTGCGCAACCACCTGTCTAACTTTGAGTAAACATTTTCATATATTAAAACGATTTGAGTATATTTTTTCATTATATATATTATATCAACCCTCACACTGAGTGAATAAGTAGGTTTTGTATGATGTTCAGTGATTCCATGGATTTTATATTTGTTTAGCACTTGTAGCATTTTTCAAGATCATTTTTGTGACATTTTCAATAAATTAGGATCTTTATTTAGTTCTGTTTTATTCTACCTCTACGCAAAGTTTACTATTACAAAAATTATTATGGGGGCCACGCTAATACCTTAGAGAGTCTCAGGGGGTAAGACGATGAAAATGGTCAAGAACCATGGGACTAGAGGGAAGGCAGCTAGTCATCACTACCCACCGCCAACTCTTGGGCTGCTCTTTTACCAAAAAATAGTGGGATTAACCGTAACAGTATAATGACCTCACAGCTGAAAGAGCGAGCATATTTGGTGCGACGGTGATACGAACCCGTGACCCTCTGATTAAGAGTCGAGTGCCTTAACCATCTGACCATGCCGGGGCCTATCTTAGCATTCTGTTTACTTTTTTTTTTCTTCTTCCTTCAAATATTGTTCAATCAGCCATCATTCCTTCATTTCTCTGCCTATTGACTTAAAATTTGATGCGATACATTGAGATATTCATTTTCATGATTTCGAATTAGGCCGATTTGAGAATTTTACTGGATGAAAGGTAAAACAAGGAAAATAAAATTGTATATTTTGAGTTAATGTGAGGATTCACTTATAGCAGTAAAGACGAAAATTGACACAAATATGAATTTTCATGCGTTTAACACATTGACTTACAAAAAGTTGGATCTGTCTAAGTTTGTTGTTGTTTGTTTTTGTCTGTTACTCGACTATGTTTTCACCAACTCACGTGGAATTTGGTACAAAGACACTTTTTTACATAAGGATAATATTTACACATACGATAAAAAATACATAAAAATGTGAGATATCCTCATATTTGATAATTTTAGTGGTCTAATGGTCATAAAAAGCACAATTTATTAGCAATATGTTGAACAACGTGTATGGAAGTTAAGACAAAAATACTTTTTGTAGGTGTCAATGTTAGCCATGTTGGGATTGCATGGTGGAGACATGTTGTATTCACCTGTGAATGTTCGTGTCTTTAATTATTGTTGTTTCAATGAACACAGGAATTATTCATCGAGTATCTGTACCCAATAACTTTTTGTTTGTCTACTTCTATTTGAGCACAATAGGCTAGCTGTTTTCTGCCCACGACAGGTATCGAGCCCCGGTTTCTACCATTGTAAACATAGGAAATAAAAACAGCAATATATATAACATTATAATGTCACGAAAGCCACGCTAGCAAGTGGTCATGTCTCCCGCTGATACAGAGGTAAGCCTAGAAATTTACAACGCCAAACTCAGGGGTTCGATTCCTCTCGGCGGATTCAGCAAATATTTACTATAAGTTTAAAGATGTCGTTGACAAATGTTTAGGATACAAACAGAATGAAAATTCCGAGCATCTTTTCAATAAGATGGTTGATAATTTCAAATAGTTGTGTTGTAATGTGAGCTTGCAAATTCATTTATTAATCTCACATGTTGACTGTTTCTCTGAAAATATTTGTGTCAGCGAAGAACAAGGGGAAAAGTTTCATCAGAATATCAGGGAAATGAAGAGAAGGTATCAGTGACATCAACATGATGACTTGTTAGTAATGGTCGTTGAAAGACGCCCCAAGTGCAATACATAAAAGAAAGACAATAACGTGTAGTTTTGAGACTTCAAGATGTGTATTTTATAAACAAATCTGGATGAATAAAGATGCATATCGTGTGATATCAGGGTTTGTTTCTCTTCTTCACTTTTTCGTATTTTAGTTAACAAACATAACATCAAAAAATGCTCATTTTGTAAAACAAAATAATAAGTTGATCTAAATAAGAGTTGTTGTTGTTTTTTCTACCCGGTTTGTAAAATGTCCTTACGTGATAGGAAAAAGGAATATTATTTACACACTCTGAATCATGGGGAATATTATTTACACACTCTGAATCATGGGGAATATTATTTACAAACTCTGAATCATGGGGAATATTATTTTACAAACTTTGAATCATGGGAAATATTATTTACAAACTCTGAATCATGGGGAATATTATTTACAAACTCTGAATCATGGGGAATGTGTTATTAAAAAGTACACAATGAACCATCTGCGCTCTGCTTACCATGGGTATCGAAACCCGGTTTCCATCTTTCGTAAGTCCGCAGAAGTACCGCTGCGCCACTCGGCGGGTGTTATTGTTGTTATTAAGCACAAAACTGCACAAAGTGCTATATATCTCTGCTCACCACGGGTATCAAAACCCGTTTTCTGGCAGTGTAGGTCCGCAGATATACCAGATATAGTCTGTTAGAGAAATTGTAAGGATTCATTTAACACATATTTCTGATAAAATATATACAACTATGGATGTTAAACTACACATACGCTGATATTTAACCACTTTGTGTGTGTGTGTGCTAGCACTAAGAAATGTTCTCTGTAAGTCAATGCTAATTTTTCATTCTTACAGACTTAATGTTCCAGGGTCGATTACTCGAGTTAAATAGGGTATAAATAGCAATGTAACTTTGTGCTATAAAAATATCAATCACATAAACCATCGCAAAATAGTAACAATTTGAATTGAAACATCCAGAAGTGAGTCTATTTTGCGTAGTACTTTCGAACCGATATCTTGTTTTTTTTGTTTTTTGAATTTTGCGCAAAGCTACTCGAGGGTTATCTGCGTTAGCCGTCTCTAATTTAGCAGTGTAAAACTAGAGAGAAGGATGCTAGTCATTACCACCCAGCGCCAACTCTTGGGCTACTCTTTTACCAATAGTGGGATTGACCGTACCATTATAACTGCCTTCCACGGCTTGGTGGGCGATCATGTTTGGTGCGACCGTGATTCGAACCCGGGACCATTCGGATTACGAGTCATACGCCTTCAATCCACGTGGCCATGCCGGGCCCAAAATACAGGAACATAATACTAATAGTACGAATGCCAATGTTCTTAATGGACATCTCAAGTTTTAGGAACTTTTCGTTACAACACAAAACTGTTATATGTGTCAGTGTATTCTGTTAAAAACTTAAGTATGATCTTTTATCCTATCTGTGTTGTTAACGTTAATGTTCGTTCGTTAATACAACATTAAGATGAGTTGTTACAATTATAATATCTTACTGTTGTCATAATCACATGAAGTGAAAAATTAATATTTTCTGTAGGTATATCTTATATTATTAAAAGTAAATATAAAATAGTTAATAATTCTCGAGTGAAACCTTTTAAATGACATTACGTTTCCGGTAACAGAGATTGTAAACCGCACACTTTATTTGTACAAAAAGAAATACGACATGTAGTGAAATGCAATATAGACTTAAAAACTAAATAGTTATGTTGTGTAAAAGTGTTCTGTGCCTCCGGGAAAGACTTTATTCACTGATAGCATTCAGTAATAGTTGAAACTCATTCTTCTCGGAATCCGTGTATAGAAGAGCTGAAGAGAATACGCTTTAGATAAATGTCATGCGAAGCATACGAAAGAGATCTAGAGCTAGGTATTGCATTGTAAATTTCCCGATGGAGAACAATACAAAACGCTGTTAGTTATACAAATACTTCTTGTAATCTAATGCGACTTTCTCTTTTATTTTTATCCAATTAAAATAGAGAAAGTAACCTATAGCGGACCTCGTCTGTATCCTTTTCAGTGTCTTGTGAAAACTGAAGAAACTTTCAGCTTGTCACGTGACAATCTTAGCCAATGCAAAGTCGCGATGAAACGTCACTGTGTTTGATTTACATTTAACGTTGTTTGATGCATAGTGGGTAGCGATGTACCATCGAATTGATCGCTTTTTTGTGATGATGTGTAACAGCCGTTTCCAACACAAAATACTCGTACACTCAGGTTATAAAGATGTGTTCAGGTCGAGGATGTATAGCATCCAGGATGGAGATATTCGTTTCACTGAATGACGGCCCGGCATGGCCAAGCGTGTTGAGGCGTTCGACTCGTAATCCGAGGGTCGCAGGTTCGATTCCTGGTCGCACCAAATATGCTCGCCCTCCCAGTCGTGGGGGCGTTATAATGTAACGATCAATCCCACTATTAGTTGGTAAAAGAGTAGCCTTTAGAGTTGGCGGTGGGTGTTGATGTCTAGCCGCCTTCCCTCTAGTCTTACACTGCTGAATTAGGGACGGCTGTTGGAGATAGCCCTCGAATAGCTTTGCACGAAATTAGAAAAAACAAACTTACAAACAACACTGAATGACACTGGAAAAAAAGGAACGAATATAGATGAACCTGGATCACCAGAACCATCCATAATGAGACTTGCAATAAGTCGTATTCTTGTGTTTCTAACAAACTTTTTAGTGTGATAAATCGTTCACACAACCCAAGCAACGGTACAGTGCAAAGCGCATGTAAGAAGGATCTCCATCTGTAAAAATTATGCAAGTTCCATTTACACGAGCTGATTTCACAATGTGTACATTCAACGACTGCATTTTTCAATCTGTTGGAAATTAAATGGAAATTCGTGTTATTCTACACAAGGAAATATTGTAAAGACCACAAACTTATTACCTATGGAGCTTTGCTAGACTCGCTGTTGAAAGAGACGTTGGAAGTTAATATTTCTTGTACACGAGATAAATATTGAAAAGTACGCAGAGAGGTATAGTGTGCTTTGAACATGACAACCTTATAATGGAATCTTTTGCGATAGAATCTTCACTGCAGAACGACTGTAAAGAAGCAAGGTCATTCGATAGATCAATGGGATGATTGTACGTTGTAAAATGTTTTATAACAAGATGGAGAGACTCCTAAGCCGTTTTAAAACATATCGTTAACCTCACGTTTCTTAAATAATGCTATGCATATAGATACAAGTTTATTTAATACAAAAGTGTGTTGGTTCCACAATTTCATAACTTACCAGTTTATGCTGTCTTGTTTTCGTAACTTCACTGATATCCTGCTTCACGTTTTTAAAAACAACAACAACCAATGCTATTGGAAGACAGTGAAACAAATTAAAATCTATACTACGTAAAATATATTCTAACGAACTCAATACTGACGTCATTTATAAAATACAATGTAACAAGTGCCAGTGATTTCTATACCGGAAAAATTATCAGAAAAATAGAAACCAGATTCAAAGAACACAAAAACATCCTCCCATGTTTTAAACATTGTATTTCAAACAAACACAACATCATAGATTTGGTTTGATTTGAATTACGCACAAAGCTACACGAGGGTTATCTGTGCTTGCCGTCCCTAATTTAGCAGTATAAGACTAGAGGGAAGGCAGCTAGTCATCACCACCCACAGCCAACTTTTGGGATACTCTTTTATTAATGAAGAGTTGGATTGACCGTAACATTATAACGTTCCTACAACTAAAAGTGCGAGCATGTTTCGTGTGACTAGGATTCGAACCCGCAACTCTCGGATTATGAGGCGAGTGCCTTAACCATCTGGTCATGCCGGGTCTAACAAAAATCCTTTAGAGTGTGTGTTTTCTTATAGCAAAGAAACGTCGGGTTATGTGATGTGTCCACCGAGGGGAATCGAACTCCTGATTGCAGCGTTTTAAGTTTA
The DNA here is from genome assembly GCA_011833715.1 of Carcinoscorpius rotundicauda. Classification (NCBI taxonomy): domain Eukaryota; kingdom Metazoa; phylum Arthropoda; class Merostomata; order Xiphosura; family Limulidae; genus Carcinoscorpius; species Carcinoscorpius rotundicauda. Next base: position 179,307,679 of record CM022391.1, on the reverse strand, counting down.
TATACTTATCGCTGTCCCAGGAGCTTTTATTAAAACGAAACGTCTATTTCGATGTTTGGTAATCAAGAACATTTAAGAACAATTTCTTTATAAGTCCTTTCATTTGAAGTAATTATTAATTAACTTAATTTATGTATACGTTTTATTATGGTTCGCAGCAATGCTGACAGATGTAAAAATAGTCCATCCAAAGTGAGCGTTATTAATCTTGTAGCGGCACTGTGTGTTACATTTCAGTCTGCCCAGCTGCTTGAGATCTGGACGGTTATTACACTGACTTACTAATATGTTGTGATCGATTCGTAGAAACAGTAATGATTCACCACCTGCTTTCAGTCCAACAAACTGCTCGTTTCTTCTGTTTTCATAACAAGAAATGCAAGCTAGTCTGGACTACAACACAAACTAGAAAGCCCATTCTTGAAGAAAATGGGAAAGTGATTTTTTTTTCTCTCTTCTTATTAGAACCGGAACGGCCAGTTGTAAAAGCACTCGACCTGTATGTAATCCGATGGTTAGGGGTTCGAATTATTTATGCACGAACCGGACCAGAAGCTCGCTTATTTATATATCATATAAAAATAATTGAAATCTAGTTGAACGAAATGCTTTTCACGTCGCATTAGAATTGATCTGAAAGTATCTATTTTTGTTTTTGTTTTTTGTCTGGTAATGTGATGTGGGAAGCAGTGTGTAGCGTGGGGTATCGGAAATTTTCTTTCTGAAAAAATGCGAGCAAATAATTCATAGGGCAAAATTGGGTATTTCAACAAAAAATAAACACGTGATTTAAGAGTTTCATTGCCAAGCTAATAGTACGGTTTGAAAGATTTTGAGAAAACTGATATTATTAATGAGAGTGCAGATTAGGTTACACATCAATCTTGCTTAAAAGATTCACCTAGTCGAAGGCGGTGACAGGAGTGGGATTAGTTTTAAAATTTCCAAACACTTCCTTAAAAAAGAACAATTTAAGCTCAGCTGTGGCTACTAGTGAAAAAAACAACAACAAAAGAATAGTGGAAATATAAACAGCATTATAAAAATTGAACATTTTTCAGCATCCTGCACTATAATGTAACAAGTGACAAGAAATGCACAGATAACCAGCTGCGTTGTTTTACTCGTAACAACAAACAAACTAAAAATACTAATAATAATTGTAAAAAGACAAAATAAATTACCTTAATTGTTATCATAGAATTATTTCAAAGTTATTCCAACAGTGGAAACATAATGCATTTTAAATGCGCTTTAAATATTATAAAGAAAATACTGGTAAAATTGTTATATTACACTACAACAATTAATCGGATGCTTTATTGGAATATGGTGACGTTTTTCTTCGTCGTGTCCCACCCCAGTGGCCTTCTCATCGCGCTAACAGAGTTTTGATATCCGTTTCGGGCAGAGCACAAACAAACATTTGTTACAAACAGACACAACCATCCAACTTTTTTATCACTGCAAACTTTTAGACTAACATGATTAATTTCTCAGTTAGATCCCCCGATGGGACGGAATTGAATCTTCGGATTCACAACGCTAAAATCAGGAGTTCGATTCCCCCTCGGTCGACTCAGCAGATATCCTCATGTGGCTTTGCTACATTATCATTTGGTTCAACACAGATAATAATGAAGAACTACTTCGGAAGTGTCACTCTTTGAATTACTAGACTAAAGTTAACACAAAATTATTTTTAGGCTTAATTTCTGAATTAACGTTAAAATATACCTTCTACTAACCCTAATTTTTTTAACATTTTATCTCCGATAAAAAAGTATGCGATTCGTGTAATTGGTTTAGTAGTATAATGAAAAGCGTGATGGAGGAAATTCATGCAACAATCGCGGTTCGGCTACAAATAATATGAAAATAATTCATATGTGGATGACGTAAGCACAACGCCTTTGCGGAATGGATAGCTAAACTAGGAGCATGCGCATAATAGTGGTTTTGTTACGTTTTGTTTTTGAATTTCGCGCAGAGCTACTCTAGGGCTATCTGCGCTAGCCGTCCCTATTTAGCACTGTAAGACTAGAGGGAAGGCAGCTAGTCATCACCACCCATTTCCGTCTCTTGGGCTACTCTTTACCAACGAATAGTGGGATTGGTCGTCAAATTATAACGCACCCACGGCTGAAAGAGCGAGTATGTTTAGTGCGACGGGGATTCGAACCCGAGACCCTCAAATTATGAATCGAATACCTTAACCATCTGGCCATTTCGGGCCTAAATGTCGTGGAAATAGCACTCTTTAAAATGGAATAAAACAACAATAATAATGTTCTATTTATTCTTACCTTAATTCTTATTTGTAAGTCTTTCATATAAATATTACACTTTACTGTCTAAGTCTAGCTCACAACAGTGTAATTTAGTGAGTGGGGTCTTGACTACTCTTATGTCTCTCTCATATCTCATGAGACCAGGCAATAAGCGAAAAGCCACGTCGGCGCCTGATATAAAAGATACAGCGTGGTGGTTATACACTTCTCTTTTCTTTCTTTCTCATGACCTTAGAATACTATGAAACTAATACAAATTCTCTGTAGTGAGAAGAATTATCCAAGTGCATAGAATTTCGATATAAGAGACTTAAGGGACTTCAGGACTCGAAAAGCAACAGTAAAGCGCGCGCTTCGCAATTTCAGCAATGAATCACTGTGACGAAGGTTGCTGTCAGCTGTTTTCTTTCCTGCTTCTGGCTACTGTCTCCAAATTATTTATGATTATACCTGAGACTTAAGAATCTCTGGCCTTGCTGTTCAGTATAAGATACAACGCAGGAGCAAAGTATTAATTTTAATTATTACTAGATGACATAACTTAATGAATATTATATGAGTAGTGAATGTATTTAATGACATATATATTCTAAACTAGTAGAAATAAACTTATTTATATTTTCGTGTCTATTATTATCATTCCATTTTTGTAGTATCCACTGGATAACTAAGTCTTGTGAAATATCACGGTACAGTATTCACTGGATAACTAAGTCTTGTGAAATATCACGGTACAGTATCCACTGGATAACTAAATATTGTAAACAAACGATGGTACGTATTCATTAAATAACTAAGACTTGTGAATAATTATGAATAATTTAATTAGCCACTCCCCAAAAAAAAGAGAAAAAAAGTTGTATTTTTCTTTCCTAATAAATGTTAAAATATCAAATTCCTTTGAACCTCTGAAAAATTACCGAAACCGTTTTTTAACAAACCATGTATGTGTGTGTCTGTCCGTAATATTTGACAAAAGTATGTATATGTGTGTTTGTTTGTTTAAAACTGACGAAACTTTGTTGGGATGTTTATTATTATCAAGTCTCGTGGTCCGGCATGGGCACGTGTGTTAAAACGTGCGACTCGTAATCCGAAGGTCGCACCAAACATGCTCGCCCTTTCAGCCTTAGGAGCGTCATAATTTAGAGGTCAATCCCAGTATTCGTTGGTAAAACAGTAGCCTAAGAGTTGGCGGTGGGTGGTGATGACTAGCTCCCTTCCCTCTAGTCTTACACTGCTAAATTAGGGACGACTAGCGCAAATAGCCCTCGAGTACCTTTGTGCAAAATTCAAGATAACAAAAATATCAAATATCAAGCTTCGCATGTATACTCAGAGTCCCCTGACGAGTGATATAAGAAGCTTGACGTTCAAAGCTGACATTATATTTTTTTCTCCCGGGATGGTTTATGTCATTCCCGTGGGTTGAACGGGTGCATCAGATGATAAACAATATAACACGAGGTGCTTCGTTGCTTTTATTTTTTACATTATAAATCATTATTTTATCCAAGATATTTTTGCCGCAATCTTTAAATATTTCATATTTTACTCTAAGGCTTACGTGGAAGAAGGAACATACGGAGCTGACAACATTCGTGCCTCGTTATAAAACAAAACCATACTTACTTTGAGCTGTTAAGTGCTTAAAGTATCTGACATACAATCGTTAACGATTCGAGTTGCTTTCGCGCTCTTGTTTTGAACGATATCGTAAAGATGTCTTATGATTGTTCCAATGGAAGGAAACTTGAATCTTTCTCTCTGAAGGATGAAGGGAGTTCTAACGAAAGGAAGGTATTTCTTGATATTGGATTTTGGAACGCTAGCTTTATGTATAAAATCCCTGATGCATTATAGATATTACAAAGAATGCGACACGGCGAAAGTTTATGAGACACATTCATTTCGAGATTTTTTTATTTCTTTTTAGTATTTAGAAAATGAATTTTGGTTGTGCTTAAACTTTATTTTTTCATTAAGAGTTTCTTTCTTCCTTAGTAGATAATTTCAGACACAACTTCTGATAGACAAGGCGAGTAATGGAAAACTCTAGAAAGACTTTTAAAATACGCTTTAGAGTTTTTTGCCTTTTTCTATTGTTAATAGTTCCCACCGTTGATGAGGTAAACTTTCTCACGAGACATAAGCTTTGATAAATTGATGTTCAAATAAGGAAATACGTTACTTTAATAGCTTTTGTAAAAAATAATACAAAGAAATCTTCAAACGGTCACGCTTATACTAGTTGAATCACTTAAGTAGCTGTTGTTGTTGGTTTGAATTAAGCACAAAGCTACACAATGTGCTCTGCCACCACGGGTATCGAAACCCCGATTTTAGCGTACAAGTCCGCAGATATAGCGCTGAGCTACTGGGGGGCGCTTAAGTAGCTGGTATAGTGTATTGTTTTTTTTACCTATATCACCCTCGTCGTCATGGGCAACGAGTTGTTTACAGAGATTCAGACACATTTTTGTCTCTAAATTAGATTAAATTGTAATTGTCAACAAATATCATATTACAGGTTCAGAAACAAAATGAATTCTTCTTTAACACATGGTTAAACTGTCACTGAACTTCAGAATTCGGTTTACAGTTTTCTCCTCTTCTCTTATTTTTTAATTTTATTCGTTGTTAAAAGGTTAACTCACTTGCTTTTTTCAACATTAAGGCTCTGCATGGCAAGATAGTTGAGAAGCTCCACTCATAATCTAAAATATATCTTTCTCTTTTTTTATGTCTAAAAGCATTTTAAAAAATGCTGTTATTGTGTATTAAGCTACACAATGGGCTATCTCTGCTCTGCCCACCACGGGTATCGAAACCCGGTTTTTAGCGTTGTAAAATCTGCGGACAACCCGCTGAGCCACTGGGAGCCTTTAAAAATGTATTACTTTATAATAAAAAGTCACAACATATACAATAAACCATTATTGTTAAAGCAATAATAAACACAATAAACCAGTATTGTTAAGGTAATAATGGACACAAATAAGACAAAAACTGTAAGGAACTTTCATCCCCTTTTATCTTGTATGTTTATTTTTGAATTTCGCGCAAAGCTACACGAGTGCTATCTGCGTTTGTCGTCCATAATTTACCAGTGTAAGGCTACAGAGAAGTCAGTTAGTCATTACCACCCACCACCAACTCTTGGGCTACTCTTTTACCAAAGAATAGTGGGATTGACTGTCACATTATAACATCTCCTCGGCTGAAAAGGAAAGCATGTTTAGCGAGACGAAGATTCGAACCCGCGATCCTCAGACTACGAGTCGAACGCCTCAACTCACCTGGCCATACCGGGTTCTCCTCTTTTGTCTTAGACATAATGGAAAAGCCTCACACAAAAAGTTTTCCATGTTTAAATTAAAGCATAAATAATTTGAAGCTTTCGAAGTGTAATTTCATATATTATTGATTCTATATAATCTCATTAGATGAGTCTCTGCAGTCCAGAAACATTTTTTTTAAATCAATAACAGCGTAGGTTTGTTTCTTACATAACCAGTTTATCGGGTTTGTGTGTTGTTGTTGTTTCAATCCGCTCATTTTCCATACGTTTACAGCTCCTCACATATATTAACGTTTTTCTCTTCTTTCTATGTTAGACTTAATTCTTCCTAGTCGTATATTTTCGTAATATTACTCGTGTCTCTCCTATCACGTTTTCGTTTCTCGTGCATCACTAAAGATTAACTCCCTGTCAAAAACAAAAAAACAACGTTAAACTTTCACCTCGTGGCATTGCTCTGTTAAACGATCTCAGAGTAAATATCGGTAAAGTTGTAAATATAGGTTTTCCACGTGAGAAAAGCATTAGCTGTTTCTGACAGTGATAATTGCAGGTCAATAATAATAATATAAAAACATCTATAGTTAACGAGCGTTAGGAAAGACCTCAAAAACGTAGTACCTGAACAATTAGAGAATTACTTAATTTCCAGTTGGGTTTTTTCGATAGAGGATTCATTTTATTTCATTACGACTTTCCCTTATACAAGAATGCTTGGTGTGCGAGCTATAACACAGGTTTTCTGAACCTCTTTTCTGACTAATACGTTAGAGTTATTGTGCTCAGAATTGAAAAACAAACAACCCTACGTTGCTTTTCTTCTCAAACCAGTTAAAGTTGATAAACCTTTTGACGTCTCAACTCTGCATTGATATGAAATGAGAGAATTTTTATCAGTACGTTTTAAAGATCCGGGTTAAACAGAGAGACAATAACTAATGGTATAACTGGAGTCTTTAAATAAACTGCTGATAACACAACTCTTTTATGAACTAAAATAGCCTTTTAACACGTGGATCTGAGTGTATTAAAGTTTACTCTATTAACATGTGAAATGTGTCAAGTCAAGACTACATGAGATGTGTCAAGTCAAGGTGAAGCCGTCTTTTATCATGTGACTACATATATTGTGGGTTTTACATTAGAGAGTATCTTGTTTAATACTTACAAATTTTATTAAAGAATATGCTTCAGTTTAGTTCCATATCCCACTTTACACTGTCTACACTCTTTGCTTTTACTATGCCTATTTAGAAATAAGTCAGAAGGCCTAGAAAGCTAAAAATTTGCTTTCTACACTCGTGGTGGCATTGAAAAGATAAACAATGGTGAAAATATTGTTTATATAGATAACAAAATTTACTACACCGCATGCTTTTCTATTTGCAGGCTAAACAAGCTCACATGTTCTCAAGTATCCAGTATTTACTTCAGTCCTTTCTACACTGAAAATTCGAAAATTTAAGTAAATACAATTTCTTTAACAAGCCCGATCTCGTTTAATAGTTATTAGTATAACCCAAGCTCCACTTAAAGAAAAACTAACCTTTCATGTGGACAAAGTTAATATTCGTTCCAAACCCACGTGTTCAGCAGAATTTAAATGTTCTGCTGATTGGGTGGTACTCTTGTCGTTGAGAAACAAAGTAAGAGGTTGCGAAAAACCACAGGAGATAAACAATAATATAGACAGTGATTTGACCAACATAACCGTACCTAAGTGTGTATTAGGCTTAGATACCGAAACAAACATTTTAAAATGATAGGCTGTTCAGTTACCTACGAGTAAAGATTAACATCCAACTTTAATGGGCCTCGGCATGGCCAGATGGGTTAAGGTGTGTGACTCGTAATCTGAGGGTCGCAGGTTCGAATCGCCGTCGCACCACACATGCTCGCCCTGTCAGCCGTGGGGGTTTTATAATGTGACGGTCAATCCCACTATTCATTGGTAAAAGAGTTTGCTCAAGAGTTGGCGGTGGGCGGTGATGACTAGATGCCTTCCCTCTAGTCTTACACTACTAAATTAGGGACGGCTAGCAGCAGATAGCCTCTCGAGTAGCTTCGCGCGAAATTCAAAAACAAAAAAAAACAAACCAACTTTAATTGTTTAACTTAATGAAACACATCATTTAAGTCCAGAAAAGAATGACAGTCTAAGTACAGAAACTATTTCGTCTAAGTTCAGGAAAAATGTACTCTAAGTACAGTACAGAATACATTAAAGTGGAGAAACGGGGATATCTAAGTAGAGATAGAGTGTACAGTGCAACCCTCAATGTTCTAAGTAGAGATAAAGTGTACAGTGCAACCCTCAATGTTCTAAGTAGAGATAGAGTGTACAGTGCAACCCTCAATGTTCTAAGTAGAGATAGAGTGTACAGTGCAACCCTCAATGTTCTAAGTAGAGATAGAGTGTACAGTGCAACCCTCAATGTTCTAAGTGGAGATAGAGGTACAGTTGCAACCTCCATGTTTCTAAGTAGAGATAGAGTGGTACAGGCCGCAACCCTCCAATGTTCTAATTGGAGATAGAGTGTACAGTGCAACCCTTCAATTGTTCTAAGTAGAGATTAGAGGTGTTACAGTGCAACCCTCAATGTCTCTCAGTAGAGATTAGAGTGTACAGTGCAACCCTCAATGTTCTAAGTAGAGATAGAGTGTACAGCGCACCCCTCAATGTTCTAAGTGGAGATAGAGTGTACAGTGCCAACCCTCAATGTTCTAAGTAGAGATAGAGTGTACCGTGCAACCCTCATAGTTCTAAGTAGAGATAGAGTGTACAGCGCAACCCTCAATGTTATAAGTGGAGATAGAGTGTACAGTGCAACACTCAAGTTCTAGTGGAGATAGAGTGTTACAGTTGCAACCCTCAATGTTCTAAGTGGAGATAGAGTGTACAGTGCAACACTCAATGTTCTAAGTGGAGATAGAGTGTACAGTGCAACCCTCAATGTTCTAAGTGGAGATAGAGTGTACAGTGCAACCCTCAATGTTCTAAGTAGAGATAGAGTGTACAGCGCAACCCTCAATGTTCTAAGTGGAGATAGAGTGTACAGTGCAACCCTCAATGTTCTAAGTAGAGATAGAGTGTACAGTGCAACCCTCAATGTTCTAAGTAGAGATAGAGTGTACAGCGCAACCCTCAATGTTCTAAGTGGAGATAGAGTGTACAGTGCAACACTCAAAGTTCTAAGTAGAGATAGAGTGTACAGTGCAACCCTCAATGTTCTAAGTGGAGATAGAGTGTACAGTGCAACACTCAATGTTCTAAGTGGAGATAGAGTGTACAGTGCAACCCTCAATCTTCTAAGTAGAGATAGAGTGTACAGCGCAACCCTCAATGTTCTAAGTGGAGATAGAGTTTACAGTGCAACCCTCAATGTTCTAAGTAGAGATAGAGTGTACAGCGCAACCCTCAATGTTCTAAGTAGAGATAGAGTGTACAGTGCAACCCTCAATGTTCTAAGTGGAGATAGAGTGTACAGTGCAACACTCAATGTTCTAAGTGGAGATAGAGTGTACAGTGCAACCCTCAATGTTCTAAGTAGAGATAGAGTGTACAGTGCAACCCTCAATGTTCTAAGTGGAGATAGAGTGTACAGTGCAACACTCAAAGTTCTAAGTAGAGATAGAGTGTACAGTGCAACCCTCAATGTTCTAAGTGGAGATAGAGTGTACAGTGCAACACTCAATGTTCTAAGTGGAGATAGAGTGTACAGTGCAACCCTCAATGTTCTAAGTGGAGATAGAGTGTACAGTGCAACACTCAATGTTCTAAGTGGAGATAGAGTGTACAGTGCAACCCTCAATGTTCTAAGTAGAGATAGAGTGTACAGCGCAACCCTCAATGTTCTAAGTGGAGATAGAGTGTACAGTGCAACACTCAAAGTTCTAAGTAGAGATAGAGTGTACAGTGCAACCCTTAATGTTCTAAGTGGAGATAGAGTGTACAGTGCAACACTCAATGTTCTAAGTGGAGATAGAGTGTACAGTGCAACCCTCAATGTTCTAAGTAGAGATAGAGTGTACAGCGCAACCCTCAATGTTCTAAGTGGAGATAGAGTGTACAGTGCAACCCTCAATGTTCTAAGTAGAGATAGAGTGTACAGCGCAACCCTCAATGTTCTAAGTAGAGATAGAGTGTACAGTGCAACCCTCAATGTTCTAAGTGGAGATAGAGTGTACAGTGCAACACTCAAAGTTCTAAGTAGAGATAGAGTGTACAGTGCAACCCTCAATGTTCTAAGTGGAGATAGAGTGTACAGTGCAACACTCAATGTTCTAAGTGGAGATAGAGTGTACAGTGCAACCCTCAATGTTCTAAGTAGAGATAGAGTGTACAGCGCAACCCTCAATGTTCTAAGTGGAGATAGAGTGTACAGTGCAACCCTCAATGTTCTAAGTAGAGATAGAGTGTACAGTGCAACCCTCAATGTTCTAAGTAGAGATAGAGTGTACAGCGCAACCCTCAATGTTCTAAGTAGAGATAGAGTGTACAGTGCAACCCTCAATGTTCTAAGTGGAGATAGAGTGTACAGTGCAACACTCAATGTTCTAAGTGGAGATAGAGTGTACAGTGCAACCCTCAATGTTCTAAGTAGAGATAGAGTGTACAGTGCAACCCTCAATGTTCTAAGTGGAGATAAGAGTGTACAGTGCAACACTCAAAGTTCTAAGTAGAGATAGAGTGTACAGTGCAACCCTCAATGTTCTAAGTGGAGATAGAGTGTACAGTGCAACACTCAATGTTCTAAGTGGAGATAGAGTGTACAGCGCAACCCTCAATGTTCTAAGTGGAGATAGAGTGTACAGTGCAACCCTCAATGTTCTAAGTAGAGATAGAGTGTACAGTGCAACCCTCAATGTTCTAAGTAGAGATAGAGTGTACAGCGCAACCCTCAATGTTCTAAGTGGAGATAGAGTGTACAGTGCAACACTCAAAGTTCTAAGTGGAGATAGAGTGTACAGTGCAACCGTCAATGTTCTAAGTGGAGATAGAGTGTACAGTGCAACACTCAATGTTCTAAGTGGAGATAGAGTGTACAGTGCAACCCTCAATGTTCTAAGTAGAGATAGAGTGTACAGCGCAACCCTCAATGTTCTAAGTAGAGATAGAGTGTACAGTGCAACCCTCAATGTTCTAAGTAGAGATAGAGTGTACAGCGCAACCCTCAATGTTCTAAGTAGAGATAGAGTGTACAGTGCAACCCTCAATGTTCTAAGTAGAGATAGAGTGTACAGTGCAACACTCAAAGTTCTAAGTAGAGATAGAGTGTACAGCGCAACCCTCAATGTTTCACATGAGCTTCGTGACCACTAAGAGACAGGCATCGTTCTGTTAGTCCTAAATGGATACAAATGTCGTGAATTTTATCAACATTGTTTAAACAACACTGCTATTGGACCTAGCACTGGAAATTGCGACACGAATATAGTTTATACATATTTAAACACAAGTTCGAAACTTACGTCAACGATTTTCTCTTAAATAAATTAAAACAGAAAACCTATTTATGTAATTATAGTAAACGTAGTCATTCGTTTTGGTTTGCTTGCTTGTTTTTGTTGTGAAAACAATCGAAGAGAGTTCGTTCATAGTGACGAAGTCATTATTACGTGGCTTCACTTCGTCTCTCGAGTTTCTCACAAAGGAGACGCTAGTGAATTACTCATCAACAGATTTCCTCAAGGATGAATGAGACGCTCGTTAATCACGAGAAGTGCATTTTAATGTACACTTTACTGGCGAAAACCAAAACTAATTGGCTCAGAGTTACGTTCAAAATTGTTTTGTTTGTGTGTTTTGAATTTCGCACAAAGCTACTCGAGGGCTATCTGTGCTAGCCCTTCCTAATTTAGGGAGTGTAAGACTAGAGAGAAGGCGTCATCACCACTCATCGCCAACTCTTGGGCTACTCTTTTACCAACGAATAGTGGGATTGACCGTCACATATAACGCCCCCACGGCTGGGAAGGCGAGCATGGATAAGTTCAAGATAATCCTGCAATCAGAAGTTCAAACTTTACAGCTACTCATAATTATGGTTCGCAAGTTTTGTTAAACTCACTCGTAGGTAACAGAGAAACCAACGTGTTAATACTAATGTTAAGCATGGCTTATGGGGTTGTGTGTGTGTGTTTTTCTGATAGCAAAGCCACATCGGGCTATCTGCTGAGCCCACCTAGGGGAATCGAACATCTGATTTTAGCGTTGTAAATCCGTAGACTTACCGCTATACTAGCCGGGAGCTGGCTTAAGGGGGAATAAACTTATTAAAAGTCGCACGTTATTAGAGCGAAAACTCAACATTTATTGAAGTCACGCATGACTAACATAGAAATAAATGCGTTACGATTAACATCACGCGAATGCGTTTTAAAATATATACATGTTTGGCATACCTCTCTTTTATCTATTAAAAGATATAATAAATTAAAAAGCATTTCCATGTGAGGACTTTTTCTTCGCCCCCTGTACACTTCCATCGTTCTTGTCCCTTTGTTTTTGGTTTTTGCATTTTGTCTAATAATTTAATTTTCACGCCAGTAGCTCGTCAAGACGTGTACTGTAAATTGACCATAAATTACTATAGTGAAAACTTAAAGTACTTACAAACACGATAGATGAAATATTTTCAAGATCCTTACATAAATTAGTTACAATGTAGATTAACCGTCGGCAATTATTGTATTTCAATACCTCGCTTGGTATCTGTATTTTTGTATCTTTATTAAACTTTCAAGAAAACACTCCCGACCGATCAGTTCTTAAGCATACTTAAGACATGGAGCTGTTACATACTTAATGAAGGTTACTGGTTAGGTTATATAATATAGGATACGTAACATCTGTACGATTAGAATATCGTGGTTAGGGTGCTTGACTCGCAATCTGGGGGTTGTGGGTTCGAGTTCCCGTCCCACCAAATACGATCGCTATTTCAGCCACAGATGCGTTATAAGTTAAAGTCAATCCCACTATTTGTTGGTAAAAGAGTATCCCAGGAGCTGGTGGTGGATAATGATGACTAGCTGCCTTCCCTCTCGTCTTTTACTCTTTAATTAGCGACTATTTAATTAATATTCAAAAACAATTAAACAGATATCGCGTACACATTAGTCTTCTTGTCATCTGACTTCCATAACCTGGTGGTTAGGAGTTTCACTCTGTTGGTCGTCTATTTGAATCTCATCACCAAGCATAGACGCACTTTCAGCGGGCCCCCCCGTGGCTCAGCGGTATGTCTGCGGACTTACACGCTAAAATCCAGGTTTCGATACCCGTGGTGGGCAGAGCACAGATAGCCCATTGTGTAGCTTTGTGCTTAATTCAAAACAGCAACAACAACTTTCAGCGGTGAAAGTGTTATAAATGTGACGGTCAATTTCACTATTCGTTAGTAAGAGAGTAGCCCAAGAGCTGGCAGTGGGTGGTTTTAACTAGCTGTCTTCCCTCGTGTAGCTTTGCGCGAAATTGAGAACAAAGAAAGAAATTCAAATTCGTTATCGATATCGAAAAAGCTTTCGAGTCAGTGTGGCTTAATGGACTGACATATTGCATGAGAGAAACGGAACTACTCCAGGATATTATTAGCTGGCTATTCAACTTTCTGGAAAATAGAAGTTGTAAAATAAATGTAAGGGGCACGTTCTCAGACCCATTTGCTCCAGAGGCTGGTGTATCCCAAGGACGAGTAGTTAGCCCCGTTTTATTCATCAGGTATGTGAGCAATATGGCATCAAAATACCAAAATTACAGATACGCGTTGAAATTTTTCGGACGTGGGGGCATTACAATGTGACGATCTATCCCAATATTCGTTGATAAAAGAATAGCTCAAGAGATGGCCGAGGGTGGTGATAACTAGTTTTCTCACACTACTAAATTAGGAATGGCTTGAGCAGGTAGTCCTCGTGCAGTTTTGCGCGAAATTCAAAAACAAACAGATAGAACTTCATGTCTGGTGCCATAGAGTGCCCTCTTGTGAGTAGAATGTAATAACCAGAACTGTGTAATAATTGGTTTGTCCAAAACGAACACGCGGTATGAAAGCAAACTATCGGTGTTTTCTAAGATAATATCAGATAATTAGTAATGAATGTTAATATTTATTGCATGAATGAGATTTTCTGAAAGAATAACACGTGTACAATCTCTGATGAAATCAGACTATGTTAATATTAGTGTTTTTTATCCAGATATCTTTGTTGTATGAATTGAGATACTATGAATAAGTTTAAAGAATAAAGAAAAAAAAAGGTTGCCAAGAAACTCAATCAGTTGTAGGCCCATTGAAAGAATGTAAACAGAGTGACCAACAAATACTTGATGTGGAACGATGGAGTTACGTGAAGAGATAATTATCTTCAATCGTACTTGGTTGCCGGCAACTCATTTTGTTTGTCTCTCAGAGATACATCAGTAAGTCTTCGGATTTAAAACGCTAAAATCGTGGGTTCGATTCCTCTCAGTGGACACAGCATATATCTTTGTGGTAACAAAATAGGCAAACACACAGCTTATAGTTTTATTTTATATGCCATACTAATTAGTTGAACATAAGTTTAGTTTACAGTAATTTTTCATATTGGTTTTACCTGTTTTAACCACTTACACCTCTATACAGTAGTGTGTTGTCTGTCAATCAATTAGTTGACATCAAAACATAATGGCAATATAGCATAACGTATTAACTTAAAACGCTAGAAATAAAGATATCTGTTATTCTTAATTTTAATTTCTTTTGAAACAGAACACTTATGGGAAACCTGCGGAGGTTCATCCAGCAGGTTCATCCAGTTATTTTATAGCAAACCTGTTAAACTTTCGAAAACTAAACATGAAATTAAAATACAGTTTTCTTTGACATCAGACATTTATGTACACAAAATATTTCATCCACAGTCAGAGTGATGGTGTACACTAGCTGTCCCCTAAAAGTAAGAGTATGGACGTAAGGCACGGCTTACTAAAGAAAACTTTGCTACCTACGGGAGAACCATGGAAAGACAGATTTAACCATTTTAAGCTTAACTCTGCTACCGTTTTTGCTATGAATTTGATTTTCACCGTGTTTATCAGAGTATGTATCTTATAATAGAACGTATTGATGTGTTATTATTAGAACATGTTGATGTATTAGGTTTATGATATGTCAAGAAAAACATTCGTAACAATTTTTCGTGGCTTTATTTTCTCTCCTTTTATCAGTATTTTATTTCTTTGCCGTTGAGCGCAGACCTACACAATGGCTTTTGCCCACCAAATGTATCAAAACATGATTTGTAGCATTCTAAGCTCTCAGACATATCGTTCAGTCACTGGTGGTCTTTTGAAAAGTAGTAGTTATTTCTGTTTGAGTAGATTTTGATCACAGAGAAAGAGAACCAGAAAATGCACTTTTTTAGGTTCTACGTTTGAAGAGTTCGGAGTTTCTGCTACAGATATCCTGAAGAGAAACCGATTCCCTCAGCCAACTGCTAAACTTGCTTACCAATAAAGCGAGAAAGTAGACGTGAAGACACAATCAAAATGTATTTGAATTATGAATTACTTAGGAAATAGTTACTGGTATTTCATTTATTTCAAACTTTTGGGGTTATGTTTTCGTGTGGTTGGAAATCTTGCATGAGGCTTCAGAAAAATATATTCATTGGATACATAATTACGTTGTACTTATTAAAACATATAGACATCCTTACCAAAGTAGCAAAATAACTAATACCCCACTTATGTTTGATTTTAGTTACAATATTCTAAAACGCAAAAAAAACAACTATTAATCACTTTGTCTGAAACACAACTAGTTATTTGTTTTTTGAATTACGGGTAAAGCTACAAGAGGGCTATCTGCGCTAGCCGTCCCTAATTTTACAGTGTAAGACTAGAGGGAAGGCAACGAATTATCACCACTGTTATGTAAATGTTATGTAATCGACAACCATGTCGAGAGTGTTATGCAAATGTTATGTAAACGACAACCATGTCATGTCGTGTTTGAATTCCCATATCTACTATTTATATTTCCATATTTATATTATTATTTCGAAGTTTAAACCAATAAAATATGTTATTCATTTAAAATAACATTTAGAATTAATTAGAATTCATTTAGAATTATTCATGTAGAAATTTCTAGAACTAGGTAGATCGATCACTTGTATTGGCCTGGTGTCTGTATAAAGTGTTATGTAAATACGTAGAAATTTCTAGAACTAGGTAGATTGATCACTTGTATTGGCCTGGTGTCTGTACTCTGGAATTCTGGGAAGTTACGCAATTAGTATATTAACAGACAGCGATGCGAGGGAAGGAGTCATCCGTTTTTACTTGGGTCAAGAAGTTGTCTTCGTTTGAGAAAGTTTAAACGTTTGCCATGTGATTATTCCAATTGAATTTCTGAATAGAGCTAGATCAACTAAAGCGGTGGATTTTTTTATTCCGTCAATCTTTACAATTCAGTCGAATTACGGATTATACCAAAAGTCAACACGTATTGGACTGTGAATTGTTTCTGAAATTACCCATTCAAACTTCGAAAATTTCTTCGTGGGACTAAATTCACTGCCTAGATTGGAATTTTGGATTTCTGATTTGGACACTCATTCTAGATCATATTATTAAACACAGGCCAGTACCTTTTTGTATTCTAAGTGCTTTTGAAGGTTGAAACTGGATATCTGTTATTGCTAGTGGATAATTTATTTTGTGTCTGTCACATATAAGTAGATCATTGTAATAAAAAATACAAGCTGTTATCTGTGTCTTTCTGTTGCGTTCCTAAAACATAAAAAATGTAACACCACCCACCGCCAACTCTTGGGTTACTCTTTTACAAACGAATAGTGGGATTGACCGTCACATTATAATGCTTCCACGGCTGAAAGGGCGAGCATGTTTGGTGCGACGGGGATTTGAACCCGCGACTCTCAAATTACGGATCGAACGCCTTAACACACCCTACGTAACTTGTTCAACCTCTGTTGGTTCTGTCTAGATCTCGCTTGTCTGATGTTTTATCATTATTGACAGAACAGCTTCACGTAGGACTACTGCTTTCGAAAAAAAATTCACTACAGCTACAACTCTCAATGTGGGATATAAGTCCGCTTTAAATTACCTTCAGTCTGTTACATTGAGAATATCATAATATAAAACCGCTTTCTTAATTTTTGTTATTTCTTCTCATACATTTTCGTGACTTGAAAAAGCAATAATTGGTGTGTTCATCTTAAGAATCAAAAGCTCATTTTTAACTTCACAATGGGATATTTGTGATCTACTCACCTCAAAATTCGAAACCTCATTTTTAGCTAAACAATGAGCTGTCTGTCCTCTTTACATCTGAGAAAACATAATCTTACTTTTAGCGGCCCGGCATGGCCAAGCGTATTAAGGCGAGCGACTCGTAATCTGAGGATCGCGAATTCGCATCCCCATCTCGCCAAACATGCTCGTCCTTTAAGCCGTGGGGTGTTATGATGTGATGGTTAATCCCGCTATTCATTGGTAAAAGAGTAGCCCAAGAGTTGACGGTGGGTGGTGATGAATAGCTGCCTTCCCTCTAGTCTTACAGTTTTACACTGTTAAATTAGGGACGGCTAGCACATATAGCCCTCGAGTAGCTTTGTTCGAAATTCAAAAACAAAAACTTTTAGCATTCTAAGTCCTCAGACTTATGTATGAGCTATAAAGACCCATAATAACTGAAATTTACTCTAACATGAAAAGTTCAGTTTAGTTTCATTGACTGTTTATTGTTATTATGTACAGATAAAAGGGTTGAGCAGCTATACGAAGTAGAATTCTGATTTGTACCCTGAAACCATTATATTCTGAAAAGATATTTCGCAGTTTATAGCCGATTGCGCGTTGGCACCAGTGTATAATATTCGCGTGTAACGTTTTCACGATGTCATATCTGCATCCTGTGAATGGTTTTTCCCTGACGGGAAATGGAAACAAAACGGGAAAATCGTGATCGCTATTGCAAATCTACATGCACACAGGTTAACAATTTAGGGAAGCTGGGGGTTGAACATCGCGTTATAAAAAGGTTTTTCTATTATCATATAAGTAATAGTTCCATTATAGTATGATAAAGTTATCTTAGTTTGACTTGCTAAAACTAAAGCTTTCAAGTTTTCTAAATATAGTATCGATAACTTTTCTTTCAAACATCCGAATAATTTAACGTTGTGTACGTGACTCAGTGCCTTCATTTAATTAGAAACGAAAAAGAATAAGCCGAAGAGAGAGGTACACATTAAATATACATTTTTAAAAACGTATAATGTGCATCACATATTGAAACGACACTTGTTGCTGCATCATATATTTCTCAATATTTAGAACCTTTTTGTTGTATTTCCAGTTTCTTATTATTTTCTGTTGTTGTTATTCTTCCATTTCTCAAAACTTCAGTCAACGTTTAATTATTATAACCTTTTTTGTTGTTTTGAATTAAGCACAAAGCTACACAATGGGCTATCTGTGCTCTGCCCACCACGGGTATCGAAACCGGATTTTAGCGTTTTAAGTCCGCAGACATACCGCTGAGACACCGGGGGGCTATTATAACAAAATTATCTACATTAAAATAATAATATATGTTAGTGAAACAGCAACCTTGAGCTACATTTCACAGACAAAACGTATTTTGTATGCTGAATGTCAAAGTATTGTAATGTTCTACACAAAACATCATATCGTGCTGTTTTTGCTACGATGGGAATGATCATCGAAATCATGTAAAAATTATATTATTAATTTATTTTAGGATCTAAAGAAGCCTTGTGGTCGTTTTCGAGAAAAACAAAACAGCTTCAAGCTAATTTCAACTTGATTTGTTTGTTTCTTTGTTTTTGAATTTCGCGCAAAGCTAAACGAGCACCATCTGATAGCCGTCCCTAACGTTGCAGTGTGAAACTAGAAGAAAGGCAACTACTCTTTTACCAATGAATAGTGCGATTGACCGTAAGTTTATAATGTCCCCACTGCTAAAAGGACGAGCATGTTACATAGTTCGGTACGACATGATGCGATTTAATTATGTATCTTCAAGAAATCTGCGAGCCTTCAGTAAACATTATAACCTTCTGTAAAGCAAAAACAAATGTGAGTTTCTAATAAAGCGTTTCTGCTAAATATTATTGTTAATATAGGAGATCGAAGTCGTCACTGCTTCGATAAAAAACACTTTTAATGTTAAAATTAAAATACTTTTGTTCATCTAAAATTTAATAACTTTTTATGGCGCAAAAAATTCCGTCTTTTTCATAATTCTTTTTATTTTCTCTGTTCTATTCGCTACAATAAATTAAATTGGAGTAGGTCAGTTTGAGCAACTTCGTAACCACTGTAAAAATACAAAATCAATCAAAATTATTTTTCTTTCTTTCTAGAATTATTTCAAACTGTAGAATCAAACTATATTTGCATACATAAACTTAAAGCTTTAAAATTATGCATATCTTTCTCACTAAATGTTGTTGCCAAGACTTTCAAACTTTGTATCAAACCGTTGGTATCATATCGCGGCACCAATATCTAAATAGGTGGCGTATCGACCATTATCGTATCGTATCAGCTCTAGTAATTATGTGAGGTTTAACCTGCTCTTTGTTTTATATACATATATATCAGTTGGTCAATTACGGTATCCATTGAATTAAGACAATAGATGACTATGTTGCAGCAACTAATCTAAGATTCCCATCTTTAATTTATTTTCTAATATAAGTAAAAAGTATCAATTTTAGCCTCTTTTTGTTCTTCTTCCTTCTATTATAGCCATCACAAACTCTGCCAACCTTCCCTCAGATACAATTAAAAAACTAAAATAATTAATCTTTCGACATCCAACATTTACTCAGGAGTTTTTGTTGCACGTTCCAATATTTGCTTATTAACTTCTCTTTTTATTGAGCTGAGATTCGTAGTTAATTACTGGATTTGTTTATTTTTTTTAATTTCACGCAAAGCTACACGAGGGCTATCTGCGTTAGCCGTTCTAAATTTAACAGTGTAAGACTAGAGGGAAGGTAGATAGTAATCACCACCCACCGCCAACTCTTGGACTGCTATTTTACCAACGAGTAGTAGAATAGCCGTCGCATTATAATATCCTTCGGCTGCAAAGGAGAGCATGTTTGCTATTCGTTGTTTAAAGATTAGTTGGCGGTGGGTGGTAATAATTAGCTGCCTTCTCTCTAGTTTAGTCTTACACTGCTAAATTAGGAACACCTAGCGCAGATAGCCCTTGTGTGGCTTTGCGCGAAATTCAAAACAAATCAAAGTACCGTGAATCTCGTATTATAAAGGTCGGATGAGTCCTGGAACTGTTCGAAAGGCCTCGTCGGCATCAGATATGATAGATTATTGACATGTTATTATATGTTATTCTTTGGATTCACTCATAAACGTTTAGAAATTATTCCGTAAATCCGAGTTAGAACATGAATTATGGTTCTTATTTTCTTTCTTCTGTGTAATGTTAAAATAATAAATAAATAACACAAATCGTTACACAATTATAAACATTTTTTGTGTAATTCACTGCAATTTATTTCCTCTAAAATGTGGATTCGTCATCTATCGACGTTTACCACATTTTCACACAGATATTAAATGGGCCTGTGGTGTAAAATGGATTCGAATCTACGAGCATCGGAGTGCAAATCGAATGATTTAACCACTTGGCCATGTTGTACCTCTCTGTCCGGATACAGTGTTAACATGCTCACCCTTTTAACCATGGGTACATTATAGTGGTACAGTTAAACCCACTATTCGTTGGTAAAAAATCGCCCAAGAGTTGATGGTGGGTGGTGATGACTAGCTGCTTTCCCTCTAGTCTTACATTGCTAAATTCGAGACGGCTAGTGCAGATAGCTCTCGCGAAATTCCAAACCAAACAATCTTCTCTGTTGTAATAAAATTCTTTACTATTCTTTATTAGAAATTATATCACATTTCTGGTGTGATTTCCATTCTCTTTGTTTTGTACCGCTAGTTACTGAAGATTCCTGAACATTTAATAAACGTTTCATATAATTAATTACTTTCTTGTTATTTCTTTTAAGTATTATTCAATTCATGTTTAGAATGATAGAAAAGTGTATTTAATATGATATTAAGAGTACATTACACAATTAATTTGTCCCTCTCTGATGGCCAAGCATAGCCAGGTGAATTAAGTCGTGCGACCTGTAATCTGAGGGTCACGGGTTTGCATCCCCGTCGCACCAAACATGCTCGCCTTTTCAACCGTGGAAGCGTAATAATGTGACGGTCAATCCCACTTTTCGGTGGTAAAAGAGAACTCCAAGAGTTGGCGGTGGGTGGTGATGACTATTTTCCTTCTCTCTAGTTTTACACTGTTAAATTAGTGACGGCTAACGCAAATAGCCCCAGAGTAGCTTTGAGCAAAATAAAAAAAAAACCCTCAATGGTACAGCAGTAAGTCTTAAGATTTGCAGCGTTATAATCAGAGGTTTGACGCTCTTCCGTGGGCTAAGCAAATAGACCCATATGGATTTGGTATAAGAAAACAAATGCACAGACAAAATTAATTTATTTGCTTTTAAAATCAGATGATTTATTAAAAATAGTTGGTTAATTAGACTTAAATAATACTTAAAAAAGCTTCCCTAAATCGAAAAATCGCTTAGTTTTATTCATGACAGTATCTTAATATCTACTCAATGAGTATCTCAGCTCTACCTCTAAATTTGTATCTGTATCTGAACTTCAAAAAATCTAGCGTAGGAAATTTGACTCGCACACCCATGTAGATCCAAATAATAAAAATAATTTTG
Organism: Carcinoscorpius rotundicauda; assembly: GCA_011833715.1. Classification (NCBI taxonomy): domain Eukaryota; kingdom Metazoa; phylum Arthropoda; class Merostomata; order Xiphosura; family Limulidae; genus Carcinoscorpius; species Carcinoscorpius rotundicauda. The sequence goes on along the minus strand of CM022391.1, from coordinate 179,286,265 downwards.
AAAATTGCTATCTTTAAAATTGGAAGTCTCATTTATCGGAATAGTGGCCCACATCTCTCTGGTAAAACATTTTTGTTTTCCTTTTATGTGTTCTCTCCACTTTACAGGGTAAGTATTTCGTCTCCAAATTCACACCTATTCAAAGACAAAAAAAAGTTATAATTTCCTTACTGAAATTTCCTAAGTCAAGTTGAAATGGGTCATGCAAAAATTCAAGTATCAATTTCAAATTTTTAAATTCGGTGGAACGTGATTCGAATTTTTGAGATAAATTTTTGATCCAGTTTACCTAGAGATCATCTTCAGCATAAGAAAAATCATAGTTCTTATTATTTTCTAGAAAACTATTCAACTTTGCAAAATGTGTCAAATCATTCTTTTGTAATTGTCCTGCAAGAAGGTTTAACTTCAATTGAAATTTGTGAATAGACTGTGAATGCCTGCTTGTTATTTTTCCTCTTCCCTGAAGCTTCGTATTACAATTATTCAAGTGAACCATCATGTCACACAGAAAGTACAAATCACACTACCATGACAAAGTTTCTATTTCAGGGGAATTTTCAATCTTACCTTTTTAACAAGATTTCTTTTATTTGAGAAAATAAGGAAGTAAATCCTTCCAAGACCTTTCCTCTAATTAACCATCTTACATTTGCAAAATCAGTAAGATCATCAAAAGTACAATCATTGCTTTTCTTCAAAGACTCATCAAACTGTCGATGGATGAGAGAGCTTCCACTTCTAATTCACAATTTTTACGACATTGTCCATCAAATGTTTCAAATCATCACTTTTGGACATTGAGTGCATAAATTTTTCTAATGCAAAATGCAACGGAAAGATGGCAGTGTGGACTTCACATTATTTTCAATTAAATGCTACTTAAAAAAAGACTTATATCCTATTCTCGCCCCAGTCATGGAGGAACGCCGTCTGTTGTGACAGAAACCCGTTTTTCAAAATCCAGGCTGAATTTTTGTGGCATTTAAAGAAATTTTCACAGATGTTTTTTTACACATGTTCAATCTCGTAATCAACAAGGGCCAATCATTTCTTCCCTCACTTGAAGATCTCAAGTTACATATCGAACCCAAAACATCAACTGTACAGAGTCACTAACATCTGTTGACTCATTTGGTGCTATAGAAAAATACAAACAATCTTTTAGTTGTTTAAGCAACTGATATTCTATGTCTTTCACTAACTCTGGCATTCTGTGGACAATTGTTTTTTAGGCTTATAAAAATTGCTTATCTTTTGAAGAATATGATCTTTTATTTTTGAACCATAATTCTCCAACAGAGTTTCAATGACCACAATCAATATTTCTTTTACTCGTTCAACGTCAGAAAGTGATTTCTTTTCTTAAGCTAGAATCCAAGCTACTTTAGAGCTAGCTAAGGAAACTGGTTTTATCAATGATTAAAATCTTTTAGGCCTCCCTTTTGTTCATAAAGTTGTGTTTTCAAATAATCGATTTTATTCGTTCTTTTTTTTTGCTATCAACTTGAAATTTTACATCAAATTCGTTGTGTAAATTGTTAAAGTGTTGCTTAAGGTTGTATACTTTATTACTCCTAAAAACTTCGTTAATAAGACACACTGGCTTATTATTTGCTTCAATCCCTACAACTTTCAACTCCCAACTTTAATTAAATTCTCGTTTCACGTTTTTCCAGTCACGCGCCATTCTCTTTACGTCAGTAATGAGAGAACCAATTAAATTATCTTTATTTTCTGAGTGTTTACCATCATCTGGATAGTCCTTGTGTAGCTTTTGGCGAAATTCAAATCAAGCTAACCAACCAGACAAACCAATTTTTAGCTTTCGAATTATCCACTTACCAAGTTATAGGGCTAGAAACAACATATATTTAAACACTTGAGAGTTGCAGAACAAAAATATGTTTCCAAAAGCATGTAAAACAGCGCACACTCGATAACAAACATTTAAACTCGACAAAAGTTACAAAATGGGCGGTGTTTGTATTTGTATTTTGAATTTCGTACAAAGCTACACGAGAGTTATCTGCGCTAGCCATTCCTAATTTAGCAATGTAAGGCTAGAGGGAAGACAGCTAGTCATCACCACCCACCGCTAACTCTTGGGTTACTCTTTCACCAAAGATTGACCGTGGTATTATAACGCTCCCACGACTAAAAGAGCGAGCATGTTTGGTGCAACGGGAATTCGGACCTGCGACCTTCAGATTACCAGTCGAGTGTCTTAGCCACTTGGTCAAGGCGGACCCGGTGAGGAGAAACTATCCATTTGATTAATTTTAGGATTGTGGTTTATTTGTAACGCTAAGGCCCTGCACGGCCAAGCGTGTTAAGGCGTTCAACTCGTAATCCGAGGGTCGTGGGTTCGAATCCCGGTCACACCAATACATGCTCGCCCTTTCTGTCTTGGGGTTGTTATAATATGACGGTCAGTCCCACTATTCTTTGGTGAAAGAGTAGCCCAAGAGTTGCCGATGGGTGGTGATGACTAGCTGCCTACCCTCTAGTTTTACACTGCTAAATTAGGGACATTAAAAACAAAAACAAAAAACAATTGATTGCTGTAAATGATTACCACAACTATTACTATGATTAAATGAGAAAAAAAATGTAACATTGCAAATTAATCATCAAAGTTTATATTAAATAGCTTTAAGTGTGTATTTAAAGGCAAAGCAAATATGCCGATATTTCGATCAAATTTCTATCCTTATAGTGTCTGAAAAAGGAAGTACATCGTGATAATATGATACACTTCCAGTTTAAAATTAATAATCAATGTCATTAATCTAGCCTCATTATAAGTACATACTAAGTAATCGAAACAAATGCCAACTTCGCATTGATTGTTTTTACTTCCAGATTCCTATATGTTATAGCTACACTCGTGATTTGTAAATAAATAAACCAAAATCTAATAAAAATTAATTGAAAAACTTGGTGACTTATTATTTTTAACACAACGTTTTATTTACCTTCTGCAATCAATATTCAGCGAAAATGAAGAAACCAGTAGTTAAAATAATTCGTCTCCTCTGCAACAACTCACAATAAAAAGAGATAACTTGATCTGACTGATTTCAGAATAGAAAAGGTTATAACAATAAGTGTCAGTAGCCAAACTCTTGTGTAGCTTTGTGCAAATATCCGAAACTCTTTTTCGTTTGTTTTTGAATTTCGCACAAAGCTACTCGAGGGCTATCTGTATTAGCCGTCCCTAATTCAGCAGTGTAAGTTGTTGTTGTTTTGAAGTAAGCACAAAGCTACACAATGAGCTATCTGTGCTCTGCCCACCACGGGTATCGAAACCCGGATTTTAGCGTGTAAGTCCGCAGACATACCGCTGAGCCACTGGGGGGCTAGCAGTGTAAGACTAGAGAGAAGGCAGCTAGTCATCACCATCCACCGCCAATTTTTGGTCTACTCTTTTACCAACAAATAGTGGGATTAACCATCACATTATAACGCCCCCACGGCTGAAAGGGCGAGCATGTTTGGTGCCAGCGGGATTTGAACACGTGACTCTCGGATTACGAGTCGAACGCCTGAACACGCTTGGCCATGCCTGGTCAACAAACTCTTATGATGGTTAATTTGTGTATTAGGGACTTCTCTTTTATAAAAATTGTTTAGATTTTAAACACAATTAAGTCATGGAAGTTTCTTTATTTTAAAAATTCTGAAGTGGGTGCTTGCTAATATACCAAGAAACATAAACATTTCATGATTAGAAAAGAAAACCTATTTTCATCCTCATCCTTCAAATGAATCTTGCATAACTTATCAGTTAGGGAAGTTTAATTTTTAGCTAATATATTTAACTTGTGATTAATTAATAATGTGATGTGCCGTCATTTATTGCGAAGTTGAAACGATTCAAAATGTTGGATACAAGTGCATTGTCGAGTTAATTTTTAAAATAATTTTCTAATCTCTTACTAGATGGCACTTCATCAAAAAATTTTCAATGGCGTCATATCACCTAAACAATAATAGGTTTCATCAATTATCACTTAGTAAAATAATGCAGAAACAATTTAGAATTGAAAAAGAAACACCCAAAACATTGTGTTTTCAAGTGGAGGAAAGGATTCCCATTCTTATTGCTTCTTAGCGTGACTTTCAGTGTTTATTTTTATTCCTTCTTAATAAATTAACCAGAAGAAAAGAAAACCCTAAAATTATGTATTAAGCAAACGAAATAATTATCACTTTTAGATTTGCTCCTAAGTTTCATTTTGTGCGATATATCAAAGAGTTGGACAAACACCACCGATGAGTCAAGGCTAAGTTCACATATTTTTAATGTTAAAATCTTGGGCTCGATTTCTTACGGTAGACAGAGTGCACATTGCGTAGCCCTGTACGTAAAATCCAGCAACAGTGTCGACACTTAAAATGCTTTAGTTTAAATTTTGTTAAATGAATTGTTCCTCTATATTTACATATGTTTTCGACAAGATCAATGTTTCATATTTTGCATACAGTTTTCAATGTTACAAATAACCTGAGAAGTATACTCTGTATCAGCAGAAAATCTAACTACTTCAGATAAAAATATTCAACACTTTGCGTTGCAATCAACTTATTACAAAAGGATTGATTGGACGTAATAAACATGCGATATGCAAATGAGGTTCAGTTAACACAGTGATTGGTGGAAAATGCATGTGTGGAACAGGGACCACTATTTCGAGACTGGCTACTTTGAAATATATCTTTCCTCTCAAGTCCTCTATAAATATATGTATATAAGTAGAAAACAATACTTTAGATAGCTAATGTAAGTATGCCACTTGTACAATGGTAAGTCTGCGGATTTACAATGTTCAAATCCTCGCTTCGATTCACCTTGGCCCCCCAGTGGCTCAGCGGTATGTCTGCGGACTTACACGCTAAAATTCGGGTTTCGATACCCGTGGTGGGCAGAGCACAGATAGCCCATTGTGCAGCTTTGTGCTTAATCCTAAACAACAACAACATCGATTCACCTCCCTGAACTCAGTAAATCGCTATAAGAAAACACACAATAAAACTTTATTTTAACAATATCAGTTTCTTAAAGTAAAATATATTAAAAAACTGTTACAAGAAACAAATAATAAAAACTTGAAATTTGAAATATTAAATTTAAATTTTTAAAACAGGTTAAAATGTTTTGTTGTTATTGAACAGAAAGCTTCACACTTTGCTGTGTGCTTTGCCCACCACTGGTATCGAAACCCGGTTTCTAGCAGTACAACAGATATACCACTGTGCTACTGGCAGGCGAAATAATATTGTATGTCTGTAAAAGTGCAATAATATAATTATTTCAAAATTGTAAATATTTGTATGTGTGACAACGTAGGATGGTTTGTAATAAAGCGTAAACTACGTTTAAACTTTCAATTATATTCAGAATTTCCCGGCGTGTCCAGACGGTTAAGGTACTCGATTTACAATATGAAAGTCGCGGGTTTGAATCCTCGTCGCATCAAACATGCGCGCCCTTTTAGCCATGGGGACATTACACTGTAACAATCAATCCCACTACTCGTTGGTAAAAGAGTAGTTCAAGAGTTAGCGGTGGGTGGTGATGACTAGTTGCCTTTCCTCTAGTCTTACACTGCTAAATTAAGGACGGCTAGCACAGATAGCCCTCATGTAGCTTTGCGCGAACTTCAAAACAAACAAATATTAAAAAGTTAGGTTATTTTACGAATTTGTTAAAAGCACTTGATGAGCCCTTGGTGTAGCTATGTATATCAAATTTAAAAATATAACTTTCAGTCCCATCAAGAGTGACAGACCGGTCAGCATGACTCAAAATACTAAATAGAGGGTTAAAGGGCAATTTTATTTTTCTGGTCCCTCTCTTGTACATCGGTAAGTCTACAGATTTACAACGCTAAAATAACGGGGTCGATTCCCCTCGGCTCAGCAGATATCCAGATGTAGCTTTTATATGATAAAAACCCCACACGCATTTATTTATCGAAAATATTTTTTAAAATCAAGTGAAAATGAAATTTCTGTCTCACTTCTATGTATTTTGCGGATCTATAATTTTTAAAGGAAGTGTCAATAGAACTTATGTCTTTAATAAATCTTTTGTGCTCTCAAAAACTCTCTTTGAGAAATACAGATTTATGTGCAAAAACCATTCATAGTTGTAGTATTATAAATATACTTTTGAGATTTCTGTAATATTATTAGCATTTGTTACTAATCATTAATCTATACAAACAGCTATCTATGTTCACCACGTGTATCGAAACCCGGTTTATATCAGGCATATCGCTGTGCCACTGGGGACCCTTTTGCAATGAATTAGGCTTGATAAGGATCATAATTACTGTAAGGATAATTTTTGTTAATGATTCAATATAATAGAAACTTGCTTCTTTAAATATCAAAAAGACTGGTCCATTTAACAGTGGACAAACGAGCTGAAAACTCACCCTCTGTTAACAGTGGACAAACGAGCTGAAAACTCACCCTGTGACTGAAGTGAAAGCTGTTTTGTTCGTGATCTTAAGTGTCAAAAGGCTTTAAGACCCCAAACAGATGAGAACATTTTGTTTCGTGTACAGTTGCGAAGGTAATTCAGTGAATTCTAGATAGAATCACGTAATGAAAAAGAAACGGAGTACCAATTATTGTGGCATTACTTACAGTGGCGTTACTTATAGTGGCATTACTTATTGTGGCATCAGTTACAGTGGCGTTACTTATAGTGGCATTACATACAGTGGCATTACTTATTGTGGCATTAGTTACAGTGGCATTACTTACAGTGGCGTTACTTATAGTGGCATTACATACAGTGGCATTACTTACAGTGGTGTTACTTATTGTGGCATTACTTATAGTGGCATTAGTTACAGTGGCATTACTTATTGTGGCATTAGTTACAGTGGCATTACTTACAGTGGCGTTACTTATTGTGGCATTACTTATTATATTTTCGTTCTTCTTTACTTTTTTCATCTCCCTTCTCATCCGAATCATTTTTTACTCAACACTTTCGATAAGAATTTTTAGTTCCCGGAAAACATTTGATAGAAAGTTCCCTCTGGCTCGTGAAGTAATTTATGCAAGCTTAACCACGAACTTCAATTAATTATTCTCTTATCTCTCATACAATCAATCTCGATTTCAGAACTTTGTTCTTGTTGTTCGTTTCTTTTGGAATTTTCGCGCAAAACTACACTCGGGCTATCTACACTAGCCGTCCCTAATTTAGTTGGCCAGATGTGACCAAGTGGTTAAGTCACTTCATTCGTAATCTGAGGATCTCGGGTTAGAATTCTCGTCACACCAAACATGCTCTCCCTTTCAGCCGTGGGGGCGTTATAATGTGACGATCAATCCCACTATTAATTAATAAAAGAATAGCCCAGTAGTTGGCTGTGGGTGATGAAGACTAGCTGCGTCCCTCTAGTCTTACATTGCTTTACATTAGGGACGGCTAGCGCAGATAGCCCTCGTGTAGCTTTACGCGAAATTCAAACCAAGCCAAATACTAATTTGGTAGTGTAAGACTGGAGGGAGGACACCTAGTCATCACCACTCATTGCCGACTCTTGAGCTACTATTTTACAAACAATAAATTGGTTGTAAAAATAACAACTATGACTCCGATATTTATTGTGAAATATCTCTAAAAATATATATTTTTCGAAACGAAAACTGTTTTCCTTACACACGAGTCTTCATACAAAATTTTAAAATAATTTACATTTTACCATCAGAGACGGAATAACTTGTATCATATTAAAAGCATTTTAAGTCACCACAGAATGGAATGAATCTCACTGTATGCGTGGTGGTTTTACAGTGACAGAACTACCAGTGTTTTTGCTCCAATGGAACCCATGTTTGTTCTCATTACATCACTAACAAATTTTCTAACTCAACTTATCAGGATTTCAGTTGTACATCTATCAGACTGTAATAGTTTTTATTAAGTGTGTCGTGTCCTGAAGTTCAAGTAAAACGTTTCTGAAAAATAGAAGGATGTGTTTAATGAGGGTAAAACATTCACTTTCGATTTCGATTTCACACTTGGATGTCACATTTAGTTCGAAAACTGATCGAAATGTTTAATCGTTTAGACACCGACATCGTAAGAATGCATTTTGCTCTCTTTATTGACTGGATTGTGAACCAAGAAATATTGATGCAGTGTTGCCATAAGTATCTTTTAGAATAAGAATTCGAGAAAAGAAATATCTTGGAAGCTAGTTAAACAATGACACTGTTAAATTTGTCTTGGTATTTAAGAGAATGAAATCAATGTGAACACAGTTTCCTAATAATGTAAAACAGCAGCAGGTTTCTTTGTAAAAAAGTATTTCAGATTGCTTATTCTTCAAGTTACTGTCTTGATTTTTGCCAGATCTTTAGTTTCATTCGTTTGACATCCTTTCAAAGTTTGGCTCGGCATATCATGGTAGTTAAGGCACCCGACTCGTAATCTGAAGGTCGTGGGTTTGACTACCTGTCACATGAAACATGATCGCCCTTTCAGCTATGGGGACGTTATAATATGACGGGCAATCCCACTATTCGTTGCTAAAAGACTAGACCAAGAGCTGGCTGTGGGGGTGATGATTAGCTGCCTACCCTCGAGTCTTATACTGCTAAATTAGAGACGGCTAGTGCGGTTATTATTTTTAACTGTAAACTTTTGTCTAAACTGGTAAAATATTGTAAACAGGAACAATATATAATAGTAATACCAACATCTGCTTTACAGTTATCATTGTTGCTAGAAGACAAGCGCAACACAATAGAGGTAATATTGGTGACTGAACCTCCAACATAAACCTCGAAATTTGTGTATTATTATTATATTATTATTATGTACCCACGCTCTGCAATAATTTATGATGTTCTGGTGCAGATGAAAAGATTGAAGATTATATACAAGATAATAACTGAAATAATGCAGATTTTAAAATACAAATTAAAATTATTACATTTTGAGTAATATTGGAAACTACTGTTATTGTAAAGTATCCAATTTATTACGGCCCAATATAGCCAGAGGTCAGGGCACTCGACTCGTAATCTGAGGGTCACAGGTTCGAATACCCGTCACACAAAACATACTCGCTATTTCAGCCGTGGGAAGTGTTATAATGTTACGGCCAATTTATAAAAGACTAATCAAGAGTTGGCGGTGGGTTGTGATGACTAGCCGCCTTTCCTCTAGTCTTACACTGCTAAATTAGGGACAGCTAGCGAAAATAGCCCTCGTGTAGCTATGCGCGAAATTAAAATAAACAAATAAACCCTTCAAAGCTCTGTCTAGGTAATCCTTAACATGTCTCGTAAGAAAATAAAGATGAACACAAAGTTTTAAAGAACTCCATATTTTTCCATACAATTAATTGAATTTTGATAGAAAGGATTGTTCATTTAGCTTCTTGTTACAGTTGGTTTAACTGAGATAAAAAGATTAACCACAACTACCACATGCTAAAACCATTTTTAAGGTGTGTTTTGAATTTGGTTGTTTGTTGTTTTGAATTTCACGCAAAACTACTCGAGGGCTATCTGCGCTAGCCGTACCTAATTTAGCAGTGTAAGACTAGAGGGAAGGCAGCTAGTCATCACCACTCACTGCCAACTCTTGGGCTACTCTTTTACCAACGAATAATGGGATTGACCATCACATTATAACGTCCCCACAGTGAAAGGGTGAGCATGTTTGGTGCTACCGGGATTTGAACCTGCGACCCTCAGATTAAGAGCCGAACGCCTTAACACGCTTGACCATGCCGGGCCCTTGTTCATAAGAAACCGAATGTACGTCATTAGAAACGCTTCATTAAAATTAACTATTCAAATTATGGATTTGTGTTTAGCTTACGTTTCACAATATTTAGAATCTTTAAATTATAAAAGACGTCAAACGTGCGTATTCGTGCGTCTTTATGATTAACATACATTTATCGACATTCTTTGTTTGACATATGAAACGATGCCATTAAACATTTGTTGGGATATTATTATATACATCCCTAACGTTGTTTTACCATATTTTTCAGTAAGATTTATTTCAATAGCAGCTGTGTTTGTAGGATATTGTTTATTCAAATGCATGATGGCCGCATCTCATATTTCCTCGACCTTCATCTATCGCATACTTTGATTTTTACATTACCAATAATTAAAGTTACCATAAAAGAGCCGTCTTTTTGTTTTGACATATCTATTCTGCTCTATCAGTTCTAATGTGCATACTGTGAAGTGGCTGCTTACTAAAGTCTCAAAGGAAAACAACTTTCTAAAATAACTTTATCTGTGCTTTTACTTCTTCATAAGGTTTCTCAAAGTTGAAGAAAACATGAGTAGGATCTGGCGAAATGGTGTTTTTAAAATTGATTCCGATAAGCTATGTAAAATATATTCTAAAGTCTTATCCACTAGAGAGAATAGAACCCTTAATTTGCTTAATTGACTAAACTTTTGTCTTTCTAATTATCACTTCCAACATTTAAATGAACATGAATATATACGAACAGTGTTCGAACGAATTGTAAATTAATTTTAATAACCAGTGCTCTCTGGTGTGGGCTTTTATGTAAGTCTACGTTATATAAGTGTATATAAATTTAGCTTTAAAGTATAACGAAACTCATACTGTGAGACCTGTTCGGGTTGTTTTTATTTTGTTCAAGTCAAGTAAACAAAGAAATCATGCTTTAAATATTGTAACATTGCTGTTTCTTATTTACAAACTTTATCTAGAAAACATAATAAGATTTCAATTTAACAATGATAAGATAATGTTTATACAATGATAATAATAAAAAAAAATGTTTATATCAGATTCTGACTTTATGAGCGTTGGCGAAGAGAAAACTAGTTTTATTTAGAGGTTGACAAACTTTATAAACAACAAAAACGAACTCGGCATATACAAATGGGTATCTAGAAATTTGTTAAAAGAATTAAGTAACAATCAATAATTGAGCACACAAATATTCTTTGGTATAATCTCATCTAAACCACGCTGGGTTTTTTTTTCTAGTAGTTACTAATAACTGAAAAGATTGGGTTAACGAGATTCTCACTGTCCCTGTCTTCTATCTAGTAAAACCACAGCCAAACGTGCTTGGAGAAATAAGTGTTACATGAGAGACACACACTATGAACTGGTACAAATCTTAGTGAGAGGGAAGTCCATAAACATGTCAAAAACCCAGTTGATAATTTAAATTTACTAGCCCGATCTGAGTTTCCAGCGAGATGTTTTCACAGCCTGCACTTTGTTCTTTCGTATAACCATGCCGAAAAGGATTGTTTGTTTGTTTCAAGTTAAGCACAGAGCTACACGATGAGTTTCCTGTGCTCTGCCCACCACAGGTATCGAAACGCGGTTTCTAACGTTGTAAACCTGCATACGTGCCGTTGTGCCACTGGTAGGCTCCGACAAGAATTATGGTTGAAAACGAGAAGGAATTAGGCCAGTAAAGTTTCAGATTACAGATTATTAGTTGAAATGTTTTTATATGAGCCACCTATGAACCATCAAGTCTTATAGCTTACAACGGTCACATTCACATCTTACTCAGAGTTGATACACATTTCTAGTTAGATCTATCGCTTTTTATAAAAGTACAAAAGTTCAAGATAATGCGTGCGTTATTATGAAAATAGACATATTTCTTATTGTTCTTACCAAAACAATAACTCAGTTAGAAACAAAGTTGAATATATAAAGGTAGCATAAGATTGTTAATTATTTTCACAACGTAGCATAATAATAATGGTTAAAATCATGAGGCTTATCAGACTATGTGCACCTTTTCTTGTCTACGATAATTCAAGGTTACTACTTTAACTTTCCTACTAAGTTAACCATTGTGTTTTATGGTGTGATGGCTCATACATTTAATCCTGTAATAAGTTAAGCATTACAGCATTTTAACGTACCTGCTTCTTGATGTTTCAAGTGACGCACGTGATATGCTACAGTTAGCGATATTCGGTTGGGAACTTGGGAGAACAGTGAAAAATCCTTGTAATTTATAGTTTCGTTTCTGGCCATTATTTCTAACTGTGCTAATCTAAAGACTTAGAGCCACTTTAACAATTAAAATGTGATTTACGTGCATATTCCGTTTTATTATCAACTGTTATGTATCAATGACTGTGTATCCGGCTTAGTCAGGTGGTCAGGGAAATAAAACTTTGTTAGTCTGTTTCGGAGTACCACTCAGGAAGACGTTTTAGTTTCGTCAGAACAAAGTGATGACCTGAGGGTCGCAGGTTCGAATTCCAGTCACACCAAACATACTCGTCCTTGCAACAGTAGAGGCGTTATAATGTCACGATCAATACCACTATTCGTTAGTAAGTGAGTAGCCCAAGAGTTGGCGGTGGGTGGTGATGACTAGCTGCCTTTCCTCTAGTCTTACACTGCAAAATTAAGTACGGCGAGCGCAGATATCCCTCGTGTAGCTTTGAACGAAACTCACAAACAAACAAACAATGACTGTGCTCACGGTGATTTTTACTGCTTTTTTTTAAACAACGAAAATCCGTGTTTCTGATAATACTAGTCGCATAAGTCTTCTAATTTTTGTACGCTGTTTTATTGGATTAGTCATGTTGGCATAATGAAAATCATGATGTATTAAAGATGGAGGGTTACAGTAAACCAGAAGTGAGTAGTTGAACTGCTCTCTCATATCGCACACCAACATTAAACGAAAGTAACTTCACGAAGAAACGTTGTTTTAAATGTAACTGATTAACATTTTGACCTGGTTCTAAATTACCCATTACTTGGCTAAACAAGAAATTATATAGAGGAGTTTTGGTGGTTTTATTTCCTTAAATATAAACAGAACGTTCTAAGACGTGGGAGAACTTTTAAATACTTAATGTTTAACTCAAAGGAGAAGAAAAAAATACCTTTGTTAACGTTTCAAAACAATCCTTGTTATATTTATTAAAACCTGTCTATACTTACTCATTTAAATACGACTGTGAACTTTGTACAGATAAGAAAACATCTTGAACTCTATGTATTAATCCCGAAATCACGCAGTTAAGCCTACAGAAATTTGACTTCCAAGATCTATTTATAATGTCACAAACCATCGAACCTTCCCAGATTCTATCGTAATTAGTTGAGCCTCGAAGTTTTTGCTTTTAAAGAACGAAGTTTCATCAAACTTTGAAGGATGGTTATTCTGGCGAGGAGCTGAGAAACACTGTCCAGTAGATGGCATTGAGGACAAGAAACAAGAATGGAAAAGCCACGCGAGACACTTTATCAATCATCAGAGCTTGCTCTCTCTTTCGTTGCCTGACGTGAAAACTAACCCTTCTTGTTCCATTGGGGGCGGGTTCTTCTTCCTAGAATGTTAAGGTTGAACTAGAATTACAAACGCCAACCAATCAATGCCAACTGAAAGCACGTTTTAAGGATTCTATAAAATTATATTACAATATAACCGTGATGATGTATTATAGTTCTTTACAACCACGTGTAAGGTAATTTTTATGTGTATTTTGTAAACTATATTAGCTTTAACTATGAGGTCTGTTGAAGCATTTCGTGCATTGTCGTATTACTTTAAGAATCGTTGTCAGGCTTTGACAAGATAACGTTAGAACTACGGGTAATTATATCACATCAACGATCAACCTTCGGTGTGAAACGACTGACAAGTCTCTTAACGAGTGATACATAATTATCTATTTTGCTAGATACCACAAGCATCTGAAATTAACACAACGGTCATTCATTGGAAAGACCTTGCAATACATAAATAAATAAAACATGGTATTCCAGTGATTGAATACTCGACAAATGAATAAAAGAACTTCAGGCTAAAATGTGACGTAAATCAAATTAAAATTACAATGAATAGCATTATTGTAATCACAATTGTTATAATGACAATAATAATTAGCATTATCGCATATTTAATAGCAGCTAAATATATGTGATGTTATACTTCGTGGAGAAAGACGGCTTAATTAGGACTGAATGCCCAATGAAGATTAGCAATCGTCATATTTTGATATCATCTTTTGTCGTCACTTTCAATTAATTCGTCGCGTGCAACAAAACAAAATCGTTTTCTTACTTTGAAGGTATTGAATTTCTTTTCTTTAAAACTTTATTTTCCAATAAACATAAAGAAATTACTGCTCTAAAAGCAGGAATGAGTTGCGCCTGAATAGCCTATCCATTTCTTTAGTTTTACCTTTCTTGTCACATAATCTGATACTCCTGGGCCAGGCATGACCTGGTGGTTAAGGCGCTCGACTCGTTATCCGAGGGTCTCGAGTTCGAATCCCTGTTACACCAAACATGCTCGCCCTTTCAGCCGTGGGGGCGTTATAATGCTCGGTCAATCCCACTATTCGTTGGTAAAAGAGTATCCCAACAGTTGGCGGCTAGTGGTGATGACTACTAACTGTCTTCTATCTTGTCTTACACGGCAAAATTAGGGACGGCTAGCGCAGATAGCTCTCGAGTTGCTTTGCGTGAAAGTAAAAGAACAAAATACTCTAGTGGTTAACTGTATATTCTTTTTTCTTAGTAGCAGTACAAGACACTTACCGGAACCTTGCTTATTGCCATGACGTTAGTTAACCCTCTTTTCATTGCTAAATCTTCTGTGTCTCCCAGTAGGATGTTAACTAAGGCGTATTCCATTAAAGAACCAAATACGAACACAGTGCATGAAATCATAAATATGTCAATGGCTTTAATGTAAGACACAGGCGGAAGTGACTTCTGCGACTGCGCGTGTTGTGTAGACAGGGTCAATAGGCTCGTGACGCAGAGAGTGACACGTGCAGGAACTGCTTCCGGTCTGATCCAGAATGAGATCCAGGACATAATGACGATCAAACAAGTTGGAATGTAGGTATGAAACATGTAGTATCCCACACGACGTTTCAGAGTAAAGCTAATTTTGATACACGTGAAGTTCCCTGCAATTATCGGAAAAATATATATTTTTAAATAATAGCTATTTAAATTTAAAAGCATCAAAGAAAATAATACAGTAGATTATAACATATATTAATTGAAACGCTTGAAAATATGAAAGCCATGAAATAAAATAACTTACTTTATGTTAACTAGTTACGACTTTTCTTGTAAAATATGTCACAGTATTTCAGACTGTTTTTCTTTAAGCAATAAAAATATGAGACCAAAAGTATAAAGAAACAGGTGATTGGAAAATACACAACAGAAAATCAGTTGAGACAAGTTATATGTGTTACTCGGCAACTTTCAACAGACACAAAATGTATTATTACTGACACTGAAGTGTATCTGATGTATACAACAGATGCTGTACATGTTACTTATATTGAAGTGTGTCTGATGTACACAGATGTGCTACATGCCGTATTCGACAACCTTCAACAGATGCTGTACATTTTGTTAATAATTAAACGACGATACCCCTAACGTGTTTTCTCAGTTGTGATGTGTTACGGTTAGTTGCTTCTTCTGAGAATGTTGAAACAATAATTGCAATCTAATTTACAACACTCCAACCCAAACCCTCCAAATAAACAAATTTTCATGAAGGTGATGTTTGATGAATATTTTGAGCCATTAATGACACAAGCAGAAAATCACACAAATAAAAACAAATATTTTCGAGGCGAGAGTGCAAACGGATACGGAATTGTAGGGGGCATTGTAGTTAGACGTTAAGTTATTTATTAATTTAGGTATAAAGGCGTTCCTTTATGTTGATTAATTTTGGTTTGAGTTATTGAATAAGTAGGACTTATTTCATTTTGTTTTTACTTGTTTCCCTACTTAGTATCTGAGTGTTTTCCATAGATATGATGTGCTTATTTGATTTGCAGTGTTCAAAAACGTGTGAAGGTGTTTCTTTGCGTTATCCGAATCTGGTTTCCATTTTTCTGTTTGTTTCTCCAATATTGAGATCGTGGCAGTTGTTGCCTTGCATTTTATAAATAATGTTGGTGTTGTGTTTGTCAGTGTAGTTTTTTACATAGTATGGACTTTTGATTTGTACCTGGTTTTTTTTAATAACTTTCGTGTTTACTGGAATGCTGTGTTTTGTTATATGTTTTCTCCAAATGTTGGTTATTGTTTCGCTATATCGGTAATATATGGTATGCTTTTGTTTGTTTGTTTCGGAATTTCGCACAAAGCTACTCGAGGGCTATCTGTGCTAGCCGTCTCTAACTTAGCAGTGTAAGACTAGAGGGAAGGCAGCTAGTTATCACCACCCACCGCCAACTCTTGGGCTACTCTTTTACCAACGAATATTGGGATTGACCGTAACATTATAACGCCCATACGGCTGGGAGGGCGAGTATGTTTGGCGCGACTCGGGCGCGAACCCGCGACCCTCAGATTACGAAGCACACGCCTTAACGCGCTAGGCCATGCCAGGCGCATATGGTATGCAGCAGTGTAAAGTCTTCTGTGAAAACTAATGTGACCACTACGGGTATCGAAACCCGAAGTTTAGCGAGATAAGCCTTCTTATTAAACTCTAGGACACTTCATAGTAGTCACAACTACTGAAGCCTGCAAGATAGCTTTAGAACAACAAACTACAAAACCTTATTAGGATCGGCCATGGCCAAGCGCGTAGGGCGTGCGACTCGTAATTCGCGGGTTCGCTCCCGCGTTGCGCCAAACATGCTCCCCCTCCCAGCCATGGGGGTGTATAATGTGACGGTCAATCCCACTATTCGTTGGTAAAAGAGTAGCTAAAGAGTTGGCGGTGGGTGGTGATGACCAGCTGCCTTCCCTCTTGTCTTACACTGGTAAATTAGTGAAGGCTAGCACAGATAGCCCTCGAGTAGCTTTGTGCGAAATTCCAAAAACAAACAAAACATTTTACCATACACCCGTATGGTATATATTACCGATATCAGCGAAACAATAACCAACATTTGGGGATAAAAAAACTTATTGTAAAATACAACATTCCAGTACACACCAAATTTATTGAAAAACCAGGTACAAAATTAAAGTCCACATCATGTTCGTCAATATCTTATTAAAAATATAGCTTAGTGATTATATAATATTCAGTTTGAAATGTTAATTTAAATTTTGGTACCATCAAATCAGTAAACTTAATAACGAATATAATATAAAGATATTTACTAGTATATTTTACATTTAGAAAATCGCGATTTCTTTAAAAGTGAATTCTTAAGAGTCTCATTAACTGTATATTGACATGAGAGACACAAACTCTTATTTGATTTATTTACCTCACAATAAAAATCCGAAACTCACTAGCATAAAATAAGTGCACACATTAATGAAAAGAGCATGAAAATAGCAATTAATCACTATTAACTAATTAATTATCTAAAACACGTTTTAGTAAACACAGCAGATTTACAAAGGGGATCAAAATACATATTTTCATTTAAATTCGCAAATGTTCAGAAGTGGCTCTAATAAACATGGTCAATCACCTATGGATTTTCTTAGGGATTTGCTAAGCCTAGTTTGACATATACGTTAAGCCGGATATGATGCTAGAAGTCGTTGGTGATTGTACTAAACATATATTCTAAAGAAATCGATACTGTTTTTCTTCCAGCGTTACTGTTTTAAAAACTAACACGGGTGAAAAGAAGAGAACGTTTCTAACACCCCGGGTCGTCTTTCACTCTCCCAAACGTTTTTATTTTTTTATCTGAAGCTTGAAAAGTTTTGGGAGCTCTGATTATGAAAGTTCTCTCTTCCAGGAATAAAATAATTTAATAAGTTAACTTTAGTATTTCCTTTAACACCCTAGGTATTAAAGAGATTCAAGTCATACATTATGTTGTTTCAGAGTAATTAAGTCACTTGCAAAGCTATTGTAAAGCGACTGCTGATACAAAGCCAAATCTGCCGCATCAACACACAAATAAGCACATTTTAGTACGCCAACAGTATGGCCAACTTGTTTATTGGTCACTCGGCTTAGAAATTTCCGAATTCTTTTGTTCATTCTCAGTCAGATGATTTATTTTGAAACGTATTTATGCGATTGAAAAACCGGATTTTTCAACGTAACACATCAGTATTCATTATTCACAACCACTAGTCTTTAAATTTTCATCAGTGAAAACACGTTCCTTGTGTGTTGTTTAAAAACTGCGATCGAAAATAACATCAGCTAATCTCATGATGTGTTCACGACTTCACTAAGTGACGTCTTCCCTACTAACTTGGTGATGAACTAGAATTCTGTATCTATATAAATGTAATGATCAAAAGTAACAGATTTTCTTTGTTCATTGAAATGATACATTGAGTTTGAGTAGATGGATGTCAGTAATAACACGGATCAGTAGCTGTCAAATACTTCATTTTACAAGAACTTCGATTTTCGTGGAATGATATTTTAACGAATCTGGGATTCGTTAAAAAACTGACAACACAATCTAACAAGATAGATATGTATATTAGAAGATTCTAAGGACATGGTTTCATAAAAGAATAAAAAACACAGAAATATGTAAAACAGTCTGACAGAAAACTGACTGTAGTTTTAGGGGGTATTTATTTATTTATTTTTGTCTACTTGCTAAACTATAACATTCGAGACTTCAGCATCAGTTAATACACTTTTAAATAGATAAAAATAAATCGTTAAATAAATCGATTCGTGTTAAAATTGTATTCACGGTTCTGCATCACTGTTCGCTATAGAAAGAGTTTCAGATTGTATTTATGGTTCTGTATCAGTGTTGAATGAAGAAAGAGTTTCAGATTGTATTTATGGTTCTGTATCACTGTTGAATGAAGAAAGAGTTTCAGATTTTATTCATGTTTCTGTATCACTGTTGGGTGTAGAAAGAGTTTCAGATTGTATTCACGGATCTGTATCACTGTTGGATGTAGAAAGAGTTTCAGATTATATTCATGTTTCTGAATTTATTGTAGATCTTTCGTCAGTGTTCGCCGCCATTTTGTTTTTAATGACCACAATTTTCGGAGAAGAAGGACTCGTAGAGGAGTCCGAAACATTGTCACTAATTAAAAACACAAAATAAAACTTTCTGAAATGTCGACTAAACTGCTCAGAGTTATCTTCAAAGGAAAACTTATCACACCAACTGAATTATCTTTATGGTTCAAAACTCATGTGTGATTTTAACAAACCAGTATAAGAATCATATGGTAAAAAACTACTGTTAACTTTTATATGACGCGAGTTATTTTTCTTAATTCACCAGTATGTGTTTGTAAGAAAGAACGTTTGTGAAATCAGCTTATCAATAAATCAACAAGAAGTGTTTAAGTCCAACGACAAGTGTCTTTTATTATTTAATTTATAACTGCGATAATGGAAAGAAATATTCTTAAAGATGGAGGTTCTTAGTTCGTATATGTGAGTTACTTTTTCTATTGAGTCTTGAACTGAAACTAAATACTAGATGTAACCCAAGACCTCAAAAAATTTTAATTTATTTTATTTTAAAATAATATATGTGAAACAGCAATAGTAAATTTCCTGTAGAACGTAATTTAAACACGATCTCCAAGGTTAATCTCTACCAAGTTATGCTCAGGTTGTACCTTACCTGTTGAATATATCTGAGTCCAGTCTCCTCGCGTAGTTGTGCTCAGGTATTACCTTACCTGTTGAATATATCTGAGTACAGTCTCCTAATTTAGTTTCCACCAGGTTATGCTGAGGCAGTTCAATAAATTCATCTACCACCAGGGGTAGATATTTCTCCCAGTCAAACACAAGATCATCGGTGGTGTAAGACACTACATCAAAACAGAAGATTGAAATGAATTAATTAATAATGTACAAATAATTTCGAACTCGTATAACATGGTGTGAAATACAATTTTATTCTGAATTATACTTTATCTGTTTGATAAAAGCAAGACAAAAACACAATACCAGAAAACTGTATCCAGATTTTGATGATAATTCTTTGATTAATTAATTACAGTCTATCGATCAAGATATAAATTACGTTTTGTTTGCTTTCTAACATCTACAGCTAACTTTATTGAATCAAACTTAGTCTGCTACTTAGCTTGCCGAACGGATGATCGAAGGTCCATGGTTCACATCCCGTTCTCACAAAATCAAATATCTTATACTTTGATGCCGTGTAACCTTTGTAAGAGCGAATACCATATTCTAACATTCAATCACAGAGTGAATACGTTTGACTAGCCCTCGAGCAGCTATGCGCGAAATTCAAGAAACAAACAAGTACTACTAAAAAAACATTATTTTGTTTTTCTAATATTTTTGCAAATCTACATGAGAGCTATTTGGAGAGGTCATCTCATACCTCGAATTGATAGACTACAGGGAAGGCATATAGTTAAAACCATCCACCGCCATCTGCTGGACTAAACTTGACAACCCGAACAGTGCGATTTGACTGACACTCTTATAAAGCAGACGTGTCTCTAAAGTATAGGATGTGATTCATTTAATCACCATTATCTGCTCTCAGTATTTTTTTTATAAAAAATATGATTCTTAAACAACGGCACAAATAGCCTAGTTGCTTTGCGCCATAAAACACCAAATCAACCAACCAACCAACTTAAGTGCCAGAAATAAAGATATTTTAAAACAAATATGCCCAAACTATTACCATTGGGTAGAATTAGAGATGACAAGATGGGATATAGTACGTATTTTACAAATATAATTACAAAATTCCCGTTTCTTATCCTTTTTCGAACTGTGTTTATTTCTTTATGTTCTAATTTTCATTGTCTTACAAATATTGTGTCGCCTTCTTTAGGAATCTTTGTAGGAACAATTGGCATTATAAAAGTTAACATAAGCAAACAGATTATAAAAACACCCTTCCTACAGAAGGTACATATGTTTACTCGATTTCTTTGCATTGTTAAGAAAAATACAAATTACTTTTGCTTACGTCACTTGTGATGGTAAAAATTCGTTCAGAAAGTTATGCAATACAAGAACGTATAAGTTAAAAATAAATATGGATCTCAAACGATTATTCGATTCGCCGTTTGTCACCGAGTCAAATCGGTTTAATCCCTCATCGGTAACCCTTAACAACAGGAATTCAAAAATGAAGACTAGGCTTCTGATATTAGTGGAGTGTAAAATATAACTGAAATCAACACGTGTACAATAAATAAAGTAGTGTGAGTAGTAATTAATATGTAATTAGAAAATAGTTAATAAAAGAACAAAAAGAACTTACGACTTTCAATTTTCAATAAGCACGTTTGAGTGTCATGTGGATAGGTTTCAAATTTCATCGCACAGGATAAGAGCAGAGTTAACCTATAAAAGTAATTAAGTTTATGAACTGTAGAAACACTAATGAGCAAAGTTAACCTAAAGAACTAATTACAATCAGTAGAAACAGACAAGAATCAAAACAAAATACAGAAGTAATAACAATCAGTAGAAACAAACAAGAAACAAAACAAACTACAAAAGTAATAACAATCACTAGAAACAAACAAGAAACCAAACAAACTACAGAAGTAATAAGAATTAGTTGAAACAGACAAGAAACCACACAAACTACAGAAGTAATAACAATCAGTAGAAACAAAACAAACTACAGAAGTAATAAGAATTAGTTGAAACAGACAAGAAAACAAATAAACTACAGGAGTAATAACAATCAGTAGAAACAAACTACAAAAGTAATAACAATCACTAAAAACAAACAAGAAACCAAACAAACTACAGAAGTAATAAGAATTAGTAGAAACAGACAAGAAACCAAACAAACTGCAAAAGTAATTGCAATTAGTAGAAACAGACAAGAAACAAAACAAACTACAGAAATAATAACAATTAGTAGATACAAACAAGAAACAAAAAAACTACAGAAGTAATAATTGTTGTCTTTTTTGAAAGCAAATTATAAAATAAGAATTCTAACTATTGTTATACGAAATTTTGTCATTCAGTTTTGGTTAAGTCGGTTTGTTTGTAGTAAAGCACCTCATCGAAACCCGCTTTTTAACGTTGGATGCTGGTAGATTGGTTTGATTTGTTTTGAATTTCGCTCAAAGCTACGCGAGGGCTATCTGCGCTAGCCGTCCCTAATTTTGCAGTGTAGGACTAGAAGGAAGGCAGCTAGTCATCACCACCTACCGCCAACTCTTGGGCTACACTTTTACCAACGAATAAGGGGATTGACTGTCATATTATAATGCCCCCTTGGCTGAAAGGGCGAACATGTTTGGCGTGACTGGGATTTGAGCCGCGACCCTCCGGTTATGAGTCCAGTGCCTTAACCACCAGGCCATGCCGAACCGGAAGTGGGTAGGCCCACTTCCGTTCCTCTGAGAGGCGGAACGTATCGGTTTTACACACCTGTTGTACTTCTTGTTATGACGTATCGAGGAAACTAAATACTAAGTGAAATAGATTGTAACTTCAAAATAACTTTCCACTGATTATTTAATATCTGAGAACAAGATATGTTATATTTATTTGTGATACGTGTATGAATTAATTTCGAAAATACTTCCTTATGTTTTAGTTTTTTAAACAATTTAAAATTTTTGCCTGTGTTCTTTAATTATCAATTTCTGTGCCTTCCCACATTAAGAAAAATTCGTATAAAACTTATTTATGTTGTCCACCGGTGAGTAAGCGGTAACTTTTAAGAACCTACAACTCTAAAACCAGAGGTTCGGTTTTCACGTGTGTTCTGTGCTGTGCTTGGCTAATATAAGAGCAGTTTATTTTGTTTTGATTCGGAAACCATTGCATTCAGTTTCGCATCGTTTACGATTATTGGTGGGCAGCTGAAATAACTTTGATACTCCACTTACGTTGTATACATACATGTGTGTGTGTGTTGAAGATTGGTGACAGAAAAGAAAGGAACTGTCCAACACACATATACAGTCATTAAACAGTCAGTCCGTTGTACAATATTAACTAAAGAATTTGGCAAAATGTCATAACAGTATTCTCACACTTATATTAATTCAGGTTACCATGTGGTGAAGTAAAACGAAATAAAATAACAGCTAGTTAGGAAGTGCAGAGAATCTTGTACTAAGTTTTAAATTTGTTTTGTGTTTGTTTATGTACATTTGTTTCTACATTTATTATCTGTGTGGCTTTTTACCTGCTTCTTTTACAGTGTCCTCCGCTGGGACAGCAGTAAGTCTTCAGATGCAGAGCGCTAAAATCAAAGGTTCAGTTCCCCTTGTTGGACACAACAGATAGCTCGATGTGGCTTTGCTATAGCAAAACACACACACACACTATTAATAGCCATCACCTCGTCGGACACGATTAAAACTTTAAATGTCATCTGCTAACAACTGTTTACACTCTGGTAAAAGACATAACACCATGTAAATATCCTTTCTCGAAAATGTCTGAGGCACGTTTCTCCATCACCAAATAACTATACAGGAATGGACAAACTTATCTTTGCGGCACAGTAATTATAAACAAAAAAATAGAAAACTGTATAATCGCTTTTAGCATAAACTATGTCGGTGCTAATGATATCATTAGTACGTCATGGGTTGCATAGCAACGATTTGTCACACTATACGAGAGTATAAAAATCGTTTCAACTCATTGTTACCCTGTATATATTACTACAACACTATAAATGTGGAACAAAACAGGCTGTTAAGTTAATGACCACTGATCGTATATTTGTACAACTTGGATCTGTTTAGAGACGTGACTTCCTACGAAATCATAACACAAAAGTCACTGACTAGTATCCTTGTGTGTAGTTTCATTGAATGCCTTTAAACCAATGTAACTAAATCGATAAGATAGTAAAGAAATGATAAAATAAAACAAGACTGGGATGACGGTAGATAAGATTTGCGAACCTCTAAAAAGTTAGGCCCCGGCACGGCCAGGTGGTTAAGGCACTCGAATAGTAATCTGAGTGTTCAAATCCCCGTCACACCAAACATTCTCGCTCTTTTAAGCCAATCCCACTATTCGTTAGTAAAAGAGTAGCGCAAAAGTCAGCGGTGGGAGGTGATGACTAGTTGCCCTCCCTCTAGTCTTACACTGCTAAATTAGGGACGGCTAGTACAGATAGTCCTGGTGTAGCTTTGCGCGAAATTTTAAACAAATTAAACCAAAACCAAAAATTAACTTCTACTTATCTTTCTTATAGACAACAGAACAATGAGCTTCCATCAACACTAAATATTGTCGTCTCAGGTGCATAAAGAATGTTTTCTGGTTAAGTTTTATTTGAAACAGAGATAAATGTCCAAAGCTCAAAACGCTTTGAATTTAGAAAGACAAACTGAGGAAAACATTTTGAATTATTTACTCAAAATGTTTTTTTTTTCAAACATAGTAAAAAAACTAAGAAACAGAATAATTGACAGCAAAAACATAAAGTAATTTCGTATTACACCGGTTCACGATATTACATATTTCAATGTATTCAAATACATTCATCTGAAAACAAAGAAACGCACGAGGGAAATTTATTAGACAATTGAAGTAAAGTAGTTCACGTGAATAGCACTTTCCTAATCTTTCCATCGCGATCTGAAGCGATGTAATTTTTACTGTTACAAGTGGTTCTTCTGTTGACAGTTCATTTCGTGTTCATTAAGTGCAAAAACGAGAAGCGTCATGAACTAATAATCCACTTGGGGGTCAGTGGTATATTTACTGACTTTCAACTCTGAAATCCTGTGTTCGATTTCTTGTATCAAACAGATCACTGATATTCTATTGTGTAGTTTTACACTAAAGCGAATACGTATACAAAGTGTTTTATATGCAAAAACGGCTCGTTTGGGTTGAGAAAATATTTTAAATAGAAGAGCGAACAACGTTTCGACCTTCTTCGGTCATCGTCTGGTTCATATATAAAGTGGTTTAAATACTCTATGTTACAAACATTAAACATGTTTTATTTCGATTAAGCAATTATCTAGCTACGTCTTATTTTGATGGCTTAAACAATCAGTGGTCACTATTCGACCACAGTGGTCACTATTCGTAGTAACCCATTAATAATATTCAGAACTGATCTGAAAATTTTTGTGGTTTAATATTTGACAAAAAAAAGTGTGTTTTCAGACTGAAATGTTCGTGATAGTTTGATTTAACTTTGTATACTGAAATACAAGTGCCGTAACTTTCTGTTATTTAATCAGAAATACTCCGTTTTCTGTATTACGGTGGAACTACAGGAAACCGCATATACGTTCTACTGTCCATTTGTTTTGGAGTAATGCCACATTGGAATATCCGTTGTATCAGTGGGAAATCGAACCCCAGAATTTAGCGTTGTGTTTCCATAAACTTACTGTTGTCTCACTAGGGGGATAGGGCTATATGTTCTTTATCAGATGGCTTCTTTATTAGTTTTCAAACACATATTCATTTCGCAGTAACAAGTTCGTGAGGTATTATTAAAACTAGCAGGCCGATGTTGCTTTCAGTACTAAAATTAAACAACTGAAATCATCTAAAAAATCTTACTTCACCATATAGAGAATGGTTTTATCGTAGTACAGCCAGATGTAATGATTGGGGATGGTCATCTCTTGGAATGTCACCTTTTTAGCGTTCTTGAAGAACGAGTCTGGTCTCCACATTTGTTTTAACCAACTTACAGGCAGAAGACGGTAATATGTAGTCATGTTTTCTGGTAGTCTCAGTCGGTAGTCCTTCCAACTCTGGGACATAAATATATCTGCTACGTATGTCTAAGTAAAGGGGAAAATTATTAATCTGAGTAAAAAATAATTAGATATAATCTTAGTATATACATCCTAAATATTCATAGTTTTGCGTATAAACCACAATAAAAAAAATTTAGAGGGTGCTCTAAAATTACCTTTCCTATTTTTAAATTTAATAATAAAATAACTCAAGAAATACAACCAATGCAGTTTTCAATATTTTTGAACCCAACTAAAACAGATTTTATTGGCATGTCACTAGACCTCTACGTGCACAAAATTAGTGACTCTCGGTACGTCTAACCGATATTCGATTTCATTCCAGTTTCGCTGCAGCATGCCAACAGTTACAATATTTATGGTATTCAATATCTTAGTTTTTGGGTCAGTGATCTTTACTATAGATGTGCGATATACGATGTCCTTAACATACCCATGAAAAAAGAAGCCTTGTATAATGGCATTTGACGAAAGCGGATGACACGGAATTGGCTCACTTAGCAAGAGAAATGACTCGTTGAGATTTTTCTTGCACAATTGCCATTTTACGAGGTAACATTACTCACAGGAGTGAAAAAACAAGACAATAAAAAGTTCTTTCTTCCTGGCTGAAAGACGTTTAAAACCGCATTGCATTTCTTTGGTTATTTGAATACTCAATTTGAAAATAATAAATGTAATTTTTGACCCCCCATGTATTAGGGCAATAAACATAACATTTTCTTATTGCACTTCAGTAGTGTATCGAGAACAATGACTAGTTGGTGGCAAAGTTTCAAAAGCAGTGATTGATTAAGAAAATCTGTATAAAAGGCAAATACTACTAGCGTACCATTCCTGAATTCTGCAACAACGAAATAAACTCACGTGATAATAGTTTATACAATGATTGGTTGGCATTGATCCAGTTATAAAATATTAACACAGTATAAAACCCATATATGTACAGAATTGTGTAGTATACCCAGCGGTAAAGAAGAGGCAACTAAATTAAAATGGGCATCGAACCATAAACAATGGAAAGAGCAAAGCGGGGAATGTGTGCTCTTTATAGATTAGCTCAAACTTGAATTTCTGCTCAACCATCAAGGACAGTTTGCTAAATAAAGGGGAAGATAAAAGCATCACGGTCAATTTTGAACACCTACATTAATTTACTGTGAGGAACAGCTGTCAGAGATCAGAGGAAGTCAATGGAACCTTTCTTCTCAAAAATACAACATATTATGATCCCTCATAATATGAGTGGACATGGGACGGGGACTCATCCTTCAAAAATACACTTGTGGTAAGCATACAGCAAGATTGGTTAAACGGTAATAACTCGACTATAAATTAATCAACATAATCCCCACAATCATGACTTGATGTACTCAAAGTCCCAAAATGCAAATTTCCGAGGCTGTTTAGGCTTACATAAAAACTGAAATACACCATAGGAACTAAACAGCATTGCTGACGTGTGCATAGTAAAATAGGACATGGGGAACAATATGTGATCAGTATACGTTGATGAACATGGACAGAAAACTGGAAAAAGGTGGATTGTTTTGGGCAACCCAGAGAACTCACACACAAAATACTATTAGTACATCGTTGAAATTATCCACTATTATTTTCTAATTTTACACAATAATTTTTTTACCATTAATAACTTGACTTTTGAATGTGTTTCCATAATTATTTCCGTTACTGTGTCTGTGAATAACAAAATATCCAATAGACAAAAAGAACACGGATTGGGTTGTAACTTATTTATTTGTTAAACATCACCAACTGGGAGAAAACAGACACATGTTTTTTTCCTGAAACAATATTAATACAGAATAAGGTGTGTTTTTTCCTAAAAGAAACTATATTAATTTTTAACGAGTAGATAACATTGTAAAATGTCATTGACTTGTACAAATATTTACAATAAATTTGTTTATTTTTTCCTGTATTAAATCATTTTACAAAGAAACAACTGGAACGTTTCAGCTAACTCTAAAAAGAAACGTTTATTTAATATAGTTTCCTACCATAGATCCTTCATCAACAGAATCCAGACTCAGTACCGTAACGTGGAAGCTGACAACTGTTGGTTCTCCTACAAGTGTACAATAATCTAATTAGAATAACGTTATCGGTTCACAGGATACATTTTACAGATCCTGCTGAAAATACAACTGTTGTAGTTGACTGGATACAGACTTCTAAGCAAGTGTTGTTGTCGTTCTCAAAACCGTATTTTTATTACCTGTCCAGGTTATTAGTTAATAATAAAATATGACACCAGTATATGATTTCATTTTATATTTCATAGTCTATACGTTCTTGTCATATCATAAAAACGGTTACAAACTATCAAACAAAGTACAAGCACATATACTCAAGTTACAAATTTAACACAAGGAACTCACATGATCCATTACGAATGTTAAATGCAGGTTAAAAAAAGCTCGAGTGGTTTGTTAACTTTTTAATTCACAAATAATTCTTCAGTCAAGAATTAGTTTTACAACTATTTCTATTTCAAAGTTTATCCTTAACAATACGTTACTTCTGTAGGATTGTTTGTATTTTGACTAAATCATAGACGAACAAGAGTTTCTTAGTAAAAACCATATAAAAAACTACACCACCTGAACGGTAACGGTAAAACAATATCAAAAACTACACCACCTAAATGGTAACGGTAAAACAATATTAAAAATAACACCCCCTGAATGGTAACGGTAAAACAAAACTAAAAATAACACCCCCTGAATGGTAACGGTAAAACAATATTAAAAACTACACCATCTGAATGGTAACGGTAAAACAATATTAAAAATAGCACCCCCTGAATGGTAATGGTAAAACAATATTAAAAACTACACCACCTGAACGGTAACGGTAAAACAATATTAAAAATAACACCCCCTAAAAAATAACGGTAAAACAATATAAAAAATAACACCCCCTGAATAATAACGGTAAAGCAATACTAAAAAAGACACACTGAATAATAACGGTAAAACAATATTAAAAATAACACCCCCTGAATGGTAACGGTAAAACAATATAAAAATAACACCACCTGATTAATAAAGGTAAAACAATATTAAAAATAACACCCCCAGAATGGTAACGGTAAAACAATATTAAAAACTACACCACCTGAACGGTAACTGTAAAACAGTATTAAAAATGACACTCCTGAATGGTAACAGTAAAGCAATATCAAAACCTACACCCCCTAAATGGTAACGGTAAAACAATATCAAAAATAACACCTCCTGAAATGTAACAGTAAAACAATATTAAAAATAACACCTTCTGAATGGTAACGGTAAGACAATATTAAAAACTACACCACCTGAATGGTAACGGTAAATCAATATTAAAAACAACACCCCCTCAATGATAACGGTAAAACAGTATGAAAAATAACACCCCGTGAATGGTAACGGTAAAATAATATCAAAAATAGCACCCCTTGAATAATAACGGTAAAACAATATAAAAAATAACACCCCCTGAATAATAACGGTAAAGCAATACTAAAAAAGACACACTGAATGATAACGGTAAAACAATATTAAAAATAACACCCCCTGAATGGAAACGGTAAAACAATATTAAAAATAACACCACCTGATTGGTAACGGTAAAAGAATATTAAAAATAACCCCCCTGAATGGTAACGGTAAAACAATATCAAAAATAACACCCCCTGAATGGTAACGGTAAAACAATATTAAAAACTACACCACCTAAATGGTAACGGTAAAACAATATTAAAAATAACACCCCCAAAATGGTATCGGTAAAACAGTTTTAAAAACTACACCATCTAAATGGTAACGGTAAAACAATATTAAAAATAACACCCCCTTAATGATAACGTTAAAACAATATTAAAAATAACACCCCCTGAATGGTAACGGTAAAACAATATTAAAAATAACACCACCTGATTTGTAACGGTAAAACAATATTAAAAATAGCGCCCCCTGAATGGTAACGGTAAAACAATATCAAAAATAACACCCCCTAAATGGTAACGATAAAACAATATTAAAAATAACACCACTTGAATGGTAACGGTAAAACAATATCAAAAATAACACCCCCTGTATTGTAACGGTAAAACAAAATTAAAAATAACACCATTTTAATGGTAACGGTAAAACAATATTAAAAACTACACCACCTGAACGGTAACTGTAAAACAATATTAAAAATAACACTTCTAAATGGTAACAGTAAAGCAATATCAAAACCTACACTCCCTGAATGGTAACGGTAAAACAATATCAAAAATAACACCCCCTGAAATGTAACGATAAAACAATATTAAAAACTACACCAACTGAATGGTAACACTAAAACAATATAAAAAATAACACCCCCTGAATGATAACGGTAAAACAATATCAGAAATGTCACCACCTGAATGGTAACGGTAAAATAATATCAAAAATAGCACCCCTTGATTGATAACGGTAAAACAATATGAAAAATAACACCCCCTGAATGGTAACGGTAAAACAATATTAAAAATAACACCATCTGATTGCTAACGGTAAAACAATATTAAAAATAACCCCCATTGAATGGTAACGGTAATACAATCTAAAAAATAACACCCCCTGAATGGTAACGGTAAAACAATATTAAAAACTACACCATCTAAATGGTAACTGTAATACAATATTAAAAACTACATTACCTGAACGATAACGGTAAAACAATATTAAAAATAACACTCCTGAATGGTAACAGTAAAACAATATCAAAACCTACACCCCCTGAATGGTAACGGTAAAACAATATCAAAAATAACACCCCCTGAAAGGTAACGGTAAAACAATATTAAAAATAACACCTTCTGAATGGTAACGGTAAAACAATATTAAAAACGACACCACCTGAATGGTAACGGTAAAACAACATTAAAAATAACACTCCCTGAATAATAACGGTAAAACAATATCAAAAATGTCACCCCCTGAATAATAACGGTAAAACAATATGAGAAATAACACCCCCTGAATAATAACGGTAAAAGAATATTAAAAATAACACACTGAATGATAACGGTAAATAATATCAAAAATAACACCCCCTGAATGGTAACGGTAAAACAATATTTAAAACTACACCACCTAAATGGTAACCGTAAAACAATATTAAAAATAACACCCCCTGAATGGTAACGGTAAAACAATATTAAAAACTACACCGTCTAAATGGTAACGGTAAAACAATATTAAAAATAACACCCCCTGAGTGGTAACGGTAAAACAATATTAAAAATAACACCCCCTGAATGATAACGGTAAAACAATATCAAAAATAACACCCCCTGAGTGGTTACGGTAAAACAATATTAAAAATAACACCCCTTATATGGTAACCGTGAAACAATATAAAAAATAACCCCTCCTGAATGGTAACGGTAAAACAATATCAAAAATAACACCACCTGAATGGTAACGGTAAAACAATATTAAAAATAACACCTTCTGAATGGTAACGGTAAAACAATATTAAAAACTACACCACCTGAATGGTAACGGTAAAACAACATTAAAAATAACACTCCCTGAATAATAACAGTAAAACAATATCAGAAATGTCACCACCTGAATGGTAACGGTAAAATAATATCAAAAATAGCACCCCTTGAATGATAACGGTAAAACAATATCAAAAATAACACCCCCTGAATGGTAACGGTAAAACAATATTAAAAATAACACACTGAATGATAACGGTAAAACAATATTAAAAATAACACCCCCTGAATGGTAACGGTAAAACAATATTAAAAATAACACCCCTTGAATGGTAACGGTAAAACAATATTAAAAATAACACCATCTTATTGCTAACGGTAAAACAATATTAAAAATAACCCCCATTGAATGGTAACGGTAATACAATCTAAAAAATAACACCCCCTGAATGGTAACGGTAAAACAATATTAAAAACTACACCATCTAAATGGTAACTGTAATACAATATTAAAAACTA
Source organism: Carcinoscorpius rotundicauda (assembly GCA_011833715.1). NCBI lineage: Eukaryota > Metazoa > Arthropoda > Merostomata > Xiphosura > Limulidae > Carcinoscorpius > Carcinoscorpius rotundicauda. The sequence continues at coordinate 179,254,607 of CM022391.1, read as the reverse complement.
CACCACCTGAACGGTAACGGTAAAACAATATTAAAAATAACACTCCTGAATGGTAACAGTAAAACAATATCAAAACCTACACCCCCTGAATGGTAACGGTAAAACAATATCAAAAATAACACCCCCTGAAAGGTAACGGTAAAACAATATTAAAAATAACACCTTCTGAATGGTAACGGTAAAACAATATTAAAAACTACACCACCTGAATGGTAACGGTAAAACAACATTAAAAATAACACCCCCTGAATGGTAACGGTAAAACAATATTAAAAACTACACCGTCTAAATGGTAACGGTAAAACAATATTAAAAATAACACCCCCTGAGTGGTAACGGTAAAACAATATTAAAAATAACACCCCCTGAATGATAACGGTAAAACAATATCAAAAATAACACCCCCTGAGTGGTTACGGTAAAACAATATTAAAAATAACACCCCTTATATGGTAACCGTGAAACAATATAAAAAATAACCCCTCCTGAATGGTAACGGTAAAACAATATCAAAAATAACACCACCTGAATGGTAACGGTAAAACAATATTAAAAATAACACCTTCTGAATGGTAACGGTAAAACAATATTAAAAACTACACCACCTGAATGGTAACGGTAAAACAACATTAAAAATCACACTCCCTGAATAATAACAGTAAAACAATATCAGAAATGTCACCACCTAAATGGTAACGGTAAAATAATATCAAAAATAGCACCCCTTGAATGATAACGGTAAAACAATATCAAAAATAACACCCCCTGAATGGTAACGGTAAAACAATATTAAAAATAACACACTGAATGATAACGGTAAAACAATATTAAAAATAACACCCCCTGAATGGTAACGGTAAAACAATATTAAAAATAACACCCCTTGAATGGTAACGGTAAAACAATATTAAAAATAACACCATCTTATTGCTAACGGTAAAACAATATTAAAAATAACCCCCATTGAATGGTAACGGTAATACAATCTAAAAAATAACACCCCCTGAATGGTAACGGTAAAACAATATTAAAAACTACACCATCTAAATGGTAACTGTAATACAATATTAAAAACGACACCACCTGAACGGTAACGGTAAAACAATATTAAAAATAACACTCCTGAATGGTAACAGTAAAACAATATCAAAACCTACACCCCCTGAATGGTAACGGTAAAACAATATCAAAAATAACACCCCCTGAAAGGTAACGGTAAAACAATATTAAAAATAACACCTTCTGAATGGTAACGGTAAAACAATATTAAAAACTACACCACCTGAATGGTAACGGTAAAACAACATTAAAAATAACACTCCCTGAATAATAACGGTAAAACAATATCAAAAATGTCACCCCCTGAATAATAACGGTAAAACAATATGAAAAATAACACCCCCTTAATAATAACGGTAAAACTATATTAAAAATAACACCCATGAATTGTAACAGTAAAACAATATCAAAAACTATACCCCCTAAATTGTAACGGTAAAACAATATCAAAAATAACACCCCCTGAATGGTAACGGTAAAACAATATCAAAAATAACACCACCTAATTGGTAACGGTAAAACAATATTTCAAATAACGCCCCCTGAATGGTAACGGTAAAACAATATCAAAAATAACACCCCCTAAATGGTAACGGAAAAACAATATTAAAAATAACACCACCTGAATGGTAACGGTAAAACAATATCAAAAATAACACCCCCTGTATGGTAACGGTAAAACAATATTAAAATTAACACCACTTTAATGGTAACGGTAATACAATATTAAAAACTACACCACCTGAACGGTAACGGTAAAACAATATCAAAAATAACACCCCCTGAAAGGTAACGGTAAAACATTATTAAAAACTACACCATGTGAATGGTAACGGTAAAACAACATTAAAAATAACACTCCCTGAATGATAACGGTAAAACAACATAAAAAATGTCACCACCTAAATGGTAACGGTAAAACAATATCAAAAATAGTACCCCCTGAATGATAACGGTAAAACAATATGAAAAATAACACCCCGTGAATAACAACGGTAAAAGAATATTAAAAATAACACACTGAATGATAACGGTAAAACAATATTAAAAATAACACCCCCTGAATGGTAACGGTAAAACAATATTAAAAATAACACCACTGATTGGTAACGGTAAAACAATATTAAAAATAACACCCCCTGAATGGTAACGGTAAAACAATATCAAAAATAACACCATCTGAATGGTAACGGTAAAACAATATTAAAAATAACACCCCCTGAATGGTAACGGTAAAACAATATTAAAAACTACACCCCCTGAATGGTAACGGTAAAACTGTATTAAAAATAACACTTCTGAATTGTAACAGTAAAACAATATCAAAAACTATACCCCCTAAATTGTAACGGTAAAACAATATTAAAATTAACACCCCCTGAATGGTAACGGTAAAACAATATAAAAAACTACACCACCTGAATGGTAACGGTAAAACAATATTAAAAACTACACCCCCTGAATAGTAACGGTAAAACAATATCAAAACCTACACCCCCTTAATGGTAATGGTAAAAACAATATTAAAAGCGATACCCCCTGAATGATAACTTGTGTTTGTTTTGTAATGATTTGTTAATATTACTCCAGTGGGTTCATCGTGTTTCATTTATTTTTGATTTTTAGCTAATATTACTTTGAACAGACTAGATAGTTTTAGGCACAAATATACAAAATAAAATTGTTAGATATATCACTGACGGCTAATTAACTTTTAACCTAACAATAACTGTGTAGGAAAATTGTTATCCACAATTCCTAAATCTTACACTTCGTTGCCGATGTGTCGGTATTTGAGTATTGTTGTTAAATACCCAGGAAGGTGAGGTACAATTGACCTCTTCCTGCAAATCTTACACTGATCAAAATGGTTTGTTTGTTTTGAATTTCGCGCAAAGCTACACGAGGGCAATCTACGCCAGCCGTCCTTAATTTAGTTGTGTAAAAGTAGAGAGAAGGCAACTAGTCATCACTACCCACGGCCAACTCTTGGGCTACTCTTTTACCAACGAATGGTGGGATTGATCGTACATTATAACGTCCCTACGGCTGAAAGGGCGAGCATGTTTCGTGTGACGATGATTCGAACCCGCTTATTACGAGTCGAGTGCCTTAACCACCTGGCCATGCCGGGCCACACTGATAAATTGTTGATAACTTCCACTAGATGGAGCATCTCTTTTATTTAATAAAATAAACGAACAGAACAAAAAAAAGCGTACCTACATTGATTTCACAGAATTATCAAAATCCTTATGTTTCAAGTGAACAAACATTATTAAATATTTCCGTACCGTTTTCCTTGGGTGGTTGAAGTCTATCATAATCTTTGGAATTTTCTGGAAGAATACCATCAAAGTCCAGATTCTCTCGACTCAACCCAGAAGAGAAACTACAGATAAGAATGAATAAAAATTATTTAATCATTCATATACAGCTGTACATAATAAATAATCATATTTGTTACTCTGTAAGTCATGTTGAAATGTCTCGTTAAGGTCATTTTCTGCATATATAATTTAGTAATTTGAATAATTCGATGTGTTTAGTCAAAATTTGAACTTCCAGAAGCTTCAGGGAAAGAACATCACATGTCTGGCACTCATCCCTCCAAATCCATATATAAAAATCTGTACTTTTAAGTTTCTGTTAAATATAACAGAAATAATATTATATATCATTGGCTTGTTTCTGAGATAGCAGAACAACACACACATACTAAAGCTATCCACTAAAACACTTCGTTTTACTGATAGGAAATAAAAACACAGACATATTAAATCTAAAGAAATGGACACGGTTCATACAGCTAAAACACAACGATTTGTGTAATAGTTGTGACATATCAAATCACCGATGACCAAAATAAAACCGTTTTGTTATAAATATGTAACAAGGAAGGAAATTTCCAGGAAAAGGTTATAATGAAAGTTTCTACACCCAACGTAGAACCAGTTAATTTTAAGTCCATAAAATATATTATATTCATGTTGTACGTACATACCTGTCAGACGTTACGATAAGCAGTTGAAGCAGGACAAAGTGTATGGCTTGTTGCTTCATATGTTCTTCCGGTAAATTACCTGAAACACGAAGTCCATGATTTAACCAAATATTCTAGCTGTAATTTGCATAATAAAACTACAGTCAACAAAAATCGATATATATATTTCTGAGCATCTTCACTGGGTATCCAGGGCACTTTTCCAATGGGAAAACAAAATAAATAATTTCTTATTACCATTCAGAACGTGTTCAAGTAAGTAAGTATTTTATCTCTTTAAATCCTTTCCTCTTTTTTTCTTTTGCCAACGAACTTTAACAAACTTTAACTAACTCGTCATCCTTGAAGTACGAATACCATGAAACTACAAATACTATTGGCTAATTAGGAGGCTAGTTTTCTCTCAACCCTTCACTCTTTAACTGCCTTCTCCAAATAGCCTACAGCTGTAGTGCGAAAATGTTATTTAGTCGGATGATTATTCAATAGTCATTAACAAATGTATCTATTTGCCTCAAGACTAGAACAGCATCCAAATAATACATCCGTATCTATGCTGATTTTTTAAATTTTTTTGTCAACTGGGTCTAAAGGGATTAGTTTTGTGGATTGAATTTATTCTGTTTTCAGTCTAAGTGCTAGACATTATGATATTCTAACAGTGGTTCATAATGATATATGTACGTAAATTTTCAATAACGAACACTGAAACGGTTTTACAATACTTACGTTAAAATAATTTACTGTATCAACACTGGGCCTCGAACATGTAACTGAACACAAAAACTGTGTAAACAGTCAAATGACCGATTTGTCATTTTTTATCACAGTGCATTCACACAGTTGACAGCATACTGATGACGTAAGCAGTTCTAAGAAAATTGAAGCCAGATGTTATGAAATAACTAATACGTAACAGTTTTATACACAATGTTTCGTCAAATGTTTTCTACAACTGAAGCCTTGCAGTTAACAGTTGCAACAACTGTTAAAATAATGACATAAGAAAGTTCAGTTATGAGCTATCAAAATCTTTTACTTTTTTTTGAGACTTTTTAGGTTGTAAAGACCGTTGAGGAGACCCCAAAGTCAAACCTGGGGCACTCAGAAACTTCTGTTTCTCTTCAGCTCCGCACATGTGTGAAGGTTAAAGTCGTCATTAAGTGTAAGGTAAAAACACTTGGTTGCTTTACGTATTGGTCGATTTCTGATGGTCTACTTGGGGTCATTCGGACGCAGCTGCAATGAAGGTCAGATGAGCCGGAGGAGAAATGGAGTCACAAGCTGGAGGAGGTAAAAGAGGGCAGAGTAGGGAAACGGGTTAATGTAGATACTGCATGAAATAAAGAAATGTAGAAAGGAGTAGTAACTGCATTAACACAGGATAATAGCCCTCTTTTCAGAGCCTGGGTAGAGAAATACCCAAATTTTTGCTGTAGGGTAAACGGGAGTACCCCGAGGAAAACCCACTTTCACGTTCAGGGCGCCGAATAATCTACCCTGAACGTGCCCTGGATCGCTGGGGAAGGCTGAAATGGAACATCCAATAATCATGGGAGCTAGTAAGGCTAATCATAACTGGAGAGAGACTGTACTAATCAGCAACTTGAAGCCTAGTAAGGCTAATCATAACTGGAGAGAGACTGTACTAATCAGCAACTTGAGGCCTAGTAAGGCTAATCATAACTGGAGAGAGACTGTACTAATCAGCAACTTGAAGCCTAGTAAGGCTAATCATAACTGGAGAGAGACTGTACTAATCAGCAACTTGAAGCCTAGTAAGGCTAATCATAACTGGAGAGAGACTGTACTAATCAGCAACTTGAAGCCTAGTAAGGCTAATCATAACTGGAGAGAGACTGTACTAATCAGCAACTTGAAGCCTAGTAAGGCTAATCATAACTGGAGAGAGACTATACTAATCAGCAACTTGAAGCCTATTAAGGCTAATCATAACTGGAGAGAGACTGTACTAATCAGCAACTTGAGGCCTAGTAAGGCTAATCATAACTGGAGAGAGACTGTACTAATCAGCAACTTGAAGCCTAGTAAGGCTAATCATAACTGGAGAGAGACTGTACTAATCAGCAACTTGAGGCCTAGTAAGGCTAATCATAACTGGAGAGAGACTGTACTAATCAGCAACTTGAAGCCTAGTAAGGCTAATCATAACTGGAGAGAGACTGTACTAATCAGCAACTTGAAGCCTAAGATTTGTCATCGCCTCAAAGTCTCTCTCGACCTCTAGTCTTATTTTCTCAGAAAGTTTCGGAAGTATTTTTTTCGGCACAGGAAGATGTCTACCTTCGTAAATTGTCTGGGAACTAAAGTCGTACTCGCGATCCTCCACACAGGCTTGTGATTATCTTGGTTTCAGGTACGTCGTGAAGGGGGGAGTAAGACAAGTGGTTGGTCATTAATTACTGAGTTGACTGGCAGTTCCTCTATTGCAAGGGAAGATTGTGTCTTTTGGGTGCCCTAGTTTGAGTCTCTTGAGAATTGGTGGGTTGCTTGTCTGTTGCAGTAGTACTGTCTGTATGAGTTACTTGCATGGTTTGCGTTTGGGTTGACGTTTTAAAACTTGGGGTGTTTAGTGGCGTTTGACTGATTTTCTTGTTATATTTCGTCTTATTCTGGCCTTGCTCGAGGGCCATATCCTCGTTAGTCTGAGAGTAAACATTATTCTTGGTCACTGTTGGCGTTATGCTGGTTGTTGGCTTCTCGGGAGAGTGATATGGACCACTAAGCCTGTTTTCCTTGTGTGATTGTTGATTAGATGGTGATTTGGTAAGTTGAGGTGAGACTTGATATCGTGGTCTTAAGGATTTAGAGGTTCCGGAGATGGTGGGGGCGGTAAGGACGTTCGAGAGTGAAATGAAATATGTGTTAACAGCACCCGTTATGTAAAACATGGTCAGCAATTTGCTTTGAAGTAGTTACAATCTCGATAAACCTGGTGGGTTGATTAGACATCTTGGAGAAAATTCTATATATATATCAATCTTGTATTGGCTTTCTAAGACAATCTTGATTTCACTAGACTGGATAGATGTGTCAACGCCTATCAGGAAAACAGAAAACAGGCTGGTCGGGTTTTTGACGGGAGAGCAGATAACATTGATTGCAGTATTTCAGGTTTTACGTAGGTAATATAGGCCTGCTTGAGTGTAAGGCTGGAGGAGAATTCCTCCTCGGCGTAGTATGCGTGTCTTGACGGGTCGATAGACGCTCCTGGTTTAGCCTGGGCGAAGAATGTGGTGATTTGTAATGGCGGGAGATGTGGCGGCAGGTCGTCGACAATTACCGGCTGAACTGGTGGCGAAGAAGGTCCAGGCAGTGAGAACATGATGCTAACAAAGACAAGGGAGAGTCTCGCGTGTTCACTGTCTAGGTTGGGAGATCTTAAAATGTCCTACTGCTGGTCTTCTTTACTTAAAATGGCGACATTGTAAGAAAGACAACACAGTAACCTAGAAACTATTGTATTCGTAACTATAATTATTATTTTGGTAGACAAATCGGTTAGAATTACAATTGGCTTATATGTAACAGAACAAAGGCGTGTGAGTTTTTTGTATTTGTTTGTTTGGACAAACCCACACAATGGATTATCTGTGCCGTACCCACCACGAGAATCTAAACCTAATTTATAGCGTTACAGTCTCACATACTTCAGGCTAAGAAATGAGTGAGTAGGTGTAATAATTAATTTTTCAATTTGACAACCTTAATATTATATATATCTATATATATATCATCATATATATGATGTTTAGATTTATGAGCTAATCTTGTATATTTTCTCTTACGTCATATGTCTTAATCCAATGGTTAATATTAAGCGACAACATGATCCCTTATAAACGAACCACATTCTCATAAGACTGTTCATAATATCTGTCACACTTTGCACATTGATTATGCAGATTCTGAACTGGGGAGACTAAAATAAACACAGAATATTGAGAAGTTTAGGCCTCGTTTCTGCACACTTCTTCAGACACATTTTGTTTTCTTCATTTGTAATATAGTTTACTTTGGGTATCATAACAGTTCTTACTGGACAGTGTTCCTATGTTCCTAACAGCATCACACTTCGGTGTTGCCAAATAACGTAATATTAGGAAACTGCAATTTTATGGCTTTTCATCTAGATTTGCTTAAAGTTAAGTATTTCAGTTTTATAATTTACAAAGTGTTAAACTTCTGTAAGAATTGATTTAAAAGGAAATAATGTACGAAAGAGTTATACAATTTCAAAGATTATGTAGTTTCGGTTATACGTCTTAGAATATTCTAAGCTTAACTGACAACCACTAAACAAGGAAATGAATCCCCAGATATACGGATGTATTTTACAAAATAGGCACTTACACCTACACTTACACTTACACTTTTGTGTGTCATGTGGTATGTTGAATGCAGCAGTGGCTCAAATTAAATATTTGGGGTGTTAAAAATCTATAGTTTTGTACGAATTAGTAACTCGAATTAGCGAAACTGGCAAGCTAGAATATAAAATACAAACCTGCTATCTTTTCAATTTGCTAAGATATCACTGATGTGCTAAATAAAAAACAATGGCCCCGCTCATCTCTTTTTAAATTTTGAAACGGTCCCATATATTTCGTTACTTCTATATACGAAATGTGAATAACCAATCAAAAGATGGCCAGGTAGTTAGGGCGCTGAACTCACAGTATGAAGGTAACAAGTTCGAATCCCTGTCACACAAAGCACGCTCGTCCTTTCAGCCGTGGGAGCGTTATAATATGACGGTCAATCAGACTATTCGTTGGTAAAAAGTAGCCCAAGAGATGGCCATGGGTTTTGATGATTAGCTACCTTCCCTCTAGCCTTACACTGCTAAATTAGGTACAGCTAGCGCAGACAGCTCTTGCGTAGCGTTGCGTAAAATTAAAAAACAATCAAACCAATATTTACGAATAAAAATAAATCCAATTAAAATATACCCTAAACTACGATTATTAGCTCACAAAACCCATAACCGAACTATTAATAATGACATGAAAAGATGATATTCCAAACTTTAAATCACAAGAAACAAATAAATACATCACTCATTTAACCATCCTTTACAACACTATAAACCGGCTTCGTCACTCACCGTCCGGCATGGCCAACACTATAAACCGGCTTCGTCACTCACCGCCCGGCATGGCCAGCTGGTTCAGGCGCTCGAATCGTAATTCGAGGGTCTCGGGTTCGAATATCTGTTACACCAAACATGCTCGCCCTTTCAGCCGTGGGAGCGTTATAAGGTTACGGTCAATCCCACTATTCGTTGATAAAAGAGTAGCCCAAGAGTTGGCGGTGTGTGGTGATGAGAACCTGGTCATGCTGAGCTTAAGGTATTCAAACCAAAATTCCTACCACGTTATCCGGATACAGAATCTTCAGTGTTTTTCTTTCTTACAACAAAAGTACGTCGGGGTATTTGTTGTGTCCCCGAGGGAAAATTGAACCCCTGACTTTAATGTTGTAACCAGTAGAGTTGCCACTGTTCCAGAGGGAAAGTTTAACTGATTTAACATTTCATAATTAATAAAAATTTTTAAGCAAATAATTTTAAAAAAGATTTGTTATTAAAGAGCTAAGTGGTTCTGGTTGGTTAGTGGTTTTACACTCTGAGAGCTACAAGCATGGCCTGCTGACTAAGACACGCTACTCGTAATCCGAGGGTTACGGGTTCGAATTCCTTTCACACCAAATATGCTCGCCCTTTCAGGAGTGGGGGCATTATAAAGTGACGGTCAATCATTTAAATTTCTTTCCTTAGTCTATAGCATGTGAACCAAAACACCGAAGCTCTGAACGTTCAGACTAAAAATAACTTTAGGTTCAAAAATTTTCGTTTAATTTGCTAGCAATGAACAGTATGAATTCTAAGCATATTCTTTTAAACTTCAGAAAGCAACTAAAAGCTCCCCTCCCCCTAAAAAAAGTCTACGTAAAAAGTATACTTGTGAACAAATGGTGAATAATAAAAAAAATCGATCTATGCAAATGTAAGTAATTAACGACTAAATTTTGGACCACTAATAATTTTAGAAATGACAAATATTTCTTTTTATTCTTAGGGAATGGTTACAGCGTCAATTCGAGACATATTTGCTACGCTTCGGAAAGTAAATTAAAGCTCCCCACTCAAAAAATAGCTATAAAAAAAAGATTATACTTTAGCAGACATTTTTTTAATAATAACATACTAAACCTTAAATATTCAACGCCATTGGCTAATTCAACTTAAATCGGAGAAAGATATTGGAGTTTACATTACTGTGCATATAAACCTGTAAGCAAAGTAATTATTTTTTAGCTGAGAATCCCAGCACATGTGAACAAAAAATGAGTAGTGTGCAATTCTCAGCCACTCATCCAGTGATTACTGTTTAATTTCTTCCCTCTTCAATAATACTTTAATTCAGGTTTTCTCAGGGGTGGATATACTGTCTTTTTGTTGTTGTTTCTTGGACCGAACAGCTAATGAAAACTTGAAAGAAACCAAAGAGACCATCAATTTGAAACAAGCGACTGCGCAAACGGTTTACTCAAAAATGGAAAACAACGTGATAGGGGAATTAACCGTAAAAAAACTAAATAAATAAAAATCAACTAGAAACATAAATGAGAAAAGTTTTAATTACACAGCAAATGTTGTTTTATAATTTTGTTATTGAATAAAAAACTTACATTCATAAGATTTACGTTAACGGAATAACGGCAAAAACCTAAAGCTGTTTCATTGTCTCAATAAAGAAGGAATTTTGTTTAAACAAAATAGGCTTAATAATTTCAAGCAAACTATTGCATTTACCTATATCTTTAACCTTTACAAGAGAGAAAACAAGTTCTTCATGTATGTGTAAGGTGCTTTTATATTATTATAGTCATTATTAATGCTGTATTGCTCAGGTTTACTGAACACTGATGAAGTTTTAATAAATCAGTGTAGCCTAATGACCAGTGGTAACTCGAATTATAGATTAGACTTAAAATTTATTTTTTAGTTTTCGCAAATTTAGTAAAATTTTATTACATTCGTCATTCAAGATGGCGCTCAACAGTTGTAGAATTGACGGTTAAGATACGATAATAAATATTGTGTTAAATGTTACAGATTATTTTTGCATGTTCTAAAGGCCTGGCATGGCCTGATGGTTAGTGTACTCGACTCACACTGCGTTGTTGTGGGCTTAAATCTCCATCACCAAATATGTTCACCCATACAAAAGTTGAAGCGTTATACTACGATGACCAATCCCAATATTCGTTGATAAAGGACAACCCTAAGAGTTGACGGTGGGTGGTGATGAGTAGCTGCCTTCACTTTGGTCTACCACTGATAAATTAGAGATGGCTGGTGCAGATACCCTTCGAGAAGTTTTATGGAAATTCAAAAAGACACTTTGAAGTTCCGTCATACCAAACGTGCTCACCGTTTCACCTATGGAGATATTATAATGTGATGGTCAATCCCACTATTCGTTGGTAAAAGAGTAGCCCAAGAATTGGCAGTGAGTGGTGGTGACTAATTGCTTTCCCTCTAGTCTTACACTACTAATACGGTATATGTTGTGCATAGCGTACTTACCACAACTCATTTGGTTTGACAGTTTCTACCAAAAATAAATAAAGACGCTGCAACTTCTGTTTGTCGCCTATCCTTTGTTATTGTATTTTTTCTGTTTCCGTACATAATTTCGAAGTGAACTGAATATGGACCACTTAAGAACATTATTCCTTTCTGGTTTTTTTAGCTATGTGAATCAACGACATATCTTATTAATAACATAAAAAACACCATGAGCAACAGTAACAAAACACAACCAACTTTGCCCTTTTAGTAGTGGCCCGGTATGGCCAAGCGTGTTAAGGCGTGCGACTCGTAATCCGAGGGTCACGAGTTCGAAACCCGGTCGCACCAAGCACGCTCACCCTTTCAGCCGTGGAGCGTTGTAATGTTACGGTCAATCCCACTATTCGTTGGTAAAAGAGTAACCCAAGAGTTGGCGGTGGATAGTAATGACTAGCTGCCTTCCCTCTAGTCTTACACTGCTAAATTAGGGACGGCTAGCACAGATAGCCCCTGAGTAGCTTTGTGCGAAATTCAAAAACAAACAAACAAACTTTTACTAGAACTAATTTAGGCTAATGCCCATTTAGTAGGCTTATCATGACCAGGTGATTAGGGAGCTCGGCTCGTAATTCAAGGATTTGCAGGCCTGAATCCCTGTCACACCGAACATTCTCGTTTTTTGAGCCGTCAATCCCACTGTTCGTTAGTAAAAATGTAGCGGAATAATCGGCAGTGGATAGTTATGACTAGTTGCCTTTTCTCTGGTCTTACACTGTTAAATTAGGGACGACTAGTACAGATAGTCCTTGTGCAGCTTTGTGCGAAATTCAAAACAAACTAAACTATTCTGTATTCTTGCATGTTTTTATTATATTTCATTATTTTACAGATTTTTTGCTAATTTTAATATTTTTGCATTTTTATATTTAGGTTTCTAGAATTAAACGTTTCGTTTTTTAAAAATCTACCCATTTTATATTTGTTAAAGAACAAGATATTTCAAATTACAATTACGTTTCCCTTTTGTTTTATTTATATGCACCTAATTCATTTCAGTTTAGGAAAGAGCCCTGCATGGCCAGTTGGGTTAGGGCGCTCTATACGTAATCTAAGGGTCGTGAGTTCGAATCCCCGTCGCACCAACCGTGCTCGCCCTTTCAGCCTTGGGGGCGTTATAACGTGACGGTCAATTTCACTCATTGGGAAATACTATTACATTAAACATAATAATAACATAGATGGGTTATTGTATAAAATACACTACGAAAAGGTGTACTTTTCATACAGCAAAGCCACACGGTGCTATCTGCTGAGCCCACCGAGGGAAATCGAACCCCTGATTTTAGCGTTGTAAATATGTAGACTTACCGTTGCACTAGCGGAGGGCCACTAGAAAAGGACGTAGTTTATTTGTTTGTTTTTTAATTTCGCACAAAGTTACATGAGGGCTATCTGTGCTAATCTGAGGGTCACGCGTTCGAATCCCCGTCGCACCAAATGTGCTCACCCTTGGGTGTGCTATAATGTTACGATCAATCCCACTATTCGTTGGTAAAAGAGTAGCTCAAGAATTGGCGGTGGGTGGTGATGACTAGCTGCCTTCCCTCTAGTTTTACACTGCAAAATTAGGGACGGCTGGTGCAGATATCCCTCGTGTGGCTTTGCGCAAAATTAAAAACAAACAAACCATACCCATCCCAATAACTGATATCATCCATGCATTTTGGTGCAAGAACGATTACATCTTTGCAAAAATTGTATTTTGGCAATGGTTATCTGTTTAGTATGACATATGGTGGTAATTTATTTCCATCTGCAGTTACACATAACATAACACTAACTCTTAACTTTTCATAACCAGTGAATTCGATTGTCATCTGTTTTTCTCCTGTGGCATTTACAGTGTAGTTGCGCGCCATGTCAAGAAAACACACAACAACTGCTGTTTAATCTACATTGTCGATTTGGTCCAAGGAATGCTGGTTCCTTTGACGTACGTTAAAAACGTAACTTCGATATTCAATCAGTTTTGTTCCCAAACCTGATGGTAAGTTTTGACTAATTGTTGTCCTTCGCCTAAAACCTTCTCTTTTCATAAATTTCTCACAACAGTCACGACTAGTCTTGAAAGAAACACCACTGTTTTCTGCGCCTTCCTTTCTTTTTAACATTAAGACTTCTCACGTTACAGGCAGTTTTTTTGTATTTCCTAATTCTCTGAAATACGTTAAAATGGCTGCGTCAATTTCAGGATGTCTTCCTTTTCTTTGGCCAGAAAACTACTTTGTACTCTTCTTCCAAGAAAACGACTTGGTTTTCACACCACGCCTGCGACGCACATTTGTCTCTCTCACTGTACACTTTTTACAGACTGCACGATTCCTAATGTATTTCGCGCGCAAAATAACTTTTTTGAATGCGACATTGTACATAAAACGCTTTTCCTTGGGGAAAACCACAATAAAAAAACAGAATATAATAGCGTATTAACAACTGGAAAAGTTAGACAAAGACTGAGGACGGTGATATCCAACTACACCGGTAGAGGCACTGACATCGGTAAATTTAACGTTTTGTACTTTTTTTTTTTTTTAGTATTTCTAAGTTAGGTTCTCTTTGAAATATAGTCCAATCTGTTTGTTAATGTTAATGTAGGATTTTTTCGAAGTCCTTTGTTGTTCGAAAAAAATGATGTTTTTTAGACTTTTGAAGAGTGAAAAATAATACCTTGAATTTAAGACGCACTCTGGTTTTCAGTTCGAAAAAATGCGAAAAAAGGTGCGTCTTTAATTCGAAGTAATACGGTGTTATTAATCAACTCATTTTAATGGTGTATCATTCAAAGTCTTAAGTTGTTTTATTATTTAATAGCTTTTCAGAAAAATCAAGTTAATTTGTGCCTTTCTTCATAACCTGAGAGTCGCGGGTTCGAGTTCCCGTCACACCAAACATGCTTGCCCTGTCAGATGTGGTGGCGTTGTAATATGACGATCAATCCCCACACGAGGACTATCTGTGGTAATCGTACCTAATTCAGTCGTGAAGGACTAGATGGAAGGCCCACCCCACCAGACAATTCTTTGAGCACTCGTTTACCGACGAATTTTGGGGACTGACTGTCACATTATAACGTCCTCACGGCTGAGAGGGCTGTCATATTCGATGATGGAAATTCTAATCCGTGATTCTCAAATTCTTAAATTGCGAGTGCCGTGCCAGGCCTAAAAACTATCAATAATATATTATGTAAATGCATGGTTCATTAGGATCCCCACCTTTACAAACTGTAAAAGACAAATCATGTGCTAATTCATCACTTAATAATAAACTGTTTTTGAAGAATGAACAAGCTGTGAAACACGTTATAATCCTCCAAAATATAAATTGACGTTACAAACTTATAGATAGTTCCCTTTGGCTGAAATTAACATATGTGTAAAATTATGATATGTAATAGGCCTATATTAGAGACAAGGTCAAATTCTACTAAATTAAACTAATTCTTAAATATTGTAAAGTTAGGTCACACTATTCAGGTCATGCTATAACCCTACACGTTTTGACCACTGATTATATGAAATTAATTAAAACAAGAGCTTCTAGTTGTCCCAGCCTCAAGCAGTACAACGTCATGCCTGCAGACTCACGCCGTTAGAAGCCGGGTTTCGATACCCGATGTGTAGCTTTGTACTTAACAAACAAACAGGGCCCAGCATGGCTAGATTGTTAAGGTGCTCGACTCGTAAACTGAGGGTCGAGAGTTTGAATCTCCGTCACACCAAACATACCCGCCCTTTCAGCCGTGGGGGCGTTATAATGTCACAATCAATCCCACTATTCGTTGGTAAAAGAGTCGCCCGAGAGTTGGCGGTGGGTGGTGATGACTAGCTGCCTTTCCTCTAGTCTTACACTGCTAAATCAGGGACTGCTAGCGCAGATAGCCCTCGTGTAGCTTTGCTCGAAATCCATAAGTAAAAAACAGCTTTTTGTTTTAAACCTAGAGTTAATTTTGTACTCCCAACGTTGAGAGATTTAAATCTAAATATTGGTAACGTTATTATTTTCATTTTTTATTTTTTTTTACATTTGCCTAAAAATCAGAGGAAAATACAGCGATTCTGATCATTTATTTATAGATATTTGTTTGTTTTTTCAGAATTTTCACGCAAAACTACTGAACAAACAGCTATCAGCGTGTAGACGTCCCTAATTTTTATTTGCCTGCCATCGCCAGGTGGTTAAGACCCTCGACTTCTCATCCGAGGGTCGCAAGTTCAAATCTCTGTCACACCAAAAATATCTCTCAAGTAGTTTTGCACGAAATTCAAAACAAACCAAACACTTTTTAATTGTTAAAAAGAACACTAGTAAGGAAAAGCAACCAGTACACAGCGGGTGTCACAGTAAAAGTAATAAAGATAGTAGAATATTTTGCTACTTAGAACAAGAACAGTGTGCATGCACAAAAAACAAAAGTCAACATATCAAGGAGGAATGAACAAAATGTTTCTTATTTCCTTCATTCTTGTGAACGAACACATTACTGGTGTGTAAAGTAGAAATAGACATCGCTGACGTTACCTCTTCACATCAGTGATTCTGATGTGTGCACTTAACTGACATCACAGTCTGTTATAGTTGTCGTAGCAACGGAAGATCTCTGGAACACTGAAGTCGACAACGGCGTACTAATACTGGACTATATTGTGTAGATCGAGTAGAATGTCCACACGTACATACACACAAAATAATAACCAGCTGGTGTACCCGTCTCCTGGATGGAAGTTGTGTGAATTCATTATTAATAAAACGTCATCTTAGGATTAGAAAAGATGCTTCCCTTTATGTTATCGTAAAAACAAACGCCCATACAAAGTGCTAAACGCAAAATACACAACTGAATATCTGTACGGACCCTCACACAGGGACCTACTGAACCTACACACCAATTATTTATTGAACGCTCATATATACCATGCGAAGTACATACACGGACATATATAACAGACAGAAGTATTGCATTTATAAATGTAAGTATTTGCATGGTCATACAAAAGACAATGCTGTTATATTTATATAGATTCCCTGGTTTATCTTTGTTATAAATCATCACATGACCTATCTGTTGTTATATTAACATGAGTATAATGACACATCAGTACGACCTTTTAACTGTCTTTTATTTATTATAGAAATGAAAGACACCAAATAATTGGTGGTTTGTCAGCCTCTCGGCTTATAACGCTAAAAAACGGGTTTTTAACACTAGTGATAGGTACAACACAGATAGCTTATTTTGTAGCTTTTAGTTTTATAACAAACAAACACATACAAAATTATGGACACACTGTCGTTAATGTTTCAAATTAGTATCAACTTTAGAATCAAGAGTAATTTATATTGATCTCTTACAGA
This sequence comes from Carcinoscorpius rotundicauda, assembly GCA_011833715.1. Taxonomy (NCBI): domain Eukaryota; kingdom Metazoa; phylum Arthropoda; class Merostomata; order Xiphosura; family Limulidae; genus Carcinoscorpius; species Carcinoscorpius rotundicauda. Next base: position 179,237,529 of record CM022391.1, on the reverse strand, counting down.
CAAACAGACTTTTAACTCATGTTATTTCTCTCTATTTATCTGTACTTTTCTGTTATTGTAATATGTGGGTTGAAGTTTTTCTGTTATATCTTATTCATGTTCAATTTGTTTCACTTTGTCTATCCATTCATAAACTGCTTGTTAGCACTCTAAATCATTTTCTCCTTTTGGTTTCTATAATTAGGTAGATGTCACAAAAGTCACATCAATAACCTTTGGTTTCTACATTTAGATAGTCATTATAAAAGTCACTTCAGTAATCTTTCATTTCTACATTTAGATAGTCATTATAAAAGTCACTTCAGTAATCTTTCATTTCTACATTTAGATAGTCATTATAAAAGTCACTTCAGTAATCTTTCATTTCTACATTTAGATAATCATTATAAAAGTCACTTCAGTAATCTTTCATTTCTACATTTAGATAGTCATTATAAAAGTCACTTCAGTAATCTTTCATTTCTACATTTAGATAGTCATTATAAAAGTCACTTCAGTAATCTTTCATTTCTACGTTTAGATAGTCATTATAAAAGTCACTTCAGTAATCTTTCATTTCTACGTTTAGATAGTCATTATAAAAGTCACTTCAGTAATCTTTCATTTCTACGTTTAGATAGTCATTATAAAAGTCACTTCAGTAATCTTTCATTTCTACATTTAGATAGTCATTATAAAAGTCACTTCAGTAATCTTTCATTTCTACATTTAGATAGTCATTATAAAAGTCACATCAGTAATCTTTCATTTCTACATTTAGATAATCATTATAAAAGTCACTTCAGTAATCTTTCATTTCTACGTTTAGATAGTCATTATAAAAGTCACTTCAGTAATCTTTCATTTCTACATTTAGATAGTCATTATAAAAGTCACTTCAGTAATCTTTCATTTCTACATTTAGATAGTCATTATAAAAGTCACTTCAGTAATCTTTCATTTCTACATTTAGATAGTCATTATAAAAGTCACTTCAGTAATCTTTCATTTCTACATTTAGATAGTCATTATAAAAGTCACTTCAGTAATCTTTCATTTCTACATTTAGATAGTCATTATAAAAGTCACTTCAGTAATCTTTCATTTCTACATTTAGATAGTCATTATAAAAGTCACTTCAGTAATCTTTCATTTCTACATTTAGATAGTCATTATAAAAGTCACATCAGTAATCTTTCATTTCTACATTTAGATAGTCATTATAAAAGTCACTTCAGTAATCTTTCATTTCTACGTTTAGATAGTCATTATAAAAGTCACTTCAGTAATCTTTCATTTCTACGTTTAGATAGTCATTATAAAAGTCACTTCAGTAATCTTTCATTTCTACGTTTAGATAGTCATTATAAAAGTCACTTCAGTAATCTTTCATTTCTACGTTTAGATAGTCATTATAAAAGTCACTTCAGTAATCTTTCATTTCTACGTTTAGATAAACATTATAAAAGTCCCTGACTTTGTTTTGTTTCCAATAAGCACACATTTTCGTATTAGGAAAACAAATATTTCAAGAAAAGGGTATTGTGTCTTGGAAGTACAAGTATTTGAAAAAAAGTGTTGTGTATGGGAAAGATAGGTATTTGAAAAAAAGTGTTGTGTATGGAGAAGATAGGTATTTGAAAAAAAGTGTTGTGTATGGGGAAGACAGGTATTTGAAAAAAAGTTGTGTATGGGGAAGACAGGTATTTGAAAAAAAGTGGCGTGTATGGGGAAGATAGGTATTTGAAAAAAAGTTGTGTATAGGGAAGATAGGTATTTGAAAAAAAGTTGTGTATGGGGAAGACAGGTATTTGAAGAAATGTGTTGAGTATAGAGAAAAGTAAAGTAACGAGAGATGTTAGCTTACAAACCTGTTAACATAACAAAATACACGAAAGTATCAGTTAATCTTTCAATAAAAAATTAAGGAAATTCAACACTAACAAACCGTATATAGACCTATGTATATACATAACAGGAAGCAACTAGATGTATGTATATACATAACAGGTAGTAACCGGATGTATGTAGATACATAACAGGTTGTAACCGGATGTATGTATGTAACTGGTAATACTTGTACTGATAGGTGTATTGTTACAACAAAGTTACATCACTTTTTTAGAGATTTACAAACAGTATTTTACATATTTTTATCTGATCAACAATTGAGTCTTTTAAGATCCGAAATCTTTTTTGACTATTTAGTTTTCACAACTCAGAAATGAGTTGCATTTCTCTTATTTCGTTCATTATAACATTGAAGTTGTTCAGTTTTCATATATCTAGGTTACACTACTACTCTTCGCCGGTTTCATTCCGTGATTTGGTTTCCTCGATATACCAAACGATCGAGCTCGAAAGAAAATGTACTTCGACCACACGTAGGACAAAATTGGCTTTATTAAAACCGTTCCAGACAAAGACAACTGTACCTTTTAGGAATAGCTTAATATAACCATGGTTTCGCCCAGTAAAGGCGTCATCAGATACAAACGAAAACTTGGCAGTAAGCAAAGAAATGTTAATCAAAAATACAATTTATGTGTAAAAACGGCTCGTTTGGGTTGAGAAAATGTTTTTATGTAAATGAGTCATTTTTACATATATATTTTTCTCTACATGTGGGTTTTCTCGACATCATCAAAAATACAATTGTTTTTGTTCTCCCATTTCGCAAGTTAAGAATTTCACTAGTGGTTTCAGGTACTAATTACGTAAACATATATTTATATATCTAATGGATAGATATACTGATATGCGTATTAACAAACTCACATGTACACAAAATACGTCTATAAAAATGTGTAATAAAACAATGTGTAAATATAAATTCTATATTAGTATTCACAATTGACGCTTACCAAGGGCATACATTGAAAGTTATTTAAATCCAATTACGATACTATCTTTTGTTAACTTAAAAAGTTGAAAACTGAAGACTTTACCTTTTAAGCTGTCAGGCACGAAAGAAACGAGGTATTATTTCTAGCTATGGTCGCTCTAATTAATGCAATCACCACGTCAGCTTAAGTAGTGATTTATATCAATATATGGTTGTGATAACTGGAAATGTGTACATTACTTCTGTTTAACAATCACTTTACAATAAGATCTGAGCAACAGATTCGTCATTGCTTCACGCGCGTCTACTAATCTGGGCAGCACGCACACATACGCTGCTGAGGCGTTTCACAAGTCAGAGTTGAACTGGACGGCAAGAAGTGAAACAGCCTGTGATATAGCATGCGCGAATGCTCGGTGTCTCAAGTTTCTGTTTTTACATTTTACGTCAGAAAATCGTGAGAAAAGGTAAACAAAACCCAGTTATACAGTCCTGAAAAAGGTTGTGTAACGAAAGAACGAAAAAATGTTGCACTGAGAAACATCGTTACGTGTTACACAATAATTATTAGTCTCTGGTAAGATTTCTCAGGAATTTCATTAAGCAAACATAAAACTTACCGACAAACATTTCCATTGGGATAACGAGATGGTTTATCGGAAGATAAATTATTTCCATATTGAATGCACGTGATAAGATAGTACATCAGTAACACAGGTCAAAGTGGGAAATTAATAAAATAGATGCGCATATTTTCATCAGCTCGCATCCAAAGTGGATTTTTAACAGGACATGAGATAGAAAATGGAGGTTGACAAAGGTTATTTTGCCTACAATTATTCATAAATTCCAAAATTCTTCTTCGAAAAGGGCTACAGAGAACATACTGCTGTAAATAGCCAATTAACATACTGCTGTAAATAGCCATTAGCACGCTGCTGTAAGTATTTCATTAACATACTGCTGTAAATAGTCCATTAAGATACTGTCTTAAAAAAACCCATTAACATACTACTATAAATACTCTATTAACATCATGCTAGTAGAGGAACAATGTAACATATAAGGGAAACAATGTGTTATATATGACCAAATAGTTAGGTCGCTCGACTCGTAAACTGAGGGTCACATTAAATATGCTCGCCCTTTCAGGCGTGAAGTCGTTATAATTCTCGGTCAATCCCACTATTTGTTGGTAAAAGAGTAACCCAAGAGTTGGTATTGGGTGCTGATGACTAGCTGCCTTCTCTGTATTTTAAAATGCCAAATTAAGGATGGCTAGCGCAGATATCCCTCATGTAGTTTTGCGTGAAATTCAAAAAGCAAACAAAAATGTGTTATAATATAATGTTAGAATCGAAAATTGTTCTATTATTTAAAAAAAAAATAGAAGCACCCTTTCGCAGTAGTTTCCTGGTGGAAACAGCGGTAAGTCTATGGATTTAAATACTGAAATCCCGGCATGGCCAGGAAGTTAAGGCGGTCGACTCGTAATCTGAGGGTTGCAGGTTCAAATTTTTGTCACACCAAATATGCTTGTTCCTTCAGCTGTGGGGGCATCATAATGTTACAACCAATCCCACCATTTGTTCGTAAAAGAATAGCCGAAGGGTTGACAGTGAGTGGTGGTGACTAGCTGTCTTTCCTCTTGTCTTATACTGCTAAATTAGGGACGGCTTGCGCACATGGCCCTTGTGTAGCTTTGCTCGAAATTCCAAAAAATAAACCATATACATATAAAACAAATAACCTACCAGTCGATCAGCTGTAAACTTATGGGCGTATAACCCTTGAAACTTGAATTCGATACTCGCTGTGGGCACATCGTGGACAGCCCTAATTTGTTTGTTTGAGTTAAGCACAAAACTAGCAACGGGCTTTCTATGCTCTACCTACCACAGATATCACTGTTAAATCTGCAAACATGTCATCAAGCCCCTGGGAGTGGAGGGGTTAAAGAAACCAATGATACAAGTGTATTAAATCATGTTATTCCGATCCAATTGTACTCGAATGAAACACTTTCACAAGAAGTATGTTTATACGTATGAAATATATTTTATAAATAATTTTAAACGAGAACAGTGTATTATATTACTTGTAAATTGGAAATTTCTTTCCTTCCTCCCTACCCCTTTCCTTCGCGGCTAAACAGTAATCATTGTAGAAAATTTGCTGTGTATAAAATAAGTTTTATAAGGCATTTTAAAGAGGGCGCTTTCATATTTTTTAATAATATCGTTAATAAAGGGCTCGTGGTTCGTGCAGTGCAAACAACTTATAGAGCAGGTTTATGCTTGAGGAAACAAATTAACTTGCCTAGTTTCTAACAAGTTGTTACATCTGAATTTTTGTTTAGGTACATTTTTTAAAAATGAAAGTTTAACAATGCCAATTATAGATAAATTTTAACAGCTGTGTTTTTTTTCATGTCTATTGTTTTTCAAGCTTATCGTAAGTCACTCGGTAGAAAAACTTATTACAAAGCATTTCATGTGCGTTTATAAACTTATAGCCTTTAGGTATAATTTTTTAAAAATATTATCTATAACAAAATATAACAGAATGTTCTGCTTTTAGAGTGCACAATGGACATTTAGAATATACAATGGACAGTTAGAGTACACAATGGATATTTATAGTACACAATGGACATTTAGAATACACAATAGACATTTATAGTACACAATGGACATTTATAGTACACAATGGACATTTATAGCACATAATGGACATTTCGAGTACACAATAGACATTTAGAGTACACAAAGGAAAACATTAAAAAGAAAAGGATTACCTTTAAAAGTTTTTTTTGTTTGTTTTGAAATTTCTCACAAAGTTACTCGAGGGCTATCTGTGCTAGCCGTCCCTAATTTAGTAGTGTAAGGCTAGAGGGAAGGCAGCTAGTCATCACCACCCACCGCCAACTCTTGGACTACTCTTTTACCAACGAATAGTGGGATTGACCGTCACATTATAACGCCCCCACGGCTGATAAGGCGAGCATGTTTGGCGCGACCCTCAGATTACGAAGCACACGCCTTAACGGGCTAGTTCATGCCAGGCCCCGCTTTAAAAGCATTTTTCCATTGGAAAAATACATATAAACACAAAACTTAGTCGCAAAATAAGAACGAAATATGCGTTTAATAGCAAGTGTGGAAAAACAGTACTCGGTAATACAACAAAAACGGTACTCGATAATACCACAAAATATCACGAGTGATTGGGAAAAACAACACAACATAAACTTCCAAACAGATCAGGTCATTGAGTGTATTGTTTCGTGATTCGGAAATAACCTTAATTTCACGCATGGTGAACTCAGATTTTACAAATTATGAACAGTTACTCGAGGTGTATATAGAACTTCTATAAGTAATTAACTGAGCTGAAGTTCTAGGTTATATTGCGAATATTTTACTGTTGCAAGATGGATATTTTAAACGTCCGCCCGAAATAGTTCCATGGACGTACAACGGACAATAAATAGGCAGTACTTTTATATTTATTTATATTATGTTTTCACTCACTTTGGCTATTCTCTTGCACGAGTGTTCTAAGTAGTTGTATTAGTCATAACTTTATTAGGTAGTTATTCATTGTATGTTATGGCACATGTCGTGTATTGACGAAATTGCATTTCGACTCTTAAACAAAAACTGGGTGTACTGATATTTTTGGATATCATTGCAACTTGTGCGTAAGATATTTTGGGTCTTGCCGCTATGAAAAAGTAATACCATACTTTATTTTTTCCTCCAAGTGCTAATAGTGTCATCCAAACTTTATTTAGTGGGATAATATTTCACTGAAGTCAGTTCAGTATTGATAGAGATTGAAAGATAAAATTTAGATCTCTTTCGCTGGCCCGGCAGAGCCAAGCGTGTTAAGGCGTGTGACTCGTAATCTGAGGGTCACTGGTTCGCATCCCCGTCGCGCCAAACATGCTCGCCCTTTCAGCCGTGAGGCGTTATAATGTGACGGTAAATCCCACTATTCGTTGGTAAAAGAGTAGCCCAAGAGTTGGCGGTGGGTGGTAATGACTAGCTGCCTTCCCTCTAGTCTCACACTTCTAAATTAGGGACGGCTAGTACAGATCGCCCTCGAGTAGCTTTGTGCGATATTCAAGAAACAAACAAAAAGGTCTCTTTCTTTCAACGTGTTCACACAAATATTTGGTTTGAATGTTAGTCATCACCACCCACCACCAAATCTTAGGCTACTATTTTACCAGCCAATAGTTCGATTGACCGTCACATTATACCACCCCGAAGGCTGAAAGGGCGAGCATTTTTGGTGTGACATGGATTCGAACCCGCTACCCTCTGATTATGAGTCGAGTGCCTTAACCACCTGGCCATGCCAGGCCCTTCACACAAAGCTACAAAAAGAGATACGGACGCATAGACATCATTGAATTTGACCTCAAAGATTAAGCGAAAGATATATAAATAATAACACCTACTGCCAACGTTTATAATGGAGTGACTGTCAATCTTATGGGGCACCCACTACCTCAAAGTGCTGAGTGCCTTTATCGGGGAACCTTTTGTAAACCATGAATGGCCAGTTTCAAACTTTGGACATTGTTACGTATTATAATTCATCTTTGCCGAGTCTCCATCTTATTATGTAACGTGTACTACGTATTAAGATTTCAACTAGCCGGAAATTTTAATTTTAATTTACAAGTTAAATAAATGTCTACGTGTATTAACTTGATACGCACAACCTTTTTTCTTAACACGAATATATCTTAATATAAAAAGAATAATAAAATTTATAATAACAGTTACTACAAATAATAATTTATTTACAACAGTTTTACAGTACAAACAGTACTGAGTTTTATATCTGGTCTGTAGCTGAATCTTTTGTCGATGGTTCACGGAGAGCGAATTAATTCTTGTCTGGTCTCACGAAAGTTTTTCACAGTTGAACTTACACAATGTTTTTGTGGAAATACTAATGTTCAAAGTTAATTCTCTAAATTAAACGATTCGTTATATTCGAAATCTACCTGACCAAATATCTTCAGTTTTCCGAATAATAAGCGTTCATTGAAATTGTAGCTTCAGAGATTTATAGCAAACTGACCGTAGCGACCCAACAGTATTTTAAAACCGTCTTTTCGCGCGTCGGTTTATTAACTTTAAAGTTACATTTTTTTAAAAGTTCCCTTAGCATCAATACTGACAATCACTAATATTACGTACACTCCTAGTGCATTGTTGATTCTTACATTCAAGAATCTTTTACAAATTTAGGGAACAGACAGAACTTGTGAAATACACATCCAGCAATATACATTACGCGCATCAAATTGAAACAACCGCAGATATCAAAATAAGTGCATCACAGTAAATCCGTAACAGCATACTAACCATGAAACCGTCTTTTCACAAATTTCTCACAAAACTACTTTGTCATAGTTATGATAATATTCCCAAACTAATGAGGTCACTGTAGCCCTTTCTGTGTTAAAACTATTACATCTCCAATATTCAATGTAGGCAACGTTAAAGTAACAGAATTCGTTGTTTATTAGCAATGGGAATAACTAGGACGATAGCCAGCTAAAATTTAATATAATCAGTGTTAAAGGTAGGCAAGTTATAATTGAATACAAGTATGTATGTTTATATGCAAAAACGGCTCGTTTGGGGTGAGAAAATATTTTACATAGAAGAGCGAACAACGTTTCGACCTTCTTCGGTCATCGTCAGGTGCACAAAGAAAGAGGTAATTGACCGGAAGCTGACCATATGTTTGAAAGTTACACAACCCCTTTCAAATGTGGTCAGCTTCCGGTCAATTACCTCTTTCTTTGTGCACCTGACGATGACCGAAGAAGGTCGAAACGTTGTTCGCTCTTCTATGTAAAATATTTTCTCAACCCAAACGAACCGTTTTTGCATATATATTTCTCTACAAGTGAGTTTCCCGACATCACTGAGAAGTAGGTATGGTTAGGATAATACTCAGCTATAATTTAATACAAGCAGTGTTAAAAGTACAACTTGCTTCAATACGATTTCTATTGTTATTAATTTCCAGTCTTTAACATGTAACAAAACAAACTCTCAAGAGAAGAACTGAATCTTCCAGAAACGTAGAGAATACTCAGTTCGTGCGTTTTACTTGTTATCTAGCATTATTTTCAGGTAAAAGTGTTTTACTGTATAAGACTGCACAGAAACAACATTCCAGAAATTAATGTAAGCATCTTTACTGGTATACTTTGAGTCTCGTAGGACGACACAGTTTACCGTATTGTAATATCCGTAAAACTCGTTGTTGTTGGGATTTGTTTATTTTTGTTAGTGGCACACGCTCAGTTTCCACTAAATTCGAGAGAAATCAATAAACTGTCAAGAACGCAAATCATGCAGTAACACAAAGTACGTGCATTTAAGTTCTGTATCTAAATTAGAATGCGTCAAAGATAGTACGGAAATAATGCGGTTCTCACAATTGATTTCTAAACCGTTTGTAATTACTAGTATAGCCACGTGAGAGTTTCGCAGTAACGAAGTGAATTAATGAGCACGTGCACTTCTTTTTTGTTTCGGCAACAACAGCACGTGAAAATATGACAATAAGCATCCAAACCGTTAAAGATCTGTCATGTGTCCGAGCTTACTACTTACTACAGGCTTGTCTTCATGGAGGTTGTCTCTTCACCAAGGTCTCTATATAAATGTGCTTAAACTGGTGTACTCTTCACCAAGGTCTCTATATAAATGTACTTAAACAGGTGTACTCTCCACCAAGGTCTCTATATAAATGTACTTAAACAGGTGTACTCTCCACCAAGGTCTCTATATAAATGTACTTAAACAGGTGTACTCTTCACCAAGGTCTCTATATAAATGTACTTAAACAGGTGTACTCTCCACCAAGGTCTCTATATAAATGTACTTAAACAGGTGTACTCTTCACCAAGGTCTCTATATAAATGTACTTAAACAGGTGTACTCTCCACCAAGGTCTCTATTTATGTGTACATAGACAGGTATACTCTCCACCAAGGTCTCTATTTAATTGTACACAGACAGGTATACTCTCCACCAAGGTCTCTATTTATGTGTTCAAAGACAGGTATACTCTCCACCAAGGTCTCTATTTATGTGTTCAAAGACAGGTATACTCTCCACCAAGATCTTTACTTCAATTATCTCCACTTTGTAACTAAAGCTCAGTCAGTGAAAGGTGTTTGAAGTTTGAGAAACAATCTTAACTCGAGTTAGTGATTCCATACTAGTTTTACAAGGTTTATAACTAGGATATGGATGTGTTACTCCAAGACTTCGTATAGTTCCTTTTAAAACAAATCTTCAGTCGTTCGTTATTTTACGTCAGGAAACATTCTTTTGTTGATGAAATATATTGTTTTCAGCTGTTTAACGTATATAAACACTCTTTTGTTGATGAAATATATTGATTTCAATAAAAAGACATCACTGTTATCATTTTGAAATTGTAATATATATGAAAAATTATACATGGAAATACTTAATAGGCAATTATGTGTCTTGTTTGACCCAGAGATCACAATTGCACCCAACCTTAGACTCGCATTTCTTCATCATTATAAAACTGAGCGAAACAAAATGCATTACTTAAAAATAAATCATAAACAAATATAGTAATGAAACTTCATAAAAAATTGTTTGTTTGTTTTTTTAATTTCGCACAAAGCTACACGAGGGCTATCTGCGATAGCCGTCCCTAATTTAGCAGTGTAAAACTAGATGGAAGGCAGCTAGTCATCATCGCCCACCGCCAACTCTTGGGCTACTCTTTTACCAACGAATAATGGGATTGACCGTCACATTACAACGCCCACATGGCTGAAAGGGATTCGAAACCGCGACCCTCAGATTAGGAGTCAAACGCCTCAACCCACGTGGCCATGCCGCCCACCCCCAAAATGTTACCCAACACGTTTCTTTTTCCTTTCTTCGTATCTTTGCAAACTACCTCGTGCAGAACATTTTTGCGTTAACCACAGCTCAGAAAAACCTTTATTAATGAGGCTAATACGTAATATTTGGAATAAAGAAGTTAGTTTTTTTATCTCTGTACGTTTGTAATTCATTTCTTTTCGTCTCCTGTGTCTTTATTATTTTGTTAACCAATAACTAGTTTTACTTTACTTGTAAATTAAGTTTATTATTACACTGACAAAATAGAATAATTTCATTCATGGTTCAATTTATTTAAGATCAAAGTTATTTTTAAGGTCTCTGTTAACTTCTTCCTTTGTTTGTTAATTAGCACAAAAGTTACACAAAGGCCTATTATTAACCTGGAAACCGTATTTTTAGAGCCTCAAATCATCACGCATAGGGCTAAGCCAGTAATAAAGACAAAGGCAGGTTAACTGGTGACTACAATAAATAATTAACGTATTAGCTTTACTCAGTTTTGTACGATTAGGCGACAGGACTATATATTAACAAAACTGTGTGCTGTCTTACAACAAAGCCACGTCGCTCTATCTGCTGTATCTATCGAGAGAAATCGAATACTGGATTTTACCATTGCAACTCATTGTCCCATCGGGATACCCAAACAACGTACAAAGAGATCTTTTACTGCTCCAGTGAAAATTAAAATAAATGGTTATTTATCAAAACAGCAAGCTGGTCATTTTTAAAGCATCTTTCTTTACAAGCCTAGGTAAGAGAGACATCTAGAGCAGAAATTCATATAGAGTTTGAATAGATGTTTTTAACTTATCATAAGACATAGCTGTAGTGGACTATCACACAAGCTACCGACCTATAGAAATCTATAAAAATTGATAATTTTGAGTAACGGCCATTATTCTTTCAAGTTTTACATAATACAAACATCGTGAATTATTGGACCAATAACAAATATTTTACTTGCATTTAATAAGTCAGCTAAATCTACAACCTTATCGAAAGAACCGATTTTCCGATTTCCATGTATAGACTTACAATTAGAGCGTGCTAAAAGTGACCACAGTGGTCGTTGGTAGATGTTTAACAAGAGCATAGTGGTACCAGTTTGATATTTAGTCCCTAGCTATATTATATGCAAGCCTTAAGATTCGCTTAAATAAACATTTGGGCCGAGCATGACGTAAAAGCCAAGAGAGCCCGAACTGGTAATCAGAATGTTTGTGTTTCGCGATCTGTTGTCGTTAAAACGCATTTCGCACTTTGGGCTCTTGAATACGCTATAAAAATACGCCTCGTAGCTTCCACTTTATGATTTTTATATTCTTGTCATGTGTATAAGTCAGTTTCTACTGTGGTCTGTCTTTCTCTCCCTCTCATGTTATCTGGCTGTTACTTGTTCACCATTTTCTTTTGTCTGACTGTCAGTTTTCTACCTGTGATTTCTTGTTTCGTAAAAAATTATTTCACATTGTCTAGTTTTATTGACAGCAATATCTAGAGTTATACCCTTGTACTAACGAAGTGTTTTATTCTCTGTCATACAAACTGCACTTCATTACGTGCTTCAAGCTATCAACCAGTTAATTCTATAATTCATCTTTCATCTACAGTTATTTACACTTGTACGTTATTGGTGCTTTTTACTTTCTTCACATTGTAGAGATCTTGCATAATAAATATCGGCAAAAATTACCACGTAATAAATTAATTTTTTGACACTTTTATTTATTTTATATTAAGTAAAAGAGAATAAAAAGAAACAGTACCTTCTGCCTGTATTTTACAAGTAAAAACTGGATGTGGCGATAAAAAAATCCTTAACAATTTATAATGGAAACTACAAAAACTCTCAAAATAATATAAAAAAGAGAACTATTTTAATGATAACTCTAACACAAAGTTAACACGACAAAAACTAAAAAATGACTTTCTTTAAATTATCTCAGAAAGGTTCTGTGCAATTCACTTTTAGACACGTAAAAAATAAAAATTAAAACGCTGGAAGAATTGGAACTGTGACTGATAAGATGCGAGATTTTTCGACGTCTTCCCTTATCTGTTGGTAATTTACAACGAACAAATTTCTCTGACAATTTTTATTTATTCAGAATACTTGTAATCATACTTTGAATTCTGAAAATCCTTACAATTATTTATCGAAGGCGAATAATATTTTTTTATATTGAAAGCTTTATACATAAGATATAAGTTTGAAACGGCGTGAACAAAGTTAATTGCAGCACAATGTGTTTGTTTAATTTTACTTTCCATCGCCTGTGACGCTTTTGTAATCAAACTTCAGAGGATAACAGATGTTTTAACCTCTTTATAGGCCCGGCATGGCCAAGAGTGTTAAGGCGTGCGACTCGTAATCTGAGGGTCGCGGGTTCGCATCCCCTTCACGCCAAACATGCTCGCCTTTTCAGCCGTGGGAGCGTTATAATGTAACGATCAATCCCACTATTCATTGGTAAAAGAGTAGCCCAAGAGTTGGCGGTGGGTGGTGATGACTAGCTGCCTTCCTTTAGTCTTACACTGCTAAATTAGGGATGGTTAACGCAGATAGCCCTCGAGTACCTTTGCGCAAAATTCAATAAAAAAACAAACAAAAATATAACCTCTTTATTAACAATATATTTATTGAGAGAAATATGAAAATCTACAGTATTTTTATGTTCCTGTTGTTTTGAGTTAAGCACAAAACTACACAATGGGCTATCTGTGCTCTGCCCACCACGAGTATTTTATATTCCTGTGTTATACAAATTTAGTTATAAAAATATGATTATCAAAATAATTAATTAATTCTAATGTTTTAACTCACACATTTTTTATTTGACTTAGTCATAGTGTAGCCTATTTGACTTAGTTTTAGCGTAGTCTATTTGAAAACGACTGTTCCTTTTCTTTTTCATTGAAAGTTCTGCTCGTTGCTTGTTTATAAACACAAAACTATAAAATGGGCTATCTATGCTCTGCCCAACACGAACATTAAAGCTCGGTTTCTAGATTCACTGAGTAATAATAAAGCACAAAAATATAATCGAATAAAAAACAGTGGTAAAATAAAAAAATATGTATTTGATTTATTAGCTGCTATATTTAAAATTATGTGTCAGTGATTTTAAAAGCACATCGAATTTGCTTGTACATTAATACTATAATTGCACACTTTATATTAACTCTATTCTGGAGCTTTACAATGTTCTTAAAGTCTTTGTCACAACGTCCAGTCATGCTCTTTATAACGATCGTGCATCTTGTCAATAAACCTGCAGCATAGTTTACATTGCAAAAGGCTTCATAATAAGACTGTCATATTAAAAGCCTACTCCTTCTCCTTGTCGGATTCCGATAATTTATCTTATGTACCAGGACGACGGTTTCTCAGCATCCGTTTCAATAATAGAATCGCAAAAAAATCTGTAAGTGCTACTTGGAGTATGCAATAATTGAAATAGAGTTGTTACTGAAAGTCTTGTCTCTTTGAACGTATCGCCTTCCTGGTCTCGATTCCAAATTGAGAGCCTTCTTAGTTATGTTGCATATTGTTGCCTGAAATTATTAAGAATGACTTTAGTAACTTACTTTCACCTATTGCAAAACGCTACACTTTCCTTACAATGGCTGCGGTACGACTTATTGAAGGTCTCTTTCTAGATGGTTCTGAATCATCAAGGTGATTAACACAAGGAACATTCTTGTCTCGGAAATTATAAATCAAAGTTAATCGATAACTATCTTCTCCAGTCTAACCTAATTTAGAATTGATGAAATAGAACACCACCCGCCAACTCTTAGCAAGTGGTTACCTCCACCCACCGACGTAATGTATGTGGTTGTCTGTGTATCAGTATCTGTAAATAATGTCGAACAAAATAAATCCTAAATCTAAATGATCGTATACTTTACTTAAACTGGTAACTTTTCTTTATAATTAGCTTTCTTAGCACACAAAACATTGTGGTGAAAAAAAATTTTTTGGATATTTGAGAGAGAGAGAGAGATTATTGTAATCGCCACATATGTTGTAGTATATAAAAAATATATAATATTTACCTTAACTTAAAATTTAATACTAATTTCCATTTTGTTTCTAATAAAAAAAACTTCATCAACCAATATTGTACTGAATAACTAAACTTAATAACGTGGTTACTTGCTACTCTATCAGGAGTAATGGACAGTTCAACAAAAGTGTTCATAAATATTTGATGAGAAATGGAAGCATGTAAACACAAGCTTGGTAATTAAGACAAAGTGTAGCGAAGAGTGTGTCACCCCTGGGATAAGTGTAACCTGGAAAGGCTACTGGGATCACCCTGAAATGAAATGTGCCAACGGATGTAGCTATGGCGAAGTTGTAACTGGCGTAGGAAGCTGATAGTGATTTATTATCTATTGCTCATGGATGTAATGGAAGATGTAATCAGGTGGATACCTGCAGACAGTGGAATGAATCTGCCCTCGAATACTGCGTACAACAATAACACGCCGAGAGAGATTTTAGCTTCAGTCTGAAAGGAAACGAAAAAGGAAGCAAGATAGAATGTGAAAAGTAGAGAGACATATCCTCACTTAGACACACTAGGAAGCAAGATAGAATGTAGAGAGAGACATATCATCACTTAGACACACTAGGAAGCAAGATAGAATGTAGAGAGAGACATATCCTCACTTAGACACACTAGGAAGCAAGATAAAACGTGAAAAGTAGAGAGACATATCCCCACTTAGACACACTAGGAAGCAAGATAGAATGTGAAAAGTAGAGAGACATATCCTCACTTAGACACACTAGGAAGCAAGATAGAATGTGAAAAGTAGAGAGACATATCCTCACTTAGACACACTAGGAAGCAAGATAGAATGTAGAGAGAGACATATCCTCCCTTAGACACACTAGGAAGCAAGTTAAAACGTGAAAAGTAGAGAGACATATCCTCACTTAGACACACTAGGAAGCAGGATAGAATGTGAAAAGTAGAGAGACATATCCTCACTTACACACACTAGGAAGCAAGATAGAATGTGAAAAGTAGAGAGACATATCCTTACTTTAAACACACGAGGAAGATATTCGTCAAAAGTTATGAGAACTGACACGAACCATTGCTGAACAAATCGGTAACGTAATGTTTGAATTTAGAAAGGACAAAGGATGCTACTCGTCCCTAACTTAGGACAAAGGATGCTAGTCGTCCCTAACTTAGTAGTGTAAGACTAGAGGGAAGGCAGCTAGTCATCACCACTCACCGCCAACTCTTGGGCTACTCTTTTACCAACGAATAGTGGGATTGACCGTCACATTATAACGCCTCCACTGCTGAAATGGCGAGCATGTTTGGCGCAAAGGGGATGCAAACCCACGATCCTCAGATTATGAGAGCCTTAACATGCTAGGCCATACCGGGCCTATTTGTCGATAGAAAAAAAAAGATAATTTTTATCGAGTGGACCGAGAAAAGCTTTAGTGTTAAAGGCTTATGATAATAGAAACAGCTACTCGTCGACATTAGAATCCTATATAAAAGCGATTAGTGTGCAGTCTGAACAAAAAATGAATTTATAGAGTACATATGAGTGAAACTTAGGAACGAAACAAATTGTGAGTTGTCCTCGCACGCGGTCATGTAGTCTACTGTTTGTTATCAATAGTAACAGAATAACAAAAGAAACTTTCCTAACTCCAAAGGGAAAACAATAAACTTTTGATAAAGGATCAAAATCTCTTTCATGGATACATCAACAGTGACACATAAAAAAAAAATGGAATAAGAACAAATACAACCAAAGATGGATCGACGGTTGTCGACCGATCTGATAAACCATTCAATATTCAAGTCAATTGCAAAATGCTCAATCAGACTATTGAGGACATAAAGATGAATCATAAGATAGAAACACAATGAAAAAAAAAGACAAAAAACACAACTTCAACTATCAGCTTGCTCCGCTCGTGGTACAGCCAAGAATATAAATGGAAACTAAACGAAAACTAGAAAACTATTAAGTACTGTTTTAATTTCAACTCAAAGCTAGAAGTGTAGCGTAATTAAAAGAAATAAACAGAAAATGACCACATGTGAAACGAGATGGCTGTACAGAGAAGTAAGTAAAAGATATAAAACCGTGAAGTTGTGGTCGGAGTAAAGCCAGCTCTACGTTAAAAACAAGAAAAAGCATTTTGCCACCTATCACTAGTCACCCCAACCAGTCCACGAAGACAGCCTAAAACGGTCAATTCTCAAAAAAACAGAAGAATATAGATATTAAAAAATATCATCTTCTTCCTTACGATATGAAAGGATCTTTTGCAACTCATTGGTTTCCCCACAGTTGTATATCTGCAAACTTGCAATGCTAGAATTCGGGTTTCGCTACCCATGGCGGTTAAAACACAGACAACCCATTGTGTTGCTTTGTACATAACTACAAACAAACTCATCAGTTTCGAACTGTACAGTGTTCGACCGCACCATCTTCTGCTATACTTACAGCCAATTCAGGCTTGACAACCACATGTTTAACACGAGGGCTATCTGCGCTACCCGTCCCTAATTTAGCAGTGTAAGACTAGACGAAAGGCAGCTCGTCATCACCACTCACCGTCAACTCTTGGACTACTCTTTTACCAACGAATAATAGGAGTGATCGTCACATTATAACGCCCAAACAGCTAAAAGGGCGAGCATGTTTAGTTTGACTGGATTCGAACCCGCGACCCTTAGATTAAGGGTCGATTGCCCTAACTAACTGGAAGAGGCAAAAATAGACGTTTACACCATTTGGTTAAAATTACTAAAATCGTATTTTTGGCAACATGTGCGTTCACTAAATACCCAAATTTCTATAATATTACATAATACAGTCCTTCTGTCGCAATAAACATCACCTGACGTATTCCTGACTAAAATGTGTTATTCACCAAAGAAAATAGTTTTGTTGATCAAACGATATTCTTCAAGTATTGCCAATGATACAAATACATTGCTCTTTGTTTAATAGAAGTTCATAATTTCAAATGTTAAATAATGAAAAGGCTGGCCACTTTTATGTGATGTTGAGAGGTGTTGTGGAAATATGTCAAGCATGAAACGGTGTTAAAAGTCGTTTGTGCAACATCCATTACATTATAAACCTTTTATTTTTTTTCCAAACAAGAGTATTAATACACCTTAACACTTAAGAAGTCTAAAAGTAGAAAAGACAAACTGATATGACTTGATCGCCGGTAAATCATGTTAAAATTTTGTTTGTTTCTTGTTTAGCACAAATATAAACTGTTTGTGACGTGTCCATCCCAGGTGCAAAAATTCTGGTTTTAGTCTTGAAAGCCATTGGATTTACCATAGTTGGGAATTGTTAACATGATAAAATTTTACAAGTAATGTGGGACAATGGGCTTTGTTCTATTTTAAACGAAAATTATAAATTTGAAAATAAAACTTACAGAGTTTTTGTGAAGATGAGACGGATATAAAATAAACCAAGTAACAAGCAGCAGATTATCGAATTCATAACAACATCTCAATTAGGTCATTCGTTTGGTAAGTTTAATAAGTAAATTTGGTAAATTTAATTAAGTTGTTATTCATAAATTTTGCCCTCTTGGCTTATTTAAATAGAATGAAAGAATAACATTCAAAGTATCGATTTTTTTTGTATTGAAACCAAACAGTAATTTCATTACATATGTGCACCGAATTGTTTTAAATTCATCTTCTTGGATTATAATATCTAACTTGAAAAACCACAATTCAGATCTTTCATCATTTTGCTTCTTTAAAGGCTTCGATGTCATCTCTGCATCAGTAATTCAATCATAATTATACTTAACACTAACACATCCACGTGCCAGTGAAGTGATTTACACAATTTATACGTTGTACTTATGGCAAAGCTGCTACGGTTATCTGCCATTGTCCCTAATTTGGGGCAACTGATCAGAGAGAAGGCAACCATTCAGCAGCACCCTACTACGATGGACTAAGCAGATAGCCCTATGTGGCTTTACCATAAGAAAACCCACACGCTCGCACAACCTACCAACCACAATCCACACTAAGGTATTGACTGTCACTCTTATAACACACCTACAAATTAAAGTTGCCAGGGCTATCATGTAGTATATTACGGATTTGAACTCGGCTCTCCAGCTACTAGCTCTATTGAAATGTCAGCTTATAATCTGCGATAACTGAAACGCGCTCCTCTACACTGTGCTTTCTTTACCCATACCAACCGTTTTTTACATATATAAAGTCAGTCTATAGATTTCATTCTTGGCTACTAAAGGTGTCACAGTGTTTGCTTATTTTGAATTTTGCTCAACGCTACACAAGGGCTATCTTTGCTAATTTAGCAGTCTAAGACTAGAGGGAATGCAGCTAGTCATCACCACTCACCGCAAACTCTTGGGCTATTCTTTTACCAACGAATAGTAGTGGGATTAATGGTCACATTATAACGCACTCATGACTGAAAGGGTAAGCATGTTTGGCGCGACGGGGATTCGAACCCACGACCTTCAAATTACGAGTCGAGTGCCTTAACCCACCTGGCTATGCCGGGCCCGTGTCACAGTGAAATGGCGTTTGAGAGTAGTCAGTATTGAACTGCTTGTAAAATGTTTTATTGTTAGTAATGTCATAATGACGAGGAATCCACTTGAAGTAAACATATCTCCAACACAAACAAGGAACTATGTTTCCACCTTCTTAGGTTGTCATCATGTTAAGAGAAAGCAGCACTTGAAAAACTGACCGTTATTGATCACGTGCAGTGGAGATGACAATGACGAAGATATAAAATTGTAGGAGGCGTTATATATATTTAATTTATTTTATATAATAATTACCATTTAAGGTAATAATTAGTGTAGGTATAAAAATGTTACTTTCATCGTGGGTTTAAGTTCTTGCATAAGAAATGTTCTTTAATTTTTCGATTTTTCGTTTGTTTACATCTGTTTTCTTGCTTAGTATAATAGAATCTTGTATGATATCGAGGCCCTGCATGGCCAGGTGGTTAAGGGTCGCGGGTTCGAATTTCAGTCACACCAAACATGCTCGCCCTTTCATCTATGAGAGCGTTATAATGTGACAGTCAATCCCATTGCTCGTTGGTAAAAGAGTTAGGGGTGGGTATTGATGACTAGCTGCCTTCCCTCTAGTCTCACACCGCTAAATTAGGGACAGCTAGCTCAGATAGCCCTCGTGTAGCTTTGCGCGAAATTCAAAGCAAACAAAACCAAAGCTATTGTATTTGTTTGAAATACAATGTTTAAAACATGGTTTCCATTTTCCAGCTTGCTTTTCCGATATAGAAATCGTTGCCACTTGTTACATTGTATTTTATAAATGACGTTAGCATTGAGTTTGTTAGAGTATATTTTACGTAGTATAGATTTTAATTTTTTTTCACTGTCTTCCAGTGCCATTCAGTGAAACTAATATCCTCATCCTGGATGTTATACAACCCCGACAAGAACACATCTTTATAACCTGAGTGTACGAGTATTTTGTGAAGCGCGTAAGGCGTGTGACTCGTGATCCGAGGATCGCGGGTTCGCGCCCGCGTCGCGCTAAACATGCTCGCCCTCCCAGCCGTGGGGGTGTATAATGTGACGGTCAATCCCATTTTTCGATGGTAAAAGAGTAGCCCAAGAGTTGGCGGTGGAGGGTGATGACTAACTGCCTTCCCTCTAGTCTTACTGTGCTAAATTAGGGACGGCTATCACAGATAGCCCTCGAGTAGCTTTGTGCGAAATTCCAAAACAAACAAACGAGTATTTTGTGTTGGAAACGGCTGTTACACATCATCACAAAAAAGCGATCAATTCGATGGTACATCGATACCCACTATACACCAAACAATGTTAAATGTAAATCAAACACGTGACGTTTCATCGCGACTTTGCATTGGCTGCGATTGTCACGTGACAAGCTGAAAGGTTCTTCAGTTTTCACAAGACACTGAAAAGGATACAGATGAGGTCCGCTAGAGGTTACTTTCTCTATTTTAATTGGATAAAAATAAAAGAGAAAGTCGCATTAGATTACAAGAAGTATTTGTATAACTAACAGCGTTTTGTATTGTTCTCCATCGGGAAATTTACAATGCAATACCTAGCTCTAGATCTCTTTCGTATGCTTCGCATGACATTTATCTAAAGCGTATTCTCTTCAGCTCTTCTATACACGGATTCCGAGAAGAATGAGTTTCAACTATTACTGAATGCTATCAGTGAATAAAGTCTTTCCCGGAGGCACAGAACACTTTTACACAACATAACTATTTAGTTTTTAAGTCTATATTGCATTTCACTACATGTCGTATTTCTTTTTGTACAAATAAAGTGTGCGGTTTACAATCTCTGTTACCGGAAACGTAATGTCATTTAAAAGGTTTCACTCGAGAATTATTAACTATTTTATATTTACTTTTAATAATATAAGATATACATACAGAAAATATCAATTTTTCACTTCATGTAATTATGACAACAGTAAGATATTATAATTGTAACAACTTATCTCAATGTTGTATTAACGAACGAACATTAACAACACAGATAGGATAAAAGATCATACTTAAGTTTTTAACAGAATACACTGACACATATAACAGTTTTGTGTTGTAACGAAAAGTTCCTAAAACTTAAGATGTCTATTAAAAATATTGGCATTCGTACTATTAGTTTTTGTTTCTGTGTTTTTTTTCGAAAACTGTTAGTTATAGAGATATTCTGAATAGGCAGTAAAAAATAAATATTTTTTGTTATTAGTTGATAGTGATATGAAAAACAATAATTAAAAAAAATGTTCATGGATTCTTTTAAGTTGATGAACCTATAATCAGGGGCGTAGATCCTGGGGGGATAGAGGGTATACAATCCCCCCTTCATTTTAGCTGGCGGTGCATACAATCATTCCCCCCTACAGTTTGGCTGTTGAATTGTTTTATTGCATCACAGGCCTATAAATTGTGTGTTTGTTCTTGTGATTCTCATGTTCTTACGAATCGAATTACATAACTAGGCCTAGATGTAGGCTTTTTCAGTAGCTGAAATGTACGTCTTTAATACAGGCGTGCTTCTAAGCTTTTCAATCTAAGTTATAGTTTGTAACTTCATAAGTACTTGTCAGTAGGCCTAAGTATACATGCAAGTATTATGGCAACAAGATTACTCTGTAACTGCATGTTTACAGCTTTCAGGTTCACATTATCAGAGATTACCAATTTGCAAATTGAATAGTCCACATAAGTGGTTGCAAAATTCATCCCCCTCATTGGGTGTAAAAAATATACGCCCCTGTATATAATTGTTTATATTCAATTAAACCGACAAAATATTTCTTCTTCAAATTGATGTGAAATTGTTTTACCAGTTAAAACAGTTGTCTGTTAAAACTACGAATAATATCACTTAATTTTCCCTCTTTATTGTTAAGAAACTTTAAAGAGGTACAACACAAGAAGACAGATTCATAAAAACCTTTCATATCTAAGATAATACCACACTGATAGAGATAGATTAACACGTGCATTGCTTATTCTGATATTTATATAAATCTGTGTAATTAGTTTTATGATACCAGTCTAATTACTTCCACGGTTCTATAACGTTCTTTTATTTACAAAACCTCTTGGGGCTTGTGATACATAGACACGACGCGTAAGTATTTTAATTAAGTTTCTTATAAATAATG
Organism: Carcinoscorpius rotundicauda; assembly: GCA_011833715.1. Taxonomy (NCBI): domain Eukaryota; kingdom Metazoa; phylum Arthropoda; class Merostomata; order Xiphosura; family Limulidae; genus Carcinoscorpius; species Carcinoscorpius rotundicauda. The sequence goes on along the minus strand of CM022391.1, from coordinate 179,215,054 downwards.
TTGACTAACAAAAAGAAAACCTGTAAATACAATCTAGGCTAGACTTCATATTTCTAGATGTTTCTTTATTATTATAAACGAAGGTTTAGTTTTAGTCCAGAAAATACAGTAAGTTCATCAACAAATGGTACCGATGTTAACTTTACGAATCTGTTAAACAAAACCTACAGGTTTTTCTAACAACTTATTCTCGAACTTGTCAGTTTTAACTTAGACCACACCAAACTCCAAATGTACTGAAAAGCTAAGCCTAATAACAATATGTGTCGTCTTGCAACAGAAAGTCTTGAGTGCAGTGAAACGGCCCGGCGTGGCAAGGTGGTTATGGCACTCGACAAGTAATCTCAGGGTCACTTGTTCGAATCCCCGTCACATTAAACATTCTCGCCATTTCAGCCGTGGGGTATGTTATAATGTGACGGTCAATCCCACTATTCGTTGGTAAAAGAGTAGCCCAAGAGTTGATGGTGGGTGGTGTTGACCTTCGCTCTAATCTCACACCGCTAAATTAAAGACGGCTAGCGCAGATAGCCTTCGTATAGCTTTGCGCGAAATTGAAAACAAACAAATAAGCATTAAAACGAAAAATGTGCCCTCCAATGTTCTATTATTTACGTGTGTGCGCTTTCTTGCAGCAAAGCCACATCCAATCCCTGATTTTAGCGTTGTAATCTGTTATTTGTACCGTAAATAAACCACATTTAATGATTCATCGTGTTAATAAACGTAATAATTTACGTTTAAAATCACAGTTTAAGGAACAGTCACAGCTCCTGTGGACCGGTTATCTTCCATACGTAGAATATTTGATGGACCTTCACTGGAATTTAATGGAATTCAAATACAAATGTTATTAGTCCTCACTTCTCAGACTCTTTTTTCCGTCTAGATATTTATTTTTTACGTGACTCTATCGTTCCAAACCAAGTTTTATCGGTCTATTTCTTTGCCTTCTTTCAATGGATTTACAACTCACTTAGTTTTTTGGCAACCTTTTTTTCGTTATTTTGTAAACTTATTCATAGTATCTCAATTAATACAACAAAGATATCTGGATAAAAAACACTAATATTAACATAGTCTGATTTCATCAGAGATTGTACACGTGTTATACTTTCAGAAAATCTCATTCATGCAATAAATATTAACATTCATTACTAATTATCTGATCTTATCTTAGAAAACACCGATAGCTTGCTTTCATACCGCGTGTTCGTTTTGGACAAACCAATTATTACACAGTTCTGGTTATTACATTCTACTCACAAGAGGGCACTCTATGGCACCAGAAACTGAGTTCAATCTGTGTAAGAGTTATCGATTTAACTTGTATGTATAGTTTTAGTCAGGACTGTCGTTTGAATTCATAATAAATTATTCATAAGTAAACTAAGTAAGCATAAAAAATATAAAATACTCGTGATCAAATAAATAACATTTTCATAATTTCAACAAATAACTAATAAGGATGGAGTGTGAAATAATAGAAGTGAGTTTTGTAATATCATCCTATCTATATATGGATATGATGGTGTGCCGCACGTGACTGAAGAAATAAGTACTCTGGCTGTCCGTAAATTTATCTTTTGCGAGGCCCGGCATAGCTAAGTGGGTTAAGGCACTCGACTCGTAATCTGAGGGTCGAAGGTTCGAATCCCTGTCACACCAAACATGTTCGCCCTTTTAACCGTGGGGGCGTTATAATGTTACGATTAATATCACTATTCGTTGGTAAAAGAGTAGCCTTAAAGTTGGCGGTGGGGGGTGATTACTAGCTGCCTTCCTTGTAGTCTTATACTGCTAAATTATGGACGGCTAGCGTAGATAGCCCTCGAGTAGGTTTGCGCGAAATTAAAAAAAAAATGTTTGCAATCCGTTACCGCAAAAATACGCTCTGCATTTTGCCCTGTAAGAGTGCCAGTCAACTCCCACTTTTTGATCGCGGTCATATTACTGTTCATGGTGGGTGTTGTTGAGTAGCTTCAGGGCCTTACTTTCAGAGGATGATTGTAGTTCCAAAACTGGTAAAGTACGAAATATGTTCATACATATAATATTTTTCAAAAATCAAATACAAAGCTAGAAGTAACTCTTCGCAGTAGGAAAAGAAACAGAGGAAAACTTCTTAAGCTTCTTAAATGTAGATGTTCTAAAAAAATCTAAGATTGTTACGAAACAAGAAATAGTGCAATCTTTATTGAAGAAAGTTTAATAAAAATAATGTTGTAGGACCTGAGTTTTCTTGTCACATTACTGTGTATTTTACCGCAGTAAAATAGCCCTCACAACAACAGGGGATTGTGTAAAACAGAAACGGTAAAAAAAATGGGTACAACCCAAACGGTTCCAAGAATGTATCAATACATTTTCCAACCTTTGAAAAAAAAACATACTAAAGAACGATTGTAAAAAATTAATATTTAAACAATATATTGAATAAATTCCGACGCAGAACCGTAGGTTAAGAGTACTAATTAATACAAGCCTTAAAACGTATATTTTTGTTTTGAATGTAAGCTGTTGTTTTATTTATTTATTTCTACTTTATTTTAAATTTGCCCCCCAGTGGCTCACCGGTATGTCTGCGGACTTACACGCTAAAATCCGGGTTTCGATACGTGTGGTGGGCAGAGTACAGATAGCCCATTGTGTAGCTTTGTGCTTAATTCAAAACAACAACAACAACAACAAGAATTTCGCGTAAAGCTACACGAGGTTTAACCTTCCCTAATTTAGTGGTGTAGCACTCGACGGAAGGCAAATTGTAATCAGTAGCTACCGTCAACTCTTGGGCTACTCTTTTACCAACGAATAGTGGGATGGATCGTAACGTTATAACATACCCCACGGCTGAAAGGGCGAGAATGTTTGATGTGACGGGGATTCGAACTCGTAACCCTAATATTACGAGTGGAGTGCCTTAACTACCTCGCCATGCCTGGCCGCTTCACTGCACTCAAGACTTTCTGCTGTAAGACGGCACATACTGTTATCAGGCTTAGCTTTTTAGCATATTTGTAGTTTGGTGTGGTCTAAGTTAAAACTGACAAGGTCGAACATATGTTGTTAGAAAAACCTGTAGGTTTTGTTTAACAGATTTGTGAAGTTAACATTGGTACCATTTGTTGATATACCTACTGTATTTTCTGGACTAAACCTTCGTTCATAATAATAAAGAACTGTTTCATCCAATGATTCAAATAACATATTGCAATGCTTTGCTTCTTACTGGTATTTTTGTTGTTGTTTGGTTGGGTTTTTTATACATATTCAAAACTATCTAAGTTGGTTTGCTTTTGTTTTTCTTTGAATTTCGCGCAAAGCTACTCAAGGGCTATCTGTGCTAGCCGCTCGTAATTTAGCAGTGTAACACGAGAGGAAAGGCAGCTAGTCATCACCACCCAACGCCAACTCTTGGGCAACTCTTTTACCAACGAATAGTGGGATTGATCGACATTATAACGCCCCCACGGCTGGGAGGGCGAGCATGTTTGGTATGACGGGGATTCGAATCCGCGACCCTCGGATTACAAGTCGAAAGCCTTAACACACTTGGCCATGCAAGGCCCCAACTGAAGTAAATATATTTTTAATCCACGCCAAATACGCGTCATAGAATAGGCCTGACAATTTAGTACTTAGATAATAGATTATAAGGCTAACTCGTGTGAAAAGTGATTAATATTAATAGAAAATAAACTGTACTAGAACTTACGTCGTGTAGGCTCATTTAATATTTAGTAAAACATACAAAACGTTTGCACAGTCTTTGTTTAGACCCAATTCACTTCTTTTCTGTGAGGCCTAATGAAATTCTTTTTCAGGTAAATAGGATAGGTGACAATTTTTGACACATCATTAAGCTTTAATAATCATTAATTAATCCTGTCTTCATCTTATGTAAATACTCGGCAATATGCTAAAATTCAAGGTTATTGAAGTTTAAAAAGTCCACTGCGTAACTCTTTAATTAAGAATAAACGAACCAGTAGTTGATAATTGAAATGCTGCTATCTCTGATAACGGTTCACAAAAGAATGTGTTACTTCAGACGCTATGAACTCGATGCATGAAAAATAAATAGTCTTAGCGCGCTATTGTTTGCCGATGAGCAAAAGTAAACACAATAAATACTTTTCAATCTAAAATAAATTATGTATTATTAACCATTGTAAGCTTTTCAACAAACAACTTAGTAAATTTATTAGGATATTGTTCTCGGTTGCCAGGAGTTAACTCTGAGACCTGACAACGTTGAAAAAATGTGGTGACTATAGCATAGTTAACCTGGATGTAGTTTTACTCTTAACGATTAACAAACTTGGTTTTCACTGAAATTTTCAGTTGTTATCATGTTTTTTATGAAATATATAACAATGATGTCACCAAATGTTAGATATTTAAGAGCGTTTTTTAAGCATAAATACTGCTGTTTGTGAGATTAGAATTGATAACGTATTTCGTACTATCAATTAGTAAGAGCATCAGACCTGAATGCAAAAAAGTTACATGTATTTGATTTTTAAAATGAAAAAAAAGTTGAAAATCATACGTATTTGTGTTAGGAGTAGGCAGTAAGTGAATCTTAAATCAATATTTTTAAAGTTGAGACTAATTTACTCTTTAATCAACACTTTTAATAAAAATTTGTATTTATGGTGATCACAAAAAGGTGAAGAAAGTAAATTACTGTTTAACATTTTCATAAAAATTTCTATTTATAATAATAAAAAACAGGTAGAAACGGTAAGTTACTATTTAATATTTTCATTAAAATATGTATTTATGGTAATAACAAACAGGTAAAGACAGTAAGTTATTCTTTAATGTTTTCATTAAAATTGTGTTTATGGAAATAACAAAAATGTGAAGATGGAAAACTATTCTTTAATATTTTCGTTAAAATTTGTATTTATGGAAATAAGAAACAGGTAAAGACAGTATGTTACTATTTAAAATTTTCATTAAAATTGTATTTATGGAAATAACAAACAGGTTGAGAGAGTAAGATACTATTTAATATTTTCATTAAAATTTCTATTTCTGGTAATAACAAGCAGGTGAAGACAATAAGTTACTATTTAATATTTTCATTAAAATTTGTATTTATGGTAATAACAAACAGGTAAAGACAGTAAGTTATTCTTTATTATATTCATTAAAATTTGTATTTATGGTAATAACAAAAAGGTGAAGATGGTAAATTACTCTTTAATATTTTCATAAAAATTTGTATGTATGATAATAAATAATAAGTGAAGATGATAAATTACTCTTTAATCAGTATTTTATTTAAAATTTGTATTAATGGTGAAAACAAACAGGTAAAGACAGTAAAACACTGTTTAATATTTTAATTAAAATTTGCATACATGGTAAAAACAAACAGGTAAAGACAGTAAGTCACTGTTTAATATTTTCATTAAAATTTGTATTTATATTAATAACAAACAGGTGAAAACAATAAGTTACTGTTTAACATTTTCATTAAAATTTGTATTACAGTTACTGTTTATATTTTTATTAAAATTTGTATTTATATTTATAACAAACAGGTGAAAACAGTAAGATTCTATTTAAAAATTTTATTTAAAATTTGTATTAATGGTAAAAACAAACAGGTAAAGACAGTAAGTCACTGTTTAATATTTTCATTAAAATTTGTATTTATATTAATAACAAACAGGTGAAAACAATAAGTTACTGTTTAACATTTTCATTAAAATTTGTATTACAGTTACTGTTTATATTTTTATTAAAATTTGTATTTATATTTATAACAAACAGGTGAAAACAGTAAGATTCTATTTAAAAATTTTATTAAAATTTGTATATATGGTAATAACAAATAGGTAAAGATAATAAGTCACTGTTTAATATTTTTATTAAAATTTGTATTTATGGTAATAAATAAAAGGTGAAGATGGTAAATTACTCTTTTATCAGTATTTTAATTAAAATTTGTATTTATAATAATAGCAAACAGGTAAATACAGAAAGTTACTATTTAATATTTTAATTAAAATTGGTATTTATGGTAATGACAAACAAGTGAAGACAGTAAGTAACTGTTTAATATTTTCATTAAAATTTCTATTGATGGTAATAACAAGTAAAGACAGTAAGTTACTCTTTAATATTTTCAATAAAATATGTATAAATGGTAATAAAAACAGGTGAAGACAGTAAGTAACTGTTTAATATTTTCATTAAAATTTGCATTTATGGTAATAACAAATAGGTAAAGAGAGTAAATTAGTGTTTAATATTTTCATTAAAATTTCTACTTGTAGTAATAACAAACAGGTGAACAGAGTAAGTTACAGTTTAATATTTTCATTAAAATTTGAATTTATATTTATAACAAACAGGTGAAAACAGTAAGCTACTGTTTTATATTTTCATTAAAATTTGTATATATGGTAATAACAAATAGGTAAAGATAATAAATCACTTTTTAATATTTTTATTAAAATTTCTATTTATGGTAATAACAAGGAGGTGAAGACAGAAAGATACTGTATGATATTTTCATTAAATTTTTATATATCGTAATATTAAACAGCCAAAGAAAGTAAGTTACTGTTTAATATTTTCATTAAAATATGGATTTGTGGTAGTAACAAACAGATAAAGACAGTAAGTTGCTATTTAATATTTTAACTGAAATTGGTATTCATGGTAACAACAAACAAGTGAAAACATTAAAGACTGTATAATATTTTCATTAAAATTTCTATTTCTGGTAATAACAAAGAGGTAAAGACAATACATTACTGTTTAATATTTTCATGAAAATTTGTATGTATAGTAATAACAAACAGGTGAAAACAGAAAGTTACTCTAATATTTTCATCAAAATTGTATTTATAATAATAACAAAGAGGTGAAGATGGCAAATTGCTTTATAATATTTTCATTAAAATTTGAATTTATGATGAAAACAAAGAGGTAAAGACAGTAAGATATTATTTAATATTTGTATTAACATTTGTATTGATGGTGATAACAAACAGTTAAAGACAGTAAGTTACTGTTTAATACTCCATTAAAATATGGATTTATTGTAATAACAAAGAGGTGAATACAATAAGTTACTATGTAATATTTTAATTAAAATTGGTATTCATGGTGACAACAAACAAATAAAAACAGTAAAGATTTTAATATTTTCATTAAAATTTGTATTTATGGTAATAACAAACAGGTCAAAACAGAAAGTTTTTGTTTGATATTTTCATTAAAATACTTATTTTTGGTAATAACAAAGGTAAAGACAATAAGTTACTGTTTAATATTTTCATGAAAAATTGTATGTGTCGATATAACAAACAGGTGAAGATGGCAAAGTACTCTTTAATCAGTATTTTAAATAAAATGTGTATTTATAATAGTAACAAACAGGTAAAGACAGTAAGTTACTTTTATATATTTTAATTAAAATTTCTATTTATGATAATAACAAAAAGTTAAAGACAGTAAGTTACTGTTTAGTATTTTCAATAAAATTTGTATTTGTGGTTATAACAAACAAGTGAAGACAGCAAGTAACTGTTTAATATTTTCATTAAATTTTTTATGCCCAACTAATTAAAGACAGTAAGTTACTTTTTAATATTTTCATTAAACTATGGATTTATGGTAATAATAAACAGGTAAAGACAGTAAGTTACTGTTTAATATTTTCATTAAAATATGGATTTATGGTAATAATAAACAGGTAAAGACAGTAAGTTACTGTTTAATATTTTAATTAAAATTGGTATTCATGGTAACAACAAACAAGTGAAAACAGTAAAGACTGTTTGTTATTTTCATTAAAATTTGTATTTGTGATAATAAGAAACAGGTGAAAACAGTAAGTTACTGTTTAATATTTTCATTAAAATATTTATTTTTGGTGATAACAAGAGGTAAAGACAATAAGTTACTGTTTAATATTTTCATAAAAAATTGTATGTTTGGTAATAACAAAGAGGTGAAGATGGTGAATTACTTTTTAAAATTTTCATTAAAGTTTGAATTTATGATGAAAACAAAGAGTTAAAGATAGTGAGATACTATTTAAAATTTCTATTAAAATTTGTATTGATGGTGATAAAAAACAGGAAAAGGCAGTAAGATCATATTTTCACTAAAATTTGTATATATGGTAATAAACAGGTGAAGACAGTATGTTACTGTTTAATATTTTCATTAAAATTTGTATTAGTGGTAATAAAAAACAGATGAATACAGTAAGATGCTCTTAACTCGTTATTTTTTAATCAAACGAATCTTACACTGACTGGTCAATAGTCTAATATACACATGTGAACATTCAAAAACCTACTGAGTTTGTCTGTGTAAGTGCGTTGTTTTCTTTTCGTTTTAAAAGTAGGAAATAAATACATAATTATGTGTGTATTTTCTTAGTCACATCAGGCTCTCTACGGAGTCGAACGCCTAATTTTAGCGTTGTAAATCCGTAGATTTACCACTTGTCTTGCGAGCAACACGTAATTGTGATTCTAAAAATAAACTGTCTCTTGAATATACTATTAAACAGTTGTTCACGAACGCTGAGAGTTCCTGAAGAAGACGAGAAGCCAAAACATTAAACATAAAATTCAACTGAAAAATTAGGAATGATTTGGTTTTAATATAAATTAAATGAGTTTCGAGAAATAAAACGTGCTTAAAAAGACACATCCAGAGTAAAATCAGAAAGCGAAAAATATACATTTTTCTGTTGTTTAGAATCTATTTTTATTTACTTAAATGGTTGCTTGGGATAATGTGAAACCAACAAAGCATTTGAATGCACTAGATTGTTTGTTTGTTTGTTTGAGGTCAAATTTAAGGATGTCTATGCGTCCGTATCTCTTTTTGTAGCTTTATGTGAAGGGCTCGGCATGGCCAGGTGGTTAAGGCACTCGACTCATAATCAGAGGGTCGCGGGTTTGAATCCATGTCACACCAAACATGCTCGCCCTTTCAGCCTTCGGGGTGTTATAATGTGACGGTTAATCGAACTATTAGCTGGTAAAATAGTAGCCTAAGATTTGGTGGTGGGTGGTGATGATTAACATGTAAATACGTTGAAACAAAAACACGTTTTTGTTTGTTTTTTTTAATTTCGCACAAAGCTATTCGAGGGCTATCTGTGCTAGCCGTCCCTAATTTAGCAGTGTGAGACTAGAGGGAAGGCAGCTAGTCATCACCACCCACCGCCAATTCTTGGACTACTCTTTTACCAACGAATAGTGGGATTGATCGTGCCATTATAACGCCCCCACGACTGAAAGGGCGAGCATGTTTGGCGCGACGGGGATGCGAACCCGTGACCCTCAGATCACGAGGCTTAACACGCTTGGCCATGCCGGTCCAAATGCACTAAAATTGAAAACCGTATGAAAATGTTTCATAACCAGTTGTGAGAAAAGAGTCAAGTTTTTCTCATTCGAATAAATTAACAAGAGGAACTCTGTTGTAAATAAATTATTGTTTTGAAAAGTCTGAAAATGAGTAATATTCAAACTTTCACAGATTACTGTTTATCTGTACTCAAACCTTTTTGTGGTGATTTGCTAAATTGTGATGTACTCAAACCATTTCATGGCGGATTGCTTTACCTAGGATGTACTCGAACGCTTTCGTGGTAGGTTGCTTTAATTAAGTACACTCAACTCTTTTCATAATGGGTTAATTAACCTAAGTATACTCAAATTAGTGCGTTTATATTAAGACAGATTGGATTGATTCGGTATGAATTTCGCACAAATCTAGAAGAGAGCCATCAGTGTCAGCCATCCATTTTGCCCAAACCTACTAGAGGGCTATCTGTGCTAATTTAGCAGTGTAAGACTAGATGGAAGGAAGCTAGTCATCACCACACACCGCAAACTCTTGGGCTACTCACAAATGAATAGTAGGATTGACCGTCCTATTATAACGTCTCTACCGCTGAAATGTCGATTATGTTCGGATATATAAAATAAAATATTAACACTCAAATAGAGTAATTGAAAATTCCTCGTGGGTCATTAATGTTTTTTTGTAAGTTGTGTGTTGTTTTTAAATTTTACAGGTATTTTCTCTTCATGGATGAATTAAACTGTTTAAGAGCTTAGAATGATTTCACTGAGGGATTAACGTCTGAAAAAGTACGAGTTAACCCTGGTAAAGAATCCATAATTAGTAATTCAGAAGCAGTTACTACAGGAGTTTATGAATCAATTGTTATTAATTCGTCCTCCACTGAGACAGCGGTAAATCCACGGATTTACAACGCTAAAATTAGAGATTCGATTCTCCTCGATGGACACAGCAGAGAGCCCGATGTGGCTTTGCTATATTGCAAGCAAAACATACATACACATAAGTTTTTCATTCATCAGTTAAATGCTCTTATCAAGAGTGATACTGAATAAAAGTTTAGTAATCGTGTTTAGGTTGTGTGGGCAGAATAAAAAATAGAATGAATGTTTTTGATTCATCAATAATCTCTGAAAGGCCCTTGAAGAAGGACGATGTACAAGCACTTCAAGTAGCTGTAGGTCAGTGGTACAAGGAATAATCCTTCATAGCTCCTGTGCCCTGGAGGTACAGCGCTAGAAACTGAGTTTCTATACCAGTGGTTGGCAAAGAACAGATAGCCCATAGTGCAGCTTTGGGCTTAAATACAAGGAAACAGATTTATAGCTCCAATAATCAGTTTGAATGATCAGTTATCATAAAACATTGGTTGCAGAGTCGGTTGTTCGGAAACAAAAAATGACAATATATTTTGAAGACAATTTATAATTCGTTTTTTGAACATTTAAAAAAGTACTGGCAATAAAGAACGTGCGCACCCTGACGGTTGTTTTTAGTTTTTATTTTCGAATTCATTCACAGGTTCGAAAGTTGATATAATACTATATTATTTACTTTTTATTACTGAATCTATTTAGCATTTCTAATAATACTTTTACGGTCTTTACGCGTACTAGATAGAAAAAAGACGAGACACAATTATATACAGTCACGCGAGACATTTGTCATGGATCCTACATACGTAGCCTCGAAACCAATTAAAATATGGCCAGGATGTTAGGGCGCAATGACGCCCGTTGGGCATTGCAATTATTCCAATCCAGTGTTAATCTGTTCCTTCTTATATCCGAGTATACTCGTTCTTTCAGCCGTGGTAGCGTTATACTGATACAGTTTATCTCACTATTCGTTTGTAAAATAATGGCCTAAGAGTTAACAGGGGGGCGGTGATGACTAGCTGCCCTTCAAGCTTTTCACTGCTAAATTAGAGACGGATAGCGCAGATAGCCCTTATCTAGCTATACGCAAAATTCAATTTTTTTTTTTCTTTTACATTGGAGAATTAATAACAGCAATATTTATTGATATATCAAAAATCACTCTACGGTCTTAACAAGCACTACCTAACTATTTTATGGTTGTTGTTTTTCAGTGGATTGTTTGTTTTTTTGAATTTCGCACAAAGCTACTCGAGGGCTATATGTGCTATCCCTCACTAATTTAGCAATGTTAGACTAGAGGGAAGGAAGCTAGTCATCACCACCCACCGCCAACTCTTGGGCTACTCTTTTACCAACGAATAGTGGGATTGATCATCACATTATAACGCCCCTACGGTCGGGTGTCTTAACCACCTGGCCGTGTCGGGCGATTGTAAGTGTAAGTGGCGTTTCCTTGGTGAATTTCGCCTAAAGCTACTCGTGGGCTAATTGTGTTTTACGTCCCTGTTTTACAACTGAAGCAAAGGCAGCTAGGTAATACCATCCGTGAAAAGTAGGATGGATCGTCACTTTATAATGTCTCTGTGGTTGAGAATACGAACATTTTCGATAGTAGAATTCGAACCCTCAAATCCCATCAGTCACAGGTTAACGTTAAACGTGGACAAAGTAATTCTTAAAATGTTTGTTTGTTTTAGTAACAAAGAGACAAGTTACCAGCGCTCTCTCTAAATCGGAGAATCGAACCCTGTATTAAAGCTTTACGAGTACCCACAGGAAGATAAATTTATGTAAATAATATTCGAAGAATATTCAACTCTCGTGAAACCAGCCTATTTTAGCGCAGCGATATGTTTGCGGACATACATAAAAACTGCGTTTCGATCGAGAAGCGACAATGATATCCGTCAATTATGTAAAAACAAAATATTTTTGACAAAATTAAAAAGGAAGTAAATTTGAAGACAAAATCCTCCAGAGATTGTTAGCCTAAAACTGTCAAAATGAAGATAATTAGGACGTAAAAACAAGTGAATTATTGTGGCTGAAAATTTGCGTACAATAGCGGATCGTACAAGAGATTACCTTGTGAACTCTTGTGTTCCATTAATTACCAATGGTTCCTAATTACATTCTATATTTTACTGACTACTTTTTGCATGAAGTTTTAAGGAACTTTGTCAAGATAATGTGTTAATTTGTTCTATTACTACTGTGTGTCACATATATTTAGTCAACTTTACCCTTGACAAAAGGTTTGTTTTGTTTTTTAATTGCCCCCTAGTGGCTCAGCGGTATGTCTGCGGACTTACACGCTAAAATCCAGGTTTCGATACCCGTGGTGGGCAGAGCACAGATAGCCCATTGTGTAGCTTTGTGCTTAATTCAAAACAACAACAACAAAAGTTTTTTTAATTTCGCGCAAAGCTACTCGAGGGCTATCTGTGCTAGCCGTCCCTAATTTAGCAGTGTAAGACTAGAGGGAAGGCAGCAAGTAATCACCCGCAGCTAACTCTTGGGCTACTCTTTTACCAACAAATAGTAGAATTTACAGTAACATAATAACGCTCCTAAGGGCTGAAAGAGCGAGTACGTTTGGTGTGACGGTGATTCGAACCCGCGATCCTCAGATTACGAGTCGAGTGTCTTAACCACCTGGCCACGCCGGTCCGTCTTTGACATACAGTAAAGAAAACAAAATCTGTGCTAACCGAACCAATAACTATACTGAGTAACATTATTTTACGTCTTACTTACACCGTAAAGGTTTTCCAGCATAATAATTGGAGAATACAAAATATGGAGTTTTATTTTTATTTGCACAATAAAATGTGGAACTTGAGAGTAAATTTATTATAACTGTTTGTTACGCGCAAAGCTAAACGTGAAATTATGACGTCCCTAATTTTGACGTGAATAACTGGAGAGAAAGCAGCTGATGAATTGTAGCTACCTCCAACTTTTTGGCTAATCATCTCGGATCGAGAAGTGGGATTTAACGTACTTTTAACACCAAACTAACGACATTGCGGAGCGCGTTTTAATGATTGCGAGTTACGAAACGCATATCTCAGATTCATGTGCTTTACGCGCTAGCCGCTAGGTTTCGCTTAACTTCTTAAACCTAAACTAATATGACACGGTTGCGGCGTAGTGGACATGATTCCTTTAAATCATTAGAAAGAACTTTTTATATCCATATTGGCCACAGACAAAAGATTTAAGCTTGGCATGGCCAGGTGGTCAGAGCACTCGACTCGTAATCCGAGGATCGCGAGTTCGAATCTCCATCACACCAAACATGCTCCCCCTTTCAACCGTGGGGGCATTATATGTTTCAATCAATTCCACTATTCGTTGGTAAAAGAGTAACCCAAAAGCTAGCAGTAGGTGGTGATGACTAGCTGCCTTTTCTATAGTCTTACACTGCTAAATTAGGGACGGCTATCGTACGTAGCCTTCGTGTAGCTTTGCTCGAAATTTAAAGAAAGTGAACATAATAAGTTCGTTATAATCACAAATCTTTACCCCATTTATGGATTTTACAGTGTGAGAAGTATCTGTTGTTGGTGAGTTCAGGTGTGCTTGTAATTACTTGTGTTTTGTATAACAGCTATGGGAAGATATAAGCAAAAAAAAAAGAAAAAAAAGAAAACACGTTTGGAAGCTATAAACGTAACTCTCGAAAATTGTTATACAGAGCTCAAAGGGAACATGGCGTGGTTAGCCTAGCCATAGACTATTTAACTTTCACAAATATTAAAGTGTTATCATGAATCAGTAAATAGAGAGGAAGGCTTCACATTTCCAATTACACGTTCCTTCTAATTCGACGTTTTTTTAAAGTTCCCTAAGAAGAATTTTCAAGCAAGGAAGTTTACCATAAAAAAACACTACTGTCAGATACCTCATGAGTTCGAATTCGTCATAATATCAAATAATTTATTATTTTACGATTGATATACGAGAGAGAGAGAGAAAACGCCGTATATAATATTAATGTAAGATAAAACACCATCCAACATTGTTCGAGACTCTATCTTTAACTACCCATGATGCATCGCTAAAATACCTTCCAAGAAAATTAAAATTCCCAGAAGATAGAAAAAGACGCATCTACGTGTGAATCAGGAGCTCAAACATTTCAAGTCCATTAGGTTATCAAACATGGCACTGAGAAAGAATGGTATATTTATCACTATGATAGCTTTTAAACAGAGTCTACGTTTATATCAACGTAAAAAAAAGACCATTGAGGAGTCATTGTCATAGAATGAGGTTTTGTGGTATTTCTTACAACGTTCAGCTTCATCCTATCGCAAAATGCGCATAACTTTACATTAAAGATTCATTATGTTAAATAATGAAATTCGAATATCAGTTGTACCTCATGACAATATGTGTATATATGACAACTGAATCAAAATAAACAAACTATTTTTCGATTATTGTTTGTATCTAATGAGACATTCAGTTTAATACGTTTGAAATCGAAAAATAATTTTATTTCGTCAAATCTGAAGAAGGGATAAATATGATTCAACAGAAAGGTCACACTTTGCACAGATTAATTACATGACGATTATTTTAACAATCGATAATGTAGTTGTTTTCTAAATTAAAGAAATAGTTTAATAATCTAAACATATTTTTAATTATGAATAAATACTTGACAATGGTTTTTAAGAATGGCAAAATATTCGGATTTCAATACCGACATCAAACTAATGCCCAGTAAAGTAGTTTTATGCTAAGAGAGAAACGTAAAATTGTAAACAGAAACAGTTTAAAAAATGTTTAACAGTATTTACTCGTCTGTTTCAAAATAAATAACATTGTTTGATATTATATACGCCATCTATCGACATTAGTGTGAGTTACAAAAAATCAATTTCACAAATTAAACCAGCTCACTCATTTTATTGTTTGTTAATAAATCAGGTTCTGTCTTATTTAAGCTTAACTGTTATATGGTAAATAACAAATATAAAACGAAACTAGAAAAACAATTGTTTTTATTTTATTATCATGCAATCCTTTTCTCATATGACATAATTTTGAAAAATTCGAAAACAAGAATTTCTAAGTCACGATAAATACAAAGAAATGTTTCTTAGAATAAGTTAACGTTCGCTTCTACTCCTTCTACGTGGAAATAAAACAACATATATAAAACGAGTATAATACAGTTTAGTTCATCTTAAGTCTTGTTATGTTATTAACCACCTACGAAAGATAACAGATCGCGACAAGGAAAACAATGTTTATAATAAGATATCAGATTGCAACAAAAAAGCAGTGTTTAAAATAAGATATGAGATTGGAACAAGAAAAGATGTGTTTAAAATAAGATATGAGGTTGCAACAAGGAAAGCAAGGTTTGAAATAAGATATGAAATTGCAACAAGGAAAGCAGCGTTTGAAATAAGATATGAGATTGAAACAAGAAAATATGTGTTTAAAATAAGATGTGAAATTACAACAAGGAAAGAAGTGTTTGAAATAAGATACAAGATCGCAACAAGGAAAGCAGTGTTTAAAATGAAATATCTTATTGCAACAACGAAAGTTTTGTTTAAAATAAGATATGGGATTGCAAAAAAGAAAAGCAGTGTTTGAAATCAAATATGAGTTCGCAACAAAGAAAGCTGTGTTTGAAATAAGATATCAGATTGCAACAACGGAAGCAGCGTTTAAAATGAAATATCTGATTGCAACAACGAAAGTTGCGTTTAAAATAAGATATGAGATTGCAACAAGGAAAGCAGTGTTTCAAATAAGATATAAGATCGAAACAAAGAAAGCATTGTTTGGAATAAGATATGAGATTAGAACAAAAAGAAAGTGTTTAAAATAAAATATAATATTGCAAGAAGGAAAACAATGTTGAAAATAAAACATGACATCGCAACAAAGAAAGCAGTGTTTAAAATAAGACATGAAATTGAAATAAGGAAAGACGTGTTCAAAATAAAATATCATATTGGAACAACGAAACCAATGTTTAAAATAAGGTAAAAGATTGCAACAAGGAATGCAATGTTTAAAAAAATATATGAGATCGCAACAAAAAACCAGTGTTTAAAATAAGATATGAGATTGCAACAGAGAAAGCACTGTTTGAAATAAAATATGAGATTGCAACAAGGAACGCAGTGTTTGAAATCAGATATGAGATTGCAACAAAGGAAGCAGCTTTCAAAATGAAATATCTTATTGCAACAAGGAAAGTTGTTTTTAAAATAAGATATGAGATTGGAATAAAAAAATATGTGTTTGAAATAAGATATGAGATTGCAACAAGGAAAGCAATATTTGAAAAATATATGAGATCGCAACAAGAAGAGCAGTGTTTAAAATGAAATATCTTATTCCAAGAACCAAAGTTGTGTTTAAAATAAGACATGAGATTGCAACAAGGAAAGGAATGTTTAAAACAAGATATGAGATCGCAACAAAAAAGCAGTGTTTGAAATAAGACATGAGATCGCAACAAAGAAAGCAGTTTTAAAATAAAATATGAGATTGCAACAAGGAAAGTAGTGTTTGAAATAAGATATGAAATTACAACAAGGGAAGCAGCTTTTAAAATGAGATATCTGATTGCAACAAGGAAAGTTGTGTTTAAAATAAAATGTGAGATTGAAACAAGGAAAGCAGTGTTTGAAATAAGATATGAGATCGCAACAGAAAAAGCAGTGTTTAAAATGAAATATCTCATTGCAACAACGAAACTTGTGTTTAAAATAACATATGAGATTAAAACAAAAAAAGCAGTGTTTAAAATAAGATAAAAGATCGCAAAAAATAAAGCAGTGTTTGGAATAAGATATGAGATTAGAACAAAGAAAGATATGTTTAAAATAAAATATAATATTGCAGGAAGAAAAAAAAAAGTAAAATAAAATATGAGATCGTAACAAAGAAAGCAGTGTTTAAAATAAGATATAAGATTACAACAAGGAAAGCAATGTTTAAAATATATATGAGACCGCAACAAAGAAACCAGAGTTTAAAATAAGATATGAGATCGCAACAAGGAGAGCAGTGTTTAAAATGAAATATCTTATTGCAACAACGAAAGCAATGTTTAAAATAAGATATGAGATTGCAACAACGAAAGCAGTGTTTAAAATAAGATATGAGACTGAAACAAAAAATAGATGCGTTTAAAATAAAATATAAAATTGCAACAATGAAAGCAATATTTAAAATAAGATATGAGATCGCAACAGAAAAAGCAGTGTATAAAATAAGATATGAGATTTCAACAAAGAAAGCAGTGTTTCAAATAAAATATGAGATTGAAACAAGGAAAGCAGTTTTTGAAATAAGATATAAGATCGAAACAAGGAAAGTAGTGTTTAAAATGAAATAACTGATTGAAACAAAAAAAGATGCGTTTAAAATAAAATATGAAATTGCAACAACGAAAGCAATATTTAAATTAAGATATGAGATTGCAACAAGGAAAGCAGTGTTTGAAATAAGATATGAGATTGCAACAAGGTAAGCAGCTTTTAAAATGAAATATCTGATTGCAACAAGGAAAGTTGTATTTAAAATAAGATATGAGATTGAAACAAGGAAAGCAGTTTTTGAAATAAGATATAAGATCGAAACAAGGAAACCAGTGTTTAAAATAAGATATGAGATCGCAACAATGAAAGCAGCGTTTAAAATAATATATGAGATAGCAAAAGAGAAAGCAGTGTTTGAAATAAGATATGCGATTCCAACAAGAAAAGATGTGTTTGAAATGAAATATCTGATTGCAACAACGAATATTGTGTTTAAAATAAGATTTGAGATTGAAACAAGGAAAGTAGTGTTTGAGATAAGATATGAAATTGCAACAAGGAAAAAAATGTTTAAAAAAATATATGAGATCGCAACAAAGAAACCAGTGTTTGAAATAAGATATGAGATCGCAACAAGGAGAGCAGTGTTTAAAATGAAATATGTTATTGCAACAACAAAATGTGTGTTCAAAATAAGATATGAAATTGAAACAACGAAAGCAGTGTTTAAAATAAGATATGAGATTGGAACAAGGAAAGATGTATTTAAAAGAAGATATGAGATCGCAATAACGAAAGCAATGTTTAAAATAAGATATGAGATTGCAACAAGGAAAGATGTATTTAAAAGAAGATATGAGATCGCAATAACGAAAGCAATGTTTAAAATAATATATGAGATCGCAACAGAGAAAGCAGTGTTTGAAATAAGATATGAGATTCCAACAAGAAAAGATGTGTTTGAAATGAAATGTGAGATTGCAACAAGGAAAGTGGTGTTTGAAATAAGATATGAGATTGCAACAAAGAAAGCAGTGTTTGAAATAAAATGTGAGATTGCAACAAGGAAAGTGGTGTTTGAAATAAGATATGAGATTACAACATGGGAAGCAGCGTTTCAAATAAGGTGAGATTCCAGCAAGGAAAGCAGTGTTTAAAATAATATATGAGATCGCAACAAAGAAAACTGTCTTTGAAATAGGATATGAGATTATAACAAGTAAAACAATGTTTAAAAAAAGATATGAGATCGAAACAAAAAACGCAGTGTTAAAAATAAGATATAAGATTGCAACAAGGAAAGCAATGTTTAAAAAAAATATATGAGATCGCAACAAAGAAACCAGTGTTTGAAATAAGATATGACATCACAACAAGGAGAGCAGTGTTTAAAATGAAATACCTTATTGCAACAACGAAAGCAACGTTTAAAATAAGATATGAGATTGCAACAACAAAAGCATTGTTTAAAATAAGATATGAGATTGCAACAAGGAAAGCAGTGTTTGAAAAAAAACATGAGATCGCAACAAAGAAAGCAGTGTTCAAAATAAGACATGAAATTGAAATAAGGAAAGATATGTTTAAAATAAAATATCATATTGGAACAACGAAAGCAATGTTAAAATAAGATATGAGATCGCAACAGAAAAAGGAGTGTTTAAAATAAGATATGAGATTGCAACAGAGAAAGCAGTGTTTGAAATAAAATATGACATTGCAACAAGGAAAGCAGTGTTTGAAATCATGCACGAGATTGCAACAAGGGAAGCAGCTTTTAAAATGAAATATCTGATTGCAACAAGGAAAGTTGTTTTTAAAATAAGATATGAGATTGAAATAAGGAAAGCAGTGTTTGAAACAAGATACGAGATTGGAATAAAAAAAGATGTGTTTGAAATAAGATATGAAATTGCAACAAGGAAAGCAGTGTTTGAGTTAAGATATCAAATTACAACATGGGAAGCAGCTTTTAAAATGAGACATCTGATTGCGGCAACGAAAGTTGTGTTTAAAATAAGATATGAGATTGCAACAAAGAAAACTTTGATTGAAATAAGATATGAGATTTCAACAAGGAAAGCAGCGTTTAAAATAAGATATGAGATTGCACAAACGAAAGCAATGTTTAAAATAATATATGAGATCGCAACAGAGAAAGCAGTGTTTAAAATAAGATATTAGATTACAACAGAGAAAGCAGTGTTTAAAATAAGATATTAGATTACAACAAAGAAAGCAATGTTTGAAATAACATATGAGTTCGTAACAAAGAAAGCTGTGTTTCAAATAAGATATGAGATTGGAACAAGGGAAGATGTGTTTAAAATAAAATATGAAATCGCAACAAAGAAAGCAATGTTTGAAATAAGATATGAGTTCGCAACAAAGAAAGCTGTGTTTGAAATAAGGTATGAGATTGCAAGAAAGAAAGCTGTGTTTGAAATAATATATGAGATTGCAACAATGAAAGCAGCGTTTAAAATAAGGTAAGATCGCCACAAGAAAATCAGTGTTTAAAATAAAATATGAAATTGCAACAAGGAAAGCAATATTTAAAATAAGATATGAGATTGCAACAATGAAAGCAATGTTTAAAATAATATATGAGATCGCAACAGAGAAAGCAGTGTTTAAAATGAGATATTAGATTGCAACAAAGAAAGCAATGTTTGAAATAAGATATGAGTTCGCAACAAAGAAAGCTGTGTTTGAAATAAGATATGAGATTGCAACAAGGGAAGCAGCGTTTAAAATGAAAAATCTGATTGCAAAAACGAAAGTTGTGTTTAAAATAAGATATGAGATTTCAACAGAGAAAGCAGTGATTGAAATAAGATATACGATCGCAACAGAGAAAGCAGTATTTGAAATAAGATATGAGATTGGAACAAGGAAAGATGTGTTAAAAATAAAATATGAAATTGCAATAAGGAAAGCAGTGTTTGAAATAAGATATGAGATTGCAAGAAGGAAATCAGCGTTTAAAATAAGATATGAGATTGCAACAAGGAAAGCAGTGTTTGAAATAAGATATGAGATCGCATCAAAGAAAGCAGTGTTTAAAATAAGATATGAGATTGCAACAAGGAAAGCAGTGTTCAAATTATTATAAACACTATTTGTGTAAAGGG
The DNA here is from genome assembly GCA_011833715.1 of Carcinoscorpius rotundicauda. NCBI lineage: Eukaryota > Metazoa > Arthropoda > Merostomata > Xiphosura > Limulidae > Carcinoscorpius > Carcinoscorpius rotundicauda. The sequence goes on along the minus strand of CM022391.1, from coordinate 179,194,381 downwards.
GTAACAGGCAGCATGAAGTGATATTTATGGAAGAATGAATCTAGTTTTCTTTTTCGTTCCGTAACTCGTTAACCACAGTTTGTCTACTTCCACTCTAACACTAAAACGTTTAACTTCTCTGGTCCTTAATATGTGCTTGAGTTTAATTATGGGCCAAAATATACGTAATGATACCGACTGTTTAATGTTATCCAATGATCATATCGTTCCATAGATGGCGCTACTCGTTATGCTAAATGCAAACAAAAAAGTCTAGAAATGAGCAGTAAATATTTTATCCTAAAATTATCGGGATATAGAGAATGGGAAAAAATCATAAACTAGAGAACATTTGATGGGAGAAAAGAATCTATGTTACTCATTCTACCACGTAACTTGTGTATGAATCCTCTGTTAATAGTTGAATGTGGGAGTAAAGTATACAAATCTTCTACCCATCCCATATGCTCTCTAGTTTCTGGACCATTTCCACCTCCACATCCTTGTAACTTTAAAATAAAGCTTCTTTATTAGTAGTCAGTAACACAAATCGTCATATTTATTGTAAAACTATTATTAGTTTACAGTATTATTAACAAGATATATGAATCATGTTTATAGAAATATTACAACACTGTTAAACAGTAACTACATATTACTCCCGGTAATTGGAGGTAATTTGAAATTCGCGCAGAGTTATATGAAAGCTGTCTGCGCTCATATTACTCCAGTAAAGGGATCCTAGGCCTAAGAGTAAAATCGTGCTCTTAGGTTTTATATACAATGGTAGATTTACTTTTGGATAAATGTTTGTAGATCAAAATTCTTAAAAACACCAGTGTAAAACTATAGAATAATATTGAACAAAAAATAACTTTATCCATAATGCGAGATTTACATTCATTGAAATATTTGTACAGTGACATTGAGAAAAAGGATTTTGCTCGTAATTGGTGGCGTCGTGATTTTTTTTCTGGCAAAATAACAAATAATATTCGCTGAAAAAAAAGTCTTATTAAGCCAGGAATTATATTATTACTCATAATATAAAAATACAGAGTCTGCCTTAATTGTTTCCTGGAGAGGTGGGGCGCTAGAATATGTCGTTGTTAAGGCTGTTTTCGTGTTAACCAATTAAATATAACAATGAAAACAAAACATAATACCGCCAGTGTGTTATGAGAGAACTTTTCCTATTGGTTCTTAAATGTGATCAGATGTTGCAATCTGCTTTATGTTATACGAATAACTGTCGTAACTTATTCACGAGAACAAAATGGCTTGCACTCTGATGTTGTGACCACACTTGTAATATTCTATAGCCTAGTATACTTGTAATATTGTATAACCTAGTATACTTGTAATATTGTTTAACATTGCACCCTGCTGTGGTAATCGTACATTTCCAGATAATGTTCCAGCACTCTGCTGAAATGTGTTTACATATTTACGATATTTTGTATTCAACGCCCTCTACACTTACAGTACTTATTTCACTCATCTTACTGTGAAATTATATTTTAAAAATTAAATAACCAAACACGCTACAGAAATTTCCAATAAAAAGTTATTCCTCCGTTAAATCACTCAAAACACTAAAGTGACAACACATAAAATTGTTATTATCCAAATTATCAAATAATAAATTAGTAATATTCAATAATAGAAAAACTTCTATGTTTCTTATTAATGGCACATACATTATTTCATAGCAGATACAAATCGACAGATAACGTTTTCTTTCTCTAACAGCACAAAGTTTGACAACAAAGATACGCTGTATGAGATTTATAACTAAAACCGATCAAAAAAGAACGGTTAAACCATAAATATGTTGGATGGTTTTCACACCGCGGATACATATCTGTCATCCAATTAGCTTGGTTTGAATTTCACGCAAAGCTGCACGAGGGCTGTCTGCGCTAGCCGTCCCTAATTTAGTAGTGTAAGACAAGAGGGAAGGCAGCTAGTCACCACCCCCACTGTCAACTCTTGGGCTACTCTTTTACAAACGGATAGTAGGATTGATTGTCACAATATAACGCCCCCACGGCTGAAAGGGCGAGCATGTTTGGCGCGACGGCGATTCGAACCCGAGACCCTCAGATTGCGACTCGAGCGCCTTAACCACCTGGCCATGCCGGGCCCTCAAAAGATTAGAACAATACACGCAGCTTTTATAAATGTGGTAAATATTATGAGATATATATTTATTGTCACCATAATATTAACCATGCTGGTTAACTTCTCAACAATGTTTACATATTGATAATATATTTACTAACTTGTAAGTAAAAAATAAACTTTTTTTGGGGGGAGGGGGTTGGTTTGGACACCTGCTCATGGTATTACATCACCTCCACACCTGCAAACAAATTTCATTAGGACACTCACTCGTCGTACCTTATCAGGTCCATATTTGTAAGCACACCTTGTTAGGACACCCGTCCGTGATATCTGTTCAGGTCATACCTGTAAGCACACCTTGTTAGGACACCCGTCCGTGATACCTGATCAGGTCATATCTGTGAGCACACCTTATTAGGACACCCACTCGTAATACTTGATCAAGTTCATACCTGTGAGCACACCTTGTTTGGACACCCACTCGTGATACCTGATCAGGTCCATACCTGTGAGCACACCTTGTTAGGACACCCATTCATGATACCTGATCAGGTCCATACCTGTGAGCACACCTTGTTAGGACACCCGTTCGTGATAACTTATCAGGTTCATACCTGTGAGCACACCTTGTTTGGACACCCACTCGTGATACCTGATCAGGTCCATACCTGTGAGCACACCTTGTTAGGACACCCATTCATGATACCTGATCAGGTCCATACCTGTGAGCACACCTTGTTAGGACACCCGTTCGTGATAACTTATCAGGTTCATACCTGTGAGCACACCTTCTTAGTACATTCGCTCGTGATCACGCGTGTCATAATTGATTCTACTAGCTTATGAGTGGAGGTACGAACAGTTTTAAATATGGCACCCTCGGGATCTAATGAGCCTTTCCAGATCTGTCTGCCAAGTTTAATCCCACTAGTTTCAAAACTATAGTGTGAGTTCGTGGACAAAAACATTCAAAACAAATAACGTAAATTAATATTCAATAGACATAGATTTCCTGTGTAGTATATTGACGTGAATGCAAACGGTAGAGAAACTATTCCAATTTTAGTAAATTTTAAAAGATTAAAAACTTCATTGCATTAAAGAAATTGGCAAATAATTTCGAATTCACCCAACATCAGAGACATTTAAAAACTTATTTTTCCGCAAGGCGCGGGTTGGACCTATGGTAGAGCTCTGGCTTTCAAAGGGAGATCGGAGTTCGAATCCGTGCGTTACCGACACAAAATATTCATCGGCACTTTAAGCTATGTGTGCGTTATAAAAGTGACAGTCGATTTCGTGGGGTGAATGGTGGACAGTAAGATACTGCTGACCGGCTGCATTTTCTCTGGTCAGTAATTTAAAACTAAAGACAGCCCCCTCTGGCCAGTAGTTAAAATCTAAGGATAGGGGTTCGTAGTCTTAGTAGGTTTGTCATAAATACAAATACAGTTACGTTTTCCGATCGTCAGTAATATCTACTTTAAACACCAAACCCCTATAGAATATATTTTGCTGATGTAAATGAAAACTAAAGTTATCTTCGTTAGCGAAACCTGAGATTTGAGGACGTATTTGAACCTATCATTGTGGGTATTATTTTAGCCAGCCTCGCTTTTCCCTCTAAATACAGTTACAAATCAATTCAACTGATGGTTGAATAGAGGCAACCGAAAGAAACAACGGTTTTTATGTTCTGGAATATTCGGTAAAAGTCAAGCATGGTTTTAGTGATTGGGGTGCTCAGACGAGAATCGGAAGATTTTCCACCCCTTGTGTCAGTACAACGCTTTGCCTTAGGAACCGTACTTGTTCTGTAATAATGATAGTCAGATACCAATATTCGATAAGAAAAGAATAGCCCAGGGCTAGCGGTGAGGGCTGTCTTTCGTCTAATGTAAATCCCTAGCTGGTACAGCGGTAAGTCTACAGACTTGTTATTTGTTATTTTGAGTTAAGCACAAAGCTACACAATGGGCTATCTGTGCTCTGCCCACCACGGGTATCGAAACCCGGATTTTAGCGTGTAAGTCCGCAGACATACCGCTGAGCCACTGGGGGGCGTCTACAGACTTACAACTCTAAAATCACGGGTTCGATTCCCCACAGTAGATTCAGCAGATAGCCCGATGTGACTTTGCAATAAGAAAACACACATATAAAGTCAAAATTGGGTAGAGTTATGTATGTATAACTCTTGAGTGAGTTTGTATAAAATTAGGAAACAAAGAAAGAGAAAAAAATCCAGTGTCAGTAATCCCGATTTGATGGATCTTTTACTCTTTAAAAATTGTTGTTTTTTGTTAATTTAGTTAATAAACTTTTAAAGACCAACTCTGGTGTTGAAAAACTGGACTTCGATATTTAAAATAAGTGAGTGACACAAAATGTCACTTAAACATTAAATATTTAATTTGCATCAAACAAAGTAGGATGCAAAGAACAAGAGCTCCATAAGTTGGATATTCATCTGAGTAAAAAAACTGAGTTTATGTCATCACGCAAAGCCACACGAGGACTATCTGCGCTACCTGTACCTAATTTAACAGTGTGAAAGAAAAGACAGCTAGTCATCACTGTCCACTGCCAACTTTTGGGCGTACTCTTTTACCACCAAATAGTGGGATTGACCATGTGTTATAACGTCCCCCATAGCTTAAAGAGCGAGTATGTGAGGTGTAACGAGGATTCAAACCCGCGATCCTCAGATTCTGAATCAATTGCCTTAACCACCAGGCTACCGGTGTAAAGATACAAAACAATTTAAAATGATTATCTTCACATTTCAATAGTAGAAAACTGGACCTACCTTTCACATCATCATGCAGCAAGGTTTAAGAAAGAAGTGCCTACATGAAGTTCTATTCTTAATTTAAGTAATTTTCTTCTTCATTCTCATCGGGATTCCGTCCATCTAATGGACCAAGGAGGGTAAGATTCAACGTAGACCTCCCCCCCCCCAAATCTTCAAACAGCTTTTTGAATTTCCTCAAAACTATACAAAAGCTGTCTGCGCTTTGTCCACTGCAATGATGTGAGCCTCAGAATTTTGCGTTCTACCGAAGGTCTTTGCTATAATCTGTTATTGACAATTAAATTTTGGACTGTCTTATAATTTTAGAATAATAAGTAAGTTTAAAAAATGCTACGAATTAGATTAACAGTTTCCCATGGAAATGGTTTTAATGTCACCTTAGTTAGGGCGTTCGACTCGTAATCTAAGGGCCGCGGATTCAAATCCCCTGTCGCACTGAGCATGCTCGACCGTTCAGCCGTGGGGGCGTTATAATATGACGATTAATCCCACTATTCGTTGGTAAAAGAGTAGCCCAAGAGTTGACGGTGGGTGGTGATGACTAACTGCTTTCCCTTACATTTCTTAATTAGGGACGGTTGGCGCAGACAATCCTCGTGTAACTTTGCGCTAAATTAAAAAAACAAGGCTTGAAAATGAAGCCAAAGGGTTAAAAATTTCTTCTCGTCCATCAAAGGTTTATGGGGCCCGGCATGGCCCAGCGCGTTAAGGCGTGCGCTTCGTAATCTGAGGGTCGCGGGTTCGCGCCAAAAATGCTCGCCCTCCCAGCTGTGGGGACGTTATATTGTGTCGGTCAATCCCACTTTCCGTTGGTAAAAGAGTAGCCTAAGAGTTGGCGGTGGGTGATGATGACTAGCTGCCTTCCCTCTAGTCTTACACTGCTAAATTAGGGACAGCTAGCACAGATAGCCCTCGAGTAGCTTTGTGCGAAATTAAAAATAAACAATAAACAAACAATCAAAGGTTTATTTCGCCACAAGTGTATTTTTTCCGTTTTATCGCAGTTTTAGTTAAAGATAAGTGTTTGTTGTTAAATTAAGGTTCTTTGGGATCTAAAGATTGAGAAAAATAGGAAAAGTAAACTTTCCTCACTTAGAGTATACTGAATAAATTACACGTTATTTCCATTCAGATATTACTAATATTGAGTGTTCTGAATAAATTACACGTTATTTCCATTCAGATATTACTAATATTGAGTGTTCTGAATAAATTACACGTTATTTCCATTCAGATATTACTAATATTGAGTGTTCTGGATAAATTACACGTTATTTCCATTCAGATATTACTAATATTGAGTATACTGAATCAATTGCACGTTGTTATTTCCATTCAGATATTACTAATATTAGAGAACCGGCATGACCAATTGTGTTAAGGCGTTCGACTCGTCATCTGAGGGTTGCGGATTCGAGTCCTGGTGGCATCAACTATGCTTGCCATTTCAGCCGTAGGGGCGTTATAATGTGACGGTCAATCCTACTATTCGTTGGTAAAAGAGTAGCCCAAGAGTTAGCGGTGGGTGGTAATGACTAGCTGCCTTCCCTCTAGTCTTACACTGCTAAATTAGGGACGGCGAGCGCAGATAGCCTCCGAGTAGCTTTGCGCGAAATTAAAAAACAAACAAACTAATATTAGATTTGTCATACAGTAGCACAGCCGTGCAAATTTAAACTTTATTAAAGTTCTTTGGGTTTTAATAACAGGATTCCCATAATTCAGCTGTGCAAATTTCGAAAACAACATTCTTTTTTTTTACCACAAATGACTTTTTAAAAATTGTGAGAAAGAAAAGAGCCCTTACTTAGATCAAATTATTTTGTTTACCACAATAAACATTTTTTGTTATTATGTTCGCTATGTTTGGATTCTGGAAACGTGGATAAGAGTCTCACGTTTCGATTAGTCTAGAGAAATCTATAGCGAGTGGTTGTCGACACTTTAAACGCAACAAAATGTGACCTGATCTCAATGAAAGTGATTCACTTGTTTGAAAGAACATGTGATGTTTTGTGGAAAGATCTGTATGTGATGGACAAATATAGATATCATTTTCGGATTCAGCGAATTATTCTATAAAACCTTCTGTGTTATCAGACTCTCAGTTTTAAGAGTAAATACTTTTTTATTTAACAATGAGTAGATTATGCTACATTTGCTATCAGTAAAATATTTAAAAAACAAGGTAGAGTAAAAATAACAAAAGTGTTAGAAACCATTAAACACGAACTTTCTTGTACCGCTAACGGTAAAAATAACAAAAGTGTTACAAACCATCAAACATGAACTTTCTTGTAGCGCTAACGGTAAAAATAACAAAAGTGTTACAAACCATTAAACATGAACTTTCTTGTACCACTCACGGTAAAAATAACAGAAGTGTTACAAACCATTAAACATCAACTTTCTTGTTCCCCTAACGGTAAATATTCATTGTTAAGCCTTTAATGAAACCGTTGGCTAATGACTGTTTATTGTTAGAAAGCTGCATAATAAGTTATCTGTAATATGTCCATAACAAGTATCGAAACTCGATATTTAACGTCGTAGGCTCCAGTCTTACCGCTATGCCACTGAGAAGACGTGGACTATTTGTGTTGTGCCCACCACCAGTATCAAAACCAGATTTGTATCATAATAAGTCCTGAGAGAGCTCCAAACAATGAACCTCGATTCGTTGAAATATGCTACCTGTGCAGGACAACCGATGTCCATTTATCTCCTACCTGTGCAGGACAATCGATGTCCATTTATCTACTACCTGTGCAGGACAATCGACGTCCATTTATCTACTACCTGTGCAGGACAATCGATGTCCATTTATCTACTATGTAGGACAATCGATGTCCATTTATCTACTACCTGTGCAGGACAATCGACGTCCATTTATCTACTACCTGTGCAGGACAATCGACGTCCATTTATCTACTACCTGTGCAGGACAATCGATGTCCATTTATCTACTACCTGTGTAGGACAATCGATGTCCATTTATCTACTACCTGTGTAGGACAATCGATGTCCATTTATCTACTACCTGTGCAGGACAATCGATGTCCATTTATCTACTACCTGTGTAGGACAATCGATGTCCATTTATCTACTACCTGTGTAGGACAATCGATGTCCATTTATCTACTACCTGTGCAGGACAATCGATGTCCATTTATCTACTACCTGTGTAGGACAATCGATGTCCATTTATCTACTACCTGTGTAGGACAACCGATGTCCATTTATTTACTACCTGTGTAGGACAATCGATGTCCATTTATCTACTACCTGTGTAGGACAATCGATGTCCATTTATCTACTACCTGTGCAGGACAACCGATGTCCATTTCCGCCATTTTCTTTTTCATCGTGAATAAATTATCGAAATCTTCTGTTAAACAGCTTTACACTCTTCTAATGTTGCAGATGATTGTAGGTCTACTTGTAGTATTATGATGCTTCAATGTCGCTGATGTACAGTATGAAGCATGGGAATTAATAATCAATAGTTTAGGTACTCTTGAATGACAAGTTCTGATTGGTTGATGCAATACGCGGGTGAGGACATCTGAACGAACCTCAGGATCTGCTACAGTAGAATGACAAAAACGGATTTCTTTAAAGGGTGATCATACCTGGTCCAACAAATTCTAGGTTTAATTATTAGTGACTTTCATCTTACAAATCTATCTTTGTAAATATTGTGAATTGCCGAAGATTTTACTGTAATTTAGTTCCCCTGGTGTCAATCCGTAACAACAAAGTTTCATATCTGTAAAACCAAACCACCATTGAGAAGATAATTTATCGTAAGTACTTCGTAAAGTAAGCCTATTTTCATGTTGTAAAAACAGAAATGTAAAGTCAGGTGTGTTTTCATATAAGATATGCTTAAAATGTTAAAATATGTTTAAAATATTTTCATTTCCAGCCACGTATATATGTTTGTGTGTGTTTCTATTAAATAAGTTTAAATTTCTAAGAATTTTAAGCCAAAAGGTACTCTTGGACCCATACGTCTTCACATAAAGTTTGCTTGAAATAAATTAATTCTTATAAAAAATAATTTATAATATGGGTCAACATATGTCATCTGAACAAAGTGTTAAATATCTTCATCCACCACTTAAGTACAAAGTATCGGAAATAAGACTGGAAAATTAACATGTTAGGTTTTTGTTCATTAGTATTCTCTCTTACAACCAACAGGTTCACTGCTTTAAACTAAGTGCAGGTTTGTTTGTTTGCTTTTGAATTTCACCCACGAGGGATATCTGCGCTATCCGTCTCTAGTTTAGCAGTATAAGACTAGAGGGAAGGCAGGTAGTTATCACCAACCACTGCCAACTCTTGGACTACTCTTTTACCAACAAATAGTGGAATTGACTGTTACATTAAAACGCCCCCACACCTCGAAAGGGCGAGCATATTTGATGTGATGGGAATTCGAATACGCGACCCTCAGGTTACGAGTCGAGTGCCGTAACCACCTGGTCATGCCGGGTCCGCTAAACGACTTACATTTATTTCCATCTCTCGAAATTCACCGACCTGATATTGCTTGTTTCTTGTTTAGGGCAACACTACACGACAGGCTATCCGTACTACGCCCTCTAAATGTATGAAAACCTGATTTGTGGCGGGAATCACATGATTTTGCTCATCATTTCTCTATTTGTTGTCTCATAACAAACCTACATTGGGCTATCTGTTTCATTTGCTGCAAGGTATCGAACCTTTGATTTTATCGTTGTAAGTCAGTAAACCTACCACTGTTCTACCAGCATACCCTAATGCTGAAACCTAAAACAGCTGGTTAGTCACACCGCATATAAAAAGTCAGTATTATATGTATACACTGCACAAGAATAAAGACAAACTAATTTTATCAAGTAGAAAAGTTCCCCCCCCCCGGTGGCACAGCGCTAAAATCCTGGTTTCAATACTCGTGATGGGCAAAGCGTAGTTAGCCCATTGCGTAGCTTTATGCTTAATTCTAAACAAGCAACCAAGTCGATAAACAAAATAAAGTCTTTGTTTGTTTTTGTTTTCAACAACGTATCAATTTCCGTGGAGAATATTGCTTTTGTACAATAACGTTAAAAGAGTGAACATACAACAGGTTTGTGCCTAGTTTTAGCTCAGAACTCTCTATTGTATGTTGTACTTTTACTACTAACTGTTCTTTAAAATACGGAATACGTAATATTCGTTAAGACTGAAACTAACTGATAGAAAATAAACATTACTTATCGTATTGTTTTCACTCGAAACAAACATGAATCCTAAACGTGATAAAGTATTTTTAAACACTTGATCAAAAGTTTTCGAATGTGTAAGTTAGGGTAATTCTATAAAACAATTTATAAACCAAAAATAAAAATGTTTAAACTCAAAAAAATAATATTTATGTGACTGCTTTTGAATTTCTAATATTATTTGGAATAGGATGGTAAGCATAGTAAGGCGGTTACGGCACACCAAACATGTTTGCTCTTTCAGTCGAGGGGTGTTATAATATCACGGTCAATCCTACTATTCGTTGGTAAACGAGTAGCCCAAAACTTGGCGGAGGGTTGTGATAACTAGCTACCTCCCCTCTCGTTTTGCTAGCTCTGTACGAAATTCAAAACAAACAAACTAAACTTGGTGTAGATATCACAAGATGGCGTTATTTGTTGCCAATAACAAAGCTCCACAAATGAGCTATCTGTGTTCTGTCCACTATGGCATTAAAATCCTGTTTCTAGCGGTGAAGTCCGGTGCCATAATTCAATCCAAGTGGCAGAAAACTCTCAAAATATATTATGCATTTATGAATTTTACGGATAATTGAGGCGTAAGTGATATTTTTACCGTATATATTTCTCATTCGCGTTTAATACGCCTCTATTCATAACCAGTTGTTGTTTTGAATTAAGCACAAAGCTACACAATGGGCTATCTGTGCTCTTCCCATCACGGTATCGAAACCCGGATTTTAGCGTGTAAGTCCGCAGACATACCGCTGAGCCACTGGGGGTGCCTTCATAACCAGAGATTGCAACAATTTTTGTTTTTCAAATAGTGAACTATTTGAGAGGTCTATACATACTAATTTATCAAACATATCATATACTATAGCTGTAAAATGTCTTGCACCACCTAACAAATGCTCAATGTCTTTTCTATTGTTGTTCTTGATTTCTCTATTTCTCAGGCTATTTGCAAACATACGATTCGTGGCAGCAGGAAATGTTGCTAAACCATTCACTTCCGTGTAAAACCATTTCGTATCACTTTTCGCTCACCCAGTTCCTTTTTTTATAGTTTTGAAACATTGAAGAAATATATGTACTGTTGACCAGGTTCTGTGGAGTTTTGAGACATTGGAGAAATATATGTACTGTTGACCAGGTTCTGTGGAGTGGCAATCCTTTCTCTCCAATCTCAACATGATAAAGTAAAATTTACGTGAGCCGCCATGTTGAAGAAAAAACCCAACCACAGGAGTAACGTTGAATGATCCAACATCTCTAACTGTCTGGACCAGCTTGTCCAAATTCTGTTGTAACATTACTATGTGGACTTGTTTCGTCATAAAGAGTTGCGACATAATCCACGACAAAGTAACGATATCTCTGATAGTACCTCAACAGTCTAAGCCAGAAATTTGTTCTAAACCAAATACTTAAGTACCACACGCGTTATTTTTGGAACCACGGCCTCTACAAATCGTTGCTAACCCCTATATTGAATACTAAATATGCACAAAGATCAGCATAGTGCTTAATGTCAGTTTCCGCCATAAAACTGTTCATTCAAAACATAAAATGTGCTCAATGTTTAACCGTATTTAACTTTTAAGATTGTAAATCACAAACCATCACTTGAGTTAACATACATCGATTTTTACAACGACACTTTCTTAGCGGGAACTGTGTGGAATTAATTGAAGGATTTTATCGTGCTATATGGATTTCAGATTTACATCAGTTCTTCAATCCAATATTACATGGATCAATAACTTAACATTACTCGCTCAATGCTCAGTTATTTGTTGACGAAGCACCTACCTTATGTCATTCTTACAGTAACTCAGTAAGAGGATGTCTTCAAACTTTAATGACCACGTGAGGGATTTCTGATCTAATTTTGCCATCGATAATTCAATAGGAAGTAGTCAACCAAACTTGTTCAGTCAGCATATTTCCTAGTTAAGTGGAAATCTCTCTCGCATTTACTAACAGGAAACTAGTCGGTCTATGGTTGTGTACATACTGATTTCTTAAATTCGCGCTGACAAAAATTAAACTTGGAAAACAGTCTGTAAATTAATTCATTTTTAAATACTGTTCTACATAAAGATTAATAAAAAGGCAGATATTTTGGTTCAGCTTTTAAGGTAAATAATGGTTCACAGGTTCTGTTATACTATTTAAGTTTGACGAACGTTGTCTCTATATAAAAGAAAGCCCACTCATTCATAAACCGATTCCAGAAGTGAATCAAGTTAGTTCAGATTGTAAACATTTATTTATGTTATATTTATGGACAAAATAGTTTGTTTTAAATTTCGCGCAAAGCTACATTAAACTGCGCTAACCGTCCCTAATTTAGCAGTGTAAGACTAGAGGGAAGGCAGCTAATCATCACCACCCACCACCAACTTTTGGGCTACTCTTTTACCAAAGCATAGTGGAATTGACCGTCATATTATAACGCCCCAACCGCTGAGAGGTCGAACATATTTGATGCAACGGGGATTCGAACACGCGACTCTCAGATTACAAGTGTCTTAACCACCTGGCAATGCCGGGTCGCAGGTAAACAGATACAAAGAAATATTACAATAATAAGTTCTGTACATGATAGAGCCCTGGTCGTGAACCATTCAAAACACATAAACCTGTAAGAGAACACAGAGGTCAAATGAAGGTTAATATTACTTGTCATTTTATTTCATTTTACGACTCTAATGAATCAGAACCCCCACCTAACCTGAGTGTTTCTCAAAGTAAGGGCGCTGAGTCAAGAGGGTTTCTTTAGACTACTGTAGGGTGGCCATGTGGTTACAAAACAACAAAAAATAAAGAGGTATTTTAAACTTTGCACAATAATTTGCTGTCACTTTGTGTGGGAAGAAGGATTTGTTACGGCCTCAAATATTTTTAAAGGGGGAAGAAACCATAAAGGTTTGAGAACCCGTGTTCTACAACAGTTGTTTTGGTAATACAGACTAAATTTCACATCAAAAGCTCGGGGGGGGGGAGAAACCAAAAAGGTTTGAAAACCCGTGTTCTACAAATGTTGTTTTGGTAATACAGACTAAATTTCACACCAACAGCTCATTGTAAATCTAGTAAAATTGAATTTATGAAGCACGTGGGAATTCGCGTACTTTCAAGTATCAACTCACACAGAGTATCTGATTTTCAATTCAGGTTTAAAATCAACTCAAGTTATTTCAGTTATTCTTAGATGTTTTGTTCATTTTTTTCTCTTTTAAAGCAGATTCTAAACGTCTTTAAGCACTCCATTCCACCATCTACTGGTTTCTCATCTCTTTAGGTGCAAAGCTGGAAAAAGGCGGAAATCGAAACCCCAATTTCCAAGGCAAACACTGTTTCCATCTACGACGTGTGCACAATATTTATGTATATACTGTTTGGATGACCAATGTTTCCAAGCCCACTTTTTCTATTTATTTGCACTCTGTTTCTAAGTCCAGTGTTGTATACACACCACCTTTCTGTTTCTATACAAATTCTTTCTACCCATACGTTTTTTTCTACTCAAGCTATTTTCATACGCGTTGTTTCTAAGGGAAGTGTTTTTTTGTGCAGACTGTTGTTATGTGTATTTTTCCTTTGCTCACTGTTTCCGTGGGCACTGCTTTCATTCGCTTTGTGTCTATCACTGTATTTCTATACAATGTGTCAATTTTATTTTCGAATAACTTCTATAATGAATTTACGTAAAACAAGAACAACTTTAAGTCTTTCTGTAACAAATCACGTGATAACATGATTATTATCCTTTTGGCGCTCCTTTCTGATTAATTTTCTTCCTGTAACAAATCACGTGATAACATGATTATTATCCTTTTGGCGCTCCTTTCTGATTCATTTTCTTTCTGTAACAAATCACGTGATAACATGATTATTATCCTTTTGGCGCTCCTTTCTGATTCATTTTCTTTCTGTAACAAATCACGTGATAACATGATTATTATCCTTTTGAAGCCTAACTTCTAACTAATTATCATAAGATAAAATGGTTAATGAACGTAAGAATATTTCTTTTAATGGCCCGGCATGACCAGATGGTTAGGGAGCTCGATTCGTAATCCGAGGGTCGCGGGTTAGAATCCCAGTCACACCAAACGGCTAGAGCAGACAGCCCTCGTGTAGCTTTGCGCGAAAATTCAAATTAAACAAACAAATTTATTTTAGTAATACAAAAAATAACGTTTAAAGTTGTTTTCGTAGCCAATAGCCTAAATGATTACATAACTCTAGTTATTAATTTTAAATCTTTATTGTTTACTGGACTGCTATGGTATTGTACTTTTAGCACAAAAATACACAATGTGCTATCTGCGCTCTGTCCATTGCGGGGAATCGAACCCCGATTTTAACATTGTTATGTTGTTTAACCTATTATTGACCCCAGGGAACCTGTTTATTAGATATTAACTATGTATATCCTAAGTTTCGGTTGATAATCTGTAACTCTTTCAATAAAGTGCAGAGAAAAGCTGTGGTTGGAGTAGCCATGATTCGATCCTGGATCTTCGAGATTGAAAGACTTATCTGCTATCTGCTTAAGACATCATTGCACATTATGATCTATCTTTCAAAGTGTGTGTAGGTGTGTGTGTGTGTATTTTCTTATAGTAAAGCCACATTAAACTATCTGCTGAGTCCACCGAGGGGAATCGAACCCATGATTTTAGCGTTGTAAATGCGTAGACGTACTGCTGTAACAGCGAATGACATTTTTCAAAGTACCCCCCAGTGGACCAGCGGTATATCCACTACAAACCGGATTTCGATACCCATAGTGGGCAGAGAACAAGATAGTCCATTGTGTAGCTTCAAGCTTAATTCCAAGCAATCAAACAAAATTTGAAAGTATTGAATAAAAAAAACAACCTGTTTTAAGCCAAATTAGTATACTTTAATATGGCAGATAACAAAGGGTACGAAGTTTTTAACAAAACATTTTATAATGAAGATCTGGATTTTCGAGAATCAGAACAAACTTTTCGCATCACTTGTGATCCTCTTGGAATGTCTTCCGATACAAATAAAGAAACGCCAATAACTGAAAAGGTCTGTTAGTTTACAATTAAGCACAATTCTACACGGGTATCGAAACCTGATTTTTAACGATGTAAGTCCGCAGACACTGTGTCAGTTAGGAGACTAGAAGTAAAAGGAAAGTTACTTATGACAAACAATGTTAGAAATACTGAAAGTTACTTATGACAAACAATGTTAGAAATACTGTATTTCACGGTCTTGCACTTATGATATACTCACAGCAACGTCTCAGGCTGTTAACATTGATGAATATGTGGAAAGTATTGCCAGTTTACTGCAATTTTTTTCTTATCACAAAACAACAATTGTAATGTATATTTATTTTACGGGCCTGGCATGGCCGAGCGCGTTAAGGCTCGTAATCCGAGGATGGCGGGTTCGCGCTAAACATGCTCGCCCTCCCAGCCGTGGGGGTGTATAATGTGACGGTCAATCCCACTATTCGTTGGTAAAAGAGTAGCCCAAGAGTTGGCGGTGGGTGGGTGGTGATGACTAGCTGCCTTTCCTCTAGTCTTACACTGCTAAATTAGGGACGGCTAGCACAGATAGCCCTCGAGTAGCTTTGTGTGAATTTCCAAAAGAAACAAACAAATTTATTTTACGTGTAGAACTGTATGACGCGTGGTAAGAATTGTGTAACGTATTATTTCTCTTAAAACGCGTGTGTCCCCGTACAGTAATAGCATGATGCCACAGACACACAAGCCAACGGTTATCACCTATTTTCATTCGAATCCCAGATCATTCGACAATGCAGTTTCTCTGGAGAAACTTTTGCTGTGGACATTTTCTCAGTGGTTTAATAACTAAGACTGTTCTCGCCATTCTGCAGAATTTCTCGTCTGAACAACGCAATTCAATCACGACCACGTCAAATTAGCCAAGGGCAAAACGAAACTCCGAATATCATTCGATAAGGAGATTTACTTTTAGTGACATCTTCATGAGAAAATGGATTATTTTACCTGTTTCGGAGCGTTATAAAAAATAATGCATTTTATATTATTTTTAATTCAACTTAAATAACCGGTTTATACTTTTGCATTACGTAACACGGTTTTCCTCGTAACATTTGATTCAGCCGTAAAACATTCTTATGTACAGACACACTCGAAAATAACAGTGCTGGAAAAGAACCTTTATTTGAAATTAAGGTAAAATTATAGTGAAGTTTGTACAACACAGCTAACCATGCAGCGTCCTATCTTTTCAATGTACACGTTAACAGGATTTTCAACCAATGAGCCGAGGTTCTATCTTTCTTATCTCTTGTGCGTGATACGTCGTAGAATCGTGAGACTGTCCTCCGGTGATGTTATTTTACAAGAAACCTTATTATATATAACGTCACGTTCTGTTCTTGTTTGGCGAATACTGCATCAGCGATTTTGAAGAGATCGAGTCTGAACAAAGAACTTGTTCTCTTCAAATAAAAAACGTTCATAATAGAACTTCCTCTAAATATCGATCATACGCGTGTCTTTTAAAAACTTTAGGGAGAAGCCAGATTGATTTATGGATTACTTTGATTTTTTAACATGCGAAACAATATTTTTTTCAGTGTTATTAATTAGTGTTTCTACAACGAAAGTTAGTCTAAACATAATGATTTTATAATTCTTGTTACACACTTAATAATTTGTTTCACCCAAAAATCGAAGAACAAGCACTGAAATTAACAGGTTGTGATGTCTTCTGTCCTATCGACAGGAAATGCAACATTCTATCGGCAGGAAATGCAACATTCTATCGATAGGAAATGCAACATTCTATCGATAGGAAATGCAACATTCTATCGATAGGAAATGCAACATTCTATCGACAGGAAATGCAACATTCTATCGATAGGAAATGCAACATTCTATCGACAGGAAATGCAACGTCCTATCGACAGGAAATGCAACATTCTATCGGCAGGAAATGCAACGTCCTATCGACAGGAAATGCAACGCCCTAGACTTCTGGAATAGGAGAGAGTCATGTGATAGAAGACACCAAAGTCCACTCGCAACGTATCAACGCCTGTGAAAAATAAATGAAAAAATCTACTGTAAATCTATTTAATTATTACAAAACTCCTTGTTAAAACAGGTGGAAGACACCAGTTATCTATAGGAAAGAGGACAACTTATTTTCAAATAAACAAGTGTGCATGTAATCACATGGTAATCGTATGTTTTAGTCTTTTATACAAAGACAACAAAACTTAGCATGTTCGTGATAGAGGAGGTTTTATATGTCTTTTATGGGAAATAGTTTTGGTTTCTAACGGTTTCCTGTCATTTTTGTACGATATTTTACGCTAGTATATATCAATATTCCCACATTTAAGATACTTGCCTAGAATTATTGTTTTCTTTGTTGTTTTTTAATTTCGTGCAAAGCTACACGAGAGCTACCCGTGCTAGCCGTCCCTTATTTAGTAGTGAAAACTGGGGAGAGAACAGCTAGTCATCACTACCCACCGCCAACTCTTGGGCTACATTTTTACCAACGAAAAGTGGAATTGGTGGTGACATGGTAACGCCCTCACCGAAGAAAGGGCGAGCAGGTTTGGTCTAATGGAGATATGACCCCGTGACCCTCAGATTACGAATCGAGCGCCCTAACCATCTGGCAATGCTGATCGCCCTTCATATGAAAATATATTTTAAAAGATATCAACCTTTTGAATATTTGTAACCAAGAACCATTTCACAACACAAAAATCATTTTACTTTATTCCACAATTCTCTTCACTTGTCATGCTTCTTCGAAAAAGGTGCCAATAACTGAACACCACGTTCTCTTGTTTATTCTTGCAAAATGCGACTCTGGTGTAAAGCGACTAAAATTTCTGTTTTTAACTACTCTGAGCTTGCTTGTTTTACTTACTAACTCAACTTAGAATACTGTTTAACATCATGAAAAACATCAAGATGGTTGTTTGTGTATTGAATTTTGCACAGAACTCTTGTATACTCTAAATTCTCCTTGTTTAAAAGTGATAAACGAGACGAAGACAGCTAGTCACTGTCAACTCTTGGACTATCTTTAAAAACGAATAAAAAGATTGACCGTTACATTACAATGCCCTCACGACTGACAAGCCGAGTATGTTTGTTGATAGGATTCGGAACTCTAACCCGCAGTTTGAAAGTCGAACCTTCTAAGGCCCAGTGTGGCCAGATGATTAGAACATTCGACTCGTAATCCGAGGGTCGCGGGTTCGAATCCTCGTTACATCAAACATGCTCGCCTTTTCAATCGTGGGGATGTTATAATGTTAAGGTCAATCCCACTATTTGTTTGTAAAAGAATAGCCCAAGAATTGGCGGTGGATGGTGGTGACTACTTGCCTTCCCTCTAATGGATTGATCGTGAAATTTTTAACGCCCCAAGGCAAAAATGGCGATCATGTTGGGTGTGACGGGGATTGGAACTCGTGACCCTCAAATTACGAGTCAAGCGCCTTAACCACCTGGCCATGCCGGGCCAACATATACATCTATACTTTGTTCTACTGTAGCCTTGTTGGAAACCTTACGGGTGGAAATCGCTCTCAAAGGGAACAAAAATTAATAGTTTCTCCTAAGCTGTGATTAAAACGTTACTTAAGGTAAACTTATTAAAATATTTAAAACCTTCTGAGTTGTTCAGCTTTAATTTTATCTTTGTTGCACACGTCTTTATCAATACACCTAATATTCAGAGGTACGCCTTTTTCTTTTTTCTAGGTTTAAGCATGTGGCTTTTCTGTGAATTTGATATTCGATCCTATGGGCGTTATGGAACCTCTACATTTTTTATCATTGTGTGTCTTACAGAATGGTAAGGATTATATTCGTTAAAATGTTTAGCAAATCAATGTACTTCGTTTACAAAGATTATATATCAAACCTTCTAAAATGTCTTCTTTTTTTATAAATCAGCAATTGAAGAACTATAAATGCAAAAACTGAGATTATTTCTCTTAAAAAAATGAACAAAAAATTTCAAAATAATGGTTATTAGAAGTGTTTATAAGGAAAGATAACAGATATAATTCGATTTAAAATAACCTTAGATACAATGAATAGGCACATTCTTGCCTCACTCTGGGTTATATTTTCTTATATAAAAACATATTAGTTTCCTCTCTGAACAGTTAACCCTCTAAATTTCTTATGTGTAAAACTACAGAGAGACGGTAAAAACCCACAGAAATATTTATAATTTTTTTTATCAGATATCAGCTAATGACTATATGATTAAAATATTCAGTCAAATAAAACTTTATATCTCAATTGATTTCAAAGTTAATAATACATTACTTATTATTAATAATCAATATTCAGATATCTAAGTTAATTATCTGAAAAGATCGAAATAACGAGAAGTGATTAGGGCACAAGACCAAGGATTAGATTCAATTTAAAAGTGTGGTGAAGTTAAAACGTAATACTGAGTTATTATTTCTAATTATTATTATTATTTTTTTTAAATACGAAAAAAAACTGTCATTCTATTTCAGCTTCAAGATTACGTGTGGGTCGTTAACTTTTAATGACTTGTTACCAGATGGTGTCAAGGCTTACGACAAAATGAGGCCTCCAAAAAAAGACGGTACGAATAAGTATTAGCAAAGAATACGAATTAATCTCACAGGTTTTGACAGAGTACTAACGGTTTTTCGCAACTTGAGATAACAAAATATTAATGGGTTAAATACAAATTTCATCTAAAAAAAAACGTAACGTAAACCGAAACGTAAGATAAGTTAGGCTTCCCACAAAAGTTTAAAACATATCTTTGGAAAGATTATACTTGCAAGTCATTATAGTGCATATCCCCCTACGCCAACGAAATGTAACCTATATACATCGATTGGTTCTGATACAGTAATTCACAATACGACTGATAATAATTTTAACAAAGCTCTCTTCGCTGGCCTTTAGAAATCTCAAGTAAGAATAGTATACATAACTCTTCAACAGTCGTCCTTCACACCGCTGTGGTCGATGTTTTCGGTCATGATGTTCTTTAGTACGTAATTAATATACTTTTGAGTGTAATATCACACAAACTTTCAAGCACTATCAGTACACTTTGCACATATTAATTTTTTTTTTTTTTTAGGAATTTCGCGACTTTAGCTATAAGTAATAAGAGAAAGTGGATAAGACGAACCCCTTTAGATAAAACTGCTTTGAGCATTATCAGCCATGGCTTCTCACATCTAGAACGAACACATATAATTATTGTTCACGTGACCTTGTGTCTAAACAATGGTAGACAAGCGCGAATGTGAACGTTCAAAGCGTAACATCAGTTTCTTGATTTCGAACAGCTATTTTCTACTGGTACAAAGTATGTATCTCTATATATGTGTGTGTATATAAATATATATATATTTCAGAGCGTTTCTCTTTGTTAATTTCAAACGATAATGTATTGCAGAGAGCTGAAAATGCAGCAAAAATAATACAGTTCAATTCAATCACTTTTTGTTATGATGAATGTTTTAAAATGGGTTATAATCTCTTCTCCCAGCGGTTCTACCTTATCCGAGAACAATGGCATACATTTCGACCATAACCTCCGTCCCAAGTTGTTTGTTCCACTGTTTTACCTATATGAATTTGTGACATTATCCTAAACAATGCTTAATTTTCGTATGACTTACAAACTACCCAGCGCTGCTGGAGGCATTTAATGTTGATTTAAGCGATTTAATTGAAGTTGCTTGTTGAAAACTCATTTTAAATTATTATGAAATAGATGGAAAGGCCTGGCATGACCAGGTGGTTAAGACACTCGACTCGTAAGCTGAGGGCCGCAGATTTGAATCCCCGTCACACCAAACATGCTTACCCTTTCAACTGTAGGGGTATTATAATGTGAGGGTGGTCAATCCCACTGTTCGTTGTTAAAAGAGTAGCCCAAGAGTTAGCGGTGGGTAATCATGATTAGCTGTCTTTCCTCTAGTCTTACACTACTAAATTAGGAACGTCTAGCGCAGATAGCCCTCGAGTAGCGTTGCGCGAAATTCAAAACAAACAATAGATGAAAGTCTTTTAACCTCATCTACAGGGAATCTTTTTTATTCATCTTATATAAAACGGCCAACAACAATAAAAAGCACATTTTTTTCATAAACTAGAAGTAGTCTATGCACAGTTTAATTTTGTAATACGTGTAATAACACACGTTTCATTTTAAAACAGTACTGTTTTTCATAGCATTAGTCCTAGTTGGTGAAAATCACATTCAAAGTTAAGGAACTATCTTAACCCGCCTTCCCCAAATATTACTTGCATTAGTAGTTAACAGTTTAACGTAGAAAAAACAAAATTCACCAGTAAAATGCTAGTTTCTGAATTTAAAAATAGATTTTTACTGATAAGAAAGCTAGTTTAAATACATGTGTTGACCAGTTAAAGACTCTCTGTTTCAGCTAACACTAAATTTTAAAACAAAAAATAATGTAAGATTTCAGCGTTTTTAACAAAACATTTCGTTATATTTTCACAAAAAATAATTTTTTTTGTTTTTAAACATTTTTGTTTTTATTCATTCTGTTTAAAACACGAAAATTTTTAAGACTTCAAAAATTAATTCACAAAAACTGACCTTATTAATTAATTAATTTGTGACCTTAGTTTATAATCTGGGATTCTAAGTAAATAAAATAAATCACAGCTTAACAAATAATTTATTACTTGACATTTTGAAGGGGTTTTGAAAAATAAATCCGAACAATTTTTTTTTTAATTCACAGGTAAACCAACCAAAGTGTTTTTTCATGTGACTGTCATGGGACTCGATTCAATTAACGAAGGGTCAATGGTGAGTATGACAAATGCTATTATAACATGAAGTCTGTAATTTTACTCATCACTGAATTGAAAGAGTTTAGCAAATAGTTTTACATTTCTTTACTAAAGAATTTACAATAACAAAACCTTATTTTTTTAAACGTCGTACCACTAAACTTAATAAGACACAACAAGGTTGTAAGTTGTAATAATTAAAATTCACAAACGCATTGGTCCTAATTGGCTGAAAATATAATAAATTGTAATTTAACGTTATTCGTGTTTCAGACGTATGCTGCAGATATTTTCTTTGCTCAGACATGGAAGGACCACAGACTTAAACTCCCTGAGAACATGACTATGGACTACAGGTTGCTGGAAGTCCAATGGCTAAAGTATATGTGGAGACCAGATTCGTTTTTCAAAAACGCAAAACAAGTTACTTTCCAAACAATGACTATTCCTAACCATTACATGTGGCTTTGGAAGGACAAAACTATACTTTACATGGTCAAGTAAGTCAAAATAATATAGTTTTCAACTGGGTTGGCTTTGAGTTCTGAAACCAAAAGGCTGAGAAGAAACGTTGTATTTAACAAGCGATCTTTCACTTAACAAGATTGAGCTCTCCACCAATTACATCTTGGATTATATTGTATATTTTCTAAGATTTGTAACGTATTTTTTATGTTTTTCGTAGACTAAACGCAACAGAAAAACACAGATAACAGCTTGTATAATTTATTACATTAAACTAAATATATATATGTAACAGATAGAACATAAATTATATAATAACAATGACAGATATTAAGTTTAAACCTTCAAAATTAATTACAATACAAAATGGTCCTGGCCTGTATCTAATATAATGATCTAAAATGAAAGTCTCAAATTCCAGTCTAGGATGTGAATTTTGTCCCTCGAAGAAATTCCGAAGTTTAAATGAAGAAGTTCAGAAACAATTCACAGTTCAATAAATTCGACGAAGTTCTTTTCACGATGCCTCCGATGAACGTCACAAATTTGTCTCCTTCAATTTTTCCGATCTCTCCTGGCTAGTCCCGTACGTGTCGACCTTCAGCACAACCAGTAATTCGAAAGAATCGTAGAAATTGACGAAATAAAATCACATCTTCTGTAGATCTAACTTCAGTCACAAATCACAGCAAACACTTGAACTTTCTCAAACGAATGACTGACTCTCTTCTTTTGAATAAAACTAATGTCTGACTCCTCCTTTCTTCCTCGCATCTTCGTCTGTTTATATATTGTAGGCCTAGACTTCTCGAACCACCGGGAAACTTCTACAGAACTCCAGAGCAATCCGCGCATGTCCGTTCTTGCACGAGACTCAACGTCTAGACACGAGGCCGCCAACATTTCATTTACATACATATGATTGGTCTACTTAATTCTAGTAATTTCTAAATGTAATTTTAAATGAATAACAACATATTTTTTATTGGTTTAAACTTTGAAACAATAATATAAACATGGGAACAGAAATGAAAATTTAAATACAACACATGTTGTCGTTTACAAAACATTTACACAACATTTACATAACAGATTATAGAGTGCAAAAATAGAGTAGTTCTAGAGGAGAGAAGTATTTCGAAAATGCAGCAACCTTTGTAAGCATTTCGTTGAAAAGTAGCCTTTGGTCAATAAGAACACGCTTATTTTCTTCAAAAAATTGCTTACATCAATCGTTTCGAAGTCTTTTAAAAATGTATAAAGAGTCATTTTTAAAAGTGGCTTGCAAATCTGTAAAACTTAATGAGCTACATGTGTGGATGTGATCATGAAAAAATATCCATGACCAAAGACGTTAGCTACAAATATAAGACCCGCCCCGAAGCAAAGAATAACATCCAAGTACCAACCAGATATTTTCAATGAAATTCCAGACGAAGTCCAAATCACAAGGAGCATGTGATAAAGGACGACGGCGAAGAGGTAATAAACGTTATTGACGAACTGCCTACCGTGTCTGTCTTGACTACAGGTCACCATCCAAAGTTGCTAGACTTCAAAACTGTGTAACTCTTGCTACGTATTACTATTTCAAATTACCAAAATTTGAAGCTAATAAAATGTTAACATGTATCTAACTTATATTATCTGGCAACACGATTGATAGACTCAATTTCCTTTTTTAACATAAATATATTTTAATATGCAAACATAAAAACAATGCAGTTTATAATAACGGTTAGTACTAATAGTTATTACAAATGATGGTTTATGTACAACTATATAAATCTGTAATGTTCCCGATCAAATTCTGTAGTTAGACGTTAATCACAATTATATTTTCCCTGGCCTATGACGTACCGACTGTAGTTGTCCAATAATATTCTCCTCCGGTTGTCGGTTAGCCGCTTTTTATAGGAATCATGCGATTTTCTCGACACTTCAACAAAATTCTAGTACGTTTTCATAAACAAATATTTTTGATTCTCACTTTCAAGAACGTTCTACAAACTTGGAGAACAGGCAGTACTTGTGCAATACACAGTTAAGAATATATATTACATGTAAAAAAGAAAACGATACAGAAGTAAACGTAGGCACTAAAATAAATGTACAATAGTAAATCTGTTGCACTTTTTGTTTGTAGAGCCTTTTATCTTTTCCAGGGCAACGAAATGCTCGGTCAAATTCTTACTTTCCCATCTCTGAAATTTACTTCTTATTTTCTGGGTTCCAAGATTTGGCAAGATTCATTTTTCATCCTATTATATTTTGCTCTGATTAAGTCATAAACAGCTTGCTAAAAAAATAAAAAGCGAATTATTTGAAGTTAAACGTTTATAACATGCAGGTGCAAATGTGTTTTAGAATAAAACGTTAGAGAGAAAGCATTAACTGTGCATAATTGGGGACCAAACCCTAACAACATTACGAGGCCACGGCGTTTTATGCATAATTTAGATATCAGTGGTTGCCTACACAATCAAATTTTGAATTTTTATCAGTGAGGCCGACGTCAGTGTTACACTTGACTTTGTTTATTATTACTTAGCAAGTAGCACCGCCTATCGAGGTAATATGATTTTATTGCATCTTAAAATAATTTTAAAGCCTAAAAATGTATTCGTTACTATTATTACATATAAAAAAATAAGTGTTAAGTTACTTCATTGCACCCGAATAATTATTCATTTTACTACAAATGATAACCTCAGAAAATATATATTAGAGGCAGTATATCTAACAATTTAAGACTGACAGTGAATATAATGTATAACAACATGTTAACCACACAATATCTGCCATATCCAGCATCGACGACGTCTTTCGTCCTATATCATGGCTTATTAGGCCGACTAGAATACAAAATACAGTAATGGTTGAAACGAACACTATTTATATTATCAAACTGCATGAACATTGAACAACAATTGGCGTGGTGTGAACTGTATTAAGCTCGTGAAGTGTGATTTTTATTAATTTCATACGAGCCATTTCCAATCAGAATTGGTTCAAGAGTTAACGACACAAGATTCTTCGATATTTTAATACCAGTTATCTTATTTTGATTCTTGTCTTTACTAGGCTTAAGTTTCTCACTATTCATAATGAACTGGCGAACCAACAAACTAGTCTTAGTGAGGCATATCTAAACTATTTATCAACAGTTATTTAATGGATAATTTTTATTGCAGGTTAACATTAACCCTTTCCTGCTCCATGAACTTTGCTTCGTATCCTCACGATACTCAAATGTGTTCCTTACAAATGGAAAGCCGTAAGTAGCTTGACTTTGACAAAACTTTATCAACCATTGTCATCCTCGGGGATATTTTAGTTTGGAATTAATTGAGTAAAAATTGCAGATTAGAAAAAAAAATGAAACATCAGTTTGTCTCGTTGTAGAATCAATGGAAAGAGGCATATTAAAATAACAATCTTAATTAAATAAAATATCAACCTTAATTAATTAAAATAAGCTGGATTTAGTATTGTATTTTATACTTATAATCTTTTCAATACTGCAGAGTCTTACTTGTTATGTATTGTTACATTGTAATTTTAATTCCGTTTTTACATAGTTGATATATTAGGTCATCCAGCTTGAGTTTGTTTTCCTTTATATTATTTTATTTCAGTTTCTCATACAACTGACGATTTGGTGTTCGACTGGGAACAAGATGTTCCTTTAGTTGTTGACAAAAATATTGAACTACCACAATTAGATCTGATTAAAACCGAAAGAGCTGACTGTACACAGGTGTATTCAACAGGTAAAAGGTTTAGACTGTTTTCAGTGACAAAATTACTAACATCAAATAAGGAATGTCGCCCTAATATAATGTTCATGCAAATAAGTTAGGCTTGTGAGAAAAGAACAAAGCAGTATTTGTTGTTTTGACAGTAAATATATTTTTTGCTATTTTTCAATATTAAAAAAATAGTTTTTGTTAGACCAATTGATAAAGAAGTGCAGAAATAAATGGGCTTTGATGAAATTGTTAATAACAGTTAGTACTAAGACGACATTTTACAGATAAATAACAGCTTTATGTTTTGTTTGAACGATATTTGGCTATCAAAAAGCTGTTGGGAGTTAATAAGACACTAGCGAACCCGTAGGCTTACAACACAAGTTTACAGGGCTGCTTTAACATATATTTAATACATCAATTACTGTCCACCTCCTTTCTCTCTTTGATAATAATTGCCACTATAGTTCAAATTTATTTTAACCAAGTCATGAACGATAATTTACGTGCTCTGAGGTAAATCCATGCCAAATTTTGGATCTGTTTTCTGGAAATCCCCATAAAAATATTTATGTGAAGTACTTGAGTTCCCTAAGTGGTTGAATCGAAGAATTTTTCGGAAATCCTCGGGTTTCCCAAAGGGTGGGACAAAACATTAAAAAGTTTTTTACCTTTATATAAGCCTCGGAACCCAGACCTTTCATTTGGTAAACTTAAAAGTCGTTTCCAACCAGCAATTTAGGAAAAGTTACTTGACACACACACACACACAGGCACTGAATCTTGTTATATTGATGGGCAAACTGCCCTGTTAATAAATATAGTCTAAAACTACATGTTCAGGTTTCGAAGTGACAATTGTAAAATATTTTTAAAACGAGAATTCATTAGTTTCAGACTTAACCCTTCAAATAAATGTCTATTAACAATCGTTTGGGTTGTTTTGATGAACAAGCTTTAATCACAAGTGATTATTATGGTGTTATCATATTTAAAAACACCTAACAGGCACATGCAACCTAAAACCTAAAATACATATGAAAAGCACACCTGTTTCCTACTAACTCAGTGGAATGTAGGTTTATAACATTAACAATTAAAGCTTGATAGTCAAAGTGAACACACATAGTCCTTGTTGTTTGTTGTTTAGAATTAAGCACAAAGCTGCACAATGGGCTATCTGTGCTCTGCCCACCACGGGTATCGAAACCCGGATTTTAGCGTGTAAGTCCGCAGACATACCGCTGAGCCACTGGGGGGCCACACATAGTCCTACTGCACAACTTTACGCTTTACACGAGAAGCAGACAAAAACAGGATTTTTTATTCAAAATACGTCGTATTACATTATTTTTTTTTTAGACAGTACTTGAAATGATATAAAACTGTATGGAAGTTATTTTTCAGCAGAATACTGGGCCAAAGTATTTGTGTTTATTCACTACAAAACTTTAAATAAGACCTTGTTCTTTCACTAAGAATGGTTTCCTAGTTTAGCATTAGATATAAATATAGATATTATTTGGAGACTTCTTACCAGCTTCTTAAGCGTCTTAGTAACTACGATACAGCGCCATCTTGGATGAAAAGCTATCTTTCAATGTGGCGGATAGATTGTTTGTTTGTTTGTTTTTGAATTTCGCACAAAGCTACTCGAGGGCTATCTGTGCTAGCCGTCCTTAATTTAGCACTGTAAGACTAGAGGGAAGGCAGCTAGTCATCACCACCCACCGCCAACTCTTGGGCTATTCTTATAGCAACGAATAGTGGGATTGACCGTCACATTATAACGCCTCCATGGCTGAAAGGGCGAGCACGTTTAGTGCGACCGGGATTCGAACCCGCGACCCTCATATTACGAGTCGAACGCCTTAACCCACTGGTGACGGATAGAAGAAAACAAATTTCTAAGGTTGTTGTTGTTTGGAATTAAGCACAAAGCTACACAATGGGCTATCTGTGCTCTGCCCACCACGGGTATCGAAACCCGGATTTTAGCGTGTAAGTCCGCAGACATACCGCTGAGCCACTGGGGGGCAAATTTCTAAGGACGCCGTCAAATCGTTGTATGTTGACATGCTGCTATTAAGTGTAAAAACCTGAAGATATGATAAATAGCAAAACCTTGTACACTTAAAGAACTTTCTAATGTACAGAGGTTTACAATTAACCTAATTGATAGTTAAATCTACCAACAACCTCACTGTAGTGAATTCAAAGGTCAAGTCTCGTATAATTCACGTTCATCAAAAATATTTAGGACTAATTAAAACATGATGAATATGATGATAGTTACCAAATTATGATGTGTTGTGAAGCCACAGATTCAGATATAAATACTTAGGACTTGTGATAAAGGAATAAGAAAAATACTTCTTATATGCTTCTGATTTTAAATTCGCAATCGACAAAATAAGATAAATGTGAAAAAATTAACAGTCAGCGTGCTTTTCATCACAAATTCTAGGCCTATTCCGATGTTTCATCAGTTTTCTGCATTGAAACCATAATTTTACAAATGTATATCTTCCTTCCATTGTAAAGTTATTACAGTAAATTATTATTATTATTATAGAAAACAAAAAGCAACTGGCGGTTGCATTGTTAGCCGATTTTTAACCTCACCAACAATGAAATGTAAAGAACAGACTGTGATTTGGGCCCAGCATGGCCAAGCGTGTTAAGTCGTGCGACTCGTAATCTGAGGGTCACGGGTTCGCATCCCGGTTGCGCCAAACATGCCCGCCCTTTCAGCCGTGGGAGCGTTATAATGTAACGGTCAATCCCACTATTCGTTGGTGAAAGAGTAGCCCAAGAGTTGGCGGTGGGTGGTGATGACTAGCTGCCTTCCCTCTAGTCTTACACTGCTAAATTAGGGACGGCTAGCACAGATAGCCCTCGAGTAGCTTTGTGCGAAATTTAAAAAAAAACAAGACTGTGATGTAGGCTTAGTTATTCTTCAATAATCATCGCAAACAATGTGTAGGCATTTGACTTTCGTTTTTTCTCAATAACTGTTCTGAATTTTCTCTTCGAGACCCTATCATAGTTTAATTAAGGAAGCGAGAACAAAGACTTTTCATTCATCTTATCTAAATTCGAACAATTTACCACTACACGAAATGTAAACATCATGTAATTGTTGTCATATTAATATAATTCTTTATCATTAATGTTAGTTTCAACCGCTGAGTAACTGGTAGATATTGTTTGTCATCCAAGATGGCGAATAGAAAATTGTGACGTCATATTTAAACGTTTGTTTCAAACAGTCATAAATATTTTACACTGTAGTTTGCTTTGCTTTCTGTAGGAAATTTCACCTGTCTCGAAGTCATTTTCACGTTGAAACGGAGACTGGGGTATTACTTGTTCCATACCTATGTACCAACGTGTCTAATTGTCATCATGTCATGGATCTCATTTTGGATTAAACCGGAAGCTGTGCCGGCAAGAGTGACCCTTGGAGTGACTAGTCTACTAACATTGTCCACTCAACACGCTAAAAGTCAGGCTTCTTTGCCACCCGTATCCTACACCAAGGCCGTTGACTTATTCATGGGCGGTTGTACCGTATTTGTGTTCCTTTCTCTCATGGAATACGCCATCGTCAACGTAATTCTAGAAGAATTGGACAAATCAGACAAACGAGGAGAACGGGTAGCTATAAAATTTAATTTTCAAAGTTTTTGTTTGAACTTCGCGCACATATACACGAGGGCTATCTGCACATGCCGTTTCTAAATTAACGGTGAAGAACTAAAACAGGGGTGGGCAACTTATTTTTCATAGAGGCCACAACTGTGGCTAATGAAAATGACGTCGGCCACTTTATGAAGATAAAAAAATTGAAAGATGTTAGTTTAATCGAAATAATTGTATTTCACCTAACCTTCAATGTGAAAACTGATGAGGTTTTCATTAAGAAGCTTCATGAAATTTTGCTTAATATCTTTGTTCGATGAGCATCTTAGCTCTGCTTCTAAATTTTTGCCAGTAACCCGAGATCTGAATTTAGTCTTGAAAAAATCTAGCGTAGAAAATGTTGACTCACACATCCATGTGGACCCAAACATCGAAAATAATTTTAAAATTGCTATTTTTAAATTTGGAAGGCTCTCATTTATCAGAATAGTGACCCACATCTCTCTGGTAGAACATTTTTGTTTACCTTTTATGTGTTCTCCACTTTGCAGAGTAAGTATTTCGTCTCCAAATCCACACCTATTCAAAGACAAAAAAAAGATATAATTTCCTTGCTGAAATTTCCAAAGTCAAGTTTAAATGGGTCATGCAAAAATTTAAATGTCAATTTCAAATTTTTAAATTCGGAGAAATGTGATTCAAATTTTTGAGATAAATATTTGGTCTAGTTTTCAAAGAGGTCATTTTTAGCATCAGAGAAATTATAGTCCTTATTATTATCTCGAAAACTATTCAACTTTTCAAAGTGTGTCAAATCATTCTTTTGTAATTGTTCCGCAAGTAGGTTTAGCTTTAACTGAAATTAATAAATAGACTGTGATTGGTCACTTATTATTTTTCCTCTTCCCTGAAGCTTCGTATTACAATTATTCAAGTGAACCATCATGTCACACAGAAAGTACAAACCACACTACCATGACAAAGTTTCAATTTCAGGGAAATTTTCAATCTTACCTTTTCAACAAGATACTCTTTTATTTGAGGAAATGAGGAAGTAAATCCTTCCAAGACTTTCCTCTACTTAACCATCTTACTTAATCAGTAAGATCATCAGAAGTACAGTCACTGCTTTTCTTCAAAGACTAAACAAACAGTCAATGGATGAGAGAGCTTCCACTTCTAATTCACAAATTTTACACCAATGTCCATCAAATGTTTCAAATCATCACCTTTGGACATTGAGTACATAATTTTTTCTGATGCAAAATGCAACGGTAAGATGGTAGTGTGAACTTTACATTATTTTAAATTAAATGCTACTTAAAAAGAGAATTATATCCTAATTTCGCCCAGTCATGGCGGAATGTCGTCTGTTGTGATAGAAACCCGTTTTTTTAAAATCCAGGGTGAATGTTTGTGGCATTTCAAGACATTTTTCACAGATGTTTTTTTACACATGTTCGATCTCGTAATCCACAAAAGCCAATCATTTCTTCCCTCACTTGAAGATCTGAAATTACATATCAAACCCAAAACATCAAGTGTGTAGTGTCAATAACATCTGTTGACTCATCCAGTGCTAAAGAAAAATACAAACAGTCTTTTAGTTGTTATAAGCAACTGATTTTCTATGTCTTTCATTAACTCTGGCATTCTTCGGCTTAATAAAAAATTATTTACCTTCTGAAGAATATCATCTTCTATTTTTTAATCATAATTCTCCATCAGAGTTTCAATGACCACAATCAATGTTTCTTTTACTAGTTCAGCATCAGAAAATTTCTTTTTTTTTGAGCTAGAATCCAAGCTACTTTATTACTATCTAACGTAACTAGTTCTATCGATGATAAAAATCTTTTAGGCCTCCCTTTTGTTCATGAAGTTGTGCTTTCAGACGGCTAATTTCATTCGTACTTTTTTTTACTATCAATTGGAAATTTTACAAATTCGTTGTGAAAATTGTTAAAGTATTGCTTAAGGTTGTATGCTTTATTATTCTTAAAAACTTCGTCACACAAAAGACACACTGGTGTATTATTAAATTGTTTTTATTTTCTCAGTGTTCACCATCATCTGGATTCTTTTGTTTTCGAATCATCCATTTATCCATATTATGGGATTAAAAACAAAATATATTTAAACACTTGAAAGTTATATGTGTGGCCAGTACCCATGTAGTTACCCATCTAGAAGGAAGGCAGCTAGTCATCACCAGCCATCGCCAACTCTTAGGCTACTCTTTTACCAATGAATAGTAGTGGGAGTGATCGTCACAGACGAACGAGCAAGCATGTTTGGTAAGACGAGGATTCGAACCCATGATTCTCAGATTGCGATTTATCGCACTTGCCACCTGCCCATGTGGAGCCTTGGATTTCGGAAAGATCGAGCCCGTTTCGAATCTGTACAGTACTGTAAATTATTCCTTTAAACTGTGGTTGTTGTTGGAGTAATGGTTAACCTCCTAGCATGGATGGTGGGCGGTAGAGAGATACTCACTGACTGGCTTCTTCTCGACCAATAAACCTGTTTGTTTGATGATGCTGAGTTAACTCGGCGAAAGGTAACAGATAAACTGACCTCATAACCACGACTTTCGTCGTTGTTGTCTTAGTGTAAAATTACAAAATGGGCTATCCGTGCTCTGTCTACCAGAATGGAGTTTTCATTAGCTTTTGGAACTTACTGTTTACCAGGAAATTTATAATAAGTATCCATAAATTAGGCCCAGCATGGCCAGGTGGTTAGGATGTTCGACTCGTAATCTGAGGGTCGCGGATTCGAATTCCCGT
The DNA here is from genome assembly GCA_011833715.1 of Carcinoscorpius rotundicauda. Taxonomy (NCBI): domain Eukaryota; kingdom Metazoa; phylum Arthropoda; class Merostomata; order Xiphosura; family Limulidae; genus Carcinoscorpius; species Carcinoscorpius rotundicauda. The sequence continues at coordinate 179,161,711 of CM022391.1, read as the reverse complement.
TGCACCAAAGATGCTCGTCCTTTCAGCCGTGGGGGGCGTTATTACGTGATAGTCAATCCCACTATTCGTTGGTAAAAGAGTAGCCTAAGAATTGGCGGTGGTGGTGACTAGCTGCCTTCCCTCTAGTTTTACGCTGCTAAATTACGAACGGTTAGCACAAATAGCCCTCGTATAGCTTTACGCAAAATTCAAAACAAAATATAACTTAAAAAAAATAAACCGGAGAACCCCTCGAAATTACCGTATTTCGACCGTTTTCTCACTACTGACTGTTTCTTACTTAACAAAAAGTTTTAAGAATCAACGAATGTGAAAATCGATAAGTTCCTTGATTATGTATATTCGTTTTTCTTTGCCCAGGACAACGTCAGAATATTTAATCTCCAGCCCAGACTACCAGGGCCAACTCTAGCCCAGAGAAGGCGCCAACGAGCTCTGATGATTGATAGAGTTTCTCGCTACTTCTTTCCTTCAACATTTATTTTGTTAAATATAACCTATTGGGTTTATTACGTAGTTTTCTGACGCCCTCTATAAAAAGGTTGTTTTTTTTATTCTCAACTACAACTGATTATGTCCCGAGAGTAAGAATAAAGAACAGTTACGGTAATATATACAGAATATTCATAATTAGATTAGAAACACGTGTCAGTTGGACACATAAAATACGATTTTTGTTTCGTATCAAATTCATCGACTTTTAAAGACATTATCACTTTTTAACTTTAAATTATTAGAAACTAAATGTCTATAGTTTATACATTACTTAATTCTAAGTTGTCGCTAAAATTATTTGTTCCTTCTTTTGTTTCACGTAAATTTCCCTAGAATTAGGATTTTCGATTGTGAGTTAAAAATATAGTTTTGTATGAAAAAAACGAGTAAATAATTGTTTTTTTTTAAATTAGAATTAGTTATTTTAATAAAGAATCTATTTTCACTTTTTTTTAAACATGCATAAATTAAAATTGTTTCCAGTGAATACTCAATAAAACATTGTAGTAAAAGCAGAAGGCACATTACTGAAATACGTCTGGAATTATACGAGTATTTATTTACCAAGACAAACTATGTAACGCTAACTACCACTACACTAGATATAACATTGTTTATCTATTAGCTTAAAAAAATGTTTGAAATTTCACTGAGAACTATAGTTCATTAGTTATTTTACACTTATTACTGTTGTATGTCAGCTACTTACTCGTTTATTGAAAGCTTATGCATAAGACACCATGGAGTTAATCACATGTTCTCAGTTGAAATGTTAGACGCAGTTTAGGTTTACGTCCCACAACATTTCAAAGGGGCACTTCTCCTAATTTTAATGATCTGAACTAATATGAAGCGCGTATCTCTCAAACAGTCTAAAATGAGGAATACTGAATTACCTATTGAAAATTCTTAAACACCTGGCGGTGTGGAAGTGTAATTTACCTCATTCTGTGTTATAAGCAATTTAAGTTATCAAAAATCTGTGCCATCGTAAAAACAGAAAGGAAAAAAAAGGCTTGTTTGTGTACAAAACGTATGAAAATGCATTTCTGTTCAACTCATGGTTAGAATATGGAGTACTGACAGTTTTATTCGTCTGATAATATTTCAAATCGGTATGCATAAAGTACTGAACCAAATAAAACATGATTAGCTCCTCGACTTATCCAAATCAACAGGCACCCGTTGATGTATGAACGATATTCGTTAATAAAAATAATAATAATAAAACAGTTTTAAGTGAAAAAGAGTTTAAATTAAAATCAAGTACCTTGTGTTTGTAAAAAAGTCAGGTATGTGTGAAATTCAAATCGAATTTCTGATGAGGAAAAAAAGTTCCTTCGAGTTCCGCAGTTTGACGTGGAGTAGTCGAACTTTTTACCCAATTTATAGTTTAGTTAAAAAGCCAGCTAAATTATAGTGGTATTAGAACATTCTATTCTAGTGTCTGATATATTTTTGTGCTCTAAAAGAGAGTTTATTATCTCAGCCCCTATATCTCCATAGGGCTTCTTTTTAAAGAGGTACTCCAAGCATGGTATGTTTCAAAACTAGAAACGTTGGCTGTATCCTCAACTTGATCCTCGTCATAGTCAGAAATGGTAACAGTAATGTCGTAAGAAATCTTTGATGTGCAGAAGTTAACCATTCTGAGCAAATTCTGTTAAGTTAGATCCGTCTTTAAAAGTTAACTGTATATGTTGCTTTTAAATATCTAACTGGATTTAATATTATTAGAAATGAACAGAAATTATTGTTAGCTTCTTTTCAATAAAGTTTTTGACAATGGCTTTAGATATTCAATTGTCTTCTGCCTGGTTTGAAAACAATCCCTGTAAACCAGTCAGAAGCAGGATAAGTCCATGTCTTAAGTTCATTTCATCGCTAACACCAATTATAATATATCTTATTGAAGATTTAAAGCGGGGAAAAAAATACAAGTAATTTTAACGCAACGTAATGTTTAGGGAAAACAAGAGGTCTTTTGACACAACTAGAGTGGCCCATCTTCTAAATTAAACTAAAAAAAATAAAAACTTCGAAGCTAGCCTTTATCGTTTGTGTTTGTTTGTTTTGAATTTCGCGCAAAGCTACTCGAGGGCTATCTGCGCTAGCTGTCCCTAATTTAGCAGTGGAAGACTAGAGGGAAGGCAACTAGTCATCACCACCCACCGCCAACTGTTGGGCTACTCTTTTACCAGCGAATAGTGGGATTGACCGTCACATTATAACTCCCCCACGTCTGAAAGAGCGAGCATGTTTGGTGCGACCAAAATTCGAACCCGCAACCCTCGCGAACGCCTTAATCCACTTGGCCATGCCGGGCCTTTATGTACTTATCAAGCTTTCTCTTTATCTCACTCAGGTTTACTGCCTCCAAAACATCTAAAGGCAACACATTTCAAAAGTCAACTACACTCTCAGAAGAGTAACATTTTCTTGGCTGAAGATCACTTCTATGTTTCCAAGATTTACATTTGTATCACTTACTGCCACCAATCTGACCATCAAATATGGAAATAATGATATATCACCAGTATCAGATTTTCCTCAACAGTCTTAAACACCTCAAGCAGATCCCTCTAAAGTCTTATTCTTTCAAGAGAAAACAATTTGAAAAATTTCAGCCTCTCGTGACAACCTCTCCATCCCAGGCAACCCATCTCTAAACCTTTCCAACAATTTGACGTATTTCCTTAAGTAAGGAACCCAACACAATATTCCAAATGTGGCCTAACCAATGAAGTTATAACATTTTTACACTTGTATTCAATATTTCTGTTGATACAACTTAAAATCATATTTGCCCTTTCACTAAAAATAATACTCTGTTTGGGTGGTTTAAAGAATTGATCCGACCACTTTCCCAAGGTTCTTTTCTTTCCATGACACTGTTAAGATAATTACCACTCAAATTATACTTAAGTTTTAAATGTAGTAACCCTGGTGCTTTATCTTAGACTAATTATAATTAAAACCCAACTCAATGAATGACGATCAGAATGCTATCGTAAAGTAGCAGCATCCATCCACCAGCACGAATGTTTCATAACTTTCCACCTTAACAAGTTAAAACGTTCAGTTACGACTTTATAACTTAACTCTAGTTATGTTCAGAACGAGTAGAATGGTTCAGATGTCCTCTGAATAAAATACATAAAGTTTCTCAACCTTCCAAATTACAACAACAACAACTAATCAAAGCAGGCGAAACATAGAAAATGAAAATTGACGTCAGTAGCGTAAACTTTGTTCTCATTTTCTGACAAATGATCAAAAACCAGTTGTGTAGATAGCATTATTTCAGAAAAAGACAATAATACATGACCAGGTGGTTAAGGCACTCGGCTCGTAATCTGAGGGTCGTGGGTTCGAATCCCCGTCACATCAAACTTGATCACACATTCATCCGTGGGGACGTTATAATGTTACGGTCAATCCCACTGTTCATTGGTAAAAGAATAGCCCAAGAGTTGGCGGTTGATGGTGACGACGAGCTGCCTTCCCTCTAGTCTTAACACTGCTATTTTACGGACGGCTAGCGCAGATAGCCCTCGTGCAGCTTTGCGCGAAATTCAAAATAAACCAAATCAATAAAACGTTGATAATGTTTTCACAAATATTTAAAATTATTACATTTCACTTTGTATTCTAACATGTTAAAACTAAATTGTTGGTATGACACTTTGCCATACATTTAATATTTATAAAGTTTTCTATTACACAAAAGTTCGAGAAATATATTTTAACGGTTTCAGACATACTTCTAGCTAAGTGTTCTTTTTACAAATTGGGAATGTTTTTTTTAACCAAAGTCTCGTCCTTCAGTGTCTCACGAGTAAATCTACAGGATTACAATACCACAAATCGGGTTTCGATACACGTGGTGAACAGAGCACAGTTAGTCTGTTATGTAGCTACGTGTTTAATAATAACCAAAGATTACGTGTAGTCTTTTGACAAAATAATACCTTCAAGCGAAATGTTTATTATTATTATTGTAATATTTTAAAATGACCGTGCTTAAAAAGTGGTTTGAAATTATGAAATACAGATGTGCTTTTTATACCTTAAAGCAAGGTAAACTTTGTGATAATATGGGGATTTTTCTTAGAAATAATAAATCATTTGAAGGTTAAATTTGCTCCATACCATGTTGTTAAATGGAGTCGATGTTATATCTTGTTTTTTGTTTCGTTTGTTTTTCCAATTGTGTAACGTTCCTCTGAGTAAATTTGCTTAGACTGAAATATTCTCACGTGATGAATGAAAAACAAAAATATATTAAAACTTCCTTTAACCTCAAGGTCACTTGGAAAATAACTGCTTACCTTGAAAGTATTTTCCTCTCAGATGTTTTCCTTTAACCTTAATTCTTTATCAAAATAATTTCGATGTTAAGTTATACTTTTTAAAAAATGAAAGTTTACTATTAATTTAATTTTCAGATCATTTAGCAAACTAATTATATTGATTTCCAAACTTAAAAGGTTTCAAACCATCTTGATAATGAGTTCTAAAATAACGAGAGTTATTTTGTTTATAATAATATGGAAAACAAGGTTTCAAACAAATCTAACTAAAGCAAGTTCCCCGATGGGAAAGCGGCAAGCCTTCGGACTTACGACACTAAAATCAAAGGTTCGATTACCCTCGGTGGACACAACAAATAGCCCGATGTTGCTTTGTTATAAAAACCACACACACAGCAAAAATTGCATTAGTTTTCTAAACAAAGAAAATTCCATAATGCATTTCTAACTATAGCAATCAGTATTCAATGGCTTACAGCATTCATTGTGACTTTACTTTTGGCCACGATTGTCACGTGATGATAAGAAATTATTCATCTTAATTGAGAGTTTTGATTATTCGTTCGATTTAGTTACCAATTTTGATTTGTACATAAATAGTGTGAAAAATTAATGTGGAACTAATAAGTTACACTAATTAAAAACACGAACACGTTCAACACAATCGCTACTTTTGTACACTAACAAAGTTCATATTCTAAACTAGTATTTCTTTACTGCCACATCACAACATTCTAGCTGTCTTCTACATTTGTTAACGTCAACAGAGAGTAACAAGTGAAGTTTTAACCTCGTAAATGATTTGACTACATATATATTTATGTGTGTGTGTTCTTATAGTAAAGCCACATTGGGCTATCTGCTGAGTCCACCAAGGAGAATCGAACACCTGATTTTAGACTATATAAAAATAATCTAGCCGCATACACAACAGCTCTCTTTGCCCTAAAAAGTCACTGGTGTAGTAATGCTAGTTTGATTCTGTCAAAAGTCCAAGAAAGAGATACGGCATAGAAGTCCAACCCATGCTGTAAAGACATGGACCAATAAGTGGATTATTTAAGGCGAAAAGAATACGTCCTACACAATGGATTAACCGTGATGCGCTCACCACGAAGATCGAGCCTCGAACTTTACCATTATAAACCCAAAGCCTAACTACTGAGCTACTGACGTGGGACTCTAAAAATATTTCTGAATAAACCTTAGATCAGTTATGTGAGGAAAAAAAACACTCCTCTCACTGTTTTCGAAGTTATAACTCTAAAAATAGAGTTTTGAAACCCATTATTGGTAGAGCACATATAACCCATCGTGTGGCCTTATGCTTAACTACAAGAAAAACTCAGTAATTTATAGAGTTGATATCAAAATGCTTAGAATTTTCCAATTTGAAAACACGTTGTCTGCATGTGACGTACATGCGAGTGCGTCAAATCACTTATGTCGCTCCTCCAAAATTTTGATTACTTGTACGAGATTTTTTTTAATTTCGCACAAAGCTACACGAAGGCTATCTGTGCTAACCGTTCGTAATTTAGCAATGTAAAACTAGAGGGAAGGCAGCTAGTCATCACCACCCACCGCCAACTCTTGGGCTACTCTTTTACCTACGAATAATGGAATTGACCGTAACATTATAACGCCACCACGACTGAAAGGGCGAGCATGTTTGGTGTAACCGGGATTTGAATCGGCGACCCTTGGATTGCGAGTTGAACGTCTTAACACACTTGGCCAATGAGAGTTTAACTGGCATTTACTCTGACGGTGAGATGTGCGTTTTTCTTATAGTAAAGCGACATCAGACAATCTTCTGAGCTCACCGAGGGGAATCGAATCGTAGACTTACCGCTATACTAGTGGGGGCGCTCTCACAGCGAGATATATTTGTGTAGTTTTTGAAGAATATGTACAGTAAATTCTTCCAATTTATTATTGCTTTATATATATTAAAAATATATATATGAAGCCCGATCTAATGTTCGAATCGCAGTTTGTTACTAACTTACTGATCTTTTAGTTTCGGTTTAGACATTCGGGTCTTTGACAGAAACAGATCGTTAAAACAAGAATAAGCTTCCAATGGTGGTGTTTTATGGTCATCTACTAGCCACAGTCAAACATTTCATGGCATTGTACTGAAATGGAACTCTTGCTTGAATGATACTGAAAAAACTTTTTATTACGTGATATGGAACCCACAACTTCGCAAAATTTTTATCCTTCGTGCATGTAGATTTGCAATGGAAGGGGGTCACGATTTTCTCGTTTCCTGTCGCGTAGAATTTTATTTTTCTCTATTCTCAGGGTACAGATATAACGTCATGTGTACATCACATACAGATGCAATGCACTAGCGCCACCTATACAAATATAATCGTATGTCTACGTAAATACTTTGCAAAGTGAAGATGGATCTTCACCAAAATTGGTTCGCGAGGTCCATGGGGAAATACACACAAATTTCCAATATAAGTATTTTGCGATTTTTATGAGTGTTTTTTTTTTTCGGTTTGTGTTTTTACTACTCCTTCTCCTCTGTTGATGGATCTTTACCAAATTTGGCACGAAGATTTATTGAATTGATTAGGAGATAAGTTCAAATTTACGGTTTCACATTTTGCGTTTTGCTGTTTCTATGGGCGTTTTAATATATAACGGAAACAACCTTTCATTAATCATGAGCTTACATAACTTCCGTCCAAGGTATGGGTACCCCAGCTAGTAATAATAATGAGTTATCAGTGTAAGTACTATACACTTTTTAAAACTTTTACAGATTCTCTATAACAAATATAATACATCCTGAATATATTGTACACAAACCATCACTATAAGAACCTTGGCCTTTCTTTTACAACATGCCCTTATCCAGAATTACTGATAAAGAGTAAAACGTCCTGAAATCAGTCTAACTCAACAGCTAGTCAATCTAACTCAACAACTAGTCAATCGAATAACACGTTGGGCCTCTGATTTCGTTATTGATTAAACATACTAAAAATAATGCAAACTGGCTAGCTAAACCTACAATATATATTTTCAAGAAAGAGTACAAACTTGAAAATTTGAAATTATAATACAGTCACAATGGTCATCTAAAACACAAATCTGGTCAAACATTGGCACAGTACTAATGAACAAAAAAATTGTACCAATTTTATTGTAAAATTAAATGTTTTTGCACTAATAACAACAAGCCTGAAAATTTGAACATGCAGTTACGGCCATAACAATTTCATCAAAATTCCAGAGCACAGAAAATTATTTCTCTACTTGGCTTAAAGATCTGCTCAGTAAACCCTTATAAAATCGCAACAAAACTGTATTCAGATTTCCAAAGCTGTAGAATTTTTAATATTAAATTTCAGAGATAAAAGCTTCTTGAAATCAGGTTTAATTTTAACTTTCAAAACTAAATTTATCAAATGTGTAATTATTTGATAAACTATTAAAAAGACCAAGAACTAAATCTGTAATAAAGTACATTATCTATTCAACTATAAAACATTTATTTTCCAGTCACCAAAATTAACATAAACTAAAACATCAATAATTTGTTTATTCATATAATACAAAGATATAATTGGTTACATCTTCATGTTTCAATAAATTATAAAATGTTAACATTAAAATGGTAGGCATTTTTTATTGTGGTATAACAATTCATGAAAACTGCACTGATGGCATACAATTTGAAGTGCATTAAATATTGTTTTTATTAGCTTGTTAATAAAACCATTTATAACCAAAGGGCACTTCTTAAAACAATAAACACCACCATGTTCTTACTTGGTATGGTTTATGCAAGTTATATTTATTTATTTCATTTTTAGAATCAACAAAAATATATACAACTTAAAAAGGAATAACAAAACATAAATTAACGAACTAATTTTACAAAATAAAATGATTTTATGTGGAAATTACAGTGAAGTTCTTCAAAGTGAAATATCTTCAAAACTAAATAATATTCCACTGTTGTTGAATAAAGGGAAAACTCTCCCCCCCCATCAAGTTCTAAATTTATTGAAATGTAGTTCGTCATTAAATCTCCATATTTTTAACACTTTTCCAGTAGAAACTAGAATGTAATAGTTACAAGTTAAAAAACAAAAAGTTGCATAATTTTAAAAACATTTTATTACTCTACTGCGTTAAGGCTAAAACAGATTATTCTTTCCCACTTCTACATAAAATTTGCAAGGTTCAAAATGGAATGCATAATTGTTATGAAAATATACAATTTCTTAATGTTTCATAAAACAAGAAGTTGTAAAAAAAGATTGAAAATAATTAAAGTTGAACTTGTTACAAAGTGAAAGAAGACCAAGAAACGAGTTATTTCTAACAGACATCAACAAAATTGATCTTAAAATAATTCATGTTTTCCAATGAAAAAATGACAGCATCACACTTTCAATCTTTCATTTTGGTTACACTTGCAGATTAGCCCATCCAACACTGGGGGCTATCTGCACTAGCCATCCCTAATTTAGCAGTGGTGTAAAGCCAGAGGGAAAGCAGCTAGTCATAACCACCTACTGCCAACTCTTGGGCTACTCTTTTACCAACAAATAGTGGGATTGACCGTCACATTATATCACCCCCCCACGACTGAAAAAGCAATCATATTTGGTGCGATGGGGATTCAAACCCTTGACTCTCAGATGACAAGTCAAGTGCCTTTACATTTTGAAACTAATCTATGGAAATGTTATAATAATGTCTCATGTCAATTCTATTAATACATCCTTTGAAAATGAAGGTAACAAAAGCTTCATTATTTCACTTATTTAGCTTGTCACTCTCAGTACCGAAATTCTTCTCAGCCAATATTGCACAGATACTTTAACGAGTTACATGCAAGTTTAAAGCATGATGTACCAATTAAAAACTTGTATAAATATTTTGTAAGTGCACACAGTTTAAAAATGGGATACAAAATATATTTATGTTAAAATAAAGCTTGAGTTAATGACGTCACAATTAGATGCATTTAAAATGTGTTCTATTATGTAATGTACTTGATCATGCCATGTAATTTTATTGTATTCTTTTCTATTACATAGTTATACAATTGTTGAGTACATTATTTTAACAGATTACTTAATACAATTAAATTAAAGTACATATCATATAAATAACAAGAAAGACTTAGTACTCAATAATTACCTTACAAATAAATACAAAATACCAGCAATCAAGGTTTCTCCACACCCAGTGACTTTGTTTAAAAGTACTCAACAGACAGAGTGACCATTAAGATACTGAGAATTTGAAAGTGATTTATAGTATATCTGTATGACATCATTTCATAAAACCATTTTCCACTTTACACTCTTGAGTTCCTTTGGAGAAACCATAATACACCAATAACATAATTATCAACACGTATTTGATATCCACCACAACAAAAATATTTTAAAACTTTGTTTTAACTATATTATAAATTCTTCCCTCATATATATATATTTAATATTTGTGTAAAGCTAAACAAGGGTTATCTGCATTAGCCATCTCTGGTTCTGAACTTAGAGACTAGAGGACAAACTAATTAGTCAACAAGCACTAACTTTAGGGCAACTTAAATCAAATAATAAGACTTTGCTATCATATTATAATACTCCCATGGTTTCAGAGCATGGGGTGAGACTACGTGGCAAAAAGATACAAACTACGGATCCTCGATTTTAGGTCAAGTGTGATGAATGAAAGGCTGTCCTCTGTATCACTTAAATACGTACAAGATGGATGCCCTGTCCACAAGATAAGCATTAACTTACAAAGTGATCACCCAAAAAACAGCATTTGCATATCAATAAAAAATCTGCCTGACATAAGAGTTTTAAAGATAAATAATTAACTCTTAGAAACAAACCAGAAATTCACAAAAGTTACAGAACTTTGGGTGTCTTTAGTGAAAACCATAACAAGTGATTTAAAACAAGAGTAGTGAAATTAGTTGTTGCCATCACAATTTATCATTTAAGAAAATTCTGTACATGAACCAACAATTTTCAACATTATCAACAGCATTTATTTACAATATACTACTGATATTATTAACACACTAAGGATTCCTATAACCAACAGGTTGTTAATCCAAATAATACCACTACTTCTGAAAGTGTTCATGTGCTTTTTTATCTAATTGTTTGAATCTATAACATATAAGCAGTGGAGTTTTTGCTGTGGATTGTCAGACACTAAGTGGCATTAGAACATTTAGCCACAGCATGAAACCTGTAATGCTCATGAATCATTTCCATATAATCATACATAAGTTCTAAATATAGAATCTGTTGAATTCCAAAACATTTACCAACATCCCTTCTGGTACAACACTGTTTTCTCAAGTCATTCTCCTTTTTATCACCAAATTTAATTTTCCTTTAATTACATCAGTTCCTGAAGTCTTGATACAACAATATTAAACATGTTTGTTCTTCATTCTTTTTCATCACGAAGTAATCATGAGAAAGTTTAGTATTTTAATAAAAATGACAGCACTGATGAAGATAAGCACCAAGTTTTATTTCTCTCATCTATTTTTAATGTATTGTGTGAACTGAATTTTGTTGTCCATCTCCGAATTTTTTGTTCACGTGCAATTCCTGCCGACTTATTTCAAGATTTTATATTTCTACAAATATTAATGTAATTACAAAATTATTGATCCTGGAAAAATATTAATAAATTCAAGAAGTTTGTCTTGATGTAATTCAGTCAGTCATGACAATGTTCACTTTTAAAAAGAGTAGTTGTTTTTAACGTTAAACAGAACAGTACAGTTGTATGTACAAAACTGCACATTCATTAAGTTATACACTTAAGATGTTTTAATTCAAAGTAACAGTTTCGTGTAACTTTGTCCATCTTTCATCAAACAGATGAATAATGTCTCTTAAATGCTCTTAATGAACAATATAAAACAGAATCTTTGCTCTTTTATAATGATGATAATGTGGCTTTGTAAAAACTTTTCTATGAAGATAGAAATACAAATTCTGTCTAATAATTCTCTATACTCTTCACAGAACATACCAAGATGAGAAATGCAAAAGGAGGTAAAACATGACTCAATAATATCCAAGCATAACTAGGAGACTGAGGTTCCTTTCAGCACCGAGTTAGGTAACACCAACCTCAACAAAAATAGAAATGAAGAAAATCTCAGAGTAGCCAAGATTTAATAAACACACAGCACATGAAAATGAGTGACAAAGAATCACTAACTGCACAACAAAAACGTTGAAATTATGCAAGTTTAAAACAAAATTAAATTATCCTGTTGTCTGTAATGTGTGGTGCCAGAAAACATGTTGAAAGTTAATGTCACCAATCCACACTATTCTTTGAGACAGTTTCCTACTCTTATATCTAAAATGTTAGAACAGTATATTTCACGTGCTTAAGGAAATACCTGCATACACAACCATTTAAGTAATGTTATAATAACTAGCTTCCTGTAACATTGCTAATCAGACAAAGGCTCTGTGTTAGCAACTGGAGCTTTTCCTTCAAGAGAATCCTCCATTCCATCAGCAGAGGGACGCTGGAGGACCACAGAGTCTTCACCCAAGAGTGTACAGAGTTCTTCAAGTCTTCTCTCCATCTGTGGAACTCCAGTTAACTGGGCTTCTAGCCTCTCTTTTTCTTCATGTAAAGACAAACGAGTATTAGTGTCAAGTGGCTCCAGACGCCACCCTCCTTCTCCATCAAACTGTAGAAGATGAGTGTGGAACTGCCTAGAAACAGAAATCAATGGAATTTTACCATAAGTTCTGAAAAAGCAAATCTGTGCTTGACTGGAAGCTACAAAGCACTACCTCTGACTTAGATGTTTGTCGATAAATATTTTGGGCCGCGAGTGCAGACCTTCAACGTCACGTCATCGTGTACATAAATATTTGTTGAAAAGCAGCTCAGCTACAACCAACAACTTTGTGGAGTCCTGATACGTAAAAACTATTAATGTTACAAGACTATGCACATTGTTGGATTACACCCACTAGCTCTCAATTATAGCCATGTTTCAACAACATATCATCAAAACAACTAATTTGACTAGATGAAGACCCATACTAATGGCTTGAAATGTTGTCCAAAAATGTTAAATATTGTCTACAGAGCTCCCTGAGCAAGTAATTCTTATTCTCTGCATAAACACTCTTAAACAAGAGACAAAATGAATCTGAGAGAACCTTGAAAAGTGAGATTTGAAGAAAACCTACTAACAAAACAGTGCGACATTTAACTAACAAATGTGCAAGTAATTCTTATGACTTTGTTTACTGCAGTATTTCTACTGATATATCCTGGTCAAGCAAATCAAATCTATGAAGTTTATTGAATCTCATCCTCGGTAATTTTTTTAATTCTGTCTTTATAGTTACAAACCCACAATCGGTGTGTGAGGACACATCTGTACAATTAACTTCATAGCTATACTTTTGAGAAAAATCACATGTCACAATGAAACATAAAAAAAATTGAAATTATTTTTCAAGAAAATCAGAAAATAAGGTTTAATAAGTGACTTGTAGGATAAAAGCAAAATATTATTTTGTGAAATCTGTTCTTTTTCTAATATAACTACCCATCAGATAGTTAACATCTTATAAAATCACAAATATATAACAATTGTACAAATACTTTTTATGAGCCACTCTTCATCAAAACTTCAACCGTCTCAAGTCCATCCTTGTGATAATGAAATCCTAACTACCATAGCAATTTTATTAGTTTCACCCAAAACCTGGTACCAGTAGAGGTAACAATGAGTAATAATAATTGTTTTATTATATGTTGTGGATTTGTGATACATGCACAAGCCAACACAACCAAGAAAAAACACAATGTGGCTTACAAAATACTTTTTCAGAATACAGACTAACTAAATTATTTTCCCAGTTATAAAACGAACTGAAAGTAATAGCAAGAAGTTTAAAACTACACACATTTTTCACACCTTTCAATATTTAGCATCATTTACAACTGTCTAAAAAAAAACAGTTGTATTATACCCAATTCAAAGAAGCTATTGCTTCTTCCAGATCAATGTTATTACAAAATGCTAAACAATAAGATAAACTTACCACAGAGAGGGACGATGCGTGATGGTCAACAGAGAAATATCTAAATCTTTTATAGCCTGATACATCTTGCTCTCAACATCAATAGAGACTGCACTGGTGCATTCATCGAGAAGAGCAAACTGAGGTCTATGATATAAAATAGTTTATTCACATTTTAGTTGATTACAAAAATAAAAACAAAAAGTCATATCCACCTTTTTCTTCTCCCCAAGAACGTTTAAAACTTTTTACCAGCTTTAATGGTTATTTGTATCAATAAATACCATTGATTAATACCTACTGATGACAAAGTTACCTCAATAAATACCATTGATTAACACCTACTGATGACAAAGTTACCTCAATAAATACCATTGATTAACACCTACTGATGACAAAGTTACCTCAATAAATACCATTGATTAACACCTACTGATGACAAAGTTACCTTTTCAGTATTATTTTAAATGAATTATGAAGAAGTTTATAAATCGACAAGACTCGTTGTTTTAATACTTAGATGGTAAAGACATCACAAGAGGACTAAACATAAAAGAAACTTAATAATATGCATGTCTGTCAAACATACAAATGAACTAACCCTACACTTTTAAAGACAAAAAAAAATCTATCTTACAGAGCGCCAAATTAAACATATGAACCAATGTATTCAAAAATAATATATGCAAGTGCATTACAGAACACCTATAGGGGTTAGATAGTGTGTTAAATATCTTTAGTTTTCCTCTAGCATGGCTGAAAACAACACCTACAAAAGTTAGATGATGCAGTAGATCTCTTTAAAAACAAACAAAAAAACGTTTATCTATTATGACTTAAAGAAAGATCTACAGAAGTCTGAGAGCCAATACATTAAATATCTTCAGTTTTTTTGAAAAATATTGAAATGTACACATTTAACAAATGTCCAGACATCTGACTAAACAGAAAATTTACTTAAAAGAAAAAAATCAAATAGCACGTAAGTAAGAAAAGTATGATTAATTCCTATACAAGAAAGCATTCTGGATCTAAGTACAACAGCACTGTAAACTATATCAGAACAGATAAAAAAACAGTAATCATAAGCCACGTAAAAAAGTGGTCAAACTGGTAAACATGCCAATCAAGGTTACAAAGAAAAACAAATAAATGGTACTGATGGATCTGATAAAACTAAACTTTGAGAATCCTAATACCCATTCATTCTACACAGTTCTGACAAGTGTCTTTAAAGTATACATTTCACATACCATAAACGTTTCAGCCGTGAATTTTACTATACAAATCTAGTTTGAATCAATCAGACAAGGTTAGCAACCAGCCATGATAAATTCAGTCCAACTTTAATCTAGCATTTATAAAAACACGAGGAACTCTATAAAAAACAAGGATATAATAAACAAACAGAAAATGATGATGAAAGTTAATACTTGAACAAATTATTAACTTCTAGTTACCCCTGCCTCACCCCAAAAAGAAAAAGGCAATTCTGAACAAATTAGACAAAAAGGAAGAAAAATCTTATATTATCTGCTGATAATGAAAGTAAAGTTGAGTGTAGGTCCAAGAAAACAGACTTAAAAGCCAAATCTAACAAAAAATAAAAACAAAATAACAACAAACATCTATTTCTTTGTTTATTTTAAGGACAAAGCCACATAAGTGTGTCACCCGAGTTTTACCAGCCACAGATATCAAAACCTAAACTTCTGCATTATAAGCTCTCTAATTTGTTGCTGAGACACCAGGGTTACTTGTGTATCTAAATACAAATAAGCATAATTAGACTCTCCCCATACACACAAGAAAAAAAAACAAAAAACATATTGAATATCCTAACAATTTAACAAATCAAGTCCCAAAATTCATGCATGAAGTTGATAATGGTGGTAAACTACACGAGGAAAGAAAAGTCAGATCAAAATGACTGAATGACTTCACTCAACCAGAAAAAAATGTATTAGTAAATGCAAGTATAAATCAAATTATTAACCATGATATATACACAGTCCCCTAAATAATGCTTTCTCAAAATAAAATAGCATTCTTGCCTGTGATAGAACAGTCTTGCAACACCCATCCTCTGTTTCTCACCACCAGACAATATATCTTTCCAATCTCCAATAGCATCCCAGCCTGTTCCAAAAGTAAAGCAAAATTCCACAGTAATTATTGCTCGTTTAACAAAGAGTCCTTCATCTGGAAGGTTTTCGATATATTTCATTCATCTGCTTTAACATTCTTCAAAAGATAATGCTGCAAACTGTTATCATAATCTAACAATTGTAACATTACTTGCAATTTAGAAAAATAAACACGTCTCCATAATGATATAAATATGTAAAGCAGAATTTCTAATTGATATGAATATCATGAAAAGATTTGGTGACTTAAATGTGAGCACCTTGAGAAGTACACAGCCTTAAGTAAATAACTTGGATGTCTGACCCTACAAAACTCTTACCAGATCTCGTCTTATTTGCTGATTTCAACAATCAATCACAACTGAAGGTAATTATTTTTATCCCAAAGCAATGAATATCTTAATAATTACTTTGTAATATTTTCTCTTAAAGAGCACTATGATAATATCCGAGACAAAAATAAATGTTTTGGTTCTAAACCGCCATTAAAAATTTAAGTTTAAGAATTTGTAAACCTGCAAACCACATACAGGCACTCACATGTGTGATCTGTCATAGCTTTATGTAACTTGTGTGATCTGTCATAGCTTTATATAACTTGTGTGATCTGTCATAGCTTTATGTAACCTACCTTCAATGAAAACCTGAACTCAGTAAAAACAAGAAATCGAGTTATACGTAATTAGAATTCATTTTCAATTAATTCAATTTTCTTGATCAGTCCATGTGTACCTCTTGACAACAGCCCAACTGTGTGTTTATATATATAATGTCAGCTTTAGTGGCTTCTCTGTAAAACTTGTACTATTTTCCATGAAATTATAACACCTGCTGATATGACAAACAGAAACATTACTGACACGTGAAACATGATTTTCTCTTTTATTACTCATAAAATGTTTTACTTAAATATTTGCCTACAGTCCAAGTGCACTTAACTTCCAGTGTAAGGGTGTATGGTAAAAAAGATTTTATTGATCTGGTTTGTTTTGAATTTCATGCAAAGCCACACGAGGGCTATCTGTGCTAGCCATCCCTAATTTAGCAATGTAAGACAAGAGGAAAGGCAGCTAGTCATCACTATCCATTGCCAGCTCTTGAGCTACTCTTTTACCAACAAATAGTGGGATTGAGTGTCACATTATAATGCCCCCATGGCTGAAAGGATGAGCATGTTTGGTGTGAGGGGGATTTGAACCTGCAACCCTCGGATTATGAGTCAAAGTGCCTTATCCACCTGACCATGCCAGGCCAGTTTTATTTGAAGGAACTTATTAACACTTATGTAATTTCTTTCTAAATTTCATACTTCTTACAAGTATTACTACAAGTATAATTTCTATGTATTACTAATATTAGTACACGTATAATTTCTATGTATTACTAATATTAGTACAAGTATAATTTCTATGTATTACTCATATTACTACAAGTATAATTTCTATGTATTACTAATATTAGTACAAGTATAATTTCTATGTAAAACCTTGTACATTTTTCCTCTCAACATACCTCCTTCTCTGGTGATAATTGACTGAAGGTTGACAATGGCCAAGATACTTGCCAAATCTCTATCTGTTAGACCTTTTTCCTTCATATCCTTCACAGTATCAGGGTAAATAACTTGGTCTCTCAGAGTTCCCACCGACATGTAAGGTCTGGTAAATTGCAATAAGCAGAAAGAGCACATAAGTGCGTGTCTTTATAAAATATTATTAAATACAGGTGAAATTGTGGTCAACAAACCCTGAGAAATGAATGTGGTCAACAAACTTTTGTAACCTGGACCATCAAATAGACAAAACAAACAATGGAAAAAAGTAGTGAGTACAGAGTTAACATAGTACTTGTTTAATCAGTAACATGCGATCCTTACAAAATGAATTAGTGTTAGTTCAAAACAATCACTATGGGGTTATAACAGCAAATTCTTGGGATAAGACACAAGTACACATAACTATAAAAGCTACTCTTTTTCAATCATTGTCGAGCCATTGCATACGAAAGTCAGCTTCATAAGTGGTTTGCCAATGACAGATTCTCTTCCAGTTTTATTTGAAAATAAGTTTGTAGTTTCAAAGATTTTTGTTTTGTTTTTTTGTTCACAAGTTTGTACATGTGGAATACAAGATTATACTCTCTGGACTGTCTAGCAATAGTAAATATAACGAGGAAGACAATTACCTTATTTAAAAAAAAAAAAATAATAAGTGACAATATTCATACTTGAACAGTCAAAAGTATCTGGAAAACATCCAACAGTAAATTAAACAAAAGAATTCCAGGATAGAGCAAACACTCTACAGTGAAATGGAATTCATGTACTTTAATTACTGTAATACAACATTGTAAAAAAAAAAAAAAAAAGTGAACAAAACCAAACAAAGAGCTCAAGAATTTAAAGTAAAATAATTCTTTACAGGGTAACAAGTTCTCAATTAGAACCTTCTTACTCTAGTGTAGCTACAGTAGTAAAGAGGCAAGTTTTAATATGAAGATTTGAAAACTTGTTCATAATTACACACAATCAGTTTCATTGTAATATTGCTTGTCTTCCCTCTGGTAGTTCAGTAGTAAATCTAAGAACTTGTGATGGTAAAAGTCAGGTGTTGATGCTTCCAGTGGGCAGAGAAAAGCATTCCTTTAAAACATAGCTTTACACTTAACAACAAATGTATTGCTTAATTTTAAATATAAATAAGTAATGTTTACAACACCATGTTTATCTTGTTTTAATAAAAATAATCACCACACTACACAAACTTTACCTCTGAGGAATATAGAACATCTGTCCTGTTGGTGGTCTTATTAAGCAACCAGCGTATGTTGGCCAGAGTCCACGCAATATTCTGAATAAAGAACTTTTCCCACAGCCATTTGGTCCAGTGATTAATAGGTGCATCCCTTTGGTCATCTAAATTTAGAAATACAAAGCACACAAGTTTAAGATGCCTGTAATTAGTTTTGTAATATCTGTGGACCTTTTAATCGCACTCACGTGAACAAATTCTACACCAAAAGAGTCATACATGTACATACTAAACTTGCACAAAACCTTGAACGTATTTTATAAACACATCAAGAATATTACATTGTAACAGCGAAAGCTCTACTTGCATGTATTAATTGGTTCATTAGAGTCTGCACAGTATAGCTTCACCTAAAACATAAGGAAAAGAGTTTTTAGGCATTCTTTAGCTGTATATTTATTCCCACTGTAATTACTTGTATAAAAAGAAAATACATCTATTACACAAATATGGATAAGGTGAAACTGAAGTTTCTAAAGTTCTTACATGTATATATTATTATAATTATTAAGATACTTGAAACATTTCAAACTCTATCAGCAATTACAACCAATTACTTTTTTAACCAGTACTCACAGTGAATGACAAGTCTGGAACAACGACGTCACAGTTAGGAGTGATTATAGGCACATGTTCCAGTTTCAGGATACTGTTCTCTCTTTCAATAACTGTTCCTGTAAAAACGTTAAGTAAATTTAACATACAGACCAACAGCAAGGAAAGCTTCTCAAAGGTAAAACTGATGGGCCTGACAGTCGGACACTATAAAGCTCACCAGAAATGCATATCACTTAACAAGCTTAAATGGCTACTGCTTTTTTCATGGATTCACGATGACGTTCGTCACGTGAATCTCTTTTCTGGAAAATCAGCAAAAGTTAATAAACATAATGAACAGGGGGGGTCATCACTGAGCCCAGGGTGTGGACTAGCTCTCAACACTTGCTGCTCATAGATGTAATTTGTGTACGTACTAAAACAACAAGTATTTAAAATCATTACATTATTTGTTAGTTTCTAATAATTGCTGAATTTTTGTCTTTAGCTTTTCCTCCTATATAAGGCTGAAAAGGTACAAAAAAGCAAAAAATTGGATCAGCAGTGTCCTTCACGCACACTATAGATATTGTTTACCTTATGGAGGTCAAGAGACCTGGTTCCTCCCATTAGAATGTTCCTCGAACCAACGTATCATCACCAGCAAATTGAATTGTTACAACAACACAAGTGCACTAAGATACCTTATGTAATTTAATTTTTGATACTAGTGCAAAATATGTTTTTTACTTTATTGTTTACATTTTTGACAACATTGTTTCAGATTTATTGTGAGCTACCATACAGAAATGTTTTTGTTTTTTTTAATTTCTATCATAGCTAATCGTGACCTCTGTGGTAGATGAATCCGTGAATTTAGACACAATCTAACATCTTTCGCTTGCTTTTACCAAACCTGTCAAATCAACTGTTGCCTCAGACAAGTGTTGAGTCAATTAGGATTTTTTTTTCTAACTGTAGACATTTAATTTCAGTTGTCATTATTGGATGACTAATGACATGCTTTTTAATATATGAACACAGAAACAATCTTTAAAAGTAACATTCCCGTTACACTATCGTACCGCTACGACAATCAGGAAAAAGTGCTCTTTTTTACTGTATGCAAGATTAGCCACGGCTGCATCTCTTCACTTATAGGACTCGCACAGAGAGACAAATCACAAAATAAAAAATATGGAATGTTTTAAAAATGTATCTGAATTGTTCAAAAAACCCATAAAATATACATTTAGGCAAATATAAACAGTTTTAAGTATGAATGAAAGAAAAGAATTCATAATGCTGATTTCATGAAAAATCACCTTGTAATTACTGTCCAAAATGAAAGTAACTGGATAAAGCTTACAGAAAACTGACATAAATTTTTTTTGTTTTTTTTATCAAGCTGGTGTTGTAAGAATTAGTATTTCTTAACCTAATTTGCTGTAAGTGGTAGTGTCTCCCTCTATCAACTGAATGTACATGTGCTGTATACAGTGTACAGCTCGCAAAAATTCTGTGCATGTTTAAGGCAGCCTCGGTCAAAAAATTAAGTAATGGTACAATGCATTGCACATGTGCATTACTTACTTACAATGCTTCACTTCATACACTTGTACAATACATGTACACAGATAATAACCATCTCTTTATCTCTACAATGTATTACTTCCAAATGAGTTGAACATAACCTAGTACTCAGAAGAAAAATGTTTTTCTTTTGTGTTTGAAACCTAAATAGACAAATAAAAGACCAACGAGGTGATACAAACCTTTGATTTCTGGCATGCCATTTATAAAAGTTAGTCCTTTTACTTTGAAAGACTTCTTACTCTCTCTTGTATTCAATGTTGCAAGGGTTCTTTGGTATTTGCCTTCACTAACTTCTTCAAATACTGTGAACATCTTCGATACTCGAGATGTGTACCCAGCTAACTCGGTGACCTGAGAAAACACTTCTTTCAACAAAATCACATACATAAATCTACAAAGAGTTCCCTTTCAAGCAATCTTTTGTTAGCATAGAGAAAAATATCTGAAGTTTGGATAAAAAGATGTGTATATATCAGGCAATTATAATATTTAAAAATAACTCTGATCCATACATATATCAAACTGGACAAAAAAAATTGCCAAGTCAAAATCTTGAAACATTTATAGATATTATAAAGCTTTTGTACTTAACTTAAACTTTCTATTTAAATTTATACAAGTACACAATGAATAGTTAAATATGAATTTTATTTAATTTTTACAAGTTTTAACTACTGTGTGATAATATCATGAACGTGAATGTATTTCTTCCTTTTTTAATACGAAGTGTTAACATTCAAGCTTTGTTCATATACAAAATAAATACACTTATATAAATTAACTAATTCACTCTGTCTGAGACATACGTTTTCAATGGCTTCCACTCCCTGACGCTGCAACCGAGACAAACGTTTTCCATGTAGACGCTGTTTACACTTCGTCCACTGGGTCTAAGTTCATCAGCTTGACTATCATCATTAGATGGAAAGCTAGCATTCTCTTATCTCACTACCTCTTCACACACTTGACTCACTTTCACTACCTTCTCAGCTATCCAACTCAAGTGTATCCAGTAAATTTATATAGTAATTATTATTAATACTCACTGCTCTGTGGGTACAGTTGGAAAATAGTTTTCATACATTCGACTCCAGCATCATGCTGGTTACCGAAGAGCTGAACTAAAAACACTGAGAGAAACCATATATTAACATCAGACAGGATGCCAATAAATACTTTCCCACTTGTTTTACTCACCTACACATTACAATTTTAAATGACAACGAGGAAGCGTCTGTTCCAGATACAGCGTGAGGGTGTGGAAGCACTGGAATATATACATTCCAGCCAAAGTTTAAGGGTCAAGGTACTTTCTTTTGTTTTAAATACACAATTTAAACAACAACAAAAGAAGAAATACTGATATTATATACCTCTTTGTAGGAGGACATAAGTCTCTCTACAGCATCTGCTCCAGCTATTAAGATATTTTTAGCAGTTGTCATATATTGTGTCCTCGTACTAACTCCATCATCTTTGTCTCCATTACCTGGTGATACAAGTTCAGACTCAGCACTTAACAGTTTGCTATTTGTGTTAAAACATTTTTTTCCACTGGAAAGATAACTAACTGTACGTATCAAATATCACAAAAAAAATACCTCTGAATAGTTTGGCTTCTGTAACATGTTCTCATAGCACATTTCTAATACTGAGTATTCGGACAATACTTATCCCTTTCTTAGTTTAAATAAAATTATATGAAGTACTTCAAATTCTATACTACTTTATGAGAAAAACAAAAGTAGAACCTACAATGCAGATCCTACAGATTGGTACTCTTTTTATTACAGCAAGTTGCACCACAAAATTATTTTTGGATCAGATCATCCTATAAGTGATGTCCGAAAAGTTAATACAGAAAGTACATCACCATTTCTGTCTTTTTAGAGGCTTTAATCACTAAAATATGTAGTAGGACGTGTATAAAAATGTTTAGACAAAGAAGAGAAACTAACCCAACTCCACTTTTTCAGATCATTAATTAAATAAATCCTTATGAAGCTGGATGTGTCTGAGGAACACATTAGGTATATAATGTTTTATGAGTTTAAAAAACTCAATAGTGCAGAAACTACATGAAACATTCAAGGTGTTTATGGTGCAGAGTTTCTCGAAGAAAGAAAATGCCAAAGGTGGTTACAAAAGTTCAGATCAGGTGACTACAGCTTGAGTGATGTGCCACATTCAGGTCGTCCTGTTGAGCTTAGTGATGACTTGTTGCACCTGATGAAGATTGTGCTGTAGCAGTTGAAGAATTAGCACAGAAGCTTAATTCAACTCGTTCAACAGTTCACCGTCATCTGCAACAGCTTGGAAAGATGTCAAAATTTGGAAAATTGGTTCCCCATGACTTAACAAAAGCCAATCTTAAAGCAAGAGCAGACATTTGCACTCTTGTGAAAGTAACTCCCTTTTTGTGGACAGGTTAGTGACTACAGATAAAAAATGGAAATACAGGGTATTCATAAAATCACTGTGCACTTACATATTTGTTAACAGGTATGTTTCAATATAGAATACAGAAAGTAAATATGAATGACAATTATAAACAATGTTGAAAGTGACCTTTGTTGGCATCAGTATAGGCTTGGATCTTTCTTATTTTGTTTCTAAGCACCACTATCAGTTGCTGGCTTGAAACAGACTGAATGAATGCTGTTATAAATCTGCACAGTGACTTTCTGAACACCCTGCATTATAAAAATGTTAAGTACTGCAGACAATGGCTCAGTGCAGGTAAACTGGCTAAAGTACAGCCCAAAATGGACCTCTACCCTAGGGAAGTCTCGTTAAGCATTTGGTGGGATATTATATACATAACAACACCTCATTTGGGTTGAGAAAATTGTTTATGTAGAGGAGCAAACAACGTTTCAACCTTCTTCTGTCATTAAGGTTCACAAAGAAAGATGACGATGACCAAAGAAGGTCAAAATGTTGTTTGCTCCTCTACGTAAAAATTTTCTCAACATCACTGATTGGTGGCATATTGTTGGTGTGATCCACTTTGAGTTGCTGCCACTCAACGTAATGATTAAATCAGACTCTGTTGTCAACAGTTAGAGTGCCTGAATGTTGCACTCAAAGAAAAAAGACCTTCTTTGATCAATCATAAAGGTGTTGTGTTACACCAGGATAATGCATGACCCCATACAGCAAGGATCACATCTGTAAAGACTGAAGAGCTAGACTGGGAAAAACTTCCACATCCTCCTTATTCTCCAGACCTTAATTGTCATCTGATTATCATCTATCCCAAAGTTTGCAGAACTATCTTGATGGTAAAGATCTTGGAACACATGCAAACGTCAAAACTACTCTCTCTACATTCTTTCCCTCCAAACCTCAAGAATTTTATAGAAGTGACATTCAGAAGCTTGTGAATCATAGGCAGGAAGTAATTAATAATAATGGAACATACATAATTGATTAAATAACACTAAAAGCATTTGAAATCCTTTGTCTTTTCTGAACCTAAAATCAAACATTACTCAAGGGATGAACCGATACATGCATTCAGACATCACTTTCTGCTACTACATGTTAGTAATCAGTTAACAGTTCACAGAAAATGTTCCTGTTCATTTATTAACATTACACAATATTTTGTAAACAAAACAAAGCTAAAATTATTATGTACAAAACTCATCTAAATGTCTGTTGTATCACTGCAAAACTTTTAAAAAACATGTTACGCTTCATCAATGTTACCAAAGTTAATCTACAAATTTTCTGTACAAGTTATATCTCTTCACTGTACAAGTAATCTACATTTAAAAGCAGAAAAAGAAAACATGAATTTAAAATCACATGTACAGCATGCTATTTTCAGTTAACAAGTACATAAAGAAGGAGATCACAGAATAATTAACTTAGTAAGAACATCTTTGTCATTTACATTATGAAAACCACACACCTGCAGCCCAGGTCATTGTCTGTGTCAGCACTTAATTTTATTTGGATCAAGGACCTCAACTATTTGGAAGAATTACAGTCCCTTATATATTTTACACAGACAATGAAAAAACAAAACGTTTTTTACACTTTCTCAATGATAAACTTACAAGCTGTAAAAACATTTGAATGTTTCCCACATTACACAGATTTACCCACAGTGCTTTTCCAATTGTCCAACAAAGTCAAGGAATACATGATTTTGAAAATTCAAATCAAATTGCCACATTGTGAATTCTATAAAGTATGACAGGGCATCTTTGCTGCCACATAAAAGAGTATGGATACTGTGGTGTCAAATGAAAGTAACAACGTTAACATCGCATATTAGTTACCCTAATAATTCTAAAAGTGAAACAGTCTTTCACAAACAAAACATTATTTGTTTTTAATCAGCTGCTAATATACTATAATCCAACATATACATTTATTCCAAGTTCAAAGAATGTGTCTCACAGTGTATATCTGTTGTTATAGCTTTGTTTGTACTGGAGTGTATTTTACCATGGGATCTAGCAATAATATAATTAAGTTAAGGCACACCTGCTCTAGCTTATTTAGATGTATAAAAAGGTATAATTTTTGTGCTTCAAATTCCAAAATTCTGAGCAGCACAAAAAAGTGGCATTAAAAACAAATGTTGATACTTGAAACAGAGTAATAAATGTATTAAAACAAAAATCTTACTGACAAAATGTACCAAAAGGTACAACATCTGGGTTTTAATAAGACAACAGGAAAAACTGTGCTCACCAAATTACCATGGATCATCAGGACCCAACAAGGAAAATGTAACGATTTATGTACACATACATAAACATAAGAAGCCTGAATGCACAAGGAAAACTTTATTCACAGTTCAACATGTGAGAGAGAGACATATAAGGTTACTGTTATTTTAATATCGGTATTAATTATAGCCATTTCTACAATAAACTTAAATTTATATAAACAGCTTCCTCTGTTCACAAAATGCAAAAGAAAAATGGGATAAAATCAGGAGAAGTTTATTTTTTTCACATATTGTAAACGTAATGGAGTCCTGCTTACATCTACACATCTAATGAGCAGTAACTGGCACACATGATGGCACACTAGTTGTATATGTTTCCAGGTCAAAGCTACTTTAAATACTAAGCTTTAATCATATGCTAAATATACTTAGCAAAGCGTACACATAAATACCAAGCAACCACAGTGTTTCAACATAACGCCTAAAGCTGTAAATAATGCTAACACAAAAACTTAAATACATGTATATATGTAAATGTATGGATGCATGTACCAAAAGCACCTAATATATTCTTAAAGAATTACTTCAAGATATAACAATCAATTTTTTTATGTAGGTGCCACTCCTAATCTTAATAAAATATTAATAAAATGGTCAAGGAAAATAATCATTCAGAATCTAATTAATTACAAAGTTAGTCTTGGAAATTACATAATCGGGTTAAGAAATTAATACATGCCTGGTGCAAATTCTCATAAGAATCACGTTAGGACCAGAAATACAAAAAAAGGTTGGGCCTAATACATATGACAGATTGTAGCAACTGCTTCACTCATGGGAAATAACATTTTGAACCTGTAAAAACAGAGAATGTACTCTCAAAAATTCAAGATTTTGTTTCTCAATACCACGAATTTTGGAGGGTTTGTGGTCCTAACCTACTGCAAATGCATGGTTTATTATTATTATATTGGGTATTAACCTGTAGCTCATTCCATTTGTATTATTAGTTGTCTATACCATTGATAGGCAAGGCTGATGGGAAGAGAAGGAAAGAATGGCAGCTGCCCCATAATCTGGTGCCTATAGAAGGACCTAACAGAGAGATATTCCAAGAATGGCAGCTGCCCCATGGTTAGGTGCCTATAGAAGGGCCTAACAGAGGAATATTCCAAGAATGGCAGCTGCCCCATGGTCTGGTGCTATAGAAGAGCCTAACAAAGGATATTCCAAGAATGGCAGCTGCCCCATGGTTAGGTGCCTATAGAAGGGTCTAACAGAGGGATATTCCAAAGCTCACTAGAAATACAAAAAATATTAATGAGCTAAAAAGTTACTGCATTTTCCATGGATTCATAAAGAAATGCATCACCTAAATTTCATTTGTGAAAAACTAGCAAAAGTTAATAAATATAATGAAAGAGGAACCAATGATATCTATAACATAGGGCCTAGTCTGATTATCAATGCCCTTGTTGATAAGCCTTATTTGTGATAAACAACTTTTTCTTAAGAAATTTGCATACTAATTACTTTTTTTATCTTGTCTTTCAGCTATTGACCTGCTGAATAGAATTCTGGCCCATATCAATGCAGAAAATAATCCTTTAGCACTTCTCTGAAGAAGCTAAAATGTACGACAAAAACTAGCTAGTAATTAGTACCAAAATATATATATAAAAGTTACTAACTAACATTACACTTAAGGTTATTCTACAGGATACTAACCACAGAAACAATTGATACAAGTCAACACAGCCTTGCTATAAGTACTGAATCATTTTGTTCATTTATACTAATGCAACAAAATAAGTGTTGTCCAACTGGGACCAGAATCCATTTCTGGTACATAAATAAAGTTAATCTGCAGGTCAGTTTGTGCTGGCCTACCTCTGACAGTGACATGTATTAAGAATCACATAGGAAGGGACTTGTATAGATCATTTGTATACTCGGTAGTTCACCCAGATCACTGTTCAAACATAACTGAATCTATACAAGTATAAATGTGTGTGTAAAAGTTGCATTAATACAAACACCAGGCAGCTATCAAAACAATTTTCAATCATTCCACCATATGCTGTATCTATTATAATACATGTAAATGTGACAACAAAAACTCCACAATTATTATTACTTACCTTGTACTCTTATCTACGCCTACATCTAATGCTGAATAACAGAGAAACAATTGTAAACATCTTTAAGGAAAAGAATTATACATCTTCCTCAAATCTACAAAAATAACAAACTGAATAATCTTTAGAACAATTACTTATATAAAAAATACAATGAATTGTGTTAGTAAAGTTATAAAACATTCAATGAAAACAAATAGAGAACTATTTGAGTGAAACTAAGAGGAATGTGTTTGAATTTCTACTGAGTCTAAGATTTTCATTCATAATGTGTGGACTTTCTTTCATTAAAAGTTTTGATCATTACACCCAAAGTTAGAATGAAAACGTCTTCTTATGAAATGTGGTGTAATGACGTTTCATTATGAGATTATGCAAGAGAGTTAGGTGGAGTTTGAGGTATAAGTCCAGTTCTGTTTAGAAACTACCTTGTGTTACGAGGCATGTATTTGTGAGTGGTGAGAAACCTAGACAAACTAGAGGTCTGAGCACTATTGAGTAAGCCTTGAAAATTAAGAGATCTAAGACATATATTGCTTTGTGACTGGTATCATTAATGGAGTACAAGTACAGGTTCCTGTTAGTGTATTATCCTACATATTTATACAATCTCAACACTGGACTGATACTTGTACATGGGTGTAAAATAAATCGTAACATACCTACATGCCATCTTGTAACTACTTACATCCAAATGCAGCTCTATCTATGTATAGGCAGCAGTGAAACCTGCCTGATGTGAGAAAGTTCCAAATCGTGTTGTACATTTGTCCCGATTGCTTGTTTATTTGAAGAGAAAAAGAAAAAAAAAACTTAATAACAAATGAACACTTAAAATGTGTTGATTCTGTAGGGGGAGGAGATGTGATTTCATTTAGGGCAGATAAATCTTTTATGCCATTTAAACATTTGACAATTTTGGGTGGAACTTGAGAACAAAAATTAACCACCTAAAAATAAAGGAGGTTCCAGTGCAATACTTCCAAGAATATTACACATGACCTGTGAATACATTTTAATAATAATAACATTTGTAAAAAAGTATATAGCTGGTAACAAGAATGAATGATGATATGAAGAGATTCTAGAAGATAAGTATCAAATTCATCAATAGAAATTACCATTTTCTGTCTGTTTTCCAGTCAAAACTGGAAGAGATATGATAATCATTCCCACAGCACTCCAACAGTACTTCATGAGAAACTGTTCAAGCATGACATAGTAAAGACGTTTGTTGAAAATCAGATTCATCTGTCTGGCAAGAGACCTGTAGCTCCTCTGCAGCATTGTTAGCTCAACCTTTCAAAAGACAATCATACACTGTAAATTTTATAGTTAAATAATAAAAACAAAATGTTAAAACCCTTTAAATCTAAGTGTTTCTACAACTTCCCCTTTAGATGCTGATATCAAACTCAGCATACAATATAGTGTAGCACAAAAATGTTGTCAAGGCTGGGCTGAAAATAAAACCCAAAAATTAAAAGTAGGCATATCTACAAGATCAGTTTTAAACTATTTTCTGACTGTCCTATATACGTGTTTATGTACACACACGTATCTGTACACATACATACAAACATATGCATGGTTCATTGCATCTTATAAGGAAGAAATACAGATGCTAATGCAACAACAAATCACTACAAATATGAATCGTGACACCCTGAGTGATAGGTACACATACAAAAACATATACAGAGTTCATTGCATCTTATAAGGAAGAAATACAGATGTTAATGCAATAGTAAGTCGCTACAAATATGAGTCGTAACACCATGAATGATAGGTTTGATCTCAATCTACAGAAGGACATTCATTCAGTGAAACTACTACACAATGCATAGTCAAAAGACATGGCATGTGAAATAAAAGGACCTTCAACATTCTTCAATAAGGCAAACAAATCTCACACAGCAAAGCATTTGAGGAAGCAATGGACTTTTAAACTAAACCCAAAGCCAGTTCCAAGCAATGTCCTCTTCTACACAGTGAAAACTACAATTGACCTCAAGGAGCAGCTGTTGTAATGGTGCTAGGCACATCTGTTACCATTTATAAGATAACCACAGATATCAAATCAACAAAAACTTATAAGTCAAAACTTAACACTTTTACAACTCCATATCAAAATTAAGTTTTTTTTTCCTTAAGCAAAATGAATCAATATCATAGTAGTACCATCTAATAGTAAGCATAGTCTTCCAATACAACTCCAAAAAACTAAAAGAATACCTTATCCCCCAATAGAGCTCCAAGGAGTTACAACATACTTAGTCCCCCAATAGAGCTCCAAGGAGTTACAATATACTTAGTCCCCCAACAGAGCTCCAAGGAGTTACAACATACTTAATCTTCCAACAGAGCTCCAAGGAGTTACAACATACTTAATCTTCCAACAGAGCTCCAAGGGGTTACAACATACTTAATCTTCCAACAGAGCTCCAATGCACTGACAGCATACTTAGCCACCTATAATGACTCAAAGAGAGTTGTGTCTTTGATTTGTTTAAACAAAGCCTTGGAAGCTGGCATCTAGATGCAGTGAAGTGGTTATGATAAGTCTTTAAAGACGAATGATCTAAGAATTTCAGTGACAGCACAAGACCTGTATAAACATGTTTATATGTTTAAAGATGTATAAAGTACACGTGTACATGAAATACTACTAATACATGCAGACCTGTATTTCAGTACCGATAAAAACAGCTCTTCCTCTAAGACAGTAAAATTTAGGATTATATAGGTATACAATACTGAAGACACAGTCTTTTACATATTTAAAAATGGCTGGAATTGGTAAAGAAGGCACTAACAGAAGACACAGTCTCTTCTCTTAGCAATTGCTATAGACTATATAATGTTTCCAGCAAGTTCTTCCTTCCCTTTAAAATGTAGTTAACCCTCAGTGTACTGTATGTTTATGCATTTATTATACTTTTAGGTAAAAATCACCAAGATAGAAATATTGCTGTTATCTTCTCTTGTGAAGACAGAAAAAAAAACAACATTAAAGCCAATCACCTCATATTCTTCAATAAAAGTCTTTCCATCAACACCCTATAAGAACCCAATCTCCACGTTAATATCAACAGTAAGATGCTTTGAAAATTTCCTTGCTGCTATTTTGAACATTAAGAGCTACCCGATATGAAACATAACCTAACATAAGATTAATCTTTAGTTACTCTTACGCTATTGGCATTTATGTGGTAAAAATCTATAATTATCCTGTCCATCATTTAAAACACTAGCATAGATGTGTATGTACAAATAATAAAAATCTTCCGAGAGTTACAGAAAAGCCATTCACAGAAGTATAGGTGATTATAATGGAGAAAAGACAAAGAAAATTTAAAAAATATGTTTATAACCTCAATACTGTAACATAAACATAGATTCAGAGAAAATAAAATACTGCATATCATGAATATCCTCAAATTCCAGGTTGGAAGACCTGGATCTATTTCTGTAAAATACACCATTTTCTGTTTTAAAACCGAACTTACATAATATATCAAAAATGGTGTTAATAAAAAGTACTGGTGTGTTACTCTTTAATATTTTTTAAAAAATATTCTCAATTTATTATAACACATTATTTTATTTGATATAATAGGAAGAAAAGGTTCATTTCAGTGTTTGCTATCCATTTTTACAATGCACATGTTCATGCAGTTACAATGTACATTTTGGACTGTAAGCAGCCTTCTGTTACATGATCATATCTCTGTAACGCATGACATAATTTCTCCAAATGCACAAATTAACAATCATAAATAATATTGGTAAAATAAAAACAGTGTAAACAAATTTAAATGTATATATAAAGTACACATGTACCTGAAAGATCCCTGTACACCTACCTGTATATATATTTCCACACTGATATAAATAGCTGTTAGTTGTTTTAATGTTTTGGATTATACACAGGTATACTGCACAGCAGGAACAAATTTGCTCCTAGCAATCGCCATAGGCTGAGAAATGTGTACAACTCCCTGTGCAGTGACAACTTCCTAGATTTTTAACCCGTTTTACTTGTTAGCTTAGATCTAGTGATAAAGAAGTTGTCTTTTATATAAATTTATAGCTTCAGTAATACTTGTGTAATAAAAAATCAAATATCATTTACTTTAAATCTGTAGATTAATTATATTTTATAATAACAGCACAAAGAAGCAACTTGGCTTCTTTTCTAAGGTAAACACTATTTTGTGAAGAATTCACTTCATTCTTTCTCTGGTGTTATATCTGTGGGAAGCATTTTTCACGTTAAAATTTCTAAATAAGGAATGAGTACATGATGGGCAGTAACTGTACAAAATCACACCAAGTATCATTTTTATACTGACAACATGGGGTATGTCCTAAGGGTAGTTAAAAACCACAGTAAATGGAACAAACAGTAGGAAGTCTTCTTACTGTATAAACTAATTTTGATAAAATAACATAACAATAAAATAACAATTTGAAACATTGAAGTTCCTGGTCCATCACAGCCCTTCCATCCTTTAAACTAAATTAAAATAATTTTAAAAAATAAAATAAAAAATCCTGAATCCAGTCCTTACGATTCATAAACATATGAAACTTTTTCTTAAACTCAGTTAAATGTACTGCCTCTACAACACATGAAGGCAACTCATTTCAAATGCCAACCACCCTGTTAAACAAATGAAAGAGTCTTAACTAAAGATGGCGCCTACTCTGTCAAAATGTATATTTTTGTCTCCTAGTCCTACTATTCTCACTGTTAAATATGAAGGATATGCAACAATGCTGTTGTTTAATTTTACAATCTTAAACACCTCAATCAGATCCTTCTGACTCTTCTTTACTCAAGAGTCATTTTCAGTTTCGATCTGTCCACCAAGACTTCTAACAAACTGTTCCATTTGATGTGGATTTGCTCTAACTGCTACCACAAAACCGTGTTCTTTCTCTTTCCTTCAAATGTACACATTATGAGAGACAGCACCAAACCTTGTTTTCTGCACTGGAAATCTGTAAACCTAACAGAAATGCTCACTTTTTGTACACAGTGAAAACATGTGCATCAGTACAGACAAATACTTTCTAGACTAAACAGCATAACCACTTACAATAAAAACATATGTAAAATTATACCTGTATCACAACAAAAGTAGTGTTATGTCACTCAATCTCTTCTAGTTTCTTTTCTATATACCTCAGACACTTCACTATCTATTTTGTGATTTACAACAATTATGACCTGTCACAACATTGTTTTGTCAATTCTAACACGATGGTTGAGATTGAGTTATAGTATTTTAAAGTGTTGTTAGGAGAGTGTGGAATCACATCCAAACTTAACAATAGAATTCACAAAATGACAATTGGACTTCATTCCTGCTGAACACGAATGGCATGCTTTGGGAATATCCACACTTGGCAACAGTAATTAGATTGCCATGGAAAGATGCATTTCAGATGAGCACTCAATGGCACTTCATTTAGACTACAGTTGTAAAAAGTTCTGAACATCAATATTAATTATAAAACACCAGTGTCACACTGTCCTCTCCAGTTGTGGTAACAACACCACACACTTCAGTGAAATTTCATGAACTGTAAAGACAGCCACCTATTTAGCCCTATACCAAATATTAAACTACACATGTATACATAAAAAAACCAATAATTCACATTTCAGATCACTTGAAAGACCATCATATACATTATATACAGGGGTAAAGTGGCCGAGATTCACTTCTAACTATGGTTTTTCAATTATTTTAACTAAAATATTCTAAATTCTAAACATTTTTTATTGATACTTTGTAGAATATGTATTTTACCCATCAAAAGTTTCACTGATAAATTTATATTTAAGTCCAAACATACTTCATACAAAAACAACATACCTCATGTCCTCCATAGAAAGCGATCTCTTCAGAATTAGCAATAAGTCGAGAGTGAATGAATCTCAAATACCCTTTTCTTTTCTCCTCTTCTGCTACAAGTTTTCCAAACTTTGGTGAGAGTTTCCTGAGAATGTGTCCTGTTAAAGAGACCATCGCTCCTCCTAAAACATTTCCAGCTACACTGAATGATCCCATGCTTCTGGCCATTTTAAGCAATGTGAAATTAATAATCACAACATCTAAAAATGGCTTGGTGATATGGGAGTACAAGTGAGCAACAGACTGAGAAAATGTTGTAATGTCATCTGTCAGACAATGGTCTGCATTTTCTAAGCGACCATCTAAATTACTTACTCTGTAATAAGTCTGGTTTTTAAAATACAGATCATAGGCATGTCGAACCAAACGGGTACGAAATGCTAAGGCGAGTTGACTTTCCAAAAACCTTATAAGACTGTTGATAAATGTGGCTGGTATTGCCACTAGGAGCCACTTGGTAAGTTGCAAGGCAAATTTTGTGATGTCCTTTCTAACTATATTTTTAACAACATGACCTTCTAGCCTTGCAACATAGATTGACAAAAATGACCTGGTTATCAAAGACAGAGTATGTAAGCCAAGAAGACCCATCTCTATTGACTGTACTTTGGGGATCATTATCCTTATGAGTTTTATAAGCTGTAGCAGAAACTGCTTGTTGAATGCTGGTGAGAA
This sequence comes from Carcinoscorpius rotundicauda, assembly GCA_011833715.1. Taxonomy (NCBI): domain Eukaryota; kingdom Metazoa; phylum Arthropoda; class Merostomata; order Xiphosura; family Limulidae; genus Carcinoscorpius; species Carcinoscorpius rotundicauda. Next base: position 179,127,300 of record CM022391.1, on the reverse strand, counting down.
ATGTAGCTTCTGTAAAGTCAACGATTTACTATCCCTTTTTTTCTTTTTCTCAAATGTTTTAAGTGGTTCTTCAATTTCCTCATTTTCAGTTAACAATTGATTTTTTTCCAAGGACCTAACTGGACTTGTGCTACAAATTTTTTCTTGTGCTTCTCTAGCTTTATTCCTAACTATAGTCAATGAACTACATAAAATTGGATACCCAATTCTTAAAGTGTAGACTGCAAAAATAGCTACAGTCATCCCCCTTGTGATAACTTCTGGGGGGACGTTTGCCTTCTCTGCTGTCCGATGGATTAACTTCGACATCGAATTCACCATGACTAATGATTTATAGTGAAATGTTTTCTAATGCTACTATATTACATAACTTACAATAACAGAAATTTCACAGGCTGTTAGGACTTCAAAATTATGCGGATACAAAACATATTTTCATGTTATTATGGATAATTTAACATCAGGTTCAAAATAAAACACTTCACATACTGAGCTTATAATTTTTTCACAAGTGCCATTACTTTCACACTTGTAACTTTCTACTTTTCTTTACCTTCGATTCATACAGAATATAAGGTACTAATACGGAAAATTTCTGTTTAAGGTATCCACGATCGCACGAGTAACACCCATCTCATGCTTCGTAACGAGGGATTACAGAAAACATACGTACGTGTATATATATATACATCCCACGAATGCCGCAGTAACTGAATAAAGAGGTCAATGAGCAACTTCGAGAACACGTTTCTTATAATAATCCGTACGGTGCTGCTGCCAACAGTCAAACAATATCGGGTCGGCCAATAAGTTTAAGAGTTTACACCCACCAATGTCAGTCGTTTGGAATCATCATACTTCTGTTAACAGCAAACCATTCGACGTACAGTTACACCTCACGAAGTACACCTGTGTCACGTCCTACTAACACTTACTACGTCAATCAATATTTTCACTACACGATAGCTGAACCATTTTCAAGCTCTGACGTCATTAATTTAAACTTGTTTTTCCTTTTGGTTCCCGTATGAGACTGCTATCACTTCCTTAACATGATAAGCTCATGAAATGAAACTTTAATTATGACAAAAATACGCTTCAGTCAAATGTAATAATGAACACAAAATAATAATAACTATCTGTAAATTATTTACAGTCAATAATATATTTTTTCCCTTAATTTCTTTTGTCCTGTGCTGGGACAGCTGTAAGTCTGTGAACGTAAAACGATAAAATCAGGTAAACACAGCAAACAGCACAATGTGTCTTTGCTACGGCCGAGCGCGTTAAGGCGTGCGCTCGTAATCCGAGGGTCGCGGGTTCGCGCCCGAGTCGCGCTAAAACATGCTCGCCCTCCCAGCCGTGGGGGCGTATAATGTTACGGTCAATCCCACTATTCGTTGGTAAAAGAGTAGCCCAAGAGTTGGCGGTGGGTGGTGATGACTAGCTGCCTTCCCTCTAGTCTTACACTGCTAAATTAGGGACGGCTAGCACAGATAGCCCTCGAGTAGCTTTGTGCGAAATTCCAAAACAAACAAACAAACAGTCTTTGCTACAAGGAAACACTCACGCACATGTTATAAAAAGTATTTTATTCATTTTTAGGTTTTACCCTTATATTCTATGCTTATGATTAACTTCCAATTCAAAGAGGGGGAAAGGGCGTACTTGCCATACGCTCCTTTCCTGGACTAAAGGGAATCGTTGACTAAAAGAAAAAGAAAACTAATCAAAAATAGCAGTTTTAGGCTTACCTGCCCTCCGTTAGTACAACGCTAAGTCTACGGACTTACAACACTAAAATCAGGATTTCGATTCCCCTCGCTGGGCTCATCAAATAGCCGCCTGCGGCTGTGCTATAAGAAAACACCTGTTATTTTATAATTTCTCATATTAACATGTTATTATAGCTTGTTCTATCATGCGTATTACTTTGGCCACTTAACAAAAAACTCTCAATATTTATTATAAGTATTAGAATTCGTCTTTCATGTATTATCTACCCATCGCTTGTATTTGTGTATCACTAAAACTGTAGTTTAAAAAATAGGCTTAGATTTGTTATTTTTCAACTGTACTTGACTTTTTCATTAAAATCTTTTTTCTACTTCTCACACAAAGATTGTTCAGGGCCTCTAAGTCCTTCATCTTGTTCTGTTCACAACGCTTAAATTCTAAATTCGATTATTTACAATGCACAGAGTTAGATAGTAAATTAAGTTGGTTTGCATTTAAGTAAATACACAGGGTAAAGAGTATTTTATACAAACATGGTTTTTCAAATTATGTGAGGAACCGCAAAGAAATTTTAATATTTTTTCCTAAAACTATAAAACTCAAACAGAATAAGCTCTACAAAAGGCCCGGCAAGGCCAAGTTAGTCAAGGCCTTCGACTCGTTATATGAAGGTCGCGGGTTCGAATTTCCGTCGCACCAAACATTCTCGCCCTTTCAGCCATGGGGCGCTATGATGTTACGATCAATCCCACTATTCGTTAGTAAAAGAGTAGCCCAAGAGTAGACGGTGGGTGGTGATTACTAGCTGCCTTCCCTCTAGTCTTACACTGCTAAATTAGGGACGGCTAGCGCAGATAGTCCTCGTGTAGCTGTGCGTGAAATTAATAAAACAAACAAACAAAACAAACGCTGTACAAAAAAGTAAAAATATATCTTTAATATACCACGTTTATCGCGAATTGGGACTTTTTAATATTTTATTCTACCTAACACCAGACAATTTTATTTTGCTCAGGGGAAGTTCTCGCGGTGAAATTGTTAATACAATCACAATTAACTTCGACCTGTGGCTCCACTGGTTGCTTATAGATATGGCACCATTTCAAAATCGCCTGCGTCATTGGAGATGCTAGATAGCCTAATAATTTTCGTATGAAACATCGGTTAACCCAGGGTAGTGATGTCAACTTTCTTTTGAAAGCCAGATCTGGATTAGCGGCCAAATGTCGAACAAAATGACGTCACAACTGAAACTTGTCCAAATTTCACACATTGTGATGCAATTAGATGCACTATCAATTGTTTCAATTTCAAAGTATATTTATGTGAAGAATAATTATATTTATGACAATTATAATTGGTAATTGTTAGGTTAGATTAGATTCGTTGTAGCTTAATTAGACATTGGTACCGATGAGCTCTATGACATCATACGCCCGCATGACGTCATGTTTCATTTTGCTTTATTTCGTTTGAGATTTACATGCACGTCAGATCTGGTTTAATATTTTGTTATTTGGCTGTAAAATTTCTGTTAAAAACAAAGACAAATCGTAAACATAATAAGTTACCATTTTAATTTTAAAAATATATTATTCTCGCGGCCTAAACCTTTTTTTCCACAAATATTTATTTCTGACTTTATTATGGTAACACTGATCTTAGGTCAGTAGATCATTGTATGATGATAAAACTCAAATACTTGAACGAGTTTCATTAAGAATCTATTTTGTGTCCGTGAAAATACTTTTGAAGTGATAAAGATGTAATAATATGTTTTTAGACAAATTAAGAATTAGTTGTCACCCTTGTTTATTTGTTTGCTTGCTTTTTTTAATTTCGCGCAACGCCACACAAGAGCTCTATGCGCTAGCCGTCCCTAATTTAGCAGTGTAAGACTAGAGGGAAGGCAACTAGTCATCACCACCCACCGCCGTCTCTTGAGATACTCTTTTACCAATGAATAGTGGGATTGACCGTAACATTATAGCGTCCCCACGGCTGAAAGGACAAGCATGTTTGTTGCGACTGGGATTGGAACCCGCGACCTTCAGGTTACGAATCGAATGCCTTAACCCACCTGGTCATCCCGGGCCGTTGTCACCCTTATAATGACTGAATGTCAGTAACAAATCTGTTAAGAGTAAAAATCTTCCTAGGCCTAGGCTTAATACGAATTCATAGACTTTATCGTCATGTGCAAGCACTTCAACTCTAGATGATGTTAGAAGTTGTGAAACAAGAGAGAAAGGAAAGTAAGACGAAAGTTTTATTTAATATGGTTTTACATGAACAGGTAATGAAGATGGACCTAGTGGGTTGTGTGTTGAATGTGGAACATTGTTGAATAACAGTGGTTTGCATCCACCAAAGTTAAAACGGCATCTAGAAACTAAACACTCCCAATTACAACCTCCAAATTCCGTGTATTTCAAAAGAAAGTGTTTGCAATTAAATAAAATGAAAGATACATTTCGTTCGTTTATCCATCAGGATAACAAAGGTGCTCTTATTGCTTCATATCATGTCAGTTACCGTATTGAAAAAGCAGGTGAAGCTCATACAATTGCAGATTTGATAAAACCATCCGCAAAGGATTTGGTAGAGTGCACGATTGATGAGAAATTTCTTAAAAACATTAACACTGTGCCCCTTTCTGGCAGCAAATTGGTTAATGGAGTTAATAAGGCGAGTAAAAGCGAGTCCAACGTTTTCGCTTCAGATGTACGAATAAACAAATATTGCAGGTTATGTGACATTACTTGTGTTCATTCGCGAAGCTAGTTCTGAAGAAGACATGCTAATTTGCAAACCTTTGCATACTCAAACAACAGGTGAAGAAATAGTTAAACTGGTTAATTTATTTATAGAAGAACATGAGACCCAATAGCAGCTTTGCTCAAGTATCTGAACTGATGAGGCTACAGTTATGACTGGAATTTTTTTCAGGCCCAGTGGCACGCATAAAAAAGAAAAACCCAGATATCGAGAGTATCCACTGCTGTCTTCATCGTCATGCACTTGTAATAAAATGAATGCCAGAAGTCTTAAAAGAGGTATTGAGTGATGTCATAAAAAACAACGAATCTTATAAAATCAAAACCACTCAATGTGAGGATTTTAGTGAAGGAAAAATGAAGTTTGTACAAATATTTGCTGCTTCATACTGCAGTCCGATAGCTTTCTTGGGGAAAAGTACTTGTTCGGTTTTACGAACTGCGTGAGAAGATAGGCTCTTTTTATCTGAATGCCATTTTGAAATTGCATACAAATTATGGGACAAATGCTGGATACAGAAAGAGGCTTACCTTTAGGACGTACTTGCCAATCTAAATGAAGTGAATGCTACAGTGCATGTTACCATGGTAACGTGCTTCAAAGTTCAGAGTAAAATGGAAGCACTTCAACGTAGGCTAAAACTTTGGGGTGAATGTATACCTATGGAAGAACTTGATTGCTAGGAAAATCTCAATGTTTTTTTTTACTTATGAATGAAATTTTCTTAAGTAAAGATGCAAAAGTTTCGGTCTTGCAGCTCATATCTGATTTATGTACAACTACTGGGAAGTACTTCCTATCTCATTTAGGAAAATTACTGTGGATTCAAAATCCCTTTGTTGACTCTGCAAATACCAATGATTTACCTTTGAAAGTAAAAGAACAGCTTATAAAAATTTCAACTGATTAAACCCTAAAAACAAAATTTAACAGGAAAAACTTTCATAATTTTGGATTCAAACACCCATGGAATACCGTGAAGTAAGTAACAGAACTCTGAAAATGTTGATGCGTTTTCCAACAACATATGTTTGTAAACAAATATTTCACTGTTTACAGCTACGAAGACCAAATCTAGAAACAGGCTAAATATTGAAGATTACTTTTGCTTACAGGTAACAACCATAACTCCAAATACTGAACTATTTTGTCAAAAAACCAAGTTCATCCGTACTTTTATTTTTACTAATACAAATGTTGCAAACATGATTTTTTGAACAAGTAAGTAGAAGTAAATATTTTTCTTTAAATTTTGATATCTTTAATTAATTTACATTCTAAAAGTTTGAAGTAAACTTTATCTGGTGCTAATGACCAATTGTTTCTATTTTTAGTGATTTTTTTTTATTAAGGTTACGGAATGTTTTTTCTTTCTGATGTGAAGCTCCGCAGGTTTGAAAAGTTTGGGAACTCTTTGTCTAAACTGCCAGGTCGAAGAACTCTGTAATTCAGATATTGTCTTCCCTAGCTGTGAATCTACTTACAAGATGAAAGGAAGCCAACCAACATCACCCGCTGTCCCATGACGCTAAGAAGAGTGTTATGAAAAAAATGGTAAACAATATTTTTGTCCAGTTTGAAACTTTTTAATTTAAAAACCATCTTTACTGGAAATCTCGTGTAGCAACAGAAAAACAAGACATTGATAACTGCGTCTACACAAATACTTCAGTAGAATTTACTTTGTGGTGTATACTGTTATTATAGCTAATTTTTAAATTGACATTTCTGTGAAATTCTTTTTGTCATGGATTGTGAACGTTACTGATTGTCAAGTATGAGTACATTGTCGTAGAACTTTGAGACAATTCCTGGAAAAAACCTCACGAACTAACAGTTATACCTGCATAGAGGGCGTGAATTTCTACTAGCGTTTAATAATTATGGAGTATATCATATAGCCCAAATCCAAAGAAGTAAGACTGTTTCTTTGTTTATTTTGAATTTTCGCGCAAAGCTACACGAGGGCTACCTGCGCTATCCGTCCCTAATTTAGCAGTGTAAGACCAAAGGAAAGGCAACTAGTCATCACCACCCACCGCCAACTTTTGGGCTACTCTTTTGCCAACAAATAGTAGGATTTATCGTTATCTTATAACATCTCCACTGCTGAAAGGGCTAGTATTTCTGGTGCGACGAGGATTTGAACTCGCGACCTCAGAATATAAGTCAAGTGATACTACATTGCATGAAGTTGCAGTAATGTGTGTGTGTGCGTACACACGTGTATTGTACTACAATACTCTTCTAGTGTAGTGTACTATCTACAAATATAGAACACTGTTTGATAGCTCAGTAAACAAGCAATAGACTTTCAATAATGGTTATACAATTTATAAATATGATATATCTTTAACAAACATAAATACATGTTTTATATATCAGTACAATGCATGTTTCTCGTTTTCTTTATATATTGTTTCATTTCCTAAGAATTTGGTTGTTCGAGGCTCAGTAATAAGTCTGCCAGCTTACGATGTTAAAATCGTGTATCAACACTCACGATCGGTAAAACACAATGTCTTAATGTGGAGATTTGCGTTTAACAACAACAAAATCAAGAGAAAATCAGAATGAAATAAAACACTCAACCAGTTTTTAGTTCAAAATCCGACTTTAAACCATTTAACATTCTAAGTTACATCAAAATCAAGAAACAAAAACTCACCACAATGATGAAAACTGCTATAAACATAAGATGTACTTAGCCTATTTGAAAATGTTTCGTTCGCAAACGACCGTCTTTGGTCCAAGATGAACATTGCTATATACAAGGCAAACTTTTACTTAAGCATATAAATTTCATTTTAATAGATAAACTATTTTTTTGTCAGTTTTATTGCTTTGACCAGGTCAAGAAGACATATATGGTATTTAATTGCGTGATCTAACTTTGCTTTCCTTCCTTTCTATATGGCGAAGTAAATAATTATAATATCAAAGTTCACAGTACGGACTAAACGAATTTCACATCATCATTGTTCCTAGGATCTGTCAGAGTGCTGAAGTAGATAATTCTGGTAAGATATCGGGTAGACCATAGTTTGAGAGGTGTGTCTGAATGATATTCACAATAATTGATCTTTTGTTTCTTAGTGTTTGTTATTGATTTTTCATAACCTTTCATATTTCTTGCACACTAAAGTGCACGAGATGTTGTGCACCTGAGACATTTTTCCAACTTATCCACTTCCTCTATGGACATTACTGTGGCTATGGATCTTAAAAAGAGAACAGAGCACTTTTAGTAAGCTCAGTTAACATTGGGAAAGTCACGCGCACTTATAAAGAAACTTTGTTCGAAGTTAAGCACACAAGAGGCTATCTGTGCTTTTATTACTACGGGTATCGAAACTCGGATTTTAGAACTATAAGTTTGCAGACATACTGCTGTGCCACGGAGTTTGGGAAAGAAGAACGTCATCAGCGTGATGTCCTGTATTTCAAAAAGTAGGCGTGGCGTCCTAAGCTGAATGTTGAGACAATAACAGTAATATATCTCGAGATGATCATCTACCCTAGTGTTTCCTAAAGTGGAACCCATGAAGATCATCTACCCTACTGTTTCCCAAAGTGGAAGCCATGAGGATCATCTACCCTAGTGTTTCCCAAAGTGGAAGCCATGAGGATCAGCTACCCTAGTGTTTCCTAAAGTGGAAGCCATGAGGATCATCTACCCTAGTGTTTCCTAAAGCGGAAGCCATGAGGATCATCTACCCTAGTGTTTCCTAAAGTGGAAGCCATGAGGATCAGCTACCCTAGTGTTTCCTAAAGTGGAACTCATGAGGATCATCTACCCTAGTGTTTCCTAAAGTGGAAGCCATGAAGATCATCTACCCTAGTGTTTCCTAAAGTGGAACCCATGAAGGTCATCTACCCTAGTGTTTCCTAAAGTGGAAGCCATGAGGATCATCTACCCTAGTGTTTCCTAAAGTGGAAGCCATGAGGATCATCTACCCTAGTGTTTCCTAAAGTGGAAGCCATGCGGATCAGCTACCCTAGTGTTTCCTAAAGTGGAAGCCATGAAGATCATCTACCCTAGTTTTTCCCAAAGTGGAACCCATGAAGATCATCTACCCTAGTGTTTCCCAAAGTGGAAGCCATGAGGGTCATCTACCCTAGTGTTTCCTAAAGTGGAAGCCATGAGGATCAGCTACCCTAGTGTTTCCTAAAGTGGAAGCCATGAGAATCATCTAACCTAGTGTTTCCTAAAGTGGAAGCCATGAGGATCATCTACCCTAGTGTTTCCTAAAGTGGAAGCCATGAAGATCATCTACCCTAGTGTTTCCCAAAGTGGAACCCATGAAGATCATCTACCCTAGTGTTTCTTAAAGTGGAAGTCATGAGGATCATCTACCCTAGTGTTTCCTAAAGTGGAAGCCATGAGGATCATCTACCCTAGTGTTTCCTAAAGTGGAAGCCATGAGGATCAGCTACCCTAGTGTTTCCTAAAGTGGAAGCCATGAGGATCAGCTACTCTAGTGTTTCCGAAAGTGGAACTCATGAGGATCATCTACCCTAGTGTTTCCTAAAGTGGAAGCCATGAGGATCAGCTACCCTAGTGTTTCCTAAAGTGGAACCCATGAAGGTCATCTACCCTAGTGTTTCCTAAAGTGGAAGCCATGAGGATCATCTACCCTAGTGTTTCCTAAAGTGGAAGCCATGAGGATCAGCTACCCTAGTGTTTCCTAAAGTGGAAGCCATGAGGATCATCTACCCTAGTGTTTCCCAAAGTGGAACCCATGAAGATCATCTACCCTAGTGTTTCCCAAAGTGGAAGCCATGAGGGTCATCTACCCTAGTGTTTCCTAAAGTGGAAGCCATGAGGATCAGCTACCATAGTGTTTCTAAGTGGAAGCCATAGGACATCTACGACTAGTTTTCCTAAAGTTGGAAAGCCATGAGGATCAGCTAACCCTAGTGTTTCCTAAAGTTGACAGCCATGAAGATCATCTACCCTAAGTTGTTTCCAAAGTGAACCCGATGAAGATCAATCTAACCTAGTGTTTCTTAAAGTGGAACGCTCATGAGGATCATCTACACCCTAGTGTTTCCTAAAGGTGGAAGCCATGAGGATCATCCTACCCTAGTGTTTCCTAAAGTGGAAGCCCATGAAAGATCATCTACCCTAGTTGTTCCTAAAGTGAACCATGTAAGGACTCTACCAGCATACCCTAGTGTTTTCCTAAAGTGGTAAGCCATGAGGAATGCAATCTACCCCTAGTGTTCCTAAGTGGAAGCCATGAGGATCATCTACCTCTAGTGTTCCTAAAGTGGAAGCCATGAGGATCAGCTACCCTAGTGTTTCCTAAAGTGGAACTCATGAGGATCATCTACCCTAGTGTTTCCTAAAGTGGAAGCCATGAGGATCAGCTACCCTAGTGTTTCCCAAAGTGGAACCCATGAAGGTCATCTACCCTAGTGTTTCCCAAAGTGGAAGCCATGAGGGTCATCTACCCTAGTGTTTCCTAAAGTGGAAGCCATGAGGATCAGCTACCCTAGTGTTTCCTAAAGTGGAAGCCATGAGGATCATCTACCCTAGTTTTCCTAAAGTGGAAACCATGAGGATCAGCTACCCTAGTGTTTCCTAAAGTGGAAGCCATGAGGATCAGCTACCCTAGTGTTTCCTAAAGTGGAAGCCATGAGGATCATCTACCCTAGTTTTCCTAAAGTGGAAACCATGAGGATCAGCTACCCTAGTGTTTCCTAAAGTGGAACTCATGAGGATCATCTACCCTAGTGTTTCCTAAAGTGGAAGCCATGAGGATCAGCTACCCTAGTGTTTCCCAAAGTGGAACCCATGAAGGTCATCTACCCTAGTGTTTCCCAAAGTGGAAGCCATGAGGGTCATCTACCCTAGTGTTTCCTAAAGTGGAAGCCATGAGGATCAGCTACCCTAGTGTTTCCTAAAGTGGAAGCCATGAGGATCATCTACCCTAGTTTTCCTAAAGTGGAAACCATGAGGATCAGCTACCCTAGTGTTTCCTAAAGTGGAAGCCATGAGGATCAGCTACCCTAGTGTTTCCTAAAGTGGAAGCCATGAGGATCATCTACCCTAGTGTTTCCTAAAGTGGAAGCCATGAGGATCATCACCCTAGTGTTTCCCAAAGTGGAAGCCATGAGGATCATCTACCCTAGTGTTTCCTAAAGTGGAAGCCATGAGGATCATCACCCTAGTGTTTCCCAAAGTGGAAGCCATGAGGATCATCTACCCTAGTTTTCCCAAAGTGGAAACCATGAAAGTAACTCCAACAAAATAGGGTCAAAAACAAAGATGCTGAATTAATAACAATTCAAAATTAACAATAAGCCGATGAAAATTATGTTATTATTTTTACTACGGCAGTGTTTTTTAATCACCATGCTAAAGTAGTTGATGGAGGGGTCAACACTTAGTAATTATTTTTTGATCTTGATAAATCACATTTTGAGACATTTCTATCGGATGGTTGAGAGGGAAAGTTCACACATGTTTTATTCACAAAAGAGCCTCAGAAAAGAGTTTAGGAACCGCTGATCCGTCCTGTAACACGAATTCTTTTATTATCTCAACTGAGAGAGAAAATCGAGAACTTTCACAGCTGCTATTATAACACCTTAACTCAGAGTTGCAAAAACGTAATATTCCTTACTGTTGTCGAGGGCTAGACAAACGTTTGAAAAACAGAGTTCCAGATCCTATATTATCGTGATCTGTCTTACTTAATCTGACGTCACCGGATACGCTGTACTCTCAGACAGTAATGTCGCAATTTCCGTTCAAAGAAGATCCGGAGAAGGCGTGCGGGGTGAGCTTTAGATCATACAAGATGGCTAAGTTTCCCTGGATTCCCCACTCACTTGGGGGGACATCAGCTTCCAGAAGCAATAAAGTTGACCAAAGGAACAAATGATGATTGAAATTCCGCCACAGAGATTGTACGATTTTGTTGTCAAGTGGGATTTGTTTCGAAGTAAAATACAAATGTAATTAACGTTTAGCCTATAAGCCCTTTCTTCAATAAAACACTTTAACCTACATCTTTTAGCTGCGTTTTTACAGTTCCAAACTACTACACACAAGTGTTTGCTTTTTTTTTATAAACCTGTAAGTGCAACGTTGGAAATACATTTTTCCCTCGACTCGAGTTTCATGTTGTTGTTATTGTACTTCTAAAGTAGATAAGAAGATTATCAGGATATACAAGCTTATCAGTTTTCCGACGTCCTTGGCCCAGAAGTAAAAAGAAAATTGTTAAAACCATTGGTAATCCTTCGCGGATATTGCTAAGAAATTCAGGAATAATGCTTTGTTTTTGAATTTGGCGCAAAGCTACACGAGAGTTTTTGTACTATCTGTCCCTAACTTAGCAGTGTAAGACTAGAGGGAAAGCAGCTAATCATCGCGAAATAAAAAAACAACAGAAAATAAAACAATCGGCAAGCCAACAACACGATACTCGCAGTAGAATGTAGAATAAAATTCAATCAACGAAATTTTTACCACAAGCGTTAAATATATGACCCCTAAATGTTTCGCTATCTGTCAGCATTTAAACCGTAACCTTAATGTATTATAAACAGTATACACGAATATCGTATCGGGGAATCTTTTTTTCTCTCTCTCTGTCGTCATCCAGCCCTACCGATGAGTTCCAGTACTCGATGGTATACTGTTTGAACACTGACATCTGGGACACAGAAGATAAATTTAAAATGTTATTTTTACCCACTTCTGACTTTGAATCCGCAATTTAAGAAGAATGAGAGAAAAAGAAACTTTTGCAGTTAACGTTTGTTTTTTTTTTAATCATAAATGTTAGGCCTAATAATCCAGTTAGCGTTGAAGGAAATACTTTTCACTGATTTTATATAAAGATGTTGGTGCACGAAAAGTTTGGTATCGATGTTATTGAGTATTATTGGTTGTTGGTATTACCTCAGAGAAAGTAACTGTTGCATCAAAAAGTTATAGAAGCAGTAATTATTTATTTGGTAATTAATTCAAAAAGTATTTGACACCCCAAAAACATGATACCACCATGCATGACGGAAATGACAATTACTGATTTGATAACTAAAAATATTGTTGGGACAAAAACACGGTTACCGAAATAGTCGGGTATCCAGAAGGTATTATTGACATCTCACAGACATGGTATAGGCAGAACTCAGAAAGACAATATTTATCCATTTGGTACCTAAACAAAGAAGAAATGTCACTGATACACACAAAAGTGTCACCAGAATCATCGTGAAACATTATTCGTGATTGGTTACTAAATTATACTGAATGTGAGCTCCAAACTTGGTACCAGCAACACTCAGAGTGTTATTATTCCTTGGTTCAGCAGTTATAAAAATGGGTCGCACGAAGACCCTGTAGTATCTCACAGCCAGTGAACCGGATTCGAATCTGTTCTTTTCCACAAAGCAGTGGGATCGAATACCCGTTCCACCAAATATGCTCGCCTTTTCAGCCGTGTGGGCGTTGTTACGTTACGGTCAACTTCACTTCTATTTTGTAAAATGCAGCCCAAGAGTTGGCAGTAGACGGTGATGACTAGTTGCTTTCCCTCTAGTCTTTCACTGCTAAATTAGGGACGGCTAGCGCAGACAGCCCTCGTGTAGTTCTGTGCGAAATTTACAACGATCCAAACTACGTTTCCACAAGTCCCCCACTGGTGCAGTGGTAAATTTACGTATTTAAAGCCCTAAAATCAGGGGTTTGACTCCTCTCGGTGGACTCAGCAGATAGCCCTCTGTGGCTCTGCTATAAATTAACAAACACGGTACCACGATATATTTCCTACATTATAAGTTCAGGCTGCGTTAAAATATCAAATTTCTGGAGAGGAACTACAACTTTGATCAGTTTTAAACATCTCATGACTAAATTTAGTTTCGAATCTATAATTTTTTTTTCGTGCTCAAAAATGTTGAAAAAAACTTTCCACCAATCACATAGCAGGAGTCTGTTATAAAGCATTTCTACATAGATAAAGGCCTTTCTATTGTATTCGTTTCTTGCATGGGTAATTTTATTCATGTATTTATTAATACCACACGAACAAATGAACTGTGAGCTTATTAGGCAAACTTTTGTGATTTTACAGTGATACTTTATTTCATGTGCACACAGATACAAGTGCTTGAGTACATGTTAATCATTTATTTCACATTAAACTACATATATGAACCAGTTTTACAATCTTAACAAATTATTTCAAGAATTTTAAATAACTCAAGTTGAATTAATTACAATAAAACTAACATATAGACATTGGGTGACTTAAATTAAACATTAAATCTTATTAGAGCTACTCGATGGCAAGCCGGTGACTACTGAAAACTGAACATGTGATATAACACAGGCTGCAGTGTACCACTATATCTAATGATATTCCAACCACGTGACCAGAAAAACGAACCTAAACTACAACAATGACCTTTGACCCAAAATTGTTTTCAAGTGTTATAATTACAATGAACTTGGAACTACAGAATGGGCTATACGATTTAGAATCACACGAGTAATACATTTTTAGACAGAGAACACTTATATAACATTGAATATCTCCTACTTATTATCTGTTATATTGTAATCATATAGATTCATAAATAAACAAATAGACTGTTCTCGGTTACCGACAGCAAAGATAAACTAAACTGTAATTCGTACAAAACTACCAAAATTTTACAAAGTCGCTTAAATACGGGCTAGATTTTTATTTCGAGTATTATTTTTGTAAATTATTCTGAGAGTTTGAAAAGCCGCAAGGTAGTATAAGGTATTACACGTATTTAAACATTTTAGCCAATTAAAAACAAACCTACAATTACATGTTGGTATGAGGCAAGTAAAATTAATTTATGTAGATTTGAAAAGCTTTTGCAGTTGGTTATTACTGCATGAAATTCTGATTTATAAAAAAACACGTTTCTATTATTGTTATCAATAAAAGATACATTGGCATATATACGTATTTATTTATGTATTAGTGATATTAAATAATTACATCCAAATGAAGTTAAATGAATAAATAACATCACGAGAAAGGACTGCGTTAAAAACAGAAAATATCAACCTCTGATTAATTGTATTATAACCATAAATTTTCAAGTCATAAACAAAACGCATTAGCATGAAATAAAACATGTCGCATTCCCGGTTGATTTCTTCAAGCCTCTTCACCTTGGCTGTGGTTTCGCTAGACAGCAGTTAGGGACCCTGGGAGTCTCGTTAATTTCGTTCATGCGCGTCACTAATTAGATGACGAGGTATTTGACAACCTTAAGAGAGTCATCCTCAGTCCACCGTATTTTATTCCATGTTAATGTGTTTTGTTTATGGGTTGAATATTTATGGTTATAGTATTTAAATATATAGTGTAAGTACAAGTAGCCAGCCTACTAGTATTTTGCTAAATAATATATAATTAAACCCCAAATTTTATCTATATCCTAACGCTTATTTTTTACCTCGTCTGATACATTTATATATTTCACGGTCTACGTACAAAACATGTGCCTCTCTAAATTTAACAATCAATAAATAAAATTTTGAATTAAGCACAAAGCTACATAATGGGCTATCTGTGTTCTGCCCACCATGGGTATCGAAACCACGATTTTAGCATTGTAAGTCTTCAAACATACCGCTGTGCCACTGGAGGCTAACAATAGGAATAACATTATTTCACTAAAATTTAAATATGTTAACTAATGTTCCTAGAGTTTAAAGATAGTTTAAGAAGATGGCACATTCATAAAGAAAAATTAAAGTAATTTTAATGATGTCTGCTACGTTAATTTAATTATTAATTATGATTACTAATTTCACCGGTATTAAAATTTACCTGAAGCATTTTATCATACTTATTAGCCTCCCCTCCTACTGTGTGTCAACGGTAAGTTTACGAACTAGCAATGCTAAAATCCGAGATCTGATTCCCGCCTGTAGACACGACGTAGGTGCAGCTTTGCGCTAAAACAAGCAAAAGAATTTATAGAACAAAACAACTGCCCTCTGTATTCAAAAATAAGTAAAGGCGATTTTTAACATTTACATCATACAATTTTATACAGATCTGATTTTACGAATTAAAGATAAAGATATTACAAAATATCAAATTCGATCTTGCACGGATGGCTCTCTGTCAGTAGAGAATTTAAGGTTTTGAATATTATAATTCGAATAATGATGTAAGTATTGTACATATGAACAATGACTTAACTTGTGTTAGATAACCGATACCAATCATACATGTATGGCTTTCAACTTCAGTTTATTTATGAAAAAAAGTTTTAGTTCATTCAATAACTCATTTAATTTATAGCATCAAAGGAGTTGTAATTTGATGAGGATATATAAATATAATGTACAGTTTCATTAAAATTATTAAAAATCATATTTTTGTTTATTTCCAAACAAACGGCGCGTTTCCTTAAGTAATAAACATATCTGCAAAAACACGTTAAACTAATCCCACTTCTGTGACCGTTTTTGTATCAAATCATTCTTTATTTACTTAAGGCTCAGGATGCTCACCAATAAAAAAGGAGTGTTAGAAGGAAAGCAAACACCTGACACACTTTTATCCACACATTTCTACATCACTCGTTAACTGATATATATGTGTTTAACATCAAAACAACTGACCAACGATGAAGTAACAAGTAAAACGAGTTTTTAACATCTCAAACCATAATGATAACAGCCGAGATCGGTAACAAACAAGTCACTTATATAACAGCATGTAAAATCACGTCTATCATCTCTAAATTAAGACGTTTAAAAATGTTCCAGGTGACTCAACAGCGCTTCTGAGGGCTTACAATGCTAAAATAAGGTTTATTAGACACTTGCTGTGGACACAGTACAGAAAGCTCATTGTATAGTCCTCAAACATACCGCCCAGAACAAGTATTAAAATCAGTGTTTAAGAGCTTAAAAGGTTGTCAACTGTTTATGGACTTACAATATTAAAATAAGGTGTCCGATTCCTGACAACAGACTGCGCAAAGAGCTCATTCTGGAGCATGACTCTTATAAAAGGCCAACAACGAAACTAAATAGTTTATTTTTATATATAATTTTATGTATAATAATATTTTATTATTAATAAATTTTAATAATTTTATATATAATTTATTTTATATATATATATATATATATATAATATATTTGTTTTCCACGTGGCTGTTCATATCACGTGTACCTTTCAATCTTAACGGTTAACGTGATTTATGTTTCCAATATAAGCATATTGAACAAACGACATCTATTCTTCCTTTAGATTTTTTTAACAACGATGCGGAAATTCATCAAATACTTGAAGAAAATAATGCACAGAGAAGCAAATATAATTCGTTATATAACATAATTTTACGACTTTTAAACTGTTGTGTAGTTTCAACCAATTAATATTCTTTTATCATTGGTAATTATCAAATACACTCAAATACTTTCCATTGATAAGTATTTAAACGCAATATTGTAATAAACGAAAACAATGGATCATTAATTAGTGGTCATTAAACATTTATGATCTCCATAAATGACTCAATATAAGCTTCATCATAATTCCTTTGGATTGTATTTCCACATCGGAGAAAAATATCTGACACAACTGAGTAAATTATTAGAATTAAGCGAAAAGCACTGAAGAAATGATACGTATTTTTGTAACACCATACAAAATAATTTAACATGTGCCTGTTTGGATACACCAATACATACAAATACGTATATAAAGCACGCTCACGATAAATTTTATGGAAAGAGTCATCAAAGAGAAAGATTGGTTATACAAATTGAAACAAATACCGCATGATTTCGAAAGCATTAAAACTGCTTTTAAACACATACAAAATACTGATGTATTATAACAACATACCTCAAGTCTTAATAACAGGAACACAAGGGTTTTCTAACTCAAAAGATCAGACTTCTACCATATATCGAGAAAAGCTTAAACCTTTAGCCATATTTTATTTAACCCGAGATAACGTACTTCACAAAAGAAAGGAATTTAAAAATTCGACTTTTCGTTCTTTCGTTGACCTGAGTTTGTGTTATTGCTTTGATTAATTATTCAGCATTCAAACACATCGAGCTAGCGCCTCCATACCATGATTAATTATTCACCATTCAAACACATCTAGCTTGCGCTTCCATACCATGATTAATTATTCACCATTCAAACACATCTAGCTAGCGCCTCCATAACATGATTAATTATTCACCATTCAAACACATCTGGTTAACGCCTCCATACCATGATTAATTATTCACCATTCAAACACATCTAGCTAGCGCCTCCATACCATGATTAATTATTCACCATTCAAACACATCTGGTTAACGCCTCCATACCATTATTAATTATTCACCATTCAAACACATCTAGCTAGCGCCTCCATACCATGATTAATTATTCACCATTCAAACACATCTAGCTAGCGCCTCCATACCATTATTAATTATTCACCATTCAAACACATCTAGCTAGCGCCTCCATACCATGATTAATTATTCACCATTCAAACACATCTAACTAGCGCCTCCATACCATGATTAATTATTCAACATTCAAACACATCTAGTTGACGCCTCCATAACATGATTAATTATTCACCATTCAAACACATCTCGCTAGCGCCTCCATACCATGATTAATTATTCAGCATTCAAACAATCTAGCTAGCGCCTCCATACCATGATTAATTATTCCCCATTAAAACACATCTCGCTAGCGCCTCCATACCATGATAAATTATTCACCATTCAAACACATCTTGCTAGCGCTTCGATAACATGAGTAATTATTCACCATTCAAACACATCTAACTAGCGCCTCCATACCATGATTAATTATTCACCATTCAATCACATCTAGCTAGCGCCTCCATACCATGATTAATTATTCACCATTCAATCACATCTAGCTAGCGCCTCCATAACATGATGAATTATTTACCATCCAAACACATCTTGCTAGCGCCTCCATACCATGATTAATTATTCACCATTCAAACACATCTAGCTAGAGCCTCCATACCATTATTAATTATTCACCATTCAAACACATCTAGCTAGCGCCTCCATACCATGATTAATTATTCAGCATGCAAACATATCTAGCTAGCGCCTCCATACCATTATTAATTATTCACCATTCAAACACATCTAGCTAGCGCCTCCATACCAATGTTGCCTACTGTTAACTGACAAATAGAGGAATAAATACATTCATAAATCGGTTAAATCCACTCATGATTCTCTCTCGCGTGAGCAAAAGCTTTAAGACTCTTTGGCTTATAGTGGAAGGCCTAAGAACGCACATTAAAACTCGTTCCAAAGTATTTCACACACATGTTTATAACTGAAGCTTTCAATTTGTGTTAATAATTTCAAATATGTTTTCGTCACCTATCCTTCAGTTGTGCATTAATTATATTTTTATTTCTTCGTTTCAAAATGTCCTGGTCCTAGCCTGACATAGAGGTCACTGCGTGTCAAACTGTGAATACTCCTATTTATATATGATCCAGGCACAAGACCAAGCTAACTACGCCCGGCCTTAATTCATGGAATCATAGTTGCACGTTCTTTCGTGAAATATAATTTTCATATGGTTAAATCTTGAAGAATCGTTCAAAAATAGGGTTGTTCTTTGTAATTGGTGTTTATTTTAACATTAATCTTGTAACAAAATACGTTTTAAAAATATAAAGTTAAAAAAGATTTGAAAATTGTTGTAATTTTAAAATGGGCCAACAAATTGTCTGCCGTAATAACTAACTATGTTATATGTAGAAAAGTTTCATTGTTACGTCACTGATGGTACAACATTTGTTTTGTTTATCAACAGTAACGAAAATAGCGTTAATTCAACAACAATAAATTTCAATCATATGCCTTTGTTATTGCAGTCTGCAATGGTTCAGATTTTGGTTTGCTACATGAAACGTCATTACGACAACTCCAACGACTAAATGCAACGTCTTATAAGACACTTAAAAGACAAACTGCTTGTTGACTGATACATTAAGATTTTGTGCTCATGTATTTTTTATAAGATATGACTGCCAAAATATCTGAAGCGTGTTTTAAAATTTCTATGAAATGCTAAAAGAAATGTAGTAAAGACCACCAGTCTTTGCTTATAACGCTAAACAAATCAACCACTTTCTAAATGTCGCTGAATTTATATTTTATGCATTTCTGAATATGTCTGCAATTGTTTTACATGTTTATATAATTTATAAATAGAGTTTCTGTGCTCAGGATGAGAAATATTTGAAATCACGATATCGCTATTATGACATGATGATGCCCTAGTGTTTAGAAAGAGAATTATTTCTGAAACATTAATAATTTAGAAATTTTAGTAATAAAAGGAAACTGTTTGTTTTGGAATTTCGCACAAAGCTACTCGAGGGCTATCTGTGCTAGCCGTCCCTAATTTAGCAGTGTAAGACTAAAGGGAAGGCAGCTAGTCATTACCACCCACCGCCAACTCTTGGGCTACTCTTTTACCAACGAATAGTGGGATTGACCGTTACATTATACGCCCCCACGATTGGGAGGGCGAGCATGTTTAGCGGGCGCGAACCCGCGACCCTCGGATTACGAGTCACACGCCTTACGCGCTCGGCCATGCCAGGCCAATAAAAGGAAACAACCTAAACAAAACAGTTTCACTGTACTTATTTGGCTTAAGGTGTTAGTTGGTAGAAATATGTAAATAACTTAACAGCTTAATTTCAGAGAGCAGAAGTCACATACTATAAAGACCACAAACTGTATACGATAAATAATATGAAAAACCTAGAACGATTTACAGGGTTAGCTGCTGATCTCTAAGGGCTGAATTGGATATAATGGTACATAATTTCTCTCTGAACGAAAGAACATCGTCAGCTTTCTTCTCCAGAGTCCGGATCGTCGACATTGGTTGCTTGGTTGATACCTCGAATATGTACATACTGTACCGTTTTCTTTTCGTCTGCTGTTGTCGCATCCTGCCACCAGGGATGAGCAAACAAACCTTCCACTTCTTCAAGGCGTTTTCCTCTGGTTTCTGGGAGCATTAGAAAAAAGTATATCCAAGCCAGGACAGAAATACTCATGTAAAGCCAGAAGATTCCTAAATAATTTAGTAAATATATTTTAGAACTTGTATCTTGGTAATATAATAAAAAATTAGGAAGATAAGAGAATTATACGTGATAAATAAGATAAATGAAAAAGTAAATCCCTGTAATGAGAGAGAACTCATAACTTCGCAAGATCTTTTATACATTTAGTGTTTTAAACTAATTGTTTAAAATATTAACTTCACAAACTCTTTTATAGAATTGTCTAAAAGTTTTTCGAAACGCATTTTCTAAAATACAGACCTCACATATAATTTGTGTTGTTCGCTTGAATTATGAAACAGGAATATCGTTTCAGGTTTAGGCTTAGTAATAAAACTTCATTAGGTTTAGGCCTAGTAATAAAATTTCATTAGGTTCAGGCTTAGTAATAAAACTTCATCGAATCTGCTCGGGAATCATATAAAAGTAGAAGCGAGTTGACCATATTTGGCTCTTAAAAGATATAAAAATGGTCTGTATGTATTATTTCGGGCATAAAAACGAGATATAATATTCTACACAATTCCTCCGAGTTTCATCAAAATCCGATAATTTTTAACTGAGTTATAGATAAAAAATATTGTGAAAAATAGGGTTCCCGTATTAAGACAAAGGTTTTTTATTATTTTCGTGACCTTACTCTGAACCGTAACCCTTTAAATACTACTCACTTTCAAGTTGTGTCACAGTCCAAGTGTATATGAACTTTCGTTCAAATTCACTGAGCTGTTTTCGAGAAATCTTGTTAACAAACACCTACATAGACAGTTGGTGGAAACATGACTTCCGTAACTTTCGGTACCGAAGTTAGCAATCCTTTCCATGAACGGCGAAAATTCTTAATAATTGCAAAAGATTTGTTTTTACGTTTTTATTGGTGTGGTTTTCATTAAGGACAAAGCTATGAAACGGGTTATCGGTGCTATGTTTGCTGTGGGTTCCGAAACTGGAATTTTATTGTCGTAATGTTTGGTTTAGTTTGAATTTCGCGCAAAGCTACTCGAGGGCTATCAGCGCTAGTTGTCCCTAATTTAGCAGTGTAAGACTAGAAGGAAGGCAGCTAGTCGTCACGACCCACCTCCAACTTTTGGGCTACTCTTTTACCAACGAATAGTAGGATTGACCCTAACATTATAACAACCCTACCGCTAGAAGGGCGAACATTTTTTGTCTGACGGGGATGTATCGTAAGGTGTGAGATATATTGCAAAGCAACCAAGAAACATTTACAAATTGATGATTATAAATCGCACGCATATTATTTAAGACCACAATAGGGCTAATCAAGTCCAACATTGTAACAACCAACGTCTAATAATTACACAATAAATCAACGTAATATAGATATATGTTACCAAAACTAGCTTACCGTACTTATTTAATATTTCGGCAACGCTTGGGAACAGCATAAAAACCACAATATTGCTTAACCAGTTTACGGATGTCGTTGTCGCACAAGAGGTGCTTCTGGCCCAAAAGGGGTAAATCTCCGAGTTCACTGTCCAGGGCATAGAACCCATTCCTGAAAGATATTTATTTAATACATGGTTTATTACGTCACTAACAACTTATGACAGTGTAAATCAGGCTAACGTAAACAAGAATCTATATATGACAAATGCAAGGCGTGTCACGTGATGTTTAAATACGTATCGCTGTTTAGGTGTTAACAATAATTTTACCTGTATCTGAGATAGCAACTGACGCAGCTATTTGAATTCACCCCAAACTGTGAATTTTGACCAATAAAGATGAGAAGTTTAAGTTTCTCTTGGTCTCGACTGACCATACAGTTTTCTTTGCTGCACATGAGTCAGTATACCTCGTAAGTTAAACCTATAAAATAATTATGACCAAAGAACAATACTAAAAAGTAGCACTTATAGGGCCGTGCACGATGTAGTAGCTGGTATGTTGAGCTGTGGATCGGAAGCTCGTGGAATGCCACCGAACATGCTTTGCACGTTCAACTTCATGTGCGTTATAAAATGGCAGTCAATCCCGTTATTAAGAGTGGCTGGTTGGACATTTCTGGTACTCACATATTTCCCATGTGATATACAGGAATATCGTAAGCCTTCTACCTTGTTTAGGAACCTAGGAGTTTTCAAACTTTTACCTTATCTAGTTTCTGTTCAGTTTTTAGCATGGATACGAGGTCCAAATGTTGCTGACATTGCCTTATTCTAGTGTTTTTGTTTTCTACAGAAGATCACTTCTTTTGCTCAAGAGGATACTGTAGTAGGCTACAGCATCCAAGTTGAAAAGAACAACGGCTGTAATATTCTTTGCTAGACGATGTGACGTTTCCCGAATGTTACAACTGATCAATTTTGTGAGAGAACAAAAGTCACGAAGAGAAGCTTTCGGTTGGAAAAGGAAACAGAATTAATTCGTGATGACGACAAACCCACTTGAAGTAAAATATGTATTCCAAAGATGACTGTGAGATTGACCGTCACATTATAACGTCTCCACGTCTAAAATGGCGAGCATGTTTGGTGCGACGGAGACTCGAACCCGCGATCCTCAAATTACAAGTCGAACGCTTCAAGCTACCTTGTCATGTCGGGCCTTTTTATTTAAATGTTTTAAACTTTTTTAAAAGAAAAAAGATGATTTGCTATTTTATTTTTATTTTTTATTTTATTTTCACTACTTACATGTGTAATACCTTTAATTAAACGATAGTATAGAAAGGTTTTAAAAATTATTTAAAATTATGATTGAATATTGTGACCAAATATTTAAAAAACTACAAAAATGACTGACAAATTGCATCATCCATTGAAATATATACAATAAACAATTAAATCCAGCACAAACTTAAATAATTTACAACTATTATATTTACCAACGAAATAAGTTGTTTTATTTTTCTGGATCGTGAAGGCCGGATTTTTTTTTCACAACTAATTCCATTAAGCAATTGCATTTCAAAAGTACCTTTCGTGAAACATGTTTATTTTCAAAACGGCCCCTAGAATCAAATACAATAAATTGTCGATAGATGGCAAGCACATGCAAGGCATTGATTAAAAATAAATGAAATTTCGAGATAACTGTATTGCATCGCAATGTTTAACTGACCACTTACCAGGGGAAAAACAAAGAAAATAGAGTATAAGACCAACAAGGATCAGCCATGAATAATCTGATGGACACCAATGGTAAGACCAATTCAGTGGATTTTCTAACAATGAACTGTTGCATTGACCAGTGACAGATACATCGGGTTTGTCTAAATCAGTCAACAGACAACTTCCATTGGACGGTCCGGATGGCAGGTCCAAAAAACAGTACCCACAATAAGGATTGTTAACACACTGCGAACAGGAACTATCAAAAAGCAAAGATTTCAATGTTTCCTGGTTCAGAAGGAAAAGTTAGAAAATTCGATGTTCTTTCAAATATTTTTAATATAGAGGTACATCTAATGTTTTGAGGATTTGTTATATTTTATTAATATTTTGTTATATCCAAGTAAAAATAAATTTAAAGCGTCGCCTTTGTAGCATATCTGTAAAGCGTAACTAAAAGGTAACTAAAAACTCGTTTCCTAATTGTTTTTATACCTCTGGAACTAACAAAAATTCCGTTAACAACATGTGTATTTTAAATGGTTCTGTAATTATTTGTGTTTAAAACGTATGCTATTCAAACGAAGCATAGTATTAAAACTATGTATTAATCACTTCTGTATCAAGTTTCTTTTAGACAGGATGATATTAAAAAGGCAGTTTTATATTTCGTTTTCCTGCAATGATACAATTTGAGATTCAATCCCTGCAAAGATTACAATGAGTTAAGCCGTTTGCTTATAAAATTACCCGCTTTTCAAGTAGGTTTTTACATCTGATGATAATAGTGTAAAGCTAGAAAAACGTGTATGTTTTTATACCTGATGATGATAGTGTAAAGCTAGAGAAACGTGTAGGTTTTTACATCTGATGATGATAGTGTAAAGCTAGAGAAACGTGTAGGTTTTTACATCTGATGATGATAGTGTAAAGCTAGAGAAACGTGTAGGTTTTTACATCTGATGATGATAGTGTAAAGCTAGAGAAACGTGTAGGTTTTTACATCTGATGATGATAGTGTAAAGCTAGAGAAACGTGTAGGTTTTTACATCTGATGATGATAGTGTAAAGTTAAAGAAACGTGAAGGCTTTTAATGTTGACCGTTGGTCAAATAAAAAAATATTATTGTGCATTTTTAACTTTGATTGTGTTCTTTTTATAGCCCATTTTAATACACGGTAAAATGCGAATATATTCGGGCAAACAATTAAAAATACTGCAACAAATTATTTGGGAGACTTAACTCGGACAAACATTTTTTTAACCCGTTGGACACCTGACTTATCTCTGGCAAATCACCAAAGGATTTAAAAGTTTTTTATTTTCCAAAATAAACTTAACAACTTTTGTTTGTCTTCTTCAGATCCACTGTATGAATTTCTCAAATTGCATCATTATAAACCTTTTATGCTATTTAAACGAAAATAAGTCCAGGCAGAAGATAAGTTTTTAAAAATTTTCACTGACTCAGTTTCGACAAATATCCTCATATATGCCTACTCATACTTATATCTGTCGAATTATTGTGATTAATTTCTGATTAAAGTATTCTGTTTGCACAAATCAGAACTAAAAACATATCCAATACTTACATCCGTCGATGTATTATCATTAGTTTCTGATTAAGTGATTTGCCTACACAGATCAGAACTAAAAACTAATCCACTCTTCATATCATTCTTGTTTATAACAGTTTTCGACTAATTGATTTGTCAGTTGGATACTTTTGTTTTAGAGGTATTTTTTGTCATAACCCCAGGAAATTCGGCGAGCTTATGAATTTTAGGTTAATGCTTAGCCTAATTTAGTAAGATAATAATGCTAAATAACCTTCATAGTTATAAGTGAGTAACAAAACTGAGAAATAATAAAAATACGCTACATATATACATATATATAAACATTTCTACTAATACTATCTGTGACTAACATTAAAGAAACAACAGAATATTCGAAAAAATGAAGAAAATTTTCTGAAAAATACGGCTGAGCAAAAACATCATATTAAAATACAATTGCTGTTTTCTTTTCTTTTACTTAGTTTTATCAAACAAAAACATCATATTAAAATACAATTGCTGTTTTCTTTTCTTTTACTTAGTTTTATCAAACAAAAACAATATTCGCTAACGAAAATATTTTGTCATCTTGTCCCTACCGCTATAAGTAATTGTTTTGTAAAAAAAATAAATTAAAATTTCAAATTGTTCTATTTCTATCAATACATATAACTTATGAAGGTGCTACTCTGTAAAGCCAGTTAATAAACTCAAGCTATTCACCTGTACGAAGAACAAACGGTGTCAGACCCATTGGTGTTATTTATTTGTATCTGTGGGGAGTGGACGTTAGCTAGCTGAAATCCAACTGCCATTATCCCGAGACTAAAGCTTACTCCTGCAAATAACAAGGTTAAGATAATTCTATATAATGTTCTTTACAAGAACGTTTACTTTTAAATGCGATGCAGTTACACCTCAGAGCATCATGTTTAAATTATTATAAACATATCTAAGCATCTTTCTGTAATGCTCCTGAAGTAAGCGTGTTACTCTAAAACATGAACCAAAACACATTCTAATACTTAACGTACCAATGTTTGTTTATTTTTTATTTCGCGCAAAGGTACACAAAGGCTATCTGCGCTAGCCATCCCTAATTTATCAGTGTAAGACTAAAGGGAAAGCAGCTACTCATCGCCAACTCTTAGACTATTTTACCAGTGAATACTGGGATTGACCGTAACATTATAACGCCACCACGGCTGAAAGAGCGAGGATAATTCGAACCATAAAATTACGAGTCGAACGCCTTAACCCACCTGGACATGCTGGGCCTAACATACCAATGACAAGAAACTAATATTTTGAAGTATATCATATCAAGTGAAACGTTAACAATCTGAAGTAACATTCTGTTGTTTGAAGTTAAAACAAGTGAAACGTTAACAATCTGAAGTAACATTCTGTTGTTTGAAGTTAAGACAAGTTAATCGTTAACAATCTGAAGTAACATTCTGTTGTTTGAAGTTAGATATTAGTTTTCCTAAACAGATACTTTTATCAGATAAGCAAATTACTTAAAATGACATCCTCCGTTTTGCTGACTGACGTCTCTGTCTACAACACACAAATTGGCATTATCTTATTACATAATCAGATACGGTCTTTAATACTCATTATATTACAAGAGTTCAGAATAAAACTCCATGATTAGGTTTTATTCGGAGTAAGGAACTAGAGTTTATCATGATTTCTAAAATCCTACACGAAAAATGGTTTTCAGATCAGCGTTCTTAGAGCACAAATAGATGTGCTATACAACCTTATATTTCAAACTTAAATATTCAGTTCATCATATAACAGACTTGTGTGATTTTAAAATATTTAATTAACGTTATTTCTATATAACGTTAAAACTAAACCCACCTCCGCAGGTTTCCAGAAAGGGTTTCAGGAGTAAATGAAACCAAATTAGGAGTAATGAATATTTTTTTTTAAGTTCAGGTCATGCTGTCCCATAGCCAACATAATCCTTCTCGTGATTCACGACACACACATATTTTACGGACGTCACGACGGTGCAAATTACAACATTTAATGCCATTTATGCGGCTGACTGACAACACGCTACTGTACAGTGGTGCGAGTGGTTAAACACATGTGGCCTCTTCAAATGTTCTTCGACCTCCTTTCAGCGAAATAATGTTTCAGCACAAAAACTTGTATTTATTCTTCATTTTTACGTAAACAGAAAAACATTTGATAATTTCGTTAAACAGAAGAAAACAAAAGGTCGTTCACAAATTAAAACACTCGTGATTCTAAATTATGTTAATTAATCCAGTAAATTTATTTTAAAAAAATAATCTCGCTACAGGTAACTCAAGAACAAAGAAAGCTAAATCACATTTTGTAATCGCTTACCTGCCAGACTAAAGAGTGTAAGTGGCCTTCTTCCGATTTTTTCAACCAAAACCAGACCAGGGAAGGAACAGCACAGAGTAACTGCGGTGATCACTGCTGTTAACCAAACGATTGACGAACTGTGCCTTATTCCAGACATTTCAATAACAGAGGCTCCATAGAATCTAACCACAGGAATGATAAATGTGATTTCGTTGAGATTTCTATTTGATACGACTACATAAGTAACAAACGAGCCGATAGCAAGAGAAGTTGTGATTTCACCAATTATTATTTAAAGTTGTTATAATCAACCAATAACAGCACTGTTAAGTATGGTTAATTCAATGAACATAAATAACAATTTTGTTTTGTTTTGGAATTTTGCACAAAGCAACTCCAGGGCTATCTGTGCCAGCCGTCCCTAATTTAGCAGTGTAAGACTAGAGGGAAGGCAGCTAGTCATCACCACCCACCGCCAACTCTTTTACCAACGAATAGTGGGATTGACCGTAACATTATGCCGCCCCCACGGCTGGGAGGGCGAGCATGTTTGGCGCGAACCCGCGACCCTCAGATTACGAAGCGCACGCCTTAACGCGCTAGGCCATGACACATAAAAAACAAAGTGGGAAGTTTGTTGGTGAATACAAGTTCTGATGATTCGTTGAATTGTGAAGACACAGTTTGAAGGTGATTTCTCATACACGTACCGTAAAGTCCGAGGTATAAGACCCTCCCTTAAATTATAAAGTAAAAACTAGAATTTAGCATATCCTTGCCGTATAAGACCCCTCATTTAAAATATACGTACTTAAAGATGAAAAAATCTATTGGTAGTTGTAACAAAATATATTCGTCAAAACAACAAAATTTTAAAATTAAAAATTTCATTCATCATGTCCAGCAAAATCATCTTCCTCTGAGTCGAATTCATTTAATTCATTCACGATCTCTTCATCTATAACTGTTTTATAGCGTCAAATTCCTAATAAAAATATACTTTTACACAATACCCTTTTTTAAACAAATTAAATAATTTTATGCTACATTTTAATTTACTTTAGATTGTTTTATTGAGTTATTATTTTCTTCCTCGGCGTATAAGACCCCCTCAAGTTTGGGGCTAAATTTTGGTTATTGAAAAGGGGTCTTATACGCCGGACTTTACGGTATATCAATATTTTCTGGGCCCAGCATGGTCAAGCCTGCCAGACTTGAGGGTCCATGGTTCGTATTCCTTTACGGAGACAAAAATCGCACCCAACAAGTTGGGGTCGTGGGTTTGAGTAATGAGGTAAATTCCCAATATTTTGTCTGACAAGACTTGCCCAAAAATTAGCAGTTGGAGGTTTTGTGTGGCTGCTTTCCCTCTAATCATTCAGTTCAAAATTAGGGACGGCTTACGTAATTGTTATGTAGAGTTGCGCGAAGTTCAACAAACTAATAAATAACACTCGATATTTATTTAATTAGTATAAGCATGCGCATAACTCACGTGACTGTGTTAATGCCAACAAAATGGTGGGTGAGGTGAAGGAGACAGCCAATTGTGAGAGCACGTTTAACAGCAGGGTTTCGGAAAATCTGAAGAATTATGGGTCCAGAACCTGCAAATCATTAAATTCGATTATTGCTAATAAATATTGCAACACATCACATATTGTTTATTGTTCTTGTTTACAAATATAAATCTGCATTAATAAAAACAACACTTGTTTAACTCATTCATGTTAACTACTGCATAAACCTCGACTGTTTAACTCATTCGTGTTAACTACTTCATAAACCTCGACTTAATGAAAACCACACAAATTAAGATACAATAGAAACATTAAATTTATAAACAGTCTTCCTTCATTAGTCAAACAAGTGGTATCAACTTCCCTTTGAAAAATCATCAAAGGCCAAGAGTTACAAGAATCTAGATATAAAGTGGGTCGGGCCAGTTTTTATCCACGATCCCTCAACATTCTACGATTTTTACCAATCAAATGTTAGCTACAATCGTGAACAATAAACCAAATGTGTTGGGTTCCTGGTTAGGAATTTTACAAATTGCAGTTTCATACATATATATATATACACACACACACACATCCAAGCAGGAACAAATCCAGTTTTGGTTACTAGTTCCCTCTAAGCTCCAGTTTCATCTTGTCTCTTTTTAAAAATCAATTTACAAAGTCGTTAAGGCCTTTAGAACTTCCCCGTTATTTCTATTATAAAGTGAAAGAGTGCTGAATTTATTGAATATCCAAAAAAAGATAGCGCCTAACGATAAATTTTCTCAATAAGTACGAGCCTCCTTTTGGATATAGGAGATGATTTATATTGATGCTTGGTCATTAACGTTACTTCGAAGTGAAAAATACCTTCAAGCTATCTCATACCACTCTTGTTGCTTGTGTGAAATAAAACTTTTCTCGCGGAGTTATAAAGATAAAGACGCACCACAAGTAAAATAACAAATAACTACGAAGAGATTATTAGTATTATTATCTTCTGAATTTGATTGAAGTAACTTGACCCATTGCTGGTACAAGTATGCAGATTCGAAAGCATTTAATATGCTTAACGTTTATTTAATTTTGTCGCATCTATCTTAAAATTAAAGTATGTCACGGAAACTGTGTTTACTGATTTCTTTCTGGTTAAACAATAGTTGCTTTGTGGATATAGTTCAAATATTTTGTTTAAATGACAAGTAAGATTCTTTTGGGGGAGATTATATAACTTTATTTTATTATAACAGTACAAAATAAATCTCCTTAAATAAATGATGGAATACAGATAAAACCATTATTTATCCTTATAAAAATGCATGTGAAAGTAATTTCAAGATTTTTTTTAACGCATGCGAACAAAGATTGAATGGAACGTGCGATTTCGATTCAGGACCCCAATTTATATTGATCGAAAAATTTTAGCCAGTAATTTGACAGCATGTAGACCGACGCAATAATTTTCTTGAAAAATAAAATGTTATGTTTCAGTTCTGCAGAAAAAAATTAAATCGCGTAATTTTTACCTCAAACAAAAGAAATCTTAAAACAATAATTTTAAGAGGGAGTTAAACACAAAATATTTACCAAAACTACAGTAATTAATCATTCTTTATTAAACAAGGAGAAAAGGTTTTCAGAGTCTTGGGGAATTCTAAAATGTTATTAAACAACCATTCTGGCCAGCAGGATGCACTTCTTGCCAAGTAAACAGAAATATCGTTGTAACTTAGTGAGAAACTTCACTCTACTAAGTTTAGAAAATGAGAGTTTGCTCATGGAGTCGATAGTGATTATGTCGTCCTTTAATTGAGTTAACCATGGGCTTCTCCCTTACTACAAACTTCTGTCATGAAATTTAGGTTTTTACGAACAGTATATACCTAGAATGGAGGAAAAGAGGACGTTACGATCTGTTTATTGGAATGTTTTGAAAGATGCGTTTGTGGACTTCTAAGACTAAACTGAGAATTATATATATATCTTCTTATTCTGTCGGTAAACTCAAAGGGTGTGATATTACTTTCGCCTGTGAAAACTATAGGAGAAAACAATGGCGCTCACTGGATCGTAAAACCCTGAAATCGTTTATTCTGATGTAAACTCTTAACAAACGAGAAGTTGATGTTCATTTGATGTATTTCGTCTGAATTTCTTGTCAAACGTCACGAGTTCGTCACGATGTAGTGAAGTGACACCACAGAGGGACGGTCTGTAATATTCCTCACTGATCCACATACAACTTCAAAATGTCAAAATATTTTCTTAACTTAATTATATTGATATTAACAGCTAATTTATTATAACTGAAAGGAACGAAAATATTCAATAAAATTAGGATTAAATAGTTTTTTTAACAATTCTGGAAACAGCATTATTCGTTGCTTAAATAATTGCTTTTATCTTACTTTCAACAACTTTCAAAAACAAATTGCAATTTAAGCTAAAGTACGCATTACTAGTTTATTAGTTATATATCATTCTTTGAAAATTATTAAAAAATGTACCGGTACAAGAATTTATTATGAAATAACAGTTGCACGTGAAATACTCTGTACAAATATAATGCAGCTTTAAAAAAAAAAAAAAAAGTTAAAATTTGTAATAATAGAACGATTACAAGTGCTGCCATCTATCAAACGTACGACACAATTTATTAATTCAGAAGGCAATATGAAGATGTTTTAGAGTTCGGAAGACGACTAATTTTTTGATTTAATATTCTTGATAACGAAATGCTTGAAACTTGCCTGTGTTTTCCATTTCTCGTTCTGTTTCTAAGTAGTTCGCTTTAATTGAATCAAATTCTTCCTTTGCATGAGATGTTTGTCCATGTACACTGTTTAGAACCTCCAATGCTTCCTGGTATTTACCTTGAGCCATCAGCCACCGCGGGGATTCAGGCATCATGAAAAAGCCGAAAAACTGGATAAAGGAAGGTAATGCTGCTAATCCGAGCATAAATCTGAAAAATAAAACGTCTTTCTTTAATTTAAGATTTACGTGGTCTTACGGTTTCCCCAATCTATTGTTATTAAAAATATTCATTAAAATAAAAAAAATACCAATAACACAAAGAGTTTTTAATGATATAAACAGCCCCTAAAGTGATAATTCTGAGTATAAGAAAACGTCCTATAACCCTAAATTTATTGCATATTCAACATGAGTTTCTACTTTCCAGTCAGTCTGAGTATTTAAATTTGAAATGTTCCGATTACCAAGTGATTTGACAAAACTCTCAACTGGCACGTGTCTCACTTTCCGATAGACAATTATTCTGTGTAATACATTATATCTGTTATTATAACACATTTATAATTTGTTTATTTTACGGCTGTGTTCGGCTATTTAACGAATCCTGAATACTCGAATAAACAAATAGAAAAGTCTCAAATGTATTTTCTCTTTCTTCTTGGATTTGATTGAAGAAACTAAGATTTTTCCGTCCAACTACGTCGACGTCAACATCGAGCTCGTGTTGCATCCCGCCCCAGCTGGTAGTCGTTCACATTGTAATAAACACAAGTTTCTATTCAGCTGGGTCTGGCATGGCCGAGCGCGTAAGGCGTGTGACTCGTAATCCGAGGGTCGCGGGTTCGTGCCCACGTCGCGCTAAACATGCTCGCCCTCCCAGCCGTAGGGGTGTATAATGTGACGGTCAATCGCACTATTCGTTGGTAAAAGAGTAGCCCAAGAGTTGGCGGTGGGTTGTGATGAGTATCTGCCTTTCCTCTAGTCTTACACTGCTAAATTACGGACGGCTAGCACGGATAGCCCTCGAGTAGCTTTGTGCGAAATTCCAAAACAAACAATCTGTTCAGCATCTTTGAAAGAAGCGAACGAAAGAAATACTGGATTATCTGAGTTTCTACAAATCACCACAGAAAAAGTAGTTAAAGAAAGTTAACATTGAGAAAACAAAGGAAAGATCATATTTAGGGTGATTACGTTTCAAAAGTTTGTTTGTTTGTTTTTTTAATTTCGCGCAAAGCTACTCGAGGGCTATCTGTGTTAGCCGTCTTTAATTTAGAAGTGTAAGACTAGAGGAAAAGCAGCTAGTCATCACCACCCACCGCCAACTCTTGGGCTACTCTTCTTCCAAAGAATAGTGGGATTGACCGAAAAATTATAACACCCCCACGGCTGAAAGGGCGAGCATGTTTGGTGCGACCGGGATTCGAACCCGCGACCCTCGAATTAGAGTCGAACGCCTTAACTCACCTAGCTTTGCCGGGTCCATTTTAAAAGTAGTACCTGTCCTAAGAAATCATAATTTCACATTCATAATTAGATATTTTTATCATAACAATATCATACTCATGGCAATGAAAACCCGGAACTTGCGTGTATTTTTAAGGAAGCTTGTAAATGAAGATGTGAAATTTGTATGTACAGTTTGAATGAGTTCGTTTGTTTTTTTTAATTTCGCGCAAAGCTACACGGGGGCTATGCATGTGAAACTGAAGGGAAAGCAGTTAGTCATAAATCCCCCGCCGACTCTAGGGCTACTCTTTTACCAACGAAAAGTGGGATTAAACGTTACATCATAACAACCTCACGGCTTAAAAGGCAAGCATGTTTGATGTGACGCAGATTCGAACCCGCAAACCTCAGGTTACGGATCAAGCGCCTTAACAATGTGACCATGCTGGACCGTAGGTTGGCGGAAATGTTAGCGTTTATCATAATTCAAGTAGAGGCATAAGATAAAGATAAGTGTAGATCACGGGTCGGCAATCTACGGCTCGCAGGCCGGACCCGGCCCTCAGTCCCCAAATAAAATATCCCATCCACCCGGCCCGTGGTGGTCCTAAAGAATAATTCAAGTTTGAAACTTAATGTGGCCCTAAATCCGCTCACACACATAGCCTCCAGCTCCAACGCTGACGCCTGGTGTAGGTTGCAGGAAATGACAGCAAGCCGTCAGGAGAAGCTCAAACTGTTAGGGCTAAAACTAAAAATATAGGAGTTAATTGTGATGAGCCTGCTGACGAATAGTGGGATTGACCTTTATGTTATAAATGCCACTCCAACTGAATGAGCGAATGTGTATGATGATGGATGCCAAATCGATGACCTGCAAATTGCAAGTCCAGCACTCCAAACTTCCATTTCTGGAAGGTCCATTCTAATTTGAATCTATTTTCTTAACGTCAGACAGATTGGACACACGATGTTTGCTTGGAGCTTCTTCCAGATTACTTCAAAGCATATATAATGTCTTAGGACCTAGTGTTCGCCAAGGCCTTCCCAAAAATGTACACTATTCTCTATCTAAAATGCTTTCTCCATTATCAAACGTATCTTTTATATCAGGATCATTACCTAAAATAGAAAAGCGGAAGGGAGGGGAAATTTAAGCAGTTAATTTTCCCCCAGAAAAGTTGTATTTTGCCTGACAACTATTGTTCCAAAGCTTTTATAAATGTAAAATAGTAAATGAGAAAGCAGTGAATAACAACATGATGAAAATTCAAATGACTTGAACTTACACATTAGATTATCTGTTTATTCAGCCAGTCATCTATTATATTATCTGCTTTTTATTCTGCCAGTCGTCGATTATATTATCTATTTATTCATCCTGTTATCTATTAGAGTATGTTTATTCAGCCAGTTATCTATTCGTTTATCTCTTAATTCAGCCAGTCATATATTATATTATCTGTTTATTCATCCAGTTATCTATTAGATTATCTTTTAATTCAGTCAGTCATTTATTATATTATCTGGTTATACAGTCCGTCATATATTAGATTATCTGTTTATTCAGCCAGGCATCTATTAGATTATCTGTTTATTCAGCCAGTCATGTATTAGATTATCTGTTGATTCAACCAGGCATGCATTAGATTATCTGTTGATTCAACCAGTCATGTATTAGATTATCTGTTTATTCAGGTTTACATTTAGATACTGACAGAGTGAGGTGTGTCAATACTACTTCAAGTCCTTCTCTTTCAGTTTCTTTTCTCCGGATTGTCATCTTACCTTTACCCCACAGACTGATTTGTAAGCCATTCCCTTGCCACCAGGTGGTTTGGAAGTAAACACGTGCTATACGTGCCACCTAGTGGTTTGGAAGTAAACACGTGCTGTACATGCCGCCACTAGGTGGTTTGGAAATAAACACGTGCTGTACATGCCATCAGGTGGTTTGGAAGTAAACACGTGCTGTACATGCCACCTGGTGGTTTGGAAGTAAATACGTGCTATACATGCCACCTGGTGATTTGGAAGTAAACACGAACTATACATGCCACCTGGTGATTTGGAAGTAAATACGAACTATGCATGCCACCTGGTGGTTTGGAAGTAAACACGAACTATAAATGCCACCTTGATTCTCTTTCTTTGAAACTTATTCACGGAGATTTTAATAACATTTTCACCAACTGCTACGTTTGCATAAAGTGTAACTTAAGCCTGAATTATAAAGATATAGTAAAATTTATAAGTACTCTTAACTGCAAAGTTATACGACTAAGTCGAAATATGATGCCTGTGACACACGAAAGAACAAGGGGTTGATTGTCATAACTTCCCTCAACTAATGTTCAACAAATCTTAATCCCGGGTTAAAATGGAACACATGTGTTGTCTGTTGATGAACTCTGAACGTCGCAAAAGAAAGGTTATTGGTAATTGATGATATTATCTGTTCCAAGTCTTGTAATTAAATCGGAAGTAATTCAGGGGTATATAAAAGGTGTCAGAATAAAAAATATAGACAAGAAGATGGCACGTGGACGTCAGGAACAATTCTTTGTAGTCGTCGATAACGTCAATATGACTAATGACGCAATTTCCGCTTGTCAAAATCACGTGATTTGTCCAATCTTTTACCGAAAATCGTACTTTCATTTCTATTGTTTATTAACTTCTAGGAATAGGAGAGACTCAATATATTTTCTTTGCTGTCGTTAAGATAAGAGGGTACACATGTGGACAATAAATAATGCTAACCTCCATCCATTTGTTTCGTCATTAGAAAATGCTCCATCGATGACGCCAGCTACAAACTGCCCACCAGTTAAAAAGCAATAGTTCAGTGTTACAAGTGTTCCTCGCAATTCTGGTGGTGAGACTTCAGAGATATACACGGGCACCGTCGTTGAGGTTAGGCCTAAAAATGCACAGAGTTAATTAACAAACTGTTAACTGCAAAATAAACTACAACAATGCATTTAAAAATACTCTCAGCTAATTGCTACAAACGGAAAGAGGTCAGAAGTAACGTGAATAACAGCAGATTTGATTAACGTTTCAACTGAACAATTTTCACACGACCTAGCTTTCTTTTCCCCAATTTCAGATGTAGATGTTTCAGTTGTTGTTTTTTTTTTTATAAAACTTTGAAATCTCGTAGTTTGTTACATATTGGTAGCTTTGAATTCTAGTTCCACGTTAGCTTAATATCACTGTATACTCGCCACTGAATACATCTAAAGGGAAGTACAATTTGTTTCCGAGTTTATATTAAAAATAATTGTTGAAAAAAAAATTGACAAAGAAGAGACCATTTATTGGACTGCGACTAATAGTCTTAGTTATAAGAGTTTAGTGTAACGAAGTTTAGGGTATGCGAAAATATTTTATGTTCATCCACGAAGGTTTAAACGAGGTAAAACTAGATCAGGGGTTAACTAGGGGCTTTGTCCAGTTAAGCAGTACTTCTTTGAAGCAAACAAACCTAGATCACATGAACATATGTGCAAGTGATATGAGCTCATTTATAGAGATGAAACTAATACTTGTGTGCATATAATATATATTTAATATCATTCCTACGGTTTTATGGCCATAACATCCCAAGTATAAAGTCGAGCAGACTGTTAAAGTTTTAACACTTTGCTAAGTCCCCAAGAGCTCAGAGAATAGGTACAGTTAAAAGTAACAATAATTGCTTAGTACTGTGGCCAAGACATCACTGTCTAATTCTGTTAACGGTGTTTTATTCGCTCCGTACACAATTTAGTAGTGTAAAAAAGGGGGTCATTTAAAGTACTTTATTTTGATTTCATATATTTATTTTCTAATTGGCCTATCCAAAGGATTTGTTTTTAGCGCGAAGCTACACAATGAGCTGTTTGCACGCCGTCCTCTTTAAAAATCGAGCTTTGACCGGATTTTAGCGTTGTTTGTTTTTGTTTTTAAATTTCACCAAAAGTTCCACGAGGGCTATCTGTGCTAGCCGTCCCTAATTTAGCAGTGTAAGACTAGATGGAAGGCAGCTAGTCATCACCACCCACCGCCAACTCTTGGGCTACTCTTTTACCGTCGAATAGTGGGATTGACCGAACATTATAACGCCCCCACAGCTGAAAGGGCGATCATGTTTCGTGTGACGGGATTCGAACCCGCGACCCTCGGACTACGAGTTGAGTGCCTTAACAGATCTTAGTTGTTTTTAGTTTAAGAACAGATCTATACAGCGCGATCTATGTGCTCTGGCAGATATCGGATCTCGCTGTACCACAGGGGGTTGAACAGATCTAAACAAATGTCGTTGTAAAAAAAAGCTGTTAAAAAACGCTAAACTGTGTTACTACTGTTGGCCAGTGGTGAACATAGCACAGATGTATATCGCGTAGCTTTGCGTTAGGCAACAAACAAACAAACAGTACAAGAATCGACACGAAACAAGGTTATATTGTTTAATTTTTATCTCAACTAGACTTGACAAGTGTGGCATATATTTTGGTACATTTCATAAACATTCCTCGATAACTTTAATAACGAACTGCTCTCCACTGCCTCAAAGTCAAAGCTGATGAGTTAGGAGCCGAGGGGGTAAAAAAGAAATTGACACGAGGATTTGGTTTATGTGGAAGCTTACGCAAATCCACACGAAGGTTATCTGCGCTAGCCATCCATAATTTAGTTATGAAATACCAGGGAGAAGAAATCTCAATCAGAATGGATTCTCATTTATAATATACCTTCAAATAATATACCATATCAAAATGTGTTGTATGTGTTATCAATTATTAACAATTAGTATTACAGGAAGGTGAAAAATTAGTTGTTAATGTTTGTATTCCTTATATTTTCCACCAAAGTCCAAATAATTAAATACACTAGCAAAATATATTAAGATTTTTTGATAATTTATTTCTGTTTCACTACCCGTTTTCATGTCTTTATCATATAATTTGAATGTTTATATATAAAACAACTATATAAGTTTGACCTTTCTATTATAACTCAGTCGCTTTCGTGTATTTATTTTGATCGATTTATATACATTTATAATTGTACAAAATGTTGTGTATGTGTGTGTGGTAAATAAAATATTATTTTCTTTGTCAAAAATATTTTTGAGTTCAAGTGTTCTGTACAATAAAGCAGTTGAAATCTAGGCTTTCTATTGGTTATGAAGTTTATGGAAATCGGCCTAAAAACCTATTAGTAAATTATAAATTACAGGATGTCAGAGGTGGGCGTGGAAAGTGATTTCTCAATTTTAATTAATTGCTCTACAAATCAACAAGATTGAAGGATATAAAATAGTGTATCAGAAAATTGATGACAAAATTAAAAGGAATATTTGAGTTACATTATGTTAGTTTCATAGGGGTGTTAAAAAAATCCAGAATGGACACGGCTCTTATACTGGAAAAATGTGAGGTTGATTTTAAATACTTTCTTACATAATTAAAAACTTAAAACTCATGTAATACTAAAAGTTCATTTATTACCCACAGATTGGTGTTAAGTTTGTTAATGTATCATTATAATTATTTACTTTATTTAAAATTTTGAATGTAACTCACTAAAATTTCGTGACATGCGCAGTTCGGTCTGTACGCGTGCTAAGGGTTAATCACGCACGCACTTACCTAACATGCAATCAGTCACGTACTTTTCCAGAGCGTTGGAGTCAGTTTTTCATATTTCATGTTACTGCCAAGTTTCACGGCGAGATTCGCTTATCGGCTAGAGTATGAACTCAAAACTACCACACCAAACTTTTATAATTATATGAAGAACAAGACTGAAAGATCATATGAGAACAAAGATCAGTAAAATCCTAACATGAAAACACTTGTCTGATTTGATTGAAGACCTCGTTATGTCCCAACATGTATTTGTCTAATTTTGGTCAAAAATGCAGAGAAATACTAATGTTTACTTGTTTGTCCAGAAATTCTTGAAAAAGATTACACGAATGCCTGACTAAGGTACTATTTATAATTTTTAATTAAAACTACATTTCTATGCTGGAAACAAGAACTATATTAGAATTAATTTAAGAAGCTCTAAACACCTCAAAACAACTCTTTTATAATTTATTTTTAAAACTCTTTAAATTATTAAGGCTAACTTAATGTTCTGAGTATGTGGTATGTAAATATTATATATTTCACTTTTCTCATAATGCACATGTTTTTGTTTGTTTTCAAGTTTCCTGTGGCTATAATTCGAAACACAATAAATCCTGGCGAAAAGCTCAATGTT
This sequence comes from Carcinoscorpius rotundicauda, assembly GCA_011833715.1. Taxonomy (NCBI): domain Eukaryota; kingdom Metazoa; phylum Arthropoda; class Merostomata; order Xiphosura; family Limulidae; genus Carcinoscorpius; species Carcinoscorpius rotundicauda. The sequence continues at coordinate 179,087,705 of CM022391.1, read as the reverse complement.
TTCTGCACGTCAGACATGTTAAAAAGTACTGTGTTTTCCTGTAGGTACATTAGTGACTATTCACTGTCATTTTTAAAATTCAGTTCAATTTTAAACCGAATGTAGTTCTATTTTACTTAATTTCATCACTTTAAAACTGGAAAACGCGAAGCAATTTTGAAAAGTAAACTAAAGAAAACTTCTTTGTTTTTTAACTCTGCGCTTGTCTTCACGCTAACATTCCATCCAACCAAATTTCCCACTTGTTAGTTATGCGTGAGCTGTTTGCTGTTTCGCTTTTACTATCCCTAAAGAATAGGGTTAACATCAGAAATATATTTATTACTATCACTGAAGAATAGGGTTAGCATCAGAAATGTGAGTGAGATGTTTTGATTATATTTCCTATTTGGAAAAAAAAAAAGACCTAATCCCTTCTCAAACGAAAGTTACACGAATATATGCAGTTTCAAAGAATGGTTTATTGTTTTGGTTTTATGAATTTTGAGCAAATCTACACGAGGACAATCTGAGCTAGCCGTCCCTAATTCACCAGTGTAAGACTAGAGGGAAGACGGCTAGTCATCATCACCCACCGCCAACTCTTAGGCTACTCTTTTACCAACGAATAGTGGGTTGTTGTTGTTTAGAATTAAGCACAAAGCTGCACAATGGGCTATCTGTGCTCTGCCCACTACGGGTATCGAAACCCGGATTTTAAGCGTGTAAGTCCGCAGACATACCGCTGAGCCACTGGGGGGCATGAATAGTGGGAATAACCATCATATAATAACGCCTTACATAGCTGGGTGCATGTTGGGTGCAACGAAGTTTTGAGCCCACGACCCTCGGATTAGGAGTCCAACGCTTTAACCCACCTGGCAGTGCCAGGCCTCATGGTATATTGAAACAAAGTATTACTAACTGTAATGAAAACAAATATTAAACACACATAGAGATTAAAACGCGATAAATAAAGAAATAAATAAATCTTTATTTTTTCTCTATATTTCCTCCCAAAATCATTAACACGTTTAATGAAAAGAAAATAATAGTAAACAGATAATATTCACGTACACACTTCAGATGATGTCAGATTTTCAATACCCTCGAGTCTCAGCGCGGGAAACATCACCTGCTTACTTCTATTTGTTTTATATTCTTCCCCGATTGTTCAAATATAAGTATGGGAAACTTTCCACATTTTGTAGTCATCCGCTGGTGAAAGTTCCACACCTTGAGGTTTAATTACTTTATTAAACAATCATACTCCGTTTCACAGCTGCTGTTCCAACGAAACGATCGGATATTTGAAGGAGGACACTGTTTGTGTTTTTCTTACAGCAAAGCCACATCGGGCTATATACAGTGTTTAACGAATGGAATCGAATCCCTGATTTTTAGGGTTCTAAATCTGTAGACTTACCGTTGTATTGGCGGAGGACAAAGAGAGACAGAGTAAAAATAATCTTAGAAAGAAATGTTTATATAATTACTGACTTTTTTTTTATTAAAAACTATTTAATTTGTTTATGGTTGTATGATTCTTGTGTTGTTTTCATATTTATTCACCTCCTTAAATACAAAATACTGACACACACACACATATATATATATCGCAAAGACGAATGGTAAGTTAAATTGGAATTGGAATTTGGAATTTCGCACAAAGCTACTCGAGGGCTATCTGTACTAGCCGTCCCTAATTTTGCAGCGTAAGACTAGAGGGAAGGCAGCTAGTCATCACCACCCACCGCCAACTCTTGGGCTACTCTTTTACCAACGAATAGTGGGATTGACCGTTACATTATACGCCCCCACGGCTGGGAGGACGAGAATGTTTAGCGCGACGCGGGCGCGAACTCGCGACCCTCGGATTACGAGTCGCACGCCTTACGCGCTTGGCCATGCCAGGCCTTGGTAAGTTAAATAGTGTGTACATTTGCAGATAAATATTTTACCCAAAAATATGCTTGTTACTCAAAAGTTGTTAAATTACTGACTGTTAACAAAAATTATGCATTATGTTACATTGATTATACACATATTGGCCCGGTATGATCAGGTGGGTTAAGGATTAAACTCGCAAAATGAGAGTCGCGGGTTCGAATCCCCGTCACATAAAACCTGCTCGCCCTTTCAGCCGTAAGAGCGTTACAAAGTAATGGTCAATCTCACTATTCGTTGGTAAAAGAGTAGCCCAAGAGTTGGCGGTGGGTAGTGATGACTAGCTGCTTTCTCTCCAGTTTTACACAGCTAAATTAGGGATGGCGAACGCAATAAACCATCGAGTAGCTTTGCGCAAAATTCAGAATAAACAAAATCTTTAGAAACATTATTTTCATCCAGTTGTATAAAATAAATAACTAATATATTTGTTAAAGTTAACATTCATAATTATATACGCAAAAATGTATTTTAAATTTTAATTTTTTTTTTTAGAGTGCGTGTATGAGAAATCCTTGTTTCTATTCACACTATAAAGTCTAAACCATGAGCTTTATAAGTAAATCCTCATCATAAACATTAATCTGCTTGGTGAATCTCAGACGCGAATATTTTTACTTTTTGGTTTATTTGGCTGTCTGTATTATGCTCAACATGGCAATCGAAACCAGGTTTCTAACGTTATAAGCATACAGACTTGTTGCCGTGTGTTATGTAAATGTGTAAATATTTTGTAAACGACAACATGTCATTTCTATTATTCATTTTTCAATATTGATATTATTGTTTCGAAGTTTAAACTAATATTTTGTTATTTATTTAGGGTAACATTTAGAATTTTCTTGAATTAAGTAGACCAATCATATATTTGTAAATGAGTGATGGTGACTTCGTGTCTAGACGTGTAGTCTCGTGCAAAAACGGACACGCGCGGATTGATCTGGAGTTGTATGGAAATTTCAAGATTGTTCGAGAAGTAGGCCTACCGGTATAAAAGACGATGACGTGATATAGAGATTCAGTCATTAGTTTTATTCGAAGAAAAGAAGGATATTCAGTCATCAGTTTTTATTCGAAGAAAAGAAGGATATTCAGACATCAGTTTTTATTCGAAGAAAGAAGAGAGTCAGTTATTTGAGAAAGATTAAGTGTTTGCTGTGATTATTCAACTTGGATTTGTGACTAAAGTTAGATCTACGGAAGCTGTGATTTTATTTCGTCAATCTCTACGATACATCTGAATTACTGCTTGTGCTGAGAGTCGGCGAATTTATTGAACTGTGAACTGTTTCGGAATTTCTTCGTGGGACCAAATTCACACCCTAGACTGGAATTTGAGACTTTCATTTTAATTCATTATATTAGATACAGGCCAGTACCGTTTTGTATTGTGATTAATTTTGAAGTTTGAAACTTGTATTATTTTGTTTTGTAATTAATTTCGAATGTTGTAACTTAATATCTGTCACTGTTAATATATAATTTATGTGATATCTGTTATATTTGTTAATAGTTTAGTGTAATAAATTATACAAGCTGTTATCTGTGTTTTTCTGTTGCGTTTAGTCTACGAAGAACATAAAACATAAAAAATACGTAACACCGTGCCATTGGAAGGCTAAGATTGCATGTCCCTTAACGTAAGGGTACTTGGTAAACCTCGGTTCCATTGTCTTTGTTCGTTTGTTTTTTTAATTTTTGCTCAAAGTTACAAAAAGGATATCTGCGCTAGCCGTCATTAATTTAGCAGTGTAAAATTAAAGTCATTTGGTTAAGGTTTTAGTTACATGTGATAAGGTATTGTGTCGAAATTTGATATGGTTGTATGTTTTTCTTTCAAGGGACTTGCATTTAATTTCAAATAGTTACAGACTGTTGGAGGTTTTGATGTTTAAAAATAATATCTTGTATCTTTACATAGCATTTTCTAAGATATTACACAAATTTTCTAATCGATCTGAGGCTATTTGCTCATCTAGTTTATTTTATTTATGTCCTTGGGCTGAGGACTCAGCGTAAATTTCACATCAAACGTGAATATCTCTTACTAGACAACCTAAACAAGTGTCAATATGTATAGAATTCACAGCAGATAATCCTGTTCGTTAATATCAGAAAAGAAGCTACCTTTTGTACTGCCATCGAGTCGACAGCAGCCACCTACTGGTAACTCTTGTATTACTCTCATAAAATAGTGATACATGACATCAAATTATGATCCACTCACAACCGCAAAGTAGTTACAGGACGACAGTATTTGACTGATGTTTTTAAATTTCGCACAAAGCTACTCAAGGGCTTTCTGCGCTAGCCGTCCCTAATTTAGCAGAGAGAAAAGGAGAAAAGGCAGAGAGAAGTCATCACCACCCACCGCCAACTCTTGGGCTACTCTTTTACCGACGAATAGTGGGATTGAGCATCACATTATAAGGCTCCCACGGCTGAAAGGGCGAGCATGTTTGGTACGACCGGGATGCAAACCCGCGACCCTCAGATGACGAGTCGCACGCCTTAACCCACCTGGCCATAGTAAGTCATTGAATTGTGAAATCGCGGTACGTCACATTATACAATAGGCCACACTCAGCTGACGAAATTCATATTTAATAATTAATAATGTTATCATTCTTTATATTCAAAAACACTTTTCATAATTTTTATTGAGTAAATTACAATTTTAAATTATTTAAATTTCAGTGGCTTTCCCGTGAAAAAAAATTGTATCAACTAATTAAAGGTGAATATTACAGTACAAATTGAGCAAAAGCTTTACGTAATATTACAGTACAAACTAAGCAAAAGCTTTACGTAATATTACAATACAATCTGAGCAAAAGTTTTACTCAAATATGTGTATATATATATATATATATAATGGTATTGGTGTTTTCTTATAGCAATGTCACATCGGGCTATCTGGTGAGTCCATCGAGGGGACTCGAGCCCCCTGATATAGCGTTGTAAATCTATAGACTTACCGCTGTACCAGCGAGGGACTATACATAATATAAGAGCAAAATGAAAATTATTAAAGCTTAGAAACTAAGTTTCACTTACAAGCAAGAAAACTCCTTATTCCTTGGGGTACCTTAGTGCCTTTGATACAATATTTCAGAGTTTAAAAATAATTATTTTGAAACGTATGATGTAATACTAATGTGTTGCAGTACAGTTACTGCAGCGGTAGGTTACCTTTCTCTTCCTCATATAAATATATCGGTAATCTTATGTAAGATATTGGATCAGAAAGACATATCAATATATATGAATATATATGATCCCAAGGTTTGATGAACTTGCTTAACTATCAACCACTTTTACCAATAAAACGACAGTATTTATGGTTTGTTTGTTTCTTTAGAATTTCGCGCAAAGCTACAAGAGAGCTATCTGCGCTAACCGTCCCTAATTTCGCAGTATAAGACTAGAGGGAAGGCAGCTAGTCATCATCACCACCGTCTACTGTTGAACTACTCTTTTACCAACGAATAACGGGAGAAAATGAAACATTATAACACCCCTACGACTGAAAGGGCGACTATGTTTGGTGTGACGGGGGATTTGAATCCGGGACCTGCAGATCAAGGGTAGCGCGCTCTGATCACCTGGCGATTAAACTGTGGATGAAAGCTGTTTGTCTTACACAAATGCACTTATTACCCAGGGAGACTACAGTAACTACAGAATTGCCGATGAGCTGTAAATGTTAACCAATCAAACAACAGTATTGACTAAACTGGATGAAGACTGTTTGCCCAATGCATTACTAATCAGCGAAACGATATTACTTATTAGCCAGGATAAGGAATATTTATTATGTTATTAGCTAACGAAACGACAGTACTGATTAGTTGTTTGCTTTGAGAAATGTTGTAAGTTAATGAAGCAGTCAATTAGCTATGGGCGGAGGGCTTTTCTTGGACATCATGTTCTACATAAGTTGTTAAGCAACGAATCAATAATCAGATATTTTACTACTAACGTATCAGTTCCGAAATGATCGTGAGTTGTTCTGAAAGAAGGTCGTACGAGAACGAGAGATATAACATTAATTAACTAAAAGTAGGCTTAACGTTTTCCATCTGCATAATTATAATCTGCAGGATATTACGATTCAAATTACACATATTTTTTTTTTACAGCTAAAGTATCTTTCTAACCTGAAAGTAAAAACACATATATATAATCGCTTTAGCATTTTCTTAAATATTTGAACATGACGCAAAATTTTACTCAGTAAATTATGTAACGAATGAGAGAAAATGTAGAATCAAATTTAGTTGTAATACTCCAACACCCAAGAATAAAAATATCCTCGTGCCAATATTCACGAGTAAGCAAATCTCACAAGGTCACCACACTCATACAATGTAGTGGTTATTATACAAAGCATGGCCTGACCTTGGCCGATATTATTGATAAGATATAGAACACCCGAGCTATATCAGTGATTTAAGCGAATCTAAGAATAGGTAAGACCACACGATTCTTTCCAACCAAAATTCATGGGTCTCTTTACAAGAAATATAACAAATGCATTAACACTGCTACTTCTGTGATCAAGTTACTCTGTAGTGAAGATCAAACGATATCACGTAAATACAAAATACGACTTTTGTGTTTAGATTGCTCTTTCTCTGAACAAACTTCTGCTGGTAGAAATAAGACTGTGGCAAAAATAATACAGAAGAGATCTCTGTTAGTCTAACTGGTCTGGTCTCCCAATTTGGTTTTTGTTTTGAATTTCGTGCAAAGGTAGACAAGGGCTATCTGCGCTAGCCGTTTTTAATTTAGCAGTGTAAGACTAGAGGGAAAGCAGCTAGTCATCACAACTAACCACCAACTCTTGGGCTACATTATGACACTCCCACGGCTGAAAGGGTGAGGGTGTGAGGGATTCAAACCCGTGACCCTCAGATACCAGCAAAGTGCCTTAACCACGTGGCTATATCGGGCCTCTGGTGTCTCAAAATTAATATATGAATATTATAAAGTTATCATTTGAATTAAAGTCTTCAAAAAGATGTTAAAAATAGCTTCTTTTCTACAAAAGTCGAAAATTTATTTTATCAGTATAACAAGTATATAGGATAACGTATGGAGTATCCAGCGATATCTTTGTAAAGGTAAAAAAAAATCAATAGTGATTAAATTTGTCCCTTAAGCCTCGTTTTTGATCTCAAGATCCAATCAGTTTTTTATCTTATCCTGCAAATAGGCAGAAAGTATATGTTGTTATTTTTAGACAAATCCTGTATTGTATTAAGGTGAAATGAATGTTTTTGATTGAACTTCGGCTATTCTGGTCTTGTTAGGGCATTTTGTTTTGGCTGTTCATAGAGTCAGATATAATTAGATACTTTCCTTCTGATAACAGAAATAGCAAAATTGTTCTGTTCTTCGTTATTGGTTCTGTGATGAATTGTTGACCTTCAAACGTATACGTTGGCAGCTTTGACGTAGTTTGGAGCCTTATGTGCACTCTGTTTTCTAGCAATAGCGGATTTACATGGAAAAATAATGAGATATAATAATGTATTCATAGCCTTTTCTATCTTCCATAGTAAAATGTGAATGTTAAAATACCAAATCAATTTCAGTTTGTTGGTTGTTTGTTTTTGAATTTCGCGCAAAGCTACACGAGGGCTATCTGCGCTAGCCATCTCTAATTTAGAAGTGTAAGACGAGAGGGAAGGCAGCTAATCATCAAAACCTATCGTCAACTCTCGGGCAACTCTTTTATCAATAAATAGTTGGATTGACTGTCACATTATAACGCCCCCACGGCTAAAAAGGGCGAGCATGTTTTGTGAGACAAAGATTTGAATCCGCGACCCTCAGATCACGAGTCGAGCGCCTTAATCACCTGGCCATACCAGGCCACACCAGGCCATCACTTTGAGAACAGTGAATACCAGCTTTAGAAAATGTTTCTCAATAACTTTTCCTTTGACTTTTCTTAGATAAACATTTATTAATACATTTCTCCCATAACTGAACAAAATACCCGAATAAATTAGAGCTCGCAAGAAATGTAAACGTTTTATAACAGTATTAAAAGTATATATACTTTAGGAGAGATGAAATACGTCGTATGTGCATACCACATTATCTATTCAGTATAAGTGCTCAACCTCTAAATGTAGAACATAGATCACCGAATTTATCAGAAGTTGAGTTATGTTTTTATTGTTTTTGTAGCACCATAATCTGTGAAGCCTATTTTAACTAACTGCTTGTTAAAATAAAATGTTTGCAAATAGCCTTGTTACTACCGTAGAAAGTATATCACTGTATTTGTTTAAAGTTAAACTCCTGCGTATCTTTCTATTAGTACCGTTAGCTCCCAGGACAAACTCTGGAAGTTTATGGAAATTTATATTTTAAGGTGTTATCTTGCAAATGGAATGAGCTTTATTTGCTAAATTCATTGCAAATATTTGTTGAATGTCGCGTAAAGCTACTCGAGGGAGCTTGCTACGCTAGCAGTGCCAATTTCTTACTCGAGGGGACTTGCTACGCTAGCCGTCCCTAATTTGTTACTCGAGGGGGCTTGCTACGCTAGCCGTCCCTAATTTGTTACTCGAGGGGGCTTGCTACGCTACCAGTGCCAATTTGTTACTCGAGGGGGCTTGCTACGCTACCAGTGCCAATTTGTTACTCGAGGGGACTTGCTACGCTAGCCGCCCATGTTTTTGAAGTGGCAGGTAAGGAAAATGCAGCTAGTCAATACCACCCGCCGCCAACTCCTAGGTTTAAATCTACCTTCACATTATAACATTCCTATGGATGGAAAAGGCGAGCACGTTCGATCCTTCAATGTTATTATTGAAAGTCGGGTACCGTAACTAACACACAAGGCCGGGCTTATTTACTGCAATACAATATGATTGATTAGGAAAGTGGAGTTCCTGTAGATTTTACCACTCGACAAACAGATGGAAAATTTCGTATATTCTCTGAATGTTGTTCCTGTTCATTTAGAGAGCAGGGTGTGGCTTAGTGGTTAGCTTACTGTATAGCAGATAGAGAGCAGGGTGTGGCTTAGTGGTTAGCTTACTGTAGAGCAGATAGAGAGCAGGGTGTGGCTTAGTGCTAAGCTTACTGTATAGCAGATAGAGAGCAGGGTGTGGCTAAGTGCTTAGCTTACTGTATAGCAGATAGAGAGCAGGGTGTGGCTTAGTGCTTAGCTTACTGTATAGCAGATAGAGAGCAGGGTGTGGCTTAGTGGTTAGCTTACTGTATAGCAGATAGAGAGCAGGGTGTGGTTTAGTGCTTAGCCTACTGTATAGCAGATAGAGAGCAGGGTGTGGCTTAGTGGTTAGCTTACTGTAGAGCAGATAGAGAGCAGGGTGTGGCTTAGTGCTAAGCTTACTGTATAGCAGATAGAGAGCAGGGTGTGGCTTAGTGGTTAGCTTACTGTAGAGCAGATAGAGAGCAGGGTGTGGCTTAGTGGTTAGCTTACTGTAGAGCAGATAGAGAGCAGGGTGTGGCTTAGTGGTTAGCTTACTGTATAGCAGATAGAGAGCAGGGTGTGGCTTAGTGGTTAGCTTACTGTAGAGCAGATAGAGAGCAGGGTGTGGCTTAGTGCTAAGCTTACTGTATAGCAGATAGAGAGCAGGGTGTGGCTAAGTGCTTAGCTTACTGTATAGCAGATAGAGAGCAGGGTGTGGCTTAGTGCTTAGCTTACTGTATAGCAGATAGAGAGCAGGGTGTGGCTTAGTGGTTAGCTTACTGTATAGCAGATAGAGAGCAGGGTGTGGTTTAGTGCTTAGCCTACTGTATAGCAGATAGAGAGCAGGGTGTGGCTTAGTGGTTAGCTTACTGTAGAGCAGATAGAGAGCAGGGTGTGGCTTAGTGCTAAGCTTACTGTATAGCAGATAGAGAGCAGGGTGTGGCTTAGTGCTTAGCTTACTGTATAGCAGATCCGAAAGGGCCCGGCAATGTCAGGTGGTTAGAGTGTTCAGCTCGTAATCTGAGGGTCCCGGGTTCCAGTCCTTGTCACCAAACATGCTCGTCCTTTCAGTCGTGAAGACGTTATAATGTGACGATAACTCCCCATATTTGATGGCAAATGAGTAGCCCAAGAGTTGGCGACAGGTTGTGATGACTAGTTGCCTTCCCTCTAGTCTTACACTGCTATATTAGGGATGGCTAGTGCAGAAAGGCCTCGCGTAGTGTTGCGCGAAATTATAAAACAAACAGATCTGAGAGTCCACGATCTTTTACCCTTATCTTAATCTCACACTCTGCATTTTAAAGACATGGGTGAGTTATAAGAGTAATAATCACTCTTCTTCGATAACTGTCTTCCGTCTTATCTGTGTGTTCAAAATTAGGGAAGACGAACGCAGGTTAGTTTTGTGTTGCTTCGCTCGAATATCTGAAACAAACTTCATAACGTAATACTTTGATTTATAAATAATTACAAGTACAATAGAAGTTATCAAAACAAAGAGTTATATTAAATACCTGTTCTTCATTACATGTATCTCTCTTCTTAACTTATTTTGTAAATTAACATTGAAGTTCTCGTATGTGCTATAGCATTAATGTACGTTCTCATCTGTTCAGTTACAGTTTACCTTTGAATATGTTGGTTTCACACTGACAAAAGTAGAAATCCTAGGTTCCTCTATCGTGATTTTTCAGTATATATATATATATACACTCATCATAAATCCAAACTTTTACTGTGCCCTGCACAAACCAACAAAACCCGATTTCAATACTAACTGTAAAAAGTAACTAGAACCTGAACCTAATTTCACTACCCACAGTATAAAGTAACTAGAACCTGAACCTAATTTCACTACCCACAGTATAAAGTAACTGGAACCTGAACCTAATTTCACTACCCACAGTATAAAGTAACTGGAACTTGAACCTAATTTCAGTACCCACAGTATACAGTAACTAGAACCTGAACCTAATTTCACTACCCACAGTATAAAATAACTAGAACCTGAACCTAATTTCACTACCCACAGTATACAGTAACAAGAACTAGAACAGGACTTCAAATGGTTAAGGCACTCGACTCGCAATCCAAGGGTCGCGGGTTCAAATTCCTGTCACACGAAACATGCTTGTTCTATCAACCGTGAGAGCGTTATAGTGTGTTGGTCATCCCTCTATTCGTTGATAAAAGAATATCAGTTGGCAGTGGGTGATGATGACTAGCTGTCTCCCCTGTAATCTTACCTTGCAAAATTAGTAAGGCGAACCCAGGCAGCCCTGGTGTAGCTTTGCATGAAATTCAGAGCAAACCAATCACAACCCACAGCATAAAGTAACCTGAACGGAATTTCTCTACCCTCTGTACAAATAAGAAGATAAGTTCACTGTTCTAAGCGTAAATTAACAGAATTTGACCTCAGTCCGTCTACTGTTGACTTCATTACATTCGGTAGAAACTCACGAAACTTCATAAAGTTTAAGTTAACCAACCATGCGGTCAGTGGTCTACTAAACTTAGTTCAAACAGTCAAGGTTACATTTCTATCTCTTCACAAACATATAATTATGTATATATTAAGTTTGTTGCAAACCATCAACCTTCAATTAATTTGGGTCTTTTTGAATAAACCAAATAATTAAGTTTGATCACAGACTATATCTAAAGAATTAATAAAATATGCTTCTTAAATCAAAAGAAAATAGAAATATGTGCTCGACTCACTCAAAGCCTGAGTCACTCAAATTCTTTTCCTCGAGCGACTCTGTTCTTTCAGAAAGTAAGCAGAAAATAATGAGGGCACATAAAGTCGAGTCAGCTAAAATTGTCTAGCTCTCGGGCAAATAAAAAGTTAGTGAAAAACGCATTACTTTATACGGGTGGAAAATGGAAGCTCGTGCAGACAGTCACATTTGATAATGTTGTAATATTAAACGTTTTACTTACATGTCCTGAAACAACACTGTTTGGTGATGTCTGCTTTAAGCTACATACATGACGCTTAAAAATAGTAAAGCTGGGGACAAAGCAAAATTAGAATTTTATGGAACAAGCTAAATCATTACTCGTGTCTTGTGGTTCGTCATGTACAGAAATGTTTTCCCCAGTTACCAGTGACTGGTATAACCTGGCAGTTGTCACACCAATGTGACTGGTATAACCTGGCAGTTGCCACATCAATGTGTCTGATTAAGTTTAATATTTTATGTCTTTAAACTTTGTTTAAATGCAGTGTTTAGGTGAGTAAACCCAAGAATTCATGAGTAAAAATTCGCAAAATTATAATCAGAATATTGCATTCAGAATAACGGGCGCTAAATGATTTTTAAAAACGTTTTTTCTAAACGACGTATGTGCCAATACTAAATTCGTGACTTGGTTACAGATCCCATAATAGCATAAAAATTGTAACTAAAATTCATTAATATTGCATTTAATACAACTGCTAAATCCTCTCTTGCGTATTTTATACAGAAAATGATTGATTTTGCCGAGTACGTTTGGTTAGTACGGTAAGGATTATGTATGATTTGAATTTCGCGCGAAGCTACAAAAGGGCTATCAGTACTAGGCGTCCTTAATTTAGCATTGTAAGGTAAGTGAGAAGGCAGCAGGTTATCACCACACACCGCCAACTGTTGGGCTACTCTTTTACCAAAGAATAATGAGATTGACCATAACTTTACAACGCCCCCACGACTGAAACGGCGAGTATGTATGATGCAAAGCGAATTCGAACCCGCGACCCTCAGATTACGAGTCGAGTGCCTTGACCACCTGGCCGTGCCGGGCCTCCTCAACAGTATGGATAGCATAAAGCTAAATGTGAAAATTTCATAGCACTGAACACTGAGTTCCGTTATTCGTGGTGGGTAGAGAATAGATGGCCCGGCATAGATAGGTGCTTAAGGCACTTGACTCGTAATCTGAGGGTCGCGAGTTCGAATCCCTGTCACACCAAACATGCTCGCCCTTTCAACCGTGGGGGCGTTTTAATGTTGCAGTCAATCCCACTAATCGTTGGTAAAAGAGTATCCCAAGAGTTGGTGGTGAGTGGTGATGACTAGCTGCCTTTCCTTTAGTCTTACACTGCTAAATTAAGAACGGCTAGTGCAGTTAGACGTCGAGTAGCTTTCCGCAAAATTCAAAGCAAGCCTGACACTAATCAGAATAACATCAGACTATTTCTTCCATTCTTACATCAACATGAAAAACAATGGTGTAATGTCATCAATTTTGCATCCGTACAGATAACTTCAGAAAATTTTCACCTTTCTTTTCAATTTGGCCTTCAAAAAAGAAAAGTAAACCTTTTTCTTGGAAATATTTTCACAGCGTTTCTTTATACAATAAGAAGTCCGATAACTCAGCTATTCGTGACAAGCCATTTTAATGGCATATTATATACTGTTCTTTGTATTCAGTATTTTTACAATTTCTCTGATAAACTCTCATAAATAAGAACTAACACTTTTAGTTTAAATGCCCCCTGGTGGTATAGATATCACTTTACAAACTTACACTGCTAAAATTTGGAGTACATTTCCCCCAGTGGACACAAATAAATTGTCTAAAGATCACGAGATTATTACATTATTTCTTTATTTAAGTTAGTATAATACAGCTTAGAATTTCATGAGCACCAAATATTCTCGCCCTTTCAGCCATGAGAGCGTTATATTGAGACAGCCAATCCCACTAGCACAGATAACCCTCGTGTAACGTTGCGCGAAATTCCAAACATTTCAAACCAAACAATTTCATGAGTTTACAATCACAATGCCTTTAAGATATAAATAGTTTCGACGTGAAACTTATCTCTGTATTACAATCTCGTACTAGACTATAAGAGTATTTTTACCAGTTGTTCTACGAATTAACCTCAATACGTAGCCCTCCATAAGGTTCTAAAAATTGTTTTTGGTCGTACTTGTTTGTTATTAAGCACAAACTTACACAAAAGGCTATCTGTGCTCTGCCCACCACGGGAATCGAAACCCGGATGCTTTTGATACAATATGTATTTTATTCACGAAATTTTAGTGTTGTTTTGTTTGTTTATTTGTTGTTTTTTTTACAAGTACGAAGCCTTGATAAGAAATTGAAACAGATGAAGCACTATCCAGGAACAATATGGACGCTTGTGATCACTCTAAGCACCAAAAGCTTTTAAGGGTTTTTGAAAAAATCTACTAATGACGCTGTTTAGATCAATTATGACATAGAAAGAATTTCCAAACTTAATGCTTCACCGGAGGGTACCTTTGTCTCTGTAGGTTTGAAAGGATGGTTAGAATAATAAAAGACAGAATATTATTTGTCTGATTATTGAATACAAAAATAAATGATTTGAAAGGCAGCATTTTTACTTTACCCTCTTATATTCACTGGGTGCAAATAATTTATCGATAAGAAACTTATAAACATAACATTGGTTTTTAGCTTAACTGAAATGTTTATGAATTACGCAGAAAAAAATATGTTTAGTGAATAAGTAAAACGTTTTCATGATTATTACTGAAGGTATTCTATGTACCAAGGAGCTCTGGCATAATTATTACTGAAATTATTACACGTACTAAGCAACAATCAGGTCAAAGCAGGAGCTTGACAAAGTTACCTCTTCGTGCTCTTTTCACTGTCTGTGTTCAATAGATCGTGAGAAGAAACATTGACGACAAAAAAATAATAAGATCTAGAGGTCGCTGTAAGCACTAGTATAATATGATGATTTGAGGTCGATATGGCCACAACCAGATGATGGAGAAATAAATCTTGTCTCAAATTGGACTAACCATAAATAAGAGCTGAACAAAGGTCCTTAAATGAACCTCTTCACCTGCCCGGGTAGCATGATCAATAAGCAAAGTGGCAATAACAAAGACATGACAGCAAAAACCAGTAGAGAGGAAGTAGCTCTTCTCACACTAGAGGGCGTGTCTGGAATTAAAGATAAATTGAAATATACGCGAAGATATACATATTCAATCCAGATGTCAACTCGGTACTCCTGTATGACTCAAAAACAACAAGGACAGTAATTAAGAAAATACTGATCATTGTGAGATATATTCGTCCATAGGAAAATTATCTTTCGTTGTTCAGAAGTACCGTATTTCTCAGCATCGAAGACGCTATTTTTTCCTCAGAATAAGCTTAAACAATTTACGCTACGTCTTCCAGGCCGAAGATTACGTTGCTCATAACCCTAAACCTCCGCCTGGAAGATGCGTTTCGATACTAGACAGTAATCAAGTTCCTCCAAGTTACTCAGTATTAAATAACAAATAAGTAAACAATAACAGGTCATTACATATGGTTCTGTAGTACCAGGACTCTTTTTAACTCCTCAGACTTAGAATAACGTTATTACTGATAACACAGATATTCTAGTGGTAACCTAAGGAATGCACTTTCAAAGGTAGATATGATAAACATATAACTCACATAAAAATGAGATGTGGGTAAGATGATTTATGTTCCGTAAGCCACTAAACAATCTATGAAACAGTTTGGTAAGATTGGTGGAAATGCTGCGACCTTATTCTTATGTTTATCTTTGTTTTCAAAATTTAGCTAATCTTCGACGCCGTGAAATTCGGAATCACTGACTTATTGGAAACGACCAACTGGAGAAAGAAATCTTGATAAACGTGATGGTGTATCAGAAGCCTACTTTCAACATCACCAGAAGATCTTCTTTGACGTGGAATCGAATCCACGGGGGAAGAAGAGAGTGAGATAAAAGAAAGTCCAGATACTTAAAAAAGAAGACGGGTTACACCGGGAGAGTTGTTTGTTTGGTTGGTTCGTGTTGAAGCAAAGCAGCTAGGCTATGTGTGCCAAACAAACGGTAAAAAAATAAAAATAAATTATTAAAATATATAAAAAGAGATTGTGTTAAACGAAAACAAAGACCAATTTTTGAGTTAAAATCTTAAACAGAATTAAAAAAGCCAATGACCCTTAAAATTTAAAACAAAATTAAGGTGGACAGTGTCATTGGCGATGGTGACCGGGGTGAACGCATAGTAAATGCATGTCTAAAATGGTGCCACTGGGAAAAAATTGGAGAAAATAGCCCAGTGACGAGCATGCTAGCGGAGTATGTCGATGGCTTATGCTTCAAAAGAACTGATGGGCTGAAGTTAGTAAACATTGTGCAAACAAGAATGAAAAGAAACACCTAGAAAGGTTAAAATATAAGTTAGAGCCGATTCACACACACATTATGAACATTTCTGTTGAAGAAGACAGGTACCAAATAGCAAATATAAGTACAAAGACAGGTCATGAAATAAAGAGGTTATAAGATCCTGAGATTTGACAGAAAAACTGAAAAGGTCAGCAAGATGCATCGAGAAAGAAGTGCAAAAGCAATATAACGTTAAACAGAATTCCTTTTGTAATTACATTCCATTCGAAACTAGGGAAGATCTCATACATGCTAACAACAATTTCTATTTAATTCAGCTTAATGCCAGTTGAAAATAAATTTCCTTTGAAACTTCTGTCGTTTTTCTCGAGAAAACAAAAAATCTCAAAGATGCATAGGATTGAGTACGTTATATAAAACTATTTCAAACACGCACATCAGTAAATCACAGCCAATATAAAGTTGAGATCGAATAGCATGTATCAGAACTACAATTTAATACTGTTTGGCATCCGAAACTAGCGTGATGCCACCGATAATTGATCCCTTTTGGGAATGATATCTAAAAATATTAATACACTCAGATCTTAAATGTTAATTCACATTGGAGATTTGGGATTTCCAATATAGAGATATTCCTTTTATTTAACGGTACTGGAAACAAACAGAATAAGGATCAACTTAAGGTACCAAAACCATCCAGAAAAACGGTTCACAAGAACTTGTGACACAGGTTTTGCATTTGCTAAGGTTCTAGATTTTAAAATCGAAATTGCATTTTATGAATTCATTGTTGGCAGTGTTTTGTCACTTATCAGTACGGACTGAAAAACAAATTTTACAACTGACATAAAGAAACAGTTAAGCTAAAGTACCTTAGCTCGCGGTATATAAAAAGACCTACACACCACTGTTACGACACAGGATATATTCTAATATCAAATAATACGGAAACTCCTCTTATTAATCAGTGGTGCAGTTTCTACTTTTCTTTCAAAAAAGAAGAATTTAAATATTCTCAAGACGCCATAACAAGCACCTTTAAAAAAATACACTTTCAGCGAGCTAAAATTGAAGTTCAGTTGGTGTGGGGACGGAAGATAAGCATCAACCGCTCACCACTCGTTCCCCATTCGTCACCACTGACATTCATGATAAGAAATATGTATGCTATTTTATTTAGAACAAATTTAGTATTGTTAAATCAGTCAGTTCAAAAGAACTAAAATGGGAAAGGAATCCCCATAAGACTGCCCGACATGGCAAGGTGGTTAAGGTACTCCACCCTTGCGTAATATGAGGGTCGCAGTTTCTAATTCCCGTCATAACAAACATGATCGCTTTTTCTGCCGTGGTGACGTTATAATGTGACGGTCAATACCACTATTCGTTGGTAAATGAGCAGCCCAAGAGTTACACTGCTAAATTAGGGACGGCTAGCGCAGATATAGCTCTCGCGAAATTCAAAACAAACCAAACCAAAACCCTCTGAGACTAAACAAATTTGTTAAAACAGTATATAATTAAGTATATTAATCTCGCCTTTTGACTCTTATCTCAGGTAACCTTAGGTTAGTTTTAACCTTAACTAGGTATTATTAAACAACAGGCTACAGACTTACTTATGGTATTCCAAGATCTAAAAAGAAAGAAGCAGTTTGTGTTGCAGGTGGAACGTCAGTCATAGGAACATCAGTACAAAGTGCACGTGACTATAAAACTTTACTCCACTTTCTACGTTCACATCTGTACGAGAAACAAGACTGTTTTATTCTTTCATTTTTTTGAAACAGAAAAATCTGCTGCTGTTTTAACTGTAACGCTTTGACTGCTACAAAAAACGACGGCATAGAGAACCAGTAACATGGCATCACAACCACGAACCCTAATTTAGCAGTGTGAGACTAGAGGGAAGGCAGTTAGTCATTACTTCCTACCGCCAATTTTAGGATACTCTTTTACAAACGAATAGTGGGATTGACTATCAAATTATAACGCCCCCACGGCTGAAAGGGTGAGCACCTTTGATGCGACGGAGATTCGAACTCGCGACCATCAGATTGCGAGTCAAGCGCTCTGACCACTTGCCTACGCTGGGCCTAATTAGTCTTTTACCATGGAAATTAAATTTATATAGTACCTTGTAGAAATAGGGTTTCCCACAATCATGCAACAACTGAAAGGTGAATTTGGCCTACACCAGACCAATCGAACTAGAATTTTGTTTTCCAACTTATGTTGACATTTACCCTCCATTTTACCATTCACCCTTTACCCCTAGAGCCGATGATCCAACTGTCTAGAGCAAACTGTTACCATGAATCATAAATTTAAAAGGAAGCCAGGAACAAGAGTATTTATTGCTAATCAAATAGTGTTGTTAATTGTAAAGATGAGTAACAATCGTTTCTTCAGTATTCTCGTTGTCAGCGATATTTCCCACATTCAAGTTGATATAAAATATCAGTCGTTAATCTCTCCTTTCACTGACGATAACTATTACATTTCTTGGAACTTACTGAGGAGTAAAATTAGTGATTTAGAAAATCGCATGTAGTTCCAAACAATATCCAGTTCACTGGTCACTAATGTTTCATTTGTTTCAAAGTAAAACCATAATACGTTATCAGGCGTGTCCACCGGGCAAAATCGGACACCGAATTTTATCATGTTGGTCCTTAAACTTACTGCTGTTGCACCGAGAGAACTGAAACGAAGCGATAAAATTACGTTCACTTACATTCTCATACCAAGTTAGAATAACTGACTGTAATGTAAACAAACTTCTAAAACAGACTTAGTAACTACCTGAGCAAGTAATATTATTTTACTGAGAAATACAGTTCTTACAATAAAAGAAACTTACTGTAAGTAATACAAAATATAAATTAGGCCCGTCAAGGCCAGGTGGTTAAGATGTTCGACTCGTAATCCGAGTTCGAATCCCCGTCGCACCAAACATGCTCGCCCTTTCAGCCGTGGTAGCGTTATAATGTGACGGTCAATCCCACTATTTGTTGATAAACAGAGCAGCCCAACAGTTGGCGGTGGGTGGTGATGACTAGCTACCTTCCCTCTAGACATATACGGCGAAATTAGGGACGAGTAGCGCAGATAGCCCTCGCTAACTTTGCACATGCCCCCCAGTGGCTCAGCGGTATGTCTGCGGACTTCCACGCTAAAATCCGGGTTTCGATACCCGTGGTGGGCAGAGCACAGATATCCCATTGTGCAGCTTTGTGCTTAATTCTAAACAACAACAACAACGACTTTGCACGAAATTCAAAATATAAAGAAATCGAAGTAAAAGTTCTGAAAGTTTCAACCGATTGTTAAGTTTTGGTGATTTTAAATTCGGTTTACAAAATCGGGTGAAAAAAAAAACGTCG
Organism: Carcinoscorpius rotundicauda; assembly: GCA_011833715.1. Classification (NCBI taxonomy): domain Eukaryota; kingdom Metazoa; phylum Arthropoda; class Merostomata; order Xiphosura; family Limulidae; genus Carcinoscorpius; species Carcinoscorpius rotundicauda. Next base: position 179,068,276 of record CM022391.1, on the reverse strand, counting down.
TAGCAGAAAGAAAATGAGAGGATAAGTAAGTTCATTATTTATTAACACTGGTCTTGAATTAAAATATTAAGCGAAATGCTGTAAATATTCTTTTGAAGCAATTTTTGCCTGGCCTTGAAATTCATAAACATCTCTATATTTGATACTTTAAACCGTCAGTACCTGGTGAAACTCCATAACGTAAATATGAGGAAAAACAAGATAATTATACGTTCCATGAATACATTATTTAATGTAATGTATATGTGAAACGTACAGTTGTCTTGTTTCTTCTTAATACTGTAATCTATGTATTTGATTAATGCCATCTTACGCTTTTCCTTACTGAAGCTGCCCCCTAGTAGCGCAATGAGATGTCTCTGGACTTCAACTGCTACACTATGAATTTTGACACCTGTGATGGACAGAGCATAAATAACCCTTTGTGTAGCTTTCTGCTTGACTTCAAAATTAACTGACTAATCGTTACTAAATGTGGATTCATTGTCGCTGAAATCCCCTCTGCACTTTAGAGACATCAGTGACTATAAGTGTAACCGTCAAATCCCATATTTCGAGCCGGTTGCTGTCGATTAGTTGCCATCTTTTTCATCAACAGGTTCAAAATTACTGACAGTTTTTTTCTGGTGGCCCTTGTACAGTTTCGCATGAAATTCGAAGTGGAACAGATAATTTAACATTGTATTTTCTACCACACCACTTTGATCTTGAATGTTCCATTTTACTAGGCTAGATTTGGTACAAAAAAACAATTGATTCAGGCAATAATCTTTTCCACTGTTATAAATTTTACTTACACCATTTCAAATGTGCTGAACCCAGCATCTCACCTGTTAAAACAAATATATTTATATGAAAGTTAGATTATTATATTTTTCGTAATCTGGAGTGCATATACATATCTTAACTACACTATAAATCGAATAATAAATTATGTATCTTAAGAAAATACTTAAATTCATTTTTGGTTTCTTCAACCTGACAAACATTCTATGCAATATATCGGCTAAATCACTGGGCCAGAACTTCCATAATCCTCCTTAATTTTGAGGTGCTGACCAAAGGAACGGCAACCAACCAGCAACGCCCAATATCTAGACACAAAATTCAACCATAGAATTAGCAACTAGCCAGCAACGCCCGATATCTAGACACTAATATCAATCAGAAAACAATAATTAATCAGAAACGCCCGACTAGATGCTAATCTCAATCAGTGGAACGGCAACCAGACAGCAACGCCCGACTTCTAGACACAAAACTCATTTGGAAGAAGGGCAACTACTCAACAATGCTTAACTTCCAGACACTAATATCAATCAGTGGAACGGCAAATAGGCAACAACACTCAAAATATAGACACTAATATCAACTAGAAAAACAATAATCAATCAGCAATGTCCAACGTCTGGACATGAATCTCAACCAGCGGAACGGCAACTAGTAAAAGACAGAAATCTGGACACTAATGTCAACTATAGGAACGGCAACGCCCGACATCTAGACACTAATGTCAACTACAGGAACGGCAACGCCCGACACCCAGACACTAATGTAAACTACAGGAACGGCAACGCCCGACATCCAGACACTAATATCAACCAGAGGAATGGCAAAGTCCAACATCCAGACACTAATATCAACCAGAGGAACGGCAAAGTCCAACATCTAGACACTAATATCAACCAGAATAATGCCGTCGTCCAGACGCTAATACCATCCGAATAGCTGGCTCGTCTGTCATCTTTAATATAGAGAATTTAACCAAAAAATAACAAGAAGGAACGAAACCTTACACTTTTCTTTACTCATAATTATTCACAACATTCAGACACTTCTAATCTTTAAACTTACGCTATCTTATAAATTTCGATATCTATTATAATGACGAAAGGAATACAAAAACAACTATTATGAAATTCTCATTTTTTAAAAATATTTTCTGAACCAAACAGTTTTTCTTTATTATCTTCGTAAGAAATAGCTTCCCATGCATAATGTTTATCAATTTTATGTTTTTGTTTGTTGTTTTATTTTGCTTTAGAGCGAAGTTCATTATATATATTTGTGTGTGTGTGTGTGTGTGTGTGCGTGTATACACGTTTCAGAAACCCGCCTTACTCTTCGATAAATTATCTTAAATTCGTTCAAAAGAAGTTAGAACCGACTGGTCAGTTTCTACTCGAATCACTTTCGAACCTCTGTTTTATTTTTTTTATCTGAAAAAAACAAATTGTTTTTGTTTGTTGCAGAGGTTCGCGCAAAGCTACACAAAAGCTATCTGCGTTAACCGTCCGAAATTCTAAACTCTTAAACCGAAGGGAAGACAGTAACTCGACGTTACTTACAGCCAACTTTTGTGTTACTTTAATCGAATAGTGAGATTTTACAGTCACATTTATAACACACCCACGGTCTTAAAAAGAGGAGAGTAATTTTCCACCAGTAAAACTCAAACCGCAGATTCTCAGTACGGCACGCTATCCATTAGGCCACGCCTAGACCTAAAAGCTATCAGAAATATCCACGAAAAAAATTAATGTAAGGAATTCAAAGAAGTGTTGAACAAGGAAGAAAAAAATATTTGATTTTCATAATTGGACTAACGGATATATGTGTGTGTGTGTTTAAACTCGTTAGCGTAACGAGCTCTACAAGAACTGCGTGAATTTGATAGTTTGAATAATAGAAACGAAACTAATTAACGAAGCGGTGATGGTGAATGAAATCGTAAACGGAAAGAGAAGAAAATACGAAAAGAAACCAATCAACTGAAAACTTCCATCCTGAGGAATACAGAGACACAATGTAAATATTTGTACAAATACGACTCGGTTATCCAGATATATGTAGAGTATAAATATAAGAATTGAGCTACTTACTCTTTTACCAACGTATAGTGGGATTGATTGTCACATTATAACGCTCCAACGGCTGAAAGAGTGAGCATGTTTGGTGCGAGGAGGATTCGAACGCCTATACCCACCTGACCATACCGGGCCGCCTCGGGAGTCAGAGAATCTAGCTTGAATGAATTTATGATGGATCTTGTCGCACAGTTAGAAAGCCAGATAAACTGTGATTGTTAGAGGATATTTTCTGCTTTTTGCATGTTATTGTTATATCTATAAAAACAGTAGGATTAAATGTTACCGATAGTCGAGAGAAAAAAAAAAAGAGGACATGCTTTATTTTTGTTTTTCGTGTTTATTCTTTATTTATTATTATAAAGTAATTAAGCTGTAAAAACGAGAAAATATTTAGGTTAGTTAATGTTGCATCAGGTAAAATAAATAATAATATAATAAAAATGTTTCACGAGGCAGTTATCAGTGGTGAGTAAAATACTTCAATGGCGTAAGGTGAGCTGCACGTTCCACAAGTAATTTACAACTTCTATTAGCATGAATAGTAGTTAGACAGGGTTTAAACGTTAATAAAACAATAAAATTTAATTACAAATATAAATACTGCTAAAAGTTTAAAGCTATACTCTTCAAAACAAAAAACGCAAAAGGGATATATTTTTTATTTTAAAGATAAATATATGTAATAACGTTACGAGCTCAGAATATGTGATGTTACACGTGTTAAGGCACTGATTGTCAGACCAAAATGACAATAAAAGTCGTGCACTTTGAAAACCGAAGAAAATATCGGATTTTTTTGCCAAAACGCACGCGTGTCCAATAAATTTGTTTGAGTGATCTGCATGTTCTGCAAGTGCAACACTGTGCAAAATCCCTATAATAATGACGAGTTCTCGGTTTCCATAGCTCAGTGTTAAGCCATCGACACACAATACAGTTACACCAAGACTGACTGAAGCACAACGCAACAACGCCATTGGTTACTTGGAAGCAGGCGAATCTCGATCAGATGTTGCCAGAGCTGTGAATGTCCACCCAAGCACCATCACAAGGCTATGGAATCGTCACCAACAACATGGATCAACTCGTGACCGTCCATGATATGGCAGACCTCGTGTGACCACGCCCGCACAAGATCGCTACATCCGGTTACGTCACCTTCGGTATAGGACCACCACTGCGACGTCTACTGCCTCAACCATACCAGGGCTGCGTAGGATTTCCGATCAGACCTACGCAACCGTCTACGATATGCAGGAATTCGACCGCGACGTACAGTCAGAGGCGTTATCCTCACCCAGCAACATCGTCAAGCACGGCTGCAGTGGACTCGGGCACATCGGGTATGGCCTCATCGACGATGGAGGCATGTTTGGTTCAGCGATGAATCACGTTTTATCAATGATGTCAAGAAACCCACTTATTGAGAATTTTATACGAGCCGTTTTTGCATATAAAAAGAATCACGTTTTATGCTACGTAGGCAGGATGGAAGGATCCGTGTTTACCCTCGCCGAGGTGAACGTTTTGCAGCAAACTGTGTGCAGGAAAGTGACAGATTTGGTGGTGGCAGCGTCATGATGTTGGCTGCCATCGTCTACAGTGCCAAAACAGACCTTTTGTACATTAGAGGGAATCTTACGGCTCAACGATACGTCGACGAGATTCTTAGGCCCCATGTGCAACCCATCATGGTGAGCGTCAACGACGTTTTTCAACATGACAACGCCCATCCTACACACCCGGACTCATCACTGTCTTCTTGAGACACCACAACATCAACGTTCTTCCCTGCTCCTCCAGATCACCAGATTTAAATCGCATCGAACATCTTTGGGACGATTTGGACCGACGTCTGCGACGGCGACAACCTCAACTGCAGACTCTACCTCAGCTTGCAGCAGCTTTGCAGGCTGAGTGGACAGCCATTCCACAGGATGTGATTCGTCATCTCATCGCTTTCATGGGCAGGAGATTCCAAACAGTTATTGATGCTCATGGGGGGCATACTCGTTATTGACGTTGAACTTCATCTAGTGAGCGTGGACTTCGCCTTTGCAGACTTTGAATGTTCAGCAGTGAATGTGCAAAGTTTCACACATATTTAACGCATAAAATATAACGTTTTACTAAAAATAAACACTTGTAATGTATTTAGGAGATTTTAGCGATTATGCAAATGAAGTTTGAGATTTTGAGGATCAAGAAAGGTGTATTTTTACTCTTAATATGATAATCTTTTAGATTTTTAAAACACTTCATTAAAATATTTTTATGTGAGAGACATATAATATTTACTGAACGATTGCCAAAATTTAAAGATATACACAATATTTTAAAAGTTTTTAGTATATAAAATCTAAAATGACTTTAAACGAGCATAAAGATATCTCGTGGTCGGCTAATTTGACCGAGTCTGTGTTAAGAGACTATGTTCTTCGACAATTTTATCATTGTATATTTGCTTTAAATGTTCCTAAACAATTCGTATTTTAATCCAAGGAATCAATCTTTTAAGTGTCATTAATTACTTATTTAAAGTTTATGCTTTCTCAAGAAACAAAAATAATAAAATTATTAATAATAAAATATAACTCAATAAAATATATTAACTTTGAAGATTCCTTGTTCCTCTGTTGTTTTAAGTAGAATTGCTGATGCTCATTGTATTTTATGCTATTTATTTTTAATGTTCTTCAATTTTGGTACACATGCCTTTAGCATCTAAATTTTAGGGTAATACGCGTTCATTGAATGTAGAAACAAATTTAAAAGATCATATAAACCTATCTAGTATTACTTTTGTTTTTATAGAATATTTTTGAACCGCTTCACAAGCAATGTTGCAACTTAGAGGGCGTAAGCGTCTTTGTTTTATTCTGTAACAATAATAATTTAGTACGATATACGAGTCTTTCATGTGCCAATTGATCGATGCTAGCTTATTTATCAGAAAGCACAGCCTGGTTCGTTGAGTAAAGAATTTCCGAACAATAAAACTTTTCACGTGTAATTCTCGAGATTGTCTTCCTGACATTAAACTCGGAAATACGGTATCAAAGAATGCAATGAATACGAACATTACATTCAGTATTCTAACAACAATGAAGCTGTTAAATTTCAAGCGATCGCAAAGGTATTCTTTATCGATTATAAAATTATTAATAAATGCAGCATTATGTACAGAGGCCAAACTGACAATTAACAGAAATTCCAAATATCTTTTTCGTAGCTTTTTGCGAATATTTAAACATGCAAAGAAACAAATCCATGCTACTCAATGAAAAATCGTTTGGATTATTAAGATTTACGTTGGTTAACTGCCCCATCAGAGAAGTTTTTATTAAACAAAGGTTTTAATACTGTCTTATTATTTGTAAATATTTTCCATGGTAATTTGACAACACCATAATTTATTTTAGCCAAATGGCGTTGAACTCCTTACACGCGCCAAATGAGTGTCCCTATCAAGTGAAATTAAGATTGTTTGTTTTGTATTTCGCGCAAAGCTACTCGAGGGCTAGCTGCGCTAGCCGCCTTAATTTAGCAGTGTAAATCTAGAGGGGAGGCAGCTAGTCATCACCACCCACTGCTAGCTTTGAAGCGACTCTTTTACCAACGAATAGTGCGATTGACTGTAACATTATGACGCCCCCATGGCTGAAAGGGCGAGCATGTTTGGCGCGACCCTCGGATTACGAGTCGAACGCCTTAACACACTTTCTGGTAGTTCATTGACAAAAAATAAATTCGACGTGCATACTCGTGGTTGCAAGAAGTAAATCGAATGATTCTGTTTTTAATAATAACGAATTACGTAATTTTAAAATCAGGGAAAAAACTAAATTTGATAATTACCTTTACGTTCTGAAGAAGAAGAAAAAGCATAATAAATCAAAGATATATTGTTTCCTTTGTCGTTATATTTGTCAGTGTGTATTTTCATACAGTAAAGCCATATCAGGCTATCTGCTGAGGGAAATCGAACCCCTAATTTTATCATTGCATATCCATAGATTTACCGCTGTGATTCTCGTCATGTTAACGTCAAGTAAGATGTCTAAAGTTTCCGAGTACAACATACTTATTCTATCCCAATATACAATGTATGTTCGAGACCAATATATTTACATAGATAACAATTATAAATATACATTAAACTTGACCATATCTGAAGCGTTTTAAAGAAAAGACACGTGACTGGTTTGATACGCCTTCCATTTTACAACGTGTTCTTGCTTTCAGTTACACGTACTCACGAGTTCATTAGTTTCCTGTAACCCTTTTGTTATTAACATTAAACGACTGTTTTAGAATAAAATTAAACAATTGCACATTTATTTGGTATGTTTTTTGCCTCAACGTTTTTGTTTGTTTCTTTTAAAATATTGAGAACTCGTATTTTGAGCTTTCGTAAGCCTATAACAATCCACCTGAAACTGTAAAAATATTTGTATTTCAACGTAAGAGTTCTTGTTAGTGAATATCTAACTTATAACTTGTATGAGTGAAATTTATTGTCCACGCATGCGTTGTTATAAGTGATGCTAATGTGGTGACATGGTAATGACTCTTTCTCCCTTAAAATGGGCTTCACACTTCTGTCGTGACGTCACACATTAATAATACTGGACTCTATTGAGATGTGTGATAAGCTCTTGCTATATTATACGAGTTCCGTGAAAATCTAATATTTTATCAGATATACAGCTTGTTAAAGAAAGTTAGCGTCTCAGTCTTTACGAGTTTTTCCATTGCTCATATATCGTTTGATGATTGGTTTGTTAGTTTATTTCGGGTATTCATGACATACAACTGCGCAATACTACGTGTGCATAGCCGTCCTTGACACTGAACCGAGAGTAGCCAGCTGGTAAACTGCGCCCTCCGCCAATACTTCGTTTTCTCCTGCATAACCGAATAGTGGGATTTAACCGTTAAACCTTTTAAACCTTGCACTCCAAAGTGTGGGGACCGTTCTTTTTTCTGCAACAAAACTCTTTCCATAAATCTTGGATTTACATCCCGGCATCTTAAGAAGTGTGACACGCCTGACCCTTGGTAATTGAAATTTGGAGAATATAAAGTTGTGTATAAGTAATGTGGTCCCACTAGATCAACAGAAATACTGACTTCATTTTCATAACTTATTTAATCAACACATTATGAGATTATATACTCGGAGGAAAGGCGTTCGTTCTTTAAAAATACGTGACGCACCATGAAGAGGAGGAAACACGTGTGAATTATTAGTCGCAATAATTTCAATTGTATCTTAATAGTCTCTTCTTCAAATAAGCTCAGGATTTCATCTTTCAACGTGTATTTCCAATAAAACAAGTATCAGGTCATGCAGACAACAAACAGCTTTTATTCTCTTTTCACGAGTGGATGATTGTAATAATCCATTCGTGCTATAGGTTGTGAAATTATTTAAACCTTAAGCACGTTTCTTATACTACTGAATCCTGGTGACACAGCGGCACGTCTGTGGATTTAGAACACTAGAATACTGGTTTGGATACCCGTGGCGGGTAGAGCACAGATAGGCCATTGTGTACTTTTGTGCTTAACTTTAAACAAATAAACTCGTCTAATTGAACTGTTGGATTTCATCGCCGTTTGCGTTAAAGTACGAGGCACGCTTTTGGGGAAACTGATTTCGAATTGTGAAAATCGGATTGAAACTCCAAGCACGCTAATTCTGGACCACGAACAATCGACGTCTTAAAATGAACTTAATCAATAAATTTAATGACTGGCATTAAATGTACGGTTTTGTTATCAGGAAACTTACCCCATCCTGATTTTGTCTAAATTAACCTTCAGTCGACCAACTGTACATAACACAATTTTCAAATATCTTGAACTGTGAGTTCTTCTTTTAATCTAATATTAAGATATGATTGCAATAAGTGGCTCCAGGTTGTGAATCTGTAATATAAAATCGCATTGGAAAATATCACAAAATCAATTAGTTTGTAAACAAAACCATTAAGTTTACATTTAAATAGCTTTATTCATGCGTGGACTTGTTGAACGATTAACGCCTCATATTCACTGTGGTCGTAATGGTAGATACAACAGCAGTTTTCTTTAGATTATTAATGTGGTATTGCAAACAAATGAGCAGTCATTTTTAATGGCCATAGCAGTTATAATTCTTGCAGCTCACAACAATGTTATGACCAGACAGAACTCAGCTTGAAGAGTTTCAATACATAGTTTTAGGATCCTATATACAATTAATCTTTTAAATGACTACAGTAATTTCATGACATTCTTGTGGTCTGCCATGAACAGGTGCTTAATGACCCTCGACTCGTAATCTGAGGGTCACGAGTTCGAATCCCCGTCGCACCAAATATGCTCGCCCTTTCAGCTGCAGGGGTGTTGTAATGTGACGGTCAATCTCACTATTAGTTGGTAAAAGAGTAGCCCAAGAGTTGGCAGTGGGGGGTGGTGACTAGCTGTCTTCTCTCTAGTCGTACACTGCTAAATTAGGGACAGCTAGCGCAGATAGCCCTCGAGTAGCTTTGCGCAAAGTACATAAAAAAAACTAATCGTAACATTCTAACCTTTATAAGCAGAAACTTAAGCAGAAAGTACTTAATTATCGATCATCAGTTTTTCTCTAACTGTATCGTAGTTTAATCTGATCGAAAGCTTATATCAATCAGAAGTCTGGTAATATTTCTGTCGAGATAATTTCGAAGCAACAATGTTGTTTTTAAATAATCATTTAGCCCTTTGAATATAATTTGAAATTGGAACTTTGGACTTGAACGACACCGTTTAAAGTAGGCGACCAGATCGGAGATCCTTAGGATTCAGGTTTAGTAGTTCTCAATCCTGAACTATTCTCGCCAGATAGAAGGAAGCCAGTCAAACCTGTAACTCTTGGAACTACCCTCGCCAGATGGAAGGAAGCCAGTCAAACCTGCAACTCTTGGAACCACTCTCGCCAGATAGACGGAAGCCAGTCAAACCTGTAACTCTTGGAACTACCCTCGCCAGATGGAAGGAAGCCAGTCAAACCTGCAACTCTTGGAACCACTCTCGCCAGATGGAAGGAAGCCAGTCAAACCTGCAACTCTTACTTCCATAAGCTATCTTGACCAAATAACAGAATCTACTGTCATTTTTGTTTAATAAAGTACCACAACTGAAAGCGTTGATCACGTTCACAAGTATCAGTTCTCAAACCATGGATCATTCAACTTGCAAACAACACGCTAACCAGTGGGGTACGTCAGGCATTACTTTAAACAGAAAAAAATACTTGTTTAATTTACGACTTCTGAATATCGGATGTAGATACAAGTGTTACAGACGACTTCTGAATATCGGATGTAGATACAAGTGTTACAGACGACTTCTCAATATCGGATGTAGATACAAGTGTTACAGACGACTTCTGAATATCGGATGTAGATACAAGTGTTACAGACGACTTCTCAATATCGGATGTAGATACAAGTGTTACAGACGACTTCTCAATATCGGATGTAGATACAAGTGTTACAGACGACTTCTGAATATCGGATGTAGATACAAGTGTTACAGACGACTTCTGAATATCGGATATAGATTCAAGTGTTACAGACGACTTCTGAATATCGGATATAGATTCAAGTGTTACAGACGACTTCTGAATATCGGATGTAGATACAAGTGTTACAGACGACTTCTGAATATCGGATGTAGATAAAAGTGTTACAGACGACTTCTGAATATCGGATATAGCTATGCTAGATGCAACTTTTACAGACAAAGTGCTGAATGGGGAAAAATAATATATTCAAAATTACTCTGAATCAAGAAGTAATCAAACGTTTGAGCTAAAAGAGCTACTGTATCTTTGATATAAACTGTAAAAATAATCTATCGCTAACATGCTCACATACCTGACATAAGAAAACCACCAGAATTCAGTATATTATTTGATTAAAGATAGATAAAAAAACCGTTAAAATGTCCACATTGTACCATTAGTATACAGAGCTCTGTGTGAAAATCCATTTGCTAAGCCTCGTTAGTCTAAATATACTCGTCTGTACTAGATCTGATTCTTCCTTTTTGTTTAACCTCTTTAGAGTTAGGTTTACCACTAAAAGGATACGAAGGAAGTTGTGAGCAATAGTAAATTTAGTGCATTACGTGTTTTAAATAATACATTGTATTTATTTCGCCTTCCATCTGCTAATTTTAAGTCCCAGGCACGTCTGAATTAGACCATTTCGTAAAAAGTGCGAGTTGTATTGTATTGATATACCAAATTAATTTTACGCGAAACATGCTCTATTAAGACATATTTCTCTTTTCCCGCATTGATACCGTAGCTGGGTGAATAAACGCAAACATATGCGTACTTCTGTCTTACAGTGCGCATCTAACGTGCCATATTGTACAATACGAAATGGAGTGCTGTTCGAACTGAATGAGGTTTAAAATATTACAAACTAGCAACGCAGAAAAACGCAATATTAAATATAACACAACGAATTTTGAAAACTTTAAGGACATCATTTCCAGGTCTTGCAAAATAACCTTGGTATTCTGTGGTAATAATAAGTGTGTGATTGTTGCTGAATGCTGAATCTAATGTCATTTTTAAAGTGGTTTCGGGAAAATTCTTATATTTTTAGGTACTTTTTAAAAAGCTATGATCGTTTGTTTGTTTTTGAATTTAGCGCAAAGCTACACGAGGGCTTGTATCTACGCTAGCCGTCCCTAATTTTACAGTGTAAGACTTGAGGGAAGGCAGATAGTCGTCATCACCCACCGCCAATTCTTGGGCTACTCTTTTACTGACGAATAGTGGTTTGACCACAATATTATAACGCCCCCACGGCTGAAAGGGCGAGCATGTTTTTGTGCGACGGGGATGCGAACCCGCGACCCTCGGATTACGAGTTGCACGCCTTAAACCCACCTGGCCATGCCAGCCAAAATGCTATGACTGCTTCCTTTATTCCTCAGCTAAACTGTTATTCATGTGTTTATGGTTAAACATTGTCTTCTTCTTGGCCACCAAGGTTTGTGTTTTGTTTTATTTTGATTTCAGTCCTATATTTCCTTATTAAATTTGCCTGTGGTCTTACGTGAAGCTACAAACCGTTATTTTATCCACGTGACGAACTACTCTCCAAACAGTGTGTAATAAAACGTTTGAAAAGCATAATTTTTGGCAGTTTAACAATGTCTTAACTACGTAATAAATACGTTTGCTTACACTCCATTGTACTAATAAACAGAATGTTAAATGTTGAAGTCTGACTATAATGAAATACGACTTTGCACGTTCTGTTCTATACAGATTAAAGAGATTAAACTGTTTCTTGTTGTTGTTTTCAATTCTTAGAGTTCGGTTTACCACTGCGAAGATCCGTATGAAGTTGCCAACAACAGTAACGTTATTGCAGTGTATGTTTTCAATAATAAATTGGTAAAATTATTCCTAATTTTTGTAATTGTATTTTTTATCTGAAAAGCCTCTGTTTTCTAGGCCTAAATACTCTAGAACCAGTTATATGGTCCTCTGTTCTCCTCGTCACAAGTATTCTCGTAAAACACACCATGTTGCTGGTCAACAAACGGGTGCAAACGAGTAGGATATTCACAACTTAAAACATGGCTCGAGCAAGCACAAAAAAAAAGAATGTTGTATTTATAGGACAATTTGGGGCGGAAATGTTTTTGATACTGAATTTTTAAAGTTACCCTATCTTGCCTGCTACGTATTATTCAAAATTAATATCACCCCTAAATTCCTTTAAACTTCGTTTTCCCCCACTCCCTCCCGAGGCCACAATCGATTAGAAAAATAACTTAACAAAATCATCCAAAATTAATAACGCTAAGTGCTGCATCTGTTATTGGGTGTAACGCTTGTCAGAAGATTTTAAATTATTTCCAGAATACCGTGTATGTTCGGATTGCATTATAATATTTTTACACATACCTTTGCATCCAAAGTTCACAACAGTACTCAACTGAAGTATTGGATGCGAAAATTAATTGCATCATTAAAACATAAAACAAATTTCAAATTAAAATAATGTACAACAGTAAAACAAAAATTACTTAATCACACTAAAGTCAAAATTTCTAACTACTTTTCTTTTAAGTTAAAACATCTGACGAATTAAAAGTCTCAAACAGTGCAGATATTATGTAAAACAAAGTATGTAAATTTAACAATTTTAAAGTAATTAAACTGGCATTGAGAGACTCGTGATTATATCACTATTCAACAAATACATCACTGTACATTTTTTAATGTCTTTAAAATGACATTTTGTACCTTCGGGATATGCTGGAATTGTAATGAAATCCCATTATAATGTAATACGTCAATATAAATTTATTCTGGACGAAAAACAGGTGTTTAAATTGATAAGCCTGCCCTTAAGTGTCACACACCTTTGTAAGCTTGGTCCAAGACTTCCATATTTTCCATACTCAGCCAACTGGATGAGTTGTTAAACTTTGGTCCGACATGGCCAGTTGGGTTAAGGCGTTTGATTCGAAATACGAGGGTCGCGGGTTCGAATCCTCGTTGTACCAAACATGCTCACCCTTTCAGCCTTGGGGGCGTTTCAATGTTACAGTCAATCCTACCATTTGTTGGTAAAAGAGAAGCCCAAGAGTTGGCGGCGAGTAGGGATAACTAGCTGCCTTCCCTCTAGTCTTACACTGTTATATTAGGAACGGCTGGCGCAAATAGCCTTCGTGTAGCTTTGCGCGAAATCAAAACAAAACGAAACTTTTCAAGTTACTCTTAATGAATTACGTTTCTGGTTTCTGTTAACATGGTTTGCCAGATGACGTTAGTAACGAGATATTCAGTGAAGTCGTCACAGGGTGTAGGATTATCGTTATCTTGATGAAGGTGGTTGTTTATTCTGTAAATTTATTTTAATATTTCCCGTTTCATCCGTTACTAATCGTCTTAGAAACGACTGTCGGTTTTGTCTGTAAAGTTCATATATGTGTTTTTTTTTTCTTATAGCAAAGCCACATCGGGCTATCTGCCGAGACCACCGAGGGGAATCGAACCCCTGATTTTAGCTTTATAAATCCAGAGACATACCGCTGTACTAGCGGGGGGCAAAGGTCATGTGCTACATTGGTTTGTTTGTTTGTTTTGAATTTCGCACAAAGCTACTCGAGGGCTATCTCTGCTAGCCGTCTCTAATTTAGCAGTGTAAAACTAGAGGGAAGGCAGCTAGTCATCACTACCCACCGCCAACTTTTGGGCGAGAATGTTTAGTGCGACCGGGATTCGAATCCGCAACCCTCGGATTACGAGTCGCACGCCTTAACACGGTTGGCCATGCCGGGCCGGGCTACATTGGTATTCTGTGCGTTTTTGAAAACACAATTTTTGTGTGTGTTCATAAAATATTTACCTCACTCTGTTTCGTTCCTTCGTTTAGTCCACACTAATTAAAATTTCTTATGACCTACAATAATTTACCTTTTGTTCCCACTGTGATACTTTACACGAAGGTGTCTTAAGTTGTGACCAAACCCACAAACGACATTTTCTATGGCGGACAAAAATATTTGGAGCACAAATCTTCTTTTACTTCTGATTTGTCATCACTTCTTTCATTTAACATTATTCTAAGAGCTTTTGTAACCAATGTTCTCATATCACGCAGTCTGGCTAAATTTATTTCATCCAACCAGCATTCGTTTATTTGTTTTTAAATGGACAGTACACAAAGTTATACTTGAAATTAACTCCATTGGTATCGCTTGTGCAGAAAAAAATGTTATTTTTTTATTCAATAGCTATTTGTTAGCTCTTAGTGATATTGTTTAGCGCGACCGCAAAAGAAAGGTACTGAAAGAGTATTGGTAGAAGAAAATAAGAGAAAACTGAGTTCATATATCACGTGATGAGGAAACAGCACGTGGAGCACATAGTATAAACGGAGAAAATAAAATTGAAAACAACAACAAAGGAAGACCAATAATAGATGGAGCCAAAAATCATTAAGGAACCACTGATATGTCGAAGATAGGACAAAGAGAAGTGATCGTCAATGCTGAAGGCCTAACACTGAATAAGGTGAAGACTTTTAAGGTTTACAGGAATAACTTAAAGGGAAATGTTCCTGAATTATAAGTACATATAATCTATACGTCATTGGATAATATGGAGGACATCAAAATATGTGTCGCAGCTAAATCCTTCGACTAAGATTTTTTTTTAGCTTTCCCTCCGAAAGATTTTTTGTTTTTGTTTTTAATTTCGCGCAAAGCTACACGAAGGCTATCTGCAGTAGCCACCACTAATTTAGCAGTGTAAGACTAGAGGGAAGGCAACTAGTCATCACCATCCACCGTCAACTGTTGGGCTATTCTTTTACTAACGAATAGTGGGATTGACCGTCACATTATAACGCTCCCACGACTGAAAGGGCGAGCAGGTTTAGTGCAGCGGGGATTTGTACCCGCGACCCTCAGATTACAAGTCGAACGCCTTAACCACCTGGCCATGCTGGGCCTTCATACCAAGAAAGCACAACTTTTCTAACACAGACAGATCAAATTTAAGATATAGGATTTGAATCATAATTCGACTGAATCGTTCCATTTGGCCTTTCAAACATTTTATTTTATTTGTTCTTTGAATATCAAGTCCAAGTAAACTTTCTTCGGAACAAAATTACACTCAATCCGATGAAGTGGTTGAGGAAAACAACAGAAAAAAAAAGGTTAATTTTGTTTCGTTGACTAAACAGTTCTGTAAAGAAAGAGCCAATCCTGCACTGCATTTTTGTTTGGTTTTGGTTTTGTTTTCAGGTCTCGAAGAGGAAAGTCTTGTTCTATAAAAGTGAAAGAAAGCACGTTTGTTATTTGCCTATAGATCACTCCTTAAGCTTGTATTCACTTGCTAGTTACTTCGTGTGGTCCTGTTAGTAAGAAAGAAAGCATGGTAGTAAAGCTTCAAACGAAACCCGACAGGTTGTTATAGTAATGAGCTGTAATTAGACTATTTTTAAAAGATGATAAATCGATATTCGACACCAAACTTTCCTTATTGTTTCACTGTTTTAATGGCGAAGGTCCTTCTCTCAATAAACACACCAGTGCTTCTGTAGACTCGCGAAAGTAATGATGCGTACGGTTACTCGTGTTTTATTACAAAACAATGCATACCTTTCTTTTCTATTAAGCAGAGTTTTGTAAACAGCTATGTGTACTTTACAAGCCGCCCACCCCTCCTGCTAGTATCAATACCCGATTTGTTTTTAGCATCATAAGCCTCTGCGCTACCTGACCAACGCAATTAATATGACTTGGCAATTAACTCTTTGAAATAGTGTTCCTTCGCATCTAAAGAGAATAAAAAAATGCAGGATCTGAATTTATTTATCAAAATAATCTATACAATTTTGGTTTTGTAAGTTACGTCGCTTGTGACGTGCTAACAGTTATGTTGCGTGTATTCAGTTAAACCGCAGAATCAGCTAAACACGTGATCGCCTTCACACAGAAAACGCCCCCTAATGACATAGTGATATGTCTGCGAGCTTGTAACACTATAAAAAGGGTTTCGATACCCGTGGTGGGCAGAGCTGAGATAGCCCATTGCGTAGCTTTGTGCCTAACTCAAAACAAACAAAGTCAAATAAAACACAACTAGGAGGCGTTAATTAAACGGGTTGGTGGGGCTAAGTACTACCAATGTTTTATCTTTTAATATATAAATATGGCAGTAAGTACGAGGTCGCTTACACATTGGAATATGTGTAACCTAACATAAGATATTAACCAAGCTACGTCTATAAAATCAGCAATATGAGATTAAACAACAAAGCTTAACGAAAATTACGAAGTTTTCTATTAAAATGAATGAGTCATAAAATTGAGAACTGAATTTTAAAAATAAATTGCAACTGATTTTTAAACTTCTCTCGCAATATTCAAAACCAAGCCCTGTTTCTTTGTAGTATTGTTTGTTTGTTTTGAAATTTCGCACAAAGCTACTCGAGGGCTATCTGCGCTAGCCGTCCCTAATTTAGCAGTGTAAGACTAGAGGGAAGGCAGCTAGTCATCACCACCCACCGCCCACTCTTGGGCTACTCTTTTACCAAAGAATAGTGGGATTGACCGTCACATTGTACACCCCCACGGCTGGGAGGGCGAGCATGTTTAGCGCGACGCGGGTACGAACCCGCGACCCTCGGATTACGAGCGCACGCCTTAATGCGCTCGGCCATGCCAGGCCTTCTTTGCAGTAAAAAGGAACTATTGCTCCCGGGACGAAACTTGAAAAACTGGAAAGTAATAAATAATTTAATCTTATGGCGTTGAGGTTACCCAATGTCCGGTAATCAGTGACTGCCTGTCCTCTATTCGGACAAGACAGTTTCACTTAGAAAACTGTATCTTAGTTGAAAGGTCGTCTCGTTTTAAATCATGTGTAAAACTCTAATCACTTACATAAAGTAGTAAACTGATGTGTCCAGAGTAACGCATGCATAAATACTAGTGTATTAATAGCTGTGTTTGAATCGAGCATATAATCATATCTCCCTTCGAATTTTATGTGAGAGGCGAAGTGGAAGATGTATCCGTGATATCTTTACTTCCACCCATATCTATTTCATGCCTCATTAGACTACTATGAATTTCATAGGCCTGGTTACTTTTCTCGTGCGTATCAGAAGCACGAGACACCAGATATGGACGAGATGTAAAGCAATCAATGCATTACTGTATCCGAGGTAACGTTAACTAAATACGTTAAATACGAAGTGTATCTCCACATCTTCCACACATGTAAAACATTGTAACGTCCAAAGAGGAAATTTTTACGCTTGTAATCCAGAACTAAGTCTGGTTGGGTTTTTTTAAAGCTTTAGGAGGACTTTAGAATATTTTTCTCCAATATAAATGCAGTCAACTTCAATAGTTTTATGTTTGATCGAAACTGTATAGTACATTATCACAAGGATAGCTGTTGACTTCAGACTACAAACACAAACGCTTCCTTCCTCATCGGTCACTCACTCACAAAAATGAACCAATAATTCACCTCTCCTCTTTATATTGCGCAGTTATTATTATTCCACGATGACTGGACTGTTTTTCTTACTATTTTTCTTGTTCTTCAATACATAAAATTAATGATTGGAATATTTTTTTCTACAAACTTAAAACAACTAAGCTGTCTGTATGTATTGTCGACAGCTGGTGGTTTATTAGTTGTGTCCAGCGCAGGAATATAATCTCAATTTTAGCGTTTTAAGTCCTTAATCTTAGTGTGAGCCACCGAAAGAGTGCAGCGGGTAGCTAAACAAAGAAAAAAATCCCTACCGTTTTTAGATAGAGTTCTTACGTAGACAGAGCTCGTTTCCGGCGATATTGGCATCATCAACCAGTTAAGTTGATTCGTTTTGAAACCTGAAACTCCAAAGAAACCGAAGAACATGCAGTCATATGATTTAGATAGCTCCTCCTACTATCCGTTATTTTGAGTGGATTTTTCAAATATATCAGAACGCAGAGGTTGTATTTTTAAAATGTGTAAGCGTGTTCACCCCAGTGCTTCAATGAAAACCCGAGAAACAAAAAATATATATAACACAAATTTACATCTAGCTCTATAAAACAACTGGAAAAGTTTCAAAAATAAGAAGGGCTGGAAATTACTAAACTGTTTTTACAATGCAACAGATGAAAGAGGAGACACTTGATACCGACGTTCCAGTTGAACAGAAGAAAGAGGAGACACGTGATACCGACAATCCAGTTGAACAGAAGAAAGAGAAGAAACATGATACCGACGTCCCAGTTGAACAGTAGAAAGCAGGGACACGTAATACCGACGTTCCAATTGAATAGAAGAAAGAGGAGACACGTAATACCGACGTTCCAGTTGAACAGAAGAAAGAGAAAACACGTGATACCGACGTTCCAGTTGAACAGAAGAAAGAGGAAACACGTGACACTGACGTTCCAGTTGAACAGAAGAAAGAGGAGACACGTGATACCGACGTCCCAGTTGAACAGAAAAAAGAGGAGACACGTGATACCGACAATCCAGTTGAACAGAAGAAAGAGGAGAAACATGATACCGACGTCCCAGTTGAACAGTAGAAAGCAGGGACACGTGATTCCGACGTTCCAATTGAACAGAAGAAAGAGGAAACACGTGATACCGACGTTCCAGTTGAACAGAAGAAAGAGGAGACACGTGATACCGACGTTCCAATTGAACAGAAGAAAGAGGAGACACGTAATACCGACGTCCCAGTTGAACAGAAAAAAAAGGAGACACGTGATACCGACGTCCCAGTTAAACATAAGAAAGAAGAAACACGTGATACCGACGTTCCAGTTGAACAGAATAAGGAGGAGACACGTGATACAGACGTCCGAGTTGAACAGTAGAAAGAGGAGACACGTGATACTGATGTTCTCAGGATATTTTAATGTATCATCTTAGATCATAACATCCGGACAAAACCTTTTCTTAAAACAACTGTCTTCTTGATAATAAATCCAGTTTGTCAAATCCATTAAAATTCAGTTCAAGTAACGTAATACTAATAAAACATTTAGCCAACCAATGAATCTTCGCATGAAATTTCAGTGTGTTTGCCATGTTACAAGATCAAAATAAAGAGTAATAGAGCAGTATTAACATTTCCTAGTTACTATGATATTGTGCTTAAGCAAGACCATATTTCCTTTATCACCACCTTGTTCATACTTGGTAAATGATAAGATAGATGTTCACACTTTTCTGGGCTTGTGGCTGGAAATGTCTTTCACATTAAATATTATACTATAGGGACACGTTTCCATCTCTGTTCACATAATATTCTAGTTACAACTATCCTAACTTGTCAGTAGGATGATCCTTTTATTCGATGTGTCAAATAATGTTGTCAGAGTAACAGTTCCATGTAATAAAACTAACAGTTTAGTCCATAACGTTATGACATGACGGTTGGTGTATGTACAGCAATATTATAAAATGGCACCTCTGGTGATAAACATGGAGCTATGTAATAATTAGTTCATAGTAATAGGTCTTGAGGATGGTAAAATATAAACCATCTACGCACAAGGAAAGAATCTCGCTATTCTTGCTCTTGAAGTAATAAATATACGAATTATTTCCGAAATCACTCTCGTATTAATTCGGGAACAGTTATGGAACTGTATTTTTTGTTTTGGAATTTCGCACAAAGCTACTCGAGGGCTATCTGTGCTAGCCGTCCCTAATTTTGCAGTATAAGACTAGAGGAAAGGCAGCTAGTCATCACCACCCACCGCCAACTCTTGAGCTACTCTTTTACCAACGAATAGTGGGATTGACCGTCACATTATACCCCCCACGGCTGGGAGGACGAGCATGTTTAGCGCGACTCGGGCGCGAAACCGCGACCCTCAGATTACGAAGCGCACGCCTTAACGCGCTAGGCCATGCCAGGCCTATGGAATTGTAACTTGAATAAGTTTTTCTCAGTGTATCAGCGTAACATAATTCACGATAAAAAATATAACAACTCAGAAGTAAACAAACGCTAAGATCTCTAACGTAGCGGTAATTTATCTATAGCTCTAATCTTCAAAGAAAACAAAAAAACATTGCAAATACCTTCTGAACAAAATTCCATTTATTTATAAACAAGCGTTTATTGTTTCACATTAGTTACTAGCCTACTTGAGGAAGGAAAAAAATTATGCTAATATAAACATAGGTAAACAGACAACGACTTATAAGCATGATAAAAAGTTGTATTGATGGTGAAACACAGTGCACTTTCCGACAGAACACTGGTTTGTCAAACCATGTAGTGTGTTCGCCACCATTAAACGTTTTCCTTATTGTTATAAATCGTTGTTTGTCTACCTGTTACTACTATCCTGCTGCTTATAAAATAGTTGTCTTTACAAATAATTAGATCGATTTATCAAAATATTCGATCAAGATGAACTTCAAAGAGCGAACAACAGATTTCGAGGGCATTGAACAAAATAGAAGTATATAAATAAATTCTATACCAAACCTTCGCCATTTTTATTTTTTTCAAATTACCAAATACTGCCGTTGAGTTAAAATTTAGAAAAATAAAAAAAAATTCAACATGTGCTGTCCTCTATCGGAATTCGATAAACTCCGGAACTGTTCGATAAATGCAAGCTTAAGAGCATGAAACCAATTCTAATAAAGCATCTGGCAGAGCTTCTTCGCAAATGGTTCATATTTCAGTATGCTACGAGCAAACGGAACAAGAAATGTAAAAAAGAAAGCCTCGTAAGTTAACGTTCCTCTACGTATATTGCCGATACTTCTCCTTCGCCAATAATGGAGATTCTCAAAGTTGAAATAATTCTTCTGAAACACCATCCTTAATAGTGCAAAACTTCGTACACTAAAACGGAATTATTTGTTTGTTTGTTTATGAGTTTCGCAAAAAGCTTTTTTTTTGTTGTTTTTTTTTAGGATTTTCGCACAAAGCTACTCAAGGGCTATCTGTGCTAGCCGTCCCTAATTTAGCAGTGTAAGACTAGAGGGAAGACAACGAGTCATCACCACCTTCTGCCAATTCTTGGGTTACTCTTTTATCAATGAATAGTTGGATTGGTCTTTACATTATAACGCCCCAACGGCTGAAAAGATGAGCATGTTTGGTGTGACGATACTCAGTTTAACAGTTGAGTGTCTTAACTACCAAGCCATGAAGTGTAAAATACAGAATTAAAAGTATATATGAAAGGTACAAACCTTGCTTTATCACTTACCACGTGGGTTTTATGATGCGATAGGCTAAAACTGGGCTACTTAATTATAACGATATATGTCAGTTTTTTACATAAGAATAGACTTTTGAATCTTATGATGAACACATAAGAATACCAACAAGGTTGATGTTAACGGTACCAGAGGTACCATGGTCGTCATCTCAACATAAAGTTTCGTTTTCACACACAAAAGTAGGGAAAATTATTATTAAAACTAGCTGATTGAATAGATCTTTGAACTATCGGTCAAAATGGGAAAAAAAAAAATCCTTTTGCTGTCTTGAGTATTTCGTTGAACTAAAATGTATGATACGCATATTAGAGATTTTGATGCTAATTAAAAACCCATTTGGATAGTAAATGCTACAAGGAACACTGTCTATATGGAAATTAAAACTTCTGTTGTTTCTCTACACTTTCTCAGAGTATTCTTAATGTACTGGAATACATTCTGCACCGCTCATCTCACTTGTCCATATATACCATAGAATCAGTATACTATTTCTAGGGATAGCTAAGGTACTTAATAGGCCTGATACGAACATGCAAGCTAAAATCCACAGTGTCAGATAATTTTACTTTGAAAAAATGAATGGCACTCGTTTACATTTGCTTCTTTAGCAAACAAGCCCTAACACAAAATAACAAATAGTTGCTAAGATACCAAATCAGTAAGTGACCAACACACAAAACTGTTCAATTTTTCTTCTTGCTTCAGTCGAGCTAAAATACAATTAATTCATCATTAACATCAATTTGGTCCAGTGTGGCCAGATGATTAAAGTACTCATCTCGTAATCTGAGGGTCGATGGTTCGAATCCCTGTCGCACTAAACATTATCGCGTTTTCAGCAGTGAGGCGTTATAAAGTGACGGTCAATCGCACTATTCATTGTTAAAAGAGCAGCCCAAGAGGTGGCGGTGGGTGGTGATGACTAGCTGCTTTCTCTCTAGACTTACGCTCCTAAATTAGGGACGGCTTGAGTAGCTTTGCGCGAAATTCAAAACAAAAGAAACTAACATCAGTTTAAACATAAATTTACTTAATGCATTTCTGAACGGTGCATAATGTCATTATTTAGTTGTAATAATTATTAGTAATTAAATCAAACTACAACATAATTATACTGTAAACGATTTTGTCATTATTCCTTGAATCTAGCTTTTTATAGACATCTGGTCTTTCTTTAAGAAGCTAAAGTACAGGGTGAAACAAGAATCATCATCCAATAATGAAAGAATGTTAGAAGACTGTAACATACAAAATACTCAATGCTTTGTACACTATACAGTGTGTGTCTTTAGGGAGTCAACCCTTTTATTATGTATAAAGTGAAGGATTAAGAAAGTAGTACATATAATACTAAGTTCTATAACATTCATTCACAGAATATATTAACTTTCAGTGAGGAGAAAAAGTTACAAAACTAAAAATTAAAAATATTATGTAAATGTAAAATGAAGTAGGTATGGTAGTGGCAAAAAGAATGCAAACAAGAATATAGGGATGGTACAATTATGCACAGACCATCCTTACATGGCTTTCAACATTAAAATTTAATGTTACACTGTAAAATGCATACTTGTCTTTAATATTACTGAGCTTGGAATCATATATTTCTGAGTGTTGATATGCAGTTTGTTTAATGCAATATTATAGACACGTGAGGTTAGGCAGTAATGTAATGTAACTAAAAACCTAGGACTTCCATATAGTGAAAACCAAGCTGAGTAAAAACATGTCTAATTACAGACTAGTTCAGGGTCTCGCTAACAGGATGGTCGAACTGACTGACCTCGTAACCATTTTATACTCTTGCGTTTTACAGTGTAACATTAAATTTTAATACTGAAAGTCATTTAAGGATGATCTACGTATAATTGTATCATTTCCACATCTTTGTTTGCATTCTTTTTCGCACTGTCAACCCTACATGATTTTATATTTAAAAAAAAACAAATGTTATCACTTGCATGCATACATATTGGTTGGTACGGTTTCTTGCAAGTCCTTGTAAAAGTTGTGTACGATTTTATAATTTATTTTAAAACTTAAATAATTTCACATTACACAATAAAATATGACGATAAAACACTTAAACCAGAAACAAATGGTATATATTTCTAAGCCTAAATAAAATCATTTTACCAGTGTTAAAGTCTGCTACACCACTAGACCTTCATCCAATTGTAAATATATAAAAGTCATTCATTATTACAAACTAAAAAATCTAAGCATACTATAAATTTATCTTTAATATATTTTTTACTAAATTATTTCATTAAACCATATTTATCAATTATTCTTTACGCGTACTGAGGTGATATATAGGCATATGCTTTCTACTTGATTTAACTTCACTGATATTGGAAAAAAATATACATATTTATTTCGTCAGTATGCAGCTTAAGCATAAATACGCAGTCCAGAAAACAATTAAGATTGTCATTTGTCTATATGTTTTCTTTCATTGTTTTCAATAATAATAAATGTCCATTCTATCCAAAAGTAACATACAGCACTCGGGTTGAAAGTCAGCTAATGGCGTAAGAGACCAAAGGTCATGAAGTGGTACATTTACGTATACAAAGATATTGAGCTTATTTTTTGAATTCAAATGCGTTATCTTGGTTTAGTACTATCTGAAGTTGTTGTTTTTTCTTTTTCGAGTAAATACTTTGAGATAATTAGGCTTAACTCAACAGAAGCTCAACACGAAAGATATCTGTGGAGGTAAGTAGTAGAAGTGACTGTGATTCTATATCTGTGGAGGTAAGTAGTAGAAGTGACTGTGATTCTATATCTGTGGAGGTAAGTAGTAGAAGTGACTGTGATTCTATATCTGTGGAGGTAAGTAGTAGAAGTGACTGTGATTCTACATCTGTGGAGGTAAGTATTAGAAGTGACTGTGATTCTATATCTGTGGAGGTAAGTAGTAGAAGTGACTGTGATTCTATATCTGTGGAGGTAAGTAGTAGAAGTGACTGTGATTCTATACCTGTGGAGGTAAGTAGTAGAAGTGACTGTGATTCTATATCTGTGGAGGTAAGTAGTAGAAGTGACTGTGATTCTATATCTGTGGAGGTAAGTAGTAGAAGTGACTGTGATTCTATATCTGTGGAGGTAAGTAGTAGAAGTGACTGTGATTCAGTCTGGAAAAGTACGCACCAACATTTTCGTTTTGTTGAATAATACTGACCTTTGTCATTTCTAACAACTCTGTTCAGTCTCGTTATTTCACACACATTAGGAAAACTCAAATAAGTTATCAGATTCAGGATTGCGTGAGTCTCCTGTTATTAGTGGATATAATTATCTGAAGCTTGCCAAGAAATCGGCTATTTTGTCTAAAAATATCACATTGGTAACTAAAGATCCGATTTGGTCACATTCTATTAGATTTACTCTCCATACAAAATATCAGAAAGAGCTGTATAAACTCTTAACATAAATCTTAACCATTATTCGACAAAAGTCTCAGATTGTGTGACCGATTACAACAGGATAAAAGCAGGAAAGATTATCACCAAACCAGGCGTGTACTCTCTTAACCCCCGGGGCCTGCCAGGTGGTTAAGGCACTCAAACACTAATCCGAGATTCGCTGGTTCGAATCCACGTCACACCTAACGTGCTCACCCTTTCACCCATGGGGGTGTTACAATGTGACGGTCAATCCTGCTATTCGTTGGTAAAAGAGTAGCCCAAGAGTTAACAGTGGGTGGTGATAATTAGCTGCCTTCCCTCTAGTTCAGTAGTTCCCAACCTTTTTTATGCCCCACATCTCTAAAAGAACTTTAATATGTTCTTGCACCCCTCACAGTAATTATTTATATAAGAGTAACAAAATGTTAAAAAAGAATAAAAAGAAATGTTATCTCGCACCCCCTTATTGGGACCCACTTCTCTAGTCTTACACTGCAACATTAGGGACGGTTAGCGCAGATATCTCTTATGTAGCTTTGCGCGAAATACAAAACAAACCACAGTCCTCGGAGAGAGTAACATAGGGAGACAAAGATCGGGTGTCACTTCCAGGGAGATCCTAAGTCTTCCCTGTACATTGAACAAATACATTTGTGTATATTAATATTGTACGTATCTGATAGAAGTTTTTCCAACTGTACATCTAATAGCGTGTTATTCACATCAATAATATTTATTTTTTTACTTCAAAAATAATATATAACACTTATTCTATCAGTACAGGCCATACGTATACATAGTACACACTTTATTTATGATCATGTTGTGAGCCTTATTCACTTATCGAGCCAGACAAGTAGAAAATTTAATAAAACTCGTCCTACATTCCTAAATAATCGCATTACACTTACAGTAGTACATAATCAGACGAACCGGTAATTCTGCATCATTATATTCGATATATTAACGTCATAAAACTAGACTTGCAGAACTACATACCAGAGCTGTTTTCACAAACATACGTAACCGTACTTTTTGTTTGTTTGGTCGGTTTGTTTTGATTTTTTTTATTTCGCGCAAAGCTACTCGAGGGCTATCTGTGCTAGCCGTCCCTAATTTAGCAGTTTAATACTAGAGGGAAGGCAGCTAGTCATCACCACCCATAGCCAACTCTTGGGCTACTCTTTTCTCAACGAATAGTGGGATTGGCCGTCACATTATAACGCCCCAACGGCTGAAAGGGCGAGCATCTTTGGTGCGACAGGGATTCGAACCCGCGACCCTCGGACTACGAGTCGAACGCCTTAACACGCTTGGCCATGCCAGGCCTAACTAATTTTAGATTTTTATTCCAAGTTTATAAAAAAATCTCACTCAGCTATCAGGTTTGCCATTCAAACAAATATAATCAAAAAAAGATTAATGCCTCGCTATGCAGTTCTTATAAATATTGAGATATATTTATCTGCGCGAAACTGAAAATACTACGCGAATGTCCGAATAATTAGTAACACAGGTAACAAAAAGAAGATTTTACGTTTTCGATGCAAGTTTATTTCAATAGTTATGTAACTCATAATCACCGAAGTTTCTTACACGGTCACGACATCTACCGATCGAACTCTTAGAATAGTTATGAGATATTCTCACAATTCATCACACATAATGTACGGTCTGGAAAGTTTGCATTTTATTTAGCTGCTTACCAAGATGTACAGTGTAGAATTTTTACACAGGGAAATTGCGTGTTATAGCCTTATTTTCTTGTAGCAGATATCAATGCAAAAACACACACATACTTAAGCACAAATAAAGCTTGTGTCATGTTTTCATAAAGATAAAATGAAAAGATTCATCCTTAAGTAGTATTTCTACTTATCTGAGAGACGTAACTATCCATTTTTTTCATTAATATGTTGATTACAAATTGTAATTTTTCATATTTTTCTTTTATATTGAGGTAACATTAACTTCATAAACAAGAGATACAAATGTCCCTCAGTGGCTCAGCGGTATGTCTGCGGACTCACATCGGTAGAAACTAGGTTTCTATACCTGTAGTGGGCAGGACACAGGTAGCCCATTGTGTAGGGCTTTGTGCTTAATTAAAAACAAATAGATACAAATGCTACTACAGCGACCATCAAGTTGTCCTCTAATGAACTAACTAAAACTATTTCTTACTGATAATAGCACATGCTACTGATAAATTTTAGATTTATTTACATTGAACAAATACAAGTTACAGTGGCAGATATGAGCCGAGAGTGTTCAATGTTCGTGTCCCGTTTTCGCCCACTTTCCAAACTTTGGGGATGTGTGTGTTATAAATGTAACAGACAAATCCCACTGTTCGATCGACTAAGAGTTTTTTGGTTGGATAACGATAACAATAGCATTTAAGCAACTTGGCGCAAATGTCTAAAAAATAAACAAGTATCATATAAATAAATCATTAAATCCAGAAAATACACACGTTTAATATTTAAATAGAAAAGTTTCACTTGTTGTCCAATTCGTTTTACGTGAAGCTACACAACGGGCTACCTGCACTGTGATTACCGAGGGTTTCGAATCCCTTATTTTAGCATTCAAGTCCATAAACTTTCTGTTGACCAACGGAGCACTAATGACAAACAAAAGAAAATAAACCTGTTAATATCTTAAGAACACAAAATATTATAAACATTTTCAAAGTGATTCGATTTCCAAAGTCTCACTAGATTGTGTTCTTCCACTTCTATTCAATTGAAGCGTCATGTACAACATGTGAAATGCTCAAAAGATAATCTTAAAACATAACAAAAATATATTCATGTCAAAATTTAGACGTAAGAGTAAGTTCACACTTCACGTTTATGTCGTTGGGCTTTTACTACGACGTTTTGCAATGACATCAAATATCCGTTGTTAAAGATTTTATTGATTGTAACTGTATATGGCCAAGCGTGTTAAGGCGTTCGACTCGTAATCCGAGGGTCGCGGGTTCGAATCCCAATCGCACCAAACATGCTCGCCCTGTCAGCCGTGAGGGAGTTATAATGTGGCAGCCAATCTCACTATTCGTTGATAAAAGAGTAGCTCAAAAGTTGGCGGTGGGTGGTTGATGACTAGCTGCCTTCTCTCTAGACTTACACTGCTAAATTAGGGACGGCTAGCGCAGATAGCCCTTGAGTAGCTTTGGGCGAAATTCAAAACAAACGTTACTGTATTATGTCAATATTCAATCTGAGATTTCGCAACACCTTGCTCCACCTTCAAATTAACATATTTATATCAAGCTAAATCATATTAAACATAGAAGTTTTTACTTTAATTTTAAATGCAACACATATATCCATACATGGGGGTGAATGTTCACCACTTTGTTGTAAAATCTTGGCGTCCACATTCCATCTCGTATATTCTCGTGTGTACTGAATGTTTCTCCAGATAATCAGTGGAATCTAGAGGACGTGATTAATGTTTGATTATTTCAATTAGTACAGGTATAAAGGTGTTCTTTTGTAATGGATTATTTGAGTTATTGTATAAGTAAGGTTTCTTTAATTTTGCATTTCTTCGTGTTTGTTTCTCCAGATGTTTTAAATAATATTACGTGTATATTATGTTGGGTGTAATCTCTTACAGCCCATCAACTCTTATAACACGCACTAGTTACACCCAAAAATCACACTGAAATTTTAATTTTAACATCCATGTAGCACATTGAACACGCGCTAGTTACATCTGTGAATCTTACTGAAACTGTATCTTTAACATCCATATATAATACATTGAATACGCACTAGTTACATCCAAAAATCATACTGAAACTATATCGTTAACATCTACATATCATATAACACGTGAAAGTTGCACTCAAAAATTATTCAAAAATCATATTCTTAACACCCTAATTCCACATTAAAAACGGAATAGTTATGTCTAAAAATCGTAGTGAAACAATCCTTAACATATAAAAACCACACACATTGAATATGCACTCGTTACGACATAATAATAGCAATATGAAGCATATTGTGAGATTGTAAAGATTTAAATATGAAGCATATTTTGAGATTGTAAAGATTTACATATGAAGCATATTATGAGATTGTAAAGATTTACATATGAAGCATATTGTGAGATTGTAAAGATTTACATATGAAGCATATTGTGAGATTGTAAAGATTTAAATATGAAGCATATTGTGAGATTGTAAAGATTTACATATGAAGCATATTTTCAGATTGTAAAGATTTACATATGAAGCATATTGTGAGATTGTAAAGATTTACATATGAAGCATATTGTGAGATTGTAAAGATTTACATATGAAGCATATTTTCAGATTGTAAAGATTTAAATATGAAGCATATTGTGAGATTGTAAAGATTTACATATGAAGCATATTGTGAGATTGTAAAGATTTACATATGAAGCATTTTGTGAGATTGTAAAGATTTACATATGAAGCATATTGTGAAATTGTAAAGATTTAAATATGAAACATATTATGAGATTGTAAAGATTTGCATATGAAGCATATTGTTAAATTGTAAAGATTTAAATATGAAGCATACTGTGAGATTGTAAAGATTTAAATATGAAGCATATTGTGAGATTGTAAAGATTTACATATGAAGCATATTGTGAGATTGTAAAGATTTACATATGAAGCATATTGTGAGATTGTAAAGATTTAAATATGAAGCATATTGTGAGATTGTAAAGATTTACATATGAAGCATATTTTCAGATTGTAAAGATTTACATATGAAGCATATTGTGAGATTGTAAAGATTTACATATGAAGCATATTGTGAGATTGTTAAGATTTACATACGAAGCATATTGTGAGATTGTTAAGATTTACATACGAAGCATATTGTGAGATTGTAAAGACTTAAATATGAAGCATATTGTGAGATTGTAAAGATTTACATATGAAGCATATTGTTAGATTGTAAAGATTTAAATACGAAGCATATTGGAAGATTGTAAAGGTTTTAATATGAAGTATATTGGAAGATTGTAAAGATTTTAATATGAAGTATATTGGAAGATTGTAAAGATTTTAATATGCTACAATTTTTTATAAGCTCTGAGACAGACTGTTATCTGAGAATTGTTTAACTAATCCCTGGAACTTTTATATTAAATGAGTCATTTACTTCATGTTTATTCTCCTTTCTACTTCTTTGTTACAGAACTGGCTGAACAATCTAGAGAAATGGACCATTTGCTGGACAATCTAAAGAAATGGACCATTTGCTGGACAATCTAAAGAAATAAACCATTTGCTGGACAATCTAAAGAAATAAACCATTTGCTGAGCAATTTAAAGAAATAAACCATTTGGTGGACAATCTAAAGAAATAAACCATTTGCTGAGCAATTTAGAGAAATAAACCATTTGCTGGACAATCTAATGAAATAGACCATCTGCTCTAAAGAACTCAAGACGAAAACAAAAGGAGTCATCGACTCTACAGTCGCGGTAATCGAAAGAGTATAGATAAAAGGGATCCATTCAATCAAGTGGTCGAAAACTAGATTTGTTGTGTTTTGTTTGTAGTTAAGCACAAAGCTCCACAACGGGCTATCCGCGGTTTGCCCGCCACGGGTATCGAGACCCATTTCCTAGCGTTGTAAGTCCGTAGACATGCCACTGGGGACCACTTTCAGATATTGTCGCAAACGGACGAACTTTGATGAATTTTATATGCTTGTTAGAGAAAATAAAACAACTGTAAAAATATATTTATTCATCTGTATTAACATGGATTCATCAAATCTTTACCGTTTTATCAAATATGATTTATAATTCTGAGTCAACGTTCTGCTTATAACGTCAACAAGGAATTTCTTCACTGTATTCGAACTATATTATATTTAGTGGAAGTCCGCAACTCAGTCACATGTATATTTATATACATATGAAGAAAAAGCAAAACCCCGATAGAAATAAAACATGTACTATGCGATAGAGTAATTTGTAGCTTTAATACATCTTCAAATACTTAAACACTTACTATTTGCTGGTTACTAAACGAATAAACTTTTATTTCTATGAATAACACATTAACTTCTGCTTGAAACATTAACTCGTAATTCAAAGTAATTGTCCACAAACTGATTTTAAACGTACTGTTTACAACAATTTTTCCCGCGACTTGTTTGTTTGTTTCTGAATTTCGCGCAAAGCTACACGAAGACTATCTGCGCTAGCCGTCTCTAATTTAGCAGTGTAAAACTGCAGAGAAGGCAGCTAGTCATCACCACCCACCGGCAACTCTTAGGATACTCTTTTACCAACGAATAGTGGGATTGACCATAACATTATAACGTCCCCACGGCTAAAAGGGCGAGCATGTTTGATGCGACGGGATTCGAACCCGCGACCCTCAGATTACGAGTTGAGCGCCTTAGCCACCTGACTTAACGGTAGGGTTAAACCGTTAGCATTACACTTTAAATCTCTCTGACATGATAGTGAAGTTGACTTGATATTAAAATAGGTCTATGTGTAGCATAAACTACGGCCTTTAAAAAAAAAAAAATGATTCTAACTCGAATTTCAAAAGTGAAACTTTCTTATGATAGCCCGCCGCTAGTACAG
This sequence comes from Carcinoscorpius rotundicauda, assembly GCA_011833715.1. Lineage (NCBI taxonomy): Eukaryota > Metazoa > Arthropoda > Merostomata > Xiphosura > Limulidae > Carcinoscorpius > Carcinoscorpius rotundicauda. The sequence goes on along the minus strand of CM022391.1, from coordinate 179,036,596 downwards.
CTGTAAGTCTACGGATTGCCCTCCGTGGACTTGGCAGATAGCTCAATGTGGCTTTGCTATAAGAAAAAACACACACACACTTCTTAATAGATGAACATTTGTTTTCTTATGACGAAGCCACATGGAACTACGTGCTGTGTCCACCGAAGGAAATCTAACCCTGATTTTAGGATTTTAAATTCAAAGATTTACCGCAGTCCCGCCAGGGTGTAAACATTAATATGTCTGATCTATGTTGTTATAATTATATTTTCAATGGTAACGTAAAGTACTTTACACACGAAATACTTAATCTTCTATCCATCGATAATTGGAGCATTGATTTTAGAGAAAAAATGTGTAGAAGAGAGTAAAATCTGACCATTTTGTTTTGACAAAGTTCATCGTGGCGTTCAGACTTCACAAGTATAAAAACATAAATACCTTTGGAAATCATACCGTTCTTTATTGGTGATCTGTTTCTTTGTTTGTTTTTAAGAGCGAAAGACAAGTGGGCCATTTGTTTTATGTCCTCAGTGGGTACGAAATCCTAATTATAGGACGCCAAACCACCGGGTAGTGATCCTTTTATGATCATCAGTAGTTGTTAAGCACAAAGCTACACAATGGGCTATTTGTGCTCTGCCCATTACGGGTATCGAAACCCGGTTTCTAGCGTTGTAAGATTGAAGACATTCCGATTTGTCACTAGGAAGTACCTTTTGTAATTGCTATGTTGCTATGTACCTTTCATATAGTGAATTATTATAATTTTCATACACTATAAGAAACCTCAAGTTTTACTAAATGTATTCATTATAATACGCCAAACGTTACGGCAGTCGATCGTGATTTTCCTTATAGGCGGCTAGTGTTGTTTTTCCAAATTTTAATCTTTTTTTTGTTAACCATGATTCAGTTTTTGTTATTTAATTTATATCACCGCAAACAAAGTTTTCAAAAGCATATTCGGGTTTCAATATTGGGTATTTAGATCTTATGAGCAAACAACTTAGATTTTTTGTGTTCTAATATACAGATATTGATTTTCACTAATATTATTATTTGTAATGTTTAGAATTATTCTAAGTATTATTTCTCATTTTTTAATTAAAATCTTTTTTTATATATATAGTTATGAGAATAATTTGCATTGTTAAAACAGTGCGTGCTCTTACTATCGACCTGAATCACCTTAAACTGACCGAAATTCGTGTTATGTAGTTTAGATCATAGCTCAAAATATCACAAACAGCAGCGTTATCCAACTGGCTATCCAATACATCCTAATCGTTAAAAACTTCCATAATGTAAAATAAGCACTTTAATGTGATTATCATAAACCTTGACAGAAGAGGATGGTGTAACGTTCAATTAAATCGAAATTCTCTGTTTCTTACTGGTCATTATATAAGTGAGTCATTACAAAACAATTCTCCTTTCCTTAAGTTCCTTAAACATTCTGAAACAGTAGAGCACTGACAGGGTCTGAAGGTTAGGGTAATTCACTCACGATCTTATTTCCGAACTCGCTCGCTCTTACAGCTATGGAACATTATAATGTGACGGTCAATCGAACTATTTGTTGGTAAACTGTAACTCAAGACTTGACTGTGAGTGGTGTTGATTAGTCACCTTTCCCTCTGATTTATAACTTCAAAATTAGCGACGGCTACAAAATATAGCCCTCAAGTCCTTTATACACAGTCCTTTATCACATCAAGTAGAGTATTCCAGCAAGTTTTAACGAATTGTATACCAAATACTTAAGTTTGGTTGTGAAAATGCTATTTTTTAAATTTTATTTTTCCTTCATGCTCCACAATGGTTCTGTTAAAAATCAGGGTTTGATGCTTGTGATGAGTTTGTTTGTTTGTTTGTTTTGAATTCCGCGTAAAGCTATACGAGGGCTATCTGCGCTAGCCGTCCCTAATTTAGCAGTGTAGGACTTGAGGGAAGGCAGCTAGTTATCACCACCCACCGCCAACTCTTGGGCTACTCTAATACCAACAAATAGTGGGATTGAACGTTACATTATAACGCCCCCACAGCTGAAAAGACGAGCATGTTTGGTGCGACAGAGACGCGAACCCGTCGCATGCCTTAACCCATCTGGCCATGCCCTGTCAACAATTGAGAAACGAACAAAAGTAATTCCTTGTTTTACTTAGACTGTTACCTGAAAGTAAGAACATTCAACAACAGAATTAAAACATTGTACGCGTGTTAGATAACACACAAATAATAATACGTAATAGACAGTTAAAGTTTGTGGAATTTTCGTGGCTTCATGCTGCTTTGAAACCGGTTTGTCAACCAGGAAAACTACAAGTGCCAGAACCGTTTCGTTTCGTATAGAATTAATGTTGTTTTAAAACTCATTGAATTGATTCATTTCACGGTAATTACATAAATAACTGATGTATAACCGACAACTAAATAAACTTTTGAATCCAACATCAAAATATTTCATTTTACTTTTACTTTTTTATTGAGTTTAATCTTAAAGAGATGAGAGACTCACATTACAAATTTAAAGTAATTTTGAATAAATGGCGTGTATGAGAGCTTAATTCATAAAAATAAATGCGTGAGATTTCAAACTTTAATTGACTTACGCTTCCAAAATTATTATTTTTGATCTCGGATTCAACAAAAGTCTTTAGGATCTATATACTAAATTGAACATTATTCTCAAGAACGGGTTTCTGTGCGCACACTAAATGGTCCTTGATATAAGCTTTCTGATAATTATGAGCTCAGAAAAGCTAGCACTAAAGTAGTGCATTAACATTTTTATTACACTTAAGGGCGTTATGGAAGATCAACCAAACAACATAAGGTTTCATAAGCATTACTGTAATTATCTGTAATGGAAGTTCAGATATGTCTTTTTCCTTTTGTAATCCCATACTGTAAAATATCAGTCGTATTTCCCTCGAAATGTTTCTTCTTCTAACGCGATAGAAATTTTCTTGTGTGACCGATTACGATTTCCCCTTTTGCGACTTTTATACGAAGCACGATGAAGAATAAAAATGGCTGATACTTTCGTGTTTTTTATATAAATATAATTTTGTTTGGCTTTATTTTGCGACAATGCACAACTGATTTAAGTGGAAACAATTTGTGTTTAACAATTTTATAAACAATTAACCCTTGAAAACGCATCGGATAACGCATTTTAAAATAACTTTACTCTGGCGTTAGAGTTTATTTATTTGTTTGTTCGAGATTTGTAGATTTAGAGATTAGGATACTTGTAACTGTAAGATAAAATGTTTATGTTTTATTCGAATAGAAGGCATTAGTAACGTAATATTACATCTTGTAAAAGGGTTATGAATCCTGGAAGGGTCAATATTTGGACTAACCTTTTGAACTGACAGTAAAAAAGGTTGATAATTTATTTGGCATTAGTACTTTAAACCAGATGTTTCTCGTGAAACACGTGAGTTAAACCATTAAATCTTCTTAATTTAAAATTCTTCACCAGTCCGCAGGATCTGTTATTTCCCGCCACAATTATAACCCGTTTACCATCAGCTGAAGTTACAAAGTATTTTCGGCAAAACAATGCAGTTCGAGCTTGCGATACGCAGCCCGGCATGTTAGCTATTAGACAACGCTCAACATGCGGCAACTCTCAAGGAGAGATTTAAGATGTCAACATATTGTCGCATTCATCTAATATACATTTGTCCCGAAAGCTGGAGTATTTCCTTTGTCATTACTGTTCAAACATTGGACTTGTGTGTTTTCTATTCACACTGTAACATAAGTATCAGATATTTTTCATGCTATTCATCCCGTTATATTTCACTATCTGTATGAAATTTTCTTTAACAACAGCCTACTTACTGTCGCTAATATCGGTCATGAATTTTCTTATATTTTTAACCTAATAGTTTTTCTGTGTTTATCTTTAACCGGATATTTGATTCACTTATCATTCAACATTATTAAAAATGTTTGTAAATGTAAATTTAACATGTATTTTTAAACTTGTGGTTCTATGAAAAATAAAATTATCCATTAAAGTCATTGTCTAAAAAGTAAGTCTTATTTTCTACCGTACATAGCGATCCGGCATGGCCAGGCAGGTTAAGGCGTTTGACTCGTAATCTGAAAGTCGCGGGTTCGAATTTCGGTCGAAAAAAGCATGTCGTCCTTTCAGCCGTAGGGGAGTTATAAGGTTCTGGTCAATCCCATTATTGGTTGGAAGTGGGTGGTGATGACTAGCTGCTTTCCATCTAGTCTTACACTGTTTAATTAGAGACGGGCTAGCGCGGATAGCCTTCATGTAGCTTTGCCCGAAATTCAAAAAACAAAATACCGTACATGTTTAATAAGAAAAAAAACCGGTCATTCTAAACTAAACGAAGCTTATCAAAATGAGGTTATTAACTATTCGAGTGTATCAGCCTTCGAGTCATCACGGATTATAAATAATAAAGATCTCCTTAAATCCAATGGCAATATTCCCTTTTATAAATTTTGATAACCATATGCTACCACTTCAATTCTGTTCGCTCCAAATTACACTGAAATGAACGAAATAGAAGAATATCCCTATAATTTTTTTTTTAAATCGGTAAATTGAAAAGAACAGATGATAACATCTGGGTTGGATGACAAAAAGACGGGATTTGTGCAGTTTACAAAGCCTATGACCCATGTTAGTATCCTGTGGTCAATATCAGGCGATGTTATACGAGCAAATCTTAATTGAACCTTATGATTCTGTCAAAAGGGATTCCCTTCAGCCATATCATCTTTATACATCCACAGATACGCTAAAAAATTTCATTGAATCTTCTGCGAGTGTCCTGAAATTGATGATTAAAATACAATATCAGGATTTCAATCTCACTGACATCTGTCTTCAAAATGTTCCAGACATCTCTTGACCAAACAACATGACACCACCCAACAGTTTCTGAAAAGTTTGTAATAATAAAACCTTCAAGTTCCCAACTGGTGCAGAGATGAGTCTACGGATTTAGAACGCTAAACTCAGAGGTTCGATTCCCCTCGGTGGACAGCCCGACGTATATTTGCTATGAAAAAAAAACACATACGTAAATTCACAGGATGTAAGAACCCTGCGACATGGAGCACCTAACAGTTTCTGAAAAAAAAAAAACTTATGATAATAAATTCAGTGGATGTAAGGTTTGGTTTGTTTTGAATATCGCGCAAAGCTACACATGGGCTATCTGCGCTAGCCGTCCTTAATTTAGCAGTGTAAGGCTAGAGAGGAGGCAGCTAGTTATCACCACTTGGCCATGTCAGTCCATGATGTAAGGACCATGCGACAAGGTTCACCCAAGAGATTCTGAAAAATTAATAATAATACCAAATTCTGTTGTAAGTATTATAGTTGACTGGATATTTAATACAACAACGAGCACATCACACCAAAATCCGAATAAAATTCGGTTGAAAGTTTGTTGTTTTGTTTTGAATTTTGAGCAAAGCTACACGAGACTTTTATAACCCTTTTGAGGCCTGGCATGGCCGAGCGCGTTAAGGCAAGCGCTCTTACTCTGAGGGTCGCGGGTTCGCATCCGAGTCGCGCTAAACATGCTCGCCCTCCCAGCCGTGGGAGCGATATAATGTGACGGTCAATCCCACTATTCGTTGGTAAAACAGTAGCCCAAGAGTTGGCGGTGGGTGGTGATGACTAGCTACCTTCCCTCTAGTCTTACACTGCTAAATTATGGACGGCTAGCGCAGATAGCCCTCGAGTAGCTTTGTGCGAAATTCAAAAACAAAATATAACCCTTTTGGGATAAACGTCTTGAACAAAAGATCCTTGCAAACCGTCTGACTGTTTTCAGTTGCCATAAAACAATCGTGCTGATCGAGTGAACACATACATACATATAATGGATGGTCTTTATAATAAGATGTTCTTTTATTTCAATATAATTTACATTTCCGCAAACATGAGCTGCAAAAGAAGTACATTTTCAATTAAATGTGATACAATAGTTAATATTGTGGTAGTCTTATCTGAAACAAGTTGTAGCTTGTAGCGCACGTTGCTATATTGTTTTATCGATTGCCTTTCCTTTTCCCATGTTTGTTTCAGAATTTTCGCGTGAACTTACACGAGGGCTATCTACGCATAGCAATTGCTAATTTTGATCTTACAGACCAAAGAAAAGCCATCTTGTCAACAGCATCCACGCCAACGCTTGGAATACCTCTATCTGACTGTATAGTGAGATTTAACAGTCATTCTTACAATGCACTCAAGGCCTCAAAGACAGGGAGAGTTTTTATGGTGATGGATACACTAACCATCAGTCCACGTTCGGCCCATTCTTCGCGAATAAATAGTCAAGTATACGGTTTTTAATTAACTTTATTATCTGTGAATTTCCCACCCGAGACACTCTACTTTTACGAGCTAAATAATAAAACATGTTCAACATATTAAATTAACTTAAACTGCTTTGCGTGGCCTTTCATTTACCTTGAAGAAATAAATTAGTATTTGTAATACAACTTACTTAACCAATAAGACAAACTTATACTGTTCCTCTATTGCAGTGGTTCCCAACCAGAGGGTGCGAGATAACATTTATTTTGACCACTTTCACCTTTATTCTTAAATAAATAATTACTGTGAGAGGTGCGAGAACATATTAAATTTTTTTTTAGGGGTGCGGGGCATAAAAAAGGTTGGGAATCACTTCTCTATTGCATGAGTGTCAATTATTACTTAAAACTTATAGCCACACTGCTTTTATTCATTGAAGAATTTGTGAAATTTATGACAAAACTATCTACTGCCGTTTCTGATCTTGAACTACCGACCGACCAATCAGTCGCCAGTCACTGCCCACCATCTTCGCTTATCGATTCAACTATCGTTCATATAACACGCCAACAGCTTCAAGTGTAGAGAGGTATATTTTGTGGTATCGGAAGAATTCGAATTTGATCCCTACCTTTGAATACCATATATCCAACACAGGACAAACCATTGACCTCTTTATAAAAGATAGTCGAGAAATGTCAACTTTACATAAATAAATTAAACCGATGGTCATTATTAATCTACTTAACAACTCAAATTTATGGATTTATTTTTAGCAAAAAAACAAAAACGGCCCGGCATGTCCAGGTGGGTTAAGGCGTGCGTCTCATAATCTGAGGGTCACGGGTTCACATCCCCGTCGCACCAAACATGCTCGATTTTTCAGCTGTGGGTGCGTTATTATATGACGGTTAATCCCACTATTCGTTGGTAAAAGAGTTGTCCAATAGTTGGGGATGGGTGGTGATGGCTAGCTGCCTTACCTCTTGTCTTACACTGATAAATTAGGGACGGCTAGCGCAGATAGTCCTCGAGTAGCTTTGCGCGAAATTCAAAAACAAACAAACAAGCAAAAAATTGCCTGCCAAACAAGTGACTTTACTCTACTTGTATATGTCTACGATGGCTGTGTAGTACCTTAAAGATTTATCGTTTTTTGATAAAAAATAAGTACATTATATACTACATCCCTGATAATCTGAAGATAAAGGAAACCCGAGTGCTGGAAAGTTTGTTTATTTGAACTTAAGCACAAAGCTATGCTACGAGCTGTCCGTGCTCTGCTCAACACGGATATCGAAATGCGGTTTCAAGCGTTGTGATTCTGAACATGTACCACCAAGGGTCCTGGATGTAAAGTTAGTGCATGCATAATTAAAAGCGACGTCAAGCTGTTTCTCATCTAAAGCCTGGTTTGAAAACAATTTCTGTCCTCCCCCTTACGTCAATGGATGCGGGTTCGAATCCACGTCGCACCAAACATGCTCGCCCTTTCATTCGTGGGGGCGTTATAATGTGATGATCAATCATACTGCTCGTTGGTAAAAGTGTAGCCCAAAAGTTAGCGGTGGGTGGTGATGACTAGCTGCCTTCCTTCTGCCCTCCGCTAGTACAGCGATATATCACCGAACTTACAACGCTAAAATTAGGGGTTCGATTCCCCTCGGTGGGCTGAGCAGATAGCCTTTTGTGGCTTTGCTATACGAAAAACACACGCCTTCCTTCTATCTTGCACTACTAAATCAGGGACGGCTAGCGCAAATAACCCTCGTGTAGATTTGCCCAAAATTCAAACAACAACAACAACGTCAGTGGCCAGGGACAAGTCTATTGACTAATTACACTAAACATTTGGGTTCGATACGTGTAGTAGACATTGCATAGATAGCGAATTGTTCAGCTTTGCACTTAACAACAAACACGTCCTCTATCAATACCCTAGCTGATAATATGAGATTTTAGAAACCTTGTAAAAACATTTCTCCGCTGATAATAGTGTAAATTTTGATATTTTAAACATTTTTCTCACAGTCTGTCTCTCCGAAAGGTAAAAAATAAATTTATTCCAGTCTATATCTCTTGTCGGAATGAGAGATAGCCTCAAAAAAATGTTGGAAAGAGGGGGTTATTGTTGTCGCTTCTTTAAAAGAAATATATGAATAATTGAAATCGACATAATGTAAATCTTTTCGAATAAATCTCAAGGTTTTCTTCCAAAAAAAAAATTCCATATGTATATATATATTATGATCTGACAGCTTTTTAAAGTTTTTTAGTGTGGTATTTGAAATGAAATTTTATATCAAATGTAAACGATATTTTATGATGTTGTGGAGTACTAAGCATTGATATTGAGGTAATGTCAAAGTTATCAAAATACACCTCTGTGAGCTAGCTATACATATACTTTATCAAAATACACCTCTGTGAGCTAGCTATACATATACTTTATCAAAATACACCTCTGTGAGCTAGCTATACATATACTTTATCAAAATGCACCTCTGTGAGCTAGCTATACATATACTTTATTAAATGGCACCTCTGTGAGCTAGCTATACATATACTTTATCAAAATGCACCTCTGTGAGCTAGCCATACATATACTTTATCAAAATGCACCTCTGTGAGCTAGCCATACATATACTTTATCAAAATGCACCTCTGTGAGCTAGCTATACATATACTTTATCAAAATGCACCTCTGTGAGCTAGCTATACATATACTTTATTAAATGGCACCTCTGTGAGCTAGCTATACATATACTTTATCAAAATGCACCTCTGTGAGCTAGCTATACATATACTTTATCAAAATGCACCTCTGTGAGCTAGCCATACATATACTTTATCAAAATGCACCTATGTGAGCTAGCTATACATATAATTTATCAAATGGCACCTCTGTGAGCTAGCTATACATATACTTTATTAAATGGCACCTCTGTGAGCTAGCTATACATATACTTTATCAAAATGCACCTCTGTGAGCTAGCTATACATATACTCAATCAAAAGGCTCGCTCTTTTAGCCGTGGGGACGTTACAATGTTACGTTCAATCCAACTCTTCGCTGGTAAAAGAGTAGCCCAAGAGTCGGCGGTGAGTGGTGATGACTAGCAGTCTTCCCTCTAGTATTACACTGCTAAATTAGGTACGGCTAGCGCAGATAGCCCTCGAGTAGCTTTGGGCGAAATTAGGAAAACAAAACTATGTGTAGAAGTCAAAGCTGCGATCGGTTTTCGTCGTTTGACACTTCGTTAAGAAATACCTTAACAAGTTGAATGCAGTATAAACAAACATTGTTTTGTAACTCAGTCTCCCGTAACAACGTAATTATCAGTAATCTATTCATAGATTAATAAATAAACAAAAATAGTAATAAAACACATAAAGTAAGAATCGATATCTTTGGACAACGATTTTTTATTATAAAAATTATTGTTAAAACTTTTATCATTTCATTAAAAAAATATTTGCATAATGTGTTATGTAAGCCTGAGTTTGAAGTTAAGATATATTTAGTCATCGGGTTTGCCCCATGATTTGTTTGCTTTGTCCGCTCTTTGAAACGTGTGTGGCTCACCACTAAGCCCTACTCACACGGGATGATATTCAGTCAGTAGATAGAAAAAATTACGTAGGCCAACAGTGTGTGTGTGTTTATCCAGCTTAGTGACTTATAATGTGAACTTCAATATATTATTCGGTGTACCATAACACTCAGTATCTTCAAATAGAGAAAACAGTCACGGTCAAGAAACTGAAGCTAGCATAGGACGTAGAACTTTTCAAAGTAACAGAATAAAATATAAAATCAAAGTATTAATACATTTAAAAACTTCAGTCTTGTTTCATTCATCGATTGTCAGTTAATTAGATAAAATAAAACCACCAATTAGTAAGTGTCAACAAAAAAACAAGGAGTTTGATTGTTTGTTTTGAATTTCGCACAAAGCTACTCGAGGGCTATCTGCGCTAGCCGTCCCTAATTTAGCAGTGTAATACTAGAGGGAAGACTGCTAGTCATCACCACTCACCGCCGACTCTTGGGCTACTCTTTTACCAACGAATAGTGGGATTGACCGTCACATTATACACCCCCACGGCTGGGAGGGCGAGTATGTTTAGCGCGACGCGGGCGCGAACCCGCGACCCTCGGATTACGAGTCGAACGTCTCAACCCACCTGGCCATGCCGAACTACTTTCATCAGAAATAATAATAAAACTCATGTATATACCACTTATTACACACGCAATTTTCTTTAAAGTGTCAGACCTGCTACAGGATATAAAAGTGATGCATGTGCGAAAAAAAAGGCTTGTGCGTAGTTTATCATCTCATAGTGTTTGTTCTAATGTTTTCTTCTATCAGCGGTCGTCACGTGGGGCAGCGATACGTTTACGGATTTCCAACGCTAAAATCTGAGGTTCGATTCCATGCAATTTGACAGAGCCATTTAACGACTTTTAGATAAAAACAGGAAACAATTTTTTCCTTCCATTCTCTTATAACACTGTAAATCAGGTTTCGATACCTGTTACAAGCAAAACACAGGTGTCCTATTGCATGGGTTTATGTTTAAGTACCAACAACAACGCCCTCCAGTGGCACAGTGGTATGTCTGCGGACTTACACACTAAAAACCGGGTTTCGATACCCGTGGTGGGCAGAGCACAGATAACCCATTGAGTAGCTTTGTGTTTAATTCTAAACAAACAAACAAACAAAACGAACAACAAATTTACTATTTATAACCGTTTCCATTTATTTGTTCTATTGGTCTTGATCTTATTCGTTGAATTATCAGAATTTTGAAGGATTCAGATAAATATTATTTTTTAGGCTTAGCTGAGGATAAAATATTGTACTTGAGCGCCACGAGCTTGTTAAACACCTTTTAAGCTTTAATACCTTTTTAAAGTGTTTTTAGAGAAGTTTCTTTACTAAAGTCAGAATGTATTTGCTAACTTGCTTTTGGTGTTGTGTTATACTTAATACCCCTAAAAGATAGAACGCTGGTACTGCGTATGAAATCACTGATTTTATCAGTTAGTGTGTGTAGGATTACAGATTGTGCATCAAATCAACAACGAAGCATTTTTTTCTTTGTGGGTTTTTCATGTTCTGTTAAAACAAAAGTGATTTAATGGATTAGTATATTTTAACTTTACGGCAAAGCTGCTAAGCCTATCTGATACCATCCCTAATATTGAAGTATTAACCATATAGAATGTAGCCAGTCAGCTGCACCCTGTCATCCATCATCCACGCTAAGAGATTCGCCATCACTCTTGTGTTTAAAGTGGTGGGAATATTTTGAGATATTCCTCGGATTTGGAGTCGGATCGCCAGCTCCAAATGCCAAAATATGCACAACAGGACCAATACACGCCTCCACTTAAAGCTAACTGACGTTTCAAAAATATGTACTTTCAATATTACTTGTGTCTTACCTTAATGTTTAGTTATCACGCTGATAAAATCCAGCGTATCTAGAGATAGTAAGAGAATTCTCTTACCAGATTTTGGACGTGACGATCTACTAATTATATAGTACTAAAGTCATACATTTCTGTTACTTTCTGTATATACCTTTTGAAACTATGGTTTCTTCAAATAGCTTATGAGCTATTTCCTGTCAAAGACAGATTTTACCCGGTAGCTTTGAAGCCCATTTTCCGTCAAAATGATAGTTCTTATACATAGGAATGGATCATTTTCAGTCAAAGAATTTACCAATTTGTCGTTTTTAAAATACGTCTTAAAATAAAAGCAAGTTAACCGTGGCGAATGAACCCGTGCGATACCACAAAATATTACCACACTTTAAGCTATGTGTGTGTTATATAAGAGTAGTAGTAAATAAATTAACTTGAGTATTGGATGGTAGGGTTATTTGGCTGTCTTCAATCGCGTCATTAACTACAAATCACAGACGTCTACAACTAGCTTTAATATTTAAGCTCTGAATACAAAATAAATATGATTGTATGATTCATATCATAAAGCGTTAAATATTATTTTTATTAGTCTACATTCTATTGTCATTTTGGTTAAATATCACGTCATGCCTAAAGTAATGTCTGATTTTAGGTTCAGAAAAAGATAAAGGACTTCAAACGATTTTAGTGTTATTTAAACAATAATGTATGTTCCATTATTATTAATTACTTCCTGCCTATGATTCACAAGCTTCTGAATGTCACTTCTATAAAATTGGAGGAAAAGAAAGTAGAGAGGATAGTTTCAACATCTTCATGCGTTCCAAGATCTTTACCATCAAGACAGTTCTGCAAACTTTGGGATAGATGATAATCAGATGACAATTAAGGTCTGGAGAATAAGGAGGATGTGGAAGTTTTTTCCCAGTCTAGCTCTTCAGTCTTTACAGATGTGATCCTTGCTGTATGGGGTCATGCATTATCCTGCTGTAACACAACACCTTTACGACTGATCAAAGTAGGTCTCTTTTCTTTCAGTGCAATATTCAAGCTCTCTAACTGTTGACAATAAAAGTATGATGTAATCATTACACTGAGTGGTAACAACTCAAAGTGGATCACACCAACAATATCCCACTAAGTGCTTAACAAAATAATCCTAGGGTAGAGGTCCATTTTGAGCTGATCTATTGTCTGCAGGGCTTAACATTTTTATAACATACCCATTTTTCATCTCCAGTCACTAAGCTGTCAAAAAAGGTGAATTATGTTCTCGAGAGTAAAGAGAAGTGCAAATGTCCACTTTTGCTTTAAGGTTGGCTTCTGTCAAATCATAGGAGGCCAATTTTCCAAGTTTTTACACCTTTACAAGTTGTTACAGATGATGGTGAGCTGTTGAATGAGTTGAATTAAGCTCCGTACTAGTTCTTCAACTGTTAAAGCACAATCTTTATCAAGTGCAGTTAGCAGCAAGTCATCATTAAACTCAACCAGACGACCCGAACGTGGCGCATCACTTAAGCTCTCGTCACCTGATCAGAACTTCTGAAACCATCTTCGACATTTTTATTCAATGAGAGACTCCACATTATAAACACCTTGAATGTTTCATGTAGTTTCTGCTGCACTATTGCCTTCTTTAAACTCATAAAACATTATACACCTAATGTGTTCCTCAGACACATCCAGCTTCATAAGGATTTATTTAATTAATGATCTGAAAAAGTGGAGTTGGGTTAGTTTCTCTTCTTTGTCTGAACATTTTTATACACGTCCTACTACATATCGTAGTAAGTAAACCCTTCTACAAAGAAACTGAAATTATGATGAACGTTCTGTATTAAATGTTCGGACATTACTTGTGGGATGACCTGACACTTAACACACGTTACTTTACGTACACTGTTAATACAGGTGTATAATTTCTTGTACTTCATTTAAAATAGTTAGTTTGTTTGTTTGCAACTGAGCACAAAGCCACACAATGGACTCTCTGTGTTCTGCCCACCACGGATATCGAAACCCGGTTTTTAGCGATGTGAGTCCGCAGACATACCACTCTGTGCCACTAGAGGGCAAGCTAATCAAACAAGATCCCTTTTAGAATATCTTAATCATAATGTTGAACCTTCACTGGACTCTTAAATTTATCTGGATGTGATGATACTTCGGTTTCTGTGCTTCAGCATATAAAATCAAAGAAAAAAGTATTACTTTTGTAGAATCCAAATGAACAACACAATAAAACAAAATGTTTATGTCATGTTAAATAAAATTTACATGAAGCAGATGATTCTCTTGTTTTCCTTTTTATTAGTATCGCTACTCTCTCAGTCCATTTTCATTAGTATCGCTACTCTCTATGTCAATTTTCATTAGTATCGCTACTCTCTAAGTCCATTTTCATTAGTATCGCTACTCTCTATGTCAATTTTCATTAGTATCGCTACTCTCTATGTCAATTTTCATTAGTATCGCTACTCTCTATGTCAATTTTCATTAGTATCGCTACTCTCTCAGTCAATTTTTATTGGTATCGCTACTCTCTCAGTCAATTTTTGTTAATATCTCTCAGTCCATTTTTATTAATATCGCTATTCTCTCAGTCCATTTTTATTAATATCGCTACTCTCTCAGTCCATTTTCACTACAAATTACTCTCCATTTTTGTGTTATATGTTGCACGTTGCTTCTAGTATTGTTTGCTTGTTTTTTTTTAATTTCACGCAAAGCTAATGAAGCAAGCTTATCTCCGCTAGGCGTCCTTAAATTAGCAGAGAAAGACCAGTCATTACCACCCAACGACGACTCTCGAGCTACTCTTTTATCAACGAATAGTAATATTTGTTGTTACATTATAACGCTCCTATGGCAGAAGAAGCAAGCATAATAGGTGTGACGAGGATTCGAACCCGTGACCCTCAGATGACCCATCGAGTACCCTAATCACTTGGCCATGCAAGTAAATTAAAATATATTTTAATGAACACCACATTACTGGCAAAAAACAAACAAACGTGAATTGCAAGACTATGAAAGAGTGAAAGCCAAATAACAAGAACAAGTAATATCTTAATGAAAGATACTCGCAACGCTGTTTGGTTAAGAGGGTTTGAGCACACCATTAATGTATTTTATGTATTTATGGTGTAACTACTTTTTTTTTCTATTAAACAGAACTCTGAATAGCTAATCAATTTATGCTAACGATTCCAATGAAGAAACGTCCATTTTCAAATCCCCGAAATTTTGATTTTGTTCACACATTAGGCATCAATTTCAATTAATCTCTTCAATCCTATTTAAAAGTTGTTTAGAATAAAATCGGTGAAGGTTTCAACAGAACCTGCCAATAAGAAAAAAAGACGTGCTTTTTTTTTTCTTTAATCAGTACAATTGATGCGCGTGAACTTAACATCTCAAGGCAAAAGTGAAAGATCGAGGACTGGAATAGATAGAGGTCCTCTCCCTTGACAGTTCCTGTGCACCACACTTTTCATCAGTTCACAATCGATCTTATCACTTTGCGTTATCGCGCTCTTTTACCATACCATCTCGGTTTAAAACGCATCGTAAGCTGTAAGTCACTGGCGACTGCCTTTATTGAATTAAAAGAGACTGACCTAAATCCAATAACACCGAAGTGTAAGACGATTATAGTGAATACATACACATGTGACAATTTAATATTCATAAAAACGATCTATTTAACAAAATTGAATTCAATTTTCCTACTACAATTCATCTTTAGAAAGTATTCCTTGGTAATCATGCATTGTTCAGATCTTCACATGAAACATTTAAAAGCAAAATAAGTATTCATTCAAGAATACAAAAGCCAATCAGTTCCATATTTCAGTTGTTCAGTTTGAAAAATGTTGGAACAAATTATCACACTTTCTAAAAACTTTAAGATTAAAAATTCACAAAAGAATATCATTTATAAGTAGTAAATATATTTTGTAAATGTAAAATAATATAGGGTTGGAAGTGCCAAAAAGAATACAAACAAGAAAAAAGGGAAGATACAGATACACATAGATCATCCCCACATGACCTTCAGTATTAAATTTTAATGTCACACTGGAAGATACATAAACACAAAATGGTTACGAAGTCGATCAATTGAACTGACCTCGTACCAAGAGTTTCTAACAATTAAAATATGTTTTGACTCAAATTGTACGTAAGTCTTAAGCTCTTAGTTATACTACATTGTTGCCTACCTTGTCATGACCACGATATTATGATAAGCAAATTGCAACTACACACCAAGAGTTAAGAATATATAATTTCCAATTGCAGTAATGTAAAGGTCAAATATGCATTTTACAGTATAGTATTAAATTTCAATGCTGACGTATGGGTGATCCACGTTCATTATTTATTTATTAGTACGTTTTATTTCATTGAAGGTAAATGTATTTCATGAATTAGTGTAACTATTTTATTGATTTTTTACACCTTCACTTCAACATAATATAGGGATTGGCTCCCTTAATACACCGATTGTATAGTGTACCAAACATTGAGTATTCTAATTGTCACAGTCGTCTACTGTTTTTATTAATAGCTGGTAATTCATGTTTTCTTGTACATAAGCTTTTTAAAGAGCACCAGATGTCTGTAAAAACCGAGCTTCAAGAGGTAATGATAACATCGTTTATATCAGAATTATGTTGTTGTTTTTAATTACTACTAGTTATTACAACGATGTGATGACATTATGCACTGTTCTGAAACACGTTGAATGTATTTAGGTTTAAACTAACGTCAGTGATAAAGAACTTGCAGAGTTATCTCGACTGAAACAAGAAGGGAAAAGGAACAATTTTGTGGATTAGTCACTTTCGGTTTGGTGTCTTAGCAAAGGTTTCTTGCTTCGTATTGGGGCTTGTTGGGTAGATAAACAAATGAAAATGAGTGTCAATCATCTTTTAAAGTAAAACTCTCTATCACAGTTTATTATTATTGGAAATGTATGTATTATGTTTCTTAAGGATGTTGGCTATACTTACGTATTGAATCTACACACCACATGATAAAAGGTTCCAAAAGTTAATATAACGTTTCTACTCTAAGACAATGGCTTGAAACTGAAAAACAAACTTCTAATTCTCATAAAAAGAAAAGGCGTCAGAAAACTAGTTTCATTTTTATATTTACTACTAAAATAGAGGATTTTTAACTCAAAAGTTTGGATATAAAAAGTTAGAAAATTTGGGAAAGAAAATTCTGTAACATCGTAAACTAAGAGAACAAAAACAGTCGTAAATTACACTTTGTGAACAAAACTAGATTTTTATTTTGAGCAGTAACACTAAGTGATAAGTGGTCAGACGTAAAACTCAATTTCGTTCTAAAGACAAAAGCTCTTCCATCCAATGGGTGACAAATAGAGAATACTAAAACAAAAAAGCCGCCAGAACAAGTAAAGTAATAGAACCAGCAACAGTTCTAAAACACGAACAAGAATGAAGAATGGAAATGTATAGAATGGTGGCCTTGGCTATTACATCAGCCCCTATTGTCTATCTTGCGTATCGTTGCGGGGGGTATATTGAAGTAAACGTTGCATGAGTATGTCATAGTTCATTATATTTTACTTTCGTCTATTCATGTATACAGTGCTATCTCTATTAAGGCGCTCGTGACACCTGCTTGATCTATCGAAGTTTAAAATAAATATAGGTTATTTTGACCACTGCTTGATCACCTTTGGTTCTTGTTTTTTACAGAAGCATTACATCTGCTGGACAAACTGTCTGCTTAATATGTTATCTATTTACTTATATTTACCTGTATAACATGTTTATATTTCTGCATGTATATATAGATATGTTATGTTAAACTAACATCACAACAGTAACACTTTTACTATAATGACTAAGGCTTATCCTCGAAATATACGGATTCTCATTTCAATTATTCATTATATATATTTTAAAGTGTTTATTTGATTTAGCGTTTCATGGAGCCCAGTATGGCCAGGTCGTTAAAGCACTGGACTTGTAATCCAAGGGTCGCGGAATCGAATCCCCGTCACATCAAACAATCTCGCCCTTTCAGCTGTGAGAGCGTTATAAACGACGGTCAATTCCAATATTCGTTGGTAAAAGAGTAGCTCAAGAGTTAGCGGTGGGTGGTGAAGACAAGCTGCCTTCCCTCTAGTCTTACACTGCTAAATTAGGTATGGCTACTACAGGTAGCCCTTGTGTCGCTTTGCGCGAGATTCAAAAACAAAACAAACTAATGAAAAGACAAATCATTCTCCTTATCTCTATTAAACTGTGAAACTAACTTTTAAATATCTCCCATTACGACTAAACACTAACACGCCGGATAACTTCATTTTTCTATTTTCTGACTGAATTTTTCTTCATTTCAGTTTACTTCCACTTAACTAGAGCTCGTGGGTCACCTGTATATATGTTATTCAGCAAGGCCTCAAAACTTGGACAAATTGTGCGATCAACACAATAATGTAACAATACTCAGTTGAGGTAACGAGAAAAACACAGAAGATTCGAGTAAAATGACGTCAACGATCTTAATAAAGCATAAACGACAACGTAATTACAAACACAACGTACGATTCATAGAGAATTACATAACAAAAACGTCCTACTTCTTAAAGTAAATTTAAAAAGTCACTGTAAACACAAAATACTATTATACAATAACAAGTTTAAGGACCACTCAGAACGTTTCAATATGCTAAATACCCAGCATGACCAGATGGTTAGAGTACTAGATTTACAATCTGAAATTCTTGGGTTCAAATACCTGTCACACACAAACATGCTCGTCCTTTCAGTTGTAGGGCATTATAATGTTACGATCAATCCCACTATTCTTTGGTAAAAAAGTAGCCCAAGAATTGGTAGCGGGTGGTAATGACTAGTTGCCTTTTCTCTGGTCTTACACTGTTAAATTAGGGACGGTTATCGCAGATAGCCCTCGTGTAGTTTTGTGTGAAATTAAAAAACAACCAGAAACAAGAATGTTTAACTTTTTTATTGGGTACCTCGAGAAACTGCATAATAAAGAGCATTTCAGTGAGCAGTGTCGTGCTAATAATGTACAGGTAGCAACACCACGTACCTTCAACCCGTTTCAGTACAGAAGCAAATGGCTTCATACATTACGACAATTGCCAGCAGCAGGTAATATCGACCCTAACGTGTAGGAAACTTACTTCTTCCCTACTGAATGCGATCTAAATACGTGAAATGCTTACGTCGAGAGAATCTTCCCTTGTCTCGTTGCGTAGGTTCGTTTTTAATAGACGCATAAGTTGTTAAAAATGGGGGTTAGAAATAGAATTGCAGAACAAGACATTACAATAAAAACATGAAAATGGTAGTTAGTTGAAACCATATAGACTATGAGGAAAGTTAGTGGCTCACAACTTCATTTATTGTGGCCCCTAAAAACAAACGAACCACCCGCAAAAAACAAACAACTTTATGGTTAATCAGTATATTACATACAAGAATAGTGATTTCATGCAGTTTTGCCATCTGGGGTAGCAGTCTCCAAGTTTGAACTAACAGACTAAAGACAAGGTGATTAGCTAACATCACCCACTGCCACTCCTCAGAGTACTCTCTTCGAAATATTGCGATTTTACCATCACTCTTATAACTCATTCACAGGCCTCAAAATTCAAGAGATTTTTTTTATTATTCTTTTACGTCAATGGGACGTAATATATCTTCGGATCCAGAACTGGACACACTGACTACTGGGCCAATCCCTTTCTAATCAATATTTTTCCCCTTTGAATAAAATGCACCGATTCTAAATTTATACCACATAAGGTTTTATTCTTATATAATTTCATCTTTTATAAGTTAACACTAGAATGAAAACATTTGAGACAGTGATATTGATAACAAAATATTCGTTTATCCTAAGAGCTTTTATTTCTTGTATTTGCTACAGAAAAACCTAACGACTTTTCTTTAAATGAAAAGGTCCGGCTGGCATGACCAGGTGATTAAAGCACTCGACTCGTAATCCGAGAGTCGCTGGTTCGAATCCCTGTCACACCAAACATGCTCGCTCTTTCAGCCGTGGAGGCGTTACAATGTGACAGTCAGTTACACTATTCCTTGGTAAAAGAGTAACCCAAGAGTTGACGGTGGGTGGTGATGACAAGCTGCCTTCCCTCCAGTCTTACGTTGCTAAATTAGGGACGTCTAAACACAGACATCTCTCGTGTAGCTTTGCTCGAAATTCAAGAAAACAAACAAATGAAAATTGCGCATCTGTCACTTTTCTTCTTGAAAATCACATACTTAACTTTCTTTTAACTCATACAAATCAACAGAAAGAGATAAAGTGCTATTGTGGGAATTTCTCAAAAATGGAAGTTTACAAAAATTCATAAACAAAATACTGTTTTAGTGTATATATTTGAGCCATAATTAATGTATTATAAATTCCTTGTGTTATCCACTTGACGACTTGGGTAGTTACTGTAAATAAAAATATCAGAATAAAATAATAATAATAAATAATTTCTGAAATAAAGTTGCGTCGTTTGATTATGTACTGTCCGCTTTAACATTTCTTCCCCTACTGGTGACCCCATAGTGGCTCAGCGGTATGTCTGCGGACTTACACGCTGGAATCCGGGTTTCTATACCCATGGTGGGCAGAGCCCAAATGGCCCATTGTGTGGCTTTGTGCTTAATTCAAAACAACAAAAAAATCCCCTACTGGCAATAATGGCTACTTTCTAATCTTTATCGTAACCAGCGTAAAAATAATATATTTTCAGCTGCGGCATAACGGTTCGCAGAAAGGCTCTGAGTTTGTTTAGGTTTGTTTTTAACTACAAACTTTTACCTCACAGCTCCGTCACCTCTTGTCTGATTTGAAATCTATTTACAATTTCGGACTCAACTGATGTATTAGACCACGACCAAGGTCTCATACATTAAACGATTCTAATGCAGTATACCAACTTCAAACTCTTTTAGGCAGGATTAGAGTTGTTGAGAGTACAGGTATCCCTTTGAATAGCGTTGTTCTTAACTTCAAGCAAACAAACACTATTCATCAAAGGGCTACCTGTACTCCGCCCACCACGGGTATCGAAAACCGACTTCTAGCATTGTAAGTCCTCAAACATACCACTGCGCCACAAAAGGGCGCTGATGAGTAATAACATTTAATAGGATATACATACACCTGCTTTTGGTTCTACTGGCGCACTAAAATGTAGCTAATGAAAAGGGGGAAGTCTCATAGATTAAGGCCTGGCATGGCCGAGTGCGTAAGGCGTGCGACTCGTGATTCGAGGGTCGCGGGTTCGCGTCGCGCTAAACATGCTCGCCCTCCCAGCCGTGGGAGCGTATAATGTGACGGTCAATCCCACTATTCGTTGGTAAAAGAGTAGCCCAAGACTTGGCGGTGGGTGGTGATGACTAGCTGCCTTCCCTCTAGTCTTACACTGCTAAATTAGGGACGGCTAGCACAGATAGCCCTTGAGTAGCTTTGTGTGAAATTCAAAAACAACAACTCATAGATTAATTTGTTCTAATCCTACCTGAAAGAATTTCAAGTGTCACAGTTATTGAGAATTCCCTCTCGTTTTAAGAATTTATCCAATTATGACTGTCAAACAATCACGTGGTTTGATTTTGTTGTCTTTCACGGAAATGAGATTAAAGAAATAAGTATGTGACAACGTAAATTAGTCCTAATCGTATTTTAAGTTAGAAGCATGTTTCATTTTAGAATATTTAAAATCAAATTACTTATCGTAATTAAACTGGTTAATTAAATCTTGTTATTAGAAAGACATTGAAAGGGTTACTAAAATGGTACTTTGTAAAAGAAGTTAAGATCACTGACACGGTTTTATTTTGAAAAGTAGAGTTAAAGGGATATGAGTGAGTGTTTAACATTGTAAAAGGTTTTGTTTTGTTTGTTTTGAATTTCGCACAAAGCTACTCGAGGGCTATCTGCGCTAGCCGTCCCTAATTTAGCAGTGTAAGACTAGAGGGAAGGTAGCTAATCATCACCACCCACCGCAAACACTTGGGCTACTCTTTTACCAACGAATAATGGGATTGACCGTCACATTATAACGCCCCCACGGCTGGGAGGGCGAGCATGTTTGGCGCGACTCGAGCGCGAACCCGCGACCCTCAGATTATGAAGCGCACGCCTTAAAGCGCTACGCAATGCCAGACCTTGTAAAAGGAATTGGACTTGTTAATGCATCCATATTTTTCATGTTTGAAGGAAGGAAAATTATAGAATTAGGGGACACAAATAGAGGTTTAGGCAAGGGCCCGGCATGGCTAGGTGGGTTAAGGCGTTAGACTCGTAACATGAGGGTCGGAGGTTCGAATCCAAGTGGCACCAAAAATGCTTGCCTTTTCAGCCGTGTGGACGTTATAATGTGACGGTCAATCCAGCTGTTTGTTGGTAAAAAAGTAACCCAATAGTTGGCGGTGGGTGGTGATGACTAGCTGCCTGTCCTTTTGTTTTGCACTGCTTAATTGGGAATGGCTACCACAGATAGCCCTTGAGTAGCTTTGCGCGAAATAAAAAATCAAAACAAACCAAGTTTTAGGCAAGGTAGAAGATATCTTCGGCTAAGACAGTTTTATTTTTCAAATAGGGTGATTGGCCTATAGAATGGGATGTCTTCAGGTGTTATGGAGGCAGTAAAGTCAAATGGATTTAAAAAAACATTTGATAGGTATATGAATGAAAAGGGTTGGCTTTAGCTGCTATTTTTAATCGTTTTAGTTTGGCTTAGAGGATGGGACAGCTGAGATGAACCATCAGGTCCCTTGTCGTCTTTAAACATTGTTATTTTTTAAATAAATATGGGATATATATATATCTTCTAAAATTATTGGACGCTTCACACGTTTATTTAAGGATTTTAATATATCTTCGTACACTTAACATGAAAGTACATACGTCTTTCTACACTTACTGTGGTGTAACTGCATCTTCTCAGACTTACTATTGGGTGACTGCTTCTTCCAACCTTACTAAGGCTTAAAAATATATTTTTCCAAATTGAACACTAAACTGACACCAGTCGGAAGATAAAATTAATATACTTTCTTACACTAAATTATTTTCATTAATAATTGACGATGTTCTCTAGCTCTTTACTTTAAAGTAAACGCATGTCTTTCCATTTTGATTAGTTTAAAGCTACAAAATTATCTCACAATTTAAAAATAATTTTTCTAACAACAGTATTTCAACCAACTGTTAAACAGCTGTTTCCTAACATCATGCCCACCGCTCGTACAGCGGTATGTCTCCAGATTTACAATGCTACAATCAGCGGTTCAATTCCCCTCAGTGGGCTGAGCAGATAGCCCTTTGTGGCTTCGATATACGAGAAACACCCACATTTAACATGATTTAGCAGCCATCATCTGTGTGAAAGTTGTTTGTAATATACTTAAATTATCATATTCAGAACAACTCACAGTAATTCGTAAGATCGCAAGTCCTAACATTCCCGGGTAAACTTTTTTTTACAAAAAACGTAATGAAACTAATTTGCAACACAGGTATTATCCTTTCAGTTTAACCATATAATTGCCCACAGTATAAGAGATCCCTTTAAACTTTTCAAATATATATATTTTTAAATAATTAGTTGTTGGTTCCGGACTTTCTTGATTTCACGGCCCCTAACAACTATCGGGTAACCCCATAATTAAATAAATAAAATATTACACCAATGTAATTGCTCCTGTTAATTACTGTGAGAGTTTTCTCTGCCTATATTACATAGAAAAACGATGATTTGAAACTTTTTATTTGTTAACTGTGCCCATAATTTTGAATTAAAAGTTACTCAAATTCATCTACAGCCAACAAGACCTATATATACAATCAACCAGACGAACATATACAACCAACCAGACGAACATATACAACCAACCAGACGTACATCTACAACTAACCAGACGTACATCTACAACCAACCAGACGAACATCCTGATCCCTTCGCCATTCTTCCCATTTTCTGACACAGTAATCCACTAATTCTAAAGCAATAACTTGTTTCTTTGTTTTGAATTTCGAGAAAAGCTACACGGAGGCAATGTGCTAGCCGTCCTTAATTTAGCAGTGTAAAACTAGAAGGAAGTCAACTACTTATCATTACCCACCGCCAACTCTTGGGCTGCTCTTTTACCAACGAAAAGTGGGATAACCGTCGCGTTATAGCGCCCCCCACGACTGGAAGGGCATGTTTGATGTGATGAGTATTTGAACCCGCGAAATTAAAAAAAACAAACGAAACAGATCTTATAGCCTTGTACTTATTAATTCACAAGCTTTGGGTGAGATTAGAAAAAAAATGTTATAAAAATAACTTAATTTATTATTTGTAATTTAATCAGTGAAAGATACTAAAAATCTGGTATCTTAATGGATCACTTGGATAATCAATTTCGCGGGTATTTATCCAATTAATCAACTGGGGGAAAGCCAAGAAAATGTCTACAGTCAGACAGTATTATCATAACACCAGTGCTGTGTGTTACGTTCTAACACACTCCATTTCCCTTTAATTTAGTCACAGAATGTTGGATTTTGGAAATAATTACATATTTAGTGTTTTAATGACACACATTTTAGGCTTAGTCGCCAAATGAACTCTAAGATATTCTTAACTAGAGTTTGTTAAGATACAGCCGTAAATTCCTCAGGGTAATTTTTTTTTAACCACAATATGTTCAATTAGTTACCTATTCTTGAAAACAAACTGTTTTTGGACGAACGCTGAACGATAGTTTTATTTATAAATTCTTGTCCTTTGTTCGATAACGGTGAGGTCGCTTTGCTGTTGTTTATAGATACGTTTCAGATTCATACATTTATAGTATCAGTTGATAAAAGAATGCATGTTTATATTTAAGAACAACGTTACACGCTGGGATGTAAGTGCTCTACCCACGATACTCGGTTCATAGCGTTGTAAGTCTGCGGACTTACAACGGGCGATTGGTATAATAATTAATATAACGTTCTATTCTGACCTATTCTGCACATTATTAATAACCATAAATATATTTCTTCTGGAACACACTGCCATTCAACAACAAAAAATCAAACAGTGGAACAAAACAGTTTTCCAATTATGAATATGACAGACGCCCCCTCATTCTGCATGTAGGATAAAAAATTGAAAAGGTGAAAAGTTATAGATTCTTCGAATCAACGCTCAAGTTTTAAATCAGTTTTCAACTCACTTCAAACAACGCTCACACAGTAATTCTATGGTTAAAATAAATACAACTAACGTCATTAAAACGACAAATTATTACAGAAAACCTCTTATCATTGACTCAGATCCTTAAGAGACAAAATCGTCTGGGACTGAGGGGCGCCTGAAATACTTTCAAACTCTGAATGTATTTAAATATTTTTTTTTTGTTTTCTTTAACTTTTGTCAAACAAAGTTAATTACAATATGTTGTTTCTTCACTATAACACACAAAAATCAAATTACTAAAACTGCAAAACTGAAAAACCCTAAAGTACACAGATATTAATAACAAATGGATCTCTACTGAATATATTTTTGCATAATACATATTGATTCTCCGTTTTCTCGCCTTTGTTTTTTTATAATAGATCGAATAAACTTTTGTTGTTGTTTTTTTAATTTCGCGCAAAGCTCCTCGAGGGTTATCTGTGCTAGCCGTCCCTAATTTAGCAGTGTAAGACTAGAGGGAAGGCAGCTAGTCATCACCACCCACCGCCGTCTCTTGAGATACTCTTTTACCAATGAAAAGTGGGATTGACTGTAACATTATAACGCTCCCACGGTTGAAAAGGCGATCATGTTTAGTGCGACGGGGATGCAAACCCGCAACCCTAAGATTGCAGGTCGCACGTTTTAACCCACCTGACCATGCCGGGCCTAAAATAAGCTAAGCGAGAATTTAAAAATGTATTATCAAGATGGCTGGTAAGAGTATTGAAACTTTTATTAATATAAAGTTGAGAACAATGTCTCGACCTTCAGTTAGTTAGAAGATGACTTAAGGAGGTCGAAACGTTGTTCAGTATTTTATATTAATAAAAAGTCTTAATACCTACACCAGCTGTCTTGAGAAGACACTTTCACTTCAAGTGGGTTTCTCGTCATCACGAATCACCAAGCGAGAATTGTTATGATATATAAAAATTGGTCTCGTACATAATTCCACATTTCCTTTACTGGATAATCAACAAATACTAATAATAGTGATCAAAAAAGTTTATCAGTAATCTGAAATTATTATTTAGCATATACATAGCTTCAACTGTAAAACTTCGTCAGAGGTGTTTAACAAAAACTGAAACCTACATAGTTTTTGGAATGATAAACAGAGTTAACCGCATAAAAGTTAACATAAACCGTCTTTTTATTTGCTCTCACGACCAAGGCTAATTTGATTAAACATTCAGAAGAGAAATACCTTCCTTTTTTACGTAAAAATCATAGTCGATTTAAAGCCCTGTAGATCTGCCATGATATAGGTAAACCTAAAAGGACGTACTTTTCATATTTCTATATTTATAGAAAATAATATTTCAGCTCGCATGTTTCTTTTGTTTTATTTTTCCGAGGAATCAACACTGTCTAACGCATGATTAAAGAAAGATAAACTTGTAACGTTAAAAAAACAGGAGTTGTTTTGGAAGAAAATTTGGATAATTAAAGTTCAAAGTGAAAAGCTGATAATAATGGACTTTTATGAATAATTTAATAACCTAATTAATAAACACTGGTTTTCTCGTCCATACTTTCATAACCTTAAAAATTGTAAATGGTTTAAAAAAATGTTGTAATTAACCTGGGTAACATCACTACTAACGATTATATGTAAATTAAAAATCAAAATGTGTTTGTTGTTTTTCTTTCAAATAATTTTTCATATAAACATAGCAGTATAACTGAATATAATAATAGTCTAATAATAGAGTCAGTACTTATTTGCAAAGATTATGGTGATTAAATACGTCATTACTAATAGTAATTATGGTCGTAATTCAAAGTATTAACGATTTGTGACGTTACCATGTTAGGAACTGATAAAGGACGTAGTAACAAATAGTAATTATGATCGTAAATCAAAGTATTAATAATTTATTTTTGTATCGTCAAGCAATTCTGAAATCTTTACACATAAAAACAACATCATATATTGAATTAATGTCTATAATAAATAAGGCTTTACTTTTTAAAGGTATACTCCAGAGGTTGGTATGTAAAATATTGACTAAGATATAGCTTGCTTGATAGAAAATAGGCAGATAGATAGTCGCTATAGCGAAACTTGAAGACTCTGAAAATATAAAGATTTTTTTTAATTGGTGTTAGAAAAAATATAGTTAAAAATCAAATGGTCAAATTTTCAGTCAAACTACCTTCTATCGAGACTGGTGTAGATTGCCTGGTTGAAACCCTGCCTGTTAATTATTACTTAGTTTTACCTCAGAGTAGTTTAAAGAATAGCATCTTTACGTAGTCCGATGGTTTGGTCCTGGGATCGAATCCCCTTCACCAAACATGCTCTCCCTTTCAGCAGTAGAATTGTTATAACGTGAAGTTTAATCCCTTCCATCAAGTTTTACACTGCCAAATTAGGGACGGCTAGAGTAGATAGCCTTCATGTAGCTTTGCGTGGAATTCAAAACGAAAGAAACTTTTTGTGTTTTCAAAAACATAAAATACGATCACAATAGAACTTATTTAAAACTATATGTATTCGTTGTTTCGAATTAAAAATCAGATTAAGGAAGAGATTTGACTGCAAGTGCTTAACCCTGAGTGTCTCACCGTAAGATATTTTTCATGTGTGTATTCCAAAACATGGTATGAAAAATAATATCACATACTGTATCAACGAAACCAACAGCTCGTAAACCCTGTGGATAATTGACATAAAATATATCCGCTCTAACTCTGAGATGTTACGTTTACGACTGATAATCTGTTTCCGTTTCCTTTTTTCAGTTTCTAGTTAAATAAACTACATAATTGACACGTGCGTCTCATATAACGTTGGAGAAATCAATCGGCCATTATGAAATTTACATTAAGACTTAGGTTTCACGATGAAATTTGATTCTTAAAAAAATCCGAAAAAGAAAACAATTTTTTGGATCCCTCTAGTTAATTACTGACATAGTTCAACCAATAATTTTATATTAAGTACAAGTGACGAAGGAAAACTTTGCCACTAGAAAAAGTTAAAGTCGATTATAGTAACACAAAAGTGCTACTAACAAGTAAAGTTGTTAAAAATGATATACGTTTACCTACAAATGTGCCACTAAAAATTAAAGCTGTTAGCATGCATCTGCTGTCAAAAGTGCTACTAACAATTAAAGTTGTTAAAAATAGCACACAGCTGCCACCAAAAGTGCTGCTAAAAAGTAAGGTTGTTAACAATGACATACACCTGCCATCAAAAGTGTTACTAACAAGTAAACTCGCTGTTCTAAGCTACAAATATCTGCCATTAGAAAAGTGTTTAAAACCGCACATAGTTATTTTCATGTTACATAAACGAGAACCAGTCGCTTCTGTTATTCGATTGGTAAAACAAAAGTAAGTTCTCTGACTACAGATTACTGCTGCCTTCTCTCTGGTCAATAATTAAAAACTATAGCAATAGTTATACCGAAGTTCTAAAGATCTCTAACCTCTGACCCTTTTAAGTTCCCTCACGCACATATAGGACAACATTCCGGTTACAAGTTCTATATCTATTTCATTACAAAATGCGAAAAACAATAAAGCACATTCATCTGTCCCCCAGTAAGTTTAGGAATCTACGACAATATACACAATATATATATAAATGTTGCTATGGAGCTAGGCATATCTCTTTGTACCATAAACAAGATTGTGTAGATTTACAGTTAACGAACAAAAAGTTTACAAGTGCACCCAATCGGATGGCTGTTTTCACGTGAAAAACGGAACACTTAACTGAAATTATGGGAATATTGTTCGACTTCAACATCGACGGACAAAAGTATTTGGTTTGCTTCAAGGTAGTTTTAGAAGACAACATCCGCATACATTGGAGGGTTTATGAAAACATTAACAAGGTTTATAAGGTAAGCTTAACGTAGTTGTCGACGTGAAAAACTTAGTCTGAGAAGAAATGTTGCTGTTATGCAATAGCGTGCAACCATAGTTTTTGTGTAGTTCCGAGAACATTACAAACCTGGAACATCGCTCTTACAAAATACAGTTAACCTTTGAACCACAATTGCTAAGGTCATTTTAAGAACGCTCGACTCACAAGTTGTGTGAATGGGAATTCGAGAACAGTAACCGCACATGTTTACCTTTTCAGCCTTGGAGGTGTCATACTATTACAACAAGTCCACCTATTTGTCGATAAAAAGTAACCCAAAAGTTGACGGTGGATGGTGTTTACTGGCTGCCTTATCTCTAGTTTTTCATTTCAAATTTAAGGACAGTTAGCACAAACAATCCTCGAATAGCTTGACCAGAAATTCCAAAAAAAAATGTTAATATTTTTTTCACAAAATGCAAAACCCTTTAAAGAACATAAAACTTGAAAAAACTGTTTAGTTTATAAAAACTAAGTCAAATTAATAGGAAATCATTGACTTAATCTCATAAGTGCAATCGAATTTTTCCAAAGAGTCTTTCTATCCCAATCCACTTAGTAAATATACCAGAACATATTATTTTAATACTTATGCTAGTAAAATCATTCAAGAATTTTCAAACAATCCCATGTAATCTTCTACAATTACAATTTACCAAAAACAATGTTTGTTTGATTTAATTTCGCGCAAAGCTACTCGAGGGTTATCAGCGATACCCGTCCCTAATTTAGCAGTGTAGAGGGAAGACAGCTAGTCATCACCACCCGCTACCAATTCTTGGGCTACTCTTTTACCAAAGAATAGTGAGATTGACCGTCACATTATAACGCCCCGAAGGCTGAAATGGCCAGTATGTTTGGTACAACGGGGATTCGAATCCACGACCCTCGGATTACGATTCGAACGCCTTAACCCATTGGCCATGCCGGGCCTTCATTTTAACAAAATATACTGAATAAAATTTGAGTTTTGTAGATAACAGACGTGCAGAGATATTCACACAAATTTGTTTTCTGTGCCTACTTATTTTTCAAGTAAACTTGATTTCTCAACACGCATGTTCAAAAAATGGGACGTGAAATTAAAGTAGCAAAACACCTAAATAACCAGTTTTATTCCCTTTAGTTTGGCATGCGTAAGTTAGCTTATATTTTAGTTTTGGAATGTGCGTTATTTCATATGAAAAATTATTAATACATTAATGTTTAGCGCGTTGTTGAATATAGTGAGCTAATAATGAAATGAATGCATCATGTGCGAACTTGGATTGCCAGGTTTTCGTTACCAGTAAGTTTTATTTATTATAATGCACTCTTGGCTTATACTGCAAATGTAAAACTGATAAAAAAGTTAACAGTAGAGATAACTTGACTAATAATTCATTGTAATCTAGCCATTGCATATCTTACTTCTCTCTTAGGTCAATTTATAACACTCGTTATTTCTAGTCAGTTTGTTTTATAACAAATTGTCTTTATTAAAGTATATAAATGTGTGTTTTGTTTTAAATTATTTTAGTTCTGAACCAAATCTACATATATATGACATGTTATTATACTTAATAATGATAAATTATCACTCCTTATTTTGAGTTAAGCGCAAAGCTACACTATAGACTACCTGTATTCTGCCCACCACGAGTATCGAAACCCAGTTTCTAGTGGTATAAAGTGGCAGACACTGTACCACTGGGGGACGAGAAAATATCAATCCCTTCACGCCATAGGTTAGTTAAGCGACAAGTATCTAACACTCTTGATGTTACATAACACGTCCACTAACTATAAACAACTATAAAGTGAAAACCCAAAATCCTTAGAAAACGGAAACATACATATCTTTAATTAGTATAAGATGTTCCTTTCCTCCTTTTTACAATATTTTGCAAATCCAAATATTGGTCAATCAGTTATAATATTATTTTTGCTCCAAGAATTTCGGCTATTTAAGAAATTATCTTACAAGGTTGTTGTTCTGAGATAGGAAGAAATTGGAGTAACTTGAAAAGGTAAGTTAGAAACAAAACAAATCTGCAATGACATCAAAGCCACGAGAACCAAATCAAGGTAGGGATGGATATATCCAAAACTACAAAAGTTTATATAGATAAATAGATATACACATAATTTTTCACTTTGAAGCCTTGTACAAATAACGTTGGCAAAAAGGTAAAAGTTACATGTATCAAACTTGAATAACACCGATGGAATGTTTGTAATTAAGCATGAAACTGCATTATGAACTATCTGTGTTCTTTCCACCGCGGGTATCGAAACTGGGATTATAGCGTTACAAATCCGCAGACATACTGCTGTACCACTGAGGAGATCGATAAGGGTGTTTGTCGTCTATCAGGGCCCGGCATGGCCAAGCATGTTAAGGCGTTCGACTCGTAATCCGAGGGTCGCGGGTTAAAATCCCGGTAGCACCAAACATGCTCCCACTTTCAGCCGTGGAGGCGTTATAATGTGACGTTCAATCCCACTATTCGTTGGTAAAAGAGTAGCCTAAGAGTTGGATGTGGGTGGTGATGACAAGTTGCCTTCCCTCTAGTCTTACACTGCTAAATTAAGAACGGCTAGCGCAAATAGCCCTTGAAACAAACAAACAAGCAGACGTCTATCAGAATTCCAATATTTATAAAAAATAGACTCAACATTGGCAAAATACTCTTACTTTCTATAAGTTCAAAATTAAATATAGTCATGCGAGCAATCAAAATGTTAATGTATTTTTAATTTGATGAAAATACAATAAAAATAATTTATATTTTGATCTCAAGTATCAGTAAGCAAAAATTAAATATAAACATTTATTTAAATAAGATTATCTCGAGTGCTAATTCTCCTTATATTTGTCTTGCAAGAACATCGCTATTTACAAAATACGTGGAAACTTGAACACGTAACGCAATTAAACCAAGCACTTAGCCTTATTAACATGTAAGTAGACTCTAAAATACCAAGGAATGGATATGTAAACTACAGTAACTATGACATGTTCGTCTCCTCGGAGACAAGGATGTCAGTTTCTGTGAATTATAATAAAATAAAATGTATTAACTAATGAACTTCATAAATATCCTTATAACGAGTTACAGAACATCCACTTAAGTCATGAAGATGGAAATTTATTATTAATTTTAAAATCCTTCAAACAGTTTATCACATATTCTTGTGGATTCCTTTGGATCCTGTGCTTCGGTTACTAATCTTCTGTCATCTTCAGGATTTCCTGAAACTGTGTTTCGTGATGGTGGTATATGACATCCGATCCTGGTTCTCCATGAGGAGAAGCTATTCACTCATCTTCCACTGGAGCTTGGATCATCTAACTATATGGATGTTTTATAGAACATGTATATGTACTGTTTAATTCTATGCTAGTTCATCTAATGTGTTATCAGCAGTCTTTTATCTTTCTTATGTGTGATTTATTTAGGTGCTATTCTGCTTTATTCAGGTGATTGACTACTGCAGAAATATCGACCATTACAAGGTTTTTGTGTATCTATCTCTTTGTTTCTTCAGTGTACAGGACTGGACTTTCATAAGGTTTATTGTAAATATT
Organism: Carcinoscorpius rotundicauda; assembly: GCA_011833715.1. Classification (NCBI taxonomy): domain Eukaryota; kingdom Metazoa; phylum Arthropoda; class Merostomata; order Xiphosura; family Limulidae; genus Carcinoscorpius; species Carcinoscorpius rotundicauda. Next base: position 179,004,125 of record CM022391.1, on the reverse strand, counting down.
CTTCTTGCTACCAACTGGGCCTCTAGGTATGTAATAACCATGATCGTATTGTGTTGTGACTTCAGAATGCTGACTTTATGATGGTTACTCACCCTCAGTGTGGTTTCACAGATGATTTGTACACTGGGACATCTGACTTGTGTATAATTTTCTTTCTACCTTTTCATGCCGTTTACCCTTCCTACCGTCTTCTGAATTAAGTGTTTATAATGCCCGAGTTTTTCTTCCTTCATCTTGAAATATTCTGAATTACTGCAAATTTTCTTCATTGAGGAAGATAAGCGGTCTATTACGCCTGTCTTCACATTGATTGTTATGGTGGTTAGATCTATGATATAATCCAACTAATTACCAGTATTAGTGGGTTTACTCTAAACTCTCGTGCTATATAAATTATGAGTCTCCATAATCATTGCAACTCGGAAGGAAGTTTGTTATATTTTTTCTATACATCGCTAAGTGTGGTCTATTCACTTCACCTTTCATTACTTAGAGATTTCTTAACTATGAAACAAAAACTTCACCTTTTGTAAATTTAGTCCAATCAGGGTTCAGATGATCGCGTATTAAACTTAAATTATTTTACTTTAAATGAAGCACCTGTAATAATTTATTCATTCCAAACTTGCTACCCGCTCACTACTACACAAAAATGATACGTTTTATGGAACCAACATGGCTCGAAGTAACGTAATAAGCTACGAATGTGCTCCACTTCCAATTACAGTAAGAATACTCGGAGGTTTACAACATAGATCGTTCGCAAATTGCAAAGTTTATATAATACAGAATGCTTGAAGTCCTGATATGAAAATGAAAATATATGAATGTCATAGACCTTTACAGGAAACCGTATTCAATTAATTCTATACAAAGATTTCTACAGCAAGAACACTACCGAAACTCCTCAGGGGTTCCTTAAAATTTGTGTCAGCCATTTTCCTCTTTCATAAATTTCGCATTGAGTCTAATATATCAATGTAAACACCTTTTAAAATCTTAAAGGATTCTATGTAGTCGTTTCTTTGAATTTCGTGAAGGTTCCAAGTGTAAAAGCATTCTGTGTGAAATCCATAAGGGTATCCATCGTGGTATTCTTAAAAATGAATGCATATCGGTTTACTTACTAGGTGCGTATTTAAATTCGAAAACGATAAAAATAATTATTTCATTCAGAAGCTCGTTTTCGTCACGTTGAATTCTTTTCATCGATTAAGAACTATTAAGTTGAAAGTGTTTTATTTTTAGAATTAGCTTCAAAGTGTTTTATGTTTACAATTAAGTTGAAAGCGTTTTGTCTTTATAATTAGGCCCGGCATGGCCAGGTGGGTTAAGGCGTTCGACTCGTAATACGAGGGTTGCGAGTTCGAATCCCCGTCGCACTAGACATGCTCGCCCGTTTAGCCGGGGGGGCGTTATGATGTGATGGTCAAGTCCCTACCCATCCATATGTTATTATGTTATATTAAATTACGCATGTATTATAAATTTGTTTCTTTTTTCAGATAAATGTGGTCGATGTAAGCCCATTTACACATAAAGAGCGTATTGTGACATAATATTATGCAGCGACAATGAGGGATAGCATACATAAGATATATGGATAGGTAAGAACTTAGGGGCCGTCCAGTATAAACAAATATCACAGATCTGTAACAGTTTTATTGTTTTCAAATTTTTATATATTCTATAGTAAATCCTGTACGCTGAATCCGAAAATTATATCACTTTTCTCCATCACGTACAGTTTTTTCACAAAACGTATGTGTACCTTTACATAAGTAAATCATTTTCATTGAAATCGGGTCACATTTTGTTATGTTCACTATGTTGACAACCACTGGCTATTGATTTCTCTAGACCAATCGCGACGTAAGAGTCTTATCGATCTTTATAGAACCTAAACATAATAATAATGAAAAATATTCAGTATGGTAAACGAAATTGTAGCTTGATGTTAGTAGAAGTTTTCCTTCCTGATTTGTAAAAGAAAAATCCTTACGTGATATAAACAAATTAATATTATTTTCGAAATCTGCGTAGCTGAATTAAGGAAAACCCGTTATTAAAACCAAAACAACTTTCATGAAGCTTAAATTTGCAGGCCTGTGTAGTGGAAAGATATATCGACGAATTTTATGAGTCTAGTTTAAGAATTAATTTCAAAGCATAAGAATGTGCTAAAATTAGTTCATTCTGATACCGTTTGTTCTTTCTCTGTGACTTGCGTATTAGTTTGTTTGTTTTGAAATTCGCACAAAGCTACTGTGCTAGCCGTCCCTAATTTAACAGTGTAAGACCAGAGCGAAGGCACCTAGTCATCACCACCAACAGCCAACTCTTAGGCTACTCTTTTACCAACGAATAGTGGGATTGATCGTCACATTATAACGCCCCCACGGCTGAAAGGGCGAGCATGTTTGATGCAACTAAGATTCGAACCCACGACCCTCGGACTACGAGTCGAACGCCTTAACACACTTGGTCATGTCGGGACCGATATATTAGTTTATCTTAAAGTTCCAACTTAAGGCAATATAGGGCTGAATGGGCAAGTCAAAGACCAGACAATGTTCACGATTATTCTCACCTGAGCTAGAAATGCTGACGACAGAGAGGACAGGCAATCCGTATTGCCTTTACATTTTAACCATAAAGTAGGGTTACAACGATATTTTACACTTTGAAACTTGGACCTTACGACACGCAGCTCCGCACGCCAATCAAAAACCTACAAACAGTGCTCTTATTCTGCTGAAGTTTGTGTTTTGTTGTAATATGTTGAATTTACAGTTTCAGCCGAACGTGTAAGGATTATTTTATTACTGAACAAGGATTGAGCTACAAAAATTAAGGAATAGCGTGAGTGAAATGTGCCGTTCGACACAGTTATTGGATTGTTTCTCGAACCAACATTTTTTTACTTTCAAGATATACTATGAACACGACTGCACCTGCCTCAGAATATAAATATCGTATTTCGCTGAAAATTGAAATACACGTCTATACGTTTAAAATGGTGGCAAAACGAATTTAACGGTGTCTCGGGTATCTTTCAGACACAGATTTAAAATAAACATAGACTGCTTTAGAAAACAAAATTATATTGAACAAATAAGGGTTCTGCACGTTCTTTGCTTATTTTACTTAAACCTTCGCAAAGAGCTATCTGAGCTGTGTTTGAGGCAGGGATCGATACCCCAATTTTATACACGTAGTTGAGTTTTTAATTGAACAATTCCGTAAATTTACTCCGTTTGATTGTTTTTCAAATCATGTAAGAAAACTGTCACGAGTGGTATTTTCTATAAAATCAAGTTTATAATATTGTCCAAAAGAAATATATAGCTAACATATGTGTGTACTTAAGGGACCTACGCGTTTTTATTTTCACATATCCCGTTACCCTTAAAGCAATATTAAACAAAGCACACATAAAAGTATTGACAAACTCGTGCTGAATCAGTTGTAAGTTATATTGTCTCTGACATCTTCTGAAAGATTTGTGTTTGAATTTCACGCAAAGCCACTCGAGGGCTATCTGTGCTAGCCGTCCCTAATTTAGCAGTGTAAGACTAGAGGGAAGGCAGCTAGTCGTCACCACTCACCGCCAATTCTTGGGCTACTCTTTTACCAACGAATAGTAAGATCTACCGTCACATTATAGCGCCCCCACGGCTGAAATGGCGAGAATGTTTGGCGAGACGGGGATTCGAACCAGCGACCCTCAGATTACGAGTCGCACGCTTAGCCCATGCCGGACCCTTCTGAAAGAAACGATCGAAATCTTGTTGTCGTAAGTCATCTGTGAGAACTCCACGGAGTGATGAATTGGGCAACAGATGCGTCAGTTTTCACGGGCCAACTTTAATAGTTAATTCAGAAGCAGATGGGTTTTTAACTTGAACAGAAAGTCTGTCTCGAAAACGTTTTATTTCACTACATTTTCTGTAGCTAAGTGTTCAAAGTACTGCCAGGTTTGAAACATCGTTTGTTTTTATTTTGGTTGGCTGATAGTGTTTTAGCTAATAATTAGTCAGAAATATTACTAGTCGTTACTACATGTATCCCAGGGTTACAAGTTAGTATTAAAGGGTACAAGACAGCCGTTACTACATACATCCTAAGTTTACAAGTTAACGTTAAACGGTGGAAAAAAGTCGTTATTACACGTATCCTAGACTTACAAGTTAATATTAAAAGATGCGAAACAGTCGTTACTCCATATACTCGAAGGTTACAAATTATTGTTAAAAGGTGCAAGCCTTTATATATATATATATATATATACTATATATACCACAGGGTTATAAGATAATTTCAAAGGGTGTAAGACTTTAATTACCTCCTATACATCTAACATTATAAGAGTCGCTGGGTGTAGGGTTGTTTTAAAGTGCTACCAACCAACAAAAGTCCAGAAAAAAGTTAAAAAGATGTTTCGAAACTGACATTTGAATACATTGAATATTTACATATTAAATTCGCTCGAGAAGAGCCCGCCAAGAGGTGTATAAATATATACATCACAGAGCAGATAATCTTCTAAAGATATTTAATAAATGGGGGTGCTTTCCGCTTCAGAGTGTCACACGAGAAAGCAGACACGCGCAAGAGTTTCGAAATGATTTTACTCAATAATTAAAAGCCACGTTACGTTTCTTCTCCGTGAATGGAGTTACGTTAAAGGCGAAGTTTTATACTGATGGTTATATCGTTGTACCTCTCCGGTCTATAGATGCAGATATGATTTCCCTACTGTTTAAAAGACTAAACACGTATCTCCTTTGTGCACAATCAGCTATAGTTGAATTATTATTAACAGACAAACGTAAGAATTACAAGCAGCACAAACCCAAACTGTCTTGGTCACTACATAAAAGTCGTCCAGTCTGATCGTTGCTACTAAACTAAGCAAATAGTTATATATTTATTAGTACTAGTTGTGTAATAACGAAACACTATTTACAGAATTTCTGTTAAATGATTATGTGTATCTATTACTTAGACCACATTCAACTCCTTTATTATCAATAATTGTTTTGTTGTTTTGGGGACGGTCGCAAAAGTATTGTGGGGTTCCTTGGGAATTATGAATAAACAAATTTGGCCTCTCCAATCTCATTCCGTTTATTAAATCTTATGTTAGATTTATTTGATATTTGACCCCATTATACGTCTCACTGTCTCCCACCCCTCAGTTTAGAAAAGTTGTACCAATTACAATACGGTTAAAATAGAAAACTCGTCTGCTCAGTTAGAAACACTTTTTTATTCGCATGACTTTTACATGGTCATTAAAAGTTGAGTTTACTATTTTAATCGTTTTTGTTATAAATTATTCAGCAACTTTCTTGTAACACCCCTTTTAATGGAGAGTGTGATCAACCCTATTAGGTGCTTCTCGGGACGATCTCAGATAAGCTTTAATTAACTTGAACTTTGATAGACTTCTATCAGCACGCGGAACAAGCGCTGGAGCTGTAGTTAACACCCTGAAAATATTCCATACATTTGGCCGTAGTTAACACCCTGAAAACATTCCATACATTTGGCTGTAGTTAACACCCTGAAAATATTCCATACATTTGGCCGTAGTTAACACCCTGGGAACATTCCATACATTTGGCTGTAGTTAACACCCTGGGAACATTCCATACATTTGGCTGTAGTTAACACCCTGGGAACATTCCATACATTTGGCTGTAGTTAACACCCTGGGAACATTCCATACATTTGGCTGTAGTTAACACCCTGGGAACATTCCATACATTTGGCTGTAGTTAACATCCTGGGAACATTCCATACATTTGGCTGTAGTTAACACCCTGGGAACATTCCATACATTTGGCTGTAGTTAACATCCTGGGAACATTCCATACATTTGGCTGTAGTTAACACCCTGGGAACATTCCATACATTTGGCTAATTTCTTGTTTGATAATTATTGACAAATAAAACACAATATTCCAAGATCACTGACAAAAAATGCTAGTCTTTGAAGTTCAGAAGTTTTCCGATGGAAAAGCGATAAGCTTAGCGATTTACGTTGTTAAGTTTATTTGTTTGTTTTTTTAATTAAGCACAAAGCTACACAATGGGCTATCTGTGCTCTGCCCACCACGGGTATCGAAACCCGGATTTTACCGTGTAAGTCCGCAGACATACCGCTGAGCCACTGGGGGGCACGTTGTTAAGACTGGGATTCCATTCCCCGCATTGAAAACTGCAGATAACCCAGTGTGGATTTGCTCTGAATCAAAAACAAATTCAGCCACTAATTCTTTTTGTTAATATCTGTGGCCCGGCATGGCCAAGCGTGTTAAGGTGTTCGACTCGTAATCTGAGGGTAGCGGGTTCGCATCCCCATCGTGCCAAACATGCTCGCCCTTTCAGCCGTGGGGCGTTATAATGTGACGGTCAATCCCACTATTCGTTGGTAAAAAAGTAGTCCAAGAGTCGGCTGTGGGTGTTGATGACTAGCTGTCTTCCCTCTAGTCTTACACTACTAAATTAGGGACAGCTAGCACAGATAGCCCTCGAGTAGCTTTGTGCGAAATTCAAAAAATAAAATAATATCTGACTGAGCTCCACCCACGTCCATACGTTATTTATCTATTTCATTGTGTTCTACATTTTTAATTGCTCAAATAGCAATCTAAATATTGGCAAGTGATTACGGACAAACTCAAATCTATCTCTCAACTTCATAAAAGTACAGTCCACTACAGAGTCAAAAAAATCTAGTTTTGAGCTACTGTTGCGCAAAATTATAAGCTTGTCCTTTGATTCATACATCGGACAGTGCTTCTTTTATCTTAACCGTTTGGGGATCATTTGTTTTAGCTCATTTCAGACTTCAAACTCAAAACGTTACGACTTTCTTACTGATTTCTAAGCCTACAAACATATTTATTTCTTAAGGGATATATCCTATCAGCATCTTCTCCATACGCTTGGTTTATCTATGTCAAAAATTTGGTCTATTTCTGTCAAAACCTTGGTTTCTATCTGTCAAAAGCTTGATTTCTTTCCGTTAAAACTTTGGTCTCTTTTTGTCAAAAGCTTGGTTTCTCGCTATCAAAAGCTAGGTTTCTCGCTGTCAAAAACTTGGTTTCGATATGTCAAAACTTGGTTTCTATCTTTCAAATTATCTGTTATATATGCTGGCTAATTTCTGGCGTTCATTGTTTTTCATTAATTAAAATTCCAGTTGCACCATGTTCGTCGCTTCCAATCACAATTGCATTTCCTATGATATTCATATGTAGTCTACTTTCCTAATGAGATGCAGTTTTTCGAATGTATTATCAAGAGCAAAAACCTTCATCGACCAGCCGTATTTTCTTTCCGCCAAACAATTTCTAGGAAACACAGAACAGTGCCTCCAATGCTAAGTAATACACGAAACATTGACGGAGTTCTTTATCCACACATTTAATATTCCGATAATAATTATTATGTCAAAATCGATTACAGAGAAACTTTTGAATCAAAGAGAAAAAAATAACTCCTCTAATTTTTTACATGTTTATGTTCAACAAGCATTACTCTTGTTGAGCAGTCTAGAGTTTATCAGCATTTACCAATATCCAAAATGACGACTTCAACATGTTGTCATTTTGTTTGTTGTTTCTTCTGAACCTGGAAAGTCTCCTTCTGTTCTGATGGCCTTTTCTTATATTGTTCTTCAGTTTTTTCCAAGTCATTGTCATCTGTTATTTCTGCTGATGCCTTAGGAACCAGAAACTTAACGAGTGCATTTTTACCACTTTTAGGCTCCCTCTGATTGTTTGATCTTTTCTTCGTCACAACAAAAGCATGTCTACAATATGTTGTTGTTGTTGTTGTTTTGAATTAAGCACAAAGCTACACAATGGGCTATCTGTGCTCTGCCCACCACGGGTATCGAAACCCGGATTTTAGCGTGTAAGTCCGCAGACATACCGCTGAGCCACTGGGGGGCGTCTACAATATGACCCCAAACCATCCGACCATTTCTTCGAAGCTAACCCTGACTCTCTTTAACGTTAGTAATAAATACGAAAAAGCAAGGACTTGGAATTTAGGAAGACTCGTAAAGACTTGTAAATCAAACATTCATAAGTTTCCTATTCTACTTCGAAGTCAAAGACTGTTTCCACAAGAAAAATTACCGAAGAAGTCACAGAAATCTCGTTTAGCCACATATTTGTCAAGTCCTAATGTAATTCAAAAGAACTTCTGTATCTTTGGTCTTATCCAATGTGAGCTTGGAAATCGTACACCCAGGATTATAACGGTGAAGATAAGGACAGTTAAATGTCCTAGAAGAAACCTAATCTCACAGACTCATCGCCGTTGGTAAAAAAGACAAAAAAACTCAGGTGGCAGTTATGACCTCCGAGGAAATATATGGCCTTCAGCTGCTAAGATGTCCTACGTCATCAACGTTTCCACAAAGTGTAAATAATTACCCCACTCCACCACAAGGAGAGATAAAGCAATAGCGGTTAATATATTTGTTTATACTTAGATCTAATATGCTAAACAACTGATTTTGTATTTTATCTTCATATCTAAAGATCATAAGAAGTGTGAACGAGTGGACTTGATAAAATCTATTTCGTAACGTCTGTTTTCAAAACAAAACCCTGTTCACAAAACAAGAATCTCTTTGTAGAATGTAAGAGTTGTGTATATGTACACATCCAACAAAACTAAACTTACAAACAATGAATTGTCATAATAAATCTCTAGAACAATTACTTCTATATAAAGATCTACAGGATGCTTCTATAAAATATGTATGGATATTTAACATTAAAGTGTTACTCTGAAGTTTTAGATGATGTTTTTAAAGATAATTTATTTTTCATTCAAATATATATTTGGTTTTAGAATGATATATTTACCAATAACAATCGTCTTCACAGCTCTTCAAAGACATTAATGTTTATTAAAATCTTGACTGTCAAAACATCTCCAACAAAAGTTAATAATTGTCTGCCACAAAATGTTTCCTTCGCTGAATCAAACATAACTGAAAAACTTTCTTCTGTACAGTAAGCCAGGTGTTTGCAACATCCTAGTGACACAGCGGTATGTCTGCAGACTCCCACGCTAAAAAACTGGGTTTCCATACCCCTGGTAGGCAGAGCACAGATAGTCCACTGTACAGCTTTGTGCTTAATTCCAAACAAACGTGTTTATAAGTGCAACGAACTTTTTTCAAGAAACGTAAACGAACTATAACAAGCACACTTTCTGTACAACTTATTTTTATACTTCAAAAGGTTTATCACAAATATTCAATTTATAGATGTGCTTAACGGCCCGGCATGGCCAGGTGACTAAGGCACTCGACTCGTAATCTGAGAGTCGCGTGTTCGAATCCCCGTCACACCAAACAGGCTTCCCTTTTCAACTATAGGGACATTATACTTTGACGGTCAATCCCACTATTCGTTGGTAAAATAGCAGTCCAAGAGTTGACTGTGGATAGTGATGACTAGCTGCTTTCCCTCTTGTCTTACATGTAAAATTAGAAACGGTTAGCGCAGATAGACCTCGTATAGCTTTGCGCTAAATTCAAAAAACAAACAGATGATCAAAGATTAATAAGAAAATACCGGATGATAAACAAACTGTTAAGTATTAAATTCACAAAAACTGTCAACAAATAAATGAACGTAGCTACTCAATAGTTTTAGGCGAAACTAACAAGTAATTATGTCTACTTTTGTGTTGTTGTTATTAAGCGCAAACTACGCAATCTGGTATTTATGCTCTGCTCACCACGGATAGCGAAACCAGGTTTTTAGCAGCATAAGTCCGCCACTAGAGGGCCTACTTTTGTGTAAAAACGTATTTCACACATATTATAAAATTAAAAAGTTTATTGATATAAACGTATGGGAGAGATAAACATAGATCTGTACTAAATTCTTCATAAAAATCTCTAGTAAGTGTGTTATAAAAGTTAATGCAAAATCAGTTAGAATGTAGGCATTCGGAGAATTAAAGATTTTGTGTTATTCCACATATTTTATAAAATAAAATTCTGTATTCTAAGAGTTTTGAAATTATGAGCTCATATTCGTAGAGTTATTTAAAGGTTAACATCTTTCAATGAAACAATATTGTTATGTTTCATGCGGTAAGCAGAGATTTTTTTGTGGAATAACAAACTTTTAGTTAATTCGATCAAAAATATGGTCTACATTTTTCGCTTTATATTAATGTTGGGTCAGGTGAAAAACAAGCGTTTACAAATGTAGTTTATCTTTTTTACTGTCGTGTAAATGTTTTGTAAACGACAACATGTTGTGTAGTGTTTGGATTTCCATATCTATTATTTATATTTCCATATTTATATTATTGTTTTGAAATTTAAACCAATAAAATATGTTCTTATTCATTTGAAATAACATTTAGAAATTTCTATAATTAGGTAGATCAATCATATGTTTATAAATAATTTGTATGGCGGCCTGATGTCTAGACGACGAGTCTCGTGCAAAAACAGAATGCGCGGATTGCTCTGGAATTCTGTGAAAGTTACGCGATTGTTCGAGAAAACAGTAGGCCTACTAATATATAAACAGACGGAGACGCGAGAAAGGAGAGGAGTCAGTCATTAGTTTTTATTCAATTCAAGAGATGTTGTCTTTGCTCGAGAAAAAGTAAATGTTTGCTGTGTGTTTATTCAACTCGGATTTGTGACTAGAGTTAGATCTATAGAAGCTGTGATTTTATTTCGTCATTCTTTACGATTCATATTATTGGTTATACTGAAAGTCAACACGTGTAGAACTGTTTAGGGGAGACCGGGCAAGTTGGAAGGTGACAAGTTTGAGACGTTCATCGGAGGCATCGTGAAGAGAACTTCGTCGAATTTATTGAACTGTGAATTGTTTCTGAACTTCTCCATTCAAACTTCGGAATTTCTTCGTGGGACCAAATTCACACCCTAGACCGGAATTTTGGATTTCTGATCTGAACTTTTGGACTTTCATTCTAGATCTTTATAGTGGACACAGGCCAGTACCATTTTGTATTGTAATTAACTTTGAAGGTTGAAACCAGTACTATTTTGTATTATAATTAATTTTGAATGTTGAAACTGAATATCTGTCATTGTTATTATATAATTTATGTTATATCTGTTACAAAAATAATAGTTTGTTGTAATAAATTATACAAGCTGTTATCTGTGTCTTTCTGTTGCGTTCAGTCTACATAAAACATACATAAAAAAAACGTAACAGAAAATTGGGGCTCGTCCGGGATAGATCAAACAATTTAATTCTATTCCAAAATTAGATTTATATTCTATACAGATCGACAGCTTGTATATTCAAAATGGCATTCCAACTCGAAGATTTTACAGACAAATTTAATCAGAATCCCTCTTTCGAATTGATCAGTGAATTAAAAAAATCTGAATTGCTTGATGTTGGAAAACATTTTAATTTGGAAGTGAAGCAAGCAATGAAGAAAGCAGATATCAAACGAATTGTTGTTGAACATTTGGTCAGCCAAAAAGTTTTACCTCAAAAAGTTGTACAAGAATTGCCTGCCGCTCATTTTGACCCAGATTTTGAATTAAAAAGAATGGAAATGGAAATGAAATTTCGTTTAGAAATTGAAAATAAACGCCTTGTTCTTGAGGCAGAACAGAAAAACAAACGTATTAAGGCAGAACAAGAAAACAAACGCCTTGTTCTTGATGCCGAAATACAAAAAGAACGCATTAAAGCGGATAAATAAATCAGTATGAGAAAGGCACAGACAGATGAAAAGGTTGTCCAAATGCGGTTGGATAATTTTGATGCTTCCAAACAAATTCGTTTAGTGCCTCCATTCAATAAGAAGGCTGTAGATAAATATTTTCAGCAATTTGAAAAATTGGCCCTTAGGCTAAAATTGCCTACCAAATATTGGACAGTATTACTTCAGAGTGTTCTCAAAGGTAAAGCCCAGGAAGTATTTTCCAAACTCACGGCCGAGCAAAGTTATGATTACGAGCACGTCAAAAAATACATTTTGAATGCTTATAAATTGGTGCCAGAGGCATATAGACAAAAATTTCGTGGTTACAAAAAGTTTGACAGCCAAACTTATGTCGAATTTGCTCGTGAGAAAGAAACTCTGTTCGACAGGTGGTGTGATTCCAAAGAAATCAAAGATGATTACACAAAACTCAGAGAACTCATGTTAGTTGAAGAGTTTAAAAGATGTATTCCCGTAGAGCTCAAAACTTACATTGATGAACAAAAAGCTTCCAAAATTCATGATGCTGCTGTCTTGGCAGACGAGTATGCTTTGACTCACAAAGATTTGTCATACAAAAGCAAAACAAATCACACAGCAAAGAAACCCAGTGACTCATTCAAGCTTTATGCAAATATCAACAAAGACAGAAAAGAGCAAACTTCTAATTCTCAAACAAAGACTTCATCTTATTCTCAAAGCTCATCATCTACCAAAAACGTGTCATTCTCATCCAAAACATGTGCTTATTGTAAGAAACCTGGCCATCTGATTTCTGAGTACTATAAGATCAAAAACAAGCCATCACCCCATAGTTTCATTTCACCCTTGTTGGATACATCATTGGTTCCCAATGATTTTGACCCTGTCCAGTCCACTGTGGATTCCAAGTCCAATATTCTTGATGTACCTGAAGATCTTGTTGAGGACAAATTTAAGCCTTTCATCACTGAAGGTTTTGTTTCTTTTGTTGGCGGTTCACATCTACAACCAATTAAGATCCTGCGGGATACTGGAGCTTTTCAAAGTTTGATTTTGGAAAGTGTACTTCCGTTTTCTGAAAAGTCATCCATTGGGGCCAATGTGCTCATTTCTGGTGTAGAAGGTGGTGTCGTTTCTATTCCTCTTCATAGATTGGATTTACATTCGGACTTAGCTTAGTTTCGGGCCCAGTGACTGTGGGTATTAAATCTTCATTACCTGTTGAGGGTGTGTATATGCTTTTGGGAAATGATTTGGCTGGTAGTAAGGTTGTACCAGAGGTTCGGATTGTTGAAGCACCTGTTGTTAGTCCCAGTACAGAGCAACTCGTTGAAGAGTTTCCTGATGTTTTCCCCGCCTGTGCTGGTACTCGTTCTCAAACACGTTCTCAGGAGTCCAAAGAGGATTTCCCTTTATCTAATACGTTCATGTCTCACATCGATGATATTTCTGACTCAACTTTGAGTTTTACTGATGACTCCAAGTCATTTTTCAACTCTCTTCATCAAAACAAACTTGTTGAGAAACAGGACAATGATCCTGAAACTCATTCTCTTCTACAACTGGCTGTTGATGAAAATGAAATAGGAACTGTCCCTATTTGTTACTACCAGAAGTCAGGTGTGTTAATGAGAAAATACAGACCTCCTGACGTTGCTGCTGATGAAGAGTGGAATGTTATTCACCAAATCGTCATTCCAAAATGCTATCGGAATGATATTCTTAGTCTTGTTCATGATCATGTGTTGTCAGGATACTTAGGTGTAAGGAAGACCCTAGATCGTATCCGACGACATTTCTATTGGCCATAGATGCGCCAAGATGTTGTTGACTTTTGTAAGACATGCCATTCTTGCCGAATGACTGGAAAACCAAATCAGGGGATTCCCAAAGCACCACTGCAGCCTATTCCTGCCTGTGAAGAACCGTTCTCGAGGGTCATTATCGACTGTGTTGGCCCAATGACAAAAAGCAAAGCAGGAAATGAATACCTCTTGACAATCATGTGTGCTTCTACACGTTTCCCTGAAACTATCCCTTTGAGAAAAATCACTGCTCCCAACATTGTCAAGGCTCTTGTCAAATTCTTTACCATGTTCGGGATTCCAAAAGTTGTGCAATCAGATCAAGGATCAAATTTTATGTCCAAGCTATTTCAATAAGCCATACATGAACTAAACATCCATCAAGTTTCATCCAGTGCATACCATCCTAAGTCACAAGGTGTCCTTGATCGTTTCCACCAAATTACTCCAACGAGCACTCAAAGGACTGGGATGAGGATGTTCCCTTGTTATTGTTTGCAGTTCGTGAGGTTATTCAAGAATCTACTGGATTTAACCCTTTTGAGTTGGTTTAAAAAAACACTTTTCACAAGTTCATTTTTTTTTTTTTTTGCTTTTAAGGGGGAGAGTGTTATGTAAATGTTTTAAAAACGACAACATGTCGTGTTGTGTTTGGATTTCCATATCTATTATTTATATTTCCATGTTTATATTATTGTTTTGAAATTTAAACCAATAAAATATGTTCTTATTCATTTAAAATAACATTTAGAAATTTCTATAATTAGGTAGATCAATCATATGTTTATAAATAATTTGTATGGCGGCCTGATGTCTGGACGACGAGTCTCGTGCAAAAACAGACATGCGCGGATTGCTCTGGAATTCTGTGAAAGTTACGCGATTGTTCGAGAAAACAGTAGGCCTACTAATATATAAACAGACGGAGACGCGAGAAAGGAGAGGAGTCAGTCATTAGTTTTTATTCAATTCAAGAGATATTCTCTTTGCTCGAGAAAAAGTAAACGTTTGCTGTGTTTTTATTCAACTCGGATTTGTGACTAGAGTTAGATCTATAGAAGCTGTGATTTTATTTCGTCATTCTTTACAATTCATATTATTGGTTATACTGAAAGTCAACACGTGTAGAACTGTTTAGGGGAGACCGGAAAATTGGAAGGCAATAAGTTTGAAACGTTCATCGGAGGCATCGTGAAGAGAACTTCGTCGAATTTATTGGACTGTGAATTGTTTATGGACTTCTTCATTCAAACTTCGGAATTTCTTCGTGGGACCAAATTCACACCTTAGACTGGAATTTTGGATTTCTTATATGGACTTTTGGACTTTCATTCTAGATCATTATAGTGGACACAGGCCAGTACCATTTTATATTGTAATTAACTTTGAATGTTGAAACTGAATATCTGTCATTGTTATTATATAATTTATGTTATATCTGTTACATATATAATAGTTTGTTGTAATAAATTATACAAGCTGTTATCTGTGTCTTTCTGTTGCGTTCAGGCTACATAAAACTTACATAAAAAAACGTAACATTTACTTTATACTAATTTTTGAGTTAGGTGAGAGTCATATGTTTAAAAATGTGGTCTACCTTTTAATATTTATACTAGTTTGAGTTAGGCGAGAAACAAATGTTTAAAAATGTGGTCTACCTTCTTAATATTTATACTAGTTTGAGTTAGGCGAGAAAAAAATGTTTAAAACCGTGGTCTACCTTCTTAATATTTATACTGGTTTGAGTTAGGTAAGAATCATATCTTTAAAAATGTGGTCTACCTTCTTAATATTTTTTACTGGTTTGAGTTAGGCGAGAAACAAATGTTTAAAAATGTGGTCTACCTTCTTAATATTTATACTGGATTGAGTTAGGTGAGAATCGTATGTTTAAAAATGTGGTCTACCTTCTTAATATTTATACTAGTTTAAGTTAGGCGAGAAACAAATGTGTAAAAATGTTGTCTACCTTCTTTATATTTATACTAGTTTGAGTTAGGCGAGAAACAAATGTGTAAAAATGTTGTCTACCTTCTTGATATTTATACTGGTTTGAGTTAGGCAAGAAATAAATGTTTAAAAATGTGGTCTACCTTCTAAATATTTATACTAATTTGGGTTAGGTGAGAAGCAAATGTTTGTTTTCATTTATATATGCCCCCCAGTGGCTCAGCGGTATGTCTGCGGACTTACACGCTAAAAACCGGGTTTCGATACCCGTGGTGGGCAGAGCACAGATAGCCCATTGTGTAGCTTTGTGCTTAATTCAAAACAACAACATCCTTTATATATGTACGTACCCATCAAATTAAGACCACAGTAAGCCCATGGACTACTTCACTTTTCCAACAAGCCCTATTGATTTCTTAGAAATTTCGCACAGAAAAATAACCTTTTATCACATACAATGCATTTAAAATACTAGTTCCTTACATTTGAAGAAAATTATCCTAACTATATTTAAGAAGAAAATATAATCACTGTGAAACCCGTGATGAGATCGTGATATTTTATTTCTAAAGTATTTTTAAAAAAATACATAAATATGTCATTTTCTACAGTAATGTGCTGAAATTTAAAATAGACTGAGCATGGTAGCCTCATAATGTTTCTCAAGCTGAGCATGGTAGCCTCATAATGTTTACCAAGCCGAGCATGGTAGCCTCATAATGTTTCCCAAGCCGAGCATGGTAGCCTCATAATGTTTCCCAAGCCGAGCATGATAGCCTCATAATGTTTACCAAGCCGAGCATGGTAGCCTCATAATGTTTACCAAGCTGAGCATGGTAGCCTCATAATGTTTACCAAGATGAGCATGGTAGCCTCATAATGTTTCCCAAGCCGAGCATGGTAGCCTCATAAAGTTTCCCAAGCTGAGCATGGTAGCCTCATAATGTTTACCAAGATGAGCATGGTAGCCTCATAATGTTTACCAAGCGAATTTCTGAATATTTTTTAACAAGAAGACTCAGTAGCAGGTGACCTTTGTATGCAACATTCACTTTGGTCAAGGAATGGTCAAATGGGCTAGTATCACATTGTTCACTTCCACGATCTTTTGGAATATAAACTTTATTCCCATACGATATTTTACGTATACTAGTCAAAACAACTAATATTCTATTCTGTCTCACTCATAATTGCTGACCTATGGCATTTCGTAGCGTGCAAAATGAAGTTCCACGTAATTGCTGACCAAGAGCAAACCTAAAGCAATTTTGCCACGCACGCATTTCTAGAATTTCCACTTTTGAATAAAATGAATATAATAGAAAGGAAGAGAAAATAATAAAATTTAACGAAAATAAGCAAAAACCAGTGAAATACACATTAGTCTGGAAATGATACAGAACAGTATTAGGTTCTGAGCTGCACTATAGAAACACATCATAATCTACTCCTGTGAACAAACTTTCAGAAAAGAATCATGAAATAACATTCTGAATTATACCTTCCATAATTCGAGCTTCAATACCCACAGTGGGCAGGATGCAAACAGTTCACTTCGTAGATCTCGCTTAATAACAAACAAATAAATTGAAATGTCTACTGAAACTATATCATAAACTATTCTATTCACTAGCATGTTCTGGACCTTATTTTAGGACAATGTTATGACTGACGTTTCACAGTAAATTCGTAACTACCCTGGAGAATAAGGTCATGAAATACTTATCTGAATATGATATTTTGAACTGTACCCTCGGAAACAATATCTTACAACAATTCATTCTAATTCTTCCGTTATTTTTAATGGTTGGTTTTGGCACTCCATTTATCATAAATACTAAGACGATGTTCGGGTTTTAAGTCATTTTTCATATCTGTTAGTGTTAGAGAGAATTCTGCTGACACCAAATGAACCCGAAACGTCATTTCGAGAAAAAATAGAAATGTTTAGGCAGGGGAAGTCTGTGTGCGTGCGCGTGCTTTCGTACAGCAAAGTCATATCGGGGTTTCTGCTGAGTCCACCGAGGAGAATCGAACCGCTGATTTTAGCGTTGTAAATCGGTATAGTTATCGCTGTACTAGCGGGAGAGGGAAAGTCTCTATATAAAAATCCACAATGTTCTTTCTGACTTCCCTTGAAACAGTGCTCTAAATTAATTACTTTATTAAGTTATTTTGACAATATGAAAAAAGCATCCTGTTTTACATTTCAAAACGAAACAGTGAGAACTATTCCTTTCAATAGGATACAGATAATACCATATATTAAAAAACAATTTATTCTTGTTTTCTTAGCAGTTCGTTAAGAACTACAGTGTAAAATGTCACATTTGATAACCCTTTTTATGTAATCAACTTGCATCCACCGACTAACTGTACGTCATAGTGAACACTTTTCCAGTTTTCTTATGGACCCCGTAGTTTGATGATTAGCCTATCAACGCTATTGATCGAGGAGTCCAAGATTCAATGCGTGGTGCTGCTGAAATGCTTCGAACTTTCTGCCACGTGCGCGTTGTGCATACAACTGTTCGTCCTACTGTTCTTATCAAAGGGTCGAAAATGTCCTCCTGGTGTAAGTTGCTGCTCTTTATTCTACTCAAATGGCACAAGTTTGGAAACGGCTGAACTGAACCGTAAGAATATATGACAAATATGACGTATAAAGAATGTACTGCGGCTTTCTCAAACTAGCGAGCGACTGTCTGAGGTAAAATATAACCTTTTCGTTGTTTTATCTTCAACTACACGACTGAAACAACGCGCAGAACGAACTGTCCATGTGTTTACTTTAGATTAAAATGTTACAAAGGATCGTTTTTACAGAATATTTGCACAAAACAATACAGGCTAGCTACCCCGCATACCCAATTTTAAATTGGCAGATTAAAAAGAAGGCATTTGATAAACAGCACCCACAGCCAACGCTTGGGTTACTCTAGTAGAATTAATAACGGGAATCGTAATTCACTAAGGGTCTCAAATGCAGAGCGCTGTCTCAGAGCAACAAGACGTGATTTCACAGTTCACAGTTCGACAGCTTATCTCTGAGACCCGCCCAGAAAGAATAGTTAATGATAGTGTAAGACTCTGTTGCTTTATTACCTATTGTTTTGAACTCTATGTAAGTCTTTAAAGCAAGAATTGTTTTCTGGAATTATGTTCCATTATATATAATCGGGGCGCAGCGTGGCCAGGAGGTTAGGGTGTTCGATTCGCAATCTGAGACTCGCGGGTTCGAATCCCTGTCCCACCAAACATGCTCGCCCTTTCAGTCGTGGGGCGTTATAATATACAATCAATCCCAGTAGTCGTTGGTAAAAGTTGGCGGTTAGTAGTGACGACTAGCTGCCTTCCCTTGGTTCTTCATTGATTTCATATCAGAGAAATTTCATAAAGAATTCGAACAAATTTAACAAATTGATAAACTATTTTATTCAGATGATAAACTGTAATACGTTTCGAAACCAGGCGGAAGTAATAATTGTTACAAAAAGTAAGTGTTAAAATATTTAAAGAACACATTAATGCTGTGGAATACACGAAACGATTGATACATGTAGTACGCTCCTCGTTAGTATATTGGAATAGAAACTTACTACGTTAAAATAGATATTATGTTCGTTATTTCTGTGTCCTTCCCAACACATAGCAACGTACTATTGAAACGGTAGTCATATAACATCGTGAGTTACATTACTCTTTCTGCTTTAGACTCGTAACGTATAAGTAGCACAATTTGAAACTGAAAACAAACGTATTTTGCTCGGGTATCTTATGTTGTACTTAAATTAACTGAAACATACAATATTTTCATGTGTAAACAAAATGCACTTTCGAGTATTACATCAATCTATGTACGTGATGAGAATGCGTTTCATCTGTCTATAGTACAGATCAGAAGTTTGTTTGGTTTTTAATTTCGCGCAATGCTACACGAGGGCTATCTGCGTTAACCATCCCTAATTTAGTAATGTGATACTAGAGGGAAGACAGCTCGTCGTAACCACCCACCGCAAACTCTTGGGCTACTCTTTTACCAATGAATAGTGGAACTGACCGTAACATTATAACGTCCCCGCGGCTGAAAGGGCGGGCATGTTTGGTGCGACTGGGATTCGAACCCGCGACCCTCGGATTACGAGTCGAAAGTCTTAATCCACCTGGCCATGCCGGGCGGTTCAGAAGTGTTTGTACACCTAACGTTTAAAATAGTGTCTTCATAATTAAACACATACAAAACCTTTTTCGAGAGTACACCTATTAGCTCTTTGAGTCGTGTCTATAACTTGAAATAAAACTTTACATTTATGCACTCTATTTATTTTAAAGACACGATACACGATTTATTTTTGTCTTCAAGTTATTTTTTTAACTCTCGATAACACTTGTACAGTTATATTTTCATGCAAAGATATTAATTTCCTTGGTGTTATGTCCTCAACTGCACGAGGTAAAAAATACATTGAAATCTCATAACAGATTGTTTCTCATAATCGTGCCAAGCATAAATCCCAAATCCCTTTTGTTATAGACCAGGAAAGAAAAATCGATAATTTCACTTCAACGTATAGGTAATAATATTCACGTCGAATTGCATATTATGGGGATTACAACCCCACTTTAAATTTTCTTATCATAAAACGATCACATTGTCAACCAATGAGCTTGCAACGTGCCCTCAAGGTTTTTGGTTTCCTTTTTTTTTTGTGTGACTCTATCCGTTGTGTAGGTTGAGGTCTTTTGTTTATTATCAACATGTTTCGGATCAACGGTAATGTAAAAAAGCTTCATGATAAAATTTCGTGAACAGCCAACGAACCGACCTTTACTTCACTTCTCATAACTACTCGACTTTTGTAAACGTGCTTATTGAAATACAATAGCTTCTAATATATAAAAATGTTTATCACTGGATTACCAGCCGTTCAGAATTCTCATAAGATTTTGAAATATCATGTTAAGAAGACGTTTTTATTGATGTGCAAGTTCTCTGCAACGTGAATATTTTATAAGGGTCATAAATATATAAATTCTTTGCAAACTAAAGCCGGAATCTGGTTTCTTATTGACAATAGAAAAAATCTATACTTTCTGAAATTTGAGCCATTTCTAAAGGTTATTGTTATTTACTCAAAAAATGTGAGGTCCCCCTTAGTGTTGAAACCTGCAACGTAAAAAACGAATTAACAAATATACTACTTTTCCAAATAATGTGTTTTATTACTATTTTTGTTTATTTATTAATCTATCAATAGATTACTGATAATTACGTTGTTACGGGAGACTGAGTTATAAAACAATGTTTGTTTATACTGCATTCAACTTGTTAAGGTATTTCTTAACGAAGTATCAAACGACGAAAACCGATCGCAGCTTTGACTTCTACACATAGTTTTGTTTTTTCTAATTTCGTGCAAAGCTACTCGAGGGCTATCTGCGCTAGCCGTCCCTAATTTAGCAGTGTAAGACTAGAGGAAAGGCAGCTAGTCATCACCACCCACCGCTAACTCTTGGGCTACTCTTCTACCAACGAATAGTAGGATTGATCGTAACATTATAACGCCCTCACGACTGAAAGGGCGAGCATGTTTGGTGTGACCCTCGGATTACGAGTCGAACACCTTAACCCAACTGGCCACGCCGGACCTTTCTGAATAATAAAAAAATTCGTCTCGCACGTGGGTACCTTCAAAAAGTTAATGAAATCAGAGGAAAATTTAAAACATTTGTTGAAATTTCACTAAATTTTAATATCCTGTTTTATGCAGTTTTATTTTTAAGTGAGTGAAGAAAACCTGTATATTTCTCAAACAAAGTGTCAGTTACCTTTTTAGACGTTTAATATAATGATAATATATGGTAATAAAAGAAAAACGGTTATTTAGCAACTCTGAAATTATACACTAAAGATTAAGCCTAAGAAATACTTAACTGGAAAACAGATTACATGTTTAATACTTCCATGTAAAGTGTATTGTTGTTTTACTTATTAGAAGCACAGTGATATCAGTACTGGGACAAGTTCAAGAACTGAAGCAATTTTTTTTTCAATTTAAGTAGTTTTAAACGTTCACACAAGAATAGAGTCTTACACACCTATGTTGGTTATATCAAATTATTCCGAAAAACTATCACAAGTATGGGAACAAACAAAACTGATACACGTGTGGGAGCCATAAATAACAAGTAATGAAAAGTAGATAGTGAATTTCAATACTACAAACATCGTCACAGAAAATGTTTAAAAATATGCTATTTTATATATGAATCTATACATCACACAGAGTATTAACTGTCTTTCCATGCTGCCACATAGTTTATTGACCATGGAATATTGTTCTAATTAACATGAATACTCCTCGGAATTTGGTCAAGTTTCTTGGACACCACTGAATGTTCTAAATTTTTACGTCACTTCAGGCCCGGTATAGCCAGATGGGTTGAGGCGTTCGACTCGTAACTTCGTTAGAGATCGAATCCCTGTCGCACCAAACATGCTCGCATTTTCAAACAAAGGGGCATTATAACGGGACGGTCAATCCCACTATTCGTTTGTGAAAGAGTAGCCCAAGAGTTGGCGGTGAGTGATGATGACTAGCTGTCTTCCCTCTAGCCTAAAACTGCTAAATTAGGAACGGGTAGCTCAGATAGCCCTTGTGTAGCTTTGCGAGAAATTCTAAAACAAACGAACAAATAACACGTCCCTTCATATACTGAATACCATTGAGATATGGTTACAGAAAGAAAGACTATGTTTGCGAGTATTCCATCATTACAATATTGTTTCACTGCACTTGCTACATCTGTGAACTCGTTAATTGTTGAATCCTCACCCGATATGGAATTGAATATTTTATCGACGATCCAGGTCCAAAATGAGTGAATTAATTCTGAGTATACTGTTACACCTCTTTTGACAGGAAGGCTAGCTAGCTCTATCCATGGTTGGCCTCACGCGATTTATAAGCTCACTTTTTACCAACGAAGACATTTAATGTCCTCGACGAAATAATAATGTCAGAAATTAATTCTCTGAGGTTGAACGGTTTATAATATTCAAAATCTATAAACTTTCTTGATCAACTTCTGTAGTTTTCTGATCGATAAGAGTTAATAACTATTATAGCTTCGGAGGCTTACATAATTTTGTCTAACTGTCTCTCGATTTATAAACTTTAAACTAAGTTCTCGGAAGTTCACTTGACCCAACAATATTCGAAGGTACACCATGGTTTCGTAAAACAAATATTGTTGAATCTTATAATTAAAAATCTTCTACAAATCAGAGAGAAAGCGGGACTTGCGCAGCACACGTTTAACAATATAAGTTGTGCACACTTCTCAACATGTATTAAACTGAAACAAACAGAGATAATGAAATAACATTATATCCGTTACATATTCATTTCCTCAATGCTCCCACAATTATTTTTAATACTTTATACACAAAACAAAAACGTTAACAAAAAGAAAACTTAATACTGATAGCTTATTGGATGCAGTTCTTACGTTAATGCTTTTAAGAATCCAACGGTAAAATATAAATCACGAGAAAAAATCTACCTTAATATATTTTAATGAACAAATACCCAAAACAGTTGTTTCCGTATTTTTCCACAATTTTTCCACGGACTTTTGTTTTTCCCTTTTTCTTCCACAACATACCTTGTACTCAGTAAGTCCCGTCCCTCCCCAGCTAATATGTTTAACGGACTTTTGTTTTCCCTTTTTCTTCCACAACATACCTTGTACTCAGTAAGTCCCGTCCCTCCCCAGCTAATCTCTTTAATGGACTTTTGTTTTCCCTTTTTTCCACAATATACCTTGTACTCAGTAAGTCCCGTTCTTCCCCAGCCAATATGTTTAACGGACTTTTGTTTTCCCTTTTTCTTCCACAATATACCTTGTATTTAGTAAGTCCCGTCCCTCCCAAGATAATATGTTTAACGGACTTTTGTTTTCCCTTTTTCTTCCACAATATACCTTGTACTCAGTACGTCCCGTCCCTCCCCAGCTAATATGTTTAACGGACTTTTGTTTTCCCTTTTTTTTTCCACAACATACCTTGTACTCAGTAAGTCCCGTCTCTCCCCCAGCTGATTTTTAACGGACTTTTGTTTTCCATATTTTTTCCCACAATATACCTTGTACTCAGAAAGTCCCGTCCCTCCCCACCTAATATGTTAAACGGACTTTTGTTTTCCCTTTTTTTCCACAATATACCTTGTACTCAGTACGTCCCGTTCTTCCCCAGCTAATATGTTTAACGGACTTTTGTTTTCCGTATTTTTTTCCACAACATACCTTGTAATCAGTAAGTCCCGTCTCTCCCCCAGCTGATTTTTAACGGACTTTTGTTTTCCATATTTTTTCCCACAATATACCTTGTACTCAGTAAGTCCCGTCCCTCCCCAGCTAATATGTTTAATGGACTTTTGTTTCACATTTTTCTTCCACAATATACCTTGTACTCAGTAAGTCCCGTCCCTCCCCAGCTAATATGTTTAACGGATTTTTTTCCGTATTTTTTTCCACAATATACCTTGTACTCAGAAAGTCCCGTCCCTCCCCAGCTAATATGTTTAACGGACTTTTGTTTTCCCTTTTTCTTCAACAATATACCTTGCACTCAGTGTGTCCCGTCCCTCTCCCAACCAATTTTTTTTTAACGGACTTTTGTTTTTCCTTTTTCTTCCACAATATACCTTGTACTCAGTAAGACACGTCCCTCCCCCAACTAATATGTTTAACGGACTTTTGTTTTACATCTTTCTTCCACAATATACCTTCTAATATGTTTAACGGACTTTTGTTTTCCCTTTTTCTTCCACAATATACCTTGTACTCAGTAAGTCCCGTCCTTCCCCAACTAATATGTTTAACGGACTTTTGTTTTCCGTATTTTTTTCACAACATACCTTGTATTCAATAAGTCCCGTCTCTCCCCCAGCTGATTTTTAACGGACTTTCGTTTTCCCTTTTTCTTCCACAATATACCTTGCACTCAGTGTGTCCCGTCCCTACCCGATTTGATTTTTAATGGACTTCTGTTTTCCCTTTTTCTTCCTCAATATACCTTGTACTCAGTAAGTCCCATCCCTCCCCAGATAATATGTTTAACGGACTTTTGTTTTCCCTTTTTCTTCCACAATATACCTTGTACTCAGTAAGTCCCGTCCCTCCCCACCTAATATGTTAAACGGACTTTTGTTTTCCCTTTTTTTCCACAATATACCTTGTACTCAGTAATTCCCGTCCCTTCCCAGCTAATATGTTTAACGGACTTTTGTTTTCCCTTTTTCTTCCACAACATACCTTGTACTCAGTAATTCCCGTCCCTCCCCAGCTGATATGTTTAACGGACTTTTGTTTTCCCTTTTTCTTCCACAATATACCTTTTTACTCAGTAAGTCCTGTGCCTCCCCAACTGATTTTCAAAGGACTTTTGTTTTCCGTATTTTTTTCCAAAATACACCTTGTACTCAGTAAGTCCTGTCCCTCCCCCAGCTGATATTTTTAACGGACTTCGAATGCTAAAATCCGGAGTTCGATTACCGCGGTAGACGTAGCCAGGAGTGACATTAATGTAGCTGTAGTCCAGAACAAATGACCAACGAATTTGGTGACTATTTTAATCTTGTGGATAAAGTATATGTTAAATCATACATGAATAGTCATGTTTCTATATATTATCTTGCATACTATAAAATGTATAATACTTATACATGTAAAAACGGCCCGTTTGGGTTGAGAAAATTTTTATGTAAAGGAGTGAACAACGTTTCGACCCTCTTCGGTGATCGTCAGGTTCACAAAGAAAGAAAGAGGTAACTGACCGATAGCTGACCACATGTTTGAAGGTGGTTGGGTAACTAACTGAGTACAGGAATGTAGAGGGCGTGCTCAGATGTATGATTATATTTATTAATATCGGTTTATTTTGAGCTTGAGTTATTGTATAAGTAAGGATTCTTTAATTTTGCGTTTGTTTATGTTTGTTTATTTATTTATTACTTGGGTGTTTTCTATAGTTATGTTGTATTTATTTGATTTGCAGTGTAAAGGTGACTTTTTGTGTTCTTTGAATCTGGTTTCGCTTTTTCAACTTGTTTCTCCAATACAGAAGTCGTGGCAGTTATCACATTGTATTTTAAAAATAATGTTGGTGTGGTGTTTGTCAGTGTAGTTTTTACATAGTATAGACCTCAGTTTTGTGCCTGGTTTTTGAATAAATTTGGTACTAACTGGAATGTCATATTTTGTTGAGAGTTTTTGCCAAATGTTGGTTATTTTTATGCTGATGTCAGGAATATATGGAATACAGCAGTATATGGTTTCGTGATTTTTTGATTCGTGAGATATATTTACTTTCATTGGTTGATTTTGCTTTCTGTCTAGGTGTGTGCGTATAATGTTTTCTACGGTTTGTGGAGGAAACTTATTAATGTTGATGAAGTGTTGTTTTATTTTATCTAATTCATCGTTAATTTTATCTGGTGAGCATAGTTTTATGGCTGTGTTTATCTGGTTTCTTAGTATGTTGAGTTTTTGTTTTGTTTCATGTGCTGAGTCCCAAGGAATGTATAGTCCAGTATGGGTGATTTTTCGGTGGATTTCTGTTTTGAATTGTGTGTCGGTTCTTATAATTTTGAGGTTAAGAAATGATATTTGATTTCTTTCTTCCTGTTCACATGTGAAGTTAATGTTGGGATGTATAGAGTTAATGTGAGTGAAAAAGTTAAGTATGTGTTCTGTAGATTCGAATCCCGCAACCGTGTCATCTACATATCTGTACCAGTATAGTGGTGGATGTAATGCTGTATTAATTGCTTGTGTTTCAATTTGTGTCATAAAAATATTGGCTAGAACTGGCGATACTGGGTTGCCCATGCTTAGGCCATTTGTTTGTATATAGTTTTGGTTTTTGAACATGAAGTTTGTCTTTATTGTGGTGAATTCTATGAGGGTTGCTAACTGGTTACTGGGAATGTCTATAATCGGGTTAGGGTCTCGAATATAGAGTTCTAAGGCTATCTTGCAGGCTTCTGTTGTTGGAACTTCTGTGAAGAGGGATATAACATCGAAACTGGCCATTAAGGCTTTATGATTAAGTTGATTTAGATTGGACTTGAAATTAAAAGAGTCTTTGATGAATGAGCTGGTTGATGTTACATATTTGGAGAATGCCCATGCTATGTATTTACCAAGATTGTAATTAAACGATTCATATGTGGACATTATTGGTCATAATGGACAATCTGGTTTATGAGGTTTCGGGATGCCATCACTAATGTATAATACTATTCAGCGTACCAAAAGCAATTCTACATTTTCTATTACTAAAAAATATGATTAAACTTAAAAATAAAAACCATAACAAATGTATTATTATATGTTGTGTTCCCTATGAGTTTTGTCGTGTTTTGTTTTCAGTTCTTTGTTTGACATTTGTTAAAGATGTTAGTGTAAAGCATAACATCAACTGAAAGATTAAACTATATGTACTTCCGCAAGGTCCCCGACAATGCTCTGTTTCAAGATTAAACAAAACCAAAAAATTATGAGTTGCAAATATCTTTTATTTCTTGCTTTTAAAATGTAGATGTCATGCTGTGTTTTAGCTTACAGACCGCATAATTTTTCTCACAATTCATGGCACGAATACGTTTTTGCCTACGTCATGACATTACAAATTGCAGCGTTAAATGTCTCATATGTGACGTCATTTTGGTGTCTACTGACTGACCGACAGACAACGCACTACTGTATATTGATGAGAGTGGCTTAAACAAATGACCCCAGCAGACGTTCTCTATCATCCTTCCGAGGAAATAAATATATTTGAGACAATTAATTTAGCTTATAGCTGCCCCTACTGGCACAATGGTAAGTCTACGGACTTATACTGCTAGAAACTGGGTTTTGATACCAGTGGGGAGGGGGTCAGAGCACAGATAGCCCTTTGTGCAGCTTTGTGATTTATAATAACAATGCCTCTATCTGAGACTTATAATCGTAACAGTTCGTGCTCATCATACTTTTTTATTTTTTATCTGAAACTTTGAGATACAAAAATACATGAAATGGAATGGTGACAGAAGCCATGAATCAGTACCTTCACTCTGAGTATGATACAGCTAATACAAATGAATTTAATACATAACATACGTGTGTGTGTGTCTTATGTTCTAACGGATGTCGATTTAGATATATAAAAGTGTCATTTCTACCGTTTAGTCTGTCATTTAGGACAGTTTCTGTTTCGAAGGCTACTTTGGCCGACGTGTCTCTTCTTTTTCAGTTTATTACATTATTTTCATCGGTCTGTAATTTAAGCGAAAGAGTGAGCCTTTCATGAAGGTGCAGGGTTTGTTAACCACTGTCATACATATCGTTCTCCGAATCTATAAAAATATACGATTCTTATAATTAGGACTATTAAAGAAATATATTATGGATGTATAGAAACACAGGGGACTTGTCCTCCTCAATCACCTTTTATACTATATGATTATGCCCCACACTCTCCAATATCTTATCACCCGTGTAGATCAAGTCGTACAGGTTTTAACCAACAAGACTAGATATCAGTAGGCCTAAAATTTGTGTTATAAAGTATTTTAGTCCATAAATGTGCTTATTCGCATTACTTTTATATAGTCTATTTCGAATTTCAAACCAAAAGTAGGTCAAAATAGCGTTTAGACCAAAGGAAGGGTAGTACAGCTAAATCTTTATATAAACTTTATATTTATGCAAACACAGTGTTTTGAGAAAATTTATGTCTAGTTTCAATATGCCATATATAGTTCATGCAGGCCCGGCATGCCCAGGTGGTTAAGGCACTCGACTTCTAATCCGAAGGTCGCGGGTTCGAATCCCCGTCATACCAAACATGCTCGTCCTTTCAGCCGTGGAAGCGTTATATTGTTCGGTCAACCTCACTATTCGTTGGTAAAAGAGTAACCCAAGAGTTGGCGGTGGGTGGTGATGACTAGTTGCCTTCCCACTAGTCTTACACTGCAAAATTAAGGATGGCAAGCGTAGATAGCACTCGTGTAGCTTTGCGCGAAATTCTAAAAAAAACAAACCCGGTTTGTGCATATATATTTTACTTATCATGAATTAATTGTTTTTGCAAATCTTTGTAGCCCCCTAGGTGTTCAGCAGCAAATATGAAAGCTTATAATATTACAAACAGGATTTGAATAGCCGTGTGGGGCGTAAGAAAGATAGCCCAACGTGAGCAGATGATTGTAAAATTAAAAAAATCGACTCTGTGAAATCAAAATGCACAGTAAAGAGGTATAAATAAGTAATATTTCCACATTTTCTATCCAAAAATAGATACGACGTATTATGTTTCCAGTCTTTTACAGAAGACATTTTTCAACGCAATGATTGTCACCTAGCGTGCTTTAGAATTTCAAGTAGAGTAAAAAAGTCTAACAGAAAATCCCTGGTCATACCACATATTTTATGAGAAGTAAATTTATATAAATGCATATTCCTGACAGCAGTCAGAAATACAGGAACTTTGTTCTAAAAATTCGATGTAGGTTGTGGTTTCGTTATTTTATTCGAAAGGAAACACTAGTGAATATAAAAATATTTATTTTGACGTAAGGCATTGTTGTCGTACAGAGAAATGGGTTTTTCAGGGAATTTCTCAGCTGATGCGTGATTCTGATGCACAAGACACTGGAAGAAACCAACATGATAAGAAATACTTTTTCCGTTTGTGTGAGAGAACTTATTAGCAGAAAATACCATCCGCCTTTAAAAAACAAAACGTTTCTTTTTTACCTTCCAACATACAGACGTAAAAGGTTTTAGCATATCAATCCTAATTCCTAAAATAGTTTTGTTTGTTTCAGAAATTCGCTTAAATCTACGTAAAGGGCTACCTGCGTATAGCCTTTCTTCATTTTGTACTGCCAACAGCAACAACTCTGGGTGATAGAGTAGTGTTACATTACAGTCATTTATATACTACATCAGTGGCCTCAAAATGCGAAACGTATTTTAAAGGAAATACACTGTGAATCGTGAGCTGTCGAACTAAAAGTCCGAGTTCGTTAACCAATAACCCACGCTGGTCTACGTAAAATAGTTATGTTAAAATTAAAATATCCAATTGATTTTGATAGTTTGTTTTACAAACGTATTACGTAATGGATTAACTGACTTGAAATATTACATTTTATAAGCAGCTCGTGTAATTGCATATAATTATATGCGACTGTCCTGGAAAAGTGGGTTTTCTCGGGCCACTCCCGTCCCCCGTCCCCAACAATCAAATCTCAGGCATTGAATCTTTAGATCCAAGTCAAGGCAAAATTATTGCCCAGCCCCGAATTGGGTCGTTTCAAGTTGATATACACGTTGACATCTGCTTGTCGGGCTCTGGCCTGGCTCACTTTTTCTGTAGCGCCTTTGTTTTGCTCTTTCTCGCCCGTTAATTTTATAATGCCCATCGCACTTCATCACTTTAAACAAGTAAAAAATTAAATACAGACAAAGTTTCAAATAGAGTTAAATAATCTCTTACATGAGGGGACAAAGAGGAACCACAACGTTCCTGATCACCCCAGTGGGGGAGGAAATTCTCTTCTCTCTCTATAAACTAAACCCCCGCCAAGTTCGTTTGCGTTTTGCCATTATAATTATTTTATGATGTTTTACTACTAGGCGGTTTAAGTCTGATGTCAAATGTAGGGCCTATTTTTTTGTAAATCCATAAAATTCCAATAAAATAACTGATATTTGTCTGATGTCAAATTCAGCGATTACTTTTAACTCCTAATATTCCAATTAAAAAAAAAACTGCTATTTGTCTGTTCTCAAATGTAGGGATATTTTTTGAAATCCCTAAAATTTCAATAAAAAAATCCGGTACTTGTAATCATTCAAAGCTGGATTTAAACCTGAAATATAATTAAAACGTATAGAATTTACACAGTATAATGTTAATTTCAATATGATTCATTTAATATTTAACCTTACAGATAAATCTGTGACACCACGTGGCCTAAGGAGAAAATATTTAATCAATTTTTATTTTACAATTTCTATAAGTGTTTTCATTATTCACTCTTAACTAAGACTTTATTGACGTGTTTTTAAGATGTAGTTTTATGGACAGAATGTATATTTTAAACATTTACCGTACTAAGTAGCTATGTGCAGACTTTTGTCTGCGCGTAAATACTCACAGGCGTGTATTTCGTACAGCAAGCTATTAAAGTAAGCGCACCGAACGTCCTTAATTTAACAGCATACATACAAAGCAACTAAGTGACAAATAACAAGAGTGGTCAAAAGGGCGAACGACTATCACGTAAGAAAATGATTTAGTCTCGAGCAAACACAATAAATTTAGTCTTAGCAGGAGAGCAAATTCAGCTACACGAAGTCAATAAAAAAAATACTCTCCAGCTAGTATTAAACAACTCCGAAAAAAATATATATATAAATAAGGAAATATGCACACGAGTATTTCAAAGTACATTTTGTGGAATTGTAAGTTTCCTTGGTGTTCGTACATTATACGTTTGTGTTCTGTGCTTCCTTAACTCTAAAAGCTATAACAAAAAACACAGACTCAGCTGCACAATGTGATCTTTATTCACAAAAAAATATTTTGACTGGATTGTATTAAAGGATGCAAAATAAAGTTACGAAATTACACTTAAATTTGAGGGAAATTGAATTCATGACATAAATTATATGACAATCCATACTCTGTCTTTTGTAATGCATTAAGTTTTCAACTGGTAAGGTCTCTGTGACTGAACTCGAGTTTCTTTGGCCATCACAAAATAAGTGTTATATCACAACGTAATCTTCAAAACGGTAAATAAAGAAACAATATATATATACAATACAGTATATAGAAATAAAAACAACTTACAGAACCAATAAAGAAAATATTATTCATTTACACAGCTAATACACTAGCATAATATGCCAAAAGATAAAAAGAAATTGTGTCAACACTTTAGATGCCAAACTGTTATGTGAAGTTAAAACCTTTGTTAAAGGTGTATGCTAATATTTCATTAAAGTACTTCTGGTGGAAGGAATATTTTAACAAAATTATATGTTTTGCTTTTTTTATTTAACAAGAATGAAAATCGTTCTGAAAACTCGACTGCTTCAAAGCAAAACATATTTATCAAGTCTATTTTAAGAGAACTCGAGATAGGTTATATTAAACAAAACACAAAGTTTCAATAGGCTTTTATCTTAGTGCCAGATTACCTTGATTACAAACACTTCATAACACTAAATGGTGTTTCTAATTCATTTTCTCCAAATTAATATCCTACTTCTACGTAATAATTAAAAAACAAATTACAGTTTGAATATCTTCTTACCTAGGGCTACTCCGATGACGAGTCGCCCTCCGAGAAACATTCCCTTGTCAACGGCTGTGCCCATCAGCACTGCACCTACCGTAAACACAAAGCTCGAAAGTATTATAACCGGTTTACGTCCCAATCTGTCTGCAAAATACCCCGCAATAAGTGAAAATGTCCAGGCTGTTGCCATAGTGACACCGATGACTAGTTTTTGCCATGTATAATCTAGTTCAAAATATTTTCGTAAGAACATCATTGCTCCTGAAATGACCCCAGTATCATACCCTGACATAAATCCCCCAACTGCTGACAGTAACGTTACTGTATACATGAACATTGGTGCTTTAGGCTTGACCCGGTCCTGTAGTAACCCTTCCTCGTCGTTTATAAACTCCGAAGACATTTTTAAGCGTGTTTGATTTAGTTTTAATGTTGGAGTTAGTAATATCTAATCTGTCCTTCTAAAAGAAATTTACCCAATTTTTATATTGGATAAATATTATCTAAATGTTTACAAGCAATATACTATCTTATCTTTACTTTAGTGACGCTAGTAACTCCAACTATATACACGCTGAGATGCACAACGTGAAAATTCGATTCTCTCGTCGAACGCGTCTGCTTTTCCTGTGGTTGTCTGTTGTTGTAAGGTTCGATCGCGGCGACCTCTATGACTAATCTTTGAAATATCTACACAGACGATTGTGAAAAAATCAAACTGAGTAAAATGGTAATAGTTGTTTAATATCGTTTTTTTTTTCCTATAACGTGATATTTGACGTGTTTGTTTAGGGTTGTTGTTTTATCTACAGTAACAAGTTATATATTCGCAAAGCTCAATTTTACGTAATTAATTACACTGTCCTAGTAACTTTATGTGTTCATTGTGAATTTTCCATAAAGAACAGAGGACTTTCAAGCTTCTTCTCATTGAACTTACATGGGGCATTTATTCTGCTTACAACAATAAATTTAATAACACTGATGAAATTAATAATAGAATTCCTAGCATAGTTTGGTAAGTTTTGTAGTGGTTGTTATTGCATTACGATTTCAAACAGTCTGAAACTTTAATTGAAATTTAGAAGTTAGTTGTGCGAAATCTTTTAGCGTTCGGGGTCAAATATCTGTAGTTTTCCTATTAATAAGCATTACCTCCAGTTGCAGCTTCCGAAGTTTATAGTATACTAATTTTAGCAAACCAACAATATATAAAAAAATGTTTCTCCTCGCGTAATACAATTTTAAACTTTAAGGTGAGGTTCTCAAAAGTTTAGTTGGCAATAATACTGGCAGTCACTGGTATTTTATATACACATTGTTGATTCTTACGCTCGAGACTCTTCTACAAATTTAGAGAATAGGCGTTTATGTTTTTTCATACAGCAAAGCCACATTGGGCTATCTGCTAAGCCCACCGAGGGTAACTGAGCCCCCAATGTTAGCATTGTAAATCCGTAAACTTATCACTGTACTAGCGAGGGGCATATACTTTAATATAAGTAGAAAGTAATACAGCACCCGTTGGTACAGCGGTAAGTCTTTGGATTTATAACACTAAAATCAGGGGTTCGATTTCCCTCGGTAAGTTCAGCAAATAGCCCAATGTGGCTTTGCTTTAAGAAAACACAAAAAACTAATATTTTGTATATTCGTTTAACAAAAAGCCCTAGATTCAGAAACCATCCAAAGTATTATTTAAATTATAATTTTAACACTTAAATTACCAACCTATTCTTATGACGTTCATTATCAATAGAGTATGCGTATTGTATCATATTGTGCAATTTTGTTTCTCTCTTTTATAACAGTTTTATAGTTAAGAAAATCGTTCGTTTTTCTTTCAAGTGCATAGAAAACCCCTAACTATAATTTAGGGATTAATTGTAACGCTACTAATGTTATAAGTTTATATTTTAATTTAATTAATATTTTATCAATAATAAAAACGTGTACCCTCAAGCAATTTTATGTATAAATAATGGCTTAGAAAATAATGTTTAATATTATAGATAACTACTACTGCTGCCATCTGTCGATTTACTGTAAAACAAAATCGCTCATTTCAAAATAATCAGAATGAAGTACAAGATATAATCCCGGTCGCTGTCACACAGAACGTCTCTGCAGACGTCAATTTATCTACAAAAGAAGCAAAAGTTTTGGACTGGCTGGTAATTATAATATATAAGTAAAAAGTTAGTACCAAATGGAAAACTAGATGATTATGTTTGCATAGGGTATTAAACTTTTTCAACAACTGAATCGGAACGCCTAAACCAAAACAAAACAGAGCTAAAAATATTAGAGCATCTCTGTAGATGTCTAGTAAGGGATCAACTTTGTGTTGTTGTTGTTTTTCATTCAACAACTGCTTTTCTTTCGAAGCCTTTTATATAGGTCCAAAAATAGTTTGTACAGTTTATAACAATCATAAACCATTTCTGTGTAGACAGAAAATTACGATTTTATATGGTTGTATGTCACAGCTACAAAACGATTTTTGCTCATAAGTTTAGATAGTTGTTCTTAATTTATTTGAATGATGTTCCGGGTTCCGTTCTACACTTTTAATAACTTTCTGTACCACTGAGCATGCTCTGTATCAATAACTATTATTACGTAAGTCCTGATGTAACAATGCTCTGCAGAAGAAGTTAATTCAAACTATACATCTTGACAAACTTTCCACAAACTTACTGTATTTGAACGTCGGCCTTCAAGACCACATTGGAGGAAACGAAATACATGACAGTTAATTGTATCTGTTTAAGACGACTTTATACGCAGGTGATCAAATAAGGTTGCTATTTTTCCAGTCCTCCGGATATCTCTTTTTTCATTTAAATGTGCTTTTATTTTAAGAAGTGGTTAGAAACTTTTAAATTCGTGGCTTCAGAGCCTTCATTAACGTTAAATTTTTGTTTTGATCTTGTTAACTTACAAGGAAATGCTATCATTATCATTATTATGATTTTTTGAGTGGAACGGTTCTCTTTCGAAACCGTATAATTCAATTCCAGATGTGGCCTTCCCTCTGACTTAACCTAGAACGCGAGGTGTTCTGCATCTATATAGTACATAGAAAGTTCCCGTCTTCAACATGTTATATCTTTTGAGTAAATATCGTTTAAAAACCTTGCCATAATAAAATCTTCTTTGACATGACTATAATTCTATCTTATAAATTTACCAATCTTTTGATATCGTGACAGCACTGCACACGAATGATTGGGAAATCACCATGAATCAAATTGAAATATGTGTGTAATAAACATATAGCCCATGGCACCATGGCTTGTATCTTGCGGTGACATGCTGCTATTATTAGAAAATACATCGTTTATATAAAGTACAGTTAACTTCTGTGTGTACGCTTTTTAAAAACGTTTAACTAATTTGTTGAGATGGAAAACAACAGTTCTAATCATTCAGTACTGAATGAGATTTGAGTCTAGTTTTGTTCCATAAAAAATGTTGGTCAACATTTCTTCTGGTTGAATGTCAGTCAACATGTTCTTAGTCAGCTCTTTGTTTCAGTTACGTTCTACTCAGAAATACTTGTTCCATTAACTCCTCAATAAATACTTGTTCCATTAACTCCTCAATAAATACTTGTTCCATTAACTCCTCAATAAATACTTGTTACATTAACTCCTCAATAAATACTTGTTCCATTAACTCCTCAATAAATACTCGTTCCATTAACTCCTCAATAAATTTTTGTTCCATTAACTCCTCAAGAAATACTTGTTCCATTAACTCCTCAAGAAATACTTGTTCCATTAACTCCTCAATAAATTCTTGTTACATTAACTCCTTAAGAAATTTTTGTTCCATTAACTCCTCAATAAATACTTGTTCCATTGACTCCTCAATAAATTATTGTTCCATTAACTCTTCAAGAAATACTTGTTCCATTAACTCCTCAATAAATACTTGTTCCATTAACTCCTCAATAAATACTTGTTACATTAACTCCTCAATAAATACTTGTTCCATTAACTCCTCAATAAATACTCGTTCCATTAACTCCTCAATAAATTTTTGTTCCATTAACTCCTCAAGAAATACTTGTTCCATTAACTCCTCAAGAAATACTTGTTCCATTAACTCCTCAATAAATTCTTGTTACATTAACTCCTTAAGAAATTTTTGTTCCATTAACTCCTCAATAAATACTTGTTCCATTGACTCCTCAATAAATTATTGTTCCATTAACTCTTCAAGAAATACTTGTTCCATTAACTTCTCAATAAATTCTTGTTACATTAACTCCTCAAGAAATACTTGTTCCATTGACTCCTCAATAAATTCTTGTTCCATTAACTCCTCAAGAAATACTTGTTCGCCATTGTTTCAGTGAATAGTTGTTTCTCCACCGCTCCAATACATACTTGTTCCAGCAACATATATTTCGAACAATTATTAATAAATACCAGCAGTACCTTAGTAAATATTACTTCTACTGATACTTTGTAAATACTTATTTTACTATTATTTCAGTAAAAAAAGTCAAACACTTGTTCAAGAAACGTAGAGTAATAAATATGTATTCTATCAACCTCTCAGTGAATACTTGTTTCATTAATACGTCAATGAAGCCTTGTTCCACAAACTCTTATAACTTATTACATTAACACTTCAGTGAATAGTTGTTCAAATAACAAATTAAGCAATGCCTAATATTTATTTTACCGATGCTTCAATAAATGGTTGTTTGAATAGTAAGCACTACTTGCAGTCCAAATGCGTGGGTGGGTGTATTGTTTTATTCTTCAATATCACTTTAATCAGCACTTGTTGCAACAAACAAACAGTTACAATAGCGTATCAACCAGTTGTTTCAGTAATAATAAGTTTCAGGTACTTCCTAACAATAATTTTATACAGGAGTTTGAGTGCAGTTAGAAGTGTTGTGTGCTTTAGATATGAAAACCTTGTAACATAGCTTTTCAAGGGTATTACTGACGGTGCATGGTCGTCAAACAGAACATAACCGGATATAACGACATGAATTGTAACGATATAAAACCGTTTTAATATAACCTACCCAGCCTCTGTAATCATAAAAAATACTTATATATATAAACATTTTTAAGACCAAATACAGTTTCACAATATAACAGTTGTAAATGACTTGTGAGATAGAAATAAAATAGGCCTACTTTTCTTGACAGATGTCTGTTTTCTTGGTTTTGGTAGAACGTTTTACAGCAAACAATTATATTTAGAGACTTTATCGCCGAAATCAATTAATATATTTATTTTAACAAACTTGGCCTCAAAAGAACTGGTGCATCGCGATAGAAGCTTACTAGATTATCTGTACTTCCACATAACGGGCTTTTTTTGTAAAGTTTGGTAAAAAAACACTCATAACAGCAATAAATAAAACCCCTTCTCTGTGGGTATGTAGATTGTTTCATGGTTAATCTGTTCAACGAATTTCGAAATATTTCTAACTTTTGTTACGTATGAAGCGTTTGAAATGCCATGTTGTTGATTATATTATTGTTTTGAAATTTAAACCATTAAAATATGTTGTTATTCATGTAGAAATTTCTAGAATTAGGTAGATCGATCATTTGACTGTAAATAGAATGTATATCGGTCTGGTGTCTAGATGACGAGTCTCGAGCAAAAACAGACATACGCAGATTACTCTGGAATTCTGTGGAAGTTACGCGATTGTTGGAGAACACAGTAGGCATAATAGTATAAAAACAGACGGCGACACGAGGAGAAAAAAAGAGGTCAATCATTCGTTTTTATTTTCGATTCAAGAGATATTGTCTTCGTTCGAGAAATTTTCAACGTTTGCTGTGTGTTTATTCAACTTGGATTTGTGACTGGAGCTAGATCTACAAAAGCTGTGATTTTATTTCGTCAATCTTCACGATTCATTCAAATTACTGGTTATACTGAAAGTCAACACGTACAAAACTGTTTAGGGGAGACCGGAGCAAGTTGGAAAACAACAAATTTGAGACATTCATCGAAAACATCGAAAAAAGAACTTCGTCAAATTTATTGAACTGTGAATTGTTTCTGGACTTCTCCATTCAAACTTCGGAATTTCTTCGTGGGACCAAATTCACACCTTAGACTGGAATTTTGGATTTCTGATCTGGACTTTTGGACTTTCATTCTAGATCATTATATTGGACACAGGCCAGTACCATTTTGTATTGTAATTAATTTTGAAGGTTGAAACTGAATATCTGTCATTGTTATTACATAATTTATATTATATCTGTTACATATATAATAGTTTATCGTAATAAATTATATAAGCTGTTATCTGTGTCTTTCTGTTGCGTTCAGTCCACATAAAAAAAACCGTAACACCTTGGCTTTATTTGACTAATACAAAACTTATTAAAGTAATAGTGACGAGGAGTAAAGTGTGGAATAATTCTACAAAATTTATTAAAATTACAAAAAAATCACAGTTTTTCACTTTTAATTTAGAACACCAGACTGTGCACTCATTCTTTTACAAATTTAAAAATACTAATAATATATGTTAAAAAAATAATAATTCAGCGGATGCACTATTGTGATAGTACACAAAATATTGAAATGAGTTCTTACAAGATTAAAAGAATATTCAATAGAGGGATTGAAGTTATCATTGATGCTCTCGTAGAATATTTCTCTTACTTACGACGTCGAGTCTTACAAACTGCCACAAATCTAACGGATTTTGTGCGACAGCTAACGCTGAGTGAAACCACGTTCTACACTTTAAAAGATTTAGTTTCGTAATCGGTTAACATATATTTCACGTTCTGATTCATTTGAACTACTTCGAGAATGCCTACACAGGTGACATGGTATGCGTCTTTATGATATGAAAATTCATTCATATACTCGAAACAAAGTATTCAAATAAGATTTTTCTTATTATTATGAAGATGAAACTGTTGAAGGTTGTTCGATATATTCACCTCGTTGTATTTGTTTATTTTGACGTCGTTGTATTTGTTTATTTTGACACTGCTGATAAAATCTCTCGTCTTTTGCGAGATTTCTAGTGCCTCAATGCATACAGCATCCATTACATGGGTGTAGCATGATTCATTAGTAATTCTTATGACTGTAGTTTTCGTTCAAATATATAATTTACATTCAGAAAGAAATGTACGAGCAACCGGAAGTTTTCTGTTACTCAAGCCGGAAATGGCGCTTTCCATTTTCAGTACATCTACTTGAACGGTACGTCCTGGGATGCTGATGGTAAGTACATGTTCATTTAACGATTAAAAAAATCGTTAACAATATTCTATATTAGGCATTTTTGTTTAGTCTTTATTATAAATATTATTTATAATTGTTATTATTGTTATATGTATTATATATATTCCAAAGTGGCAGTGAGATTTCTAACTCGAAAAAGTTAACCTCATTAAATTAAATTTTCTCACTTTTCGCAAAACTCAAATTAAGTATTTTTTTCCTTTTACAAAAATTAAGCAATACGATTATTTTACATAAGCATTCCATTATTTGTATGTTTTTGCTGGTTAACGTTTCGAATGGGTTTGCTGTCACTCCAGTTTCTTCAGCCACTTTTACTTATGGAAACAGTCGTTTATTTTGAGGCAAGTGCGAAAGCTTGTGAACCCTCATCATCTCCAAATCTTTTGTCATTATTTTGTTAATGGTCCCAACTTCATTGCAAAGTTTGTTTGTAACTGTTGCCTTCACTCTGAATACTAAATCATTGCTCCATATTGACTGGATAACTTGGAAACCTGTTATTTTCCAGTACTTTCCACAGTGCGGGTTTATTTCCGTCTCACTAAGAACACTTAAGGCTCCCTTCTACGAAATATCATTTCCTTTCGCTTTACACCATTTAACAGTCTCTTCATACGAATATGTAATGGTCTGTACATAATTCTCCGGAGATAATGTTTCCCTTTATCTCTTCACAGTGGAATTATAGAGGATTCGTTGTGAACCGCATATAATAATTAGGTACTAGACGTCACCCACTGCGCCGTATCTCGTTTCTAGGGCAATACGTCACTGTATTAAAAGACCTTAAATCGGCCTTATGAGATGCAATTATTAAACTCTGTTACTCGGCCTACTTACTGTGTACACCATAAACATTTACAACTCAGTAAATGACGGAATTTTATTACCATCAGATATGCATGGCATACATTCGTAGTTTTGGCAAGTATAAACAATGTGTTATTTCGGAAGAATTTTGCACATGCTAACACAGCGGTAAGTCTACGGATTTACAATGCTAAAATCAGGAGTTCGACTCCCCTCGGTGGGTTTATCAGATAACCCGATGTGGCTTTGCTGTAAGAAAAACACACTCACACACCCGTACGAATTTTAGTCAGTGTAGACACGATCGAATTTTAGCTTTAATAGAGTGTTTCTGCCTATTCATTAATTATACGTAGACTTACCAAACGTCCCAGTTTGAAAGGTATGTTCTGGTGTCCTATCCTGTTTACTAATTTGTCCTACTTGACACTGAATTATCTCGGAATGTCCCGGTTTTTAACAAAAAGGCATAAACTCCAATAATGATAAACAGAAAATGTTAAAATCTGCACACAGTCCTGACTTGGTGTTGGCAAAAACTACTTTTTAAGTTTTCATTTTATTACTCGATGGGTAGAGGAAGTCATAATGCTATAGCATGCAAAGTTTCAAAGGTATTGCATCGGACAAAATTCAGAGGCAGCTGATAAGGTCCCTGTACAAGTACAGGGTGTTCGGAAAGTCACAGTACACTTATGTATTTAATAACAAACAAAACTGCACGGTAACTTTCCGAACACCTTGTATAATGATTTATCAGTGGGATGTTATTGGGGGTACGCGCGTGAGGGCAGCTGCACAAGCACATGCAAAGCTTTATTTGAACACGTGTTTTAATTGCTTTATTTATTACAGTATTTATTATGTTAGTCATACGGTACATGATGTATTATTTTCGTTCTTTTATTTTAGAAATTAGTCCTAGTCGTAACATCCAAAGCTGGTGAAAGGAAGCTCACATCAAACAGTGAATTGTAAAAAGAATATCATTTGTGACAAGGAGGACAGAGTGAAATGTTTGCAGGGTTCATCTAAGTTCTCCGTTTCACATGGTGGCCACTCAGACATAAAAGACCATTTAAAAAGTGTTAAACATGCAGCTAGTCTTTCAGTTCCTTTTTAAAGTTCAAAAGTTGATGTGTTCTTCAAAAAAAAACTGTGCTTGAAGAGAGTGAATTGTTAATAGCTGCCAAAGAAGCAACCTTTGCTTATCAAGAGCTGTCCATAACATAAACTTTACAAGAGCAAATTGTTCTTCCAAACTGATAGCAAAGTGTCCATAACATAAACTTTAAAAGAGCTAATTGTTCTTCCAAACTGATAGCAAAGTGTCCATAACATAAACTTTAAAAGAGCTAATTGTTCTTCCAAACTGATAGCAAAGTGTCCATAACATAAACTTTAAAAGAACTAATTGTTCTTCCAAACTGATAGCAAAGTTATTTGAACCAAAGTTCAGTTCTGCCAGAACAAAGAATGAGGTTATTATTTGGAATGCAATTGTTCCTTTGGCAGCAGAGGAACTGAAGAGAGACTTAATTGAGGTCCAGTTTGTTTCACTTGCAGCAGATGCTTAAAAACGAAAAGATGCCAAAACTATACCTATCATGGTGGATATATTTTGCCAGAAGAAGGAATGAAAGTAAAACTTTTAGGCTTTCAGTCGGTTCATAGAGTGGCATCAGAAATTTTGACGGATTGCTTAGTGTCCACTTTAAAAAACATGATTTATCAAAAACAAAGTGTTGTTTCTTGTGATTACAACTGCAATACAAACTTTAGAGGTGTAAAGAGAAAGGGGTAAAAACGATGTATATAGTCGATTGAAGAAGGAACTTGGTAGAAATATTGTGGGTGTTGGTTGTGGTGCTCATATTGTACATAACTCTCTCCAAACTGCAGTTGATGACCTTCCTATTGAAGTGGAAAGCTTGGTGGTCAAAATTTACAAGCATTTCTATATTTACACTGTGCGTGTTACACACCTAAAAGAATTCTGTGAGTTTGTATAAATTGACTACAAGAAGGTACTTCAATATGGAAATACACGGTTTC
The DNA here is from genome assembly GCA_011833715.1 of Carcinoscorpius rotundicauda. Classification (NCBI taxonomy): domain Eukaryota; kingdom Metazoa; phylum Arthropoda; class Merostomata; order Xiphosura; family Limulidae; genus Carcinoscorpius; species Carcinoscorpius rotundicauda. The sequence goes on along the minus strand of CM022391.1, from coordinate 178,962,133 downwards.
TGTCTTTGTTACCAGCTGTTGAGAGAATTCTCCAGATTTATGAAGCATTGGAGTCACACTTTTGTTCACAAAAACAGTGCCCATTGTTGATAAAAAGATTTTTTGAGAGTAAATGTGAAGAAATCTGTCTTATGGTTTGCTCATGGACAACTAGTCTTGTTCAACAGACTTATTTTAGCCATGGAGAAAACAAAAGCAACTGCAAGTAATATTGTTGCAGAACTTAAGTTGAAAACCAACGTGAAAGGAAGATGAGAAAATAACTTTATTCCCCTTGGTGTAGAAAAATACTCATGTGCTAGAGGAAGAGGGGAGATGACAGGAAGACTTTAATAGGAAAGAATTTACCAGTTTTTATTATTGCTGCTTGTCTTATACTGAGCTGTGGGAAAACAGTTTTGGTGGTGAATACTTTCTCTGAATAAAAAAAAGTGTTTTTGTGTTGCTTTACAAACTGCTGAAAAGATTAATGAAACACTTGGAAATGCTGCAATCAATGTTGGTGATTTGTTTGATGAAGTTGTTCCTGGTCATTGTGGTCATCAAAATGTGACGAGTGGAAAGCAAAAGAAATAGGTTGTGAAGAAACATGGATAGAACTTTTCAACCACTTTTGTTCTTGTTAAATCATTGTGGTCATCAAAATGTGACGAGTGGAAAGCAAAAGAAATAGGTTGTGAAGAAACATGGATAGAACTTTTCAACCACTTTTGTTCTTGTTAAATCATTGTGGTCATCAAAATGTGACGAGTGGAAAGCAAAAGAAATAGGTTGTGAAGAAACATGGATAGAACTTTTCAACCACTTTTGTTCTTGTTAAATCATTGTGGTCATCAAAATGTGACGAGTGGAAAGCAAAAGAAATAGGTTGTGAAGAAACATGGATAGAACTTTTCAACCACTTTTGTTCTTGTTAAATCATTGTGGTCATCAAAATGTGACGAGTGGAAAGCAAAAGAAATAGGTTGTGAAGAAAAATGGATAGAACTTTTCAACCACTTCAAAGATCAAGTATTTCTGTATCTAATCTCAGGCAAGTTATGGAGTACATCTTTTGTTTACCAGGCACTTCTAACCCTGTTGAAAGAGTATTTTCAGTGATGAATAGCATTTGGTCTTAAGAAAGAGGTATAATGAATGAATCAACAGTAAAAGGACTGTTGCATTGTAAACTCAATATTGACTTGAACTGCAGTGAGTTATTTGAAAAAAATAACAACTAATAAAGATTTTTTGAAGAAAGTTCATTCAAGTGAAAAATATGAATAGTTACAAAAAGTGTTCAAAGAAAAATTAATGAAATTTTGATGTTCCTTGTCTTGCCGAATTCAAATAGATGTTAGAGACATAAACTACGAGTTTTCCTTTTTTATTTTTTGTGGCAACATTAAAGCTTAAGGGGAAGTTAGATTATAAAAGCACTTCTTTATTATACCAGTACAGGTACCTGTAATAAAAATTAAAAACTCTCCCGGTTTCAGACTTAGAAATTATGGTAAGCCTATTTGTACGTATGCTAAATATTTGACGTAAATAATATAAATGCTTAGAGAAAAATTTCCAGAGAAACATTGCAGATAAAGATAAAGCGCATTTATGATGTAACACAATATACTTTATTAGGTCGTGCTTTGACTGAAGCCATGCTCTAACGTTAAAGGCACCCCCTTAAATAAGTTTAAACTACACCTGACTTTGTTTAAAAAGTAGGACGGAAAAATGTAAGGAAGAACTGACGAAACAAAAAACGATTTTGCTGAAAAAAACATTCAATGTGGAATGGTACGCACCTCTCCTCACCTGATTAACCATCTGTGCCTTAGTAGTGTATTTATCCTGAAGAAGTAATCGTCCAGTTCAAAAATATTCAAAGATACTACGCAGTAATGATACAGATGACGGTTGTGTGAGATGTGTAAAGTACGTCACTGATAGCGTTACACAAAATTTAAATTCTGAAATCCATACTGAAATTTACAAAAAAAAACAAGTTTAGCTGCTACGTTCTTTTGGCCCGATCTGTAATTACCGAAAAAGGGTAACTCATCAAAATCTGATTTCGAAAATAGAACTCAATTCATTGTTCCTCGTATCAAACTTGTTAAAAGTAGTATTTAACAAAAAGTATTGCAAATACAAGTTGAAGCTTCAATGTACTCATACCTCGAATCTACTCTTTACTAATGTGTCCTCATATTAACTAATTATGAAACTCTCCAAACACAGTATTCTATGGCGTTGCTTCTGTCCATTTCATTTGATGTGACCTGTTTGATGTTGCATCAGCTGACAAGACACGGTGTATCAAAGGTACAAAACTCGTCTTATTATTAAGATGGAAGAAATTTTATCTGATGTTAATTTTAATTACTTTTTAAACCTACTTTAGTTTGAATATAATTATTTGATATCTCATTCATTTACGGGCCATTGGGCTTACAATTAGGATGGCCACTAGGCTAATAGTTGGTATAATAAAAGAACATTGTATACATACAAACACGTAAATATAATTCGACAGGAGAAGACAATATTGCGTTTTGAATTTTTTTAAAAAAAGCAAGGTATTCATTTAAAAATATATATATTATTGCAAAACGGACTTCTTTATTACATTGCAACTTATACACCCTTTTCTAACTACTAATAACTGTCTGTGGCTTAACGTTTAACACTATCAAACCGACAGCATACTAATATAGATGTAGCCAAAAAAGCATTCGATTGATTCAATGCATCGAGAACGAATTGAACGAGATGAAACTAACGTAGAAAATGAAACTGAAGCAACCATAAACAGGTATATTAAATAATAATTGAAGATCTGCACCGTTGATATAAAGGTGTAGAATATTCTAAATGATCACATAAACAACTAGTTAACGTATTACGATAAATAAAACATATTGATACATGATACTACAGCAGAATTATGAAACATACAAATATCAAACAAAGAGAATATAATAAATTTTCATCATATTTGTTCGTTTTTAATATTTGTACCTATTCTGCTGCATAGAATTTTAAAATACTTCCTTTGTATTAGTATTGGCTTGGCTAGATTTTTTAAATAACCAACCGTTAAACAGGGTTGTAAATAAATGAACTGTTATAAAAAATCGAAGTATCATAATGATTTACCAAAACGTCCCTCCTAACTTAGTTACAATCAGCCACGTCCAATGCGATTTGGCGCCAAAGACACTGTATGAGTTCAGCAGTTGGTACGAGTTAAAACTGACGTATTAGAGACAACTTAATTGTAACTTAAGTGCGTATTGTTTCTTTATTTCATTATATTTTTGCAGTAAGACTTCTTAGCATACGCATTAGGAAGTGTGTTTTTTCATGCACATACGCATGCAACGTAAGTGACAAATTACGGCCTATATTTCAATTTCTTAGAATGAACCTGATGTAAGTTAAATGACCCGTTGCGATTATGGACAAACTATATAGAGCAAATATACCTGAACTAGTAAATATTCGTGTATTTGGACGTAAGAAAACCAAATTAAGCTATCTGCTGTGCCCTCTCTGGTGGAGTCAAACCCCTGATTTTAGCATTGGACGTCCATAGACTTACACCGTCCAACTGGGGAAGCTGGTGTGTAAAGTTACTTATTATTATATATGAGCTACAGGAATGAAATAGAAGTATTATCTCACTACGACTAATCGAAATGTGCTCGTTAAATAAGTGGTTACTACGTTTCTCTCACTGTTATTAGAATAATAAATGAAAATAAAATATAATAATTAAAAGTGTATAAGCGCTAAATTTTTTATTAGGCTTGTTTGTTTCTTTGTTTTGGAATTTCGCACAAAGCTACTCGAGGGCTATCTGTGCTAGCTGTCCCTAATTTAGCAGTGTAAGACTAGAGGGAAGGCAGCTAGTCATCACCACCCACCGCCAACTCTTGGGCTACTCTTTTACCAACGAAAAGTGGGATTGACCGTCACATTATACACCCCCACGGCTGGGAGGGCGAGCATGTTTAGCGCGACGCGGGCACGAACCCGCGACCCTCGGATTACGAGTGCACGCCTTAACGCGCTCGGCCATGCCAGGCCTTTTTTATTAGGCTTAATCAAGTACTTTTCTATTATTAATAGAATATTAATTTTTCAATGGTATTTAAATAATATTCGAGATCAAGGAATCTAGACAAAACATTTGTTCACATGTGTCGCAGCTTCTTAATGTACTCCTAATGTACTATTTTAAATTCAGTACGATTGTTTAAATTACTGATTATAAGATTTCATTATATTTATTATTATTAACGAGTCATATAATTGAAACGCGAATCCGTCTTGTGAGCAGTAATTTTGATAAAAGTTTAATTTAAAATAATTTCTGACGATTTCCTTCCGTATCCATTTCTCTTGAACAATCAAATAAAAACGTATATTTCCTTTCATCCATCAACCTCTTCCTCGATTAGGTTTACAATTAAACATAAGAAATATTTTTCTAACTATTAATACTATCGATATTTTAAGGTTTCCACTAATATAACAGTATAAAGAGTTTAAGCAAAGCTTTGTTCTTAACATTCTAAACACGTTAATAAAAGCTGTTGCGTAGCTGTAATGTTTTGAAAAACAAAATACCCAATTAATATCAAGTATGGTCATATGTATCTATTTGTTGAATGCAGTTTCAAATAAATTTCATATTTCTTAATTTATTCATAAAAGAACATATAAATATTTTTGTTTTTTGAATTTCATGGACAGCTACTCGAGGGCTATTTGCGTTAGCCGTCCCTAATTTAGCAGTGTGAGACTAGAGGGAAGGCAGCTAGTCATCATCATCCACCGCTAACTCTTGAGCTACTCTTTTACCAACGGATAGTGGGATTGACCTTAGCTTTATAACATTACCACGGCAAAAAGAGCGATCATGTTTGGTATGACGGGAATTCGAACTCGCGACCCTCAGGTTACGAGTCGAGCGCTCTAACCACTTGACCATGCCAGGCCTCGATTGTGAATAATGTCTTTGAAAACTGAAAGACCACCGAAGGTGGTGACGTGAAATATCGGCCTAATCGCCGGAACGTTTTCATTCCCTAAGAGATTTCAAACATTCTAAAAGGAAACTACACATACGGCAATAAATCCATCGCTAAGAGTTTATCAACTTCATAAAAAGACAGATCTAAGAGTTACGTGCAAAATGGCTTAAATCTACAATGTTGTAGGTAATTATTCACCAAGTGATTTAACTTTGTATCAATCCATCTGAAGACTCAAACAAGTTTTTACCATCTTGGGTAAAAGAACAAAGTAAGTTGCAAATCCCGCTCTGACTAAACGCAAAACGTCGACTTCGTTATGACTTGACCACAAGAACTGTTGTGAGAGAAACTGTCATATAAAGTAACGAATCTCAATGTTCGTTTTAGCTGATCGCATCTAGATCTGACAGCAATGTGTAAAGTAATGAGGTTGTTATTGTGAGGTGACCTACTGAAGGTCGTTTGGAACCATCAGTGTTTTGGTATATTTTGATACTGCGATCAAAGTCGCATTGATGGAACTATGCAACATAATACATCGTTTCTTACATAATAAGATGACCAGCAGATATTTGACATAATATCCAGAACATGTCTTGACTAACCCAGAGCTCCAACCTAATTCTAACTTGTTCTCAAATGTTTTACGACCTTGAAACCTCACTAGATTTGAAAATTGCTTTGCAAAGGAATAAGCGATATGTGTTTTTCTAATAGCAAAGCCACAAAGGGCTATCTGCTTAGCCCACCGAAGGGAATCGAACCCCTGATTTTAGCGTTGTAAATCCGGAGACATACCGCTGTACTAGCGAGTGGCTAATAAGCGATATATAACCATAAGAAACATACCAAGGGTTAGTGTGTCAAATATGGACCAGCTCCCTAACAAGATGACTTGCCAGTGGCTAAATATGATATCTTTTTTTTATTTGAAGTGTTGTTCCATTATAACTTGTATAAAATATAACTGGAGTTAAAACAATAAACCTGTTTTTTGTTCAGTTGTCAAATTGCGAATGTTTCATAATCTTGTAAGTGAATTCGTCCCATTCGTCAGAGAAACAACTTGAAAACAAATAAAACGTAAGTTTAAAAGTAGTTTTACTTACAACCTTCCGTCATTTTATTTACTTTTTGAAGTAATAATCAGTGCATGTTTGTTGAAGTTACCGCAGTTTGAATAAAAAGATAACAAACTTGTAATTTCCAGAGAACAAACCGTGTCAATAAAACACAACATTAGATTCTTCCAACTTAAAACAGAAGCATGGCTAAACATAAAAAAATGTCAGTAAAGCACGGAACTTGGTAATCACGGTTCTGTAGCCTGAACTATCTCAAATTGCTTTCTATGAACGGATTGCCATCTAACAATGAGTTCCGTAAAAACTTTTTTCATTTGTCTTAAAACCCAATACAGAGGCTGCAACAAATTAGTTTCTAAAAATATTCAAAGAGAAAACTTATTATCTGTTGATCAGAAAATAAGACAAACTTTGAAATCTGTTCCGTGGATTATATATCTTCGATTTGAAGTCTCTTCAACCTAATTACAAAGATGAAATTTTTAACCTTCTTTAATCTTTTTATCACTTTAATGAACACACACGAGGATAATTAACCAAACAGGATATATTTGATTCACGTTAATTTTAATTATTTTTCTGAATGCAAATACGAGACGTCTTTCCAACGATCTTTCCCAGTTTTTTGAAATCTATTATTCTAATCAATAACGCTGATTATTTTACTGTTTTATGGAAGAAATGTTTCTTTAAAGAAATGCAAGGTTTAATTAAACGGCATTTGATTTTTTTTTTAAACAGTAAGGCTGTTCCTTATAATTGCAGCAGGGCTGGTGGTTAAGGCGCTCGATTCGTAATTTGAGGGTCGCGGGTTCGAATCCCCGTCACACCAAACATGCCCGCCCTATCAGCCGTGAGGACGTTATAAAATTACAGTCAGTCCCACTATTCGTCGGTAAAAGAGTAGGTCCAAGGGTTGGCGGCGGGTAGTAATGACTAGCTGCCTTTCCTCTAGTCTTACACTGCAAAATTAGGGACAGTTTTTGCAGCTTCACATGAAATTCCAAAAAACACACAAACAAACCTGCATCTAAGGTTTCTTCTCGTTTCAGTCAGAAAACTTTATAACTGTAGCACTAGAATTATGATGGGGAAACTGAAATTAAAATGAAAAAGATAGTTGACAAAATACAAAATATTTTACTTACAGGTTTGAATTGTCTTCATCTTCCTTATTAATTCTACAATTACTTTATCACAAATGTTAATTTTTTAAACCTAAATTCACTTTATGTTGTTTGTGGGTGGTGCAAAAGTCATTGTTTAATCATGATACTTGGTATCAATTAGATCTTATTCCAGTTAACCTACAAAATAATCAGACAATTATCTGCAATTCTGGAGTCAAAAAGATATGTTAAAAATAAAATAATTGTTATGGAATTACCAGTTCAAGCAACCAATATCAATCCAACTGAAAATTTATGGACTGAGTTAAACCAATTAACGAAAGATCACAAGCCAAACATGGAGACGAACTTTTTGAAGAACTCGAAGAAGATGGCAGTCAGTCACTCAGGAATATGTATACAAACTCATTGAAATCATGCCACATTCATATGAAGCAGTACTGAAATCCAAGGGAGTGTTAACTTGTGAAACTGGTTTGTGTTAATACGAGTTTCATTTTTATGTTTGATTATTGCAGAGAAACTAATTTAATCACTTTGTAAGATAAATGGAATAAAAAGTACCAAGAAATGACAGCAGATGTACAATACTTTTTACAAGAATATGTAACTAAAATCATGAAAAGTTCATGTATTTATGAAAACTAGTTAAAATTAGGATTTGAGATCATATTTGAACAAAGTGCATTCTAAAAATATATAGTTTTACATATTTTTTGGTATCTAATAAAAGATGTAACAAATTAACACATTTTGAAGGAGATCCATTTTTGTTTGTCCACTTACTGTATATAAATACAATTATACCGTAAATAATATTATAGTTACCCCTTGAAGTTGAGTTTCTTACAGAGATCTGGGTTCCCTTTGAAAAACCTAAATACAGATTGAAACAGGAATTACCAGTCAATAACACATGAACATTAGATGACTGTAACATGTAGAATACTCAATGCTTTGTACATCATACAATTGCAGTCATCAGGAATCCAACCCTATATTATACATAAAGTGAATTAGTAAATTAAATTCAAACCACATAACACTAAATTTTAGTACCCACACTCATAGAATACACTTGCAGTCAGAGGAAGAAACACCACAAAACACTTTGCCAAGTGTGAAATTACGTAACCAACAGGGAAGAAAAAGAATGGAAAATGGATGATAGAGCTGTACACAGGTCATCTCTACATGACTTCCAATATAAAAATTTAATGTAACTGTAAAATGGCTATTACTTTTGGTATTTTCTTTACCACAATACCATGGTCATGTCAGGGTGATCTAGTGTGATCAAGAGCCTATAATTTGGTGCAAATGTTGAGTCTAAACATGTGTTGAATATTTCAGACTAATAAACTTTCAGTATGAGGTTAGTCAAAATAACTGACCTTGTAACTATTTTTTACTTGTGCATTTTATACCATTACATTAAATATTGGTACTGAGCATTATGTAGAGATTAAATATGTGTCATTATTATATTTTTTTCCTTTTTGGCACTGCCATCTCTACATCATTTTACGTTTACAAAAATGTTTTTACTTGTTAGATGAAGTTTGAGAAATGCCTCTGCATACCCCACATTTCCAACATCAACAGAAAAATAACCAACATTTGGTAAAAACTAGTAACAAAATATGACATTCCAGTCAATATCAAATTTATTCAAAATCCAGGCACAAAACTAAGGTTTACACTATGTAAAAACTACACTGACAAACATTACGCCAACATTATTTATAAAATACAATGTGATAACTGCCACAACTTCTATATTGGAGAAACAAGTAGAAAAAGGGAAACCAGATTCAAAGAACACAAAAAGTCACCCACACACGTTTTTGAACACTGCAAGTCAAATAAACACAACCATAGAAACACCCAAATACTAAATAAAGAAACAAGCACAAACAAATGCAAAATTAAAGAAGCCTTATTTATACAACTCAAGCCCAAAATAAACCAATACAAAGGAACACATTTATACCTGTATTAATAAATATAATCAAACATCTAAGCACGCCCTCTACATTCCTTCACTCAATTACACAACCCCTTCAAACATGTGGTCAGCTATCGATCAGTTACCTGTTTCTTTCTTTGTGAACCAGGTGATAACCAAAGAAGGTCAAAACATTGTTCGCTCCTCTACATAAAAATATTCTCTACCCATACCAGCTGATTTTACATAGATATTTTTCTACAAGTGGGTATTTTCTATATCACAAATCTATTATCAGTTAACAACTCGTTAGCCATCAAGCATGTATTGCTTTCACAGTGGATAATACACTACTGTAGAAAGTCATCCTGTGTACAATTCAGAATGATCATTTACAGAATCAAACATAGATTCATCTAGTGGTAGATGGTGCAAGTTAATTTCAACCAACAGTAAAACAAACAGGTGTACAGAGCACTAGAAGTAGAATAGCAACAAATGAAAGGAGGGTAACAAAAATAAATATAAGAGAAAACATTAAGGAAAAAATGTATTCCACATGTGAGAAATCTTGCTTATTTGAAAACATCCAAATTGTAATTTGTTCTCCTCTTAAGCCAAACTAAAATCACAACACCAGTATGAAACCTGGTGGAAATGTTGGTACTTACTTTGTATTAACATTCTTCCATCTAAAATTACTACCCACAAAACAATGCTGAAATGCAAAGGTTCCTTAAAAATTGCAATAAGCAGTATCTTATAACAAGTTTTTAAATGTATTAAAATTACTTCCATCAAATTTCTTAAAATTTAGAATTAGTTCACATGCCATCATTGTTTGTTTTTGAATTTTGCACGGAGCCACACGAGGGCTATCTGCTCTAGCCATCCCTAATTTAGCAAAATTTGTTGAAATAGACTAGAGTCAAGGCAGCTAGTCATCACCACCTACCTCCAACTCTTGGGTTACAATTTTACCAACAAATTGTGAGATTGAAGGATACATTATAATGCCCCCACAGCTGAAAGAGTGAGCATGTTTGGTGTGATGAGGATTTTAATTTGCAACCCTCAGTTTGCAAGTCAAGCACCCTAACCACCAGGCCCACTGTCATTGTCACGGAGGAAAAGTCCAATGACAGATTTTTTTTTCATGAATACATCACTGACTAAAAATTTAACTGTTAAATTTATGGACATTTGATATCTACACAAAACATTCAGTATTTTCTGTCCAGCCAAGTAAAAATGATAAAGTTTTGAAGAAATTAGAGATTTTATGTCGTTTTGGAGTTTTATAATAACCTTGTATTGATTGCTGCAACGCTTTACTTAAAAAAAAAAAACAATTTTTGTTGACAGACGTTTATGCTTTAACCTTTAAGACATAAAAGCACAATGTTACACATTGCTTATTGATTTTAGTACAAACATACTCAAAGGCTATTTGTGGTAGCCTTCTCTAATTTTAAAGAATTTTATTACGTGGAAGGTCGTTAGTCAACACCATTTACAGCCAATTCTCGGGCTACTATTTACCACTGAATAGTTGGATTGGCCATCACATTTTAACACCCCCCATAGTTAAAAGATCAAATATTCCAAGAACAGGTTTTGATCCTACAATTCTCAGATATTGAGTAAAGTTCTGACTACCATGCTATGTAAAGCACATAGTTCAAAGACTTAACACTTATTATTAAAAGTACAAAAACAACACCAAATAAATTAAAATTCTTATATTTATTTATTCAAGAAATGCTTCAAATAAAAGAAAAGGTTTTTTTACATACAATACAGATGTATTATAACTCATGTACACTACTAGTCATCCAAAAAATTAGTTTTTAAATAGAAACAATTTCTTTCACAGCAATTCGACTAACAATAGACCCTAATAACGATCCACAGTTCTCTTCAGCCTCTTTGATTTTATAAACCTAAAGAAAAAAAAAAGAACATGAAACCTGTAAAACACTACAAATCAGTTCTTCCCATAAATGTTTCAAATACATCTTAAGTCACGTTTACTCAATAATGAGTATTTTGCTAGTGTGGTATGTTAATGTGCACTTACAAGTAAATAAAACCACATTCTATTACATTTCACATAACATAAGATTTCCAAATTATTCTTTTAAAGAATACAATTTTTTAATGGTGATGAAAGCTTGGTTATTTCTTTTATTGTCTGGATATTTCAACAAACGTATAATAACATATTCACCGTGTTGAACTAATTTCATATGTACACATTTATATACAAATAATTGTAGAGGCAATACCTTTTTTATTTCCTGTTCATTAGAATGCTTGCTTAGAGTATCAAGTGGGACTAGTTTTCCTTTAACTACCGAGTTGACTTTTGTTCCATCTTCTTCATTGATGGTGAGTACAAGAATAGAGGTATTATTCTCACCAATACCAAAAGTTTTCAGTGACTCTGTGATCTGAAAAACAGAACATAAAAAGTAACTCCATTATCAATAACAACTTGGTTACATTTACATATAAAAATTGTATTGTTATAATACATACTTAGAAATATCGAACACATTATGTGCTCTGAAACTTTGATTTTATAAAAATTTAACTTTTAAAAAATGTATTGATAACATCTGAAAATTAATATTTGTATTACAGGAGTTTAAGTAAGATTTGTCTGTTGAGAGTTATTAACGAAATGCACTACCAATAATTCAAGACTAATAAATACTTACAACATAGTGAGAAAATCTCTGAACAAAAATTAAATTTTTTTATCAGAGTTTACAAAGGTTTTTCAAGCATTCAAAATATTTTTATATTACACAAAATACAGTAAGATAATTTAATGATCATATTACTAACATTTTTTGATGGTGATAGGTTGTATAAAATTTCAGAATAAATTCCTTTTGTCTTTAATGTTCCTTGTTGTTGACTTAGGACTGCTTTATTAGCTGCAACTAACAGCTGAAATGTATCCAACACCTACAGTTAAAGAAAACGTACATATACACACAATGAATAACATTTAAAAATTTAAATTACACATAATGTAACTAAAAAAAATACAAATATAAATAACTAACTTCAGGTTAGTGGTAGTTACATGAATAGTTTAAATATTTGATTAGATAATTTTAATTTTGTTAGAAAATGAGATACCATAAAGTGGTGATGTCACATTACGTCTACGATGAAATATTAATTGCACAAAATGTCTGAATCTGAAAATAATACAGTGTGAAACTTAAAAGAATTATGCAAAATGAACTAAATAACTTATACAAAGCATAAGCTTTAATTTACAGGATTTCAAGTGGAGCGAAGGGTAAGTAAAAAAAGGAACATTTGAAGAATCATAAAACTCAGTAAAAAAAAATTCCTAGTTTACAGTAAGTTAAGCCTTATTATACAACTTATTAGAACTGGTTAGTTCTAGAAATATTTCTAAGTTTAGAATTACAGAAAGTATTTAAGTTCAAAAGTATTGACTCCAAAGCATGTTTTTATATTTTATCTTCAAATGACATGAGATACAACCCTTAACATAAAAGTGTGTACAACATGTTACTGCTTCATGCTCAACATGGCAGAAACAGCAAAACGTAAAGAACAAGATGTTCACCTAACAATGAAGCATTCACAATAATTAACATAACTGTTTTCACATAATTTGTATAAAAATTAGAAAATGTAAATACAGAAACATATAATGGACCAAAATTATTTGATATGGAGTAAATTTCTCACTGCCAAATGAATAAAAAATGTTTTCACCCAAAATTCAATGTACATTTTAAAGTATATATGAATAAATAAAAACTGTTTTACAGCTCCATACCTCAACTCACTCAAGTTCAGTGGATTGGTGGCAGAGAAAACAAACTGTCTATCTTCCAACTGGGAAACTGTAGCTAATAAAATCTTAGATGGCTGTTTTAGGAAGTATTGTTTATATTATAGGCTTGAACAGTTCTGTAGAAAATGTTTCTAAATTTGGTGGTGATAGTAAAATTCTGAGAAAGATCATCCTTTTGAAAATGTTTCTTTTGTACAAAACTTTAACAGTCCAAATGCACAAGCCAGAGTGTAAAAAATTAGTTTAATATTAAGTGTGAAGTAATACAGTTGATGCATTCTAAAAGACTCTGACATCCCAGTTGGAATGATGTGTGTACGTACAGTTTTGATCCTGTCACTACAATAAGGATATAAACACATTCTGGAAAATTGCCTTCTAAAATTATACTTTGGTTTAAGTAGATGAAATTATACAAAGCTAGACACTGTTTACAGAAGCAAAAGAATTAGGGAGAGAGGGGAAATTGATTTACATGTTAAAAGTTGTTTAAATGTTTGTACAATCTTTGTAAGAATTGTACGTTTGAATGAAAAAGACACTGGAACAAAAAACCTCAAATACCATCAGTTCTCAAGACTTTTGTAAGAATTGTGTGGTTGAACGAAAGAGTAGAAACTGGAAACAACCTCAAATGCAAACAGTTTAAAACCCAAGTTCAAATACCAGAAGTTCTCTAGCTTGAATTAACCAACATGTTAACAATTTGCAAGCATATCTTCCATAGTGTGTCACAAATTTTGCTACTTACAATTTTTCATGAATGAACATTTAGGTGACACAAATTTTAATCACAATATAAATATTCAAAAATAACACTTCACTACAAACCAACCCAACTCCCGTTCAAGTACGATATGTCAGTAAACATGTAGTTTCTTACATTCGTCAGAATACTACTCAAACACTTTTGTTGTTGTTGTGTGCTGTAACATCAAAAAACATGCACTGATACAAGTTTGTTCTCATCTGTAAAAATACTATGACAAACTAAAAAAGACAAACATTTAAATATGTCAAATCTGGAGATGAAACGGATAACTAATGGAAATCATAGTGTTACTGTGAGAGCAAAAGGCAAACGTAACTTGTGTCATCTGTTAAAAATTGGTCAAGAGAACTAAGATGTTATAGTGATTTGATAATTACATAACAATTACATTTTTCTGTGAATTCTGAACTGAAATAGTCTTAATGTTTTCAGTTTGTTCTGTCATAGTTATTGTTACTGAGAAACAAATTCACCGATTTCTCTTTCTTTAAAATTAATAAAAACACTGAAATCATGATGTTATTTTAATTTTCTTTATTGGCGTAATAATTATACGACAATTCAAACTTTCTAATTTAATTACAATACAACTTACAGTAAGGCTTAGCTATCCATTGAGCCACATAACAAACTACATGTAAGCTAAACGTTTTAGCACGTACTTTTCAGAGGCACTTGAAATTTTTTTGCGAATGAACTTAAAGTATAATTTGAACTCTGTTGTTAGACCTGTTTAAGGTACAGAAACCTACGTACAGACTTGTTCTTTAATCCAGTTTTTACTACGTCGTGGTTAACCTGATGCCAAGATCTGCTTCATTGTTTTAAATTTTTGTTGACTAATAATATAAATGTGAATAGAGCTAATTGAGTTTCACAGAGAAAAAAAGTTTGTTACAGAACATGACAGAGCACTAGTCAGAACAGAACATGACAGAGCACTAGTCAGAACAAAACATGACAGAGCACTAGTCAGAACAAAACATGACAGAGCACTAGTCAGAACAGAGGATTCTGATGTAATGTTAGTAATGGAATTTTAGTTGAATATAAACATTCTTGGTAACAGTTTTTTGAAACGTAAAGTTATGAGATATTTAATCAGGAAAACATACTTAAAAAATTGGGGAATGAGTGGTTTTAATATTAATATGTATTTAAAACTTCAAGTTGTGAATATCAAAGCAAATAGCTTGAGGTTTTTATTAGCAGATATAACAGGAAAAGGGTTCCGGTAAGAATATGTTGTAGGCCACCTGATGAAACTGAAAAAGTTAAAGAGAAACTCTACAGTGAAATAACAAATTCAGCTGTTAATGAGGTAAAAATTAGAAGATTTCAATTTCAGGCAAAAAGACTGGAAAATGTTATGAGCCAATCCACAAAGCAGACCTGATTTTATAAAGTGTTTAGAATCCTCAGTCAGTTAGGAAACTTACTACAAAAAATGTTATTTCAGATAAACTAATAACTTCTAAACAGATGGTTTATATGAATCATATGGTGATGGAGAAGAGGAAATATCTGGGAGCAAGTAATCAGTGTTTAATTATATTTGACATTTTACAGTATATAGAAATAAAGAGGAATGAAATTTCAATTACAAATTTAAAAAAAAGCAAATTCTGAAGAGATGAGAAAAGAATTATCTGTTGTGAAATGAACAACTGAACTGATCATACTGACCTAATATGGAAAAAAACCCTTGAAAAATGAACTTTTAATTATTTAAGATAACCATGTTCCTTGTAGAAAATAAAAGAGATGGCTTAACCCTTAAACAGTGGCCATCATCATTTGATGTTGCTACCTATAACATTCCTCTAAGTGTTACAAACAACAGGCTGGTTCTTGAAGGATATAAAAGATAAAATTAAGGAAAAGCATAATAAGTTTCAGAAGCTAAAACTGAATGTTGCAACAGAAAATTTATGGATCTATAAAACATCAAAGGAAATCATAAAACATGAAATTACAAAATAAAAAAAGACTGGTATTAAACAGATTACCTGAAAATTAAAAACATTGATCATAAGAATTTATTTAAATAACTAAGGGTAAGTAAAATGTTATGATGGGATTAGGTCTTTGAGGGATGACACAGAAACTCATACCTGATAAGTATGAGATAGCTAGATTATTAAATCCAACTTTTAATTTTGACAAATAACAAATTAAACAATATTATTTACCCTAAACAGTGGTAATTGAAAACAAAATTTAAGAAAATGAAATTAATTCTAAGTTTATTAAATGTGAAACTGAAAAATTCAAAACTCTTGGGTTTCGAAGAGGTTAAAAATTGATATGTGGATCACTTGTTATTAATGTTTTTATAAATCTTTAACCTCTTTTCAAGGAAAGTGATAAAAATTGATCCAGTGATCATAGGGTTATTAGTCTTACAATAGTGGTGGGAAAAGTTTTTGACAGTTTGTTAAAAGATGCTTTGGAAAGTAATTAAGCAACACTTAAAATTATGATGGATAGTTGACATGATTTTACAAGAGAAACATCTCAACTTACTAATATATTATGATGGATAGTTGACACAGTTTTACTGGAGAAACATCTCAAATTATTTGTATATTATGATGGATAGTTGGCATGGAGAAACAACTCAACTTGCCTATCATTTGACATCCACTTATGTAGATTAGGTTACAGATGCAGATTTGATGTACCAGAATATTGAAAAATCACATAATAGACTTGTTAAAAAGATTATCTCTGCAGGTGTGAGAGATAGGTTGTCTCATTACATAGAAAAGTGGCCTGATGGAAACATGGCAATACAAAATCATTAATGACACCTTATTATAGATATAAATTCTACATTCTTTCTCAAATGAAATCTAATGTAATTCCTTCAAAAATGTAAATTTATGCCCCTTGGTTAGCAATATAAAGTATAGTCACATTGGATTAATGCCACAAGTTGAGTACCTCAGGGCCAAGTATTAAGACCTCCAATACTTTTTGTATTTATCCATGTGACAAAGATGAAAGAATGGTAAATAAATTACTTGAACTTGCTGATAACACTGAAGTTTGGGGTTTTGCTAACTGTGAGGAGAATGTTCCTGCTTTACAGAATGATTTAAATAATATGTCAAGACAACCAAATAAATTACAATAGACTTTAATTGTAACAAATACCAAATAATGCATGCAGAATATCATAATTTGTATTCCAAATATAATTTTGATATGAATAACCTTAATGGTGTTATGAAAGGAAGAATATCTTAAGTGTCCTATGTGATCAGTTTCTTAAACCATCCAACCAATGTGCTGTTGCTAGTGGCAGGTCAAAGCAGATCACTGATTGTATTTCTGAAATAATGAACATAAGTCTAAAGAGGTTATAACTTCATTGTATAGAGTAATAGTTGGGATATATTTGTTTTGTTTTGTTTGTTTTGAATTAAGCACAAAGCTCCACAATGGGCTATCTGTGCTCTGCCCACCACTGGTATCGAAACCCGGATTTTAGTGTACAAGTCCGCAGACATACCACTGAGCCACTGGGGGGCGGATATATTTGGAGTAGTGTGTTCAGTCTTTGGTTCCTTACCTCAGGAAGGGCATTGAATTGTTGAAAAGGGTTCAGAAGAGAGCTTCTAGGATAATACCTGGGATGGAAGGGTTTTCATAAGAAGACAAGTGAAAATCTCCCTTTTTTTTCTTTTTTCCTCTTGAATAAAGAGTTAAAAGAGATCTGACTGAGGTGTTTACAGTTGATAAGGGAACTGATGCATCAACTTTTGCTAAACTTAACAGCCATAAAGGTAGTAAGAGTATAAACACTGGGGTGATAGAAGTCATCTTCAGCTAAGACACTTTTATTTTGCTAAGAGCATGGCTACTGTTTGGAATGGCTGACTGCAGATGCCATAAATTTAAGTGAGTTTAACCTTAAGGGAAAGCCTGATAAGTATCTGAATCATAATAGCTGGCTTTAAGTATTGGGTTTTTCTAGCTTAGTGTAATAGATAGAATGGATTAGGATTTTCATGATTTGTTGCTTACGTTTAATAGATTTGTACTTCACATTAGTAATGCTTAACTAAAATAAACTACCTCAGCATAATACAAGCTTAAATAAAGATCGCATCTAGTATCTCTTACATCTGTATTAGTTTTCTGTCAAAAATAGTCACGTAAGACAAAACTCAAAAATTGTTTCATATTATGACCAGTGCATCATTTGTTTTCGTGGGGAAGCAAAACCCATCATCTTTATCATTTCTAGTGCAATATAACTTTATTCTAGAGTTTACCAACTAATTATGTATTCTATCTACTATTAGTCTTTTGTTTCGCAATCTCTTCTAAAAATCCAATTTAAAATAATATTTCCCTCTCAATATCAATTATCAAACATCACTAAGCCTGAAACTAGTCAACTCCATTTCAGTAACATCAAATACAAAATTTCTTCACAAAATATTTACAAACTATTTCCATAAAAGTAAAATATACAATAAAAAGTTAACAATAACATTTATTTTAAACTAGAAAGAATAAGAAATGATGAATTACCTTTCGTAGTGAGCATAAATTTAGAATAGTTGTTTTTATTTATAATCATAACATCAACTATTTACATGCCTAAGAATTCACACCATACTCATAAGTTTGCACCACACAACCATCGACGTTACCGTTGTGTGAATAGTGCAAGATTAAACAAAGATTGATAGTAAGTAAATAAGTTAAGACATACTAAAGTTGGTTTGATGATACTGCATTGTAAAGACCCTTCAACTAATTTCTGTCGTAATTCTTCGCTGTTTGTGACATCTGAATATAACATTAAAGTCACTTTAGCTTTGACATTTTTATCCAACTCAAACGTCACGGCCATCTCTAGCGTTTCACTGAATTAGTGTGTGAACTGATGCTATATATTCAATGTTTTGTTTTTTATGAATAACAGAAGGTCGCAGTAGTTAATAATATATCCAACTTCTTATAAATATTACCAGCTAATATTATGAATTATTAACCATGATAAAAATTTAAAGACATATCAAAGTTACGTGATTAAAGCATTTAATACAAAACAAAAAACTGTGATTTTTGATAATAAATAAGAAACAAATCATTCGATTTATCATTTGTCACTGAATTACATTGTTGTGGTATATCCCACCTTTCATCGATATAACCCTACACAAATCGAAAACAATATAAACGTTCTTATTATGATGGGCTATATGTCATTTGTACATTGTTTTTAGCTGTCTTTACTCACCACAGTGAGCATGATTTACGAATTTTCTCAATATAATTTGTAAAACGTGTAAATTTACCAGACTAAAGGACTGGCTTGTCAGAATCCAGTGGAGAATTTATACTCATCCGCATTAAACATAACCATACGAAAAATAAACAAATAATGCGAATTCATTTGAACCAGGCATGAATGGCTAGTATGGCTCTTATCCCATTATTACAAAAACGCTTGTTTGTTTGTTTGTTTTGGAATTTCGCACAAAGCTACTCGAGGGCTATCTGTGCTAGCCGTCCCTAATTTAGCAGTGTAAGACTAGAGGGAAGACAGCTAGTCATCACCACCCACCGCCAACTCTTGGGCTATTCTTTTACCAACGAAAAGTGGGATTGACCGTCACATTATAACGCCCCCACGGCTGGGAGGGCAAGCATGTTTGGCGCGACTCGGGTGCGTACCTGCGACCCTCAGATCACAAAGCGCACGCCTTAACGCGCTAGGCCATACCAGGCCTTACAAAAACGCAATCTTCACTATGTGTGTGTGTGTATTTAAAAAAAAGAATATTGACTTCCGTTATTCGATTAGAATAGCTCAAAAATTGGCGGTGGACGCTCTTAAGTTGCTGCCTTCTATCTTCTGCGCTAGCTGTTCCTAATTTAGCTGTATAAAATTAGAGGGAAGCAACTAGTTATCACCTCATATCGCCAATTCTTAAGCTTCTCTTTTACTAAAAAATAGTTGGATTGACGGATACATTATAACGCCCCCGCGACAGAAAGGGCGATCATGTTTGGTATGACGGGGATTTGAACCCGCGACCCTCAGATAATTAGTCGAGTGCCTTAATCATCTGGCCATGCCGGGCCTGGTGGACAATTTATGAACTTGTCGTTATTTTTCATGAAATTTAAGAAACTATTTTACTTCAGTTTAAACAGTACTAAAAATATGAAAGTAAAGGAGAAGGTTACTTTGCGATAAATATTTGTGTTTCAAAATCCCACTTTGACACAACGAAATGTATACTGACTTATAACACTAGAAACCAGGTTATGATACCTGTGGTGGGCTGAACATAAATAGTTCATCTTCTAACTTTATACTTAATTGCAAACAAATACAGAAACTGTTTCTTCCCCCAGAATTAGCTTAAATTTCAATAAATTAATTTGTCGGGTGAGAAACAGAGTGCCTCCATCTTTTACTAGTCAATGAGTGTTTAATCTCCAAAAAGTATATTACGGGTAGGGTGAAATATATATAATTTGTTTGTATGCTTTTTGGCTGTTATTTTATTTGTCTTGGGGTATATAAGATGTGTTTCTTCTGAATGTGTAGAAATTGAAAGGGAGCTGCTGATAAGATAATCCAACACTGAAAGAATCTTTAAAGGATCTTCAATTTGTTGTTAAACACAAAGCTAAGAAATGAGTTATCTATGCTTTATTCCTTGCTGATATTGAAGCATTACTTTTATCGTTGTAAGCTAAGGCATTCGGGAATGAAATAATTTGCCTTCCCTTTAATAAATTCATAACAGTTTATCTCAAATAATACCAAACTTTGGAGGTCAATTTCAGTTTTTTTTCTTACTCGAATCAGATTTAATCCTGACCTCTATCACGATAGACGAATGCTCTACTGGGCTAATCAACTAACTGTAGAGTCACACTTATAGATGTTTGGCTATGGCTAGCGCTTGTCATTAAAACATATGTACCTAGAATCTCTCCCATTTTTAAACAGGACTTCCGTGACCATGGTCTTCCACATATCCCTTCTCCTTTAGGCAAAAAGAAGTTCCAAAGTCCGTACATTAATCCGATTGAACAGACTTTTAACATAAGTCATCTTCTATTTTCCGTGATTTTTTCTAACTCAGACTACCACGTGTTTCCGTACATGCTTTGGAAACAATTAACACATAACCTATTGCGTTTCTTCATTTTAATAAGTATAATGATTTCTCACCAACCAATTTGTGTGTTAAATATCAAAGCCTGTATTATTTTATTTTATTTTGTATTTATTGTTTATGCCATTATTTATTTAATGAATTTGCAAATTTACAGACCTTTTTATATTTAACATAGTTATTAAAGCATAAAAAATCTAAAGTCGTTATTATTTTCCAACCTATATATATATATTTACACACACATATACACTGCTGGCCAAAATCTTAAGGCCAATGGTCTTAAACTTTTGACCAGCTGGTATTTAGGCTAATTTCACAGTGTTTACATTTTCCCTATTAAATGCTAAAAATTTTTTTTTATTTCCCCTTTTCTTATTTTCGTCTTTCGAAGCTCTATCCAAATAGATGGTTGAACCCAACAATGCAAAATGCATATTTTTTCTTTATGTTCATTGGCCTTAAGATTTTGGTTAGCAATGTGTTATATTTATATAATTAAAAATTAAGTTGCAAGTTTTGGATTTTTATGTTGTTCACTGGAAAACATATTAATTTGATTCGCAAGTGTTTATCCACCTATTGTTAATATAATGTACTAACCATACAATGAGTGTTAACGTTTGTATGGTGTAAAGATCTGTTAACTCTCGAGTTAAACATGATGAGGTGGAGAGAGAAAGAACAAGTTTTTATGTTTACTTTCATATTTGTAATTTTTGCGGTGTTTACAATAATTTTGTTCAACATAATATATCGTACCCAACCAACTCCATACATGGATGAAATATTCCATATTCCACAAACACAAAGTTATTGCAAAGGAAACTTCACTAAAGTAGGTCTATCTTCTAGGTCCTTAATTTTTAAAACAATATTAGTAATACTTATCAAATTAACTTTTGATTTTGTACAGATTAAACCAAGGTTAAAAGTGTTATTTGTTTTTTAGATGATGAAAAATGTGTACATCTTGTATTCTTTGATTCTCGGAAGACTTTTGCCAAATTTTACAAATGGATTTTGGGTGCCTTATCGGTACCAGTATATGGCTTATTCCCCTTCTAAGAAAATTTCAAATCCTGCTAGAAGGTCACCGAGGAATGGTGGAAGTCTAGAAATAGGTTTTAAGGTTCATTGGACTCGAACTAGCATATGATTTTTTGTTCTTGGCTCTCTTTGGGATCTTTATGATCCCATGTTTGAAATAATGCTTGGATGCTGTTGAACCACACAACACAGAGAAGGGAGATTTTATTCTAGTCTTATCAGTGCTATCAATGATATTGAATGCTACAGTAGATCACATCTAGCTTTGTTTTAAAAAAGAATAACTTAAAAGATCTATTTATCTCCAATGTCATTCTGTTTCTGATTTTGTAAGAAACAAAAATTGACCTTGGAAAAATGCAAATATCATTGCACAATAACAGTAAGCAAAACAGGCAAGTAGCTAGAAAATGTTCAGTTTCAACTATAGCATATATAAAATGGAAGGATCTGAATGTGCAATTCATGATAATGAGAAACCCACTCCAAGTAAAAAAATAGAGGATTTAAAATGCGAATCCATCAAACCAACCATAGAAGTTCTTCTTTATGTGACTTTCAGAATTTTTTACTAAACAACTTTCCATGGTTAACACACACATTCATAATCAGAGATCAAAATTTATTGAATTGTGTTCATTAGATTTGGAGCTCTAAGCAAAATCACTTTTAAAATTATGGCCAGGTGGGCTAAGGCATTCGACTTGTAGCCTGAAGGTCGCAGGTTTGAATCCCCATTGCACCAAACATGATTGCTTTTTATGCCATGGGGGCATTATAATGGGTCGATCAATCCCACTATTCATTGGTAAAAGAGTAGCCCAAGAGTTGGCAATGGGTGCTGATGACTAGCTGCCTTCCCTCTAGTCTAACACTGCAAATTAGGGATGGCTAATGGAGATAGCCTTTATGTAGCTTTGTGCAACATTCAAAAACAAACAAACAAACTTTTAAAATTTACATAGGAAACTCCATGAAATACAATAATGTTGGGAATTCTGTTAGTAATTTTTTTATTGCCAAAAATGTGTATTTGAAAATTGTATAATTTATTTTCATGCACCCAAAACTTGAGTGAATGATGATTAAGGAAGCACAACAAAGATCTTTATGCTAGTAAAAGAGGCTAGACTACCCAACAAGTAACAGAAATTCATTTATGTTTTTCTTAAGAAACGTTACTAAAATTTAAAACTTGCGTGCCTTGACTTAGTTCAACGTATTTTCAATAAAATAAAATATCTAAGTTCTCACTAGCTTGAGCACAGTGGGAAACACACAGGCCACGTGCTGTTTACACTTTCTGTAGGAAAGGCAGTTGGATTCCAATTCTGACACAAGGTTTATGGCTCTAATGGACACAAAGTGAAATACAATGACAATACCATAAAGCTACAAAGATATTGGCAATCTCAATTGATAAGTTATTTGTTACTTTCTGACCAATACTGCATTCAGTACCAAAGAAATGGAATTATTCATTTTATTTAATATTTTTCAACATTTTGTTTCACTGTAAATTGATAATTAGGGTGAAGTGAGAGAAACTGAATGAAAAAAAAAACATGGTATCAATTTGGGAGGTCTTAGAGGTTATGAAAACAATTTTATACTTATAGGGTTATAAATGTTCTACTTCAGTTATCTACACTTACATTAATGCATAGTTTTTGATAAATAATGTACATGTGCTTTTATTATGAATGTATTTATTTTATTATAATTTTTCTTTGATACAGTGGGACCCCAAGATTACTACACCTCCTGGTTTGTACTTATCTACTGTGGGAGTCCTAGTACCACTAACCCAATGGTTTGGATGGGAAGTGTGTGAAGTCTACTTTTTAAGATTGACTAATGTGTTCTTTGTATTTGGAAATTTCTACTTACTATACTGT
The DNA here is from genome assembly GCA_011833715.1 of Carcinoscorpius rotundicauda. Taxonomy (NCBI): domain Eukaryota; kingdom Metazoa; phylum Arthropoda; class Merostomata; order Xiphosura; family Limulidae; genus Carcinoscorpius; species Carcinoscorpius rotundicauda. Next base: position 178,938,213 of record CM022391.1, on the reverse strand, counting down.
CTGCTTTTAAATCTGCATCCTCAGGTAAAAAAAATATTAGATACAACTGAAGTTACATACAAGAAATGTTTGCATAAACCCATAAATATTAATTTTATTTTCCAAACTCTTCTATAAATGGACATGAAATTCAATCAATGACAGGAAGTCATGTATCCCAATTAGGTCACTAAAACCTTTAATAATTTAAACACCTATTTCAAAAACACTGAATTTCTCGAGTGCTTTAGTAAATACTATACAAGGATTTTAATAATATGTTCTGCTGTGTATCAGAACTTAATGAAATACTTTTTTAATTTGCCTCTAATATAAATTTTGTATCACTTATTATTTTTTTATTCTACCTTTTAGATTTTATTAAATATATATTTTTAAATTCTTCAAGATCTGAAAGGAAGCTCACTTGAAAATATTTCTGTTAAATTGTATGTGTGTGTGAAATTTTCTTTGTTGAAAAGAAATCATAGGACTTAAGGTAAGCTTACACAGCTTCAAGACAGGTTGAATGGATGGCAGAAAAAAAATGTTATTTTACGGGTTTAACATGGTAACAAATATACAATAGTTGCAGAAGGTTTTGTCGTCATTACATACAAGTAGTTTAGCTAGTCACGGGAATGAAGCAGTGTGAAGCAAAACAGTCACATGACTATAAATTACAAAAGGCTTAATAAAGGTATGTTGCTGGTTCTTTTAAAATTAAGATGTTTTTAATAGATACACTATGGTCCTGTTGAGTTGTAATAATTACATTATATGAAGACCAATGATTATGAGTGTTATAAAAACAGTTAGTAATTTGGCAATTAACTTGATATGCAAACCTGAGATAGAATATGAAAACCTATCACTATTCATGTAGTTTCTTTTTATAATGTGGTGTTTTTGTTGTTTTTTCTCACTTTACAGTACTTTTCAAAATTATATAGTCATAGGTGTTCATATTTCTTTATTGTGTATTGAGTATAAGATATATATATTATTTTAAAAGTCTTGTCACAGTCATTCAAGAATGTATCAGTTACAACTTTGTATATCATTCAGGTGAATTCTGATTGGCATTTTTGTTTGTTTACAGATTTCTGAAAGCAAGTTATTGCTGTCTTGCTTAAACCTTTCGATTTTTCCATTAACTTACTTCTTCGTATTTTTGTACTACACTGATGTCGGAAACCTTTTCTTTTTCCTTCTGATGTACACATTTCACCTTCAAGGACAAGACTTATTGGCAGCTTTGTTTGGTGTGATGGCAGTTTTCTTTCGACAAACAAGCATAATCTGGGTGTTTTTTGTAAGTGTTGATGCATTCATTATGTATTCTGTTTCACTTGAATAACTATTTTGCCATTTTAAAAAAAAGTCTTGATGTGTCTTGTGCATCATTAGAAGAAAGAATCTATTTGCTGCATTTTACTTTTAACAGTTGGTTTTGTCTTCAGCTGTAGGTGCATCCCTTCCAATTTACTGATATCTGAAAGACTAGGATTTTTTATAAATTTGTTACACGTGTATTTATATACGAAGTTGCATCTCTTCCCTTCACTTTGTGATGTGGAAGAAAGTTAGGGAAAAATAGTTGATCAGTTAATGAATAAGTTATCTACAGGGAAACAACTTGATGGAACTGTGTTTTAATTTGAGACTGTGTTATAAATGTAATAATAACTCAGTGTTTCATATTTTCTCAGGGTTGATGTTGGATGTAAGCTATACTCATTGAAATTATTCGCTTATCATTAAGTACAAGTGAAACTAGATAAGTAATGTTTAATTTTATCTGTAAAAGTACATACACTGCTAAAAAGGTAACTAGCAAACACAAATAGCCACACAATGTAGCTTAAATTAACGTGTGAATGTCACGGTGTTTTTTAAAACATGCATTTGCTTCAAACAGTACAATAAAATACCGGTTACTCATGTCATGATGGATGAAATTTCACACTTTGTTTTCAGATGGCTGCAGAAAGTTCTGTGTACATAACAATGAAGAGGAGTAAACTAGAGAAGAAATGTAACAGTTTTCAGTTTCTTAAGAAGTTCATCTCAACAGCTGCATCACTACCAGTCCATCACAAAAAACAATTCGTAAATTTGCTCATAGATATTCTAGATACTTGCGGAGGATACCTTCTCACAGCGGTAGGGTTTATTGTTTTTTTGTATCGTAACAAAGGCATTGCACTTGGTGACAGAGATGCCCATGTCTTATCTTTCAATGTCCCTCAAGTATGTTATTTCCTGGGCTTTGTCCTAGTATTCTCTAGCCCTTTTCTTTTGTCACCAGGAAAAGTAAAGAAATTTATTTCTTTATGTATTAAAGAATGGGTTCTCACTGCTGCAGTTGCAGCCGTTATGGTTCTGGTTTTAGAATATTTGGTTCAGATCCATCCCTATCTTCTAGCTGATAATCGACACTTGACCTTCTACGTGTGGCGGAGATTTCTTGGCCGAAATAGCCTGTTGAGTTGTGCTTTTATTCCTGCCTACATCTTCAGTGGCTGGACAATACTGCAGACATTACAACATAAAGATTCAGTTTGGCAGGTACTCTGCGTTATCTGTTTGTTTTTGTCAGTTGTACCTCAGAAATTATTAGAGTTCAGATACTTTATCATTCCTTATATTTTATTAAGACTAAATATCCAAGTAAACAGTTATATCCAGCTATTTTTGGAATTTTTAATTTATGTTTTTGTCAATGCCTTTACGTTAGTTTTGTTCCTGAATAAGCCTTTCTACTGGGAAGGACAGTCACAAATACAGCGAATAATGTGGTGAAACAAAGATTCTTCAATTTACACAAGATTGTTTTGAAGTTTTTAAAATCCTGCCAGTCCACCTGTAAATGCAAAACATTAGTTATATACATATGTGTATATAGAGAATAAATACTTGGCTGTGACTTGTATGCAGTGTAAATCGACATGCAATTTATTGTTCTTATCTATATTGCCACACAGCTTTATATTTCTGTCTTGAAAGGCATATACTACTAATATTTTGCAATGATGCTGTAAAAACTGAGAAATTAGAGAAAAAAATAAAGTGTTCAACCTGAAGTATTTGATTTCTAAGGAAAATAATGTTTTAAAAGTTAAAAATATTTTTATAATTTTATTTGCTAATCTATTGTAAGTTCACTATGATATTTAGAATGATATGTCATTTGCAAATCAGTGTAATTTTTCTTAGTATTAAAACTGTTTATCATCTTTAAAAATTCATATATTTACTGATCAGAATTAAGATATAATTCAGATGTCGTCTTGTACATACTATAAATACACAAGTGAGTATTAGTTTTAATGTATGTTTACTCTTATCCGATATTTTGTATCATTTTCTTCTGCAATCTCAGATATTGATGTCAGTTCTAATTTTCTATATAATTATTGCACTTCATGTAATTTTTAGAAAATTTAAATGTAGTGAAAGTGGTTTTCACAAGTAATTTCATTGAATTTTAGGGTATAAACTTGATACTTGTGTCTATTTTCATAGAAGTTTTGACCAACTTACTGTCTTTCAAGTTGATAAAGAACTGGTAATTTATTCTTGTCAAGTAAACCCAGTTAACTTTATAGGAAACATAGAAAAATTGAATATTTCTTTTCTGTGTAATGTTTAATATTTACTCACTGAGAATGTGTACAGTAGAATGTTGAATATTTTAGTTTTCTGTTTCTTATAATTAAGAAGGGAGATTCTATTCCAAGTAATGGTTCCTTCAAGATTTTCTCAAGGTGTTATGCACTTTGTAAATACACCTATATAAAATGTCATTAACTCAAATGTTTTTCATACTTCAATATTTACTACAGTTATTGTATAGATAACATTGCATAGTGTATCACAGTTAATTTTCCAATGTTTGATGTGAGAGTAGTTTGTCTTTACAGTGTGGTCGTGAAGAGGTCACTTTTTAGCTTCATTTCTATGCTAATTTGTTTTTTAAAATTATTACTGATGGAGACTGGGAATTGGTTTGTCATGTTTTGCTTATTGATGATCTGAAAAGATACATTCTGCTCCTAAATTACAGTATATTAGAAGCTGTTAATTATATAACATTAGCATAAGTAATGAGTTTCAACTACCAGTCAAACAAGAAGTTCGTATTTGATGTGCTATAGGAGTTTTGTGGTGTCATAGTCTTGGGTATATACAATGATCAGAAGTAAAAAAAAATCCATTTTTATAATAAAGTTATGTAATATTGCCCTTTTTTTTAGAAATTAAGATTTTATTTTATGAAGTCCAAAAAAATGCACATATTATACTGGAAAAGCCTATTTAACTCAGGAAGTCAGGGGGTCAATTTCAAAAGAAGAAACTGGCTACATTGAGAAGTTTTGCTTATATCTTGAAAGAAAACTGCTCGAGAACTAGATGTTCTTGGCTGCTTCCGCTAAATACAAATTCAGGAACTTTATACACACACACACACCCGTTTTGTTTTTTTATACAGAATTGTCTCACTTGACATTTTTGAATGAAAGACATTGAAGAGTGATACAAAAATAAAATGGTTTAAACATAAATTTCATCGGAGTGGCTGAACGGTACTTGTTACTTCTCAGAATATAGTTTCAGTTTTTGCATATAAAATTCTCAACAAGTGGGTTTCTCGACGTCACAGAAATGTTTTAAACTGCTTAATATTAAAGTTTTTTTGTTCCAGTGCTACTTCAATATGAGCCCTGTGTGCTGCCAGGACTCAACATTAAAAATGTTTGTCACTTTTGTAACTTTAATTGAGAATAAAATGCTTTAGGGACATACAATGTTGATAAAATGAATAAATCGGTAAAACTTTCACTTAAGCACCAACAATAAACACACCGATAAGCAGTCATATAAATGTGTATACTAAGTTTTTTAAGAAGTGCAAATGAAAATTAGAAATGTTTACACCATGTTTTAATGTAATATACATTTTGTAAAGTGAAATGAGACAAAGTTTTGTTCTCAGACATTTCTAATGTTATTTACTTCAACTAAGCCTGGTGGTTAGAGATATTTGATTCACAGTCTGTAAGGTCTTGAGTTTGAATGCTGTTGTTGAATATGCTTGCCCTTTCAGCTGCAGGGGTGTTATAATGTTATGGACAGTTCTCCATGTTGATTAGATGTCTTCCCTCTAGTAGATCATTTCAAAATTAGGAACAGTTAGTGGAGATAACCTTCAAGTATTTGCGCAAACTTCAGTTAAAGGAACAGTATTTAAGGTAAAATTAATGGACAGAGTTTCATGTTCACACCTTTGTTGGATTAAGAGAGATACTACCTCTATCAGGAAAAACTTTTATTCATACTTCCACACTTTTGTAGTTTATTACATGAATTATTGGCTTTAAATCTGAAATATTTTCTCCCATAAATTGGTAAAAATGTTTGTTTGTGGCATGCTTAAGGTTTTCATAATGTTCCAACTTTATCTGACCCTACGTACATCATTGTAACATGTTCTATCACAGAGTGGATTATTCTGCTAAAAACAGCACAAGATGCAATAATAATTTATTCTTTCACATCTCCTACAATCACAAGTTATGGACTTACGTTCAGTGTAAATTCAATTACTGTAGGCCTAATTACACTAATAACATTTAACAAAAACTTCCTAAATTGATGAATTATAACTCATTTAGTAGTTTAGAGTACCATTAACTCACTCAACAACACACTTAAACAAGCAGTTAGGTCAGTTAAGTATTGTGTTCATAACTGAAGTGCCCGTATCCAGATAGTCACTTTCTCATTCTTAATAACAAGTATCTTGTAACTAATATCTAAATTAAAAATGTATATAATATGTAGTAATTGGTAATTTAAAATTAAGATCGTATTTTTTTTCAAAAGGTTTTTTTGCCAATAATACAAAAAAATCTAGCTGCTGTTTTTCACATGGCAGAGATAAAACATTTGTTACAAAAGAAAAAAAATTTATTGCTTGCACTTTCTATACTAAAAATCAGATTCAGTTCTACATTGCTTTTGTACTCCCGAATAAAAATGTTCATTCAGCCATTCTCATTTGTTCCCCTAAGTTCTAATTGGTGTTTATTATAAAAACTCCATTAGTTAAATCTTTCACAATCAAGTTATTTTTAATGTTTGCATAAGGTGGCAGTGTAGTCACTCCCTTACAGTTTATCTGAAGTTTTACATTAAATTGTTTTTGGTTTGTTTAAAATTTTGCACAAAACTACTCGAGGGCTATCTGTGCTTGCCGTCCCTAATTTAGCAGTGTAAGACTAGAGGGAAGGCATTTAAACACTTGTCCTACTCTTTTACCCACAAATAGTGGGATTGACCTTCATATTATAATGCCCCCACAGCTGAAAGGACGAGCAGGTTTGGCGCGACTGGGATGTGAACCCACAACTCTCAGATGACGAGTTGCACACCTTAACACCCTTGGCTCTGCCAGGCCACATCATTAAATCAATTTGTTTTTATAATGAAATCACCTTCCTTCAGCACTTAAATTTATGGCATTTATTAAGTTTTCATTTCTTTCATTGTTTTTCAAGTGTTTAATAACTTCTAATAGTTAAGAGCATTAAGTTTCAAACTTTTTTTTCTTTCTAAAATGAGCAATTTAAGTATACATGTAATTGTCACAATTTTCAATCTGTAACGAGACATTTAAAGTAGCATAGTCAGCATGATGTTAACTATCAAAATGGAATTGAAATGGTACTTGTGTTTAAGCATCCTAAAATATTCATCTCTGAGCTAGGTTTCATGTTTTAACAGTTATAATTGCAAAATAAAATCCAAGATGAATATTGTAGGCTGCAATACATATTGGTAAAACAGAATAACTTTTAAGTACAATAAGTTATTTTTGTCATGCTCAAACTTTCAAAGCAAAACACAAGACTGTAAACAAAATATAAAGGCAATATTTTACTTCATTAAAATATAAGTTATGAACTAAATTCATTATTGAAGTACAGTTGTAACTTATACTTCCATGAACAAAGATACTGTTAGAACATATTTCATAATCAGTTACAGAATACTTTTGGAAGTGGGATATTGGTTGGTAATCTCAGAATTTCAAAGGTGATATGATGGTGTTACACAGGATTCAAATCTACAAGATTCCACAAGAGAGTTTACTGTCTCTTAGTATGTATAGTGGATAGCAAACTGCTTCTAACTCGCTACCTTCCCTTTGGTTTGCAGTTCAAAAGTCGAAACAGCAACAAGTAGCCTTTGTAGCTTTGCCATAAATACTGATTCACATTGGACTAAGCTGAAATCAACTGGTTGGATATTTTGCTTAAGAAACAGTCTTAAAACTTTGGAGGTAAAAATATAAAATTAAGAAATCCTAGATTAACCATCTCTGAACAGGTTTAACTGACCCTGCATTTGTGCACAACTTTTACTATATTTTGTAATTTATGAAGTACATCTTCATGGGTTTTTTTTTTTTTTGAAACAGTACATGTCTAATGTACACATTTTTGTGTTAAATATTGGTCTATGAATTTCAAAAGCCTTAACGAAGTCAGTCTGAGGGAAAGGTGATTTTTATGTTAGGAAAACATCTAGAACATTAAATAAAACTTTCTTTTAATAAAAATATAAAATTGGTATACTTTGATTTTCAGAAAGTATTCGATGAGAAGCCAGATAGCAGACTTGTAAAACAAAATTTAGAGGTGTGGGGGATAAGTTAGTTTATTGGATGGAAAAAAGGAAAGTTGTCACAAATGGAGTTCACTCAAACTGGATTATAGCTGTATACAAGTCTTAAAAGAGGTTTTGATTTCATTGTATAGGTCACTGGTTAGGCCACATTTGAAGTAGTGTGTTCAGTTTTGGACTCTTTACCTTAAGAAGGACATTGAATTTTCTTTTGGGGAAAAAAATATTGCATTACAACCCAGGTATCATTTAATTGACTTTTCCCACAATTCAGAGTTAAAGGGAACCAAACTGAAGTGTTTTAAGATTGTTAATGTAATTAACATTGCTGATACATCATTTTTTCTAATACTTAATGGTGAGAATGGTAGGTCTAGGGAGCCACCATAACTTTTGACAGGACAGGAGTTATCTTCAGTTAATACTTTTTTTTTTTTTTTTAATAACTATAAAGGGTGCCTTTCAGAGCTTTTTGGTTGTTTTAACTTAGAAGATGCGACAACCTACATGGACCAGTTGGCCCCTTCTTTTTTCTAAACATGTTTCTTACAATTTCAGATTGGTATACTTTCTTTACACTTAACTTTTTAACATTTCTTGAAGACTAACTACTCTGAGAAAGAAGTGTTCCATTGTCCAAGTGTAAAAAATTGCATAGGGTTAATCAAGGAAAAAAAAACGTGTCATTACATGAAGACTTACACCTTAAAACAAATGAAACAATACAAGACTCCCTCTATGAAGGGTTTTGTACACAGTAGTAAACTGATTGTATTTAATATAGTTTGTAGGGCATTGGTGAAATGGAAAGACATTAAAATATCCACAATATAAAGGAGGAAAAAGTTTTCTTAATTTTAAAAAATCTATAAAAACTTTTCAAAATTATAGAATGCTAAACATTTTACAAAGTCCTGCAAGTAACTATTGCATTAATAATTTTAATAACTCACTCATCATGTGTAAAAGAAAATTTTTTAGATATCACTCAGTTTATTTTTAAATAAAGGTCTATCCTCTTCACAAATTTAAAGATGTTTTTCAGATAGTTGTTTATCATACATGGCCCTGTAAAATAGAAAAATATAATATTTAAAACAATTTAAGATGTGTTTAGAGAGGAAAAAGGAGTTAATATGGCTTTAAATCTGGTATCTGTTTATTAGTAACCTAAATGATTTCTTATTTTCATGTCTCTGATTCACATGGAAGTTACTGTTACCTCTATTATTAAATATAACTTAAAGCTTACATACATCCTGCATCATTTTTATTTGTATACAGGTGTGATGGGTCAGAGGGTATACACTCCACATATCTTATACATTAAGTATTAACAACACTATGCACAAAATACAATAATTTCCACACTAATGTGGAAATTTAAGTTTTTATTTTCAGTTACGAACTAATCTAAGTATTAAGTCATTGTTGAAAAATTTTATACAGGCTTTAAATTTCTAGTTAAAAAGAAATACACAGTAACCAACAAAATGAGAACCAATTTTAATGATCTTTAATAGTTTGTTTTTGCCTACATAATTAAAGATCATGGCTGAACCAAATTTACTTTGGTCTAACTTCATAGTACAGTCTTAAAAGTTAATGGTGCAGAAATTCATCAGGAAAACAAAGAATGAAATATAGCTCTTTCCACAGTAACCTGAATTACACTGCCACTTATCTTAAGCCTTATATACACAGGTTTTAAATACAATTATTTAATGCGAGCTAGATTAAGTAAATGTTTTATCCCTTTCTCTTAAAAGATTTCAAATTATGTTCATTTTGCATGCTTTGTCATTATATCCCCTTACATTCGTAGTCTTTGCATGTTCAATTTTATTTTTGAGTGACTGTTCGTCCTAATCAACATTGGATGTCCGAGATTTGGCCAACTGCATGGAATAGTCAAACCTGCAGTTGTCAAACTTTCATTTATTAACCATAGAGCACAAGTGTTTGAAGAACAAATATGCTACAACTCAAATCTTGAAAGCTTCTTATGAAACAACTTCTTGAAATGAAAAATAGCTCATATTAAACACCATCCTACACCCTCAACGCCAGTTTCTGACCTATTATTTTATCATTAAATACCTACAATCTTCCTGAACTAACTTGTGCATCATATAATTGCAAAACTATTCTGCAATAATCGAAAAAAAAAAAAAATCAAACCTTTTATACACGTGTTTCAACCATATAATTGTTCAAGACCAGAATTTTTAGTTATCGTTATCTTTACGAACTAACATGCAGCGTACCTGCTGTCCTACATAGACAAGTCAACTATTTCTCAGTTAACCAAATTCAAACGAAATTAAACATTGACTAGACAAAATTTTCAATTTCCTCTTGAAAATAATATCAAGTGCACATTCTGTACAATCTGTTCTTTTTTCTGATAACTGCAAGAGCATCTTCCGATTCTTGTTGAAGTCTGTGAATGACATCTTGGAAATTATTCAGTGCTTCATTGTTTCTCTTCAACTCACTTTCCAGACCTAGAAGAGACAAATTTTGTTAGATATTGTAAGTGCAGAACACAATATACAACAAAACTTGGGTAATTCAGGGATAAGCTGAGCACCCAGTTAGGTTACCTCCACAACCAGGGATTCAGTAATTTGGTACAAAGGAGGTACAGGTCTTGTGATAAATTGAAAAGTTGGTAATAATTTAATTTAATGTCATTACAAAGTTGAAATATATGGATAATTGTCTTAAATCGAGGAAACCTTGTTAAGAATAAAATAATCTTGAAAATATGCTTAAAATTAAAATACCCAACTAGCAGAATGGAGCATAAGAAACAAAGTCCAGACTTAAATATTTCTACTTTTCACAAGTTAAAAACTATATTCTTGCTTAAACTCATTAAACCCTTCCTTTCACAAGTAAGGAAGAACTTTTAAATCTTTTCCAGTAGACATAAGCACTATTAAGCCTCAAATCAATCATCTACGTGCAGCAAACCAGACCCAAATATCTCACTGATTATAATGAACAATATGTATGATATACAATTCTAAATGTTTTTATTGCTATCACTTTTAGTATGCCTTAATATTTTAAGCTATATTTAGTGTACTGTTAGACCAAAATGATAACCAAATATCACCCCAGGAATATTTTTTCAATTAATCATTTTGATTTTTCACAATATACCTCAGCAGTTGTTACCTGTTTACTGGGAAAGCAAATTTTGCTTACTTGACAACTCATGATAATTCCTTGTTGCAAAGTCAGCTAGTTCGATAGCCTTTTTCTTCAGATTTTCTTTGAGATTTCTCTTCTCATTAAGAGCTAATTCTTTTTGAATCAAAAGGTTTTCTGCTGTGTTGCATTCTTCCTCTAAAAGTTGTGCATCCTGTGAATACAATTTGAAACGAATACCAAACCAATAATTATGTTATAAAAACAAGGAAGTGTGTAAAAAATAAATTCTACTATCAAGTATGTAACTACTTGAAAATAAAATGTTCTCCAAACATTAAGCTTAACAAGTCACCTGCATATCACAGAAGTACTGGTTAAATTTTTTTTTTTTTTTAATGTTATAACACTTTAATTTCGTTTTTCTTAACCTTATCATTTACCATCTTCTTCTGATACATTACTTATTAGCATTTGCTTGCGATTTTTTTAAATTTCGCACAAAGCTACTTGAGGATTATCTGCACTAGCCGTCCCTAATTTAGCAGTGTAAGACTAAAGGGAAGACAGCTAGTTATCACCACCCACCATCAACTTTTGGAATACTTTTTCACCAACGAATAGTAGGATTGACCAATCACATTATAAATCCCCCACGGCTGAAAGGGGAGCATGTTTATTGCTACTGGGATTCAAACTCGTGACCCTCAGATTAGGAGTTGAACACCTTAACCCACCTGGCCATGCTGGGCTACTCATGAGTGACCACTCCTCTTGCAAAATGTATAAATTACAGGGACTATTCTTCCTGTCCCTCAAGAAGGGTTTCAAAATTAGAACACTTCATTTATTTCAAACCAGAGCATTTTAAAATTAAATTTGAAAGGAACTGAACTTAGATCTGAGGTACTACCAATTTTAAATGAGTTTTGCTTAAATAAATTTGATTATTTTAAGAACTGGTCTTCTGTCACACTGATTTATGTTCAATTCTTTTTAGGCTTTATTCAAATCAATACATTTCTTTGTGAATTAAACAAAAGAACAATTGTAACTACAACTCTTGGAAATAACTTCAGCTGTTACACACATGCAGGGGGGAATAAATTATTCGTCACATTTTTAAAACATGTAATACTTATTTTAATAGATTTTATTTTTAGAAGCAATAGAACAAAGAGTGTATAAAAGTTGCAAAGAAAAAATTACTGAAAAGAAGAATATGATAAAACTTGGCCTAACCACAAATATTTGCATATACAAAAAAATATTAGATTATATGGCAAAAATTCACAATTAAGATGGCACACAAACTTTTTTTTTTTAATTTCAAACAATATTTTCACTGTAGAAACCTCTTTGGGTCATGTGAATCTAACATAAGATACAAAATTAGCCAATAGATTTTGAAAAGGAATTTTTAATAAATTTATAACATCTGAAAATAATATAAATGTACATTTTTTGCTTTTCCTGCCAGTTCTGGCACATGTTCCAATTCTTCTATAGCTTTGTTTAAGAAATATTCATTTGTTGAGTAACGTTTGTGGAGCTCATCACTTTTTTCTGTCAAGATTTCAACAATCTTTTCCAAGTTTACACTTAGGGCCTTTACTTCTTGAGTTTGGTCCTCCATCTACAAATTAAATACAATCTAAGGAAACTTAGTTTCATACAACAAAATAAACAAGAAGTTTGGAAGAAAAGAATATAGCAAATAGTACATGAATTACACACTAGAAAAATTAACCATATATCAAGTTCCAATATACAAGTTGGATACATTATAAAAAAAAAAGATTTTTGTGATAACTATTTAACTCCAAAATATCTAAGCATCTGTTAAACTCACTGAAGGTTACAGGTCGGAAAAATATAGTATAAAATCAATTTTTTACTTATCTTAAAACAAATTCAGTTAATTCAATTATAATATCCAAACATTTAAAGGTCAATAATATGTAGAAGTTTGTCAATTAATTAAAAATGGGTTATATTTCTCTCACATAATATTTTTAAATTCATATTAAAATATCTATCATGCAACTATCACACTACCTCTGCAACAATGTTCTCCGTAGTTGAGATGTATCCCCAGTCTTCAGTGATAAATGTTGCAACACTTTCTTGCAAATCATTGGCTTCGTCCAGTGCTTTTGTTGAAGCTACTTCTAAGATGGTATCAGTGGTATTTCTGAATGAAACATGTTTATTAAAGAGATGACAATACTAAACTATTCCAAAACCCACAGTTTCACAAACCTCTTGTTTCATGACTGGCTTTAGAGGAGCAAAATGCAAAAAATAGTTCAGCAGTTCCTCACTACTTCGTTTTTCTAGCATAAGTAACAGCAAGACACCCATTTACCTTTACAAACTTGGTGCAAGTGCTACGTTCAGCTTAACTCTGTGCTTAATGAAATTTACCATTAAATACATTCTAACTTATATCTAAAAAAACTTGTATTTGCAAGTAATATTAAGATAAATAATAATAAAAGGAACAATAGTTTTAGCAAATTTTTAATGACTTGTTTCTCTGAAACATAAATACATATTTTAATACAAGTGTTTAGTTTTTTTTCAGAAACCTAATAGTACGTGGTATTTCAGCATTATGAACAGATGTGATAAGATGTAACATTTGCCCAAAAGTTTTGTCCTGCATATTGAATCACAAGTGTTTTTCCACTTTATAACTTAGGTGGAGTCACTAATGTACCTCTAAATCAATGGTTCCCAACCAGGGGTGCTCACACCCCTTGGGGGTGCAACATTTGTTTTGGCCACCTTCACCTTTATTCTTAAATAATTACTGTGAAGGGTACAAAAACATACTAAATTTTTTTAGGGGTGTGGGGCATAAAAAGGTTGGGAATCACTGCTCTAAATATTCAAGATTTGCATGGGTTAATATGTTCTAATATCTCTTCATAGTGACAGTGAGAAATTAATAATTAGACCAAAAAGAGTTAAACTTGCTCTCTTCTACTTAAGTATTTATTTAAATTTTTTGTAAACATTGAAAAGGTAAAAAGGGTGTAAGAGGAAGTGAAGTAGTAAATGTTTATTTCAGATTCTCAAACCTCACTTCTAGCTCTCAGGTTACGTAAAAAAAACAAAGGTTTTCTGTGATGACAAGAAATTCACTTAAAATAAAAATGTATCTTACGAAGGCTGAAACATTGTTATCTGCTTTTAATAAGTGTTAATACCCATACCAGCTGTCTTGAGATACAGAAAAAGGTTTTCTTAAGAAATGGTTATGGTTTAACAATTTATCAAGAATGAACAAGCTTTGACTAAAATTTGTTTTAAAGTGAAACCGACCACTTACTTAGCTTTAAGTGCTCTTCTCAGTAGTTCTGATCCTTTAGTGTCATTAGGTTTAGAAATAAAAGTCACATCAATGTTGCTTAAATTTTCACCCATCCAACTGATTTCATCAGCCAGTTCCTCAGTTTTCTCTGGGTCAAGTGACATTTTTAAGTTGAGACACTGAAATTATTTAATACATTATAGTTAACAACTAGTTCAACAAGTATAATTAGGTTATAGAAAATTGTATTAGGACATACAATATATGGATTGGTTATCTCTTAAGTAGGTGGATGTAGCTATGTGTATTGATCAGATAAAAACATCGTACCTTATCAGTTTGTGTATTTGTTCATTTACTTTTGCACAAAGTTGTGCTAGCCATTCTTAAGTTTGAAGAGATCGACTAGAGGCAAGGCACCTAATGAATACAACTCACTGCTAACTCTTGGGCTACCCTTTACCAACAAATGAAGTGATTCAAGAAATTATAACCATCCCTACAACTGAAAGACTGAACACATACAGTGATGTAATGTGATCCTGAGATCCATAATATGAGAGTCAAGGACTCCAATCACCAAGCTATTTATATGTGTAAGGCTACTGCTGGACATACTGAAAAATGTAAGTTATACAGCACCACTATCATAGTAAAATATTTTATACCAGACTGTTTGCAAGTTAGAGATTTGATCCCAACATTTACAAAACATAATTAGCAGTTAAAAAATACTCTAAAATGAAATATTAATAAGATATCTAAACCTAAATAACAGACGCACTACCTAGCACAAAAACTTTACAGAAACATCTAAAAGACACTAAATAATTATAACTGGCATAGCTTCACAGCAATAATCAAACACGAACAAAGAAAAATGTACAACAAATTGTTGATCTCGAGTGCAATTCATACCAAGCAGAAAAACACTTGGACATGGCAAAGAATTCCAAAGGTCACCCAAGGTCAAAGTGCAGGGACAAAAGAAGCAACAGGTTTGATTTCCCCCCCCCCTCTTTAATTAAAAAAAAAAAAAAAAGATGAAGAGAAAACAATGTTCAGAGGAAGGAAAGCATTAATAGTCATTTCCAGTTTAGTTACAGCTTTTTCTTATCCTGATAAAAAGCTCAAACTGTTAACCTAAAAGAAACCACACTTTACTGCCAAAGAACATCATCTACCACTAACATTCAGAGTTGAGGGAACTGAATGAACTTGCAAAGTGTTCAGGTAGAAACTATACTAAACTACCTTACAGCGGTCAAGTAAGATTTGTTAAGCCTTCTTCAACAACTTCACAGAAAATGACTATATAGCTGAAGAACCAGATCTTGTATAGTGCATCTTCTGGAAGGTTTTGGATTGGAGATAGATTATTAGGTTTTATTCTCTCATAGCTTGGACACCAGTTCAAAATGGACACATTTGTGGATAATTCAGATTCTTCCTATTGAAAAAGAGTTTGGATTTCAACCCAAAATTTAAAATAGTATTGTATCGGAATCCACACTCCACAATGTCTTCCTGAATCAATAACTGGGTGTTAATAGAAACCCAAACGTTCAAATGTATAATCTTTTCTGTTAGTTTCAAGCAAGATACAGATTTTAACTGACCAGCAGAGAGCAAGTTTAAATGTTAGCAAAAAGAAAGACTTTTTGTGGTAACCGTGTAAATCAAAGTTATTATAAATTTTATAGACACAGTGACATAATACACCTATCATTACTATTCACTTGGTGGGTTTTTAGTATGACTTAACAGTAAATAATCTGATACGTCATTCTTTATATTAATATACAGTACACTTTGTTACTTTAAATGAAACAGGAATTTTTAACATTTTTTGTTTGTTTTAAACTATGGTTAATAATTAAAGTAAAATACAAGTGTTATTTTATTACTAACTTCACCTATTCTGAGAACGAGCAAGCATACGTGCATATGTACATACATACACCATTTGTTAAAATCGCTAAAATTTAAGGGCAGTGATGATAAAAGGCTTAGCCTAATATGCTTAAAAGATACAACTTTATAAGTCAAACCTTTATATTAATGCTGTTCTACACATCGTATTTGTATTAGAAATAAAGTTGTTGTGTGTAAAATAAACATTTCCACAGTACACACTTGATTCACAAACACTAAGTGAACTGATCAGTTGCTGAGTAATAACAAAATATCGCCTGAAACCAAACTATAAAAAAGAGACAATGATAATTATTTCAGTTTTGATAATACAAGTCAAAATCATATTCTTAAGAACAGTACCAAAGAAAATTTACTTCTACTTTTACAATTAAAGTTAAGTAATACCTCGGATGATGTGAGGTTCACCTCCTCCAATATAGTTCTGGTTCCTGTAAGCTGTGCTCTGTTACTATTAAACAAGTTTTCAATGTGAATTAGCAGACTTTCCACCTCTGGAGTATCCTCAGTTTGAAATCTAGCATTCTTAGCCAGTTCATAGACCTCTCTGGCTACTTCCAATGTTTCCAATGAGAGTCCATTCAAGTTCCCTAACTAAAATAGAATATTTTCTGTTAACTTAACTCTGAGAATAAAAAAAATGAAAGAAAAACAATACCATTGATTTATCCATTAAATCCATATTTGCTAGAAGTATTATTAAAAAATGTATCACTATATAAAAAGGCTACAAAGGGCTGGCTACTAAATTTAAGAACCAAACAAAATAGGAAAGTAACTGGACATACCACTTAATCCAACTAACAACCACATGACAGACTAAACCATCATGACTTTACATGAAATCTCTACATTACTGACTTCACATTTAATCTACCACAAGCTTAGTGTTTAAAGAGAATTCCATCTTTCATCATCGTACCTTTCTTTTAGTTAACTTCAGAATACTACTCAACTATTTTACTGTAGAGTAACATCTATGATTAGAAATTCTGATTGTAATTGTTTTGACAATGAGAAAGGCAGTAATGTATTTCATTCTCCATATAGACTCCCTAAAGACACCAACTATATGGTGTACAAAGCACCTAGTATTCTACATTTTACATGCCTGCAGTTCATCTGTTATTTCACCCTGCATTTGAGTTTTTTTGTTTTTTTTAAAGAAATTACATTTTTCTATAAGGAAAACTAATTCAAGGGGTAATAACATTTATCCAAGAATTATAATAGTTTTTCTTTTAATTTTGCATAGAATATTAATAAAATAGGTAACCAAAGATTGTAAAGTCTACTTTGTTCTATCAAATAATTATGGAGTTATAGTTACTGCTATGACTAGGTAGGCTCTAGGCCAGAGGTGGGGGAACCTTTTTACACTGGAAAGCTACATTTTATTTAACCCAGATTTCTATCAGGCCATATGTTGATAATTTATCATATATCAAAATGTTATATTTTTATCCATATATTAACTAATTTTGATTAAAACTAGTCATTATACGAGATTTGTAAACAAATTAAAAACTCAGAAAAGACATTTGTTTGAAAAAGTTGACAGTAGAACTAATGAGTGGAAAACTTACAACAAACCATTTAATGACTTTTTGGTGACTGTTGCAGGATACGAGTCACACGTTTGATTCCAACATCAATGACCATAGCTGTAATTGGTTCTGCAGGTGAATATCTGTTACCTGAGATCTCAAATGCAGTTTAATTTCTATTGTAAATAAAAATGTTGATTCACAACAGCAGGTTGTACCAAAACAAGACAGCAATGGACAAGCATGTTGATGTAGATGTGGGTATTCATTCAATAGAATTGTTTGGGCTCTTGGAAGATAATGTTCTGAACTTTCAGTTTGATGCCAAGTAGGATTCCATTAAAGTATGGAAAAATTTTATCCATAAATCAGATTTTTAAGACATCAACCAGGTGTGGTTGGAAAGCTAGTTTTAGTTTGAGATCATGTTTCTTGTATTCTTCAATCAAGAAGTCTTTCATGTCACATTTCCTTAATGATTTGATTGTATACTATTCATTAATTTCTTTGTTGGTTCAGGAAAGTGTTCAGCTGAAAGTTCTGATCAGGTAAGGAGTTTTGAAAAATGTGAATTTTTTCCCAAAATGCCACACATATATAGAATTAGTTTTTACGTGGGAAAAAAAAATATTGAGATCATTTTGCTTGGACATATTACAAAAAAAATGTAGCATGTATGCAAAAATTATCTTTTGACGATTCACATGGTTGATTTAGTTCCTCAAAAAAATCTTTTGATTTTTTTTTTTTGTTCGCAAAAATAAATTTGACATGTATTTGTCCTTGTGATAACCAGTGCATTTTAGAATGGTATGGTAGATCCATACTGAATGTTTCATCACGAAGATGAAGCATATTCTGAAATTGGTGATAACATGATGTATTTGGTTGAATGTGGTTTTCATTGTTTTTTTTTGTTTACATCAACAGAATCTACTATTTCAAGTGACACATGAAAAAGTTATTACAGCATCCAGATCTGGCAATTCTGTTTGTAGTAATGATGCAAATCCTTCACATTTCCCTCTCATAGAAGGTACACTGTCTGTGCATACACTTGCTAACTTACATTAAATCAGTTTTGCTTCATGTCTTTTTTTTAATTATTTTTATTTTTAAATACACTGAAAATGTCAGTTCCATGCATCCTTGCCATAAGAGTACCCAAAGTCAATTATAACATGAATAAAAAAACATTTGAGGACAGTCTGTAATGCCAGTGGATTCATCCAAGGAAATCAAATAAATGTCTTTGCTTTGGCATATTGTATGAAGTTGTTCTGTTATGCTGAGTTAATTCATGTTGAAGGTCAGTTATGGTCCTTCTTGAAAAATGTAGTTGTATTTATCTGAATCTAAACATCCTACAACTTCAACAATCCATTCTTTTATAATTTTCACATCACTAACTGGCTTACCTTTTCTTACCAGTGCACATGCTATGTGTAAGTTGCATCACTGATTTCCTGATCCTAACATCATTTTGAATACTTGCTGCTGTTGTTTTGCATCTTTCATTTTCTTAAGTGTAGGCCATCAGGATTCTCCTTCAAGTTCAGCATATACAAGTCCTTACTAGTTACATAATGCCAATACATGTTCTATATCCTCACAGAGCAAACACCGTTTTATCTGTTACGGCAAAGTATTGCAATTCCAATTCTTCATTGAATACGTTATTGTTTTTTCCTCAAATGTTTTTCCTATTTTTTGACATGATTGGGTTACCACTAAATTTTTCAGAAAATTGTACACAGATTGATTGTAGATTCAGTATTAAACAAAAAAGCACTGGAAAACTGTGACCTTAGAAAGGTCATCAAATGGCAGCAAGAGGAGTTGACCTCTGCTAAGTAAGGCCACTTTGCCAATTACTGTGTTACCAAGGACACATTACAGCCAAAGTACATAGATGTTTGGCATTACCCCATTAAAAAAGGCAGATTTAGTATTTTTGGACGAACACACAAAAGGTCACAACTAGTAACCTAAAAGGCTGCAGGTTCCCCACCCCTGCATGACTAGGCCTTTTGAAAAAAAAGATGATAAATGAAAATAAGAAATTTCTTCTTTGGCTATTTGCCAGTTTAACTTTGTATATGCCATTTTTCAGCTATCTAAAATGTCACAAAAATACAAAAACTATGCTAAGTAGCTCTTCACATCTATCTTCTGATGTCCTGTAGAGAAGAAACTCCAGATGATATGTATTACTTTAACAAAAAATATGCCATATTTACTAAAAGTGCCAGCACACTTCATTTATTTCAGCCATTACACTCAAGATGGTTACAATTTGGTGCTATTATTTTAATAAATCTGCAACTAAATTACAAATTCATGCATTTAAATATAGCCCAGCATGAAAAAGTTTAATAAACACCTTGATATTCAACAAAGTTAAATAAAACCTGCATCCAATTTAAATATCTTACAATTAACTTGAAAAAAATGTTAAAACTGCAATTTGCTCTGAAAATCTAAAATGCATATCTGATACATTAAACTTGAACTTCTAGGTTTAAGAACAGTATTGTAATAGCCGAGACAGAAATAAAAGAATAAACACAAACATCATAAAAGCCTGACACTGAACCTCATACAATAAACCCTTTACTGCTGTTTCTTTCCAGTTTATATTGTACTGTGTTTCCTCGACTAAGTCGAGTGCATTTTTGGCTAGTGTAATGGCTCCATTGTCACAACCGTTTCCTCCACATTTGTCACATCCAATCCCACCACAAAAATAGTCACAATCATCTACAGTTCCACTTCCATCACACACCTATAAGATAAAACCACAATACTGTAAACTTATTAAAAGCAACTACACAAATTTTCACTATTAACTGACAAACATTTCAGGAATTTGACTTTCACTTTCAATCTTTTTTGACCACTATCTATACTTTGATCATCAAATATCCTGTTCTTCAGATAAAGTGACAGGGATACTTTTATTAAAGAAAACCTTGTATCTAAATCAGTGTTATGGGAATATACGTGAAGAAATCAATTTAACAAAAATACAAAATTCTATAACCTTTCCTCAATTTAACCCTGAAGGAAAAAAGGTTCACATTTCAAGAATGTTTAGGCTATAGGGTTTCATCTCATTGTATTATCTGGAATAAAAAAAATATCCCACGAACACAATATAACCTTCATATCTTAGTGGTTAAAATTTAAATTATTTAAAATAGAATCCTCTACTATCACATTTTAGCACCTTTCTTTTGATGTAATTGGAAGAAACAAGGAAAAGGAGAAAGTAGATTCTGTAAATAATGACCTCAGTAACTATTAACACCGTTGGAAGCAAAGGTTTAAATAAACCAATCATAGCACACTCATTACAACACAGACACAGTACTCTAAAGACCTAGTGTGAAAGAATATTTCATCCATATGCACACAATAAAAACTAAAAGGTGCAGGATAATGTTTATTAATTATTGGCATCTCAAGGTGAAAGATGCCCTCAAGGCAACTTCCCCAAACACTGTTTTATAGGATTCATTTTAGTTTGGACAAAAATTAGAAAAATTGATCATTGAAATTAATTTGCAATTAAAAATAGAGGTAAATCTTGTGTTAATTTGCAAAATAAATGCACAAACAGTTAATTTACCAAATACTTTTTACAGTCTGAAAACAATCCAAGTAGCATTTCAGGCAGTTAACTCTTTACAAAAAAGCAATTTGTGTTAAACAAGTGATAAGTGAGGTAAGTAATAATATTTCTGTGCACATTTCATAATAAACTGCAAGACTTCTTCATGCATAAACTATATAGTAAAAAACAAGCAGAATTGAATCATGAAAAAAAGAAAATTAGAGTTTTGGTTATTTTTTGGTAGTTCCTACAGTTACCTGACAGTTTACACACTTATGTTAGAGAGAACAAAATTGTTATTTAATATGATAGGAAGATGCATTATTAACAAGAGAAATTCCAAGAAATATTTATCCAAGAGACACTTTGTATTATTCTAATTCATACACAAAACTTTCCTTTGAAAATGTCAAAGCTCCCTGGAGGAGATAGAATTATGCCCAAGTAAAAAGTGCTTATAAAAGGTAAAATCAACTAACTGGCATGCAACAGATTTGAAAATGTAAAAAAAGTTAATCTATGCAACTCAACTACCAAGAGAAGAGAACAAAAACTTTTATTCTTTAGTTTTAAGTGTTAACTGAAAGATGGATTTTTTTTTTTTTTTAGGGTACTGATCACAAAAGTAAGTAAACAAAAATAAATACACCTTACAAGAAACAAGTCTTACAGGGCCAGGTGTTATATTTGGATTGAACTGAGCCATTATTTAAATTTTCTTTCAAAGCTCTAAAATGTAGAGAAGACAGACCGTACCGTAATGGTTCAGGTGTTAAGGAATAATATACTGGTCACAGGACTATGACCAAATAACAAGCGTACTTCACAACAATAAGTGAAATATAACAGCATAAAATAGAAGTAATGTGTGGATGTCGGGTAGATATAATAACAACCCAAATCCTATTGGCTGACCAGAAACTGACAACAGAGAGGACTGTCATACTCTTATGAAAGACTAAGGGAGAGAATCCTCAATAGCTATGGCTGTAAATAAATCTCAGCAGTAAAGATATGGAGCTATGAACTAAAAGTTTGTTCTTCAAAAACTCAGCCATTCTACATGCAGCTATACTACAACTACTAAATAAAATATTGTACACACCACATCTATAATGGATGGGAGCTATACATCTTAACTTCTTGATATTTATATCCAAACACATACTGGAGGATGAATGCTAACTTCAGGGAAAGTTTTATTGTCTCTCCACTGTTGTCACGCATTTATTTCTTATTGTTTTTATTTTATTTGTGAGAAACAACTATCCACCACCTGGCTGTAAACAGCAAAAGGTAGTAAAGAAAAGGAATGTTATTGGCTAGAACACTATCTACACCTTTTGATTTTCTTCTAAGCATGTGATACCCAAAGACAATAGGTAGACAATGCATTTGGGGTCTTACTTATGTCGGTACCTCAATAAAACTAGGACACATTACATAATGACCAGTGTTAGGATTTGTGTCCTTGTGTTGGATGTTTGTTCTGTAGCTGCTTGTTTTCCCTCTTTCTCTCCATAAAGTTATATTTAGTTATATTTCATCTCAGGTTGTGGGTTGACAAATCTAAAATTTTACGATTTTGAAAACAAAAAAGGCACACCAGTGAACCCAGAACAACCGTTAAATATTTGAGTTACATTTTAAATCACTGCCTACATCTTCAAAGCCAGTATATTTTGGAAAAGTAATTTTTTCTAAGCATGCAGAACATTTCACCTTAAGACCACAAAATCAAAGAGCACCACTATCAATTGAACTCTCCATACATTCTCACTTTCTATTACT
This sequence comes from Carcinoscorpius rotundicauda, assembly GCA_011833715.1. Taxonomy (NCBI): domain Eukaryota; kingdom Metazoa; phylum Arthropoda; class Merostomata; order Xiphosura; family Limulidae; genus Carcinoscorpius; species Carcinoscorpius rotundicauda. The sequence continues at coordinate 178,915,175 of CM022391.1, read as the reverse complement.
ACTAATATAATCAAGGCAAACTGTTATAATAATTCTCAAAACTGCACATTTCATCTTGTGACCACCTAGAGATTAAAGGTAAGTGAATTATTCTAAAAGTAGTCTTCAAAGGGTTTCATATGTTAGTGTTTAAAATATTTATATTGAATAAACAAAATATATTACATGTACCAAGACTTAAATCCTTTTGCACATATGTTCATTTCTGCAAGTGTTTTATTAAATAATTTATAACAGTTTGTGATCAGATTTCTAAGTTTGAATAACATTACTAAACATCGAGACTGATATTTAACATTTATTACAACTAATTAAAAATTGCTTTACTGCTAAGCAAAAAAGAATTTACAGAAAATAAAGATTAATTCTTACTAATGTATTAATGTATAAAATTCCAGCCTCTAAGATGTCAGATGCTTCCCCAGAAACATTTTTTAAAGCTGATTTAATCTCAGCATATGTGTTGTCCAAGACCACGTTTTCCTGCTCAATTAACACCTCTGTCCGATTTCCCCTTAAGGCAGATTCATTAAAAACATCTTGAGCAGCATTCATTCTATTTTCTGCCAAGTCAGATTTTTCTCCTACTCTCACAATAACGTTGAATGTTCCTACATGAAGTCAAAATAAAAATGAAGTATGTATTGAAATGACACTTGTGACTAAAACCCACAATATTTTAAGTCCTTGGATTACTGATCTAATTCACATAAACATTATTGGCTTTTTAGACGTTTTTATGAAGGTCCATGATTTTGTTGATTAGGTGTTACTAATATATACATCATGAAAGTAAAATATATCAATATTGTAACAACTGGTGTGAATTTTTATCGATTTTCACATACTATCATTGTACTTATCTTTCGACTATTTATCGAGAAATAAAAATAACGAACACAGTACTTTTTTCTGTTCAAATATATTTGTAAAGCAAATTTTGATAAGTTACAAAATTGAATAATTCCTAGTACTCACCTTCAACGTCCATTTTATGCAGTTTTGTAATATTGCTTTCCATGTGTTTTACATTCTGTTCTAGTACGCTGGCTTGTTTTCTCACATCCATTAAAGTAACATTAGTATCACGGATTCTCTGTACAGTGATTTCTACTTCAAGCTCCACATCTTCTAAATGACTGGTCAAGTTTTGCCTAAAATAATTCCAAGCTTTATAACTTAGTTAATATCATATCTATTCATGAAAACCCCTTTTCTTTTTCAAACACAATTATGTAATATATATAGATTTTTGAAAAATTATGAATGAAAAATTTAAAAACTGCCATTTCATAAGAATTCACAAAAACTGACAGTTTCTAGGTTATACAATACGTGTATATAAATATACGAAATATTCATTAAATGAAGACTAAAAAAATCAAACAATCAAAAGTTATTTATTTTAAATACTTCAAGATTCAATTTGTATACAGATATTTAATAGACCTAAAGAGTGCACAAGAAATAGTGTCACACCAGATGCACTAACAATTCACTAAATAAACTAGAATTACAACATCAAATTGCTAAATATTCAAAAGTTTTCTGGACTCCATTGTAACATGTTTGATTGTGTACATTAATTTCTGTACCTAAATTTGTTTCATAATAAAGTTCTTTTTTTTGCATGTAGCTTATAATGTTGACTGTACTGCACAACCCACCTATTTTCGAAATTTGTGGAACATTCGTGTGTGCGAGAATCAACAATGTACGGGATGTGTGTTTAATACCAGTGATGGACAGTATTGTCGTGAGCTTTAGGTGAATATTTCACTTGATTCCAATAAAAATGTGGTTAGCTAAGATATGGAAGGAGAATGTTGTACAGGGTGTCCAGAAAGTCACTGTGTACTTATATTTATTAACAGGCATGTTTCAATATAAAATACAGGAGATAAATATGAATGAAAATTATAAACAATGTTGAAAGTGACTCCTGTTGGCATCAACACAGGCCTGGATCCTTCTTATTTTGTTTCTAAACACCACAATCAGTTGCTGGCTTGAAACAGACTGAATAAAATATGATTACAAAACTGCACAGTGACTTTTCAAACACCCTGTAAAACAGCTACAGTTAGTACACTACATGCTTATAAATCTATAAGTATGATTAACATTAGTTGGAAAACTGTGGAATTTGGCAAGCAATGTTACAGACTTTGAATGCTACAAATAGTTTAACTTCAGTGAGTTACTTTGGATGCTATTTCTATTCAAACAATAAACATCTTCAACTGGTAAAAATCAGTGGTGTGATGCTAGCCAATAAAAAAAATGCTAGATTAAGCAAGGTGAAACAATATCAACTCAGAATATATTTATTCATCGTGGACTTGGATCGCTGATAATATTTAGTTTTAAAAAACTGTATCAATCTTGTTGGCAAATAACAAATTTAATACATAAACATTCAATTAACTATTAAGCTCAAATTAAAATTCCAGTTATACTGGAACCAGTAATACATAATGTATTGAACATAATAAACTGGCAGCTCATCTGAAATAAAGCTCAATGTCCGACATCACGCACATGTTGATTCTACAGTACATTCAGCTATTCTTAACATAAATTAACATATCGGGTATATTAAAGACAAATGTAACAGCATTTTTATTTTTCTTAATATTAGCCTGTCACAGTACTAAACTACAAAAGTAATACACTTTCATACAAGCACTTATTTGTTTGATATTTACAGAAGTGATTTTCATTGTAATAAGTAACATTTCCAGAATTAAAAGCTGAAAGAATCAGAAAAACTTGTGATAAAAATGTTTTTAACAGTAAATGTTTTAACTAAAATAACTAATTTCAGAGCTGTTCTTAATTGAACCTTAGAATGTAAACAAAATCTGTAAAAGCAGAATTTACTCTTTGTATTTTAGAAAATTCTTCCTGTAAACATACATACATCTTAACAGGAAACTAATCCATTGTATTCACTTTTATTGTTCTTTGTGAAGTGTTTATCATACTATTAACTTACATTAACTCTAGAAACTTTTCCATTTCTTCTGTATCCAGTTCTGTTACATTCTCTCCATCCAAAATTTGCTGCATTTCTTGCAGGTTTTTGGTCATATTTTCAAATACTCTTGTGTTAATAATTTTAGTGACTGTGTCGTTTGTTTCCTTGAATTCTTCTATTAACACCACTGTGTCATCTGCAAATTCTTCAAACTATATAACACACTTAAAATCTTGATAGTTGAGTGAATATTTACATACACAATCTGAACTTGCAATTATTGAATCTTGTTTTAACTGAATTAATATCAATTAAGGTACTCCCAATACTTCTTTAAATCGCTAAACAAAACTAATGAAACAGCTGTAACACAGGCGGGTGAAACAGCTGTAACACAGGCGGGTGAAACAATCAAAATGCCAAGTTGCAAGTTTTAAATCCTGGTGATACCTAAAATGAGCATAAATTTCTTTTTAATACATCAGTTCAATGAAACTTAATATAAAAACTATAAAATTAATGTATATTAATATATGTACAACTGCTACGGCTATTTAAATAGTAAAACTGTGCATTCTAAGAATTACAATTTAAGGAATTTTATTCAATAGAACATATTTATAGCTTTATACAGAACCAGCCCAATACAAAGTTTTTTATCCAGCATCCCTGGAAAGTTCTTCTATACACCTGGACTGAACTTGGAAAGAATATTATGCAATATTCACTGACAGGTGGTTATTACTTAATCAAGTAACATGCCAACAACACTAAAAAAATAAGGTGTACAACTTGCCATGCATAAACAAAGATGAAATATACATGTTGTATAGTTCACTACAGTAGGGCTGGAAACTTTGTTACAGTAAATAGGATTCAAGATGAAATATAACTAAGGACTTGAAAGTCCTGAAATCTCCAGCCCGAAGCAAACAGTCCCCAGTAAAATTGAGCTGATGATCTTATCCTCAAATTTGAGTTTGCCTTTCAAAATGTAGTGTAAACTACCAAAATAAATGTTAGGAAACGTATTTTTACTGAGACAGCAGTGCCTGAGAGGCCAAAGGAATATTTATTGAGTATTAACAGTAGGTGTCTGAGACCGAACAGAAGCAATAAACTTGCACTTTAGCGATTGAGGTTTCAAACACATCTGAATAAATAAATACTACGATGAAAATTTTCATCTCGAAATATGCAGATGTGATGAAAGTGTAATGGCATATTTAACAACATAAATGAAAACATGACACTCCTAAAAATGTGACACAATAGAATCCCCATTAAAATCCACACGTGTACGCTAATATTTGTCAAAAGAATAAATTGTTATTTTTCAATAATCAATATTTCTACTTGCTTTTTAAATCTTGTATCTTACAGTCCCATTGTTGAAAACACTCTCCACAGTTTTTACAGTTTGGAACTCTTCCAATATATCCTCGTGCACATTGATTGCACTGCTTTCCAATAACCCTCTCCTTACAAAAGCATGTCCCATCACTTCCACACTCCAAGGTAACAGATCCCTCAGAATCACAATCACAAGCTGTTAAAAATCACAGAACTGTCAAATAATTTATACCAAAAGACATGTGGACATAGCCATATTATTAAGATACCCGAGAAAATATATCAAAGATTTCATTTATTTACACATGTATACAGCTTCAATATTTGTGAAATTGTAATTTTAGTCAAGGATAATTGTTAGTAATAAAAAAATTAATTATGTTTTAGGATTCCCAATCAAACTCATTTGGTTTGTTTTGAATTTGCAAATATACAAGTGTGCATGCACGATTTAAAAGAAATGTTGTAAATTTAATTTTGTTTCTCTCTCTCTCTCTCTCTCTCTCTCTCCCTCTCTGTGTCTGTGTGCGTGATTAATGTGTGTCTGTGTGCATGAAAAAGAATTACGATAGCTTATATTATTGTTAGTAATATTTACGTCTTATTCCGTTTCAATAAGAAATTGTTTCAACCTTCTCACAACACATTACATTTAGCTAATCTGTTTTGTAAAACTCATCTTAATAGCCTCAATTTCTTTTTATCTTGCACTTCTCCCCTCACTGGCTCACATGCAAATCTGCAAGATTGTGACAATGAAAAAAATTAAGTTTCGATACACATAATTTGCAGATTATACATATAACCCACTGTGGAGTTGTGTGCTTAAGAATGATTAATTAACCAAAAGTTTAAGTTTCTTTACTAACTTTATTATTTTTCTAGAGCAAAGCAACAATGGGTTACCTGGTATGTCAACTGAAGGAAACCAAAAGCTAGATTTCAGCATTGCAAGTCTGTAGACTTACTAGTGTCCCATCAGGAAAAATCACCTATATCCTACCTACTTGTTTAAAACAGTTAGACTTGTTTTATATATATTCTGCAGTAACTCAGTTTTAGAACACCCATTAAATGTTCACTCATTTCCATACACCTTCCTCTACATCACACCTAAATACAACTTTTAAAAAAATATTGATATTTTGTTGTTAACTACCATAAATATCTAGGGATGTTGTATGAAATATTCCAATAAAATCAAACTTGCTAATAAAGCGAGCTTGATTTACATTAAAAATCTAACTTGTAAAAAACACGATAACTAAATTTCTTTACATTTGTTATCGCAGTACTGAGTGCAAACAAAAACATCCATGAGAGAGAATGTTGGAAATCTTTGTACCCAAATACATTTTCATCCAGATAAGTATTTATGCACAACAACAATACACATTTTTCTTCCAAACATCTAACATACGTTATAATGGAATCTAATTCTGAAACATGAACTTACAAATACATCCAATTTCTTGATCAGCCCAGTAGCGTTCTTCACAATTACTACACGTTCTACCTCTGTATCCATCCTTACAGTGGCACTGGCCATCAAACTAGAAAAGGTTTTAACAACAATGAACTATTTTTAAACAAAACAACACACATTATATAAAATTCGAATTAGAAATGTATAAATTTGTAAAAGATAAAACTGATCCAGGTTGCTATAGCAGAAAGAAAACTAAACAGTTCTTGAGCTTAGCTGTGAAGTAAGAGTAGGTTCAATCATGTTTTGCACATTTCTTATGGACCCAATATATATACACACAGTCTGTTTTATGGATTTGTTTTCATTAAAATTGTATAATTTGTACCCATTTAGTTAAAAGGTACGTATGCACGTACCTCATTCTGCATAAATACTCTCAATGTTCTGAATGTACATTATTATAAATTCATCAGACTAAACTGATAATGGACTCAAGTTACAAAAAATGAGAAGATAACATCATTACTATCATGGGTCCAACACCTCTCAGTAACTATACAACTTGTTAACCTGAAGATGACCTAGGAAGGTCGAAATGTTGTTCTCTACTTATCAATAAAAGTGAGAACAGCTGGTATGGGTGTTAAGAGATACATTTATACAGCTTGAAGTTTAAGCACAAATACATGGTGCAATATACATAAATGGCAAGTTACTTAGAGGTAACTCACTTCTTCAATTTACGGTGGATTTCCCCCATAGACAAACTTTTCTAAAAGGTTATCCAACAGAGATTTTATCATTCATACACCCTGTGGCAGAGATATTTAGCAGTAACACCCTTCTACACCAATATAATTCACATACAGATTACTACAGGACAGCTAGCAACTATGATTTGAATTTAACTTTTCACTCAAAAGTATGTTTATTGCAACTAAATTTTATTCTGCCAATAAAAGTTTGTTTTATTTCAATAATATTTAGAAACACTTTAAAAAAAAACAAAAAAACATTTATCAGATACAGTCTTACCACATTGCAGTAATCTGACATTAATCCTTGTGGATCACAATTGCATGGCTTGCATCCTTCATCACTGCCAAAATCCCAATAATTAATGTCACACTGATCACAAGTTTGACCGATAACATTGGGCAAGCACACACACTGGCCAGTTGTTGAGTTACAATGTTCAGAAGTAGGGTCCGTTCCCAAAGAATTACACATACAAACTGAAATATTTCAAATACATTTTTTTTTTAATAAAATCAACTTGCTATCTCAAATGGTCACAAATATTTAGACAAAATAAATAATAAGTTACCTTTCCACACTGTAATGTTTCAAGTTGCCTACACACACACACACTAACTAGGTCTTTATCCTAGGACTATCAGCTTACAAGTACCCTTGAGGTTAGATATTTGACTTAACCCTGAAGCAGGAGCAACTACATTTAAAAAGGAATACGTAATCCATATTAATCCTCATTCACAAGTGTTAAACTATTTTAAGTATATCTCATGTAAATGATTGAAACTTGTTATAATGAAGGCCAAGTACTTGTGCTGACAATGACAAGTCTGAGGACTTGTAAAATATTAATAGTCATCTTTTTTGATGCACACTTGAAATATACCACCCTTCATGTGAAACAAGATCACATCACGCCTAACACTACAAAAACCCATGACAGAAACCAGTGCGCATTAAGTTGTAATTCATAAGTTATAGCAATAAGATTATCTGAAAGTAAAAGATATCGAGTCAAAACTCGAAATTCTGACTGATGGAGTACAGTGAAACAAATCAGAATCTAATGATCTAAGAGATCGCTATTTAAAACGAAAAAATTGTATTTTAATAAGCACTGGATGTTTAGTGCAACTTGCATGTTAAACATTATCAACAAATCATCTGTTCAATCATTGTATGGTTTAACCCCTAGTTAATTACAAATTATAAATCATGCTGTTAAATAAACAGTTTATTAAGCAGCAATATGTGAAAAAATTAAAAAACAACAATCAGTGTCCCTTCAAGCATGTATGGAATAGCCATGAATTTTCACATTTACTATAATGTTTCAAATAAATAGCATTTTCCTCAACCTCTTATTAGAAAAATTAAAGAACACATTACTTCACTGTTTCACAATGTCTTCAATAATTACTTGCAGATGGACACCTGCTGGAGACCAAATTTATCTTAGCCATGCTTTTTAAGACTAGTAAATGTAAAATAAATTTTAAATGACAACTAAAATAGTGGTTAATTATGTACATATTAATACTAAGAGTCATGCATTAAATACAGTTGGTCGTAATGTTCAGGATTTTGAAAATAAAAGTATTTAATTGACTTTATAAGCTTTATAAAGAGCAATTAATATTGTCATACAAACTAACAAGTATCATTCTTTTATTTTCACTATAAATACTACATTTCAAAAGAACTAAATAATAAATATTGTTAACATGTTAATGTTTTTCAGTGTTTAACATTATGGAATTTAATATAATAATTTAAAGAATTCTAGTACAATCAGAATGCATTTACCTTGACAGTCGTGTTGGGTTGCATTTCCATAAAATCCTTTCTTACAGTATTCACAATTTGAACCTTCTGTATTAAAAATGCAAAGAAGACATTCTCCTGTCAACTGGTCACAACTTCCTGGAATGGCAGTGTTTATGTTGTCATTACAGTCACACTTCTGACATTTTCCACCAGTCACAGTTAAGTTCCCATAAAAACTGTCAGCACAGCTTTCACACTTTTTACCTGTGAAGTTGAATGTAACATTTAGTCCAATTTCCAAAACTTTTAAAAAGGAATTTTATTTTAGAAGTTACACAAAGAAAACATTTCTGAATTAAATAATATTTTATTATTAATGACTTTCTTTAATTACAACTACAACTATAGATTAATCATAAACTAAGTTTATTTTTTAAATTATCTCAAAGTTAAGAATGCATCTGTAAAATATGTATAAATTCTGGTAAATAATTTCATAAAAATACTGTTTTTGACCAAACAATTTATTCTTGTCAAATTAAAAAAACAAACTCAACCATAAAACTAAACAGCTGAAAATTCAAACTAAAGTTAGACAAGTTTTTAATAACCCATCTGTTTACTGCAAAAAGCTTCTTGTAGATATGTAGTAAATGTATAATATATAGTATTTATGAAACATCATGGTTATGAACTGTTGTACAGAAGTCCAACAATGAAAATGCAGCTGACCCCATTATTATTCATATTGGGTAATTCTTGTCTTCTGTGCAATATTTCACTTGCTACAGATCAGATATGGTTGATCACTTCCTATTGAACAATGCAAGTTTTATATAAAAGGAAAGAGAGAGAGAGAGACAGATAAAACATCTCCCATGTTCTTTCTTTAACAGGCCCTAAAGAAGTTAATCTCAGTAAAAGTGCAGAGAAACTGTGCGAGTTTGTATTAAAAGTGAAGTAAATAAGTCTTAATAGAAACAGACTAGTATCTTAAAATGCAGACACACACAGAAAAGAACATTCAACTATGGATCTACTCCACAAATGAACAGTTTGTGATAGGTAGACCTGATTCTACAGATGTTGCTCCCTGCTAGTACGTCTCCAGACTTACAACGCTAAAATCAATGGTTCGATTCCCCTTCGTGGGCTCAGCAGATAGCCTGATGTGGCTTTGCTCTAAGAAACACTCTACAGGTGTACATTTAAGTCAGATTAGCATCACAAGTATATAAAAATATGTAGTAAGAAACAAAAAATCACCTCCACATCCTTAGATACAAGTTATGGAAGAAATTTATAGACTATAAAATAAACAAATCATGAAAATTAGAAAAAAAGGAAAGGAAAAACAGCAGCAAAAGATACAAAAACAATGTAACTGGTATCAAAAAACTGGTAGGATAAATTTACGTCCATTTGTTTTGATATACAAAATAAATATGAATATAAATCTCATTTAAGAAAGGCAGTTGAGTAAATTTATTTAAAGTATAAACAAACAAAAATTAAATTGGTCATCCTTTGAAACCTGTAGCAACTCTGATTCTGTACATATGTAACTGGAACAGAATGATGTACAATTAAAACAAAAAACTTAACAATGGTGAAAGGTACATGCATAAAACAATTGTTTAATGCAATTAAGTAATTACTTGTACTATATTAACAATCAATACACTTTACATCACTGATTCAAAATGCTAGTTCATTACATTTTCTATAAACACTGTTGAAACAGTAAAAATTAAAAGGTTGACATCCTTTCTTTTATTAGAGAAAAAAAAACGTAAATATTAAGTTTACTGGCTAATCTGATTTCAATGAGAACATTAGAATAATTTGATCAGAGAAAATTGAGGATAAGTTTAGTCTAAATGTTAAAATGAATTTTTTTTTACCTTCTACGTTAAAGATCCACAGAATTACTTTTATTTTTACTAGGTCTCAGGTCTTACATTTGCATCTTTGTGTTTCACTCTAGTATAACTAATGTTACCTTTGTAGCCTTCCTCACAATGGCAGATGGAATTATTGCTTTGGCTATCCAACTCGCAGTCTTGAGCACGACTGAATCCACTGTCTCTTGGTCCAGGACATAAACAAGGTTGGCATGAAATGTTTATTCCAATTCTAGGGTTACCAAAGTAACCTGTAACACACCTATAGTACACAAAACAAAAGTCAGCACAAAAACCTATGGTTAATCTTAACACACTCATAATTAAAATATTTTCTGGTTAACAAAAATGATCTTGTATGGGTGTGAAATAACAAGAATTGGTGTTTCACTGAGCATAGCAGATCCTCCAGAAGAATGAAATGGATTCTATTACATTATTACAAAAACTGGTGAAAACCAACATGTTACCAAATACAAATTAACATACATCAGCAACCACATGTTAGGGTCTTTAAAATTTGTAAACGTACTATTTAAGCAAGAGTAAAGAAATGACACTGAAAAACTAACATTTTTAATTCATTTTAAATCCAAATTTCACTTAAAAAAAGGCATTTACTCCAATACAGTCTTCAATTCAGACAAAAAGTCTGAACTTTTTAAACCATTAATATTAACAATGAACATAATTAGTTCAATAGAAACACTTTACTGATGATCCTTTGATATTTTCAGTTTACTAAGCAATTCCTTAAACCCAGGATTGTAGCTTAAACACTAATAATAACAATGTGACAAATATTTTGTTACTGCATGTAGACAGTCTGCAAGCTTTACTGTATTGAGCCAACATTTTGCTATTCCAATAACTAAATGTTAACAGTTTCAAATCAACAAATCAAGTTTTTTCTGTTTAGTGTTACTTTTAAATGTTTTCTGAAACTATACATACATGTTCAGTTTATAATTCTAAGACCAGCTTATAGAAGGAAAACGTTTTCACAAAAGTTACTTGTAATGGTTAACTTGGCCTGGAAATTTTCAGTTTATGTAAGTGAAATAAAATTATTGGCAAGACATTATTAAGATAGTAGATTAGTACTCAGTGTAACAATCACCCTGCAAAGTGCCAAAAAGTTTGTTTCATTTTATCCAGTTTGTTAAAGTCAGGAAATATTTAATAGATTTTTTGGCAGAAGATTATAGTACATGGAATGTTAATATTATAAATGCAATGCTTATCAGATCAATTCTGGACAACACAACTGCAACTTTTCTGCATTACTGTCTATGGAGAGCCTTCATCCACTAAGGTACGGTGTGTGAAAATAAAAAAAGTCATCTTCAAAGTACACAAGAATTCCATGAAAAACCTAATGGAATCAAATGACAAATCTTGCTTGTTTGTTTGTTTTTGAATGTTGCACAAAACTACTCAAGGGCTATCTGCACTAGCTGTCCCTAATTATGCAGTGTAAGACTAGAAGGAAGGCAGCTAGTCATCACCACCCACCGCCAACTCTTGGGCTACTCTTTTACCAACACTCTTTTTACTCTTTGACCGTCACGTTATAATGCCTCCACAGCTGAAAGGGCGAACATGTTTGTTGCGACGAGGATGCGAACCCACGACCCTCAGATTACGAGTGGCATGACTTAACATGCTCGGCCATGCCGGGCCCACAAATCTTGCTACTAAAATACTTCCACATCATAATGCCACTTCCATAAGCTTCGCCTGTCAGGACAAAGTAATCTAGTTTAAGTTCTTCAGTGTTTCTCAAAAACTTACTTTACTTCTATCTCAAATTAAATTAATTATCACTAATCACAAGCTTTCATGAACTTAAACAGTTTACAAATTGGGTTAATTTCCAGATAATTTTTGCACCACATAGCATATCCTTTAATAACATAAATATGAGCTTTAAACAAACATCAGTAATCCAATAACTTACCTATCACACCCAACACCTGTGGTGAAATCAGAACAGTTCAAACATGACCCAGTCTCAGAATTACAGGAATCTGCATGACCATTACACTCACAAACTTCACAGTCCGGGAAGTTCCAAAATCCAGACAGGCATTCATTACACTGCTGACCAGAGATATTACCATAGCAATGGCACTGCCCAGTCTCTGTGTCACATATATTGTCCAAAGAACCAGCAGTGTGACAGTTACATGCTAGAAAAACAGAGCAAAACTAAGATTTTAGTTTTTCTACACGTTTTGAGAAACAAATTAGAACAAAATCCAAAGAGAACATGATAAAACTAACTAACAGGCCTGTTCTCTTTCTGAATGTTCTAAAATACAACTTTCAAACACTCTTGCATTGAACAAGTTACAAGAATAATCCTTCAGTTTTATCATTAGTGATGACATGTGGAATAAAATATCTAATTTATTTTTATATAATCATTTTGAAGACATCAAGACAAGATCAACAGAAGACAACTGTTAATTGCGACAATACTTACGTCTACATCCTCTTTGGCTAAAGTCGTAAGTACTGGGGACACATCTATCACATTGCCGTCCAGCAGTGTTAGGCTTACACTGACACTGACCTCCTAAAATGTCACATTCTTCACTCAATGATCCAGTGACACTGCAGTCACACTCTACAAATTAGCACAAAAAAAGCACAAAACATTACCATATATGGCATCATATTCAATAAAAATAGATTGGCTTGAAAAGTTTGTAAACTTATAAAAGGTAAAAATGTTACGAAAATATAGAAGGCAACAATGAAAATAACAACACTTACCACAAGTAGGAAGACTTACCATTCCCATGTTTGAATTTTATAAATTACATACATCAGAATCACAGTAACTTCCCAATAGTTTCAGTATTTTTAAAATATGAACACCAAAATTGTAATATATTATCAGACCAAATGAACAATCAAGTCTTACAGGTAATAACTTTTCATAGTAAAAACAACTAACAAAATAAACTCAAAGTCTACATCTTCAGTAGTTCAATCTAACGTTAACAAACGCATCTTATGGTAAATATTAAACTGTGTTCTACCCAGATGCAAAAACAATTAGTTTTGGTAGTTACAATTCTTGATCTTCTTTAAAAGCAAACTTGAATTAATTATTTTAATACTTAAAGCTAATTACAAACAGTGAAACCATAGTTGTGTACTGAAAAATGAAAGATTTAACTAATAATGGTCCATGTAGTAAGACAAACAAAACAATGGATAAAGTTCTAGAAATGTCTCCAATTTTGATCATAATTTTGTTTCAAGTTTTGTTCTGATAGAACTAAATATAAACCTACACAAGTATTAAATATTTCCAAAATTAAATGAAGAGTATCAAACTATGCACATGTAAGAACTGCTTGTATAAAATTAAGATTTTGTGATAACAGTGATTTAAGTTGTAATTCTGCAGTCTACCACATGAATAACAGTTAAGAAAAACTTCAGTGAAAAGAAATACAAAAAATGTAGGCTAGAAATACTTACAATTAATGTTCACTTTTAAGGTTCAAGAATATATTAAAAATATTGGACGAGAAGGAAACAAGAAAGATTATCAAGCAATGTTTTTGAAAAATATGATGCAAAGCAAAATCTTTACAGTTTACAAACAGATGTAGTAACTTTCCAGCAATCATTAAAAATACAGAGAGAGTTCAGAATGTTTTTAGGACCAAATACCCAGCCAACACATCTGTATAAACAGAAGAGTTTATCCATCTGAATAACGGTTGTTTTTAATTGAAACATTTTACAAGCATGGCAGTAAATATCAAACTTACTTATACTTCCAAAAACAAAAAAGCCAATACTGTAAAGGAAGTTTTTGCATGCCTCGTGTGGATCCCTTCGTAAAGCAGCTAAGAAAATCTTGTCACACTGAAAACTTTTAAATTCTTCATAATTCTGTTTCACCAGATCATTTTTATGATGAAGTGGAATTCTGTCAACCACAGGTAGCAGAACAATCTAAAATGGGGAAAATTGTTTGTGAGGATACAGTTTCTTCCAAACATACGTGTGGAAATCCTAACTGCAGTTCTTTAGTATTTCAAAAATATATCTTATAATAATAAAAATAATGACATTTACAACTTGATTATAGCTTTAATCCAACTCCATCAAATATACTTGTGATCACGAATTTGTTCTGATTCAGAGAATACAGAAAAAATAAGCTACAAACATAGTCCTGGTTCAATAATACTTTAAAAAGAATTTCAGTTTTGTTTACAATTAATCAATTAATATTGTTTTACCATATTCCTCTCAAAAAGTAAACAAACACTAATAGCATCATATACGTTTTGTTATTAAAATAATCTTTAACTCTGTTTAATAACCAACTCATAATACGTCTCACTGGGCAATTAAAAGAAATTTTAATAAAGTAATTAGGGCATTAATAGTACTAATTATAGTTTTTGGAGACTACACAAATTTTGTGAATTACAAGATATAGAACATGTTAGTGTATTAATCAGCCTCTTAACATGCAGTTATTTTCATTGAAAACAATTTGGTACAGAATTTTTACCAGAATTTTATTATTTATTTTTGTATATATTTTTTTTGTATTCTGTAATATTTCAGTATACACATAGAAAATTGCCTGTAATTTTTTTAAAAAGTAATTCAGCATGCTTTGAGCCAATGAGTGAATCAATTATATCAAAAGAAATAAATTACCAACCAATCAAAATTTAGTAGTCAATTGAGTGCATTCCACAAGCTGTTGCTTGAAAGAAATTAAAGCACACCATATGGCATGTTCTACAATTGCTCGTTATTTTACAAATCACTTCATACAGCACATTCTGCAGCTAAGGAGTTAATAATGTACATACAATTTGATAGTTCTGCATTTAACATGTCTCAAATTTGGTTGTTTTTTTAAATAAATTATGTACATTTCTTTTACTTCTGTAACTTGAAATAAGGACATAAAACTAAAGGTACTGGCTCAAAATCTTTCAGTCATTTACAACGGTCTTTAATCAAAAAAATCTATCTTTGCCAATCAATGTCTTTCTTTTAAATCTTCTAAAGCACTGACAATATAAGCAAACATTTTCTTCAAAATATAAAAAATAAAATTAAACTGAGACAACCTTTCAAAATTAATGATGTAAAGTCTCTAAAGATTATTACATGAGGGTTAATTTGGTTAAGGTGCGAGGTAAGTAAAAAGGTACAACTTACCGAGTCAATAAATATAAATGCCCGAGGTCTGTCTTCTTGCATATTGTAGTAAGTTAGCTCAAGATGAACCTGATATTTTTCACCTTTTTCCAGACAAACTGGTGGATATATTAAAGTGTATCTTTCTCCTGTAACAGTAAACATGGATTTTGAAAAAGAAGTATACATGGAATACATTTACCTGAATAACCTTGTAATGTCATATATGTTTTTTGTGACAGTGTAAGACTAAAAATTTTTTTTTCGTTACTGCAGATCTATTAAGCAAAGACTACAAGTTTAAATGAATTCAACAGAATTTTGATTTTGAACCAAGTATATTGTATGGACTGACAAGTTTTCCTCCAAACAAAATAACTCGGTGTAAAAATAAGGCACAGACATCAGCACTGTTCTCTCACGTTGCATATTTTCAGAGATCATGCTAATTAATCTTCTTTCAAAGCCAATTAAAATCAGCCACACATATGAATTCTAACTTAAATTAGAATAAATTTGTAGAACTCTGCTCATAAAACATAACAATTCAACCTTATTTTAACCCAAGTTTTCAGAATTTATCACATAAAAGGCTTAGAATCCCTCATTATTCCAAATCATTACACATTTTAAAAGGCACTGTCAAACACTCCTAAAATTAGGTTAAAAGTATGACAAGTATCATTAATCATCCAATGGAAATGGTTTCTCCAACTAAGTTCTTTTAGCAGTTTTGACTGATCCACTAATCACCCAGTAAAAAGTAAAAATTTAAGATAAAAAAAACAACAAAAAAACTCATTCTTACTGCCCAAGACTTAACTGCTCAATACTTACTTTATTGTACTTCTGCAGAATTTAATACCAATAAATTTCAATAACAAATTACTTTTTTTTTCCAAATAACAATCGTTGTCCAACTGAGATCACATTATGCAGTTCAGCACAACACTGAACACCAGATTATCAACAGCTACATGGCAAAGTCAACACAAATTTTTACATAAACTTAAAAACTGTTTCTCAATAATAATAAAAAATTGTATGTTTGTTTGCAACATTAAATTTTATTTTTGCCATGTAAAAAAGTTATTTCAAACTTCCAGACCTAACTTGCATAATCTTGCAGGTCAACAAGACTGCACACTTCTGCTTAAGTCATCTTGAATAAAGGTCATTCAAGTTACTGAACGGATAGTTTGTTATGAACTGCTATATTCTTTAGAAAAAAAAAAAAAAAGAATAGTTGTATATTTAAGCTAAAACCCTCTTTATATGATTTGGCACCCAAAACTTAAGCTGCACACCTAAAGATCTGGAACACATTCATGAAAATTTACTTTTATACTGAATTTCATTTACAAATACACATTTGTTAATGAACTTTAAAAAAATAAGTGTACTAAAAGTTTCATTTTACCACATGTGATATTGAAATGGAACCAAATTTCAGTCCTCTAAAAGTGCCAACAGAATTACTTTAGTCAACTATAAGTTCATAACAAAGAATTCTTTACAGACATAAAGGTTTCCCACAAGTTTACAAGCCTTCAAGATTGTCAACCAAGTGTTTGATTTGCACTTAATTTTTTTTTTATAGCTTAAATTTATTGTTTATAATTTAATAAGCAGAGCTTATAAACACTGATATAAAACAAATGATTTTAGAAATCCCTTAAGAGAAAAAAATCAAAATTAGAAAGCCAATGGCTCATGCTTTTCAAAAGCCACATCTTTTACTTTTAAAGGAGTAAGGTATACCTTCTGAAAACTTGTCTTTACACATGTGGGAGTGTGAAAACATGAATAAAGCAGGTAAAAGAAAATCCTTACCAGAAGATAATGAGAGTAGTTTTTCATCAAATAATGGAATTTGAGCACATAGTCCCACGTCATCAACATTACTTGTTTTCTCAATGTAAACTACTGCCCTTTCCCAGTCCAGGGGAAGCTATAAAAAGTAAAAGTAAAATTAAATAATAAAAATGCATTTTTCAATTTCAAAATTATTTGGTTATAATTATATTTCAAAAATAAGCCAAGCACACATTTACCCTATCTTCATAATAATGAGATAAATACATTTGGATAAACAGTATATTAATTTGTTCCAAGTTTACTGCTATTCTCGTGCAAGTATATTATTACTTACTTCATTACCATTCATAAACAGAATATTAGAAGAAATTTAAACAGACACTAAGTAAACAAAAGGTCGTACCAATACACTGACTGGATTCTTAACAAGTGACAAAGCTGGTGCATTCGAAGGAAGTTCCACCCTTTCTACTTTGTATAAATTTTAATTTCTAAAACTTAACAGCATTTAGCTTTATTTTGTTTGGTTTCAAAGATAGGTTTTCATGTGTGCATTCCACATATATGATGATCTCCATTTCCTAACTGATTTTTAGTTTTAAAATAACCTTAAGTCACTGAATAAACCTGTATGAAACAGAGTATTAAGTTCTACACTTGATAAATTGAACAAAGGTTTAAAGATGTTGATTGTAATGACAGAATTACCCACGACTATCTGAAAATAGTATTAATTTAATTTTGTTATAAACTAGATGTGGTCCTCAAGATATCACAGCAGTACCATAATAACCTTCTACAAAAGTTTATGAAAGTGAACGTAATTAACACGTAGCTTTATTTAATAGCGTTTATTCTTTTTTTCTTTTATTACTTCTGTTTTAAAGAACTTAAAATAAAGCAATCATAATACTGATTACATATATAATACATCTTTATTTATGAATAAAGAACTTTCTTAGACAGCTGTATGTAGCTTTTTTTCAAAAAACAAATCTTCTATAAAACTGCTTACAAAATCCACAAGCTAATGGAAGCTGTAAAATCAATATTTCTACTACAAAGACTACTTGTTAGTAACTTAGTTCAGATTAAAGTTATTTTTGTTTGTTGTTATTGTTTTGTGTTGAAATTTTATTTTAAAACAAATAAAACTACCTAAATTGTGTATGAATAATTTTTTACTTCACAGAATACACCATTAAATGAGAAAACTCCATTACTATAATTAAGGAATATTAACCAACTGCTTACAATAAACTAGTTATGTAGAAAAGTGTGATAAGAAGTTTGTTTTGTCTTATTTGTCATTAATCACAAAGCTATACAATGAATGATTTGTCCTATGCTCTCCACGAGTGTTAAAATTCCATTTTCAGAATTATAGGCCCTCAAAACTACTGCTTACATAAGTTACGACATCAAAATAAAAACAAGACAAAAATATATTTACTCCAGCAGATCTTAACAACCAGCTAATTTAAACATGTTTACATATATAACAACAAAAAAACCTAAGGTGTACAATAATTTTCAGTTGCTTGGTAAAATTAAAATTAACACCTAATACTTAAAAACGAAATTTGTAATTCTTAATAAATTATCCTGTGCTCTATGTCATTTGTACACAGTAATCAACTTTATTTCTAGTGAAAGATTATCTTCAGACAGATTTTTTAAAATACCTTTTGTCATTTAAAGGATTAACACTTACGTAAACTCCAATATTCATCTCATTACCTTAAACAACGTTTTATTTTTCCATCAATGAAAGGTTATTTGTATTGTAACTATCTCTTTCATTCCACTTATAACATACTGTTATGTTCATACTTCCGTATATTATGTCTACAAACCTCTTTTTTTGGCTTGTTTAATATAGAGGTTAAGTAATTGAGACAGATTAACTGTTAAATTACCCCACCACAAAACAGTAAAGAGTGGATAATACTTCAGAAATTAATTTCTAGGCTAAAATGACATGCACGTTCAATCAGTTTTGGCATACTCAAATGTACGATTTAGAATGGTTTTAAATTCTTCAAATATGAAACCCACTCCTATTGAAGGCAACCAGCAGTGTGCCAAACTTAAAAACTCAACTTAAAATGTCCTTTTAAACTAATAATATTTCAAACTGACACCTAGATGCAGTCATTGGGGTTTAAAGTAATAAAATATAGTAACTAATAAAACAAATTTAACATTCCTTCAGTTATTCAATGACACTAAATAATTAATGAATTTGCACTTGTGCTTTCTGGGTAAATGGATTTTCTTTTTGTTTAAACGTTGGCAATACTTCTTTTACTACAGTAATAATCATTAATATTTTAGTTTTTATTTCACCTATCTTGCACAATACACAAGTCGCACCGGTTATCTCAACACAATACACAAGTCACACTGGTTATCTCAACAAAATACACAAGTCACACTGGTTATCTCACAAACCCAACATTAAAAAAGTGAAAGGTAACCTGTTGATCATAACGAATCACAATACCGTACTCCAGTGTTTGAGGAACATTAGTAATGTTAAACCTGAGGCTGGAACCTTCATAAACCATCATAAAACCAAGTCCAGTCCACGTTTGATCTTTTTCCGATTCTGGTTCTCTGATATTAACTGCACAGTTCTGTAAAGAATTCTAACCATTATGATTATCCTTTTTAGATAAGGTTGAGGAAAGAAAATGAAACTAATTTTTAAGTAGATAAATATTCAATTCAAAAGCTAATTTATTTACTTTTACACTGGAACGTGATTATGAACCATAATCAATTTTTTTTATCAAGAAGTTAAAATGTGAAAGGTTAAATTACAGACAACTGTTTAAATAAACCAAACTAATGTTGGTGCAGCTAACAGTAAAATTAATCAATGCTCACTTGGCAACTTGTTGCAAGCTCAGCTTCATATGTTAGATAGTCTAGATTTCCAACAAAGTAACGTGAAACTGGTTGATCACAGCGACGTCCACTTACATGAGGTTGACAACGGCATTGCCCATTTATTACATCACAATTATTATCATATGCTCCACCTGGGTCACAGTCACATGGTTTACAGCCTAGTTCATCAGAACTAAATCCCCAAAACTCAGGCTAACATAGAAGTAAACATTTGTTGATGTTAAAATAGAAAATATTCAAAAAAATTTGAACACAATGCCTTATGTATGCTAACTTCAAAATAAAATACCAAAAATTAGGTAACACTAAAACAATTACTGTAGCAAAATGCAATACATCTTACCGAACACTGACTGCAATCTCTTCCAACAACATTCTTCTTACAAGAACACTTTCCTGTCAGCTTATTACAGTCAGGGTTTCCAATAATCCCAGATATGTTGCATCTGCATGCTACAACAGATAGTTCTCCTCAATTCATTGTTCTTACAAGTTAAACATACAAATACTTCTAAACATAATACAGGGAATCAATTATACATTTAATATAATAATACAAGAATATCTTATGCCATAATTTTACAAAATTTACATGATACATTAATATGTTATTGTTACAAATGTTAATTAATACAAAATTAATACTTATTTAATTAATAATTATCAACATAACATTCAAAATAAACTAGTTATTTTAAGCTATGCAAGAAATGTTTCTTAAATAATTTTCCTATTAAGACAAAAAAGTTTCATTACACACAGTGCAAAATATTTTTCACTTTTTAGCAACTAATGCCACTTTACTACAGTTTAATGGCATTCAGTGCAAAGGTAAATAGATTTTTCTAAATATGCCCATCATCTAGTTGTTTAAACAAAGCTTCTTATTAACCCTGTAATTTCATGTTTAAAAAAGATTTATGCTTTGACAACTGAATGCAAAGGCATTAATTAGAAGAAATAAAACAAATACTTTTAACTTCCAAGAAACATCTCTTATAATAACAATAAAAAACACATTAAATTAGCTATTTCTTATAATTATTGAAATTTCAAATTTATCAAAAAATTGTGCATCTATTTTAACACGTACTTTAATGCTTCACAAAATTTACATAAAATCTTCAAGTTAAGCAACTTGTTCTAAAAAAGTCTAAAATTCAACACTGGGTCAATTAAAAACAAGTTGAAGAGTTAATTGTAGCTCACATTCACAGCCATCAGGATTATCAGGTTGAAAATTCCAAAATCTGGTCTTGCAGTGATCACAACGTCTTCCTTCAACATTGGTTTTACAGCGGCAAAATCCTGCAACAATCCCAGCTGCAGGATCACTCACAGATTCACAGTTACCCTTATCCAACGAGCCATGACGATCACAGTCACATGCTGTCATAAATCATATCCTTAAGAGTTTCGTTAGCTTCAAAACATTTGTATTATGCAAATAAAACAGTACACTACTAAACTAGAATATCAAATAACTATGAAACAGTAGCATGTGTAACCTACATATCACATGCAATTTTTCACGTGAAGTTTAACATATGAAACCAAACTATGAAAAGTATTCTATCATACTACATAAAAATTTTGTTAATTGCCTCTCACTAGATGTTTATGAATACATATTAAAATATCAATGAATACAACATCTGCATGATACTGCCAAATAATTTCTTAAAATGCAATTTGAAAGCCTAGAATATTTTTATTATAATAAATTCCATTAAGGTGCATACTGCAGTTTTTATGCAAATTTAGTACCAAGGAAAATTGGTGACATACCTACTTACAAATTACTGGAATTAATACTTCTATCTTAAAATGCATTTAACAACATAAAATGTTAAATTTAATTTTCAGTACGACTTTTTTTCACATACAGCAAACATTAACATGTACATACATTGACAAACATTTACGTGAGTTACATCGAGCGTAGGATCATGGTAAAAAAAAGGTTTGCACTGTTCACAATTTCGACCCATCGTGTTATGCTGACAACCATCACACACCCCTCCACTCACTTTATTAGTGGAATTCCATACTGCCCAGTCAAAGTGACATCTTGTAGCATGTCCATTACAATTACATTCTACAAAAACAAAAGGGCAAATTGACAAAAATGCTTATTGATGATCTTCCTACATAACAAAAATCTTTACATATTTACAAAGAAAACAAAAACATTGGTGTTTGTAAATTCAAATTCCATTACAATGTATTCACAAGGAGTTGCATGTAGAAACATGAACTTTCTAAAAGTACTTGAAATTAAAATACAATTACTTAAATAAACTGTCACTTAAATGTACGAGTACCCATGATGGCAAAACTTTCATCATTTATATAACAAAAATCAAACAATTAAATGCATCATTCATTCTGCAAAAATGTGCTCCTTACTTCCACAAGCATTAGTATGGTTTCCTGTTGCAGGTTTCCAAGGTACATCATTGTACAAGTCCTCACACTGTTCACAGTTCAATCCTTTTGTGTGGTGAGTGCACAAACACTTTCCATAAACCTATATATAGTAAAATTAACATGTTATTTGCACACAATTATTCATTTGTTAATGAATCAAAAATCGAGGTTTAAAAAATTTTTTATACGTATATCACTACTCAGCTGTTAGCTTATTGTTTTAAAGTAATAATAATAAAAACAGTGATAAGTCAAACTTAATATTCAAAAATAGGTTAAAATCACTTTATAAATCGACCCAGTTTGATTGTACATGCAATATTTACTCTTTTCTTCTTCTTTGCAACTAGAAAGTTACATAAAAATAATTATTAATGAACATCAAGATCTCATATTTTAGAAAACTGAAAGATTAAAAAATGTGTAAAAACCTGCAAAACTATGACCAAATGTCTGATATAAATTTTCACACAATTCCTAGAAACCTTATTCACTTTGATTTTTTAACATTCATTTTATTGTAAAATTGTACCTAATAAGATAAAGAAGAAAGTATGCACTACACTATTTGTCTCTTATTCAGTTGGCAAATGTCACAGTCTGATTATTTTAGCTTTTGTACACGTGTTCTCCAGCTTTTATGTAAATAGTTAGGCTAAGCATGAATAAAAGTCAAAACATAGCAGCAAACAAATTTCAATCTCGAAGTAAACTTGTCTATAAAATGTTTCTTGCCCATCATAAACCTTAAAAATATTTTTTGTTTGTTTTATCTATTTTTTTGCAACTTATTATTGGAAACGGTGGAATTATCTTTATTTATTTATTTATTATTATTATCACTAAAGATTCTAAACTTGTATACCACTACAGTGAAGATTATTTGCTCTTAATATTGTTTTACAAAATTCACGTTCCTGTTTCAAGGGTTTTTTTGTTTAAATAACTGACAGAGACCAATAACTATGTGAAAGAGTTACTGTCTTAATATTAACATTAAATGTTTAGAACAGCTGTAAGTATAGAAATTAAATTAGAAGTTCTGTGAACAGTCTACAGTTTGTATTTTAATTATTTTAAAATATTATACTTCATACACACCCACTTATCACATTTCTAAAAATGATTAAAAACTCACAAGCTAAACTAAAACTAGGTTTGTTAACTTTTCAAATTTTCATGGATTTCTTTTCCAGTTAATGTTAAATTTGTGAATAAATGTCACATGCTGAAGTTCTGCTTCGTGATCTAACTGCCTCGTAATTTTTTTTTCCCCTTATGTTAACATACACAACTTGTTAAAAATTTACACTTCTGTTTCCAATTACACAAATACAAAAGTTTATACACTGAGTTAAGAAAGTTCTCTGAAAATAACACATAGGATTAATAATGTAATTAACTTTGTATAATCACACAAACTAATATTGTACATTAATAGTCTATATACTAACACTGTGAAGCCAATAACTTTCATTAAGCTTGACATATTTCTGTTTTTATATAAGCAAAGGTACCACACTTAATACCTCTCAACACCTCACTTGTTTAACCTAACTGCCCATTAATTAGTGGTAAGCATTACCATGTTAGACTAAAAACCTGAAATTCATTTCCCTATCACTTATAACAATAAAACATTTTGTGCGAACTGTGCTAGGAACAAAATATTTTATACAACTTACAATTTTTATTCAATTATTGCACAAGTAAAGCACTTTTGTCAGTATCTTTCTGAAATGTTTCAAAATCACCTAAAATACAAACAAATATGCAACTTTTACTCTGAATCAATTCTGATGTAATTTAAATGAAGTGCACAAGAACAAACGGAAAGTATTCTAAATTAGAAACTTACAATATCAGGCCCTGTATGCTGGCCGAGCTGTGGTACACAATCACCTGCATGTCCGTTACAAAAACACCTTCCTCTTGCCACTATTTCATAAATAGCATAGTAATATTTCATCTTATTTGGTTTAGCTGAATCCAAAAGATTATCACCAAGTGTATGGAGCTTGGTCAGGTTGATTCGCAGGTTGGTCACTTTCAAAGTATCTTGAACTTCAAGACTATAGGGGTTATCCACTTGAATATTAGGAGGTATAACTTTAAATATGACCTAAGGAAACAAACACAACATTTAGGTAACTAAGTAAAGTTCAATAGGCAAGTCATTAGAATCATTCCCAGAATAATTAGAGATAAAATATAGGATACTTAATGGAGCTTATTACTCAAAATGAGACTAAAAAAACTGATGCCTACTGATCATAATGTGCAATACTTCAAGGAGTATTCAAATCACAAGATAAGAGCTAACTAAATTATAAAAACAAAATTTCACTTGTTAATAAATAGCAGTACAAAGGCAAAGCAAATTAAAGAAAAGGGAAAAAAGCCCAGTACTGTAAACAACAAAACAAAAAAATCAATTTTTTCTATGATCTTGCTACAGTTGGCAACATTGAGGTATTATATGCAATACCTCGTTTATTGATACAAGATTTTAGCATAAAGTCATACAGAAGGTTATCTTGGCATAACTGTCCACGATTTTGAACTTGTTGACAATATAAAAAAAAAAACGAATCAAAAGCACCCATAAGTAACTCTTGGGATACTTTTGTCTGTCCAAATAGTGGTATTTGACCATAACTCTCAGGTAACATAGTAACAGCCCCAAAGAACACATACGTGCGTGCGTGTGCAGTTTAGTGAACATGAACCCTCACATTCATAATCCTAGAATGCAAACCACTCAACTGTGACTAACCCAGTTGTAAAATAAAACAAGTTTATAACACCAGCTTAAACTGTATCAGATTTGAAATAAATATGGTTGCTTTGTTCCTTTTCAAGCACAAAACCACACAAATAAACCATAGCTAAAGGGCCCAACTATGGTATCAAAACTTGATCTTCAACATTATAGGTTTCAAGACTTGCCACCAAAACACTGGGGGACAAATATAGTTTATAAATGAAAGAACATGCTTTTGAGTTACAGAAATTTAAAATATCGAGAAACAAAACATACCTAAAAAATCCACTTTTGAAAACAAAATACAAAATTTAAAAGAATTTATGAAAACCTTAGGAGTGCCTGAGTATTAAATACAGCATCCAGTTGATAACAATTACAAATTAAACTTCTGAGAGAACGTGCAAAACTGAAAACAATTTAAAGTACACATTTAGATCACCACCTTGGAATAGAAGTTTATACTAGTTTAGGTAACAGTCATGTAAAATTCTTCACATTTAAAATTTAAAAAACTGTGCCCTCTGACAAAATGGTATAAAAAACAAAAACAAAAGAACACCAAAAGTAAACACACATCAATTCTACAAGTTCAATAAACAGTATGCCTACCTCTCCCCTTGTGGATGGATCAACCTCAGAGTACTGGGAGTCGCACACTACATCAGTCACCTTCTGTCTAGACTCAGTTGATATTCCTGGAAACGACTTTGTACAGTTGTAGGCAAAATAGTTGTACACCTGTGTATTATAAAAACAAAAACAAACAATAAATAGCATATAAAAAGTATTTAAATTGGTTACCATTTTACACATGCAACTAATAACAGTTACATGTTATAGTTCCAAAACCTTTTAAGAAAGCTGCTATAAATATATTTTGTTGTATTTAAATCATAGGAATTATACTGTAAGATAAAATAACTAAAACAACTGAAATAGTGAAAGTGAGTACCATTACATTTTCCTTGTTTAGTCACAGTTACTTAGAGAGGTTTTGAATGAAAACATGTAGCTCTTTCTACAATCATTTGTGACAACAGTCACAATATTATTATACAGGAGATAACGATAATAAACTAAATATCAACCAAGAGACTTTCTGAAACAGTTGTAATTACTATAAGTGTGAATTAGTTCAAGGATCTTGAGAGATTCCTCAAACACTTTGAGTGATGTAAAAAAAAGTAAAGAAACAGACAGCTTTACACAAAATTTATGTGAACGTACTTACTGAAAAATCTGATTTTATACACAAATTTTGACAATTTGAATTTCTCAAAGAATTATAACTGAAATATAAAGATCAGTCAAATTTGGCTTTTACAAATAAATACAATTAAACATCTTTTAACATTTTTCAAAGATGACGGTAATTAAAAGATACTAGTTATTAAATTATTCAATATCAAGTAACTCAGTAACTAGTATATATCAAGTAGAAAGCTTAAACACTCAAAAAACATGCTCACTTATACATACTTTCCATGTTGTGCCAAAGTCATGAGACTTTTCAATAAGCATAGCAGCAGGTCGAAATGTTTTAAAGACAATGATGAGGTGAGTGAAGTGAAACTCCATCTCCAAATCCAGCTGTATTGTAACATTTTCCTTGCCATTTTCTGCTTGCCACCATTTTGAGTTATTATCTCCAATCCTAGTAAATATACCTATTAATTTACATGCTTTATGGTTGTCAGTTTTTGCAAATAAAATTATTTTTGTAAAATAACAGCAAAGAAATAAACAAAACATTTCAGAATTGAATTATAATAATTAATCAAAGTTGCACACGTACACATTTCATTATTTGTATACCACTAAGTTTCTTTTACCTAGAAACAACATTTTCAATTTCATGAGACTTTCCAAGATTTCTGGCGTCACAAACAAAACATTTCTTCTTTTCTTTTAAATGACTAACAACGCAGAAATGTTCCTCTTTCTGTTGTCCACATGTTGAAGACGCTTTAAGTTGTTTTTCTCGACCAATCAGCAAGTTCCCTACATCTGGATAGCAACTTGACACTTCACAAGTTGGTAAAGATGTTTGAGAATATGTTCCTGTGTATTAAAAACAAATTCGATATTACATTTCGATTAGGACAAATTCAACTAATTAGAGACACAAGTCGTTAGTTTGACAAAATAAAACTGAATTTACTCTAAAATATCAGGTATGTTTCTTTGGTTTAACTTGTTTTTAATCAAAGTGAATGGAGGCATTTGTTGAGATTAACTAAGTTACGCTTTCATTCGCAAACTTGTGTTCCAGAGAATTGGGTTCAAAACTGGTGTTACTGTGGTGTATGTTTCAGTAATAGTTCTCTCAACACGATCTTTAGTGCATTACGAAGAGAATCTGTTCGAAACGTCGTATTAAATAAACTGGGAAAGTTGTCATTTACACGCGTCATTGTCTTTATTTTTTTTACTAATAATTTATCTTGCAACACATCAGATACGACACAATACAACGACCACGAAATGCTGAAAATATAACTAAACATCTTGGCGAAGTCCAAGTTCCAGCTACGTTGCGATTTTATTTTTTTTTTATGTTCTTGCCAGTTTACAAAAATAATTTTAGGTGATTTCTTATATTTTAGACTGACTGCAAATTTGATCTTTGAGTTATTGATTTCATTGTCTTATTCACTGTAAATTATTGTTATTACACGACCACATAAATATATTCACAGCATAAATGGGATAAGACATTTATTAATAACTAAAATACTTTATATTTTTAAGAATTTAAATGGAAGTTGAAATATCAAAACTTAAGAATTAACTCTTATTTAGTACGTTTAGTTTTATCTGATGCAGAACTTTGCAAGTTTCATTTCCTTTTTTGATATTGCGTTACGTTTTATTTCATTTTCATTTCTTAATTATTATAATCACTTCAGACTGTAAAGCTTCTTTAATGTATTTTTAATGGACTGTTTTATCGCCTTACCTCGTGCCCTTTCATTATTTTTTCCCTAATACTTTTCCCTTAGTGGATGAACATTATTAATGGAACACTGTGTGCTACTTTGTGCAGCTATTGTCTATAACTACTTCACTGCATAAACATACAGTAACGCACTATATTCCAATAAGCCTACTCGGAAACATTGGAGCTCACCTTGAAATGGTGTCAGATAAATGTATTTAAAATAATAACAATTCGAGCTGCTATAAAAGTGTTCCAGTTTCTTAGCACCCTGATATATTATACATAATCCTTTAATCAACAACAACTGCAATTCGATGTTTAATTTTGTTTGTAATGAACGCACTAAATGGTCAATGTTTTCGCTGCAGCGTATGCTAAATAGAAGTTATCTCATATAAAGTATATGTCCTTTCTTACTGGTAACAGTATTCCAACATTATTTTATCGTATTCAAGAGGCGTTTTTCAGAGTCTAAAAAATTGAATAAATCCTATATATGATTGCAGTATAGGGTTAATTGGATTTGTATGCCGCCTATAATACTTACTGAAAGCTGGGCAACATATTTTACAAGATATAATTATACAATATAATAAAAAAAAACCGATATGTACTAAACATATAACATGACAGAAGTAGCGCTCTTCAAATACCACAATCAAATTTACATACTACACAAATGATATTAAAACGAAGTACATTCTGTTAATGTAATGGAGATCAGTGAATACAATGTGCAGTACAACTTTCACTGTAGTATGTGCTAAACTTTATTGAACCGGAGCCCCACCAAAATGTGTCAGTCATGTGATGTCACCATCAAGATCTTAAAATTCCATTTTTTCTAGTCCGTTTTAAATAAAGCATATTCAACTAATTATTTGAGACAATTTACATTATCATTAAATAGAATACACCTACACTAAAAAGAGAAAGCTTCCCACTGAGGTTCCTTCAAGAACAACTAGGTACCATATAAATACATTTAACATGGAAATTATTGAAAACGCCTATTTTATAAATTTGTCATTGCTGCTCTCCTATCAGTACAGATAAAAAATGTGATCTTTGCTGTATATTATGTACACTAAGCCTTTTAAAAAATTGTACATTTAAAAACGAACTTTATTATGTGATTATGTTGTACTTACGCGCTTCAATAACCACACGACGAAAAGAAAAAAATATTTCCATTTGTGTATGTTGAGGGGAGGAGATAAACTCAGATGTGAAATGTTTGTTTTATATATATATACATACATTTTAATTTTGAATTGTCTGTACTCAACTCGAATTTCAGGTGCCATAAAAACACTCCAATTGACAGCTAAAACTATTGTGTAATATACATATTACAAAAATTTTGTATTTTTATTTTTAGCTAGTAAACTTAATCTCGTTCAGAGTTCTGAAAGGAACGTGAAAGTTAACATTATTTAAATAAGCACATTAAGAATGAATATTTTTGTTGCACAATAGTAAATAGTTCTTACTTTGTACAATGAGTAACTAAATAGCAACATTATAGAAACATCATAAATTTAAAATGACTAATGTTTAGTTCAATTGAATTAGGCATTATTGGTAACAAGACAACTGTACATCCTCGTGCAGATGAAGACTAGGTGCAACAGTGCCTTCGAAACGGACTTAGTTGAATTTTGTTTGCATGATTGTTTTTCTCGATTCTCTTTTCACCTTTGCCAAGCACCACTTGGTTTGAGACAAGCTCTGCTTGGTTTTGCTTGTTTTAATTAAGCACAAAGCTTCACAATGGGCTATCTGTGCTCTTCCCACAAAGGGTATCGAAACCCGGTTTTTAGCGTTGCAAGTCCGCAAACATACCGTTGAGCCACTAGGGGGCAGCTCTGCTTGGATAAGTCAAAGCTCTCTGGCAACCCTAGATTGACAAGTATTATCTTGACTCTCTCTGCTAGCCTTCTTTATATTTGGATAGGAAAAAAAACCTTAATCCAAATCTAGATTTGGTAATGGTGTTGAAGTGCCAAGTTCATCCAGTTGAAACGGAGCATGAATCAAAATTTCCTAAGTGCTGCAGTCGACGCCACTCAGAAGTGACATTAAGACTTGTTTCGATGTCTATTGAGATAGTGACTTCACAACGGTTTTCACAGGGCGCTTGTATAGTTACACTGGAGATCTGACTAGGTATTTGTAAGACTATCTATTCGCAACTGATGAAACAGTTAACAGGATCATTTACGGTGTAATTTTGTTTTCTCTATTTTCACAATGCTTGAACATAACTGTACCTGATGGAGTTGTCCGACGTATGTTCTATTTCATATATTTGTAGTAAGATTGTCCATAACTTTGTGTTCTTATGGTCACTGTAGTTCTTTATGCTTTTTTCTCACTACTCGATGAACAACCTATTTTTGTTCTCACTTCTTCTATATCAGTAATTTATTATTATAAAATGTATTAAAAAAAACCATTAGGTCTATAAACTGGTTACATGTTTGTACTTAAATACTTGAACCGAATTTTTATTATTATTATCATCGTTACATAAAGCTTTAACAGAATAGACTATTTTTTCGTTATCAGTGAAATGTGTATTGTTTCACTTTAGGCTAATTGACAAGTTCTGTGGAATTCTGAAATTTAAAACTTGTAGCATAAAACGTAAGTTAAAAATCTAAACGGTTAAAACTAGGCGTATACAATTCAACATATTTCGACCCATTGTTTAGAGAAATATCTGTACTGAAACACACATTGAATGAAAATAATATATCTGACAATACGTCAAATGACATTTAACCTTAACGTTTAAGTTTTAAAAAATTTCAAATTAGTTCTAATTCCCGAGCAGTGACCAAACTTGGTTTACGGCATTCTTAATCATAAACGCTAATAAACAAAGCTACTTTGTATGGAAACACCTGACAACACAAGCTTTCCTTGAACAATACAGAAGATATTTCATTCCAATGATGGAGAAGTGCGACTGTGCAAGAAACAAAACATCTTCAGTAGCACCTTAGTCAATGTGTGTCTGAGGCAAGCATGACATCAAGTTGATGTTGCTGCTAACCATGGAAAATTATGTTTGACCAAATGCTCGGTCCCTGTTCTTAGATGAAAAATAAGTAAAAAAAACAAACTCTTCTTCCAGTTCTACGTGATATCTCAATTCTTCATGACCCACAGTAGTTCCAGTCAGCATGCTTCTCCTTGCAGAAAGGATCTCATCCGCTCTCTACACTTCCTTCACTATCTACCAATAATTATTCTCTCTTCAATCAGATAGATCCATTTGTCAGGCTTCATTCTCTTCATTAGCACCTCCAGTCCCCTTCTGGATGTTCACAAGCGATAACAACCAGAAATGAGGGATTTCATCTGATAAGCATCAGACTGAATGTCTGATAAAGACCTTTACACCTAGTCTCATTATTACCAACATGTATGTCACTGCACCAACCTCAAATTTCCCAATTTGTTTGTAGAGTTCAAAGCTTGGGTGGAGAGGTTGATTAGAACCTAGAGGTTTCAAATTGAATTTCTTCTGACAGGATCCGCCAAAGGTCATAACTCGAGAAAAATTAAAATTAACTCATTCAACTCTCTTCACAAGTCATTTAAACGGAAAATGCATTTCCAGTTTGTTCTAGTGTTAAAAACCTTAGATCTTTAGAAGGAACATAAAACACTAAATTTTCACTCAGACTACCTTACTCTCGTGTATTCTAAAAGGTAGATCAATAACCTTCAGGCCAGTTATAGCAACTAGAATGTGAAACATAGAATATTCTACGAAATTAAAGTGAATTATCGACTTTATCCTGACTGAAGTAGGAGTGACAGCACATCGTGTAAAAAGGTGGAAAAATATTAAAATAAACATACAAATTTAGTGTAAATAATAAATGCATCAACTCTGAATGCAGAGGTTTTAGTCTGCAAATAATCTGAAGTTCACAAAGAAAATCCGAATTAAAGAGGTGAATCTACCACTCCACAATTGCTACAATAGTGCCAATTATCCCAGAGCGCACTCGCCACCACAACATTGTACATTAAGGAATTGTTTCCCATATGATATGCATCACGAGACAAAAATTACACTAACAAATGCTTCAATTGAGAGAGAAATAAGTCAAAGACCTGGTTACAAGTAAACAAACACTCAAATAATATTCCTTGTTACTAAATTAGTTATTATAATTTGATGTGTTAAAATAACATACCACAGAAATAACAAACTGCAGTTACTTTTAGTTTGTTCCTCATTTATTTTGTTTTTATTACGCAGGGTTTTGAAAAACTGTCTTCAGCACCTAACGTATGGGTGGAATACGTTTACAATTGTGTAACACTCCTACGAAAAAATATTTACATCTACTAAAGTTAATTTGGGGCCTATCAGGCCCCATATATTTTTCCAATAGAAACACAGTGATTTAGCAACATTCATTACAAACAACTTTAAAATGGCTCTGACAAATATTTTTTTTACAATTTGAGCAAACAATTTTCGACTGTCTATCGTTTGATCTACCACACAAATGGCATCGTCCTCTTTTTGCCCTATTTGCAGGCCGTTCACATGAGGTTGTTTTGTCATTATCTTTGCAGTAAATTTCTTTGATTTCAAGCACCAATTGCCGTATAAATTTCTTCGGGCTCTTGATTTATGTTGAAGAAATTCTGGATGTTTTGTCGAGTATAGAACGAAAGCATTGTACGCAGCAAGATCTAGAATGTTATAGAATATTCAGACTGACCAGCGCTTTGATCGTCTCTATGTGGTATAATATCTCACCAGTTGATCGAGAGTGTCGACACCTGCCTTCGTTGCATTGTAAAGATTTACGATTTCGGGCTTTCCATTCTCTTCTACTTCACCAGACTGATGATGAGAACTCAGTAGTAGCACATGTTTTCCTGGTTTGTCTGAGTGCCTGAAAAGAGTGATGTCGTCGTGGTAGAAAAACTTTGGTGATAACTCTCTAGATTTTGCATTTATTTCAGGAGGCAGGAAGGTTCTTGATTTCCGTATGGTTCCAACAAGTCCTGTTCTTTTTGTTCGAAGGTACTTGGCAAGTGTCACTGTTGTGAAGAAATTATCTGTCGTTATTGTCCTTCCTTTTCCAAAAAATGGTTGGCTCAGTTCTCTGACTATTCTTTCTCCTTGATTTGTTTCTGTCGTATTTCCAACCTTTCCAGTATAAATTTCAGCGTTGAGGAGGTAACTTGTCTTTGCATCTGTTAGGCACCAAATCTATTTCGTATTTGCCTGGCTTTGTCGGAATGTATGTTCTGAAGCCAACTCTTCCTTTCAAGTTACAAAGTTGTTCATCCACTGTCAGGTATTCGCTTGGGTTGTAACTGTTTTTGCAATTTTCAATGAAAAAATTCTAGACTCCAGAGATCGCGGCATCTTTGATTTCTCTATTTCTTTGAGAGTGGACGTCAAATCTGATTTTTTTAGCACATTTTTTTGAATTTGTCTTGTGTAATCAGTTTTCGCAAAAATGGCAAACCGAATTCGGTTGAAAACATTTCGTCTATCGGTGCATTTTTGGATTTGCTTATTCCAATGGAAAAGATTAGCTGCGATCCATTTCCAGAGGTCTTCTTCAAAAATTGGTTCTTTCATGACGGTGTTTGTTGAGTGAATGACCTGTTCCATCATATTATCAGAAATGAAAATTTTGAATGTTTCGAATGGTGTAGAGACTCAGAGCAGCTTGCCTTGTAATGCCTGGGTTTCCATTGATATATTGAGAGCTGCGGTTCTCCTGTTGATCCTTGAAGGTGTTGTTGAATAACTAAAATTCTTATCTTTGGATAAAAGTTAGATCACTGGCATCGTAGTAAGATCTTCTTGATTACTTTCTTCACTTTCAAAAGGGTACGGCGCAATTTGTTCATCATTTTCGGCTTCAGAAGGATCATCATCACAACTTTCATAGTCTTCGACATTATCATGTTCACTTTCATCGTCGGATGGTTTTGTCAGTAAATGTACAGCTTCATCAAGATACATCATTTCTGACATGGTTTGAAGATTTCAGCTCCTATATATATATAGGAGCTGTGGATTCTTCTAGAATATTCTAGATTATTCTAAATACTTCTGTAAAGTTTCTAGAATGTTCTAGAACAGGCGTGGGCAAACTAGGCAATGATCAGGGCCGTCTAAAATTATTTTTGGAGTAGAGTTATTATTCCAAATATCCATCTTTTGAAAAAAAAAGTTGTAAAATTGATACATTTTTACTATAATTTGTTTTTTTCGGTTGCCCAGGCATGTTCTAGAATTATTTAGGATATAAAGTCATTTTTACGTTTTTAAAATACCTTTAGTGGATCTTTTAATTTTTTTTAAAATATTATTTCGCAAATGTCTGAAAATTCAAAATATTATTTCTCCTTAAAATATAAAGGGATAGGGTCAGTTAATAGCAATTTCATTTAAATACAAAATTATTAGCCTAATATTAATAACCTTTCAAGTTGCTCTGGGGCCTAATAGGCCCCAATTTTCGTAATTTAAATAACTTAGCTCCCGACCCACTTAGTCACTTTACTGGTAGAAATTGCTGCAATACAATAAAAAATATTCCTGAACTTCTACACGGTAGCTGACGATAAAGAAATCACTAGTACACGACTAGATATTTCTCAAGCAACACGTTTCCTTGAAAAGTTTAGTCACACAAAAGGGGAATGATCTACATGTGCGACTATCGTGAGTGTAACGTCACAACACAAGATCAGTTCCTGTCTACAATGTGCCAAACTAGTGTTAACCATTTCAAAAATGTTTGTGGCATTACCTAACAGTTCCATCTCTAAACAGTTGTCAAGGTTACTACCTTAGTCGGTGCAAAGAAGCATGTGTAACTGGACTTAGTAATTTAAACGCTAACATTTTTTTGTAAGCTTAATCAAGTACTTTGACAATTTGTCATCATTATTCAAGAAACAGTTTAAGTTAATTATTAACAGTGTTTATCAAAATAACTATTTTAATATCAGCTGAAACTAGCACTCAGTAACAAGTACGAACTCTACTAAAATTGTACAGTTTGTTTGCAAAAAAAACCAAAAAACAGAACACGAATCATGAACCTCCGGATAAACAGTGTAGCATCCTAAACACTACGCTACGCCCAGTCCAATTATTCTAAAAGCGATTAAGAAGTTACTATAAAATCATTTAAATAAACATTACCTTAAACAAATGACAAACAATTCAAAACTAGCAGTTTAGTACTTCGTCAAAAGACACATTAATTTGTAATACCAGATTGTATTTAACGAAAATATTTCATACATGTCTTATTTAAAGATCGATATAAGAAACATGTGCTAAATAATTGAAAACTTTCAATTCATGCATCACAAACATAGTATAGTACACACAATAGAGTAAAAAGAAAGACGCACGTCTATATCAGATTTACACTTACTGTCGATAAAAGCAACGAAAATCCCAAACAACATGGATTGATACCTAAGCCTTCCACACGTCATTTCGGCTTGCAAAAACAAAGTGGTTATTTATATGTCTTTCAGCATGAAACATTAAACTTTTCGTGTCCTCAAATTTTTTTCCAGTTGTTGCTTTTAGTCAAATCCAGTCGTCTTCACTCTGAAACTAAATTTAATAACATTAACATCATACCGAACATATCCTACAAAATGTAAAGCAGTAAACATATTTACAAGATAAAAGTTACGAACATTTAAGTGGTACAGACCCTTTAAACTAGACAAATTTACATGCTAAGGAAATACTGTTAGTCTTAAAGTATGATTTCATGATCTCCAAGAGTACATTTTCAGTCACATATATACGTAATTAGTAAGGCAGAAATAAATAAATACACTCTGTTTTAACACTATAGCTTCATTTTGGAATCATAAAACATGCGAAAATAGAAAACTCTGTGAACATCCTCATAGCTTGAATTTAAAAATTTACAATGTTTTACAACATTAATTAGCGATGGCCAATCAATTCTAATGCACTCATTAGAGGTAATTAAACTCATAACAACAGAACTAGTAAATATTTTAATTATCAAATCAAATGGTTTATCCACTTCAATGTGTCAACAATAACTCAAGCTACTGTGTTCTTCAACCACTCATAAAAAACGTTAAAAAGCAAGCTTTCCTTCTGTCTAGGACCAACTTTCATTATAAAACCCGCCTCCTATTAGTTCCGGCATAGCGGAATATAGAATGACTCCGAAGTTTTTATATTTTTTTCCCCAAATACAAACTTTTAGCTCATAATTCTTTTGCTTCATGACAAATTTGTGATCAAATTACAGTTTTGGACTCGGAAGGTCAAACCCTTTCGACTGAAATATTTGACTGCGCTCAATGTCTCACAGATTAATTTACTCTAATCCTGTCTTGAATGATTTCAATTTGAGGGTAGGCTGCTGGAGTTCCTGATGAGTAATAGAATCGAATCTGCTGTACTCGCGTCCCACGCTCAGTGCTGCTAGCAACAAATTCTACACCTAATTAAAAAGAAATATCTTAAGATTAATTTACTCTAACCCTGCTTAAAAACTTTAGAATGCTGCAATTATTGAGAGTTTCTCACCTCCATTTTTATCGTTTCTGGATCAGTTTTCTTTTTCCCAGTTCATTTTATGGTTATACAACACTTTTAATAACATAAACTATTTATCTACTATTTTAATTTAATAAGTAACAGCTTACCTTGCAGAGTTTAATTCACGATGGATTATACTCAAATTTATCTTTTGTTGTTGTTGCTGTTTTATAATAAAATGTTTTAAAAATTTTTCCAACTATCTGATAGAGACGTCGTGCGATTAATCGAAGATTTAAAATTCTGAAACATGAAGCAAAACTGATCTAATTGAGAACCTCTCATATTAAAAAACCTAAACACTGGAGTCCTCTATGATCCCACATAGAAGGATTTTATTATATTATTTCACTACATACGTATTTTTGTTGGATATTTTTGAGCTAAACATCTATTTCTGTTTCTTTAATTTTTTATCGAACTTATCAATTTTGTTCTCTCAAGTATAAAATGTAAAAATTTACAATTTAGTTCTACTCACACGTCTCAAATGATACTTACCTTTTAGTATAATCAGACGTTCTCATGAACGTTTAATTAATGAGTAAAGGGTAATTTTCTGAGAAATCATTTCTATACGTCTATCTTAAACCACAAATTTGGCCCAGCATGGTCAAGTGGTAAAGGCGCTAGACTCGTAATTTGAGGGTCACGGGTTCAAATCTCCGTCGCACCAAACATTCTCGCCCTTTCAGCCGTAGGGGCGTTACAATGTTACGGTCAGTTCTACTATTCGTTGATAAAAGAGTAGCCCAGGAAATGGCGGTGGATGGTGATGACTAGCTGCCTTCCCTTTAGTCTTACATTGCTAAATTAGGGACTGCTAGTGCAGATAGCCCTCATCTATCTTTGCGTGAAATTAAAAAACAAACAAACTCTCTCTTAACCTGAAGATGTCCAAGGAAGGTCGAAACATGGTTCTTTCCTTATCAATAAAAGTGTTGATATCCATACCAGTCCTTCTGAGATGCGTTTTTATTTCAAGTGGGTTTCTCGTCATCAAGAAAAGTGAAAACGTATTTTAGATGAACTAAAGACCACGTAAAGTTATTCCAGCCACTAAGTTCCATCCTTATTAAATCTGAAATTTTATATTATCCAAATACAGATGTTCCATTCATCAAAAATACAAATGCCAATTGCATCAGGGTTGAATCATTGTTGTTAAAAGTAAAAGACGAAGTGGAGTACGTTACTACTTATGTAAGCCATATCTCACATCCATCCTGGCACGAAGTGGAGTACGTTACTACTTATGTAAGCCATATCTCACATCCATCCTGGCACGAAGTGGAGTACGTTACTACTTATGTAAGCCATATCTCACATCCATCCTGGCACGAAGTGGAGTACGTTACTACTTATGTAAGCCATATCTCACATCCATCCTTGCACGAAGTGGAGTACGTTACTACTTATGTAAGCCATATCTCACATCCATCCTGGCACGAAGTGGAGTACGTTACTACTTATGTAAGCCATATCTCATATCCATCCTGGCACGAAGTGGAGTACGTTACTACTTATGTAAGCCATATCTCATATCCATCCTGGCAATGGCCTGGCGCATAAGACGTGCGACTCGTAATCCGAGGGTCACGGGTTCGCGCCCGCGTCGCGCCAAACATGCTCGCTCTCCCAGCCGTGGGAGCGTTATAATGTTACGGTCAATCCCACTATTCGTTGGTAAAAGAGTAGCCCAAGAGTTGGCGGTGGGTGGTGATGACTAGCTGCCTTTCCTCTGGTGTTACACTGCTGAATTAGGGACGGCTCAGTGCAGTGAGCTAACAATTGCGGGAAGCGATTGCGGCCCTATGTTCCTAGATGGAATCTAATGGTGATAACTAAACTAACTTTTAGTTGTAGTTTCCAATGATAAATTGTTATTATCTGTAAGGCCATGAATTTAATGCTTCAATGGATAGTGATGTCAAGACATCGTTTTGTAATCTGGATTCCAGATTCAGTTCAAGGGAAGATGTGAACATGACCATTGCAATTTCTGTACAATCCAAAGAAAGTACTACTGAAGCTAAAGGAAGTTACAACAACAAGTTGAAACTTCACTGTTTCAGAGAATATCAATGGGCCACTGCCAGGCCACTCTCCAAAACTGACTATGATAGTTATTGCATTATGATGTGGTCTGGCATGGCCAAGCGCGTTTAGGGGTTAGAATCCCGGTCGCATTAAATAGTTGCCTTTTCAGCCGAGGGGGCTATATAATGTGAGGGTCAATCCTACTGTTCGTTGGTAAAACAGTAGCCAAAGAGTTAGGGACGGATAGCGCAGATAGCCCTGGAGTAGCTTTGTGCGAAATTCAAAACAAACAAACAAACAAGCATTATGACGTTCGAATGATTACCAAAGGGCCGAAGCTTATTCACTGAAAGAAACATTTGTTCAAAGAATCAATAATACATTGGCTAAAGAGGAGATGATTCAGTTTAAAACAGCTATGTGATCTTTACGATTTATAATGAAGATGAATTAATATGTAGAAGTACACACGGATTTTCCTCTACCTTAAAATACTGTTATTTGTAAGATTACGGACTTCCTACTGGAGCTTTCACTGTGTGTGAAAAAAAATGTGGATTTGCTCTTATCATCCAGTTTTGGTTGCTAATATCTGGAAGCCACGTCTAAAGTGTTTTACCATTCAGCAATTTCCAATGCATTCAGACGCTCATCTATCTGTAGAAGTGGGAATGCGTTAATACTAATTTCTGTATTCACCTGTCCGAAATCAACAAAGAACATTGGAATGTGTACCTTCTCTCATAACAATAACTACTGGAAATGGTCATGCATTCTCTTAAGTATGTATGATAATATCGTTTTAAGTTCCATTGTATTCTGGCGCCACCTGCATCAGTAGTTCTCTTGGGAAGCTCACATGACAGTTGTTTAATTGAGCTTCTGCTAGTGTGTTAAATCAAGTTTCTTGCTTAGATCTCAACCAGCAACTCAGATACATTGGCAGACAAGAAACAGTGGTGATAGTGTTAGTTTTTGTGACTGACTGCCTGGTGTTCTAATAAGCATTCTAATATGAGACTGATTGTTTTCAGTTTAAAATATATTACTGTTTGAATTAACGACGTCTGCTTTCTGGAGACACAAATACTTGTGTTTGTTTGTTTTTCTAATTCCGAGCAAAGCTGCTTAAGGACAATCTGTGCTAGCCGTCCCTAATTTAACACTGTAAGACTAGAGGGAAGGTGCCCCCTCCAGAGGCTCAGCGGTATGTCTGCGAACTTACAACGCTAAAAACCGGTTTTCGATACCCGTGGTGGGCAGAGCACAGATAGCCTATTGAGTAGCTTTGTGCTTAATTCAAATACAACTAGAGGGAAGGCAGCTAGTCATCGCCACCCACCACCAGCTCTTGGG
The DNA here is from genome assembly GCA_011833715.1 of Carcinoscorpius rotundicauda. Lineage (NCBI taxonomy): Eukaryota > Metazoa > Arthropoda > Merostomata > Xiphosura > Limulidae > Carcinoscorpius > Carcinoscorpius rotundicauda. The sequence goes on along the minus strand of CM022391.1, from coordinate 178,874,914 downwards.
CTATTCTTTTACTAACGAATAGTGAGACTGACCATAGCATTATAACGCCCCCACAGCTAAAAGGGCGAGCATGTTTGGTGCAACATGGGATTCGAATCCGCGACTCTCAGATTACGAGTCGAACGTTTTAACACACCTAGTTGCGCTGGACCCAAATACTTGTGTACAAGAAAGTACCCTGATTCTCTACTTAGGTACAGACACGTAGCCCTCTGTTCCTAGGTTCATTCTGGCTGGTATTGGATGGTTTTCCTGAGACATAGGTATAGGCAAAAACTGGCCAATACTTTCCTTAGTACATCCATCTGAAGATGGCAATTCCGTTGACACTACCCATTTATGGAAGATGTACTCTAGTCAGGTCTGGTCTAACGCCATTTGCCAGAATGCAGTTGGTGTTAAGTGGCTGATTTGGTGGCTTCATTCAGAGTGCCCAACAAGTGTCCTGTGAGCTCCTATTTCAATCAGGAACTTCATCTCCCACCTTTGTACAGTTATACACTCACAAAGTGTCACTCGACCTTGAAATAGCTGGGCTGACCACCACACCATTCAATACAATTTACCTGTTGCCTTTTCCTGAATTTATGGCATAACTGGCTCAGACCTCATTAATTTTTCTGAAAGGTAGTTATAGCAGTTAGAGCTCACTTCAGCTCCCCCTGTATTTATTATGCAATTAGAAAAAATTAACTATTTTACCTACAGGGTGGTCGCTAGAAAAGCGGAAATTTTGTCAAACAGCTATTTATTTTTACAAAGAATAACTTTTACTAGGCCTGGCATGGCCGAGCGCGTTAAGGCGTGCGCTAGTAATCCGAGGGTCGCGGGTTCGCGCCCGCGTCGCGCTAAACATGCTCGCCCTCCCAGCCGTGGGGGTGTATAATGTGACGGTCAATCCCACTATTCATTGGTAAAAGAGTAGCCCAAGAGTTGGCGGTGGATGGTGATGACTAGCTACCTTCCCTCTAGTCTTACACTGCTAAATTAGGGACGGCTAGCACAGATAGCCCTCGAGTAGCTTTGTGCGAAATTCTAAAACAAACAAACAAACAAACAATAACTTTTACAAAGTTTTTTGAAGGCATATGTTATATTACACTCATAGATGCTCAAAATGAATAAAATCATGCATTTTATTCATGATGTAAAGAAATCAAAATAGAAATGAGTAAGCACGCATTTTATTCATGATCTCATCTGACCCTCAAATTTTCCGCTTTTCTAGCGACCACCCTGTATTTTACTGCACTGCTAGATTTGAGTAGTTAATTTTTGAACGGGCTTTCCAACTCAAACTCAGCATTTGCTTTAGTCTCTCCCCCTTTTTGGAGTGCATCCAAGTGGAGGCACAATTATCATTAGCAACGGCACTAACATCGTAAAAGGAAGCCTATTCACTGGAGTTTAGTGCTTGTGATTCAGCACAGATATGTATTAGCTATCGATTTACCTTTTCACAGATGAAGATAATTCTTAGTTATTCACTTGAGTGGAATTGTTTGTTCAATGTACGTCTCTTGCAGCTGTGGGCTGTTTCATTTTTTGCAACTTGTTCAAAGTTTCATTGCACAGAAACTATCTGCACTAGCCGTTCCTAATTTAGCAGTGTAAGACTAGAATGAAGGCAGATAATTATCACTACCCACCACCAACATTGGGGCTATTCTTTTACCAGTAAATAGTTGGATTGACCATCATATTATAATACTCCCACGGCTGAAAGGGTGAGCATGTTTTATATGACAAGGATTCGAAACCGTGACTCTCAATATGAGTCGATTGCCTTAACCATCTGGCCATTATTATGGTGAGAATAATTCTCATACCTAAGTGGCATATCATTGTCTTAGTAGGTAACTCCTCAATCAACATGTCATTTAGGGACTGTTTTTAATCTGTTGAAACTGTTGCAAGGCATTCTTCTCGTATTACCTGTGCAGGTTATTGACATAGGTGTACAGCTTTTCAGAGGATTTTTTTTAAGCCTCGAATTGCTCGTTTCTTTATTGAAATGAAATGCTAACACAAATGTCTTCTAGTCTCAAAGCTGTGATAGTGTGAATGGACAAAGTATTCAAACACAAGGTCAGTCACTGAATAACTTGTTCTCAAGTCCAACCATTAATGGTAGCAATCTCCAATTCTTTTTTTTTTTTTTTTTGCTGTACCCTTAAATGTCGGAGTGCTATTTTATCTCTATCACAGCTATTTTTTATTTTCACAGAAGCCTCTCTACCAACACCAAACTGAAATGTCTTAAACTTCAGGGCGAAGGTGGAGGGGGTTGATGTTGGAATTCAAACACTAGAAGTAGTATAACCTTCCCTTGATGTTTCAGAACATAGAATCACTGGATGTAGCTCACTCATCCGTTCTGCAGGGCTCTAGGCATCTCATATAGTCACTTAACATTATAATTCCCATTAAGAAGAGACTAACTACTGCCCCACCTTCATCAGTCATGCTTGCTGTCTTATATAGTAGCAAAAATGCTCCTGCTGGTGGATTCTGTCCATCATTGCACCTCTAGTCTCTCTCTCTATCTGTCACATGCAGTATTGACCAAGAGTTCAAGTTGAACTACCCTGGTCAGTAAATGCCCACATAACAAACTCACTATACTGTAACCAACCATGACAATCCTGTCCTCCCTGTGTTAGAATTAAACCTTTAGGGGGCTATAGCATCGTATTAATATTCTGGTACACCAGATTTTAGCAATTCTTCTTTCCAGGTTTGTGGCTGCAGTGAAAAAGTTGCCATGCACTTTCACAGTTTGATGTCTATGAGAGTATTTCTTCTAGACTTAATGTCTCTGTCTTCCAGCTATTTACATCTAGTGCTTAACTTTTCTTAATGGTCATAAGTCTTTCAACCCTTAAAAAAATTCATTTTTTCAGATACGAAGCTTCACTCCAATAAAACGAGGTTTCAGAGTTCTGAGGCAAATACACTTACCAGAGAAAGTAGATACTCTGCAATAACAGATCCTGTGGTCATGAAACCTATGTTTTCTTCTTTCATTATGTTCATTGGTATTATCAGTTGCCACAAGTAACTGGATAGGAACCTCTTAATAAATGAAGGCTTGCTAAGAAATGAAATTGTAGAGAGTTTGACATAAAGAGAGAGACTGTGTGGAAGTAGCTGAGAGTAAAACAGTATTTATTCCACCCAAACAACAATCAATGTTAAACAGAAGTGAAAATGAAGTTTGTTTTTCAATGGAGAGAGACGTGAATTGTAAGTTCTCATCTTGAATTATACGTCATTATATACTAAAAAGGCTGACATTCTTCTCAGGATAAAAGTATTCACAATGGTCAGTTTCACTTCAAAATAGGGAGGTTGCATTGCTCTACTTGTCAGTGATATAAAGACTATTAGCAATTTCAATACACTATTTTCTGACATCACAAAAATCTTTCCCATGAAAAAGTACAAGTGACACCCTTGTTGACTGACCTAGAGTTTTGTAATTAAGTAGAGCAGATCTTAGCAGCTTCATTGACTTACATTCTATGTTAAGACTAAATAGTTTAAAAGAAAAAAAAAACTCTATCTATATACTACATTATGACTTACTGGGATGACTGTCAAATATTCATGTAAAAATCTATTTTATAAAAATTCAAAGGGTGTACATTAAGGTAGGTGTTGAAATTTGAGGAGACAGATAGTTACTTTTCTATTCCATTGTCATATGTTATTTTCACCACATAATTCATAGTCTACAGAAAATACACTCGGGGGAAAAAAGGTTAAATTGTGGCCAACAGCTTTACACAAATAGAACTTTTTATTTGTTAATGTTTAGGTAATAGCATTTCATTAGTATGTTTCCTATGTCATGAACTGAAGAATGAAGGATGAGATGAAGTCTTTACCCCTAACAACTTACACTTTGTATGAAAAATTTAATGTTATAGTTTAACTGAAAACCTCCCAGTTGAAAGCCCTAATGAACTAATTGAAAGAAATAAAGAAAGTGCCATTTGCAAATATGTTTATGCTATATATTTACTGCCTCTAAACTGGTACTGTAATGCTTGAAGCTTTATTGATTTTAACTTCCAAAATTGATCGTGCATCGTTGTAAACATATTCAATCACCAGAAGCATTAAAACCATTTAAGAACATATCATGGGTAGAAGACTGTACATCTTTTGAGGAACAGAAAATAATTTATTGTTTGTTTTCTTTCAAAGAATATTTATCTCCACACAGTACAATCTCATCAGCATGTGTACCAGAATTAGTGCTCCATGTACAAAATACACGAGTAATTATGTGAATGCTTTGTTGCAAGTGTTACAGCGATTGGTTAAATGGTGAAACTACATTCATGAACTCATGTTACTGAACGTTCAGTGGTATGAAATATTTGTGTTTTGGATGTTTATATAAAGCTACTCAAGAGCTATTTGCTTTAGCCATCCCTAAATTTGAAATGGTAAACTAACAGGAAAACAGATAATCCACAACACCCACTGTTAACTCTTCTTTGACCAAATAGTGAGATTTGACCATGCACCCACAGTTCCAGAGTGAATTTCTTTTTTGTTGTTTGTAGTAACAAGATGCTAGTGATGAACTTCCAATTACATGGTCCAACATGTTAACATGGTCATGTTTAGCCATGCTATTTCAGTGAAATCATAAAAGAAGTATAGATAATATTTACTACATTTTGTGAAACTGAATAAACCAGTAATAAACTGTCTGCCAGCAAACAGCAAATGACAAAATCATTTTCATTGTCAATACAATATACTGTTGAATGAATAAAATGTTAAACTACATTTCTGTAACTAAATAACAAAATATTAAATATGTTTTTACAATTTATTATTTTTTCTGTAGAAGTTCTACTAATAATACTGTAATTTTTTTTTCTCAGATTTAAAACACTAAAATCTGTGGTTTGATTCCCCATCGTTGACACAGCAGATAACCCAATGTGAAGCTGTTCTATTCTTTGATAGATTGTTTGTTTTGAATTTTGCACAAAGCTATTCAAGGGCTATCTGTCCCTAATTTAGCAGTGTAAGACTAGAGGGAAAGCAGCTAGTCATCACCACCCACTTCTAACTCTTGGGCTACTCTTTTACCAATAAAAAGTGGGATTGACCATCACTTTATAATGCCCCCATGGCTGACAGAGCAAAAATGATTGGTGTGACAGGGGTTTGAACCCACAATCCTTAGATTACGAGTCGCCTGCTGTAACCACCTGGCCATACTGGGCCATAAGCAAAGTATTCACAATGAAACTTTGTAGAATGGATGACAACTGCCTGTTATGGAGACACAAGTGTAGAGATCGACGTTTTGAAAGTCTTTTGTCTTTCATCTTCATGTTAGTGTGTGTGTAAATGTTGTCGTTCTTTTACAGTGTCCTGGTGGATTGTGTGTTATGATTGACTGGATTATCATTGTTTCTGATTGGAGGAGAGATTTTGTTTTGAGCAAAACCACACTGTATTTAATAAGCGATAACACATCATACCAAACAATGAAATATATTTAATTCAACTATATTTCCATATACAATATTTTGTTCTTTGTTCAGTGTAAAAAGTAAATAAAGAATGTCATTTTAAAAAACTTTAGGAAAAACAACTTTCAGGAACACTGTAAAAAAAAAAATCCATTGAAAGAGTCTTCAAAATTAGTATTGGTAAGAAGAAAAAAAATTTATATTTGATACATAAACTTTTGATCTTGTTTATGGCAAGTTAGGTCCGAACACTCGATTTCCACGTTTCACTCCTCTACTTTCCCCACCCTTCCGTCCCAAAAATTGGGGAAGTGAAAATTTCGGGTTTTTTGGCTTTTGCCATGGCTCTAGTACTTCTGACTGTTCCACTTGTGAAGTTTGTTGTTGTTGTGCCTCCTGGTTCAACTGTTCTTCTTCCTTACCAAGTTCCAGTCCTGCCAACTGCTGTTGTTGACCTTGCTGAGTTTGTTCCCATGGTAACTGCTCTTGCTGACCTTGCCTATTCTGACCCCACGGTAACTGTTCTTGCTGACCTTGATTACTCTGACCCCACGGTAACTGTTCTTGCTGACCTTGCCTATTCTGACCCCACGGTAACTGTTCTTGTTGGCTTTGACCCCAGTTGCTCTGGCTTTGTTGGTTAATTTGATTTTCTCCAAAGGACCACGAATTATAATCTTCTTTGCTTGCAGTACAAGGAGTGCACTCACAATCTGTAGGCTGCTGGAACTTTCTTTTCACTGTCTTTCCATCTTTACACTCCAGGTCCACTTCTCGAGGTTCCCATGATACTGCCTGACAACACTGACACTTATTATGGAAGTACTTTTTATCTGTGAAATAAATAAGAAATGAATGAGTAACTGTCTAAAATAACAAAAAAAGATAATTTGAGAGTGAAAACAACTGTAAACATTGTAAAGTAACCAGTATAAGTAGCTAGCTTTAAAAAAATGCAAGCCAAACATAAAATAATTAAGTTATGAGTGCATATCACAAACTCACTACAATATGAATAACTAATTTTATAAATTTTATGTGTAGAATGTTTATTTGTTTTCCACCTAGATGGTAACAGAAGAGACTGATAAGTGTAATTCAATTGTATAATTCAGTTCAGTTAAAAAAAACCAACATAAAGTAGTTATAATGGCAGTGGAAAGTTTAAAAAGCAAAGTCTATAAATTTTAAAATTTATAGAATAATAACAAGCTGAATATAAATTATTAGTTTAATATTGACTTTAAAATACATTTAGACTGACTGTAAAAGGAAAAGATAAGAATTAACATTTTTATTATCTACTGGATTTCTTTGTTTTTTTAAAACATAAGTGCTTGAGATGTAAAAAGTATTAAAATGTTTTACGAATGCTCGTCTTTTCTAACCAGAAATTTACGTTTGATTTACAACATCACATTAGCATAAAATATAAACTTTCAAGAATCTAAACAAATAAAAATAAATAACCATGAGTACCAAGCTCATAAATACATTTTATTTATTTTACTCAATATATTTAGGTTTCTTCTGTATCACAACACCAGATGGCTCTCTGAGACTGTACTTTTGTTAAGACTTAATTGTAAATGGAAATAAATTTGAATTTTTTTCAGAATGTCTTCTAGAAATAAAGATACTATATTATTTTTTATGTATCTTGACCCAGCTACATTATTTACTGAAACTGTAAAGTGCAAAAAAGAAAAAAGTTATTACAATATTTCTTTTACTCTAATCAATGCTTAGTGTCATTCGTATCTTTATTTTTAAACTACAACAAAATACTTGCAGAGAATATTGTTATAAAGTGTACTACTCACCCATTGAAAAATATGAATGTGAGTTGCACTTCCCAGAACACTCAAGGAGGCCAAAAACGGGTTTTTTATTCAAACAAAAACCATGAATTGGATCAAAATCACCAAAAAATTCAATAGTGTCTTCTATAGGGATTGCAGCAGGTGTGCACATACCTATTTAATAAGAAAGAAAGGGTATAGATTAGATTTAGACTTAAAGTAACATAACCTTAGAAACACTACACATAATTAAACAATTGTCTCTTAAGTTAATTAAACATGGAATGTTTTTCATCTGAGGACCAAAAATCGAATACTAAATTCAAGACTTCTGATTTAGAATTTTAAAATAAAAGATATTTTATGTACTGGTTGAATATTTTTCATTAAACTAACACAATTATGATAGGTGATCTAATTAATGTCCATAAATATAGATATTGTACCAAATTATACACATCCATGTGCTTTATTAAGTGTGTGTGTGTGTGTCAAAAGTTATGGAAAAATTATAACAAAACAGTAAAGCTATTTAAATTATCCAGTCTTGATTAATATTACTAGTCCTGTCAGGTCAAGGATCTGCAATTTTTTTGTTATGTCACACAATATACACAAACACGCAAAACTGTGCACTGATGTTTGGCTCTTCAAACTTTTTGTGATTTCTGGCTTAAAATCATGATTGTCACTTTATTTTTATCTTGTTTTGAAGCATAAAGGTATAATTTTTTTTTAATTGATCTTGGAAATTTTCCTATTTCTCTTTTAGACATCTTAGTCCAGTTTTAATAACTGAATTATTTCATGTAAACCATACAAACACTTGTCTTGATCTTGATTTAATTAGCTTCAAAGCTAGCACTCTCTTTTTAAATATCAACTTGTTAGGCAGAGTGTTCACAACAGACAATTAACTGGTGTTTGTTTGTTTTGTTTTTTAATTTTGCGTAAAGCTACTCGAAGGTAGCTAGTCACCACCCACTGCCAACTCTTGGGCTACTCTTTTATCAATGAAAAGTAGAATTGACTGTCACATTATTAATACCCCCACTACTGAAAGGGTAAGCATGTTTTGTGTGATGGGAATTTGAACTTGCAAACCTCAGATTACAAGTCAAATGCTTCAACCAACTCGGCCACACCAGGCCATTAACTGGCCTTCGATGCTCACAATTCCATTATCGTCCCAAGTCTTATAAGTCTGTTGGTTAATATTTTTCCAACATTCCAGCACAAACACATATGTGTAGATAACTGGGCTTGCCAATGAAAATAAGTGAAATCAAAATGTATACTTAAATAAAAATAATACTAATTTACAAACGTTATTACAAATAAATTACCATAAGAAATGGGAATTTGGAAAAAAATTAATCAGTATTTGTTTCTTGACTTCTCAAAAGAAAAACTGAAGAATTATGACAAAAAAAATTTGCATATTACTCAAACTTTTGATCACCACAAAATTCCATGAGTGTATTTCATAAAAGAATTGAAGGAAGAAATATTATCAAGCATTAAGATGTTGTTATACAGTATTACCACTCAGCTATTATTAACTACAATGACCTAAAAATGTTTCCAGCTCTTTTTCCTTCAACAATTCCACAGTTAGTACATCTAATATTCAGAGGTTCCAGCATTACCTCCACTATTTATTCATCGTGCTACTCGGAATGTGTTTGAATGAAGTTTCATTCAACAAGCTTACCATTATTGTTTTTTTGTTTTGCACACTTAAGTTTCAAGAATATAAATGCTCATGAAGTGTTCCTTTGTTTAATATTTAAATTTATATTTAATATTTATTTTTGTTTCAATTTTTATTAATTTGCAACTGGAATACTTAGTATTTATTTAATGATATTTTGAAGAGTTGAATTTGGATGGTGGGGAATTATTTTGGTTGAATATCTCAATTTTCCTATAATATACAATGATATGACAAACTCAGTTATGGCGGAATTGACCTAATGGAAATGCTAATGACAAGGTGTAACCTTACTGGTTCTGTTCAGAGGTCATTATCTTGTAAGTAATACAGAAGTCTGCTTTAAACGTTTTACTACCATTTACTGCCATTTATGAATGGACATAAATAATCTAAATTGCGTAATTTCTTTTCACCCAAGTTTCTAAACTGCTTCACAGTAAATGATGGTCCAAGGTGGAAGGTAGATGTTATTATGATAGAAAGCAGGAACACAACGACAAACCCCTACAGAGATCTTGTTATGCATGACTGTGCACATGAGGCCAAGCTGCTGAAAAATGGTTCTAATTCCATAGGAAATATAAAGTATCTCATTTTGTAATGACTTTGTAAGTGGAGGGATAAATTACACACAACAAGTAAACGTTGTGCTTTACAATCTGACTAGAGCTTTTACAACGGTATGTTTAAAGTAACTTTTTGTTTGTTTATTCAATTTTAAACTAAGATACACAAGGGCTTATAATGCAACCATACAGCCATGTGAAAAAGTTAGAACACCCTATGAAAGCCTGGGTATATTTGTGACATTTTTGGATATATAGATATTTAATCTCAATTTTAACAATACTGAGAGGTTATAGGAATATAACAAAACAATTAAAACTGAAGAAAAGACTTTTCAAGATTTTCTGTAAATGTAATTCTACAAAAATGCATATTATAATTGAGGAAAAGTGAGAACACCCCCACATTTATTTCCACTTAAAATGGCTCAGCTCAAACACAGGTGTATCACACCAGGTGCACATGATTAGAAGGTCATTACTCAGCATTTTGAATGAGTCTTGCCCTATTTAAGCTTTGGACATTTAGTTTGGTGTGCTCCTGACTGTTGAAGTGAGAGTGATCACCATGGTGAGAGCATATGAGCTGTCTGAGGCCTTCAGAAAGAAAATTGTGGCAGCTTATGAGTCTGGTAAGGGATTTAAAAATATCCCAAAGGATTTTGAAATCAGCCATTCCACTGTCCAGAAAATAGTCAACAAGTGGAGGGGTTTCAAAACAACTGCCAACATGCCCAGGTCTGGTCGTCCAAGCAAGTTCATCCCGAGAGCAGACCGCAAGATGCTAAAAGAGGTCTCCATACACCCTAACATGTCATCACGGAACCTACAGCAGGCTCTGGCTGCTGTTGATGTGAAAGTGCATACCTCTACAATCGGAAAGAGACTGCACAAGTTTAACTTGTATGGGAGGTGTACAAGTTGGAAACCTTTGCTCTCTTAGAGAAACATCAAGACCAGACTGAAGTTGGCTGGAGAGAATACAGATAAAGACCAGGACTTCTGAAATAATGTTCTTTGGACAGATGAGTCCAAATTTCAATTATTTGGACACCAAAACCCAGGACATGCTTCATGTAAACCAAATACAGCATTCCAGGAAAAGAACCTCATACCAACTGTGATGCATGGAGGTGGAAGTGTCATAGTTTGGGGCTGCTTTGCAGCAGCAGAACCTGGACAGCTCACAATCATAGAATCCACCATGAATTCTACTGTGTACCACAGGGAGCTTGAGGAACATATGAGTTCATCTGTAAGAAAATTAAAGCTGAAGCGAAACTGGACTCTGCAACATGACAATGACCCTAAACATACCAGTAAATCCACTAAGGACTGGCTGAAAACTAAGAAATGGCGAGTCCTGGAATGGCCGAGTCAAAGCCCAGATCTTAATCCCATTAAGATGCTGTGGGGTGACTTGAAATGGATTGTACATGTAAGAAACCCCTCAAACATCTCACAGCTGACAAAATTCTGCATTGAGGAGTGGGGCAAACTTTCGTCAAACTGATGTCAGAGACTGGTAGATGGCTACAAAAAGCATCTCACAGGAGTTATTTCAGCCAAAGGGGGTAACACTAGCAATTAAGGGGTAGGATGTCCTCACTTCTTCCTCAGTTAGAATATGTATTTTTGTACAATTACATTTACAGGAGATCGTGAAAAGTCTTTGCTTCAGTTTTAATAGTTTAGTTATATTCCTATAATCTCTCAGTATTGTTAAAATTGAGACTAAATATCTATATATCCATAAATGTTTCAAAAATACACAGGCTTTCATAGAGCGTCCCAACTTTTTCACGACTGTTGCTTGAAATGGTAGACACATTCAGTGATAGGGTATGTTTAAATAAAATAACCATTACAACAGTAATAGAAATATGATAATCTTTTAATATCACTTCAGGGTTTTTCTTATAATTTCAATTTAATACGTTTTTATTGCTTTTCCAGTTTCAATTAAAATTACCATAAAAGCAAATTGCGATAGATGTTTACTTTATTCAAAACATTTCACCAGGTTTACTTGGTTTTATCAAGTGAGATACACATTCGAGGTTACTTATCAGTATTTATGACAAGACATTTTGTATTCTCATGAACCAGGGAACAGATGTATCTGTGATTAATTTATTGCACATTTTACTAAAGTCACACATCACTGGATTTAGTGTGAAAAACTTTTATCAAAGTATGGTCTATTATTTCAACATTGGATGTACTAAATATTTCCAACGATAAACAAAGAGTTTAAATTATTTGTCAACTACTTGGTTGTTCACAGTTAAGACTATTATAAAGTATATGAAATATTCATTAGAATAAAATCCAAACTTACTGGGTGTCATGTTACACTTCTGGCAGCACCCACTGTCATCCCAAACAACTTGATCCTGTGACATACAAACTTTGATGTGAGTAGTGAGAAAAATCAAACCTGCTCCAAGTTGGTCATTTACGTATGAAGCGATTATCAACAGATAATATCACACATTTAACACAACATTTTATTTTATAACAGAGTCTAAACCAGTATCACAGAGTATTTTTTTAAGGTATAGGTAAACACAATGTCTCATCGCAATATGCTAACTGTTGTTATGACAAATATCGAAGCACTCATAGTAACTATACACTAATGCTTTCAATAAATTTTTTATAACCAGTACAGAGAGTAAAAAACAAAAAACAACTCAATTCACACCGAAGAAAATGCCTTAGTACAAACAGTTACTCACCAGTTAAAATGTGTGTTGAATCTCACTGTTCTGACACACAAGATCTCGTTAAATCTTCATATACAATTATACATGCCTCATAGAAAGGTGATAAGACAGTACTGCATATAATTAAAAGTAGTTTTTTAAATGATATACAAACCTGTGGACAGTTTTCAGGAACAGCTGAACAACGGGGACTTCGATAAAGTGTTCGCACACCTTCCCCTTCTCGCACACATTCAGCACTATAACACTGGAACACAGTAGAATTCCATTTTTCCCCAACTTTGTGTAAGTTATTCCCCTCTTCACAAGCCACTGGTCGACAAATACCACAACACTGTTTCAGGCTAGTTGTTGGAGGGATGTATTCTGAGGTCTGTGAAACATTATAAATTAGAAAAATATAAGAACTATGTTTTATAATTCTCCTTTTACCAGTAGTTCAAATAAACTGCAAAGAATCTTTACAACTATGCTTTCAGTTATTATACATTTACTTTCAAATTGGTTTTGAAGTTGGGCTGTTGTTTTTTTTTCGGACGTCTTTGTCATTAAAACCAAGGAGGAATTTCAAGATAAACAATCTTTGTACTGCCCTAGATTTATGATATGTTAAGTTACAATTAATTCACAGCTCCTAAAGTTTTGTTGTTTCTCAGACACAATACAAAAATTTTCATACAATTGTGGGTAAAATATGAAGGGAATTATTTATTCAACAAATGCCAAGTGTCATTATTAAAATAAAATCATAAAAGTAGAAATATGGACAAACAATAACAATAAACTCTCATACTATGTTTGTTTGTTTTATGTATTTTGCAAAAAGCTACTTGAGGGCTATCTGCACTAGCCATCCCTAATTTAGCAGTGTAAAACTAGAGGGAAGGCAACTTGTCATCACCACCCACTGCCAACTCTTAGGCAACTCTTTTACCAACGGATAGTGTGATTGACTGTAACTTTATAACGTCCCATGGCTGAGACGGCAAGCATGTTTGATGCGACAGGAATTCAAACCCATGACACTCAGATTACAAGTACAACGTTTTAACCCACCTGGCCATGCTGGGCCTCATGTTATGAATCAACTATTCATTTTTAAAGATTTAAGATAGGAATCAAGCTGATAAGTATATTACACTGACGCAAAAATCACGTAACAACTTCATATTGCTTAAAATATTTCAAAATATAAGAAAAAAAGTTACATATTTCAGACTTTGAGAATGCAGAGAGTTTTCTTCTTTTTCACCCTGTCATCACCATCAAATTAAAATATGCACATAGCGCATTATCAAGTTATTTTTACAGAAAGATCAATACCTTGGGGCACTCTTGACAAGTTTTTGATTTTGATACTTTTGACATTTCACCAGTTGAAGTCAGTTCACAACTGTATGACTTACAAGGGTCGTTCTTGTCCTGCCATTCACTGTCCACCTAATGAAACAAACAAGTTTTCTCTCACAATCTTTTACTGTAAAGATGAAGGTTATACTTATTTAAGACATAAGACAGTTTCTGGAGTGGCAAGTCTTATTAATGTGAATTCTAAACTTTATGAAAAACTAAAAGGAATAAATGTTGGTTTGTACTGTTCACACTAGTTTTTCCAAGTGTTACAGTTAAGCACAAGTGAAAAACATATTCTATATTTGTAACTTGTTTATATCTTATTGGGAGGAAAAGGTATTTTTTATGCTAAAAAAGAAAGAATAAATTAAAACTGAACGTAATAAAATAACTTACTCCATGGACATTGCCATCTCCATCTTTACAGAACAGTCGTACAACAGTTGGACAGCACTGTCCAGGAACATTTACAGAGGTCAGAACATAGTCCTATGAAAAACAAAATAAAATAATTAATCACTTATCTACCTACGCATACATAAATAACTTACTGGATCTCTTTAAAAGTTTTATTAATCAGTGTTTGAGTTGCGTGTTTATTATTAAATGTGCATTATTTACATCTCTGTACCAAATTAGTTTGTGATTTTTGATATCTTGATTTTTGAACTCTGTGCTACTGTTGTTGTTTCTCCAATTCATGGAATTAATACTTCATTTGAACTGAATCAAATAGCTGAGATAAAATGAATAACATGAGATCGTTTTATGTGTTAACTTCCACTGATTTACCTTATCATCTGGTAAGCTCTCTAAAGAGGGGCACTGTTCAAACACACATTGAGGAGCATACTGTCCAGGAGTTCCTTCACAGGTGCAGTTACGACAAAGTCCATCTTTCCACTCCTCTCCAGGCTGCATGTAGAAATAGGAAAAAAAAAAGTTGTAATAGTCAGCACTTTGTTTTATTAACTGTATTTGGAAATTAATTTTGACAACTGATTATCAGTTGATAAAACACACTAATCTATAAGGAGTTTGTTGTACATGCAGTTTAGAAAGTTGATGTGGCTGGGATCTTTTAACCAACATAATCATCAACCTACAAGGAGTTTGGTGCACAAGCAGTTTAAAAAGTTGAGATGGATATACAGGTCTTTCAAAAGTTCAACTATAGAACCTAAACCAAGATTACAATGTAATATTAAGTTGAGGATGACACTTCTGTCAATTTTCATACTGATGTATTAAAAAATAAAGCCAATATTTAATAATACACAATAAATATTTGAAATTGAGACTGTTCCTAGTCTCAAAATACATCAAACATGAGAATTTTAATGTGTAAAGATGAATTAAAATAAGTATTGTTAGATTGGCAATAGTGATGTTTGATGATTGACTAAGGAATACATCAAAACATGTCACAGTTTTTATCTTTATGCAGTAAAATTATTAAGTAAAACCATTTTTACTGTATTTTTAGACTGCAGACAGCCTGATTTTAAACATTTATTAAGCAATACTGACCATTGGCTTTATTTTTTAATAAATCTTTGTAATTATGATGAAAAGTAAAATTCATGAATAATTTATTGTTGTATTTGCTAATGAAACTTCAGCTCTCTCTAAAACTAAATAGCATAATTTACAGTAAACACCAGATTTCCTCATGAAATCTAACTTTATGTTGAGTAGATAAAGAAAGACATAACAAACAGCTAAAACTTAAACTAAAAATAGACATTTAAACTGACCTTGTACGTTGAAATTGTTTGGTCTTCGGGAGCTATGACAACCTCTTCTCCACCAATCACATCATACCTTTTGCTGTAAATACACAGGTCTTCAGGCGGCTCTGAAAACGACAAATATTGAATGATTAAGTTAATTTTTAAAATCTCCTCATCTAGATTTCAAGAAATAAAAATGTGTGTTTTATAAGTCACTTGTACATTTAAAGCTTTCTGTTACTACATCCTAGAAATCACATTTTCATTTAACACAATTCAGCAAGAACAAAAATTTGGAACCTCACAGTCCGTAATCTGCATTACATCACTAAAAACTGTAGCAGTATAAATGTAATGAGACTCAGCAAATGTTTTCATATCCAGGAATTAAAAAGGTTTCACTGTGCTATGGATATTTTAACACTACACGAGTGTCTATATTAAACAATATGGATTGTATGTCATAATGTGATTTCATCTGGAATAGTACAAGCCAGAGCAACTCAATTCGTATTTTGTTCAGGATATATTACTTACCATATACATCATTTTCACTAACAGTGAAGTAAAATTCATAAATTAGCACAATTATATTATATAGTTTATAATGGTGTATTATAATATCTCTGTTACATGTTCAGTGTAGTTTACTTGTCCACCTAATGTTCAGTATAAAAACTGTTTGGATTTTATTTTATCATTGCTTCGGCGCCTGTCCTGTGAAAGTGGGTTTTTCTCGGGGCACTCCCGTTTCCCCCCACAGCCAAAACTTAGGCATAGGATCTTCAGATCCCAGCCCAGGTAACTCACTGCCAAGCCCTGAATCGGGGCATTTGATTTGATATTTACTTTGACATCTGCTTTTCGGGATGGGGCCTTGCTGCTTTCTCCAGTGCTGCCTTTGTCTCGTTCATGAATAATATGAAGAATGCCCTCCTTTTCACAAAAAAAAAAAGAGTTTAAAAATTAGAAAAAAAAAACTAATTTCAATAATCTTACACGTAAGGGGACGAAGAGGAACCACAACGTTCCTGAACACCCCAGTCAGAGAGATAATTCTTCTTCTGATTTCTCGCTCTCTAAACTAAACCCCTGCCACGTTAGTTTGCAGTTTTCTCATCAGGGACTTTTTTTCTCTGAGGATTAACATACTGTTCAGTACTATAAGTCCTGATAAATAGCATTTGATATCTTAGAAAGGTAAAAAGTATATGACTACATTTGTATTCACGTCAAGTTTCCATAAAAACCTGTTTTATCAAATTGTAGGCACTACTTTTTAGATTTACTAGTAAAAAAGTTAAAAAAATCGTAATTAGCGATACTGTTTAATTACGATCAACTAAAATCGTTTTTACAGTTTTTGTCAACTATTGTTAAACTTGGGGAATTTATGACATTACTCATGTCAGTCTAACAACACTGGCAGTTTGAAGTAATTTATTTCTCTTCATGTAATATGAAAGATTCTCATATTAAACAAGTTATTTCTAATACAAATTGGCTATTTCATTCTGTACTTGAAAAATTAAAACTGGGATACATGAATGTAGGGAAATAAACTTTTCCATTAGCAGTTCTTCCTGTGCAAGTTGTTTTATTACTTTGTTATATACAAAAATATCTGAGCAAACTGTGCCACTTTGTTTAATATTTTAAAGTTTCAAATCAGTAAGCTGTATCACTGACTATGGCATTAAAAGATATTCTTAATTTATGTTTGATGATATGATGACTAAGTGGATAGTTATAAGTTAACTGTAAGACTGTAGTTTAGTGATTATAAAGGAAAACTGTATTGTTTTTAAGTTTCTGGTTTTAACAAGTTGTGTACTGATGACTCTTTTTATTCCTTAAAGAATAATCATCAAGTTTATGATGACTAAGGGGAAATTTCGACTTAAATATCTGAACACTAATAACACCCACAATGGAAGTCTTATGTCTAATTTTAAGACAAAAGCACTATTATAAATATTTAAATTTAGTTCTGTTTCTTTAAAAAACAACAACAATTTTTTAAAGTTTAATTTATAAGAAAATGAAGTATCCAGTATTTTCAGATTTTTTATCTAACACAACAGTATTATCAAAAAACATTAGATTAATTAGGTGCGAGCTTTCCAGAACCTTAAATTTCTAATTCCACTTCAGATAATTTGTCTAACATTCAACACTCCTTCACATCCTTATGTTAAACCAACACTTATCTTCAATCCACGATTACTAGGTTAAAAGAAACTTTAAATCTCATATGAAGGATGAAATTATCCAACTGTTAAGTGTATTCAGTTTGATTTGGTTGCTATTAAGTGTAGAGCTACAAAACTGGCCATCAGTGTTTATTACCACCACAGATTTTAAAACCCAACTTTTAGTGTCGTATATGACTTGAGGCTCACAGCTCAGCCACTAGGATGAATTTTAAATGTTAATGCTCTTGTCTTATCTATGGTTGTGGTGACATGGTATAAGCTGTAATGACACAGCAAACTTATATCAAATAATTCAATAATTTCATGCGACAGGAGTAACACCATGTGCTAGCTAGTTAGATATGATACACCAGTATAATCCTATCTCTTTATTATTTACTGATTTATGTAATACACCCAACAGGGTATCATTCCTCTAGTTCAGCACTTTAATTAAAAGTAAAAGAACTGAGTTTTGTTGTGTAAACTAATTCCATAATTTATACATGCATCATAATAAAAAATAAAGAAAAACCAATCTTACTACATCTATAAATAGGACAGCATTCGCCTTCTATTTCCTTAAGTTCTAACCCAGGAGCACACGTTGGGGCTACAGGGCAAGTTTCTGGTCGACAAGTAATGACAACTTTGCTACAACAGTCTGATCGAACTAGTTCTGAGTGCTGTCCAACTTCCAGACTGTCAGGCCACCGGACAGGTGGGCACAATGCTGAGTCACATTCTATACTCACAGAAATAATGAAAACTTAGAGACCAACAGTTCAAAGCTCCAAACTATCATAGAAAATTTCAACAAATTAGAAAATTACTGCAAATTAAATTCTTTTTTTAAATTTTAATTTGTTAACTTTCTAGCAAAATGTATTACTGAGCTCTTGAGATATCTTTAAAAACTATTCATTTGTAACAGTACATCATCTCCTCAAGCTGTATAATATATCTAATCATTTTTGATTACCCACTTATCCACTTCATTGTGTTGTTATAGTACCTATGAACACTTTAGGTTATCCACTTTTAAATAACTGTCCATAACTTTACTGTATTCACACAGTACGTTTGGTCACTTTAAAATGCTTACTTTTTGAATAACTGTTCCTAACTTTACTGTGTTTTTACAGTACATTTGGTCACTTTAAATACCTACTTTTAAAATAACTTGCATCAACTTTAAAGCATTATTACTGTATGTCAGGTCACCTTAGAATAACTCTTGTCAATTTTATTGTGTTGTTACAGGTCTGGTCACTTAATTTAGGTTACTCGTAAATAAACTTAACTTTAGTGTTTTTACATTATCCCAGTTCACTTTAGATTATCCACTTAATACAAGTTGCCAACTTTGTTTTAACTGGATATTCTACTATTTTTATATTTCATGAATTTTCTATGTTGTTACAATGTGTCTGACCATTTTAGACTATCAAGTACATTTTTCAGCTTTACTTGGATGGTATAATGTTGTATTTTAAGAGTGCCTTATCAACCTTATTTGCTTGATTCTATACATTGAATATCTTACATACAATAACTAATTATATCTTAAAAACAAGTTATCTTATGTTTTAGTACTTTCACTTAAACTAAAGATTCTCTACCAGAACTTAACAACACTGAAGTGATGAAACATACAACAATACACACCACATTCATAGGAGTTACAGACGCCAGATGCTTCTTTGGTTCGAGAAAGTTTGGCTACCTGTCCAGGCAAACATTCTGGCACGACAGGAGCAGGGCATGCCGTTGGTTGAATAGGTTCTATAAATTTAATCACATGATATTAAATTTCATAAGTTCAACTTAAAAAAAATAAAAAAATGAGATTTTTTATGAAATATTTAAAAGAATGCTTATAAAAACAATCTTGAGAGCACAACAGACACAAGCAATAAACAGATGCAGAACAGCTATTACCCAGTTTATTATCCAGTACTAAACCATAAAACACACTCTGCAGGTAATACACCAGACAGATAAATTTCCATGACTAGTGGGTGGTTTTTACAGTCCTTACAATAAAGAGAGTTCACTTTTCACAACACTATAATAACATTATAATTAACTTTTTTAAATTAGATATAAAAAAATGTATGTCTAAGTAATCTTACGTGTAGATTGTATAAAACTGACCTTAAAACCCTATAATATAATTATAAAAGATTGTTCTTAAGAACACTGCTCTGACTTTGTTCTTAAAATTTGTTTAAAACAAAAAATCCTGAAGCTGAAAAGTTTATTCAAATTTATGCATTCTTCTAAAATTAATATTCTGTCTTTACATAATTTATGAGAAAGAACTGGTTTTGGACAGAATAAACAATATAGCTTCTCACATCCTTAATAAAAATGTTAAACAGTTTTATGAACCCAAGATGACGTGAAACAATCTATGTTATTATTCCTCAGAAATGTTCTTGGACTAACCGAGCACGTGTCCATAAATGTGTTGTTAAAAGACAATGAAAGAGGATTTTAACTTGATGAAAAGTTGCAACACATGATTTAATCATTGGCCTTATTCACTTCAGGAGTTTTTAACGTATTCTTATTTACGATTTTCCTTAAGTGAAATCAGTAAAAATGCTGGATATAGTTTGTAACTTTCTGAAAAACTGTTTCTTTATTAGGATCCCATTTTGAACCAGAAGGAAATTGACAGAAAAGGTTCAAAACACGAATTAATCCCAAAAATATGAAAATAAAATAAAAATATAAAAAATATTGATAATAATATATTTACATGGCCAATAACAAAAGAAAAAGAAATAAAACAAACCAAGCTACCTATCATTAGCATTAAGCAAGCAACAGATACAGCGAAAGATAACTTTTACAAAAGACTGCTGATAAGGGGGGGATTACCCCCAGGTCCAAGGTTATCAGAGGATCGACACGAACGCTTGACAAATTGACTTTTCTGAATGAATTAAAAACTTTGCCATAAAAAAACATTAAGAAAATTGCATTTTACAGTTCACTGGTATATGGAGATCCATATATACACGACTACCTTCAGGCCCAGAATAACTCTTGTTAGTCTGCTTCTGCCTGTTCTTAACATAAAGGAACAATTTATCTTTTTTTGGCACGAAGACATAAAGAAGTAAGTAACAAAAAGTTCTCATTTTAGTTCAATAAATCTTCACTTAAGATAAATTATACTTCAAGTACATTATTAAGCTATAAAAACATACCACAAATAAATCTGGGACAACACGTTCCATTTTCAGCAGGGATAGTGATTAATGTTTCATCTTTATAACAAACTGGAGGTGAAGCACATAGTTCTTGTAAACAATCCACTCTATAACTGGAAGAACAATGGCATCGCTGACATGCTCCTTCTGTCCAAGTATCTCCTGGCTAAAAATTATGATGTCACAAAATGAAACTTAATAAAATCCAATAGTAAAAGTTGAAATATTCAATACCTACTGTAGATTTGACATTAATTTAGTTTTGAATATTAAACACTTTATGTCTTTAATAAACTGTAAGAGTTGTTGTCATCTTTGTTTATGAATAAATAAATTACTCATCATTGAAAGCTTCTTATGTTCAGGTAAATAATATCATAAAGTCATATAATAACCAATAACAACAAAGCCAGCCAAATCCCAAGATACTAGAAAATACAATTTTATTATGAAACTTATTTATAATACTTCACTTATGATATAATAGTTTGTCAGGTTCCATTCAATAAAAGGATAATTTTATTCTATAATTTAATTGTGTTGCCACTTGTTTTGTTATTAAGCACTATACAAAGGGTTATCTTCACCCTACCAATTACAAGTATTGAAACTTGGTCAATAGCAGTACAAGTCCCCAGACACACCACTGTGACACTGGGGGACAATACTGTTGACAACAATTTACTTTTGGTAGTTTGCATAACTTCAAATAAGACAGACATAACTTGGTACTTCGTTTATTTAGAGTTTTTAAGTCACACATGTTAAACATACTCAAGAATTTAAATATAACAGAACCTAAAATAACTACCAATATTTTATGATTTTAGAGAACAGTTAACAACAAACATCCTCATGCTTTATAGAAAATATTTATATTAAAATTGCTGAAACTTATTTAAATTAATGAATGCTCTCATGGATAAAGAAATGAGTAACATTTAAATATTATATTTGTAAAATTTGCTATTCCTGTATTATCTTTATGTAAACGAAGATGGAAATATGATAGGACAAGATGATTACAATAATTCAAGCTTGTTAAGAAATAAATGGGAAGTTTAACGAATGATAACTCTTCTGGGCCAGATGATATTTCCCTAAAAATCTGAAGGAAGCTAAAAATTCAGTGTGTGAAATACTATTTCTTTGTAAATCCTTAAGTAATAGGAAGGTACCAGAGGACTGGAGGTCAGCTAATATCTCTCCTCTTTTCAAGGGAAGTAATACAAATTGTTTCAGTAATCACAGGCTTCTTAGTCTTCCATCAGTTGTGAAAACGCATTAAGGAAAGTGATAAAAGAAGTTTTCCAAAGCCATTTTAAAAACTTAGAATTCTATTGGATAGTCA
This sequence comes from Carcinoscorpius rotundicauda, assembly GCA_011833715.1. Lineage (NCBI taxonomy): Eukaryota > Metazoa > Arthropoda > Merostomata > Xiphosura > Limulidae > Carcinoscorpius > Carcinoscorpius rotundicauda. The sequence goes on along the minus strand of CM022391.1, from coordinate 178,852,740 downwards.
ATATGGTTTCACATGCTTTGAAAAGGTTACTGTTTATGCAAATGAGGTTAAGAGTTTAGATTTGACGTATCTAGATTTTCAGAACATGTTCGGCAAAGTGTCATATAAAAGACTTGTAAAAAAATTAACTCTGTAGGATTGTGGGTTATGTCAGCTAATTGGATATAAGAGTGACTGGATGAAAGCAAACAGAGAATTGTTATAAGTGAAGTCAAACTGAACTAATGTTACAAGTGGTGTACTTCAGGGCTCAATCTTAGGACCTTTGGTCTTGTTGATTTACATTAATGGAATAAATGAAGGAATAGTCAATAAACTACTTTAACTTACAGATAATATTAAGGTCTTGGTTATTGTCCTTAAACATTATGTTACATTCAAATGAAATAGAAACCCAATAACCCGAATGCTTTTGAAAGGTGGGCCTTTCTTCAGGAGCAAACTGAGAGTGGTCAGCTTGCTCCTGAAGAAGAAAGGTCCACCTTTTGAAAGTGCTCAGGTTATAAGGTTTCTATTTCATTTTTGTCAAGACTTCTTGGACCTACATGTTTTTAGAACATCATGAATGTTACATTCAAAGGAAGCTCAGAAACAAACTCACCACATGCCCTTCTTCATCACATGTTTCTAAAGTAAAAAACAAAACATTTTTTAGGTTAGTTATTTATACAAACTGTAATAAATTTAAGAGTTCTTAAATCTTATTTGAAAATAATGATAGAAGCAACTCAAGTGCATTCGTTAAATATTTCAGAGTTATACAGACCACACCTACAAAATTAGTTATGTTAAATCTACAACTTAAGTTATATCTAAATAATCCACATTAATCCACATATTTTGTACTGTTACTGTTCTAGAGGTAATGTGCTATACTTCACATATTAAATAAGTAAAGACTGCCATATGAAAAAAATAAAAAGTTTAAGATTTGTTTTAATGCAATGCTAAAAAAATGAGTTTTTGCACTCTATAAACCAGGGTATTGAGTTTAATATTAATGAATCACATATATTTTAATTTTGGTAAAAATAACATTTAAAAATTAAAATTATATTTTTTCTTAGCATGTAAATTACTTTCTAGAAAAATGAAAATAAAGTTAACCCATATTTTGTAGCTTAATAAAAAAATAATTTTATTTAACAGTTATTATTTAAATATATATGATTTTTTACACACAAAAAAACTTGACACTTTGCTATGAGTACAAATCACATTTCAAACAACATACCACATTGAGCTGCAGGAATACACTGATCTCCACGTAGTGCCTTTCCTTCTGGGCAGAAACAGCCATCCACCTTAATCTCATGACAATCCATTTCCATGGTAGTGTTATCACAAGTTTCTGGGCAAGCATCATGACACTGAAAGAATTCCATACCTTCTGGACACGTAACATCTACAGAAAAAAAACATCCCCAAAACAGACTTGATTTACATGTAGGGTCTTCAAACACTAGCAGGTGTTATAAACACACCACACTGTTACAAAATTAACATGTACTATAATATTTTAGTACATTATTTTTACACAATCTTTCTGTTATTAACTGAAAAGAATAATGCACATAGTATGCTATCAGATATATTTTTTTAAAGAATTATGAGGACATATGGAAAACAAAAATGTCACAATCGTTATCACACACTCTTACTTTAATTTGCTTTCTTTTGAAGACATTATCACAGCATAGACACATCTGTTTGTTCCAACTTAATGACAGAGTTGGTTAGACATTGTGTTTGAAAGGTTTCTTTCCACCATAAGGTTTATCAAATGTGATGATGCCATATCTATGAACAGTGCAAGTTTCCTTTTCTCATCACTACATTTAAGTAATTTGTAGAAGGAATATTAACTATAACTCTGAAATGATTACTTGGATCTACACAAAGTGTGATAAGCTGTAAGAAAAATGTACATGTTTGTTGTGTGCATAACATCACTGTAAACTGCCGATTTTGGCTTAGATGTGAAAGGTCAATGTGAAGGGTGACATGCACATAAAATCATACTATATTCAAATAGAAACAAGTTTTTAAAAGTGTTTCCTTAAATGTATGTCTAATTCACAGTTATTTCAAAGTTAATTTACTAACAAAACGTGTTAAAAAAATACAAGACTTCCATAAATGTTTTGTGCAGCTACTTATATAATATTTTTAATATAAAAATGTAAGTTGGTTCAAATAACTTAAGTATTAAACAATTTTAATATATAGGCCTAAAACAATATTATAAATGTAGACTAATAACGTAAAAATCTTTAAAAAGTACCTTTAGCATGATATAAATATTACATTGATTGGTCCCAAGATATGTATTTTATAATAGGCTAGCACATCTTTTATAATCACATATTTAAAAATACAAACAGAAAACATCCATGCTAACACTTTTAAAACAAATTATAATATTTCCACGAGTTTTCTGACACTCCAATAAACAGGTAAAAAAGCCTTCCCTTCTTGTTTGAGCTTAAACTGACAATACCCTGTTTAAAATAATGTTCTAACACTGAATTTTACCTGTTATTGAAAGTTATTTATTTGGATGCATTTCACTCTAACGAAATACATGGTAAACATTGTGAAATTTAATTAACTTACTGCAGCCATATTTTTCAATCCAATCTTTAACGGTTTCACCCGCTTGGCAACACTGGCGAGCGTATTCCATTAAAGCTTTACACACAGAAGTCTTCATGTCACCTCCATGAGAAATATCATAACGACATGCTTGGTTATACATTTCTGGAGCTACAAGAGGATGGCAAGATTTGAACTCTTCATTCCATAATTCATTACAGACAGCTGGTGGAACCGTAACATTTGGCTGTATAAAAATGGAGTTTTGCATGAGACATTACAAGTGGTTAATTATTTTTATCAACTGAATAATTTATAATAAAAAAATTAGTTGACAAGAATTTTAAAAAGTTATTTATTATATTAGCCCTTTTGCAAGAGGTTCAGTGTAATATACACAAGTTTGTCTACACATTTTATCTAAACTCAATAAATTTTAGTAGAATTCTATGGCATCAGTGTTGTATTTTATGATTGTTTGGTTATTTGACTGTACATATAAAACTTAAAAAAATTATTTCATTTCACATCCTTCACGTGTGAAACTTTAAAACACATTTTTTAACAAAGGTCATAACTGGAACTAACTATTTGCTTTGCTTCTTTATTTTGAGAAAAATAACTTTGAGAAATTATTTGCACATAGGAATAATAAATATACGTATACAGAGTATTGTAACTGAAATGTGACTGTATTTTATGTTAATACACAGCCATGACAAGTCACTCTGTAAAGACTAAATTTAGGCCAGTTTTATATTACTTGACACAGCAACATGACTGCATGTGACCCTTATCAATGCAATTTCTGTTATTTTAGCCTGGCATGACTGGAAGGTAACTATAATAAATATATATAAACATATAATACTATAAGATTTAAGCTACTTAGTTGAAACACTTATGTGTTATGTTTTTGTCCTATAATTTGTTGTCATTTTAGAATGTAAAAAGCATAATTTAATTTCATAATTGTTTATGGTTGTTACAAGATCAGTAAAGTTGAAAGACCTCATATGGTTAGGGTAGATGTAATAGCACACAAAATATAAAGTTTTACTGACAACAAACATTTGAGATGCATTTTGGAGGTTTTCAAGAGATGAAAGTAACAACATACAAGATTTTTGAGATAAAAAATAATTTTTAATCATAACACAAAAAATCACTTCATAATTGGTCTAGTAATGAAACAGACTCAATATTTTCACAAACAAATCTTTAGTAAAAATATCTATTGAAGAATCTGATTTGTTGTATACAAAATATTTGCAATCTTTACTAAAAGTCTATCACATTTTGTGAAGGTAAACATACTGAATCATTAGGTATAATATAAATACATAACTTGTGTATATTATACCAAACTCTTCACAAAAGGGTTAACTGGATGTTGCATGGTCATAAACATATACTAATCATATTACACGAGTAAAGATTAGATGTTGCAACGGCTAGAAGCTGGTATCATTTTGGTTCTTAGTCTGTGGCAAGTCCTTTTAAATTTGTATCCAACATAACTGCTAATCTAATAATTAAATTCAAGAGATATCTTGACAATTCCTGAAGGTAAGCTTTAACTTATTGTGACCACTTCACAAAAACACCTTCTTATAAAACAAGGATATACAGATATGTATAGAAATTTATATGAGCTAAAGATTTTCCTGTGTTGTGTTTTCTTTATCTCCCTTGTTTAACTTATTCTCAGTAAAACTGTCCTGAACATGCATTTTACAGATGTAATATTTGTATGCTACAAGACTAACCAATGAAATCACGTTAAATCTGTGTCTAACTTAATTCATACTGCAAACATTAAATCAACACAGGTCATAGTGTTTCCTAAAAACAAATTTTTAACTTATAATAACAAACATACTTTCTTATAATTCAATTTGTTGATTCACAATTAAGCTTTAATAATATACAGAGAATCCTTTTAGAACTTCCTATTCTCTGGAAACATCTGTGATAACATACCAGTTTTTCAAATGATGTTTTGCATTCCTGTAGGTTTCCTTCTCTTAGCCAACTACACACAAACTCTCCAGTATCACTAACAACTGTTCCATTTTTTGTTTTCATGTCATCATCACGTTTGAAATTACAATTACCTAAGAAAAAATTTAAATGAAATTCAGTTATTCTCATGAGTTCTCCAAGTCTATCATGCTCACACAACTAATTCATTATTCTTTATCAGTTGATTGTGGCAAAAATTATTTGTGGTTAAATGCAATGAAATCTTCATTAGCCACACTGCTTAAAGTATTAAACTTATGTTAGTGGGTAAATTGAGGCTGTTGATTGTAAGTGTATTATATTTGAGATACTATAGTAGTATAATGAAGCTGTGAATGTAAGAATGATAACTTTGAAGCATCTGATATCAAAGCAACCACCCCCAAAACATTTACACTACATAATGTATATATAAAAAACAAGTCTTATCTCCAGGAAATTTATGTCGAAAATTAATATACAAAAAAACAACCAAAAATTTACCACTAGTATGTAGCATTGCACTGACAATAATCATCAATCCTGTTTTACAAAGCAATTTATGACTAAAATAGTGAGTAACACTACTTTCATGTTGTAAAATTGTATTAAACATACACTGGTGTGTATGAAACAAAAGCTCTCACTAAGACTCCATGTAATCATGAACCTCTGAGCCTTAACACTTCTCGAGTGGTCACGATCACTTTTGTTTTATCTGCATGCCTGGACTGTTATTGTTGGTCCTCTCTGGGACTGGCAGGAAAGAAGATGATACTATTTTGATTTCCGTTTTATTAAAGCTTGGGATGCCATTTCAAGTAACTTAAATTTGACTTAAGTAAGACTGTCTCTGATTGGATAAAATTACTATTTTATTGTCTCAAGAAAAAGTTCCCACATAAAACATAGATAACCTGAGTGATGTGCAATGCAATAAGATAAAGGTAAGTGAGAAATTAAATCAAAAAAATATTAAAATGTGTCGACAGTTCATTGGGTGGCCCTAGCATTATATACTGATTTGTATGAGTAGATTTCTATTCTCAGTGAAGACTATGTACAACTTTGAATAAATTTACTCAACCAAGCATTTTAGTTTATGCCTATTTTGAAGGTTAATGAACATTACAGACTTCAAACTGAGTTTAGAATAAAACAACCAAAAAGAAAAGATAACTACAAAAATGTAAGAAGACAGTACTCATGACACATGTTGTCAAATGGATTAGAATTGCTGGTAATAATGATAAAAGTTAAAAAAATATATTAATTGAAAAAACGGTTTTGTAGGGGTCAAGCATTCTATCTGTTAATGGAAAGGCATCTGTCAAGAAAAGTTTCACAAATCTGTAATTTCACTTGATAAAGTGTCTCATTGATGGAGATGTGATGTTCAGTGGTGGCTTATTTATTGTCAAGATCAAAGAGTAACAATAAATTTCTATTCACTTGTGCTAGCCAATCATCACACTTGCTAATGCAAAGCTGAACTCAATATGGTGAATCTAAATCAGCTTTAACCTGCTATGTTGGTTAGTATTCTACATTATAAGTTCTTGTAGTGAAAAGTTTTTTTCAGTTACAGTTTCTTCCCAACCTGACAGAAAACATTAGTTGTAGTTTTGTGAAATGTTCATGCATTTCTGATATATTTTCGCACAGAACAGTTTTCAAAATACTGCAGGAAATAAACCAAGACATGGTTTCTCAATAGGTCTTTAAGGGTTGATCTGTAGTATTTAAAATAAACAAATAGGTGAATTTTTTGTTTATCTTTCCTACTGCAGCAGTCTGGTATTTGTGGTGTGAGGTTCATACTTCTCTCCTTGAGCTTTAAATTAATATATAATTTAGTTAGACAGTATTATAAGTTTACAATAATGTTTTTTGATATTCCAAATCTGAGTTCAATAACGTGTGCTTACTAATTAAATAATTTGCATAATTAAATGGAAAATAACTGCTTTGTGTTACATTCATGTTCCTAAATGTTTCAGCTCCCGAGTTTGTTCTGGAGTTCAAAATTAGTAATATATACAATAACAGACTTGTTATGAACAACAGGCTACTCAATGTTAATAAACCGAAGGCATACATAATAACAGTATTAAAATTATTAATTCCAGAATGAAGCGAGGGTCTACCTACAAAAAGTATTGAAACAAGAATTTAAACTGCAATCACAAATTTATAAAATGCAATCCTTACTTTGGCCAAAAGTTAAGTGTATAAAGTTCCCAAAGTACTGCATTCTAAACTTCATAATGTTTAATATTTTGTTAACTTTCTATCGGTCAGATGTGATCAGTCAGTTAGCTGAAAGAGTTGTTAGTTTACAGATTTTTAAAAAATTGTATCAATGAATTTTTTAATCTTTTCCTGCTGTAAGTCAAGGTACAATGTTGTATGCCAGTAGGTTTTTGATGAAAAAAGTTTTTAAGTGTTTGTTTTTTTGAAAAGCAGCCTTTTAGGTGGCCATTTGTTTCCTAGTTGATTCCAACTATTAAGTATTACCATAGTTAATGGTAAATATCAGTTTACCTGATGTGATAAATATTTCCTAAAGCTTGCATTCTAGCCTCCATAGCACTCACATACAATATTCAATTGCATGATACAAATATACAGATAGTAAAGCACATAACTTCCTCTCTCACCAACATGCAATTTACACAGCTGCTTTAGCCATCTTAATTAATTCTGCAAATTACTAATTATGGTAGGTTTGGCTTCTTCCAAGTTATCTAAAAATGAAACTGAATTATCATAAGATAAATACAAATTTTATTGTAATATTTGTTAAAGAAACTTGGTTTATGCACTGGTGATGATAGTTTTTAAGAAGTAAGTAATAAGAGTCATGAAGGTATCAAAATATTAGGAAAGTTCAAAATTAATAATCAGATGACATAAAGAAAGCCAACAATTTCTACACATGTATAAAAAGATAGCCAACTTTATAGCTAAAAATAATTCATGATACCACAAAATCCCTTGTTTGGAACTGTATTTTGCTCCAGGACTCACCACATAATCCATCGACTTTGTCAAAAAACTTTCGAGAAGGTACCATAATTGAGAATCCACCATTCATCTCAAAGTAACGAACCTGGATGCTGAGGTCAGGAATTATCACAATAGTGGTTTGACCAGGAAATCCAAGAACAGTCATTCCACCAGCATTCTTTGGTAGCTCATCCCATGAAAATGGTTGTCCATCAAGTCTGACCTGAGGTAGTTAACATCAAATATTGAATACCTTTTAATCTTTAATTTAAAATATAAATATTTTTACAAGAAAATTCTAGTTTAATAAAACAATTAGCTATTTCTTTATCTAAGCAAAAGACTATTTATCACTAGGTTACATACAGAAATAAAATGAAAGGTTTTTCTATTGTGTAGCTGAAAGACACAGCAACACCATAAGAACTGTATATTGGGTTAGAAGCTTAGGTTATCTTGGTGCAAAAACTAAGTCATGTAAAACTTATTTATTTATAAGAACAGTTCTGGTATTTTTATAAAAGTTATTGTTCTAATGAAAGTTATTTTAGTTTTGCTAATGCTTCCTACTAAATCTAGATATGGGTTTCTTTATGCTAGTAGTGTGTCTTGATTATATATTTTTCAAGAATTATTATTTTAAATTATAAATTTACATCATGCATGATGGAAAAGTTGGCATTAAATAGACTACTAAAATCACTCATACTTTTTCGCCTTTCCGAACAATCACGGTGTGTTTCTTATATGTAACACTTAATGCTGTGATACAAGTGACATCAGAATCAGCACTACACATTTCAGTGGTTCCTTCAATTACAAATGTTTTGGCTTTATCAGTTGCAAGAGTAAAAAATCCTGTTGACTGGAAAGGGAAAAACCATCCATCAAATGTCTGGAAGTGAGGATCACCAAACCCTTGACACATTTCTGTAACAAATGATAAATAACTTAAAGAATATTTTATTATCGTGTGTATGCACATTATTTTACATTTCATTCTTATAAAGACTACATGTAAAAAAATAAGTCATAATATTTAAGAGAAGTACTTATTTCTTATCAAAATGTATGTTTTTTGTGAAACAAGCCTTATAACTATAATGATATAAACGTTTGTGACAAAACAGTAGTTCAGTAATTTGAAAACTGCAACTTGGTATTAGCCATTGACTATCCTAAAGTGTTGCCACGATTGTTATAAACTGTTATACGAACAATAAAGCCAAAAACTATTCTTAATAAAAATTAAGCTCTAAAACCATTAAGATCAACAAATATGATTTACAGTCCCACAAGCTAAAGACTAAAGATAGGGTACAAACTCGGCTACTTACGGTCAGTACATTGGTCGAGGGCTTTACAGATTTCTCCATCTCTGACAGTACCTGGAGGACAGAAGCAGCCAGGGACACACTCTTTATTACAGACTTCTTGATCATAGATCTGATTTTCACAACTTAGATCACAAGAAGGTCCACAGTCATGCCATTCCATACCAGGTGGACAAGATGGAACTAGAAGTGAGAGACATTTGAAAACTAAGCTAAAATACCTTCAAATCATAAATAAAAACAACTTATCAATCTACAGTTAATTCTTTCTCTTATAATTTCACTTATCAAAATAATTAAAAACAACATACACAAATAATCAAAAACATATTAAAATACACTTATTGTATGTTTGTTAATTAAACATTAGAGCTGCTACACAAAAACTTTGAATAAATGCATGCTTCAGACACAAGAAATGCAAATATATTGTGATGCATCTAAAAGCAAACGTTATTATTTATTATCAAATGTTTAAAAAATTAATATTACATCATGTAACACAAAGTTTGTTCCTGGATAGTACGTGTTATTTCTTAATTGCTTATGTTGTAAAAGTACAGAAAATGGCCATTATTCCCTTCAAACTTTGCTTTTGTAACCTGGATAACGAAATTTAGAAATTAACCTATTTTCTATGTAAAAACAGGCAAATTTGCACATTTTCATTCACAAAAGGTCTGAATAAAACAGCATATGAATCAAGATTTACATGTATTTATACAAAAGTTATACAAAAAATATTTATAAGTCAGTAGTTTTTGAGATTTGCAACTGTAATGTAAATCATTTTCACGTATCAGCCCTTAAATAGTGTCCCATCATGTTTTTGTTATATGCTCCCAGGTCACAAAAGCAAAGTTTGAAGAGAAAAATAAGAAAAATAGGTTTTTTCCATTTACATTAGACATAAGTAGTTGAGAAATAACACTTTCTGTCCAGGAACAAGAAAAAGTAGAGAATTTTGTAACACAGTGTAATTTGTATGTCGGTGTTTCTTTTTTTCCTCAAAAAGTACATAACTAAAGAACTTTACATTGTTCTGAAAGACAACAAGTCCTAAAAGTTTTCAGACTTTGATTATAATTATTTGTAGTTAGGGGTATATTGACTCTCAGAGCAAATGTTTCTATCATAGCATACATGTTCAATAGTAATTAATTTAATTAATTACCACATCCATGTTTAAGTCTCCACCCTTGTAATGGATGTGCCAGCTTGGTTTCACAGGCTTGAACTAGAGGTAGAAATGCATCACATCTGCAGTCTTCTGTTGATGTGTTCGATTTTTGAAGACACTCACATAAGCTGCTCACACACACCTGAACATGTTTGTCAACTGAAACAACTTTCTGGCATTCATCAAATGGTTCCTCTCTGATTATAAAAATCAAGGTTTCAACATTAGAAGACAATTACAGAACTTATAATATATCAAACACAATTTTTTCACTATCTTTAATTAAATTTAAATGCAGATACACACATATGTGTGTATACTCTTTTTACCGATAAATTATAGGTCTGACTGTAATATTATAACATCCCTATGGCTGAAAGAGTTAGCATGTTTGATGTGATGGTGATCCGAAATCACAGTACTCACATTATGAGCTGAGTTCCCTAACCACCTGGTAATGCCAAGTCCAGAGAAAAAAAAAGCAAATAAAAAATTGAGCAATAAGAAATAATAGACCATATAATTATTATTAATATATATATATCATTCCTAGTTTTTGAGCAACCTCTGTGGGTGATACATTTTTTCCCACAAACTTCTGTTAACTTCTTCTGTGTATATTAATTTTAAAATGAAATATTTTTTGGAAATTTATAAATTTATACAACATTTATATAGAGTGCTTCCTATGGTATGTTTCTCACTTTAAGAGGTTGCATGTTTCCAGAGCTTCTGTCATTACATCTACAGGGCAGGTCTGGGGAGCACAGCGATCCTTCATTCCAGATGACCAGCTGTCACCAAACTCATTACCAGTGTTTGCTACTTTTCCATCAGGCATTTGCTTGTCATCTTCCTTCTCACCATTGAACAACCCACAGAGGCCAGCAACTCGGTACATCATTCCTTTGGATGCCTAAGAAAAATCAATGTGATTATACTTGAGAAAGACTGTCAGAACTTCGGTCATATTGAATGTAAACTAAATCACAAGATACTCCAAACCAACAAAAGCAGTATTATTTGTGTTTTTGGGGAATTCTTTTATTTTGCCTTTATTATTTATTTAGCTTTGACAATCCTAAAATAGGAACAATTGAAAAACAACGTTTTCTTTTTTGGAATCATTAAAACAAAATCAGCTAAACCTTACCCCAACTTTTAAATTCATCCTTTTATCCCACGTGACACTAAAACCATTCACCAGTGACTGAAATATCACCAGGTCACCAATAACTTGAAGAGTATAATTAGTGCTTTGACGATTCATTTTGGTGAGCTGGCTAGCTGTGTAGTAATGACCATTTAGCTCAACATTCAGATCAGAATCTAACTTGACAACATCTTTATCCTGGTGGATTTCTAGGCGTTTCTTACAGTCCTTTGGATTACCTAATTCACAGTCTTTGTGGACTAAAAAATAAAAACAAATCATATTTCATATATGTACGTAGACTATATATTACTTTTGAGTAAATTTACCTTTTAAGGTACATGTCCTGACAAGCTGAACCCTTCACATATTGTGTCAGCAATGCTCCCCCATATAAAGGTGAACAAACTAAAACACATTTAACTTTACATGAAGGTAGCAATGAAACTATGAATGCCAGAAAGAGATATTTTATTCTCAGTGTTTTAATTACAGTCGAAACATTGAGAATAACAGATCTGGTCATGGCATCCATTGCTATTTTAGTATCCATTTGTCAACATGGATAATACTTACACATAACTTCAATAAAACTTTTTTAATATTATTCTTTCTTCTTAAAAAGTATCACCTTTTTTTTATAGACATTCATTCAGAAGAATATAAAAATTTATTATAATGAAATTTTTAGCACATTTTTAATTAATAACCAGTTAAAAACACATTTTGAAAATTAGCTCTGTTGAGAAAATTTACCATAAAATCTTACAGTTTGCACCACTGATTCATATTTGTGCATAACTGATACAATGCATATTCCACTTACATATGTTAATGATAACCACTCAATTAAGACACACGAAATACTAATAGTTTTTGGGTGGAGTAACGGTTAATATCATTAACAAAATGCACAAGTAGAAATAAACCTATTCACTTACTTGTAATATTGAATTCATTGTTCAGAATGTCTTGAAGCACTAAATGGTCACATATGTCATATACTAGTTCTTGTCCATCCAGTGTTCGGAGATGATTGTTAATCAGCTCGCAGGTTGCATTTTCTGTACAGAGAATTGTGGAAGAAGTGAACATACAAGCTTGTGTTTACTTTCTAAGATTTCAACTGTTTAAAAGTTTTGCTCATTATTTTAAGGGCAACTGATCATTAAAGTATGGCAAACAATATATATTAAGAAAATTCTGTTAAACACTTCTTATAACCCTCAATTTGAGTACGAAACAAAAGTATAATATTGTAATCACTAAAAGCACACACACACACACATATATGATTAATATGGCAGGGTTAAAGAAATACATAACAAACTGTTTTAACACCATAACTTTACAATGGAATAATAAAAATGTGTGAAAATTGAAACACTTATTCTTTGTGAACATCCTTGTAGCTTGAAATAAAAACGTTGCAACTTTTCTGCAGTTTTTATAAGTTACAAACAATTTATTTTAACTATTGCCTTCACTAATGGTAACTAGACACATAACAAGGCAATTAGTAAAGATTTTTGAATTTAAAAAAATACAAGCTATGGAAGGGTGTAATGTAACAAGTTTACTAAGTTACAGGTTGACATTGGATTTAATAGTGAAGTTGTCAAACTAATAAACTGGTGAAAACTGCAGTTGAGAAAATAGCTGTTAAAGATCTTCTGTACTTAAATGTTAGAAAACTTTCGAGAAATGTGTCCATACAACAGTGTTTCCTCACCATGTAAGTTTGCCCAATCTTAAGGGTCAGTGCTACCTTAAGATTAAACAACTGAATAGCTATTGAAGTAATTGAGTGGGTGTTGACCCTAAATTTTTGAGCTTTCAAGATGGTTCAGATCCATGCAATTACTCCAAAATAGTCCCTACATTTTAAACTGTGTTGAATTTTATAAGAGTGACAGACAATTTCTCAGAATGAATGGTGGGTATCAGGTTACTGGTAATTAGTTACCAGTACTTCGAAATTATAGATAAATAAAATTTACCATGAAAACAATAAGATGAAACAAAACTTCATCAACATAAACAAATTTCTTCCATAAACTGTGGAAAAATTTATACGCACACACCTAGACCAACAACAAACAAACAACAATAAATCCCAAGATACAACAAACTACAAAACCTTATCCTGCTGCACACCAGATGATCCCGACATCAGCAAAATAATAACCAACATTTGGAAAAAAAACTTGTAACAAAACACGACATTTCAGTAAACACCAAATTCATTCAAAAACCAGGTACAAAACTAAACTCCATACCATGTAGAAACTACAGTGACAAACATAGAACCAACATTATCTATAAAATACAAAGCAACAACTGCTATGACTTCTATATTAGAGAAACAAGTAAAAAAACGTAAACTAGATTCAAAGAACATAAAAAACACCTTCACACGTTTTTGAACACTGCAGATCAAATAAACACAACATAACCACAGAAAACACCCAAATAATAAGTATGGAAACAAATATACACAAATGCAAAATCAAAGAAGCCCTACTTTATACAGCAACTAAAACCAAAATTAAACCAACATAAAGGAACACCCTCATAGCTATACTAATCAATAACCTAACATCCAACTGCAACGCCCCCTAAAATCCTGTAGATTGTTTATACTGTCATCCCTGTGATATGTGCCTGGCAAGGGTCAACTGCAAACTCTCTCTTTGTTAATCTGAAGATGATCTAGGAAGGTTGAAACATTGTTCTTTGCTTACCAATAAAAAAGTTAATACCCATACCAGTCTTTTTGCAATACATTTGCAAATGTTGTGCAATGAAATCAGTTATTTTACTTATGTCTGATGTAACACAATATGTGAAATGAGAATGAATTTAGAAGGGTTTTTTTACTAAACAAACTATGAACAAGAATGAGGTTATAACTTAAAATCAGAGTCTTTTACATAAAATAAGTGTTTCAGTTACAATAAAAGAATTTAAATCTTCCTTGCAGTTATGACAGCTAACATTTGCAAAGCTGAAACAATTAACAACAAAGAATAACATATTTTATTTTTACCAGAAAATTGTTAAACCTTATTTAATTAAGCCTATTATTTTGCAAGTTAGTGTATGGTTTTACATGTTATGAAGTTCAATGTTCTTTGGAAATTTCAGATTTGTTTGCTGCTAAGTGCAGAGCTACACAATGAGTTATTTTTACTATGGTCACCATGGATATGGAAACTCAATTTTTAGTGTAATAAATCAAAATATTTATTACTGAGCTACTTGTGAGATAAGTACTTGGGATTTTGGATTAAAAAAAATGAAAAATATAGAACAAATCTAATTATCTTCCAACAGGTATGGATGTCTTTCTCTTAAGAAAGAAAGAAAACACATGACAATTCTAATTATTTAGGTAATTTTCCCACATTTATGGATGTCTCTTTTTCAAGTAATAAACAAAACACATGACAGTTCTAATTATTTAAGTAATTTTCCTGCATGTATGGATGTGGGAAGATAACTTAAGAAAGAAAGTAAACACATAACAGTTTTAATTATTTAGGTAATTTTCCCACATTTATGGATGTCTCTTTTTCAAGTAATAAACAAAACACATGACAGTTCTAATTATTTAAGTAATTTTCCTGCATGTATGGATGTGGGAAGATAACTTAAGAAAGAAAGTAAACACATAACAGTTTTAATTATTTCGGTAATTTTTCTCACATATATGGATGAGGTAAAATGATTTAAGAAAGAAAGAAAATACATACACTGCTGGCCAAAATCTTAAGGCCAATGAATGTAATGAAAAAATATGCATTTTGTGTTGTTAGACTCAAACACTTATTTAAGTAGAGCTTCGAAAGATGAAACTAAGAAATGGGAAAAATAAAACTTAAAAACTTTTTAGCACTTAATAGGAAAAATGTGAACACTATAAAATTAGCCTAAATACTAGCTGGTCAAAAGCTTAAAACCATACTGAAATAAAGTCCTAAACAGGGTAGGAAATACCTAACAAGAGGTCTCAGTAGTGAGTTTCATGGCTGTTATTGCGAATAACTTCAAACATTTGCTTTTGTCGATATAAACGTTTGCAGAAGGCTGGCTGGAATGTTATTTCAAGTGGTGAAGGTGGATTCACGAAGATCATGCACTGTTGGGAATTGACATCCATTTCGACTGACTTCCCTTACCATTCACCCCCAAACATTTTCAATGGTGTTCAGTTTTGGTGAACACTCTGAATGGTTCAAAAGAACTACGTTTTTCATCATGAAAAAGTCCTTTGTCTTCCTGGCATTGTGGATTGCAGCACTGTCCTGCTGAAAGATCCAGTCATTTCCACACAAGCAAGGGCCTTCAGTCAATACGGATGCTCTCTCCAATATTCCAATGTAGCCAGCTGCTGTTTGACGCCCCTGTATAACCTGAAGCTCCATTATTCCATGGAAGAAGAACGCACTTCAGATCATGATGGACCTTTCTACACGACACAGTTATCATGCCAATAACAATGGAAGCTATCTGGACCATCCACGTTAAATTTTTTCTCATCAGAGAACAAAATCTTCATCCATTTTCCTACGTCTCATGTTTGGTGCTTCTCAGCAAAGTTTAACCAAGCTGTTTCCTTGGTGTGGAAGAAGGTCTGGCCTTTGAAGATGTTTACAGTTTTTAAAGTCTTTCTCTCAGAGATGCCATCTTATTGTTCTTGAGCTGCGTCTGTAAGGGCCTTAATCTGGTTCGACAATCTGCTGATGTCTTGCCAGATAACACGACAAATCCTCCTGATCAACGCCAGCAAAAATTTCATGGACCGACCACTTGAAATTCTTATTGTGTATTCCTCAGGGTCTTTTAAAAAATTTGCAACAGCAGTTTTACTATGCCCAATCTCACCAACAATGGCACGTTGAGAGAGAACTTGCTTTTGTAGCTCAAAAATTCTGCCACGTTCAAACTCTGTCCACTTTTTAGCCTTTGCCATGTTTGTTTTTACCAAATGTAACACAGGAGATATCAGTGGGAGACATTGACAATGCTAATGCTTGAACGCAAATGACTAAATTTCGTTATGTGTTTACCAATTAATGCTTCATTTCAGAATTACTTTTGACCAGCTAGTAATTAGGCTAATTTCATAGTGTTCACATTTTCTCTAATAAATGCTAAAAAATTTTTTATTTTTCCCTTTTCTTATTTTCATCTTTGGAAGCTCTACTCAAATAATTGGTTGAGTCTAAGAACATAAAATGCATATTTTTTCTTTATGTTCATTGGCCTTAAGATTTTGGCCAGCAGTGTACCAGTTCCAATTATTTAAGTAATTTTTCCACATGTATGTTTTTTCTTAAGAAAGAAAGAAAACACATAACAGTTCTAATTATTTGGACTTCTAAAATAAAGGAAGCGTACAAACAGTATCCTCATGCCCTTGATGAAATTTTAAAACAACTCTTCACATAAAAAATAAGATCATAGGTAGGAAACAAATAAATAAAAAATAGTAATAGGGTAAAACTAATGTGGAAGGGCAAAAATATATTATAATGAAAAAGATAATATGAGCAAGTAAGACAAACACAGTGGAAGGAAAGCTCAGATTTGATCTATTTGTAAATCTCAGTTGTGGAATAAAATAAACAAGGAAATTTCCCTCAAAATTGTCCCCCCAAAACATAATACCCAACCATCTATTCTGATTATTATCATCTTAAAATGTGCTCCTAGTCTGGTGAACAATCTTAGAAATCATGGATTTCAACTAATGTTTTTGTGTTAATTACCAAACATTACCTTTATACACATGTTTGGCTCAAAATAAGAATGAAGATAACTTACGTATAGCCCCCCAGTGGCTCAGCGGTATGTCTGCGGACTTACACGCTAAAATCCGGGTTTCGATACCCGTGGTGGGCAGAGCACAGATAGCCCATTGTGTAGCTTTGTGCTTAATTAAAAACAATAACAACTTACGTATAAATATTATGAAGTTTCATTCTTTGTACTGTAATAATTTCTGAGCATTTCATAGAAAACTTTCATACTTTCCTGATATAATATAATTGTTTTACTTGAATGTCTTAAGTATGACATTTTGTTTGAAATTATTTTGGATTAAAATTTCTTTATACATGTGTGCCAAAAATATCTCAACAATACAAACTGACAAACTACAATAAACAAGTTCTATAGCTCACCTTGTGGGATTGGAGTTGGTGTCACCCACAGAGTGGCTGTTGTAGCCTCGGTGGTTGAGATGGGTACTAAATCAAAGTGTAAGATTTATAAGTATAAATTATCCAGTCAACAGAAAACTATATATCAATAAATATACATTTTATGATTATATACATTATATTTTATGATTTGAAATGTTTACAATGACATCACTCTAAAATAATTTTTGTATCCACTATTACAGAAGAATACGTTACTAAAAACACGTTATACATTTTCAAGGATTCCCTTCAATCCAACTCTAGTTTGTAAAAACAAAAACAAATTAATAAATATTGCATAATTAAATCACAATAACTAAATAAATAAGTTTATTTATATTCAATTGTTGCCAAAATAAAGGATATTCATCTATTTCTTTTAAAAACTAACAAATAAAAGTATATCATATTCTGATAATTAGTAGCTAATAAATATACATGTTTATTTCTCACCAAATTTCCTTTCATACTCTAGAGTTTAGAAAACTTTTTGGCACATATCTTGAAAACATAAGCAATCTTGTAAAAAATACACTATCTGTATTCAAAGTTATTTTTATATCAATATTTATAATTATGTTTTCACATACAGGAATCTATTATAAGATATACAACTGAACTGACATAAAGACAAACTTAAAACATTAATTTTGAAATATTCTTCTAATTTCTAATTCTTTTAAATTAGTTGTAAAAAAAAATTCAAATTATTATAAGCATTCTTATTTTTAGTACACATAAGGTTTGAAGTTAGCATTTTCCTAATCTGAAAATGTATTTCTGATAGACACTGATCTCTTCACACAGAAATGCTATCTTCCTCACACATCTGCCCATTAGATTTACGGGCCACTAGCTTTGAGCTAACTACTACCCAAGTTCACATTCAACATGGACTGCACTGGTGCATCATGACGTTATCAAGTGACAAAAGCTCTCCGCCATGCACAGTAGCAAAGGTACAGAGGAGAGGCATGCAGAACTGAGAGGAAACCCACTGAAAAACCCTGAAGATGAATAGCTACATCAAGGGTTGGGTTCTGAATGTTCAATAGTGGCAATATTTTTTACCAAGTTCAGAGCCCCCCAGATATATAAGTAAATAGACATTATTAATGGGAATGAAATGAAACAGCAGGTCCCACCTTGATGGTTGACATATGAAAGGAATGTGGAAAAGTTGCAGGGGGGAGGAAGCAACATGCCTGATAAACTGCAAGTAATTTGATTATTGTATTGTGGAGTCAATGCTCTTTGGGTCATCACATGCATAGAGTCATGTAATTGGTGAGAGACTCACCCTCACTCCAACAGAGAAGCATCTATAAAAAACTTTAGTTATGTGGGTGCCAAGGGGATGCCCACTGTGATACTAACATATTTGAATCACTAATAAACTTCAGTGAGTGGAGCAGATAGAAACATACATTAGAGGGCAACAAAATCCAAATGGGTTCCACAGTTCCTGCAAGTACTACTGGAAGTAGGACATATATGTATGGTCTGCAAAGAATGAGTGGTGGGACGAAAATGTAGTTCTCAAGGAACAGAAGTGTAAGAGTGAAAATAATGCACAGACTATGGTGACAAGATACTTTAGTACTCAGGCTAAAAAATGATGAAAACCAAGTCTGACAGAGGCACAACTTGAAAAACACACAAAATAACAAGATGAGAGCAAAAAATGACAACAGACATGAAAACAGAGCCCCGATCTGTGAAGGGATATAGAGACAGACAGGTCATCTGTTAGAGTGGACAATTATCAGAGAAGCAACAACATCAAGATTTGGAATGGAAGGGAAAATAATGTCAGGGATCTGAGGAAGGAAGAGGGAAACATGTTGGAAAGAACTAGAAGTAGGAATAGAAAGATGAGGAAAGATGAGATAGTTATATCTCATGAGATAGATATATACAATTATATAGATGAGATAGTTTAGTATACAATTATATAGATGAGATAGTTTAGTATACAATTATATAGATGAGATAGTTTAGTATACAATTATATAGATGAGATAATTTAGTATACAATTATATAGATGAGATAGTTTAGTATACAATTATATAGATGAGATAGTTTAGTATACAATTATATAGATGAGATAGTTTAGTATACAATTATATAGATGAGATAGTTTAGTATACAATTATATAGATGAGATAGTTTAGTAATAATTAATAGATAGATAGTTTAGTATACAATTATATAGATGAGATAGTTTAGTATACAATTATATAGATGAGATAGTTTAGTATACAATTATATAGATGAGATAGTTTAGTATACAATTATATAGATGAGATAGTTTAGTATACAATTATATAGATGAGATAGTTTAGTATACAATTATATAGATGAGATAGTTTAGTATACAATTATATAGATGAGATAGTTTAGTATACAATTATATAGATGAGATAGTTTAGTATACAATTATATAGATGAGATAGTTTAGTATACAATTATATAGATGAGATAGTTTAGTATACAATTATATAGATGAGATAGTTTAATATACAATTATATAGATGAGATAGTTTAGTATACAATTATATAGATGAGATAGTTTAATATACAATTATATAGATGAGATAGTTTAGTATACAATGAGAAGAGATGTTGAGCCACCACAGGTTTGGTTTCCAGTCAGGCAGGAAACATTCTTAAATATTTTTGGGCAAAGAAAAGGGGCTTGATAAAGACTGTAGATAGAAGTGTGAGGGAGTCATAGATTAGTAGGAAGGGCAACCTTACCAGTCCTGATTGAGGAATCAAATAAGATGTGGTAGATGATATGAAAAGAAGACAATGTACCTTTCTAGAAATCCATGGGGGTACAATTAAGTACTTTTGACATAAAGTGAAGTGGCCAAATGTAATGGAGGGGGGGTTGTAAAGAAAAGAGAAAAATTAGACACTAAATATGGAAAGAGAAAAGAAGGGATTCATTTTGCACGCACACACACGTGCGTAGGTAAAAAAAAGAAGTGTCAAAACTGGGAATTGAGGAACTGAAATGAAGAACAACTGTAAGCCAGAACAAAGGAGACCAGTAAATAAGAATGACAAAATACAGCAGTTGAGGTATCCCAAAAATGAAACTATATGGACTGTAAAAGCAAGTGAATATGGGAAAACAAAGCAGTCCTGGGTATGTGTGACATGTAGTAAAATACAGATAGAATAAGACGGGCACTGGAAAGAGAAAGAAAGCACTTTACCTGAAAAACCATGTAAAGGAAGAGATTAGAACAATGATAATATCTGTACTCAGCTAAAATTGTGTGTAAAGCAAACTCTTCTAAAAGAAAAAGCCAGTCAAACATCATATTCATGTATAACTGGGAGAAGGAAAATAGGCCTAAGGAACGGGAGAAGATGATCCATCATGCAAGAAGAAATCCATAATGCATCAAAAAATGATTGTCATGACTACCACTGACAACAAAAGGTTCTGTTTTAAGACAACACTCATTATGACAGGACTAGGTCGATATCATCTATCAGTTATGATAAAACCAGCACATCTGCCAATCAAAGTTGATATTTGTGTCGCTAGTCACAAAGAAAGCCTGTTACACTTGAACAAAATTAAAATGTGAGAAAGTAAATATCTCACATAATTAAACAATAAGTTTTAAAATATCCATTTTAGGCAGTGTTGAGGAAAATAACGACATTATCTTATGTGCAAGTTCATTGGGAGAGTTACAACACGTGGAAGTTGTGTCACCTTCTTACTGGTGTGTTGAGGAAAATAACGACATTATCTCAAGTTCATTGGGAGAGTTACAACACGTGGAAGTTGTGTCACCTTCTTACTGGTGTGTTGAGGAAAATAACGACATTATCTCAAGTTCATTGGGAGAGTTACAACACATGGAAGTTGTGTCACCTTCTTACTGGTGTGGGGCATTGAGTTCCATGATCACATGAATTTAGGTGGGAATCAGCTCAGTCCTGGTGGCATTCAAATATCACTGACAGATGCATAAGGAATATATCATTTTTGTGTAAGGAGGTGGGTTATCATCTCGGAATTTCTTAAATAGGAAATATAATCATACAGATTTGGAAAAACAGAATATTACTAGTCATTAAAATGAAATACAAAAATATGAAACATAAATTGTTGATTGTAGGTTTGTGATAATAAAAACATTTTCCCCCCAAACATCCATTTTCAATGTTTAAAGTTATTACTTACAAAAACAAGTGCTATGTTATTCTTTAATTGCTAACTTCAATAACAATTACCATACAAACATGAATTGTAATTTGTTTAAATGAAGTTTTAATGATACACAATATTTCATTTTTGTAAATTTACAATTTTTTTCATTTCTAATGGACATGCAGATAAAAAAAAACAACTAATGCCATGTTGTCGTAACAACTAAGCAGGTGTGACTAAAATATCGGGACACAACCACTACTTAGTTTTATTCTATCAAACTGAACAGCATGCACACCAAATAAAATGTTTTTATTCTACACACTACATGAAAAAAGTCAAAAAGTGCTGATGTGAACCTCTTTGATTGTTGCTTTTACATGAAAAGATAATGTCATTGGTTGAACAGCATTAAACTATTAACACATGATGCAGCTGCATGAAGATGGTCGAAAAGAAAGAAAACCAGTACACATCAAGGTATATCAAATCTTACCACAATTGTATTCTACACAAGAAGAACCACTTGGTTTTGTTATTGACACAGTATATCCTTCAAGACAAGTGACCATAACAGGAGGTGGACAAGTTGTTGTTGTTGTTGTTGGTGGTACTGCTAAAGAAAAAGTTAATAAGTTAATTTTCATCCAGCAAAACTAATTCATTTAGTACTATTCGTCATCCTGATAAACTTGTTGGGGAAAACAATGAGACTTTACAATATGATAAATAAGATACTTTATAGATACCATATGTGCATAATTCTACAATTTTAATAAGAAGCTTCCAGAATAAAAATTGTTCTTCTAAGAATTAAACTAATGCTTTTCTTTAAATCTTTTGAATGATTCTACAGAAAAACAAAATGAAGAAAACAAAGAACAAGAACTTAATTAGATCAATAGTAAAACTAAACGACAGAAAAGATGAATATTTTTAACTCTACAGGTTTAAAAAAAACAAACTGATTCACTTTATAAATTCCAAATTAGGGAAGGCAGCTTTAATTTTTTCTTTTACTAGAATAAAAAAATCAATAAACACCAACAGTTGCACACTGATGAGTAACTTTCACTATATAATTTTTCAGATTAACTATAAAAATTGTTTTGAAAGGGAAGTTTTTGTTGCATACTTTTATTTTATGCATAATGTCAAATATGGTTTCTTCCTAAAGAAATTTCACAAAGCTCTTAACAACTAAAAATAAAAATGTACAAAAGTAATTGAACTATTTTTGGATAATCTTCTTTATTAATTTCATTTTAACGATAAAAATACGCAAAAATATCATATATCAAAAAATAATAAAAAGTTAAAAAATGCCACCTTTACACTCTAGATATATATAATAATTTAATATAATAATATATATATATAATAATTTTTGTACTTTGATCAATCTAACTTTGTAGCTCTGTCAGAGTTAACATACATAACCCTGGTGAAGCCACGAAAATGAATTATGTTTATTAAAATAAAAAAGTTATTGTATTTATATCTGAAGTATAAAGGTCACTTTTCCTAAACTTTTTATCAAAATATGTAAATCTCTCCAGTATGCACTATAAATTTTGAAGTATAACAAATTTGCATTCAAACTGAAATCAAATTACAAAATTATTTCTTTGTTTGATTAACAGGAAAGCAAATATTTTAAAATTGAATGAGATGACACAATACAGAAAAAACATGAAATTAAAATCAACCAGTGTTGTTAATACTTCAAGTACAAAATGACAATAAACCAAAAAAACTGGCTTGAAAAACTTAACCTTGAGGGGAAACAAGTTAATAAAATGATAATGGATACAAAACTATCACAATACATCATGTAATAAAATTTAAAGTAACAAGGCAGAAATCCATTCAACATAATTTCAGTGAGAGGAGGCATTCTCTTGCACTCTTTGTTCAATACTTCAAGATACATACAATTTAGATTTGTTAAATTATTTTATTTGAAATTGGTTTAATAAAGATAAAAATCTGTTAAAGTTCAAGGAACAACTCACTTAAGTACATTCATTTTTTAAATGAAGTTCACACATTTAAATTATGCACACAAAGCAATCAAGTTAAGTAATATTATGTACTATCTATAAATGTTGTAAAAATTAACATTTTCAGAGACAAAAATTAGGTAACAAAGAACGAAGGCAAATTTATATGGTACATTGAAACTACTTGGGGTAATCTCCTTCCTATTTATAAAATGTTTTCGATTTTGTAAATGTTCAAGCTGTAGATAAACCGGTGTTAAAATTATAAGCACAAGTATTAAAATTAAAGAACAAAAATATTCACTTACATCATATATAACATATAAAATTAGAAGTTAAAGAAAAAGTGCTACAGAATATCTGTTTTAAATAAGGCATTAAGTAACAAGACATACTTAAACAATTCTTTTCATCATCCGGACAGTCAATTACACCATCACACCACCTAAACTCAGGGATGCATTCTCCACTAGTAGGGCAGAGAATCGTATTTTCTGGGCAACCCTCACAAATACAGGAACAATTGGACAAAAGAGATGACTTTTGACCCTAAAATAATGTCGTTTATGTTTCAGCTAAATTACACATACACTTCAAAAACAAGTTATTTTCCATTACAATGAACTTTTGACCCCAGTTAAAAGATGATGAAATTTCAGACAAAATACTCGCAACCTTAAAATCAAGTAATTAACTATTATAGACGACCTTTCAAACGAGTAAAATGGTAAATTAATATTAATTACAAAAACAACTTGTTATTACAGATCACTTCTTGTCCTAGTTGAAATGTACTTGAAATTTCGTATTTAATATTGAGAATATACAGAACAATGTCAAGAGCCAGATTCTTTACAGTAGGTGTCTCTGACTTAATGGTGATACATTTCAACAATGAACATACAGCACACAATCCACTCATTTTAAAATAATACTTTCAAAATAAGTTAAATGTACAGATAAAGATATGTTGTACTAAGGGTTACCATAATTGCAGCCAGAGCTTTAAATAATTCTCTCTTATGTTAAAAGTCCACACAGGCTGATAAAGTTACTTCAAAAACAAATTGACAAGTTCTTCTTTTCTACTCTGTTATTACAATAAAATCTGTGATTATAACAATTTAACTGTTGCCACAATACATTCTTTGTAGATCTCTCACAAATATTTTCTTACTTCCACTAACTTTCTTGCTTTCTGTATCTGTACACATTTATGACATGAAACAGAAAATCAATTAATATCTAGCCCTCTAGTAACAACAATATGATACAAGTCTAGTGCAACAATTAAACTACATATATAATGTATGACTTGTACAGTTATATAATACAACTTTGAAAATAATTGACATTTAACATTCTTGTTATGAAAACTAAACAATCATTAGATATTTCATCGCTAAATAAGATAAATAATAATGCTTCAACCGCACAGTCTTGTATATCAAACAAATAATCTGCCAATAAAAGATGACTTCTACCCCAAGTTTAACAGTTAAAGCCATTAGATATATTATTCTTTACATTACAAAAAATTTTGTCCTGTTCTTAAGACTATCTGTAAGCCAAATGAATAAATTTGTGATGTAAGATTGTCTTACATTACAAATATCTACAGGTTTTAGTGACATATAAAGATTTGTAATAATGACAAATTAATATACATGTAGCATTCTCAGGTTCAACTGATTTCCCACAAGAAAGACAAAATATTCAAACAAGATATTTATTAGAGTACTTCTGAAATTTTCTTTAACTGGTTGGGTCATAAGAAGGAAATCAAGAAACTGGATAGAGACAAAGAATAATTTTTGTTGTTTAAAATACGAACGCAGGGTTTGTACTTGTTTTGTACCTTGGAAAATCACTTTTACTAGAACTGAGTAAACCCAACATTAACTCAATAATGTGAGACTTACTCAGAGTGACTAGCACTACCTTCATGACTGGTCAATCTCATTCAAACTTAAGAAAGGTCATAACCTCAATATGCCACCTGGCTTTCTACTGTCAACATCCATATCATAACTTAAAAGTGGTTATTTAAGAAAATGTACCTAAATATTGATTTTTCTGTGTCAGTATACTGAATGGAACATTGGCTCATTTTATATGTTTCTCATGTCCAAGTACAAATCCTATAACTTCATTTGAATTAGAAACTCAAATTACCAATACTGAGAAGTTAGAAAATAAAATAAAAACCTTCTATCTTTTATATATGCTGAGATACCCCTCATATTCTGAAATCCACACAGTGCTGCTGACCTCCTTCCATTTTCAGAAACATGTCCTTATGTATATATACTTCTGTCTTTATCGTGCAAGCAACCAACCAAAAACTTGTGGTAAGTTGAGTCTTTGGATGGTTTGAAACTATATACATTTTTAGACTGTAAAGAGCTTAGTCACTTAGTATGGTATTGATTCTGTAATTTATGATGTTTGATTATTTCAAATGTATTTAAAACACCTAACAAAATTAATTCATTTTAGACCTTCCATCTGTGTAATATGATAGGCTTAGCAACCTACGGCAAGCAACAAATGAGTACAAAGTTCTTAACTAGAAGAGATAATAATTTATATACCTCTTTATTTACTGTGCTACGTTTGAATGAAAATAAATTTTAACATTCAGCTTTAAACATCAGTAAAGTATCTACATATATGATGTATTATAAATGAAATGTGATGGTATTTTACAAAATGTGGCAAAGTCAGGTCAGTTTGTAAAGACTAAAGGTCATTTTTATATTACTGTATACAGAAATGAGAGCATATGTATCACATCAATACAACTTTTGTAATGTTAGCTAGGCATGACTGGAAGGTCAGTATAATAAATATATATAAATGTATAAAGTTACGAGATTTAAACTATTTAGGCTAAACATTTGTGTTTTTGTCTTGTAATCTGCAGTCATTCAATTCTAGAACGAAAAAATTGTAATTCTTATTTCCTTTTTTTTATGGCAGTTACGAGATTGGTCAAATTGATAGACCTCATATCTTATGGTGGAGAAAATAACAGACAAAATGTAAAGTTTAACGAAAGCAAACATTTGGAATGTGTATAGGACATAAAAGAAGTCCGAGAGTTTTCGAATGATGAAAATCTTTTTAACCATGATATAAAAATCAATTTGCAGTCAGACTAGAAGAAAAACAGATTTGATATTTTAACAAATAAATCTTTAGTGAAACTACTTCATTAAAAATTCTGATTATTTGTATACAAAAGCCTCGCAATCTTCACCAAAAGTCTAAGAGAGTTTGTTTAGGTGACATATTGCAGCAAAAGTTATTGTATAAATATTTAACTTGTGTATATTATACTGGGCCTATCATGAAAGGGATGAGTGATAAAAAATTTTTCATGCTTTATATAACAATTTGCACATGCATAGGTTGAGCAACTGAATTTTCCATATATCTGTCATCATGTAACTGACTTCATGTATAATTTGGTATGTGCAAGTATTACATGCTTTATATATCTTCTTATCTTAATTTGCTTTAATATTTTTAACAAATATTTCCACATCAAACCATCATCTAAGAATCATATATTTGGTTATTATTACTCAAATCCCACAGATCAGATAGTTCAGTTACAAGGAAAACAAGACAAAAGCACTTTTACAAAGAGACCAATGATAAGAATGAAGTATGTAAAGACAATATAAGACTTTTAAAAACACTAAATTCAGTCACTATAGAATACATGTCAACTAGACACAAAATAAATTGGGAAAAGAAAATATTGACCACAGACAAATTCTGGAAGGAAAGAAAGAGTAAGGGATTCTTCCTCTTTAAAAAAAATAAAACCTTTACTAAATAGAGATACTGTGTTTATTATTGGGTGAATCTACAAGAAATTTCTCCACAAATCAGAAATGGGATATATCATCCAATCATTGCACACCTTAACGGTCCACCAGATTACTGCAAAAAACGACAATACCAAACAAACACTGACTTGAAGATGAAAGACTGAAAACCTTTGAAACATCACCCTCTATACATGTTTCTACAAGAGGTAGTTGACATCTTTTCAATTAAATTTTATTCAACATTATGAATGACTAAAAATCAACTTAAAAGATATAACAACAGTTAATCAACTGCAGTAACTATTCCAATTTTAAAATATCTAACTTTCATTTGCAATCTTTTCTATCAACAATATGCAATTCATACACAATGTCAAATCACAATCAGATTAGAATAATTCATTTGAATACACAGTTAAGAAATAACGTTGTTCACATTATAAATAGCACTGCACAACAAAGTTTTTGCTTCTTGAACACTGTTGGGTGTTCCTTATAGATTTTTGGCTGCTGATCACGAAAATCACATCCAAATTTGCCCATCACTTACCATTTCATCAAAATCTTCAGTTTCACCAGGACATTGCTACAATGGAAAAACGATATCAGGGCAACTGGAATCCGTCAATGCTTGCTGACTAATGTTGGACATTGCAACGTGATGCACCGGATATTAAATACAAATGAAAATCAGGTACAAAACACTTTTAATTATGTTGAACTTAATTACGTGTTAGAAACACAAATGCAATTAAATATGTTATTGCTGGTAAACAGTAAACTGTCTATTTTTCAGAGTTCCTACGTGATGAAGCAAAACCAAAACTATATTTGTGCATACCCACCAGGTACCCATCACAATCAGTAAAAACTTTTCAGGAAGCAAAACTTTAAAAAGAAATTGTTGCGCAGTGCAATTGCATATTAAACAAATAGTTCTTTCTTATCATGAGCCTAATGAATTAATAAAAAAGAATCATATATCTGAACTCACAGGCTGACAAGGTTGACAAACTTTTGGTGCACAGCTTGATCGTCCACCAATCACACACAGGCATTCTTGGCAGTCTGAAGTTTCAATTATATCACTTTGCTAATAGAAAAAGAAATGGAGGATTTGATAAGCAAGTATGCACACCCTCATTTACCTCAAGTATTAACAATTGTTTTTTAATTCCAAGTTTACAAGCTGAATATTTTTTTTATATAAACTGGTATTTATTTGTTCTATACACAGAAGTACACACACATGTATATTTATTTATTTGTTAAATATAAAAATATAGAGACATAAATTTAACTTTAAAAATAAGTTAGACTGCACTTGTGACGAGTGATACTTACACTGTATATTTTATCTTTATGAACACAGACACAATCTACAGGGTCAATACAAGCTGTACCATTACATACTAGTCCTTCTTGACAGTTCAGAGGGCATTTTTTGGCCATTGCTTCTGTTAGTTCTGGACATAACAGTACAGGTTGTGCCGTGGTTGTTGCTGATGTTGAAACAGTACCTACACAGTAAAAGATGTACATACTAAAAATCTTTTGAAAGAAACCAATAAAAAAATAAATTAAGTGAGGCATTCAAGTGTCTATATCATACACACAGGTAGTACAATCCTTACTAAAAAATATGTTGCAATATCCTTACCCTGAAAACAAATTGATAGATATTTTAGTGAGATCACATCATGTGTAAAGCATAGTAATTCTTGTAACCTTCCACATTATATTTATTTGATCATTTGTACTATAAAATTATAATGTTATCCCTCTTTCTATATTAATGAAAAAAAAGTTAATTTTTCATTACTTTGGTCAAGGACATTGACTCAAGGATGACAAACTGTTCATTGAAAATACTACGGGGATTGTCCTGAAATGCTGATCTCATAATCTTATGTTTCATTTGTCTTCCAAAATAATTGACTGCCTCAAGTTAAGCCCCATCAAGAACTGGTTTAAGGAGATCACTACTAAACTTCAATAGTTCTTGAAACACGTAATCATTAAGGTTATAATACCACCTCTTTTCAAAGCATAATTATAATATTTTTTACCAAAAAGAATACTCAAACAAATTGCTTTTTTCCTGTTGTATTACGAACCAGAAAATCTATGCAGCTATCGTTGTTACACAGATTTTAAATAACGAAATGGCAAAACTTAAAAAGGTTTATTTTATTCAACTAACTAGTTTTATGCTTTAAGTCAGTAAATAAACTATTTCTAGATAAAACATCTTAAAATGTTTAAGTCAGTTTGAAAGAAACTTTAAAATATAAAAATCTAATAAAACACACCACAACCCCAACACTTGATACGAGCTTCGTAATTCAAACACAGCCCATCTTTCTGCTCTTCATGAAGACATTTTAGACCCCAAGTGAGGTCGCAGGAAACCTTCTGTCCAGTGTTACGATAATTCCTACCAGTAGAGTACTCTCTGCACTCAATTCCTACGGGATTACTACACATGCCAGTAGCAGAAATTATATCACCTATTGGCTTCAATGTCACCTAATTCGCTGGGTTTAGGTACTGACAAGCTTATCCAAGGCCCATATTCAACACAGGCTTCTGTAAAGTTCAACAAAAAGAATGTGGCAAGATTAAATTAAACTGATAAATTGACATCACATGTACAGTTGTAAAATGTTAACTATTTCACCAATTCTTTCATAACTTGAAGTCAAGAAATCTACAAAGAACACGATTATTTCTAATAGCTTAAATTTGTATGATAAATGCAGTATCATACAATTATGGTTACAAATAAGAAATGTTTACTGCAGAACAAGTTATGACCTTTTCATATGCTTAAATGCATGTTTTGTGATTGTTTGGATAATTTTAAAGGATTTTTCTTACTTTCTTTTTTAATACAGGGTTTCATTAGAGTTCGATTCGTTTCGAATTTTGCACAAAGCTACATGAGAGCTATTTGTGATAGCTCCCCCTAATTTAGCAGTACAAAACCAAAGAGAAGACAGCTGTTCATCACCACCAACTGCCAACTCTTGAGCTACCCTTTTACCATTAAACAGTGGGATTGACTGTCACATTATAACACCTACACGGCTGAAATGGCAAGCATATTTGGTGTGAAGGGGATTCGAACCTGCAACCCCAGATTACAAGTTGAGTGCCTTAACCACCAGGCCATGTCAGGCTATTTCATTAGAGTTCCATAGAAACTCTGGTCCTATAAACACTTCTAAAATCTGAAATTCAACAGTGAATTTTGCAAAAATAATTTACCCCTTAGTAGTGTATAACAATGTTTTTTTTTTTAATGTAAAGACTTAGAAGCCATTGCGTACCATTCATTTTGAAACTAAAATATTGTTTCCAAATAATTTCCAGGATCTATGGTGTGTGGAATCTGACACATCTTTCACTAGTTGTGGACAATCTTTTTAATTACTGATAAAATGAGAACTCTTGGGGTATAAGAGAAGAAAGGCAAGGGATTTGAGCATACCCACTTATCCCCTCATGCATGTCACTGTAAACAACTAATATAAGACAAATTTGAAAGATCAATATGATATTAATGCAAATAGTAATTCATGTATATCTGTTGATTAAACACAGGTTTTAACAAGATGTTTCTAAAAAAATAAGTGTGTTTTACTTATAGCAAAGCCACATTGGGCTATCTACAGAGTTCACTGAGGGGAATCAAACCCCTGATTTTAGGATTATAAATCCGTAGACTTACCGCTGTACCAATGGGGGACGAAAAGATACAAATAAACCAGTTAAATGTACTAACAAATTTATTAATGAATATGTTTTTGTTAAGTGATTTTGGAATTAGTTTAACTGTTGTTAAAATATTACATAATTTGTGTGTGTGTGTGTGTGTTTTAAATAATCAAACTTGAGATTCTGTAGGTTTGTTGAACTGATATCAGTCAGCTATATTTTCTTGTTTAAACTAAATCTAAATTTAGTTTTATAAAGAAGTCAAATATTTTAAAATGACACACATTAGATTTAGCAAGAACAAAATCTAGGTTTTTTTTTTAGTTTATATTACAGTTAATTACACTTTAATTACATATTACATAAATTTCTAACAATGTTCAGCTAATATAAATCAACTACAATGAGAAATTCAAGAACATTCGTGATTGAATTATTGTTACAATGAAGACTTCCTTTCATCTCTACCAGTTTGTTTTCAACCTAGAATACATTTTATTAGATAAATGAAGATGAACTCTAACAGGATCTTATGATGCAGAAGAGAAACAGATGTAGATGCATCAGAGAAATGTAGAGTGATGATAAGCCAGATTAAAATGGTAGTTAACATCACTAGAAAATCTCCAGGTACATCTTCAATTTTTTAAATTGTAAAATGCTGTGTCTAATATCTATAATTAACTGATCAAATTATATTACAATTTACAAATACTGTCCTTCAAATTGCAACAAGTAACTGATAGTCGTTATACAATATAAAAATAAAAGATTTACTGCAACATCATGAAGAATGAGAAATCTATAAAAACATCCATTAAAGTCAGTTAAATTTTAATGTACAAATAATGCATATAAGTTATAGTTTTTATATTACCAGTTGTTGTAGTAGGGCACAGGTGGTGTTCCAGGTATCAATCAGAGGTGGGATAGAAGCATACGTTTCTGTAACAAGTAGCATTTATAAAAAAATAAAACAGACAGACAACTGAATGCCAGATAAGTGGTATGAAAAACAAAATTTGAAATTCTTATGCAATAAAACAATATTTTAATTACCGTATCTCAATAATATTGTTAGATTCTGTTTGAAACCTGACTGTTTGTAAATAAAAACGTTTGCTTAACAACCAACAACAAGCAGATTATTTTCCCTCTGCTCCTTTTTATTAGGTTTTATTTTAATTTCAAAATCCTTATGAAAAACAATAGAAAATAGATTAACAGTAAGAACGCTTAAGTTTTGTACCTAACAACTGGAATCTTACAGAAATACAGATAAAAAACATTAGGCTTAGAAATTACTGGCATAAAAACAACTTTTGTTACAAAATATTAACTGCAAAATCCAAAACCTTAATAATGCATTATACCCAAAGAAGTTAGCAAAATGAACCTAAAGAGAATTTGGTATTTTTGTTGACAATATTATCTGAAACTTAATGTTGAGAAAACAAATATTTCTAAATCTTTCTATTGCTGCTTCAATAACATAAAACATTCTTTATCAATAAACCACTTCTTAAAATTTATTTAGAGCATAGATTTTAAATAAAATATCAATAGAATTAATCAACATATTACTATGGAAGAAGGATGAAACAAACCATATGGGTGGTAGCATCCAACTAACTCCATTCTCAAGCCGATCCCCTCGTGCCAAGTGAGGGGCACAATTCTAACATATCTGGCAGAAGCAGGCACTTGAAAGTGATGAATAACTGGGGTGTTTCTATCAGTGTTACCTGGAATCTCCTAAAGTAAATTATGTAAATAATTTAAGAGATTAAAATCATACAAATGTAACTATTATTAGTAAAATGCTTACTGTGTATTTAAAAATATTTTTTTTAATTTTTACAATTTTTTAGGTCAAAATTAAAGCATAAAAGTTACTTAAAAACTTATAATCTATTTACTAAATCTTGAGAAATTTATTTTATTGCTAAGTGGAAAGATGGACTATCTATGCTGTGCCCACCACAGGTATAAAAACCCAATTTTTAACATCATAATCCTTCAAACGTATTGCTGAACCATTGGTGGGAGATATTTAAAAGATGGAAATTTAAGAAACAGCACATTTCATGGCTTGACTTTTAAAAAATCACCAAATTAATTACATGTTTGTACATCACCATATGTGTATTTCACAATTTGCTAATGTAATCTTTCATCAACTTATTGAACAGAAGGTATCATAATATTAACTTTGCATTAACTGAAAATAAATTAAAATACCACAGTTATTAATGATATTCATAGTACAGCAATTTGTTTTCGTATTTGACAGTTTACCACTAATGTTTATACAAGAACATAGGAGTTAAGAAAAGTGCAAATTCTAACAACATGGAAGTCAAAAATAAAATTATTTCAAACCTTTTTCTTTTTCCCTCACATTTTAATTTCTTTCATCCATGGGTATTTGAAAGATTTATTTGGACGTGATTATAAGAAAAAAGCTCCTTTTCTAGAAACTTAATATACTGATTTTCCATCTAATTTACAAATGAGTTGATTCTAGTAAGAGCTTTAAGCCTTCTTTTGCTTTGTTTTTTTATTATCAGCAGAAAAGAACATACTTTATACAGTTCCTAATGTAATAAGCACTAAATATCCAAACAAGTACATGAAAGACATTAGTATGGAATGTCTATATATCATATACAATCAATTTTATTATTTTCAACAGATAACTAGTAATATACAACATACATTTCAAACACATATCATATTAAAATAAGTTGGTTATTGTATCACACTGCAAGGAAAATTAAACTTTTAAAAAACAATATTATTACCTCTTTTCCATCCTTTCCATACAAGGGAATCCACGCTTCAGTGTCATTACTAACCAGCATCATGAATGAAGTGACCCATTCATCAGCATCATCACGACCTGTGAGGAAAAAAAAAACATATTTCTTTTAGTTCTGAATTTTTAAAAAAAATTGTATTTATGGATCAAAAATAATACATCACAGCCTTCATGAAAGAAGAGTATGGTGTGGAAAGTTATGATCAATTTCCATCAAAACATGAGTTAGTCAGCAATCTATGTTCTCACTGTCCTTATTCTAATAAATATTTTCACACTTCATCTTCAGTATTTATCATATTTATCAAGTGTTTCTGAAACTCTCTTTATTATTCATATAACATTTAATTTCTGTAGAATTAAGCTTGAAAAAAAGTACAATTAAGTGTTTAGAGACCTTGCGCATTTTTAAATTGTGTTTTATCTTTGTGTGTCAATTTATTGTCCTGTATTTATAAATATAAAAATTAATTAATTTTTCAATAGTTGTATTTTATCAATGTGCATCAGTTTATTGTCCTGAATTTCCAAATGTATGTATAAATTAATTAGCTTTTCATCAGTTGTGTTTTTTCTATGTGTGTCAGTTTACTGTCCTGTATTTCTTAATATATGTATATATGTTAATTAATGTTTCATCAGTTGTGTTTTTTCTATGTGTGTTAGTTTACTGTCCTGAATTTCTTAATATATGTATATATGTTAATTAACGTTTCATCAGTTGTGTTTTTTCTATGTGTGTTAGTTTACTGTCCTGAATTTCTTAATATATGTATATATGTTAATTAATGTTTCATCAGTTGTGTTTTTTTATATGTGTGTCAGTTTACTGTCCTGTATTTCTTAATATATGTATATATGTTAATTAATGTTTCATCAGTTGTGTTTTTTCTATGTGTGTTAGTTTACTGTCCTGAATTTCTTAATATATGTATATATGTTAATTAACGTTTCATCAGTTGTGTTTTTTTATATGTGTGTCAGTTTACTGTTATCTATTATGTGAAGTTCTTAATTCTCCATGACTTTTGTTTTATCTGTGTATGTGAGGATACTGTTATCAGTGGCATATTTAGGTAGGGGCTAGAGGGGGTGCAACCCCAGGGCCCATGGTCTTAATGGGGGCCTATTAGTAATTTTTATTCAATGTAAAATTACATGGGATGTAGGGCCCACACTAACTTAAATCTGATATTAACTATTATGGATATACGTACATATGTGTGTGTGTGTGTATTAGTTTGTTGTAACCACAAAAAACAAAACAAAAATAAATATAAAAAATGAAAAATTCTGCATTAATTAAAATAATTGTTTTTAATTTATTTTTGTTTCTGGTAATAAAGAACTTATATAATTGGACAGAGGTTTGGATTTGCTGTTTTTAATGTAGTCCTTTCTTTTGATTTTGTTAACTTAGCTTTATCAGTATTAATTTTCTCTAAAAATATATATTAACGGTCTTGGTTATCTAAGGGTTTATGACAAGATATTCTGAAGAACAAATGTAATCAGTATTAAAACATCTACTAAATTAAAACATACAACTGATTCAAACATCAGGATTTCAAAAGATTTTGTTTGTGAAACAATTCAAAGTACAATAACAAAACCAAACAAACCTTGTGTGATAATGCCCGTGATTGTACGAGGTGTTCTAAAATCAATTTGCAGATACTGGTTTTCATCACTGGTTTCAGGAACCCAGCCACCCGTTTTACCATTGTCAGCAGTGGCATCAAGTCTGACTCGGGATGGGCCACTGTTAGCAACTGCTGATGACGCTGAAATCATGTCATCTGACAACATTCCATTTTCTAATCCCATGGGATCAGAGCACTCTGATACTAAAAGAAATAATGAAAGTTTTAGTGTAATTATACAGTTCGATTTCACTTAAACCATATTTCAATGTTAATAGAACAATATGACAATGTGACTTGAATAACTATGTTTTTTAATTCTGTTCAAAACTCTATGAGAGTTATTTGCACTAGCCATCCTTAATCTGGCAGTGTAAGACTAGAGTAAAGGCAGCTGGACAACAACACCCACTTCCAACTCTTGGGTTACTCTCACCAACCATTGGAGGAATTGACCATCACATTATAATGCCTCTTTGGCTGAAAAGGCAAACATGTTTGATATGATAGAGTTTTAAACCCACAACCTTCAGATTATGAGTCAAGTGCCTTAACCACCTGGCCATGCCAAGCTGATTAACTGAGTAAAAACTTTATGTTAAGAAACCAACATTGAACAGTGCAAGTGGTAGACAACAAAAACTGTTACTTGCTGCTACTCATTCTAATGAAAAACGAAGGTGCATATGAAATGCTGTAACTGAATGTAGTAAGTATAACAAGTTAAAAACATAATATAAAAATTATCACTCTTTTTCTTTTGAAATTAGATACTAAATGATACATTAAGAATATGCATACCCTTGAAATTTCTTTTGAAACATAATGACAGACTAAAAAATTAATGATTAATAAAAAGTAACAATAAGTGAACTAATAAACTACATCCTACTGATACATGTTTTAATAATATGGAGCTAATCCTACTGATACATGTTTTAATAATATGGAGCTAATCCTACTGATACATGTTTTAGTAATATGGAGCTAATCCTACTGATACATGTTTTAGTAATATGGAGCTAATCCAACTGATACATGTTTTAGTAATATGGAGCTAATCCTACTGATACATGTTTTAGTAATATGGAGCTAATCCTACTGATACATGTTTTAGTAATATGGAGCTAATCCTACTGATACATGTTTTAGTAATATGGAGCTAATCCTACTGATACATGTTTTAGTAATATGGAGCTAATCCTACTGATACATGTTTTACTAATATGGAGCTAATCCTACTGATACATGTTTTAGTAATATGGAGCTAATCCTACTGATACATGTTTAGTAATATGGAGCTAATCCTACTGATACATGTTTTAGTAATATGGAGCTAATCCTACTGATACATGTTTTAGTAATATGGAGCTAATCCTACTGATACATGTTTTAGTAATATGGAGCTAATCCTACTGATACATGTTTAGTAATATGGAGCCTAATCCTACTGATACATGTTTTAGTAACATGGAGCTAATCCTACTGATACATGTTTTAGTAATATGGAGCTAATCCTACTGATACATGTTTTAGTAATATGAATGTAATCCTACTGATACATGTTTTAGTAATATGAAGCTAATCCTACTGATACATGTTTTAATAATATGAAGCTAATTCAACTGATACATGTTTTAATAATATGGAGCTAATCCAACTGATACATGTTTTAGTAATATGAAGCTAATCCTACTGATACATGTTTTAGTAATATGAAGCTAATCCAACTGATACATGTTTTAATAATATGAAGCTAATCCAACTGATACATGTTTTAATAATATGAAGCTAATTCAACTGATACATGTTTTAGTAATATGAAGCTAATCCTACTGATACATGTTTTAGTAATATGAAGCTAATCCTACTGATACATGTTTTAATAATATGGAGCTAATCCTACTGATACATGTTTTAATAATATGAAGCTAATCCTACTGATACATGTTTTAATAATATGGAGCTAATCCTACTGATACATGTTTTAATAATATGGAGCTAATCCTACTGATACATGTTTTAGTAATATGGAGCTAATCCTACTGATACATGTTTTAGTAATATGGAGCTAATCCTACTGATACATGTTTTAGTAATATGAAGCTAATCCAACTGATACATGTTTTAGTAATATGAAGCTAATCCTACTGATACATGTTTTAATAATATGAAGCTAATCCTACTGATACATGTTTTAGTAATATGAAGCTAATCCAACTGATACATGTTTTAGTAATATGAAGCTAATCCTACTGATACATGTTTTAATAATATGAAGCTAATTCAACTGATACATGTTTTAATAATATGAAGCTAATCCTACTGATACATGTTTTAATAATATGGAGCTAATCCTACTGATACATGTTTTAATAATATGGAGCTAATCCTACTGATACATGTTTTAGTAATATGGAGCTAATCCTACTGATACATGTTTTAGTAATATGAAGCTAATCCAACTGATACATGTTTTAGTAATATGAAGCTAATCCTACTGATACATGTTTTAATAATATGAAGCTAATTCAACTGATACATGTTTTAATAATATGAAGCTAATCCTACTGATACATGTTTTAATAATATGAAGCTAATTCAACTGATACATGTTTTAATAATATGAAGCTAATCCTACTGATACATGTTTTAATAATATGGAGCTAATCCTACTGATACATGTTTTAATAATATGGAGCTAATCCTACTGATACATGTTTTAGTAATATGGAGCTAATCCTACTGATACATGTTTTAGTAATATGAAGCTAATCCAACTGATACATGTTTTAGTAATATGAAGTAGCTAATGTCCAAGATACATGTTTTAGTAATGAAGCTAATCCTACTGATACATGTTTTAATAATATGAAGCTAATCCTACTGATACATGTTTTAGTAATATGAAGCTAATCCAACTGATACATGTTTTAGTAATATGAAGCTAATCCTACTGATACATGTTTTAATAATATGAAGCTAATTCAACTGATACATGTTTTAATAATATGAAGCTAATCCTACTGATACATGTTTTAATAATATGGAGCTAATCCTACTGATACATGTTTTAATAATATGGAGCTAATCCTACTGATACATGTTTTAGTAATATGGAGCTAATCCTACTGATACATGTTTTAGTAATATGAAGCTAATCCTACTGATACATGTTTTAATAATAT
The DNA here is from genome assembly GCA_011833715.1 of Carcinoscorpius rotundicauda. Lineage (NCBI taxonomy): Eukaryota > Metazoa > Arthropoda > Merostomata > Xiphosura > Limulidae > Carcinoscorpius > Carcinoscorpius rotundicauda. The sequence goes on along the minus strand of CM022391.1, from coordinate 178,813,858 downwards.
GAAGCTAATTCAACTGATACATGTTTTAATAATATGAAGCTAATCCTACTGATACATGTTTTAATAATATGGAGCTAATCCTACTGATACATGTTTTAATAATATGGAGCTAATCCTACTGATACATGTTTTAGTAATATGGAGCTAATCCTACTGATACATGTTTTAATAATATGGAGCTAATCCTACTGATACATGTTTTAGTAATATGGAGCTAATCCTACTGATACATGTTTTAGTAATATGGAGCTAATCCAACTGATATATGTTTTAGTAATATGAAGCTAATCCAACTGATATATGTTTTAGTAATATGAAGCTAATCCAACTGATATATGTTTTAATAATATGAAGCTAATCCTACTGATACATGTTTTAATAATATGGAGCTAATCCTACTGATACATGTTTTAGTAATATGGAGCTAATCCTACTGATACATGTTTTAGTAATATGGAGCTAATCCAACTGATATATGTTTTAGTAATATGAAGCTAATCCAACTGATATATGTTTTAGTAATATGAAGCTAATCCAACTGATATATGTTTTAGTAATATGGAGCTAATCCTACTGATAGATGTTTTAATAATATGAAGCTAATCCAACTGATATATGTTTTAGTAATGGTAACTAAGATCATAACCATACAGAACTAAGGCTTTCATAATAGCAGGAATAATTGAGAATTATCAATATCTTAGTAAGTAATAATGATGGTGAACATTATTAATGGGGTGAAGTGAATTTTTTCTTACTGTCAAGTACAAGAGAGGGGTGGAGGTAAATAGCAGAAGGATGTGATTACCAGAAATTATCAGTCATTACAACCAATAATAGTGTAATTTGAATAACAACTTGCTGTCAAGTACTGGGAGAGATGTGCATTATTACCAGTAATTATCATTACCTGCACTAATGATGTAAACTAAATATCTTCATGTCAATTACCAGAGAAGGGATAATAACAGATGTTCTAATTATCATTATGTGTTTCATTCCAAATCTTCTATCTTTAGGTAATGATGTTTTGGTAGAAATTGAACCTTAACAGTTTCTATAAATATAACATTTTACTTCATGTTTAACATGATGTATTAGTTTTTTTTTAATCTAATTTCTTTACACTTGTAATTATCACTTAGCACATGATTAGAGAAACCACTGAATTATCTTTCTTTACAAAATATCAGTAGAACAGATGTTATGTTTCTGACACAGTTTATAAACCCTAATGCCCCTTGAACTGCTAAACCTAACACTGTACAACAGCGTTAAAAATCAATCTTTATCAAATCAAATTAATTTTAAATTTTAGATCACAAAAATATAAAAAATCTGAACAATTGTAAACAAACCTGACAAATTACTATTCATTATATAACTGTCACATTTTTGTGCAAATGTAGAACATAAACACCACTAGTAAGATGATAATTACAATTAACAACATTGTCAATCAATGGCTGAAATTTACACATAGCCAGCATATGACAAATTAAGTCCTTTCTTTTGTTTACACATTGCTCTTAAGAATTATTTTGGCTTTAATAGCATATGTATGAATATACTGACTCATAAAAGGAAATTCAATTTACAAAACAGTAATAAAACTGTAATTTTATTTGAATGTTGCATTAATAAAGCAACTCGAGAGTTTAGTATTGGTTGTATACAATGAAAATTAAAAAAAAAAAATAGGACAAGTATTTTCAATAATACACAGCCATGAAATATACTATCTTACCAATGGTAATGGTGGTAGACATGGTAAATTCTTTCACACGTTCCGTCACTCTCGTGGTTGGAGTTGGAGTAGTAATGGTTGTAGTGGCTGCAAAAATGCCAAAAACAATTAATTAATAAAACCAGGAACACCTATATGTGACTAACATGTCAGTCATTTAAATAAACAATTAATTAATAAAACCAGGAACACCCATATGTGACTAACATGTCAGTCATTTAAATAAACAATTAATTAATAAAACCAGGAACACCTATATGTGACTAACATGTTAGTCATTTAAATAAACATTTTGTTTATATTTAGATTTCTTAATCTATTTCACACATGGAATTTGTTCTCAGCAAAACTAATATCTATCTGTTAAATAAAAACCTGTTTGTAACTTCACATAATCAAAGCCATGTCAAATCTTGAATATAAGATAGATGAACAGGGATTTCACATTAAATACAAAAGACTTACGATAAGGATGGAAACATCCCAACACTTCTAACTGCATACTAATCCAGTTTTTCCAGTTAACCGGCAAGATACGCAAATACCTAGTTCTGATGGTGCTTGGAAAATAGTTTGTTACTTTAGTGTTGCTATCAAAGTTTCCTGAAAAGACCTGAAAGATGTAAAATAATTTATATTACATTTTCAACAGTAAGTAATTATTAATAAAATTTAGTTAGAAGTATTTTTATGGAGTAATCATAATATTAATTTTTCAACAACAGTAAAAGTTAGAGTTTTATTAATATGGTAAAAATAAAATTATATGTTGGAAAGGCTTAACCAGGTTCATGATATATAAAGGGGTTTACTGTGATATAAAAACAATTTTGAATATTTAAATAAACAAGTTAAGTAACAAACACAGCCAATATGAAGTTGTATTGGAGTGGAATGTATGAGAATTACATTTTAAAATTCCATGGAATTTCATAAATTATGTGTTCTCATCAAAAAGTGTTCACTTTTGGTTAGGGTAAGTAATACTCTTTCCAATATAAAACATTCATTCACTCAAATCAATAAGGTCTGGGAATTGGAATTTCAAAGATGGAGATATCCTTGGTAGTTAATAGCATTGCAGAACAATGGAATATGGATCAATTCTGGGTCCATAAAAGGTCTTGTAAAAAATCTTTAACAAATCATATCTCAGCTGCAATCCTCATATGTTAGAAGAGTTATGAAAATTAGTAGGGACAGTGGGATCCACTTTGAACGTGACAGTCTTATAGTGGAGTCTATTGCAATGTAAGAGGTCATTGGATAAAGCATGATCAGACATGGTAACATGAACAGTAGCAATGTGGTGAGATTTGAAAAATCATTATAATATTAAGTATACAACCTTTATATATAAAAATATAACATGGACACACATACAGAGGCTGAGTATGAAACATATACATATATGGATTATTTAAAGTAAAAACAAAACTAATTTTAACCCCAGGAATAAAGCCTACTTATCTTTGCATAATAGAGCAACTGACCTTAACTTTAAGCCCAGTGAAAACATTTCTCAGAAATATACTTTTCTCTGTCAGTATACTAATTGTATAAAATACCTAGAAGCATTTATACTAAACAGAATATTTGTTTCCATATCTGTTATTTATTTATAAATGTTAAAAATAGTGAATTTAATATTTACAAATTAAACTTATAAATAACTTTTATGAACTCAGTTCTTCATTGCTATTATCTACATATTTTATAATGCATAAATATCTTTTTTCTATACATTTTATAATGCATAAATACCTGTTATCTACACATTTTACAATGCATGAATACTTAGTTCGAACTTGTACATCTATAATAAAATACAACTGTTTAGCATCAGATGAAAGATTCAAACAGAATTAAAAAGATTGGGATGTTGGACAGTGTCACCATCACCACTGCCAATGACACTATCCAATGTCAGGAGTAAACCCATTGAAATGACATTTCTAAAATGTATATATATTGAAATATCTACTTCTCAACCTCTACTGTGACATAATTATAATGAGCCAGTGCACAGTATTTAATTTCTCTGATCAATCATAAAAAGATATACTATTATCATTTATTTTTGATACAGTTTTGACATTCATATCTGAAGAGATGCAGCATTGTTTATTTACCTTGTCTTCTCCATTCACATCAGCAATGGTATTCCATGTCTTTCCATCATTACTGTACTGAGCCATGAAGGATGTCACCCACTGGGGCACTCCATCACGACCTTGGGTTATGACTGCTGTAACATTTCGTGGCTCCATGAAATCAACCTGTGAATAATTATGATGCATTTAGACAAAAAAAAACTTTAACTAGCAAAAACAAAGCAACAAACAGAATTCAAATAAAACCAGGTAAACTCATGGTAAAAATTCTGGAGATCAGTAAGTTTTTATATTGAAAACCAACCATAAAAGTACAGGACTTAGAATATGTTAATTAGATAAAATAGCAAATATAAACTATTTCTTAAATATACTAAACTTAGATACAGTTTACAAAAGTAGTATTAAAAATGAAAACTATTCAACATAAAACTAAAATGATCTTGAAGCAGGAAAATTAATCACCTGTAAGTATTGTTTATCATCAGATACAGCTGCCATCCATGAGTCATCACCAAGTCTGACATTTTCTGGTTTGTGTTTAGCATCATGACTTGATGAAGCCGTGATTTGAGAATCAGCTAACATTCCATCTTCTAGGCCCATTGGATCCGTGCAAACTATGAGAAATTACAGCATATCTAGTCATTCATTCTCATCACATTTATGATGTAGATTATATGTAAGTAATTTAATTCATGGAAATATACATGGCAGAAGATTTCTTAAAAGTACCAAGACATACATATGCTTTGTTATATGTTAGCAAATATTGCCATTTTTCCATGGCTATACACAATTCACACAGTTTCTACAGTTGGTCTTCCTTTCCTGGCTTTATTGTGAATGTAACTCGTGTACACAGGATTTGTGTTGTTTTTTGATTATTCCTGGTGCCCTATGTTGATACATATTCCTTTGGTTTCCAACAATATTAAGTACAATGGAAATCCCTATCTTAGAAGTTGTAAACCCATTCTTCATACATCTTTATATCCTAAATCAATGAATAGAACCTTACACAATTTAAGTATACTGTAAAATGGTGAACCTAAACTAAATTTTTAAAATAACAATAACATTAGTTAGAAATATTTTATTGTATAACATATTTAAACTTCGCCTTCTTAAGGGTGAAAGGTCAAACAATCCAAAAATGTATATTTTGGGTTTCTGTGTAGTTATATTTATAGTAATTAATATAAAAATTAGCACAAATATAAATTTTCATGCACCTAACACAAAAATATTGGATTTGCCCATTTTCAGTTTTTTCTCAGGGGTAGAGGGGAGATAGCTCACAAAAAAGTTTTTTTTTTTTAAATTTTGATCAATTATTCAACCATATTTTGACCACTTTGCGTGGGAGTTGTACAAAGATTCTCTCCAACATGGCCACACATCAGAAACAAAAATCGTGGATCTGCTTACTTACAGCAACTGTAAAGAGGTCAAATTATTACAAGAAATATAGTTTTTTGATTGACAATTACTTCACTATATTTTGACTAAATTACATGAAATTTCGTGCAAATATATATTTTTACAGGTTTCACACATGGATATAGACAATTTGAGTTTTGTCTTTTGTTGAATGTTTTAGCAAAAAAGCATAATTTGTAATTTTCTTAAACTACCACGTGTATGTCAGTCGACTTACACAGGATTTGGTACAAAAATATCTTCTTGTAATTTGCAAGCAGGGATATAAACAGTTTTCAATTTTTGTGTTTTCACGATTTTTCCAGTGTCAAAATTGGGGGCTGTATGGTAGAGACACACTTCTGTTTTACTCACTCAATGATTTTTAAATCCTTATTTCTTAAATTTATTTTGGTTTTAATAACGCAATTTGCTATCCTAAGACTAAAAATTTTTTCTTTCAATTTTGTGCAAAACTACATGAGAACTATATGCACTATCCGTCCCTAATTATGCAGTGTAAGACTAGAGGGAAGGCAGCTAGTCATCACCATCCACCGCCAACTCTTGGGCTACTCTTTAACTAACAAATAGTTGGTTTGACCATCACATTATAATGCTCCCACAGATGAAAAGGTGAGAATGTTTGTTGTGACTAGGATACAAACCTGCAACCCTCAGAAAGACTAACATTACTACTGTAAATTTCACAGTCAAGAATAATTCTCACCTTCTTTGGGTTTCACAGGTGTGACTGATGTAAGTTCTGAAAAATACCAACAAAGTAAAATGATATAAAATTGCATTTTTAGTTGAAAAAACAAACACTAATTTTTTTTTTTGGAACATTTCAATTTTTAATAGAAATTTGTTTTAAAGTTTTATAAATTCCTAATAAAAACCAGTAATATTATTTCACTGTACATTTCCATGCATTCCACACTTTCTACAATGTTATATTCTTTATGTAATTATTAAATAGGTGTAAAAGTTTATAACCTTGTAATGTATTTAATGTTTTAATTAAATAATGAAACAATAAGAAAAAATTTAGGTCAATTGCAGTTTCTCAAATTTCTTCAAGAATTAAAATTACTAAAGGTGGCAGTGTCTGCTTTCAGACACTAATTTGAAGAAAGGGTGCCTAAACATGTTAAGAACTCTATTCATATATAATAACCCAAACACACACACATATATAAATATACATACACAATAAAAAGTGTGGTCAATTATCTGTATAATTTAAAAAATGGCATTAGGTTTAATTTTTATTGTTTTTAACTAACATAAACATAAACAGCACTGAAATATTTTGATAAAATAACAGAACACATTTTATGATTGAATTTAACTTTCTCTATACACTTTATACAAAATTGTTTTTTTAATTTCATGAGGTTACAAAAAATGTGCAAAAGCAAGAAACAAACAAAAACAACAACATTGGAATCATTAATAAAAGAAGCATTTCTAATATAATATTTCAGTATCCCCATGTTATTTGTATTTATTTTTCACTTATCTCACATTCTTGTATCCAACTTCATTTTGGGTAGTTAAGACTTAACAGAGATAACAGGCAACATATAATTTTTTTTTTACCTTCAGAACAGCCTAAAACACCAAATCTTAGTGATATTTGCCCTTTCCATGTTTTGGGTTGAATTCTCAATGTCTTTGCTTTGATAGGATTAGGAAACATTTGTTCCACCTTGTGAGAACTGTCATAATTTCCTGAAAACACCTGGAATTATTTTTTCAGGCATAATTAACATCGAGTCTTATGTTATTGGATTATACAGACATGTAATTTTTTTAGAATAATTCTTTGAACATCACAATGTCAAGAAATTTAATATTTTGATATAGCTCAATTCTAATTGTATTAGGATTTAAATGTAATAATTTTACAAAAAACTTAAGTACTTACAACAAAATCAGACTTGACCAGAAGTTCAAGTTAGGATGTAAAGTTAGTGAAATCCATGGTTCATACACTTGACCATAAAATATGTTTTAAACCTTTAAATATTAGTTCTTAGAGATGTTTTGTGAACACTAATTAACACCTTGTTTCCTGTTTCTGAGAGACTTGTACTTCACTCTTATGAGGTTATGTGCAGGTTGCAGAAGTGCACATCTGTATCAAAGTGGAAGGCAAATATACAGATTACTGACCAAACCATCCAAAATGTGAATAACATGAAGTCCCAATATCCAGATCAGGAGTCTGAAACATTTGAGGTTCATGTACCACATTTTCTTTAATTTTTTAAAAATCACAAACCCAGACTTAATTAAAAATAAAGGGAAAAAACCTAGTAACAACAATTCATACTTTTAACATTTATGAATTAATGTGTATGATTTGATTGTTTTTTCTGGCACAATTGGAAAATATAAGATACAAATTTTGTCAATTTTAAGGGGAAGAAAATGATGGTGAGTTTATCCAAGTAGACAGAGAGTCTTAAGTGAGTAGAGTAATACAGTTACAACAGAAAGCATTCATACCTCTTGGTCGTGAGTAGTTTTTTCCTCATAGCTTGAAAAGTATCATGATGAGGATAATGAAACTACAGTATCTTATAAATATTATATTAACACATGTCTACATAATTTTTTTATGTAAATTGAATGACAAATAAACTGTTTATGGACAAATAACCAAACATAGGAGAGGCACAGTGTTTGTGCATCTACTTTAATGGTCAATTGTGTAGCCTTTCAGGTAAATTACTTGGCACAATCTCTCATCATAGCCCTCCATGATCATTTGACAGTACTCAACTGGTATTTTCTTTCATTCTTCTTTACAGAAGGCGTCCAATTCTTGCAAGTTTTTCGGATGACGCTGATGAACCATGGTGTTTGACTCATGCCAAATGTTTTCAATTGGGCTAAGATTGTATGACTGCGATGCCCACTCCAGAATGCTTATATGGTTTCTCTGCAATCACTATTGCACATATTTCGATGTGTGCTTAGGGTCTTTATCGTGTTGGAAGATCCAACGATGTCCAAGCTGCAAGTTCCGAGCATCATTCTTGATAAAAGTGCCTAATATATCAATGTACTCTTCTTTTTTCATGATTCCGTTGAAGTGGTGAAGGTTGCCTACACCAGAAGAGCTGAAAAAACTCTGAAGCATGATCGAGCCACCTCTGTGTTTAAATGTAGGGACGGTGTTCTTTTGAAGATTTCGTTCCCCCTTCTTACGGAAAATATTGCGAACATTATTGTGGCTGAAAAGCTCTATTTTAGTCTTGTCTGTCCACAGAATACTCTTCCAATAGGTAAAGGGTTTATCTACATGCTTTCTTGCATACCTCAATCGTGCTTCTAAATGAACAAGCTTTAAATATGGAGTTCTACGAGAACGGCATGCTTTGAACCCAGAAGAACGTAACGTGTTCGTAACTGTAGAGGTGCTTACTTGAACCATAGTTTCCCTTACCAGTTTCTGTATGTCATTACGTGTTAAACGAGGGTTCCTACAAACTTCTTTGAGAACCTTCCTCTTGGTTCTCCCTGGAATTTTGGTGGGGTGACCAGAACGATGGAAGTTAGCATTTGATCCTGTAAGCTTAAACTTGGCAATTATGCTTTGAACAGTAGATTTTGGCACATTAAGTTGTGTAGCAATACCAGAATGAGACACACGAGACTTGTATTTTATAATAATTCGTTGTTGTTTTTTAATCACTGGACAATTGTTTCCTGTTTGCCATGATGACCATGCAGATAATGACGAAGACGGTGCTAAACTGCCAGAAGTAAATTTTTTTGCTGGCTAAATTCCAGCAATTATGAAGCCAGAGTCTAGTTCTGGAATGGCATAATGTAGTTTATTTGCCAAACTAAACAAAGGGGATATCAATTTGTTAACATGTTCTGAACTGTACAAACACTTTCTGCTCATCCTATGTTTGGTTATTTGTCGTTATATAAAAATTTATCTAGATGTGTGTGAGCATAATGTTTATAATATACCATACGTCTATTAGCCTAATCATGATATTTTTTAAGTTATGAACAAAAAACTACTCGGGACACAGGGGTACAAACACTTTCTGTCGTAACTGTGTGTATGTGTGTGGAAAGCTTGGATATGGCTCATTACAAATTTTATGATATTCTTTATATTAATTGTATTATGCACCAGTGACATAAGATCCACATGCCATCAATGTTACGTGCTCCACAGTTTGAGAATATCTGTTTTAGATTAACGAGGGTTCTTTGTAATCAATACATTGCCAGTTTAATGAATGTGAATAAAATATCACAGTAAATCACTGATGTAACAGATTATTTAAGAGTGAAGCGTCTGTCAGTATGATGTAGACACATCACATCATCATCATCTACAGGGTGTTCGGAAAGTTGCTGTGCAGTTTTGTAATCACAGGTTTTTATATTTCATTCAGTCTATTTCAAGCTAGCAACTGATAGCAGTGTTTGGAAACAAAATAAGAAGGATCTAGGCCTGTGTTGATGCCAACATGGGTTACTTTCAACATTGTTTATAATTGTCATTCATATTTACCTCCTGTATTCTGTATTGAAATATGTCTGTTCATAAATATATAAGTGCACAGTGACTTTCCGAACACCCTGTATTTTAATATATTGAAAGGGGTGTCCAGTAAATATTTATTACAGTTTATACCTTTCTAGGTATACCTATCAAGCATCTACACAAAGTTCCTACACATCATTATTATATAATTGTATACAGATGTTTATTGTAATTAACTCCATCCACAATCACATAATTTTATTATGTATTTAAACCTCAGCAGCTTAACTGGACCACGGCACAAAATTACCATTATAGTAAGATCTGAGTTGAAATTCCAAAAAAATTATTGCATTACAACGTTTATTAGGGTTAGTATATAACGTGAACTACATGAATTATATGTATTTTAAAGGAAATATTTTGATAAACTCAAGAAATTACATAGTCATATTGAAGTGTTGAAGTAGGATAACCGTTCCTCATAAAAACAGAATATCAAACAAATGTTTTGTTATACTCCTATATTCATTATTTACCAGCACATGATAAAATTACCATAGTATTCAACTCAAAGAAGATTGAGTGTGTACATTGTGAGTCATGTTGAATCCAACCAGATCCAACACAAATGTATCCTTATAGAACACTATGGATTGAAAATACAATAAGTAGGTTAATTACCACAATTATCAAGCAAGGTTTCCATAAAATAAGTCATTATAAGCAGTCATCACAGAGACCACTTCTTGAGGACTGAGATGCACATGTGTTTACCACAATGCTACAAGCATAACACACTAGATAATATTGTACTACTTGGATTAATTGTTGTCCACAACAATCTGTGTAGTAAAATCAATGTTTATATATTTATTTCATATGCCATAGGGTGAACTGCGTGCTTATTTATGATCAATGATAATATGGGATCTACGTGGACCTCATCTAAACATCAAATTATAGCTATGTACTTTTGCTTGACAATTACACAAATTGACATAAAATGTGTAATTATTATGTAAAAAGATATGCAACTGAGAAAATTATTGTGATGTGTGTGAACTCAAGGTGTCCTAATGAGGTTTAAGAAGCAAAATTCATTACTTTTTGGAGACGACCTTTCCAGAAAAATTCAGAAAAGGTTTTGAATAGTGTTCCAACAGGTGACAAAAATGGCCAGCAAAAAAAAAGTTTCTATTATTTAACATGCACCAGCCTACCTTTGGAGTACCATCTGAGTTTTCTATATCCTTAAACACTTCTCCATCATTCCTGCTGTACAGAACTGTGTAAGATGTAACCCACTCTTCAGATCCCAACTTCCCTTGTGTTACTACACCATAAATATCTTGTGGGTACCCCAGATTAACTTCTATGAACTGGTCAGTGTTCAATTCACTTGCTGTCCATGCCCCTTCAGAAATTACATGAAAGAAAAACTAAATTAAAAACATTTTATCAGTTTCAGTGATGATGGCATGACTAGTTCATCAAAAAAATATAAAAAATTTGCTGCTAACTGGAGTAACATCTTGAATGAGTTCCAACAAAGTTATTAATTAATAAATCATAAATTATCTGTTTTTTATAATTAAAATATAGTTAAGGTTTAAAGACCTTAAATATTAAAGGATTTAACTAGAGTTTCCTTTACAAGTATTATCTTACATCATTCTTAATTGTTTTAATTTGATAGGCTAACAAATAAATTACTACTACCACATGAAAGACTTAATAACAAAGAGTTAAATCACCTAAAAATTAAAATGAGGCATTACCAGTGACAAAATGAAAATACCTTATTTAATAATAGGCAATAAATACTGTTCTAGGTGGTATTATGTTATAAAAAGGTCTTTTTTTATGGTGTAAAACTTGTGTTGTTTCATACTTACTCGGTTCAGTGGTTTCTACCATTACAGCTGCCTGTGGACCAGTTTCTGGAGTGAGGCTACTTGAAGCTCTTAAGGAAGAATCAGGTAAAGACCCACCAACCAAGTCTATATATTCATTACAAGGTGCTGAAAACAATATAAAAGCAAATTAATTACTCACACAATAACACAGTAATTTCAAAGTAAAACAAACACACACATGAATTTCATTCCACTAAGCAGTTAACATTTGCCTTAACCGAAAATGTATTTCCAATAATACTTACCTCTACTGACAGTATACTCAGACTCTAACATTAAGAAGATGAAGAGACTGGTGAAGGCATGATCCACATAAAAACTGCATAGAACAGTGGTTAACAAAGATAAAAGTGGCACACACACTGGAAGAACCACAATACATCCAGAATAAAGGGTGGAATAGTACACAAGCAATCATTATAGGCCAGCCACCACCAGATTGTTGAGGTTCCACAAATCTGGGTTGGAATTAAGGGGTCTTCCCTTTATTCCTAGTTGATGGATATGGCTATTGACCTACAATGTTATAGATATATATATAATTTTGTTGAATCCCAACCTGTAGCCATAGAGTTATATATCTCACACTGCCTGAATCATGATGAGAAAGTAAGCAACACCAAAGTGAACAAGCTTTATCTTCCACCTGAAGAAGTCTAAAAGGCTACCTCAAGTTTGGAATGATGGGATTGTGCATAACATACCCAACCAAAGGAGCAAAACTCATCCAGTCTGGTATTATAAACACTCATCCCTACTGTCCAATCACATGGACAAGGAATATTCCACTTGCTCCTAGAATTATGGAGAGGATATGCTCAACCAAGAGCCTAGAATGAGATCACTTTACATTCAAAATTATGAGGAAACAGGGAACCTCCTTTCATGAACAATTCACAAAATCAACATTGATCAAAGAGAAAGGCTATGCACCCTCCAACTGGACAGGTTTGTGTAGAATCAGAACCAGAATTATGATTATGAGTATGCTCCCATGGAATCTGGTGCCATTCCTACTGACATCTGGAAAGAAAAATTCAAGGACGAGAGTAGGAGAGCCCTCAACTTTGCCTTCTTCTCCAAATGTGAAGGAGCAAATTCTAACACTGTAGAAAAACCCTCTGTCTACCACCCAGTGGCTATAAACTGGTGTGGTGAAGACTTCCTAGCTCCACTAAAGAACAGTGCTCTGGAAACAGTGCACTAGTTGAAACAATTTCTCTAAATTTTTAAAAGTTAACTGACCCCCAACTTATTAAATCCAATGATTGGCAGGGACTAACAGAATCCCTTTTAGCTGTTCACATGATAGTCCACAAGTGCCAGTCCATGATATTATAGTAATACCATCTGGAAAGCAACGATAGTCTCATGGAGCACCTCATTTCTACACAGCCTGTTGCAACCAGTGGTAAGAAAAATCAAATTAGTTGCTAGTGTGGAACTGGATTAAGAGAAGCACACTGACTTGGAAACACATACCACAAAGTGGGATCCAGTAAAAGTAAGATGTAAGGGACCATGAAAAATGAAAAACAAGACTGTAAAAAAGTACTCTCTTCTCCTTATGATCCAGAAGACGTAAAAATGGTCATGGGGTGGAGAAAAATTCCTAGAAGAAAGCCACTTGAGCATATAAAGAATGTGAGAGAAAAGTAGTGGGGAAAGTCTGAATATTGGATCATAAAAATTCCCCCACTGGATTAAGGGAACAACTGGCTGAAATGTGCTGAATCTGCTGAAATGTAACTTAGAAGATACCTCATTTGTAAAGACAAAAATATGTAAAATGGATATTAGGGAATCTACCATTAGGGAAATGGAGACATTAAAGAGAAACTGAAGGATACTTATGAAAACACAGTTAAGATTTCCACCATGAAAAGAGGAAAAGTGGGTGACATAACACTTCCAGGCCTGACAGGCTAAACAATTTATCAGATTACAATAGAATGCAGAGGTGAGAAACAAATGGCAAAAGAATTGTAGAGATAGATGTATCACCTTCCCTTAGTTGTCAGAGGCTTGGAAAGTAAAGACCTATGAGGTTGTTGCAGAATATAAGAAGAAAGAGAAAGTCCTACAAACATGCCAACAATTCCAACTTGTAACGTCAACATGTAAGCAGTCAAAAGAAAAAAATAATTCCACCAGGAGAATGGAAATCAAGGCAAGGTTGACTGATCACATCACATGATAACACAGTAAAGCTCCCTGTCAGTACCAGACAAATCACAAATGATGAGAAACTAAATAGTCACCCCTTCTACCAGCAAGTGAGAAGTAGCCTTAAAAGGGACAAGGAAAAGCTTCATAAAATCACAAATTTTTAAATGACAAATAAAAGAAAAGACCTTTGATAAGATAATGTAGTAATGAAAAGTGTAAGAAAGCAGTATCCAAAATTTTCCAAGGATCAATAAAAAAGACAACTTCAGAAAACCATAGGAGAAAACACCCCAGGCTAAATGAATGTCTCTATCTCTCAATGAATAAAAACATAGACAGCTCCAATCAAAAGCAACGCCCCCCCCCACCTACAGCCATAGAGGGATACTGGATAACAAAAGAGAAGTCAGTCGACAAGAGTAACATGGGAATTTATACCCACAACAAACACCACCTTTATTTTATTATTTTTTTTCAAATTATAATTACACTTAAACCCACAAGTCAGCATGAAAAATCACAATCCACGATGGGACAATGAATCATTGTCAGAGAAAACCAGGACCAACACTATCCAGAATGAAGTGATTTTATTAACCAAGTGAGATGCCTATATGCAGTACCAGCATGGAAGGCATAGTGATGAGAATGGAGAAATTTGCAAACTAGATATTACCAAGACCATTTAAGTGGGATACTGAAGACTGGAGCATGCAAGATCAAAGCTCAGATAGGCAAAGCCATTGTCAAAGAATAGCTATATTGTTAGCAGATGAGAAGTAAATTTTGAAAAAAACTGTCATACTTTTGGTTGCCAACTTCAAAGCTCATTCACCAAGGTGAGTATTGGCTTTTTTCAAGTTGATGTTAATACTTTCACATCTTAAAGTTATTCTGCCAGTTTGCTGATGTTGACAGCACATGCTAGTATCTTACAACATTTCAATAGCTTAGACACTAAATTTAATTCTTAAAACATAAAAATATTAAAATTAAATGCATTGTAGCAAAATATTTTGATACAATAACATTTAAATCGCAAATTTACTCCTATAAGTTATAAAATACTAATAAATGGAAAAATAAAATAAGATAAAATTTATATTTTATGATGTAAAATTATCATTTCAGTTAAAAGTCATTTCTTATATTTTAAACATTTCTCCAAATCAACCTTTCTTGAAATGTGTTATACAGTGTACCATAAAATCACGTCGTTTTTTGATAAACAAAGTAAAATAATATTCTAGTCATTTCACAAAAGATTGTAATAATCCCTTCCTGGAGAACTATTCACAATGCAGAAATCAAGAATGAAGATTTATTTATGAAAATATTACACAGAGCCAACGTTTTGGTTCAATAATCTATCTAACTCATAAATGAAATTCCCACCAACATGTTTTCATTATGCTTCACTTTTTAAACACTTCCACTTATCAGAAATAATGAACCACAGCCAACAGACACTAGAATTTAATTAAAATGTAAAATTATAAGGGCTTTGAAAAATTTATATCTATAATTCTGAAATGAACTGTATCTCAGGACGGCTGGCATGGGTATTAACACTTTTATTTATTAGGATAGAACAACGTTTTGACCTTCCTAGGTCATCTTCAGATCAAGAAAGAGAGAGTTTGCAAGTGACCATTGCTGGACACATGTTTCAGGGACGAGAGTATAAATAGGTATGGGATTGTATGGAGCATTGCAGTTGGATGTTAGGTTATTAATTAGTATAGGTCTAAAGGTGTTTTCTTTATACTGGTTTAACTTGAAGATGACTTAGGAAGTTTGAAACATTGTTCTCTCCTAAACAATAAAAGTGTTAATACCCATACTAGCCGTTCTGAGATACATCTTTATTTCAGGTGGGTTTCTCATCATCAGAACTAAACTATTTTTTAATATTTGTTCAAGGAGGAATGACAACGCTTGATGTAACAGAAAAGGAAGAATTTCTGTCTATGTAAACATCACATGGAGCTTGTACTGACCACTGACCAAGTTCAGAGCAAAATATACACACGTTCAATGTTAGTTGTGTTACACTATGATGATAATATTAGTTTAAAAATGATTACATTTAATTTATATGGTTCAAAGTAACAACACTTTAACATATAATGAAGAATTTTAATACATTTTAAATTTTCTTTTCATCAAAAACCCATTGTTTATTTTGAGTTTAAGGTACAGATACTCCAGGAAATAGGACAATCATTTACGTCAAAGCACAAAATGTAAAATAAAACAACAAATTACATACGAGATACTGATGGTGTTGATGACAAAATTTTGGCAGTTGTTTGGGGTTTTGCAGTTGACCCTACTGCAGGAAAACAAAACAAAAACATCTGTTATTTTTATAAGTAATGAAACATACAGAAATGCCAAAATAAAGAAGTAGTGACTTTGAAATGTTATTATAAAACCATAAAAATATGAAACAGAAAATGTTCACTGTAAACAAGTTTTATTAAAACACAAATTGACTTTTTTACATTAAACATTACATTATTATGTTTTTCTAAGGTATAATGACTTACATCAATCTCAAAAACAAGTGTGAAAGAAGAGTGAATTATGACCTTTCACACTTAATTTAACCTATAAGTTTTAATTCTCAATTTCTGTTTTTCACTTTTCTTTCCACATATTTTATGAAGTAAATACCATGTATTTGTATCACTGACTTTGTGAAATATTTGTTATTTCTACTAATTTTGCCTCTCTCTCTCAAATATTTACCCATTATCTTATGATGCATTACTATATCACGTAGATATATCTCAGATGTTCATTGTAATTTATACTGTTTCCAGTCATACAGTTTTATTACGTTGTTACATTTTCTTCATCTTGAGTAAACATACACTACTTAAGGATCTGCATTTTAATAACTATAGACTCTTATGTTTCCTTATGAACTTTTAACAGCTGGAATATATATGTAAAAACGACTTGTTTGGGTTGAGAAAATTTTTTACGCAGAAGAACGAACAACATTTATGACCCAAGAAGGTCGAAACGTTGTTTGCTCCAATATGTAAAAATATTTCTCAACCAAAACAAGCCGTTTTTACGTGTATATTTTTCTTTACAAATGTTTTCTCGACATCACTGATTTTAACAGCTGGATAATACTTAAAGTTGAACAGAAGTAAACTTTTTTATAATATATAAAGCTTTCAAAACTAATCAATGCAGAAAATTTTTGGCTTGAATTTATTTCAATAATTCGTTTTCATTTACTATGCAAACATTTTTAGGGATATTATATACTAATGTTGCCTGAACACTTTTTTGTCTAAAAGAACCTTTTAATTCTCTTCAGAACTGTATCAATTGTTGAACAGAATTAGAGAGAACTCACCACAAGAGCAGAAGTAGCGAATCTTGTAATCCTTACATATTCCATCAGGTTGTTCAGTGTTTGTACAAACAAATCCCTTATTTATATTACATTCAAGTCCTAGCTCTCCAGTCTCAGTGAAGTCTTGATCAAAATCAGCATCATGGCACTGAATGCTTGAGACCTCTCCCTGAGAACGTGGATTATAAGCAGAGCTCATTCATATATATATTAATACTGAACAATCAATTAAAATAAAACAATAAAAAGGATATACTATGCTAAAAACAGCAAATTCAAATCTCTGACTAAAGATAATTTGTTATAAACAAAAACAAGCCCAAACGGAAATAAAAAACATTGCACCAACTGAAAAGATTCCCAGGCTACAGACTATAAAATTGGATTTGAAATGTACTCTAGGTTTTAGAGGTGACTGTAAAGTAGGACCCACATTGTAGTGGGGATACACTATCTATCAGTCTTAACATCTATTTGCCAGTCTCACATGAAGAATAAACTAATTAAAAGAAATATAAATTAGGAAAGTTGGATGCTCAAGCCCACAATATTCCACATCTGTATCACCCCTCACTGCCTACAGACAGTTGTGGAAAGGTTATTGCTCTCTGAAGTAAAGCAGAAGAAAAAAGTCCACAACATAACCACCATGAAATATATGAAAACACATAATATCATACAATGTTACATGTTTAGATGATGTGTTTCAAAACAAAAATAGGTCATAACCTTTAGCATTCATTTCAGCTTTATATATCCCTATTACTGAAACTCACTTTCAAACTTAAACTTTCTTTCATACACACACACAGAGAAAAGTAGTACATTTAAAGTTAAAAGAGTAACTCTGCACGATTTTTTTAGTAAAGAGCATTTTTATATCAAGTCTTCATAAAAATCAATGGTCTGGGATTCCTGGGAGTGACTTTATGTACTAAAAACTTTTTCTTCATGACGACAATGATCATATGATCAACAAAGAAGATACTACAAAAAAAAAGATTTCAAGAAACCCAAAAACTAGACCATTTCAAATAGTTCACTGTTTTTCTTTCAATATAAAAAATGTCATTTTATTCATAAAAAGGAATCGTCAAGTATATGAAATAATTTCTGTGTCTTTTGAAATCTACCCATAAATGTATCCTCTACCTTATATTTTAAAGTTTGACAAAAAAATCTTGCAAGTAAGAAAAAAAGGTTGTTCTCACTTTGGTGAAGAATTTTTAAATATTGATTTTAACCAAACATATCTTCTTAAAAATGATGTTTAATCAATTTGAAAATCCTTTCTTTTCAAGCAGATGAATTACTTAAGAAAAGTATGTTCTATTAGGTGAACAAGTTAAATTACATAGACTTTTATAATAGTTAAATTATTCAATGGTCCATTCACGAGATACAACTTTTTGTGAAATTTATATCTGAAAATGAAATTAATTTTTTCTAGCATGATTTCATTTTCTAACTAATTACAATACCTGAACCAAAGATGTTGTTGTTTCAATTTGCAACTTACCTTACTGAAGCCTTTTCCTATTTCAATAAATAAAAATCTATTTGTTTAGAAACTTCTTTCATTAACACATCATTTTTGTAAAGATGACTTTTCTTTTAAACAAACAATAAGTGTGTTTATGGGCATGTTCTTGTTGAAAATATTGCATGTTCTTTTTTGTATGTGAAATAAAGAATTAGTTTTTATTTAAAGAAAAACCTTTGCAATGTGGCATTTTATTTTGGACCAATAATGGATTTTTATGACAACAATAAGCACTGTGTTGGATTTCCTCTTTGACCTATTGACTGATAGTTCTCTGTCTATGGTGCATTATGCCTCTGGTAGATTAATGGGACTGTTTGTATATTTTATGCACAGATTGAATAAATCTCATGTTCATTAGAGCAGCCACACTCAATAGGTAAAATATGTGCAATTCATTGTCTATATTGTTATATTTATATTGGAGACTTTAGATGTTTCTTTCTTTGTAAGGAAGTAATGCACAATTTTTTGTGGTCAAAACATAAATATTCATTGTGGTCTATGTGCTGAATGGAAGAGGTTATGTATATTCCTTCCTGCTCATTCAACTACTTATTATCAGATCAATTGTATTTATTGTAGTCTACCAAATATAGCTATAACTGCTAATCTAGTGTTTAATGGTTATGATGTATTATTCACAAGAAAGCAGGAATAACACTCCAAGTGAGCAACATCAAATGTTCACCACATAAACATGGTTGCTGAAATAACATCTGTCAATAAAATGGATGTAAAGGTGACAAATACATCTGGTTATGAAAGTATTATAGATAACTAGTGAGTGACACAAGGGTGACAAATGCATCTGGTGATGAAATTATTAAAGATAACTAGTGAGTGATACAAAGGTGACAAATACATCTGGTGATGAAAGTATTCTAGGTAACTAGTGAGTGACACAAGGGTGACAAATGCATCTGGTGATGAAATTATTAAAGATAACTAGTGAGTGATACAAAGGTGACAAATACATCTGGTGATGAAAGTATTCTAGGTAACTAGTGAGTGACACAAGGGTGACAAATGCATCTGGTGATGAAAGTATTCAAGATAACTAAAGAGTGATACAAAGGTAATAAATATGTCTGGTAATACAAGTATTAGAGATAATTAATGAGTCATAAAAGTAATATTTACTTATTTAATTGGCATCAACAACATATTTTATATGGAACCAAGAATAAAAATTATTAATTTTCTAGAATAGTTGATATGGAAATAATATCTACTGAACATCACTCTAAGTGCATATTTTACCTCAGAACAAAATCCTTGTGCTATCAGCATTTCAGGTAAGGTTGTTTCTTTATCTCCTAAGTAACCACTTTTCAATGGGCTGTCTGAATTAATCCAATCAGACCAGTAAGCACAAGGTGGTTGTACAGTAGTTGTGGCAGCTGGAGTTAGTTTTTTCACTGGAGCTGCAGTAGTGTTGACTAGTGCTGGTGGCAAAGTACTGGAGAATGGAATGAATGACACCACAGAAGTGGTAGCATTTGTTAATGCTACTTTACCCTCAGTAGATCCTTCTAAGCAATCACAAAGAAACCTAATTTCATAGTCAGCACACTTTTTACCCTTCACTTGATTTTCATTTTTGCATACCAAGCCATGCTGCACATCACAGACGACATCTCTATCACTTTTGGTGGTTTTCTGTGTAGTTAAAGATGTTTTAATCTGCTGACATTCAACAGCTGTCACTTCCTCACCAGAACAAAAGATGTACCCTTGATCTCTCAGAGTCTGCATGTCTTCATAGTCTCCACTGCTGTCAGGTGTGTGTTCATTAAGCCAAGGCGTCCAGCCTGGTTGACATACAGATGGAATAGGTGTAGTTTTGGCTGTAGAAGATACAGTGGTGACCCCAGGAGGGAGTGGGGTTGTAGAGGCTTCTGAAATAAGTGCAGCATGAATATCAGCATTTTTACAGAATGCAAAGTGTTATAAGACTTTAAAAATCTGAGGCACATACATATTGGTGTATTAGAAGATAAATTTAACAAAAGAAAATAAAAACAGGTTAGGAAAGCGAATGTGAAAGCAATAAGAAATCAGTGAATTTAAATAAAGGAAAAAATTATTTAATTAAAATCTTATTATAATGTTGCTCATTACAATAACTGAGTGCTTTTATTTTACTGCATTAATCTGTTGACTGCAAAGTATTTCAGCTGCTATGGCAACTCCAAGCCAAATTCAAAATACAACTCTAATACTTCTTCATTTTGTAACTTTTTTCGTGACGCCATTTTGGATCAAAAGTGAAACAATTTGTAAGTAGGTCAAATGCGTGTGTGGTGCTGACATCTAGCGTTGAAACTAGGTATTACTGAGAACGAATTAACTCGTCCGTGGCATTATGTTTCCGATTGGCTTGGACGAGTTATCTCGTCTACACCAATGAACATGTTAAAAGAAGGAGAGAGAGAGAGAGAAAACGAGTCCTTTGGTAAAAACAGAATTTAAAAGAAAGCTTAAGGTTCATTTAAATTAGAAGAAAAACTATTTTAAAACCTTTAAAGAGCAAATTATGTCTTGGAGGAGGAATTAAATTATATATTTTTTATAATGTAAAATAGGGTATTCTTTCTTAAATCCTTTAACTCATTTATCTCAATACCAGAGGGAAATTAAAGTACGTTTTTATAGAAATCATTACACCCAAAAAAGAGAGGTTAAGGTGATATGTTTTACAGACGTCAGTTACTTCTTTTGGGTATGTAATCAAATCACATAGGATGTGTACTTACATATACCGTGCATTGTATTCTTTACAACTCCAAACTTAGTTTAGTAATTTGACATAAGATAATTTTATACATATTTCATATAAATATAAATACCAGAGAGAGGTTCTATACTTTGAGAAAGGCAATCAAACTTCCAGAAAATTTCAACATTCTAGCAATTTCAATGAGCATGTATCCAAAGTCTATTGTAAAGCAAGAATTTTTTTATACTCAATTGCAGATACAGTATGTCTGACAAAGTGTTAGCACTTTCTACCCAGTTGTCCTTTACTATGCACAACAAAAAGTTTTTATGTCTTACATTTAAAGTTTTATTAAACTACTTTCTGTTTATGGTATATCAATTAATATATTATTAAATCTTGGCTAATAATCTATATTTTAATAGCATATAAGTTTTAAGTTTCTAATTCTAAAATAATGTTTTTTTTATTCTGAATTCTCCATAGTATGACACACACGTCGTTTTCTCTGGGCATCTTGTCTTCTCTATTTTTACCACACTCTTTCAAAGAGTAAGAAATTAAACACATATCACTTACTATAGGATTGCCATTGCTCAGACAAACTATAATTTTTATAGCCATCAATTTTGTCTGGTTAAAGAGTTATCAATAGAAAATCAGACTCTGCCTGCCACACCAAATTGTCACATCCTCTTTTTCAGGATATGTTCATAGTTTTTTCACACATTTAATTACACATTACACACAACCATTGAAGAGTCAAGGATTCCATCCATCACTTGATGTATTACATATTGTTGTATTCTGAACAGATAACAATTAATTTCATTCAGGGTACAGGCAACATTCCAGTAAAAAAACTTAATAACTAGCTTTGATGATTTTTATGGCTCTTATTGCATAATTAAAAAGCCATAAAAACTGTGAGGGTTGTGGAAAATTGTCCAGTTTTTGCATGTTATTTATTGTATTATTTAATTAGATAGAAATTATTTCATGGGTTACTACTGCAAGTATAAAAAAGCACACTTAATTGTCCCAGACAATTAAAGACAAGAAAAAAGGAAGACTGGGAAAGTACTTTATTTCTTGTTTTTAATATTTATTCATTACTATAGCAACTAAAATGTAAAAGTATTGAAATTTTTAGGTTAGTTAAGATAAGGTAAAATAATAATGTTGGTTGGTTGGCATTTTATGGCACAAAACGACCAGGCTATGTGTGCCAAACAATCAGTAAAAAAATTAAAAGTAAATTAAAATTATTAAACTTTAGAAAAAGGAATTAAGGTAAAACAAAACATAGTTTAACTTTTGGATTATAAACTTAAATAGCATTATATTCAATTTTTAAACCTAGTTTAGAGCAGTAAGAGAGAAAGTAAAGTAACACAAGTTTCAAAAAGATTTTCTGTAATTTAACTTCAATTATTATAACTCACTAGGATGACTAACAGGTTAGTTCAAAGATCAGCATTAAACATATGAAGTTTGCCTTTCCAATACTGGTTTTGAGTTATTTGACATTACGACCATTTCTAATTTCATATCAAACTAATTTTAACTTAATTCATGAAAAGGAATAATTTAAAAACAGAGAAAGTCTAATTTATGAACTAAAAACTTAATAGTGTTTAAAAGACCAATGACCTTAAAAAAATTGTCAAACATTAGGGATAAACCTTGGGGCAAAACGTGTTGAAAATGGTGCAGTCGTTGAGAGTCATAAGAATGGCATGACAGTAAAATGTGGGCTATTGTGACCTTAGTGTGTCACAGACCACATACTGGTGCATCAGTCTCAAATAAATGAAAACAACGAATCAAAAAAACTGTGACCAATGCTCAGTTTAGCTAGGACACCTTCTTCTTTCCTATCCTCACGGAAACAAGACGGCCAAAGTCCAATAGGTTTTATCTGAAAAAGTTTGTTTTCACGTTGCTCACTCCAAGTCAACTGCCAACTTGCATGGAGCCGAGCCTTGAATAAAGGACCATAGTCCATGTGTAGAACAGGCACAGCTGTGATACAGCCAGAACAGACAGACCAGACCTAGCTGTGGTGTTGGCGAGCTCATTCCCACGAATACCAACACCATCTGGTATCCAGAAGAACTGGATAGAAGTAGATGTTAAAGAGAAATGGGCCAGCTGGTTTTAAATATCAGTGATGACTGGGTGAAAACTAACGTGAAGCAATTCCAGGGCCAGAGAGCACTAAGCAAGTCAGTGCTAAATAGTACAATTTGAGTAATGTTTAGATTCTATATGATCCAGGGCAAGAGAAATGTCATACAGTTCAGCAGTGAACACAAAAGCTGTGGAGGGGATTCTGTGCTCAACTACTTAACCACAACAAACCATGGCAGAGCCCACACAGTCACCTGATTGTGAACCATCTGTATAAATAGGAATGAAAGGATGGTGTGAAAAATGTTTAGCAAATAAAAGACAGTATTTCGAATTGGGAGTATCTGCTTTTCTCAGATGACTTAAACAAAGGTTACATTTGAGGACTGTGTTAAGCCACGTTGGGATGGGCTAACCAATAGATACAGCAATGTTATCCAAGGAGAGACTCAATTCATCCAATTGTGCCTGGATATGAAGGCCAAAAAAGCAATGGCAGATTGTCTGTTCTGAAAAAGTATGGCCCATCGAGGAAAAAAACACAACCCAAGGTGGGATGTTTTGGTAAGGAACAAAGTTTTGAAGCATATAATAAAGAAAGTTGTAAATGGCAGAGGTGCAAAGAAGGTTCATGAGAAGGTATTTATAAGCTCTGAAATGGGGAAATGCAGAAAGCCCCAGTGCAGAGCTGAAGTCCTTGATGATGAATAGGGTCTATCACCCTCAAGTCTAGTTTCGATCAATTAAGAGCACAATCTTTAGCATCAAACAACAATCCACTTCCCAAGTGATGGAAGAAAGGACATGGAGGATCTTTAGTGCACTTGTACATTTCACTCATACCTGCCTGATAAGCTCCAAGAACTTTGTTTCAAGAACCATGAGAAGCACAACTTCACCAACACGGTGTTCAGGATCAGGGTGAATACCCTGTAGGCAACAAAAGTGCATACAAACGGTTTTAAAAGAGACAGATGTGAAAATGGTTTGCTGTAGTCCACTTCAGTAAATGATTAAGGGTAGTCTGTAACTGTTGCTCAATAAACCTCATGCTCGACAACTGACATGAGATGTGGAAGTAGTCAACATCGTGCCCGTAAGAGGAAGTTGTTCAGTGATGGCATTAATCTTTATACTAAAAAGCATGACACCTCAAAACACAGCCCTGAAGGACTCCAAGTTCCTGTAGGAAGGAACTGAAAAGTGTCGCATCTGTACAAACTTGGAATCGCCTGCCTATTAAAAACATTTTAATAAAAAGGGGCAAATGGCCACGTAGTTCACAAAATGTCATACCTCCACGTAATATCATAAGTCTTTTCAAGATCAAATAATACTGATACAAGATGTTGTCATTTGAGAAAGGTTTCTTAAAGCTATAAATCGAATCAGGTAGTCCATGATAGAGAGTTATTGTCGGAGTCCACACTGCGTGGGTGAGAGGAGATTGTTTGATTTTAGGAACCAAACAAGATGAGCATTAACAGTCCTCTCAAAAGTCATACAGAGGTAGCTCATCAAAGCAATTTGATGGTAGTATGAAGGAATTTTGGAATTCTCCCCAGGCTTAGAGAAAGAAAAATAGTCTGGTGTCACACGTCAGAAAAAACATTCTCCTGCCAGATCCAGTGAAAAATAACCAGAAGAATAACATGTTGTAGTGTATATCATTAGATCTGACCTATGAAGGACCAGTTTGAGTTCCACCAGTGTGAAGGGACAATTATAGTCACAGAGACAATCAGCCTGAAAGGAAAGAAGTGATCGCACTGCCCGAGTGTTGATGACTAAGAAGGTGGAGGATGAGGCAGAAGTGCAAAACAACTGGCAAAAGCTTTTACTAAGTGTATCAGCAATGCTTCGGACATCAGCTGCTTCTTGGCCTTCAGAGAGGAGGATCGAAAGGGGAACAGAATGATATTGTCTACTGACCTTTTGAATCTTGTCCCATATTACTTTGAAATTGTGGTAGAAAAGATGCTGGTTGTGTATTTAATCTAAGATTCCTTCTGGCTTTGGCATCTTACTTGCTGAGCATGTGTGCATGCCCACTGGAAAGTGAAGAGGTTTGAGAATGTGGGTTTCCTACAAAAAGTATCCCAGGCCCATTTTTTTAGCCTTCTGAGCTTTAAGGCAAGTAGGATTCCACCTCAGATGAGAATATTATGGAAAACGTATCAAGGTTTTAGGAATACATTGAGCATCTGTTTGTATAATACAGTCAGTTGCTGCCATGCAGTCATCTTTCGATGGGTTACAGAATACGACAGGATCAAGTTCTGAGAGAGCAGTGAAAGAGGGCCAGTTGACTTGATCCTGCTTCTACCACAGGACGTGGGTCGGGTGGCATCTACCATGGTCAGTCTCTCTCAAAATGAAAGAAAAATGATTACTGCCTCATGAGTTACTGTCAACCCTCCATGAAAAGAAAGTGTGAGAATAGTGAAGGGGAGCAAACTGAGAGGCCAGCAGCAGTAAAAGACTGACTAGGTGCATGAAAATAAGTATAAGAACCAGTACTGGAAAGAGAAAGGTTATGATCTGAGACCATACACTTTACAGAGCGACCCCTTCCATAAATATCAGCACCTCCACAGAGGGCATTGTGCCCATTAAAATCCCTCAGAAATGAAAAGGGAGACAAAAACTGTTTAACGATAGTGGTAAAGACAGGGTGAACACATGCTGATCGACTAACAGTGCCACCCCTCCATGCAGTCATCCATCACATAACTGAAAGGTGACTGCATCAGCATGTTTCAGAAATGTTTCCTGTATGGAAAGACATACAAGATGGTAAAAAGCAATCAGTGCTTTGATGTTGTCCACTTTAGAATGCTAACCTCGACAGTTCCATTGTATCAAAGTGGCCATTTTTATTTATGTGTAGGTGATTTGGGTGGAGAGACTTTCCGTTTGCAACGTTTTTTTTCTTGATTTTCTTTATTTGAGGGAGGCCTATTGACCTGGGTCAGTTGGGCACGTCTTTGTTATAGAAAGAATATTCCAGTGAGTGAAGATGTGAATGAATGATATTTTTGCATCTTGGGGTCAATGAAGTAGATGTACTCGAGGAAATGCCTTTACCCAGAACCAAGGGAAGTGAATCTGAGGGTTTGCTTAAATAAGTGATAGGAACAGAGAAGGGTGTTGATATTGAATCTTCAACTTTCTTAACCACGGAGGCCAAAAGACTTTTCATTTGGTTTGAGAACGATTCTTTTGGAAGCAGAGAGATCCATCTGCACTCCAATTGTAAAAGTGGAACAAAGTGTAGCAGCATGCATCCGAGACGAGGTGATAGACAGCAACTTTCGAGCCTCAGGATAAGTGATGTTTTGAATCGTTTTTAAAATGCAACACCTCTTTTTCATTCCAACCATTTAATTTTTATTTGGGGGATCCATAATAAACAAAGAATATTTCGGTGCACACTGACCCCACTCACCATGAAGCCCTATGAGGGGACACACTACAGTGCCAAACAAGGACACTGCAGATAAACTATGGTTTCATGAGCACTATACCCAAACACCAGCATCAGATGCAATGTTCACAACACCAACTGAAAACACAATACTGGTACTTAGTTGACCTTGGTCCAAGTAGACCAGCTGATTGACCCTAATGGGGGAACACTCCAAGGTTACCTATCTACAGGAATTCAAGGCCAAAGTGGTGTATTAGTGTTCGACCCCTCAACCACCAGGATCCTCCCTTCCCCTTCATGTGTTGCCATGCATGGCAAACATGTGGGTAGATGTTTAGATCCCAGAGAAAGTTTGCTCACTCCATACAGGAATCCACACCGAGATAAAACTGTTTCACAAGGCATGCATGTGCTACAATTGTAATTCGAGAGCACAACATGAGCTGCTCATGCTGCCCTGAATGATTTACAATTTATGACTGCATTTAGTAATTCGACATGGTTCAAAAGGCAATAAAATAATGAAATTTATTGATAAGTAGATGAATACTGTTATGAAATAAATGCTAACCGGAGGAAAAAAAAAGGTTAATTTGGATTTATTTTTTTGGTGATTATGAAGTCAGTCAAACTGAGCAATCCTATTTTCAGTTAGGGAAGAGAAAATAACAGATAAAATGTAACATTTTATAGAAAAAAAAACTTAAATTAATTTAGAAGACTTTAGGGATTACACAAAAAAAATTTGAGACTCTTAAGAGGAGGAAAGATATTTTTAATATGAAAATTACTTTGCATACAAGCTATTAAAACAAATATTCAATATCTTAAAAAATAATCTTTATTTTAGTTTATTAAATACGTCTCTAAAAATATGATTTTTTGTACATATAAACGTGTAATGTTAACTCAAAAGCTATCAAATTTTGTGAAGATAAACATAATATATTGAAAGTCAGAAGTATTAACCCTATAAAAGACTGAGTACAAGAAAGTCACAGGGATGGTCAATTTGACCAACTATGTTGAGAAAGTTAAAAAAGCTGAATTTTGAGGTTGTAGAAACTTTATTAAAAAATTTAAATCTTTTTAATACTCAAATCTTTTCTGATAACTGTAAAAATTTATAGTTTTTTATTACAGAATTGTTATTTATGAAGACTATAACTCTAATTACTTTTTCTTTTGAAACTATTATTTGGAGTAATCTAAAATAGCTTTAAAAAGTATACATATATATATATCAAAACCAGTTATCCCGTATTTTTAAAAGATTTTGTTAATCTCTTAACTTGTTATTTGTTTAATACAAATTTGATGAAAGATATCCACAAAGACTCTACTAATGGAATTTAAAATTAATATTTAGTTAAAACATTTTCCATAAAGAATTCAGTTTGAAAACAAAAATCAAAAATTATGTCTGCAGGATATTTCTGGTTTAAATAAGGGTAAACTTATTTAATAACAATATGTTCGAAAGATAGGCAAGAACAAACGAAGAAGAAGAGAGTAAACAAATCATTTAGATGGTCACAACTATTTGCTTTACACAATACAACCTCTCATGATTAGCAGCTATATATGGCACAAGCATAACTGATAAATGAAATGCAAATTAGATTAAAACAAATTTCAACAGAAAACACAGATTGAGTACAAGAATGCATGGCTGGAATATTCAACAAAGGAAATAGATGTGAACATACCACTTTACTGCAGGTCCTTCAAAACTTAAAAATAATATCACAGAAAGCATAAAAACTTTCTCACAATTCATATTTTCTCTACAACTGACCAAACATACACTCAGTTGCAAAAGTATTTTGGGTCTATGTAACACTCATAAATTATCCTTACACTATCCTATGAAACAGTAAATAGTAACTTTGATCAATGCACATCAAAAAATTGGAATGTATAGCTGAATTAGCACTTTACTTAGAATGGACAAACTACATTCTGAAAGAGAATTCTAACAACAGTTCACTATATCAGAGATATGTGGTTTAAAAGAGTTGAACTATGTAAACTATATACTACATCCTAAATCCAAAAATAAAGAGAAAATTATAAGATAATGTTTGGGGACAACAGAATTGCACAAGATGTCGCTCCTTACCACATGGACAGAAGAACCTGACTTCATAGTCTGAGCATCCATTAATACCATTAATGTTATTCCAGCAATGTAGTCCTTTCTTTTTATCACATTCTACTGTTTGTCCGATGACCTGTGCATCTTCTTTACCTGACAAATAGAACATTAACAGGTTTTATGCGAAATGAAGGATAGACGAACTGATTTCAGTAAAATCAGCACAACCAATATTTACATACATGTTTCTTTTATTCCAAAGCATAATCTAAGACAACACACTAATCACTTAATAACTACAGTCTACACCTTCACTTACTTAATACTGCTCTGCACTCTATAAAAGCTGGGTCAGGACAGAAGTTATAGTGGGCTCGAATTGTTGCCATGTCTTCAAAGTCTCCTCCTCCAGATTTGGGATCATCCAAATTAATCCACGATGTCCAACAATCATCCTGAATAATAGGAGATGGACTTTTGGGAACTGCAAACACAAAAGTAAACTTTAAACAAACAAATTTCTTTTCATCAAGTTATTCCTTTTTTCATACATCAAAGCATTAGACAAAATAAATCTAGTTATTCGGGTGTAGACCCTGAATGCATCCTGTGAGATGCAATCGAAATAAGTAACATTTTTTTTGGATTTTCAATTATAATAACAGAAATAAAAATCTGTAAAATTTTTGTAAAACTTTGTAAAACTACAAAGTTAATAAAACATTAAATGAGATACACAGTCAACATTCTATGTTAGTTATTTCAAGAGTATATAAGAGTGAAACAAATTATATTTAATAAAATTAAATGTTTCAGATGTCAAAGTAAAAACAGCTTAATGAAGATGAACTGAACAAAATTTACTGAACCAAGTAAAAATATGAGAACTGAACAGATGACAAATAACAGAATCTGCAAACAAAAAACCTATTTAGTTCATCAGCTAATTCAACCGAGTCTTTATGAACATGCATTCATAGAACATACAGTATCACAGTTTGTAAGCTACCCAAAACAGACAAAAGAGAAAAATGATGGTTTTAAGAGAGAAAACTTGCACTTAGGATTTTCAAAGCTCATAAATAAAGAATTATAACATGCAAGTCAATAATTTCAAACTAGCCTCAAAAACAAAATAAGGTTGCTGAAAGGGCCTACCTGGTGTTGATTTTGTTTCAATTAATAATGGAGGAGCCGTTGATAAAACCTTTTTACCACAGTCATGCATTGTGTAGCACACAAGAGAATTGTTTAGGCACTGACATTTTTCACACTCGTGTTCAACAACTGCACCAGGCTAAAAGTGTGAAAATTAAATCATGAGAAGTAAAAAGGCAAACACAAACTCTCACTGTATAAAAAAATTGATTCATTTTGCACGTATAGTAGTTTGTATACACATGTATCCTACATGTAGCATTTAGTTTCTAATATTTATGATATTGAGGACAATAGATTGTTTGTTTGTTTGTTTTGAATTAAGCACAAAGCTACACAATGGGCTATCTGTGCTCTGCCCACCACGGGTATCGAAACCCGGATTTTAGCGTGCAAGTCCGCAGACATACCGCTGAGCCACTGGGGGGCGAGGACAATAGAGAACTTGGGCAAAGCTTCATGTATAGTTGTTTTCATTATTAATTCTTTCCTCCACTTACAACATTTTTTTTCCTAATACATTATCCAAATCTAAAGGTTGTTAAGCAATGGGTCATAATAAGTAAATGCAACTAATAAACAGATGTTAAAATAATTTAGTTGCATCATTGTAATCCAACCTATTTCTGCATATATATTTATTCGGGACTCACAATGGCATGTTTCCAATTCCTTGTTATGAATTCAATTTTAAATGGTACCACTACTTACAGAAACTACTGTACCATCATCCAAAACACATGTGCATTCCTGTGGAAGAACACACGTGTATTCATCTCTCCAGAGGTAAGGTGGTTGACAGAAGACATGTTTACAGCCTGCTACACAGTCATCTTGTTCATTTGACCTCACAGCTTTACACACACCGCGGACTTGGAGCTCCTTAAGGAAGGAGATACAGATTTGATCACAACGGAAAGCACAGAAGTCCCATTCCACCCCTGGAGGACAGGGTGCTGCATAAAAACGATACAGAGAAGCACACAGGTTAAAGTTCATGAAGTTCACCTAAACATGTGTAATCATGTTACTGCTATGAAAATATGAGTAATATTAATATGCTTTTGTTGTTTTTTTCACTAAGTAAAGTATTTTATTAGAGAATGTTTATTTGTTAAAATTTATGAATAAGGAAATTTAACTTGCAGCATTGTGAAACTGTTATGTTAATTTACCAGAAAGCAATATGCACATGAGCATAAACTACTCATTTTCCATGTTCTATGTTGCATATTTAGATATTGTGATATGAAAATACTTTCTGAAATTATTTTTTATGGACAAAGCTACACAATGACCTATCTGTGTTGTTCCCTCACATGTATCAAACCTTGGTTTCAACATTATAAGCTATAAAGCTTATTTCTGAGCCATGGGTTAGAAACAAATTTTTAAAGTTTAGTCACTTTAGTTGATGGCATCCTGGTGGACATTTTTCCCCTGGAGGTACAAGAGGTAAACAATCTACACATGTGGCTTAATTGAATTTAAGTTCTTGTGTTACAGGGGAAAATACTGAAAACAACTTAAACATTAGCTTAATGGTTAACAAAACATAGATGTCAATAACCAGGTAAATTTTTTCCAACTGATAAGTTTTTCAAAATATCGTTTTTTAGGACTAGTGTTTGTTAGTTATATAACGAATGCTTATAGTACAGAAGCTTGACTTATTATTAGTTTTTAAAGTTTTCAGTGCATGGAAACTATATACAAGAAAGACAAAAAAATGACTTCAGATAAAAACCCTTTCATTCAACTTGAATTTTAGCTTATACTTTCTTCAAGAATCTCTGAACATCAAAATCTGCGATACTCAAAGACCCTTGAAAAAGGCAAATGCCTAAGCCAAAACATTGGATAGAATTAACAATATATATATTTATTTTTATATTTTTATTTATATTTATCTGAAACAGTTTGTGATAATGTTGGAACACAAGCTCTACTTTAAATATATTTAATAAAATGTTGTTTTGATTTTGAATAATCTTCTTACTTTAAATTCACGACCAAGAATACTGAAATTGTCTTTCAATAACAAGAGGTTATGATGAGTCATGCCTTACACATACTGTACTCACCTGACTTATTATTTGGTATGTTTTGAATTCTGCACAAAGCTACACAAGGGCTATCTGTGCTAGCTGTTTCTAATTTAGCAGTGTAAGACTAGAAGGAAGGCAGCTAGTCATCACCATCCACCGCCAACTCTTGGGCTACTCTTTTACCAACAAATAGTTGGATTGTCCATCACATTATAATTCCCCCACAGCTGAAAGGGCAAGCACGTTT
Source organism: Carcinoscorpius rotundicauda (assembly GCA_011833715.1). Taxonomy (NCBI): domain Eukaryota; kingdom Metazoa; phylum Arthropoda; class Merostomata; order Xiphosura; family Limulidae; genus Carcinoscorpius; species Carcinoscorpius rotundicauda. The sequence goes on along the minus strand of CM022391.1, from coordinate 178,781,204 downwards.
GGTGTGACGGGGATTCTAACCCGTGACCCTCAAATTATGAGTCAAGTGCCTTAACAAACTGGACATGCTGGGTCAACTTATTATTTAATCATTTATTATAACCTTGTAGATTCATACCTACTACAGCTCAGTTTTGTGAGTAACAGCACTTTCTTCTGGTTTCACCTACTGTGTTTGGTCTATGTTTAACGTGTTTAATTAGATCATTCAATGTGTGACGTAGAAAAAAATTTATAAATTTATAATTATTCTGATTTATTCATTAATCCAATTAAACTGATAATAATTATTCATTTAAGAATACACAGTGTGTTTGTAACGATTTCTTAATGCCAGGATTTTTTTAAAATTCAACTACTAAAATTTGAATAGTTTAAATATCTGTTTAATTCACACTGCACTTAAGTATAATCAAGTATTAGAACTTAAGCAATTCCAAGTAAGCATGTGCACTGGTGTTATCTTCCTGCGTATTAAAATACTTAATAGCTAAAGAATAACGTGTTGGAAAATATGATGATTTAAATTACTAAAAACAAAAGTAATTTTACAAACATTTAATATTTAATTTCACTTTTTGTAAAAAAATTAATTACATTGAATTTACAACATTGGGACCCGTAACTCTGCAATCAATAATTCCTGCATTGTCACAAAGTACAAAAGTTAAGCACTGAGGAAAATTACTCCAAATAACAACACTGGGATCATTAACTCTGTTATTAATATGCCTTCAATCATCACGAAGTGTTAAAGCTGAATACTCTGGGCCTAACTTAGAAAAACCTTACTATGTACTACATCAGAGGTATATTTAAATTTTGAGTACAATGTTAGAAAAACCTTGGAAAATGACTAAAAAATTAGGGCTGACATTTATAATTTGTTTATTTATCTTGAAAACAAAATATCTTCAACTGATCAAGTGATGGTAGTGGTGCAACTGAAAATCTAATAATACATTACCTGCAACTATTTCAAATTGTATCAGAAAAATACTGTAACTGGAGGTGCAGCTGCACCCCACTGTGTTGGATGTTAGTGTTCTAAAATGACACCTATGGAAATTACAGCACTTGATTCGTGTTCTACACAGCATACACTTGGTTAGGTTCTATATTATACATACATATATAAAACATTTTTAAGAAATATGTCCCCATTACCCAGTTAACATTTGTTCCTGCATGTCTTCTCTGCTGTACCTGGAAGCACACTGTACGTACTTTGGGAAGATTTAGTTTTTAATACTAATTTATGCAGTATATTCTTTAGAATTCAAAAATATCCAAAAATGGGAATGGGTAGCTGAAATCTACCATTTAATACTTGTCTTCCTCAGTGTTTAGTATCTCAATGAATATTATGTTGAATGGTTAATGAATGCACTAATCGTGTGTGGTACATGAATATACCAGAGCTCAGTTTGGTTGGATGAAGTACCAGTAATCTTCTTGTTTTCCATTTTCTTGGCTATTTTGTTCTTTATATTAAATTTTCCAGTTTATAAAAACAATAAATATAATTTTTAAGTAAGGCAGTCATCAAAATCAATGATACACTGATATTGCTCTGTTTTACGGGTGAACAAATAATAATAAAGTACTACACCACCCTGTCATGATAATGAAACAAATACAAAACTTACATGTTGGTGTTACAGGAAATGGAGTTGAAGGCTTTGGAACTTGTGGTGGTGGACCTGATACAAATAGAAAACAATATATTTTTAATAGAAAAAAAAGTTTAATTATTTTCTTAAGTGTGAGTTAAAGAAACTACACCAGTTTGCCCATGTTTAACTCATATTTTGACCAACTGATGGCCATTTTACCTAAAAAAATATTTAAAAAAATAGTCCTAAAAACTCCTAACAAAAATAACAATCATCTCTGGTTGTAATCCTGAATTCTCCAATTGTAACAGGCATGGCTAATTATCGTACGTACAAAACTTTGGATGTTATATTGCAAACAACTTTATTTTTAAAGTTACTTAAAGTTACATAACCACTTTGTACAATCTGATTTTCAGTCTTAGATCTTATTAACAATACACCTCTCTTGGGACATTTATGCAGAAACGTCTTACACTTTAAATAAGTACTTGATAACTTGTTTATTAAATAATAAAATATCCTATCAAATCAGTAAGAGAGAATAAACATTACTGTGCATTTCAAGATAAGCATTTGAAATAATAGTTTTGGCAAAGAAACACAACATGAAATTTTACTGTTATATCCTTCGAGAATGTTGTTCTGATTCTTAAATACAGGGCATGTTGTGATGTCTAGGTCTAGGATTGGAAAAAAAGCTATATACTAGCATTAATTCATGAGGTTTTAGAACGCACGTTACAATAATTAATAAGATTTATCCAACTTTGTTTTTAAATACGCAATAATGTTATTCACGCTAAATTGTAAAACAAACTATTAATATACAAATAGCAAGGTGATTTCGATGTGAGATTAACGCATGAATCCCCGTCAACTTTATTAAATCATCTGGGGAGTCGGATGTGATTTTTGCAAAGTCTGAGGAGGTCAAGGGCACTTGTATGAAGACATTTTGTGGATGCTCAAGAATCCAAGGACCAGGAGCATACGGATGTGCGGTTCAATTAAGAACCAACAAAGTTCACAACAATTTAAAACGATTAGAACCTGAAAAATAAATACCAGTCTTGCGTTTTTGGTCGTGCAAAAGTTACAATTAATCTAAATGCCAGGCAACAAATTCTCTAATTGGAATAAGTCAGTACTTGAATTAGCCAATGGCAATGATTTATTACTTCCTACCAATTCTCATCGTTCCAAATCTAAATTGGTTTAAATATTGTTTTAACCCGCCATTGGGTAGAAACTAAACTGTGGGCCTATTAAATACAGATCATGTATGGGTTAAAACCATACATCTTAAAAACAGAAAAACAAAAACCAACATACCCATAATATACCTGTCAAAACATGCTATATTATCTTCAAGTGACACATGTACATATTCATGTTAATTTAAAAACCCGTTAATTAGTGGCACACAATAAATAACTACGCAAACAAATAACATAAAATGTAAACTTGTGAGAAAATAAATATGCCAGTCTCTAATATGAAATATAAACTTATCACATTAAAAATAAGAAAATAAAATATATTTTAAATAACAACACACATTATACTGATAATCAAACAGTTAAAACATCTTACATGTACAATAAACCCGAATTTCGTAGTCATTGCATATTTGTTTGTCAGAATTTTCGCAGATAATTCCAGTCCTGGTACAGGGTTCAGCTAAGTTTTGTTTGGTTAACCTATGAGATAACCCTGTCTCGGAATCTCGACATTCTACAGCTAATGGAATAGGGCAGATGGCACTAAAATTGGCAATGTCCGAAAAAAGTTCAACGTCCTTTCCATCATCAGATGGCGAGTCAGAATTAATCCAGATGGACCACTCATCACAAAGTTTCTCGAACGGAAGTAATGCTATTATAAAAAATATAAAGTGTAATTTGAGGAGGACAAGGAACCTGCTCATGTACCATTCCATCAACTGAACCAAACCAAACACTTGTAAAAGCCAATCTTTGTCAATCAAATATTTATCAAATATTATTTTAAATAATAATAAAATCACAGTGTTGTTACATATGCAATAAAGAAGCAGCATTATGTAGCAAGTATTTCCTGGTATTTTTAAAGTACCATGGTATTCCATTAAATTATTTCAATATTTTGTAGCCATCTCTAGTTTTGTAAAATTCTAGACTTTTATAAAACCTATCATTCAACAAAACATTTATATTATCTCTACAAAGTAAAATAATCTACGATAACAATTTCATAAGAAAGTTGTTGTTGTTTTGAATTAAGCACAAAGCTACGCAATGGCCTATCTGTGCTCTGCTCACTACGTGTATCAAAACCCGGTTGTTAGCGTTCTAAGTATGCAGACATACCACTGAGCTGCTGGGGGTCACTCTAATTTTTCATAAGAAAGATAAGTGGTTTTAAAGCATCATCAGACGATAACGCTAATATGTCGTAAATCTTACAAGAAATCCCGTTCACAAGTAAACAGTTGTATTCAAAATCTAAGTGAACTTTAAGAGCGCAAAAGTTCTCTTGCTGGTAAAGCGGTAAGTCTCTATGGATTTACAACGCTAAAATCTAAGGTTCGACTCCCCTCGGTGGACTCAGCAAATAGTTCGGAGTGGCTTTGCGATAAAAATACACATATAAAATGCGAAAAATACCACTTTAGTATTAATCTAATGTAGTGAAATTTGATTAAATGTAGGTTTGTTACGTAATTTTATTTAAATTTATCAATATATTAGCTCTAAACATCTGTTTACATATCTTTCAAAAACTTCAAATTGAACTTAACTGCTTTAACTTTGAGCAGTAAAAAGGAAAACTCATAAACGAACACCAAAAGCAATTAGTGAAAGCACAAATGAAGGTAGATAAATATTTAATTCTCAAGTAAAATTTTGATGTTTTTTAAAACAATATTTTTGAGGTATCTAGAAATGCACGTAACAGTTAAATGTATCAACTGTTTAGAGAAATATTTCAGAAACTGAAAATTCTACTCACATGTTCTAATAGTTGTTTTTGTTCTTACTACTGGTTTGTTTGTTTTGAATTTCGCGCAAAGGTACTCAAAGGCTATCTGCGCTAGCCGTCCCTAATTTAGCAGTTTAAGACTAGAGGGAAGGTAGTTAGTTATCACCACCCAAACTCAATTCTCTCAGTTCAGTACTTTAACTTTTCATGGTCTATACCTTGAAAACATTTAGAATACTGCGATAATTTACAATATATTTTTCAATACAACAACAAAATACTACTCGAGCAGAGAATTATGATTGTGAGAAAATGTTAGAAAATTACACTTATGCGAACAAATTGTGTTTGTTTTTTGAATTTCGCACAAAGCTACTCGAGGGCTATCTGTGCTAGCCGTCCCTAATTTAGCAGTGTTAGACCAGAGGGAAAGCAGCTAGTTATGACCACCCATCGCCAACTCATAAGCTACTCTTTTACAAACGCATAATGGGATGGAATGTCACATTATAACGCCGCCACGGCTGAAAGGGCGATAATGTTTGGTGCGACGGGGATTCGAATCCGCGACCCTCAGGTTACGAGTCGAATGCCTTAACCACCTGGCCATGCCGTGCCCGTTGTTACTGCTTCTGGTGTTGTACTTAACGTTTAAATTTACAAGCTTATTTATGTGCCGCTAATTATTGGAAGTGTCCTCGTATTGCATCATATTGAATAACTTTAGGTGAAGAATACAGATTTGTTTTTTGAATGATCGCGAAAAGCTACACAAGGGATATCTGCGCTAGCCGTCTGTAATTTAGCAGTTTAAGACTAACGGGAAGGCAACTAGTCATTACCACCTTCCGCTAACTCTTGGGTTACTCTTTTTCCTGACAAATAGAGGGATTAACCATAACATTACAAAGCCTCTACGGCTGAAAGGGTGAGCGTATTTGGTGTGACGGGATTTCGAACCCGCGACCCTCAGATTATAAGTCGAGCGCCCTAATCACTTGGATATGCCAGGATGAAAGAATATATGATAAAAAAAAAACTGATATTTTACGCATATTTATAAAATCCACAAATAATTTGGTGCATACATACAACAAATGTTTAAAAATCGGTCGTGGTCACCATCTATAATTCTATGACTAAATCAAGATTATGACACACTTTCCAGTATTTGAGAAATTTGTTTCGACTTACTGGTGGATGAAATCGTTGGAGTGGTTGAAGTTTCTGGAGCTAACGTCGTTGTGGTGACGTTTAGACAATTGCAGAAAAATCTCACTTCGTAGTCTTTACAAGAGTGACCTATTACACAGGAATACATTCAAAACAACATTCTAGCTGGAATATTTGATTGTAAAAGAGCTATTTTACACGGTACATTTTAGGTTAGAAAAATGAGAGTACATTCGTGATCAAAAATCCTTACTTTGATTCTGATAACAGTAATTTCAATATAAGAGATAAAATTTGCTTTAAAAATCTAAAGTACACTAGTGTCCAAAAGCTGTGTAAGAAACTGTATTTTGAAACTTAACTTTTAAAGAGCGGTGTAGTTTTGTAATGATCAAAAGAAACGTCAATACAAATAAAGAATATTGTACCCGGTGTCTGTAAGGAATGCAAACATTGCAGCCCGCGATTTATATCGCACGTGATGCCGTTCTGTCCTGCTCGGTTGAACGAAGTCGTTTCACCGGCCACTCTACATTCAACTGAAGTCAGAAACGGTGGATGGCAGAAGTCAAATTGTTCTCGTAAACTCTTGTACGTCTCCATGTCTCCGTCAGGGTTAACTGTAGGGTCATCACTGTTCATCCAGTCTGTCCAACCATGTTGCTCGGGATTGCACGGAAATGGTGTAGAAACAGTTGTTTCCTTGGTTATTTCTGGTACTGGAGGCGCAGCTGTGCTGGTGGTGGTCTCTGGTACGGGTGGTGCTAGGGTGGTGGTAACTTGTGGTACCACTGGTGCAGGTGTACTGGTCGTTGTTTCTGGTACTGGGGGTGCTAGGGTGGTGATAACTTGTGGTACCACTGGTACTGGTGGTGCTAGGGTGGTGGTAACTTGTGGTACCACTGGTGCAGGTGTACTGGTCGTTGTTTCTGGTACTGGTGGTGCTAGGGTGGTGGTAACTTGTGGTACCACTGGTGCAGGTGTACTTGTAGTGGTCTCTGGTACTGGTGGTGCTAGGGTGGTGGTAACTTGTGGTACCACTGGTGCAGGTGTACTGGTCGTTGTTTCTGGTACTGGTGGTGGTAATGTGCTTGTGGTTTTCAATTCTGTCGGTGTTATTATACTAACTGTTGTCGAAGAAGAAGGTAAAATAGTTGACATCAAGTGCCCTGCAAAACAATTCGAGTTGTACAAAATATAATGGTAAAACTGTAAGTTATAAAATTGGTTTCATCAGAGACACCTAAGAAAATAAAACTAACACTGGCGGTTAAACAAATATTTCACAAGAAATATATTACATCTAAGTTATATTATAATCAGCTAACAATATTTTGAGTATTTCAGAGTAAATCCATATTGAGCTATCGATTGTGTTCACCGTGGGAAATCGAACCTCGGATTTTCGCGTTGTAACTCCGTAGATTTAACGTTGTCTCGTCGGGGGACGAGCGTTAGGTGATAATAACTCTAGATTTTATATTACTATATATATTTTTGTAAACAAAATATTTAGATAGCTAACTTGGTGGTTAAATTATGTAAATAACATTTCAATACTTCAATCTCTTCTTGTTATTTTTGATAACCGATTTGGAACAATATTAAAATACGTTTTTATTAAACTGTATAAATAAAAATAGTAAATATTTTGAGATTATTTAAATTGTATTAAGCACGTTTATAATAAATGAAATCAAATATAATAAAAAAGTATTTATTTTATATTTTGATGGAGCCAACCCCAGATTTATACATTCACAAGCAAAGGTGACCGCCCCCAGTGACAGGAAAAAATTTAAGTTAATCTTCCAATTTAAATTATTTCATGGACTTTAAAAATATTAATTGTGTTGTATTCTTGGTTTCATAAGAGACAAAACTGTCAGATATTTATATTATTGAGTATTTCAGTCATGCTAAGAGCAACTCAACAATAATATACAATACATCTACAGTTTTATTGTTTAAGTTACGTCACAATTTTAAATGTGAACAATAGTGTGTTTAAATAATAATAGTTTAGTGTAGAATATCCTGCTTACGTAATAAACTTTTGTATCAACGTTAATCATGTCTGTTCTCCCGTCATTTCAAATGTGAGTGTTGAGGCTTTGCCTGCGTGCACAGCTTTTCAATCGGAAGACAAACGAATGCTCGAGCAGATACCACGGTTAACAATATATATGAGGTTTGTTTCTAAAGTTAAAGGATATAACAGCTAGTTCAATACAACTTCTAAATTCGACCGTTCTCCTAAAAACAAGTGTACCTTTAACATTTCTGAAAGCGAGTTGTTCTAGTCGTAATTAAAACAATAATTTATTTAAAAATTCGGTTTCGTTTCTTTCAGACTTATCTTGTTCATCCTTACCACAATCACAGTAAACTCGAATTTCATAATCCAAACAGAGCTGAGCACCGTCCTGGTTTTTGTTCAGACAAATTAATCCTGATGGCAAGGAGCACGAGACCTTCTGACCACCTTCCTGATGCGATTGTAAAGTTCCCGCAACTCGACACTGAATAGCAGTCATGTTCACGACTGGACAGAAGTCTCTGTAAACTGCACGTAACCGCGAAGTTGAAGTAAGCTCTTCGTAGTCTCCTCCGTTCTGGGTAAAAAAAAAAAAAATCAATCGTAATGAGCTTATTGTGTAATTCGTTTGTGTATTTTGAAGCAAAGCCACATTGGGTTATATACTGTGCTCATCGCGTGGAATCAAACCCCGGATTTTAGGGTTGTGAGTCTCGTAGACTTAACTCTACCCCACTTGACTTGAGGTTTATTGTGGGGTGAAGTAATCAAACTAAGAATATTTACATGTGATGTAAAACTGTTCTCCTTCTTGTCTTACACTATGACAAATTTGTGCGTGAAAATGTGTTACCCAAAACAATATAACTTGAAAACACAGGCATAACACATAAACATATCAGAATGATTTGTTTTGAGTTTCGTGCAAAAGCTTCGCAAGGGCTATTTGCGCTAGTCGACCCTAATTTAGCAGTGTAATACTAGAGAGAAGGCAGCTAGTCATCACAACCCCGTCTTGGGCTACTATTTTACCAACGAACAGTGGGCTTGACCGTCACATTATAACGCCCCCACAGCTGAAAGGGCGAGCATGTTTGGTGACAGGGATTCGAAGCCACGACCCTCACATTACGAGTAGTGTCTTAACCACCTGACCGAACATATCAGAAATACCTAGAAATGATGTTATTTAATTTTCACATCAAGAAAGTCACAAAATTACGTAAAAATAATATTTTTTGTGATGAATTACACATTTCAGCTTCCTACTCTCCAGTGAGGAATCTACACACCCGGTTTCCAGGTGCACACACGTCATACTAATTTACTAGTAATTAGAAACGTTAATGGAAGTTATGAGAAATAAAGGTAACAATACGTAACGAGAAAATCAGGCATCCTTTCAAATGGTATCCTGCCTGATACCGTAGGAGGGTAACACAAAAGAGAAAGGACCGCAAACAAACAGGATGATAATACAGATGAAAATCTCATCAGCGATATAATGTGTGATAATGTAGTTCAGCTGCGAAACTAAAAGCAAAGGTGTTTTAACAATCAGTCATAGGTTTGTCATGATGACGAGAAACCAACTTGAAGTAAAAAATGTATTCTCAAGACGGCTGGTATGGGTCTTAAAATTTTAATTACCAAAAAAATACATCTTAGGTCATCTTTAGGTTAGTAGAGAGTTTGCAGCTGATCGTTGTCGGGCGCATGTCTTAGGGGCGAGAGTGTAAACGGTTACGGGATTGTAGGGGGCGTTGTAGTCACGTTAGGTTATAAATTAGTATACGGTGGGTGGGTTTGGCATTTTATGGCGCAAAGCAACTAGGCTATTTGCGCCAATTAGTAGAGGTATAAAGGTGTTCCTTTATATTGGTTCAGTTTGGGTTTTAGTTGCATAAGAAATGTCTCTTTGATTTTGCGCTTGTTTATGTTTGTTTCCTTACTTAGTATGTGGGTGTGTTTTTATATTATGTTGTGCTTATTTGATTTGCAGTGTTCGCTGTTCTATTAAATAAGCACACTTACAATCGTGAATCTTTTTGGCTGGCCCGACACGTGCTATATAACAATCAAACCGTGCAAATCGCCATTTTGAGGATAAACCATAAACAGCAGTTTTAGAAGTCAGTAATTCATGTCTTGAGAGACGGTGTCGCTTGTTTACCTCTCGAGACTTGGCATCAATGGGTGCACTGTTACTATAACTTGTTTGTTTGTTTGTTTTGGAATTTCGCACAAAGCTACTCGAGGGCTATCTGTGCTAGCCGTCCCTAATTTAGCAGTGTAAAACTAGAGGGAAGGCAGCTAGTCATCACCACCCACCGCCAACTCTTGGGCTACTCTTTTACCAACGAATAGTGGGATTGACCGTAACATTATACACCCCCACGGCTGGGAGGGCGAGCATGTTTAGCGCGACCCTCGGATTACGAGCGCACGCCTTAACGCGCTCGGCCATGCCAGGCCGTTACTATAACTAGCTAAGTAAACAAAAGTAGCATTACACGACACATGATTGAAATAGAATACTGTGTCAGGAAATAGTGTCTTAGCTGTAAACCTCAAGTTTCCCAGTGACGGAAATTAGAACTATACATTTTGACTGATGCATGAAAATAAAACTCAATAGGGGTTCGTAAAAGGAAAATAAGTTAAAGACAGATATAAGAATGAGTAGACAAACACATCTTAATGCTAGTAATAAAAATCACTGTTGTCAGGTTTATTATAGCAGTAGAATAAACGGATTAACGACGGACTGTATAGATTGAAATTATTAACCTTCATCACTAACTATAGTGCGGGTTAAGTTGGTTAACTCGTGATATGATTTATTAGAGAAAAGGTAAAATGATAAATTAATATAAACAAGTTAAATCATTAGTTAAGCAATGTTTTTAAACAATACTTCTGTAGAAAAGAAATACGAACAAACAAGCGTACTTTGTAAGTAGGCATGACGCTGTTCATCCATGGTGTCCATCCTGTAAAGTCGCACTGTGGTACTTGGATCATCATTGTCTCAATTTCTGGAGTAATGGTACTTGTTGTTGGAGGAAGCGTTCTTGTTGGAAGGCAAGGTTTTCCTTTACATTCAACCTTTCCGTCTCGGCAATAGCTGCGAATATTTATTTTAAATAATGATTTATTTTCCTCGAGATGCAAACTGCAACATCAAACCCACAAGGTATTCAATAATAATCAAGTCGTACACGTTTTCTCTGACAAGAATATTAAATACAATACTCAGGATATTACAAAAAAACGTTTTAATGGGAGTGTGACAACTTTGTCATTTTTGCAGAAGACAATGAGAAGTTTATAAATATTGTTATAAGTAGCCCTGAAAGATGCATTGGATGAATTAACAACAAAAGTGTCAATGGGTGCACCAAAGATGTCAATGAGTACACGTAAGTAACAACAATGAACATATCGATTTTACCAAATTTGATGGCTGAAAAAAAATCAAACAAAGTAATTCGTACAAAATATATCCTTTTTGGAAAAAAAAAATATGCTGCAGTCTACTCATTATAACACAAAAATGTGTTCTACTAGAATATGGTATCGTACATATTTATAACGGCCAATGCAACGTTGCACACAAACTAATCTTTGGAACAATCAAACAAAATTGCGCACAAATTAATTTTTATTCTTCTAACGGTGAGATATTTACTGATTAGAGCAAATAACATTCGGATGTAATCATACCACGACTGGCATTTGTCTCCAACAGATGAGTCCTCGATCCTTTGTCCATCTTTGTACACGTGTCCACCAACAGAACATGTACGTTTCTCACATTTAGCCTCGGGAATACACACGTGTTCTTGGTTACTTTTGAGAATCTGACCAGGAGGGCAAGGTTTGGGGGCGCATCCTTCCACGCATGGCTCAGAGGCACAGTTTCTGGACAAGTTCTTGAATTCATCTCTGTTATCGCATGTCTTTTTAGGGCAGACAGACACACAGCCAGTATAATGATCACAGCTTTCGTCGCACTGGATAGCTTACGGAAAGAGAACAAACATTTAAATGCATGTTTTATTCAAATACCTCAGTGCAATCTCTTTCTTAGAAATAAATGATTCAAATATTTCACTGAAAAAAGTAAACATGTCCAATTAATGGCTATAATTTTGGCAAATAATAAATTGATAGCAGAGCATATTTTTAGGATTTTAGCTGAAAATTGCATGAAACTAAATCAACATATTATTTGGGTATGGATAAATATCATGACAAATAGATGAAAGAACACGACAAAAATATCATGTTTTTCCATCTAATTGGTTTAGTTTCATTACACTGGGTAACACTTTTTCAGTAACTTTGAGTTGCATTGGATATTTTAACTGATTCTGAAGGAGTTTTAGGCGCTGATTTCAAATCTGAAATTAGTTTTTCTCTACAAGCTCTAGTTTGTATGCAATTTGAGGTTAATGAAATTGTACAAATGTGTTTGTTTGTTTTGAATTAAGCACAAAGCTACACAATGGGCTATCTGTGCTCTGCCCACCACGGGTATCGAAACCCGGATTTTAGCGTGCAAGTCCGCAGACATACCGCTGAGCCACTGGGGGGCATACAAATGTGAACTTGCGTAAACCATGTATAAGCATTTTCACGACCATATATACAGATAGCTTCTAATAACTTGATCATTCTTCTTTTGTTTCAGATCAAACATGGCTTCCAAAAATAGATATCATTGCAGAAACAAGCCTGATGCCTTCTGCTACATACGTGGATGCTACACACTCAATCGTCAGAGACGTAACATGTCCTCGTTCGTCAAGCGTGCCTACAAGGCATATTTTGAAGTTCATCTTGGTGATCAAGACAAGCAATGGGCTCCTCATCTTGTGTGCCACAATTGTGAGGAAATGCTTCGACACTGGACCAAAGGAAAACGCAATGGTCTGCCTTTTGGTGTTCCAATGATTTGGCGCGAACCCACCAACCATGTAACTGACTGTTATTTCTGCATGGTAAACACAAGGGGTGTTGGGAAGAAAAACCGACATAAGATTACGTATCCGAACATTCCCTCAGCTATTCGGCTTGCTCCACACTCTGAAGAAGTTCCTGTTACAGTTTTCAAAGGCTTGCCTTCATTGGACGATAAAGACATTGGACATGATACAAGCGAACAAGACAGTTGTGACAGTGAATTGTCAGAAAAATGTACACAATTGGAGAACTGTTCTTCAAACACTGAACCTTTCCCCGTCCCCAAGCTTCTTCCCCAGGCTGAACTGAATGATTTAGTGCGGGATTTAGGTCTTTCAAAGAAAGCAGTAGAGCTTTTGGCATCAAGATTACAAGGCAGAAATCTTGTTGATCACTCTCTTAAAGTATCATATTTCAGAAAGCGTGACCAGCTTTTTGTGACCTTCTTTTCAGAAGACAGACAGTTTGTTTACTGCCATGACATCCAAGGGCTTCTCAAAGAACTGGGTGTACCTTAATATAGTCCTGCTGAATGGAGACTCTTTTTAGACAGTTTCCATATTTCCTCTGTATGTGGGACAGCCAAGCACGAGACAGAAATTGGGTCCAGAAGGACTGGCCTATTCGTGACACCCTTGAAGCAGGCATGCCAAATATCATACAAGACCCAATTGTAAGCAGAGATAAGATCATCTTTCCTCTTCTTCACATCAAATTAGGTTTGATGAAGCAATTTGTCAAGGCACTGGAAACCGAAGGTGAATGTTTCCAACACATCATCACAGCTTTACCAGGGTTATCATTTGAGAAGATCAAAGCAGGCGTGTTTGATGGCCCACAGATTCGAACCCTAATTCGTGATGATCAGTTTGTTGCTAAGATGACCGCTTTAGAAAAGGCAGCATGGTTATCCTTTGTGGCAGTCGTTCAGAAACAATAAGGCGGAGAACTACAGTGAACTTGTGAACAGAATGCTTCTCGCTTTTCGTGATCTCGGGTGCAACATGAGCATCAAGCTTCATTTTTTGAACAGCCACCTTGATAAGTTCCCTGACAACCTGGGGGCTGTGAGTGACGAACAAGGAGAACGATTCCACCAAGACTTAAAGGTCATGGAAGTACGCTACCAAGGGCGCTGGGGCAAAAGTATGACGGCTGACTACTGCTGGAGCATTAAACGAGATTGTCCAGATAAAGTGTACAAACGCAAATTCCTACCTGAATAAAATACACAAACAAATTGATAAGCTATTCCTATAATTTCCTATAATAACGAAAAATTAAAAAATAAATAAAAATGTCAAATTGCATAAAATCTGTAGCTTACAGACAAAAACCGACTTCAGATTTGAAATCAACACACTCAAATTGACTATAGAAAGGTCTTTTTTTAAATGCAACAAAATGAGTGTTCCCCAGTGTTTTTCAAGCACTCATGTTTCACGTAAATACCCGTGTAGAGTTTTAATAGATCTTTAAGGTACCGATATAGAATATTACAAAATAATATGTACACATATTCTACTGAACATAGCTATCTTGGCAACTTAGAAACAATGTTTTAATAATTGCTATCCAGTTTAAAGGAACAAATGGGATTGAAATGTGCTCCCAAAATGTATTTCTAAAACAAAATATTCCAATAAAAGAGCTTTAAAGGTATTTTTTGCACTAACTGTGTTTGTGTAATGATAATATTTTGGACAAATTATGCCACCGTACGCCAATCCTGTACGAAATTGAACCAATAGCGAATACTTAACATTTGTTCTTTACGTTTCTACATGTGAAAAAAAAGATGTTTTTGTGGTCATAGCATAATAAAATAGATAGTGAATCACATTAATCACTGCTAAACTTGAAAGAAATTCAAATATTTAGTGGTCTATGTCTCTTTAAAACAAAAATCAGTACTCACGACACAGTTCTTGTGACCGCCAGAGTACCATAACACCTTGAGAGGTGCACTCGTGAGCGTAGGCTGCGATAGATGTGCACATGCACTCACAGTCTCCTCCAGTATCGCACGCGCACGTATCGAAGACACATCTGGAGAAAAATGAAGTCAAAACAACAGTTTTAAAACTGATTTCTGAAGAGGAAAACTTAATACTTTTTTATAATTAACTGAATGGTGTTTTGAGTTTTTAAACTCACTGTTCGAAATCTTTGTAGTATTACGTTTCGAAATCACACATTAGTGAGAAACAACATCATCTTAACGAAGTAAAGTTTCTGGTTATTTGCATCAGTTCTTCTTAGCCTCAGGTTTGTGAATATTGAGTTCATGTTTAGACGAAGGAACAGGGGCACACGAAAATGTTTGTTTGTTTTGAATTTTACACAAAGCTTCACGAGGCCTATCTCATGTAGGAGTAGAAGGAAGGCAGCTGGTCACCACCACCCACCATCAACTCTTGGGCTACTCTTTTGCCAACGAATAGTGGGATTGACCGTGACGTTATAACGCTCCCATGGCTGAAAGGACGAGCATGTTCGGTGCGAATATGTGGTACCAACGTAAGAAGTTACCCAGTAAATGAATTTTTTACACAACAACGTCTATTTTGAACTTAGGTTTATCCGTTAACATTAAGAACGGTTATCTCTGTACATAAATTATTTCTGTTGTATAACCTGAAAAAATAACCCGCCCAGTATTACAACAGTATTAATACAAAGTTACTTTTACAGTAATACAACATACATTCATTAAGTTTATCTTTTGAATACAGTCACTATGGATTTATTAAACATTATGTCTCCAAAACTGACAATGCAGCTACATTTTGTACCTGCGATAGTAGGGCTCCAGGGGTACTTTAATGTGGCAAGGTTGAAACACAGGTGATTTCAATATTCCACACTTCTTCAACGCCCAGTTCTTTCGTTGAGGTCGACGTATGCACGAATCTTCGGGTTGCTTTGATTTAGGGCAGTACTCGAAAACTTTCCAACTGTCTCCAAATTCTATTGGATTAGACACTGGGACACCACCAGAGGGCAGCTTAAAGTCGTCACTAGCATCGTCATTGAAGTCTCCACATAAACCTTTAAGCTAAGAATAGAGATAGAAATAATTAAATGTTGATTATTAATGTCATCTCGGAATCATAAACCACGGGTCCCCCCCAGTGGTACGTCTGAGAACTCACACCATTAAAAACCACGTTTCGATACCTGTGTTGAGCAGAGCACAAATAGCCCATTGTGTAGCTTTGTGCTTACTTATAAACAAATAAGAAAATTCATAAGCTATAGCTAGAGAATTTCATGTTGAACCAGCACATGTTCAACACGTTTCATCAGAGTATTTCATGTTGAACTAGCACATGTTCAACACATGTTTCATCAGAGTATTTCATGTTGAACCAGCACATGTTCAACACATGTTTTAGCAGAGTATTTCATGTTGAACTAGCACATGTTCAACACGTTTCATCAGAGTATTTCATGTTGAACCAGCACATATTCAACACATGTTTCATCAGAGTATTTCATGTTGAACCAGCACATGTTCAACACATGTTTTAGCAGAGTATTTCATGTTGAACTAGCACATGTTCAACACAGGTTTTAGCAGAGTATTTCATGTTGAACCAGCACATGTTCAACACATGTTTCATCAGAGTATTTCATGTTGAACTAGCACATGTTCAACACATGTTTTAGCAGAAACTCAATTCTCTCAGTTCAGTACTTTAACTTTTCATGGTCTATAGCTTGAAAATATTTAGAATACTGCGATAATTTACAATATATTTTTCAATATAACAACAAAATACTACTCGAGCAAAGAATTGTGATTGTGAGAAAATGTTAGAAAATTACACTCATGCGAACAAATTGTTTGTTTTTTGAATTTCGCACAAAGCTACTCGAGGGCTATCTGTGCTAGCCGTTTCTAATTTAGCAGTGTGAGACCAGAGGGAAAGCAGCTAGTTATGACCACCCATCGCCAACTCTTGGCCACTCTTTTACAAACGCATAGTGGGAGTGACCGTCACGTTATAATGCCCCAACGGCTGAAAAGGCAAGCATGTTGGCACGACCGGGATGCGAACCCGCTACTCTCAAATTACGAGTCGCACGCCGATACACGCTTGGCCATGCCGGGCAGTGCGAACAGAATCTTTCTCGTTTATGAGATTATTCTAATTATTAATGCTTTTTTGTGTTTTTTTAAGTAATACGATTATTTGTTTGTTTTGTTTTAAATTTCTCGTAAAACTACTCGAGGACAATCTGCACTAGCCGTCTCTAATTTAGCAGTGATGGACTAGAGGTAAGGTAACTAGTCCGCACTACCAATCGTCAACTCTTGGATTTCTCTTTTACCAACAAATAGTGGGATTCACCGTAATATTATAAAGCCCCCAAGACTGGAACGGCGAGCATATTCCGTGAAGGAGATTCAAACCTGCGACCCTCAGTTTGCAAGTAAAAAACTAACTTGTGCAATATATTCAGAATTACGATGATTAGCTGCCTTCATTCTAGTCTTAAACTACTAAATTATGGACGGCTAGCGCAGATAGCCCTTGTGTTATTTTGCGCACATTTCAAAACAAACAAAATATTTAATAAAACAAATATTTCAAGTAAACCTCAAGTTCACGTATTCATATCTCAGACAGCCAAAGAATGAATTAGATGTTGGCTACTAACTCTAACTGAAATAACTCTTAGGACTGGTCGAACAATAATCGAACTGCCCTAACTAACAGTTTCGTTTCAATGACTAACTGCTTGTTTTCAGATAGTTGCGCAATGCTACGCAAGAGTTTTCTGCGTCAGCCATTCTTAATTTTGGACTAAAGGGAATTCATCAGTACCCATCACCTCACCAGCTCCCGAGCTGTTCTAACCGAATAGTAGAATTTGACTGTTATTCTTACAACTCATCGAAAGCCCCAAAACGAGATGAACAATACAGTAACCACTCAGCGCGAAAGAGGGACCCTCGGATTACAGTCCGACATCATACTATTAGGTCACGTATGGTCCACTTTGTACTGTTCAACTTATCACCCAGAATTGATCTGGAATCTTGCTAG
This sequence comes from Carcinoscorpius rotundicauda, assembly GCA_011833715.1. NCBI lineage: Eukaryota > Metazoa > Arthropoda > Merostomata > Xiphosura > Limulidae > Carcinoscorpius > Carcinoscorpius rotundicauda. Next base: position 178,763,389 of record CM022391.1, on the reverse strand, counting down.
ATGGATTCCAAATAAAGATTCACTTACCTTACCTTTCCAGACAGGATCAGCACGAACGTAAACTCGAGTGCCCTTGTCCCACAATAACGATATTCCCACGTCACTTTTGACGTAAATAAATAACCCTATCTCTCGGAGCTCAAACTTGGAAACTGGTGGTAATACAGGAACAGGTCGATCGTGTGATAACGTGACGCTTTCCTCTCCTATAAAAAATTACGCAAAATAAAAACGAAATTTCTTGAAAATAAAATTAAATTATGTTGTAAACATCAGATATTATCTTAAGCTTAACACGTATCAGAATTGGATTGGTTGTTTTGAATTTCGCGCAAAGCTACGTGAGGGATCTGTGTTCGCTGTCCCTAATTTAGCAGTGTAAGACGAGATGGAGGGCAGCTAGTCACCACCGCCAACTCTGGGGCTACTCTTTTACCAACGAATAGTGGGATTGCAGTGACATTATGACGCCCCCACGGCTGAAAGGGCGAGCATGTTTGGTGTGATTGGAACAAATTTCCACAATGAATATAAATATTATTATGTCTTCGTATGCGATTAATTAACCATTTGAGACTCTTGGATTGATACTTTTGAAATAAATAACTACTTATATTGCAGATATGATTAACATATTGATTTTGTGAACTATACGTGGCTATATATATATTTATGGCAAAAACTGTCTGTAATTAATTAATATTTAGTTGTGTCACAAATAAGATGATTAATAGGTCAAAAAAGGATGAGATGCGACTAGATAGAAATATACAACTTTTTTTTTAACCATTAAAATACTGTTTAACAAAAACGTACCAAGGAATACAGTACCTACAACTTCTAGAGCTACGTGTATATATTAAAGTTTCCCACTATGTATACATACCGACTGCAAATACAATGCCTTTGCTACAAGTAGCGCCCAAAGTACCGCAAGGAACGTTTTGTACAACAACAGAAAAGGATTCCGACCCGTCTATTCTAGCCTTGGTAAGAACGTAGTCGCAATCGCCATGAAAGTCGTAGATTTTGTCATCAAAAGTCCTGTAGTGAGAATCTCCCCACGAGGTACAGACGCCGTGACATTCGTTGTCTTCACATTTCCAAGTTCCAGCGTCACAGATACTTTACAATAAATAATAAACGTAACAAAGGATGTTATTTTTAAAAGAAAATTTAGATTGCCTTTGGTTAGTTAAATAATCTTTAGCTGTCTGAAGCGTTATCACAACAAATTTACTAACAGGCTTAACTGACTGTTTAAGAGTTATTTTCTTCGTTCATATAACCTAGCAACCTGGTTGTTACTAAAACTGCAAATTAAACACCAGGTGTGACATCTACAAACAAATATTTCTACGTTAAATTAAATGTTTTGTAAAATGCGGATTTTACAGCCAATGAATTATTTTAAGGAGAGAAAGTACGATAAATAATCGCAATATCATAAATAATAATTTCTAATACGTAGTTTTTAAACGATTCACTTGGGATGTCCTACAATCAAATAATACTATAATAATAATCCTCAAATGTACTTGTTTCAGACCTGCTGGCTTTTGTTTTTTGAAAGATGTAATATTTTATTTGCCATTAAAACAAATAATATATTTTTGAGTTGTAAACTAAATATATTATTTACTATTTAAAAACAACAATATTATTTCTTTTGCTAAAGAATAAAAACCAAAAATTATGCTCTGAAACATTCGACAGTAGCATTATGCCAGAACACAATATGTTAAATTATATCAACAAAAACATATATTTTCTACATATCTCTACATTTTAGAATCAACTTTAATTTCACAATTCTCTGTTTAAAACCTACTAATAAAAATCGGTGTTTAAATAAAGAAACATAAACAACAAGACAAAGTGGTCATAGGTCAATGGGTCATTTGCCAACTGTCGCTCAGAATATTTCCGTATTCTTCAACTCAAAAAGTAAACAATCACCAACTTGTGACTTTGTTATAATAATAAAAAATCATCTGTAAATATAAACTTTGGAAAACATTTTCAAATTCCATCATTTGATAGTTGGAGAATTTTCAATATCTCTAACCACCATTTTGTTCTATAAAATATAAAATTAAAATAATTTAAGTCCAGTTAATCACACCAACACCATTTTTAACAGTCATGCTTTCTCACAAGTTCTTATAACCAAAGGTTAATACGTTTCTGATTTTAACGCCATGTTATTCAGAAGTAAATATGATTAATGGCCTTCTTCAAAGGCCTTCATAACACAAAAACTTACCATGTGTTACAATCCAATTTTACCATATTCCCGTCAAAGGCCTTCATAATACAAGAACTTACAATGTGTTGCAATCCACTTTTACTCTGTCCCTGTCTGAGGCCTTCATAACACAAGAACTTACCATGGGTTACAATCCACTTTTACTATGTCCCTGTCTGAGGCCTTCATAACACAAGAACTTACCATGGGTTACAATCCACTTTTACTATGTCCCTGTCTAAGGCCTTCATAACACAAGAACTTACCATGTGTTACAATCCACTTTAACTATGTCCCTGTCTAAGGCCTTCATAACACAAGAACTTACCATGTGTTACAATCCACTTTAACTATGTCCCCGTTGCCGTAGCTACGTCCACCGTGGTGGCAAGGACATTGTTCTGCACGCAAGCATATTCCAGTTTTGGAGTCAAGAACGTATCCGTCATCACAACTAGTGTATAGGTTAGATAAAAAACATTGTTCATTATTGTAGATGCAAACATTTATATTGTTTATGATTGTAGAGTAACCATTTCTATTGTTTACGATCGTAGATGCAAACATTTATATTGTTTATGATTGTAGAGTAAACATTTATATTGTTTATGATTGTAGAGTAAACATTTGTATTTTTTATGATTGCAGATGCAAAAAATTATATTGTTTACGATCTTAGATCCAAACATTTATATTATTTATGATTGTATATGCAAACATTTATATTGTTTATGATTGTATATGCAAACATTTATATTGTTTATGATTGTAGAATAACTATTTATGTTGTTTACGATCAATGATGCAAACATTTATATTGTTTGTGACAGTAAATGTTAACATTTATATTGTTTATGATGGTAGATGCAAACATTTATATTGTTTACGATCTTAGACGCAAACAGCATATTGTTTATGATTGTAGTATGCCTTTGTATGAAACACCCAAAGAGAAAAGCTAATGTGAATAAAACTAACAATAAATAGCAAATTTTATTTGTTATTCATCTTTTCAAAAGAGGACAATCTAAAAGTGAATGAACCTTGTTCTTTTATAAATTAAATTTACAAAAATATGATGTTATGTTTTCTTATTGAAAGAAAATATTGTAGGATGCTGCATATTTTAACGAAAAAGTAAATTTTATGTCATCACTGTCTAAAGATACACATTATTTTAAATTGAAGAGTAAGTGGTCGGAATGTTTCTAACTGGAAACATGTTTATTCGTTTGGTTTGTTTTGAATTTCGCGCAAAGCTACACGAGAATTATCTACGCTAGCCGTCTCTAATTTAACAGTGTTAGACCAGAGGGAAGGCAGCTAGTTATCACCACCCACTATCAACTCATGGGCAACTTTTTAACCAAGGAATATTGGAATTGACTGTCACAATGTAACGCTCTCTCAGCTGGAACGGCGAGCATATTCGGTGTAATAGGGATTCGAATCCGCGAACCTGAGATTACGATTACCATTGGATAGGTCACGAAATTTGTGTAATTTTTACGCCTTTTAGAATGTTCGGTTCTTGTGTATAACTTCAAAAGTACATGGTTCGAGGTTTCAATTACCAAAAAAATCGTTCAAATGTTTCTACACATTTTTTTATTTAAACAATCAGTTAAAAGCATTAAAAACTTTAAACATGATAATTATGTTTAGTTTTACCTCTTCTGTAACATTATTTCTTTAGCATATCATGCTGTTTTTGAGAAAAAACATAACAAGTGACATTTATATTCATACGGTAAAAATGTGCTCTTTTTTAAATTAAACGATACACTACTTTAATTCAATATAAATTTACCTGCATCCAGGCTTACAGACAGCCATAGAACATTGTGGTGGGTTATGCATGTTGGCGCAGGTGACTGGACAGTCTGTGAGGCAGTCTGTAAAATGTTTGTGGTCAGCTGCTGAGCACAGCGATTGTTCAACCTGTGGAGCAGGTGTCAGTAGTAATTCATTTGGTGTAGCCGGTCTACAGTCCCAACGTCCACCAACACATTCACTACGGAAAAAAGCGAAACAAAAAACAGGAAGTTGATGTTACGTGCTCAATAAATATGAATAACAGTTTCCACGTGCTCAATAAATATGAATAACAGTTTCCATCTTTACAGACTAAATAAGATTTTTCAACTACTATTGGAGCTTTAAAATTGTAGGTCGTTCATACTGTTGAGAATTTAAAAATAAATGAATATTTCTATAAAAGACTACAGTAGAACAAGACTTCAAAGCCCAAAATACTTAAAACTGTGTGTCGTAAAATAAAGGTAAATCATACTTAGTGGTTAAAAATGTTTTGCGCAAATCACTTAGGTTTCAGGTTACTTGAATTTTATTGGCAGATTTCGTTGTATCAGCTCTGTGTATGTATTTAAGTCTAAAACATCCGTTAAGACCTTTTTAATGGAGTTATGTTTTAAATAAGACAGAGTTTTGACTTTATTATAATATAATAAATATAATCACCTTTAGAGATATATTTAGGTTGCTTATAAAATACTAATTATGAATAAACTAATTAACTTATGGCACAGTTAATACAATTTCAGTGGCACAATCGATAACAACTTGAACCAAGTTTGTTAACTGATAGTTGGATTCATCGTAAAAACGGATCAAGTAAAAAGGTATTCATGTATGGAACCAGATGAACACACAGCATATTCATGTATGGAACCAGATGAACACACAGCATATTCATGTATGGAACCAGATGAACACACAGCAAAAGAATTCAGGATAGGCTACGTTCAATATAACGGAGGTAAATTAGTGGGCCCTAAAGGAGTTTGACGTAAATGAGACATCTCAGAAAAGGTGAAACGCAGCTCGCATTTGTTTGTTTCGAATTTTTACACAAAGGCTATCTGCGCTAGCCGTCCATGATTTAGCAGTGTAAACTAGAGGGAAGGCAGCTAGTCATCACCACCCACTGCCAACTCTTGGGCTTCTCTTTTACCAATGAGTAGTGGGATCGATCGTCACGTTATAACGCTCCCATGGCTGAAAGGATGAGCGTGCTTGGTCGAACCCGCGACCCTCAAATTACGAGAAAAGCGTCCAAACCAGCTGGCCATGCCGGGCTCAGTTCGCATGAGAAACACAGTAAAGTTAGCAACTTCAGCTCCGTGACATGGATTGGATGCAAGTGACAGCAGTTTGATACCATTGAATACCATTATCATAGTGAATATTGTACCAGTTAATTGATAAAAAAGCTACTGTTCAGATGAGCATCAGACCGCCGAAAAGAGGTAGCAGGAGTAGTTACTCCTGGGTCCGCAAGGGACCCACACTTCAAATTTAATGTGTGGCTCATCTCGGATTTGTATAATATTGCTTATAAAATATATCAACACTTAAGTCTGAACCTTGAAAAAAAGTAACACTAGGATTTTACTGGTTATAGTCTTTTCCTATGAGGCCTTCTTATAAATCCAGCCATGAACCACACAAAATCTTCTTTGACATTCTGTGTCAACCAAAAGATGTAAAAAGGAAATTGGAACGTTTACGGAAATTTCTGAATAAAGGAAATGATCATGTCTGAAACTACCAGAAGAATAAAGGAAATGATCATGTCTGAAATTACCAGAAGAATGAAAGAAATGATCATGCCTGAAACTACCAGAAGAATAAAGGAAATGACCATGTCTGAAACTAGCAGAAGAATAAAGGAAATGATCATGTCTGAAACTACCAGAAGGATTAACGAAATTACGAGGTGGGTAACTAAAAGAAAGATATAGTAAATTATCGGGTTTGGGACTAATTAGAGGATAAATTATCTCTGTCAGAAGGTATAAAAAATGATCATATCTGAAATCACTACCAAGGACAGGCGTTGTTCAAGCATACAACAATAATCTGTTTGTATGTACTCAGGATAAGTTTAAAACTACTGATGGTTTAGAGTAAATGACCGTATTTCGAACTACTATAAAGGTTTATCTAGATAAAATTCTGATAGAATAACGTCTCAAATATTTTAAAATAAAGTACTTTGATAAGGAATTTGGGACTAGACGAGCTCTTCTTCATCCGATGCTAATAATAAATCTCATCTTATTAGATGCTTTACACGTTTTCTAACACAAAGTATACTATGTTCATTTCAAGACAGCATAGATAATTTTATATTCAGTATCCAGAAACTTGAAAATATCCGGATTATCAACCTACCACATCCGCCCACCCCTCAACTGTTGGAATCCAGGTGTGTATTCTCTCCCGTTGTGGACACATGGACAAGAAGACAGGGACATACAGATACCGTTGGCATCTAAAGACATTCCTTGCGGACATGCACAGCCCTCCACACAACGGTCGCTACACTCTGTCTGGATGGCTATTTGAGAGCAGGTGTACTCACAACTTCGTCCACACACTTGATAAATCTGTCCTCCCGTACAGTGGACCCCTGCACGACATTAGAATTAAATATTATCGACATATACGTGTTATGAATAACACTTCTGGTGTTAATTTAATTTCAATGTGTTTAAAAGCTTCTAGCGAAAATGTAAAGAAAGAATATAAAGCAATGATTTAAATATGACATTAAGAATCACATCTCATTCTCTCCAAGTTAAATTAAAATTATCCTACTTACCCTGTACAATTAATAAAATACACTACACAACACTATTAAATAATTTTTCCAAATACATGTTTTATTTTGGTTATATTTTCAAGATAAAACAATTTTTCATTAATATTTTATTAGGTATGATAACAGCTTAAATGTTTTAAATGTGTTTATACAAATATTCTCCTCTGCAAAACGCTCACCAATGAAAATAACAAATAATCATTTTGCTATTTGATGTGCCCCCCCTCCAGTGGCTCAGCGGTATGTCTGCGGACTTACACGCTAAAATCCGGGTTTCGATACCCGTGGTGGGCAGAGCACAGATAGCCCATTGTGTAGCTTTGTGCTTAATTCAAAACAACAACAGCTATTTGATGTATCCATTGTGGAAATTGAACTTTGGATTTAGCGTTACAAGTCCAAGAACTTGTGGTGGGACAGTTGTAACACATTAATTGATAAATTTGATTTTAATAAAGTTGTCGATTGTTTAAATGAAACATTTGGTGTATCAAATGTATAAAAGTTATTTTTCAACCTCAACAGAATGGTTTTGATATTTTTGTTCAAAGAAAATGGCTGCCGTAAAAACCACAGAACCCTGCCAGGAAATTACTAAGTTACATAAGATACACGTTTCACATCAGTGCAGAGGTATTTTACAGATTTACAACTCTAAAATCAGGGATTCAATTCCCTTGGGTGGGCTCAGCAGATAGCTTGATGTGGCTTTGCTATAAGAAAATCAAACACACACATCAGAGGAATTTAGAACAATAAAAACATCTTGAGATAAGCGTTTCAAATAAAACTTGTAGAAGGATATGTTTTGGGACAGATCATAAAAAATGTTCCTGTAAACGAACTATGTTGTGGAAGCAAGAATAACTTTAAAGTAACAGAAGTTTGTTAATAGTAAAGTATGTCTTTGAATATATCAACACGCCTGGAAGATTGCTTTTTTTTAAATTTCATGCAAGAAAATATAGACAAATTATATTTTGTTTACTTTTGGTCAAAATCTCCCGGTGAAATAGCGATAAGTTTACTTATTTACAGTGCTAAAATTCAGAGGATGTTTCTTCACAATGGACACAAGAGATAGCTCAATGTGGCTTTGCTCTAAAACAAGAAACTGCTAGCCTAAAATTATAATTTTTAAAGGTTAGTTGGGCCTTTTCTGTTTCCTGCACCGCATTCTGATATAAAATAAATTCAATGTACCTTTTTATGCTGATCTCAGAAATATAAATTAATGTTTGGAGAAATGAAAAATAAAAATTTTTAATATTCTTTGACTTTGCTTTTTGAACAAAGTGCTATTAACATTGTATGTAAACCTTTTTTATTTAAGTGAATTGTAAAACATCGGGACAATACGAGGTATCTAGTAACAAGGTACATCAGGACAATACAAGGTATCTAGTAACAAGAAACATCAGGACAATACGAGGTATCTAGTAACAAGGTACATCGGGACAATACAAGGTATCTAGTAACAAGAAACATCAGGACAATACAAGGTATCTAGTAACAAGAAACATCAGGACAATACAAGGTATCTAGTAACAAGGAACATCAGGACAATACGAGGTATCTAGTACCAAGGTACATCAGGACAGTACAAGGTATCTAGTACCAAGGTACATCGGGACAATACAAGGTATCTAGTAGCAAGAAACATCAGGATAATACGAGGTATCTAGTAATAAGGTACATCGGGACAATACAAGGTATCTAGTACCAAGGTACATCAGGACAATACGAGGTATCTAGTAACAAGGAACATTAGGACAATACAAGGTATCTAGTAAAAAGGAACATCAGGACAATACAAGGTATCTAGTACCAAGGTACATCGGGACAATACAAGGTATCTAGTACCAAGGTACATCAGGACAATACAAGGTATCTAGTAGCAAGAAACATCAGGACAATACAAGGTATCTAGTAACAAGGAACATCAGGACAATACAAGGTATCTAGTAACAAGGAACATCAGGACAATACAAGGTATCTAGTAACAAGGAACATCAGGACAATACAAGGTATCTAGTAACAAGGAACATCAGGACAATACAAGGTATCTAGTAAAAAGGAACATCAGGACAATACAAGGTATCTAGTAACAAGGAACATCAGGACAATACAAGGTATCTAGTAACAAGGAACATCAGGACAATACAAGGTATCTAGTAACAAGGAACATCAGGACAATACAAGGTATCTAGTAATAATGAACATCAGGACAACACAAGATATCTAGTAATAAGGTACATCAGGACAATACAAGGTATCTAGTAACAAGAAACATCAGGACAACACAAGATATCTAGTAATGAGGTACCAATTCAATGTGAAAATTAAGAAATATTATTAAATATTTGCTTCACCATATTCATGTTTACGACGCCAAACGCCTCCCCCCCCGCTCTTACAACGGTTAGTCTTCGGATTTACGTTAAAATCAGGTGTTCGATTCTTCTCGGTTGGCTCAACAGACAGCCGGATGTGGCTTTGCAATAAGAAAAACACACATACGACGCCAAACGGACAGATTCTCAGATATACGAGCGAACCGTGTTATGATTGATTCCACTTGTCCCTTGTTACGTGTGTTATGATTTATTCTATCTGTCCTCTGTTACGTGTTATGATTGATTCTACCTGTCCCTTGTTACGTCTGTTAACCCCATTCCAACGGACAGATTCTCAGATATACGAGTGAACCGTGTTATGATTGATTCCACTTGCCCTTTGTTACGTGTGTTATGATTTATTCTATCTGTCCTTTGTTACGTGTGTTATGATTGATTCTACCTGTCCTCTGTTACGTCTGTTAACCCCATTCCAACGGACAGATTCTCAGGTATACGTGTGAACCGTGTTATGATTGATTCCACTTGTCCCTCAAATTAAAATTCTTATTGGTAGGATTAGAATAAATCAGTCTATGAGACACTGGGCGTGATGAAACACATCACTCGAAAGGGTTTGACCTCTTGAGTCCAAAACTGAAATTAAATCGGAAATACATCGGATCTGTGAGCTAACAATGTGTATTTGGAAAACAAAACAACTCAGATCTGTTCTATGAGCCGATCAGTCGCGACTAAAATTGAATTCTACAGGGTTGTCGCTAGAAAAGCGGAAAATTTGAGGGTCAGATGAGATCATGAATAAAATGCGTGCTTACTCATTTCTATTTTGATTTCTTTACATTATGAATAAAATGCATGATTTTAATATCACGGACGACATTTTGAGCATCTATGAGTGTAATATAACATATGCCTTTAAAAAACTTTGTAAAAGTTATTATTTGTAAAAATAAATAGCTGTTTGACAAATTTTCCACTTTTCTAGCGACCTACCCTGTATAATCATTGTAGTCACCTTCGAAAATAACAAAAATGGCACGTGAAATAATTAGAAACTTCTGTTTTTTTTGAAAACTAGATATTAATGTTTGTTACCTTAGCGACATTATTAATACAGTACTGTCACGAACTTGTTCCGAGTATATAAAGGAACCGCTGTAGGGGTCACAAGTGTATACACATTTTACTTTGAGAAAATAAACTTCCTTGAAATGGAGAGAAAAAAAAACTTCATCTCGTAATTACTTCTAGGGGTTTGATGTTTGAAGACCAACATTTGATTAAGTACAGACATTGTTTTAAAAGATACAAAGAGAAGTGTTAAATATTGTATTAATTACATACCACACTCCGGCATGTGAGGTCTCCAGTTCACGAGAATCTTTTGTCGGCTGCACGCTTCGGCAGTAATGTGCTATAGCCGAGCATGCGCAGCTTTCCAGTTCTTCTTCACAAGCACAGACGTCGTACAAACACATTTCATAATACGGGGCAACAGCGACGTGCTGATGACAAGCTGTTTGCAAAGGAAAGCAACGTGCATGATTAAGCCAACAAATGAATTTCATCTCTCTTTGGAATATTAAATCCCGACTTACTTCTAAAGCAACTGAAATTAAATTCGTGATTTAGGCTAGAGACTGTCTCTGAATTCTGAATTAATTTGTATTCGCTATTGTTAAACTTATACAAAACACACGAGATGATTTACACTTTAAAAAAATGTAATACGACAAAAGAAACTTTTGAAAGAAGTCTACTCAGTCGTGAATACAACAATTTCAGCGCACATAGAAAAAAAAACTAAGTTAAAGACCCCTAAATTCAGATATAACTGTTTATAATTTTGAACTACTGACGACGGGAAAGGCACCGTCAGCCCTTAAAAGGGCTTTGAACCGAATAACAAAACTGACTGTAACTCTAATGACACTCTTACAGACGAACGTGCAGTGCGAACCCTGGTGGATCTTATAATACACAGCATAAAACACAATCCTTTTCTAGCTCATGGTAGCTTAGAATTAAATGTTTAACGTGCAATAAATAATGCTCTTTATTCAAACATTCTAATAGATGGCGTGTTAAATCACTTAAATAATTTTACGTGACTGGAAATTGGCATGTATAATTGTGTTGCTGGACATTCCTGCTTCACGGCTGTGACACTACACTTCGTCTGTGTTCGTTACATGACAAGTTATGTTGATTAATGAAGTAATGTAAGTGGTTTATTGGCACATAAATTAGTACCGTAAAGTTTCAGTAAATTAGTTTTAAGAAAATCTTAAGAACCATTCAAGTTTACATTTAATTATCTGGTCGTCCGAGCCAAAGTTAAGGACTGACAATAAAAGACAAAGTTACTAACATTTAAAGATGCCTTTCACCATCTCCTCACACAGAGCCTCTCCAATCGATTGCCTCTCTTGATTTCCATCACAAGGGGACATTGTTTCGTCTCCATGAAACGAATCAGGGCAATCTTCTTTCACCTTCCACTTGTTCCCAAAGTCAACAGGATTTGTTTCTTTATCGCCCTCTCGTGTCAAAAAATCGTCAATTTGATTACGGCTGAAAGTACCACAAAACCCTTTAGTTTGGCCATAAAGTGTAGGGGGAGCTTCAATATAAATTCGTCGTTTGCCATCCCAGTATACGGAAAGTCCATTAGAAAGTTTAGCCTGAAAAATAAAATAAAAACAAATAGATTTTCCCACAGTTTATACACACACACACACACATCACTTTATTTTATCTTAATTATTCCTCCTTTTCGAACTTAGCTTTCAAATAATTTGTTGTTTTTTTTAATTTCGCGCAAAGCTACACGAGGGCTATCTGCACTGACCGTCCCTAATTTAGCAGTTTAAGACTAGAGGGAAGGCAGCTAGTCATCACCGCCAACTCTTGGGCTACTCTTTTACCAACGAATAATGGGATTGACCGTCACATTTTAATGACCCCACGGCTGAAAGAGCAAGCATGTTTGGTGTGACGGGGATTCGAACTCGCGATACTCGGATTACGAGTCGCGTGTCTTATCTACCTGGCCATGTTAGGCCCACTTTTAAATAAAAATTACACAGTTATATAACAAAATATTATAATTTCATTACGTGTTTGGCGAATAACTAGGAAAATTGAAAAAAAAACTCAGTGATTGTTATTAAACATCACAAATGTCTCTTAATATTTCTATTTCTACTAGATGTTAGCAAACAATTTTTATAAGCGTGAACAAATAATTAATTTTGCGAGTTATATCAACTATTGCTGTATGTTTAATTAAAAATGTGTGCGAAAAACTAGACGTCCCTGATTTTGAAACAACTGACTAAAGTGAAGGCAACTAATTAAATGTACCCTCCGCTCGCCCTTTTTTTGGCAAAATAGCGAGAGTTGACCGACATTCGTAAAGTGCACTAAGGAGCCCAAAGTGCGTAGCACATTTTAATGGCAATGAGCTTTGAACCCTAAATCTTCGGATTCACAGATCAGATACATAGCCACTAGGCCACACCTGATCCAAGGACAAATAAATTTGATTTTAGGAAGTCACTGAGAAGATAATTCAAATATAGAAGAATACAGTAATATTTAGAGAGAGTAAAAAGTGACAGATATCTCAACATGAGCTTCGAATGTCCGTTTTTCACACAATTATCAAAGCATTATGCTAAACCTACCTGGAATATTTTGATCAAACATTTTTCCCTCACAAACAATGTGACACTTTTTTAAAAAATGTGTTTAATCGTTTTCGAAAAAAATGACAGCGTTTTTTGTTAAACCTGACAAAAAATTTAAAAAATACAAATATTTACTAATAATTGCACAAATTCACAAACAGATGCATCGAGATATTAAACGGAAAGAAACGTTTTTAGGAAGGAACTGAAAGAGTCGATAGATGACGCTGTGTTATTTAATAAATATTTCGGGTGTCTCGGATTACTACATTATATGTGGTGAGTTTGTCTGTTTGTTATAAAATAAAAAGCTACACAGTGGGCTATTTATGCTGTGTGAATTATGGGTATTGAAATTAAATTTTTAGCGTTATAAAGCCGTTGACTTATCGCTAGTCTACAGACTTAAAACACTGAGATCAGCAGATCGTTCAATGTGGCTTTGTTCTAAAATAAACTTACTACTAAACCACATGGGGGGGGATATATTTGCACGAGGCTAAATCGTTTGTGATTTGACTTAATTTTCGAATAGCAAGATGTTATATTCTTTATTTATTAATAATCACAAAGTTACACAATGGGCTATCTGGGTTGTAACCACGACAGACGTCTAAACCAAATTTTTAGCGTTATAAAACACGTTTGAAAGAAATACATCTAAGACAACATTGTTTATATCATCTCACCTTCAACGAGTAAGTGTCATTCCATTACTGTATGATTTCTTAAATTAATAATTTAAAACATCGTTATCCGTAAGTTTTCACCAGACGTTATTAGAGAAAGCATAATTAAGTTACAAAACTATTAATTCTGCTAATTTATAACTATTACATTGAATTTTCTCTCGAAAGGCAAAACAAAACACTTACCTGGAGATACTGAGCAGAGATACGTGTTACAAAGATACCAGGGGCAGTGAGCGGTAAGAACGTGATGTCTTCTCCATTTACAATAACCTAAATATACAGAAATAACCCTTTGTTATCTAAGTGAAATACCAAGTTTCATTCTTAGGAGAAGTGCCACTGTAGACATTAATGTCGTGAACAAACTGTTTATAAGTCTAGGCCTAGCTGAAGTTGAAATAAATATAAAATTCCAAATAATAGACATCACACAAAATAACTGAAGTAAGACTACAGTTCGTAATACTTGAACTGCGATAGGGCAAAATAATTGTTATATAATAACGCTAGCCATCTTATCAGTTCATTTTCTATGCAAATAACGTGATTTCGAGTCTTGTGTGATTTAGAATGCAAACAACCGAACATTCAGTGCAGACTGTGTATATAAATTCATGTGTAACAAAGACAGTTTCGTACTTTTACGTTCTACGACATTTCACTTCGATGAGAACAGTTATCACTAACATAAAGAAAAATCTGTTATCGATGTTTCACGATCAATATCAGAGTCCAGTTGTGATTCTGAAATGCCCTTGAACATTTCTTAGAACGCGCTGTTTACATGACATTCTTTATGTCAAAAGCCACTTGACACACCAGTACGCATCCAGACCACTCCATTTTTCCAGTTTCTTTTTTTCTTCAAAAAATTTCCTGACAAGTGTATCACGGTGTGGTAGACATTATTAGATTGAAGTCAGAACCAGGGTCAATAAATGGTAACGTAAAGGGTCAAAATATAAAGGCCCTCTAATGTGTGGAATAAGGAGTACCATTACGTAAACACTGATATATCTACCACTGCCTGTTTCTTCTAAAACCATGCTTCAGTCAGACCCAACTAGGCGTGTCGCCTTTATGTATGAAATTGGAAGTTTTAAATTATTTACAGAGTAGTACACACGTATTTTCTGGCTGCACGGTGAACCAGAACACGTCTGAATAAGGACCATTGCTACACATCTTCTTCTTTTGATGTTTCTACTATTAAGGGGAAGTCGTTTTGTGTCTCGATATGAGATAAATGCAATTTAATGGGTGGCTAATTGCGGCTGCGAACATTTGATTTAAACTGGGAGTAGGTACCATACGATTGCAATTAGGCAGAATTGACATTGTTGGACTGTTTGACTCCATTCGTGAACAATTATACTGGGTTACGGGCTCACCAGTTCTTCTAAATAAAGCTTAAAATTAATTCAAGTTGAAATACTAATAATGTTAAACAAGTTTGTTACAATACGTATTTAATATTGTTATCGATCGTTATTTATTCAAAACATAAAAATTAAACTTTATCAACTTTATCCAATTCACACCATCTCAGTTTCATTCAGGCAGTTTGATTTGAAAATCATCTCAACCACTGTCGTATCTCAGATGGGCTGGTGAGCCTTGTTATTGGGAGAAAGTTCCTCAGTGTTGAATATATCAGTTGTAATGTGGTTGGCATATTATTATAAATTTTTCTTTAGTCACGCTTATAAGATAACAAATTGAATGCAGTTCCACGTTCTGCTAAAAACACTGTGAGACCTTTTTAATTAACTAGTCCAAGACAGTACGTCGTTCGATTGTTTGTGTTAAATTTCGCTCAAAAGCTACACGAGAGCTATCTGCGCTAGCCGTCCCTAATGTAGCAGGGTAAGGCGAGAGATACGGCAGCTAGTCATCATCACCCACCGACAACTCTTGGGTTAATCTTTTACCACTGTATAGTGAGATTGACTGAAGCATAGTAACGCCCCCACCGCTAAAAGGACACGCATGTTTTCGTGTGACGGGGATTCGAACCCGCGACCCTCAGATTACGAGTCGAGCACTCTAGTTACATTTTCATGCCAAGTTTGATGCAGATCAAAGGCTCCTCTGATGGTTTTTCAACAAGTAATAAAACACCTAAATGTCCTTTTTTGCATGTACGAATACCATATACGTACATATACATAGCACGAGCTGAATAACCAATAACTTATGTTTCTCTCAATCAGATGTCTAATTTAGATAACAAGGGAATGGTTGACATTTCCTTTTCACAATAGTTTAACATTGTTTTACGCATAATACTACAAGTTTGACTTGTCTTATTATTTTGTGTCACGTTTAAAACTTTTAGAGGGTTAAATTAAATAAGTTGTCACAGATAAGCTTCTTTACTCTGTCTAACAAATAACATATACCTGTGTATATAAGCGTGCGCGTGCAGCTAAGTTTATATAATATAATGTATTATTATTCATTATTGTTCTGTATCTCAATAGTTTAAAGAGTACTCTTATGTGATGTTAGGGTATTTTTATTGCCAAATAAAAGCTTTAGTAGTTATTGAAATTTCATTTCAATTTGCCTCCATAATTATTATTATTATTTGTACGTATTGACAGTTTTTATGAACTTTACCATCAGATGGCACTAGGTACTACACTATGACGTTGCTAAAATTAATAGGCAGGAGGAGGAATGCACAAAAATTTGCACGGAATGACCAGGTGGGTTTAGGCGTTCGACTCGTTATCTGAGGGTCGCAGGTTCGAATCACAATCGCACTTAACATGCTCGCCCTTTCAGCCGTGGGAGCGTTATATTGTGACGGTCAATTCCTTTCTTCGTTGGTAAAAGAGTAGTCTACGAGTTGGCGGTGGGTGGTGATGACTAGCTGCCTTCCCTCTAGTCTTACACTGCTAAATTTGGGACGGCTAGCGCAGATAACCCTCGAGTAGCTATGCGTGAAATTTAAAAAAACAACAACAAAAAACAAAGCATACAAATTAAAATTTGTCTTACCTCTAAGTTTTGTTTTAGCTTTACAACAGTACCCTCTGGAGAGCGTATGTTCACAGATTTCAAACAGGAGAAGAAAGAGTTTCCTTTCTCTCTTCTCAAGTTACGAGCAGCCATGTCTCCTGTGCAGGCTAAGTTGTCTTCTTGAACAGTAAAGTTGTCATTGTAAACTAAGTAGTAGGAGCAAGTGCCTTTAAAATCGTAGCGTTTACCATCAAAAGTAGAATAATGGAAAGAACCAGTGACGGAACATAACGCAGGACAAATGTCGTTTGTACATATCCATTGACCACCCTGACATAAGCTGTGAAACAAAGGAAACTTTCGAATGTCAGAATTTGTTTTACGGACAAAGAATATTCACACTGAAAAAAATTATTCCCTGAAGTTTATGGAACACAGGTAACAGTACTGAAATTGTTACAGAAATTACTAGATAAATGTACGTTTAGAGAGAAAAAAATTCACTTTAATTCCAGAGCATTTAAGTCTGGTTAACATAAATTGCAATGGTACCAAAACTATTGCAAAAATGACCACAGAAATGTATATTTAGAAGAAGAAAAAAACAAACTATCAATTTTAATTCTAGAGCCATATTTCTGATTAATCTGCAATGTATTGACACTGAAACTGTTATAAAACTAACCACAGAAATGTATATTTCGAGAGAAAAACGTGTATTTTAATTCTAAATCACTTCGTTCAAGCTAACTTATCAGGACTGTCGGAACCATTTTATAACAAATTAGTAACTATAAAAACAACTTCTGTACCATGTGTTACAGTCCTGCTGCATCTTTTCTCCACTAGCGTATTCTCGACCCTGGTGATCACAGGGACATTCATCCTGAGAAATACATCGTCCCTTATTAAGCACCTTCCCACTTGGACAGTGACAGCCATCGACACACCAATCTTGGGAGCAAGGGGGTTCAGGGTTCTGGCAGGTTCTTTCACATGCTGAACCACATTGTTGGTACTCTTTTCCATTTTCACATGTAACGGCTGTAGGTGGGAAAAACTTGGCTCATTGGTTCGTTGTTTTTATGTCATACAATATAATTTCACCATAAAAATTAGAATTGTGACGAGTAAATGATACGTTGCAACTGATATTCAATGACTGACAACTTTAATGGGACTCCCTTATACATCCTCATATGTACAATACCACTCTTACTTGTACATACGAGATAAACTGATTTGTCAAATGACTGTTTGAGTACTACAAATGTGGACATGAGTGATATCATATTTGCTTTGGAAGGCAATGGGTAAAAAAAAGGACCTAAAAAAAAACGTGATATTATGTGACATTCGGTAGGTATCGTTATCAGTGATCGTGTTTATACCCAACTGTTTGTGATCATTTGCTATTAGGCCTTATTGGCAGTATAAATCGAAAGAAATACGTCTGTCATTAAGAAACGCTACGGACGTCAGTTGCTGCCGTGTAAAGACGACCTGATAGTCCTGCAAGATGAGACATACAGCTGACTTATACTTTTGACTGTTGTCAAGATTCGACTGGTCTCTAATCGTATCAACCAAAAGACTTACACAAACTGACAACCAGCCCAAAATTCCAGTTAGCTTTAATAAAATAAGGAAAGCACGGTATTAGTTGAATCACTGATGGCATTTAGTATCGTCTGGAGAGTCGTTTTTATTTATTTCTGTGCTGTAGGTAAAGTTAAAGTATCTAGAAAATCACCTGAGGGACTTCATCATGCTTGCATTAATCAGACAGTGCAAACTGCTGGAAATAGGTGTAACTGTGTGGGGTATCATATGAAATGTCGAGGCCTTCAGTTAATTAAATAAAATGAATAACATCCAGATTGTACCCGAATTTTGTTGCTAATCATTTTCATATAGATGGACAAAAAATCTTCCTAGATAATAAAAAAATCGATCATGCTGGTAATTCCCAAACCTTTCTTTCTTTCTTTTTTTTTAAAAGAACAAGGCAGTGACTTTAGTAATCTTTGCTGGTCACGTAGGACGATTAACGTATTTCGGTCTAACTGAAAGTTTTCTGGAAAATCTTATAAACCTAATTTATTACAGCTACCTTCTGCCAAATTCTAAAAAAGTTTGTAGAATATACTTCTCCAAAAATTAGCTAAAACGAAACAAAACTATTTACAGTTTTTGTATATGTGAAATATTGATTTAAGTTAAAGACTTCATCACTGTGAAGGGAGGTAGTCAATGTACAAGGTGGCCCGTAAGTCCCTACCGATCCATATATCTTACATATCCAATGTATCTGTGTGCTGTCCCTCATTCTCGCTGCATAATATCATGCGACGCCATGTTCTTCAAGTGTAAATGGGCTTACATTGGCCATATTTCTCTGAAAAAAAAACAAATTTATAATGCATGCGTAATTGAATATAACATATTGGATGGGTAGGGACTTAGGGGCCACGCTGTAGGATACGCAATTAACTGTAGTATAAATCATTGTTTAAGTTGTGTACTTACGACAATTGTCGCTTGTCCGCCAGGCTTCATTCAGTACGCCACCTAGCCGGAAACATTCTCTGAAATATTCAGCCATGCTACTGCATTCACAGTTCTGACTGTTAGACTGGGAACAACAGTCCTCCTGACAGGCTTCATAGTACAGCTGAGAATCGACCAGCTATAAACAAACAAGAAAAGTTCCATTTATTAAAAGAATGAAATTTCCTCTTCCAATTTATATGTAACTCTTTGAGAGATTTGGAGTTTGCTTTGAATCTCCGAAGTTATAAATAAAACCTTATATTAATCGGAATACCTTTCCTTCTCAGTAAAATAACATGGCAGCGTGTTTACATTTGTTACCAAGTTTTTAATGTCACGTTTCGTTGTGAGAAATACTAAGAAAATCATAAAAACCTAAGCATTAGTAAAAACTGCATAAACGTCATATAACAGCTATTGAAGCTGGAACGCTATTTCACAAAATACTTTGGGAGAGGGAGAGAAAAGGTGAGTAAATGGCCTCCTAAGAGCGTGGGCTTAATCGAGGGCATAATTTATGTATATGTTTTAATTAGGCCTTATTAGAAGTGTTTAAGCAGAAATCTGCCATGACATATGGTGACCCTTAGCGATGTTTGGAGGTCGTCACTGTCCTCCTAAAATCCTACATTTTTTGTAAACAGTAAAACAGACAAAACGTTCTGAGTAAAGGTTCCAAAAATATACCAGATGTTATACTTATTTAGAAACATTCATAAGGTTACTAAAAAGCGAAACGTGTATTTTAATACGTACCTTGTGACAGGAATCAAATCGTTTGTCAAAAATGAAAAAACATTTTTCCGTGGCTCGTTCTGATTGTTCTCTGCTGGTAACGGTGTTATAATGACAAGATTTTCTTTCAGCCACCGGATCGTTACATTCTTGTCCTAAATAACAAGGTAGAAATGTTATCTTAGATTTTTTTCAGAACAGATTACACGAGATTTGAAGTATTCCTGAAGTGCTTGAGTGGACGACGTTTCGGTTTCTGTGCTGAGGCCTTTGTCAGATCCTTAATGCTTCAACACAGAGAAGGCAGGTGTAATCCGCAAAATACCAGATACGGTATATTAACCTGCTGACTGCTAAGTATTTCAGCTGCTACAATACAACTCTAATGCTTCTTCATTCTGTAACATTTTTCGTGACAGCATTTTGGATTGAAAGTGAAACAATTTGTAAGTAGATCAAATGCATGTATGGTGCTGACATCTAGCGTTGAAGTTAGGTATTATTGAGAATGAATTAACTCGTCCGTGGCACTGTGTTACCAATCGGCTTGGACGAGTTATCTCGTCTACGGCACTGAACAGGTTAAACTTACATCAAACAACTATAAATCTTAGAATCTGTTGAACACAAAACATCGGAAACAGATATGTCGCCCTCTACGTTTATATATATATGTTTTTATTACAACAGGCAGTCGTCCATTCCAGTGTACTCATCACGAATGCTTTGTCTAAACAATCTTTCAACTAATAACAAAAAGTTACTTAATAACTCAAGTAAACAGTCGCAGAATATCACGAATCCTTTGCAAAATGTAAAATATAATTAATTAATTGAACAATGAAGGAAGCAATATTTTAAAAATGATAATTTTGGAGATTTGTGGAAAAGGAAAAGACTGAACTCACCCTCAGTATCAAGTTGTACTTTCCAACTGTTTCCAAATGTAACTGGATCCCTAGCAACCGTTCCATCAGTCATTTCAAAATCATTGTTGATGATGTCATCGTAACGGCCGCAAAGACCACAAGTTTTTTGAAACAATGATTTCGTGATCTCGATTAATACGATATTCTGTAAAAGATATTTAAAAAATATATATATATAAAAGTTTTGAAATAGGTTTAGTTGAGGTAAAACATCGCCTTTAAATCTCAAAAACATGTAAAATATTTATAGAGGTAAATTAGTTACCACAAACAGTGTAATTTGAAAATTTGTTTGTTTTGAATTTCGAGTTACTTTATTCTGCTTCTTAATTATAGGTACTCTGACTGTAATAATTATCCGTTCAATACTTCATTGCGCTCTTTACTTTTGTTGAAAGTATTATTTTATTAAATTTGTATCAAGATACTGCTTCTAATAATCTGACCTGGTCATCCAACCAGAGAGTAAATCCAAGAGATCCCCGGATGAGAACGTACTGTGCTACTTTCTGAAATATCAGTCCATCTGAGGTTGACGGCACCGAAAGCTGTTCACCGTTCCTAGTCACCACAAAACCACCAGTGGTGGGAGCAACAACATATTTTTTGTCTCCGATATCTAGCCCTACACTTCTTCTGCAGTTGTGGATGTCTTCTGAACAGCCAGAGTCGTGGTACAGAATGATGGAGAAAGTGCTGTCTACGCAGTCTGCGGCGAGAACATAGCTGCAGCTCCCGGCAAAATCATACAATCGGCCATCAAACGTCCGAAAGTGCACATCTCCCCAGGCGGCGCAAGTCCCACTAGAAACCAAAGTCACTACAAATAAACAAAAAAAAAAAGAAAAGAACTGAAAACAATGTTTTGTAACTGTGGCACAGCACTTACGAATCAGTTATGTGCTGGTTGATCTAAATATTTACCATGGAATTTCATCCTTTAAACGTGTCACATTGTGGCATTTGTAGAAAGGATGGTCCTAGGGAACAGAATCGAAATATTGTAAGTAAAAGAAATCTTAATTTGGTATAAACTCGTGTAATATATACATGTGTGTGTATTAATGAGGTCTAAGTAGTTATTGATCTAAAGATTATGTTATAGTACAGAAAACATAAAACAAACAATCATTTATATTCACACCATCCTGCGAATGTTGTAAACACCTGATTACATAGATCTGTGTTTGAGGAATTTAAGTGGTTTAGTAGCAGATGGACATTACTGTTAAATGTATACTGATCATATAAGCCATGAGCACTGAGCTATTTGTTTGATTAAGGTTAGGCACAAAGCTACACAATGAGCCATCTATACTCTGACTGCCACGGGTATCGAAACCCTGTTTCTAGTGTAGTACGTCCGTAGACATACAGTCATGTGAAAAAAATTATGACACCCTATGAAAGCCTGTGTATTTTTGTAACATTTTTGGATATATAGATATTTAATCTCTATTTTAATAATACTGAGAGATTATAGGAATATAACTAAACAATTAAAACTGAAGAAAAGACTTCTGCAAATGTAATTCGACAAAAATGCATATTCTAACTGAGGAAAAAGTTAGGACACCTTACATTTGTTCCCTCTTAAAATGGCTCAATTCAAACACAGGTGTATCACACCAGGTGCACGTGATTAGAATAGATCGTTACTCAACATTTTGAATAAGGCTTGTTCTATTTAAACGTCA
Organism: Carcinoscorpius rotundicauda; assembly: GCA_011833715.1. Taxonomy (NCBI): domain Eukaryota; kingdom Metazoa; phylum Arthropoda; class Merostomata; order Xiphosura; family Limulidae; genus Carcinoscorpius; species Carcinoscorpius rotundicauda. The sequence goes on along the minus strand of CM022391.1, from coordinate 178,740,889 downwards.
GACATTTAGTTTGGTGTGCTCTTGACTGTTGAAGTGAGAGTGAGCACCATGGTGAGAGCATATGAGCTGTATGAGGCCTTCAGAAAGAAAATTGTAGCAGCTTATGAGTCTGGTAAGGGATTTAAAAAGATCTCAAAATATTTTGAAATCAACCATTCCACTGTCAGGAAAATAGTCAACAAGTGGAGAGGCTTTCAAAACAACTGCCAACATGCCCAGGTATTGTCGTCCAAGCAAGTTCACCCCGAGAGCAGACAGCAAGATGCTAAAAGAGGTCTCAAAAAACCCTAACATGTTATCACGGGATCTACAGCAGGCTCTGGCTAATGTTGATGTGAAAGTGCATGACTCTACAATTTGAAAGAGACTGCACAAGTTTAATTTACATGGGAGGTGTGCAAGGATAAAACCTTTGCTCTCTAAGAGAAACGTCAAGGCCAAACTGAAGTTGGCTGGAAAGAATATAGATAAAGATCAGGACTTCTGAAATAATGTTCTTTGGACAGATGAGTCCAAAATTGAATTATTTGGACACGAGAACAGAGGACATGTTTGGCGCAAACCGAATATAGCATTCCAGGAAAAGAACCTCATACCAAGTATAAAGCATGGAGATGGAAGTGTCATGGTTTGGGGCTGCTTTGTTGCAGCAGAACCTGGACAGCTCACAATCATATAATCCACCATGAATTCAACTGTGTATCAGATGGTGCTTGAAGAATATGTGAGACCATCTGTAAGAAAATTAAAGCTTTAGCGGAATTGGACCCTGCAACATGACAATGACCCAAAACATACCAATAAATCCACCAAGAACTGGCTAAAAACTGAGAAATGGCGAGTCCTGGAATGGCCGAGTCAAGGCCCAGATCTCAATCCCACTTAGATGCTGTGGGGTGACTTGAAACGGGCTGTCATGCATGAAACCCCTCAAAGATCTCACAGCTGAAAGAATTATGCATTAAGAAGTGAAGCAAACTTTCTTCAGACGGATGTCAGAGACTGGTAGATGGCTACAAGAAGCGTCTCACTGCAGTTATTTCAGCCAAAGGGGGTAACACTAACTATTAGGGAGTAGGGTGTCCTAACTTTTACTCAGTTCGAATATGCATTTTTGTAGAATTATATTTACAGAAGATCTTAAAAAGTCTTTTCTTCAGTTTTAATTGTTTAGTTATATTCCTATAATCTCTCAGTATTGTTAATATTGAGATTAAATATCTATATATCCAAAAATGTCACAAAAATACACAGGCTTTCATAGGGTGTCCTAACTTTTTCACATGACTGTACATCTGTGCTACTAGAAAGCAAAGTTGTACTAAACAGTTTGTTTGTTTGTTTTGAATTTCGCGCAAAGCTACACGAAGACTATCTGCGTTAGCCGTCCATAATTTAGCAGTTTCAGACTAGAGGGAAGGCAGACAGTCATCACCACCCATCGCAGACTCTTGTGTTACTCTTTTACCAACGAGTAGTGGGTTTGACCGTTACTTTATTATGCCCCGACCGCTAAAAGGGTGAGCACTAAATGGTAAAAAGTTTTTTACACTTACCTTCTTCAAGTGGTTGCTGCTTGTGACTTAAATCCTGAAAAAGAAAAGACAGAAGAAAAGATTTGATGAACTTAACATGATCCAGGAATGTGCGTGTTTATTAAACTTTTTAACCCAGAGAAAATTAAACTGTTCTACTTTTATGTCAAACAGATGTTTCGGATTTTTACCTATGTAAAACTCTGGAATGCTTTCTGACGAATTTGTAATTATAAATCCAACAAATGAAGTACCATTGAAACAGTTTCATTACATTTGTATTGAAGCTACGATGTTAAACTTTTTTATCTGTTTTTAACATAAAAAAACAATTTTGGGATTTAACTAACACATACAAATATTTAAAAACTCACAATTTTTAATACACAACTCTAAAAAAGACGACAATTTTCTGTCTCAAAAGTACAATAAAATACAAATAACTTACTATATAAGAGTAAATTAATTAAAAACCCGATGACACTGGAAAACAGTCTTGGTTGGTTTTGAATTTCGGTCAAAGCTACACGAGGGCGATCTGTGCTATCCATCCCTAATTAAGCAGCGTAAAACTAGAGGGAAGGCAGCTAATCATTACCAACTCCCATCAACTCTTGGTCTACTGTTTTACCAACGAATAGTAGGATTGACCATCACATTATAATGCCCCCACGGCTAAGAAGATGAGCATGTTTGACGTGACGGGGATTCGAACCCGCGACCCTCAGATAACCAGTCTAGTACCTTAATCATCTGGCTATGCCGGGCGAAAACAGTCTTATCCACTCTACATGTTTACACGTATGTCAATGCGTCACCATGATTTTCAATTCTGTGGAGTAAATTATTGGTATTTTTTTGTAGTTTTTAAGACTGGAAGCTGCTTTATTTTAAGAATTGTGTATTAACTAATTGTTATTTTTTAAAAAATCGTGCGTTTGTTAAAATTGAACATTACGCAAGTGCCAAATGAATTTTAAAAATAACTATAATCGAATTTTATTTACAATTATTTCTCATACCACCTCGTCATGTACGCAATTTAATAGTTCAAGAGCAAAATGGTCTTTGAAATGAATCACATTTTTCCGTGGATTATTATAAAAGAAAAGCGATCGCTCTTATGAGGTGAATTTCCTTACTTCAGTCTCTTGTTGAGGAGTTTGGTGATCAAATGGGTTCCAAAAGTTCCCAGTATCTTGGTTGCCCTGACCTGACTCAACATTAAACAGTTGAATTGGTTGTTCTACGTGTTCCTGTCCAGGAATTACGTAGTTGGGCCGGTTTTCGTTGTTCAAGGAGTAAACTTCATGTTGGGGAAGTTGGGATTCTTGCTGATTGTTTCCCAAATTACCAAGTTGGTTCAAAAGAGCTTCAATAGAATCTTCACGTTCATATAGATTATTGTCTAACCCGTTGAGAATGCCAAAATAATCATTATTTTTTCCCCTTGTCTCTTCTTGTACTTGCTGCTCTAACTCTGGTGAAAGAGGAAGTGATTTTTATACAGCCCAAGCTTGGTAACAAAATTATAACTTACAAACAAAAACATGTTCAAACTGTTCTGATACGTTGTGCAGTCATTAAGTTCCTTGGTGGTTCAGCGGTAATGTTGTGGGCTTCAGAACTCTAAATATCGAGTTTCAATACTGCGGTGGGCAGAGAAGAGCCAGCCCATTACGTGTCTTTGTCCTTAACAATAACAACTGTTTACTAACAGTTGCAAATTTTACACCATTAGGGACTGATTGTGTAAAATTAGTCTTTGTTTAATTTTGTTCAAATATAAAAAAATACCAAACCGAAAGTCTGACAGTAGACTTTTGTGCTACAAAAATTGTTTTGCCTGCGATTATTTATATTGTTATTAAATTGATTTTTACAGTAGTTCGAAATTAACCAAATTGTAAGATATTGTACGATGCTTGGAAACGCTTGGAGTGTGGTGGGATAAACTTACAGTATTTATAAATTTATTCATTTGAAAACAAATTAATTATATATTAATTTATACAAAACGTTCGTGAAACATTACAGTTTATTTAATGAATTGTTTGTTTGGCGTTAAGCACGTTATACAGTGGGCTTATGTGCTCTGCCCTCTATGAATATTACAGCCCGATTTTAGCCTGGAGAGTTACCACTGAACCACTTTGGGTTGGCTATAATTTTAAGATTTATACCTCTCTGAAAACTTTTGACATACTTTTTGTCTACAGTTTTAATCTAAATATAGTCTTCAATAAGATTATATCTTTTGGAATTCGATATTTAATATTCAAGAGAAAATGTTAACGCAAAGACTAGTCCATGTGGACTTTATATTTTTTTACAGCCACTATTCTCTGGTTCCTAAAATTGTTTCTTTCTCATCATGCGAGAAAAGTTTAGAGTCCTGATAAATACAAATGTAGAAGTTTTTTTAAAACTGACCATCAATGCAGATTGGCGCATCTGATGGAAACCAGACACCTTCAGGGTTGCATCGGTAAAAATGTGGGTTCGGATCATCAAACTTCATCCCTGTTGGACACTCAGCTTCGCAAACTGTCTCTTCGGATGTGTGGTTACAACGTAAGCTTCCAACAAATTTGATACTATGAATATCACAGTTTGATATTGCTGGAAAAAAATAAAGTATAATAAATTTATTTTCTGTTTGGGTAACAGGTTATTTGACTCAACAATAACAACAAGATTTGGATAAGAAACGTCATCGTGTTACTTTAATCAAGAGTTTTCTGGCCAACCAGAGGTCTGCGGTCTCAGGTTATCTATTACGAGGCCAATGAGACTAACGGTAGAGATTTTGAATTTTAATGTCCTTACCTTTGGCATGAAAAAATTAAATTTGAACGATATTATAACTTTGTGTTTGCTGACCCCAAAACATGACGTTGGAGTTAGCAGCTGTGAAGACCAGTGTCTTATTTTTAACTGTTTTTGAATTAACTTTATAACTAAAGAAACCAAATACTGTATTCCAATTATGATATCTTCTCGCGTCAGTTGATGATAACATTAATTCAAACTACCAAAAGGCATTACTGTTCATACAGTTGTTTGGTGTTAAACAGTTGTGTGCTAATGTATTCTAAAGACGGCTGGTATGGGTATTAAAACTTTAATTAAAGTACAGAACAATGTTTCGACCTTCTTAGGTCATCTTCAGGTTAACAAAGAGAGTTTGCAACTAACCATTGCCGAGCACATATCTTAGGAACGAGAATGCATACGGATACGACATTGTAGGTGGCGTTGCAGTTAGATGTTAGGTCGTTAATTAGTATGGGTAAAAAGGTGTTCCTTTACGTTGGTTTAATTTTTGGTTTGAGTCGTTGCGTAAGTAGAACTTCTTTGATTTTAGGTTTGTTTGTATTTATTTCCCTACTTAATATCTTGGTGTTTTCTATGGTCACGATGTGCTTATTTGATACTTAATATCTTGGTGTTTTCTGTAGTCATGATGTGCTTATTTGATACTTAATATCTTGGTGTTTTCTGTAGTCATGATGTGCTTATTTGATACTTAATATCTTGGTGTTTTCTGTAGTCATGATGTGCTTATTTGATACTTAATATCTTGGTGTTTTCTGTAGTCATGATGTGCTTATTTGATTTGCAGTGTTAAAAAAAACGTGTGAAGGTGTTTTTTGTGTTCTTTGAATCTAGTTTCCGTTTTTCTGCTTGTTTCTCTAATATACAAGTATTAGCAGTTGTTGCATTGCATTTTGTAAATAATGTTGGTGTTGCGTTTGTCTTGTACTTAGTAACGAAACACAGAGATTGTGGTTAAATTGGTGTTGAAATTGAAAGTTTAATGCGCTCGTGGTTATATCAATTTTACACCGGTCAAGGAAAGGTTTTTCACAATCTTTCTGCAACTATAATTTAGGCCTATTTGTATTTAGTGGCAATATATCATAACAATGATCGTGCTCCAATGTTTAGTAAATGACATAATTCCATCTGATTTCCATAATAAGGTTTATAAAACAAATGTACACATGGGGAGTTTTGGATTTCTTGAACTCACAAAATGACAAGGCATAAAGATTAACTGTATAAAATATGCTGATGCTTTTAATACAGAGGCGTAGCCAAGGGGATTCGTTCCCTCTGAAAAATTTAGGCATATTGATCACATACCACTTTTCAGCTTTAATATGTAATAAACTCGTTTTGTATCATTCACATAAAAAATCTGTAAACGCTATTATATTTGATTTGTTAAAAAATATTTCAATTTAAGCTTTTCACTTTACTTCCTTTCCTTAAAATTTTCGACCCCCTCTCTCATGGAAAATCTGGCTATGCCACTCTTCTAAAAATGTTCTAAGCGTGAAAAGTAGCATTATGCATAACAAAACTGCGTCCTTTGGAAAGTTCAAGTTATGAAGTTATCTTGGAAATGGTTTAAAATATCACATTGAGCAAGATAGATTGAAACACATATCAGGCTAAAATATCATACTATGTTCTTTCATTTTACATTCCGTTAAAATCTACTTCTTGCATGCTGACAGAACACTCTCTCTGTTTCTGGCTCTGTGGACATAATATCAAAGTGAGGAGAAACTTAGTTCGTCTTGAAGTTAAAAAAAAATGACGGTTAGTCATGAAACTTTGTTACATCGATACATTTAATGACTAGTTCATAGAAGTGGTGTAAACAAATTGACACTTTCAAATTTCATATTAGTTTAATAAATATTATATTTCAACTTAATTTGTTGTTTTTTTCTACAACTTAAACATATAAAGTTGTTTCTATAACTCAATTCTAAGTAGCGTTTCATTTGTTTCTACCACATAATATTCAAACGTTCTTGTTCGAAGCACGTTCATTTTTCCTGTATCCTTGGTTACAGTAAGTCCATCAAACCATTCAAGACGGTGCAAATGAAATATCCCTTTATCCTTTAAGGGTGGCGGGAAGGAGAGTGAAAGTAATATAAACTTTTAACATCTTAAAGTTACTTACGATATTGACATAAATGCCCTCTGTATTCGGGTAAACATAAACAGCGTTTGGACGCAACACATCGTCCTCCATTTTGACACGGTGGGTCACACTGAGCTGTTGAAAGAAAAATAAAATAAAAAATCATCTTGCTTTATTGAGCAAATAAAAAATCACATTAAAAAATCCCGTTAAACGTGAACGACTAATAACAGAATGTTTTAAGTACGAAAGCTTTGGATTATAAAACTTTTACAGCGTTAGTCAAATAATATTTATTATGTGGTATTTTTATCCACAAGGACACCTTAGGTGACACATGGAATAAAGAACCAGGTTAAAGACTATCCCAGGGTACAGGCATAGCCGTCTCTAACTTAGAACTGCTGGGCAGATGGAAAACATCCAGCCACATCGTTCACCACCTCCACTGTTACTTGTCTAATCAAACAAAGATTTTGTTTACCAGTATAGAACAATCTCCACAGCTAACACTGTGGAGTAAGTTCGGTGAAAAATCGCAGGTTCGAACCTTGGATCTTTCGCTCCGCAGTCCATCACTCTAATCAACAAGATATACCAGGGCCATCGACGATTACTGTTAATAAGATTTAATTATTTGTTTGTTTGTTTTCGAATTTCGCGCAAAGCTACACTACGGCTATCTGCACTAGCCGTCCCTATTTCAGCAGTGTAAGACTAGAGGGAAGGCAGCTAGTTATCACTACCCACTACCAACTCTTTGGCTACTCTTTTACTAACGAATAGTGGGATTGACCGTCGCCCACAAAGCTGAAAGGTGCGAGCATGCCGGGCCATTTGCGAAGGAAAATTGCATCGATGAATATCTTACGAGTAACTTACGTTCACAATCAGGAAAGTTGTGTTCAGGTAACCACTGTCCTGTCCGCTGGTTACACTCTAATGTCATCCGTAATGAGCCATCAGGAAATGTATAACCATTCATGCAGTTGGCTTCACAAGTCCTAATAAAAGCAGAATAAAGGTTGAATCTGTTAAAGACTCAGTCACTTGTTTAACATTAATAGTTTTAGTTGATATTCTAACAGACCTCAAAAAGGTAATAATTATACATCTGAAATATTGGGAAAACAATTATAAAGAATTATATTGAATGGGTTTCTAGCGAAATAATTAAATAAATTAGTGATGTTACTACATTTTAATCTGTTTTATTAACATAGTCTGGTTAGAATTTCTGCGCTAGCCCTCCTTACTTTAGCAGTGAAAGACTAGATGAAGGGCAGATAGTCATCACCACTCACCGCCAACTCTTGGGCTATTATTTTGCTATTGAAACGGTAGTTATATAACATCGTGAGTAACACTACACTTTCTGATTAAGACTCGTAACGTATAAGTAGCACAATTTGAAACTGAAAAGAAACCCGTATTTTGCTCGGATACGACGTATCTTATGTTGTACTTAAGTTAGCTAACATATACAATATTTTCATGTGTAAACAAAATGCACTTTCGGGTATTACATCAATCTATGTACTTGGTGAGAATGCGTTTCATCTGTCTATAGTACAGATCAGAAGTTTGTTTTTTTTAATTTCGTGCAACTCTTAGAGTACTCTTTTACCAACGAATAGTGGGATCGACTGTCACAATATAACGCTACCACGGCTGAAATTATGAGCATGTTTGGTGTGACGGGGACTCGAACCATCGATCCTCGGATTACGAGTCGAGTGTCTAAACACCTGGACATGCCGGGCCTATTAACATGAATAATTTAGAGTATATCAAACCTATATCATTAGTTGAGAAACAAAGGGAAAATAATTCGTTAATTGTTTTAAAATGTCAGTTTTTCTCTCAGCCAAGATATTGAAAAAAAAATTAAGTGAAATTAAGTTGTTTACATTCGAAAAAAATCTCCTTCACACGATCTTGACCCCATCATAGGAGAAGGTGGAGATTCACAGAGTCCTGTAGAGAAACAAAGTACTGGTTACAACTTATAAAGGATCAGAAGACTTAAAGCGACAAATAAAATGACACAAAAACACTGTATTTAATCTTCCACAATACAAACATCAGATGAATAATGTTATCTAATGGCTTATGGACACGCGTAACTGTCTACCAATATCATTATTGACTGATAACACAACACAGGTGTCGGAAGCATCTTCACTTTTACATTTTTGACTTACATAGCCATTGTATATTATTACGTCAGTTATCTGGGGGTAATGTTCCCAGACACCCTAAATTGAGCTACTCTTATTATGAAATCTGCATGCTAAGCTGGACACCCCCACTTTACATCTCTTTTTCTACACCGCTGTACGGGGTCAATCTACTAGTCTTTTAAAACTATATTAATATCACTATAGCTAACGTCTAAGTTTTGAAGATACGTAGGATATTCTCGGAGTCAGGTGATATTATTATAGGTCACAGAGATTATTCTATCAGTTTTCTAACATTCCACTAATACCGCCGCAAACAACGCAAGATAATCTTTGAATCACTTGATACATCATCAACAGATACACACTGATAAAAATGAAAGTGTTAACGTTTTAGGTTTAAGCAATTTGTGGCACTAGCGTGCAATAAAACAACTATAATATAATATAATACTCCAATGAGTGGAAAAAAAAACTGTCACAAAGAAGCTAATCTCTTAATCGAATCAAAGCATAAAATAAAAATGTTTAATTCATAATCAAATTAAAACAAAATCTAACTTCTTACCAAGCTGATTTCCTCTTCCTGTTCCTAAAACACAGATAGAATAAGAACATTAAATATAGTAAACTGCTGTTTATAACTTCAGTTCGGAAATTATAAATAAGTATTATGTTTTTTATCTAAGCCTAAATCTAGTTGACATCAAAGACTAACATCCAGTAGTTAATTTATATTGTTTGTTTGTTTTTGAATTTCGCACAAAGCTTCTCGAGGGCTATCTGTGCTAGCCGTCCCTAATTTAGCAGTGTAATACTAGAGGAAAGGCAGCTAGTTATAACCACCCACCGCCAACTCTTGGGCTACTCTTTTACCAACGAATAGTGGGGTTGACTGTTAAATTATAACGCCCCACGGCTGAAAGAGCGAGCATGTTTAGCGCGACCCTCCGATTACGAGTCACACACCTTAACCCGTTTGGACATGCCGGGCTATGTTAGTTTATATAGTGAGCAATCATTCTTAACCGTATTGTCGTCCTAGCAGGGCACGTAAGTGTAAACGGTAGTAGAGGGTATTTCATATACATCTTTATAGTTTGACCGTCAACAGACAAATTTAGTGATCCAAGAAAACAAAACTCCTGTATAGAAACAAAAGCTACCCCTATAAAAATCTACTAGGTTTAGCTCCTAGGCTGCATAACTATTGTAAGATAAAACAAAATAATAAAACTTTGAAAAAATTTAATGAATAAAATTTTCTTAATTTGTAAACTAACCTTATCATTACAGAATAAGGCTTACATTCATGAATTAGACCAGTTTTTGCAGGGTTTTTTTCGTCTGATTTCAGAGAACTGTTTTTATAAAGTTTTTTATTTATTTATTAAATAGAAGTTATGGTTGAATAGCAGCTTAAATTGTCTGGCTCTTGTAACCTGATCAGATACTGGTATTTTCGGTTGATGGTAAATGTGGCTATACATATTAAACATATGTTGCTAGCGCGAGCTAAAACTTCATTATAATATGTACTAAACTGATTGATTTGTCTTTGAGTTTTCAAAAACTTATAACGATGTATACTTCCGCGTGCATTAACAGCCATTCAGGCTCTTTAAGAGAATGCGGCACCTAAAGACGTGATACAGTGCTTAACTCTCTTTACCCTCTCTTCCCTTGTTGACACTGATGTTTGTATTTTGCACACCTTTATTGACACTAATGCCACTGTGATAACTTGTGACAAACAATGGTAACCAAGATGGTTGGCTTAATGTTTGTTTAATACAATTTTAAACAATAGTTTGAAATCCAACTCTTTTAATGCATAAGAAAATACTACTGTGTTCAGAAGCTAGTAGAAATCGCCAGTTGGAAAGATAAGAAAATGCCTGTTGAGTTGCCCCCCTCTAACTCAGCGGTATGTCTGCGGACTCACACGCTAAAATCCGGGTTTCGATACCCGTGGTGGGCAGAGCACAGACAGCCCATTGTGTAGCTTTGTCCTTAATTCAAAACAACAACAACAACCTGTTGAGTTTGTTTGCGTTATGTCAAGCATATAAAACAACATCATGCTGACACGATAATGTGATGCTGTCCGTTGATGGAAATGTCATCTGATTATTTGATTCATCGTTACATTAATATCCAATCTGATCAGGTATTTTCTTAATCCTTTATGTTAACTGTTAGTATTAGTTAAACAGTTTGAACCTTACATTTACTTGATGTTTATAGTAACTTAACTTGTTTAACTTACGTTCACAATCCGGGAAAGTTTTCCGTGGACTCCATTTTCCAGTCTGTTGATCACATTCATGAACTTTCTGTGTTGCCCCATCCGGAAAATAAAATCCCTGCATACACTTGGCCTCACATGTCCTAAGTTATTAATAAACATGTAATTTTTACTATGCGAAACAAATGAATTTCCTTGTCTATATTATCTAAGCCTCCTCCATATATGAAAACCTCAACGTTTCAAATAATTAGTTACATGCATAGTGTTACCTATTCAGTTATTAAACTTACTATAACAAAAAACAGTGACGTCACACGTGTTACTAAGTTGAAGGACATGTATTTGACAATTACCATCTAGTATTTTAAAGTAATCGTTTTCTGGATAACACACTCTTTTATTTAATAAGCAAAGGGAAATAAGAGAACATCACTTGTAGTTTCATAAACACATGATTTTTATTCGTAGGTATCATAAATTTCTAATTTGTCGTGTTACTTACAATTTGTTCATGTCGCCAGAACAAGAAATGGACCCAGCCATTGGAGAAGGCGGAGCCGAACACTGCATTCCTGAAATAAATCAACAAGAAGGTAAACCTGAAACACGAGATTTACAAGTTAAAAGATTTCTCAATGTGTTCTTACATATATCCTAAACAATAATTTAATCTAGAACGTAATGTATTACGTAACACTAACATTGTAAGTTAAAAATACATTTACAATAAATAAATCTGAGATAAGTAAAAAACTACAGGGATACAGGTACACACACACACACACAGACACATATTTACATATAATTATCATTTAAATACATCATACTCTATAACATACATCTACGATGATCGAAATTGACTCATGGCCAGGTGGTTAAGTCACTCGACTCCTAATCGGAAGGTCGCAGGTTCGAATCTCCGTCACACTAAATATTCTTGCCTTTTGAGCCGTGGGGGAGTTATAATATGACGGTAAATTCCACTATTAGTTGGTAAAAGAGTAGCCCAAGAGTAGGCAATGGGGGTGATGACTACCTGCCTTCCGTACAGTCTTACACTGTTAAACTAGGAACGGTTTATGCAGATTACCCTCAGGTAGCTTTGCGCGAAATTCAAGACAAACCAAACCATAGTTATCAGAGAAAATGGTTGCCGGGGTTATTTATAACTCGATAAAGCTTATTTTACTGTTGCATGTTAAAACAGTGGTTTCTCAACCTGACTCAATTTGATGAGCTAGAAAGTTACTGCAAACGTGCAAGCATTGGGAGAAAAAGAAACAGTTAAAAACCACGATTTCTTTCTGTTGAATGGAGATTCCAACCAGGTTAATTGATAGTTTTGCCGAATCAGAACCATTCCAATCTCGTACGTACATCACGTGGACACTGGAAGTCATCAACAAAACTTTGCTACTTATTCTACGCTTCTTGTGATCAAATTTAGGAATAGTGTTTCTGACAGATAAAAACGATTTTAAACACATTTCAATGAAAATTTAAGCAGTGTCTGACAAGTTGAATAGTTTCATGTGGACTGTTTTGATTGCTTTCTGATTGGCATATTTCGTTTCGAAACGAGACATACATTAGTGGCAGTCTAGAATAAATTATTGTTATGACAGTTATATCGCACAGACAGTAAGCTTTTCGTCTCTACAGTCTCAAGGTAACTTTGAAAATCTATAGAGGTTAAAGTGGTCTTTTTTAGGGTGAGAACCAACAAAACTTGATATTTCTGAGATATATTGGTATTAGTTGTGGTTTTAGATTTTTAGTGATAATAAAACGGATTAATGCATAGACTTATACGGCCCCGAAAGTCTTAGAGCCTCGAAATAATCTATTATAAAAACAATACGAAACAAAGTAAATGCTTACTTTCTTAACAGTCCCACCCTTATTTGAGAAATACAGATAGGAGGTAGCGTTATAACATTCTAAAATGACAAACGTGTAATATTTAATATACCAGTTGTAATTTATTACAGTGTAGAAAAGGGTATGTATAATGATATAAGGACATTATTCTTTGAATTTGTGACATCCGTTTGCTTGTTTTTGTATGTTATAAGCTCAGCTCAGAACGTGCATACAATATTTGTGTGTGCACGTGAGACTGTCAGTTTAAAAAGTTTCTCACGATGTGGCAAAATGTTAAAACGTTAATTTTCGTGAATTAAAGTTCATGCTGTTACAGACTAGTTAGCTCAAATAAACGGTTTGTAGTTTGTCCAGACGTTTTGAGTTATTACATGGCTTTGTTTGTAGAATTGGGAACAATGTTACCCGAGGGCTATCTGCACTTGTCGTCTCTAATTGATAGATTAGATGTCTCATGGCAGCTAGTCCTTACCATTCATCTCCAACATTGCGCTACTCTTTTACAAACAAAAAGGGAGATTGACTGTCACATTCTAGCACCCTCACGGCTGAAAAAAAGGCGAACATATTTCAGGGCGACGAGGACTGAAACCCAAGGCACACATATTGAGAGTAACGTAACCTAACCGCCAGGCCATGTTAAGTCCTTTATGAAATGGAAAAAAAAGAGTGGTTACTTGAAATAATATACAAAGTTAATAGTTATCATTACAAGTATGTACTAATGAGATTCTTACCAACAAACATGTTTGGAGTTTTGTGATGACCATATTTATGCCCTGAAAAACAACAAAAAACATATCTGTAAATATACATATCAGCACTGAAGCTACACACAACACTGAATAGTTAATCACGGAAATAAACACAGAGCTTAGCAGAAGCTTTTATTTCATCAGTATCAAACATCAAACAATTGGCTAGAATAACAAACATGTGTATCGCAATATATATGTATATATTTGTTTCTTATGATTAATTTTGCAAATAATTTGAAGAAACATTTGATGACTTGTTTTGTAATTTTAGTGAAAACTGTGTAAAAGGCTACCATGCATGACTGACGTAGTTTCGAACTAATTAACTGGAAGCAAGACTAGTAAACAAACCCGCCGCCAACTCGTGAGCATATCTTGGCTGATCAACTAGTAAGAGTTGACCGTCACTCTTATAAGGCTTCCACTGTTCTAAATATCGGGGGGGTGTTTTTACACTCAAGAACAACAAACCACAGAACCATAAATTCAACGTATCAGCTCGATAACAATTAAGCCACACCCAGGCAGAAACATTTGAAATGTTTGGTAGAAGTTTACAAGAAAATGTCACTGTTGTATACCAAGGATGGTTCAAAGTTTATTATACAGATGATATTATATGGCTGTTACAAAATAGAGTATTATGAAGACAGTTGAAGCCAATCTAATTATTGTTTGTTTCAGAGTAATAGTTTGAAATTAAACCATATTCTACCAAATATACCGTTGGTGTGAACGTACTTTGCAGTCATTATGGGGAAAACAAACAAAAAACACCTGTGCGTTGTATAGATGAAGTGAAGAAAAAGTGTTAGTGGTCCGTATTCGTTTCATCACATTATTTAGCTGCCCAATAACAGGTATGATAAATAAACTTATTAGTATGACCCAGTGACACACGTTGATCAAAGTATAAATTGAAGTGGATCTCAATTTGAACTTCGATTTCGAAATTAAACAATTTTCGGAATACCAAGTTTATGTATTAAACTGTAGTTTAACTGAAGCAACTGTTAAGCCTCTTTTCCCACCCTACACATGTGTACCTTTTATTAATAAGAACGCCTGCAAATTGGCCTTTACTTATGGTATCTGTTATATCGCAATGAAGACAACTACAGTTTGTTTCACTAACAGATCCAGTGATAAAAGTTTTGTTTTTTGGACTTTTCGAATAAACGACAACATGTTCACGGTACTAACTATGAGAAAACAGATCAGAGAAAGGCATTTAGTCAAGTCAAAAGCGGCCACCGCCGGCCAATGAGTTACTCTTATTTGGACAATAAGATTCGACTGTTACTCTTAAAACACGAGCCCTCAGGTTTATAGGCGTAAGAACAAAGAATTGTAACATGTTCATAACAGTGTATACATTAAAGAAGTGGCTGTTATTGATTTTATTACCTTGTCTAGAAGTAGTAACGTGAAAATAGCATCCCTATCTCTGTCTGCCTTAAGACAATAATTAACTATTCACGAATGAAGAAAGCACGATAACATTTAGACCTATACTTTTCATGTCTCGGAACAAAAAAACTATGTTAGACAGACAATGGATTCGTTTGTGCTCAAAATAAGTAAAAATATATTTTTACCAACAAACTGTATCCATTTTTAAGATGTAGTTATAAAAATTGTTTGGTTAATTGTATATACAACCTGTAGGCAGGCATTTGTTTTTTACCAATTTAGCTCTTTGTTAGAATCCAACAAACCCTTTAAATTTTAACTACGCTCTATCATAATTGTGAAATGAAATTAGAGTTTTTGTTTTATTGTTACTTTTTAACAATAAACAAATAAATAAAAAATATATGGTTAAACATAAGTCATCACTTGTTTTGTCCTCATTACCTTTACTTGTTATTGTAATTGGGAAACAGTTTCGTATTAATGGTTTGTTTGTTTGTTGTTTTGAATTTCGCGCAAAACGAAATCAAACCCTTCACTCACAGAACTAATTTTTTTCTTTAGAAGAACTTCACGTTTAACCTCTTGCGAGACCTAATTCTTTGTCATGGACTGTCAGTAACCCAGAGAGGAAGCGGAAACAAACATCATAATGAGGTGGTATTTTCCGCGGGAAGTAAGCTGTAGTCTGACTGATACTGCAGAGTGTTCCGGTTTTCTTAGTATCAAAATATACTTGCTTTTGTTGTGCCGTTTACTAGCTGCAATACTTTATTATTGTGATTAAACAGCCATAAATAACACGTGTAACGGAACTCGAGTCTCAGAATATTTGAAATAATTATCGAAGTTTTTTGTCATTTGGAAAGAAACATGTAACTTTATCATAAATTAGAATCAAGTTTTTTTTATTAAAAGTAGTAAATGTCTGTACCACAAATTATTATTATTTATTAAAAAAAACGAAAAAGGGGGAATTAGGCTTATTTCAACGTTAGTTTTTAATTCAAAATCAGACTGTGTTAATTAAATAAACTGTCCGTTAAATTAAGTCTAAGCTAATGTCAGATTTGAAACGCAATACAAATCCGACCTGAACTTTTAATATCAACATAAAAGTGTCAAAAAATAACAACTGTCAAATACAATTTTAGTGTGAACAAAATTCACACCCAATCTCAAGAAAAATAGACTTCACGCGCAGTTTCGACAGAAATTTGATTCTGACTTAAAACTTAACCTCAAAAAGTTAACCTTTTAATCTGGAACTCGAATGAAATCAAAATTAATCTAAACAAAGTTTACTATTTTCTCCGTATATCGATTGAAACCAAACTTTACCTCAAAGAAGTTAATACTGTCCTCCGGATCTCGACTTAAACTAAACTTACGTAAGAGTTAAATTCAAACTACACATTTAACTTCGAACTATATTTCATTAGAAGTCACCTCTGGACTTAGTTTAATAAAAGCTGAGACTGAATTTATGGATGATGACGCTGAATTTGTATTTATGTTTCTTATAAAACAAGGATTAAGGATTTTATCTACGGAAACTTGATTTGAAAGCCACACTTAACAAAAACCTTAAGCCTAGTTTTATGAGAAACCTGAGTACAAATTCAGCGCCTACAGAAGCCTAACCTGTAATTCAACTTTAACAGAACCATAAAATATCATTATTTAAACCATACACTATCTTAATAACAATTTAATATGAAAAAACTTAAATTACAAATAAACGTGTGATAGTGAAGTAATTTTAGTTCTTACAAAGTACCACAATAGGAAATAGTTATACGGCATCGATTAGGCGAGATGTTCATTTTGGAATACTACTAAAACCTGAAGCCCAAAGTTTGGTCAGCCTCTGAGGTTAAGCCTCATTTTGGTAGGTAGGAAGAAGTGTCGTAGGTAGCCAGGTAAATTCAGCTGAAAAAATGGTGCTTACCAACATTAACTAGCTGATTGATATTTAGTCCAGGCGATGGAGTAATCGAATGACGTGTGAAATGTTCAATGTTAAAAGATGAAAAAAAATATAATAATCTAATTTCTGTCTTAAATGCGCAAGAACTTTAACTAAACGCATATGAAAAAAAATTAAATAAATAGAAGAAATTAACCCAGCTTCAACAATAAGGCCGGACCTCAAGGGCGCAGTCAAAAACAAAAATAACTTTGTTTGCAAATTATTTATTTGTTTTAGCGCACAATAGACTATCTGTGATATATTTTCACCACAAGTTGGAGCACTAAATTTTAGTGTTGTAAGTTTGTAAACTTTGGTATCCAATAAAATGGACTTTAACTTCAAAGCAAGACTTAACAACAACCAGACCTAAAATGTGGCCTTGTAAACAAACTAATTTCAAATAAAATTTTAACGGTAGTTGGACTACATGTACGTTTTACTAATCCGAAAAAAAAACTTAATTGCAAGAAAAAAAAGTTTACTCACAACTCGATTCAACGACTACAGAACGTCAAGTTTAATTGCAACAGAAATTCTTTATTCAGGAGAGCCAAAAAATATGTAAAAAAGGCCCTATTTTCAGAGTCATGCGGATTTTATTTTCTTTCTCAGTGGAACTATTATTTAAACATGAGTGCTGCAGTATAAATAATTTAGATCCGATGTTATTCTTATAATGTTCTTCAGATACGGTCACCACAAACTAATAATTAAAGGTTTAACCCAGACTCAAACTCAGACTTGAACGATTCTTCAAGTACGGTTGCTATAACAGAGAAAAAGTAAACCTAGGTTTAATATAGACTCAAACTCAGCCTTAAACTATTCTTCGAGTACGGTTGCTATAATAGAGAAAAAGTAAACCTAGGTTTAATATAGACTCAAACTCAGCCTTAAACTATTCTTCAAGTACGGTTGCTATAATAGAGAGAATATAAACTGAGGTTTAATACAGACTCGAACTTTTTCTTAAACTATTCGTCAAGCATGGCTGCTACGACATTGAAAATTCAAACCTGGCCATAACACAGACTTAGATTTAATTTTTACTAAAACTATTGCTTAAGCTCATCAGTTGCCTAAATAAAAACTAAACATTAAGCACGACTTCAAAAGTAACCATATTTCGTCGTAAATATTTTTAAAGAACAAAATATGTTTAATTTGCTGGTACCCATGACTACTGTTACGGTGAGGGTATTTTTCATTATCGTTTTTACTTCGTTAGCTCAATTCACCAAGTACAAATCGTTATATAATAAAAATACAGTAATACATAATATTTTGATCTAGAAATATATGTAAAGTTTTTATATTCTAATGTATTTAGTTTTCAACGTTCTACAACGAAACGACGAGAGTCGTGCTTCACAGATAATTGCAGTAAGTACATAGATATTTGACTCATTATTTATTTTGTGCTTTTATAAAGCGTAAAATTCTTATGAGTGACGAGATAATGGTGGAGATTCCATTTTTTTATTTTATAATACTGCTAATTATTTTTTATGTGTTTCGTTACTAATCTCGGTAAAATCCAAATGGAAGTGAAACTAGTCTTACCACGTCCTGGTGATTGAGGTTTATCTTCTACTTCCCTGAAAGGATTGTTCCACGAGGATTTATCTGGACCACCAGGTCTCCTGAAAAAACAACAACATGAAAGTTATTAATATTACTTGATGTCAAACGGATTTTTAAATGTTAAGATTAAATCTTAAATTTACGCTATATTGAATTACAGTTTCAGAACTTTTGTAGGAAGAATCAGTCACTTTCTTTACTGACTTTATAAAACTTTTTTTGCTGTATAGGCTAAAACAATAATAAAAAGTCCAATGGAAAACTAATTAAATAAAAATATTTTTAGTAAGACATATGAGATATACAATAGAAAGTCCTATGAAAAGCTGACAGTACAAAAAGGCATTTGAGTAAGGTAGATGAGATATACAACACAAAAGTCGAATAAAAAAACTAACTAAATACAAAATAGGCATTTTTAGTAATACAGATAAGAGATACAATACAAAAGTCCCATGAAAAATTAGCTAGATATAAAAGGGCATCTTTAGTAAGACAGATGAAATATACAATACAAAAGTTCCATGAAAAACTAGCTACATATCAAAAGGGCATCTTTAGTATGACAGATGAGACCCAGGAATGCTCATTTAGAGTATTCAGTAACTTGGAATTTCAGTTCAGGTCACAGTATAGCTGTTATGATCAAACACAGTTGAATCGCATTAATAACCATAAAAATATAGCACTTTTGTCATGTGTTGACCTGTTTAGGTCAGTAAGTATTTGTCGACTATATTTTTCCTGTAACCTTCCTCTTTATGTATTGAAAATTACAAACTACCAAACGTTATTCAGTTTTTTTCGAAAAACGTTGTTTGGTTACACCACACAATTACGAAGATTAGGTCTCAGTTTTTAACATTTGAAATCTAGTATTAGGAACACACTGCCCTAATTGGTCAACTCTGCGTATTTTGCTAACATTTCAAGATTTAACTAATATCGTAAGATTTTTGTTAATATTTTCTAGCTGTTGTCGAGTTTTAGGGTGTGAAACACCTTATCGTTAATAGTAACGTGTGTGTAGTGTTACATCACAGAGTAACTTGGGTAAATTAATAGCATTATTTGTTATTGTCCCAGTACGAACTTCAAGTAGAATGCTTGACCAACAGCATTCTAAATTTATCGTTGTTTGTCGAGAGCCTCTGGTACCGAGATATTTCGTCCAATACTAGAACTGGTCAAACTGATCAGATGACAACAAACGTTGTCTGAGCTAATACGTTGCTTATATGTTTACATAGGTGATGGAGACATTTCTCCACTTTGATAATATGAACTCGTGCGTTTCTCGAACAATACAGAAGCGGAAAAACTAAGTACTAAAAATTGTTAAACAGTTTTACAGAGCTGAAATATATCCACCGTGATCACTGACCCAGTTTTAATATTGTTCGAAGTAACCTGCATCAAGGGGTAATACCACAATAGAAAACAAAATTATTTTGGTTTACAGAAGGAAGCAATATACATTTCTACACAACGTACGCTTACAATACACAATACTGACCGTTTTATTGAGCTAACATTTCAATTCAGAATACAATGTGTCAATTTCGCGGTACTGAATCTGATAAAACATGGTTAGAGATTCTGGGTTATAACACTCTTTATATTGTAATCCATGTAGGCTGATAAATTCTGATAATCAATGAAACACCGCGTACAATATATATGGCGTAGTTGAAATACTGTTATGCGTTCTTCTTACATGGAAACCTGAAGTGGGCTAGTTAAGATAACTGTGATTTAAATCATTAGTAGTGTTATCTCTAACAAAAGTTAGGTGGATATGAAACGTCAAAATATGGTATAAAGTAGGATAGTTTAATGTTATCTTTGGAGCTCTATTCGGCAATTAAGTCATTATTTATTTTTGTCGGTATTCTGAACAAAGATTAAACATTAAATTACATGTAAATTTGTGGGACATATAAAAGGGAGAATTTACCGAATTAACAGGAATAGATGAAACAGACTTCTTCAAGACAGCCAGCATATTTTGGATAAGCAGGTCCAAGGTTCAAGCCCGCGACCTATCAAATTTGCCGTTGCTGGTGTGTTATAAATGTGACAATAAGTACTTCATACTATACTATGTTAAGAATATTAAGAGTTATAATGTTATTATTTTAGAGTAGACGTGTAGAGGGCTGATTGGTTACCCTCACTCTGGTCAGCAGCTATAAAGAAAAATTTCATTTAATATGTCAGGATGATGTTTTCTCGGCCTATCGCCGCTGTCAGACAAACAAGTATGTTAAAGGGCGCTCGTCTGAAACGTTGCTAATGAAAACTGTCTTCTTCGTGTTCTAACCAATTCTATTGTAATTAGGTTGGGCTCAAGTGAATGACAGAAGATGGAACAAAGAAATGCATTTTATGGTTATAATTTATTTTTTCGGTATATGCTTATTATCAGTATAGATTATTCTTTCAGAAAATTTACAAAGAAATACGCCACCTGTATTTCTAATTAGTTAAAAAATAATAAGTATTCATCTCATGTAAATAAGTTGTCAAGATTAACTGATACCGAATTTATCTGTATTCAACCAATCTGAAACATAAAAAGAAATTACCCAGAAATAACATAAAATGTTACTTTAATGTCTAAAACTGATCTGAAGTGGTTAGATACGTGGACTAACTGACGGAATTGTGAGCCATATCGACTTCTTAAACCATAAGTTTGAAAATTATTTATACATAAAATTGCCTATTGATTCTTCGCTTTATTGGTTACGAGGAACCTAATAACATACGAATCACACAAAATATTTAAACAAAAATTAGAATTAATACCCTTAATTACTGCTAGGGTTTAATGTATACTTTACATAGAAAAAGTTATTTATATTGAATGTTGGAACAACCAAAAACAATTGTAAAATGTGTAGACTCCACTGGTGGCAGATTGTAGAAGAAATAAGTCAATAATCTGAGAGCTAGTTTTCTTCAAAACCCTCATCTAAAGCTAAAAAAATGGTTTAAATTATGTTCTTACTTTTGTATTGGTTAATAAAGAAACAAGGTTACCATTCTATTTTTGTACGTTTTTTTTACCTCGGTTATTATGAGTCAAGTGTCGTTAAAGATGGCTGTCACCTTGTCATATTAGTATTTATATTATATCATAGGCTAAATATGTTTATGATACCTAATACGGTGAAATTCCAGGTACATTTTCAATGTGTGTATTAGTGTAGTTTATGCAGAAATCTTGTTTATTTAAATGCCCTCTGTTGGGTCAGCAAGAAGTTTGTGGGCTTACGATACTAAAAATCGGGTTTTAATACCCGTATCTAGCAGACCACGGATAACCCATTGTGTAGCTTTGTGCTTAAATACAAACACAGTAAACTTATTTAAATAACATTTATAACGGAACTAGACTATCGTCATCGTTAACAACAAAAAAACAACATTTAGACAGACATCCTCTCTTTGTGACAGCAACGTTTGGACACATCCTCTCTTTATGACAGCAACATTCAGACAAACATCCTCCCTTTATTACAGCAACGTTTGGACACACATCTCTTTATGACAGCAACGTTTGGACAGACATTCTTTCTTTATGACAGCAATGTTTGACAGACTACCTCTCTTTATGACAGCAACGTTTGGACAGTCCTACTGCAGCCGTCGTTACATAATGTATATATAAAGAATGGTGTATTCTGTGAGCACGTTAAAAATGTGACAGTCAATCTCATGATTCGGTTTCATTAGTTTGACAAACCCTTGTAAGTATGAATGCAACTCATTGATTACCACTTCTATGGGCAGTTTATTTTCGAATATTCTCGTAAAACTGTCTCTAGTTTTGAACTGATAAACTAGAAGTAAAAAGCAAGTCAATATTACCAACCACCAACTCTGGACCACTCTTGTCTGACTGAAGAGTAGCGTTTTACTGTCATCTTTATATATCGCATCTGCGGCTTCAAACCACAGAGCGCAATTTTGGTTGTTGTTGCCTTAACTGGACGCAAAATATAAGTTCACAGACACATAATCCGGCCAGTAGTTACAAATTAAAGGCGTCTATGCTTAAAGCCTAGCGATATTTGACCTAGCCGCTTAAGCCAAGTGTAAACATCAGCATATTCAGATATATACGTTTCTTACAACGCTTGAAACATCAATCTGATATTTCTGTAAGATAGAGTGCCTTTGATCACGAGTGCTGAAGGCTTCTAAGGTTACAGTTTGATGAAATAAATATTACATTTTATGTTTCCCAAGAGAGTTTTTAAAAAATGCTTCATAAATAATACTTCCCCTGAAGCTTCTAAAAATTTGGACTTAAAACATTTTAATTGTTGCTCTCCAAATGTTTACTAATATTTTAAACACAATACACCCGTGTGTTTGTGTATATGTGTACACTCGTTTGAGATATGAACAACTTCTGGAAACAAATAAGTTAGCTAGCACAACTGAAAAAGAAATAAAATCTAACTTGTTCCAAATCCTGCTGCACGTGTACTTAACCAACTGGACAAAGTAAGACAAAACAACAACAAAAAACGCATTATGTTGAATCTCCACAAATGTTTAATACATCGTCGTGAACCCTAACTCTGCAATATTTACATTTTTCAACAAAGTTTTAAACAATACAATGTTAAAACTGTTGTTGTTGTTTTTTACATTTACGTTTTTCTCCCTTCCAAAGTTGAAACTTTAATAAAAGCACTTCACTTTACCTGAAATATCCTTTGGCTTTTCCTTTAAATCTTCCTTGGACCACATCTGGAACAAGCGTCAAAAACAGAAACAAAAATGTAATTTTTAAGAGCCAGCTCATTCTTCTGGCTATGACTTGGTTTTTCTTTTAACTTGCTAAAGCAACACCAAGTTCTCTGTAGAGACGGGATTAACAGCTGTAAAGAGGCGTGTGCTGATTTCCTTCATCAGTTCACAGTTTAAAATGTTTTTTCCCCATGTGTCGTGACACGAGCTCTCTCTGATAAGGATAAACCAACCAGGAACTGTATGATTACGCAATAGTAGCGGGTAAAACAAAAACCAGTGATCACTAACCCACGTTTATCTTATTGGAGCCACAAATATAATTAATCCCGTAATGACTGTTGGACGCGACACAACAAATGAACAAAACTGAGATGTATTATAGAAGAAAGGTTGCTTTATACGTTACCTAACGGCTTACAAATAAGGTATTAACTGATTAAACTCAAAACATATGTTGTATTAAAACTATTTAGCCTTTCCTCGTCTCAACGCGTTTTAAGCGTAAGAATAAATTTTCTAGTCCAGTTTGTTCTCAAACGTTTCAGGCTTGCGCACAACCTTTTGTTTGATTTTTAAAATTACAAATTCAGGCCTAATTTTTTTTAAAAAAGAGATAAAACAGTAATAAACAATCATATTTTAATCACTTACTCATTAATGAAAAGGGTGCGAACATTGTTTCTCGCATGACTGAAGAAGGCCCCGGCATGGTCAGGTAGGTTGAGGCGTTCGACTCGTAATCTGAGAGTCGTGGGTTCGAATCCCCTGTTGCACCAAAACATGTTCACCGTTTAGTCGTGGGGGCGTTATAATATGACGGTCAGTCCCACTTTTTGTTGGTAAAAGAGTTGGCGATGGGTGGTGATGACTAGCTGCCTTCCCTCTAGCCTTACACTGCTAAATTAGGGGCGTATAGAGCAGATAGCCCTAGAGTAGCTTTGCGCGAAATTCAGAACAAACGACTGAAAAATATGTGGTAGAATTTTTTTGTTAATTTTAAGGTAAAAAATATTGGGAATCTGAGCAGGTTGAGACTGAGTCTGTAAGTGAGGAGTAAAATATGTACGTGGAAAGTTCAGATACGGCTGACTAAAAATTTTATGATTTTTTTGTATTAACTGTGTCGTGTACCACTAATATCAGTTCTACGTACCACGGTCTAAGAGAATCTGCTCTACTTTATTTCAGTCAGTTTGAAATAACATTAAAGGAAAAACAAGTTACGAGTTTTTTCAACATTATTTTGATATCTTGAAATATTTTCTGTTTCTCTTACCTCTCGTATTTCGAGTAATTAACAACAGTGTAGAAGTAAAGCATCGATTAGTTGGTCAAACATGAAGACCAAATTAAAATCCGGCATCAGCTGATACCCGTAGACTTTGTTTGTTTTGAATTTCGCACAAAGCTACTCGAGGGCGCTATCTGCGCTTAGCCGTCGTAAATTTAGCACTGTAAGAGTGGAGGGAAGGCAGCTTGTCATCACCACCCATCGCCAACACTTGGGCTACTCTTTTATCAACGAATAGTGGGATTGACCGTTATATTATAACGCCCCTAAGGCTGAAAGAGAAGCATATTTGGTGTGACTGAGATTCGAACCCGCGACCCTCAGATTACGAGTTGAACGCCTCAACCCACCTGGCCATGCCGGGCTGATACCTGTTGTAAACTTGTGTAAACTAGATGGTAAAATGCTGTTTTTATTGAAAAGATAGGGTGTACCCCAGGAAACGTTACTCACTAGGTCAGTGGTAAGTTCACTAGTTTAAACCACTTAAATTCTAGGTTTGATTTCCCGCAACATATGAAAATAACTTACAAGAAATAAAATCTTGAATTTGTCGTGTATGATTTACCATTTTAATTCTTAATTGAAATTTGAAAAGAAAAAGATATTTGAAGAAAGAGTGTGTGATATTAAGAACACCATGTTTTACAGCAGTGTTTATGTGTTGATGTTTTATGTGTGAAGTACTTTATTTGTTTACACACACTTAAGAGTACCGGTACGTCACCCTTTTCTGTTTCAATAGTTTTCCTCCTATACACAGGTTTTAAAAGTCTGGTTTACTAGATAGTTCGATCGTTTGTGATAAGATCATTCGGCTCAAAGTGGAAAGTCGCGTGTTCGCATTCCCGTCGCCCCAAACGTGCTCGCCCTTTCAGTCGTGGGGGCATTCTAACATTTGATAAGGTGGTTAAGGCACTCGACTCGTAATCCGAGGGTCGTGGGTTCGAATCCCCGTCACACCAAACATGCTCGCCCTTTCAGCCGTAGGGGCGATATAATGTACGGTCAATCCCACTCTTTGTTGGTTAACGAGTAGCCCAAGAGTTGGCGATGGGTAGTGATGACTAGCTGCCTTCTCTCTAGTCTTACGCTACTAAATTATGGGTGGCTAGCACAGATAGCCCTCAAGTAGCTTTGTGCGAAATTCAAAAACCAATAAACAACAACGGCTCAAAGTGACTTTTGTATAAGGTGGATATCACATATTGTGGAATAAGTTTAACCTCGCAGTCATTGAGACACCCCGCACGGCCATCAGGCTTGTTCAAAACTCTACGTACCTAACCTGATACGTAAGAAGTCTATGCAGGCCACTTCAATGTTCTAATTACTTTAAATACACCGCGATGCTTTAAAATACTAAAATACCAAAAAAAAGTTTCGTACGAAAACCACGACCTTCCCCCAAGTTGTTACTTCCCCAGTAGCACAGTGGTATGTCTGCGGACTTACACACTAAAAACCGGGTTTCGATACCCGTGGTGGGCAGAGCACAGATAGCCCATTGAGTAGCTTTGTGCTTAATTTTAAAGAAACAAACAAACCCCTAGTTGTCAGTAGTTAGCCAAAAAAGGCACTCAGAGAATATAAATCCCGTTCCAGAATGCTTGATACTATTACGTTAACCAACCTAAGATAAACACAAAATCATATCTTATGTCGGTCGGTCTAGGAGCTAAGATAACCTTTCTATCTTAGTTCTATCTTTTTTTTTCACGATTTCATTAATGCTACTTTTGTAATGAAATAGACTGACCTTCAGGGTGACTTTGACCTTTGACATACCTTCCTCAAAAAGTAATTAATTAACCCTTGAAGGATATTCAACTCTTCTACTAACTTTTTTCAGAATCCACGAAAGACATTTCGAGTTCCAATGTTTACAAACACAAACTCAGGAAGGAAAATAATTCCCCTGCCGTCGGTTGGGAGAAAAAATAACTTCAAACTTTCCAAAGCAATAATTTAAATGCAATTCTGATAAGGAATGTATGCATAACATGAAATATTATATTCCTCTCACCATGAGTAGAATGAATCAAAACGACATTTTTCTCATGAAGTAATCCTAAACAGTGTGGTTTGGTTTGATTTTCGCGTAAAGCTACACGAGGGCTTTCTGCATTAGCCGTCCCTAATTTAGCAGTGTAAGACTAGAGGGAAGGCAGCTAGTCACCACCACCCACCGCCAACTTTTGGGCTACTCTTTTACCAGCGAAAAGTGGGATTGACCGTCACTTTATAACTCCCCCGCGGCTGAAGATGTTTTGGTGCGACGGGGATTCGAACCCGCGACTCTCGGATTACGAGACGAATGCCTTAACCTATCTGCCCATGCCGGGCCGAACAATATGGCTAAAATAGTACAAATACAATGTAGAAGCCAGCATATAGACCACAGTGAAGCCGAGAGGCTGGGTTTTATACATAATGCAATTTTAAAGAAAATTTTAAAAAATGTTTTTTTTTTTCTTTTTACAAATACTAAATTATAGTTTCTGTTACAGAATATCATTAAAGACTGTTTATTAATATTTTATAGCCTCACTTAGAATAAAATCTAATACCCTTATATTAGCTGTCCATAATTAAAATATGTTTCAAAAATGCAATGTTTGACATAACCAGCCTGGCATTCTCTGGTGATTAGGGCCCTCAACTCCGAACATTTTCGCCCTTTCAGCCATGGAAACGTGAAAATGTAAAAACCAATTCTACTCTTCGGCAAGAGTAGACAAAAAGTTTGTGGTGGGTGATGATGACTGCCTTCTCTCTGGTGTTCACGTCTCAATTATGGATGGCAATCACACATAACCCTCGAATATATTTGCGCGAAACTTAACAACCAGCCAACCCAAACCAAACAAGGTGTGTACCGTCATAAATTACTTTTGTTTTGTTTTTTGTTCTGTCGTCTTTGGCGTAAGTGGAACTGTAATGTTATTATAACATTTGTTGTTAGTTTTTTGTCAGGGTTACCGAGGTATAATTAACTAATCGGTCTCGAGCAATTGCAAACAAATCAACTGAAATCATTAACTTTTTTTAGCACCGAGATAAAAAGGATGATTTAGTTCTGTTTGTTTTTTGCAAAACATTTAGGCTACAGTTATAGATCTATTCCTTCACGTTTATTGTGTACACACTCAACCAATCCCGAATCGCACGTGCTACATACTTTTTAAAACTTCCTACGATTCGTCTGCCCGTGATAAGTATTTACGTATGAAAACAGATATAATGCAAGCCCAGCTTTCATTGATATCTCAGGATTTCTAACAAAGTACTAGAGGTGCGAAGCACACTACCACACGTACTATAGTTTTTATTAGTCCCCACAGTGTAGTCCCCCATTGTGTAGCTTTGTGCTTAGCTTGAAAACAAACGTACAAGACTTTATGAAATAAGTTACATGTTTATATTAGCGTCATTTCGTGAACTCACGCCTATCAGTAACAGCTAGTTGAAACTACTTGTATAACTTGTTGTCAAAGAAACTAAGAACTTTTGAAATTATGTAGATTGGACATTTATTTTAACAAACAATACTTTCGTATTGAATTTCGCGGAGAGCCACTTGAGGGCTATCGAAGCTAGTCGTCTCTAATTTAGCAGTACAAGAATAGTTTGTTTGTTTTGGTTTTTTGGAATTTCGCACAAAGCTACTCGAGGGCTATCTGTGCTAGCCGTCCCTAATTTAGTAGTGTAAGACTAGAGGGAAGGCAGCTAGTCATCATCACCCACCGCCAATTCTTGGGCTACTTTTTTACCAACGAATAGTGGGATTGACCGTAACATTATACACCCCCACGGCTGGGAAGGCGAGCATATTTAGCGCGACGCGGGCACGAACCCGCGACCCTCGGGTTACGAGTCACACGCCTTACGCGCTCGGCCATGCCAGGTCCTCACAGCAAAGCCACATAAGGCTATCTGCTCAGCCCACTGAGGGAAATCGAACCCCTGATTATAGCGTTGTAAATCCGAAGACATATCGCTGTACTAGCGGGGGGCACAAGAATAGAGGGAAGACAGATAATCATCATCACCCACCGCCAACTCCTGGGTTACTCTTTTACCAATGCATAGTCGGATGGACTATCACAATATAACGCCCTCACGCCTGAAAGAGCAAATATGTTTAGTGCGATGAGGATTCGAACCCGCGACCCTCGGATTATGAGTTGAGCATCTTAACTATCTGGCCCTGTCGGGCAATAATAAGTAATTGAAGCATTCTTGAAATATATACTTTAATTTTTCTTATACACGTTAAATAATTTTCGTAATATCGATATAGTGTATTTTAGACTACAATAACAGTTCTAATGTCCGAGTAATAATTTTTAGACAAATTAGGTGAAAACAACTGGCATCTTACATTTGTTATGATGCTTATAGTCTAGACAGAGAATGTTTGTATTCATGCCAAAAAATGTAGCAATATTGATAGACTGTTGTTCAGGGCAAAGCCACGCAGTGGACTATGTGTACCCTGCCCACCACGAGTATCGAAACCTAGTCTTTATTGTCGTATAGACCTGTTATGACCAGGTGGTTAAGGCGCTTGACTCATACATAACCTGAGGGTCGCGGGGTTCAATCCTCGTAGCACCAAATATGATCTCTCTTTTACCCCTGGAGGTGCGATAATGCTACAGTCAATCCCACTATTCGTTGGCAAAATAGTCCAATCTTTGGCGGTGGGTGGTGATGAGTAGCTGCCTTCCCTCTAGCCTTACACTGCTAATTAGGGACGGCTAACACAGGTAGCTTTCCACAAAATTCAAAAGAAACCAAACTATTTTTAATCGAAAAAATGCCACAAAACATATAGCGTTTATTTGTTCAAATATCAGTTAAACACCTAATGTGAGCCATAATTAAAAATAATCTTGGAAAAAGTGGACCGCCTGATCTTTTCACTCGGCTTCAGAAGGTCTCTTGTTTACTAGGGACGTAACTAGAAGTTGCTATGTTAATTTACTAGTTACTCAAATACACAGTTATGAAACAACTTTTTGGGTTTCTTGTGATGTAATGTTACGTTTTCTAAAGTTGGAACATCTACACACTACGTGAAATGATAAATAATTTAACTCTTGATTTCACGCAAGTAAAAACTAAGAAATCCAAAATATGTGAGTAATTATAACTATTGTTTGTTTCAGCATTTACCACAAAACACCATCTGATCATAGCCATATCTGATACTGAACTAGGGGTAAGGCGGCTAATCAAGACTACAGACCACCAGCTATATTTCTACTTCAGACAACACACATTGACAAACAAAAAATGTTGGAGTTGAACATGTTTGGTAATTATAGTGGTGTACAAAAACCATAATGTTAGTTTTTTTCGTTTTCTTTACAATTACTCATTCGTATTTTGGCCAATTACCTTGTCTTGTTTCTACCAATTCAAATAAGATTTGGTACAAAGATGCGCTTTTTCAGATTTCAAGCAGAGATATGGACAATTTTGAAATTTTGGTCTTTTGCTTATTATTTCAATGAGAAAAGCAGAATTTTGGGTTTTCGTGAATGGCCCCGCATGGTCATGTGATTAAGGTGTTCAACTTTGAGCAATTTGAGGGTCGGTTTGGTTTATTTTGAAATTTGCGACCCTTGGATTACGAGTTCAGTGCCTTAATCATCTGGCCATGACGGGCTTATCTGAGGGTCGAGAGTTTGAATCCCAGTCATACCAAATGTTCTCACCTTTTCAGTCGTAGGGACGTTATAATGTATCGGTCAATCCCACTATTGATTGGTAAAGGAGTAGCTTAAGAGTTGACAGCAGGTGGTGATGATCAGGTGTATTTCCATAGTTTTATTCTGCCAAAATAGGGGCGGCTAGCGTAGATAGCCCTCGTGTAGCTTTGCCCGAAATTTAGTAACAAACTTTGCGTCAACAGTTTATGAATACGTCTACCAATTTGAATGATATTGATATAGACAGTTTCCAACTTTTGTGTGTTTTTAACGATTTTTACTGGTGTCAAAATTGGCCATGTTGGGACTGCGTGGTAATGACACGTTTGCATTCGTCCGCGAATATTTTTCTCTATAATTTTAAGTTCGTTTCTTTTCCTTCGTCTCGTAACTGACTTCTTAATTATAGCACTAGGACTCGGAAAAGAAAGAAAACACCATACGATATAAATAGCAGTTTATTCCATGAAGGAATTGGTTTGTTAGTAGGTTAAGTAACGATGAATTATTTAAGCATGTCAGTTTTGTTATTGTGGATAAAAACGACAACACCTTAAGGTATGTAACATAATTATGGAATAACTTTGTAACCAGTTTGGTCAATTGAATTTAGTTTCCTGTTGATGTGAACACCTTCGAAAGTTTACAAACGTTACAGAAAAGAACAAATCAGTATCTTTCTGCAATACCATGTATTTTATTTTCTACACAAATACACTTACTTTATACGATTTGTTACTTTGACTTGAGAGCTCAAGTTTTTATTTTTTCGCACAATAGAGCTTAAAAAGTGGCCACTGGCAGAGAAGTTAAAAATTTCAAAGTTGGCCAGCCTGACGCCTTAGAATTATCAACATCTCCAGAATAGTGTAAGCGATTTATCGCTTTAATTAACGGATACAATTCCCGGATGTCGGTTGATGGACCTTAAGTTGTAAACAAATAAAAGGGAAGTGTTTCGGAAGCGGAAGTAATCGTCTCGAAAGTTCTCTCTCCAACATGATAACTTAATATCGTATCCTATTCAGTTTTTTATTTAATATTCAAACTGACAACAGAATGATTTGAAAAATCATCATATCTTTTATTGTTAAATTTTTAAAGTACTGTATCTAAAGGCTAGTGAACCAATATCCATGATAATTGAAGATGCAATATCACGTTACATAAATACAATGATAAATATATGATTTTATGTTTCACATTGCAGTGTATCCATTTCAATAATGTTATAGTCCATTTATGGTTTTCAGCTGCTACTTAAAACGTTTTTGGCACATTATATAAAAGCAATACAGACTCTTATTCAATTTCTGTGCAGGACGCGGGCTGGTCTTCTGTTAGATTCTACTTGTTATTAAGCACAAGACAATGCAATAGGCTATTATCACTGTGTCCACCTTCAGCATCAAACTCCAATTTCAAGCACTATAAGCCCTCAGATTTATGCTGAGTGAGGGGCTAGCATATTCTGCATTTCTGAGTTGGTAAGCCGGATTCGAATCTGTGGGATACCAAAAAATCTTCCTCTTCCTTTATCACCACTTTAAAATGTTGGTGCGTTACAAGAGTAACAGTGAGACATTAAGCGTGGATAGTAAGTTGCTGCTGACTGACTGTCTTCCCTTTTAATCAGTAATTCAATATTAGAGACGGCAGTGAATATTCTTAGCAGTAAATTTGCCATATATACACATTTCTACTTACTCGAATTAAAATTTTATCCATAACTTTTGTTCGATTGTGCAGATATTTGGCATGTAAAATCAATAATTAAGTAATAAGTCTGTGAAACAGTGAAAGGAAAACAAAAAGGAATTTAACCACATAGTAACAATTCTTGAAAATAGAATGATTTCGAAAACAATCTGATAAAATATACAGAATAGTTGACCATCTGTGCTAGCCATTCCTTATCATTAGGTAACAGATAAGAGCAAAGACAGTTAGTAAACATTAAGAGCCCCGCATCTTTAACTGCATTTATAGATATTTGACTGTCGCGCTTATAACTCACTCATAGCTCAAAGATTGGAGCGCGATTGTTCTAATAGATCATGATCTATGAACTGACGGTTTCATATTTGGCAAGCTAACAACTAGGGAGTGCCTGGCTTCGCACAGTTATCTTCTCGAAATAAATTACAATTCTTTAAAAATATTAAATAACATTTTATATCATGGAATATTCATCTCTACAAGTGAAATAATTTTCCAGAAACTTACAAGTAAGAAAGATAAAGGGGCCATACGAGGAAAAGTAATGCATGTAAACGAAACAGTTAACAGTTAACTGAATACGTGAAAATGTATAGAAGATTTGAAAGTGATCGGAGACTGTGACTTGGATAACTATAGAATGTGATACAAATACTGACTGGAATTGTAAAGCATTAAAATAAAATTGTATAACTATATCGTGGAAAAATTTTACATTTCTCGTCCTAAGGGGGGGGGGTGTTCGCTCTCTGTATGGGTGTTGATGTTTATATACCCAGGAAGGTCAGGTTTCTTTAACCTCTTCCACCTTTCTTCAAATTTTGGTTTTACAACTGTATTTATATCTGGTACACGAGGGCCAGAGTAACCCGCACTTACTCAGGACAATGTCCATGCACTATCTACACATACACTTGGTGCAAATATATAATTTCTCTTATAGTTACATAGATTATTTGTACTTTCATCTGTTAGATTTAATCTTGAAAACGTTTACATAAAATACCTTTTCATTGTTTCGTAATTAATCTCTAAACTAATGGGAGGTCCAGTTAAAAGGTGGTCTTTTATTATTATTTTTTAACATTTTTTTTTTATTTAGAAAGTATATATTCACTGGTGAAAGGTGCTTAGGTCTATCATCATCATGAAAACAAATACCTGTCGAGTTCGCTCACTAATTCGTTTTTCTCCAATTTTTATTGGGCCTGGCATGGCCGAGCGCGTTAAGGCGTGCACTCGTAATCCGAGGGTCGCGGGTTCGTGCCCGCGTCGCGCTAAACATGCTCACCCTCCCAGCCGTGGGGGTGTATGATGTGACGGTCAATCCCACTATTTGTTGGTAAAAGAGTAGCCCAATAGTTGGCGGTGGGTGGTGATGACTAGCTGCCTTCCCTCTAGTCTTACACTGCTAAATTAGGGACGGCTAGCACAGATAGCCCTCGAGTAGCTTTGTGCGAAATTTTAAACAAACCAATTTTTATTAAAATAATTTATTGTACTATGTAGGAGTCTATCTGCTATTATTTCAATATGAGAGTATATTTATGCATAAATTCGAAAGATGTTATTCTAGGTACTTCATAAGCTGTTGTGAGTAATGTATTTTGTATTGTTTATAGTTTTGTTTGAAGTAGTTTTTTTGCTTACGTTTATCTGCTGTATCGTCAATGACGGGTCTAATGTAAGTTTTATATATTTTCATAATGTTGTCTGCTGTAGCTCCACTGTTTTTGCCAGTTAAACTCCTAGCATAGTTTGTTCTTCGCTAAATTTGTGTTTTAATATTATTTATGTGGTTTATCCACGTAAGTTTTGAATCAAACGTAAGTCCTAAAAATTTTGCTGATGTAGCAATCTGGAGTTGTTCCCCATTCAAGTAGATCTCTGTTTGTGCTTTTTTATGTTTAGTTAATTTTGTGAATACAACTAATTGTGTTTACTTTGGTTCTGTATTTTTGCAATATTCACTTATTCTATTTAATAATGGTTGTACGTTTGTGGCTGTTACTGCTGGTGTTGGTACACTTTTCCAGATTGCTACATCGTCTGCGAACTGTGATGAGTATCCATTATTTGGATCTTTTGGAGGCATATTATTCACGTACATGATGAATAGGATAGGGCTAACCATCCCTCCTTGAGGGACATCAGCTTCTGGAGTAAAATTCTCAGAGAATGTCCCTTCAACATTCATTCTGCATGATCTGTTTTCCAGAAATTTTGACAGCCAGCGAATAGTTCCCCGCGGTAGTCTCATTTCTTGCATTCAGAACAGGAGACTGTTGTGCCAAACAGTGTCGAATGCTTTCTCAATATCGAGAAAGCAAGCGACAGTGCATTCGCGTTTATTAAAACTATTTACAATTGCTTCGGTTAATCTGACTAAATGGTCTGTAGTTTTCTGAAACCGTTTTGTTCTTCTGATAATTTTGATGTTGCCTCCAGGAATGTGGAGAGTCTGTTACTCTCCAGAATTTTGCCTACACAGCTGGTCAGGCTGATTGGTCGGTAGCTTTTAGTTTATTAGCTGGCTTTCCTTCTTTATGGAACATTAATACATTTGCATGCTTCCAAGAAACCAGGATATATCCAGAATATAATGATAGATTACAAATTTCTGTAAGATGTTCAAATAAATTCGGAGTGCCTTTCTTAAGAAGAATGGCTTGTATACCATCTTCTCCTGGTGATTTCTTTTTAGTGTTTGTAATTGCTCCTATAAGTTCTTGAGCTAAAATTGTGTTTGTGTTGTTGGTTTGATAATTGTTTAAGTCTATTGGGAAGAATGCTTTGAACAGTTCACTGTTGTTTGTTATAAGATTATTTACTTTATTATAGTAGAATGTGTTCATATCTGGGTCGTTATTTGTTTTGAACGTATTTTCTTATTGTTGTACCTCCATTTTTAGATGTGTCCAAAAATGTCTCGGGTCTGTTTTTTCATTACGTTTGGTGCAGAAGTCGTCCCATTTTTCTTGTTTGACTTCTACTCTAATTTGATTTCTTATTTTGTTTATTTGTGTTTTTAATGTGCCCATGTATTGTCTTCTGTGCTTTATTAGTGTAAGCAGTTGTTTATGTGGTTTCCATGTGTTATTTATACTTGTTTAGGTATTGTCTAATTTGCTGCGGTTTGAAGGCATTTCGCAATTATTTGACAGAAGTTATCAATATCTATTTTATTTTTAGCTGTTGTTATAATTTTATTCGGTAATCGATGGTCCAATTGTTTTTGGTATTCTTTCTAATTTGCTTTTTTGTAATCGAATTTTTCTTTTCTATGTATAATATTTTTAAGGGGGGGTGAGATCGAAGACACATCATATGGGTATGTGTGTGTGTGTGTTTTTATGGCAAAGTCAAATTGGACTATCTGCTGTGTCCACCGAGGAGAATCGACCCCCTGCTTTTAGCGTTGTAAATCCCAAGACTTGCCACTGTCCCAGCGGGCGAGCATCTGCTGAAGGAAAGTAACCCTTCCACATTTGATATGTTTGTGCTATTAAGGTTTGGGGTAGGAACAAATTTCATACGGACGTCACTCATCAAAAGTACCATTTAAATGCGTGAGCGCTCACAATATATTCTAACTTTGTAATGCAGTTTGTCACTGAATAGCTTTTAAATCTGCTCATGGGCACAGGTTTTCATAACTGGAATGAAGTTAAAAACTTATTATCTGGTTGTTCTTGTGATTGTCATCTTTTTTCACACAAGAATAAACAATGGTTTATGTGTGTTTTGTCTACCATTGGGAATTGAATCCCGGAATTTTACATTGTCAGTTTGAAAACTTACAGCTAACCTCTGATGAAGAGCACGTGCAACATTCTGACCTGGGAGTTACACTATTTATAGCATAATGAGTCAAACTGCTTATTTCTTGTTTCATTGGAGAGTTACGTATTGTTGTACTTGACCTTGCGTGTTAGACGAGATGGAGATCTTATGAATGTTAGATAAACCAGAAATGGTTACGTATTCCGGTGCCTGTTTTCTGATTGGTCAAACATAGCGCGAACGTACTATGAATGCAGTTTTGGTGTTTCCATATCACATTCGTTTTGACTTCTGAGGAGAAAAGGTTTCGTTTTTGTCCAAGATGGCCAGAACCTGCTTTGACTGTCGGAGTTTAATCTAGAACTACCCAATTAAAATGGAGGTTCAAAAGCATGAAAAATATATGCATTAGTTTTAAAACTAAATGGGATTAATCTTTAATTAAATGTTTTGATAACAAAATTTCTAACTATGGACAATGTGTCCTATTTGCACTTACATCATTAATGGCGTCAACACTTTTGAGCTCTAAGAAATATTATTAAAGGTCATATTTTATGTTCACCTAGATATACAACAAAAATATTATCAATTATTATTCGTCACAAGTTGTAATAAATTTCGATGTCAGGTTGATTTTATACCTAGATTTCGTTTTAATACATTGTAAGATGCAATTCAACGTAGTTCACCAACATTGTTAATTTCTGAAGAATAATTTAATTGGACATTTTAAGAAATATTCTGGGAAGGTAGTGAGTTCCAACTACTCGAGATTCTGGTTTCCACCAGTAATCGTCTCGAAATTATTGCACGTTAGTCGTGTACTTAAGATGTCATACATTAGGTTATCCAGAAATACATGTCCGAATTCTCACGCTCAATACTGAGCGACTTATCGTTGGTTGTTTTGGTTGGTTTAATTCAACTTTTGTCGCTAACAAGGTGTCCTAATTGTCTACTATTTCAGCTCTACTCAGACTTAATTTCTTAACACCCAAGGCAGCGTGGACAAGAGGGACTTTCGTCTAATTTTCCTCTACGACTTCAAACTTGGACTAAAAAACTACCGAAACTACACGAGTCATTAACCACGCATTCGGCCATGGATCTGTTACTGAACGTAAAGTTCAGCGTTGGTTCCAAAAGTTTCGACATGGAAATCAAAGTCTTGAGGACCACGAAGGTCGTGGAAAGAAGCCATCCTTAGATGAAAACACATTAGGGGAAGCAGTTGAGACAGAACCTTGCACAACAGTACACGACCTTGCAGAATAGCTAGGCACAAGCAAATAAAGCATTGTCAATCACCTGAGTGAAATTTAAAAGGTGATAAAGTTGGACGAGTTACACAACAGTTGACTGAAGATCAACAAAATCGGCGTTAAAAGACCTGTCAAGAATGACGCTTCAAAAAATTGAACGAATTTGGAATAGAAGTTCTGTCTCACCCCCAAGCCCTTTCCCCTACAGATTTTCATACATTTTAACATCTTCTTGAATATTAAAACTTTCAAAACCAGATAGCTGCAGAAGAAGCTTTCATGGAGTTCACTGACCATAGAAACTCAGATTTCTACAGCAGAGGCATAAACAGCATCGTTATACGTTGGTAAAAGTACACTGAAGTGAAATAAATGATGTTTACTTTGATTTAAGAATGTTTTATAACACTGGTTTGTAATTTTCCAAACTTCGCGGTTCAAAAACGACATTCCTTTTTGGACAACCTAATAGTTATTAGAATAGATTTTTTTTTTATAACAGCATTATTTTACTATTCTTAACTGAATCGCAACCAAACCCATGCCATTAAATTTATTATATTAATAAATTACGTCTAGAGGTAGACAAGTTCTTACAAGGACAATACATTTCTGAAATATCGTATTCTTTGTCAAATTGAATGTGGAATAAAATGTAAAAATATGTTATACAAAAACAATTTTGAATTTGCAAGTAAACAGTTAATTTTTACATGTGAATCCAGAATTAAAAGTATATATCAAGTGAATAGAAAAATATTTCTTAATGGTTTGTTCTGAATTTCACTCAAAGCTACACACGGACTATCCGTCCTTAATTTTGCAGCGAATGACTATAGGGAAGGCAGCTAGTCATCATCACATGCCTCCAATTCTTAGGCTACCATTTTACCAACACATAGTGAAATTGCCCACCACATTATAACATCTTCATAGCTGGAATGGTGAGAATCTTTGGTGGGGCAGAGATTTGAGGCCATAACCTGCAGATTGCAAGCTGACTGTCATAACCGCTTGGCTGTGCCAAATCTATATGTTATAGTAAACCCACCACAGTATAACACTCTCATAGCTGGAATGGTGAGCATTTTTGGTGGGACAGAGATTTCAGTCCACAACCTGCAGATTGCAAATTGAGTGTCCTAGCCACTTGGCTTTGCCAAGTCTATTTGTTATAGAAAATGCAAAAGAATTAATAAAGTGTAAAACGTTAATTTAAACCATGTTATCTGTGGATAGTTAAACAGAAGTATAGTTTTTACAGCTTCTGCCTTAAAAGTAATAATATGAGCATTGTTTGTTTTTTTTGGAACACACTACTTTTATTTCATACAAGGAATCCATAAATTATCCATTTAAAGAGCAACCACATAAGAATGACTGGTCAATAATAAAGTCACAACTCCATTTACAGTGTGCTGTTTTCATTAGAAAACATTGCCACTAAAAACAAAGTACTAATTTTGTAAACTACCAAATAACTTTATCTGTGTCTAAAACAAACATAAATGAACTAAACGTTTCTGAACTTAAGGTAAACATTTTAAGTAACAACAAACTTGAGTGAAGAATGTTTCAGCTCCACAAGAATGACACTAGTTACTCAAGTATTTAATGTTTGACAAACACAAATAAATTAGAATGATTAACTCTAGAAAATACTAAAGTAATTTTTTTTCAGAAAAATCCTAACATGAAAACATTATATAAGCACTGTACAAAAATCAGCATAAACTAGAACTGTGGGAACATGAAAAAGGAAACTGAAAAAAAATAATTACAGATAATTAGGTTAATGCTAATATTTGTATGTGGATATATGCAAGGTGCAATTCAACATTACTATCACAACATTTAAAATGTATAGACCTTTACTGAACAACCAAGCAATAGACAATGGTACTTGCTGGTACACGGGCAACAAACCTGCATATCACATCACTTGTAATGTACATTTTGATATATTAGTTATAAAAACAACCAGAATATTACATGAACTGCAATGAAACATTAAGAGGAAACATAGAAATACATGTTACATATTGAAACATATCCAAGGAATCCTACTGACAATTCTGAATAACATGGAAACTACAAGAATGGTTAAATTAATATTTATTTATTATTCATAAACCTTATCGCTAACACGAAACTGACATAAGTATTGTACTTTGTGTTCCCTTACAAAAATCAGAATTTGTCCAAGTACGAATTTTTCAATTCAGCTATATAAATTTCAGTATCTTGTGCACACAACTAATTCATGAAAAACTCGTCACAAATGTGTTGAGTTAAATAACGGTAATTATGAAAAAAACCCATCAAAATGCTTATCTAAACAAGGTGTACTCAGGTAAATAAAACATGAGAACTTTATAAAGTTATCTGTTGTTCATGGATCAGTGTTACTCGGCAACAGGTAACATCACTAGGAAACTAATAAAATGAATAATTGTGCAATAGGATCTACTGATTAACGTTACTCTAAATTTATTACATCTTAACACTGTATTATCCAACACTGCAATTTCTGTGGACTTTTTTCCGAGTAATCATAAATTTTATTTCTACCAAATTTTAATATATTACAACTTTCTTAGTTAGTAACAAATACTACCATAATATATTAGTTGTGTATAAGTAAATTATTTTGCACCAGTAACAAAAATGCCTACTCTAAATGTATCAAGTGAGTAACTGCTATTGACAGGCTAGTCATTTCACATCAGGTTCTGTTAAGATACATTTACATTTGGTGTCTTTACAAACACATGGGAATCACTGTGTGAGTTTAAGCAAGCTGATATTCAGCTTAGATGGCGACTAGGGTTGACTCTGGTTCTAAAAACACTGGAAGAACAATATTTATGGGAAATATTCATCGCAGGTCACTTATATTTGCTTTTGAACCAAAGATTTTGATAAGCTGTTCGTCATATTCTTCTATGTTACGCTTCATAATATTCATACAAGGACCCAACAATCGTTCAAAAGCAAGTACGTCCAAAACTGAAAATAAACATGTTACAATTGAAACCATTGCAACAAAAGCTTAAAAGGAATAGAGTGCTGAACTTCCTATTTTAGTTATCTATTTATTAAAATAATTTAAAATTTTAAAATTGTTTGAAACATTAAGACATAAACATCCAAATTCTGGTCCATTTTCTGACACTTGTTCTTTCAGATCACATTCCTTATTGTCTTCTTTTAAAACCTCATTGTTATTTGACTTAAAAACTTTGGTGGTCAAAACTCTAAAAACTTATCATCACAGAAGTATCTGTTTCAGCAAAACTAAAATTAATAAACTTGTGAGTTATTATTAACTCCCTAAACCTGATCAGACACTCCCGGTATCTGGCCAAAAGTCCCAATTTACCCATTAGATAGTGACAACTTCCAATAACATTCAATTTTCTTTGGCTGGAAAATTTTCGAAACCATGTTGTCCATAATATCAAAAAAAGTTTATAAAGTATAGTGATAATTATTAGGAAATCATGAAAATAGTTCTGACAGAACATGCAAAAACTTACAGGTTTAGAGAGTTGATAACTATAGTGAGAGGCATTAAAATGCAGCATACATACAGTTAAACAATTTTAATATGCAAGGTTCAACATAAGTTTTGTACAACTCATTTTATTACTTGTGTTTTTAAAGTATATAAAGATGAATATGGATAAGGTATGAACTGTTTTTCAACAGAAATGTTCAAGTACTGAATTGGCTTAAACTGTTCTATTTTATTTTTATTATTTTTATAAAAGTTTCATAAAATTAAATAACCACTCTCAATTATCAAGAAACAATTCAACTGCAAACCTTGCATAATTACACATACACACACATATCATACAGATAAAGTAGTTTAGTAAAATTAATATGCATGCCAATAAAGTTAGTAGTAGTTAATTAATTATGGGTCATTAAAACTTGTAAAAAAAGTTTTTAGCGGAACAAATAAATGTGTATTTTTGGCTTGACAAATTACAGTAATTGAATTTATATTTTTACAAAATATTCTTACATGTTTTTTAATTACCCAATTAAATATGTACATTAGTTTTCAAATTTTTTAACTATCATGTCCATAACTTGTGTTTATGGGAACTTTTAGATGCAGGATTTCATTCAAAACGACAGCTGTTAGAATAGCAGATGTTAAATTTAAAAATCCATTTTTCTCTAATATCAGTTTCTAAAGCTGGCTATGTTACAACACCTAAAATCTTAGTTTGAATTATTTTCTCACGAATCACCCTAAAGACAAGTTTAATTATGTTTATTGCTAAAACTGGTAAACACAGTAA
The DNA here is from genome assembly GCA_011833715.1 of Carcinoscorpius rotundicauda. Taxonomy (NCBI): domain Eukaryota; kingdom Metazoa; phylum Arthropoda; class Merostomata; order Xiphosura; family Limulidae; genus Carcinoscorpius; species Carcinoscorpius rotundicauda. The sequence continues at coordinate 178,699,497 of CM022391.1, read as the reverse complement.
CTGTAACTTACATGCTAATTTCACAGTTCCTACTGCATAAGCAGAAGCTGCCCGAGGCTTATGTGTAACAAGAGCCAATTCTGTAAGTACAAATTATTTTGTTAATTAAAATCAAAAAGGGGGGCAAAAAGAAATTAATTATAGATTGCTAATCCAGTTAATAAGTGTAATTACAATAAGCTGTAATTACAGCTTGTTGCCTTCAAGACAAAAAACACTCAACCCTAGTATATAATTTTTAACAAATTAAATTAAAAAATAAATCTTACATTTTACTAACATTATAATTTTTTCAGAAACACACAAGAAGCAAAATTATGTATTTAATGGTCGTCAATGAAAAAAATAATATACTTTTTTTAACAGCAAAGTTAGAAGTATTAATGAATGAAATCTTTAACTTGTTTACAAAAAGGATTTTTAGAAAACTAATACAATTAAAAAATGTTTCAGTGAAATACTTTTCTAAATTCTATAAAGTTATTAGGATTCCCTTCCACACAGACATTTCTGGAAAGGAAAGGTTTGGTGTATTTTTTAATTTCACAAGGACCCAAACCCAAGCAGTTGTTGGTCATACTTGTTTTAAGCTGCCAATGAGAATCTATTTTAGTAAACTTTGGGAGTGACATACGTGGATCAGTGAAAAATCCGTACGTGTAAAACCACAAGTTTTTGTTTGTTTGGTTGATTTTTCAATTTTGTACAAAGCTATACAAAGGCTATCTGTGCTAGCAATCCTCAATTTAGCAATGTAAGACTAGAGGAAAAGCAGCTAGTCATTACCACCCACCATCAATTCTTAGGCTACTTTTTATTTTACCAACAAATAGTGGGAATGACCATCACATTATAATGCTCCCACGGCTAAAAGGGTGAGCATGTTTGATATGGTAGGATTCAAACCTGTGACCCTCAGATTACAAGTGACTAACCACTTGGCCAAGTCAGGCCAGAGAAAAAAGGAGGTGAGCAACTTGAATCATAGTAAACATTTTTCTTGGTCTTACCACCAAAATATTGGCCTTGACTCAACTTCAGTAGTTCCTTTTCTTCACCAGACTGAAAAACAGAAATGACAAAATATACTGTAGCTCCCAAATTTTGTAAGTGTTTAACATCATCAACAGGAAATGTTAGGTAAAATAAATTTCCTACTATATTAGCAGGTAATGAGTTATGATAAAAAAAACCTTTACTTTTACTATATTCAAGTTACAATGCACATTTTTCTTAGAGGAAAGCCACACTGGGCTATCTGCTGAGTCCACTGAGGGGAATCTCATCCCTGATTTTAGCATTGTAAATCTGTAGACTTACTGCTGCCAGTGGGTGACACAAAATATAATAAAAAAAAAGTTACCTTATAAAAATGATTCAAATAGTGATTACATTTGAGCATGCACGAACACACACATCACACTAGATAAACGTACATATGTACGAGAAAAAGATACACACATCATACTCAAATACAAATAAAGAAATTACTAAATACACATAAATGATTCACAAAGGACATATTTCACTTAACAGCTTAGTTCAAAAGGTTTTTAGCTCAATCCTAAAAGAAACAGATTGTCAGACAGATGTGATAAATAACCTAGTAAATCTGCCAGATTAAACCACTCAGGCTCTCGATGTGTCCTGAAAACACAACTGCAATGGATACAATGACATTTCAAAGCCATTCAAGTTATCCACAACAGTGTCACTAAGAGTATAATGAATGAACACTAACAACTAAAGTGCACCATCTTTGACTTGGTCTTGCAAATACAAATTAAATACAAGTCTACAGTAACTTTAAAGTGAAAGTTACATTACACAGTGTACATATAAATTAGTTCTTACCTCATTTGTCATCACAATTCGAACAATACCATTCTCAACAAAATACATTCCATCACCTTCTTCACCCTACGTATAATATACAAGTCCATAATTTATGTCAAAATTTCAGAAACTAGACGACCTTCATACATATGTAAATTAAAAACTATTATTAAAGTAATAATTACATGTTTACAGATGTGAAGATACTACATTTTTGTATCATTATGATTTAGTGCAAAATATTCAAGTTTCTTTTAACATTTTATTATAAGTTATGTAATTCCTAAGGGAAGTTGGTAACTCGAGTTTCAAGTCAACAACCTATATTTTAATAAGGCTCAATCATTTAGTTTCAAAATGAATTATGGTCCAAATTATATCCTGTATTGCTAGACTCACATTCTACATTTTCAGATATGATAATCACAAAAGAGAACTAGTTCTAAGAAATATATGTTTGCATAAAGCTACATTATGGTCATTCCTAATTTGGAACTGAAAGATTAAATGGACGGCAGCCAGCCAACAACTTCCACTACCAACCATTTAGCTACTTTAACTGAATAATACATCTGTAACTACAGTATGAAAAACAGTTAAGTTACAGTTAATCGAGAATCGTGAACTCTCGTAACCCATGTTAACTACTAAGTAATTCCTGCTACATTAAGAACAGGAGATAAATCAGTGTTAAAGACCCTATGAGAATGTGTTAAAGTTTGAAATTAAACGGTTAATTTTGTATGTGGAATCATAAAAGTCTTTGAACATTAGCTTTTGGAGAACTATTGGTTTTTGCTATGCCAGTTGCCTGAAAATTCAAACCAGAATTCTAGACTGAGATGTACTTTACAAGTACAGAATGAAGTACCAGCAATGTAATTATTTTTATATACCGCTTATAGTGAACAAGTTTTATTACCAGCAGTGTAATCATTTTTATATACCGCTTATAGTGAACAAGTTTTATTACCAGCAGTGTAATTATTTTTATATACTGCTTATAGTGAACAAGTTTTATTACCAGCAATGTAATTATTTTTATATACCGCTTATAGTGAACAAGTTTTATTACCAGCAGTGTAATTATTTTTATATACCGCTTATAGTGAACAAGTTTTATTACCAGCAGTGTAATTATTTTTATATACCGCTTATAGTGAACAAGTTTTATTACCAGCAATGTAATCATTTTTATATACCGCTTATAGTGAACAAGTTTTATTACCAGCAATGTAATTATTTTTATATACCGCTTATAGTGAACAAGTTTTATTACCAGCAGAGTAATCATTTTTATATACCGCTTATAGTGAACAAGTTTTATTACCAGCAGTGTAATTATTTTTATATACCGCTTATAGTGAACAAGTTTTATTACCAGCAATGTAATCATTTTTATATACCGCTTATAGTGAACAAGTTTTATTACCAGCAATGTAATCATTTTTATATACCGCTTATGTTTGTTTGTTTGTTTTTTGGAATTTCGCACAAAGCTACTCGAGGGCTATCTGTGCTAGCCGTCCCTAATTTAGCAGTGTAAGACTAGAGGGAAGGCAGCTAGTCATCACCACCCACCGCCATCTCTTGGGCTACTCTTTTACTAACGAATAGTGGGATTGACCGTCACATTATACACCCCCACGGCTGGGAGGGCGAGCATGTTTAGCGCGACGCGGGCGCGAACCCGCGACCCTCGGATTACGAGCGCACGCCTTAACGCGCTCGGCCATGCCAGTATACCGCTTATAGTGAACAAGTTTTATTACCAGCAGTGTAATCATTTTTATATACCGCTTATAGTGAACAAGTTTTATTACCAGCAATGTAATTATTTTTATATACCGCTTATAGTGAACAAGTTTTATTACCAGCAATGTAATTATTTTTATATACCGCTTATAGTGAACAAGTTTTATTACCAGCAATGTAATCATTTTTATATACTGCTTATAGTGAACAAGTTTTATTACCAGCAATGTAATTATTTTTATATACTGCTTATAGTGAACAAGTTTTATTACCAGCAGTGTAATTATTTTTATATACCGCTTATAGTGAACAAGTTTTATTACCAGCAATGTAATTATTTTTATATACTGCTTATAGTGAACAAGTTTTATTACCAGCAATGTAATTATTTTTATATACCGCTTATAGTGAACAAGTTTTATTACCAGCAATTTAATTATTTTTATATACCGCTTATAGTGAACAAGTTTTATTACCAGCAATTTAATTATTTTTATATACTGCTTATAGTGAACAAGTTTTATTACCAGCAATGTAATTATTTTTATATACCGCTCATAGTGAACAAGTTTTATTATAAGAATACTTTCAAGCACTACATTAAAAAAAAGAAAAAAGGGGAGTATCGTTTGTTTTATGTGCAATAATTTTATTACATCTGTGACAAGGAAGTAGGGACATAATACACTGATCCAGCATGTTGCCAAATAAGCCAATCACAACACAGTTTTCTATCACATGATGAAAGTGAAAATTTTAAATATGGATTGAACTGATGCATTATAATAAAAGAAAGGGTCCCAATGTGTTAACTCTATGAATTGAGAAGGTCAATTACAGGTTAAACTGGATTAATAAATCATGTCACATTGAAATATGATGAGATTAGAAGTTGCAAGTCTATTAACAACAAAAAAAAAATGCTTGAGTGAACATGGATGACTTCCAATCAGAATAGAGATTTTGCAAGTTTTATTGTTAATGTGTCATTAGCTGTTTGGCACATTAGATAGGTTATTGAATACAGTATTGAAACTATGTGGAACACAGGAAAAAAATTATTACCACATAAGAAGATGAAAGTAGACTTAAAGGTAAAAATAAGAAGAAATGAAAACTTTAATTCAAATGTTTGTGTTTTTAACACATGAATAATATCAGTATTTCACCTTTTTATCCACTGAAAAATTTTATGTACAAACACTTCTTCCAATAGCACATATTTTATGTTTTTATTACACAACAATATATGTTTAATTTTTATATTTTTTAAACAACGACAACAAAATTAACTGTATGTGGTTATTTGTCACTGAGTTGCTGGAGTCTTTTAATGTAAAAAAAGGGTACTAGTCCTGTGTAGGAAAAAAACAATACAGAAATACCTGGGGCTGTAAGAACATAAATAGATGAAACTGAAAAATTTAGTCATTGTAAACATGTGCAGATAGTATGTATTCCAATAGAAATACAAATTAACCTGAAGATTACCTAAGGTCAAAACATTGTTCACCTTGTCAATAAAAGTGTTAATATAAATACCAGCCATTCTGATATATACACAAACATGCATACACACACTGATGGCAAAAATCCTAAGGCCAATGAACATTGACAAAATATGCATTTTATGTTAAACTCAACCACTTATTTGAGTAGAGCTTTGAAAGATGACAATAAAAAAAAGGGAAAAATAAAAATAAAAAACATTTTTTGGCATTTAATAGGGAAAATGTGAACACTATGAAATTAGTCTAAATACTAGCTGGCCAAAAGCTACTGAAACGAAACTTTAATCAATGAACACGTAACGAAATTTAGTCATTTGTGTTCAAGCATTAGCATTTTCAACATCTCCCACTGACATCTCCCTATGTTACATTGGGTAAAAACATGGCAAAGGATAAAAATTTGACAGAGTTTGAGAATGGCAGAATTGTCGAGCTGCAAAAGCAAAGTCTTTCTCAATGAGCCATCACTGGTGAGATTGGACATAGTAAAAACTGCTGTTGCAAATTTATTAAAAGACCCTGAGAGATACGATACAAGAATTTCAAGTGGTTGACCCAATAAAATTTTGCCGGCGTTGAGCAGGAGAATTCGACGGGTTTCTCGGCAAGACACCACCCGATCGTCTATCCAGGTTAACGCCCAAGTGGACGCAAAATGCAGCTCAAGAACAATAAGACAACATCTACAAGAGAATGGCCTTTGAAGACATTTACAGTTTTTAAAGCCTCACCTCCTTCCACATCACGAAACAGCTCAGTTAAACTTTGCTGAAAAGCACCAAACATGGAACGTAGAAAAGTGGACGAAGGTTTTGTTCTCTGATGAGAAAAAAATTAACCTGGATGGTACAGATGGCTTCCAACATTACTGGCATGATAAGGATATCCCACCAGAGACATTTTCTACACGACACAGTGGAGGAAGGTCCTTCATGATCTGGAGTACTTTCTCCTTCCATGGAACAATGGAGCTTCAGGTTATACAGGGGCATCAAACAGCAGTTAGCTACACTGGAATATTGGAGAGAGCATCCATATTGACTGAAGGCCCTTGCTTGTGTGGAAATGACTGGATCTTTCAGCAGGACAATGCTGCAATCCACAATGCCCACAGGACAAAGGACTTTTTCATGACGAAAAACGTGATTCTTTGGACCATTCAGCATTTTCACCCGAACTGAACTCCATTGAAAATGTTTGGGGGTGGATGGCAATGGAAGTCAAAAGAAATGGATATCAATTCCAAACAGTGCATGATCTTCGTGAAGCCATCTTCACCACTTGAAATAACATTCCAGCCAGCCTTTGCAAACACTTATATCAACCATGCCAAAGCAATGTTTGAAGTCATTCGCAATGATCACCGTGCAACTCAATACCAATAAGTTTTGTTGGGCACTTCCTACCCTATTTAGGACTTCTTTTTGGTATGGTCTTAAACTTTTGACCAGCTAGTATTTAGGCTAATTTCATAGTGTTCACATTTTCTTTATTAAATGCTAAAATTATTTTTATTTTCCATTTTCTTACTGTTATCTTTCAAAGCTGAAGTGGTTGACTCTAACAATGCAAAATGCATATTTTATCTTTATGTTCATTGGCCGTAGGATTTTAGCCAGCATTGTATGTTAAATGGTTGATACTTTATGAGCATTATGTTGCAATGATGTAATTGATAGCCTGTTAAGGTCTAAAATAAATTATTCTCCATGAGTTTAACATTAGTTTTGTCATGACAAACTAGATTTCACCATTAATATCTGTTATTTCACATGAAATTGACATCGAAATATTGATCAATATTTCTTTAAAGATTGTCATATTATAAATCTCAAATACTTCCAGACCTGGAGAAAAACCTGGTAATTTGCTCAGATTTATATACATTTGTTACTTTTCCTAGATCTGGATAGATACATAGATTTCATCAAATCTGAGAAGACAATTAACCCTTCTAAAATGCATCTATACATCACACTTTTACATAGTATTTCTGTAGACTGTACCAGGAAAATAAAATTAAAAAAAAATATTTGGAGAGAATACTAACCTGTTTAATTATTATATCCCCATCTTTATAGCTCTTGGGCATCAGGGCATCACACAAATTCATTATTTCAAATGACTGAAAGTTTCACGATAAAATAAGATTCAATTACTCTTGTACATTTATATTTCTGAAATACAAGTAACTACACATACACATAAATATACAGGTTTCTTATGTATTCCTACTTCTACAAGAACCAGAAATTTAGATCTGAATGATTTTCTATACCATCCAGAATCTGGGATCAATTTGGCACACACAGACTACATCATTCTGGGCCTCATTATTTTCTTTACACGGATCAGATATTTTATCTTCTATGGGATGGATGATCAATATTTGTGTTATAAAAACATGTTAGAGGCTGGCTTTATTGCACTCATGATGATGTATTTAATCTGTAACAGAAAACAATCTAATTGTGTTAAATAAGTTCAACAGCAGTTAAAGTATCGTCTATTCTCTCTATAGCTGTAATTTTATTTTTCATTTTTTATCATAAACCAGTTCAACAAAACTGAATAAAATACAAACAAAATAAAAAAAACTTAAAATACAAATATAAGTTTTAATAATAATAATAATGTTTTAGGAAAACCAGGGACCTTTTGGTCCATCTCAGCTGTCCCATAGTTTATGTCAAACTAAAGGTTTTAAATAAAAAAATCAACTTTAGAACCACCCCTTATCATTCATATATCTATCAAACTTTCATTTAAACTATCTCAAATTTACTACCTCCAATCCTTTCTGTAAACAAACCACCTGTTTGAAATATGAAACTGTCTTAGTTGAAGACATATTTTACCTTCCCGTAAACTATATTTGTGTTCCCTAGTTCTATAGTTACATAATTAAATATGAAGAATCAACATTATCAATTACTGATGATGAAAAACCCATTATGTGTCTCAGAATGGCTGTTACACACATTAACACTTGTTAATAAAGCAGAGAACAATGTTGTCATTCTCTGCTTTATTAATAAAAGTGTTAATACCCATACCAACCATTCTGAGACACAACACAATCGTTCATTTTTACAAGCTTAGACACTTCAGTTAAGTCCCCTCAAACTCCACATCAAAACATCTTAATTGTAATAACAACACAAGTATAGAAAGATTTGAATTCACATGTCATGATGAAAATTCAAAAGTTTATACAATGTATAAAGAAAATTACAAATATTAACTAGTGCAATTTGTACTAAAGACATAATACTACCGTTTGAAATACTATATAACACCAAAGAAATATTCTTCAGAATTTTTAATGTTGTTTTATATATCATAATTATGACTATAAACTAATTTACTTGACGACCAATGTTCATCATAAACTTGGGAATACACTGAAGAAAAACAAATTGTTTTAGAAAGACACTGAATATTTAAAAACATAGACTGCAATACAAATTCACAAACTGGAACATAACTGGTGAAACTTAAATCATACATACACTGTATATTACAAACAATGTGACATCCACTGACTGTTACAATGCGTGTATATTCAAAAGTGTACAGTAACCAATTTCAGTACACCTGCTGAAATGAAAAAAGCTCATGGAATGGTTATAGGTTGCATCATCGGTAGTGACCATGGTGTGTGTTTAAAAAAAATGTTCATGAACAAAAACACAATAGAGACACGTTGGACTTCTAACAATATTATGAAATACTTAAAAATTACAAAATAATTTTAGCCTCATATACAATATTGTAATTACTTCCCTGCAATTTATTTTTATGTATTTAATTTTATGAGTAAAATGGAAATATTTTTATTAATATACACACAATAGTGGCAAAAAACATACTTCAGATAATATCTTTCTAAATCTAAAATGTTTAAATAAACAATCAAGCTTACATTTAGGGACTGTAACATAGGAACTCCTTCCAAAAGTGTCTCATATTCCTTCCTCTTTTTGAAAGCACCTTTAAGTACAATTTTCCTAAAGACTTGTCGACTCTGCAGCAAAAACGTTAAAGTAATAAATTAATTTTAATTAACTGAAGCGCATATTCATATAAGTGATATTTAAGGAAGCCATGAGTGCCTTTCTTGACGACAAGAAACCCACATGAATTAAATATGTACCTCAGTATGTTTGGCATGGGTATTAACACTTTTACTGATAAGGAGAACAACGTTTTGACCTTCCCAAGTCATCTTCTTAATCTGGTGATGACCTAGGAAGGCTGAAACATTGTTCTCTCCTTATAAGTGCCTTTATCTATTTTAACTAAAAGTACATTAATGGAACTCAATATGGAAAGTTTCATAACTTTTTCAACATAATACTTCTTTATGCCATAACTCATGTTATGTTCAACAATGGTTTGAGAGAAACCATGATGAGAGTGTAGGTTAACCAGTACACAACTCCAAGAAGAATTCAGGTAAATCCCTCTAGAAATGCCTAGAGTGCTGCCAAAATGGATTACTACTTAATTCAGAGTTTCTTTTATAAAGAAATGATAATCTAATCCACTTTATGAACATCAAACAGAAAAGTCCTATAGAGAAGTAGTCAGAAAAATATGTTCCAAAACCTCAATAACTACTTTGTTTACAACAGTATGATGTTTAAAACATATAAACTATTTATAACACGGTTTTGTTTTACTTTGTTTACAACAGTATGATGTTTAAAACAAACTATTTATAACATGGTTTTGTTTTACTTTGTTTACAACAGTATGATGTTTAAAACATAAACTATTTATAACATGGTTTTGTTTTACTTTGTTTACAACAGTATGATGTTTAAACATTAAACTATGATACATGGTTGGTTTACTTTTATATGTTTGAAACATCATACTGTTTAAAAAACTATTATTAACATGTGTTGTTTTACTTTGTTTACAACAGTATGATGTTTAACACATCAACTATTATAAACCTGGTTTGTTTACTTGTTTACAACAGTATGATGTTTTAAAACATATAAATATTTATTAACATGGTTTTGTTTTACTTTGTTTACAACAGTATGATGTTTAAACAAACTATTTATAACATGGTTTTTGTTTTACTTTGTTTACACAGTATGATGTTTTAAAACTAAACTATTTATAACACGGTTTGTTTTACTTTGTTTACAACATTATGACTGTTTTAAACAACTATTTATAACACGGTTTTGTTTTACTTTGTTTACAAGAGTATGATGTTTAAAACAAACTATTTATAACACGGTTTTGTTTTACTTTGTTTACAAGAGTATGATGTTTAAAACATAAACTATTTATAACACGGTTTTGTTTTACTTTGTTTACAAGAGTATGATGTTTAAAACATAAACTATTTATAACACGGTTTTGTTTTACTTTGTTTACAACAGTATGATGTTTAAACATACAAACTATTTATAACATGGTTTTGTTTTATTCAATTCATCAAAAATTTTTGTATTATTATTTCAGCTTTAATGACAAATATTTTATAATAAACTCAAAATGTAATCAAATTTTCTATCAAACATCACAGGAATAGGATTCATTATATTAGGATTTATTATACCTTCAGAAACAAGTTAACATTTTTTTTTTTGCATTAAATATATATTAATAAAAATTCTAATATTTTTGTTTTATGAGGGAAATATTTATTTCATAAAACTCAATATTTATCAAATAGTTCTAAAATTATTATTATTATCCTTGTACAGATGAAAGACGAGTAAACCAGGATGATTTATGTCAAAAATAGAGTAACAGTTGCTTATTTTTATCTCATAATTTACAGTTATTTGAAGTCTTTTCTGCCTGGATGATAATATCATAAAAAATAGCTATATATGTAATTAAAATATATTTATGAAATATTCTCAATGTTTCAGAGTGAGAAATATTTCTAGAGTGTTTGATTATTTTTATACATGTAATTAAAATATATTTATGAAAGATTTTCAGCATTTAGGAGTGAAAGAAATTGCCACAGTATTTAACTACATTTATACATGCAAGTAAAGTATATTTATAAAAACATTTTCATTGTTTTAGAGTAAAAAAAAAAAATTGCCACAGTAGTAACTGCAGTCTTACAATCCACATAATGTAAGAAAGGATCCCCTGGGAGGAAAACGGTGTGTGAACAATATTAGTACACCTAATACTTCATTTAAGTAAATGTTGATTAAATAATATCAATATAAAAAATATTTACATAAACACAAATACACAATTCAAATATAAATACATACGAGTTTTATCACAAAACATTCATAATTTTGAATCTAGACAAACTTATTTGTTATAATGTAAAAACGGCTCTTTTGAGTTGAGAAAATTTTTTATGTAGAAGAGCACACAACGTTTTGACCTTCTTCGGTCATCGTGAAGTTCACAGGTTTCTGATGATGACCAAAGAAGGTCGAAATGCTGTTTGCTCCTCTACATAAAAAATTTTTTCAACCAAATAGAGTCATTTCTACATTTATATTTTTCTCTACAAGTGGGTTTTTCGACATCACTGAAACTTAATTGTTCATTAGTGCTAAAGTGAAAGCAACATTTTTTACAAATTGTTCCTTGTTATTTTGGGGTATGAACATTATACCTACTTTATTGAAGTGTTGAATTAAAGATAGTTTGTGAAATATATCATACCATTGCCCAGAGAGATCCCTCAGATGCTGCTTTAATTGTAGCTGCACGGGGCTGATTGTACATCAGTGCTAGTTCACCAAAACTGCCAGAATTTTCATATTTACCCACAAACTTTTCGTTTTCTTGATCTGTGTTGACATAGATGTTGTAAGTTCCACTAACAGAAAAGAAAGAAGGTTATCATATACACATCTACAACAAGAATACTATCACATATACAAGACTGTCTGGTTTCAGAGTTATTATTTAGTTTATCTACAACAATATACAAGACTGTCTGGTTTCAGAGTTATTATTTAGTTTATCTACAACAAGAATACTGTCACATATACAAAACTGTCTGGTTTCAGAGTTATTATTTAGTTTATCTACAACAAGAATACTGTCACATATACAAGACTGTTTAGTTTCAGAGTTATTTAGTTTATCTACAACAAGAATACTGTCACATATACAAGACTGTCTGGTTTCAGAGTTATTATTTAGTTTATCTACAACAAGAATACTGTCACATATACAAGACTGTTTAGTTTCACAGTTATTATCCAGTCTATTTATTGATACTATTTAATATGTGATGAAAGATAACTATTTTAAGTGATAGCTGTGACAAGTTTTGTTACATAACTCTATATTATTAGTAGTTTGTTTATGCAGTTTACAAGACTTTTGTAATGTTGTTGATGTCACCTTACTTGATGCTTCTAAATTTTTCTTGTTATATGAATATTGTTGTCACTAGAGGGCTAGATATTTCTAGATTTTTTGTCTTGTGCCACAAATGTATGGAGATACAGAGTGCAAGGGAAATAAAATTAAGTTAGTGAAAGTGAAGTTACATTGTCTGATTGTTAGTTTAGCTGTAAGGGGAAGTATTTAAAGTAAGTTTCATAGTTTGACAGAGGTGAATGAGAATAGCTTGTTTTGTCAAAGGGTATTTTAAAGTAACTGAATCCACCTGTGTGGACTTAGGCTAAAAAGAGAATTATTTAAAGTTCTGGATACAGCTATGGTAATGCAAGTGAATTTATCAGAGATTGTAAAGTATGAAACAGAACAGAGAGAAATAATTCATTGGTTTCAAAGTAATTAAAGCAGCCTGTGTAGACTTTTGACAAGAAAAGAGAGTTATTTAGAGCTTTAGATACAACTGTGATATTTTATAGTGTAAAAACATTTAAATATAAATTTGTTTTGCTTTCAATAACATTTTTATAAAAGTGGATTTTGTGCTGTCTGTTTATTGTTTGCACCTATCTCCAACAAATTAGACACCTACTATAAAGAATTCAGCCCCTACACAAAACCTAACAAATACTGATGAAAGTTACTGAATGATACTGAAATGATGTTCCTATCTTTAATAAGTTACAAATTGATTTTTTTTATTTTCACATTTTAAGACAAGATGCACGTGTGAACATATTTAAATGTTAATCAGAAATTATTACTTTTGTGGAAAAACTATTTATAGTGTTATCCTGTTTTATGTAACTGTACTAAAAAAAATGGAGTTTAATCTCCTGTAAGCCTCCACAAGTTAAAAATCCTTAAAGTTATATATAGGACACACCCATACACACTGCTTTAATACATTATAATTTTTCACACTTCAACAAGATGCAAGATAATGTTTAAGTCAGATTACCAAGATTGTGTGAAAATTATTGAATTATTAGCATTGCATTAGCAGATTCTTTGAATACATTTGATGATTGGTGACAAATGATAATAATTTAACATTAATGTAAGAAACAATATAAAAGTTCACTGATTAACTTTAAAGTTTGTGTAAGTGTGTGTACATAATAATTATGTTAATATTATTATTAATACTAATTTTCACCAAATCAACCACTGTATCATACTCGCAGACAAGTAAGTTATTAATATATTTGTAACTTTTACATTTATGTAATGTACATAAATTTAATTATTCTTATATTTACATGTTAACAAAATTAACAGTTAAGACTTGAGTGTGTAGATACAAGCAGCTTAAGGGCTCTGATATGACATAACTTGAATGTGAATAGATATATTTAAGATTTAAGCTAACCTTTGTATAACATAGAAGTAATCTCCATCATCTCCTTGACGAATGATTACATCTCCAGTCTGAACCTGGAAATAAATCAGTGTGAACATTTCAAGCTGTGATAAAGAAGTAAAAGAAAATTACAAGATAAGAACGCTATGAATAATAAAGCAGTAATTAACAAAAAATAAATACATTTTAAGGTCCCATTTTTACAACCATTATCAATATTTTTTTCTTAAAGGTTACAATGCTAGTTTGTTAGACAATCAATGGAAATACATCAAATTATAAGCAGCAATATATGAAAGAATGTTATAAGCAGGATAAAATGGCTTAATTTGTATAATGGAAATCCAACATTCTATAGGATAACATAATAAAGTAAACAATGTTAAAGAACTAGCAATAAATATCTCAATAAACAATATTAAAACATATATTAAGTTTAACTTGCTGTGCCCACTAATTAATTTTAAAATTACCAAATATAAATTGTAGTAAATACACACATTTTCTGGATTGAAGTTACTATTGGTTAATCAAACAAAAGTATTTGTTTTCAGAGAACATGAAAATGTGTTTTTGCCTGAGCTACTTTAACGTATCACAACTATATGAAAACACAACATAAAATTGCAAAAATCAAACATAACTGGTAAGTTAAAGAATAAACTTATATCAACAATGTATAGAAGCTGACAAGTACTGAAAGTTATGTATTAATTCCACATGTAGTTAAAGCTTGCTATCCTTAGGCACTATAGCCTTCACTTTTACTATTTTTCGGTCAAACCATATTACCTGGTCTTAAACCTACACTAAACCTTTCTGGATTAAGAGAGAAATTCAACATAATGATTTCATGATTTTCTTGCTATGCGTTTGTGTCAAATACATATCAATGCAATGCTGTTGAGAAGGTGTATTATATGAAGAATGACAGCCAATAAAGTTTACGAAAACAAAAGGACAAAAACTGTTTTATACTCACCTTTCTTTCAAACATAGCATCTAGTACTTCTTGTACTTGTTCCTAACACAAAACAAATAACACAAACTCAGAAGTTTACGGAAGTTACCTGGGACATTCCATGCCAAATCATCCAGATTTTGGAAAATGTTCCAGGTGAACCCCTCAGAAACCCTTGAAAAAAATTCATATGTGCTCATCTACCCATATAATGAAACGTTGCCAAAGATTAGATCAATATCTCTAATAGTTTCTGATATACAGCCCTGTAAAATTTAGTTAATTTTTGTACTTTTGGCAAATTCATTTTTGGGCAACTTTGGCTGATTAAAGCTGCAAGAGTAATAGTGGTAGAATACTGAAATTTATTACACTGACTGAAATTAATCTCACAGAATTAAAAAATGGTCTCAAACTAAGTTTATCTCTCTTAGGAGTTTCATAGTGAGGCTGTAAAATCACCTGAAAATCCAAAATTGTAAAAACCATTGGTTTATTTAATAAACCATAGCTGTAAGACTTAATATGATACAAAGTTAGTTTTTTCAAATTTCCTTTAACATATCAGTTGATAAATCAGCAATTGTTGTAATTAAAAGTCTATTAGATCTCCTGTAAGAATTTTAAGCTGCATGCAACTTTTTATGATTTAGCTAAAAATAGCCCTACTTCAGGCCACAGTTTATTCAGCCTTTTCAGACTTTTACTTTTATTCTTACATCTCTGAATATGATCTACAATAAAATATAAGATGGTGTTCAACCTACTTTTTGAGTTATGATATTTTAAAGTATCCTCTGACTATATGATTTTACTTGAAAAAAATTTAATTCAGGTGTGTTACAGCATGCAAATATATCCATACAATTTTGAAAAAAGTATGAATCCCATTTAAGTATTCTAATCAGCCTTTACCATATATTCTTACATCTCTGAAGATGATCTTGAAAAAATCAAGGTTGTGAAAAATAATAAATTAACAGGCAGCCTAAATAAAATAATTGATTTATTTGAATTACATATTTGTTAAAACAAGGTTGTTTGGGAATGTTGAGATCTTATTTCTGCAGTCAGTAAAGGAAACTACGGTCCAATTGATTGCTTCAGTATTACTCAATGTTTTACACAAAAATTTGCTTCTGGTAAATACTTTCACTTCAACTGAATATATAAATGCAATAAAGCTCAATGGGGAAAGTACCAAAAGTATTTGCCTATTCCTGATATTAGTTTAACTTCACATAAATAATACATCTGCAATATTTATTTAATTAATTATCATAAACTGTATGACCAGTGACTTTTTGTCTTGCATCATCCTGAAACATTAGAAATCTGTCCAAACACATTTGGTTACATTGCACAAGAATGGCGAAATTCTTTTAATAATTGAAAAAATTTTAGGTGATGACATGATCCTAATTTATTGCACAATAATGGATCAGTATAAAAGCCAGTGACATAATCTCAGGGGTCATCAGACCAAAATGACCACTGAGATGGAGGGTATGCATGATTTACCTGAGTGCAGTATTGGAACTGATTCGTGTTACTAAACGAAGTATTGCCGTAAAACTGGACTAAAAAGATTGGATTCATTTTCCACTGAAGAAATAACACTTTTAACCTGGGGATCAGATGTTCACAGAATCATATTGATTCAGTGTGTTTTCATCATGAGAAGATGTTCCTCACTTGCTATGAAAATGAGCAAATATTTTGTGCTGACCCTCAGCTCAATCCATGCAAAACAAATATCAAGTAAGTAAATAGTAATATTTCTATATATCTAGGGTAGAAATATCATTTTTTTGAAGTCAGATTATTGAGTCTCAGTTTTATGAATTGAACATTTATTCTCTGTTACATTATCAGATTGTGCATGTTAAAATTTTATTTAGGCTGCCTGTTAATTTATTATTTTCGACAATAAAATAATTCTGAATATTTGCTAGCTGCAGGATCCATTCGCCCAGTGGATCAGGACACTGCCAGAATGGCAGGAGTAAAAGCAGGACAAAAGCTTTGCATCAGCTGTCAACAGAATTTGGCACAACATCCACCAGAGGATGAACCAGGTCCTTCCAAAATGGAAACAGCTGAATCTGACTCAGAGACATTTACACCTAATGAAACTCTTCATGAAGAGCTAAACACCCTTCATTGCTCTTGTGTGGATTGTATGGATATATTTGCACACAGAAACACACCTGAACTGAATTTTTTTTTAAATAATAAATGTATGGTCAGGGGATAATTTAAAATATCACAACTCAAAAGGTAGGTTGAAAACCATCTTGATTTGTTTTGTAGATCATATTCAGAGATGTAAGAATATATAGTAAAAATCTGAAGAGGCTGAATAACTGGTGACATGGTCAAACTGTGGCCTAAAGTAGGGCTATTTTTAGCTAAATCATAAAAAGTTGCATGCAGCTAATTTTTTTTTTTTTTCAAGGAGATCTAATAGACTTTTAATTACAACAATTGCTGATTTATCAACTGATATGTTATAGGAAATTTAAAAACAAAATTCAGCTTTGTATCATATTAAGTCTTACAGCTATGGCTTATTAAATAAATCAACATTTTTTTATGATTTTGGGTTTTCAGCTGATTTTACAGCCTCACTATGAAAATCCTAAGAGAGATAAACTTGGTTTGAAACCATTTTTGAATTCTGTGAGATTATTTCAGTCAGTTTAGTAAATTTCAGCCTTCTGCCACCATTACTCTTGCAGCTTTAAGCAGCCAAAGTTGCCCAAAAATAAATTCACCAAAAATAACAAAAATTAACTAAATTTTACAGGGCTGCAAATCAGAAACTATTAGAGATATTGATCTAACCTTTGGCAACTTTTCATTATATGGGTAGATAAGCACATGTGAATATTTTCAAGGCATTCTGTGGGGTCACCTGCAGCTCCCTGGATGATTTGACATGGAATGACCCACCTTTAGAAAATTCAGTTCATGTTATTGAAATTTTTTCTTGTTTCAAAAGGTAGTGATTTTATGCACAAATATTTGCTTTGTTCTTAAAAATAAATTTTTTAAATCACTTTTTATATATATATATATATATAAAATATATATGTGCGTGTGTGTATATATATATATATATATATACATACACATACACACACAAAGAACAGATGTGTCGTATGATTAATTTATTGAACTAGATGGAGAGTTCTTGAAATACCCTTAAAAAGATTAGGTATTAATAAAACTTTGTACAATAGAAAGTACATCCTGGTTATCTTTGTTTCAGGATACACTTAAATTAAAGGATAAAACGTATTTATCTCTCAAGAAAAGTGACTAAAAAACGAATCTTCATTTTAATTGTTTTTCATATGAATAAATACTCTCAGGAAAGTAAATAAAAAACAAGCAATTATGCTATTGAAATATATAAAATTAATTATTATTAAACTAAAACAATTATCTCATAAGTGTTGCCAGAGGTAAGACTGTCATCAAATTTCTGCATGAAGGAAGTTTACTAACTAACAGGAACTGTGAAGTAATAACTGATCAACACTGTAGTTGTATCAATCATTATTGATCTTATGTCGAATGTAAGACACTGGAATTCTAAAGAAACGTCTCACAGAATTCAACCTATCGGCTGAATATTATGTGCTTTGGATATTCACTCAGAGCTACACAAAAAAACTATTTGCATCAGTTATTCTTTATTACTGAACTGATATGAACTGAAGAAAGGCAGCTGGTCAATAGCACCTATCACCAACTCTTGGGTTATTATAATCAAATAATTAGACTTGACTGTTACTCCTATAATTCCCCTATAGATCCAAAATGCAGTATTTGATTTTGTAGCAATGGAAAGCAATCAGTGGACCTTGGAATTCACAGCTTAGTACTCAAGCCACAGAGCCACACCTGGTCCAACAGCCAAATAACATAATTTTAACATAAATAAAAACAATTTTTCAAAACAGATTTATTAATTTGTTTTATACTAAAATATAATTGCTATAAAAATGTATACGTGTACCTTTGATAGATAATGCACACACTGGGTACAGAATTGTTGTCACATGATGTTAATTAACAAAATTATAAGAGACAGGAAATAAGTCATAATTTAAAAGCAGTATTATATATAATTGATTTGATATAATACTAAATTAGTGACAAGTTAGAAATATTCTATTTGAGTTATTAAGCTTAGCTTATGTTATCATTGAGGTTGAGTGTTCCACTTAATGCTATTATTTCAAGGTTTGTCTAGGTGTTATCACTGATATCAAAGGCGAGTTTGAAATATGGTGATTTGAATTATTAAAATGTGTGCCTTACTAGTATCAGATAAGTCCTTTAGCTTAGCTAGTAGGACACTTGGTTACCATGCCAGAAGTTTTGGGTTAGAAAAGTGCAAATATTAGATTGCCATAAAAATGCTTGTTACTCAAATATATTCCGATTTAGGAACTATGTAGCAAGACAAACTGAGCCCTATATGCTACATGTAAAACTGTCTAGATATGTTGGTAAAATATAAAAACATAGGCTGGAAATAGATTTCATTATTCTCAAAAACAAAGTTAAGCCTTTATAACTAAAAATATAAAATAAGATGATAAACCACTAGCTATAAAGATAGAACAACTACGTCTTAGACACATAAATGAGTAATGTTGAAATCCATGTGCAATACTTGTTTTAAAAATAGTTTACATAGTTACAACTAAACTGGATATTCACACGACTATACATGAAGCTTTTGGGATATCCCACATAACAGTAATTGAAAAACAAAAACCCAACAGATAATGAAATTACACAATACTTCAAAACACAAAGTCACAACATTGAAATACCTGCATGATAAACAAAAGATATCCAATTTAAACAACTGTTTCATTAAAATAAACACCATGAGCAGTAAGAAGAGACATTACATGTTAAGTTTCAAAGTGAAACATATATTAAAATGCAAGTTTATACAATCTATGGTTGTCCAGCAGATTCCATACTAAGAATATCTTATTTTAAAATAAAATTCTAAAATTCGTGGTAGTTGGACTTAAAAAATAAACTCAGCAGCCATCTAAACTAATGGGCATGTTTAACAAATAATAAATTATACTTGTAGCATTCTACAACTTATAATTAATTATCATACTCTGAATTATCCATCTTTAGTCTTTAAAGAAAACTTTTCTAAGTACCTGTTCCAGTGATCGGAACAAAAGAATATTCTTAACTGCTTCAGCTAACTGCTTTCTTTGTTCATCTGACTTGGGATAGACAACCTGAAAAAGTAAATATAAAATTAATTTAACACAGCTAAACCTATCAACTGACACATTTAAGTAGCATGTGGCCAGAGAGAATTGAAGCTGTTCAAGTGGTATCAACACATTTCTCATTTGACTAGAATATCTGTATAAAAAAGTTATTAACTGTGTAAAAAAACATAAGAAGGAATTGTGTTAAGATGACTGAATAATACATCATGCTTCCGTTGACAACATAAGTGCATATTAAGTCAACAGTTCTCAAAGTACCATTATTAATATAAGACAGTGTTTGAACAATGTTGTCTTTGACTGATATTAAAGAACAGATATGTACTTGACAACCATGAAAAGCCTGTAGCTGTTTCAATACACCAAGGTATCAATACAGTGAAATATGCATTACATATTGCTTAATGTTCTCTCAGAGGGAAAAATTGAACCAAATAAGCTGAAAGTTCAGAGTGGCATTTACCTAGTAAATCATGTGTCACATTCTTACCCTTTGTTACTATTGTATGAAAGAAGGAAAAATGAACTAACATACTAAACAACAAGAGCTAAAAACAAAATCCCATACAAGTATTCATAACATGAAAAACAATTTTTACAGCTCAATGGATACAAGTAATTAACAGATAGAAGCCAGTTTTTCTTACATACATGAAAAACTAATTTATTACGATTGCAAGTTAGGGTATAAAGCTTTTAAATAACTCTTGTTTATTGAGTTAGGACTTAATTAAGACATCTTTCCAAAACTTATCATGCTGCTATGTTTAAAAAGCCACAACAATGTTCAAGTAGTTTGTTTGACATCATTCATTAAGTACCTGTCACAAATATATTTAATTATCTTACCTTATCATTGTCATCATCATCATCTTCTTCTGGGTCATAATGTTCGGCAAAAACTGAACAGATATAAGTTAATATGGTAAGTTTGTTTTTCCATGGGTCAACATATATTGATCATTCCCTATTTTTATTGTGTATACAGTAAAAACTGGTTTCTTGTTATTTATCTATTATAAAACAAAATACTTAAATTCTAACATGATGAGAAATTCATCATGTCCTGACTATAAGTAACGTGCAGAAACTTAAAACCTTAATGGAGTATTATTTCAAATATTAATGCATGAACATTACCTGTTATTAATAAAAAAATGATAATTTTAATTAAAAAGTCATAATAGAAATACTTGAACTATATGTATAGATATTTATGTCTTAATTAAAATTGTTTAAGTGTATAACAAAAATTTCAAATGATCATAAAATATTTAGATCTTTCAGTGATGAAATGGAAATCGTTTTAAGCCAGGTACTTATAGTATGAAAAAAAGTTTTTAATTTCATTTTATATTTTGATAATTTTAAAACATTGCTGAGATATTTTCTCATTATTTTACAAATAACACTTGCATTTCATTACAAAAAATACTTTGCATTCAAATTCCATTCTCTTAAATGTTTTCAGTAACTTTTTGTATATTTTAAAAAATTATTTAAATATGTGGAATTTCTTGTAACAAGATAGATATTATACACTTAGATAAAATTAAGAATTCTTCAGAATTTCAAACATCTCAAAAAGAAAAAAAATTGTTCCTATTTTGTCTGCAATTTAACTAAATATTCAACTTCTTATGTGTGGCTGCTGTAAGAGTAACATGGTAATAAATATTAACTTCTAGTTATGTCAACACTGATTCTTCCACTTTACAGTATACTAATATAATTAGTTCCCATTATGTTTAGTCATCGTGTTGAGAAGGTAACTGCAATAGCTCAAGTGTAACACTACAGTTACAAGTATCTAAAAGTTAGATGGGGGTACTAAAATTTTTATTAATTAAAATTATATAAATCTATAAATATCTGTAATAATTCAGATGGAAGATCTTACAATTAAAAATCTCCAATATTCATGATCCAGGAAGGTATTGAAGAAGTTCAAGCATACACTATAGTTATTTCAACATACACAAACAGGATGATAAACTACACATATGTAGGTAGTATAGGTTTCTTTTTTTATCTTCATTTGAAGTTAACATTTATACTAATGTGAGCCCTCACTTCTTTAAAATAAATTTAACATTTCTAATATTATAAAAAAGTTATTATAAAATTAATTCATGCATATGACACTGTTACATTAAGATTTCAAAGATAAAAGTAATATTATTCCAATCAATGAGAACTCAGACAATATTTAAAATAACAGAAAAGTAACTTTAAGTATGATATTATAAAATTTAACTCAGAAATAAATCAAATTTCTATTCATCCTTCTTAATAATACATGCTTGTTTCTATAATTTAACTCAGAAATATTCTGTACTTATGACTCTGCATTTGTTCATGCTGTGAAACCTTTATCACACAGTTTAATAATTCCATTCTCAGTATTATAAGGCACTTCATTTACAGGATGCAACGTTTTACTAACTGTTCACAATGACTCAGTAAGACTATCTTATCTCATTAAAAACTGAAATATAGAGAGGAAAAGTAAAAAATTACTTAAACATAAATATCAAGGGACCTCCTTGTTGTCCACACCTAAAAACATTAAAACTAAATTATATAAGCAAGTAGCAAAGACAAGTATTTAACAGTTCATTTTAAACTATATTAAAATTAATTAAACACATAACACATCTCGTGATAGTATTTTTAAAAACTTCTTATAGCAAAAAATAATTTCAATTATGAATATGAACATAAAACACTTTTCCTTACCTGACTTTCTTCTGATAAAACTACTGGGAAGCTCTGCCAAAGAAACAAGTTAAAATTAATTAACATGCTAAACTTGTAGACCAGACAAGATGTAACATTGGAGATTTATCTTCATATTGCCAGATTTCTTAACATAAAAATGCTCCAAGATCACTGAATTTCTCTAACCTACTCATTGCATAAGTGAAGGATTATCCTTAAATCTCCAGAGAGAAAAATAAGACTGCATATTATTTCACTGAGCACATATATAATAACTATTCTAAATGTTGAGTGTCAATCACATCTTTCATATAACTTCCAGCTTTGTTCCTACACAAATTTTACAGAAAACCTGTGCTACTTAAGTATATATGTAATGCACTATACTACACAAAGGTACAAGCCAAACCAGCCTACTTTACATTACAAACATGATGTTACTTATTTAGTATCTTCCATTCCCTCACATTTTGTTAGCTACAGTTATAAGGCAACAATTACAAGACAATGTGTAAATCCATTAATTTTCAGAAAACTTCCTCAGAACTGTCAAGTTTTAAATTTTTATTTCTCAAAATAAATTGAGATTATTTGTGTCGTGTGACCTTAGACAACAAGAACATCAACAAATACTATGTTTAGACTTTGGCTAAGTAGGCATTTGATCAACCAACAAAGGGACACAGGAATTTTATTTCCCTTGATTGATTATAAGGCTTTTGAGTAGTTGTGTAGTTATATACAATACTTACCAGAACCTCAGCATTGTGTGGAGAAGCATATACAATATTTTTGCAACATATAACTGGTGTCTGTTTAATTTTGTGCAAAGCTGCAAAAGGACAATTTGAAATGTTCCTAACTGGAAAATGTTCCAGTATTTTGCATACTGTATTGAAAACACAGTTTGTTTTGAAAGAAGGTGTTTAAGAAACAATTTTTTTCAAAGCAGGGTGACCACTGACATGAGCATCTGCAGAAATTATTACAGGGGAAAGAAGTAATGCAAAATTGAAAATT
This sequence comes from Carcinoscorpius rotundicauda, assembly GCA_011833715.1. Lineage (NCBI taxonomy): Eukaryota > Metazoa > Arthropoda > Merostomata > Xiphosura > Limulidae > Carcinoscorpius > Carcinoscorpius rotundicauda. Next base: position 178,675,686 of record CM022391.1, on the reverse strand, counting down.
GAATAACAAATACATATAAATATGCTAAATGAATAAAGAAAGGATTATATTTGTAATTTTGCAGGGGGATGTCCCCTTTGTTACCCCATGGATACCTATGACCACTGATACAGTGGCCTTTTAGAGTGACCTTTATCATTCACATGAAATTCATTTTGTGCATTATATTAAATGTCATAAAAATAAAACAATGCTAAAGACACAAAAATACTTAAATTACTAAATTCAACTCTTATATTATTTGAGACAAAATGGTATAGTACTGTGAATATGATATGTTGTATAATAAAAATCCCCAGAAAGCCAAGTACATTGGAAATTGTGCATTTGTATGTAGCAGTACAATATTTCATTGTTCCAGTGTCAAAAGTAATAAAGTTTTTAAACTGAAACCCCCCTCATGATGGACTTTAAGGAGTTGCTTGTGAATGTCTCACCCTCTTTTTACTTTTTCCCTCCCAGGAACAATTATGTTTCCTATTACCAAAATAATATCTTTTATGAAAAACACTAATTTTTCAATTACTATATAAATACAGACAAATTATTTTTGGTGGAAAAAACAGCTAAAATGACAAAACAATGTTCTTGAATGTCTAAAGAGAATATACATATTGTCATTTGGGCCTTACTTCCACTGGTATCACAAAAAAAACAACCAAAAAACAACAACAAAACAGGACAAATTACATAATGATATACATGTCCAGATTTTTGATGTTTGTTCTGTTCTGCATTTGTTTCTTCTCTGTTTTTCTCCATAAAATTACACTTAATTATACACACACACACACACACACACACATTTATCTATCTCTGGCATTAAAATCATAAAAATGCTTCTTTTCCAGAATATCTAACATAAAAATTATTAATTGTAATTCTTACAATTCTATATCAATATCAATACTGATTCAACAGTCTTTGTACATGATGAATGGTCAATCTGGAAAGAAAACTCTTATGATGAACTAAAATATTGATTTTTGCTTTGGAATTTCAAAAAAAAAAAAGAGATACTCCTTCATCAACTGATTGAAAGAAGTATTTTGGAGAAAGAGTATATATATATATATATATATATATATATATTTACTGTTGTTTGGCTTATATATATATATTTATTATCGATATTGTAACATGCCATGCAAGTTCACTTGAATTGAGAATCTCCCCTTTGACATTTTTATAGAAGTGAGAAGTTTCAAAAAGCCCTTACTTCAACAGTGGTCTTTTGTTTTACTTAGTGAAATGATAAGGAATGGTGACATCCCCTGGGAAAAATCCACACAGCTACTTACTGAGCCTGACTGCTCTATTGTGTTGAGTGCATTCGTTGCATCGAAACTCAAATGTTTTTGCCAATAATGCATTGCAAAAAATCTCCTCTGCTTAAAAACAAAAGCATTGCAATTGGCCATATTGAAATAACACATGTAGTGACAAAGTTGTTGTAAATGACCCAGTACATAACCATATTGCATATATGCTTTGATCCAAGGGATTGGATTGACTGTACATTTTATATTTATTCATCACTATTTTTAGGAAAGCTACTGTTCAATTGTTTTAATTTGAAAACACAGATACACTTAACATTTTGATTAAAAACTTGAGGGAAAAAACAAACAAACAACTAAGAATGTATTTATATAATGTTATACACTACCTTTAAACAAAATTGTTGGAAAATCATGTTTATTAGCTTATTATGTTTGTTTTTAAACTTTACACAAAGCAAAACAAGAGCTATTTGCACTAGCCATCCCTAATTTAGCAATGTAAGACAAGAGGGAAGGCATCTAGTCATCACCACCCACCACCAACTTTTGGGCTACTCTTTTACGAACGAATAGTGGAAATGACCATCACATTATAACACCTCCACAGCCGAAAGGATGAGCATGTTTGGTGTGATGTCAAACCCATGACTCTCAAGTTATGAGTCAAGCACCCTAATCCACCTGGCCATGCTGGGCCTTATTATACACACATGGAAAACAGTTCTAACAACAATATAAAATATGGGTCAGCAACTTTATAAATGTTGTGGAGCCTCTTACGTAAAGTTTTTATTGAAACAAATTAGAAATTTTTATATTATGATTTGAGAACAATAATGCATAATTTAAAGTGAAACACTTTTCCACAATTTTTCCATAAACGGAGGAAAACAAATCCATAGTATTTTGGTTGAGATTAGATTAAATAAGTACAACCAACAGACCAATAGAACAAATCTATGTACATTCAGAGAATTGAAGAACTGATTGTAAGTGTTCTTGAATGGTATGTTTGTCTATAGACTTATTTGCAGTCATGGATTACAATTCTAGTCAGTTCAGTCTGAAGTGTTCCCAAGTTAACTGTACATGTAAAAAAACTTCAAATAATGGGATCCTTCACATTTATGTTCAAGAAAAAATTCTTTCAAAATGTTCCTCAACAGAATTTTGACCAACTACAATGACAACTTCATAAACACCAAAGTTTTATATGACTTAATCACATATTTTGAATAATTTGGATAACTGCAAAATATATATTTTAAAAGTACATTTTGTATTATTTTTTCTATGTCTGCATTTCATTAGTGTTTATATATATTCATGGGAAGGAACATTACTTTATATGAAGATGTTTTTAAAAGTTGGATAACATAGAAACAAGAATATAGTGAATACCTGAATACAAATAATAGTACAAAACTGAAACATAAAACCAAAAGAAAAGTAAACTGAAACTGAATATGTTTTTGTTGTAAAAATACAGAGAAACAGAATATGCTATGTGCACTATGTTCCGGTTTTTGGAGATGTGAACTCCAAGATTTTTTTGCTGAGCCATTGGGAGGAAGAAAACACTCATCAGAACATTAACATTTTAAAAGATAGAAACTACATTAAGTTCAGTGCACACATGTACAGATTTCTAGAGCTGTTTCTAAAAAAAGAAAGATATAGGGGTCTTCCCAAGAAATCGGAGATAAGTCTGCATTATTTTCATATGTTGTAATACAAAATACATGGTGATAATATGCAAAATAAGGAAGATATTTCTACACAGTTTTCTGTCAACATCTCATGAAATAGATTCAACAATTAATGAAAGACAAAGGGATCTTTCTCGTGAAAACAGAGAAAATGACCCAAAAATTATTTTGTTTTTAAAGTCAACTAACAATAAAAGAGAATAATGTTTAAAAATCACCATCCTATTTGACCAATCACATGAAAAATCTTTGACAAAGAAACTAATAATTGCTGAAAAGATTGGAAGGAAGATAAAATTAAAAGAAAATGTTTTTTTTCATAATTGAGACAATTCATTTGTTTTCTCACTTTGTTTTGTTTGCATAATTTAAAAGTCAGAATGATGCTAGAAAATTCTTTTGATACAAGGTTGTTCTGACTAGTAGTAAATTACGACTAAATTCTCAGACCACAAAGAATCTGAAATCCATTAGCATTTTAATCAGGCATTCTTCAACAGCAACAGAAAAACTGTCGCAGACTGCTTGAGAGAAGAGCACATTGCTTCATTGTAACGTAGCATGAAGGTACACCATTGTTAGTATAGGTCATTTTTTCCACAATTTTCTCCACGATTTTGTCTGCCTTGGAAAGAGATGTAAATCAGCTCCTTAACTTCTCAGCAATTCACCTCCAAACCATGTTAACTTTTCAGAAGCTGTAAGACTTATATAACTACCTGTTGCATAAGATACACTTAGAAACAAGAAGAATAAGGCAAGGAAGGACAATAGGACTAAAAGAGGTGGAGGATAGATTCTTATATGAAATGAATTTCCACTATCATGGAATACAAGCTTAGAAACTTCATGTTTGTTTGATTAATGTAAGTATTTAGGTTTAAAAACCTTAGAGCACTTAAAAACTGAAAAATTCCTCATGGTTTAAGAAGTTACAATTGAAAGTCTTTAGGGGAAAAATGAATCATGGGATAGAAATGATGATATGAAATTACATAGTGGCTCCAGATCTATAAATGTATTGGGCTCAAATGTTTTTGCCAATAATGCATTGAAAAAAATCTCCTCTGCTTTGCATTGCAATTGGCCATATTGAAATAACACATGTAGTGACAAAATTGGGCACTGAAAGTCTTTCGGTGGAAGTTTTTTTTGTTTTTTTTAATTCTTGGGCTGGCCTGTATTTGATGGTCAATATGTACACCCCTTCTTTGATGTTTGAGTCTACCGGTGTGTTTTAGAGGCATGTTAACATGAAACTTTGTTAAGGATTTAATTTCGATATTGACACATTAAACATTGCATTTCTCAGCTGGTCTGCGATCTTACTTGGAAATGGTTTTTCCACCGGTTTTTTTATTTTATTAATACCATTTCAATGTTAAAATATTTGATCAACTGTCTGACTGGAATTAACAACAGTTTTCATGAAAAGAAGTAAGTTTTGGGATTTCTGGATATTTGGTGGATTATATTAATTTTGGTTGAAACCTGTATTTCCAGGATTTAATTCCCTGAACAGCAGTGGAGAAATCCAGATTTTCCAGAAAGCTATGGATAAAAGTTAGTACTGCTAACCTTCATGTATCGTCTTCAGTTAAACTTTTACTAGTGAAAGAATTACATATAAAACTCGTTTTACAGATGAAGTTCCAGGTTGCTTCAGAACAGAAAGGGTTAGTTTGTTTGTAATTAAACACAAAGCTACACAATGTGCTACCAGTGATCTGCCCACTACGGGTATCAAAACTAGTTTTCAAGCGTTGCAAGTCTGCAGACATGCCACTGTGAAACATCCTACGTACAACAGAAAGCTTAAGATAAAAATGTGATTGGCATTTGAGGAAAACTGTTAAATAATAAGTAAACACATTCATAAGATACAGATATATCGTCTAACGGTGCACTTTATGAAGCTTTTTTTGTTGTCTAAGAATTGCACGCGATGTCTTATCTTGAAAGTTTTGACATTTAAATTATTCCTGACACAGCGAATTAAACTACGCGGTCTTGCTTTTGACATTTGAGCATATAAAGATTTCGAGTCAGCTATATGAAAATTTAGGAAAGTCTGTAGCAATATACTGGGTTGAGAAATTAAATGTATGATAAAAAATAATGTACGAGTGGATTACAGTGTAAAACTTATCATAACTGTAGCATGAAAAATAGATAAATGTACAATGTCGATACTTCAGTATGGCGCGAGATGCTGAAACAATTGTCAATTACGGATGTAATAAATTAATTCAACAGGAAATACATTTAAATGTCACATCATAAATAATTTGTCAGTACAATTAAAGGGCGTACTTTACAGTCTTGCATAAAGAAATTGTCCAACACTTAAATGCCAAATATGTATCATACCGCTAGTTCGTGTAAAGTATATGAATATCTCCAAATGTCAGAGGTTAAGCTCATGTGTCCATTATTGTATCCATCGGTCTTTTTCTTCAAGCAGCTAAGTTATTTTCATAAAGTTTTTCAGCACTTTCTTGTCAGTAAAGATGTGATAAAACGTTGATCTCACTAATTTTGAATGTGACCATCGTATATAAAATAGTCAATGACGTGTGGCAACGTTACCACCAGTCCTGTTTCAAATCTCGTTCAAGAATAGGCATATTCGAATTGCTTACGTTTTCTGCGTTCGTTTTTCTTATTCTTATCGATTTCACTTTAAAAAAACAACAACAACAAATAACCGAAAACAAAACGTAAATTTAAGTATTTAAGGTGCAGTTCAAACGGTTGGTTAACACTTTAAATCATGTTCTCCACACCAACGAGTCACTCACTATTCAGGGCCCTACCCCAGAAATGTTGATACGGTAAACAAAGTCCTAGCCCAGTGAAATATTGATAAAGTAAAGTAAACAGGGTTCTAGCCACATTGAAAAAGTAAACAGAATGTGTAATCAATGTAAATAATTCATTATTAAATTTTAGAACAGTTACAAAAAGCAGTTTAAGTGATAAATCCAACTAACTATAAACATGACCATATTTCACACTTATTTTCAATAGACTTCACTCGTATTTATGCCTATTAGCCAGAATTCATTTTTACCCCTGTATGACATTGTTTACAAGGAATAAAAAAACTACTAATATCTAGTATGTTTAAGGAAACCCTATAAAATGTAGCCTACATAACACTGGGATGTGTTAACGTTAAGCACATAATATCCACCTAATAAAATATAGTAGGACCTTCACTTCCAGAGTATTTTTCAAAATGTTGGAATAGAATGCATTTATAATATACTGTGCGTATTCTTTTCACAGAATCTATTGTAATTACTAGAAAACAGAACTAATAAAACTTCAATTGGTTTTCAAGTCACGTACAACTAACTTTAACTGGTCCGACTTTTACAGTTTTATTATTTTTAAGCGTAATAATGATATAAGCGAGTAAGCTCTAGAGCGTGCTGTTCAGCAATTGGAAGCACGTGACTTAATATACAGAACTGAAATCACGAGATACAACTACTAGGACAATTGGATCTTGTAAAAACGGAATTTCTACAGTTGTTATTTGTCACAAAGCACAGTAGCCACATAACGGACTATCTGTAGTCTGCCCACAGCGGGTATCGAAATGCGGTTTCTAGCGCTGTGCCGCTAGAGGGGCTCAAACACAGTTATGTTTAACTGCATTATAACTAATGGATATTTGTTATACAAGTATTTTAACAAAAGTCACATTTGAAACTGTACATGATTTTATATTCCGAATTCAAAACACTTACAGAAGTTTATTAAAACAACTAACTTGTTGTTTAACGCTCAAAACGACGAGAGAAAACATACCAACGAAGACCAGTCGATTTATCATACAGTCTTTCCCCGTTCAATATTTATTTTTGTTTTAACTACATTACTGTCTGCTCTAAGTCCTTTATTCGTTTGTTTGTTGTTGAACGACTGAGCTGTATAATAAGTTATCAAAACTTTTCTGCGAGTATCGAAACCCGACATTTAGCGAAATATTAAAAAAAGACTTACCATTGACAGTTTGGGGATTCAAAGTAGCAACTGTTACTTTTTAAACCATGACACACACTCAGCACAAAAGTTAAACATGTTTTGGCGTACATTATAAACATTAAGTTTTAATTGCTTTCTCCCATAAGCCAGTGTGTGATAAACAACAACAAAATATACAAATTAGTTTGCTAAACTAATGACCTTTGTAACCCAGCTAGTAACTGCAGAGAAAGTAGACTTTACCGCCTTCGGTGTTTCATTTTGAAAGCTATTACAAACGCGTATTTATGTGTGTATGTGTCAACTTGCAAACATTGTTTAAATGAAATGTTTTGTATAGTGTCTAGTAATTAAATGTAATTAAACTGCTGATAACAGTTAAACATGATCACTGCGGCGAAAGTCATAATGTGTTGTCCAGTGCTAAAACTGGACTAGAAAATTGCACAACCAACATTTTGTAACTTTTAGCCGCGGCATAGCGGCTCATAGAACGGCTCTAAGTTCTTTTTTTTATTTAGAAAACCAACCCTTTCGAATGATGTATTTGACTACGCCTACGGTCTCTTAGATTGATTTAATATGAATTTGAGGGTAGGCTGGTGGATATCCTGATGAGATAAAACTGAAAGGTATATTCTCGTCCCCACGTTTCATATTACTGGAGTATAAAATAAAGCTGATAAAAAAAGAAGAAAAGGTCTTGTGGATTAGATTTTCTGTTTTTGCCTAAAAAATTTCAAATACCACATTTTGTGCGAACGGAGAGTCCTAACCACCTTACCATGCTATTGCTAAACCTTTTTATCGTCAAGAATTCGTTCTTACACAAAATAGGTTTACATATTCACGTTATTAAATATTCAGTATTTTGTTTTAAAATGGTTTTGTTCAGGTCATAAATATGTAGGCATAACTTTATTTATTTTGGATACGTTATAAAGAGTGATTTCTACCAGTAGACCTTAACTTCACTACTTCACGTGTATATAACATAAAAATATCTTTCTCTGTATATCTACATATAAACACACACATCTAACATCAAAAGTAACCATAATTACATTGTAGAATATTGAAATGATTCCACTTAAATATAATCATTTAATAAGCAAGAAAATTTTGGAATACTTGAGAAAAAAATTTGTTGTAAGAAAATACTTCCTAAATTAATTATTATAAATAAACTTGTAAAAAAAAAACAGCATTTTAAAATACTGACGTCTTATTTTTTACCACAAGATCTGTACAAAATGAACGACACGAGGTGATACAGAATTATAGTTTGCACGAAATGTTGAAGCTCCCATCACCTCTCTTTAAAAAAAAAAAATTTTCCGGCGTTACTACATACCTGATTATACAGTGTGTAAGTACGACGACACACACGCGTACACTTTACACAAAGACTTAACGCACGGTGAGTAAGACGAACACACACACGTACACCTTACACAAAGACTTAACGCACGGTGAGTACGACGACACACACACGTACACCTTACACAAAGACTTAACGCACGGTGAGTACGACGACACACACACGTACACCTTACACAAAGACTTAACGCACGGTGAGTACGACGACACACACACGTACACCTTACACAAAGACTTAACGCACGGTGAGTACGACGACACACACGTATACCTTACATAAAGACTTAACGCACGGTGAGTACGACGACACACACACACGTACACCTGACAAACTTTTCACACATGACACACAAACACACACACACACCAGGATACGAGCTACTCACCATCTTCCTTGTGTGGGCTTTCCAAGATGGAGGACCGAACAGTAGTATACTGGGCAGGTTTTTCAGTAGCATTGCCAATAGCAAGTTCATAGTTTTTCTTCTTTTTGAAAAATTTCATCATATTGTACGCAATTTATATGCAGGGGTAAACCATTAAAAATCACGATACTTTGATACACACGAAACCAAAATAATACGCAACTTTTTACACTGTCGAAGTCGCGTATTGACAGACAACGGATATTCCGGGTTAATGCTGAGAACTGAAGGTGTTTCTATAGATGATTTTTCAGGGGTCTTAAGGTGATAACCCCTCGCTACTGGGAATGTTCTTACACGAGTCCAAAATTCCTCGAAAAATGATTTTCATGTCTTCCAACTCGAAACAAGTAGATTCACACTACTTCAACAATGGTTATGTACAATCCAGTGGAATTCTGCGAATTACATTTGCCTCGAAGAGAGAATAATAGTGTGATTATTAAGATAATATGTCTCGGTACGGCGCAGGTCAAAGTCTGTAACTTTTACGTCATGTACAGATATTACAAGTGACGATACACACAAGTATTACACGCACCAATACAAACAACCTGGCAATTAAAAACCAGGTTGGTTCTGAGTGATGTGTCATTTCAGGAGATAATAAAGAGGAGTAAAAGATAGTAATAAATTACTTGTTTACTCGTACGATGATTGGTAAATCTTAGCTATACACGTGGAGCTGATCTTTCAGATGATCGAAAACTGAAATGGCATCATGATCTTGAAGTTGTAATATATTTGTCAAGGTGTCTAAGAAGGAACGAACACGAAATCTCAATCAGACTGATTTTGGTTTTCTTCGTGACACTGCATAGGTATTCTTACTTGGCACAACGAAAGTGATTCGCTAGCCACATCCATATTGATCGTCGATGTAATAAACAGCACAAAATGCGTTTCCAAACACGTTCATCATATTTTTTTATGCACTAACTGACGAATATTTTATAGAGATATTTTCATTTTAATTGCAATACTTTAAATATTCGCAAGAGCGCGCACTTATCGGCACTCGTGTACGTATTAAGATTCGAACGCACTACACCTTGAAATATTGCTGACGTAAGCATAAAAAAAATTATTTCCAAGGCTATTAGCTGTCGCTCTTGCATGACGTTACTTTAATACAGGAATAAAAACTATGTTCCTTAAAGTTTATAATATGTACTTTCACACATTCCAATACACTTACAGGCATAGAACAAAAGAAACCTTGAGAAAGATGATCCTACACGTTTGGATAGAGTGTAAATAGTATAATATTACTTCTGTTCACACGTAAACGCATGTTACACGTCCTTGGTCAACTACTTAAACACATTCGTGTAAATGGATAACAACTTGAACTATCGGGTGTTTAGATGTTATGCTATCAGTAAATGTTTTGTAACACTTCAGTTTGACTCTGAGACACTGTGCTGTTAGTTGTGTAATTTACGAAAAGCAAACATGTAGAATACGCGCTCTAATGTTACACAGGTTTACGAACGAAATAAACGCTAACAGTTTCTGGTTACCTTAGTTTCAAATATGTGTTTTATTAAACAAGTTAAAAATTTTGTGGCATATTTGATACGATTTTCAATGATTATAACATTGTTCGAAGTATGTACACGTCGCTAAAAGATAAAATCGAACATTTATTGTAAGATTGATTCATTATTATGCAGTTCATTTATCTGGTAGTGAAAAGATTCACGATCATCATGAATTATAACCAGAATATGTTCACCAAATCACTAACTTCTTCTTCTCTCACTAACATGCCTATGAATAAATCGACTCCTTAATTGGGAGTTTTCGTTCCTTAGTCTGTTCTGGATAGGTATACAGTTGTTGGTGGGCCTGGGGGAGAGGTCATGTTCTCAGAAATATTATTCACCTCATATGCTACAGATATTATTCTACAATTAGGTTTATGTGACGGCCCTCAAAAAGTTCGTTTCATTTTGTATTTTACGTAAAGCTACACGAAGGTTACCTGCGCTAGCCTTCCGTAACTTAGCCATGAACTAAGATGGCTAGATGGAGGGTAGCTAATCATCACAACCCACAGCCAACTCTTGGGCTACTCTTTCACCAACGAATAGTGGGATTGAATGTAACATTATAAAGCCCCCACGACTGAAAGGGCGAGCATGTTCGAGACGAGGACTCGAACCCACGACCCTCAAATTACGAGTCGAACGCACCTAACCAACTGGCCATGCCCGCCCTAAAGAGTTGGTATAAAAGTGAAATTAAAAGCATTGATATGCGATACAACATTGCACTTAATATCGTGAAATTAACGGTTCATACTTTACCAATATAGACCATAAGAATTACAACTTATATTTGTCACAACTTGAGTAACTAAGCTTCTATTCTATGTACTAAGGCTGAGCAGTCTTTGAAAACACAACAAGCCAGAATAACTCGGTCAAAATCTCGCATTTCATCTAAAGTCATCAGTTTGTACGTGTGACAAAGCATGATAGAAAGTTATTAATTATTGAAGCACTGAAATTTTCAGTGATTTCTTATAAAATAATACGCAACACAAACTTACTGTTTATGAAATACGTAAATTAATTACATGGACGAAGTGTATAATATTAAAACATAAATAAAGACCAATAATACGCACACAAACTGAAACTGGATATAAAAAATTATCTGTACAACTTGCAAAACTTACCTGAATATCTGAGTATACTTTAATTATGAGGCTTACAAACAATATTTAAAAATAAGAACAGTCCGAGTTCAGAAGAAATATAATTACAATTTGCAAAAAGAATCACTACTATCTAAAATGACGACGTAAATAATAATTCACAAAATGAAAGAGTTACAGTTAATAAATTCAACCCTTTACATTGAATGTAACTTTTTTGCTTTTTATTTTGTTTGACGTATTTTCACCTGCGGTCCGACATGCTTAGGTGTTTAGACACTCGACTCGTAATCCGAGGGTCCGAGATTCGAGTCCCCGTCGTACCAAACATGCTCGCCCTTTCAGCCGGGGGATCATTATAATGTTACGGTTAATCCCACTGTTTGTTGGTAAAAGAGTAGCCCAAGAGTTAGCTGTGGGTGGTGATGACTAGCTGCCTTCCCTCTAGTCTTACACTCCTAAATTAGGAACAGCTAACGCAGATAGCCCTCGTGTAGCTTTGCGCGAAATTCAAACCAAACATTCCCGCGACGTACAGAATCTCGGACAAAATTAGATCTACATATTTTCCGATCTCTACGGTGGAGATTTATCAAAATTTAAAGTAAGAGATATCTGGCATAAGAATGTTCCTGTCGGCCATCCGGTAAAATATTCGAACACGTTGAAATTTTTTGACGTGCTTGCACGTAATTGTTCTGTATTTCTACTTATAACTACTCCAATGATTAGCGTGCAACATCAACACAGAGTTCTTTGAGCTGTTTTCGGTTACCATAATTTATAATGATGTGAAGTAAGAAGAAAGACGTGCAAAGATGCATCTGCACCAAGGTATCATCTATTTACAGAACATGAATATCCAATCATTCACACTTAACTTTGCTTATATACTTGACCTGTCGGGAGTGATGTAATACACCAGTCACACCAGTACGAGCATTGACTACACATAATTTTATCTGGAAGTGTTCAAACAAAGAACATTGGGAGTTTGTTTCTGTCAAAAAAACTACACTCCGATAAAGATGTTATTGGAGTGTAACGAATGCAGTGTCACTTTGGTGACAAATGTTAAACACGACAGCTGCATGCTTGTCTTCATCATAAAATGCTAAATGACGCGTGATTATCTCTAGCAAGAAATTTTTAGAGATAAGCGTTCATTGTTTGTCTTCACTGGGAGTGTTAAGGAGATACAAGGTATCTCGCTCATAGTCAACAAAGCACAGAAGTTAGGCCTGTTAATAACTGGAAGTTTTCGGATCCTTAGTTTAGATATAAATTTACCAACTAACTCGATGCGACAATTAAACCATAAAAATATAAGAGACAGTGTTTTTGTTTGTTTTGGATTTCGCGCAAAGCTACTCAAGAGATATCTGCGCTAACCGTCCCTAATTTAGCAGTGTAAGACTGGAAGGAAGGCATCTAATTATCATCACCCACTGCCAACTCTTGGACTACTCTCTTACCAACAAATAGTGGGATTGACCGTAACATTATAACACCCCCACGGTTGAAAGGGCGAACATGCTTGATGCGATAGGAATTCAAACCCGCGACTCTAAGATTACGAGTCGAACGCCTTAACCCATCTGGCCATACCGGACCATAAGAGACAGATCTTTACAAATAACAATAGTTTGATGTTATTTTCACAATTAACAATACATCAGTAAGAAAACTATTTAACAAATAATCGCATGTGAGTGAATGTGTTAAGTGAAAAACTGGAGAAGATTGCAACAAAAAATTAGTCCGAACGTTCATCTTCCTTGTAAATTAAAGTAAGATGCCGTTAAAAGAAAATGTTAACAGACAACGGTCCCAAAGCTAAGTCAAATATGTCACTATAATCTACGAAAATGCTCTTTGTGAAATATAAGGTCTTTCTTAGACTTCACCTATTAAACTTCACATGCGTAACAAATTAAAACTTGAACAGTGGAGTTAACAATACATTATAAATCTCTACCCTTAAAGTGAACAAAAATAGGAAAACAAATCTTGTTCAGTTAAGGCGATAGAAGTAGGACAATTTTAAACAAAAAATAAACTTACAAGACATTCTTAACTTGACGTAAAAATATAAATAAATTATGCAGGAACTGATGGTTTCTGCTAGATACTCAATGAAACACAATAAACAAGATTGAAAAATTGAGGGGAACTGAAACTGTGTAATTCATCTTGAAACTTGTATTAAAATGTGTGAGATTATAAAGAAAATCTTCCCTCATAAGCCCCAAACATTATCTTACGTATGTCAAAAGACCCTCAAGTTTCTAGCACAAGTAAACAATGATTGCTTCTTGTTATATCAGCTGACCAACAAGCACTAATGATATTGAACGATCCCATTCGCAGCTGTTACATGATTGGCTGACAATAATAACTCAGCTTGCTACTAAAAAATAACGTTTTCATTCCAGTAAGAAAACTATATAGGCATTTTGACCTTCAGTTTTTTAAAAACAATAATTCTTTTTGTCAATGCAATATACGTATTTCAACTGAGACTATCTTAAATACATATAAAATAAGCAGTAAAAAGTTCCACACCTATACAAGTCAAACTGGGATCTTTGTTCTATTTAGATAACAGTCATCAAAGCAGGGGTCGATTTTGTAGAGTCAATTACGGTATTTAAAGGTTATGTTATGACGTCATTGCACGTTACGCCTGTGTTTAGTCTTCTCAGTGATGTCGAGACAACCCACTTGTAGAGAAATATATATGCAAAAACGGCGAGTTTGGGTTGAGAAAATATTTTACATAGAATAACGTTTCGACCTTCTTCGGTCATTGTCAGGTTAAAAAAGAAAGAGGTAACTGACCGGAAGCTGATCACATGTTTGGAAAAGGTTGTGTAGAAAACATTATACACATACACCTAGACAAAGCAAAACCAACCAACAAAAGTAAATATATCTCACGAATCAAAAAATGACGAAACCATATACTGCTGCATACCATATATTCCCGACATCAGCAGACAAATAACAAACATTTGGCAAAAACTAGTAACAAAATATGACATTCTAGTTAATACCAAATTTATTCAAAAACCAGGCATAAAACTGAGGTCTATACTATTAAGAACTACACTGACAAACACCACACCAACATTATTTATAAAATACAATGTGATAACTGCCACGACTTCTATATTGAAGAAACAAGTAGAAAAATGGAAACCGGATTCAAAGAACATAAAAAAATCACCTTCACACACTTTACGAACACTGTATGTCAAATAAACACAACATAACCATAGAAAACACCTAAAATACTAAATTAAGAAACAAACATAAACAAACGCAAAATTAAAGAAGCCTTACTTATACAACAACTTAAACCCAAAATAAACCAATATAAAGGAACGCCATAATAACTATATTAATATAATAAAATAAAGTAAAATTATATATTCAAACATCTAACACCGCCCTCTACATTCCGACACTCAGTTACACAACCCCTTCCAAACATGTGGTCAGCTTCCCGTCAGTTACCTCTTTCTTTGTGAACCTGACGATAACCGAAGGTCAAAACGTTGTTCTATGTAAAATATTTTCTCAACCCAAACGAGCCGTTTCTGCATATATGTTTAGTCTTCTGCTTCTTACCTTGGAAAGGTTATTGAACTCTCTCCAAGAGTTCAGAAGAGTACTAGAATGATACCTAGAATGGAAGATTGTCAAACGATTAAGATATCTGAACTTGTCTTCTTTGAGGGGTTAGAAAAGATCTGATTGAGTGTTTTAAAATTGTCAGGGAAACTGTTAGTATTGATACATTTTTTTTTCTGAACTTAATGATGAGAATAGGCCCGGCCTGGCTAAGCGCGTTAAGGCGTGGGACTCGTAATCTGAGGGTCGCGCCAAACATGCTCACCCTCCCAGCCGTGGGGGCGTTATATAGTTACGGTCAATCCCACTATTCGTTGGTAAAAGACTAGCCCAAGAGTTGGCGGTGGGTGGTGATGACTAGCTGCCTTCCCTCTAGTCTTACACTACTAAATTAGGGATGGCTAGTGCAGATAGCCCTCGCGTAGCTTTGCGCGGAAATTCAAAAACAAACAAGATAAAACAGGATAAATCCCGTACTACAAGGCATTAGTCTCTGTCGGAAGTATTAACAAAGAAGAAATGTTTAATAATACAGTATGTTTTTCTTCTACGGAAGGAGATTAAATATATAACATTAATTTGTCATTGTCGTGAGCATTAAAATATAGCTTAATTTGACACGACCAAATGTTAGACTACAACATTAGTTCGTCTGTGCGGGAAAATATTAGGGTTGCAGCATTCATCATTTCTTCCCCTAGTCATGAATGAAAATTTAAAAACATGTATATCCTTATTATGTATTTTGTTAAGTATGAATGATAAAGTGCACAATAACAGGTTTAACTATACAATGATTACTAGTAGTCTTACTGTTTCCTTTTTAATAAAGAGAGCACTGGATGTTCTTCCGCAGTGTCCTCGAAAGTGTTCAGTTTCAAGAGTAAATAAAACCAAAATTATTAGTGACATTTATTTCTTGCTTTTTAAAAAAGTTCATATGTTATGCTGTGTTGTAGCCTACAGAATGCATAATTATCATAATTCATTGCATGCGCACGTCTCACTGGCAATATGACAGCATAGGTTTTTATGTGACGTCATTTTAGTGTACAATGACTAACAAACAAAATACTAGTGTATATTGGTTGGAGTAGTTGAAATAGGCAACACCTCCAGACGGCCTTCTGCTCCTTGTAGGGAAGTAATTTGTGAAACAGTTACTGGTTCAACGTGATAGCTTAAGAAACGTTGTATCTAAGTGAAACTACTATGCTACCATTAGCCGTTTCAAAAACTGTTAGTAACAAGCTGAATTATCCGTCCTTTGTCCACGTTATAATTTGTTTCTTTTTTTGAATTTCGCACAAAGCTACTCGAGGGCTATCTGTGCTAGCCGTCCCTAATTTAGCAGTGTAAAATTAGAGGGAAGGCAGCTCGTCATTACCACCCACTGCCAACTCTTGGGCTACTCTTTTACCAACAAATAGTGGGATTGATCGTAACATTATATCGCCCCTACGGCTGAAAGGGCGAGCATGTTTGGTGTGACGGGGATTTGAACCCACGACCCTCGGATTACGAGTCGAGTGCCTTAACCGCCTTATCAAATGTTAGAACTTGTTACTTGGGAACGTACAATGTTTGTTTCTCAGTCACTAAGAAGTGTAAATGATAGAATACTGCAGTATAAGTTCTGACACTCACTGACAAAACATACAATATTCAATGAGAAACATCAAGAAACGTTTTCACTAACTGCACCTGCATTAGTACTGACCGTAGGGTATACTTTTTAGTAAATAAGCCGCAAAAAATCATATGAAGTATCATAATTCATTTTGCTATTTATAATATACAACGAAACAAAAACTTTCCAAACCTGAACTGTACTTTTATTTCACGTTTGTTTTATTATTCTGCAAACATCAGTGTAACTCCACATATACTCCGAAATTGATATTAACATAACACTTAAATTTCAGACAGTAAAATTTAATACAGATATGGATTAAACTGGTTGTTGCTGTAATAGAAATGGTAAATACGAATGCATACAATAAAGAATATTTAACAGTAATAAAACACTGTAGTATGTAACTTGGCAAGTTTATCTTACTGACCAAAACTGGACTAAAACTATTTTTTCCCCCATTTAATTTGGGTTTTCGATTCGTAATCTGAGGGTCGCGGGTTCGAATCTCCGTCACAAAAAACATGCTTACCATTTAGCCGTGGGGGCGTTAATAATGTGACGTTCAATCCCACTATTTGTTTGTAAAAGAGTAGTCCAAGATTTGGTAGTGAATGGTGATGACTAGCTGCCTTCCCTCTGGTCTTACTTACACTGCTAAATTAGGGATGACTAGAGCAGATAGCACTCGAGTAGCTTTGTGCGAAACTCAAAGAACAAACAAACATAAGCTGAGAATCATGGGTTTTAATTCCCGTCATCGAACTTACTCGCCGTTCCAGCCCTATGGGCGTTATAATGTGATGGTCAATACTACTTTTCCTTGGTTAAATAGTAGCTCAAAAGTTGGTAGTGGGTGGTAATGACTAACTGCCTTCCCTCTGGTCTTACACTGCTAAATTAGGGACGGCTAGCGCAGATAGCCCTCATGCGGCTTTGCGTGAAATTTAAAAATAAACAATTCATTTAATTCGATTTTTATTTTAATACAAAGGCTTAAAATGAAGTTATTTTTCTAAATGTGTTTTAATTTTAACAGGTCATGAAACGTAAGTAGATTCATGACTTTACAAGCAATAATTTACCAATATACAAATGCAGAAAAAAATTATATTGTTTGTTTGAAAATATATGAAGTAACACAGTTTATAGGTGCTGATTCAAAACCTGGTGTCAGTGTTTTGTCGTCACATCGAATTTACTCATAACATCAATAATGAAACTTCCTTATTTCATGTGCATGATATAAACATTCATCAGAAACAAAAACTTTCAATTTCACACCAAAATAACTTTATTGAAATATGAATAACCGAACAGTAACCCAATAAAATTCATAGAAAAAATAATTTCGGTGACATTTCTTTATCTATTATCATAAAGTTAGGGTTAATTTCCTCTTTTAAGATGTCTTTACATAAATATCTCTGTTAATTAAAACTAACATTGTTTAGCGAACACAATGACATTCCAACTGACTTAATATTGAGTTTAGAAAAGACGACCACCTTTACACTCCAGATATATATTTACATATGCAATTTGTTATTTTTTAAATATTTTAACCAATGTTTCGCCTATGCAGCTTCCTCGGAGTTAATATATACACAACTTTGAGGAGGCCGTAAAGACGAAAAGTTGATTGTAATATATAAAATGAAATAAAATACACTTGATACATATCCAGAATGTAAAGATAATGTTTCTAAACTTTTCATCGAAACGTGTAAACTCTTTTAGTATGCACTACAAACAGTGAAAGACAGCGAAAACTTCCTTGATGACGAAAAACCCATTTGAAATAAAAACGTTTATCAGAACGGCTGGTATGGATATTAACACTGTTCTCTGCTTTGTTTGTTTGTTTGTTTAGAATTAAGCAAAAAGCTACACAATGGGCTATCTGTGCTCTGCCCACCACGGGTATCGAAACCCGGATTTTAGCGTGTAAGTCCGCAGACATACCGCTGAGCCACTGGAGGGCACTGTTCTCTGCTCATCAATAAAAGTTAACACCTTTGTTAACCTGAAGATGACCTAGGAAGGTTGAAACGTTGTTCTCTGGTTATCAATAAAAGTGTTAAAATCTTCCTTCTTGTTATTTTTCCATGTTTATGTTTTAATGGAACGTTTCACCTTTACTTTGCTAACTGCTCCAAAGCTTTCAGGAAAATATTCCATTGTGTGAGAAAAATGAAAACAAATTTTTTTTATTGCATTTCAACACGTGGCTAACAATTATTCTATGGTCTCTGGCTTTACGGTTTCCTAGAAATTTTTCAACGACAATTTTGAACAATATCCAAACCTTTTTCTCCACGTTTGATACTGAATCAAAAATTGTCATCTTTCATTAGTTTCCACATTTAAGGGCTATCCAACATCAAAGCTTTCAGTTTCTTTTCACTTAGAGAAAAGGATTGGTTAGAAATATATTTGATATGGTTGCCACCTCTATCCAAAATCTTTACACACATTCGTCCCACATTAAAGTCTTGTGTTGATAAACACTTTTGCAGGTGTGTCACAACAGGTGCGTTAATAGTATTATTTACGATCATTCCTTTTTCTAATAATTAGCTTTCAGTCGCATACGAAGCAAGAAATCTTTGTACATCCAGACAGTTGGTCAAAAATCATCATGTATAATACCTTCAAATCTCTACAAGTGATCCAGTTACAATCATTATATTTTATCTAGAAATAACTTCACGTTGTTATTATTGTTACTATTTTAGCAGGAGAGAAATAATGCTCTCTACTTCATAGAATGAGGTGTATCTGAGCTGATACGAGCATATTGGTCCAAAAATGATTGCCTAACTTTAAAAGCAACAGTGACATGATGGATAAAAACAAAATGGAGTTTTCTGTAATCTTATGAAGTAGTAGCTAAAAATACAAAAAGTCTTCAAATAGCAATTTACTTGTAGACTGGTGTTATTTGTTTCATGTACATATTTAACGAAACAACATATAAATTACTTACTATTTACACACAACAAAACACTTTCATTTTTACCCCACAAAAAACACAACATAATTAATGCGCGAGCAACTTAACATAAATCGGTCGAAAGGAAGAAATTAACATACATCTGTAATACCATGGTACATAACACTATGTAACACAGTGTTCCTGGATAGTATCCGTTATTTCTTAATTGCTTATGTTCTAAAAGTACAGAAAATGGCCATTATTCCCTTCAAACTTTACTTTTGTGACCTGGATAATGAAATTTAGAAATTAACCTATTTTGTATGTTAAAACGGGTAAATGTGCACATATTCATTTAAATAAGGTCTGAATAAAACATATGAATCGAGATTTACATGTATTTATACTAAAGTTTTACAAAAATGTTTAGAAGTGAGTAGCTTTTTCGTGATTTTCGACTGTAATGTAAACCACTTTCACGTGTCAGTCCCTAAATACAGTGTCCCATCATGTTTTCATTACACGCTCCTAGGTCACGAAAACAAAGTTTGAAGAGAAAAATAGGTCTTTTCCATTTACTTTAGGCATAAGCAACTGGGAAATAACACTTTCTACTCAGTAACAAGAAAAAGTAAACATTTTGTTACATAGTGTAATGTTTGCACTGCTTCTAATAAGTAAAGTGAAAAGCTTAGCGAAAGCAACATTTCCTTTGTAACAAAGTGCTACTGAAATGACGAAAGAAATGATTTGTAACAACCAAAAAATAAATCCATAAAGGCGTGTTCACTGACGTCATTTGGACAAGAGATTCAATTCTCCTGACGTAAGTAACTTTTACATCATCAATATGGCCATTAAATGCACAAATAGCTTCAAGGGAACCATTAATCTCTCCTACCAGGGATTAATCTGTTCTTATTAAAAACAATGTCAACCCTCTAAACACTCAAACAGCGAAAAATTTTGCTGTGCCTCAGATTAAAATGTCTCTCCTAATAATAAAAATATCCGTTTTATCACTTAACTGGTTATTTGCACACAAATCAGATATGGTTGTATGGTTTAAGCAACGTGATAATTGTTGGAACAAATTTTTCAGTGTAAACAAAGTTATGCCAACCATAAGTATAGTTGAAAATGTCCGCGTGACAAATACGAAGCTACGTTATATCTTTACGTATCGTATATTCTGCATTGCCAGCTACCTACTACCTGGCCCCCCCAGTGGCTCAGCGGTATGTTTGCGGACTTACACGCTAAAATCCGGGTTGCGATACCCGTGGTGGGCAGAGCACAGATAGCCCATTGTGTAGCTTTGTGCTTAATTCAAAACAACAACCTACTACCTGGGAAGAATCAGCTGCAGTAAAGATACATACACACACACAAAGATGTGTGTGTGTGTGTGTGTTCTTATAGGAAAGCTACATCGGGCTATCTGCTGTATATATATTTTTGCAATACTAATTAATTCATAGTTTTAATTCATCCAAATTTTGTAAGAAAAGTTTAAAATTCTAGTTACTTTCCATAAATGTTTTATCTAAAAATTCAAAACATTCCAAATTGTAGGATACATAGACACATACAAACATACCTTTTATAAAATTATACCGGTGTTACTGTGATCATACAACAAGAAAATCATGCACTAACTATTATTTGTCGTATTAACAAGATCTTTGTCTTGGGAATATACGATTAATGTCGCCATGAGTACAGCAATCTCAAGTATCCTATGTTGAATGGTTGGCGATTTTTTCTGCCATATTTCACGCTCACCAGTATACACTATGAATAACAAACTAGTTTGAAGGTGAAAAATGTTCAAATAAGTTGTAGTTTCTTGTGCTATCAGAAGTTTCTGAAGAGTTATTTTTTGTACGCACTTCAGCCTATGATACTCTGAAATTGCTCCCTCAGTGGCACAACGGTATGTCTTCAGACTTAACGCTATAATTCGAGTTTCGATTCCTGTGGAGGGCAGAACACAGACAATTCACCGCGTAGCGTTGGGGTTACTTACACCCAAACTGAATTCGTCCGTCTTCAAACTAACTGATGAGATTTTGTTTTAATGTTTTATATCAATGCCTTGGTCATTTTATAAAAGATTTAGAAGAAAAATGACATTCATGAATCGTTTTCACAGTCTTCACAGTGACTCGATTTATTATAATGAAACTTTTTCACGAGCAATGTGGCTTACGGGAATGACACTTTTCCAACAGACAACGTAATGGTGTGGAACAAATGTCATAACAACTCCTGAACGGTACCAGTATGGTGAGTAACCGGTTCCCCAATTTTATTGCGTTGTTCATGAAACAACACAGATGACTTAACGCACGGAGAAATAGATAATAAACGAAAATTTTCGATCAACTTTCTCCACGGAATAATTCCGTTAGCAACGTTCATAATATAATTTTAAAATATAAAGCTTTACATTCGACTTTGTAAAAAAGTAATAATACAAAGTATAAGTCTTTCTTTACGTAGATCTTACATACTCAGAGAAAACCAAAAGTATTCTAAGTCAATCTACTGAACTTAACTGAAGAAATACGTTAATACAATCTTCCCTATGCATGGGAAACTAAAATATTAAATAGAACTTGTGACATACATGTCCAAAACTGGGATATCGGAAAACTACCCTTCCGGTCTTCACCAATAATAACTGGTAATATTTTAAGTACACACTTTTATAGCCGATCAATAAATACAACTTAAGTTTCAGATTTAACCAATACAAATTACAAAAACGAGTAAGTTTCAAATAAAAAAACAACCAAAAACAAAATAATTCATTTTTCTTTGATGAAAATCTCGTGAGAATTATAACAGAAAAACAGCACCTTCACCGACAACTGTGTCTATAAAGTAATACTTCAACGAAATCTACTATGTGATGATAGCTCATTTTAAAACTAAAATTTCGACCAAATTATTTTTCTCTTAGATAGTGGTTATTGTTGAATGTCAAGTAAATTGTTGTAGAATTGTTACACAATTATAGAAAAGGCCTCAGAATCAATTGCCTTCTGCAGGAACTAGTAGTTATATTTGCCTGTAATGTAAGTATTGTTGCTGGTTGTAATAATAATGCACGAAGAAATAATTAGAAAAAGGTTTTTAGAAGGCGTTTTAGGGAACACGTACCTCCAACACCGCCTTTATGAGGTCTCACTATAATAGGAAAGATAGCATGGTACATTTCCTATCCAAAAACCGCTATTGTCTTTCACAGGCATAATATTTTATTACTTTCAATGCTTTTACAACAACCCACATATATCATATTCAAACAAAATTAAACATTTACATTAATATTTGTGTTTTCCTTTTTTTGTAATAGTTCATCACGTAATAGTTAACTTTCACATTAAAAAGGCACTTTCTCTTATTTCTGTTTATAAGGACTTGAATTTGTTTGTTTTACAGCAAAGCCACATTGCTCTATCAGTTGTGAGCACCGAAGGGAATCGAACCTCGAATTTTAGCGTCTTAAGTCTGTGAATTTATCGCTGTCCCACCGTGAGACAGGCTAAGCACAGAAACCTGAAATGATATAAAACGTACAATGCACCAACTCGACAAAAAAGTGTAGCCTACATGAATGAATGATGCTAAAAATTCGTGTACTCTATGTAATACTGCTTTAAGATAGAATGAAACATATCGTGAACTGCGTCATATATACATAATATTTAAAAATTTCATAAGAAAATTCTAAGAGCAGTGCCAATTATTTAAGTCACGATAATTTGTTAAAACATGT
Source organism: Carcinoscorpius rotundicauda (assembly GCA_011833715.1). Classification (NCBI taxonomy): domain Eukaryota; kingdom Metazoa; phylum Arthropoda; class Merostomata; order Xiphosura; family Limulidae; genus Carcinoscorpius; species Carcinoscorpius rotundicauda. The sequence goes on along the minus strand of CM022391.1, from coordinate 178,652,234 downwards.
TTGACACAATTAACTCAACTGCAAGGTTGTCGAATTAACTGTATCACATGCAACACAAAAAATCTTAGGACTGCTCACCAGAATGGAAAATGTTTTCAGTACATACAGAACTGGATCTTATTTGTTACATCGGTTTTCAAAATTATTTGGATGTGCACTTGACACAAGCATTTATATCAGTTTATTTTGATGAACCCAGTATCGATATTTTTGTCCTACTAACAACCAAATACAAAAGGAAATGGTCTATAAGAATCAGAATGGATTCTCGAAACAGTAAAATTCATCCTGTAGTTAATCAATACAAAGATTAGGAAAAGAAACAACAAAAACTAGCGGTTTGAATGTCATAAGTGAAGGTAATTAAGTTTACCTTTATCAAGACAAAGAGGGTTAAATAACTCCAAGCTGTTCTTGAAAACTTTGGTGTATCAAGTCTGAAAAAAATTTAATATGAGATATACCAGGGTGATAAATCTCAAGTGAGTAGAATCAATTTCACGCACATAGAGATGCTGATGTCTCATTAGGTAATGATGACATAGAGATGCTGATGTCTCATCAGGTAATGATGACATAGAGATGCTGATGTCTCATCAGGTAATGATGAATTATTAAGCTTCTTTCATATATGCACATGAAAATGAACATCTTGTATGTGTATTCTCATATACACTGACTAACCACAGCGCTTAGTATAGTAACGGGGTCCGAAATTACGTCCAACCCAATTTGGAACAACGTCTTCACTTAAAAGATTAAAACGTACTAACAAAAGATAGCCCTCCAACCTAAAAACAAAAGTCATTTCAGTGAAATGGCGTCTGAACATACCTCCTGGCATAGGTAACAAGGTAAACAAAGACGTGATGTTGGAAAAGATTCATATATTCACAAGAACTTAGCCACCCCTCGAAATCAACGACTTTTTCATAACGAAGAAAGTAGAATCAGGGAAAATCCATTCGACCACAAACTAACATGTCTTCTGATGCAGCTCCAATGAAGTTTTATGTATTATATGGCTTAACAATGGCCTTGGAAACCTACGTCTACGCACAGAGACAGGTATCTTGAAAGTATGCCTAGAAGTGTACCACAAGTCAGACTTTTCCATCCTTTACAGAACCTTGTTACAATGAAAATTCGTAGTGTCAGGTAACAGCACGATCGATAGCGTAAAAACCAGATACAAAGCACTGAATATACAACATCATTCTTATAAAGTACAATTAACCATAACCATGGCTAGCTTGCTCTTCTACATTATTCTGGTTCGTTAAGGCGCGTTATTCAGAATACTGACGAATCCAAAGTAGAATACCTCATGTCGTGTTGTCTGTACTTTTCACATTGTTATTAATATAATAACAAACATGACATCGACAACGTTTCAAAAAAAGTCGTACAAACAGGGAGGGTTTTTTTTTTTATAAAAAAAAACACGTAAATCTAGTTGGTGAAAAGTTATTTCAAAGCCACTGTTTTACAGTCAGTAACAGATAAATATGTTCCCTTTCTTAAACAACATTTTTTGTTTTTATAAATTAAACTTGATTGCACCTACCATATTGAAACAGTACTAATGAAAACCGCCTTGTGTTACTTTTTCTCTCCCATTGAAACCTAAAAATATTCTGAAAAATCAGAGGATATATTTGTTGTGTACAGGCTAGTGACAGGTGACAGCATAACAAAGTTTTGGTACTTAAAGTGATCTTGTACGTTATTTTAGAGGCGATGCTTTCCGTTTCAATGAAATAATTAATAAGGTGTATAGATATTGCTTTATATGGACTTAGGCCCGGCATGGCCAAGCGTGTTAAGGCGTTCAACTCGTAATCCGAAGGTAACGGGTTCGAATCCCGGTCGCACCAAATATGCTCGCCCTTTCAGCCGTTGAGGCGTTATAATGTTACGGTCAATCCCACTATTTGTTGGTAAAAGAGTAGCCCAAGAGTTGGCGGTGGGTGGTGATGACTAGCTGCCTTCCCTTTAGTCTTAACACTGCTAAATTAGGGACGGCTAGCGCTGATAGCCCTCGAATAGCTTAGCACGAAATTCAAAAACAAACAAACTTATATGGACTTACAAAATGTATATCGCCAGAGGCGCAGATAGCCTTCGAATAGCTTTGCGCGAAATTCAAAAAATAACAAAAAGAAACAAATACAGCCAGAATGAATTTATAAAGAGAAAAATTCACATACATTTGGGGCTGCAATGAAAAGTAGGTTTTGCCATTGCTTGTTTAGAATTAAACACAAAGTTATGCAATGAACTATCTGTGCTCTGTCCACCACGGTAATCTAAACCCGGTCTTAGTGGTTTGAGCCCGCAGACCAACTGCTTTGCTACTGGTAGACAGATGGTTGGCACTGAGGAACGATTGTTCGAACTCTGGATTGTACCGATTTCATAACTTACTAATTACTTTACCATAACTATTAGTTTATATTTGATTGAAAACACTAACTTTCGTGAAACATAAGTATGCAGTTTAAAATCCTTTATTCAGAAAAATAGCACTTTTTTACATTTGAAACAAAACAATGCTCGAATAGCTATAGACATTAAGCTTGCATTGTAAGATTATTACGACCATTCATAATAAGTAAAGATGTGTTAAGTAACCAAGGTCTTTATTTAACAGCGATCTGTCCAAGAAGACTAGCCATCAGTCTTTTTAACAGGCCCCTCATAAACAAATAGGGGTTATTTTGGAAGGAAATGAACACAAAAAACTATCTAATCGGTTTTTTCTAAATTTGAACTAAAATTATTTGGACATGGTTGGCCAATGGTTATTCAGAAGGTATTCAGAAACCATTTAGAACCACCGCGATACATACTGTGAAGCAAGTTGAGTACAACATTACGTCTGTATACACTTTCAAAGTGTTCCTGTCTACTCATCCTACTGCTGACTATCGTGATGCTTCGATCTTCCCTACCAAATCGCAAAAGAAATCGTCCTATCTTAGTTGAAAGATAATTATAAGAAAGCGATAGCAGAAGCATAAAGGGCTGACAATTGTTTAATTAATGATGCTGAGAACGTGGCTTTATTGATAAACACTAAAATTACTACAAGCAGGTAGGTCTCACTATTAGCTAGTATGGAGGCTTGAGGATAATATATTTAACTTTAAAATTTGCCAGTTAAAGATCCTTGTCTCGAAAAGATACGTCCAAAAGAACCTTCTCTGGGAATCTCCGGATAGAACATACTTTTATGTTAAACTGTAGTGTAAAGATAACCCTTGGCTCCCGAGGGACGTGTTAACACAGATATTCATTAATTAAATATATCTGATAAACTTAAATATAAATAAACAGCAAAACATAAGAGAAACACTAATAAGAGTTTGATAAATAAATACGGATATTTAAATGCTGTTGTTGTTGTTTTGAATTAAGCACAAAGCTACACAATGGGCTATCTGTGCTCTGCCCACCACGGGTATCGAAACCCCGATTTTAGCGTGCAAGTCCGCAGACATACCGCTGAGCCACTGAGGGGCATATTTAAATGCAACAGATAGTTACTAGAGCGAGTGCTGTTATCAGATGTATCACATGCCATCATTTAAACATACGTTTTAGAATCCATCAAATTTAATATTTCCTTTTATAAATGTTTTAGTATTTAAAACAAATTAACCCACCTCGTTTACCACACCATGCGCTTATCAATGTTTGTGCTGACATCAATTGACCAGGAAATATCTTTGGTAAAAGTCGTTACGTCTTCACTCTTGTAGTTTAGTGAAGACTCTTGAATTACTACAACGTAGCATTAAACTGAAGATGTGTATTTACTGTTTGTTTGTTTGTTTGTTTTGGAAATTCGCACAAAGCAACTCGAGGGCTATCTGTGCTAGCCGTCCCTAATTTTGCAGTGTAAGACTAGAGGGAAGGCAGCCAGTCATCACCACCCACCGCCAACTCTTGGGCTACTCTTTTGCCAACGAATAGTGGGATTGACCGTAACTTTATACACCCCCACGGCTGGGAGGGCGAGCATGTTTAGCGCGACGCGGGCGCGAACCCACGACCCTCGGATTACGAGTGCACGCCTTAACGCGCTCGGCCAGTGTATTTACTGAGATATGAAGATACCAAGGGGAAAACGTGCGTTATTAAAACCAACAAGACTGAATTATGAATTAACATTGACACAGAATTTCTAAAACTAACTTTTCACAAGTTTTATATGGAGCATTCTCGTGTAACAATTTATCTTTGTATGTTTTAAAGCAAAACAATATTGGACTATCTGTTGACACCACTGCCAAGTATCGAATCCCAAAGTTTAGCGTTGTAATTCCGTAAACTTACCGCTATCCCACCAGGGGACAATCCTTTATCCAGCTGTAACAAATGTCTTAAAAACTACACACTGTTAGTTTTCAAATGGCAAATCACACGAGCTACGTATTAGTTTCATATTTATCATTAATATCAAACCGAGTGCGTGTTTTTCTTATAGCAAAGCCACATCGGGCTATCTGCTCAGCCCACCGAGGGGAGTCGAATCCCTGATTTTAGCGTTGTAAATCCGGAAACATACCGCTGTACTAACGGGGGGCTAATATCAAACCGAACATTTTACTTCATCATATGAGGCTGAACGAACATTTTAAAACTAAGTTTGGTCCAGTTACTACATCAGTTCTTCACTGCTGTTTACGATTCTTCTATCAAAAATTAGTTCGTTTAATTTTAAACGTTTTTTCACAATATTTTATGGTAACTTTTATAAGTTTCTAATCAGTGAGGTACCGATTCTGACTAAGTATATGAGATGGAATTATGAGTGACAGTTCACCACTTGATGTAGGAACGAGAAACGACAGCAAAAAACTGAAGTTCAGTTAGAAACACGACTTTTTACATTAAAAAACACTTACTGCGTATATTGGTTTTCAAACTTGGAGTGAGGTGATAATATTAAGTATATCATATATTTGTACCAATATGAATACATAATACAGCCTGTTTTTTCCTACTTGAACTCAGGAAAACAATTTCCGTTTTAAAACTGAAATTTCCTCATACGAAAATAAGACCTTTGCGACTTAAAGATACAGAAGACTGCTTTCCATACAGTCTGTGAAGAATATTAATAAAAAGTAAAAAGTATGTTTCCTCATTTCTAGATTTCAAACATAAAAGCTGGAAGTTCTTTGCATATATATAGTGCACTAAAGCATGATGTCTTAGATTTTGTATTTAATACATCATAACAGAAATGAACTCAGAAACAAAACTTTATCTTTGGTCTGACTGACTTAGTGGCCCGGCATGGCCAAGTGTGTTAAGGCGTTCGACACGTAATCCGAGGGTCGCAGATTCGAATTCCGTTCGTACCAAACATGCTCACCCTCCCAGCCGTGGGGCGTTACAAAAGGTGACGGTCAATCCCATTATTCGCTGGTAAAAGAGTAGCCCAAGAGTTGGCGGTGGGTAGTGATGACTAGTGGCCTTCCATCTAGTCTTACACTGAAAAATTAGGGAGCGGCTAGCGCAGATAGCCCTCTTGTAGCTTTGTGTGAAATTAAAACACACACACACACACACACTAGATGACCTCCAAGTTTAAAGACACAATAAAAATATTTCGCATGATCCCAATTACGTATTCTCTTTTGTTAAGTTGTGTTTTTATACACAGACCTCACACCAGGTCAACATTTATCACTGAGCCCTAGACAAACGTCTCACTTCATTAGATTAAACTGTAGTGCTTTTTTATAAACTGGTTGCCTTTAAGTACAAACGGACGTAAATAAAAAACATCTATCTGAGCAAGTTGATGGACAGCTCACTTGTCTGTCTAATAAGGAAACCAAGGATCTAATACCTTGGCTCCCTCTAGTCTTCTTCTGTGGTTCGGGCATGTTGTAGTAGTTAAAGCATAAAGTAGTTATGTGGTTTGTGTTCCGTGGCTGAAGAAATAAGTACTCACGAGTATGGGGCTGGTGCTCTTCACAAGTTGCCTTTCCTCTATCGGTTCAGAATTAAACGGTTGCGAGAATAGCTTAGCGCGAAAATTCTGAAACATCTCTGAAAAGAGAAACCGTAACAGCCGAAAGATAAGGCAAACTGATCAGTAATCAATTGCTAATAATACAGAGATAATTAATAAACAGACTTGTTTGGTCCTGTTGGTCGCTAACTGGCAATTAAACTTGGGCATACGAAGATATTAAGTTGTTAGGTTTGCGTTACACAAATTAGAGGTAATTACTAGTCATTTCTGTTTTTAAATAAAAAGACCCGCAAATACGGAAAGCATGTACACAATCATAGCTCAGCGACAGCTCATAAACTCGTACTACAAAGTATTAAGTTGAAAATATATACCTGAGACATGATGATACTATAGCAGAAAACATTAAAACCAAAAAAACTGGATTATTAATTAATATTCATACGTTTTACATTAATTAATATCATTCATTTAGAACGGTTCTGTGCCAGAAATTCTGATGTAACTTTATGTGTGGTTTTAACCACATTAAAACCACACATAGTGTGCATTATTTATCACACCAATCTACAAGTTTGCTAATCAACGTGAAATGTACTTTTAACGTTTTACGTCACCTGTGAAAAATTACTTTTATTTGCAAACGTTCGATAACAAAAACGTCATTATATATCACCATAAAGGTTATCATATAATTACAAAATATTTGAAGTTCATCTGATTCCTGTACGATATATCAAAAAGTTACTAGTTTTAGTATAAAAATTAAGAAAGAAAATATCAAAGTCAACACAATGAACAAACCTAATAGTCATTTGGCTACCAGAAGCAAAAACTGTTCTGGCACTGAATCAAAATGTGGCTTAAATTACTCCGAAACACGATAATTAATGAAACATTAGTTTATTTGTGGTTTACTTTGTTTTTTGGAGGCCTAGCATGGCCAAGCGCGTAAGGCGTGCGACTCGTAATTCGAGGGTCGCGGGTTCGCGCCCGCGTCGCGCTAAACATGCTCACCCTTTCACTGTGGGGACGTTATAATGTGATGGTCAATCCCATTATTCGTTGGTAAAAGAGTAGCCCAAGAGTTGGCGGTGGGTGGTGATGACTAGCTGCCTTCCCTCTAGTCTTACACTGCTAAATTAGGGACGGCTAGCACTGATAGCCCTCGAGTAGCTTTGTGCGAAATTCCAAAACAAACAAACTTTGTATTTTGAACTTCGCGCAAAGCTCCAAGAGGGCTATCTGCGCTAGCCGTTCCTAATTTTAGGCTATCTGTGCTAGCCGTCCATAATTTTGCAGTATAAGACTAGAGGAAAGGCAGTTAGTCATCACCACCCACCGCCAACTCTTGGGCTACTCTTTTACCAACGAAAAGTGGGATTGAACGTCACATTATAACGCCCCCACGGCTGGAAGGGCGAGCATGTTTGGCGCGACCCTCAGATTACGAAGTGCACGCCTTAACGCGCTAGGCCATGCCAGGCCGATTAAATTAATACAAAGTAATAATTGATTAATATATAAATAGGTTGGCAGAATAAGATTAACTAATACATTATGACTTAAAGTCTCCTCTGTATTTCTAACTTCAATTATCACACTTCAAAAGTGAGTCAATTAACTGTCTATTTCGAATTCCTGTTTCTCCACATTGGTCGTCTCTAATTTTAAAATGATACACTTTACAGGATTACAGTTCAACAACAGCATCCACTGGGTTATTGCAATGAAACAACAGTATGTAGCTGCATCCTTGATACCACACCCTCGCCCGACATGGCCAAGCGTGTTAAGGCGTGCGACTCGTTATCCGAGGGTCGTGAGTTCGCATCCACTGCTTTTATTAGGGATGGCTACCACAGATAGCCCTCGAGTAGCTTTGTGCAAAATTCCAAAACAAACAAACAATACCACACCCACAAGCGCAACGTGTGAAGCGCGACCTTTCATCGGGTTATCTGCTGAGTATACCGAGGTGAATCGAACCCCTGATTTTAGCGTTATTAATCCGCAGACTTACTGCTGTACCAGCGGGGTCCACAATCCATGTATTTCGATTTAAAAAGAAACAGTGTGTCATAAGAAACTTTTATATTCCACAAACCATAAAAAAAGTGTGTGAAATTCCTTCACATTTAAGCAAGTTTATTTAGATTCATATTTATTATCGCAAGGAAAAGTCATCTCCTCTGTAAAAATAGCTTTCATAAATCATTTTTCATGTAGTTTTGCATGAATGACATTATGGCCTAATTTACCTTTATGGTGGGAACTGGGAAACGAAGATTCCTCACCAGAGATCGATTTGTTTAAATCAAACAAGGACACAAGTCTTATTTTTCTTGAAAAACTTAAAAAAAAATACTAATTTGAATTACTGGTTATTATTATTCATCATCACTTCTTCATTAAAAGAGGATGTAATATATGCGCGCGCGCGCGTGTGTGTGTGTGTATATAATATTTAAACACTGAATATACAAGTTACAGGTAAATATCATTATAGAATATCCAGCCAAGAACTTAAGTGTCTATTAGTATTAGTTGGTAACTGATTGATTATTTGTAATTAAACAAAACGCTGCACAATGGGCTATCTGTGCTCTGCCGGTTTCGACCAGTGCGAGTTTGCAGACATGGCGCTGTGCCACTGGGGGTCGTTATTTAGCGAAACACTGACACTGTTGGTTTTGTTTGTTTAAGATTAAGCACAAAGCTATTCAATAGGCTATCTGTGCTCTGCCCACCACGGGTATTGAAACCCGGTTTTTAGTATCCAAGTCCGCAAACGTACCACTGTGCCACTGGGGGGCTCACCGAAATTGAATTATTACATTTATCACTGCTGTTGTGATACACATACAATGAAACTATGAGGTAGGCTTTATCAATATAGTATATAATTCTTAATATCAATGCCTAGTAATTATGTTACATATCTAGCAATACCGAAATTTAAATAACAGATAAATCAAGTGATGTTCTGATGAATAGGTTTGTTCAATTGCATGGAGTAACTGCTTGATATTATTAAATAAAACCGAGACCTTTTATTTACCAAGCTAATGAAAGGTGACAGTTAAAATAAGTCCGAACAGACACGCGTAAAAATAATCCAATGGTGAAGATTAGAAACGTATGTTTTCTACGTTCATTCTTCCCATATATATCTTTATGACTTACGAATTGATTTGTTTAATATTCCTTGTTCGGGAGTTCTGGGCTTCAGAAACCTTATAATCTCTTCCTTTATTGTCCTACTGAAGAGAAACCAGTTTTCAAAATCAGTGCGATGAAATAACACTATGCAACAAATTTTGTTCCTGGATAGTATGTATTATTTCTTAATTGCTTATGCTGCAAAAGTACAGAAAAGGGCCATTATTCCCTTCAAAGTTTGCTTTTGTGACCTGGATAATGAAATTTAGAAATTAACCTATTTTCTATGTAAAAACAGGCATTTTCATTTACAAAAGGTCTGAATAAAACAACATATGAATCACGATTTGTGTGTATTTATACTAAAGTTATACAAAAATGTTTAAAGGTGAGTAGTTTTTCGAGATTTCCTACTGTAATGTAAATCACTTTCACGTATCAATCCCTAAATACAGTGTCCCATCATGTTTTCGTTATACGCTCCAAGCTCATAAAAGCAAAGTTTGAAGAGAAAAATAGATCTTTTCCATTTACTTTAGGCATAAGCAATTGGGAAATAACACTTTCTGTCCAGATACAAGAAAAAACAGAAATTTTGTTACACGGTGTAATTATTCATATATTCATACATCAGTCGAATAGCCTTGTAGCTGTTAAGTGTGTGTGTTGTAGCAAAGCCACATAAGGTTATCTTCTGTGTCCACGGGAGATATCGAACCCTAGAGTTTAGCGTTGGAAATCCATAGACTTACCGCTGCCTTACTTGGAGGCTGTTGTCAAGCTCAGCCTTTACAGAAAATAGTCTGCCCTTTTTACAGTGTAGCACTTTGAAAGTCCAAGTTGTGTAAAACGCAGTTCTGTAAATCTAACTTGCATTTGCATCAATATGGACTCTCACTCTTACACATTTCTGTTGATGTAAAACCACAGTTAAACAAAACACGTCTTATTAGCGTTACGCTAATATTATGTAGCGTATGAAAGCTGTAATGCGCCTACTTGAAGATCGTTGTAAAGAAATCGTACTATTGGTTACAATCAACGGTTTTTCGTCGTTAAAAGATAATTAAGAATCTAAAAAAACCTAGTCATTATAAATAAAAAATAACGAGTTTAGTTGCTTTTAAAACACTTACAATTGTTTTTGTTGTGCAGCTCTCTATCAACAGGTACTCTATTCTAACTTCAGTTAGAATAGAATCGTTAACGTAACTAAAACGTTCCATAACGTGTCGGTAAAGCGTAAACTTTAATTGTAGTTTACAAAACCTCCGCATATTTTGATGATCGCAGGCAGTTATTTAAAGGTCACGCCAGAGTTAATTAATGAATTTGTATCTGTTAAATTCCTGGTGTCTGGAACTTAAACTATGCCAAGGAAAATAAATAAATGTTGGAATGGAAATATTTTAATGTATATTAAAAGTAACAGTCAGAAAATTGTATGATTGATGTATTTAGCTTCTGTTGACATACAAGTAGGAATTTGTCACCTTGCACCTCGTTATATGTAGATTTGGTATACAAATCTGAACAAACAATGTGGTAGAGACACGATACCTGTACACAAAACTTCTACCTACAAATAACGGGTACCCCAAGAAGAACTGACAGAACAGACGTGACTTTCTATATTAGCTTAAGATGTTATTAATCTACACCTAAGTTCACGAAGGTGGTTTAGTTTAAACACATGGTAGTTGTACCTTGTGTTACACATTTGACTGAAAGGGGCATTACAGTATTAGTAAACGTGAAAGTCAACTAAGTGCAACACAAAACCTCACAGTGTTATACATTTTTACTAAAAGAGAGTCATTACGGAAGTTATTCACAGTTACAACCTGTAAACAGAGCTGGAATGGTAATCTTTAAGGCCCACTTCCAACCAACAATTAAAGTACCCCGTATTAAATTTATTTCATACTAGGACTATTTCAGCTAAACTAATGCTACATAAAACTTTCCATAAAACAACGGTCGCAAAACCACTGACGCTTATGATGTATTTTCTCGGTTCTCTTCTATGTGATCTAACAGTCAGTGACCCTAATACGACAGATTACACTGCGAGGTAGTGTCTAATGACAATCTCTCATAATGTTGCAAACGAAAAATATACACTTTCCTCCATTTAAACACTTATGTGAACTCACTTTAACTTTACCTAGAAAAGTGAATACACAGAAAGCAAAGAAGGGGTAAAATAACAAAGTACGATAATAAAAGTACAATGAGTTCTTATCCTTACATTAGTCTTTGTTCTTTGTAAAAATACAGAAAATTTTGATTACGTTTATAAGAAAGAAAACGTGGCAATATACATCATTTGAAATGTTTCTTGTATTTTATCTCCCGTTCCAACAGTTATTAAAACCATATCTGTAATTTAAGAAATTTTTACCAGGGAAACATTCTGCAATAAAAAATATTTTATGGCAGTGTGTCTCTGTGATATTTAACAAAAACAAATAAAAACTAATGGAATATTCATGTGAAAGTCGTAAAAAATTGTTTCATTATATGTGCATTTTACTGGTTCGCGATACTTATGGAGGAGGTGAACCAGCCTCTGGTATCTAAAAGATCGAGGAACGCCAAGACATCTATATAGTGTGACCATAAATATTTACAACCAGGCACTTTAGGTTATTCGACAAGTAGTTATCACTAATAAAGGTTAGTTGACAAGCATAAAAGTTTACATATATTCTTTAACTATTCCTCCATTATAAAAGCAGACGAGATAAAAGACAACGTGTAAGCATTGTCCTCCTCTTACACATACAATAATAGGTATGTACAAGAGAATCGTATAGGAAACCAAGTTGTACATTAAAATGTGCGAGAAGACCATTCAAACACTTGTTATGTTTCCTTCTAATATAACTTCATTTGGAGATAAGAGATACTAAATTAAGGACAGCGTTGTAATCTTGTCGGATGTCAGTAAACATCAATTTTTTTAAAACAAAAAACTTGGCCCCATCTGGAAACATGACGTACTGACTTAAGGGGTCTGCTCTAATTTGGGTGGAGTCCGTAAATATAAGCAATCCTTTTTAACACACAAGTTTACCTCATTTGGAAGTAATAATTATTGATGTATGGATGGTGCTGTAATCTTGATAGATGTCAATAAATAAAACCAGTTTTTTTTTTTAAAGTACATAGCCTTTCGTGTTAAATGAAAATGGAGAAAACGATTGAGAATTCAAGAATTTATATATTTACGTTGTTCGCACGAGCTAAACACCTCACTCCACTGTTATACACGTGTCTGCCTTCATTCATGATAACGTAATGCTTGATTTCATCCGAAAGGTTTTAAAGTTTAATCCATCTACTGGCACTGATCTTGGAAAGTACGTACGCCAAATGCAACTTTGCAGTTTATGATAAATTTTATGCGTAATATATAGAAATTACACACACATGTGTAATATATTTCATAGGTCATGGCCCTTTCACCTTTGTTAAATAGGAAGTTCACGAATACATTTTTCAGGTTATAATCTCCATTAATATTTGTAAATTGACAAATTTGCTAAAAATAAACTTGATTATTTATTAAATCCACATGTTGCTTTACCAAAAAAAGGATGGAAGACAACTTACAAATTAGCATTTTGTTTTATTAAGCTGTATGTGTAACTTCTCTATATCTATTGATTTATAAATATTAGTTATCTCAAAAGATGTAGCCATTATACATTGTCAGGCATGTTCAATACACCAACTTATTAATTTTGAAATAAAGTATTTAAACGCTAAGTATACCAGAGACTGCCTCACCACCTCCATAAGTATACCAGAGACTGCCTCACCACCTCCATAAGTATACCAGAGACTGCCTCACCACCTCCATAACTATCACAAACCACTAAAATGCATATAAGGAGCACATAAATTTTAGATTAAATTGGCACCATTACAAATAATTCACTTTTCATGTCAATTACAATTCTTCACCTGAATAATGTTCACATATTATATAAAGTTGTTTTATCTAAAATCTATTAGCATACAAACAGCATAATTATATTTTATAATGTGCATGATACATTTATCTATCTTTACTCTCTACAATGGGCCTATATATATACACACATATAGTTTTGAAGAATACACAATCATATAATAATGCTTACTTTTCTGAATTAATCAGTACATCAGAGATTTAAAACACTTGTTTTATTAAAACCCTTCATATTTTGTAGAGATGTAAGAGATGGCTAAAACACTGTGAATATCTTATACAGACTAAGCCATAAGAAATCTAATGTTATTCTGGGTCTTATTCAGAATTACAAGTGACACATGCCATCCCTTAACATCAGTAAGCTCTGCCATAAGCAGTGAATCTTATGTTGCACTAGGATTCATATTTGTTTATTAATTCATAACATTTAGATTAAAAAAAATGAATTATTGACTTCTAAATTACATTTATGACATGTCTTTGCAAATTTAAAATTCCTGAACATTAGTAAAGTAAGTTTATTAGATTTCTTTGTTGCATGAAAAATATTGTATGGCAGTGTATCTGTGATATTTAACAAAAACAAACAAAAACTGATGGAACACTCATATGAAAGTTGCAATATTTTTTTCATTATATGTGCATTTTAGTGGTTTGTGACAGTTATGGAGGTAGTCAGGCAGCCTCTGGCATCTAAAAGATATTAATGACAGCTATGAAATATAAAAACTAGAATTTACACAACCTTTAAAAAAAAATTCAGTGATGAATCCTAACATGATTCTACATTTAAACATGTTATTCAAACAATAACTACTTTATTAAACTATAAATAACATTCAAAAATAATTTGTGGATTGTCTCAGTACTTCACTTTATTTTTAGAAACCAGTTATAGAAAAATTCAATAATAATAATTCAGTAGTGTTGTATTTCCACTTGGTGTAAACACTCAAGTAATTACAGACAAAACAGTGATACATACCAGTTTAATATAATCCTAAAAACACAAATTTCTAATTATGAAATCATTTCAGTGTAAATCCAATGGTAAAGGTGATGCCACAAGGAAAGATTCCAGCTAAGAAACTTGTTATGAAGAGTCCCTTGTACAGAACATTAGGGCAAAAGGAGCTAAGAAAAATTAGAGAACTTGAAAGTTTGTAGAGAGACTGTAAAAAAAATCTTATAATTATATGTGAAAACCAGTCTTAGCCAGTGGGATGATCATAGTTGTTTTTCTTCGGGATGCCAGGACCATTAGTGTTTAAACAATAAGGGTTTCAACATAAAACTTGGAGTCCTGACAGTTTATTCAATTTCCGTGATGGAGAAAGAGCTACCTTTCAAAAGCACTTACGATAATTTGTTTCTTATTTTTGTCCCTGATTCAATTTCTGAACCTTGATGTTTTTTCTTTACATCCATATAAACGAAGCATCAATATGTGTGTATGCATTTGTTCCTTATGCATTCCCACATTTCTTGATCAGTAACCAAACTTTACACAGTGATCCAGGATGACATGAGGAAGTTCATGATGGGTTGGAACTCATCTAATTTCAGAAAAATTTTCAATGTTGTATTTCACTTAACATTAAAATAAGCCATGTGTCCACAATAGTTAACATTCTTGAAAACGTTATGCCTTTCTTTTCAGTATTGTTATCTTTATGTATTTATATGTATATAAATATTTGTGTGTGTGTGTGTGTGTGTGTGTGTGTGTGTGTGTGTGTGTGTGTGTGTGTGTGTGTGTGTGTGTGTGTGTGTGTGTGTGTGTGTGTGTTCCTTATACATTTCAACATTTCTTGTCCAATTAGCATCAAACTTGACACAGTAATATAAGGTGACATGGTAATGGGGAATTGTCCACTGTAATTTCTTTTGTAATTTAAAAAAAACTACCAATGTTGTATATCCCTCAGCATCAGAATGAACTGTGACCACTATTGTTAGTATCCTTAAAATCAGTATGTTTCTTTTTAGTATTGGTACCTTTATGAAATGTTAATACATCATTTATTACAATTTCTGATCTTTTGTTACAAAGAAGTTTTAATTACACCCACTCAATGGAAGGGTGCTCCAGCTAGTTATGAATAAAGTTCACAATTTGATTCATATTAATATACATAATCATGCAAGTTTGGATAAATATAAAACCTTTCACTTTAGCAATATTTACTATGTAACACTAAGTACTATTGATAATAAGTATAGTTAGCGTTAGTAGACTTACATCTGAGATTCACCAAATGCTATATTTTTTCTTTCAGTCCAGCATAACACTATATATTAACCATGTTGCTGATTCGTAAACAAATTCATGAGCTAATCACAACACCTCTGAATACTTTCATTTCATTTTTTGTCAGTTTAATACCTAAGTGAAAATTTTCTATTATTAAATAAGCAAAGTAAACACCAAGATTCAAAATTTAATAGTAACAAATCGGCTCAACCTTCAAAGTGGAATTAACAGCTACCTTTATATTTTTATAACCAAAGTTTTGTCAAAATCAATTTATACCTAATAATTATATCAGAGTTCTATTAATACGAAGTTTGTCCTTGTGTGCATGTTGCTTGAAGGAAATAAACTTAAAACTTTATTCAAATTCAGAACTCTACAAGCATCAATTCATTTAGTCTGATTAGTTTGCCTTTGCAGGTCCAGCCTGTTGCACATGACAATATCTATAGCTGATGATGTCTTCCCCATTTTATAATATTCCTGTAGCTCTTTAAGGCTGGAAACAGGTACTTAAAGCATGTGTGTGAGTTTTCTTATGTTAAGCTATTTACTGTGTTCACCAAGAGGAATCGAACCCTCGATTTTAGGAGTTATAAATCAGAAGACTTTCTGCTCTACCATCGGGAACTTGAAGAAGAACTGTGGGACTGATGGAAGTAAACATTGTTTTGTTTTGCATTTATTACTACAAATAATTTAAAAGTAGCAAACAAAAGCCAAATGAAGTTTAACAATTTTTATTGTTTTCTATGTGCAATTTTTATATTTTGAGTTAATTTCCTCTGAAAATACATACAGAAAAAAAAAAGCATTTGTATGTTCATAGGATGCAAGCATGTTCACTTTTGTACACCCTGATCCAGATTTATGGACAAATGTTCATGAAAGGGTATGCTGCAACTAGACAAGGTTTTCTAAAATTAACTTGATCTGAAAAAGATGGGTGTGGCAAACCTACTTTGTCACACAAAGTGGTATTAAAGCTGTATGACAGACTGTCATCAAAACAGATGGAAACAATTTCTTTCTCTGATACACAGTGGATGTTTAATAAATTTCTTATTCTATAGTGATCTTTAAAGTTTTGTGAGGGGAATAGTCTAGTTCAGCAGTTCACAGACTACTGGTAGTTTGTATAAAAGTTGTATAATTAAAGAATGTGATCTTCCAAGGTAAAAGTAACAATAATTGGTTGATTTGTGATTAAGCACAAAGCTACACAATGGGTTATCTCTGCTCTATAAAGATTTAGGTTTAAAACACGCGGATGCCACAACTCAAGATTTCCATTTCAACAGTTGAAATCCAATACAATTAAAGAAAACAATGATTAAAAACTTTCTGCACTCTACGTAATGGCCAAAATTATACATTTGATAATTCTCTAAGTGTGTTAGAATTCCAAGTAATAAAATCATCGATGTTAAACACTTCATCTCCTTACTACTGTGTAACAATATCACGTGATTTCATGTGTAACATTAACATAAGAAGTATAATTTTAGAGCGAATAAAAACCAACACCAATAACAAGACACCTAAAAACGTTCAAAATGTATTAGTTGAAAAAAGGTGTTAAGGTAAATGATCATAAAAAAAAACTACGACATGATGACGTATATCAGTGAAACGTATCTAAACAAGATTCAGCGTCTCATTCTCACAACTCCTAAACCGCTGGTCGCACCGACTTGTAAATGGTGCTAAACGAATCGTGTCGACCTCAAAGGTTTGCATAAAAATAAACGTTTCGTCAGCACCTTAGGGAAATCGGGTATTTCGCGAAAACACTTTTACGGAGATTCACCAAACGCAAAATCCAAATTTGGTACTAATTTGCATCAGAGCATGTAATTGAGTAGGCCTAATAATTACTACTCATAACTTGGTTAATGAAGTTAAATTTGTTTTATAGTGGCAATATTCATTTAAATGAGAGGTACGACTTAGTAAACTCAAACGTTAAATTTACATTATAGCAGCCCTGTAAACGAAGGCAATAAACCCAAGGGCTCGCTAGTTATATATATATATGCTGGTGTGGTTATCGGCTAAATAACTAGTCAAGCTACAGAAGTATATATACAAATGAAGGGTTAACTGCGTTAGCCGTCCCTAATTTAGCAGTGCATGACTTGATAGAAGGCACCATCACCACCCATCAGTAATTCTTGGGCTACTCTTTTACCAACGAATAGTAGGATTGACTGAATCTTCATTAGGCCCCCAAGGCTGAAAGGACAAGTATGTTTGATGTGATGGAGATTCGAACTCGCGACCCTCATATCATAAGAAGAACGTCCTAACCACCTGTCCATGCTGAGCCAGATAAGACGAAGTGATTCGTACATATATTTTCTTTGCTTTTATTAAATATGTGAACTGGCATAAAAATCAAAGTTAATTCTATAATACGTTTAAATTGTTTTAACGATGTCATCAATACAATCAGTGTATATCCATTACACTAAGTGTTATGGGGCATAAGACCCTCGACTACTTCCGAACATTATAGGTAATGAAATTGACGTACTTCTATATAGATCCTATACTGATACTAAAAACAACATAATTTCACAACGAATGAAAATAATGTAGCACTTAAAAGCTTTAACGACAGGTAAACTACAAAGTATTCAAGTTAGGACTATATGCATTAATAAACCAATCGGTTTTGATAATTTCATCAAATCTTTGAAAGGTACACTAAAGCAGTTGTTATCACAATTTTTACAGGTTAATTACCTAGTTTAAGCTATTAGTAAATTTTCGTAACTGTCCCCTGACCACACATCAGTAACTTTCCAATTACTGACATTCACCCTACCGTTTTCTTTCAATCATTTGAATGTAATTCTCTAGCGATCAATGGCTTGTAGATTCCATTACAAATGTCAATACGCAGACGGCAATTATTTTAAAAACATATTCAAAATACCGGTAAGAGGCTACAGAAGATCGCCATATGAACGTCCTCTACGTGACAACCAATTTGGGGTTGGCCGGTATTTTTATAGGCCAAAAACTTTTACACCCATGTAGGACAGATGGCAACCATATAGAAAGGGGATTCGAACTCCTGACCCTCAGGACTGCGAGTCGAGCGCCCTAATCACTAGGCCCATATGACTATCTGAACCGTTATGTGCAAACTTGTATTTACAAAGGGTAGTTAATACTGTCTGCCTAATAGGATGTCTATGCTCTTAATTCATATAGATACTAGTTAACAAATTCGTTCAAAGCATAGTGGAAGAAAACCATATGTCCCTCGGGGAATGACAGAGATTAGATTGAAGCGCCGACCCATACGCTACGGTGGCCCGAAGGGTAAATGGCTGGTTCGGTGACAATCGGTTCAGATGTGCGTCAGTTATGAGCACGTACACGCAGAAGCTTTTGCCAGATACTGATTTGAAATTACTAAACTGTATGTGAAGTATTGTCCACAAGGCTCAAACATGACTTACACTTATTTTTAATTGTCGGCCTAGCCTTTTAAAGTTTTACTTTGCTACTTCCAAACCACACATTTGTTATAAATGTCTTGTAGAAGGGTGTTACTCTTGAAATTGCACATTTGCTTACCAAAAGAAAAACAAAAAAGCTCATTTAACTTATCTAGAAAACACCTGTCATTTACATGTATACACACTTCACAGACAAATCCAATATTTTATGCTAAAAATGAGACACCCACCATGACTATCTCACTCTCATTTTTCACAATTGAAACAAAAAAAAAATTGACGTGCACCACCTTGCAGTAAACTGGATAGTGACTATTACGCCCTCTACAAAACTCGCGACTCGGTCAAAAAATTCCGGACTTGACGGTCTTTACAAAAGAAGTGAAACATTATAAATCATTTCCAAGTAAAAGTTAGGGTTCACCAATAATAAATCTTCCAAGTAGTCACATTCGCAGGAGAACATGTCGCACCACGCAGATCCTATTGAAAAAAAAACATTTTTCTACGCATGGATGACCATAAGAATACTTTGAAGTCACAGTTAATTCGTATGTAAAAGTTTGTTTTTTTTTGCAATTTTTCATAATTTTAACAAGTGGTGATACCAAAGTATGGTCCCATGTTGACAAAACGTATTTGACCAAACATTGCGACTATTTGACTGGTTGGTCGGTTTGGTGTTTTACGGCGCAAAGCAACTAGACTATCTGTGCCAAACATCCGGTAAAAAGTTAAAATCAAAGTAAAATTATAAAAAATCACAAGAAAGAAAGTAAAACAAAACAAAGTTTAATTTTTGAATTGAAAACATAAATAGCATTAAATCCAATGTTTACATCTAGTCTACAGCGATAAGAGAAAAACTACAGTAACACAAGTTGTAAAGGACTTTCTGTAGTATAATTGTACTTATCATAACTCTCCAAAAAGACCAACAGGAAAGTTCAAAAACCACCATCAGTCAACAGAAGATGGCCTTTCCAGTCCTGGTTTCGAGTTATTTGACGTTATGGCTATTTTCAGAAAGTAATGTAATACAAGTTTTAAAAGACTTCCAACAAAATTTTAATTATTATAACTCTCCAGGTTGACTAACGGGTTGTTCAGACATCGGTGTTAGTCACCTGGAGTTGGCCTTTCCAATCCTGATTGAGTTACTTGACGTCATGGCCATTTTATAATTTCAAATCGAACTAGATGAACTTTAATTCTTAAAAGGAAATCACATTAAAAAAAGGTTTGGTGTATAAATTAACAAACTTAAAGAGCATTGAAAAGATTAATGGCCTTTAAAAAACTAAAAATATTTCTAAGGTAGACAGTGTTACCGTCGCTAATAACACTGTCTAACGTTACGGATAAACCTTGGGACAGAACACGTTTAAAAAGGTGCCGTCGTTGAGAGTTGTAACGACGGCAAGATAGTGAAATGTGGCTTATTATGACCTTAGTGTTACACAGACAACACATTGATGCATCAGTTCCAGATAAAAGAAAACTATGAGTTAAAAAACTGTGACTAATGTGTAGTCTGGTTAGAACAACCTCCTCTTTCCGATCCTTACAGAAGAAAGATGGTCAAAGTCCAATATAGGGTTTTATTTGAAAAAGCTTGTTTTCACGTTGCTCACTCCAATTCGACTGCCAACTGGCACAGAGCCGAGCCTTGAATACAGGATTATAGCCTACATGTGAATCAGGCAAAACAATGACGGTGCCAGAACAGATAGATCAAGCTGCAGTGTCGGCGAGCTCGTTTCCGCGAATATCAACTTTGCCCGGTATTCAGCAGAACTGGATAGAAGTAGATGTTAATGAGAAATGCGCCAGTCTGTTTTGAATATCGGCAAAAAGAGGATGTGAACCAACGTGAAGCGATTCCAGGGCCATTAGAGAACTGTGCGAGTCAGTATAAATAGTGCAATTTGAGTACTGTTTAGCTTCTATGTGATCCAGGGCAAGAGAAATAGTGTACAGTTCAGCAGTTAACACAGAAGCTGTAGAAGGGATTCTGCAGGCAACCACCGAACCTCAACAAACCATGGCAGAGCCCACACAGTCACCTGATTTTGAACCATCTGTATAAATAGGAATGGAAGGTTAATTCGAAAATGTTCAGCTAATAACAGACAGTATTTCCAATCAGGAGTGTCTGCTTTTTTCATATGACTTAAAGAAATGTCACATATGAAGACTTTAATAAGCCATGGTGGGATGGGCTGACCAATGAATACAGCAATGTTATCCAAAGACAGACCCAGTTCATCCAACTCCACCTGGATATGAATGGCAAAAGAAGTAATAACAGATCAACTGTTCTGAAAAAGCATGGTCACCGAAGAAGGAAAACACAACCCCAGGTGGGATGCTTTGGTAAGGAACAGAGTTTCGAAGCAGAAAGTAAAGACAATTGCAAATAGCAGAGGTGCAAAGATGGTTCATCAGACTGTATATGCTCTGAACTGAGGAAGTGCAGAACCGAAGTTCCTAATGATGAACGAGGTCCACCATCTTTAAGGCCAAGGTCCTGGCAGAGCCATAGAGCAGTGATCCATAGTCGAGTTTCGATCAAATAAGAGCACAATAATATCTTTAGCATAAAACATCGATCTGCTCCCGAAGATGTGGAAGAGAAGCCACAAAGGATGCTCAGTGCTCTTGTACATTTGACCCATAGCTGCTTGATGTGTAATATAAAGGTCAGCTTACAGTCAAAGATAAGCCCCAAGAACTTTGTCTCATGGACTACAGGCAGCACAACTTCACTGATACGGAGTTCATAATCAGGGTGAATACCCCACTGGTGGCAAAAATACATGCAAACGGTTTTTAGAGCGTCATGTTTTAATGTCATCCAGATTAGAACATAAACATCAACAGTTCCATTATATCAAGGAAGCCATTTTTATTTACGTGTAGGCAAACTGCGTGGAGAACCATTTTTTGACCAGGTCTTTTTTCTTTATTCGAAGGAGGTCTGTCAACCTCCATGGATCCTGCCTTGGGTCGATTGGGCAGGTCTTTGCTGTTGGAAGAAGATTCCAATGAATGAAGACATAAACAAATGAACGTTTTGAATCTTGGGGTGAGAGAAGAAGATGTATCCGAGAAAATGCCTGTACCCGAACCAAAGGAATTGGATCTTAGGGTTTGTTGGAATGTATGTAAAGGACAGAGATAGGTGTTGAAGTTGATTAATCAACTTTAACCATGGAGGTCAAAAGACTTTTCATGTGGAATGAGAACGATTCTTTTGGAGGCAGTGAGAGATCCGTCTGCACTCCTACTGTAGTAGTGGAACGAAGTTCAGCAGCATATGTCCGAGATGAAGTGGTGGATAGCAACTTTCGAGCCTAAAGGAAGCAAGGTTTTGAATAGTTTTCAAACGCTACACTTCTTTTCCTTCTAACCATTTAGGCCAAAAACAAAAGTAGGATGGGTGAGAGCCATTGCAATTGAGGGTCCGTTTCATGCTAATATAGGCATCATGGTCCTTGCCACCGCAATGGACACACGTAAAGGAACAACGACATGATGTCTTCGAGTAACTGAACTGTTGACACTGGAAACATCCGAGAAGGTTAGGAATATATGGCCATACCTTGCAGTTAAGATAACCTGCCTTGATGGTGGCAGGTGTATGTGGTGATGTAAATGTCAAAATGAGCACAATGGCTGGCATCATAATTCCATCTTTGCGAGTGGAGATACGCCTCACTGCAGAAACTCCTAGGGTGGAGAAACCAGCGAGAATCTCTGACTCGGGAATGTTCTTCAAATCCCTCTCAAGAATAACTCCTCGAGACGAATTCGAAGTAGCATGAAGCGTAATCTCAATAGTATATCCCCAATCACCTTTGAATTCAAGAGAAGTTCGCTATCTTGAGATTAGGATGTTTCCACCAATATAATCACCGGAGCAAAGCTTCTTTACTGAGTATGGAGAGCTAGCAAGTTTCTCTAGTCACTTCTGAATGAAAAAGGGAGACATCTGCCTTAAAGGTTTGTCTGAAAGAAAATAAGGTATAGGTATTAAAGATGTTGAAGATTGCTCCTCAGAATCTTCAAGACGTAGTTGATTACCTATGGACTGATTTTTCACTATTTTTATTTAAGTTTGTATTTGGAGGATCCATAATAACAAAAAGGAATATTTCGATGCCCACTGACCCCATCCACCATGAAGCCCTACGAAGAGGCACACTACAAAATGCCAATCAAGGTCACTGTAGCAACGCCAGGGTTTCGTGAGCACTATACCCAAACACCAGCATCAGATGCAATGACTTCAACACCTGTTAAGAACATCTAACACTGGTACTTGGTTTCCCAAAGCCCAAATGAACCAGCCAATTGATCTTTGAGGCCACCACGAGGATATCTGTCTACAGGAATTCAAGGCCAAAGTAGTGTGTTAGGGTTGGACCCCTCAACCACCAGAATCCTCTCCTCTCCCCCTTCATGGGTTCACCATGCACGGCAAGCACTTAGGTGGATATTTGGATCCCAGAGGAGGTGAATTGAACGAACAGAACCTTCCCTGGGAGGCACCCTCACCCCGTACAGGAATCCACATCGAGGGACGAGTATTTGAGATTGTAATTTTCACATACACAGCAAGTTGTATTTTCTGTGCAAATCTGCATGTCTAGTTTTTTATATACCTATATATGCTTAGCTGAGATGTCATATGCTAAAAACAGTGTAAGGGTGATACACATACCTGGAAAATAAAATTTGGGTTACCAAATACCCATCACAAGATACTTTTAATCTTTTCAACGAGACCCAGCATGGTCAGGTGGTTAAGGCACTTGACTCTTAATAAGTGGGTCATGGGATAGAGTCCCTGTTACACCAAACATGCTTATCCTTTCAGCCGTGGGGACGTTATTATGTTCAGTCAATCTCACTATTCTATAATAAAAGAGTAGCCCAAGAGTTGTAGGTGGGTGATGATGACTAGCTGCTTTCCCTCTAGTCTTACACTGGTACATGAGGGACGGCTAACACAGGTATCCGTCGCGTATCTTTGCGCGAAATCCAAAAAACAAACAATCTTTCAATGTTTGGTAAATTTTGATATCTACATTACCAACAGTAATGAAAGAAAAAAAATATTTGAGTGTACCCGGTTACTTACATGTAGAATCATTACACTGCCACAACAAACGTTAGTCTGGTAAAGAAACCGAAAATCTTAATAAACGTAAGTATGCTTGCCAAAATGCCCCCACAAACTCTATTTTTATTCTTTCTCTTCTAATAACCGCCCGGCATGGCCGAGCGCGTTAAGGCATGCGCTCGTAATCTGAGGGTCGCGGGCTCGCATCCCAGCTGCGCTAAATATGCTCGCCCTCCCAGCCGTGGGGGCGTTATAATGTGCGGTCAATCCCACTTTCGTTGGTAAAAGAGTATCCCAAGAGTTGGCGATGGGTGGTGATGACTAGCTGCCTTCCCTTCAGTCTTACACTGCTAAATTAGGGACGGCTAGCACAGATAGCCCTCGAGTAGCTTTGTGCGAAGTTCCAAAACAAACAAACAAATATTCTAATAACCAAACATACATATGCTTGTTTTGTAAGTGTAACAATGTTTTATAAAGTTTATGCAAATTAGTTAATGAAGCAATAAATAAAGTAAATAATTTTATTCACAATAATGTCACATGAAGATACCGTTTATGTCAATCGGTCTTTTTTTTTAAGAATAAACTAAACACACATTGAACATAATGTTTTGAAATGCAAATCGTTTTGTGCTATAATGAAGGTTCGTTTTCTTTGCTTGTAGTTAAGCGCAAAGTTACACAATGGGCTATCCGTGCTCTGCCCACCATAGGTCTCAAAACCTGGTTTTTAACGTTGTAAATTCACAGACATAATGCAGTGCCACTGGAGGGCTATAGGGAAAGAACACAAGCTCATCTACGTTCTCTTGATAAACGACCGATTAACTTACTATTCATATATATGTAAATACAGTTTTGCACAAAGCTCAAAATAGATGCTGTGTGTAAAAATGAAGTTCTATTAATATATATATGAGCCTTTACGAAAATGTCCTTTCTCCTGTCGTTACAAAAATGTCATATGCGATAATGTTAAAGACTAGTCAAAAGCTTGTTAATGAAATGCCGCCTGTTACAACAATTGTATACATCTGACAAGTCTTATCAGTAAATATTGACACAGTCAGTTTCCGCTTACAAAATGCAGAATAGCTTCTTTGTTGGGTTTTCGAATGCAAGACAATCACGACTACCATAAAACTTGTAAACACAATTAAGCTGAACGAAGCTCTTCCAGTCAACTGAAACTACGTGAAGCGAACGTGAGCCTCGTGTTTGTGTTGAACAAAAAAGTCTATCTCAACTGTCGTAAACATGCAAACTAATGTAACTACGTAACATATGTAGAAACTAATAATTATTACAAAACAATCAAAGTGGGAAATAAATTTCAAAAGATAATTTACTTAAAGAAAACATTATTTGCCTTGATGAAGTCGTGATAAATACCATTTGGAATGAAAACACACGCTCAAATCCTCTGTGAATAATTACACACACACACAGAGCTTCTCAAAGGATCTTTTGAACAGAACCTTGTGTATACTGTTGTTCATTTAGAATATAAATATCAAATGACATATAAAAAGTTCTGAAAGAATGCATCTTTCCAAGTAATTACTGTTCATTCATCTCTGAGAATGATAGGTAAATGGTTGAGGTCATGAATTTGTTTAACTGAGCATTACTTTAGTTCCAAGTCAGTAAAAGTAAAATCCTGTATTATTCACTTTTTATTTACATCTAAACAGCTAAATAACAATGTTAATATATTTACTTCGAAGTTTAAAGATGGCTTACAAGCAAAGAACAAAAAACAGTATATTGTCTTAATATTCTATTTTAGTTGTTAAACTCTTTATAGTGTAGAAAAATGATGTATTTTCAATTTCTCTATGCTGACTCTACACAAGTGTGAAATATTTCTTATATATACGTGAAATAGACATTTTGTTCTGAATTGTACACTCACATTTTATGTTGCACTGAGTCATTTAAAAACAAAACGTTAATTTTCATGAATAATGTTTTCATTAAATGAAACTAATGACAAAACTTGGAAGCCATGTTTATTGTTTTCAGTGGAAACTATGCTATTTTTTGTGAAAACTACAACACTTACAGCTTTAGTTCTTTTAAATCTGAACATTTTAAAGTGCATTAAATTTATTATCCTGAGTCCTACTACTAAAGAATACACAAAACTAAGTCTTGTATTCTAATAACAATATTCTAAAATACTGGTCAGTTTTTACTGAACTTTTCACAGACATACCCATAGCATGACAATATAAAAAGCTAGGAATGTTTTGTACAAAATCAGATGCAAAGAAGTACACAAGGTAGAAGATAAGTTTTTCTACTTTTGTAAAAACAACTGAAAAAATATTTGACACGTGTAAATTTTCCATATCACAAACAAAATACAAAACAAATAATGAATTACAGCACTAAAAAGAAAACCTACCTTAATCCATATAAATTCTACAAAAGAAATTAACATAAACAAGAAGCAATCCTCAACAGCCACTCCACTCGAAATTCTTTTAGCCATAATTAGAGTAATCTACAAGACCCTTTATTCCTTGTTTTCTTAACTATACTTTTATGTGCCAGTAATACCACACATAACCAACTGAATTTTATTACTCATCAGGGCCTCTATCAGCCTATCCTCAAATTGAAATTATTTTAAGGCAGGATTAGAGTAAATTTATCTAGGATATATCTTAGATAGTCAAATACATCAAGCAAAAGGGCTTGACCTCCTGAGTCCAAAACTGTAATTAGACCTCAAATTGGTAAAGAGATGATAAAGATATGAGCTAAAAGTTTCTATCTGAAAAAGAAAAAACTGAGCCATACTATGAGATGTTATGCTGTGGCTAAATACATTTAAGGGAACTTTAGCATTAAAATCTGTAGCAAATAAATCTATTAGTATTTTAAATGATGCAAATTTGACATATGTATATTTATACATAACTGCTCAGTTGGAAATTATTTTTATTATTATATTTATCTACATGTGTGTACACAGAACTTTTCTACCACATTTGTTTTTCAACTTAAAGTGTGAAAACATTTATATCATTCCCTTTTTGATATATAAGAAAGATAAAATCCAGAAATACAAAAATAACCTATAATTGACAAGGATAATCATAGTCCCAAACATCCAGTTTCCTTCTTAAGTAGTTTTTCTTCACAAATTCATATAAGAATTTGAATATTTCATAACTAACATAACACCTTTTCACCTGTAAGTCATCCTGAAGAATTACTTATTAACAGTTATTAACTCACTGCTAATGTCTTATCAACAACACAGTCAGTAAAGTATATCAACACAATCTTCGACCTCCATAACTAGTTTCTAGTTTTTATCATTTGTATTACAAGTTGACATTACTTTAATTTTGCTCTATTTATAGTGTCAAAAGTGTAATCACTAAACTTTTTTAGGATTATTATGAAGAGAAAAATAAAACAAAAAACAACCAAACAATTAAATATACTTCCATATTTTTCAGGACAGTAAACTCACAAAAGCCTACTATTGGTGGCAGTATATTTTGTATGAAACAATCACACATTTTTTTAAAAAGCACACTCATAAAAAGATACACACTTAAACATCTCCAACATATAGAAACATGCT
Source organism: Carcinoscorpius rotundicauda (assembly GCA_011833715.1). Taxonomy (NCBI): domain Eukaryota; kingdom Metazoa; phylum Arthropoda; class Merostomata; order Xiphosura; family Limulidae; genus Carcinoscorpius; species Carcinoscorpius rotundicauda. The sequence continues at coordinate 178,624,633 of CM022391.1, read as the reverse complement.
TCAATCAACAACTATTTTATTTCCTTTACTGGGTTAAAAAAATTATAACTCTCAAGGGTCTTAAAGCAGCACACATTATTTCATGTTCTTGATATGTATATAAATAAACCTTTCTATCACAAGATGAGGCCTCAAGAGCACTGTATTTGTTAACGTTATATGATTTATACACTCAGTGAGAAAGTAAATACTTGTTATTTACACTCATACAGCATGTCTTGTGAACTTTTCCACATGAAAATCTGGGAGTACAGATCCTTCAAAGTGTGAAAATACGAGGAGATACATATTCATAATCCTACTGAGAGTTATTTTCACATATGCATCATCTGTCCCTGAGGTTACCGTATTTTGTTTTAATTATCCACGAATCTTTTGTAAGTAAAATTTTTCACCTAAAACTATTATATTTCTTTAGACTAAAACAACAATTACACTGCACAACAAAGTTTTTGTTTTTTGAACACTGTTGGGTGTTCCTCATAGATTTTTGACTGCTGATCGTGAAAATCACATCCAAATTTGCCCATCATGTACATTTTTATTGAAATCTTCAGTTTCACCAGGACATTGCTACACTGGAAAAACAATATTAGGGCAACTGGAATCCGTCAATGCTTGCTGACTACTGTTAAACATTGCAACGTGATGCACTGGACATTGAATACAAACGAAAATGAGGAGCAAAACACTTTTGATTATGTTGAACTTAATAGCGTATTAGAAACATAAATGCAATTAAATATGTTATTACCAGTAAACAGTTAACTGTCTATTTCTCAGAGTTCCTACATGATGAAGCAAAAACCAAAACTATATTTGTACATACCAACCAGGTACCTGTTACAATCAGCAAAAACTTTCAAAATATTGTTGTGCAGTGTTATCGTGTTATTCAGATCATATGCATATTTTATATTATTACTTTAGTAAGTGGTTCGATAACATGTACATAACTTGATACATTACCATAAAAATGGTTTGCACAAAGACGAATTTCTAACCAAAAATATTTTTGCCAAATATATGATTTATACTCACGAGTATTTTACAAAACAGTAAAAATCAAGCATATAAAAGTATAAATTACAAGCTCTCACAGTTATATAAGAACAATTATCATTATTTGAAAAGTGTTAAATACAATTTAATAAAACAATTTCTAATGATTAAGATAGATTATCAAAATATATAGTTTTATAGTTTCAGTATTAAAACTAAATTAACTAGTAACATGGAATCATTTAATGACAGATGAAAACATTTCTTAAGAATGATATTTAATTCTTACAGAACTCTATTTCACAAAGCTCAGTTGGAGAAGTTTTCAAACAGAAATGACACACTTCAGTGTTACAGTTTAACATGTGTGTTGGTGACAATGAGAGATCAGGAGGTCCTAGAATATTAGTCAAGCATGTAATAAAAGTTGCTATTATGCAGTTGTTATTTACACATGGAAACAATAAATATCTTTAATTAAAGAGCTACTAATAAAAAAATCAAAGATCTGTAATTTTGAGAAGAAAAAAAACAGACTAAGAAATAACTATTGTACTTTTAACAATTTTTCGAGGAATGTTTCAATATTTTCCTGATTAGTTAGATGACAGTATATAGAATAGTCATGATTGTGACTCATCATGTATAACCTGTGTAAAGATTTAAAGCTATCATAAAAATACTTAAACATATTTTTAGGGTTATGAAAATCTAAATAAATATTTCATTCAACAAAGATTTATGTGGTTTGGATGAAGAAAAGAAACATTATTCTTGTTATGTGTATAATTGTCTTATACTTTATATTTATCATACTGAAAAGGCCCTAACAACAACAACAAATGGGGTGGGACTATTCCATATTTTGTTGTTAAAAGTTACATGTGTCAACAACATGGTTAAAGTCAGATTTAGCTATACGCTGAAAAGAATAGTGATTGTGAAGAAAATAAAAGAAAATCGTGTGAAGGATTAGGTCTGTGTAGTTTGCAGTTAATCAAAAAATATGGACTAATATACTCCTAATGTAATATTATGCAGCAATGAAGAATGGAAACTAATGAATAAAAACATGTTGTTCCCTAACTAGTTTTGTAATCATATTTGATTGTTTCTTATTTAGTGAATTGATATGGAGCACATTATTGTAACAGAATAACAAAGGAACACTTACAACAGAAAATATATTATTATTCACAATACCATGTGTGTGCATTGTTCTCATTAACATATTTACACGTAACTACAATATGCCATTTGCTAGATCTTGTCACAGATAAAACCTGTAAACATAATTATCTTATTTAGTCCTGCTGTATTTACTTACGTGAATTGTAGATCAATCATTTCCTTATAAAGATAAGGTGTAATCTTTTTGTGTTTTATTTCATTACTATAAAATATATTGCAAACTGGAAAAAATTCTCACAATGTCACTGTAAGTAAATACTGGTTTGCATACAAGATCTAGCAATGGATACTTCAAGTCCTAAAGACAAACCAGTATGCTGTTTAAATAACACAGCTACTCGTTAATATCTACTTTAAAACATTTTATAAAAATACCCTTTACTCACAAATCTTGATGTTAAACTATCAGCAAAAATATCCTATAGCATTCTATTTTAAATGATTTATTAGCATATACCTTGAAAACTATGTTGTACTCATACAGAAGGTTAGACAAACATACACTTTCTGTAAACACACTCCCACTTCATTCAACAAGCTATTCAAATAACAGTAAGAAAATAGAGCAGTGGCTGAAAAAGAAGTCTCAGTTCAGATTTTATATTCAATTAGCAGCCTTACAAATTCACAATCTTTAAGATTTTATGTGAAATTACATAATTTACTTATAGTACTATGCAGGAGATATGCTAATAGATTATATATCAATAACCTAAGTTATAAATACCAAGAAACATTCTCAGTTATTGATACATTAAAACAATTTTTTTGTCTATAATGAAAAGGCTGGAATGCTGTCAGCTGATGCATAAAATGTTTTAAGTGTAAATTTGAATTTACTAAATATTACCAGTTAAAAACCAGTTTCAATCTGTGTCTTCAGGAATCTATCATACTACTGATATGCTTGTGTTCAAGTGAAGAGAGTATTTATCAAGTATAATAAAAACAACACCAGTGTTTAACAAGTTTAGAAAATGCATTGTGTAAGAAGAGCATGTGGCCTGACACTTACAATTTACTGTTTAATATTGTATGATAAACTGTCTAAAGATGTGAACAGATGTGTTAATAAGATCACAAATAATATATTTGAATAAAATACAATATGCAATTTTATCATATGCAAGGACACGAAAAGCAGCTAATGTATGATATCTGAACAACCTAAACGTTAAATTTTGCAGTTATGATTAAACAAGCCTATCTGAATAATATTCTTATATTGAACTATTACTTGTTAATTTTGCTCTAATAAGTATTTAACAATTATACATTTGTGGCATATATATATTTAGTATATGAACATTAAATAATTAAGATAATCAAAACAAATTGCATATTATGATACAATGCAAAACAGATTAACATATCTACAAATTACTCTAGGCAGGCTACCCACCATAGCACCAAATCTGTAAGTTTGGAATGCAAAAAAACTGGAAATATGAAATTAATCAACACAAATATGGAATAAAAACAAACAAACATTTGAAACAGCAGATCCTCCTCCCTCATAAGTCTTTGTTTTTTTCACCATTCTTTGATGTCACTCAGTTAAACTTCAAAAAACCATCTCATAAAATGAGACACGAATTCCTATCATTATCAGACTAATTATCATGTATATACTGTAAACATAAACAACTCAAACATGCAAGAAATTTTTTATCTCAGATGTATTTATTGTTTAGCCTTAAACCAACCGATTAGGCTTACACTTAAAAAATATTATAGATAACTGTCAATCAGTGTTACAAAGTGTTAGGGTTAGCCTACTTGGTGGTTCTTCGTCCAGAATATCATCATCTTCACTGGTTTCAGCATCGTCCTGAAAAGCTGTTTTTTTACTACCATTTTGCTGTCGCTCTGTGTGAAGCTTCGTAAAATAATTAACAGCATAATTCACGATATCTGACGGTCTTTCAATAAGGACATTAACCGTAAATTCGAGGAGAATATTCGTTAATTCTGGTGGAACAGATATTCTGTTTGTCTCACTCATCATACTAACTTCGTTACCGGCAAGAACTAAAACTTTCTTAGGGTGAAACTTAAAAACCGGACTTATTAATCAAGTATCCAATGCGCTGTGTAGATTTCTTAATTATCGTGTGCATAAAATATATTTTAAAGGGCTAGCTTAAGAGTGTGTCAGTTTCACAGGTTTTGAACTCGACAAGAGTGCGTTTGTCTGCGTACTTAAATTTGCAAATAATTTTACAATAAATCGGAATCAAATTCGTTATCTTCTCCCTAACTTATGCTTTAGATTACAATACGAAACTTAGAATCACTGTGAGATAAAAAAAAAAGTAAACGCTACTCCACTCATGCGCATGAGAGACCAGTCAAACGAATCATTATTTACTAAATGTTAAGGTTATAGAGGTTGCTTAGCAGCAGCTGGTACGCCATCGAACGAGAATATCCTACATAAAAACATTCAAATTAAAGTGAAAAACTTCGGAAAATTAATCCGAAACACGTAGGAACTAGAATACCAGCTACACCTCTTCCTTTGATGTTTATATACATATATGGATAAATCGTAAGCACAATTATAATAATACATCTCATAATACATTAGGAGTAAGCTTTATATGTACTGTATTCTTAACCTGGTCGTTTAGGAATGGATATAACAAATGTACTACGGTGGGGTAAGGGTGTGTGTGCGTGTTTTCTTGTAACAAAACCACATCGGGCTATCTGCTGAGTCCACCGAGGGGAATCGGACCCCTGATTTTAGCGTTGTAAATCCGTAGGCCTAAGTATATGTTCAAGTATCATGGCAACAAAATTACTCCTTAACTGTATGTTTATAGCTTTCGGGTTCACGTAATCAGAGATTACCAATTTGCAAATTGAACATTCTACGTAAGTGGTTGCAAAAACCATTTACCTCTCATCGGGAGTAAAAAATCTACGCCCCTGTAATTTATAATACACTTTTCCAATTCTTGAAAATCCCTAAAACAATTAAAAATGTATCAGGCCCAATATGACAAATATACTTTAATTCTTCTTCGGCGACATATAAAAGGCGTATAAACCGCTGGAACTTTTATAACAATATTGCACGTATAGATAAGCCTCAAACTACACGAGTTTCTTGTTTTAGCATAATAATTTTTACATAAATTTTAACATTTAAACAGTGATAAAAATTCATAAATTTTACTTTCTTCTGTGTGAATGGTTTTATAAAAATGAACTTACATTATACAATTTTTATGAGAGATTACCATAATAATTTTCAATTTATTTACGTTTTTAAGTTTTAAAATATACAAAACGGCTAATTCCCATAAAAATCACACGAACATACAAGTTTTATCCTTATATGCCTAAAACTTTTTGTTTGTTTGTTTGTTTTTTAATTTCGCACAAAGCAACTAGAGAGCTATCTGCGCTAGCCGTCCCTAATTTACTAGTGTAAGACCAGAGGGAAGGCAGCTAGTCATCACCACCCACCGCCAACTCTTGGGCTACTCTTCTACCAACGAAAAGTGGGATTGATCGTAACATTATAACGCCTCCATGGTTGTGAGGGCGAGCATGTTTGGTGCGACTCGGGCGCGAACTCGCGACCCTCAGATTACGAAGCGCACGCCTTAACGCGATAGGCCATGCCGGGCCCTAAAACCTTTTACTAATAGGTAATTCATGGTTACTTCTTCACGTTTCGCGTAACTGATATTAGCTTCGGGTGAGAATAAGTCTAGCCCCGCATGGTCAGGTTGTTAAGGCACTCGACTCGTAATCCGATGATGGCGGGTTCAAATCCCTGCCACACCAAACATGCTCATCCTTTCAGCTGAGGGGGCGATATAATATGTCAGTCAATCCCACTATTCGTTGGGAAAAGAGTAGCCCCATAGTTGGCGGTGGGTGGTGATGACTAGCTGCCTGTGCTCGAATCTTACAATGCTAAATTAGGGACGGCCAGCGCAGATAGTCCGCATGTACCTTTGCACGAAATTCAAAACAAACCAAACCAGATTAAGCAACCTATTTAGATAAATAGTAAATAATAGAAAGGAAAACCATCCCGATACGAGCATAAATAACTAATAAGCTTGTGTTACGTTCGTACTTATAAAGACTAAAATACATGAGTCATGTACGAGGAATTCTTCCTATTGACGACATTTTCGACTATAAACCAATAATTTCTCACGAAATTCGGCTAACTTATAAAAAAGAGAGAGAGACAGATTTTCTTAAATTAATGTACTAAAATAATAATGCAAAATAATATTTACAGTTAAAGAATAAGAATAAAAAGTTAAAACAATAAAATGAGCTATTTCAAGCATTCTAACCAAAACTCTTATTGAAAATAGCGTTAGAGAAATAAGAGTACACTTACTTACGGAACACATAAACACTAGTTGTTAGATTCACGTACTGACATAGAATTAACGTCCGTTAAACAATGTTCCATCAGTACTAACGTGCATAAATAAAGCTTTACACACTCCGCCCTAGCAACGTCTCGTGACCAATGAAAACTCAAATATCAAAGTATTATAATATCTTTTCTTGTTTTGCTTACTAGAGGTCAAGTCCTATCAGGTTAATTATATAACTTTGCATTATAATGTCCTAGATATAGCTTCGCATTGTGCTTCTATAAGTTCACATATTTTTCCAGTTTTGTTATATGGTTGCTCTTTTTACTTGATGAAATGTTTCAATCTTTTAATAATTACAGTAAATAATTATTTTTTGGCTTCATATTACATTGACTATTTCAGTCGTGAAAACGTGCACTTCCCGAGGAACTTGCTAATATAAGGAACTACGAATTTTAACCTTTTTATGTGTTTGTTTAAAGCAATTTCTCCAGAAGGTTTTGTTTGGAATTTTGCGCGAAGTTACTCAAGGGCTATCTGCGCTTGCCGTCCCTAATTTAGTAGTGTGAGACTAGAGGGAAGGCAGCTAGTCATCACCACCCACCGCCAACTCTTGGGCTACTCTTTTACCAACGAATAGTGGGATTGACCGTAAAATTATAATTCCCCAACGGCTGAAAGGGCGAGCATGTTTGGTATGACGGGGATTCGAGCCCGCAATCCTCAGATTACGAATCGAACGACTTAACCCACATGGCCATGCCATGATCCTCCTGAAGATACTGACGTAACTACATGATCTTTTTTGATGTAATTTTCAGTCAATAATCTGTCAAATTGTAATGTTTGCATAACTCATGGCAAAGAGTCCTAAGGGAATTGCTAGAAAGTTTTCGAAGTTTGAATAACTGGGAGATAGCAGATAGGAAATGTTGAAGAGTTATTTATGTAAATGTTTTTCAGCTGTACCGAACTAACGTTTCGTAAGTTATCACATTGTCTGTAGATTTTATACATTCTATCAGAAAGAACAAAAAGCAAATAGAATACAAATTTAAATTACTTTAATTTGCTAAAATTGAGATTTTCAGAAGATAAATAACGACCGTGAAGGCCATTAACCATTATGTATTACCTGGCTACAATATTATACATTATAAGACTTACGTATCAATAAAAATTAATGTAAGTAGCATCTCACCTGACGTTACGTTGGTTGTAACACAATAATGGGATCTGCTTGTTATTCAATTTGTTGTTTTTTAATTTCGCGCAAAACTACGCGAGAGCCACCTACGTTATCAGTCCCTAATTTAGCAGTGTAAGACTAGAGAAAAGGCAGCTAGTCATCACTACCCACCGCCAATTCTTGGGCTTCTCTTTATACTAAAGAATAGTGGGATTAAGCCTCACATTATAACGTTCCCACGGCTAAAAGGGCGAGCATGTTTGGTGTGACAGGGATTCGAAGCTGCGACCTTCAGTTTACCAGATAAGCGCCCTGATCATCCGGTCATACCGGACAGGATATAGTGGATTTGGAAAGATGTCTCGTTGATAATGACATACAAATAACACACACGTTTTAGCTGAAATCCTTTCATAGTATTCAAACTGAAAACCATCGTTGTTGTTGTGGTAAAGAAATGGACGGTTAAAATTAATTCCCAGTTTCTTATTTTATTAATTTTTCTGTTGTTTTTTTTCCAACTAGCTGTTTGTGTTTCATCCGTTTAAACATTCAACGTTATAAATTATAGTGTTTCATAAAACTACATATCATAGGTAAAAAAATTATTGCTGTAACCTGTCGACTGTATAAGTTCTGACATTGTAAGAAAACCTCTTCGACAGTGTCTTAATAAATAAATGTGCAGGTGAGATATAACAATTATACACTCATTTCTTTGTGTGTGTGTGTGTGTTTTTTTGCTTGTTTTACTGGAAACCGAATTAAAGACCAAAATATTGTGATGATTAAATGCATCGCAACTCTTAATTTGATGTAATCTTAAAATGAAATCTTAAAATCTTATGAAAATCAGAAACATTTTGCTAAGGTGTGCCAATTTTAAAACGCGTTTTCTACATGTTATTTCTAAATATTGGCATCATAAATAAACGTATAAGTATCAATTTTATCATATTTCATGTACAATAAAACTTTGCATGCTATATGTTCTCCAATATTCTGTACAATGTTACTAAGAACCTAATGTCCCTTTTTGAGTAAGGTGCTGTTCTATTTACACAACGTTCAAAACTAGATTACTAGATACGAACAAAAATCTAGATATTTTTAATGACACGGCGTCAGTTTTATTTTCGTGGGAATTTCTTTTGCTCATTAATGAAGAAAAGATGGCGTAAAGATCGCATCTGTTTTTTGATTCGCCATCAACAACAGACTAGTTTCACAGAATTCATCAGTGCTGTTTGGAAGCGTCAAGTAAATAGACAAAGCATATGTCGTACACTTTTGATGATGTCTAACCGTTTTATTTCCATTGTATTCGATAAATGGTAATTACAGCAATACTTCTTTATTATTTTCATTTTATTTTAATATTTATAGAATGTGCCATCCACACAAATATGCGGATATACAGAAAAATAAATCGGGTGTTAATATACCATTTCACAATTGCTTTAAAAATGGTGAATTCTACTTTAGCAATTGCTAATTTCCTGAGAGTTCGATCCATCACTATTATTATATTTAATGGAAAATGTAAAATAAAACAAAGCTAGTTCTATAAAAGATATAATAAAAATATTATTTGTAATGTTAACATTTATTTTGTTCACTATATTTCACTATCTTTTATAACATTTTGTATTGATTATTTAAAAAAAACTATTTGAACTACATGACTTTTTAGTACAGCTTACAATCCCATATCCCAATTGTTATGGCTCTTGACTCTCAACCTGAGTTTTGCGGATTCGAATCCCCGTCGTCAAACATGCTCGCTCTTCCAGCTTTGAGGCGTTATAATGTGAAGAGTAACCCCATTATTCATTGGAAAAAGATTACTGCAAGAGTTACCAATGATCGTGTTGCTGGCTACCTTCCCTCTAGTCTATTTCTCCTATCGCATATATTTTTTATATAGCTTTGCGCGAAATTTAAAACCACAAAGCCACACAATGGACTGTCTGTACTGAGATAACTTTCAAAGAGAAAAGACATGTATCTTTTTTCTCTGAAAAAAAAATTGGCTTGTTTGTCTCTAAAACCCTAATTTGGGCCTAACTGTTTCAGAATAATTCGATCTACAACAGACGATTAGGGTTAGATCTACAGCTACATCATCTAGCATCGGCTGCAACCAGTAACCTATTTAAACCAGAATAGTCTACTTATACTTCTGATTGCTTTCTCTCAATGGTCTCTTGTCAACACCTTAAAAGAACAAGCCTCAACAAAATTCAACGCTTACGTTTGATCGTCGGGCGTGCCTCGAGACTCAAGATAAAAAAGAAGAATAGGGTAACCGGGTCTTTTAATGATTTAAATAAGCCATCGACCTCTTCCTACTTAGGTGAGTCTAGTGTGGGTGGCACTAATGCCATGAACATGGCTACCAGTTCAGACCAAAACAATCTACGTAGTTGTGCTACATTTCAGCTGGGTTAAAGTCACACAGAATGAGTTAGGCGTTTCGCGGAAAGCCAAACCTCTGTCGCAACTGTTTTAAATGGTGAAAAATCGATCACTGAAACAGTAAAATGAAGTAAATAAAAATGAAACCACCTTGAATAAATACGCATTTGACACAAACACTAAACAAAGGATAAAGATAAATTTATCACTTTACAAATGAACAACACATGCGACACAAACACAACACACACTCAACAGGAACCGTCGAAACATGCTTTTACAACAGAACAACCAAGTTCATACAAACAACGACAAACCACAAGTAAATACAACCACTTTCAAAAGCGCTCAGCTGAGGACCGAGTCCTCGTATGAGGAGCTGAAGCCAAAGACTTAAACGCCTTACTAATTGAATAGTCGAAAAATGCCTTTCGTCCTGGTAAAATTAAAATACACATACCCAGTATGAAATCCGAAACAGTCTCTCATTATTATGGGGGTGCATTAATCCACTAACACTGATGACATTAAAGATAAATTAACGAGAATACAGATCTCATGCACAAATATCGAAGGGACAATTTCAGGTAGGACACAATAATCTATTAACATTATCAAAATTTACACACAAAAAGTGACATGAAGGAAATTTCAACTAATGGTATCAGCTCTGGTACCAGAAGTTTGAAGTCCAAGGAACAGAAACATCGGCCTCAATGTTACGATGACGTAGGGGAAGCACATAACCGGTTACCACGTTGTGTTAGATGTAGAAGTAACTGTACAAAGGGATATACTATACCTTTATGATGTAATTGTTCAACACCACACGGCGAGCTATAAAATATGTCTAAAATATAAATAAATTAAAACACTATTTCCACTTAAATAATAACACAACACAACAAACTGCACGAAAAACACAGCCACAACAACAACCAAGATAAATACAACTTCCCAAACCATTCATGAATAAAAGAAACACAACAAGATGCACTAATGTAGTTAAACAACAGCCACAACAGAAACCTGCAAATGATACGGGCCTGGCATGGCCTTGCGCGTTAAGGCGTGCGCTTCGTAATCTGAGGGTCGCGGGTTCGCGCCCGAGTCGCGCCAAACATGCTCTCCCTCCTAGCCGTGGGGGCGTTATAATGTTACGGTCAATCCCACTATTAGTTGGTAAAAGAGTAGCCCAAGAGCTGGCGGTGGGTGGTGATGACTAGCTGCCTTCCCTCTAGTCTTACACTGCTAAATTAGGGACGGCTAGCACAGATAGCCCTCGAGTAGCTTTGCGTGAAATTAAAAAAACAAACAAACAAACAAAAATACAAATGATACTGAACAAGTTAATAAAAAACAAGGCCTGGCATGGCCAGGTGGTTAAGGCACTCCACTCGTAATCAGAGGGTGTCGGGTTCGAATCTCCGTTACACCAAACATGCTCGCCCTTTCGGTGGTGGGGGTGTTATAATGTGACGGTTAGTCCTACTTTTCTTTGGTAAAATAGTAGCCCAAGAGTTGGCAGTGGGTGGTGATAACTAGCTGCTTTCCTTCTCGTCTCACACTTCTAAAATAGGGACGGCTAACACAGATAGCCCTTAAGTAGCTTTGAGGGAAGTTCTAAACAAACTGTCAATAAACAAGAAACAGAACAACAAGTCACAGTAAATAAAACTCAAAGTACCAACAGTACAAAATGTTAAACATCAGGTAATTACAGAGACTATAAAAATATTGTTTAAAGATTTCATTGCACAGTATCAAAATCCAGGAAGCAAACAAGATCGTATTATGTTCATAATAAGTATATAAATATTCCATATTACATCAATAATACCATTTATAGCACAAACATTCGTGGGCGCATTCTTAACATAACAATCATTCACAATTTAATACATTACTATCCGCCCCCGCTAGTACAACGGTAAGTCTATGGACTTACAACTCTAAAATTACGGGTTCGATTACTTTCGATGGGTTTAGCAGATAGTCCGATGTGGCTTTGCTATAAGAAAACACACATACATTAACATCCAATGTCATCTTGCTTCCAAGGCGCACGAAATCGAACAAACTTGTCCTGACATTTTAGTAACCACGCATTATGAACAAAATTAACTTAAACATGCGGTATATTTACAGATGAGGCATAGTATTATCATATAAATCCACCCTTTCTGTTTTTCCAAATAGATATTCAAAAAAGTAAAAAAAAATATATAACCACAGATGTTATTGTAACAGCTAACAACTGCTGGTATTTACTATTCTCCATCTAAATTATTGGATACCCAATTTATATGTAAATTAATAGAACATTATAAACAATGAATAATAATATGTGATCTTAATAGTAAACATAAAAAGTTTGGCTATAATACAACATTACAAAATAAATTGGGCTTTTAAACGATTCTATTTGTGTGTTAAGTGACAACACTCCTGCCCCTGTCAGTGGCGGATGTCACACCAGTGACAAACTGGATCTGTGTATTAGTGCAATATCACTACTTAGTTTCTTTTTAAATTTCACTCAAAGCTACACAAGGGACATCTGCGCCAGCCCTCCCTAATTTAGCAGTCTAAGACTAGAGGAAAGTCAGCTAGTTAACACCACCCGACACCAACTCTTGGTCCACCCTTTGACCAACGAATAATGGGATTGAACATTACATTATAACGTCCCCACAGTCGAAAGTTCAAGCGTGTTTGGAGCGACGGGGATTCTAACTCGCGATCTTATGTGTCGAGCGTCCTAACCACCTGGCTATGCTCAAAATGTTCAAATTTGTATGTCAAAAGTGATGTAGGCTTCGATCATAATCAACCAATAACAGAACCTAAACTTGATCACGGGAAAGCGAATTGGTTTAAATATGCAAATGAATCAGATGAATTATTATCAGATTCAATAATTTGTTTGGTTTGTTTTTGGAATTTCGCACAAAGCTTCTCGAGGGCTATCTGTGCTAGCCGTCCCTAATTTTGCAGTGTAAGACTAGAGAGAAGGCAGCTAGTCGTCACCACCCACCGCCAACTCTTGGACTACTCTTTTACCAACGAATAGTGGGATTGACCGTCACATTATACACCCCCACGGCTGAGAGGGCGAGCATGTTTAGCGCGACTCGGGCGCGAACCCGCGACCCTCGGATTACGAGTCGCACGCCTTACGCGCTCGCTAAATTAGGGACAGCTAACACAAATAACCCTCGAGTAGCTTTGTGCGAAATTCCAAAACAAACTACATAAAAAAACAACATTTAGTATAGTCTAATATTCGCTGGTTATGCAACTTTCTTGATGATATAAAATGTAAGGTAAATGATGAGGGTACCTTTCTCCAGAGACACGTGTTCCTCAGGGTAGGGAAGTTAACCCTATCCTGTACATCCTGTGTGTGAGAGATATGCCATCAAACGATATTAAATTTAGTTCAACCTCACAGTTTGCTGTTAGTTTAAAACTACACTAACTGCTACTCCTACTCTATTCAAGGACATGGTCCTGAGACGGCGAAGAAGTTTAGTCAGTGTTTTGTGTTAGAATACTGTCAGTTCTTAAACCATTAATTCAGGAGAGATGAAAAAGCCGAAATTGTACCTGACCCTCTTAGGTCCTCAACAGCCTAATAGGCCCGATGTCGCACGTGATTGTTCATACTGTGTCCACCGTTGATACAGCGACCCGAATTCTACCACTACAGAAAGCTCACAGATTTACTGCTGGGCGTAACTCCATCCGTTTTTAGAAGTAATACAGTAAAGAATATATTTTCTTATATTACAGTTACAACGTATTACTTTTTAATAACTCAAAACGTATTTGAAAAGCAAAAACAAAGCAAACTTTTGACAGTTATGCCCTACGTTTTCTACCTTCTTGTTTAATATGATTTTTTTCAAATTTTATGCGAGTATTGAGCAATCATTATTAATACAGAAAATCGGACAAAAGAGCAACCAAGTAGTTTTGTTCTTAGTTACACACAGAGAGCATTCAACTAGGTGATTACATGTACGTTCTCTTGGAAATATTAATATAGTGTTGAAAACACCATATAGAAAACGACAGTGACATTACCACTGATAGGTCAGGCAATGCCTCCAGGATACAATATATCTCATTCTGTGCTGAGGGTGCTTGACCTGTGAGAACATATTTATGGACTTGTCCACGAAGATTTTCAAGTTTCCTTGCCTTCGTAATCACGGGAATGGATTAGTTACAAACATTTTCACTTGCACTTTATTTTCCATTGCAGAAGATCATTATGACATAAAAATGTTAAAGTTAAAAACATTGGTTTGCCCATTCAATGAACCATGAGATAAGTCAAGATTGTCTTACCTTTTGTTGACATGAGAGTGGCCGTCAGTAACGTGAATGTTGCATGCGCCTAAAGCAGTTGTTCCTAACCAGGGGTGCAAGATAACCTTTGTTTCGGCCACCTTCACCTTTATTCATAAATAAATGATTACTGTGAGAGGTGCGAGAACATATTAAATTTTTTTAGAGGTGCGGGGCATAAAAAGGTTGGGAACCACTGCTCAAGAGGGAAAACTTAGCATATTATGATGGTTGTTTTGTTTAAGATATACTTTTTGACAGATTTTTATTGTATAATTACCGTGTTTTTTTTGCTAGATGTTACATGAAAGATGCGTGTTATTTATGATAAATCGTTTACCAAAGTTTTTAACCCAAGCATTTCGTAAGCTAGAACTGAACTAGCGAAAGAGCATTGTCGAGTACACACGTCTTCGTGCTGGACTGTTGTTTTAACTTAACTCTGATTGTGTTAATAACAAAAATTGTAAATGTTTGCAAAAACTGTGCCCAGTCTCTTTCTTTGGGGTAGGGAGGCAGTCAGTAGCAGATAGCATATGACACATCTCTGTATAAACTATTTTTGTAGGTCCAGCAGGCAACCCTAGATTAAGACATTGGCTTAACGGGTCGAAGCCCAGGGCATGACACCAATTAGAGAGCCTCAAGCTGTGACTATAAATGTATTGCACGTGGAGGCTCTGTCTCGAGGAAGCCTCTATAAGTTGTAATAAAACCCTTAATCCGGCCTTGCCTACAGATTATTCTAAGAGGAAACATTGTAATATCAGAATATCCCACATGTTTTTTTAACTCTGAAATAAATTTACACTCAAATTTCACAAACTAATTTTAACTACAAATTCAACTCAAACATACCTTTAAATTATAGAACTCTCCCTCTTTCAAGACCTGATACTTGAAACCTCTTTTCTTGACATTTGATGTATTTCAGTGTTTGAAACAAATAACAGGCCCGCTATGGCCAAGCGTGTTAAGGCGTGCAACTCGTAATCTGAGGGTCGCGGTTTCATATCCCGGTTGCGCCAAACATTCTCGCCCTTTCAGCCGTGGGGGTGTTATAACGTGACGGCCAATCCCACTTTTCGTTGGTAAAAGAGTAGCACAAGAGTTGGCGGTTGGTGGTGATGACTAGCTGCCTTCCCTCTAGTCTTACATTGATAAATTAGGGACGCCAAACATGTGGTAAGCTTCCGGTCAGTTACCTCTTTCTTTGTGAACCGGACGATGACCGATGAAGGTCGAAACGTTGTTCGCTCTTCTATTTAAAATATTTTCTAAACCCAAACGAGCCGTTTTTGCATATAAAATTCTCAACACAGATAAAGTTCCTGTTAATGATTAATTAGAAAAAAGTGTCTAAAAGTGCGAAAGTATTGTTGCTACAAAGTATCCCTAAAACACAAAGTATTGTTGCTACAAAGTATCCCTAAAACACAAAGTATTGTTGCTACAAAGTATCCCTAAAACACAAAGTATTGTTACTACAAAGTGTCCCATAAACACAAAGTATTGTTGCTACAAAGTATCCCTTAAACACAAAGTATTATTGTTACAAAGTGTCCCTTAAACACAAAGTATTGCTGCTACAAAGTATCCCTTAAACACAAAGTCAATAAAGACACTTTACACCTACTACCCAGTTTATGGGTTCCCTGACCAGGCAAGCTACAAAGACTAACAACTCAGACAGCAATTTATTGCTTGACTTAAACTGGATTTAGAACTTAATAAAAATTAGAATTTTGTGGATAAGAAACATGTCATAATTGATTCAGGTACACACGACCGTGAGCCAGTATGCTTATGACATCAGATTTATTACACTGTCTGGCATAACGTACTAATTTTTAAAGAATGAGTTATTTGAATCCAACATTCTACATCTCTTTTTTCCCTATGTTCCTAACTTAAAGCCAAATTTAACAACAATCACTGTATTTACAGATCAATATGGACCTGCCAGGGTCAGGTGCAAACTTACCCTTTCTCGTCATCTGTATTGATGTGATGGATGCACTGATTGAATGTTGAACACTATCGTAAATGAAAGTGATAAATACACGAAAGTTTATGGCACGGTATTCAATACCTTTATCCATTTTTGTGCAACGTTCATCGTTCTCATTGAGATATCTTTGTGAGTAGTAGTCCATATATTCCAATGTTATTTCATTTAAGTGTTTACACAATATGCATTCACATAAATACCCTATTAATACACTATTCAATAAATCACAAAATGATATATTGCGTAAGTCTATCAATAGGTGGCTGATGATTAAACTTATTGTACAAGTTAATACATGAGAGGTAGTTTTTTTTTTTAAATTTCGCGCAAAGCTACACGAGGGCTATATGCATTCGCCATCCCTAAGTTAGCAGTGTAAGACTAGAGGGAAGGCAGCTAGTCATCATCACCCACCGCCAACTGTTGGGTTACTATTTTATCAAACGCATAATGGGACTGACCGTAACATTATAACACCCCCACGGCTGAAAGGGCGAGCATGTTTAGTGAGACGTGAACTCGAACCCGCGACCCTCAGATTACGAGTCGAACGCCTTAACTCACCTGGCCATGCTGCGCCTAAGAGGTACTTTGGTTCATTTCCATCATGTCTGACAAAGCGATCTAATGCGCGTGACTTTTCATTTTTCTCTAAAAGTTTTTATTAAAATATTCAAGTGACCTACTAAGAAGTCTCTCGAGGAGCGGTTCTATATTTGCATATTTGTGTAAAAAGTGTGAATTTGCTGATCATGAAATTTCGCATGCGCTTATTTTAATTATATTCTATAGCCTCTAAAGCTCACTTTGGATTTTCTTGGTAACTACATCGATTCGTGCTGGGCTGGTATATTCCATCACTGTTTGTATGTTTTAATATGTTACCTGTACTTGTATTATCGATTCGTGTTGGGTTGGTATGTTCCAGCACTGTTTGTATGTTTTAATATGTTACCTGTACTTGTATTATCGATTCGTGTTGGGTTGGTATGTTCCAGCACTGTTTGTATGTTTTAATATGTTACTTGTACTTGTATTATCGATTCGTGCTGGGTTGGTATGTTCCAGCACTGTTTGTATGTTTTAATATGTTACTTGTACTTTGTATTATCGATTCGTGCTGGGTTGGTATATTCCAGCACTGTTTGTATGTTTTAATATGTTACTTGTACTTGTATTATCGACTCGTGCTGGGTTGGTATATTCCAGCACTGTTTGTATGTTTTAATATGTTACTTGTACTTGTATTATCGATGCATGCTGTATTACACCTCTAACTCGATTTACTTCTCATCAAACATTGTTAGACATTTCGTCTACGTGTTTTTGCCAAATTAGTTAGACATACATTTGGCTGATGTAGTTGTCTGGAGGAGGGTTTCATGGACATATAATGTTGGGATAATTTTTAGAAGTCTCTTTAATTGTGTGAATACAATAATGTCTGTCTTTGGTATTTTTATTCTTTTCCTTGAGCAGTACTCTTTATTTGTTTTTGAATTTCACACAAAGCTACTCGAGGGCTATCTGTGCTAGCCGTCCCTAATTTAGCAGTGTAAGACTAGAGGGAAGGCAGCTAGTCATCACCATCCACCGCCAACTCTTGGGCTACTCTTTTACCAACGAAAAGTGGGATTGACCGTTACATTATACCCCCCACGGCTGGGAGGGCGAGCATGTTTAGCGCGACGCGGGCGCGAAACCGCGAACCTCGGATTACAAGTCGCACGCCTTACGCGCTTGACCATGCTGGGCCGAGCAGTATTCAACATTGGAATTCATGATGGATTTGTGACCTCGATTGACGGAGTTGGTGAACTTTTCCACATAACTAAATCGTCAGCGAGTTTTTAAGTGTAACGAAAGTTTGAATCGTCTAATGGCATGTAGCTTGCATATTTGATGAAGAGTATGGGGCTATTCACCCATCCTTGAGGTACACACCTGTTTCAAGAGTATTTATACAACTAACCGAGAGCTCCTCGAAAATCTGAATTGGAAAGTTGAGCAACGTTCTGATGCAATATTATGCTGCCATCTCTTGGGAAGTTTTATATTTAAAAATGACAATATTTCGTTTCCATGCTGTTTCGTTTGTTTGTAATAAAGTACAAAAATACACAATGGGCTACCTGTGCTCTGCCCACCACCTTTACAAGCTAAATGTAAAACAAGGAATGTTTTGTTTGTAATTAACTATGAAATACACAATGGGTTATCTGTACTTCAATCACCATCTTTATTATCGTATGCATTAAGTATGAAAAGTACTTTTAAACTGTTATATTTGCTTACACATCTTCCTTTCAATATTATAACTTTAGAAACATGGAAGATATCTATTACTGCTTTCTGATTAAGATCACAACAATCCTCACTAATACAATCAGTAATTATCACTTAGGGTTCAAAATTAATAGTTAATTAATAAGTTACGTTTCGATTTCGTTTCTTGAATTTTCCACAAAGCTACACGAGGGCTAGCTACGTTAGTCGTCCCAAATTTAGCAGTGAAAGACTAGAGAGAAGGCAGCAGGTCATCACCACTCATCTCCAATTCTTGGGCTACTCTTTTACCAACGAATAGTGGGATTGATCATCACATTAAAACACTCTCACTGCTGAAAAGGAGAGCCTTTTTGGTGTAACGGGGATAAGAACTCACGATCTTTTGATCAGGAGTTGAGTACCCTAACCACCTGGCCAGGGCTGCGTTTCGTCTGTTAACATACTGTAGAGACTTTAGCAATGTGTATTGTATAATGCTACCACTGTGTACACATTTTTCGCTTTTCTTCAACGTATGATGTAATCTGTTTACGTACTTGGAGTGTTTCAAACCGTGGCTCCTTTATATATAGGGCCTGGCATGGCCGAGCGCGTTAAGGCGTGCACTCGTAATCCGAGGGTCGCGGGTTCGCGCCCGCGTCGCGCTAAACATGCTCGCCCTCCCAGCCGTGGGGGTGTATAATGTGACGGTCAATCCCACTATTCGTTGGTAAAAGAGTAGCCCAAGAGTTGGCGGTGGGTGGTGATGACTAGCTGCCTTCCCTCTAGTCTTACACTGCTAAATTAGGGACGGCTAGCACAGATAGCCCTCGAGTAGCTTTGTGCGAAATTCCAAACAAACAAACAAACAAGGCTCCTTCATAAAGACATGTATCACATAAATACTGTACACGTACAGCAAGTGGTTATCGCTATTGCAACCGAAGGTATTGTACAGAAAATATCTTGATTCAGGTTTACTCAGGTTGTTTTGTCCAAGTTCCATTAACTTCCATATAGTTAACCACATTGAGTTTACCGTCGTTACCATGTACTAACCTATTCAAGGGAAGAGTTACATATCGCAAGTTGTGTTTTTAAGTCACAAGGTATACATGAGTTTCTTGCAAAGCAACCTGTTGTTGTAACGGTTTCTATGATTGGTCGTTTTCTTTATCACTCGTTAAAAATGATGTAAAGTTAAGAGTTATTTAATAACGTTTTACAAGCTACATTCGTTTGACAGGTCAAATTCAGAAATAAAACATTACGGTTATTTATTTTTCAACATTTCCTCTTCTATCTTCTCAAACCCCCGCTGGTACAATGGTAAGTTTACAGACATACAACGCTAAAATCAGAGTGTCGATTTCCCTCGGTGGGGTCAGCAGATAGCCCGAGATGACTTTACAATAAGAAAAACCACGAACCTTCTTCCGTCAACAGCGAAACCTTAAAAAAAATATTAATGAACTGACGACTAGCTGACTAATTCACTCGGTGACTTGCCAACTAACCCGCAGATTAACTGGTTAAGTATCTGTTTAACCAGTCACCAGCAACTCCCTGGTGATTTTATAGGATATTTATTTTTCTCCAAGTGTCAAGGAAATTCGAGACATCAAACGTCCATCATGTTAACTTTAACAAAGAAATTTTCAAGGTGTTGTAGATCATCATTGCATATATCCATGTTGTCTCTTTGCAAAAAAACAAAACAGAACGGCTAAACCATAATATAATAAATACAGCCTACAACACTGCTCCCTTCTTTCTAATACTCAAATAAAACAATAATGTATTAAATTTATATAATTAGTAATGAATACTTCATATACGGTTAACCAAAATCAGTATTTTTAGTTACATTACAATCACTTACCATTGAATTACAAACAAAATTGTGACAACCTGACATGATAATGTTTGTAACCTTATTTACTGCATTTGAACTCCCCTTCCCCGTGGCACAGCGGCATGTCTGAGAGTTTACGTCACTATAAATCAGGTTTCGATACCGGTGGTGGGCAGAACCAAGATAGCCCTTTGTGTAGCTTTGTGCTCAACTCTGAAAAACAAACTCAATTATCCGTTCTCAAAATGTTTGGTGGCATATGGAACGAATACAGGATTGCATCTTTATCGTCACTTCCTGTATTGTTAGAAGAAAAAGGAAGTCTCTGAGGGTATATAATCGAGAAAACACAGCAGCGGGTCCAACCTTGATTGTCTCGACAGGAAAACCCAGTAGTGGGTCCAACCTTGATTGTCTCGACAGGAAAACCCAGTAGTGGGTCCAACCTAGACTGTCTCGACAAGGAAACCCAGTAGTGGGTCCAACCTTGATTGTCTTGACAGGAATATCAGTAGTGGGTCCAACCTTGATTGTCTCGACAGGAAAACCCAGTAGTGGGTCCAACCTAGATTGTCTCGACAAGGAAACCCAGTAGTGGGTCCAACCTTGATTGTCTCGACAGGAATATCAGTAGTGGGTCCAACCTTGATTGTCTCGACAGGAAAACCCAGTAGTGGGTCCAACCTTGATTGTCTCGACAGGAATATCAGTAGTGGGTCCAACCTTGATTGTCTCGACAGGAAAACCCAGTAGTGGGTCCAACCTTGATTGTCTCGACAGGAATATCAGGCTCTACGACAACTCAAACTTGAAGATAATCAACTGGTTGTCCTCCTTTTAACGTGTTTGCCAAAAATTGAGTTTACCAGGTCCAAAATTTAGGGCCTTTTTAAACTTTCTTTTGTGTTAAAACTAAAAATATTTATTTTATAAAGATTTTCTGAAAACTCATACTTTTAACTCCAACTTTATATTCCCGTAAAAGTTAAAATATTTTTATTTTGATAAATATCGATCTAAATTAAACAGGTTTGGGTTTTTGTTTCTTTTTTTCCATTTCAAGTGTTGTAGAATTATACAGGTTACTACCTTGAAGTATTTAAGAAATACTTAAAACTGAATTTTGAATAAAACACCATCATAAGATGTTAATATCTTTCTCCCTTACTTAAAGTTGAAATAAATTGAATAGCTTGGCACTACCAGGCGGTTAGGAGGCTTAACTATCAATCTGAGGGTCATGGGTTTAAATCCCCTCAAAACATGCTTACCTTTTCAGCCGTGAGGACATTATAATATGACGATCAATTCCTCTATTCGTTGGTGAAAGAGTAGCCAAAGAGTTGGTGGTAAATTATGGTGACTAGCTATCTTTCCTCTAGCCTATCATTGCAAAATTAAGAGATAGGTAGCGCAGATAGCCCTCGTTCAGCTTTGAGCGAAATTCAAATCAGAAAACAGATTGAACTGCTTGTTGTAACGATATGAACAATCCTGATGCAAGACAAAATCTGACTCAACATCGCAAGAATCTAGTGATGTGGAGCATGCTTTGGGCAATAGTCATCACGTGGAAAAGGAAGAAGGTTGTCGTTCCCACACACGAGCTACCAGAAAACTGATAAGATTGGTCTACCCGATTTTATAAATCACTCGTTGTATATACATGTATAAATAAAGCTCTACTAAAACGAGATTGCCGTTTCGAGTTTAGCAGTGATGGACTAGAAGGACAAAACTAATCAAAACCAACAACGTTTGGGTTACTCTTTTAACAAAGGATTGACCATAACATCATAACGTCCCTATGGCTGAAAGGGCGAGGATGTTTAGTGTTATGTGAAATCGAACTCACATCCAAGGAATGTTGTTTTTACAAGTGAATTAGATAGTCCACATACCTTGCAAGTAGCAGGAGAAATCGAGCCCCAGATTTTAGCGTCGTATGTCTGAAAGCTAATTAAGTGGCTACAAGAGTACAGAAAACATAACACTACAAATATATTTTTCGTATCTTTATTTATATTTTTGAACTAGATAAACCAGTGTTCAGTATCATCCTTCTTGTTACTCAATGTCATTACTTATTTTATTGCCCCCCAGAGGCTCACCGGTATGTCTGCGGACTTACACGCTAAAATCCGGGTTTCGATACCCGTGGTGGGCAGAGCACAGACAGCCCATTGTGTAGCTTTGTGCTTAATTCAAAACAACAACAACAACAACAACTTATTATATTGCCCGCAGCTAGTACAGCGGTATGTCTCCAGATTTGCACCGCTAACATCAGGCGTTCGATTCCCTTCGATGGGCTGTACAGATAGCCCGATGTGGCTTTTCTATAAAACAAAATACAAATACTTCTTTTATTTTCAGTTATTTGTTTTGTCGCTGTTTTTAATTAATTTTGTAGATCAAACACCTGCTATTCCAAGTTGTATTAAGTTTAAAATGTAAATTCAGAAAAAAAATCCAAAATTTCATTCTTTTTGTGTAATTTTAGAACATAATTGTATTTAATATTTATGTTATAATTTCTTATTTAAAACAAAAACATGCAGGATAGAAACAACAAATCACTGTTTAACAGTAGACAAAAAACTTAACCACTTCAAGTAAATTCGGTGGGACAGCGGTGAGAATACGGACTTATAACTCTAAAATCCAGAATTCGATTACCCGTTCACACCAAACATGCTCGCCCTTTCAACCGTGGGAGCGTTATAATGCGACGGCGAATTCCACTTTTCGTTGTAAAAGAGTTGGCGGTGGATGGCGAGGACTAGCTGTCTTCCCTCTAGTATTACACTGCTAAATTAGGGACGGCTAGCACAGATAACCCTCGAGTAGCTTTGTGCGAAATTCCAAAACAAACAAGACAAACTTAGCAGTGGGTGGTGATGGCTAGTTGCCTTCCCTCTAGTCTTACACTGCAAAATTATCGACAGTTAACGCAGATAGCCCTCGTATAGCTTTGCGCGAAATTCAAAACAAACCAAACCGATTCCCCGTGGTGTAAAGAGCAGATAACTTAATGTGGTTTTGTTCCAAAAGAACAACAATCCGGATTAATCATTTCAACTTCCGTTGGATCCCTGTTATTACACCTGCGATTCGCTTACTTCATTTTCGTGAGTTATCAATCGGAAGTGTCACCTTGCGAACAAGAACATAAATAAGCACAATGAGATTTAAAACAGATTTTATTGGTCAGAACTCAAGACAAACCGTAATCAAAAAGCTTGCACAGGAAGTCTGCAATCAGCAGAAAAATTCGACTTCGACCTAACAGATAAAAAGCTCTCGAACAGGAACTATATAAGTGCAAAGTAAGATAAACTGTAAAACATAAAATTCGAGTTACTTAAAGGTGTGGCGATTACTGGTGGAATTTATCTAACCTTTCTTTTCCGAATATTGAAAACAGAGTTTTATGAAAGAAGAAAGAAAAAGGTAAGGTCCATAATTTTGTCTCAAACTGTTGCTAGAAGATATATTTATATATTCACATTACGGTTCAGTCTTCTAAAGGTGTAGCATATCCTAGTGGTCAGGGTGCTTGCGGCTTTGAATACTGTCATTGAGCGTCGAAGACCTTTTAGCCAGCCAATCCCACTTGTCATTGATACAGAATAGTCCAAGCGTTGACAATGGGCGGTATTGGTTGGTTACCTTCCTTCTAGTTTATCACGTGTCAATTAGGAAATATGGCCTGGCATGGCCTAGCGCGTTAAGGTGTGCGCTTTGTGATCTGAGGGTTGCGGGTTCGCGCGCGCGTCGCACTAAACATGCTCGCCCTCCCGGCCGTGGGAGCGTATAATGTGACGGTAAATCCCACTTTTAGTTGGTAAAAGAGTAGTCCAAGAGTTGGTGATGGGTGATGATGACTAGCTGCCTTCCCTCTAGTCTTACACTGCTATATTAGGGACGGCTATCACAAATAGCCCTCGAGTAGCTTTGTGCGAAATTCAAAAACAAACGAACAGACAGAATAACTTCCTGCAGGAAGGACATCTGGTAGTCGGTTTTTTATCTTAGGATCCTGAGTTTCGTCTGATGTAGCATTGATTTCTGAAACACACTACAGCCTGAAACAAAAGGAGAAAGATGAAATTCAGATTACTTCATACATAAACATTTTTATACGTTGCAATGTGTATAGCAGTATCACAAGTTTAGAGAATGCTGCTTTGTTTTGCTAGTTATAAGCACTTGTTCACATGTACTCGATGAGCATGACATTGTAAACCAACTACTCTTATGTGTTGAGAAACAGGTTGAAGGTCTGATAACTTACGTTACATTATAGACTTGCTGGCTTTGTTAGATAGATAACCAATTTTATCTTATCTGCTGACCCCAAAGGCGAATAACGGGAATAAATTATTGTGAAATGACTGAATATTACTCTTCAGAAGAGATTTTGGGACAATTCAACATTTATTAGCAACACAATGCAAAATGTTGGTTATTGGAGGGACGTTCATGAGGGATTCAGGATTTTCAAAAGGGAAGTTCAAACGAATAGATGTTGGAGAGTCTGTTAAGGATTTGCTTCCTTTGATAAACTAAATATTTTTTTTAAAATATGAATAATAAATAAAATTCTCGGGACTTTCCTGTGATAAATTTGTAATAATAAACAAGAATGACCAGCACTTTCTTCCACCACCCTAAACATCTTTTCTTTCATTTACAGAACTGACTATTGGCATTAGGATGTTGAAATGAACTTCGTAATCAAGTTAAATCGAGCTCTGTTCATTGATAATATAGAGGGCGCGATGGAATAATTGATAGCTATAACATTGAAAAGGGCTTCTTCGAAGACTTGTGGTTGATTTTTACCTGGTCATAGCATTTGGAAAGAAAAGATCTTTTATTGGTATTTTATACGTTTTACAGACTGTTTAAATCTCATTTTCTTACAGTAAAGAGAGCATAAGAAGGACCGTCAATCCCACTATTCGTTGGTGAAAAAGTAATCCAAGAGTTGGCGGTGGGTGACGATGACTAGCTGCCTTACAGTGCTAAATTAGGGATGGCTAGCGCAGGCAGCCAGTGTGTAAATTTTGCGCGAAATTCAAAACAAACAAAACTCTTTTTTTTTCGTTATTTCTGATTTGACCCGGACGTGACTCGAACGCGCAGCCTTCTGATCTGGATTAAAACGCGCTACCATTGCGCCACCGGATCACGTTTTTTGAATTAAGCACAAAGCCACACAATCTAAATTTCCTGAATCCATTTACCTAATCAGAATGACAGAAACCATAATAGATAGCTTCAACAAAATAGAATGTACAGTTGCTTGCTTCCTTGATATCGAGAAAGCATTCGACACCGTTTGGCACGATGGTCTAAGGTTCCGAATGAATGAAATGGAACTACCGCGAGGAATTATTCGCTGGTTATCTAACTTTTTGGAAAATAGAAAATGTAGAGTAAATGTTGATGGAACTTTTTCCGAATACTTTACTCCACAAGCTGGTGTCCTTCAGGGAGGGGTGGTTAGCCCTACACTCTTCATCATGTATGTAAACAATATGCCACTGAGGGATCCAAATCATGGATTCTCCTCACAGTTCGCAGATGATGTGGCAATCTGGAAAATTGCCGCAACACCCACGATAGCAGCCACTAACATCCAACCACAACTAAATAGAATAAGTAAATACTATCAAAAATATAGAATAAAAATAAACACAGCAAAAACACAACTCGTAGTCTTTACGAAATCGACCAAACACAAAGAACAACAGCCAGAACTATATATAAATGGCACTCTACTCCAGACTGCCCCATCGGCAAATTTTTAGGTCTGACCTATGATTCAAAACTAACTTGGATCAGTCATGTCAGCAAAATTAAAAATAAAGTCTGGTGAAGAACTAACTATGGTGGGAGTCTAACTGGTAAAAACAGTGGAGCATCTACAGATAACATACTAAAAAATCTATAAAACATACATTAGACCTGTAATAGATTATGCAGCTCCAGTATGGATAACTGTAAGCAATAAAATAATTTAAACCAAACTACAAACAATCCAAAACACACTCCTCACAACTGCATACAGAGTTCCACAAACAATATCGTCTCAATTCATTCATAAATACTCGAATATACCAACCATACCAGATAGACTCCTACATATTACAATCAGGTACTTTAATAAGAATTGGATGAAAAACGAATTAATGTGCCAACTAGACCGGTACCTCATATATGATGAAGTTAGTCCTAAACAGTTAATTTATATTTCAAATATAAAAATAAGTAATAATAAAAAATATATAAAAAGTTTAAATAATAAAAATAATAATAATTAAAAATAATTCTTTTTAGTTTATTTATTTATCTATTTAAAAAAAATGCCACCAGCAAACTTGACATTCTACTAATAGAACAAAAACTGTATGCGAGCCAAAATACATGAACATTGTCCTGAAAAGGACCAAATAAAAATTCAGTTCACAGTAAAAATAACAATCAGCCAAAAATATAAGTACGGGGAGGAGGAAGAGGTTGAAGAGAATATGAACCTCCAGGGTATGAACTTATATTTTCGTTATTTATATTTAATATATTTTTTTTTAGTATGTGTTTTTTGCAATGTAATGAAGATATTCGGACCCTTTCGACCTTTCGTCTGGATCCTTTACTGTAGTTTATGGACATTAAGGTCAGAAAGTTTGTGCTGCGTAATCTGAAAATAATTATACACCCTCAAAGATATAAAACTGAACTTACAACATAATCAAGGTTGATGATTGTAGGAAAACTGTTAATCGATTATAAAATCATAATTTTACAACATTTTATATTTAGGTGGTGATGTTTCATTTAGTCTTTGAAGGTTGAAAGTTCGAGTCCCCGTCACACCAAACATGTTCGCCATTTCAGCCGTTAGGATGTTATCATGTGAATTGTAACGTTGGTGAAAGAGTAGCTCGAGTGTTAGCGGTGGGTGATGATGACTAGTTGCCTTCACTCTAGTCTTATACTGCTAAATTAGGGACGACTGGTGAAGATAGCATTCATGTAGCTTTTCACAAAATTCAAAAATCAAACATTCATTTAGTCAAGGCTTCTAAAACTGAATTGGTTTTGAAAATTGCAGTGTTTTGTTTGAGTCCAACTTTTCCAACAATTTCACGATAAACTTAAAGACAAGAAAGCCGATAACAGATAACGTTAACGTACGTGAAACATAAACCTTTAGTATCACAATTTTTTAGAAAAACTGCAAAGTCGAAAACTAGTAGTAAGCATTGAAACACGGACAAACTGAGAGTGTCTTTCGATAGTTTTTCGTGTTACTTGTGTATATAAAACTTTGTGAGATTAATCTAATTATATTTGTCCCCCTTTTAGGTTCTAGTCAATATGAATCGGTATTCTTGTTTACGTCTGTTTACGTCAATAATGTTATTTACCATGGTATCAGCCAAGATAACATTAGAAGATGGTGGGTACAAAGATGTCGTCGTGGCTATCCACGAATCTGTTCCAGAAGACGAGATGATACTAGATAACCTGAGGGTGAGTCTGAAAATGTCGCCATTTTTACCCATAACGGGTAAAAAATTGTGAAATATTTCTATTAGAACGTTTATAAATATACAAAATTGTGATGTGAATGTGTAGGTTGTCTGTCGGTTCTCACCGAAACATCCAGGAATTTAAGACAATAATTTTTGAAAGTGGCATGATGACATGATAATCCAAGGGTTTGGATTTCTCAGACGATAATGCAAAGACACCTCTTCGGGTTCTCCATGTTTCAATTAAAAATGAAAGTGTTTAATATCTACCTGTTACATATACTCTTTGTAAAATGTATAAACAACTTCAAAACATTATTGAATTCCAGAACTGGTGTAGTTTTTTCGCTATTTTTTAAAAATAAAATCAACCCTTGGTTTTGAAACAGTTTAACGATGAAAACATTAATGCTTGTGCATGTATTTTTTTTGAAAGACTTAAAAACTAAAGGCGATTGAAATATCAGAACGAACTGAAACATGGAGGACTCATTGACGTTCAGTTTGGAATATTTTTAATTTTAAATATTATAGTTTGAAATACTACAGTAAAGACGCTCTTAAGATAGTTATTTTTATTTTTTTTTAGAATATCAATTATATTTTACTGAAAACATATTTCAAAAATTATATAATCTCGAAAGAGCTAAAAATTTCTAATAAGACCACTCAAATCGTGTTGTAGATAAATAGTATTATTTCTTATTTTCATAAAAGGAGCTCTTCACGAATGCCTCTCAGTTTCTTTACAATGCCAGCAGAGGGCATGTATTTTTTAAAGAAGTGACCATTGTTATACCAACAAAGTGGTCCAATAAGCCTGAATACGAGAGTATCGTAAACAACCCTTTTAGCACGGCCACTGTCAGAGTGGACAAACCTAACCCTAAGTATGGCAACAACCCCTATACACTTCAGCCTCGAGGATGTGGGGAACCCGGAGAATACATCCATTTAACACCAGAATTCTTAAAGGAGTTACATGGCAACACCACTGAAATGTATGGAAGTCCAGGTAAGAAAAAAAGACACCCCTTCATATATTGGTAATATAATAAAGACGGTTCATTATGTTGTTAGTCCACGGTTTCATTAAAACATCGTTAACGTTAATATTATGTTGTTAGTCCACGGTTTCATTAAAACATCGTTAACGTTAATATTATGTTGTTAGTCCACGGTTTCATTAAAACATCGTTAACGTCAATATTATATTGTTAGTCCACGGTTTCATTAAAACATCGTTAACGTTAATATTATGTTGTTAGTCCACGGTTTCATTAAAACATCGTTAACGTTAATATTATGTTGTTAGTCCACGGTTTCATTAAAACATCGTTAACGTTAATATAAGCATTTATGGAGTACCATTAAAAATGAAAACGTGTTTATTTCGAATTACCAATTATTCTTCCTCGGTATATATTAGTAAACTTCCACATACAACAAAATACGAATGAAAATGCTTTCCTTACTGCATTATTTAAAAGCAGGCTATCTAAAAGGTTATGCTCTGCTTGTGTCATTAAGTTGATACTGTTTTGTTCTAAATATTATCTATTATTTTGGAAAATATTTATAATAATAACTAAAAATAAACTTGTACAGTTTTAGACGTAAACGAAACCATGATAATACAAAATATAAACGAAAATATATATGGAACTAAAATATCGTATATACCTTATCCAAGTAAAACATATACCAGGAGTTTAGAATTTACAGAAAGACAACAAATCAGACAGATCCGAGTAGCTGATAGCAACACGTGATTTGGTCGGAAATGTTCAAAACAGATGTTCAGAATAAACGTTTTATCACAATCTTATTTTACATATCTTAGTTCAGTATGGTGCATTTATAAATGAACTGGTTTAATATTTATAGACCGACAGTTCGTACACGAATGGTCACATCTCAGATATGGCGTATTCGATGAATATGGAATTCCTGGAGATCCGAAGTACCCAATGTTTTATAAGGAAGGTGGAAAGGTAACGAAAACATTTGAAATGTGCTTTGTCCAAATGATATAAATATAACATTTAAACAATGACTTACTATCGTAGAAAATATTACTTTAGAATTAGTCGTTAAGGTTCGTGTGGTTAATTAGATATTACTTTAGAGTTACGTATCGAGGAATAACTGTTTCCACCAATATTAGTTCAGAGTTACACATTAAGAATCAATTATTCAAGTATATATGATTTTACATAATGAGAAACGAGTTTTTGACTGAATATTGCTTTATAATTAAATATTGTGAGTTGAAGTTTCAGGAAACTCTTACTTGAGGTTTAAATATTAAAATCTTAAATCTCCTGCGCATGATCAGAAAGCTCGAGATGAATCTGGTATTCGGATCACTTGATATTTACTAAAAGGGGTTTATTGATACCCATTTATTAATACCCAGCATGAAATATACTGTGTGTAGTCAGCTTTTGTTGAGTACCTGAACAATGTTTAGTTTGGTAATTTATGTAACTTGTACTATTGTGAGTGATTCTGTTAAATTATGTGGGTTAAGAACAGAAGTCTACAAAACTAACTTGTGTGTATCTAAAACACAAATCAGCAAACCTTGTTACATATGACAATAAATGTAACTTACTGTATTGAAACTAATACAAGCCGTATTTAAGTAACATATAAGCATTGTTAACAGATTTATTTTTAATTTAATACTAAGCCTTTTTTAACGTATTAATTACTTTTATGTACCATTCATAAACTATTACATAACGTAGTTTAGCAAAATAGACTAGCTAAGTTAAAATTACAGGTTTTAATAGATACATAAATATTAGTATGTATGTATATGTATATATAATTCTAAACCAAAGTTATATTACAGTAATTAAAATGAATACAAATCAAAACGATCACAATTAGACTTAAGAAAACAACATGAAAGACTTGTCCATCACCAGTCTTTGTCATCACCATCAGCTAATAATGGAAAACGTTTACAAAGGTACACATGTATATTTATACAGGTACTACCTACGACGTGTATGCGCAACATAACAGGATGGATTCAGCCCATTAATGGAGGAACGTGCACACTTTTTGAAGATGAGTTCCTCGAGGGTGACTGTACGTTTGTTCCTGACATTGAGAATCAATCAGTTAAAGCATCTCTGATGTACATGCCATTTATCAAGTCGGTAAGCCTAATAACAATAATAAATTAGTTAAATTTAAGTTTGACTGAAATTAAATAGTGGAATGAAATTTGGCAAAGAAAAGAAGTCTGTCAATTACCTGATGAGAAACATAAAGCGGTGATACTTAAAACCCTTTCAATATTTTCTTTCATTAGTAAAAATTAATAAACTAACTGTCACATTAACT
Organism: Carcinoscorpius rotundicauda; assembly: GCA_011833715.1. Classification (NCBI taxonomy): domain Eukaryota; kingdom Metazoa; phylum Arthropoda; class Merostomata; order Xiphosura; family Limulidae; genus Carcinoscorpius; species Carcinoscorpius rotundicauda. The sequence continues at coordinate 178,593,075 of CM022391.1, read as the reverse complement.
CAGAATTCTCCATATAAGATGTTTACATTTCTTAATTTGGGTTTGCTAAGTACAAAGCTACCCAATGGACTCTTTGTATTGTCTCTCGCTAGGGGTACCAAAGTTTTCCGCAGGGCCAATGGAATTGGAGCATTTCTTTGCTGTGTGTAAGTGCAAAGCTACTTAAAGAACTTTCAACACTGTGCACATGGTGGGATCAAACCTCAAATCACTGCAAGGGGAGATTTATGGGAAGAAACTAGGGTGATTTAATGCATTTATAATCAATCAAACTATAAACTGCTAAAGCTTTATCTGACTTGTAGTAGAAAAAAATAACATTGACAAGTGGATTTAAAACAATTCGTGTATTTTTAGACTCTTTTGCGAGGTTGATAATGGAGAGAAGCCATTGTGAAACTGGCTATCCTCATTAAAATTTGTGGGTGTTATAAGCTAAGAATTAAAAAAAAAACAAATGATAACAGAGACGCTGACAGAAAATACATAAGCCTAACCCTCCTAGGGTTAGGGAGGCGTCACCTACAGCAGGAAAATGAGGGTTGAGCTTCATAAAATGGGAAGACCAAAGAATAAAACCCATCGGAAGATTCGTGATATTGTTAAAAGTTATTTAATATGTTTGTGGTTTTCGCGAGTTGTTAGTTTTTAGCTTTCTGTGATTTGTTGTTGTTACGTCAATCCTACTACCCACATATAGTGTGACACCCTATTTTCAATTTAGAAAATAACAAAAATGTGTCACGGTTTTATTCTCTGGACAAATATAATTTCAGAAAAAATAAAGTTACAAGTTTTCTTACAATGGCGAATTATCTTTAAATTAAGATTTTTTGACTACGGAACTCGTTTTATTGTGAGCAGAATTAACAGCGTTGTTTATGCCCTTTCTTGTTTCTGAGTATAACTTAGAAAAAAAACAAAACCCATAGAACTGCATTTTTGTTGGTTCTTTAATTGCTTCTGGCGTTTATTCGACAAGTTTTGTTGGTTTTGTTTTTGAATTTCGCGCATAGCTACTCGAGGGCTATCTGTGCTAGCCGTCCCTAATTTAACAGTGTAAAACTAGAGAGAAGGCAGCTAGTCAACACCACCCACTGCCAACTCTTGGGCAACTCTTTTACCAACGAATAGTGGGATTGCCGAGCCTAGTTGACAGGTGTAGCTAACTCTAAGCGAATTATGATTTTGTATGCTCAGTGTAGTTGTACTTAGTTCTAAATGTGATATAACTCATAGAGTGGCGATTTTTTTTGGTTTGTTATTCTTATTATATTCTTTGTATGTTTTCTCTCTGAAGTTCGTGAAATAACCTGCTGAAGCCTGGTATGGCCATATGGTTAAGGCACTCGCCTTATAGTCTGACTGTCGCGGGATCGAATCTCTGTCACACCAAACATGCTCGCCCTTTCAGGGGTGGGAGCATTACAATGTGATGGTCAATCCCACTATTCGTTGGTAAAAGAGTAGCACAAGAGTTGGCGGTGAGTAGTGATGGCTAGCTGCGTACTCTATAGTCTTACTCTGCTAAATTAGGGACGACTGTTGCAGACAGCCCTCGTGTAGCTTTGGGCGAAATTCAAACAAACAAACAATAGCCCGATGTGAGTTTGGTTTCTTGAATTTTGCGTAAAACTATTCGAGAGCTATTTGCACTAGCTGTTCATAATTTTGAAGTGCTAGACTAAAAGAAATGTAACTAATCAACACCACCTACAGCCAAGGTTTGGACTACTTGTACATTCTAACGCCTCCATGACTGAAATTACTTACGATCGTGTACAGTGGCGGGATTCGATCCCGGAGATTGCGAGTCGAGCGCCCTAACCACCAAGTCATGACAGATGTAATAGCTTCGTTTCAGTGTTATTAGATATGTAAAGTATATTTAGATCATTAGTAGCTATTAAGGGACTATACTGAGTCATATATCTATTATTTTCTCTAATATTCCACAGATTGATGGATATTGTGATGATACTCAGGAAAGACTTCACAATGATAAAGCTCCAACGAAGCAAAATATCTTATGCGAGTACAAGTCGACGTGGGAAGTGATATCTAAACATCCTGATTTTTCATATCCCAGGTATACTTTAAATTCTGGAATCAATTTCATTTAAGGTGTCATAACATACCGGTACTAGCGACCTCTATTGGGATTTGTTCAAAACACATCAACTTTGAAACTTTATTTATTCATTTTATCTAAAGCATAACGTGCACCCAAAGTAACTGTAGAAAACTCGGCATCAGTTTGACGACAGTCAGCGAAAAATATCGTATTGCCTCCTTATTGACTCCCTTGAGGGACGTAACAAACTGCAAAATGGAAGCGCTAATTTTTCACACGTGATTTGTTGATGCCAATAAGTGTGTGTATGACTGTGTTTTACTTCTCTTCTTCAAAATAAAAATTTCGGTGATAAAAGTGTATTGCGGTAGATGACTAAATGTTGTGCCTCTATTGTTGTTACAAAAGTCGAGCTTCATAAAATACTGGGGGAACGATAATTAGAGAGGGGACTTTAATTATGGGCTATACTGTAATTCTATTGTTTGGAAGCTCATAAGTGATTTGTAGTTCGATCATGTGATTTGACAAACACTAAATGGGGGAAAAAATGAACAAAACTGAGAATCTACATTTATTGTAAATTTATCCTTTTAATCTTATCACCATATGTGTGTTTTATATATTTGACTCTAAGGCAATTATTAATGTTTGTCAGTGATTTTGTAACGGAAGTAAATTACTTTTCTAAACTTGGCTATGATTATATTATCTTGATGTCTTTCCAGATCTTCACAAATCAAAGAAACAAAGCCAACGTTTCGCTTTCTGCAAAGAATAGAAGAAGTAGCAGGTCGTTTTGCACTTGTTTTAGATGTTTCGTTTAGTATGAAGGTGAGATCACATGTCACTAATACGTGAACTGTCACATCTGTCCGTATATGAGAACAGAAAACACAACTTTAATAAAAACGTTGTACAATACTGAACTGTTTAAAGTGAAAACGTTGCGCAACACTGAACTGTTTAAAGTTGAAACGTTGTGCAACACTGAACTGTTTAAAGTTGAAACGTTGTGCAACACTGAACTGTTTAAAGTTGAAACGTTGTGCAACACTGAACTGTTTAAAGTGAAAACGTTGTGCAACACTGAACTGTTCAGAGTGAAAACGTTGTGCAACACTGAACTGTTCAGAGTGAAAACGTTGTGCAACACTGAACTGTTTAAAGTGAAAACGTTGTGCAACACTGAACTGTTTAAAGTGAAAACGTTGTGCAACACTGAACTGTTTAAAGTGAAAACGTTGTGCAACACTGAACTGTTTAAAGTGAAAACGTTGTGCAACATTGAACTGTTTAAAGTAAATTCATAATTTTTGAATAAAAACGAAAACATAGAAAAAGTAAAAATTCCATTTAAAATTCTTGCATATCATACAAAGAGATGTTAAACATTATTTACTAAGTACGGTATCAAAAGAATAAATGAAAGCAAACAAAAATGGCGGTTATCAAGGTCTAAAAATAAGTTGATATTTAGGTTAATAAGAATATATATAATATGAACAGTGAATTAATTAATTAATATAAACATTGAATTAATTAAACGTTTGAATTGTAACCGTTTTGGTTAATTAACTCTATATTTCACGTGTTGTGAAAATATTGTAGGGGAGATGCTTTTATTGAATTTCTAACTTAAATTGGTTTGTGTTGCACAAACAACTATTTTTGTTATATTTTTTGACAAAGTATAGGTGGCTATATTACCTATAAGTGACATTGTTAAAAAGAGAAACCAACGAAAACAATTTTGTGGTATTTTAAACTGGTACAGTTACAGAACTGAAGCATTTCTGTAAATACAAATTTGTTACCTGTATGTTACAATGTGCAGTAGAGGGTAAATTTAAAAACAAAAATGGCCGGGCATGGCCGAGCGCGTTAAGGCGTGCGCTCGTAATCCGAGGTTCGCGGGTTCGCGCCCGAGTCGCGCTAAACATGCTCGCCCTCCCAGCCGTGAGGGCGTATAATGTGACGGTCAATCCCACTATTCGTTGATAAAAGAGTAGCCCAAGAGTTGGCGGTGGGTGGTGACGACTAGCTGCCTTCCCTCTAGTCTTACACTGCTAAATTAGGGACGGCTAGCACAGATAGCCCTCGAGTAGCTTTGTGCGAAATTCCAAAACAAACAAAAAAAACAAAAATCACTCACTTAACAACATATGTCGAAATCTGAAAGTAGTTCTGTTGCTAGGCGAAAACACATGGTCGTTTTATATGGGAAGAAAATGACACACACTTAACGAGTTCACGATAAACGTCGTAATACTTGAATAGACGTTTCAAATTTTACAGAAGTAAACGTAAGTTTATCGCAACCCGATATGAAAGGCAAAGCTAACTGATAACGAAATGATCGATCGAGAAAAAAAATAAATCCTAAAACTCCAGCTTGACAATCGATTGAAATGTTTATATCTTTACGTTACGTTAATGTAGATAATTTTCTGTTGTTTGAACTGATTTACAATGGAACTTATTTCTAATAATTGCATAATACATTGTGTTTGTGCAATCAGGCGCTTCGACTTTTTATCGGCACGTTTAACACATTTTCTGTCGTCTACTGTTGATAAAGCAAAAGTTAAGGTCGTGCACTACTTTCTTTGTTGAATTAAACTTTTACGTCGTGACACAGTCAGTTTGTTTTTAGAAAGCGGTGTGTAATTTCCTTACACTTTGCGTGTTTGTTTTGTATTTATAAACAGGGTCGGCCGATAGAAATTCTTCACGAAGCTTCTTCGAGACTAGTTTATGATTTCATTCCAGACGGGAGTTATCTTGGAATTGTATCATTTGGAGGAGAGAGCAAGATATCATACCCTTTAACCCTGGTGATACCTGAGTCCAGATCGTTTCTAGGGAAATCCTTGCCAAGTAGCAAAGATCTGATTTCAGCAACGAGCATTGGGAAAGGGTTGATGGAAGGTGTTCGGGTAAGGCTTGAAATACCTTACTTTTTCATAGCATTTCATAGTACTTAATGACATATTTCATAAGGAAAGGGTTGATAGAAGGTGTTCGGGTAAGGCTTGAAATACCTTACTTTTTCATAGCATTTCATAGTACTTAATGACATATTTCATAAGGAAAGGGTTGATAGAAGGTGTTCGGGTAAGGCTTGAAATACCTTACTCTTAATAACATTTCATAGTACTTAATGACATATTTCATAAGGAAAGGGTTGATAGAAGGTGTTCGGGTAAGGCTTGAAATACCTCACTTTTCATAACGTTTCATAGTACTTAATGACATATTTCCAATAACCTATCGACATTGTTATATTAACTTAAAATTGTGTAAAAGTTTTCCTTTAGGAAAGGTTTCGTAGATCTTTCCCCATCATAAGCCTCATAAAAATCAAAACTAAGCGTATGTATAGTGTGTAAGTTATACACGTACAAATTATAAGCAGAGAACTCCCATACTCGTGTTTTAGAATTTTTGTTGCAGAACTACATATGTGTAGCTCTGTGTTAAAAAGAGCCAAAACAAACATATAGTTACTTGTGCAATAATAAAACAGTGCAAACAAATGGAGATCATTACGTGGTACTACCCCGCTACCCTTACGGTATGTGTGTAATCACCGCCAACTCTTGGGCTACTCTTTTACCAACGAATAGTGGAATTGACCGTAACATTATAACGCCCTTACGGCTGAAAGGGCTGGCTTGGTTGATGCTAAGGGAATTCAAACCCGTGACCCTCGTATTACGGGTCGAGTGCCTTAACCACGTGGCCACGTCGGGCCTCAGTCGATGTGTAAAATGTGAATGCCAACACCTTTACAAGAAATAAACATCTACACGTAAAAGAGTTGGTGTTAATTCGCACTATCTTACTTATTGCAACCCTTCTGCCTACACCAGCAACACCAATCTTTAACTGGGACAGCAGTTTTTAAACTAATTATAGAGAGTGAACCCCTCAGAGAACAAATGTATTTTTAAAAACGTTAATTATTTTACTGTAATTATTTACAATTTTATATTAGTAATACTGTTTAGGATGGGTTAAAAAATTGAGGTTTCATGGTGAAAGGAATGAATAAAAGAGTTCCATGGCTTCGTAAACGTTAAAAACCTCTGAACTAGGATATACAACTAGCGCCACCTGTCTTTTGCAATGAAAAACACTGTAATGTTATACATATATATATATATATATATTAAAGCGGCACACACCCTTCATTATGGTTTTACAACATTACTTTGTATTTATTGTACCATAATTATTGGAAGTTCTTAATGTGTTAGGTGTTGTTGTTGCTTTGTTACGGATATCCAGTTTCCTCAGTGAAGCATTTTGAACTTTGATGTCTCTCAGAAGTGAATGTTTTCAGTTTTCTTATATTAAAGTAATAACAATACCACAGGTAAATTTAAAATGCTTTAAACTTTATTATTCAGGAATATCCTTTTTAGAACAAAATTTGTTGCCTGGGGTAGGAGCAGTGCCGACTTTAATCATAAGCGAGACGAATGTAGGTGTCGTATTTTTATTTTAAGGAGTGATTATGAAAAGTTATTAGTTATTGTCCTCGCGATGAACGTACTCTACTAAATATACAACTTCAAACATAGATATGACTTACATTTTCTTTGAAATTTAGCATTTAATTATTAATTAATCATAATAAATAAGGAACATTAAACACTTCTGAGCATATAGTTCCACATGAAACGTTTAGAAGAGAAGACCCTTACATGCCATGTATATATATGTGTGTGTTATTATTATTATTTTATATATTTTAACCAAGATTTTGCCTTTAGATGGTTGTCAATATTAATCCTAATAATACAACCTAATGATATGTATATCTGGAATGTAAAGAGTTTTTTTTTTCTAAACCTTTTATTAAAATTTGTAAAATCCCTGCAGCACCAGCTACAAATTTTCAAAAATTCGCGAATCTTAGCAACTAATTGTTAGTGACTGACAATATAATGAAAAGAACTTGAGATCTCATATTGTTTTACTTCTTGCTAGGTTTTAAAAAACAATAGGCAGCCTATTGAAGGCAGTCTAATAATTCTCATCACAGACGGTGAAGAGAATACCCAGCCCTGGATACGAGATGTTTTACCCATTCTCTTGAGAGATAAGGTTGTGGTCAACGCAATAGCCTTGGGAAACAATGCTACGAAAAAGCTTGAGAACCTAGCAACCTCTACTGGTGGAAAAATTTTCAACTTTTTTGACATCAATGGACAAACGCCACCTAGTTCCTTAGACTCTGCTTTACTCGATTCTGTCACTTCACAGACTACAAACGAGCTACAAGGAGTTCAGGTGTGTAGAACCATTGTTTTGTTTCGTATGTAAATCAGAATGACCATCATATATAGCATTCATTGACTGGGATGCTGTTTTCCCAATGCTGTTCTCACCAATTTCAAACTTAGATCAATAATATAATATTACATTAGATTATTTGTCTTTATCTTTCAAACCTTTTATATTATACTAACCTACTTCGTAATTTTTTAAGAATATTTAAACGCAGATGTTTTGGTTTAAAATAGCTTCTTGTAGTTTTTCCCACACATTTTATGCCACAGTTCAAAACCCCTGCTGAATTATCTTTAAAAACTATTTGATGAAGTAAAACACCTTCAAATGACAAAACTTATTTTGGTCTGTTTATCACTGTCTCATATCTATACAATACTTAGATTTAGCATATAAATCTACGGTTAGTATCAGTTACATTATCATTATTCCAAAATCCTTGCCACATTTTTTTAGAATATTTTTTGAATATTCAAAATACGAAATTTCATACAAGTAATTTTTTATACGTTAGACTTGTATATATAAACAAAATGTATTCACAGGGTGTGTTTTTTTCTATTACTTTTTGCAAAACGTACCCATAAGATGTTTCATGTGTAAAATAGTTTTTGTCCACATTAACAGAGCATGCGTAAATTTATTTATTTTTTCTCTTAAATGTCTATTTGTTTATACTGCGTTTTGATCCGGAAAAGATGAATCGTACGACAAAAGACAAAGAAGTGACACAAAACCACATTGTTTTCCAATTCTTGTCGCAAAGAGATATGTAATTTAATCGAAATACCAAATATAATTTTCATATACCGTTCTTTGACGCACGTAATAATAGTAATTGGATATAACAAATACAAACGACCCGGCATGGCCAAGCGTGTTAAAGCATTCGACTCGTAATCCGATGGTCGCGAGTTCGAATCCAAGTCGCACCAAACATGCTCGCCCTTTCAGCCGTGGGGGCATTATAAAATGACGGTCAATCTCACTATTCGTTGGTAAAAGAGTAGCCCAAGAGTTGGCGATGGGTGGTGATGACTAGTTGCCTTCCCTCTAGTCTCACACTGTCTTACTATCTTACGCAGATAGCTCTCAGGTTGCTTTGCGCGAAATTTTAAAAAACAAATACAAATATTTTATTAAAAGAGATACCCTACCCTATTTGATGACTGCACGTGGAGTGGAGTAAAAAATACAGGTTTTTGTTTAACGTTCAATAAGACAATGTTTATAATATATCGGTCGTCTATAACAGTTGAATTAAGTTCAGTAAAGCAAATTTTATATGATATTATTATTCAGAGTTTTGAAAAAATCCAAAACATATAAGATTGCACTGAGGCATAATATTTTTAACAATAGCTCGGCATGACCGCGTGGTTAGGGCGCTCGACTCGTAACTGAGGGTTCTGGGTTTGAATCCCCTTTCAGCCGTGGGTCGTTATAATGTGATGGTCAATCATACTATTTGTTGGTGAACGAGTAGCCTAAGAATTGGTGGTGTGTGACGATGACTAGCTGCTTTTCTTCAACTCTTACACTGCTTAATTAGGAACGGCTAGCACAGATAGCCCTCGTGTAGCTTTGCGTGAAATTCAAAAACAAACAAACATTTCATTTGTGAAGTAGTAACTAGTTTTCATGCCTCTACTCTATTTTATTCGTAGATAGCGAACCGAAACCTAAGACTGACTCAAAGCATTGTTGAAGAGGAAGTCGTAATTGACAATGAATTGGGTAAGAACACCGTGTTTACTGTGAAAAGTAACTTCATCGAGGTGATTGACGTCACGCTGAAAAGCCCTAGCGGAAAAATTTTCGACAGCTTGAGCTCAGAATATAACAGAGACAATACCATTCGGAAAAGAATCCAGGTGGTGATAAAAACGGCAGAGGTAGGATGAGCCAGATTTTGTAATGTTCAATATAATAACAAATTTCTGAGATTCTAACAGACGTTATGAGGTTATTATGAATGAGTATTGTTATTTGTTTATCAGATATTGTTACTTGTTTATCAGATATTGTTACTTGTTTATCAGATATTGTTACTTGTTTATCAGATATTTTTATTTGTTTATCAGATATTGTTATTTGTTTATCAGATATTGTTACTTGTTTATCAGATATTGTTATTTGTTTATCAGATATTGTTACTTGTTTATCAGATATTGTTATTTGTTTATCAGATATCGTTACTTGTTTATCAGATATCGTTACTTGTTTATCAGATATTGTTATTTGTTTATCAGATATTGTTACTTGTTTATCAGATATTGTTATTTGTTTATCAGATATCGTTACTTGTTTATCAGATATCGTTACTTGTTTATCAGATATTGTTATTTGTTTATCAGATATTGTTACTTGTTTATCAGATATTGTTACTTGTTTATCAGATATTGTTATTTGTTTATCAGATATTGTTACTTGTTTATCAGATATATTGCTATTTATTGTTATAATAACTGACTTAAGATATACGTCGTGATTTATTTCTCGTACTGAATGTTTATTTCCACAGCTCGAATTTCCTTTCACCTAACGCATTCTTTTTTTTTTTTATGTGATGGGAATTCTGTAAAGATTACAACATTGAATCTAAGACCAGTCACGAGGCTAATCTGCCGTAGTAAACGTATTTTAACAATGGATTACAGAACAATTAAAACTTTCACGCAAAGGTTTTTCGAAAGAATAATTTATTAGCAGCATTGTAAGTGCACTTGTACCCCGCTGATACAGCGGTAAGTCTACGAATTTACAGCGCTAAAATCAGGGGTTCGATTCTTCTGGGCTGGTCAGAAGAGAGCCTAATGTGGCTTTGCAATAGGAAAACACACGCTCCACTGCGCTTTATCTATTTTAGGCCTTTGCAGGATAAATCACTTGTTATATTGTTTTGGAATTAAGCACACAGCTACACAATGGGCTATCTGTGCTCTGCCCACCACGGGTATCGAAACTCGGATTTTAGCGTGTAAGTCCGCAGACATACCGCTGAGCCACTGGGGGGCCAGTTGTTATAAGAGTATCACATATATATATATATATATAAATGACCAATATTGGGCAATTTAGGAGTAAAGTGATTAAAAATATTGTGAAGAAAAAAAAATGTAATTTATATTTACTTTCAAACAGTTTAACAGTGAATGTTAAGCCTTAATTATATACATAGAATGTTCTATTTACTTACTATACAGAGTGGAAATTGGACTGTTTCTATATCCAAGTCTACTTTTTCCGAAGTGTCAATCGTCATCTCTGTGATTTCTGAACCCAAGGACCTAAAAGTTCAACCAATTCGAGCACGAGCTTGGATAAGTAACACTGAAATAGCTTATCCACAGTCACCAAAAATATTTGCAGAAGTGAAGAAAGAATATAGTGCTGTAACTGGTGTTACAGTATTTAGTACTGTTGAGAGTCCATCTGGTTCACTTAAACGAATACAGTTGCTAGACGATGGTGCTGGTACGTCATGTTTAGTATGATAGAAAGTTTATGGACCTAAACAAACTAGAGTTAAAGTACAATGCTCACAAACAACAACAGCTCAAATTGAGAACTGGTACGCGACACTAGTGACCCTTAGTGGTGAGAAATCAAGAAGTAGACGACTTTTAATGTGACGATTTAAACGTCGCTGTTAAATAATTTCATCTAATTAAACTCATAGAGAAACATTTCGATTCTTCAATGGCTTTTGACTACGGATTATATTTTAAAATGATTTTAGGATGTTGTAAAATGATTTTTTTTAGTGTGTGTTTCTTCTTTCAGGTCAAACGAGTGACATGATATTCAATCTAAATAATTCCAAACCAGAGTCTAGATGATCGTAAAATAAATGACTGATATGGATGTAATTTAAGTTTTTAATGTACACAAGAACCAGTAATGACTAATGTGACTGTAATTTAAAGTTCTAAGTGTGTTCAGGAACCAGTAATGACTAATGTGATTGTAATTTAAAGTTCTAAGTGTGTGCAGGAACCAGTAATGACTAATGTGATTGTAATTTAAAGTTCTAAGTGTGTTCAGGAACCAGTAATGACTAATGTGATTGTAATTTAAAGTTCTAAGTGTGTTCAGGAACCAGTAATGACTAATGTGATTGTAATTTAAAGTTCTAAGTGTGTGCAGGAACCAGTAATGACTAATGTGATTGTAATTTAAAGTTCTAAGTGTGTGCAGGAACCAGTAATGACTAATGTGATTGTAATTTAAAGTTCTAAGTGTGTGCAGGAACCAGTAATGACTAATGTGATTGTAATTTAAAGTTCTAAGTGTGTGCAGGAACCAGTAATGACTAATGTGATTGTAATTTAAAGTTCCAAGGAACCTGTAACTTTGATCAGGCTACTCAAGGGCTACACATATGTAACCTTTTGTGTACTTAACTGATTTAGTATTTCTATAATTAATTTTTGTGTTATAGATTAGTAGTAGCGTGAAAGTATATAACAAGTATACCATTAATTTCCAAACCTCCAGTGGTGACAATTTTAACTAAAATTAACTATCTAGTGTAGAACTACACAACTGGTTGAAAGTTCCACCCTAAAACTCCTTTCTTTTGCTATATTAAAACCCCTCAGTCGCAAAACGGTACATCTGAAGAACTGTAACGCTATGACTCGAATTTCGATACCCGTGTTAAGCAAAACACGGAGAGTTTATTGTATAGCTTTGCGCCTATCTAAACACAAAATTGTCACATAAGAAACATAATTTTCTTTTAAGAATAATATCTTGACGTTGTTTTCATAGTTTATTATCTGAAACCATGAAATAGGTAACAGAATCGGTGTTGTTAGGCCTAAAGCTTCTGTGAAATTAATTACAAGTTAGTTTCTCTGTGCCCTAGGTAACGAACCTTTAACTATAATTTACTGTGCAGACTTAGAAAGTGTTGCTCGAAAGTTTCTGAGTTAACCTGTTCTTCATTCGATTGACATGTGAAGCCTATTAGAACCACAGTCTATGTATGGTGTTCGTGTAACTCAGAACGACAAATCAAGTCACATGTGTGTAAAATTGTTTTAACAAAACCACGACATATTTGCGGTGTTTGTGTTACACAAGCTAAAAATAGCAGCTAACGTAACGCACAATTATTAAATGTATAACCATAAAAGAAAGTGTACTGAATAATTGGTTTTTAAATTTAATGTATATTATTGTGGGGCCCGGCATGGCCTAGAGCGTTAAGGCGTGCGCTTCGTAATCTGAGGTCGTGGGTTCGCGCCCGAGTCGCGCCAAATATACTCGGCCTCCCAGCCGTGGGGGCGTTATAATGTTACGGTCAATCTCACTATTCGTTGGTAAAAGAGTAGCCCAAGAGTTGGCGGAGGGTGGTGATGACTAGCTGCCTTCCCTCTGGTCTTACACTACTAAATTAGGGACGGTTAGCACAGATAGCCCTCGAGTAGCTTTGTGCGAAATTCCAAAACAAACAAACAATATTATTGTGACGACACAAGTGAGACATCAACCACAACAGCTAAGTTATGTCAGCCACAATGATAAACTTTACTTTCTATTCAGATACTAATAACAACCAACACCACAGGGATGCTAATCTTTGTGAGTTAAGTGATCATATCAAATAACACAACAGATAAATCATCCTTTCTGGTTTAAATCTTTACATCAATCGTCACACCAGATGAGCTAATCTATGTGACTTAAGTGCCAACATTAGCCAGCACAATTCATAAATAAACTTGTCTTTATCGATTAGGTGCCGATATCAACAACAACGACGGGATTTATTCCTCGTATTTCAACGACTTCGACGGTAACGGTCGTTATTCTGTGGTTGCAGAAATGTATAATGAGGGAAACGCTAAAGTCAAAAAGGGGTCGCTTTCATCGCCCGCCATTGTTGTTCCCAAATTGAAAAATCCTGAAGGTAATTGCAAATGAGGTTAAATTTACGTTTTAAGGTTGTCATATAATTGTTTGATGAATGTTTACAGTCATTAAAAACCATTTTAAGAATTTTAAACAAAATATGGATGAAAAATATAAGAAATTAACACTATATTGCAACATATAATGACATAGAATTTATCGTCATTCGATGTCTTCCAAAGTAAAAGAAAAATCATCATTGGGCCCGGCATGGCCAAGTGTGTAAAGACGTTCGACTCGTAATCTGGGGGTCATGGGTTCGAATCCCGGTCGCATCAAGCATGCTCGCCCTTTCAGCCGTGGGGGCGTTATAATGTGACGGTCAATCCCACTATTCGTTGGTAAAAGAGTAGCCCAAGAGTTAGCGGTGGGTGGTGATGACTATCTGCCTTCCCTCTAGTCTTACACTGTAAAATTAGGGACGACCAGCGCAGATAGCCCTCGATTTGCTTTGCGTGAAACTCAAAAACAAACAAAATCATCACATCAAGCATATGATATTGGGCCTGCTTCCTTTCGCATCTATTTATTGGAATAAATATAATTAGTTTTGTTCGTCAATCTCGCTGTTTAACCCATCTGCGTACAAATTAATGTTCAGGATAAATTACTGTTTTTTATTAACATTTCAATTCAAATTATTCGTGGTTTATATTTATTTTACATTATTGTATCACAGTCTAAGGAGCGTCATTATTTCACGGGCAGTTTTATTTGTTAGGTGAAATAGTAAGAGGTGTGGAATACATGAGACGATAACTATTTTTTTGTCTTCATTATAGACCGTTTCACAAAACCGCCGGCTAATAACTTTTCAGCTGATGATTTTATAATTTCCGATAAAAAACCGGATACAGAAGTGCCCGAAGAAGACGAGTTAGCCCTACCATTTCAACGAATCACAGACGCAGGGTCGTTTCGAGTTGAAAATTTTAATCCAATGTCCGTTGACGTGATTCCGCCCAGTAGAATCGTGGATTTAAAAATAATTTATGCAGGAAAGGTGGATGATAAATATGTGGTTTCCTTAACATGGACTTCTCCAGGAGATGACTTCGATCAAGGGAATGGTACAGGACAAATCTGGATAGAAACGTTACTTAAATATTTGTTGTTTATTTTTGTATTCAAATAACAGAATCACATAAAACACTAAACTTCAAATATAAAACTTTTATAGTAAATAAAGAAATCAACGAATTAAAGGAACTTTATTAATTTTAAAGTCACCAATCAGATAGGTATTTGCCCCAAAAGGTTTTGACGAAACATGAACATATAACTTTAAATCGTCATAGATATTTAATCTTGTTTAGCTTATGGAAAATCGATCTTTTTTTGTTACAGAAAGAAAGTGATAGAAAAAAAAAGGTCAACCGCTTGGTCAATGGTTCACTTATGGATGTACAATGCGAACATTTAGGGTTCCCTTCCCTACAATGGTTTTGTGTTAAAACCAAAACAGAAACTGAAAAAAAAATTGAAGTTGAGTCGCTGTTTTATAATTTCAGTGCCTCTCATTTTATTTTATTCTAAAGTTAACTAAGGGTCACATAAACCTAGTTTTTCTAAACTATTTACTCACCAAATTTTGGGCTCCCCAGTGGCTCAGCGGTATGTCTGCGGACTTACTAGCTAAAATCCGGGTTTCGATACCCGTGGTGGGCAGAACACAGATAGCCCGTTGTGTAGCTTTGTGCTTAATTCAAAACAACAACAACAACACCAAATTTCGGCCCGGCATGGTCAGGTGGGTTAAGGCGTTGGACTGGTAATCCGAGGGTCGCGGGTTCGAATCCCAGTACCACCAAACATGCTCGCCCTTTCAGCCTTGGGTGCGTTATAATGTGATGGTCAATCCCACTATTCGTTGGTAAAACAGTAGCACAATAGCGGTGGGTGGTGATGACTAACTGCCTTCTCTGTAGTCTAACACTGCTAAATTAGGGACGGCTAGCGCAAATAGTCCTCGTATAGCAGGTCAATCACTTTATTGATTATAGAGCCTTTTTTAACATCCTCCCCCAGTGGCATAGCGGTGTGTCTGCAGACTTATACTACTCGAAACCGGTTTTCGATACTGTGGCGAGCAGAGCACAGATAGGCCTTCTTGTAGCTTTGTGCTTAATAATAACATACGAATCGCACAAAAAACAACAACAAAAAGTGCCGTTAATACTCTGATTAATTTTTATTACTTTTGTTCGAAGTTCTCAGTTTCTTTTGTATTAAAAATTAATAATTTCCCACAGTCGACTACGTGTTTACACTAAGTGTTGAAACCATAAAAAGTATTGAATAACCAATATGGTGCAGCACGTGGACTCAGTGAACGATATAAAAAGTATTTGTAAATATGAGGGTTAGGAGGCATTCAATAATAATAAATTCAAAATTTTGGTTGTAGAAATTTTTGTTATGATAAATAATGCACAAATTATTATTTTGAAGGCAAGTCCAGATAAGCGGATAACCTCTATCAGTAATCACAGATATTCACTGTCATATTTAAAAACGGCTAGGGCATGCGCAGTGTTTACTTGAAACTTTTTTGTTTTTTCACACATGCGCATCGTGCTGTTTCACTTTCACTCACTCAACAACCACAAAAATTATTGTAACTGAGCAGAATTTTTAAAAATAAAATAAACTATAGTTAATAAATGAATGAATAATAAATAATTTGAATTTAAGTATTTATATATTTATATTTTCAGCGACAGCTTTAGAAGTAAGAGCAAATATCGACTTCAGTGACCTTCTGAAAAATTTTGATCAGTCTTATCTCTTCAGCGACAACGAAATAATTAATGGTAGTCTGAAACCAGTACCATCTCGCCAGAAACAAATACTCAGTGTGGAAATTCCAGACGAAGCTTGGATGGCTATACATACAAGTAACACCACCCTAAAAGACCTTTACTTTGCCATTAAAGCTGTGGACGAGAACGACAACAAAGCAGAAGTATCGAATATCGGATCTGCTCATTTCTGGAAACTCACGGTGCCAACTAAAGCGAAAGAAAGGCTCGAACTGTGGCCTGTTGCTGTCGCTGTTGGCGGGTTGATTGTTCTGCTTGCGATTACTGCCGTTTCTGTTTATTTCTTCAAAAAGAAAAGTGCCAATCCTAAATCCAGCTGTGACTATAGAGCTGTTTAACACTGGTGAAGAAATTAGAATTTGCATTATTTTGAAGACTATTACTCGTGCTGTGTGCTAAGTGAAGATACATAAACGACTTATTCACTAACTTGAGCGTTAGCAAGTGTTAAATGATAACAAATACATACGCAAGACATTAATGAAAGTGTCTCGACGTAAATGCATTGAAAACACTCCATAAAATAATCTCAGGAGAGCTAGCAAAAATATGTAAACTTTGTTTATAGTGTTTGAATACAATTTGCTTCTTTAGTTAATTAAGTGCTTTTCGTGCATTTTTTCTGTGCATTTCCAAGTCCTTGTTTTCGGTTTTTTCCGTTGTAGTTTTTTCGTGTTACTTAATATTCTCTAACCCAGAGAGTACACGTATTTTAATATCCGATTTAAAAAATATAAGCCATTAAAAGAACATTCTATAATAATTGTAACGTGTTAACAGTTACAGGGTAGTATGTTAAAGTTTGAGTTTTTCTTTTGAACAAAGCCATATCGGGTGATCTGCTGTGTCCACCGAGGAGAATCGAGACTCTGACTTTAGCGTTATAAATCCGTAGATTTACCGCTGTACTAGCAGGGTTCATTAATTCTTGTGTCTAAGCTGCACGTAAAGGCTCTCACTCGTCAAAAAACCTATAGACTTTTTATAAGCATTTTAGCTGTCACGGACCTGGAATGGAAGGTGGTTAAGGCACTCGACACGCAAACTGAGGGTCGCTGGTTCGAATCCTCGTCCTACCAAACATGCTTGCCATTTCACCCGCGGGGCATTATATAGTGATGGTCAATCCCACTATTCGTTGATAAAAGAGAAGCCTAAGAGTTGGCGGTGGGTGGTGATTACTAGCTGCCTTCCCTCTAGTCTTATACTACTAACTTTTTGTGAAAATAGATAATAGAAAGACACAGTTCATATTTATTGGGTCCTCCAGTGGGACTTTCCCTTGATGGACACAACAGATAACCCAAGGTGGATTTGTTATATAAAAACACACTCAGAGACACATATTTATGAATAATGATTTCTACAGAAGGAATGTTGTTATGCTCGACCTGATATGTAAATTCGATGTTTGAATGTTAGCTATTCGAAAAATTGTGAAAGCTAGTGATTTTATTCATGGTAATTAAGCTCCAAGTATGCTATAAAAGTATGTAAAGCAGTGTAAAGGTCCAAAGTCCAATGAACAATCGCTGAGTCATTTTGTTTCCACATAACTAAGGAAGAGTTTGTTCATTCAGGTTTTATAGGATGGCTTATTCCAACTCCGTATACCATTATTACAACACTTCTATTAAATATAAAATATCAGTTCATTGGCCAAGTTCTAGTAGTTTGTGATAAATGTTTTTGGTATATTGTTTACTGTCTCTTTCTTTTTCCACAAGAGTTTAAAAACAATATCTGTCTTTACAGTTAACTCTATAAAGGAACTTTCAGTTTGCAAAGAGTGAAGAAACATCAGAATAATCAAAAACCCAATTGTTATTGTAACCTATTTCTCTAACTTTAAAGAACGTAAAGCTATTTCCAATTTTGAATTCAATTGTAGAAACTTCTGTAAGAAGCGCGTTAAGAAAAAATTTTAGTACATAACAGTAGGCATTAGAACTTGACACAGAAGGTATTAATGAATCTACTAGTTATGTTCTTTTACGAGTAACATATATAAACTAGTTCGGTAAGAACTAACTGTTCGTTGTTTGTAGTGTTTTAAATAATATAAACTATTTGTATAGAAAACACATATTTTAGCAGTTTACTCTCGAGAGTATAAATGAGATTACGATTTAATTTATTTAATTTGTTTTCATCCAAGAAGATATTTGCGATTATGTGGAAGAAATAAACGTATTAAACTCTTCTGATGAAAACTGTTTAATTTTTTTTCCAGTTTAAATGCACACTTACACGCGCGCGCGCAAAACATACATGTCTGTGCAGACAAGTGAACGGTGAACTATATTGGATTAGTTACCCGCTCGTCAGCTTTCCGTCCCCATAATATTAATCTGTACCGAGCTATTCACAATGAAAAATAAACAGAATTCCTACAAAAAAGTATGCCTGAATCACACAGATAAACTTGGTTCTTCTGTCTGGTCAACAGTATTACCTCATTTCCTTTGTTCTCGCAAAGCATCAATCAGCTGTTAAATACAAAAAAAACGTCAACTCGGCCAACGAGGGATGTTACAACCGTTTCTATTTTCAGCTGTAATATCCTTTCAGGAAGGCCCGCGTCGCGCTAAACATGCTCGCCCTCCCAGCCGTGGGGGTGTATAATGTTACGGTCAATCCCACTATTCGTTGGTAAAAGAGTAGCCCAAGAGTTGGCGGTGGGTGGTGATGACTAGCTGCCTTCCTTCTAGTCTTACACTGCTAAATTAGGGACGGCTAGCACAGATAGCCCTCGAGTAGCTTTGTGCGAAATTCCAAAACAAAACAAAAATGCAATTATAACAAGGCAACTCAACGACTTTCCATTGAATGTCTTTATGGTAAAATTACTCACAAACTAAATATAAAAATTATTTAAAAATTATAACATCACTGAATCAAGTAGAAAACTTATGACGTGTCTGCACGATACACAGTCTCGAGCAATTTGTATTCGACCACAAACATGACCACAAACTCGAAAGTCTTCAAGCATTTTTCAGTTCAGTTTCTCATGAGTGCTCCTCTATCTTCCAAGACTATAGTATGATTCTACTCAGTGCTTTAATTATATTTACAACGTGGAAGCAAATGACCAGAAAGTATCATGTCTTTATGTACAGTGTGTGGAACAAGGTTATCTCAGAGCAAGGTTTGAATAAAACGTTATTTTTGTAATGAACTCCCGTAGTTTGATGTTTCAGCTCAAAAGGTGAATACAGTCAATAAAAACACAAAATATATAAAAACACGATAGCCACAGTAAACTTAGTACAAGTATAGTAATATGGCTCAATGTCGGGTTAATTAGTGCCTCTACCATACTGGGGGAAGGAATGCTAACTTCAAGAGGTAAGTTTCATCTTACTTACCCCCCAAATTATAGTGCCTTATTTCCTTATTTTTTATTTTTATCTTTTTTTACTTATTTTTCTTATTGTAACATGGAAAAGCAGTCCCCTTCCCACATCTGTCTACAGACAGTAAAGGGTGATACAGATGTGAGACGTTGTGGGCTTGAGCACCCACATCTCGTTCTCTTAATTTCTATTCTAATTGTGTCTATTTCTTATATGAGACGAGCGAATGGAAGGTTAAGACTGATAGCCGGTGTATCCCCACCAAAATGAAGATCCTATTTCCGCGTCACCTCCAAACCTAGGATCGTTTTATAATCTCACGTTGCAGCTTGCACCCTTGGATTTTTTATTTTTATTTTTAGATACAGCGTATTTTGTTTAATTTTAATGTTTTGTTTTGGCTCAAACAAATTATGGTTACAATACACTGCTGTGCAAAATCTGAAGGCCAATGAACATAAAGAACAAATATGCATTTTGCGTTATTAGACTCAACCAGTTATTTGAGTAGAGCCTCGAAAGATGAAAATAAGAAAAGGAAAAATAAAAATAAAAAAGTTTTTAGTATTTAATGGGGAAAATGTGAACACTATAAAATTATCCTAAATACGAGCTGGTAAAAAGTTTAAGACCATACTGAAATGAAGTCCTAAACAGGGTAGAAAATGCCCAACATTTGGTCTCAGTAATGAGTTGCACGGCCATCATTGTGAATAACTTCAAACATTCGCTTTGGCATGGTCGATATAAGCGTTTGCGGAAGACTGTCTGGAATGTAATTCCAAGCGGTGAAAATGGCTTCACGAAAATCATGCACTGTTTGTAATTGACATCCATTTCTATAGACTTCTCTTGCCATCCACCCCCAAACATTTTCATTGAGGCTCAGTTCGGGCGAACACGCTGGATGATCCAAAAGAATCACGTTATTTGCCATGAAAACGTCCTTTGTCCTACGGGCATTGTGGATTGCAGCGTTGTTCCGCTGAAAGATCCAATCATTTCCATACAAGTGAGGGCCTTCAGTCAATGTGGGTGCTCTCTTCAATATTCCAATGTACCTAGCTGCTATTTGACGCCCCTGTATAACCTGAAGCTCCATTGTTTTATGGAAGGAGAAAACACCCCAGATCATGATGCAATCTTTTCCACTGTGTCATGTAGAAAATGCCTCTGGTGGGATATTCTTATCGTGCCAATAACATTGGAAGCCATCTGGACCATCCAGGTTAAATTTTATCTCATCAGAGAACAAAACCTTCTTCCACTTTTCTACATCCCATGTAGGGTGCTCTAAGCAAAGTTTAGCCTAGCTGTTTCGTGATATGGAAGGAGGCGTGGCCTTTAAAGAAATTTACGGTTTTTACAGCCTTTCTCTCATAGATGCCGTCTTATTGTTCTTGAGCTGCATTCTGCGTCCGTAAGGGCCTTAATCTGGTTTGACGATCGGCTGGTGCCTTGCCGGACAACCCATCGAATCCTCCTGCTCAACGCCGGCGAAATTTTCTTCGACCGACCATTTGAAATTGTCATTCCGTATCGCTTAGGGTTTTTTTAAAGAAATTTGCAACAGCAGTTTTTACTATGTCCAATCTCACCAGTGATGGCTCATTGAGAAAGACTTTGCTTTTGCAGCTCGACAATTCTGCCACTTTTGAACTCTGTCAAATTTTTATTCTTTGTCATGTTTTTACCCAATGTAACACAGGAGATGTCAGTGGAAGATGTTGAAAATGCTAATGCTTGAACACAAATGACTAAATTTCGTTACGTGTTCATTGATTAAAGTTTCGTTTCAGTAGCTTTTGGCCAGCTAGTATTTAGACTAATTTCATAGTGTTCACATTTTTCCTATTAAATGCGAAAAAAGTTTTTTATTTTTATTTTTCCCTTTTCTTATTGTCATCTTTCGAAGCTCTACTCAAATAAGAGAATTTGAGTTTAACAACATGAAATGCATATTTTGTCAATGTTCATTGGCCTTAGGACTTTTGCCATCAGTGTGTGTATGCATGTTTGTGTATATATCAGAATGGCTGGTATTTATATTAACACTTTTATTGACAAGGTGAACAATGTTTTGACCTTAGGTAATCTTCAGGCTAATTTGTACTTCTATTGGAATACATACTATCTGCACATGTTTACAATGACTAAATTTTCCAGTCTTCATCTATTTATGTTCTTACAGCCCCAGGTATTTCTTTATTGTTTTTTCCCACACAGGACTAGTACCCCTTTTTTTACATTAAAATACTCCAGCAGCTCAGTGACAAGTAATCACATACAGTTAATTGTTATGTAATAAAAACATAAAATGTATGCTATTGAAAGAAGTGTTTGTATATAACATTTTGCAGTAGATTTTGTTCGACAATTTTGCCACTTTCAAACTCTGTCAAATTTTTAGCCTTTGCCATGTTTTTACCTAATGCAACACAGTAGATGTCAGCGGGAGATGTTAACAATGCTAATGCTTGAACACAAATGACTAAATTTCGTTACGTGTTTACCGATTAACGCTTCGTTTCAGTATGGTCTGAAACTTTTGACCAGCTAGTATTTAGGCTAATTTCATAGCGTTCACACTTTCCCTATTAAATGCTAAATTTTTCTACCCCTTCTTATTTTTATCTTTCAAGCTCTACTCAAATAAATGGTTGAGCCTAACAACGCAAAATGCGTATTTTTTTCTTTACGTTCATTGGTCTTAAGATTATGGCCAGCCGTGTATATATATATATATACATACATACATAATTTTGGGAATGTTGTACACGGTCATTTGGTACCAAATTTAGCTTATAAGCAGCTTCATGTTTATTTTATTCCTTTTCAATTAGAGCTTCATTACTTGACGTAACTGTTTCATAATTTAATCGTTAATGCCAAAGATGTAACAATGTTGTGAAAAACGCGCTCGTGTTTCGACTAGCGCAGAATAAGACTAATTAATATAGATATAACAGAGGATGTGGTAATAACAATTCCAGATCACTGTTTTAGGCTTAAAAAGAAGTGCTATTTTTGCCAACTTCCTTCAAAGTATTTCCTCTCTGGTGTTTTTTTTGACACCTTTGAGACCACTCAAATACTTACTTGCACCAACAGTTAAGTTACTCATATCCAAAACGTTAACGACTACTGAAAAACTCATCCAGACGGTCTAGCTTAATCCTATAGGCCTAACGTGCACATGTTTTTCCATCCCCCAAAATGCTGATTAATCACACCAGTACTGGAACCCAACAAATCTGACAACTGAATCACTGAGAAATAGATATAAAATTATTTGCCACGACATTTAAACCAATTATACCGTATTTTCCGCCTAATAAGCCAAATTTCTGGCCCTAAATTTTGGACCTGATTTTGGGGGGTCGGCTTATTGGCCGATCACCAGCTTTGGACCAAAAAATACCGAAGACCAAAATCGGCCCCAAAATCATACCTTTGATCTCACAGTTACGGCAGAGTTATTTCAGTTGAATAAACTTTATTTATTAATACAAAAAGGTCTGTACATTACGAATGACATGTATTCACAGAAATAACAAAATTCATTAAAAAAATACACACTTTAATCTCAGAAATTTATTAAAATCCATCAAATTCATCATTTTCATCGTCAGAAGCACCAAATAATAGATTCCAATCCTCGGGAGAAACCTGGTCGTCGTACGGGTCATTCTCTGGTGTTATTAGCTGAGTGAGTGGAATGTTGTCTTCCTCGTCGTCGTCCAACCACAACATATCATCTTCCGTTCCATCCATTGCATTTGAGATGCTGCATTTTTTAAATGACTTCTCTACAGTTTCAACACTAATATCGTCCTACGATTTCACGACCCACTCACAGACGGTAGCGAGTGATGCAGCGCGCATATTTCAGGCAGCAATAAAACTTTGATTGCTGGAAACCATCCACTCATTCCAGCATTGAGGACCCCTGTCTTTAAAGCCTCGGCTTATTGGGCGGTAATAAGCAAAAAAACCCTCATTTTCAGAGCTGAAAATTGGCCTCGGCTTATTTGGCTTATTAACCGGAAAATACGGTAATTGATTGCTTGCGTCACTTTTATTCGAAGGCCTCCCGGAGATTCGTAGCGTGATCTGCCTTCCCCATTCTCTTAGGACTTGTACAATAATGACAGCAATATAAAAACATATGATTAAGTTTAATCCCTTTTTGCTATATTCAAGTTTGTTTCTTGTGTTCGATACATTATATGGACACAAAGTTCTTTACAATTTTGTTTTTATAATTTAAGAACTTATAGTCGATTGCTACTTAATATTCAACTTCCCCGTCACACCAAACATGCTCGCCATTTCAGCCGTGGGGGCGTTATAATACTGAAGTGAATCCCACTATTCTTTGGTAAAAGAGTAGCCCAAGAGTTGGCGGTGGATGGTGATGGCTGGCTGCCTTCTCTCTAGTCTTACACTGCAAAATTAGGGACGGCTCAGGTTTCTCCTTCTGGTTGGGGGCTGTGCAGTAGGCTAACAATTTACTCACTTTAAAAACCGGCCTGTTGATAAATCCGTTAAAATATATTTGTAATGTTTCACAAATAACAAAAGGAATGATTGTTTTGAAAATTCATAGTTTCATAAAAGCCCTGAACTACGGAAAAGCGAAATTGGTCAGTAATAAACAATAAGCGTTAAAATATTTCACACTATAATTGTTCGTTCAAAATTTAGTCAACCCCGTTTACAGGAAGACAAGTTTTGGTGGAAGCTAAAAACTTTCTTCACAAACTATCTTGAAAAGCAAGATAAAGAAATTGCTGTTTGTTTCTGAATTTGCTTAATAAAAAATTTAAGAATCGCTCTGTTCCTCTTTTCACTTTAGGCCCGGCATGACCAAGCGTGTTAAGGCGTGCGATTCGTAATCTGAGGGTCGCGGGTTCGCATTCCCGTCGAGCCAAATATGCTCGCCATTTCAGCCGTATAGTCGTTATAATGTGATGGGCAATCCCACTATTTGTTGGTAAAAGAATAGCCCAAGAGTAGGTGGTGGGTGGTGATGACTAGCTGCCTTCCTTCTAGTCTTACACTGCGAAATTAGGGACGGCTAGCACAGATAGCCCTTGAGTAGCTTTGTGCAAAAACAAACAAACAATCTTTTCACTTTTAATTGAAATAATAAAGTTCAGATTGATGTGTTAGAAAAATATATGTCGCTAATTTTCTCATCGAATTTCTCTTTTTTTTACTTCAACTATAATACTGATTGTAAACAGTTGAATTTGAGATTAATACTAACTTGTCATTGTATTATCCGCATTGAGTGGACAATAGTGAGGCCCAAAGAGAAAGGAAACTAATAACATTTGAAAAACTTTCTGAATGTATGTAATACTGTCCCTTTCATAGGGCATCATATTGGGACCTCTATTTAAAAAACACAAAATTAAACATTATGTACTATAAAAAAAGGACTTTTATTTGATATTTCAGCACATTATACAGTTTTTTATGTACATGAACAAGTTTACACACTAACTAATATACTGTGTTCAAGAAAAGTTTAATTTTCAAACAGTTGTGTTTTACGTGTTAAATACGTAATGAGAGGAGGCCATCTACGAATATTAATAACGCTAGATTATTAGACATTATAAACTTTCCTCTCTTAAACATTCCATCATATATCCATTTTTAATGTGTTAAATTCTTTACAAAACGACATTTCAATATAAACATGCCATTGAGACAGGGACTCAAGGTCTTTATAATAAGAATAAAGTGTTTATTAATTAATACTTTAATATCAATTCAAATTTATCAACGTACTGATATTATGCATAATATACTCCACCGTCTTGGCAACACTATTTTTAATATATTCAGGTTCATTAAAAAATATTTATATCCACACACATAACTGCCAACATTTACAATTATATCTATGATAAATATATATATATTTTTACAATTCAATATTAAGAAATACGCTTTGGTCATAGCTGTTCACAATACAAACAAAAGAAGGTTTGAATGTTAAAATTTATATCTTCTATTAATAAAGTATTGCAAAATTGCTCAAATCAATAAATCAAGATGAGCCAAAGATGAAAGTCTGGCAAACGACAAAAAAATAAATTTATGGGAAAATAAAAGGACTAAAGAAATATACATCTGTCTAGCTGTTTCCTTTATACACAGCATGAAAATGGTTAGTAATAGAAATAAGCTGACAGAGATTTTAAAATTCGGGTGTTTTTTAAAGATATATATATATATAAAATTATTAATGTTTGTATAATACATTGTATACTTGAGAAATTTTTGTTACTAGTTTACTAATACATGTAACAGATAAATACACAAAACAAAGTGACATTTTTTTTCACAAATTTAATAGCAAGATTAATACAAAATATGTTTGCTACCACTCAAAGAAACATGAGCTGAGAGTAAGACAGAAGTATAAAGCTAAAGAAGTTGCATCAAGAGAGTAAGATGAATCCATGGCAGTTCAAAATATAATTTGCCTTATCAAATTTTATAATAATAAAATTTTCTTTATTCATATAATTAAGCCTTTTTCTGTTATTCCAACTTAACCCTCCAGACAAATGTTTTAAATTACTAATGAATATTTTCATGCAGAAACTTAGTTCTTGAAGTGTAGATTTAAAAAAAAATTCCTTCGTGAAACAAAAACAAAAGTGGTAGTTAATTTCAAACGTGTGTTTTCGAGTTCATAAATAGCTGACTAGTTTAGAAGTTTTCTATTTATAATCAAATATAAAAATAGTTTTCGTAATTGCTGACAGAGGGCAACAGTGTCATGGAGTGGTATGATGACTGGTTCATTTCATCTCTGAGGCATAGTCCAAATGTTTTGCTTCCAGAAGCATCATCATTTCTGGCGTTGAGAAGCTGCAAGATTCAAGAAAGAAGTTAAAAGTTTACCTATATCTCTATTATCAAATGTTTTGTTTCCTTTCCAACACCGAAAACCTGGGTATAATTAAGAAGCCAAAATTTATAAATTGTTAACTAATTCTGGAGATAAAGGAAGAATTATAAATTATTTTATGGTTACAGCTAAAGAATACATAATAAAAATGTGTTTATTATACAAAAATAAGAAATCATGGAAACCATTTTTCTAAAATCCATCAAATTTTAAAAAATCCAAAAGAAGGTTAGTATCTAGTCCATGAAAGATGTCCTCTCCACATCCTAACTACAACCATCCCTTACTCCTCATGTATTCATCCACTCTCTTCTTAAACTTATTTAAATTTTCTGCCTTCACTTCTCTTGAAGGCAGCTCATTCCAAAAGCCAATCACCCTGTTTGAAAAGTGTTACATATTATAATTTATTTCGGAAGACTTTCTTATTTATGCTGCGTACGTTACGTATTGCTATTTCAAATAACCAGAAATTTGAACTTAAAAGCTAATTGAACGTCAATATGTATGAAATTTATGATATTTGCAAACAATATTTATACACACTATTTTTTCGTAACGCAGATATATTTGAATACACAAAAAACAATACAATTTATAATAACCGCTATTACAAATAATGATTTATATTCATCAGTTTTACAAACTTACAGACAATACTGAGTCTTATATCTGGTCTAGCACTGAATATTGTTTCGTCGATCCAGGTTCACGACGAACAAATTGATTTTGAGTTCATACTTTTACATCTCGCTTAAGCTAGCTACCTAGGTTGGACTCATTCCTCTTATAAACTAACTTTTATCAACGAAGATATTTAATGTCCACGTAGAAATACTAACGCCCGAAATTAATTCACTTAAGCTGAACGGTTTGTAATGTTCGAAATATATAATCGTTTCTGGTCATACTCTATAGTTTTCCAATTAATAAGTGTTAATTACGTTACAGCTTCCGAAGCTTATAGTATACCGACTGTTGCGACTAAAAATATTCTCTTAATGTGTCTTGGCGCGTTGGTTTATACATTTTAAGGCGAAGTTCTAAAACGTTCAATTGACAACAATACTGGCAATCACTAGTATTTTACATACGTCGTACGTTGTTGATTCTTACAGTTGAGAATTTTCTACAAATTTAGAGAACAGGCGGGGTTTGCGCAATACATTATATAACATCATACGTTATAGCAATATACGTTACGTGCGTGAAACTGAAACAAACATAGATATTAAAATAATTGCATAACAGTAAATTCGTTACAAAAGTAATACTGTATAAACTGCAGATGGCTCCTACACTGTCAAAAATTGAATTTATGATCCCTTGCCCTATCATTTAATTGCTAAACGCAAAACGTTTGAAGGATGTATTTTACAAGTACCTTTAAACACCGCAATCAAATTCCCTCTGACACTCTTTCTCTCCAGAGAAAAGTTTAGATATTTTAGTCTCTCTTCATAGAACAATCCCAGGTATTATTCTAGTGGCTCTTATATGAGCCTCCTTCAAAATTCAATGTCCTTCTTGAGAAAAAATGCGCAAAAAACTACATACAGTACTCCAAATGATCTATACAGTGAAACAATAATTTTCCTTGTCTTGTATCTGATATTTTTATAGATGCTAATCAGAATCCTAATAGCTCTATTTAGGTGACTGAAGTGTTTTTTATTCAACCATAGTATTTAATGTATTCCTGTTTAAATCGTAACAATAATTTAAATAGTGAAAAACTGCATGAATCAAGTTACACTTTGGATAGTTAAACATCATCTGCCATGACGAGATCAATGCATCAAATGATCTAAATTTCTCTGTACATCTGCAGCATCTTTGATACATTAGCCACCTAAAAACATTCATGTCATCTGCAAACTTCAAAGTTTTGTTAGTCATTTCAGAGTCAATATTATTATAAATCACAAACACCAGAGGGCCCAGCACAGAGCCCCAACACACACAC
Organism: Carcinoscorpius rotundicauda; assembly: GCA_011833715.1. NCBI lineage: Eukaryota > Metazoa > Arthropoda > Merostomata > Xiphosura > Limulidae > Carcinoscorpius > Carcinoscorpius rotundicauda. Next base: position 178,564,697 of record CM022391.1, on the reverse strand, counting down.
ACTGCTTGTACATGTGATCCAGTCAGATATAACTCAATTTATTACTACTCCCTGCTTTTTATTCTCAAGTCAATTTTATAACATTTCTCCACACCCACAGATTTAACTTTTGTAACAGGTAGTTTGTGAGGTACCTAATCAAATGCTTTTTGAAAATCAAGGTGAACACAGTATTTCTTTCATCAGTTCTTCCAGTAACATCATCAAAGAATGTCCAAAGATTTTTTAAACATAATTTTCCCATGTAAACCCATACTGGTTTCTAACACTGTATCAAACTGTAGTAAGTGACGTAATGCATCTTTAATGACACTTTTCAAAAACCTCTTCAACTACTAATGTAAGACTAACTGGTCTATAATTTATAACTTCTTTCAAACACTGAACTAAAATTAGCCAACTTCCAATGTTCTAATGCTTTTCGGCTACTTACTGACCTATAAAATAAAATATTAGCTGGTGCTTGACAAATAAAATCTTTTAAACTCTATGATAAAAGTTGTGATTCAGAGAATTTATTAACTTTCTTCTTACAATTTTAAAACTTAAGAGGATGTATTTTACATCAATATTTATCCTATATATTACATGACTTGGTTAAGGTATAACACTTGTTTCTTCCTTTGTAAAAACTAAAGAGAACATATGATTTAATAAATTTAAAATCTCATAATCTTCTGGGATTAGCTCCTCACTATCCTTTTTAAGAGGACCATTCCCTATCATAACATTTTGTTCACTGTTTACCTGTTTCATATTCAGTTATTGCCCTTTTAACTTCCTTTTTAACCATCTCTTTTAACTTTCTACAGTCTTCTAAGTCTTTGTAATTTCCAATAAGTTTAAATGTTTTGAATTTATTATGTTTATCCCTAGTAAGACCTCTTATTAAAATTTTACTAAACCATACTGGCTTATTCTGTTCCATTGCTCTTTCGTTATTATTTATTTGAAGAGTAATATTGTAGCCAGTAAGTTAGCAGCAAGACAACCAACTTTTACAAAGAAGAAAAAACTGACATTCATTCATGTCCCTGACTCACTCTCAAATTACTTGAATAGTTTTACAAAAAGGAAATACTGTTTAAACTTAGCTGTTATATACCGAAAGATCCAAAAATATCCATACATCAACCAAACTGATTCATCAGTTCAGTTTCATTTATAAGTATGTATGTTTTGACAGAGACATAAAAAAATTGAAACATGTGAATAATTTCTCAGTACTCAGACCCCCTTATCAGACATCCAACTCCATTGTTAAATATAGTTTGGGTGAAAAAATTAGAGCACTAAAAGGTACTTTGGGAAACTAATAAACATGGTGGGAAGAAAACAAAAACAAACGGTTGAGCACAATAAATGTATTTGGTTGTCCATAAGAATGAGAGACTTGTATGTTATATTCGCTTAATTGAAATTAGAATAAAAAAATGAGTATAGTAAATGCTTTCTATTTATGTACAAAGTTTAAAATGCTTGAAGGAAACAAGATCAAACAAAATGATCATATTAATTCTGAGCTTGTTAAGAAACAATTGGGAAGTTTAAAGAATGATAAAGTTATTGGAGCAAATAATATTTTCCCAAGGGTTTTGAAGGAGGTTAAGGACTGGAATACATGAAACCACTTGTCATTATTCTTTGTAAGTCTTTAACTAGTAGGTAGGAACCAGAAGACCAAAGTTGGCTAATGCTATTTTTCTTTTCAAGCAAGGTGATAAATATTGACCCATTAATTGTAGGCCTATAACAAAATGTTTTGAAATGCTGATAAAATATGCACTGGAAAACTATTTAACAAAGTTTAAAAGTTTTATTAAATAGTCAACACAGTTTCACAAAAGATGAATATCTTGCCTAACTAGTCTTTTGACATTCTTTGAAGAGATTATTACTCATATAGATGAGGATAAGGGTGTAAATTTGATGTATCTTGATTTTAAGAAAGCATCTGACAATGTACGACTTCATTAAAAAAGTTATCTTTATAGGTGTAACCAATAGGTTAGCTCATTGTATAGAAGACTGGCTGGATGGAAGAAAGTGGGCAGTTGTTATAAATAGATTTCAGTCAAACTGGATTACTGACACATGTGGGGATGACTCAGGACTTCATGTTTGCTCTGCTCTTTATGGTTTACATCAATGTCATAAATGAAGAAACTGGTGTTGCTAGCTGTGCTGAGAGGAATGTTTTATGAGAGGATTCAGATTATTCACTGAGCTTGACAAATAAATGGCAGATGACATTTATTATGATAAATGCACAGTAATGCTTGTGGTTATCATAATTAGAATTATAACTTTATTTATGTTGGTAATAACTTTAATAGTTTTTATGGAAGAAAAGTATTTTCTTGTTCTAGTTTATCAGTCTCTTAAGCCATCCAAACAGTAAGTTGTTGGTTGTAGTATGACAAATAAGACTTTAGGTTTTATATCTAACTAGGTTATAATGTCATTGTACTGGTCATTAGTTGGGCTATGTTTGGAGTACTATGTTCATTCTTAGGAAGGCCATTGAATTGAAAAAGAGTTCAGAAGGGTTATAAAGATGATACTTTGGATGAAAATGCTATCATATGATGACAACTATTAGAGGGGTTTTATTAAAGTATTTAAGATTGTTATATAGATATTTACATACACACACTTAACGGAGAAAAAACGATCGATAACACTAGGGAATACAAATATAAATTCTGTCAGGATAGAAGACAGTTTTATTTTTTATAACAGGGTGATCGGATTTTAGAATGTGTTGCCTTCAGGTTTGTTGTATTCAGTAAATTTAGTGAAGTTTAAGGGAGGGATTAGTAACTATTTGAATGATAAGGACCTGGTTTGTGTATTTATTATTACTATCACTACTAGCATAGTTGCCCTAAATGTTTATCAATTAGATATTATTAAATGATGATATATTTTGACTACTATATTTCAAAAATCTTAAATACTGTGTGCAATTTGTACTGAAGCCTTATCTTTTCACCACAATTCTTAGGGCATAAATTGTAGTTTTTATCTTACTTACAAAAAACTTTTATTATTTGGTATCACAAAAAAGCTTGAAGGATGCTTTGATTGTCACGTTAACTGACAAAACCACCTTGTCCCATTAATTAGTAGGCCTGTTCACTCATTTACTTTTACTAAAAATGTATTTATTGTGATGAGGTTACAACTTGAAATAATAATCAGTGATGACGAGAAAACCCACTTGTAATTAAATATATATATGTTAAAACGGCTGGTATGGATAGAGAAAACTCTATGTAGAGGAGCGAACAACGTTTTCAGTTATCATCCGGTTCACAAAGAAAGAAAGAGGAAACTGACTGATAGCTGACCACATGTTTCAAGGGAGTTGTGTAGCTGAGTGTAGAAATGTAGAGTACATACTTAGATGTTTGATTATATTTATTAATATAGGTATAAATATGTTCCTTTATATTGGTTTATTTTGGGTTTAAGTTGTTGTATAAGTAAGGCTTCTTTAATTTTGCGTTTGTTTATGTTTGTTTCTTTATTTAGTATTTGGGTGTTTTCTATGGTTATGTTGTGTTTATTTGATTTGCAGTGTTCAAAAACGTGTGAAGGTGACTTTTTGTGCTCTTTAAATCTGATTTCTAAATTATATTTGTTTCTCCAATACAGAAGTCGTGGTAGTTATCGCATTGTATTTTATAAATAATGTTGGTGTGATGAATTAATTAAGGGGTCATATAGATCAAACAAGGGGAAAGTGTCACCCCACTTTGAACATTTTTTTACCAAATAGTTTCTAGGATCATTTTCCTCACCAGTTCTTCATTACCTTGGCCTCCCACATTTTAAGCAGAATTAAATACCCAAGATCTAGTAAAACGTATTAACCTTTAGCTGAAATAATGAATTAGTTATCTTTAAAAAGCATATTTCTGTACACACGTGAGATAGAGATATACAAATTGATACCAATTCATTATCCATACAGATAACTATGCGATATTTTTCTTCTGATAAAATAATCCACAGAAAGTAAGAATGTTTTTACCTTCTGTTTTTGGCAACAATCAGTATTTCTACGTAGAATAAATGCAAAATGTTCTTGACTGGGCCAAGCTTGCTGAATTAAAAGAGGATAATCTTGTGGGTGAAGCTTTCTTTCATCTAGGGAAATTGATGAAGTAAAATTAATACAGTGTGGACACGCAGAAAGATGAATATATATATATATATATATATACTTATGAAGCCTAGAAACTAATCTATAATCTAATCATTGTGATACTTTTATCATGGATACACAAATAAAACAAACAGGGCTAAATTTGTATCACATGTATAAATATATTCTCAAACTTATATTTAAGTAAATGTTTTACGAACACGCTTTTTTAAAAATTAATTATTATATAGTAACAATACATGTATGGGTGATGACTATTTTTATGTGTAATTAGTTATTTCCTTTAAGCACTGCTTCATCAAAATTCGACTTCTGTATATTTTTAAGCGATATCCAAATTTTCTTCTTGAAAAATCTTATAGAGTGAAACATGCGAAAACATTCATTCTCGAAGACTTATTTCTACTTGGTCAACTGTATGACCCTGCAACGTATTAGTTGGGATGGTAAAAGCAGTAAATTTTATTATGAATATCCAGTCTTTTGACTGTCTTCCTGGATTTGGATTTGTTATCCTGTTAAGCTGGAGAAGAACGTTTTAGCTTCTGCATTTTCAAAATTAAAATGTGCTGCGAGTGAAACATAGGGTGGTTATAGTTGAGGGTTTTGATTGGACAAAATTTGTTGGTATTTCTGTGTGTCTCCTTGACAACCGAGCAAAAGTAATGGAGAATTTCAGCCAATGATTACGATTTTTTGTGTGCTAACAATACAAAGGTGAGGCACATATATACCGAATTAGAGTTTATTATTTATCACGATCTCCACCAACCTGATATACGACAGCATAAATTTTGTTTGTCTATGTGTTCTTAAGTACAAATGGGCTATCTGTCCACCACGTGCATCTAAACTTGATATTTGGCGATATAAAGTATTCAGACTTGTCACTTGGGGCAGACAATACAATACAAATTTTAAAATAAAAAATAATTTGTTTTGTTTGTTTGTTTTGAATTTTGTGCAAAGCTACACGAGGACTATCTGCGCTAGCTGTCCCTAATTTAGCTGTGTAGAAGGAAGGCAGCTATTCATCACCCACTACCACCAACTCTTGAGCTACTCTTTTACCAACAAATAGTGGGATTGATCGTGACTTTATAACGCCCTTACGACTCAAAGGGCGAGCATGTTTGGTGCGACGGTTATTCGAATCCGCGACCCTCGGGTGCCTTAACCACCTGGCCATGCTGAGCCAAAATAATTTAGTAAAATTAACATTGTTTATTTAAGTGCAAAGCATATTATTCTACTGCAAGATTTTATCTCTAATTTTTATATTATAAGTTTTGATATTTTCTACTAATCCACCGTGAGGGTCTAAAGAAAGTGTACAATAACCTTTCCAAAGTTTCAGTAACGGTAAACTTAAGTGTTATTTTTGTATACAAGCATAAATTTGAATCAGAAACGTAAACTAGCTCTTTAGAATACGGTTTTTACATATCTTTCGAAGATGTTTGGAAATTCTACGAGTGTTTGACCTTACCAGTTCATATCAAAGTTAAGTAAATAATACATTCACACTTGGTTAAAAATGAGCTTACATTTCTGAAGAGATGATGTCTCAAACAACGCATATTTGGTCGGTCTTTCCTTAGAGTTGTAACAGTGCAGAACAAGTTGTATTAATTCTTCAGTGGTAGTTTTATCTGATACCAGTAGGCTTTTGTACAGGGACTAAAACATAAAATTTAACATTATTTACAAAACAAAACTTTTATATAAATGTCCGCCCATCATTAAAGTAATCTAATAAAAGATGTTTGCTAAGAGAAATATATTACTTATACCCATGTGAAAATTAATTGAAACAAGACGGAAAATAACGATTTTTTTTTTCAATTTTTTTGCGTTTTATTTCTGAGAATCCAAAAATTACTCACAAATTAATACGTAATATGACCGCCTTTATTTTTCAAAAGATCATTAATCTGCTTTGGCATCGAGTCCACGAGTTGACTGCAATCTTTACTAATTTTTGGATCGCGGTACTACACCTCAATTATGGCCCCAATGAGCTTATCTTTCGTAGTTCTGACTTTTTCCCGAAGTCTTTTTTACAAATCGTCCAAAGGTTTTCAATTGGATTTAAGTCCGGAGAGTTTCCAGCCCAGTCCAGTACCTTTATTCGCGTTGTAGTCATAAAATTTTTCACAAGTTTCGATGTGTGACACGGAGCCAGATCTTACTGAAAAATACCAGATCCATCTGGAAATCTCTTTTTCAATTCTGGAACGACTCTTCTCTGCAAAACTTCGATGTACTATGGTTCTCACATCATACCTTCTACGATATGTAAGCCTCCGACGCCATAGTACCTGAAAAAGCCCCAAATTATCTTCTTCAAGGGATGTTTCACGAACTGACTGATGTGAGATTCTCGAAATTTCTCACCTGGAGATCAACGAACATGCAGACTTCTTTGACCCTGTATGAAAAAATGAGTCTCGTCACTGAATAACACCTTCCTCCATTGTTTTTGCGTCCAGTTCTTGTATTTCAGACCCCATTGATACCGTTTTTTTCATTGAGTTGGTAAGAAGCTGTTTTTGACTGGTCTCCTTGCCCTTCTAACGCAATTTCGAATAACGTAATATTGCTCAAAATTTCGTCATATATCCCAAAAATAGATCGACCGTACTGCAAAACACAGTTAGTGACGCCGCCTGTGTGAAAAAATGACCATTAAAGGAAATCAGCAGGTCCAGCGAGCCGACACCAGTCGCCATGCTGAAAATATTGTAAAATGACCAATTGTTTCAATTAATTTGCACAAGGGAAAGTTTTCAGTATCTGGAATATAATAACCCCTCCCCCAAAAATGGTATTATTTTTTATAAAGTTTTTGTACTGTTAAAAGAAGAAATAAAACACTACCCATTGTTCCAGGAAACATTACTGGTTTTATTTAAGCTAACATTCCGTTATTACAGCTTCACCGGAGCATACAAGGCACTTCGTAACTGATTTAGGCTTCTATAAAAACACTTAAAAATCAATCGAGTCTGCGCAGTACGGTGGACTTTGCTTAAACATATATGCATATAAACAAATTGAAAGAACGTGCAAATGGGCAAGATTATAATATTTAAAGCAATGCGATTATTATTACTGATTAAATATGTACAGTAAAAGTTAACAATTTCAATGTGACTTTTTTAGCTCTGGGTTATTCTATGAAATTAGTAGGTCCTCTTGGCTTTTATGGGACAATCAAACTTAATTGTGAAGTGTTTGTTAACAAAATATTCAGCCACAATAGTGGCTTTCCTGTCTAACGTGTGTACGGTCTCGAATATGTTCTATAATTCTATTTGTAATAATTGTAACTGTTACACCAATGTCTACAGAACAACCAAGCTTACACGTAAGACTGTAAACTACATTCATGTGGTTACAATTTCCTTTTAAACCTGACTTGCAACCTGCACATTTGTCTGACTTCATTGCATGTTTTGGGCTTAACGAGATAACTCGTCCAAACGATCGGTAACACAGTGCCACGGACGAATGAATTCGTTCTCAATAATACCTAACTTCAACGCTAGATGTTACCACCATACATGCATTTGACCTACTTACAAATTGTTTCATTTTCGATCCAAAATGGCGTAACGAAAAAAGTTACAAAATGAAGAAGCATTAGAGTTGTATTTTAAACTTGGTTCGGAGTTGTCGTACAGCTGACATACTTGTTTAATGTTTGATACTTGATTAATGTTTAATCTATCTGCAATTTTTTAGGGCTCTGGGTTTACATTCGTTGGTTGTAAAAATGTTATTGATATGTTTTAATTGCCCAATAACAGTTACGTGTTTCAGGTGCAGTGGGTGACGCCAGTGGTAATGTAAAAACACTGGTTTCTCACAACACTTACGATATAGTTCTGTTACGTGTTTAGCGTCAATATGTTTGGTTCTTTAAAGTTTTTAATAGTGAATTTTATAGTATGGTGGAAGTTACTGGGGAATTCATATAAAAATAGCAAATTGCTTAAAGATTTTGTTCGTTGTTCAATACAAAGCTGCACACCCCCCATTGGCACAGGTGTACGTCTGTGGACTCACGCCGCTAAAAACCGGGTTTCGATACCCGTGGTGGGCAGAGCATAGACAATCCTTTGTATTGCTTTGTGCTTAATCCTGAAATAAAGCTAAACAAAGGACTAGCTGTGCCCACCGTGGGTATTGAAACCAGTTTTTAGCATTATAAGCCCTCAGACTTACCGCTTAGCCAAAGAAAAACGAAGGGCAAGTTTACAACTTATTCGAGTGACACATTAAAATATATACATAAAAAATACAGCCAATCATCAGCAAAACTAAATTAGTGTGATTTGAAATAAATGCAAACCATATCGAGTAGAGTTTAAAATTAGATGAAAGGGTTAAACTCGTGGAGAAATTCGCCTGTGGCAGATACTCACCCCTGTCATTAAACAGCTGTCATAAACCTTCACCAGACCTCCTCTTCTCATCTGAAGCACGAACCTACACACTGGTGGATTGAACGATAAAAATCTAGAAACATCAAACAAAAACTTAGAAAAGGATAGAAACAACAATACAGTTAAAATAATTATTTATTTAAAAAACGTTACTTGAAATTCAATTTGAACAACATCGAATCACTTCTAGTAAGTTTTTGTTGTTGTTTTGAATTAAGCACAAAGCTACACTATGGGCTATCTGTGCTCTGCCCACCACGGGTATCAAAACCTGGATTTTAGCGTGCAAGTCCGCAGACATACCGCTAAGCCACTAGGGGGCGCTTCTAGTAAGGTGAACCATCAGAGTTGTTATGGTATGATCAAGGAAAGGGTACATGAACCGTTTAAACCAATTGTCCAAAAGTACACATAATATTTGTCTCTTCGTTGTAGACCATCTACATAAATGTATTTTTTGTATGTCAAAAATTTTCCAGTTTTAATTGCTCACAGCACAATAACATACAGCCTATATAAATGCTATAATTATAGCCAACACACTTAGGGGGGGGGAGATATTTGCATTATTGATGTGATAAAAGTAAAAAATGAAAATAATGTTCATTAAAGAGACTTTCAAATCTGCACTCCTGTTATCCTGTAATCCTGTTAACATTCCATCAGTTCTTCAAGGAAATTTGATACACGGGAATAAAAAATCTTCCCATATGTATGAGAAAAAAAAATTCTGCTCACTCTCTCTCTCACATACACAAAGACACACAGAGTGTCTTTGTGTATATATATATATATGCATATATATTTAAAAAATAGAAGGAAGAAGGACCTTTACCACTGACCTGAATTCTCCACCCGGATGGCAGGCCTGAAGTTCACCGGGTCTAGCCTCATCGTCCAATATTAGTACTGTTCTGATAGGAAAACCTGATCACAAAAGGAAGCCTTGGATTTAGAAATAACCGAATGGTAGTTTCTGAAAGCACTAACAAATTTGAAGTTGAGGTAAACGCGAAGCATTGATAACTAAATATAGACAAAAACAAATTAATTACAGTTTCAACCTAAAACAAAAAAAAAGTTTACATTCAATTTTTAACAAATGTCACTTTCAAAACAATCACATTTATTTAAAAATAGCATCTGTTAAAATATCATTCAGATAACTCAGAAGCACATACATTAACAATCACTCGACATCCACACACTTAAACGTTTTGTATAATAACTGTCAAGAGATGTCTGCATGTTTGTTCGTTCGTTTGTTTTTAAATTTCACACAAAGCTACTCGAGGGATATCTGTGCTAGCCGTTCCTAATTTAGCAGTGTAAGACTAGAGGAAAGGCAGCTAGTCATCACCACCCACCGCCAACTCTCGGGCTACTCTTTTACCAACGAATAGTGGGATTGACCGTCACGTTATAATGCCTCCACGGCTGAAAAGGCGAGCATGTTTGGTACGACAGGGATGCGAACCCGTGATTCTCAAATTACGAGTCGCACCCCTTAGCCCACGCCAAGCCAGAACTGTCTGCTTTCACTGGCTTCGTTTTCGTGTAATTAAACTGTTTCTAACATTTGAAAAAATTCGGTGGACGCAGCAGATAACTAAAGTGGGTTTGCTGTAAGAAAGCACGCACACACACACACACACACACACAGATCTTTGGTGTTCCTTGTATATTGCAAAAGTTTTTTTTTCAATTTTTATGGGCATCCTTATACATTTTGGTAAGGTATATCTTTGTTTGATTTTAAACATTGTGCAAAGATATACGAAAGCTATTGGCGCTAGTCTTTCCCTAATATAGCAGCGATAGACAAGCTCTTGGACTACTATTTGACCAACGAATAGTGGAATGGAACCAAACGTATATTATAATGCCTCTCATGGCTGAAAAGGCTAGTATGTTTGGTGGCGGAGTTTTGAACCCGCGCCTCTCAGGTTGCTATTCTAGGGCCCCACCTAATCATAAGGCGATGGCAGGCTATTGAGATACGTTACTACCTGTTAGTGGATCGTAACCATCAAACGATGTCAGGCTATTGAGGTATGCTAGCGGACCCTAACAATTAAGCGACGCCAAGCTATTGACATATGTCATCACCTGGCGGACGATTTTAACTTACGTCTGTGTTATCATCAATACGGTCTTTCCAATGGTTGCACGGTACACATCAGTTTACACAGTGTCTTCATAAAAACTGTCTTATCGGATCGCTCCCATCAACTGCTACAAAATAGTTTGTATCACGTTCTGGTCACACACTTTTCTCTAAATTAGCAAAGACCATCTGCATATGTAAGTACGTAATATTAAACAATCGCTCAACGCTCTCCAGTGGCACGGTGGTACATCTGCGGACTTATACTGCAAGAAACTGGACTTCGAAACTCGTGGTGGGCAGAGCACAGACAGCCCGTTGTGTCGCTCTGCGCATAATAACAAACAAACGAAACAAAAACAAACTTAAAATGATCAGCCAAACTTTCTGCAACACGAACAAAGGTGAAATGTTTTCTAGAAAGAATTTGTTTTCTCTCATATCAAAGCACTTCAATATTATGACAGTGACAAAAACGTAGACAAAATACTTTATTTATAAAAACTTTGACAATCCACAGCTACGACTGAACTTTCGTATTATTCACAAGAAGGCCTGATTCTAGTATTATAAGAGCAAGCGTAATGTAATTGATTACCTATGTATTGGTATCATACGATATGAAGTTTACAAATGGTCTTAAAGAAGAAAAAAAAAAAGACAGCAGGAAAATAACGAAATTCACCTTTTGAAGGGTTTTGTTTAGAATTAAGCACAAAGCTACTCAATGGGCTATCTGCGCTCTGCCCACCACGGGTATCGAAACCCGGATTTTAGTGAGTTAGACCGCAGACATACCACTGTGGGGCTCACCTTTTGAAAACAGTTGAAAATTGTGTATGGCATCCCGTGTGCTAACTTATTAATTAGAACCATTAATCAAAGCTATTTATTGGATGATTAATTATTTGCAAACTTAGTCGCATAGGCTTATTATTATTATTGTAATTAATAGGTTTTATGGCTATGTCATCCACTCAACTTGATGAAGAAAGCCTGTGTTGAACATTTAATTTTAAAACTTCCTCAACAGAATGGAAGTTGCTGATTTTAATTGACCATAAAATAATACATCGAATACGTCAATACCTTATGACGAAGGCTATTAACTCTGACTGAGTAAAGTCTCAGCCACATAAAATTCCTTATATTTTTTTAGTTCCTCAGCGAAACGCAGACAGAATGAATGATATGAGATAAAGGACGTAGAACTGCTTGTACGTGTTTACGTTTTTGATTAAGTTATTTTTGTTACCGCTTGAGTGAAGACATGAATAACCCGCTTACGTTTCGCGAAACAAAACTTAAAGGCCAGTAACCTCCACTGGATAGGTCAAGGTCACGGTCAGACAGGCTTAGAGGAATACCCAAAGGGCAAAGCTAAGATATTTATAACCGGTTATCTCTCACCCGCGTTCTTTGAAGCGTCCTTGTATTTAATTTCAATTTTCAGCTTACTGTTCCAAAATAATATTTTCAATAGTTTACCGCCCCCCAGTGGCTCAGCGGTATGTCTGCGGACTTACACGCTAAAATCCGGGTTTCGATACCCGTGGCGGGCAGAGCACAGATAGCCCATTGTGTAGCTTTGTGCTTAATTCCAAACAACAGCAACAATAGTTTACCTCACTGCTACTGTTTATGTTTAAATACTGAAATTTTCACGATGGTTAATTATCAGCCATGAATAACAGCTTCACGATGATGAACCATCAGCCATGAATAACAGCTTTCCGACAGTATAATAGTTCAACCAACAAATAATATGACTGATTCTAAACTACACGTTAAAGAAGAACATAACTATTCTAAAACTTACAGTTTTTATCGGTTGTATACAGTGAACTTTTTGTTACAAACGCGTGTGATTTCTCAGCTGTTACCATAGCTAATATTGTGCTAATATTCAGATTACGTTTTAGCTGAAAATGTACGAGCACTTTACTATCTAAATCGCTCGTGTACGCGAACTTTATTTCAACAAACGTAAACATAGAGCGAATGAAAATACGCTTCAGTAGAAGATTTGTACAATACATAAAAAGCCTATCAATGTTTGTTTTTTAAGGCCTAACATTAGGTCGTGCAATATTATTTAAAAAACTATATATTTATTGAGGGTATTAAGTGCGGTAAAATTTAGCCCTAACTGAACTAAAGCAACAACGTACACGAGTTAAGCAGTTACACGAGCTTAATTCCTGTTAAACCTAAAACGAGTAAACTCGCATATTTCGGTATCTGCAATGTTACGTATTACGAGTCTGATTTATTGTGTTACGAATATTAAAGTATTAAAATTTCAAATAACTGGAAATTTGGAGTTGGAAGTTAATTAAATGTAAATACGTATCAAAGTTATGATAATTGCCAACAAGATTAACAAACACAATTTTCTTTCTTAATATTAATATTAATACACAAACAACAAAAGAATTAAAAACATTGTAATAGTTATTACAAGTTTTGTTAATATACAAGAGTTTTACAAAGTGTACTGAGTCTGCTATCTGGTCCAGAACTGGACATTTTTGTCGACGGTACAGATCCACGAGCAGTAAATTACAAATGCAATTCACCTGACAGGAATGCTAGCTAGCTCTGTTCTTCACGACTTCTTTCTGCTGAAGTTATGGGATAGTTTCGTAGAACTACTGATGTCCGAAGTTAATTCACTGAAGTTGAACGGTTTGTAATGTTCGAAATCGATAAACGTTCCTGGTAAAATTCTGTCACAATTACAGCTTCTGAAGGTTATAGTGTACTGACTGTAGTGACTAAACAATATTCCATAACTATCAGTGATGTCGAGAAACCCGCTTGTTGAGAATTTTATATGCAAAAAACGGCTCTTTTGGGTTGAGAAAATATTTTACATGGAAGAACGAACAACGTTTCGACCTTCTTCGGTCATCGTCAGGTAAAATATTTTCTCAACCGAAACGAGCCGTTTTTTGCATATAAAATATTCTATAACTGTCTCTTGGCACATTGATTTGTACATTTTAAAAACTTCTAGAAAGTTGAATTGGCAACAATACCGACAGTCGCTAGTATTTTACATACATCGTACATAGTTGATTCTCGCGCCCAAGAATCTTCTATAAATTTAGAGAGTATGCGATACTTGCGCAATACACGTCCAACCATATACATCACATGCATCAGACAGAAACAAACGCAATTTTAAAATAAATTTATAACAGTAAATCTGTTATAGGGATTAGAATTCTTTATTATTACTCTAGAAATTCTGTATTTAAATGTTTACTACAACAGTACTTATTCGAGGTGGTTGCACAATTACTAATAAATCTATACCAGCAGAGACACGCAAATCATCTGAAGACAAGATTTATTATTGATCGTGGAAGCACCTCGAACCTTATGAAAAACAAAGTGTTTATAAAGCCGTTAAAAGAAATGAGTTTACGCTGAAATAACTTACCTGTTTTTCTTATCCATACCTCCATTGCTAAATAATACAGATTTGGGTCTCGGTGTTTCATTCGAAACTTGTTTAACAACATTCGGACAACTTCCTTACAGGTTGTCTGAGGTACAACGGATAACGTTTTGTATTTAACATCGGTAGACAACACTCGGGCGTAAACTTTCACAACAACCTATAGAAAAACGATGCAGAAAGTGAAATTAAAATTAGAAACTGTTAATACTTCTGGTATGAATCGTTAGTTATTCCGGTATGAATCGTTAGTTATTCTAGTATGAATCGTCAGTTATTCCGGTATGAATCGTTAATTATTCCGGTATGAATCGTTAGTTATTCCAGTATGAATCGTCAGTTATTCCAGTATGAATCGTTAGTTATTCCAGTATGAATCGTCAGTTATTCCGGTATGAATCGTTAGTTATTCCGGTATGAATCGTCAGTTATTCCGGTATGAATCGTTAGTTATTCTAGTATGAATCGTCAGTTATTCCGGTATGAATCGTTAATTATTCCGGTATGAATCGTTAGTTATTCCAGTATGAATCGTCAGTTATTCCAGTATGAATCGTCAGTTATTCCAGTATGAATCGTTAGTTATTCCAGTATGAATCGTTAGTTATTCCCGTATAAATCGTTAGTTATTCCGGTATGAATCGTTAGTTATTCCGGTATGAATCGTTAGTTATTCTAGTATGAATCGTCAGTTATTCCGGTATGAATCGTCAGTTATTCCGGTATGAATCGTTAATTATTCCGGTATGAATCGTCAGTTATTCCGGTATGAATCGTTAATTATTCCGGTATGAATCGTCAGTTATTCCGGTATGAATCGTCAGTTATTCCGGTATGAATCGTCAGTTATTCCGGTATGAATCGTTAATTATTCCGGTATGAATCGTTAGTTATTCCAATATGAATCGTCAGTTATTCCAGTATGAATCGTTAGTTATTCCAGTATGAATCGTCAGTTATTCCGGTATGAATCGTTAGTTATTCCGGAATGAAGCGTTAGTTATTCCAGTATGAATCGTCAGTTATTCCGGTATGAATCGTCAGTTATTCCGGTATGAATCGTTAGTTATTCCAGTATGAATCGTCAGTTATTCCGGTATGAATCATTAGTTATTCCGGTATGAATCGTCAGTTATTCCAGTATGAATCGTTAGTTATTTCAGTATGAATCACATTATAACGCCCACACGGCTGGGAGGGCGAGCATGTTTAGTGCGACCGGGATTCGAACCCGCAACCCTCAGATTACGAATCGAACACCTTAACACAACTGACCACGCCGGGATCCAAACCTAAGGAACACTTTTTGTTTTGTTTTTCTACAGCAACGAATCTATGTATTACCATTTCCGTATTAGCTATTTATTAGTCCATGCCCCGTTCTGCAAGATATACTCTTCAAAAAAAGAAACGCAAAAGGCAAAATTTGAGACATATTGTTAACAAGTTTATTCCGGGTAGTTCTGTATAACATGTGTGAAACTTTGCACATTCACTGCTGAACATCCAAAGTCTGCAAAAGCGAAGTCCACGCTCACTAGTTTACGTTTAACGTCAATAACGAGTATACCCCCCGTGAACATCAATAACTGCTTTGCATTTCCTGCCCATGGAAGCGATGAGATGACGAATCACATCCTGTGGAATGGCTGTCCACTCAGCCTGTAAAGCTGCTGCAAACTGAGGTAGAGTCTGCGGTTGAAGTTTTCGTCGCCGCAGACGTCGGTCAAACTCGTCCCAAAGATGTTCGATGGGGGTTAAATCTGGTGATTTGGAGGGCCAGGGAAGAACGTTGATGTTGTGGTGTCTCAAGAAGACAGTGGTGAGTCGGGCTTTGTGAGGACGGGCGTTGTCATGTTGAAAAACGTCGTTGACGTTCATCATGATGGGTTGCACATGGGGCCTAAGAATCTCGTCGACGGTTGCGTACGGTCTGATCGGAAATCCTACGCAGCCCTGGTATGGTTGAGGCTGTATACGTCGCAGTGGTGGTTCTATCCCGAAGGTGACGTAACCGGATGCAGCGATCTTGTGCAGGTGTGGTCACACGAGGTCTGTCAGATCGTGAACGGTCACGAGTTGATTCATGTTGTTGGTGACGATTCCATAGACTTGTGATGGTGCTTGGGTAGACATTCACAGCTCTAGCAACATTTGATCGAGATTCGCCTGCTTCCAAGCGACCAATGGTGTTGTTGCGTTGTGCTTCTGTCAGTCTTGGCGTAACTGTATTGCGTGTCGGTGGCTTAACACTGAGCTATGGAAACCGAGAACCCGTCACTTTTATAGGGATTTTGCACATGTTGCACTTGCAGAACATTCAGATCTCTCAAACAAATTTATTGGACATGCGTGCGTTTTGGCGAAAAATCCGATGTTTTCTTCCGTTTTCAAAGTGCACGACTTTTATTGTCATTTTTGTCTGACAATCAGTGCCTTAACACGTGTAACATCACATACTCTGAGCTTGTAACGTTATTACATATATTTATCTTTAAAACAACAAAAATATCTCTTTTGCGTTTCTTTTTTTGAAGAGTATATATTAAATTATTGTTTTGTAGTATTAGTAGTCTAAAGTCTTTCTTATTATATTTTACGGTTCTGCTTTGAAAGATTGGTACCATCTAAGTCATTTCGCTTAACAGGTTCTAGGTTTTATTTCATTGAGTCTTGTGTTATTGTTTTTCACTACATGTGAAACTTGAACTATTACGTCACAAAACAAAATACAAATAACTCTGTTATCTTCGACAAAGAAAGTTTGTTTGAGTCCAAGATGAAGGATACAAAATAGTACATCTGCTCTATGCACTCTGCGGACATCAAACCCCGAGTGTTATAAACCCTCAAGCATAACGTAGGACCACTGGGAGCTTATACAAATAAAGATGGTTTAGGAGACAGAATGGTAAAAAGAAATATGATTTTACAGTATCATTCACATCACAATTTAAGTAATTCTTTGATAGACAGGCCTCACATGGCCAAGTGATTATTTAAAATACTCTCTTCGTCTGCTGTCCAACAGACATTTAGAAACATTTGTAATGACACTACATTAAATATTACACTGTTCTGATATGGTTACATTTGTTTGAAATACTAACATCTTCCTTCCTTTTCTCTAATACGGCCGGGCTAGCCTGGTCAAGCGGTTAGAGCACTTGATTCGTAGTCTGCTAGTGACGGGTTTGAATCTCCATTCCACCAAATATTCTCGCCCTTTCGGCCATGAGGGTGATATATTGTGATGGTCAATCCCACTATTCGTTGGTAAAAGAGCAGTCCAAGGGTTGGCGGTTGGTGGTGATGACTAGTGGCCTTCCCTCAAATAATTCACTGTCATATTATAGAAGGTTGGTGCACGTAGCCGTTGTGTAGTTCTGCGTGTAATCGAAACTAAATAGAGAATTTCTAACCGCCAAAAAAAAAATTAACTGTCGTTTACATAGGCTTCAGATTGTGATACGTTTTTAAGACACTAGTGGCGCCCCCAGAAAATAGCATACAATTTCATAATCTGAATTTATGAATGATAACAATTAAGGGTGTAAAAAAAGGAAATATATATTTCTAAACAACTGATTTTTTGTTATTATTTTACTATACAGTTCATATTTTGTTACTTATTGTTATATTCGATGGCCCCTGGGCAGCTGCCACCTCTTTTGCCCATTGGATAAAATGATTTCTCTAATGTCATTCGAATATTCACAATTATATGTTAAACAAACATGGCAATTCCTTTTGCATTCTGTTTCATTTGACAAAATACACAGGTTAAAAGGCTACGAATAATGGAATTATCCCTTGAGAAATACGTGCACCTTGTATATGTCATTTTGGATTGTTACTATCTGTTTACAAATACCTGACATTTCAGCAGCTGTTTTATTTATTTACAACAAAACTACCCCTCGCAAGTGATGGTAACGTTCAAGTTAATCCAGCAAAACTACCTGTTCCCAGTGATGGAAAAGTTTGAAGTTAACCTTCCAATTTAAATTATTTAATGGACTTTAAAAAGGACTTTTTATGTTGTATTCTTGGTTTCATCAGAGACAAAACTGTGATATATTTATATTATTGAGTATTTCAGTCATGCTAATAGTCAGTCAACAATAACCTACAGTAAATCTACAGTTTTATTGTTTAACTTACGTCACAATTTTAAATGTGAACAATAGTGTGTTTAAATCATATTAGTTTAGTGTAGAATATCCTGCTTACGTAATAAACTTTTGTATCAACGTTATTCATGTCTGTTCTCCCGTCGTTTCAAAGTGAATGTTGAGTTTTGTTTGCGTGCGCAGCTTTTCAAACGGAAGACAAACGAATGCTCGAACAGACATCACGGTTCACAATACGCACAGGATAAAACCGACTCACCAGCATGCTACACCCACAATGGCTTATTTATCCAAAGATTCAGCGGTTCAATAAAGCTGAAAAATACACAATGACGTAACAGTTACGGCCCAATACAGTTATAATTGATAGTAAATTATCACCAAATAGTTGAGGTTTTCATCGAAGTCATGCTTGGAGAAGTGCGTGTCGAAAGATCCAATTTACCTTCATTTTGGAAAACGGTTTTCAGGAAACTCAGAGTCTAAGTGAAAAACCATTGAAGTTTGATTATTTTGGAAATTCTAGTGTTGTCTGGGCTAGCCGTCTCTAGATTAATGGTTCTTCGATTGCTTTAGAGCAAAGCCACATTGGGCTATTTGCTGTTCCCACCTTGGGAAATCGAACCCCAGATTTTAGCATTGTAAATTTATCGCTGTCACACCACGGTACTAGATTGAAGAAATGACAGCTTAATCAAGAGCGCCCTCTGGCAACTCTAATCGAATAGTGATATTTGTCTGTTACTCCTATAATATTATACCCACTGTCCCAGAGTGCAGAACACAAGTTTGCAGCAATGGGATCCGAGCCATGAGTCCTCACAATACAATTCGGATAGCTTACCATAAGGTCAAATTGAAATATATATTGCTTTTTTTCACCCTTGTTTTAATACGAAGAATATGTAATATTAAAAACCTATCAACAAAAAATGGAACTACTTTCATGTGGAGGTAATTCTGAGTTAAGTCAGTTTCATTACAACACCTCAGAACACCATAATGTGCAGTACACGTTAAAAATAATCACTCTAGCATTTTTCAAAAGGAGAGCATCTGTAAAAGTTGCACCCTTTCAGCCGTGGGTGCGTTATAATGTGACGATCAATCCCACTATTCGTTGGTAAAAGAGTAGCCTAAGAGTTGGCGGTGGGTAGTGATGACTAGCTGCCTTCCATCTAGTTTTACACTACTAGGTTAAGGACAGCTGGAGCAGATAACCCTCGTGTAACTTGTGCGAAATCCGAAAGCAAAACAAACAAAATATTGCAAGGCGCATGCTCCAAGTCAGGAGTTTTCATAATTAAATCTAATACATACACGATATATTCGCAGAGCGGGTATGAAAATATACGCGTTTCCACATTTTTTTTTTCACAGTTGTTTTGTGAATTAGTACAGCAAGTATTGTAATTACGTTTTAAATTAATTAATGACCTTAACTGATTTACTCAACAAAATATTTCTTTTGCACTTAGCAACTGCTCGTGGTTCTTAACACTGGTTGTAGAATCAGAGAACATCTGAGTGAAGGAGAGAGAGGCATTGGTGGTCGATGTGCTTAGTTACTGCTCATGTGCTCTGAAAACAATAACTAAAATTGTCCCTCAGATTGATATTCCTGCCTATTTTCATCTTTGTTTTATATTTTGTTTCAATATTTTTAATTGTATAACCTTATACGATTAAAATCTTAGACGATATGCTAACGTATTCTGAAGTACAGATGTACATTATTTCCTCATCGCTCAAAGAATATAGCTAATATTTTTTTTCATTCCCAACTGTACTCACTAAATTCAACAGTCCATTAAAACTACAGAGACTGACAATTCTAATGACAAGCATAGTGAAGCATCTAATCAGTAGTTTATACAACAGCATCTTAAATCCATACTTTGATATCAACCCACAGTTCAAAATTCTTTCAATGCAAAAAAAAAAAAGATAGACCGAAAATGTCGCTTGTGTAGATTTTATCTCTCTCAAAGAATAATTTATATGAATGTACGAAAAAAAAAATCAAACAAAAACAAGAAAATAGTGGAGCGTGAGCCGCACGCGAAATCAGCACTTCGACGAGAACTCGACTGTTGAATAATATTTGCCTAGAATAGTTGGATCGTTCGTGACCAGTGGTGCGAAAAGTGCAGAGTGAACTCTGCTATATGGGTGTAGGTATGGCTTTATAGGCTAAATGAAAGGATGGGGGGAGGAGAGGGGGCACACCGGAAATATTAAGTCCTTCACTTTTTTATACACGGGCTCAAGTAATTACGAAACGTCCGGATAGTCACGTGAGGTAACTGCCTCTTATTTCATCTTTTTTTCTTTTCTTTACTTAGGCCTTGTTTGCTTTCAACATGCAAGTTAATTACAATAGAACAGACAAAAATATTACATAAAAGTTACTGGACTTTAGTAGTTTTTTCAAATTTTCATTTTATAACGATAAAAAAGCTAAAAATAACTAAGGCAGTGCATTTAGTAAGCGAACTTGTTATTATCTAGCTTAAAGCGTTATGCAATACAACACTACGCTATTAACACATACATAACTTTAGCATATAAAATGCAGGCCTAAAACCGTACGTCTTCAAACATGCCATCTAGTGTTACTGTAACATAATCTTTGACGCTTTTTTATTTCATTCAAAAAAATATAACTACCAACTGGGGCAGTGAAAAAATTGTAATGAAAATGAGCTTTTTTATTACCACAATAGTGTTTTAATGGAAGTTTATTTTATACTAGTATTTTTTAAAATAGATTTTCAGTATTATGTTATTTACCGAAAACAAGTTTCGATTGTTTTATATGAGTTAGACTGAAGATAATACAGGTCACGTACGGGCCCGGCATGGCCTAGCGCGTTAAGGCGTGCGCTTCGTAATCTGAGGGTCGCGGGTTCGCGCCCGACTCGCCCCAAACATGCTCGCCCTCCCAGCCGTGGGGGCGTTATTTGGTCAATCCCACTATTCGTTGGTAAAAGAGTAGCCCAAGAGTTGTCGGTGGGTGGTGATGACTAGCTGCCTTCCCTCTAGTCTTACACTGTTAAATTAGGGACGGCTAGCACAGATAGCCCTCGTGTAGCTTTGTGCGAAATAAACAAAAACAAAAAACAGGTCTCGTACATGCGAAGTATACACGTTCAACATGGCGTTATCCACCTTGTGCCTTACCTGGCGAAAAATACGCATAAAAATAAACTTGTCTGTTCAATTTATTTGAAGAATCGTGTTAACTTACATAAACACAAAACTTGAAATTTATTTTAACAGCCGTTCTTTGAAGTCAATACAAAAAAGTTTGTTAAGTGAACTGTCAAGTAAGAAGACAAAACAGGTTATAAAACACGTACATTGTAAACTAAGTATTTTTAATTTAACTCATTCTTTAAAATATGGGCCTGGCATGGCCGAGCGCGTTAAGGCGTGCACTCGTAATCCGAGGGTCGCGGGTTCGCGCCCGCGTCGCGCTAAACATGCTCGCCCTCCCAGCCGTGGGGGTGTATAATGTTACGGTCAATCCCACTATTCGTAAAAGAGTAGCCCAAGAGTTGGCGGTGGGTGGTGATGACTAGCTGCCTTCCCTCTAGTCTTACACTGCAAAATTAGGGACGGCTAGCACAGATAGCCCTCGAGTATATTTGTGCGAAATTCCAAAACAAACAAACAAACTTTAAAATATCGCGACTTCTCCATATCACAAGGCAGTGTATCTGTTTCACATATGTCTGAATGGTTTTCATTTTCATGTGTGATTCCATATTTTTACCAATTAAAACATCCACAGTTGGAACATATAAGTGGTATATGAATGTTTTAAGATATTGTAAAATTAATTAAAATAAAATAAGCATTTCTTGCTTGAATAACAAGAAGTCCTTACGTTAATTGGTTGAATGAAGCGCAAACTCACAATGCGCAATCTGTGCTCTGCCCACTACAGGTATCGAAACCACCCAGTATACAGCAGTGTATGACATACTGCTATGCCACTGGGGTCCTCGCCTTCATCTTTCGAATCATTTAATGAACTAATATTACTGATACACACTGCTGCTCACAATCTTAAGGTCAATAAACATAAAGAAAAATTATGCATTTTGCTTTGTTAGACTCAACCACTTATTTGAGTTGAGCTTCGAAAGACGAAAATAAGAAAAGGGAAAATAAAAAACTTTTTAGCATTTAATAAAGAAAATTGGAACACTATGAAATTCACCTAAATAGTAGCTGATCAAAAGTTTAAGACCATACTGAAACGAAGCGTTAATTGGTAAACACGTAAAGAAATTTAGTCATTTGTGTTCAAACAATGGCGTTATCAACATCACCCCCTGACTTCTCCTGTGTTATATTGGGTAAAAACGTGGTAAAGGCTAAAATGTTGACAGAGTTTGAACGTGGCAGAATTGTCGACCTGCAAAAGAGAGGTCTCTCTCAACATGCCATCGCTGGTGAGATTGGGCGCAATAAAACTGTTGTTGTAAAGTTCATAAAAGACCCTGAGGGATACGGATCGACAATTTCAAGTGATCGGCCGAAGAAAATTTCTCTGGCGTTGAGCAGGAGGATTCGACGGGTTGTCCGGCAAGACACCAGCTGATCATCGAAGCAGATCAAAGTCTTTACGGACGTAAAATGCAGCTCAAGAACAATAAGACAGCATCTACGAGAAAAAGGCTTTAAGAACCATAAATGTCTTGAAAGGCCACGCCTCCTTCCTCACCACAAAACAGCTCGGTTATACTTTGATGAGAATCACCAAACATGGAGAGTAGAAAAGTGGAACAATACTTTATTTTCTGATTAGAACAAATTTAACCTGGATGGTCCTAATGGCTTCCAAAATTACTGGTACGATAAGGATATTCCACCGGAGATATTTTCTACACGACACAGTGGAGGAGGTTACATCATGATCTGGTGTGCTTTCTCCTTCCATGGAATAATGGAGCTTTCGGTTATACAGGGGCGTCAAACAGCAGCTGGCTACATTGGCATGTTGGAGAGAGCATCCTTATTGACTGAAGGCCCTCGCTTGTTTGGAAATGACTGGATCTTTCAGCAGGACAACACTGAAATCTACAATGCCCGCAGGACAAAGGACTTTTTTCCATGGCGAGTAACGTGATTCTTTTGGATCATCCATCGTTTTCGCCCGAACTGAACCCCATTGAAAATGTTTGGGGATGGATGGCAAGGGAAGTCTGTAGAAATAAACGTCAATTCCAAACAGTGCATGATCTTTGTGCCATCTTTACCACTTGGAATTACATTCCAACCAGCCTTCTGCAAACGCTTACATCGACCATGCCAATGCGAATGTTTGCAGTTATTCGCAATGACGACTATACAACTCACTACTGAGACCTCTTGTTGAACATTTCCTACCTGTTTAGGACTTCTTTTTGGTATGGTCTTAAACTTTTGACCAGCTAGTGTTTTGGCTAATTTCATAATGTTCACATTTTCCTTATTAAATGCTAAAAAAGTTTTTTATTTTTATTTTTCCTTTTCTTATTTTCATCTTTCGAAGCTCTACTCAAATAACTGGTTAAGTCTAACATCGCAATATGCATATTGTTTCTTTATGTTCATTGGCCTTAAAATTTTGGCCAACAGTGTATATTCACGTTTGTAACCACTTGTAGTACACATTTGATGGATGTATTTTTACAACAACACTAAATACCATATTATTATGTTTTCCTGCGAACAACAGGTACCATAGATCAAGACACTATTCAAAATACGATTAATTATAAATATACCAATATTTTCTAAACATGTCAACTTACAAAATGTTTGTTTGTTTAGAATTAAGCAAAAAGCTACACAATGGGCTATCTGTGTTTTGTCCACCACGAGTATCGAAACCCTTCTTTTAGCGGCGGGAGTCCACTAAAGTTAAGCGGTTTGTAATGTCAGAAATCTGTAAACTTTCCTGGTAAAATATCTGAAGTTTCCTGATTCATGTGCGTAAAAGCTTCCGAGATTTATATTGTACAAATTGTAGCAAACCAACAATATATATTCTGTCTTTTGGTGCCTATCGTTGGTTACGTTTTATAACCGTTTGGCAAATTTCTAGAAAGTTTAGCAAGCCCAGCAATACTGACGATACACTAGTGCTTACCTAAAATTTATATTGTTGGTTCTCACGCTCGAGAATTTTCTACATATTTAGTGAATAGAGGGGAATTTCGCAATACACGTTTGACAATATAAGTTACATACATTTCTCTCTCTCTCTCTATATATATATATATATATATATGTAACTGAAACAAATATCAATATCAAAATCAAAATAGATATGTAATGGTAAATCTATCACAATTATAAAATACACAGACATATATATGTGCATGCCGCACGACTGTGCGACTAATAATGGTATATTTCATCACGTATTATATTTAAAGTATTTTGATAGATAACATTTAGAGCATATCAACATATTTCACAATAATTATATGAGTAAATTGTCAACGTATTTGCAACAAAACCATTATTATTTGGAGGCAGCATGACCCTGTTAATTTAGGAGCTAATGAATAAGGTTTAAATCTCAGTGTTGGTATTGTTTGCTGTTAACCACAAAAAACTTTTTGTGCTCTTCCCACTTCGGGCGGTATAATTCCGCAGACATCCCACTGTTCCAAATGGGTGGGGGGCGAATCTGAGTAGTACGACAAAATATTCCCTGTAGCATAAGTTACGAGTGCGTTATAAGAGTGACAGTTAATTCCTTAGCGTGTATTACAGGTTACTGCTGACTGGCTGCATTCACTTTGGTCAACAGTCCAAAATTAAGAACAGCGCCAGGTGACTTGTAAATTTTGTTATAAAATTCAGTATTACGAATTACGTCCTAAAGTTTAATATCAAACCTCTAAAGTATATACCTGGTTGCTAAAATGCTGTTTTGTTTACTTTTTTCATTTTCTTTTAACGCATTATTATTTATAACGGTTGGTTGAATTTTTTGAATGCACACGAGTTGTAGTACAAACTGGTCTTTATGTACAACCATGGAAACGTGTCACATGCTTCTATTAATCGTAACAGAAAAAAATAACCACCGTGAACATTTCACCCTCAAAAAGCATCACAAAGACCACGATCAATCTGATTTACCTGTTTTAACAATTAAAAACTAATTCCTATGTAATAAATTTTCAAGAACAAACCAACGGCCATAAAAATATATATACATAATCTAAAAACGTTTCTGAGAAAATGCCCTGACGTCACATATTTGTTACAGCGATTGAAATGTCAATCAGAGGGTTCGCAACTTGTGCTCTGTACTTTGTGGCTGTGAGTGCGTGATAAAAATTAATGGTCAAGTCCAACTGGCGATGGGTAATATTAACTGGCTGCCTTTCCTCTAGTTTATCGGTTAAACTCTAGATTTCCTTTGGCAGGGTCCTCGAAAGTTTTCTGTTTCAAGAATAAATAAAACTTAAGAGTAACAAATATTTTTATTTGGTTCTTTCGATGTTCATGTGCGTAATTTTCGTTACTCACAATGTGCGTACGTTTCACTTATGACACTAAAGCACAAATTGCAATGTTAATTAAGAGTCCTTTATGTGATGTAATTTTAGTTTATTCTGACTGATGTACAATACGCTACAGTATATTGGTCCTATTTGTTAAAACAGGTGAATCTTGGCAGCCTTTAGACCACTTTCGAGAAGCTAAGGGAGGACTAGTGTGCTCAAATAGCCTTTGTAAAACACACTGCGACTTTGCAAGAAGGAACAAAAATAAAAATTATGGTAAAAATGGTATGATAAGGGAACTTAACAGCAGTTTCAACAAATGTTATAATATACTTTGAGCAGGTAAACGAGTTAATAATATTAAATTACACACAGTTAAGTGTTTATAAATAGCATATCCAGCCCTACACAACAGAAAGCTTTCGTAAGAATTGTAGGCTAGATTATTTAACTGAACATGTTCCAAGCCTATTATCAAGAACAGTTATCTTGTTCTTCAAGACAATTACGTTGAGAGTGGGTGTGAAAAGAATAGCGTTATGACTGTAGGACTAACTAGTAATCAGCTAGGGTTAATGCTCTTGCCCGTACAACTGTAATAAACTGTAGCGACCCCTTTCAATGGTGGCGAATTCACTAAAATATACATCAAAAGTTTCAAGAGAAAACAGAGAAAGTAACTCTAGGCCTAACGAGTAATAGTTTGGGGTTAACGCTCTTTCCCACACAATCGTAATAAATGGTAGCGACCTCTACTGAAAATAGCCAATTCACTAAAATATACACTGAAAGTTTCATGCATAGCATAATTGCATTGTACAATCTTGATATATTGTTAGCGTGATGTGAAATAGAAATCAGTTCATCTGATAAAACTTTTTGAAAAATAAAGTAACCAATTGATTGTAAGTGACTAATAATTTTTGAAACATATCATTATGCTTAGTTTTATTATTATTATTAATATTATTATTATGGCTTTGTACTGTATAGCGGACTTGTTAAACAATAGAATGAATACGGCTGCAACATATGAAAGTAATATATATTAGTTATATACATTAATATATTCAGTATTTCCTAAAAAAAAAAAAGGTTCTATGCAACGAATTTCAAGCAACCACTAAGTTAGAGAAGTTTTCACTGCACTCGTAAAAAACAGATACTTTTGTCTAGACAAGTACGTAACTACAATTTATTTCAAGTTAGCAGAATACAAAGCACAAAATTTAGTTAAGATGATTGCGTCACTACAAGTCGTTTATTTATATTGAACTGGTATATCGTTTTGTTGTTCTTTTACAGATAAATTTGTTTACTTGCTTACTTGTAATTAAGCAAAATGCTACACAATGGGCCCGCCACGAATATCGACACCGCAGACACACAGTTTAAAAATAAAACGATATGTTACCTGCAAAGAAATATATTTGTATTCATAATAATACACAGCAGTAGGTATCGTTTCGTATCAGTTTTTGCCTTATAATAATTATAGTGCTTTGTGAGGTACAAAATAATCCTCATTTTTGGCATTTCTTTATAATTTGAACATTCTTTTAATGTATCCACATATATGAATGCAAAACATTTGTCGATAGATGGCGCTACGCTACTAATATTGATTGGTGGTGGTTGTTTTATATTATGCAGAAAGCTACACAATGGGCTATCTGTGCTCTGCTCACCACGGGTATCGAAACCCGATTTTTAGCGTTGTAAGTCTGCAGACTTACGCTGAGTCACTGGGGGATTATAGATTGGTACATCGAAGTTATATTCAATCAAATGACAAAAAATCACAGACTAAAATAACAAGTAACTGAAAATATTCCCAATTAAACAATGTTTAAAGAAGAAATAACTGACAGGTTTGGATAAAAAATACGTAAAAATACTGTTAGTTTACCTTATAATCTAGCGGATTCTATTTCAGTTTGCTGATACAGCTACTTTGAGATATAGAACGAATATTATTCAGTTCACTTTGAAATGTATGTGCATATACTATGCACAAAGTTAACATTACGTGTGTATCTACGTAGATATTGGCTTTATAAAAAGTATACAGTTTTTAGCAACAGGAGTTAAAATATGACAATGAAAACACATATCGGTATACTTTATTACTTTATTTTTGATAAGACATCAACTCAAATGTGATAAAGGTTTAATATATTGGGGCTTTACACAAAAAAAGTTAGTATAACGCTAATGGCAAAGACACTGTTAAGATGAAAAAGTGCCCCAGTGGGTCAGAAGTAAATTTATGGACTTACAATGTAAAATATAAGATTCCATTCCTCGTGGTGGACATAAGGGATAGCCCAATGGTGGCTTTATGGTGTTATATATGTGTGTTCTGAGAAGTTATATGACAGTAATAGCTTAATCTAGACTGACTGATAGTCGATAGATATAATTAATCAGCTGATATATTGGACCATATGGATATTTCGAACATGTAATAAATGAATAAATGGATATATATTTATTTATAAGTCAGTGCATGTGTTATTCAGATTTTACTTTCGCTTGATAAAAACATTTTACTCAGTATCAAACCAAGATAACTTCCCTGAAAGCTGTCTGTTTTAAGAACTCGCGTCACAATGCAGTAGTGAGTGTGTTGTCAGTTAGTAGATATTAAAAATGACATTAGGCGACGCTTAATGTTACAGTTTGTACTGTCGTGACGTTAGTAAAGCGTGCGCATGCCATGAATATCGAGAAGAATTATGCACTCTGTGGGCTATAACACTGCATAACATATAAACTTCAAAAGCAAGAAATAAAACTATTTACTTTTAACTTTGGTTTTAATTACTCTTGAAACAACACATTCGGGGGCCTTGTGGAAGTTCATTTAGTAATAATATCATACAGAGAAAAGTAAACCACTATGAATAGAAAAGGTTTTGTCCTAACAACATCCGCTCGTCTGTTGTAAAATTTGTCGATTTTCCTGCCACCTTTTGTTTACTTTCTCTGCATTAACGTTTTCCTGTTAAAGTTTTATTTCCATGATAATTAGGTTGTATATTAATTTCCTACTTTTAACTCTGGCTGTATGGATGGTAGTTTAAAACGTGAGACGTTACGGACTAGAGCACCAATCTACACCTACTCTCAATTTTATTTTCATTATAAGTAAAGCTTGCTAATAAAGAAACTTAATATATTTAAATTCCAGGGGCGTCACTAGGTGATGGCACAAATGTTATGAGCGTTCCTACTCTGACAGTGCCCTGAATTCCCAGCTGGTGTCTTGCGAAATCCGAATAAAAAATTGTCATCGATACCATACTAAAATGTCGAAAATTCCACCGCTTATGGGCCATAGCCCCGAATCTTTTAATAACTTATCGATGCTTCTGTTAAAGTGTATACCCACCTGTACTATTTCTTCTGATACTTTTCATACTCAGATATATTATTTTCCTTCCCATATTATACTATAGTTTGGTTGCTACTATGACGTGCTTCCCACACAGATACTGTCACCATCAACGGTTTTAATGATTCACTAAAACATAACTTATTGTTAAATAATATTATGATAGCACCATAGTTTGTACTCTGGTTATAAGCAACAATCTTCATTAACCCTTCTAATACCATCAGGTTATATTGTTTTAACTTTTGACAGCATCCAGTTGAGGCTGTTTAACATTATTTATTAGTTTTTATTGATATTCCTTTATGTTGTTACAATTAGATATTACACAGAGGTGATTATTTTACTATCTATATATTATGATTATCTTAATACGATACATTAAATACGTACCATATGCTGAATCACTAGCTGAAAAATTCCATGATTTAATCATGTTATTATCAGCCATCTTAGTTTCTTAGTTATAACTACTTTGTTTTTTGTCGCAATTTGAGGAGAAGGGTGGGTAAAGACTTCAGTAATTTTCTATATATATATATGTATCTGTTGAAACTAGGGTACTGAACGACTAAATAGATAAAATAACAAAGCAGTTTTAACGAATCTATTGCTTCTTACCTTCGGTGTTTTCGGGGACATATTGACGTCAAGGAGGCTCGCGTTGCTGGAAGACCGAGATGAGAACGTACCACGTCCAGTACTGCTGCCGAAACTTATCGTGGAATTTAAGCTCATGGTGTCCCGTGAAAGGGTTCTACAACGATATGGTGAGAGACCAGCGTTGGTCAAATGTACGTGCTTTAACATTTTCGAAGTACAGCACGCTAAGATTTAAAAACTGTAAAGATGCAGGAGTTTGAAATTTAGTTCCAAAGTGCGTGATTTTAGCAGGCTGATTAGCGTTTATTAGCTAACTTCGTTGAATGTTCAGAACATAAAAGGATATATGTAAATATAAACCACACCTGTAATGAAGCTAAACGGACAACACGCACATTCTAAACGTAGTCACTTGCTTGTTACTACAACGTCTGTTTCGTATTACACTCTCTTACCACCACTCCCCGTGCAGCTCGTGAAGCTACTGACAGGTGATTGGCCAGAAATGTGTTGCGCCAAGCCAGTCACAAAGCTCTCAACTTGTTCGCCTGCTTCATATTTATTCGTAACGAAACGAATCATCAGCTGTCTACGGACGAAATAAACAATTTGAAGAAACAACTTAGCAAGTTTCAGTTAAAACTGTTTGATTTACAAACAACTGCTGCCCCTCATATATACTTTTTGGGACCAACTTGTAAGTGTCATCACACGAGATACATACACACGTGACAAGAATACCTAACACTGACGTATTCTGAAGGAGAGCCCTCAATTCAAAAAAACAAATAATGATAATATATGTGATAACAAACTTGTCTACTCTTTTTTAATTTTTTATTTTGGTTAATGGTGTAAGATATTTTAGCGAAATGTTTTTTTTTTTTGAAAAATGACACGTTATAAACTTATTTAAGTTTTAAAAACTTCTGTAACAAATATAAAGGGTTAGAGAAGAATGTGGCGCGTAATTTTGTCTTTTTTATTGTTGTTGTTTTTTTATGGAGAAAATAACTTCCCTTTATTTCCATCAATTTATAAATCACATATCACAGTTTCTAAGAAAATAACATTATTTATATTACAGATGAAAATACCCGTAATTTTAGAAGTTTTTGTACAACACAATATAACCAACTTTAATTTCTACTTTTAAAAAATATTTATTGTGTTTATTTTTTTCTTTTAAATAACATCAGACCATTATACGTAAGAGTTATTTACTGAAAATAACGGCACAGCAGTGTACATAACGAGTGTACAATGAACGCAGACCCGCCATGGCCAGGTGTTTAAGGCACTCGACTCGTAATTCGAAGGTCGCGAGTTAGAATCCCCGTCACACCAAACATACTCACCATTTCAGTTGGGGGTGCGTTATAATGCGACGGTCAATTCCACTATTCGTTGATAAAAGAGTAGCTCAAGAGTTAGCGTTGGGTGGTGATGGCCAACTGCCTTCCCTCTAGTCTTGCACTACTAAATTAAGGACGGCTAACGCAGATAACCCCAGTGTAGCAGAACTGAATATTTTATCGATGGTTCAGGTCTACGAGGAGAAAATTAATTCTGAGCTGATATCGTTACACATCGCTTAAGCTGACTCCCATTTAACCCCCAAAAATTTTCAATAAGGTTCAGTTCGGGCGAAAACGATGGATGGTCCAAAAGAATCACGTTATTCGCCATGAAAAAGTCCTTTGTTCTGCGGGCATTGTAGATTGCAGCGTTGTCCTGCTGAAAAATCCAGTCATTTCCACACAAGCGAGGGCCTTCAGTCAATAAGGATGTTCTTTCCAACATGTCAATGTAGCCAGCTGCTGTTTGACGCCCCTGTATGACCTGAAGTTCCATTGTTCCATGGAAAGAGAAAGCACCCCAGATCATGATGTAACCTCCTCCACTGTGTCGTGTAGAAAATGTCTCCGGTGAAATATCCTTATCGTGCCAGTAACGTTGGAAGCTATCTGGACCATCCAGGTTAATTTTTTTCTCATCAGAGAACAGTCTTTTTTAAATTTTCTACGTCCCATGTTTGCTGCTTTTCAGCAAAGTTTAACCGAGTTGATTCGTGTCGAGGAAGGAGGCGTGGTCTTTGAAAACGTTTACGGTTTTTAAAGCCTCTCTCTCGTTGATCTTATTGTTCTTGAGCTGCATTATGCGTCCGTAAGAACTTTGATCTGGTTCGACAATGGGATGGTGTCTTGCCGGTTAACCCGTCGAATCTTCCTGCTCAACGCCAGCGAAATTTTCTTCGGCCGACCACTTGAAATTGTCGTTCCGTATCCCTCAGGGTCTTTTAAGAAATTTGCAACTGCAGTTTTACTACGCCCAATTTCACCAGCGATGGCACGTTGAGAGAGAACTTGCTTTTGCAGCTCGACAATTCTGCCACTTTCAAACTCTGTCAAATTTTAGCCCTTGCCGTGTTTTTACTCAATGTAACATAGGAGATGTCAGGGGGAGATGTTTACAACACTTATACTTGAACACAAATGACTAAATTTCGTTACATGTTTATCGATTAACGCTTCGTTTCAGTTTGGTTTTAAAACTTTTGACTAGCTAATATTTAGGCTAATTTCATAGTCTTCACACTTTAAATGCTAAAAAAAGTTTTTTTTTTATTTTCCATTTTCTTATTTTTATCTTTCGAAGCTCAACTCAAATAAGTGGTTGAATCTAACAACGCAAAATGCATATATTTTTTTTTATGTTCATTGGCCTTCAGAGTTTGGCCAGCAGTGTATTACATTGCTTCATTTTATAAAAGTGTCTGGAATATAGTAGTGTTTGTAAACGGAACATCGTTAATTGTAACTTTTTCCGAACCCTACAATTTTATATTGCAAAGAATCAAAACGAAAGACATTTTAATTTCCATATTGAAACCTGTTATATCTACTTTGTTTGAAGTTCCACTGAAACAAGTAAATATAATACTAACTTGTGCATGCTTAACGTAATAGATATGACCTGCAATATGGCGTCAAAACTTTAGCCGTCCTTATGTTTTCACGAATGTGAAAGTACTCTACGTGAACCAAAAAGGGGACAAATTTGTTTTTAATTTCGTGTAAAGCTATAAGAGGGCTATCTGCGCTAGCCATCCGTTATTTAGCAGTGTAAGACTAGAGATAAGTCGCTAGTCATCACCTCCCACTGCCAACTCTTGGACTACTCTTTTCACCAAGGAATAGGACGATTGACCGTCACGTTATAACGCCCTCAGGGCTGAAAAGGCGAGCATGTTCGATGTGACGCGGATTCGAATCCGAGATCCTTGGATTACGAGTCGAGTGACTTATAAAACTAGTCACGCCTGTGTGTATGATAAAAATTGTCACTTCATTGTAGTGCGTTATTACACTTAAAAATTCAAATGTTTCCATTAAAAACGGTGCAATTTAAATTGAAGGTCGGTATTTGCATGCATAATATTATCTTGTTAACGTGTGTTTTTTTTGGGGGGGAGATGCTCATAGTTTATTGTAATAGTCGTGAAACTAAAGGTACGGGTTCTCCTATCAATAATATTTTTAAAAAATAATTATTTTTCCACGTTTGTGGATTAAAGCCAAGTATATTATTGTTAATATATATAATATATTTCAATATATATTTCATTCATTTGTATATGAAAGTTTAGCATCATTATTTTCGTTTAAACCTTCAGAACGTAGTTGTTTCGTATATTACGCAGAAATATATATTTAATGTAATCTCAATTTTTTCTCTTTTTTTCACATATTCATTTCTTGCGTAATGTATCGTAAATTTAATCCAGGGAAAGGAATTCTTTTATGGTTAGTCGCAAAGCTACATATTAAGTTATTTGGGCGATGTTCACAACGGGGACTCTAACTTCGGAGTTTAACGTTTAACACTGGGGTTAACACTGAGGATAAAGGACTAGCTATGTTTAGGTGTTTTAGAGCAAAGCCACATTGGGCTGCCTGCTGAGTCCAACCGCAGGAAATCGATCTCCGGTTTTTAGTGTCGTGAGTCCGCTGACGTAAAAAGGAAGAACACACTCACAGTTAATAAGTGATATATTTCAGGCAGCCTGAGGTGCTCATTTTGACCTTTGATGGAACGACCGAAATATCTCCTCCTGGTCCAACCCAAGCCTGAAGTATTAGTATTAGGAATGCTTTGGTAAAATTGCAGTATACGACTGGGGCTCGGAACTTCCAATTCTAGTTACGTGTTATCATTTCATTGGCTTTGTTGGTGTAAGAAAGGTCGGCGAATAAATACAGTGTGTAATTAGGAAATAACATCAAAAATAAAACAAACTGATCTATGAACCCAACTACTGTTGGAAATCTCAACTGAACTTTAAGGTTCGTTGTTTATGAAGGGCGATGTGAGTTTGTTTCTTTTTTTTTAATTTCGCGCAAAGCTACACGAGGGCTATCTGCGCTAGCCGTCTCTAATTTAGCAGTGTAAGACTAGAGGGAAGGCAGCTAGTAATCACTATCTATCGCCAACTCTTGTGCTACTCTTTTACCAACGAATGGTATTTTGAGCGTTGCATTATGACGCCCCTACAGCTAAAAGGGCGAACATGTTTGGTGCGACGGGGATTCGATTCCGCGACCCTCAGATTACGAGTCGAGTGCCTTAATCACCTGGCCATGCCGGGCCTCGATGCGAGGTCACGATGGATCTAAGACTTCACGAAGTGTTAGGTTATTGAGTTGTTTTGCAAAGAAATAACTCGCGGGTGAGAAGAGCTTGGCGAGAAACGTTGTTCTGCTGGAGTGAAAAGAATGAAAGATTTTACGAGAAGCTGTAGAAGTAAGTGTATTTACTGAACTGTCGGTGTTTCTTGTGACAACCAGCCAGTGTTAATAACTTTTCCGCGAAGACTTGTCTTTCTCTAGTGCGCATAACAGAGTTAAACGGTGAGAGACTATATTATAGGATGGCTGTTTTTACACTGTTAAAAATTTGTAAAAAAAACAAAAAAACATTATTTGTTAGATGTTATTTATTTGAGATATCTGTACAGAATTGCAGAAATAATATCTTCGAGATAATCCATAATTTTGGACTATATAGGTTAGAGGGAAAGTAGCCAGTCAACAGCACCCATTTGGACTATTCTTAAATAATAAAGGATTTAACCGTCACTTTTATAACGCACTCATGGTTTAAAAGTGTAAAATGGATTTTTGTGGTTATGAGAGACGAGCCATGTGCCCCGGGTTCATAATCTGGCGTATCATATATGATAACTTAAAACTATAAAGAACAAATAAATTAAAGTTTGTTTTGGAATTTCGCACAAAGCTACTCGAGGGCTATCTATGCTAAATAAATTAAAACTGTGTTTGTTGTTAAGGGCAAAGTTACACAATGAGCTATCTGTACTATGTTCTCTTCCTCTAAGGATGCCGAAACACACGTAGTAAGTCAGTAACCATTGTGACATTGGCGGGCTCAACTATTAGTCCTGTTACAGAGTATTTTTAAAATCATGTTTCTGAAACTATAGGGTAAATAGTTTTAAGGCTTTAGGAAATATAACAGACTAGGTTGAAGGAAAATCAAACTAACAAAGATAATTTATGATAACTGAGTTATACTGAACGTATATTATAAACACCAGCTGTAACATATATTTGTTTTGAATTTCGCGCAAAGCTACTCGAGGGCTATCTGTGTTAGCCGTTCCTAATTTAGCAGTGTAAGACTAGAGGGAAGGCAGGTAGTCTTCACCACCCACCGCCAACTCTTGGGCTACTCTTTTACAAACGAATAGTGGGAGTGACCGTCACATTATAACGCCCCTACGGCTGAAATGGCAAACATGTTTGGTGCGATCAGGATTCGAACCCGCGACCCTCGAATTACGAGTCGAACGCTTTAACACACTTGGCTCTGCCGGGCATGTGACGTATAGAATTATTAATGTCAGGTTTTCACTTTCTCATCATTAACTGTACTGTTGTTATTTGGATTGTTTTTCATTTGATACGTAAATTAAGGCACAAAGGAGAGAATGTAAGTAAAAACAAACTAACGAAATTATTGTTTTAAAGAAAACATAAACAAGGACGAAAGAAATGGGTTTGAAAAAGCAAATGCAAGTCAATTTATTCGCCATGACGAGACGACGTGCCAGCCTCAGTTCTTGTTTGTTTGAATATAACTAACCAAACCTTCCTTTTCTTGATGACGAGAAACCCACTCGAATTAAAAGTATATCTCAGAACGGGTTGTATGGGTATTAACACTTTCATTGATAAACAGAGAACAATCAG
This sequence comes from Carcinoscorpius rotundicauda, assembly GCA_011833715.1. Classification (NCBI taxonomy): domain Eukaryota; kingdom Metazoa; phylum Arthropoda; class Merostomata; order Xiphosura; family Limulidae; genus Carcinoscorpius; species Carcinoscorpius rotundicauda. The sequence continues at coordinate 178,528,574 of CM022391.1, read as the reverse complement.
TGAAAGTGTTAACACCAATATCAGCTGTTCTGAGATACAAACTTTCTTTTTAATGTAAAAACGTACCGTTTTAAAGTAATCAACACCATCTCCCTGCCAAAAAAAAAAAAAAAGGAAAACATTTGCCAGTCGGTAATTTCCAATTATTTTAACGATAGAAAATTACACTGTTCTACGAACAGAAAGGCTAGGCCTAAAAGACGAACAATGAAAACGCGTACAGTAACTACACTAGACATTTTTGTTTCTATTCACCTTTTCATGATAAATATAACTCAGCTTATATGTCTAAATATACTTCATTCATTGCTATAATTATTCCAGTGTGACCAAACAAAGAATTTTGTCATTTATTATACTTATTATAAGATGGAGAATTTGTTTGTTCTGAATCTTGCGCAAAGCTACACAAAAGCTATCTGCGCTAGGCGTCCCTAATTAAGCAGAGTAAGACTAGAAGGAAGGCAGATAGTTTTACCACCCGCTGCAAACGCTTCGGCTGCTCTTTTTTACCAACGAATAGTGGGATTGATAGTCGCATAATAATGCCCCCCGAGACTAAAATGGCAAACATGTTGGTGTGACGAGAATTCGAACCTGCGACTCTCGGATCGCAATTAGAGTTTCCTAGTTATCTATTTCTGCCTGATAAAACATCAATCACTGAGTTTAAACCCTAAAGATGGAATTTTTTTTTTTCTCGAAGAAACTAACAAACATTCTGAGCTCAAATGTTTTGACAGCAGTGTACAAAATACACAGAACTTTCTTGAATAATGATATGACGTCTTTTTTTCCCCCTTATAATTACCAGAAATATACAGCTTTAATTTGTACATTAGATAAGCATGATTCAGCGAGTTCACTACGTTGAAATATAAGACACTCCTTCGTCAAGTTCATAAAAATTAAAACCTGTTCAGAAATTTTATCGTTATTGAAAGCGAAGTTTTCTTCTTGCACGTGACTTCTATAAAAACTTTCGAATCAATAGACACAGATTCCGGGATCAAATTGACTCATCTAATAAAAACAAACAAAAACTTGTATTTTATCTAATCAATATATCTCATCTTAAAACAAGTAATTCTAAATGCACATTACAGTATATACGCTAGAAGTGTGTGTTGTGTTTTTTTTTAATCACATAATTTCACTTACTGATTTCAGGTTTTTACCTAGCTGCATACCGGAAGCTATGAAAAAGTGTAACAAGGTGAGCGTCGTTTAAAACTTTGAAAAACACGAATGAGGCAAATGTCATACGTCGAGGTACTTCGTATCAAGAGAACAAAACGAACAAAGCTGAAAGCATTTATAAACACTATTGTGCTGGTTTGGGCTTCGTAACTAGACGTCTTGATTACAGTACAAACACGGGTGAAGGCTTCTTAAGATTTTGATTTTCTCAATTATACAGTGAAATTAATTAAAAATACACATAGAAAGGACCGAGCGTGACCTAATGGTTTGCGTGCTCAGACTGTAAATCTGAGGTTTAACGACTCGCGACACGTTGCTCTGAGAGTTCAATTAGCACTCTGAGACTGCTGGGTTGCTATAAGAGTAACAGTCGAATCCCACTTTTCTGTCAGATTAGTTGGGGAAGTAGCTGACCGTTGGTGCAGCTGGCGATCTGCATTCCGTTTAGCCTGTCATTTCAAAATTAAAGACAGTCATGCGCAGATAGCCCTTGTGTAGCTCTGCGCGAAAATTCTAAAGCGAAAACAAGAACATTCCGGCTCATCCTTTGTCTTGAGGAAAATAGATATGAATTATAGCAACAGTTTTCAAACTTTTTTCAGTACCAATCTCATTTCCGACACCTCAAATCTGTACACATGATTTGTTTTTATCGCCAAACTTGACCACTCGCCAGATCCTGTCGCGATCCCAGATACGGGAACTGCTGTTCTGAAGTGAAATATAAGAATATACTGTGTAAGATTTCTTTAATTCCACGATCTGAAAAGTCTCAGTTTTCTAGGCACTTGGCTACTTACTACTTTCAAAATAATTTTTTTGTTTGTTTTTTCATTTTAATTTTAAAATTAGAGGTAATTCCGGTCTCCACTGTTGTCATCCACAAATTTAGGATCTAGAGGCAATTCTAAGAACGTATGAGTGAAAGCAGAGAAAAGTGTTTTATAATATGTCAACTATACTACGCCAGCCATATCTAGTGCCGACGAAGCCTTTCGCATAACACCAGGACTCATCAGTCCGGCCGGGGCACGATAGTCATAGAGTATACTAATGATGGTCTAGACCAACTTAAACGATGACGCGCGAGGAACAACGCGCTCGATGTTGTCAGCTAGGGATTCAAAAGACCAGCATTTGATACAAAAAGTTTAACATCCCGTATTTTTTGCACTAATATTTTTACCTCAAGTGTGTTGTTTATATTTAATGTAAGCTACTTCTTCGTATTTCGTCTGCTATAAAACGTGTACATGTGTGGTTAGTAGTAATAAGTTGTTGTTTTGAATTAAGCACAAAGCTATACAATGGGCTATCTGTGCTCTGCCCACCACGGGTATCGAAACCCGGATTTTAGCGTGTAAGTCCGCAGACATACCGCTGAGCCAATGGGGGAGCATAGTAGTAATAAGAAGAACAGGTTCCGCTGAAATGGAAAAGATATATTTTTTTAGCTCGGTTAAAAAAACTAGAAAAAACAACAAAAGATCAGACAAAATGCAGTTTGTGAGAATATATCAATAGGCTAGTTCTTTCTAGAGATTGGTGATGTATTCATTATAGGCAAACTAAAATAATAAAAATGTCAACAATGGTCGAGTTTATGGCAAAAAGAGAGAATAGACACGAAAAATGCATGGAGCTGAAAGTTACATATTGAATCAATTAGGCTTAACTAATCATAATGAATCAATTAGGCTTAACTAATGTTATCAGCAGTAACAAAAAAAACTTTTAATGAATAACACATAACTACAGCAACATACCTGAAAAATGGTGACATTCAAGTCACGATAACAGTAGTTAATCATACATCTGTATAACATATGTATTAATAAGTCAGTGTTTTCTGTATAATGTGATTCCTGTAAATACTAGTCAAGTTACAGAACTTGTCTTGGAACCTTCTGGGTAGCTGTGAGCCAGGTTTTCACACTGGTTAGGCTGCCTTGAAAGCAGAATCTAACCGCGGGTTCTGTGTATTGATGAAATACGGATTAGCAAAATTTTGGTTAGTTTGTTTTTTATAAGGGGATGTTTTTCTTTTTTAACGAGTAATGTTTCGTGGAAGAGGTTGATTGGTTTTGTACTTTATGTAAGCTATTCTTGTTTTTTTCTGTACGGAGAATTAAACGTTGTTCGCATGTTATTTGCTTGTTTTGTTTGTTTTTGAAGTTCGCGCAAAGCTACACGAGGGCTATAGCCGTCCCTAATTTTGCAGTGTAAGACTAGAGGGAGGGCAGCTAGCCATCACCACCCATCGCCAACTCTTGGGCTACTTTGTTACCAACTAATAGTGGGATTGATTGACCGTCACATTATAACGCTCCTACGGCTGAAAGGGGGAGCATGTTTGGTGTGATGGGGATTCGAACTCGGGACCCTCAGATTAAGAGTCGAACGCTTTAACACACTTGGTCATGCCGAGCCTGTGACGTATAGAATTATTAATGCCAGACTTTATATCGTCCCTACGGCTGAAAGGGCGAGCATGTTTGGTACGATGGGGATTCAAACCTGTGACCCTCAGATTGCTAGTCGAGCACCCTAACCATTTCGCCATGCAAAACGAATTCTGTCAATCATTCAAAAAGGTTTAAAGGTGTAGAAAATAAAATAAATAAACGAGATAAGTATTTTTCTTAATCGAAGTTTAAAGCTCCAATATCATATCCCGGAAAGAGGACCAACGACCTCCTGGAGATTTGTTTTGTTTTTGTTTGAATTAAGTACAAAGCTACACAATGGGCTGTCTGTGTTTTGCCCACCACGGGTATCGAAATCCGATTTCAAGCGGTGTGAGTCCGCAGACATTCCGCTGTGCTACTGGTGGGACCCGTTTGGAGGAGTCGTCTGGTTTAACTACTCGCAACGGTATACGGTAGTGTGTTGGTTGTCAGACAATCAGTAGACACTAAAATGACGCCACATAAAGGACGCTTAACGTACGCATGCCACGAATTACGAGAAGTATTATGTACTCACTAAACACAGTATGACACATAATATGTACCTACTAAACACAGTATGACACATAATATGTACCTACTAAACACAGTATGACACACGAGCTCCAAAAGCAATAAATAAAAATATTTGTTACTCTTAATCCAGGTTTTAATTACTTTTCAAAGAGAACACTTTCGGGGACACTACAGAAGTACATCTAATATATATATGTATTACACAGATGATATATAACATTTATGTTTTATAATGTACGCACTTAAACAGCCAAATGTAATATGAGGTTGTAGTTTTCGTAAAAGCCACGTTTTCAGAACAAATCATTCTAATATTTTTCTACTCATCTTCATAAAAAGTATTTAAAAGAAGGCATTTTAAGGACTAGAAGGATACATCTATATCTTGGTGTAACGTGACACTCTGTACTTGTGAAATATTTTAATGTACGACAAAAAACTGTATAAACAGGATATAACGAGACATAAGGAGGTTATTTACTGGGTGGTTTGCTGAAGTGTGTTTATATTATTCAGCAAATAACAGGCCCAGCATTGCCAGGTGGTTAAGACACTCGACTCGTAACCTGAGAGTCGAGGGTTCGAATCCCCGTCGCACCAAACACGCTCGCCCTTTCAGCCGTGGAGGCGTAATAATGTAACGGTCAATCCCAGTTATCACTGGTAAAAGAGTAGCCGAAGAGTTGGCGGTGGGTGATGATGACTATCTGCCTTTTTTCTAGTTTAGTTTCTAAATTAGGGACGGCTCGCCATACAGGCCATAATCTTGAACGAGCTGAGCTACAAAAGTAAGGAGTGAAACACAAATAAATTAGCTCTTATGTTTACAAACGTCTTGGCCCCCCAGTGGCACAGTGGTATGTCTGCGAACTTGCACACTAAAAACCGGGTTTCGATACCCGTGGTGGGCAGAGCACAGATAGCCCATTGAGTAGCTTTGTGCTTAATTCTAAACAAACAAACAAACGTCTTGTTTTCGACTATTTAAGGTATTAATGACACAAAAACATTACGCCCATTCTTTGTCATAGGAAATTGTTTAAAATCGAGGTAATATTAATCTAATAATTATAAAACGTATATCTGATAAAAAAAAAGAATAAAAATTGATGAAAACATTAATCTGAAGCTTAAATAACAGAAGAACTACGAGTAAGTGAAGTGGTCGATATTCTGAATGTTAAGCAGTATCGTATGTTTCTTTATTTGAAATTAAGCGTAAAGCTACACAATGGGCTATCTTTGCTCTGCCCACCACAGCTATCAATACCAGATTTTTAGCGTGGTTAATCCGCAGACATCCCGCTGTGCCAATGAAGGGTAGGGGTGTCAGTCGTAGCTTGTTCTTACTTGACTGATTAAATTTGTGAGCTTTAAAATGAAATTAAAGGTGTAGAGGATGCTTATATATTGTAAAAGTGTCATTAGAAGTAGCCCTGACGAAAGGTTTCAGGGTTTGCTTACGTTAAGCACAAAGCTACACAATGGGCAATCTGTGTTCAGCCCACGTGCGGAGGACATATTGGCTGCAAGAATCTGACACAGAAGTCCGCATAGAGACAGGGGATTCATAGATTAATATAATGTTAACCTTCTACGGTTATAATTAGTTACGTAGATAGAATCTAAGCTACATTTACAACTGAATAAAATTACGACCAACCAACGTTCACATCATAACAGCTGTTGTTTTCTTAAAAATTCAAAAGCACTAGGATGGAATGGATCATTTAAATTCAACGTTTCGTCCCTGTTAACATGGCGTCGTTTCTACTTCATTTTAACTGTTTTTAAATTCAGAATTTTGCAGAGTTTAGGACAGCTCCAACATTTATACAGCTGTGATTGGATAATATAATTGACGTCTTAAGCCAGCCTATTGAGAGAAAGGCCTGTTTGGAACATAATATATATTCTTCTTTTAAAATTAAATCAGACATTTTTAGTATTACCTCAAATAAAAGTACTTCTCTTTTATTTTAAGGTTATGATAAAGCTTTGGGGTTTGCATTCGGAACCTGTTTGCGCGTGCTCTATTATTTCTTAGAAATCACACTATCTAGAGTCAATGAACGAATTGTTCGTGAGTCATGTCCATTATGTGAGCGGCAGTGAGAAAGAAAACTCGTTCACACATTAGTACAAAATTAATCTAGGATTCTGTTATTTTGTCTTTGTGGTGTTACGACACGACAGATATATTGAAAAGACTTTTTAAAATAATCACGACTTGGAAGAGAACACAGCCACAGATCGGTGCCACAAGGTAGACGTGTAACAGCTTTGCTGTCAAACAACACAAGACTGAAATACGAACGTCAGGCCAGCTGTTGACCAAGGTAGGGTTGATGCGGCTACACGGTTGGGTGAGTTCCCGGCCCTGAGGCACACTTCCTGACCTTTGCATAGTTTTGTGGAGAGGGAGGGGGACAAAAGCAAAAGTTTAAATACCCGAAAACGTCGGATCTCAGAACATATGGTAGCAAAAGAGTCTCGTTGTGTTGGAAAACAGTAGTCACACTTCCAAGATTTCATGATTCGTACACGATTCTCTGTGGGAATCTTCTCTTATGATTATGATTTTTGATAAATGTAAGGTAGATGAACACTTTCTCTTGAATTAAAAATCAACACTTTGTATGATTTCTTTGACAAATTAAACGGAACATGAATGACAATTAGATTTATGTTCTGTTGGAATTAATGCACGCCTGTTGAAGAGTATGGATGGAAACTGATTGTTTTGCAGATAACAGTATTACTCAAGTTGGAGCGACTATTTAGGATGACAGAATAATGTAGTTTTTTGCAGATAACAGTATTACTCAAGTTGGAGCGACTATTTAGGATGACAGAATAATGTAGTTTTTTGCAAATAACAGTATTACTCAAGTTGGAGCGACTATTTAGGATGACAGAATAATGTAGTTTTTTGCAGATAACAGTATTACTCAAGTTGGAGCGACTATTTAGGATGACAGAATGATGTAGTTTTTTTGCAGATAACAGTATTACTCAAGTTGGAGCGACTATTTAGGATGACAGAATAATGTAGTTTTTTGCAGATAACAGTATTACTCAAGTTGGAGCGACTGTTTAGGATGACAGAATAATGTAGTTTTTTGCAGATAACAGTATTACTCAAGTTGGAGCGACTATTTAGGATAACAGAATAATGTAGTTTTTCGTCAATTCGTAATGCAACTGAGACAGTGTTAAGATTAATTGTGGTTGTTTCCGGATTTATGCTAAAAAAAAAGAAATATATTCTGCATTTCATATCCAGAGAAATCCGTCACAAATTAACAGAAGTTTTGTTTTTTGTGGGAACTCATAACTTGCTGATGTGGGTGTCTGCACAACGCAAAGAAAATGGGAATGTGTAATAAATTTAACATTATGTATTTATTTTAATGGCGATGTATGTTTTAGTTAAATATATATTTAGAATTGCATGTAACTTATTCCCGCCTATTCTCTAAGTTTTTAGGAGATTCTTGAGTGTGAGAATCATCAATGAACTACATATGTATATAAAATACTAGTGATTGTCAGTATACTGTTGCTAATTGAATTTTCGAGAACCTCGCCTTAAAGTTTATATAAGTCGACGCGCAGAGAAACAGTTTTATAATATTGTTGGTTTGCAATAGTTACTATACGAAAACCCCCGAAAGATATAGCTGTAATTAGCACTTAGTAATGGGAAAACTTCAGATATTTGTCCAGGAACGTTTCCAGATTTCGAACTTTACAAATCTTTTAACATCAATGAATTAACTTCTACGAGGATATTACATATCTTCGTTGGAGTAACGTCAGGTTGTAAATAGTGTGAGGCCATTACGCGAAGTGTAACAATATCAACATAGAATTAATTTTCTCCTCGTGAACCGTTTATAAAAGTTTCAGTTCCAGTCCAGATAGAAGAACCAGTATTATTTGTAAATTGGCTAAATTGTTATGCATAAATAATTATTTTTTTTAACTATTTGTAATAATTGTTATTATAAAATGTATTGTGGTTTGCATATTAAAATATATTTGTGTTAAGAAAGAAAATTGTATGTGTCTATCTTGTTGGCAACTAACATAAAAATTGTGTGTGTGTATCTTGTTGGCAACTATCATAAACTTGACACAGATTGTCGTACGATTAACTTCTAAATTAAAATTAAAATTTACGGTTATTTGAAATCGTAATACAGTAATATACGTGACATAATAAATCGGAGACTCATCCTGAATAAATTATAACACGTAACAACTAGAATAAGACTTTTAATTGGAATATAGATTTCAAAATTACTTTGAGTTTGACCTGTTTGTTAACTTAGATAACGTTTTTTATTTGTTGGGTCTTTTTTCCGAGTTTGGAAATACTTGTACTGGGTGGACGTTTGGAATAGTTAGGTAGTTTTATTTTAGGATTGTGTTTGGCGTTAAAAAGTTACGTTCGAGTTTTCCTTACAAGATTTGAAAGTTTTCATTTTATTCCAAGACGAAATTTCTGTGTGGAGTGTCCAGTAAGTTGTAACTCAGTGGACTCTCTCGGAAAGATAAGAAATGTGGTTTTGCTAGTAATAGAAGGAAATAAAATTGTTAGAAGATCAGTAAAAGTTGTTGTTTTTTATGATAAATAAACGCCTTTGTTCGTACACTTTGAAAAAAAAACAGTCTTTACCATGCGTGTTATGTATTGATAATTGAATTTCCTGTCGTTGGAGTTATCTTCCGGTGTGTAAGACCCCCACCCCCAAGCCCCGGTGGACAGAGAGAAGATAGTTTATTGTGTATTTTTGGTCCTTCGGTGGCTCAGAAGTAATTCTGAGAGATGAAAACGTAAAAATGGGTTTCTATACCCAAGTGAGCAGAGCAAAGAGAGCTAACATAATTCGATACTCATATAATCGATATATTATAAATAACCCTTTACGTATCTGCTGTATTTCGATACTCGCATGCAGTGTTTAGCACTATCCTGATGTCAGCTTAAATTATTATTAACTTTTTTAACAAAAACTAAACAACAACTTTCTTAACATATGTGGAGTTTTTGTGGTGGTTTATGTTTATTTTAAATTAAAGTGTTGTAATTCAAAATATCGCTAAATTAATATAACCGTTAATAAAACATTTTGATTTTCGCTATAACGTGTTAAGTTATAGAAACAAATATAAACAAAGGCAAATTCACAGAAACCCAACTTACGCAAGAACTCAAACCAAAAATTAAACCAACATAGCGAAAGGCCTTTATGCCTATATTAATTAATACCTAACATCTAACTGCAACGTCTTGTTAACATAAAGATGACCTAGGAAGGTCGAAACGTTGTTCTCTGCTTATCAATATAAGTGTTAATACCCATACCAGCCGTTCTGAGATACATTTTTATTTCAAGTGGGTTTCTCGTCATCAAGAAAACATCCTTAATAAATTTATTTATCGTTTTTGTTTTTCATAAACTACGATCGCTAGACCCGTTGGTACGAATTTTATTTCTATCTTGTTCTTGTTTGATTTTTAAACAACGAAGATGTTTTGTTTTTTCATTGGTAAAAAATATACCAATATATATAAAATGAATATGTTAACTATTTGTGTATCTGTCCAACAAGTAGTTCAGAATATCTCACACAATTTGGTGTCACGCGGTAACTAGAACAATAACAGTAATTACCAACAGTTTTTCGTGACTGTATTCAGAGTTTTTGGACAGATACAATTAATAGGTACTTACTATAAATCTCTCCTAGCAGCAAAATCACAAAAATGCTTCTTCTTAATCAATAAGATTCCAATAGCAAATTTTAGTTCACATTTTAAGAAATTTATTAGGCAAAAAAATCCTGAGTCAAAAAATTTGGCAGTAAAAACATGTATGATAAAATGAACAAAAACATCCCTAAACAAACTAAAACCCTCTTTTTTATCAAGACATTGTTTTAAAACACGACATAATACAGTTTTGTTTTGTTTTCTATATGACTGTCTATTCTGATCTTTACCCACTAGGCACAGCATGGCCAGGTGGGTAAGACACTCGACTCGTAATCTGAGAGTCGCGAGTTTGAATCCCCGTCACACCAAACATGATCGCCCTTTCAGCCGTGGGAGCGTTATAATATTACCGTCAATCCCACTATTCGTCGGTAAAAGAGTAGCCCAAGAGTTGGTGGTGATGAGTAGTTGCCTTTCCTCTAGCGCAGATAGTCATCGAGTAGCTTTGAGCGAAATTCAAAGCAAACCAAACCTTGACTTGCTGTAGTAAATAATATCACAATATCTCTGTGTACAGTTGTACGCACGCTCTTCTTTACAAATGTAATTAAACTAAACATGCTGTCTGAAAGTAAATAAGTAATTTACTTACAAGCGGAACAATCACACGAGTGATAAACATTACAATAGACTTATCTCAGTCTTCAACACCTCCCACAAGTAAGCTGATATAATTCATCTTCATTATCAAAGAAACGGAAGTCCAGTTATAAAAAAAATATGTTTCATTATTCATTCACGTGTAGTTCTAATTTTCTTGTCTGTGTATTTTTCGTTTCCAAAACTTTAAAAATCGAATGGCGTTTTGTTGTGTTTTTTTTAATTTCGTGCAAAGCTACACGAGGCTATCTATGTTAGCTGTCCCTAATTTAGCAGTGTAAGAATAGAGGGAAGGCAGCTAGTCATCACAACCCACTGCCAAATCTTGGGCTACGCTTTTACCAATGAATAGTAGGATTGGCTGTCACATTATAATATCTCCACAGGTGAAACGGTGAGCACGTTTGGTATGACAGGGATTCGAATCTGCGACCTTCAGATTACGAGTCGAGAGCCTTAACTACTTGGACTTGCCGGGCCAAATTCGACTGGACGGCACATAAATTCCATGCTCATTGTTTAGATAACTTATAATACAGCTATAATTAGTAAATATGTTATCATAAACTTTTTAAATTAGCAATGTTTTCGGTAATAATTATAACTTAATTATGTAGAAAGAAACTAAGAATGTATTTCCTTTATTTATTTTAAATTAAGCACAAAACTACGCAAGAGCTATCTGTGCTAGCAGTATAAGACAAGTGGGAAGGCAGCTAGTCAGCACCATCTATCGCCAACCCTTGGGCTACTTTTTTACCAACGAATAGTGGGATTGATTGTAGAATAATAGCGTCTCTACTGTCAGAAATAACATGATGTTTAGTGGGACGAGGATTCGAACTTGGATATGTTGAAGAAAAATAATATTTTATTTTACGATTTTCCAGCACACTGTACTTACTGACAGAACATAAAGAAAGATAGGTGCATTAGATACGATATTCCAAACGTAAAAACTGAGAAAAAAAACTTAATACTTTAAAATGCAGTCAAGTAATCTATGATTTTAAATGTATGAACTCTGATATGAAGATACATGGTGTTTTTAATTCTTTAAAACATTTGTGTTTCCTTTTCGAAAACATCAGAATATATTTACTAGTGTGATTACAGTGTTTTCATAGATTAAAATTTAGGGCCAAGTGGTTAGTATGCCATAGTTTAAAATCAAGAGTTTTTGGTTTGCATCCTGTTACCGCAAAAGAAAAGATTTGTTTGTTTGTTTTGGAATTTCGCACAAAGCTACTCGAGGACTATCTGTGCAAGCCGTCCCTAATTTAGCAGTGTAAGACTAGAGGGAAGGCAGCTAGTCATCACCACCCACCGCCGACTCTTGGGCTACTCTTTTACCAACGAATAGTGGGATTGACCGTCACGTTATACACCCCCACGGCTGGGAGGGTGAGCATGTTTAGCGCGATGCGGGCGCGAACCCGCGACCCTCGGATTACGAGTCACACGCCTTACGCGCTCGGCAATGCCAGGCCCAGAAGAAAAGAGCATGGCGTTTCGTACTTTGGGTTGTGGCCAAATCCCATCGTTCTGTCAGAGTTTCCCAAGAACTGGTGGTGGGTGAAATTGATTGGTTTGATTTTTTTCTGGCCTAAGTCTTCTAAATTAGAGAAGACTTATTTATACAGCCCGTCATTGCGTATTTTGCCTCGAATATTTGAAACTAATAAATTATCATTCGAGTTTCATGAAAAGAAGGAAAGCGATAATATTACAAGTAATTTAACAAAAAAGCGAGTTTTCTTCGTTACTGTTGACTAGTAAATCATAGAACCAGCACATGGAACATTAAAAGAATTATTTGTTTGTTTTTGTTTAGTTTTCTCGCAAAGCTACACGAGGGCTATCCGCGCTATCCATTCCTAATTTATCAGTATGACACTAGAGAGAAGCAATCTAGTCATCACCACCCACCACTAAGTTTTGGGCTACTCTTTTACCAACGAATAGTTGGATTGACCGTCATATTATAACGCCCCTACGGCTGAAAAGACGAGCATGTTTACTGTAAGGGGGTTCTTACCCGCGACCCTCAGATTATGAGTCGAACGCCTTAACCTACATGGCCATACCGGACCAACATTGGAAAAAACGCCAACACGAGTTGCTTTCTGATTTTAAAGTGTGTTTTTTTCAGTTATGGATTTGAGGGGAACAATTTTTGATATGAAGGTATATAATACGGGATCCGGTGAAGTGTGGATTTTTAAATTGTAAATGAAATGAAACCTGTAATAAATGATATTAATAAAAAGTCTTTGTCCAGTTGTCACTTTAGCCTTTTTTCGTTTAAAAGGTGAATTTTCTGTTCCGTTTCAACATTAACATCCAAATACTCAGCTAAGAGCTCTTCATTTTTATTTTTTGTATTTAAAATTATTCTTGACACCAACGAAATGACGCAAAACTAAGAATATTGGTTTGTTAACAGTTGTTACGTTTTTTATTGCGGACTGAACGCAACAGAAAGACACAGATAGCAGCTTGTATAATTTATTATAATTATCTACTTATGTGATAGACACAAAATAAATTATCCAATGGCAATAACAGATCCAATTTCAACCATCAAAACAACTTACAATACAAAAAGTACTGGCCTGTGCTTAATAATATGATCCAGGATAAGTGTCCAAATCCGAAATCCAAAGTTCCAATCTAGGCGTTGAATTCAGTCCCACGAAGAAATTTTCGAAGTTTGAATGGGTAATTTCAAACAAAAATTCACAGTCCAATTCGTATTGACTTTCGGTATAATCCGTAATCCGACTGAATTGTAAAGATTGACGGAATAAAATTTTTCACCGCTTTAGTCGATCTAGCTCTATTCACAAATTCAGTTTAAACTTTCTCAAACAAGACAAACTTCCTGATCCGAATAAAATGGATGACTTACTTCTTGACCCGAGTAAAAGTGGATGATTTACTTCTTGACCCGAGTAAAAGTGGATGATTTCCTTCCCTCTCATCGTCATCTGTTTATATACTATATCGCGTAACTTCCCAGAATTCCACAGTACAAACACCAGGCCAATACAAGTGATCAATCTATTTAGTTTTAAAAATTTCTAAATGAATTTTAATTCTAAAATGTTATTTTAAATTTCACCGATTTAAACCTCGAAACAATAATATAAATATAGAATTGTAAATAATAAATCTGGGAATTCAAACACGACATTACATTATATTTACATAACATATGCATGATATTTACATGAAATTTACATAACACTCGACATGGTTGTCGTTTACATAACACTCTCGACAACATTTACATGATATTTACATAACAACAGTTTATAACAAAACAGTTGGCCCGGCATGGCCAAGCGCATAAGGCGCGCGACTCGTAATCCGAGGGGCGCGGGTTCGAATCCCCATCACACCAAACATGCTCCCCTTCCTAGCCGCGGGGGCGTTATAATGTGACGGTCAATCCCACTATTCGTTGGTAAAAGAATAGCTCGAGAGTTGACGGTGGGTGGTGATGACTAGCTGCCTTCCCTCTAGTCTTACACTGCTAAATTAGGGACGGCTAGCACAGATACCCCTCGAGTAGCTTTGTGCGAAATTCCAAAACAAACAAACAAAACAGTTTTACGTGCAATATGGAAGCAGAAAAAATTTATGTTGTTAAACCATTTCAGGAAACGTCAAGCAAATAAATTACTGATCACAAAGCAAACAAAACGTGGGTATTACCAAGAAATATCTAACGATACTAACTGAGAAGACGTGGGAGTTAGTGACAACGATGTCTAAAGCTGAGTCGTTATTTTACCAAGTGATTTCCATTCTCAAGCATGAGAATAGCTGTAAGCTGAGGGAGCCTGGTTGTGGGGATCATGAACCAGTTTGACGATTTTGTCAACTGGAGCAGCCTTGACTTGGATTGTCCTGAGCAGTTACTTGGACATCAGCATCATTGGTGTTAGTGACTTGGACATCAGCATCATTGGTGTTAGTGACTTGGACATCAGCATCATTGGTGTTAGCGATTCCTGGTTCGTTTGTCTCGATGGAAGGCTTGAAATTTTCGGTATCAGCCACATAATTTACTCGCCGGAAGAGTCCGTTAGCGTCTGTGTAGGAGAAACTGCCACTTACAGCACCAGTTCCGTCTCCGGACTCCTGGCTGTATAGGGTGTTACCATCTTCGTCTTTAGTTTCGTAGCTGAATTCGTGAGGTTCGGGTTTCTTCTGGTGGCAGAGATGGTTTTTCATGACAAAACTTCATAATGTGTTGAATATTTTACCGATTGAAAATGATTATACTGTAGTTTTCGAATAACATCACAAGTAAAGATATGATTTAGCACTTGTTAGCTTATAAAATGATTTCATCTCTTGTGTTTTTAATACGTATCCTCTCTAACTATCTCAGTCCTTTTGTTAAGGTTTCAGAATTATTTACTGCACTTTCGAGCAAAGTACTTACGGTTGACATAAAACCAAACGTGTTAATTAATATGATAAACTAAATGAAAGAACAACAGCTATGATAACCGAATAAAACGCGTCCCAAAATATCGGGGATAATTCTTCAATGCTTATCTCATTAAAATTTATATTTTAATATCCGTGGTGGGCACAGCACATATAACCCAAACATAGCTTTGTGCTTTAAAAAAAATTCATCTTTGGACCTTGGCTTTAATAACGATTGGCGCTTTCGTTGGAACTACAACAAACTATTTTGGTAATTATTATTTGCTGTTGAAGATTGTGTAAGATTTAATATTGGAACACTACTTTGCTGAAATAATTGGTAAACTAGCATTTACTTATGATATAAAACTTAATGTTCTGTGAATAAACACTTAGTATAATACACAGTTTGAAGTAATATGCAAAGTCAATTTTCTTAAATTAAACGTTTAAAATGAAGTGTTCTAATACTGCTTTTCAGTTCACTCAACAATACACTAATAAAATATATTCAAACAGCACAATGTTAAAACATGTGCTAAAAAAATAATTCTTCCTACCTTCCTATGGTCCGGCATGACCAGGTGGGTTAAGGCGTTCGAATCGTAATCTGAGGGTCGTGAGTTCGAATCCCTGTCACACCAAACATGCTCCCCCTTTCAGTCGTGGAAGCGTTATAATGTGAAGGTCAATTCCACTATTCGTTGGTAAAAGAGTAACCCAAGAGTTGGCGGTGGGTGGTGATGATTAGCTGCCTTCTCTCTTGTCTTACATTGCTAAATGAGGGATAACTAGCGCAGATAGCCCTCGTGTAGCTTTGCGCGAAATTCAAAAACAAACAAACAGTCCTACCATCCTGTTTCCCTGAAAAAGTTGCTGACAAAACGTTTTCGCTTTGTATTACATTTAAAATATACTCGTTATTCTGCCGTTAGTGGGCGCTTTTATAGTGTAGGTTAGGCTTAACTGTGTACACGATAGTTTCACGTGTCTGATGTATTTGTTTGTAACTATTTATCTGAAAGGACAATAAAGTTTTATTTTGGTAAAATTAAATGAACCTACAACTTCGACAGGTTTCGGTTGGTGGCTGTAAAGAGGAGCATGTACAACCTTGACAGTTGGGGCGGCGTAGACAGCCGTAACCAGCATGCACAGTCCAAGGAACTGGAAATAAAGAAAAACAGCATTATTAATATACTGAATATGTTTTCCAATAAGAAAATTAGTTTTGACTTTTATGACAAAAGAGGGAGCTCTCACTGATTAACATTTTTTAATGTAATATTCAGTTCCCTGAAAGTTAGTGTAGCGATATTGTTAACGGAATTCGAGTAATATTTCAAATAAATTAATTGTTAAATTTGATTTTAAATGCTTCCTTGTAGTAGTTTGTCCTGTCTACGCTGTATATGAGTGGAAAAAAATAAAGATTGTAAGAATGCATTAACCATTTTCAAAAGCTGTTTTCAACTTTCTAGTGTAAAATTTTGCCACTAGAGGAATAACGTTATATGTTTATTCTACATATTTCAGCCACAAATGGAGTTTAAACTTCAACAGAGAATTACCTTATACATTTTTCGTACAGGAAGACTTTAACTAAGTGGAATATTTGACGAAGTGCGTTTACCGTCGACTTTGTGAAGACTGCTCAGGAAATAGCATCTTTTATACTGAGGTTTGACCAAGTTGTGATGAAAGAAAAATGAGGCTGACATGAAGTGAAAAAACATAATAAAAAAAGTGATGCACGAGGATGGGAGCGGTGAAAGTTTACCCTAAGGGGAGGGAGGGTTTGGACCTGATTTTGTCGTAAAAACACTCAAAATCTAGGTTTATAGCTTCCAGTATACCCTAGACAAAAAGTGTTGACATGAGTCAAGATGTATGTATAAAGCAATGATGAACGACTGAACTGTGTATCTCTTTTTAAACAAATACCGCACGTGTTTGTGATATCACTAATACAAATACCTGTTGAATATACGTACATCATGTTGTTCTGGATGTTTAATATAAGATGTTTTAGTTTATTTTCGAGTTTATTTTTTTCAGAATATATTTCTTGGCATTATTTTATACTTATGGTAAAAAACTCGTTGGTTGTCGCTTATACATACGTTTCGTGCTTCGTAATTTTGAATAAATCCACTAATATTTAACTTTCAGCACTTTTTTTTAAGATTTCGCAGATGTAAGTAAAATAAAAAAACTGGATAGTGTCCTGTGAGTTAGCTGTTTTAAACTAATCACACATAGCAAACATTACCATGAACTAGAATGCAGCACTGCCTTAATGTTTGGAGGAAACGTGTGATTTTTGTTCGTCTTTATAATACCTGAAATAATCATTAATATTCAAAAATAAGTCAACTTTCTTAGTGAATCTAGGCTACCAGATATGTTTATCAAAGGAAATGTCCCCTGGCAATGATTCGAATATGGCGTTACACGAACAAACCGCGCTGACATAAAAATCCATTGGGAACACAGAATGATGCACAGATAGTCCGTGGATTCTTCCCACTCGTAGCACAGAATTCATCATGGTTAATTATTTAAATATTCAATGATCGTTTAGTATTTAAAGAGAGATACAGTTTCATACCACACTGACTGGAGTGGTGAAGGAGTACACATCACTGTGCCTCACCTTGGAGATCGTCTAGAAATATTCTATTCGTTGGTTATACGTTGCTATTTCTACTCTATTTCTTTGTAGATTTACCAAAATATTTCATAATACTTCTTGTTATTCAAGCCAATACTGATAAGGAGATCACAAGGGTTGTGGTAAATATACCTGATATCTCAGAGATACGACTGAGCTGTTCATCGGTCTGCTGGTTTGTTTGTTTGTTTGTTTGTTTTTTTGGAAATTCGCACAAAGCTACTCGAGGGCTATCTGTGCTAGCCGTCCCTAATTTTGCAGTGTAAGACTAGAGGGAAGGCAGCTAGTCATCACCACCCACCGCCAACTCTTGGGCTACTCTTATTAACGAATAGTGGGATTGACCGTCACATTATACACCCCCACGGCTGGGAGGGCGAGCATGTTTAGCGCGACGCGGGCGCGAACCCGCGACCCTCGGATTACGAGTGCACGCCTTAACGCGCTCGGCCATGCCAGGCCCTCGGTCTGCTGGTGTTTCCAAGATAGGACTAGTACTAGAAGAAAGGAATATCAAATACAACACTAAGGTCTATTCTTCTCGGATCTAAACAACATGTTCGTATGGACCTTTAGTCGGGTACATTTATGGCTTCGTTTTGGCAGGTGTTAATCAATGTTTTTAAGCTTTAACTTAATATATTATACGTTACCTACGGTTA
Source organism: Carcinoscorpius rotundicauda (assembly GCA_011833715.1). Classification (NCBI taxonomy): domain Eukaryota; kingdom Metazoa; phylum Arthropoda; class Merostomata; order Xiphosura; family Limulidae; genus Carcinoscorpius; species Carcinoscorpius rotundicauda. Next base: position 178,510,220 of record CM022391.1, on the reverse strand, counting down.
AAGATTTGAGTATTAACACTAAGAGAAAATGTATTCAAACACTAAGTATTAATATTTATAAATAAAGTATTCAAACACTAAGTATTAACACTTACAGACAGGGTATTCAAACACAAGTGTTAACACTCACAGACAAGGTATTCAAACACTGAGTATTAACACTTACAGACAGGGTATTTAAACACAAGTGTTAACACTCACAGACAAGGTCTTCAAACACTAAGTATTAACACTTAAAGAGAAGGTATTTAAATACTTTTTATTATTTTAGTTTCAATTTAGAATAAAGCTGTTATTTATTATCGCAAATTCATAAAATTAATCATGGTTTACACTAAAAATATCAGTTCCAAGTTCTTACTTCTCAGATGTAAGCTCTATATATCAGTTGTTTCGTAAAGGATACTTCGTAATCATAGACTGTATTGTACAAAGTAACAAAAAGTAAATTTATCATTTATAAACGCAAACAAGAAAACTATGTTATGTGTTCTGTTTGTGATACAAATAGACCTTCCTTTGTTAAAAGGTGTTTTACTTTCTATAAAACTACGCAATTGTGAGGTTTAAAAGTGATTCTTTCTCAGGTATCCATTGAATAAGAAACAAACCCTCTAGTCTTACACTGCTAAATTATGGACGGCTAACGCAGATAGCCCTCGAATGGTTTTATCTTTTGCATTATTCAAGGATTATCTATTTATGAAAGTTTGTCCGTTACGGTGCTCGACTTTCAATTTTCTAGTCGTAGGTTCGAATCCCCGTTATCTAACATGTCCTTTAAGCCGTGGGGAGTCATAATGTAACGGTCAGTCCCACTATTCATTAGTTTAAAAAAGTAGCCCAAGAGTTTGCGGTGGATAGAACTGAGTAGCTGCCTTCCCTATATTATGTCACTACTAAATTAAGGAAGGCTAGTTCAGATAGCTTTCGTAAAGGTTTGCTGGAAATTCAAACCAAACCTACTTGTGTGTTTCTACTGGAAATTTAAACCAAACCAAACTTACTTGTGTGTTTTCACTAGAAATTCAAATCAAACCAAACTTGCTTGTGTGTTTTCACTTTCAGTGATGTCGAGAAACCCACTTGTTGAGAACAATTGAAACACAAGCAATTAATACAGCATTACATCCACCACTATACTGGTACAGATATGTAGATGACACGATTGCGGGATTCGAATCTACAGAACACATACTTAACTTTTTCACTCACATTAACTCTATACATCCCAACATTAACTTCACATGTGAACAGGAAGAAAGCAATCAAATATCATTTCTTAACCTCAAAATTATAAGAACCGACACACAATTCAAAACAGAAATCCACCGAAAAATCACCCATACTGGACTATACATTCCTTGGGACTCAGCACATGAAACAAAACAAAAACTCAACATACTAAGAAACCAGATAAACACAGCCATAAAACTATGCTCACCAGATAAAATTAACGATGAATTAGATAAAATAAAACAACACTTCATCAACATTAATAAGTTTCCTCCACAAACCGTAGAAAACATTATACGCACACACCTAGACAGAAAGCAAAATCAACCAACAAAAGTAAATATATCTCACGAATCAAAAAATCACGAAACCATATACTGCTGTATACCATATATTCCTGACATCAGCAAACAAATAACCAACATTTGGCAAAAACTAGTAACAAAATATAACATTCCAGTTAACACTAAATTTATTCAAAAACCAGGCACAAAACTAAGGTCTATACTATGTAAGAACTACACTGACAAACACCACACCAACATTATTTATAAAATACAATGTGATAACTGCCACGACTTCTATATAGGAGAAACAAGTAGAAAAATGGAAACCAGATTCAAAGAACATAAAAAGTCACCTTCACACGTTTTCGAACACTGCAAGTCAAATGGACACAACATAACCATAGAAAACACTAAAATACTAAATAAAGAAACAAACATAAACAAACGAAAAATTAAAGAAGCCTTACTTATACAACAACTTAAACCCAAAATAAACCAATATAAAGGAACACCATTATACCTATATTAATATTATAGACAAAATTATATATTCAAACCGCGCCCTCTACATTGCAACACTCAATTATACAACCCCTCCCAAACATGTGGTCAGCTTCCGACCAGTAACCCTTTCTTTGTGAACCTGACGATGACCGAAGAAGGTCGAAACGTTGTTCGCTCTTCTATTTGAAGTGTTTTCTGGGCCCAGAAGAGCCGTTTTTGCATATAAAAATGTTTTCACTTTGTTTCCGCAGCAATAGATCAAGGAATAGGCAACTTTCAAACCGTTTAGTTTATCAGGCTGTCGAATTGTTTGCAACAATGTAATGATTATATTTTAACAAACTCTATCTGTCAAGATACTTTAATTATTATATATCAAAAGGCTGAAAACACTTAAAGTATTCGTCATTGTTACAATTTATATTACAGGTTCTTACTGTTCATTTATATTTATATACCAAAAATATTTTTACTAGAAATGGTATATATATATCCATGTGAGGAGCACAGATTTGCCCTAAAGTAGAGATCTGTATTCCCAAGCAAATAAGTCGAGTCATCAGAGCAAATCAGAGTAATACCACAAAACTTTCTGCTACTTTAAAGCTATGGGTGTGTTATAAGAGTGACAATCAATCCCTTAGTGAGGGTAGTGGGTAGTGATAGGGTGTTGCTGACTGACTGCTGTCCTTCCAATGAGTAGCTCAAACTTAGGGACAACAGAAGACAGTCCTTGTGCAATAAATATACAATTTAAATATCTACGTGATATTTTTTTGCCTATTTACAAAGACAAACACAGTTTTTGACGTGTATGGAGGTCAAACGAAATGAAACATTCTAGAATATTAAAACTGCACATAAACTATTTTACTGTGTATTAATGACAAAATCTATCTTTTTTACAGGGTTTTATCCCCTGAATGTATCATCAACCTTATCCGACGGCTTGAAAACTAATGTTGCTTGAAACTAAATTTTTATCGAATGGTGACATGGGATTTGCTAAATTTTACATGCATATATTTGTTTGTTTTGAATTTCGCGCAAAGTTACTCAAGGATTATTTGCGTTAGCCGTCCCTAATTTAGCAGTGTAAGACTAGACGGAAGACAGCTAGTCATCACCACCTACCGCCAACTCTTGGCTTACTCTTTTACCAACGAATAGTGGGATTCACCGTAACATTATAACGCCCCCATGGCTGAAAGGGCGAGCACATTTGGTACGATGGGGATTCGAACTCGCGACCCTCAGATTACAAGTCACACGCCTTAACACGCTTGGCCATGCCGGGCTGTATACATGTGTGTGTGTACATACATATATACAATAAAACAAATATATTTTTTGAAAGAAGTGATTAACGGAGATGGCATTAAAATATTTTTAAAGCTCTTTCTTTCTTAGTGTTGATTTGTAAAAGTAAATAGCATCACAAATGCATAAAAACACAAGTTTCGTATTATCCTAGAAACTCTTCAGTTTCTAGATGAATGTTTTTTCGAACCAGACCTACTTACGAATATAAAAAAGTGTATTTATGGTTTTATTTATTTCTTTTAAATCAACAGTAATAAATAAAGAGTTTTAAAATATTTTAAAGTAATTTTTATAATGTTATATAACTTTATATAATTTTATACGCTTTGTTTAAATATGGTAGTTCAATATTCATGCGTGTTTTATACTACAAGCTATTTTTATTTGATTATTTCTACTTACAGTTGCATTGCCGTAATATTTTGAAATAAATTTAACGTTTCAAATAAACTGTTGTTTTCATTTCACTTCCGCGAAAGTTGAACGAATGACAGAAATTTGTGAACTCTTATAGAACTTGAAATATGGTAAAGAGTTTATAGAATTTCCTTATGTATTCAATAAGATTTTAACTGAATTTAAAAATCTTTTGCCGTGAGGGCCACGGTTTCGTTTCGAGCACGTCCGTCACATTTCAGGTATCTTTCTTGTAACTGTCCACACTGTCCAGATACAGGCAAGTTGTATCCATTTATTTCAGGTAATTTTTTCTCAAGTCACTTGTTTTCCAAATCTAGAATGTATAAAATGTGTCTTGTTTGACAGGTCATTTACAAAATAATGTAGGATATTCGACAGAGTTATCACAGGAACACGTGTCAGTTTCCCTCAGTCAACATAACTTTGTTTTTGACATATAATAAGCCCCCCAGTGGCTCAGCGGTATGTCTGCGGACTTACACGCTAAAATCCGGGTTTCGATACCCGTGGTGGGCAGAGCACAGATAGCCCATTGTGTAGCTTTGTGCTTAATTCTAAACAACGACATATAATAAATCAAGTCAATCAACGTTCTTTGTCTTATTGTTATTATTGGTTAACCATCGCTTTCCAATTTAAAATATTTAAATTTCCAGTTCATCATTATATGATACTTCTAGGCCTGCTCAACTGTTTGAAAACTCCTTTGCTAGAGGGCATTAAAGGCTTCTGTTACATACATGAATCGTTCTGAAGGAAACAAGTTTTACTTTTAAAAAAAGTGGGTTACCTGTCGGTAGCTTCTATAGTTTTACTGTCATTGAGCGATACTCAAAGAAAGTACGATGGATAACCTCTATGCTTGATTACTTTCTTTCAAACCGAATAGTAGAAGACAAACAGCTGTCGCCCACGATGTATTTTTCAGATGCTGAAATTAGGTTACTTTGGTTAATACAACGGTCCGGCATGGCCAGGTGGATAAGGCACTTGACTCCTAATCGGAGGCTCACGGGTTCGAATCCCCATCACATAAAATATACTCGCCCTTTTAGCCGTAGGGACGTTATAATCTGACGATTAATCCCGCTTTTCCTGTGTAAAAATAGTAGCCCAAGAGTTGGCGGTGGGTGGTGATGTCTAACTTGCGAAATTCAAACCAAACCAATCAGTTAAGAGAATGCAAGCACAATTCTTGTATAGCGTGTGTGGTTTTTCTTTTTATCAGGCTGCTGAGTCCACCGAGGAGAATCTAACCCAATTCTTGTATAGAGAGGAATGAAAAAAAAAAATCTTATTCTGGCTAGTTTCACTGCTCTGACGAAGAACAAATAAAGATTAAAAGAAGGAAAGCGTCGGAAAAAAATCTATTTGACACCAGAGTAAAAAAAAGGTGTGTTGATTTTTCTGAGAAATCTGAGTCGAAATATTAGTATTTTAAAATTGATATAAGAAAACATCTTTGATAATATTCGCTTTTTCGTTGCTGAAAAAATGCACATTTATTAGAATTTAAATGTTTAATCTGAGTTTTCTTTTTTATATTTACAACTATTTCGATTCAATTGTAGCAATCTATATTTGGTATTCTAAGCCTTTTTTTTTGTCTACGAAATATTTAATATCGGTTGCTTTGATATACAACAGTTACTGGTTCAACAGTGACAGGTAATTCCATAACAATCTCTGTGGGTTCATTTGTGTGTTAGTGAACTGTTTTATACGTTAATTCAAGTGAAGTTTAAGCAAACTAATTCTGTACATACAAAATATAACAATAATTTCTCACGTGGCCACACGTTTTGATTGTTACATACGGCTTTAACCATCATGTCTTCTAGAAAATTGCTTCTGTGGAAAATGGTTATGCACATTATGTTGTATATGCCAAAGAAAAAGAACGAAACGTTGTTCTGTACTTGATTTTAATTCAAGTTTCAATACTCACACCAACCGTCTTTAGAATTCATAGAGTTTGTTTATAGAAAATTAAACACTAAGCTACACAATGGGCTACGTACGATCTTATCATCACGGGTATCGAAACCCAGATTCTACCGGTGGTAGTCCACAGATATACCGCTGTGCCACTGAAGGGTTAACAAAAAATATGTATTCAATTGACAAATATGGTTTGTCGTTATTGGGATTACGGACGAAATATCATTAAAGAGAGGGTACCCAACTGATGCAAATTTCTCAATGTTTAAACAGTTGCTTTTGTATGCACTCGTATTCACAAATAACAAATATTAATGCTGGTTATTTCTCCCTCTTCATATACGGATGTGCATATTTGTTCGGACAGCAGGCACGTGCAAACAACACATTTCTCACGTTCTTTTGATCATTTTCACTTTGCTCCTAGCCCTTAATGCATTATGTTTGGCTTTCGTTTCCTCCCTTTCTTTGAACATAGATCTACATCAATAGATGTTTGCTTCTGGCGTTGTGTCATGTGTTTTTGTTTTAATTTAATTTTTGTAGTATTTTTTTTTCATCAATCTTCCTTTCAAAATATCCCTTCCAATAACCTTGCACTCTAGAGAGGTTATCATTTCACTGACCCTCCCTTATTTTCTTTTCTTTTTTTTTGTTAATTTGAGATATTCCTCGCTCTCTAACCGTCAGATGCACGTGCCCATATGTGTTTGGCACGTGTCATGGTCCGACTGATCGGTAAACGACAACACAAGCGAACACCATATTGAATGAAAGCACGTGCACCGACTTTTCCTGCTAAGCTAAGACTTACAAAACTCACTTCATTGGTTTTGACTTGTGAAAATGTTTATGTTAGTATTACTGTTCAATAAATTACGAGACATCACATAAAATAATTTTTTTTTCTAGAGAGGGCGCTTTAAATAATAAGATGTTTTAAATAACGTATCGCAGTGGTAAAAAAAAATCATGTTACCAGAAAATACGGACTCCTACAAGATTAAGCCTAAAATGTCAACCCTTCATTAGTGTCAATGTCACACTAAGTCTAAACATTCCAGTTTAATAGAATTGTGTTTACTAAAGTGTATTATATCATTCTATTTTCTTTATTCATTGATCATTATCTTAGTAGAAAGAGTTCAATGCCTAAAGCAAATAGAAACAACCTATTGTAACTTATATAATTCTGTGTTTACAACAATATGCATTTTGTAGCGGCAACATTAATTTTCTGACATATAAACAGATAAGTAAAAGTGTGTTAAGGCGTTCGACTCGTAATCCGAGGGGCGCGGGTTCGAATCCCGGTCGCACCAAACATGCTCGCCCTTTCAGCCGTGGGGGCGTTATAATGTTCGGTCAATCCCACTATTCGTTATTAAAAGAGTAGCCCAAGAGTTGGCAGTGGGTGGTGATGACTAGCTGCCTTTCCTCTAGTCTTACACTGCTAAATTAGGGACGGCTAGCACAGATAGCACTCGAGTAGCTTTGCGCAAAATTCAAAACAAACCAAGTAAACGTATTATAATTAAACAAAATATCCAGTTTTTACAACTACCTGTGTTAAATTGTTCATTCTCATCAATAAGCACCCACATTTATAAGGGAATCACACTGTGTTATTCGTAATTTATAACACTTTCTTTCCTATCATATACGGTAATTCGTCGGATTTACAACGCTAAAATTACGGGTTTAATTCCCCTCTGTGGACTTAGCCGATAGCTTGACGCTGCTTTGTCACACGCAGGATATGAAAAACAAACACTTAATGTCGCTGTGAGAGAGATATACAAGGTTTTTATATCGAACATTGTATGACTTTTCAACACATTTTGCGGAGCACTTCTATGTGTTCCGCTCATCCATTAGAAGCGAGATAAAGAAATGACCGGAAGTCTCTATGAGGCGTAGCTCGCGTCAACGATAATTAGCAAGAGATCTCGGACGAGCGTGTGGACACGAAACGACATCGTCACAGAGTTCTACGTTGTCTGTGTTGTCAACAGATGTCACTAATTATTACATATCCACACAAACCAGACTTGTGCCGCCGACGTTAATTACAAGAGTATGGTTTTCTCATGGGTTTAATACATGTTAAATGTGGCCCTGGTAACATAATTATTTTTACTACGTTCCCACAATGTTTTTATTTTTATTCGCTTTATTCATTACAATCAGTTAAAAACAGGATTTTTTTATTTTATTTTTCCTGCTCAGCCTTGTAAAATGGGAAAAGAAAGAAACAAAAAACGATTGTTTGATTTTGATTTTCGCGCAAGGGCTATCTGCACTAGCCGTCCCTAATTTAGTAGTGTGAGATTAAAGAAGAGGCAGAAAGTCATCACCACCCACCGCCAACTCTAGGGCTACTATTTTACCAACGAATAGTGGGATTAACCGTAATATCATAACGTCTCCACGGCTGAATGGGTGAGCATGTTATGAGCAACGGGGATTCGAACCCGCGACCCTCAGATTACGCGTCGCACACCTTAATTCACCTGGCCATGCCGGGCCTAACAAAAAACGAATAAAGAGAATGAGAAATATTTTAAAAATATACTTTCGCCAAGTGAAAAAAAAAATCTTTTTCGTACTATGATACAAAACTACAGGGGCTGGGATAAATCCTAGACACTTTAGATAAACGTAGTTAGGATAATGTATACTTTAGATAACTAAATAACAATTCCATATATCGGTTATTGTCATTCAAAATTTATAGCTACTACTAACTTTTATTTTAGCTAAGCCTATGTGATAGTTCATACTGTTTGTAACTCTGGTTTATACAACAATCTCACTATGTATACTTTGGTAGTTCAAAACGTATGATGAAGAGAGTATAGTCATTGGAAGTGTTTTGAAATATGTTATAAAATGATCTTGGTGACTTCATGTTCTGATTGGTGTGTCTGGTTACAGATCCAAGGGCCTAAGATTCGAGACGTGATGACACTAAACATGCTTCACATTTTCAGTTGTGAGGGTAAATTCCTTTTATCCGGACCAAAGGGCTCAAGGAAGTCTTTATCAAGGAAGAACGAGGCTGTTAGAGGTGGCTGACTGTCTTCCCTCTGGTCAGTGGTTCAAAGTTCGGGACGGCTATACTTAAACCTTGGAGTCTTTAACTTACCCGTTTAGCGTAGAAGTGTCACTTAGGTTGTAACTTACAAATTAATCCCTCTTCGTTTTAGATATCTTAATCTTAAAGATAGAACTGTTAAATTTAAGAATTTTCTGCTTACTTGTAAGTGTGTGTGTTTCTATAGCAAAACCAGATTAGGTTATCTGCTAAATCCACCGAGGGGAATCAAACCCCTGATTTTAGCGTTGTAAATCCATAGACCTACCGCTGTATCGACTGGGTACATTTTCTTGTAACACTAATTGGAATATGCTTTAAGTTCGCTACGCGTACTCTGTGAACTCCTGGCGGTTGTAATGTCTTCTGTACGTAGATTAGAGTACCACTTGAAGTTTCAAAAATGAAAAAGGCGAAGTTATACAGTGAGCTCTCTGTTCACCACAGGTATCGAAACACAGTTTCTAGCAGTGTTAAGTTCGCAAAAATACTTCTTTTCCACTAGGTGGCTTGAAAATGGAAACTTATTACTATTTTTATTCTTGAGACTTAAAACACGTTTTTCTAGAGTTTGTTTGTTTGTTTTGGAATTTCGCACAAAGCTACTCGAGGGCTATCTGTGCTAACCGTCCCTAATTTAGCAGTGTAAGACTAGAGGGAAGGCAACTAGTCATCACCACCCACCGCCAGCTCTTGGGCTACTCTTTTACCAACGAAAAGTGGGATTGACCGTCACATTATACGCCCACACGGATGGGAGGGCGAGCATGTTTAGCGCGACGGGGGCGCGAACCCGCGACCCTCGGATTACGAGTCGCACGCCTTACGAGCTTGGCCATGCCGGGCCTATTCTAGAGTTCTTTAGTAAAATGAAATTATAGGAATATAGAACAACCTAGCCAATATTAAAATAAAAATTACAGATTTACTGCCAATTCAATACGTCAGTTTTAGCCTTTTGTACTCTACTCACAACAGATAAAAATGTAATAGAAATTTGGATACCTTGGCTTACAGAAGAGCTGCTTAATGTGCACAGCGTAACAGTTTTACGTACTCTATCTTGTCTAAAATGTCAGATTGAAATAGTTCATATTGTGGAGGGTCAAGTGAGCACGTGGTGTTTCAGTAAAGGTTCCCGTTCATTAAAAGTTTAGAAATGTAAACATACAAATCACAAAATATAGCAAAAACCAGTTAAAGCAAACTTCGTCAAGTGATATAAGAAAATGGCTGAGCACATGTTGTTTTAAATCGAGAATTGAACGTTAAATCACTGAATGATTCTCATACTTTAGTTTATGCAGCTCATATTTGCAATGGTTTGTTTAATTCTGTAAAAAAAGAAGACTGAAATTTATAATTTAAAAAGATATTTTCCAAATAGTAGGGCAATTAAAATTCTGTTACAAATACCTAAAGTACTTTATAAAAAAATAAATAGCTATTTTTATTTCAAGACAGATTCGACCTAAGCAGAAGAAAAGTGGAAGGTTCGAAATATATGATAATTGAAAACCAAAAACCGAAGGACCAAGATAACATTAGCATCAAAAATATCGTTACTACTATTACTACATCCGAGCCAATCTCAATCAAAAGTAACATTAGCATCAAAACTATCGTTGCTACTATTCCTTTATCTGAACCAATTTCGATCAGTCAGAATGTGACGTCACATTATATATTTTGGTTATCATTAGGATTAGACTAACATTTTAAAACAGGCTAACTTTATTTGTAAACGGGTGAAGCTAAAACGACAGTAACAACACTTTATCTGAGTAACGTTATCGGTAAAAGGATGGTAACTGGAACCAGAGGAAAATAATTACAGGTAAAATAATGGTAAAGTCACTGCTATTATTGGATCAAAATAGTTTCAGAACGAGTTAAAACTGTCATAAATTTAAACAAGATTAATCAAATTTTATGGTTCGAATCCCCGTCACACTAAACATGTTCGCCCTTTCAGCCGTGGGAGCGTTATAATGTGACAGTCAATTCCACCATTCGTTGGTAAAAGAGTAGCCCAAGATTTGGCAGTGGGTGGTGTTGACTGGCTGCTTTTCCTCTAGTCTTACACTGCTATATTAGAAACGGCTAGCGCAGATAGCCCTCGTGTAGCTTTGCGCGAAATTAAAAAACAAATTTTATGAATAAACTTCATTTTGTTAGGAGTTAAAAGTCTGTTTCGCCACAGTTGATAACTGTGAAATCTGAGTTACTGATCAGATGTTCTTTATGTGGCCACTGACTACCAAACTAGATAGATTTGAAAGCACATTATCATGGTACACTTACAAATATTTGAAGGCACGAACGGAAATATATACTTTAGTTTTCGGGTGTCATATTTTCATAAACGCATTAAGTTAGGTCATCTTGGAAGGCCTTTCATTTGGAAGAAGTGGCTTAAGTTTAAAGATGGTTCGAAGGTTAAATTCATTTTAACCTGTAGATAAAAACCTTTTTATTTATCAGCGTCTTAATTTGTTTAGACACAAAATAAAATACTGCGCTCTCTTATGTAAGGCACAGGGTTACTGGTTACAGTGTCTGACTTTGTATCAGAAAATCTAGCTACGCCTAGCGTCTTGTTACAGCAAAATCTGCGTTTGTGTGTTATAAACGTGACAGTCAAATCCCGTTATTCGAAATTAGTGGAGTACAAGAGTGTGCGATGGGCATTGTTGACTAACTGAATTCTTTCTAATCTGTCTGTTAAAAATTAGGGTTACATAGCACAGATAATCCTTACATAACAAAAACACACGCTCAAGAAACAGTGAAATAGTAAAAAGAATGGAGCATTTGGCCTAGTTGCAACGTCCCTTTATGTGATGCATTAAATGTGGTAAACGTGTCTTTTATGGGTTTGTTCTCAAAAAATGGATGGCAGTTTTACTTTGTAAAGTAGAGCAACCAACTGGACACTGGCCTAAACCGATGACCTCATAAGAGACAGAACTCATCCACGAGATACAAGCTAAAGGTTTTCAACTTTAAGTATTAGGGTTGCACTAAAGATATAAGTGAAAGAAACAAAAGTCATTTAAAGTTTCAGCATACAGAACTGAAATTGGAATTAGAATTCCAATGCTGTAATTTTGTGTGGATGATGCACGAACCTGGATTAAAGTTATACAAAGCTACCAATATATATACTTGGTCCAATTTTATTGGCAGCCGTACAAGTTTATTTTTCTTCGTTTTACTTAGAGCTCAAATACTTTTTAGAAACGTCCACATTACCAATGCGCAGGTCGACTGTTTGTTAGTGTTGTGCACAACACATTACAGTGCCGTTATGATACACTATTTTTACAAATGTCTGTCAGTGTTATGTATGAAACAGATTATAGCACACTTAATATACAATATTTTGAGAACGACTGGTGGTGGGATAGAATGGTTTTCTGAGACTGGTGAGACAAAATTGTTAAAGTGACTGGTTCTAAGCTTTTTTTATATTCATATGTAATTTATAATTAATTAGACTCTTAAATTAAAAGGAAGCTTGTAGCAAAACAGACAATTATCTGGTTGAAATGCGAATTTATTAGATCAAAAGTCAACACATGTTATGCGAAGCACTATCAACATGCAAGGCATGTTAATACTACGGTGGTTCAGGGACATGCAACTATTTCAAACTAATACAACATCAGAATATAGTTCATGTATATAGTGTTAAACACTATAAGCTGCTACACTGAGTTGTATGATATTTTTTGCATCATAAAAATAGGGTCCCCCGCTGATTCGGGGGTAAGTCCATGGAGTTACAACGCTAAAATCAACGGGTTGATTCCCCTCGGTGGACTCAGAAGATAGCCCGATGTAACTTTACTATAAGATGACATACACGTACGTGAATAGGGAGTTCGAACAAACCTCCTCGATACCCCACCTTATCCCCGCATGATTGTAAACCCTGGAAATGTAAGAAGTTACACTGTTAACCTTTAGCAATATTTATTCACTTTCCTTCTTTTTCCAACGCCCCCCAGTGGCTCAGCGGTATGTCTGCAGACTCACACGCTAAAATCAGGGTTTCGATACCCGTGGTGGGCAGAGCACAGATAGCCCATTGTGTAGCTTTGTGCTTAATTCAAAACAACAACAACAACAACAACAACAACATCTTTTTCTAATGATACGTGACTTAATGTACGTGTATTTGTAATTTTAACAAAGAGATAAGCTTCTTCAGTTGTAAACAGAACAAGATATAAGTTAAAGTTTCTAACAATTAAACACTAAGTGTTCAAGAAACCAACACTGAAGTAAAATATTTCTCAGTTTATTGAACTTTGTACACCATTCCAACACTCGAATTTTATCTCATTTCAAAAAGCAAATTAGCGCTCGCTATTCACGCGCTAACACTCGTTTACCCAATGACCAAGTTGGCCTTTCATGTTGAAATATCCGGTGATAATAAAAACTAAGAGTAGCAACAAATCGTGTGTTATCTTACTGCTGAAACTCAAGTGTTTGTGTTTTGGAAGTGTTTAACTTGTTGGCTTTCGTATCCAAGTGAACTTGTTTCGTCCTCGTCCAGAATTTGGTACTAATTTCCAAGGGTATCGTATTTACGGAGTCATCTGATTATGTTATGAAATATTTAAATCACTCACATAAAAAAAGTAATTAGAACAATTGCTTAAGACCTGAACTAATCAATATAGCTAGCCTGTCATTAAGTGAAACGACTACTTTTGTTATGACAAAAGTTTCAACATGTCAAAATATTTTTAGTGACAGATGAAATATATCCCTTGGGAATAGCATTTTGTTTTGCAGTTGAATAGAGTGGATAATTAATCACAAACAAAATATTTTAGCTCTAATGTAACCATGCTAGTGACCTACGGGTCGTTTTCCTTGTAAGATTCAAACGTCTCTAGATTTCCATTATATTGGATGTATTTTTCTGTTTTTGAATTTCGCACAAAGCTACTCGAGGGCTATCTGTGATATCCGTCCCTAATTTAGCAGTGTAAGACTAGAGGGAAGTCAGCTAGTCATCACCACCCACCGGCAACTCTTGGGCTACTCTTTTACCAACGAATAGTGGGATTGACCGAACATTATAACGCCCCATGGCTGAAAGGGCGAGCATGTTTGGCGCGACGGGGATGCGAACCCACGGCCTTCAGATTACGAGTTGCACGCCTTAATGCGCTTAGCCATGCCGGGCAATATTGGATGTATACCTAGGTTATTATCTTTCTGTTACGCCATTTCTTTAAACCTGAAATCAAAAACTAAATATTAGTGGCATCACAGTGCTGAAAGTCTTACATGAGGGAGGTTCAAGGGTGCCATTTAATCTGTTTATTTTTTCATATAAGATAGGGTTAACGATTAACACACATCTTATTCAGTCTTAGACGTCAATCTCTTCAGCAATGTTGATTCGCTTCAAGGATTATTTTCCTCGTCTTTGTGTTTGTTCAATGTGGAAAAGATGTTCCATTCAGAGCATTTTAAACTCTAAGAAATATAAATATATATAATATAATAATATTATAATGTATATATAGTTTATAAGATTATTTGTGGAGGAACAAAATATTATATCACGAAAACTAAACAAATCTAACTACTTATAACGAGTACCCCAGTGGCACAGCGGCGTATCTGCGGACTCACGCTGCTAGAAACCGGCTTTCGATACCCCTGGTAGCCATTTTGTAGCTTTGTGCTTAACTTCAAATAATCAATCAAACTTTAGGATGAAAACACAAACGTATTATACAAACGCAAGAAAAAATTAATTTATTTACGTTTATTTCTTGTTAAGCACAAAACTACACAATGGTTTTACTAATGTTCTCCCACCGTGGGGTAGAAACCCGATTTTTGTCGCTTTAGACTCTTAGAGTTAGTGATAAGACACCGGAGATAAGGGATACACTTACGAAACTGATATGTGTTGAATTTCGGACAAGGCTACACGGTAGCTGTCTGTTCTGGCCATCTGTAGTTATGAAGTCGAACAAGGCTACACAATAGCTGTCTGTTCTGGTCAGGCCCAGCATAGCCAAGCGTGTTAAGGCATGCGACTCGTAATCTGAGGGTCGCGGGTTCGCATCCCAGTCGCGCCAAACATGCTCGCCCTTTCAGCTGTGAGGGTGTTATAATGTGATGGTCAATCCCACTATTCTTTGGTAAAAGAGTAGCCCAAGAGTTGGCGGTGGGTGGCGATGACTAGCTGCCTTCCCTCTAGTCTTACACTGCTAAATTAGGGACAGCTAGCACAGATAGCCCTCGAGTAGCTTTGTGCGAAATTCAAAACACACTGTTCTGGTCATCTGTAATTATGAAGTGATAGGCTAAAAAGAAGCCTTCTAGTCAACAACACCCACTGCCAATTCTGTAGCTACTTGAACAGTTGCATATGACTCTCATTGTTATAACAGGGTAAGTTCCAAAACCGGGCACAACCTAACCACAAGGAGGCGTCGCACCCGCACCAAATACATACTTTATCGCATATCACTTGCCATGTCATCAATGTTCCTGGATTGTGTGCACGAGCGGGGTAATTCCATAAATTCGTAAATATTAATAAAAGATGGTGTTGAAATGTGTAAATGAAATGGTTTCAAAATGTTTGAGGTAATCCTGGTGTATTGTGATCTAATTAAAATATACGAAAAATTACACTTCACCAAGTTAAGCCAGTTGACTCCGTTACAGTTGTTATCAAGAAATGTGCTGCTTTAAATAATGGTTGAATTACTACTATGTTTGTTGTATTCCAATGGGTTTGAAGAGCTCTAGTATTTTGTGAAAGGCTTCGTTGTCCCTGGATGTAACCAATGTAATGTCATTCGCGTATTATTGCACACTCTTCTCTGCTTTTATTCGTTTCTAATTAATAGATGAATGGTGTAAAGCCAGTAATGAAAAAAACAAACAAAACCTGTAACAAACGGGGCTCAAATTCCAGCTAAGACCTTATGTAAAAACACAAGTGTTTGATCTTAATTACACACTTAGGTTTTGGTTCTCCCAATATTCTTCAGAAATATTGTTATTAGCTTTACACCAGTCGATTTTACATGTGATGTTGTGTTACGTCGTAACTACAAAGTTTCCTTCGTGGTTCACAAAGGCTGAATAGAGATTAAATTTTCCTATTATTCCAAATTACTTCTATAACTGCCCCAGGTAGGATTCGCTCGAAATCAAACACCGTTAGGACACCTGCCCGTGATACTTTTGTCCTACTAGTATGTGGAGTATGAATACAGTTTCAAACATAGCATCCCAAGATTTTGATCGGAGAATGAACACAAAACGCGATGTAAGAATCAAGTTCAGTGACTCTGACAACCCATCTTTAGATCTTCATCACACTTGAGTGAGTTTTGGGTTCTTCATAACTCCTCTTGGTATGTTGGGTATGCAGTATACATAAGGACCAACCCCTGGCCACCGTGAGTTCGAATACCAAGATTGGTCCAGCTAGATTCAGAACTATGGGAAGTTCTTGGAAAAACAAACGAATTCACACACGACGCAAAAGTTTAGGGTATAGATACAGATCGTATGTATACCTCTGCGCGAGTGCTTATTTTAAAACATTATTAAAATTTCATAAACATCGTTTGCAATTCAGTTTATTGAGTAAATGGTAAACTCAATTGTATATAATATTTTTTTGTCGAGAACTCAT
Source organism: Carcinoscorpius rotundicauda (assembly GCA_011833715.1). NCBI lineage: Eukaryota > Metazoa > Arthropoda > Merostomata > Xiphosura > Limulidae > Carcinoscorpius > Carcinoscorpius rotundicauda. Next base: position 178,493,719 of record CM022391.1, on the reverse strand, counting down.
TATATTACTATCACACTTACTTGAAAGACAACGCTTATAACGCCATCTTTGAAACAATTGCAGCACTATAAATATTGTTAGTGTGAATAAGCTTAATATTAAACTTACATTTTGTACAGGAGTATGATTGACTGTCGGCGAGGGTTATGGCAACCTTGAAAATTGAGAAATACATTTGGTGGGTGCTATATCTTCGGTGTGGTTGAACACATACAAATATGAAACTTTATCAAATGTTTAGTTGTGCTGAAAGAACAAATGAGATGCTGAGGTTTAAGTTTGTTTGTTTTGGAATTTCGCACAAAGCTACTCGAGGGCTATCTGAGCTAACCGTCCCTAATTTAGCAGCGTAAGACTAGAGGGAAGGCAGCTAGTCATCACCACCCACTGCCAACTCTTGGGCTACTCTTTTACCAATGAAAAGTGGGATTGACCGTCACATCATAATACCCCCACGGCTGAAAGGGCGAGCATTTTGGCGTGAAGGGGATGCGAACCCACGACCCTCAGATTACGAGTCGCACGCCTTAACACGCTGGCCCATGCCGGGCCCTGAGGTTTAAGATGAAAGCTGTTGTTATCGTTTTGTTCAGTGATTTCGTGTAGCTGACTGCGTCTAAAAAGTAGTTCCAAAGTAGTGCTGGTAGAAGGATTCGAAGTTTGAGAAACCGGAAATTAATCGCTCTTGATTTTACCATGTATGTTTTTCAAACATTTTTTTTAATTTTGCGCAAAGCTACACGAGCACTACCTGTGCTAGCCGTCCCTAATTTAGTTAATGGAAGTTTGTTTGTTTGTTTTGAATTAAGCACATAGCTACACAATGGGCTATCTGTGCTCTGCCAACCACGGGTATCAAAACCCGGTTTTTAGTGTGTACTTCCGCAGACATACCACTGTGCCACTGGGGGGCTAGTAATGTAAGACAAGAGGGAAGGCAACTAGCTATCACCACCCACCGCCAACTCTTTGGCTACTCTTTTACCAACGAATAGTGGGATTGACCGTCACATAATAACGCCCCCACGGCTGAAAGGACGAGCGTATTTGGAGTGCGACGGGGATTCGAACATGCAACCCTCAAATTAGGAGTTGAATGACTTAACTTACCTAGCCATGCCAAGCCTGTTTTGAAGCGAGAAAGAATCCAACTTTTTCTAATTTGGGCTTTCGTAATGACTAAACATTTCTTGTGTGACAGAGAAACACGGGCTTATTTCTATGTGTAACATGCTTCAACTTATAGTTATATTTTTTAGTTATATTTGTTTCTCTGTCACCACAAATATTAGGTGGTATCTGTTACGGCTTACTGAAAACATTGGTAACATTCAACTTTCTGTAATGTTAGGGCAGCGTCCTTCCGTGGTTGTATTGGTAATATATTCGATCAAATATAGTTCAACTATTCTGGATTGAAAATGACCAATCAGATCTCATAGTCGTACTAGGTAAATGCAAGATTTTGTATTAGAGAAAAATCTATCACTTAGTTTGTCTGATTCTGAGTTTGTGCCGTAAAAATTATTGGTTAAAACTGTTGGCACAAGATTCTCCATACCCAATTATTTGCAGGTACTTTTGGTCATTAAAGATTGATATGCATCCCAAGCGACCAATTAGCAACCCTTTTAGGATTCACTACCACCAAAACTAACTTAATGTCATAGTGGGAGTGCTTTCTGCTGAGCCCACCGGGGGAAGGGGGAATCGAACCCCTGATTTTAGCGTGTACATCCGTAGATTTACCGCTGTACTAGCAGGGGATAATGTTTTGTATCAGCTAAACCTAAATATCGGTATTTGAAAGATTTAATAGATTCATCTGAAACTACTGAGTGAACAACTTTTCTGTAGTAGTTTTCTTTTTGATAATAATGTGATATAAAATAACATTTGAGACATAAATAGGGAAGCTGTTTTAATAAATAACGACATTTGTTTTATCGTGTTGTATTATTATATGTTGTTAACAATAAATCTCACTGTTCATTACTGTAACAGATCACATTATATCACTGCTGAATCACAATAGAATATTGTTCAAATGGATGTTCACGAAATTCGGCTTGAATTCTTTGATAATATTTATGATGAAGACTGACAAAACAAGAGAAGAAAAACTCGAAACTAAGTCTTTACATTAATGGCCAAGCGTGTTAAGGCGTTCGACTCGTAATCCGAGGGTCGCGGGTTCGAATCCCGGTCGCACCAAACATACTCGCTTTTTCACCCGTGGGGGCGTTATAATGTCCCGGTCAATCCCACTATTCGTTGGTAAAAGAGTAGCCCATCAGTCGCCGATGGGTGGTGATGACTAGCTGCTTTCCCTCTAGTCTTACACTGCTAAATTAGGAACGGCTAGCGCAGATAACCCTCGAATAGCTTTGCGCAAAATTCAAAAATACAAATACAAGTCATTACATTAACTAAATGATACAATGGAGTGTGTATCAGTAAATATGTATTACATATCCGGTTTACCCTTACGTTTAAATGTCTGGCTTCGAACCCGTTTGAGGTCCAATTTCTCATAATCCGGTTGTTTAAAACTATTTAGAAATTATGGTTCGTTTAAATTTCACTCAAAGGTACACGACGGCTCTCTATGCTAGCCATCCATAATTTAGCACTGAAAGACTAGAGGGAAGGCAACTAGCCATAACCACCCACCGCTAACTCTTGGGTTACTATTTTACCAACGAAAAGTGGGTTTGACCGAACATTATAACGCTCCCAAGAGTGAAAGAGGGAGACTTTTATTTCGTGAGATGGAAGTAAAACCCCCAACCTTTAGGTTGTGTGTGAGTCAAGCGCCTTAACTACCTTGCCATGAAAGTAGAAATTAATTTATCAATTGATTTCTGCAAGAACCATAAAATAGAAAATGAGCACGCCATTGTTTCAAAACCTTCAACCAATAATCGATAGCACTGCTGCTTACTGTCAACATCTTTATGAAGAAGTGTTAGTTACCCGAATAAGAATGTTCATTTTTGAGTGACCAAAAGAGGTATTTTTGCTTCCATGTGTCATTATATCAAAACCTACAACTGACTCTTCGCCATCAGTGATGTCGAGAAACCCACTTCGCCAGTTGTTGATTCTATCCCATCATGCCTTACATAACCTTTTTTGTCACGTGGTAACAGTGCAGGACCCCGTATCCTCTAAGCACCGTGGATAATAAACCTACTTCCGGCAGATTTTTCATCTGGTTGGCAAAAGTAGACCCTCAGGGTGGAAACTGCGCGCTTTATCTGCTGAAGTTATAGATGGTTACTGTTGTTCTCTGTTGTCACATTGGAATAAAACGTTTTCTTATGTCGTGATTTAAATTCTTGCTACAGGAAAATATCGTCCAGTCCACTGGTTTTGAATATCAATTTTCTTCTCAGGAGAGTAACCTCTGTTTTGTCCATAACCAAAACGATTACAAGCGATTCAAGCTTTTTATAACGTCTCGTTTCAGAATGAAAATTTTGAAACTAAAATATCAACCAAGGACGTTTTACTATAATGACAGAACCGCGTGTCTTTTTATAGCATCTGGCTTGGCTTGGTGGTTAGAATGCTCCACTCGCAATCTGAGGACCACAGATTTAAAACCCGTCAGTAAACATGCTCCTCCTTTCAGCCGTAATAGTTTTATATCTAATAGTCAATACCATTTTTCTTAGCCAATGAGTGTGGTTTACTAATCTCCCCTGGTTTATCATATCTAAACTAGCTGGTAACCCTCGAGAAGTTTTGCACAAAATTCCAAAAAACAAAAACAAAAAACTCTTACAAAATAAGAGGGGGTAGGAGAGGTCTAGGTAACACCTGAACCTCCAAGGTCGCGCAAAAACACAATGGAACAACGATTAAATTCCGATACAAAATAAGTGCAGTCATCGTAGCATATCGGAAACACTCGTTGCCCGGTCGTGATTCGTGTTTGTTCATACTCTTAACCCAAACCAATGTTTATAAAATTCAACATCCTGTACACAACAGTTCTTGTTATTATTTATATAAACAAAACACTTTAGAATAAATTAAACATATGCAACGGTATTACGTATGGAAGAATATATAAGCATGCTTACATATAATGAATATTGAAGTAAAATTACACATTTAAGCATGAAAACTTATATAAAGTCCAACTACCTAAATTATGAATCAAAATTTAGTAGCTACTTGCTGATTACTTAACCTACGCTTCGTTCATAGGAGTGGCCTGGTATGACCAGTTGTTAGTGCGCTTGACTCGTAATGTGAGGGTCGTGGGTTCGAATTCCTGTCACACCAACCATGATCGCCCTTTCAGCTGAGGGGGCGTTATAATGAGACTGATCCAATTATTCGTTAGTAAAAGAGTAGCTCAAGAGTTGGCAATGGGTGATGACTAGCTGCCTTCCTTCTAGTCTTACACTGCTAAATTAGGAACGGCTAGCGCAGATAGCCCTCGTGTAGCTTTGCGTGAAATTAAAAAAACAAACAACATAAATTAAATGTAACCAGGGCTAGAATAGTACGAACATTTCTCTTACGTTAACCTAGGATTGGAGTGCTCATTTAAATGATCTTATAATTTTCTAACAGTCGATTCGACGTAGGCGCCCCCTCACTTTGGGCAGCAGACTTCATAGCTGACATGTGAGTGTGGAGAAAACTGGAAACCTACTTTAAGCATAAACTTGTGGATAGATCCTGTTAATTGTGATTTTAGTTTTCTTTTCAAAATTGGTGTGTGTGAGTCTAAAAAGACCATAACCCAGGTCTCTGATTTTCCGACACTCTTTTTACAGAGGGAAGAATGCCTAGTTTACGTTTCCGTGAAAATATTGAATCTGAGCATAAATAATGTAACCAAGTTAGCAGAATAGCAAAAAGGTTAAAAAAAAACAGATAATAACGTGGCATGAAAATAAAAACACAATTGACCATAATACTACAAGTGGTAAATAACAACAGAAAGCATTTTCCTGAACTATTTATGTTGTTGTCTTGTTAAGCGCAAGTTACATAATGGGCTATCTGTGCCGATCTCACCACGGATGATGAAAATAGATATTTAGTGTTATAATAAGCCTTCAGATTTACCGTTGAGTCAATGGGGCTTCTTATTTCTTTATGGAGCAAAAAAAAATGTTACAAGTTTGATTCACATTGATTGATTTCTTGCTGTTTGATGCTAAGATGCTGGGAACTTTGGTATCGCGTAGTTGTTTTATAATATTAAGTCTTGTACTATTTATAAACTTGGAATTATCACAATAGCAAACAAAAACATGCATCATTAGGAACTATGGAAGCAAGTTATGTCAACGAAGTAGACGTGAGCTCACTGAGCTAGAAAGGCATTCTAATTATAATGTAAGAATGACAAATTATGTTATAAAATCAGCGTAACTAAAAAGTAAACACCACTTGATAATACTTACACAATAATTAGACAGGTTTTAAGACACACACGGCCAGAATTTATAAGACAAATAATGACTAAAAATTAACCAAAGAGATGCCAGTCACGTTTGCTTGTTTGTTTGTTTTTAAAATCCCGCAAAGCTACACGATTGCTATCTGCACCAGCCGTCCCTATTTTAGAGAAAAGACAGCTAGTCATCAACACCCACCACTAACTCTTGAGTTACTTTTTTACCAACGAATAGTTGGATCAGTCTCATTATAACGCCCCCACAGCTGAAAAGGCGAGTATGTTTGGTGTGACGGGTATTCAAACCCGCGACCCTCAGATTGCGAGGTATGCTGGTCCTGTCATTCACGTTAGTGAAAGCAATGTTTCTATGTATCAGGCAGTAAGATAGGGTACTGAGATACCGACACCTGTTATATCATAAGATAGGGTACTGAGATACCGACACCTGCAGATGCGCAAGTTCAGTATTCTAACGCCCTCTGCATGTGCATGTTGTTGTCTTTACTTGATACGTAGCCCGGTATTCTCTTTCTTCCCAGAGATAGTTTTTATACATTACCGAGTCCATTACACATCGCCATGGTGCTACTGTTTCAGTAAGCACGTGTACGTGCTCTTCCTGTTCGACCGACATGACCAGGTGGTTAGGACGCTCGACTCGTAATTTGAGTGTCACGAGCTGGTTGTATTAACAGTGGACTAAGATATCATGTCTGGAGAGCCACAAATGTTTGGTATAACATTTAAACTATTCTGCGATCTTGTCATGACGTCACTGTTCATTTCGATACATCTGGTCATGATATGGTCAGGTGGTTAGAGCGCTGGAGTCGTAATCTGCGGGTTCTACTCTCTGTCACACCAAATATCCTAGCCTTTTTAGCCGTGGGGGTATTATGATATGACGGTCAATTCCAATATTCGTTGGCAAAATAGTAGCTCAAGAGTTGGCGGTGAGTGATGATGACTAACTGCTAGATTGGGGATGGCTAGTACGGATAGCTCTCGTGTAGCTTTGCACGAAATTCAAAACAAACAAATAAAAACTCTTCTTGGTAATTAAAACAAACAGTAAAGTTTCGTATATAGTATAGTATCTACAAAACACAGTCACGGATACAACATTATTACTGGTTGAAAAATATCAACCAGTCCATGGTTTTTGGTATTTTCCACTTGAACGGTTACCAGATTTCAAGCATATCCCTTATATTAGGATGGTCAGCCATCTACACTGCTAGCTAACCAAATGGTGAGTTTACTGGCTGTTATAACACCCCTCAGGTGAAACTGTGGAGCAGTAGCATATCGTGGCTTCAATCTTGGACTCCCCGCTCGCAGCCCAGCTCACAAACAATTACAGAAACTTGAAAAAAGGAAGTTACTAAGTAACTGATAATGTCACCGGTGTTGACACAAACACGACAAAAATCAGATGACAAGTATAAGGTAGTTATTAATTCTTAGAAACTGAAACTCACATATCTTTAAATCTCTTACGTTTGATACCACAAATATCAGTTTATAAACTTTATATAATGCTATGTGGTTTAGCTCAGTCTTAAAGCATATTTGAATCCCATAATATTCCAATCTCTAAAAGGATCACTTACGTTTGCAACCACAAAGATCAGTTTACATAACGCTATGTGGTTTAGTTAAGTCTTCAAACTCCTTCGAATCATATTTCTTTGATTGCCCACTTAAACATTATAAATAATTGATGTCAAATATAAAATAAATCAATAAAAAATTGATAATTAATCCAAATAATAAAAACCTGATAATAACAACAATTCACTTACTTAATCTTGTTCACACTAAAACATTATTCATGAATAGCCTAGACTACATCCCTGTCGCATACTAGACGTCCTGATGAGCGCTGGTATTAAACGAAAGGCCTCGTCGCCTTTGGATATAGTGTGGTTGACATGTTCTTATTTGTCTTCATTTCTAATATTTTAGAGCTAGTCTCAGTTGGTTAGAAGTTTTAAAAAGTGATTAAACTGCTACAGATGCATCAATATACCGCTGTTGGTTACTGGATGCAGTTAATTATAAATGATTACTCAACTAGTTGTTTCACTTAATAACAACAACAAAAACGGGTTCAGAAAATGTGAAACCTCTCGGAGACAGGAAGTAGGCAGTAGGCTTCTGGTTGTATGCGTGAAAAAAGAAAAAAAAAGTACTGCATGCCATCACAGTCTTCGATCTCGGTCTTGCACTAATCACAGCTTCTGCGGTGTCAGGATAAAACAGCAAACAAACTGCGATTGTAATGCTTAAACTTGTAAGAGTATATTACTCAAAATGACGTATTTTTCTTTATCGAAGTGATAACTTTGAATATTAAACAGTGTGTATAATGATAAAACAAATATTTTTCGTTTTAAAATTTAAAACAAAATTGGTGTGTGAAAATTAAATAACAAACCTAATTTACATTGGTCAAGACTGCCAACACATTGTTTGGTTTTTTTGTTAGGGGGAGGCAGCAATTATCTTCTGTTTATGCAAAGTTACATAACTAACTATTTCAGTATTTGCTCAGCGCTCACAGCAGGTAACGAACCCACAATTTAAACGTTATAAATCTTTGTGCTTACCATTTTGCCAGCGCATAGGGTTTCTGTGAAACTAGCTTCAGAAATATTTTCTAACAATTTTGATATTCGGTACTGTAGTTAAAGTATGTATCCCGTCGTCTAAGTTAGGCCTAACTTTTCATCCAGGAAAATTTTAGTCAAAATTTATAACTTTTTTGGAAAAGACATTTTTTACTGTTATTTTAACAAGTATATGTGAAAAAGGTACATCTCTAGGAACGTAAATCGAGTCCCTTTATATTAATGATTTCATTACATTTCATATATCATTGGCTGCGTACCTTCCCGGTTACTGTTGTCAACTCTAGGTTTTCTTGTCTTTCTAGCCTTTATGTTAAACAAGGCCTACCAAATGGAGTACCAAAAGGTCAGTAATAGTCGTCGTGACTTCTTAAACTCATTATGATAGAGCAGATGCATAATAGTGAGTTGTTTTAAGTTGACCCCGAAGTCATCAAAGTTATAGGGCATGAAAAGACAATAGGCCTTACAGTACATGTTTTAATTTTTCATGTGATTGGATTGGAAGCAATGATTGTTTAGAATTCAAGTAATTTAAGAGATAAGGATGTTGTTATGTAGGACGTATGTTTTTATTCAACTGCATGTGCATCAATCGTTAACGAGTATGTAATTTAGGACCAAACTACATAACTCAAGAGAAAAAGGTATTGAACTTAAATACTCTACTTACGACCTTTTTTTTAAAGTGACGTTGTTTATTCTGGGCAAGAACTGAGTTACATGAACTTTCTGTAACCTTACCTCCAACCAGAAAAATGAAAGTTGAAAGACAAATAGAAAGACATTTACTGCGCTGTTTGACACGTTATATATTTGATGATGTATGATATATACAAATATATATATTATATATACCCTTCCTACGATAGTTTATGTGTTAAATGTTTTTAAAAAATGTCTAATAAAGATAAAGCAGCCGTTGATTATGTATATTAAATTCTGATTTAATATATTTTCAAATACAGTTCGTGTGCCTGATTTAGCGCGGTTTGGAGCTTTGTCTTAATGTTATGATTTTTAAAAAAACATCTGTTTTAAATAAAAAGAATGAGTTTTATTTCAACAAAAGGTAACATTTTGATCGATATTTTATTTTATTAATATGAGAAAAGAATAGCAATCGATAAACAAATAAAGTCTCAAATTACCCCTCCCCCAAGTGACTCAGTGGTAAGTCTTATAACGCTGTAAACCCAGTTTCGATACCAGTGGTGGACACAGTACATATAGTCAGTCCACTGTGTTGTTTTGTGCTTAACGACAAACAAAGAAACTCAGATTAGGAGCTGATAAAACAAACCTAAAGTTTCAGAAAACAAGTGAACAGATTCGGTTTCAAAATGGAGAATTTCGATCCACAATGTATTTTGTTCAAACAAGAAATAGAACATGTAAAATAAATCCAAGTATTCAAAGCATACAAAACAAATTCAAACAAGAAATTAATATAAGTCTGTAAAAAAAATCATAGATAAATATAATAACAAAGATATTCTATAAACTAATTGCATTCGATGTTTTTAACGCCTCCCCCTCTCACAACGGCTCGTCAATAAGTCTGCAAGCTTAAGACACTATAAATCGAGTTTCGATACACATAATGGGCAGAGCACAGATAGTCCATTGTGTAGTTTTCCAGTGAACAGGAACCAAACTAAACGGTCTCGTGACATATTTCAAAATTCCTAAAATATTATATTTTTGTTCAATTTACAGCTCAAGTTATACAATGTTATCCATGCTTTTCACGACGCAGGTATTAAAACCCAGTTTCCAGAATGATAATTCCCCAAGTCTATAGATGAGCTATGGAGGGGAATTAATCTGTTTTGAAGTCCTGCACTCATTAGAAATAGTGAAATAAAAGTAGAGATCTAAATATACCATATTTTATATTAAATCTAAAAACAATTTTTCTTTAAACTACGTTAAATATAATATTTAGTTTCTACATGAATATTTTAACATATATAGTAAGTCTGTATATAGCGAGCTTTTATAGTATTCTGTCATCCATTTTAAAGTTTTGTAAATTTAATTCGATCTCGTGGGACGGCAAAGTGTTTCGATCCCGCAGCTACATGTTAAAATAGTTATCGCTTCTACAATTGTTGACTAAAGTAGACGAAAAAAAATATGAATATAAAGTTTGAAATAAATGGATAAATTATTAAATAGTTTTAAAATAAGTATTCATTAAGTAATATTATATCTAATTCCTAAAAGTCACTAACTTTTATTGACCCCACCGTTAGTAAAGCTTCCAACATGGTCAGGTGGTGAAGGCACTCGACTCCTCATCCGAGAGTCGCGGGTTCGAATCCCCATCACACCAACCATGCACGCCCTTTCAGCTTTGAGGGCATTATAATGTGACGGTCAATCCTGTTATTTGTTGGTAAAACAGCGGTTGAAGAGTTAACGGTGGGTAGTGAAAACAAACTGCCTTCCTTCTAAATTAGGGACGGTTAACGCAGATAGTCCTCGGGTAACTTTGCGCGAAATTAAAATAAAAAACATTTAAAGCGAAGATCAAAAGAGAAATTTAATTTCAATCTTTTTGGTTTGTTAATTTGTTTTGTTCCAAGGGATTGAGAAGATAAGTAGCGAATGTGTTTTTGTAAAAGCATTTCGAGCCGTCAGGCCAAATAAGTGAGTCGAAAATAAATTAAGTTAATTTGAATGCAGAAGAGGTTAGACAGAAAGTATTATCTTTTCACTCGCCACTAGGAATTCATGCATAGAAACAAAGTCGTCATTTATTGTTGTTGTTTTCATTTCTTCAGTGCACCCGTGACTTAGTATGTATAAAGCTGTATCCGTGACTCGTTTTATCTCTGCACGTGACTTCCTTTTGTGTGAACGCACGTAAGTTTCTCTTTTAACCCTAGAACAGCTGGTTTCGAATATTTTGTTGTTACTAGTCCTCGTCGGGAATGTGTGTGTTGGTTGTTAAGGTTTGTTGGTTCGGTGTTATTATATGGGTCAGGATATCAACACCACTAGTAACCAATAGCAACGGCAGGATATCCGTGCGGTACTGCTATTAGCAGTTTCCTTTTTATTGTACGTCGTTCATTCGTAATTGTCAACCTACCGTAGAAACAGATAAGAATAACGGTCTGCAGGGAAAACCTTTAAACTGTTTATTCGCACTTCGGAGGTGATATTTGAATCTAATGTTCATAGATATACAGAGAACAAAAGACACAAAATTGTTGAGAATAAATGACATTATCAGAATTGAAACGAAAGGGAATACTCTGTTATGTTCAGTACTACACTTATTAACATTAACAAATCAGTAAGATAACTTGTTTATTTTATTTGTTTTTTGAATTTTGTGCAAAGCTACTCGAGGGCTATCTATACTAGCCGTCCCTAATTCAGTAGTGTAAGACTAGAGGAAAAGAAGCTAACTCTTGGGCTACTCTTTTACCAACGAAAAGTGGGATTGACCGTCACATTATAACGCCTCCACGGCTGAAAGGGCGAGCATGTTTGACGCGACCCTCAGATTACGAGTTCAGCGTCTTAACTACCTGGCCAAGCCGGGTCCGAGATAACATATATATAGTATGTAGGTCGTGAAACGTGTTATTTATATGGCAAAGATTCAGGTGATGTATGTTTGGTAAGAGGTTTTATCTGGCTGAATAATAGGACCATTTACGTGGTGAGAACTAATGCAGTCCAAAGAAACGCTGTATTTTTGACAGACTCGATAAGGCTACCCGAAGCATTCCCTAATTATAACTTACTGACCGAGCGCGTTAAGGCGTGCACTCGTAATCCGAGGGTCGCGGGTTCGCGCCCGAGTCGCGCTAAAACATGCTCGCCCTCCCAGCCGTGGGGGTGTATAATGTGACGGTCAATCCCACTATTCGTTTGTAAAAGAGTAGCCCAAGAGTTGGCGGTGGGTGGTGATGACTAGCTGCCTTCCCTCTAGTCTTACACTGCTAAATTAGGGACGGCTAGCACAGATAGCCCTCGAGTAGCTTTGTGCGAAATTCCAAAACAAACAAACAAAACAAAACTGACAACGGGGGATCAACCAGTCAACAGCAGCCTGACAGCCAACAACCATGTTAAAAGATTGGTTGTTACTTTTAAAGTACACTCGCATCGTAAAACACGAGAAATAATTATATATATTTATAATATCCCAAGGATTCAAACACACTTCGCCACAAGAAGAAATTCAGAGCTTTATAACAGGGCTACGCTCATCGAGAAGAAACGTATGTACACAAAGAATCAAGACAAGACAGAAAGGATTACTTAATCATGTGGCCAAATGGATGAAAATAACTTAACGAATTGGCAGTTATTTTAGATTCTGTAGAAAACCTAGGAGTGTTTAAAAATTAATGTTATTTCTCTTCGACCCTTTTTCCAAATTGTCAATAATTTTGTCGAGTTCACAGTGAACTGCTAATTTTTTGTGATTCAAGCGTGATGAAAAGATCCTTTTTTGGTGGTGATTTGAAGAGAAGTGGAATGGAGATTCAAGCCTAATGATGACCAACTATAAACGATTAATAGACCCATATGGCCGAAAGTCAGCGCAACCCGTCCCAATGACCAGAACCAAATGGAAAATTCTGTTGGCTCGTTTTGAATCAGAATTGTTTGTTTGTTTTTGAATTTCGTGCAAAGCTGAACGATTACATCTCTACATGTCACGAGTCAATTTATTAGTTATTATTGTATCTACCCTCGATCATTTTGTTGCCTTATAATAATCTTTATCTATTTTGATATAAAACTGTGGATTAAACAGGCTCTGGATTTTTATTAGTTAAAAATATTCGAATACATTCAAGGATGTACTGTCTAATTTATCAGATGGCAAACGTAACGCGTGTGGAGAAAAACGCATTTGTTTTTTTTAATTTCGCGCAAAACTACTCAAGGGCTATCTGCGCTAGCCGTTCCTAATTTAGCAGTGTAAGACTAGAGGGAAGGCAGCTAATCATCACCACCCACCGCCAACTCTTGGGCTACTTTTTCACCAACAAATAGTGGGATTGACCGTAACATTATAACTTCCCCACGGCTAAGAGAGTAAGCATGCTTGGTGTGACGGGGATTCGAACTCGCGACCCTCGGATTACAAGTTGAATATTTTATCCATCTGGACCTGCCGGGCCCATATTGCGGTACGATAAACAGTTGTGGAAATTCATTACAAAGATTTTTGATGTATACAACACTGCATGGTCTAGAGTATCTCATCTTACGCGCAAAAAAAAAAAAGTGTTGGCATCATACAAAGCGCCATCTAGTGACCTCAAATAAACATTTTAGTCAGATGTTACAGTCGAGTCTAGGGTGTTTGTAAATTTTAGTTAAATTGAAGAACTTTTCTGTATGTTTTATAAGTTTTGCGTAAAGCCACGAAAACTACTATTTGAACGTAACTGTTCACCACTTTGAAATGACTGACTAGAAGGAAGATAGCTATTTAATAGCACTTTTCGCCAACATATTGACCTGCTCTTGTCAAATCGAACTGATGAAATTTTGCTGTAACTCTTGTACAACGCACCAAATTACCCGAAATTACAAAACTTGTGTTTTATAGTTGAAGAGGTGCGAACCGTGAACACTTGGGTTCGCCATCCAGTCACACCAGTCAGTAGCTCACGCTTGAACTCAGTTGAAGAAAATAAGTTCTTAGAAATGATTATTTCATACGATAAGTGTTGGACACCTTCAGATGTTATACATAAATTTTGTGTATGCCCCATATAATCTCGAACCGCAGTACTACTGACAGCTCAATAAATATTTAGCGGTGTCAGATGTTAAATACAACTTGTGTATATATTTCATGTTCTCTAAAACCAGAGTACAATAATACTGAGTATTATACAATGTAAGTACATAAGTAATAAGGTATTTTTATTATGGTCAGATATGAACATTTGTCAAAGAAAAAAAAAAGGAAATTAAAATATTTAGTTTTCGTTTTAGTTTTATAGAATGTTGTTTACCGTTTTGTTCCTAATTAACGCCCCCTGGGTCAATGCAAATTGCAAAGGGGACGCTAATTATTGCATTTTTGCAGTTAGTACTTTATTTTTAGGCCCGGCATGGCCAAGTGTGTTAAGGCGTTCGACTCGTAATCCGAGGGGCACGGGTTCGAATCTCGGTCGCACCAAACATGCTCGCCCTTTCGCTGTATTACAGTTCTAAATTAGGATAGCCCTCGAGTAGCTTTGTACGAAATTCCAAAACAAACTTAGCAGTGGGTGGTGATGAGTATCTGCCTTTCCTCTGGTCTTACACTGCTAAATTATGGACGGCTAGCGCAGATAGTTCTCGTGTAGCTTTGCGCGAAATTAAAAAGAAACCAAACTGACGACCTTTGGAACTTTCATTATAATGAGTTCATTACAGTTATTTTTATATTCTTAATAAACTATTATGTTTATCACAATGTCTCTGGTCAGATGTTAACCTGAGAATAATTACAGTGATAGTAATAATATTATTAAAACACTACTGAAGCTTTCAAACTACTGATTAGAACCTCTCAATTCCCCCTATATTTACTCGCACTATTTCAGCCCATTTTACCATTACCATTGTGTTGTAGCACACATATAACAATCATGTTATTTCCTTTTACTTCTGGATTCTTAGAATTTGTATTATCTGCCTTTAGAATTTTATTGGGTGTGCTTCACATTTATTAATGATTCGTTGTTGTCTGTTTTTTATGTTTCAAAATTAGGGTTAACTTCATTATTTATTTTGAACTGAGAGACTATAACAGCTTTTTTTAAACACGATTCTGTACAGTGGGCTGAATGAACTGTGCCAATCGAGGGTGTCTAAACCCTCAGAAGTCTCTCTGAATCATCGGGAGTAGGATGACTATAACGAAGACAGCTAGTCCAAAGTTGCTATCCTGTTATTATAACTACCAAACTAATGATTTATTTTATATGTAATAACCACACTGAGGTATGTGTGCACTGTTCACCTGTCTTGCTTTTACGTCGTTTGGCTTCCCATAATTATATTTTTAACACTTCGTAACAGTCCAAGTGTTTTATTATGTCATCATGGTAGTTTACATGTGCTTGTTCGCTTTCGAGAAATTGCATGTAATTGTATTTATTACATTTTCCCTCCTAATCGTATAAATTTCATATGTTGCACAATTCATTCCACTATTCATATATATTTAGTTGTTTTCGCTCTTTTCTATATATATCTTATATTTTCTATACTTGTAGAATTTAGATTTTAAGTTCGTAGTATGTTACGAGCTATAATGAAAAAGTGCTAAATTGGTGTGCGTGTGCCAGAACATCGTGAAATGCATCTAGCATCTAAACAACTGTGGCGCCATCTTTTTAAATATGCGAAAACGAGAAAATGATGAATAATTCTTAAATGCATATTATGAAAAGTATACTGAAAGAGTGATATCTATCTTTAATTAACTTATTGTTAATATACATACACAGGATACGTGTAAAGTTGGGAAATAGGAAAGAAAACGTAATTAGCTGTAAAAGATTTAATTAAGCTTATATCGGCAACTGTTAAGAGTTGTTGTCACCCTGAACATTTATTTTCTACGATCCATGGCCGTAACCAGTATCTCCAGAAGAGAATTTAAAGTGTTTTTGAAAACAAATTGTACTTACAAACAAAGAATGCTGATTAACATAATGTAATGAGTACGTTATCAGACGATGTCAGGAGTGACTTTCATTACTTGTAATATATTATTAATATACTTAAGCTGACTTCGGAGATCTCTTTAAAGATGTGTTTTCTCTCAAGACTTGTGAAAACATAATGATTATGAACTTATCTTTCTACGTTTTTTAAAACAGAAGTTCTTACTACGATATAGAGATGGCGCCCAATTTGCTCTTTGGGTATTGTTTGCGACTGTTGAAGTCGTTGGTAGTGGAAGTCAAGAAATTACAAATGGTTTATGTCCATCAGAAGAAATCGAACACCGGATTCTGAGGTTATAAAACCGTAAACTTATAGTTTACCTACAAGATGACAGATGGAATTACATTACAAATCATGAAACAAGTAGTTTTAAACTGTTAAAAATAGGGGGCGCCAAAACCACGAATGCCCTTGTATGGTAATTAAGGAAATAAGATACCCATTCTAAAACAAGAGCAGGAATTATCACATGTTGTCATCAGAAAAAGATGAGATGGTTTCAACAGGCGGTTGGAAAGATTTTCCTAGGATAAAATAACTTTCAGAAATATGTATTGAAAATACTAAACAAAGATCAGAACGTGTATGAAGAATTATTACTAAATCCAAGAGATCAAAGATGGATCTTAAATTTGAAGTGAATTAAATTATTTGTATTGAAGTGAAAGTTACCTTGAAATGGAAGTTAATGAAGTCAATGACCACTCATATATTCAAACATGTGGTCAGCTTCCTATTTCTCTGTGAACCTGACGATAACCGAAGGTCGAAACGTTGTTTGCTCTTCTATGTAAAACATTTTCTCAACCCAAACGAGCCATTTTTGCATATATATTTCTCTACAAGTGGGTTTTCTCGACATCACTGATAAATGACCACTAATTCTAAAAGAATTTTAATTTTAGGGTAGGTTGTTAAGAGATACTAAGGGGCTCAACATGGCGAAGTGGGTCGATGCGTTCGACTTGTAATTCGAGGGTTCGAATTCCGGTTCACCAAACATGCTCGCCCTTTCAGCCGTGAGGGAGCTGTAATGTTACGGTCAATCCCACTATTCATTGGTAAAAGAGTAGCCCAGAAGGTGGTAATAACTAGTTGCTTTTCCTTTAGTCTTACACTGCTAAATTAGGGATGGTTAGCGCAAGTATTATTGTAAGAACACAAAGAGATCGTCCAATGTGTTTAAGAGCGAACCTCATTGGTGGGAAAATAAAAATATTTGAGTTATTAAAAATTCTCTTACTTAAAAACACTGCAGTAGCTTAGACCTTTAATTAGTTAAAGCATTTGCACGCAGGGCACACATACTCTCAACACAGGAACTCGTGGAGTCTGTTCGTTAGCAGACCGTAACTCTAACACGGCTTTAATAAATAGATAGTAGACAATCCACCAGCAACTTTTTGCCAAGTAATAGTGAAATTGACTGTAACATTATAACGCCCTCACGATTGAAAGAACATGTTCCTTGAATAATTTCGATTCTGCGACACCTGTTTGCGAGTTCAGCGTCCTTATCATCAAAACCGATTTTCCATTCTGTGTTTTGTCGTAACACATAACTGAGTTTACTTTACTGAGACAGTTGCACGTTTCCTATACATATACATATTCAAGATAAAACAAGTTCCCGCAGCCCAATCTAAAGCCAACCTTGGGTAAAACTGTGACCAATGAGGACTTTATGCACCTCTACTCCTATAAAATTGACAAGAACCACTAATTGTAATGCAGATTTCAGCGTCGTTGGGATGGGTGCACGTCTCTAACCCAAAGGACCAGCCCAGAGATTGATTGGTGTATTGAATTTCGCACAAAGCTATTCAAACATTAAAGCGGTTAGCAGTCTCTAATTTCAACGTGACAGACCAGCACTATCCCCACCTCCGACACGTGGGCTACTCACTGTTTTACTAACGAATAGTAGGATTGAACGTCACGTAATGATGTTTTCACGGGTCATAGGGCGAGCATATTTGGTGACACGTAGGTCGCTTGTCAACAACCCTTACTGCCAGGTTCCAGTGGTTGGTAGAAAGTACGCCACAAAATTGAAATGTGCAATATTTTGTTGTTAAACTGCTCGCAACGCTTCCCCGCGGTATTTTTATTTATAAAACTAGGTGTGACAGGAATGTTGCCAAATACATAATACCTTTATTCCCGTAATTATCATTAGAAAAATAAAGAAAACAAACACAATCTTATGAACACTGAAATAAAGAAATACGCGAAAATTGCAATCCGCAACTGCGCAAACAATGCAATTAAAGCCCCTCCCATAGTATGCAGTTCCCTGGGGTCGTTAATCAGGGTATAGTAGATGAAAAGATATCCAGTACAGTAATGAGCAGTTTAAAAGAAAAACTGGTAATTCAGAGGTTGACAAATTAAATTAGCGATTCGTTTCAACCACCTTTAAATTTTTTATACGAGATGCTTGTAATGACAATTCATTTATAGTATATATTTAACACAATTTAATGAGAAATAAACTTTAGAAAACGTTCTGTTCGGGTTTGAACTCTGTTTATTTTCCAAAACTACATTATGACACACTGGCAACACATCAAATCAACACATTTTCAGGTAAATATTCTAAGTAATTTACAGTTACGTAGTGTGTGTGTGTGTGTGTGTGTGTATATATGTATATTTAGACTGCGTGTTAGATACATAAATAACACTACGTGATAGTTCTAATCGGCACGCGTGGTCTCTCGTTTAAGATGAAATGTAGGTTACACTTCAGTAACAACAAACTGTTTTATCATCTTTAAATATTCACATTGCGATTTAGTATCATATTTTTCACACGTTTGATATTGCATAGTTACCACCTTAATAAACTGTCGATCTGATAGTATATGAATATATTAAACGGCACTCCAACATCGTACCTATAAAATGTTGTGAAACCTGAGCATTTTCAATAAATTACTGATGGATGTATACATAAATAAAACATGGCAGTAACTAAGTCGTTAACAAGAACAAAAATTACGCGTAGTCCCGTAAAAAATACCATACCCGTTTAGCGTATGTCGGTTTTTATTACAAAATCTACCTATAAATATATATTATAGTCTGTACTAAACAAACTACTTTGTACACATACTTAGGCCTTAAAATGAGTGATATAAACAGTTAGAAGAAAATGCAAAAATGTTGTGTAACAAATGAACCATAATCGTTACATTAACTCTTCCATTAAAAACAATGCTTCTCATTTTTACGGAACAAAAAATCGCTATTATTTTGAAATTATAATGGTATATTCCTGCGGTTAACAACTGAAAATTAGTTTTATGAAACGGCCATCCCTATATGTGCATGTAGTTAAGCGGTCAAGAAACCATCACACAACCAACAAGTCTAACACATTCCACTAGCAAACCCTTCGTAGCAATAACATATTTCACAATTATTATGCAGCAATTTTAATTTCTTACGGTTTTTTTTCTCTCTCTTCTTGTATGTAGCTAATAAAGCTCGAGTAAAATTAGCTCTAGATGCAACAGTAACATTCACAAAACAAAACAAACTTAACTACAAAGCCTGACGTGCTTATTTTCCCCATAGTAAATAATTTCTAGTTGCGAACGAATTTCCAATTGGTATTATATTGCTTTCTGACACAACTTTCATATAATCTTACTGGCTGCTGGCTAAGCCTACAACTAGAACACTTTCAAAAGCACAACATAAATAATTTAAACATTCACTGTAACTAATGTATTAATAACTAAGAAAATCGAGTTTGATATCTGGGAACAAGTTTTTGTCGGAAATGTATTTTATTTAACTAAAAAAGTAAAGCCGAAAAATAATAGTTAGAATCAGTATGTTACATTAGTCAACAGTAAAAACATGATAGGTGTTTCTTGTACAGAATATAAATCTGATGAATCAGACGAAATGCAATTTTCAAAAAGCCTCAAATTGACACGAGGAACAAATGTTTCAAAAAATGTTAATGAAACCTAGAGGGGATAATTTGTTCTTGAATTTGTATTAGGAAAGGTCAAAGTGAATGGTTATAAAAATCAATAAAAAAAATCTTGAAAACAATATAAATTTTATAGTTTCACAAAGACATTTTTGGACATCCAGACATTAATAATAATGATAAATTATCAAACACAAATAATTCTGTGTGGTTATTAATCACAGAAAATAAATGGTTTTGCTCTATACACAGTAAGTGATATTTGAACATTTTATAACCCCACATACACTTTTTAACTACTTTTTCAAACATCTTCATACTGAGGAATCTGCTTTGTAAACACCTGTCTTCCTGATTATAAATATATCCAGTCCAAATTTGAAAAATAAACAACAAAACATTGAAAAATTGTTACAAGTTAACTACACTTACAAATTTATAATAACAATTGAAGTTTCTAAATGTTTATGCCTAACCTAAAGCACATATGTATATATATTTATAAAACAATCCGAATGAACCAATCATGCAACTCGTATAGAATAAGACTGAACACAGTGCGATTGTTAGTTACTCACTAAACAAACTTTTCATTTTAAATATTCTCTTTGAAAATTGATTCATTAATTGATATAAATATTTAACAAAATTAAATCATATTAATTGTAAGAGTCACTGAAAATAAGGTCTAATTATATATATATATATATACACAAGTATTACTAATTTCCTCAGTATATTATATACATGTGGAATTCATTCAAACCCCCACTGGTGTTATTCAATATTGGAATGAAATCATCAAATGGTAATAAACATTTACAATTTTTAAATCATATATATATATAAAATATTCCTGTCTACAGTTCATTTAATTTTAGGCCTAATTAATTATGTTTTGCTGGATTTTGTTTCTCCCACAATAATTAATATTCTTGAACTAAACAACCTGCAAAAAATTATCCTATAATGATAACAAATTTCTTTACTAAAATGTCTATATTTTATTTAAGTCCTCCAAAAGTTAACAAAACACTTTCTATTGCATATCCTACAGTACACATGTCCCACAAGACATCAGCATAATTTAACAAGTTTGTTCCTGATCATCTCGCATGGAAACTCATCAAAACACAGGAGTATTTGAAACAAATTTCACTTCACAACCAAATTTATTAAAGCACAGGAAGGAAAGGGAGATAAACCACGAGGGATAAATTCTAAACTGCTGACTGCATGGATTAAATGCCTAAAAATTCTTGAGAAACATTGTAATAATCAAATTTCAATACATTTCATTCTTTGCATTTGTTACCAATTAGCAGTCTTTAAAATGACTTTCTCCTATTTTACTTAAATATTTCTCAATGAAAGATGGCGAATTATAAATTAACCATTCATTTCTCCCAGTATGCACTATTGAAGCATGCAACCAAAAACCCACTGCTGGAGATGGTAAATTGTTAGGTCACTCAAGTTTACCTATTTTTACCAAGTTAATTGGTAACACACACACACACATGGATACTAGCTGCTTCGAACAAACAACCATCTTTGAACAATAATACTAAAAACAAATGCAATATAAAATTGGTTGAAATGGTAAAAAAAAAAGCTTTGTAAACAAAGAACCCTAAGGAATAAAACAGTCAAGAACCATTTTTTTCTATGCAGACTTCAATCAAGTAAGATATGTTGAGGATATTTGTAAAAAAAACATTTACAATTAACTGTAATGTATTTAGTTAACTTCTCTATAGATTTTTAAACACATCTATTATTGTACACGAGAATTAACTTATAATTATATTTAAAGTGCATAAAAATGGCATTACAGAGAAACTGTTTTTGTCCTCAGATGAAACCAATTCTTGGATAATAATCAGTTATCTGAGTAGTATGTAAGGCACAAATTTTCACTGAACAACAAGATTGCAGTTTAACTTACATTCACCACTCTCTTACACTCATAACAACTGTAACTGTATGTTTAAAATGCTATTAAGAACTGAAAAAAAGTGTAAACTGTAAACATCACACAACTTCTGTGCTCGGAAAATAAAACCTTGTTTGTACAGATTTAGTTATGAAGAACAAACAATGGATTACAAAAGGAAATAATTCACCCAATAAGAAATGTGAACTACCAAAAAGATAGTTTCACAACAAACACTTAATAAACCAACAAAATGAATAATAATTACAAATGATAATCTGCTGAGAGAGAGTCAAAATAACTTGAAATAATTATGCAGTTTAGCAACATGTAAATGGAGAATATACAAATAAACATAAGAACTGCCAAGAAACAATCAGAAGAATCAGTGACTGAAATTATCAACAGCATCATAAAAGGTTATAATTCAAGTAAAGGAGTAACAAAGACAGCTGATACATCTCACAGACTGAAACAAAGAGGTAAGGAGCAGTTGAACTGAAAAGAAAATCTCAAAGCACAGATGTAGCAGTCAGCCATTTTGTTTTTAAAATTAACTATTACAGTGTTGCTTGCACCATCATTTTTGGTTTATTTATATCAAATGGAAAAACACAGCAGGATGCCAATATATTTTACAGTTTTACTTCTGTAAATGTGCTCATGTTAGGATTCAGATCTCCACAGCAGCAAGAAATTGTCATAAGAATTACCTAAAACTTGAATATTAAGAGAGAGAACATAAAATCATATAGTTACCATGAATCAATGGTAGATGTTATTAAACGAAATAAAGATATGCATGTCCACGAATCTAGATTAACAGCTGAACAGCTAAAACTTGAATAGAATTTGTATCTCTGTGTGTGTGTGTGTGTAAATAAGATTGACAGAGATGTTTGTAGCTTCTTAAAATAATAAATGATCCAAAACAGAACTGAGTTAGTTCACAAAAAATAAAAAAAACCAATGAAAACTTCACCAACATCAGAGAAAAAAACAACACACATAGAGCAGAGATGGATAATATGGGTATTGAAAACTATTGTTTCTTACCCCTGTCAGCCATCTCTACTAGAGTAGAAATCTTTATTGATTGTATATTGATTTTATGCAATAAATGAAAACTGTAATATATAAGAACAAAAGCAGCAGAATCCAAGAGAGAAACTGCTAATGAAAAGACTGAAAAACCTGCAAAAACAACATATATAAGATAACAATTTTTTACAAATACCAAAGAAACTTAATCTTGTATGCTGAGAATACGACAGAACAACTTTCATTTACAGAATTACACTAGTAACTTAAAGGAGGAATAAAATGTATCCAATGTAAAGACGGGTTTTACAAATTGCTGGACTGGATAATTGATACAGAAAAAAAAACAACAAAGTATTTTTATACACGTGAATGTCAACCAGTAGCTAACTTGCTATAGTGTTGAAGTGATTTTAGGTGTTTAATAAATATTGCATATTAAATGTGCTCAGAAATACAAACAAAGGCATTAAACCACTTCAAGATAAATTAAACCTTTTGTACTTTGTTTTACTGGAAATACCAACTGTGTGAACAATGAACAGTTGCCTTTTTAAAAAAAGATGTCTGTGGATTCAAGCCATACGAGTCCAAATGAAATTCCAGCCACATATCCGCATGGGTCATGCACCCAAAGCTTCATTAAGGTTACATATCAGGTAATAAGGTTTCTTATTAATCACAAAGTACCAAAAATTTTCTATGCATTATTACTATGTCTTACTCTTATTGTATATAGCAGTTGGTTTAAAATTTCCATCAACTGTGTTAAAATTTTTTAAAGGGAACATTTCACAGTAGTGGCTATTGGATTTTTTTTTCAGTTGTAAATAAATTTGTATTTATGACAAAATGCCAATAACTATAAAACAATTATGACTGAGAACATAGTAAAACAAAGGTTATCTTTTTCCATTTCAAATAAATTCAATGCCAATTTTTACAGTGCTAGAGCCGAACACAAACATGCCTATGAAAAATGGAAAAACCCAAAAAATCCACAATATTCTAGTCAAAACTAATTTTCATCCACAAACACAGTATACCTCTTGTTTGCACTATTCTTCCAGATTTCTGAGTAACATGACTTACTAATATAGTCTGTGATATTTCCATTTTGAGATTGGCACGGCAAAAAGTTGATCCTAAATAGTAAAACATTTTCACAAATAAATCAAAAGAGAAAATTGCAAGATTGATACAAATCTTTGAAAATTAGAAAAAAGCCTAAATTTGAATCATCATTCTTTCATAAATTATTTGGTTACTGTGTTTTAATACAAATCTAAATACCTTGAAAAAAATATGTTTTATAATATTCTCAAATAATTAGCAACTTTAAATTCAGTAAGTGCACACCTAAAAATTCCATTAGAAGATTACTTAGCTGAGTTGTTCTGGACCAATTTCCACAGTCTCTTGTACACTCGGAACTTCAACGCTTGACTCTACCAGAACAGCAGCAGCTTCAATAAGCTGCTGAGCTTCTCCAATTTCAAGTTTTTCAATATCTTCATCTTTACACGAATGATATCTTAACTTGTGTGTCCGTACAGCTCCACTCTGAGCAAACTGTTTACTACAAACACCACATTTGTATGGTTTCTCTCCGGAGTGAATTCGGTAATGGATTTTTAAATCATGAGGCCACGTATATATTTTGCCACAAATTGGGCAAGGAAATATCTTCCAAGTTCTACTTATTTGATTAGAAGGATCTCCATCAATGTTATTGGTGTTCTCATTAGAAGACATTGGAGGTCCAGATTTCAGTTCGTCAGTTGAACTGTACGAGTGGTCTGGGTTTTTTACAATGTCTGAAGCATTAGAAAAAGTTTTCAAGCTCTGTGAAGTATCTTTTGGCCAGGGTATGATCATTTCAAAGTCTGTTTCTCCAAAAATAATATCGTCAATACCACTAGAAGCCGTTTCTTGAAGGATAGCACATTGGTGACTGAACAATTTTTTAGAATTCACAAAATCCTGGCCACATTTCCCACAATGGTACATTTGATCTGGAGCATGTTTTGCCATGTGTCGTTTTAAATTGCCTATCTGAGAGAAAGCTCTTGTACAAACAGGACACTTGAAAGGTTGCTCTCCTGTATGGGTACGGGAGTGGTTACGCAGCGTTGACTCGTGAGCGAAACCCTGACCACACTCAGAGCAGATGAATGGTCTATTAGAAATATGTTTTGAAAGATGACGTTTCAGGTTCCCAATCTGTGCAAATCTTTTTTGGCAGAAGTTACAGAGGTAAGGGGCTTCACCAGTGTGGGTTCGAATGTGATTTCTTAAAGTTGCTGGGTCAGTGAAGCCCTTTCCACAAAATTTACACTTATGAGGTCGCTGTCCCCTATGAGCATTTAAATGACGTTGCAGATTTCCTATCTGACTGAAGGCACGATGACATTGTGGGCACTGAAAGGGCAAATCTTCAGTGTGTAAACGCATGTGGTTGACAATAGCATCTCCACTAGAAAATCTCTTTAAACAGATATAACAATGATATGGTTGAAGTTCATGAACTCCATGTATGGCTAGTTTATGATGTTTCAAGTTCCCAGCTTCAATAAATGTCTGTCCACAGTCAGAACATAGGAACTCACTGTCTTTGAGATGTGTACGATAATGAATCAGGAATGAGGTTTCGTTTACAAGTATATTGCCACATATCTGACAACAACAATAGCCAGTGTACAGTTTCCTAACATGTTCCTCTTTGTGGGTTTTATATTTTGTACAATCAACAACTTTCCTACACAAGCCACATTTTGTGGAAACAGATTGGTTCACGAGAAATTCTTGGCTACTAATAAAAGTAAGATTGCAGTGTTCACAAAGCACATAGAATCGAGTGTTGGTCGTCGAGGCCACGTGCAAAAACACTTGTGGCGAATACAGTTCGGTGACAGCTTCATGTGATGCTGGATCGAGAACTTTCACATTTTGTGACAGAATTACAACAGCTTTATGAATGCAGGTGTCATTACTGTCGTTGTTAATTTCTAAAGTTTTTCCATTAGGTTTCATAACTATTTGTTTTTCAGAGTTAAGCTTACTACTAAAAGAAACAGATTTTGTTCTTTGTACGTTGTCCGAGCTGGAAGGTATCCGTCCTTGCTCTCGAGATCTTAAGTTACCAGCTAAAAACTCAATGACGTCTTCCTCCTTACGTTCAGTATCGTGAGAAGCAACATGCTCACAATGTTCGTATTCTTCAGTAAACGTTTCTGGACAGTAGGTGCATCTGAGAACTTCTTTTTTGGTGTTTATCATTGGCATTGCAGTATCTTCATTGTATGACTGCTTAACAAACCCAAACTTTTCAGCTGTGAAGAGTTTTTCAGGCATCAATGTTGTAACTGACCCTAACAATTCCAAGTTCTCTATATACTCTTCTTTCAAACTGACAGTAACTTCATTCACTAACGCTTCATTATATTTGTACTGAGAATGTTTTGCATCTGCCATTGCAATGAATAATTCTAAATCATCTATATTATGTTTCGAAGCGGTGTGTCTGTTTAAGTCCAACTTATTCTTGAATGTTTCTTTGCAAATGCAACAGGTTAACATTTTAGTACAGCTCTGTTGATGTAGGCAAAGACCTTTTGATGTGAATATTTGTAAACAACAAGGGCATGAGAAAAATATTGGGCACTGTTGAGTTGATGGAATCCCAAAATTTCCATCTTCCAGTGATTGCCCAATATTATTCAGTGTGTCCTCCATGAGTTCCTTTATCAGTTGGACTTGTTTCAGGTTTTTTTCCCCATTCACCAAAGTTTTCTTAGTGTCTTTATAAAAATAACAAAAACACATCTAAGAAACTTCTCTGTTTTTCACAGACACATATTCATATAATTTTTAAGTTTGTAGTTTTTTTTACAATATTTTTTTCACACTTAACATTAAATTAATTTCATATGCAACTTACCAATCTTATTTTTGCTGTAAAGTATGTAAATAATAAATTATTTCTCTACCTTCATTGATATAAAGGAATCGGGGAAAAATATGTTCATAAATAACCCAAACCCTTTTGTTTTATTTTGTATATATACTCATTCAAACAGTTCATCTGCACAAGTTTATCATCACATCATCAGAACAATACCCTCTCTGGGTTATTCTTCTTAAACTTAACATTTCACTTGCAATTTCATGACTTATTGTAAGCCAAGTTTAATTTATGTAACATGAATACCCCACTGTCAGAGAAATATAAAAAGCTATAAAGTATATTATCACTTAAAAACAAACATTATTTCATGAAATTTTGTATGATCAGTAGCCTGGCCAAATAAATGTATAAAAAAAAACTTGAAATGAAAAGTTTCAGAATAATAAGTCAAATCAAACATGTAACGAAACTAATGTTAATATATATATACACACACACACACACTTTAAAACTGATTTAAAAAAAAATATTCCCTCAGTGACAATAAAATCTAAAACATTTAAATTATTTTCAATAAATTCTTGAAGCACTATCACTGGTACTTCAATAAATTTGACTAAAATTAACATATCAATAATGTTTATATACATGTATGTATATGTATCATTCCAACTGAAATAATTCAATACGTTTCAGTTTCATTTTAAATTTGATGGTTTCCTATTATAATAAAGACAAATGCATAAAATTTAAAACTGATTTCTCAATTAGTAAGAGTTGCAACTTTTCTTACATAAAGTGGCAACAGAATTTCAAAATTATACATTTAACATCCCAGATATTAACAGTTAACACAACAAAGTTTGATCCAGTGGCCTGATCACATACTTGAGAAGGAATGCTGACCACAATTCCAAATGTACCATCTGTATCAATACAAATTTTCAGAAATACGTTCAAGCTTGTTATACAAGAGTTCAGATGTAATAATAATAATAGCTTTTGTACTATAAGTGTCTGAGAACTGCCAATATCAGTCTGAAATAGACTCTGACAAGATTATGTTCATGCAAGAAATAAAAATATTTTTGTCCATCACACAGTTTGCATAGTGTGTGTGTGTGTGTTTTCTCATAGCAAAGACACACTGGTGTACCTGATGTGTCAACCAAAGAGAATCAAATCCCTGATATATATATATATATATATATATATATATATGCAAAAACGGCTCGTTTGGGTTGAGAAAATATTTTACATAGAAGAGCGAACAATGTTTCGGCCTTCTTCGGTCATTGTCAGGTTCACAAAGAAAGAGGTAACTGACTGGAAGCTGACCACATGTGAACCTAACGATGACCGAAGAAGGTCGAAACGTTGTTCACTCTTCTAAGTAAAATATTTTCTCAACCCAAACGAGCCATTTTTGCATATACATTTCTCTACAAGCGAGTTTTCTCGACATCACTGAAATCCCTGATAGTAGCACTGCAAATCTGAAGACAACTTCCCAACTAGTGGACTTTGTATATTACATTTGGATAACTACTAGAACCTCAAATACATACACCCATAGTTCTTTAGGTATCTATGTATATTTTATAAGTATTTTCTTCTACAACAACCTTGTTGAACAGAGCTAGCAAAAAGTTAATGCAAGTGTACTTTGACTCCTACTTGTGCACAGTTCTGTATCTCTTGAAGTTGTAAAAGGGGTTAGGGACATACTTTATAACACATCTAAACTGCCCTACATATGAGTGTTTTGAGTAGATGTTGTGTTACTCTGGTTGACATACAACAGCAAATTTATTTGTTTCTAACACCCATTTTAAGACTACAATGTCCCAGGGCCTTCCTTTCTATTATTACTTTTAGTGAATTTACATATAGATTAGGAAAAGCACAGAACATGAGTGTTAGAAGGTAAAACAGTGATTTCCAGCTACTCGCTAACATCTGTCAGTGAAGTTGCTCAATCATTTTAACCTTGTTTTTACAGGCCTATGTATAACCATCTATATTCCATGCATTTCCTCTTTGTAGATCATACATTGCAATACAAGTCTATGCATTCCAAGCTGCCTAAGCTTTCTAGAATGATTTTGCCACACTGTAAAATGAAAGAGGTTGAAAACTGAAAGTTATAAGTTATTAAACTTTACTTTTTCTTCAGTGTTTACTCATGACATTTGAAAGAGTATTCTCTATTCTGAACAATTTCTAGATGAACAAAACAATCAAATTAACCTTTAGTTTGTTAAGAAAAAAACTGTGAATTTTAAACAAATGATAAAATTCCTGGCACAAATAACATTTACCTGAGATGTTAAAGACTGATATGAGAGCTACCTGTTATTATTTTTTGTACGTTCTCAAAAATTGGGCAACAGCCAAAAAATTGAAAATTAAATTATTTCTCTTTTCAGAGAAAGTTTTCAGTAATTTAAAATTTATTAGTTCATATCACTTGGGGAAAAAGTTTTTTAAATGTGTGATAAAAGATGCTCTGTAATGTCATTCTGTAGGAGAATTAGAATAGTTTCACAACAAGAAAATCTTGTGCTTGTAATATTTTGAAATACCTTGAAGAGCATTGTTGTAGGTCTGGTACATCTGGATTTTCAGAAAGCATATGACCAAGTGCTTGTTTTCAAAGTTATTTCTGTAGATGAGAAAGATTTACTTGTCAGGTAAATAAATTGGCAAGACAAGAGAAAGCAGAGTTGCTTGATACAGAGTTCAGTGACACTGAATGAACGTTACCTCAGGGCTTTTTCCTCTTTTTGATTTACATCAATAACACAGATGAAGAAACTGTCAATAGATTACTAAAATTTGATGAGGACATCAAAGTTCAGTGTTACTACTTTCAAGGTGGATGCTACTGTTTCATAGAATGATTTAGGTCATTTGGAGACTTGGACAAAAAAATGGCAGATGACTTTTATGTTATAACAAATACATAATGATGCGAGATACTGCAATTTCGGTTATAATTTTCACAGAGATAATTTTAACGGTTTTATGGAAAAATATATCTTAGTTTTATAGACAATAAATCTCTTATATCATTCATGTAACATACTGTTGATAGTGGCAGGTTAAATGGGATTTTGTATGGTAACTACAGAAATAATGAATAAAAGTCAAGAGTTTATAATATCACTGTACAGATCACTGGTGAGGCTGCATCCGAAGTAATGTGTTCAATTTTGAGTTTCTTACCTTAAAAAGGACATTAGTTTTTGGATATGGTTCAGAATAACATAACTACAATGATACCTGGGATAGAGAGGTTATCATTCAAGGATATGTTACGCTCTCCAAACTTGTTTTCTCTTGAAAATAAGACATGAAAAGGATCTCTAACTGTGGTGTTTAAAATTGTTGAAAGAACTGATGGTGTTAGTGCATCATTTTTCTTCATATTTAATGGCAAAAATGTTAAGACTAGGTAACATAAGTATATATATATATGACAGGATAGGAATAATCATCAGCTAAAACAGCCTTATTTTTCTAACAGGGTGGTTGACTTTTGAAACAGGTTTGACTTCAGATGTGGTAAAAATAGTTAAAGGAAAACGTGATAAATATCCAAATGATACACATGGTGCACACACACACACATACACAGATACTGAGAAACTTTGGCGGACTTTTCCTCTAGTATTTAGTTAACAGGATGGCCTAGATCATCAGAAAGGGCTCTTATTCTTCTTTAATGTTAAAAACTATATTTTTACAACTTAAAAATGCTTGGCTTTGCACTAAGCTTGAGAGTTTTCGACAGCAGAGGCTATAACTGATACGTAATTAGTAGTCTCAAGATTTTTTACTATCTACGAGAGAAAGTAGTCGTCACTTTTATTTGGAACATACAAAACACTTTAAGTTCACAATGACAGCTTGATCTGCATTTTATTTACTACAGTAAATAGTATATTTATACTGTTAATCACTATAGTATAGTAGTTTCAGTTGCTTAGATCTTAAAAACACAAAACTTAATAAAGAAAATCCTACTAAAGTTCAAATAAACATTACAGCGCGTTACATTTCTATTCTTAAATTACCTTCCTCCTGTACAGAATTTATAGTTAGACAATGCAGTTTCAAAAGCTTAAATCACTGTTTAGCCGCCATGTTGGAACTGAAACTAATCTTAAGCACAATAATTGCGAAATCAACTTAAAAATGGATTGAACTTTAAAGTACAGAAGTCAAAAGAGTAATATAATATCTTTCTTTTTTCTTCAATTGTCATGTCATTAAATGCCATTAAAAAACCGTTCAATGCTTCTATTTTGAACTGGTTACGAAAACCAAAACCAACAAACTAACCTCAACACACTATCCACCTTACTCCCAACGCTTCTTAAAAGAGAAAGAATTTTAGTTGTTCTGTGGGTTTCGGTTATCTGAACAAAGCGACATCTTTTAATCTGAAAAGTATATATATTAATTGATCGTAATAAATATGAAAACACAAAGAATCTAAAATAAATGTATTGTGCGAATTTTAAATAGTTCGGTTTAGAGTCAAGGAGCAATACAATGGAAATTCTCGTTTATATTCAACATGAGAAAAATGTTTTGTTTATCTGTGGCTTAGTGGTAAATCTCTAGGCTTAGAAACTTGTGGTTAATGCATAACAAATAGCTTATAGTATAGAGTTGTGTTTAACTCCAGAAACAAACAAACAAAAACTATCTGTATTATAAAATATAATATATAATTAAACATTCACTCTTCGATATCTTCTTCTGAACTAATATTAACTACAATTTGTGAGCATTTTGTCCTCAAAATAAGTAATTCGATAAATAAACTATCAGTAACTCAAAAATATTTTGACCATCCAAATATATTTTCAGGGTGATAATTAATATCATATGGCCCGGCATGGCCTAGCGCGTAAGGCGTGCGACTCGTAATCCGAGGGTCGCGGGTTTACATTCGCGTCGCGCCAAACATGCTCGCCCTCCCAGCCGTGGGGGCGTTATTATGTTACGGTCTATCCCACTATTCGTTGGTAAAAGAGTAGCCCAAGAGTTGGCGGTGGGTGGTGATGACTAGCTGCCTTCCCTCTAGTCTTACACTACTAAATTAGGGACGGTTAGGTGCAGTGGGCTAACAACCTACTCACTTAAAAACCAGCCTGTTACAGAAACCGCAGTGATTGCGGCCGTATGTTCCTTAAGGAATCGAGTGGCAAATGATGATGATTCATATTATTATATTATACTCTTTCATAACTAGTACAGAATATATCTCTATTACTTATATATGTATTTACGCTGCTTTCCTAATTTTTCATGCATGTAACAAGCGTATTCTCACCAATCTGGATGTATGAAGGTGGTAAGCACACATTAATTCTTTTAGTTAGAGTAAGTATCATGTACTATAACATCTATCTCATATGCTGTAACGGAGACTAAAACAGAACACCACTATAACTAGGGTCGAACAAAAACAATTGATTAAATACAAGAACATCAATCCCAACATAAAACGTTCAAACCCGTACTTCTCCAGGAATAAGTGCAAACGTTAAGAGATAATTCAACACAAGTCTTAACGTTATTAATCTCAATAAACGAGGAAATTAAGAAAAAAAACAACACCAAAGAAGAAAGAAAAACAGAAGAAGTCAACACTTACTTCTGATAAAGCACAGAGCTCTAAAATTAAACCACTTCTCAAAATGGATAACGATGACACAATAATTTCAACTGTATTTTGTGAACTAAGTCGTTTAAAATAAAGGAAAAAGTTTTTGTTTAATGGTTAGAGTATGAAGTTACAATGCTTGAATCAGCATTACTTAGTGTCTACTTCCTTGGAGTTACCTTTCTTCTATATGTTATTTGGAACAGTCATCACAGAGTCTAAGGTAAGCTGAAGATTCAGTGATGCCGCACTAAAGCCTTTGGACTAATTTGTATTTCATTATTCCTCTTTTTTAATACTTATTCTTTATGTGTGTTTAGGAAGATTCCTTCTGTTCAAGCGGTTAAGTTGAGTTCCTGTAGGGATCAAAACGTTTCTGCACAAATCGAACACGGACAGTGAAGGAAAATTGAGTACATAAGTAAATGAATAAACTGAAATATTTATGTGTAATAATATGATTAAACAGTTCCTAACTTACTAACTAGCTTGTGCATTTAATTTAGTGATTTCTTACTGGCTGTTGAGTTAGAAAAAAAATCTTTTTTAAAATGTCTGCAGTAGAGAACATCCAAATTATGGTAACTTACTGTAATTTTGAATCAGACAAAGAATCCAAGTACGATATACGAAAGTCTCAAACTGCATATATCGCTGATCGTTCTAAGTAACACACAGAAAGGAGCAAAATCCCACTCATACAAATTTGTACAAGTAGCTGTATCACCCCTTAAGAGGTAAGATAGTTCGGTGTGCTCAGACTGTAAATGAGCATATTTCTGGTTCGCGATCCGTTGCTAAGTTAACCTTAATGATAAATTTGCGATCAAAAGTTCTCACATTGTATTTAGCGAAGAAAAGAAAGTTAGAAAATAAGATTGTTATTAAAATAAACTGGGTTTTCTAGTATTACTGTGTTATACACTTTGAATTAACGTTATTCTGTTACCTGAAAAAAACAACAAAAACGCTTTCTTCACTTTAGGGCTATAAAAACCGAGACCAAATCCCACTTTTCGATAAAAAGGTTTGTTTGCTTGTTTGTTTGTTTTTGAATTTCGTACAAAGCTACTCGAGGGCTATCTGTGCTAGCTGTCCCTAATTTAGCAGTGTAAGACTAGAGGGAAGGCAGCTAGTCATCACCACCCACCGCCAACTCTTGGGCTATTCTTTTACCAACTAATAGTGGGATTGACATCGCCGTCGCGCCAAACATGCTTGCCCGCGACCCTCGGATTACGAGTCGCACGCCTTAACGCGCTTAGCCATGCCGGGCCACCATAGTCCTCCAATAAGTGTTATAGATTTTCAGGAGGTTCGCAAGGTGTTTATTAACAATTCAGAAATGTGTGGACAGCTCCATGTCAACTTATTGCTCATACAAGATCACATACCGTAATACAACAATTTAATCATCAAAGTAAACCTGTCCATCTACTTCTGTCTCCTGGAGTGGCCAGTTCTCAAGAGTGATGCATATATTAAATTTTTTGAAGTATTTGACATATTTGTGTGTGACATGCGACCACTATGAATCATAATTAATATCGTCCAGTTGAAGACAGACAAGATGTGGACCAGTCACGTTGTAACCAAATTGTTCCAATCCTTTTGAAATATACCAGAACCATAATTAGACAACAGGCTTGAACATTAATTTCATATTGCATGAACTATTGCACGATTTAGTCATTTTACTTATTATTGGATACACTGAAGCATTTCCATATATCAGATCCATCGGAAGAATTGTGTTTCGACAAACATCAATAAATTTGTGGAATAACTAGTAAACTGTTTAGTTGTATCGTGCCTCATCGTGACTTAAGTCAGACATTGTATTAGAATTTAGATTGAAGATGATATGGTGAAGTTCACGCTTTCCCCACACTCAGCATTTAATACAGTTCTGCAAACGAGCTGATAAAACTAACTGAACTGCCAGTAGATCTCTCAGACTGTGTCGAATCACCATGCACATTGCTCATCAAACACACGTGCTTGTGTTTCAGCCAACAAATGTTTCAATCTTCTTGATGAAGTCATGGACTTCAAATGGAATGTTTGCAGAGTTTTCAATTAAAGATCCAGATGCGCCAGAAACTGGACTTTTATTCTCATACCTAATTCAGTGACTCTGGCATTTGCTGCTTGGTTAGTTTATGCTGATTCTGCCTCTCTTATTATGCTAGTTGAGGTTCTGTGGCGTAATAAGGACTCAATTTGGTGTATTATCATTGTCTTTTGTGATGATAAAACTCATGCAAGAAACACAGCAGCAGAAAAAACAATGATGTATATGAGCAATGATGAATTGTATAAGCAATGACAATTCTGCAAATAGATGGAACCAAGAACGACCAAGGAGGAGCGTTGCAGCAAGGTGAGGTGCGACCATAACAAACTGGCGAGGTCCTGTACTGCTGACTTTCATGATATCTGACACCCGTATAGTCAATGAAGAGTGCAGGATGGCACCTTATATCATTGTCATGAGCCACTGAGACACTGTAACCAGTGCATGGTGCAACCGTTCGTCTTAAGACCTCTAAACCAGGAAACACCTCAGTTTCTATATAATGCAGCCACCAGAGCTAACTTTAATTGTCAATCATTTCACAAGATGTGTCGAGTGTTAGTTTTGATGAAAACGCACACTTTTTAATGTCATAGTCAGTATGGCTGAATTTATGACACAAATGTCAAGGATATACTTACTAAATTTGAATTATTTGACTGAACTGATTGAGATAAGCACTATGTTATGTCATGATGGCATTTTGTACAACTGAGCAGCAACTATCCAGTTGATTTTTTAAATCTACTAATATTTTGGTGAGAGGCACACATTTAGTAGATCTACTGTATGATCTTTCATCCATTGCATATACTCTAAAGTGGCAACAAGAAACTGTAGAATGGCAACATTTTGCATTAGTTAAGGTACACGAATTGACTCATCAACAGGTGAAAATAGATATTATGATTAAAAAAAAATGGATATAAATTTCAAGCTTAGGTAAACTGGTTTAATTATGTTAAGTGCCAGTAGTGTGGGAGAAACTCTTGTTTGGCTGGACTGGTTCATATCTTATCAATCGACACCTCAGTGAAGTGAGTTGCGAGTTAAATTGGTCCTATATATATGCAAAAACGGATCGTTTGGGTTGAGAAAATATTTTACATAGAAGAGCGAACAACGTTTCGATCTTCTTCGGTCATCGCCAGTTTCACAAAAAAGAGGTAGCTGACCGGAAGCTGACCACATGTTTGGAAGGGGTTGTGTAACTTAGTGTCGGAATGTAGAGGGCGAAGTTAGATGTTTGATAGATAATTTTATTTATTACATTAATATAGGAATAAAGGCGTTCCTTTATATTGGTTCATTTTGGGTTTAAGTTGTTGTATACGTAAGGCTTCTTTAATTTTGCGTTTGTTTATGTTTGTTTCTTTATTTAGTATTTTAGTGTTTTCTATGATTATGTTGTGTGTATTTGACTTGCAGTGTTCGAAAACGCGTGAAGGTGACTTATTGTGTTCTTTGAATTTGGTTTCCATTTTTCAACTTGTTTCTCCAATATAGAAGTCGTGGCAGTTATCACATTGTATTTTCTAAATAATGTTGGTGTGGTGTTTGTCAGTGTAGTTCTTACATAGTATAGACCTCAGTTTTGTGCCTGGTTTTTGAATAAATTTAGTATTAACTGGAATGTCATATTTTGCTACTAGTTTTTGCCAAATGTTGGTTATTTGTCTGCTGATGTCAGGAATATATGGTATGCAGCAGTATATGGTTTCGTGATTTTTTTATTTGAATCCAATTGAATCATTGGATTAAAAGTTAATCCAAATTTTTTGGTAGCAGAGTTTCATTGGCTAACCGTGATGACGTGTGTTTGTTTCATTGGATTAAAAGTTAATTGAAAATAGCTAGAAGACTTGTATTCACTGAAGGTAGAAAACGCAAAGAATTGAGACAATGATGTGGTTTATTCTGAACGGAATTCGAAACACTTTCTGACAAAAAAAATAAAAGTTCCAAACTTTGTCGGCAGAAGGAGCCCTAATTTTACAGTAGATAAAGCAGATAGTTTACCAACACGATTTGGCTCTTTCACAGTTGGAAAATAATGTCTACAAAGACTATAACTACTCTCACGGTCCATTCACATACTGAATCGCAAAAATTCGAAGTATCTCCATGTGAGTATCGTAAACTAGTCGGATACGATATAAATATCTTTCTACACAGATGAAGTCCTATACAGGTTCATGCTAGAGAGACTAATACCTGATACTTGCATATTACAAAAGTAATATACGTTTGCTCTCTTCACTAAGCTGTCTGGCACGTGTAAGAGATAATTCATCTTAAGCTTTTGAAAAGCTTTTTTTTTGTTTTTTTTTAATTTCGCACAAAGCTACTCGAGGGCTATCTGCGCTAGCCGTCCCTAATTTAGCAGTGTAAGACTAGAGAGAAGGCAGCTAGTCATCACCACCAACTCTTGGGCTACTCTTTTACCAACGAACAGTGGGATTGACCGTAACATTATACCGCCCCACGGCTGGGAGGGCGAGCATGTTTGGCCCGAACCCGCGACCCTCAGATTACGAAGCACACGCCTTAACGCGCTAGGCCATACCAGGCCTTTTGAAAAGCTACGTCAGACACAAAATCTCACACTAGAAGTTCATTTTGTCCACGCTATTTGCCACGTGGCACGGGAAGTTTTAGCGATAAGCTTATCCATTTTTTAAAAATAAATTACTTATTATTATTACGCCAGTGATACATTGGAATGTCTGCAGAGTTAAAACACCAGAAATAGGATTTCGATACCTGAGGTAGGCATAGCAAGAATAGCCCATTATGTAACTCTGCGCTTAAGTTAAAACATAAAACCTTATTACTAATGAGCATCTCTTTAATATTAAGTCTTTCTCACATTTTACTTGATGATTTCATTACAATAGAAAATATAGTCCATCCAGACAGACACATTGTGGCATTCAAAGTTTACTTGAGTTTACATCTACTGTTTTAAAAAAAACGTCAATCT
Source organism: Carcinoscorpius rotundicauda (assembly GCA_011833715.1). NCBI lineage: Eukaryota > Metazoa > Arthropoda > Merostomata > Xiphosura > Limulidae > Carcinoscorpius > Carcinoscorpius rotundicauda. The sequence continues at coordinate 178,456,375 of CM022391.1, read as the reverse complement.
AACTACCACAGCGCCTTCTTGTCAGCTAGTTTAAATACAATGTCCTTTCAGTTTTACAAAATTCCTAAACCTAAAACTTCCCTGGTTTTCTAACAATTCTAAGCATTTACTTGTTTACAAAGGTAAAGTCACAACGGGACATCTGCCGTGTTCACCCTGCTTTTACCTTTCCAATTTCGAAATCTCACCATCGTCCCACCTGGGAACAAATAATTTGTTGTCAAACAAATCTACTAATATTATCTACCTTGGCTCCTAATTTTGAAGAGAAGGCAAACAATTAATATTATCCTACCACTGATCATCCACTGTAAGAGATAAACCCTCACACCTATAACGCATCTACAGCTTAAAGTGCGGGAAATATTTTGTGGTAATATATGGATTCGAACCTGGGTGGTCAGGTTCAAAATTAAGAACTTTACCCCCAGAGCTTTTTCTGAATTTATCAGGTTTCTGAATGAAATAGTGTGGTTTTCAAAAGATAAGTTCTGTTATCTGCAAAGTGTCGGTTCCGGAAATGTCATGACGAGCAAAGACAGCAAAGGAAAGGCAAATACCAAATAGACAAGCAAAATATATATTTGATCACAATAATTACGTATATATATATATACATATTTCGCGTACTGGAAGTTGGAGTAGAAAGATGGCTTTTTAAACACACAGGACAAATAATAATTAAAAACATCTTTTTTGTGCACAGTTCTCAAGCAGTATTTAATAATCCCTTAATTACATGTCTCAATGATTGTTCCAAAGAAAATATACAAGGGTTTACTTCACCTCAAGAAATACACATAAACACAAGATCAAGCTGATACAAGTTTCTATGAAAAAAAAAAATTGCAGTGTACAATCTTCATCTTCAATGAATTAATTTGGGATAACAAAGCTATTTATTGTGTCGCTTCTTCCAAAAACTTTAACCTGTTGACTGCCAAGTATTACGGCTGCTACGGCAACTCCGAACCAAGTTCAAAATACAAATCTAATGCTTCTTCATTTTGTAACTTTTTTCGTGACACCATTTTGGATCGAAAGTGAATCAATTTGTAAGTAGGTCAAATGCATGTAATGTGCTGATATCTAGCGTTGAAGTTAGGTATTATTGAGAACAATTGTTTGTTTTTTTAATTTTGCACAAAGCTACTAGAGGACTATCTGTGATAGCCGTCCCTAATTTAGCAGTGTAAGACTAGAGGGAAGGCAGATAGTCATCACCACCCACCACCAACTCTTGGGCTACTCTTTTACTAACGAATAGTGGGATTAACCGTCACATTATAACGCTCCCACGGCTGAAAGGGTGAGCATGTTTGGCGCGACGGGGATGCAAACCTGCAACCCTCAGATTACGAGTCGCATGCCTTAACACGCTTGGCCATGCCGGGCCCAATTGAGAATGAATTAATTCGTCCGTGGCACTGTGTTACCGATCGGCTTGGACGAGTTATCTCGTCTACGACACTGAACAGGTTAAACTTTTATTACTTGAATAGCCACTTTTATTTAGTCTCTGTAACTTCATCAGTCACGTTTTCGGCCTACAAATATTTCCTCAAATAAAGTGTTTTATTTTGGCATTTATTTTTTGTAAATAATATGCCATTGGAAGGATAAGTCACTAAGGGGTGTGCACTGTGATTTTTCTGCCTTGACATGAATCATTATTATTTACAAGGGCGGCGGCACTCTAGGTAGATTTCACATTAAGACACACTGTCTATCTGTGGTTAAGCACACAGCTACAAAATGGGTAGATTTCACATTAATACACACTGTTTGTCTGTGGTTAAGCACACAGTTACAAAATGGGTATATTTCACATTAATGCACACTGTTTGTCTGTGGTTAAGCACACAGTTACAAAATGGGTAGATTTCACATTAATACACACAGTTTGTCTGTGGTTAAGCACACACCTACAAAATGGGTAAATTTCACATTAATACACACAGTTTGTCTGTGGTTAAGCACACAGCTACAAAATTAGTAGATTTCACATTAATACACACTGTTTGTCTAACTTCTAGAAGTTAGTACTATATCATACTTTAATTTAATGTGTACCATTTTAATGTTCATCTACTAAATAAAATTTTAGCGAGAGCTTCAAATACCAAAGTGTAGCGAGAAATACATTGACTTTAAACACTGTTTTTTTTTTCTGAATTACTTTTTAAGTTATGTGTGATTGGTTTAATGCCAGCTAGGAGTTTTCATTCCATAATACGTCACATATTTCGTTGAACGAAAATACGCTACTACTTACACACATGTATAGTTTTAATTTTGTACCAAAATTTTGAAAAAAGAAATAGCTCAGGCATTACTAAAAATATTTATCATCACTACGTCGGTTTTGAAGTGAATTTTGCGCTCTAATAAAATAAAACTTCGGCAAAATAAATACAGAGTAACACCATAAATATTTGGTATTCTTTATATATCGAAAGCAATAGTTTATCCATTGTTCCAAAGGTAGCGCTACAATCTAGACATGACACAGTTGTGTTGACATTCGCGATATAATCACAAATATTATATAAAACTTTTGTATTTAACGACACGTACCGGAGTAAATAAAAATACATTTATATCAAAATATAATAAATTATCTTCATGCATTTTAACCATGTATCTTTGAACTGGATTATATTATTGGTTTCTTTATTTAGTGTGAAAGTAGATTAATTCTAATGAATAAAGTGGAACAGACGATAGTGTGTTTGTGTATTTTCTTACAGCAAAACCACATCAGTCTATCTGCTGAGCCGACCGTGCGATAAATGGTTATTGCAAAAAAACCAAAACCAAAAACAGAAACATGGATTATGACGTTTCGGAAGTCTTTCGTCTTCAGGAAAAATTAAGTTTATTGTTTTAACTGGTTTTAGAGAAGCTAATTAAATACACTACTAAAATTAGCTACTATCAATCTTTACACACTTTTGTAATACTACTTGCAAATGTGAAGTAACAATGAGTAACAAATGCATTCATACGATATATTGCAACATCATCTGTTATCAGAAATATATTAGGAATTGAAGTTCTCTATCGCACAATCAGAGAACCCATTTAGGAGATAACCCAGTGGCACAGCGATCTGTATGTGGACTTACTGCTAGAAATCGAGTTTCAGTACCCATAGTAGGCAAAGTACAGATTTCCCTTTGTTTAGCTTTGACGTTTTTATTAGAATGTTTGGATAAATAAAATTAGCTTGTTGGTTCGCCAGTTCTTAATAACGAATTAGTTAGTTCAATAAAATAGTAATCAATAACACATGAGAACTGGCATGGCCAAGTGGTTTGGGCGTTAGAATCTTAATCTGAGGGTAAAGGGTTCGAATCCTCGTCACACTATACATGCTCGCCCTTTCAGCCGTGAGGGCATTATAATGTGATGATAAATCCAACTATTTGTTGATGAAAGAGTAGCCCAAGAGCTGGCAGTGGGTGGTGATGACTAGCTGTCTTGTCTCTAGTCTTAGATGCAAAAGGTCGTAATATGCTGAAGAGTTCCTGAATCCACAATCAATATCAAGAATATTGTTGAAGTTTCCACAGAACTAGACGAATCTTGTACTTCAAGTGCGATCGGAGTAAACCTCGTTGGTGAAGAATATGAGTGAGTTTACGGACTTTGTCCAAGGAGTTTTTTGTAATGTAGAATAAATTCTACTGTACCTAATAAGTTAAGAGTGGTAAACACGCTCTTAGCTTATTTGTAACAATAATGTTTGAAAATGGAGAATTTATAGCTTCAAATAGTGGGAATGTTTTTTTTTATTGAGAACTTTGACCCTGAATAATTGGTTAAGGATGTCAATGTCTAAATTCAAGCACCATGTTTTACTTTTAATGAAATAGATTTTCATCAAAGTAAACCTTGCTGGATAAACTTATTGGACTGTGCCAAAAATACTTGTATATATTGTATACATAAAGGCAAATGACGTACAAAACTTCATTGCAGACTCTGTTATAAAGGTTTGTAATGTATGATTCAGTGCAAACACTTCAATTCCAATAAATATAAATCTATAACTCGGTTGAAGTTACCTCCCAGCTCTGTTCCTCGTGTTTGATGGAAAAAATATGATAATCGAACTGTAAAAATGTTTTGCCGGTTGAAAAAAAAATACATATTATACAATGCTTAGTTTGGTGTGGAATAATTATAGCCTTTTTATGAGTCGCACTATCGCAAAAACACCTGTGTTTATTAACGTAAAATATTTATTTATCAGCATTATCCAAAGATCTTAAAGCAGACGATGAAAAAATGTTACCATTTAATGTATTAGAGTACTGGTATAAAGATGACTCAAATCAAAACGTTTTTGTTGTTTTAGCCTTAAAAACATTTAGTTTTCTATTTACATTCAATGGAATTACTGGTGATAATGTCCAGATTTATACCAATTGTCGCGGATGATACTAAATAAGTGGTTTAAATACTTTTTAATGCGTTTCTTCACAATTACCTGTTAAATTTGACAAAACGTTTGTCAGATCCTGTTTAGTCCAGCCAATAAAGATGTGACATTTTGTACGTAGTTTGGGAATCAAGAAAAAATTTAGGTATTAGTTTATTCTGTATGATATCTTATATATCGGTGCTTGTACATCTCATTACTTGAAGTTTTCAAAATTAGCCCTAGTTTTCGAAACTAAGGCCTTTATTTTTAGATAACTACACTACAAAACTTTTTGTTTATGTTGTCCACACTGAGTTTCTCCAAGTATGTCTCTAAAACAATAGCTACTAGATGGTTATCGAATTCTGCATGTCTTTATTTTGTTTGTTTGAAATTAGGCACAACGCTACATAATGGAATATCTGTGTTTTACCCACCAAGAGTATCGAAACTCGGTTTCTAGTGTTATAATATTGGGGGACCAAGTGTTTAGTAATAAACGTTCTCTTACTATAGATTCTAATATAATTATTTCTCTACTTTTTCAATAAATGCAGCTACCAAGTAAACCTTATCCTTACATCAGACATCGATTCAAGAAGCAAACCAGAGAGATTTAAAATTATTATGTCACTGCCTTTAAATAATAATACAAAACATCCAACAGGAACTGAACCTCAGCTTAGGCAGAAGTTAAACACTGAGTTTATAATAGATAAAGTCACGTGAATCCAACAATGCATCTTTTCATTTCCTTTTGTTTCTGGCCCGACATGGCCAAGCGTGTTTAGGCGTGCGACTCGTAGTTCGAGGGTGGCGTATTCGAATCCCCATCGCGCCAAACATGCTCGCCCTTTCAGCCGGGGGGAGCGTTATAATGTTATGGTCAATCCCACTATTCGTTGGTAAAAGAGTAGCCCTAGAGTTCGCGGTGGGTGGTGATGACTAGCTGCCTTCCCTCTAGTCTTACACTGATAGATTAGGGACGGCTAGCACAGATAGCCCTCGAGTAGCTTTGCGCGAAATTCAAAACAAAGAAAGTTTTGTTTCTTCTATACAGTTGAAGTGTTTCTGTCTTCACGCAAAATAAGTTAATGAAAAACTACAGGGCGTTATTCAAGGATGAATTTCATCATTTGGTGTTTCTAAAAATTGTTTAATAATTTCAACTAATGTCCGATAAATATTAACAGTAAATCCCTAAATCTCCAACTCGTATTTTAACGCTTTCACAAAAGTCCCTGCTAATCATTAATAATAAATCTCCAAACGTCTCAGTCGTGTCTTAACACATAACAATCACATATACTTTCTCACATACATTTAAACTTCCTGTGATAAAATTCTGACTTAAATTACTTCAATATTTAATGTCAAAAACCAATATAATTATTTAATTTCTGAAAATTGTGAATGTTGACAATAGTAACCCGTTGGTAGGATGTGCAACATTATACGCATATTTTTTAACATCAGATGGCAGTTGTATATATTTTCACTTGTTAAGATTCTAACAAGACATTTATGATCGTTCCGAGTTACGTGTGTGTTCGCTGCTCTCTCTCTGTGTGGGTATTGATGTTTGTCTAGCCCAGGAGGGTCAGGTTTAGTTAACCTCTTCCACCTTCCTTCAGATTTTCTTTGTTTTCTCAACTGTCAAGTGTATTTATATATGGTACACGAGGGCAAGAGTAAGCCGCACTTACTCAGGACAATGTCCATGCACTATCTACACATACACTTGGTGCAAATATATAATTTCTCTTGCAGTTCTATAGATTATTTGCACTCTCATCAGTTAGATATAATCTGGAAAACGTTTACATAAAAACACCTTTCAATGTTTTGTGATTAATCTCTAAACTAATGTGAGGTCCAGTTAATAGGTGGCCTTTTATTATTATTATTTAGAAAGTATATATTTACTGGTGAAAGGTGCTTAGGTCTGTCATCATCATGTGAACAATACCTGTTGAGTTCGCTCACTAATTCATTTTTTCTCCAATTTTTATTAAAATAATTTATTGTACTATGTGAGAGTCTATCTGCTATTATTTCAATATGAGAGTATATTTATGCATAAATTCGGAAGATGTTGTTCTAGGTACTTCATAAGCTGTTGTGAGTAATGTATTTTGTATTGTTTATAGTTTTGTTTGAAGTAATGTTTTTGCTTACATTTATCCATGCAGAAGCTGTATCGTCAATGACGGGTCTAATGTAAGTTTTATATATTTTCATAATGTTGTCTGCTGTAGCTCCACTGTTTTTGCCAGTTAGACTCCTAGCATAGTTTGTTCTTCGCTAAATTTGTGTTTTAATATTATTTATGTGGTTTATCCACGTAAGTTTTGAATCAAATGTAAGTCCTAAGAATTTTGGTGATGTTGCAAGCTTGAGTTGTTCACCATTCATGTGGATCTCTGGTTGTGCTTTTTTATGTTTAGTTAACTTAATGAATACTGCTAGCTGTGTTTATTTTGATTCTATATTTTTTGCAATATTCACTTAGTAATAGTTCTACGTTTGTGGCTGTTATTGCTGGTGTTGGTACATTTTTCCAGATTGCTACATCGTCTGCGAACTGTGATGAGTATCCATTATTTGGATCTTTTGGAGGCATATTATTCAGGTACATGATGAATAGGATAGGGCTAACCATCCCTCCTTGAGGGACATCAGCTTCTGGAGTAAAACTCTCAGAGAATGTCCCTTCAGCATTTATTCTGCATGATCTGTTTTCCAGAAAGTTTGACAGCCAGCGAATAGTCCCCCGCGGTAGTCTCATTTCTTGCATTCAGAACAGGAGACTGTTGTGCCAAACAGTGTCGAATGTCTTCTGAATATCAAGAAAGCAAGCGACAGTGAATTCTCTTTTATTAAAAATATTTACAATTGCTTCGGTTAATCTGACTAAGTGGTCTGTTGTTTGTTTGAATTTTCTGAAACCATTTTGCTCTTCTGATAATTTTGATGTTGTCTCCAGGAATGTGGAGAGTCTGTTACTGATTATTCTCTCCAGAATTTTGCCTACACAGCTGGTCAGGCTGATTGGTCGGTAGCTTTTGGTTTATTAGCTGGCTTTCCTTCTTTATGGAACATTAATACATTTGCATGCTTCCAAGAAACCAGGATATATCCAGAATATAATGATAGATTACAAATTTCTGTAAGATGTCCAAATAAATTCGGAGTGCCTTTCTTAAGAAGAATGGCTTGTATACCATCTTCTCCTGGTGATTTCTTTTTAGTGTTTGTAATTGCTCCTATAAGTTCTTGTGCTGAAATTGTGTTTGTGTTGTTGGTTTGATAATTATTTAAGTCTACTGGGAAGAATGCTTTGAACCGTTCACTGTTGTTTGTTATAAGATTATTTACTTTATTATAGTAGTATGTGTTCATATCTGGGTCGTTATTTGTTTTGAACGTATTTTCAAGTTGTTGTTTGAAAGTTTCGGCTTTTTCTTTATTTGTATACGCTGTGGTATTATTGTGCTGTAGTGGCGGGTATTTTTTTGTTGTTGTATCACCATTTGTTAGTCTTTTTTAGGTGTGTCCAAAATTGTTTCGAGTCTGTTTTTTTCGTTAAGTTTGGTGAAGAAGTCGTCAAATTGTTCTTGTTTTAATTAACTTCTGCTCTAATTCGGTTTCTTTTTCGGTTTATTTGTGTTTTTAATGTGTCCATGTATTGTCTTCTTAATTGTCGTCTGTGCTTGATTAATATTAACAGTTGTTTATGTGGTTTCCACGTGTTATTTATACTTGTTTAGATACTGTCTAATTTATTGCGGTTTGAAGGCATTCCGTAATTATTTGACAGTAGTTATCAATATCTATTTTATTTTTAGCTGTTGTTATAATTTTGTTTGGCAGTCAGTGGTCTAATTGTTTTTGGTATTCTTTCTAATTTGCTTTTTTTGTAATCAAATATTTCTTCTCTATGTATAGCATTTTTATGGGGGTGTGATCAAAGACACACCATGTGGGTAGATGATCTCTGTCTGCATCTTTTCCCATACGAAATTTTATTAGCTTTTTGCTCTTGCGTGTACGCTGACATGCTCGTTTTTGCTTTTTGAATTTCGCGCAAAGGTACTGGCCTGGCATGGCCGAGCACGTAAGGCGTGTGACTCGTAATCCGAGGGTCGCGGGTTCGCGCCCGCGTCGCGCTAAACATGCTCGCCCTCCCAGCCGTGGGGACGTATAATGTTACGGTCAATCTCACTATTCGTTGGTAAAAGAGTAGCCCAAGAGTTGGCGGTGGGTGGTGATGACTAGCTGCCTTCCCTCTAGTCTTACACTGCTAAATTAAGGACGGCTAGCACAGATAGCCCTCGAGTAGCTTTGTGCGAAATTCCAAAAAACAAACAAACAAGCAAAGGTACTCGAGAGCTATCTGCGCTAGCCCTCCGAATTTTGCCGTGTAAGACCAGAGGGAAGGCATCTAATCATCACCACCCATCACCAACTCTTTTTACTAACGAATAGTGGGATTGACCGTAACATTATAACGCCCCCACAGCTGAAAGAGCGAGCGTGTTTGGTGCGACGGAGATTCGAATCCGTGACAATCGGATAACGAGTCGAACGGTTCAACCCACTTGGCCATAAAAATGTAACTCAGAACGGCTGGAGTGGGTACTCACACTTTTGCTAATAAAGCACAGAACAACGTTTCCACCTTCCGAGGTCATCTTCAGGTTAACGTTCTGAGATACAAAATTAGTGTTCACTGTATCAGAAAAACGGAAAAGTGAGTGTTGTTCGATATTCCTGACCTTCAGGTCCAGAGAAAGACTGAAAGTTACAGCGTGTGTATTTAACTTGTATAAATAAATAACTGTTGTTTTTTTTATGTAATGCAGACAAATATACATACACCATTATTTCAACATTCTGATACGAGAAACTCTAGAACTCAAGATGAACATAATTTATTACGGTACAAGACAAAACTAAATACAGTATTGGGAAAAGAAAAAGTCCCTACGACATAAAATGGCACACAAAAATAAATATAGCAATGATGTAACGTTGAAACTTTGAACAGTGGTGTTATTAAGTCAGCTGTCCTTCCCGCAACATCATGGTGAAATTAAATATATCTTTATTACATCCACAGTTTACATTAATTTTAATATTTAACAAACACGTAAAACCTGCTCAGACGAAAATTAATCTGTTATTTCAAGGCTGTCTCGATTTGTTTGAAATTGCATCGAGTTAATTCGTTTGTTTCGAATTAAGCTGCACAATGAATTATCTGTGCTCTGCCAACTGCAGGAATCGAAAGCCGGTTTACAGCTATGCGAATCCACACACATAACGCTGTGCCACTAGGATCAATATGACCGGAAATACAACATAACACACGGGTAAAACCAGGTGAGAAAACGAACAGATTTTCCATAAAAGGATTATATATATATATAAAAAACAACTAGCAAACCAGTTGAAAACAATATACCAGCTCAATGTTGACAAAGAAACACAGACAGACAGATAGAATTACTGTTATTTATTTTTAATTTATAGTGCATTAAAATCGTTTCCTGCTGGGTTAGCGCCGTAGTTAATAAAGCGTAGAATGACCACCACGTAGCTTTACACAGAAACAACAACTTTACGGACAAGCTGTCCGTGTAGTCTGATTGTGGCAGTAACCAAACTGCACGATGTACAATAGAAGAACTATAGTAAAACTGAAATTACACGACAAGTGTGGAAATCCCGAAATTACACGACGGGTAACAATAAGCGATGGTCAACAACAAATTTGAAGAACACGAAACACAGATTTGAACACAATATTTGTAATTAAATGTTATATTTGAAATAACTTTTGCGAAACTCGTTTTCGGTCACGTGCATTTAACCTTCTATTTTGCTACAACACAGTCTCAAATTATGAATAAATTAATAGTTTAGTAATTTTTCGGAGCCACGAACACAATAGTACATTTAATGTAGCAAATAATACTAAACACATTTTCAATTACAACAACTTGTAACTGATCATCAAGGCCACAAAAACAATCGTGCCTTAACACAAGTTACAACACATATTTACGTGCAGTGATATTATAAAGTGTTACACGTTTAAAACTAGTTCAATGAACTGAGTTTCACGCTGATACAGCGGTAAGTCTACGGATTTACAACGTTAAAATAAGACGTTCGATTCCCTTCGGTGGACTTGGCAAGTAGCCCGATGTGGCTTTGCTATAAGAAAACACACAATCAGTGAGCTGAAGCCCCTAGCGGTTCGTTATAAAAATACAGGCAGAACGGTGAAATAAAATTATTTTACGTCATTATGGATAAAAAAAAACAGTCGTATTAAAAGTATCTAAAGAAACGTCTGGAAGAGCATACATGTTTTTCATCATTTTACAGTTTTGCTAACACTGTTAAATGGAGTACTATCTAACTGGTGTCGATAAAATATTAACCAGGTGAAATGGTTCGTAAAGGCTATTCTTTTAAACGTCTCCTAGATATGTGAGATGACGTCATAACGGCGGTATTACAGTGTTAAACTACAACACAATAACTATAACACTGTCACAATAATTTTAAAATATAACATATGATCTAGTGATGATGTTACTTTAACAACGAGTGTACCAGGAAAAACCCGTTTCACCATAAAGATATATGATCTATACAGCACTGCATACGTAATGGGTACAGCTTGAATTTACTCAAACTGGTGGCAAAACCTCCGTCAATATACTTTACAAATATAGTTTATGCTATTTTTAATATGAAGTCTAACTGAGGGATATTAAATCCTGGCCTGCTAGGCCTTGGATGAAGTGTTCTGTTCTTTTTACTTTTATTTTTTTCTTGGGTGAAAATTCAACTACGAAAGTTTAAAGGTCACAAAGGAATAATGTATTAAACTGAAAATAGTTTTAACGATATTTAAATATAGCTTTTACACATCTCAAGGGCACGGCATGGCCAGGTGGTTAGGGCACTCGACTCGTAATACCCGTTACACCAAACATGCCCGCTCTATCGGCCGTGGAAGTGTTAAAGTGTAACGATCAATTCCACTATTCGTTGGTAAGTTTGGCGGTGGGTGGCGATGACTAGCTGCCTTCCCTCTAGTCGTACACTGTTAAATTAGGGACGGCTAGCTCAGGCAGTCCTCGTGTAGCTTTTCGCGAAATTAAAAAAAACAAACAAACACGTCTCAAGATAAATTAATTAATTATCAGTTTCCGTATGCTACGGCCTCTAGCAGTACAAAATAAAGTTACAAACAAAACCGTGAGAGGTCTCTGGGTAGCCCTTTTCTATTTCATTTCTTTAATCGAAAGATAAACATCCCGGGTACATTCATTTTAACTTAAAACAAACAAAGTTAACAAAGAAGAGTGATGTTAATAACATGTTCAAACACGATAGATTAGAAATATATAGTTTTGTTAACCATACTAAGTTTTTAGTATTAAAGGCCATGTTAAAATTATCGAACAGAGAAAGTGAAAGTACATCTTTTCGATAACATTTGCAAAACCTCCAGACGACTCGAAGGTAAATTTTAGAGCTTTAACGCCAAAATTCGGGCTTCGATTCTCACGTGAACACAGCCCATTACTCAGCATTGCACTTAACAATTTTGATTCTTGAATTTCATGCAAATATACTTGATTGCCGTCTCTAATTTAGAAGCGATAGCTTCAAGGAAGACAGCTAGTCGACATAACCCACCGCCAACTTGCGGGCTACCTTTTATCAACGAATAATGGAATTGATTTCCCGTAATATTATAACGCACCCACGGCTGAAAGGTCAAGCATGTTCGGCGACGGGATTAGATCCCGCAACCGACATACCGCAAATGAGTGCCCTAGGCCTTAGCTAATCGCCTTAATAAGAAACTATTACGTAAAAAATGCGTTTGATGGAATTTATTTCTTATTAAATAATTAAGGGAAACACATTACCATGAGAAAATTTCTCAATTTGTTGGCTTTGTATATGGTTCGTTGTCCTAAATTTTAAACTCACAACAAGAGCAGGTTAAAAGAAAAAAATAACTTCACTTTGTTTTGTTGTAGTTGGAGAAGAGGGCTATTCTGACAACAGTTCCGATATTTATAAACAACCAATCTCTGATCAGAATTAACAGGAAACCAGGTGTGGGAACATTACTAAAATAAATCCTGTAATCACTTATGGTATTCGTGGTTGTTTTTTCTAGTTTATTGGTAAACGAGTTTACCATAAAGGCATCGCGCGGCGTAGCATTCTAACAGATTAGAAACGTCTATTTATAAGCAAGACGTTTCGAGCAGGTCACCTAACGTCAGGTGCACAACAGTAACAGAAAATAGAATCATAAAAACGTATGATTCCATAATACGTTGTACCACAAAACAAAAATCATTAAAATAAATTCAACAGTACATAATAATACAATTTTAGCACACTCTAGTGGTATTTTATTAACTGATTTAACAAATAAATTATAGTTACTCTCGGTCTGATTATTAATATTTGTAATATTTACGACATTCAATATTACTCTTCTGATTGTGCTCTTTGGATATCACTCGTGTAATTTACGTTTCGCCTTTCTAGTCCACACATAACTTTTTTCTAATCGTGTGTTACAGTTTCATAGATTTTATTTACAGTGGATCGAACTATCCGTTTGTTGTGCCTGAAAAAGAAAAAGACATTCAACCTGAAACTTCGTGTGCCCAAAGAAAAGTTTCATATTAAAAACGTCGTTATTATCTTCAGACACGGTGGGGCTCGTGTGTGCCGTTAGCGTTTCTCTTTCATGTTGGGATAATGGAATGCTCAGCATTGAATTTCTTATCGGGTACCCTTACTACTAAACTGCGCACACTCCGATTGAAAGCACCTCCCAAATACACATACGTATATGATGTGTACTTCGATTCTTCAACACAAAGTATGGATAAAGTACGTTCGTAATTAGCCTTCTCTTGAATAACTGAATATTGTTTTATTTCGAGATCTGTTTGGGTTTACTTTAGAAGTATGCTTTCTGTTACGATTCATCTATTTCAATCAAAATATACAAAAACATCAGTAATCTCACGAGAAAGAATTGATAATTTCACGATCAGTGGTTTGTTTCCTATTAAGAGACTAGATGGCATTTCTGTGCTGCTCACATCAAGGGTATCAAAACCCGATTTAATGGAGGGCGTGCAAGCTCTCAGACGAATCACTAAACCACCTGGAGCAGCTGCATGATTCTTAGAACCAACTAACTAAAGAGATTTGTGAAATATTTTATAAAGAATTAGCGTAAATATGACAAAAATTAAACTTTTATAAAAGCTAAAAATGATACTTTAATCACATATTTCTCTCAAAATACTTTGAAAGGCAGTCTAACTCTTTCATTATGACGTGTATGGATAAATAACTTTCCCAGTGCTAGGTTTATTTTAAAATACACACAAACACGTGTAAGGCTATATATTTACTTAAACACCGCTTATCACGATGTTTTATAAGAGAATAAAACTTTTGTAACCTTTTCTGATTGCAAGAAATTTAAAATAAAATAATTAATTATTTGTGCACTTATTTCCAAAATTAACATATTAATATGAAACACTTATGATTTACTGATATTTATTATAAAGGTATCGATTTTAAAGCATACTTCGTTCATTCCTAAAATATTTGTGTATAAAAATTGCTGTTTCTCACGCAGGTTTTACTAAAGAATACGCCACCTATATTCATTCTTCCAAATAAAAAAGAAATATCAAAATAATATAAATATATAATTCCTCTCCCCCCAAAAAAAACAATTTAAATAAAAAACCATAAATTTAACGTTTAGAGTAGTTGGTATCATCACTGAAATTGTAGATTATCTGTTTTAAATTACATTTAATTAAATGGCTTGATGTTATTTTTGATAAAATATGATTTTGACAATATTAGGCTTAGCAACTTAATATACAAACCAAACAAATTTCACACTGCTTCAAAAGCACTCTCGAAAACTTGAATAGTTATAATGTTCCACTTAAAATTTACCCTTTTAAAGTAATAGAATTTTTATTCACAAATCACTTGACATGCCATCAGCCTCTCGTAAAACCCTCAACCATAGTAATCAGAATAGAAAAATGTGACGTTGTTTTCCACTATAAAATAAATATAATAATTACACAGTCTAAAATTTGCGTCTCTTCCAAAGACAAAATAATTAAATAAAAGTCGAAAGCAACACGATACTTATCAGAGAATAATTATAATTTGTTTGCAGTCTTCAAACCGTAACACAACCTTTCAGCTGAGAAGAGACATGTTAATCTTTACACGGTTTCTTTCTTATCAGCAAGACAACCATTTTTGTTTGTGAGACTCCTTCCTTTATGAGATAAAAATAAAAAGTTGGTTTTCTTAGTTAAGAACACGCAAGATTTTCTTCAGTATTTTAATATTTTCCTTAATTTGTTGAGCCTACTTATTTTGAGCTCTGGTAATCCAACAGTTTGCTTTGCTTTTGTTGGAAGTTCTATGACTATCCCAAGCACTTCCTTTCGAATGTTGAAACTGGAGTTCACGTAGCATTATTTTAACGTTCAGATAACCTTTGTATAGTATTGCTTACGTAAGTTAGACGGCACTTGACACAGTAATACTAAGCTAACGTTAAATATTTGACTTCAAACAGCGTTTTCTGAGCTAGACTAGACAATAAATTGCCATTTTTAATTGATTAAATGTTTATAAATAAATCTTCACAATAAAAGACAATTATGAATTAACATATAAACTGAGTTTTATATGGATTTTTGTCGTTTTTATTGTCTTCTAGACGATTCCGGGTTTCACGCTGAGGTCTTCAGTAAGGAATCCCCGTCTGTTTACTATTAGAGGCTCTTCTAGTCCATTTACTATCAGAGGCTCTTCTTGTCCACTTACCAACTGGGTCTTTTGTTGATTTGCTGTCACGAGCTCTTCTTGTCCACTTACCAACTGGGTCTTCTGTTGATTTATTATCACGAGCACTTCTTGTCCACTTACCAACTGGGTCTTTGTTGATTTACTATCACGAGGTCTTCTGTTGATTTATTATCACGAGCTCTTCTTGTCCACTTACCAACTGGGTCTTCTGTTGATTTACTATCACGAGCTCTTCTTGTACATTTCCAAATAAGGGTCAGTTTATAAATTTAAGATATTGGGATATAAAGGATGAAAGGAAATCCTTGCCAAAAAATGACGAATGACGTGTATCATTGTGGCTAGAACACAAGTGTTTATCTTGTTGAAACTTACAAGTGTTGCTTTCTTTTAAATGAGTGTTGAGAATCTGCCACTCAGTGTATTGGATCATTCGTTCTTTGTCACTAAAGTGACCTTTGACATCATTTGAAACGTCGACCTCCACTGTTATTAATTTATCTTAATTCATTTATTAGATTGAATTATTTAATAGTAGGAGCTCAGACACCAGAAATATTGTGTAGTTTCTACTAAACCGAATTTTGTTCTTGACCGGGTAATTCTTATAACACAGAAGTTTTCATCTAATCGTAGTTTTTTTTAATACTAAAGGGTTCTTTGTTATAATGCACAAATCTACACAGAGATATCTGTGCTCTGCCCACCACGGGTATAGAAACCCACTGTGCCACAGGGAGGCTTTAGGGGCTCTTCACTGAAACAAAGAGGTATCACTGCAACCCCTTCTGACATTTAACTTTAAAAATTAACGCGTTAAAATAAAATTAATGGTGTCGATATGGAGACCATGTTAATCTATGTTCTTGCAAACTTGTTACAAAAAAAACAGCGAGTTAATTGATGTTGAAGAAGGATAAAAATTACTTTATTATAAATATATACACATATAAGCAATTAGCGTGTTCTTTTTAAAGAAGAAAATAGAATGTGATAGGTTATTTATTGAACTATTGAATCAATAACGTCTTAGCACTTGGTATAAAAGTAACAAAGATATTTGAAATTAATTTAAGTTCGTTACGAACCCATTAAAAATGGAACATTTTCCTTCACGTAGTTTCGTGTATCAGTTTATGTAGGTAAGTGAGGAAGCTTTACTTCAAACATAAATATTTCAAATGAATGTTAGTCCACAAACCTTTTAATTGCTGCTTACTTATAGCAAATTAAATTTGGAATTGAACTGCGTTCTAAAAGATTCATAGCTGGATGTTTACCCTCTTGTTAATGTACCATGCCAGTGTGATAAATAAATAAAAAGTGTTGTCTTGGAGCAAAGACACATCAGGCTATCTGCTGAGCCCACCGAGGGGAATCGAACCCCTGATTTTAGCGTTGTATATCCGGAGACATACCGCTGGACTAGCGGAGAGCGAAATAAATAAGAAAATCTTGCTAAAACAGAAAGAAAACAATTATTACTCTCTAGTTTAACTGGCGATTAAACCTTAAGTCCTATGAAGAACTGTTTTGAAATTGAAAAATACGTACTAATAGCATGAGGATTGATTGTTTGGAATGAGACCCACGGCTGCCTGTGCTCTGCCTACCATGGATATCGAAACCCGGTTTCTAACAGTGCAAATCCGCAGACATAGTGCTGTGCAACCAGGGGGCTAAATTCTTTGTTTGTTTTCTGAACGTCGCACAAAACCACACGAGGGCTATCTGCGCAAGCCGTCTCTAATTTAGCAATGTAAGACTAGAGTGAAGGCAGCTAGTCATCACCACCCACCGCCAACTCTTGGGTTACACTTTTTCCAACGAATAATGGGATTAAACGTCACATTGTAACGCCCCCACGGTGAAAGGGCGAGCATGTTTAGTGCGACGGGGATTCGAACTCGCGACCCTCAGATTGCGGGTCGAGCGCCTTAACCACCTGGCCAAGAGGCAAGTACGAAGAATATCTACATCTTCGAAGGAAGTATTGTTGTACGCTTTAATTAACTAAGAATTAATTAATATCAGTTAAAACACTGAATAACGATCGCTGGAAGACTGTGCTGTAACTCCTGACAAAATACCAAATCAAAACCAGAGCATAAGACAAGTGGATTCTGTGAATCAAAGCCACCAGCCTCGTGTGGTTGCAAACTTTCAAATTTGATTAGAGAAACAAACAACACTGAAGTTCTTTTCATACATTTTCCACTGTCTATTTAATTTACAACATAACTAATTTTCCAAGGATAATTCTCGTGATCTGAAGGTCTCGGGTTCGAATCCCCGTCGCACCAAACATGCTCGTCCTTTCAGCCGTGGGGGTGTTATAATATAACGATCAACCCAACTGTTCGTTGGCAAAAGAGTAGCCCAAGAGTTGGCAGTGGGTGATGATGACTAGGTGCCTTCCCTCTATTCTTACACTGCTAAATTAGCAACGGCTAGCGCAGATAGCCATCGTGTAACTCTGCGTGAAATTCAAAAACAAACAAAGGATAATTTACTGTTTAAAGCCCCACAAAAGTTACAATAATTTTAAAAAATACGTAAACAAGTACATATAATTTAAATAAACATACCTATCAAGAGACCTTTGTTGTTGTTGTTTTTTTCTCTTAAATACCAACCGTGAACGTGACGACCCAATTTTTCTTGGTATGCTTATAAATACAAAGAAAGGAAATTATTTTTCTCATACCATATGGCTAATTATTCGTAATTTTGAAAATATCACATATATATTTATTAATAATAACCAATGTCTGCTACTTCGGTAAATTCTCATCCTTTATGAAATAACATTTTTGTAAGTTGTTTCTAAACAAATATATATTTTAATGGCCAAACGAATAACAACCACTTATTTTTAGGTTACATAAATGGCGATTTTCTAACATTGTTAAGGTCAATGCTTCACCGTTTTATCAAAGGCCACAATTGAAATTTTGAATTAGATTATTACACGGTTAGTTAACTGTACATAAAAGCACGTAAGCGTTAAAGGACTTGAAAAGTGTGCATCCTAAGCCACATGTATTAATATTATTATTCCAACTTTAGGTAAGGCAATATGAAAGATTGCTTTTACGAAATTAGCGCCATCTGTCCAACGCTGCTAAATAGTTAATTATTATAAAATACTTTCAATCGCGCAGAAACGAAACTAGTAGAAAAGTTAGAAATGGCAGATTTGCCTTCGTTCAATTTTAAGTAAATATGTCTTGTTGTCTAAAAGGTAGCAAACATGTTACAACACGACAGATGGAATCAGTATATCAGATGTTATAGTGGCCAAAACTTGACTGTGATGAATACTTAAATGCTAATAGCCGCCCCAAAAATTGCAATGACCAGAACATGAAATACTGTTGATGGACGCCTTACAGCCGCCGTATTGCAAAAATCAGTGTCACAAGTGCAGCGGTACATGGTCCACGCTGGTTTAGTTTCGTTCACGCACGAATTTATATTTTCGACTCCATTTTGCATACAATTTCGTCTTGAATGCTCCAAAACTCCTGAATAAAAATGAAAAAGTTTTAGAATTTATTCAATGAACTGGTGTGAACAACAACAACAAAATAATATCAAAACTTGCAAAAGCACGTTCACAGAACGAACGTCTATGAAATAAAAACTTTTGTTTGTAGACTACATGTTTTTCACTAAAGTGTCAAGTATTTTTTCGTCGACACCAAAATTAATTAGGCATTACTAACCCAACCTCATGTCCTATAATACGAACTTAATTCGACTTTAAAGAAAATACGGGTGTGTATTTTTTTTTTTTTAATTTCGCGCAAAGCTACTCGAGGGCTTTCTGCCCTAGCCGTCCCTAATTTAACAGTGTAAGATTAGAGATAGGGCAACTAGTCTTCACCACCCACCGCCAACTCTTGGGCTACTCTTACCAACGAATAATGGGATTGACCGACACATTATAACGCCCCCACAACTGAAAGGGCGAGCAGTTTGGTACGACCCGGATTCGAACCCGCGACCCTCGAATTAGGAGTCAAACGCCTTAACACACTTGGCCACTTTTTAAATCATATCAAACTCTACAAGGACGTAATTATCGAATATTCAAAATGCAAATCAAATACTGAGTTCATACGAAAACTGTTACTGATTTTGTTCCGTATCAATAAATCATTTACAAGAATAACCTTAACTTTTGACCAAAAGCAGGAATTTTATATTTTCGTTTGTTTGCGATTAAACATAAAACTACACAATGACTGCGGGTTTTTCACCCACCGCTGGTATTGAAACACGAGACGACTGGCATGGCCAAGTGGTTAAGGCGCTCAACTCGTAATCTAAGGGTCGCGTGCTCGAAGCCTCGTCGCACCGAAGATGCTCGCCCTTTTAGGCGTGATGGCGTTATAAAGTTACAATCAATCCCACTATTCGTTTGTAAAAGAGTAACCCAACAGTTGGCGGTGGGTGGTGATGACTAGCTGCCTTCCCTGTAGCCTTACACTACTAAATTATGGAATGATAGCGCAGGTAGCTCTGGTGCAGTTCTCCACGAAATTCAAAAACAAAACAAAAAATCAAAACACGACTTTGAGCCCCATGAGCCCTCATACTTTCCGCTAAGCCAACGCGTGGGCACATTGGATTGAATAGTAAGTACTACTGGGCGAAAATACACCGATTATAATTGGCAGATGGCTTCCACCCGCTCACGCCATCACGACTTAATACACAAACATGACGTAATCCATTCATAAATTATGACGTAATACAACGCGTAAACGTGACCCGGGCATTGTTCAAGGTGATTCGTATCTATTCTTATAATGCAAAATGTTTACTTTGAGCCATCATGGTTATTTGTAAAATAATTGTGCTCAAACTCGAGACTATAATTATCAAAAATGATTACAAGCGAAACAATTGTCAAACTTCTTAATAACGTCGTAAGTTTTCTTCTCCAACTGTTCACTGCTACAGACAGGTATTTGTTAACCTGTTTCGGCTTGACATCAAAATCGTATGTCGAAACTTGCTCTCCAAACGTTTCTAGCGTATTTGTTGAAAAAAATAAATACGTTTCTTGGCATATAATAATTTTAAGCTATTCAGTACAATATGAGATTATCCATGGCAAACAGAATACGAAAATGCCAAACTTTAAAATTCAGATTACATTAAGGTTCTGTAGTCTACTGACATTTTTGTTGCTTTGCTTTACGGTGAAGTCCTGTAAGTCTACTGACATTTTTGTTGCTTTGCTTTACGGTGAGGCCCTGTAAGTCTACTGACATTTTGTGGCTTTGCTTTACGGTGAAGTCCTGTAAGTCTACTGACATTTTTGTTGATTTGCTTTACGGTGAAGTCCTGTAAGTCTACTGACATTTTTGTTGATTTGCTTTACGGTGAAGTCCTGTAAGTCTACTGACATTTTTGTTGATTTGCTTTACGGTGAAGTCCTGTAAGTCTACTGACATTTTTGTTGATTTTCTTTACGGTGAGGTCCTGTAAGTCTACTGATATTTTTGTTGATCTGCTTTACGTTGGTGTTCTGTATTTTTAAAACCTTCTGACTGGATTGCTCCTAACAAAGTTGCTGTTTGGATTACCAAGTCTTATTTCAGGTAAAAATGCAACCTAATAGTCAACCCTGTGAATTATACATACGATATTTATATTGTGTGTACCAAATAGCAAATAACCTTGTATGGGATGTTATGTATAATAATGTCCCGAAATTAGAAATATTATTTTGACACGAATTTCTTTCTTCTTGCGTAACTGGGGTGTAAGAAATAAAACGCAAACCTTTTTTTCTTATAGTGGAACATGTCTTCTGGCCTAACTGTCTTCTGTCTTTCGATATGACATTCAAACAAGAACTGATCAAATTTGGTAACAAGTATTATTTAATCATTTTAACAGAATATCTCACTATGTTTTACCTATTAACATAAGGCTTTAGCCAATCACTTGAGTAACCAGTTTTCTCAGATCCTTTATGTTTCATACTTCACTGAGGTACGTATCAACAGAAGGCTGCTTCTGGTCACTTGGACAAGAATCCTCTGACAGAGGGGTCCAATTCCTCTTGAAAAGGGACGATCATGCTTATTTTGGCTTGTAATAGCGACGGAAAACAGCCTGTAATTGTCTCAACCACAAATGTTTTTTTCAACATAAACATCTTAAACAGGATAAATAATAAAGTCCCCCAGCTTTTTAAAAGTTGTTAAATAAATAAAGAGACAAAAATACGCGCTAACGAAGGAAAATAACCTACCATTATTTTTATTCAAGAAAACTAATATAAAGTCAATATAAGTGGAAAAATAATATAACAGCCAGTGATTTCTTTTTAAACGAAATTATGCCCGAATATATTGATGATGGTATCACAAAGACTCAAGATTGTGGTATGATACCAATATAAAAAAAGAACAATTTCAGTAAACTGTTTTGAAACAGGAAAAAGAACCAATGTAGTGTGAGGGAAACTAGATCCACGGAGACGGAAAAATGTATTTTGTCACAGTCGTGCGTCGATACGCGAAATTAAAATACAATGTACACTATATGATGTGCGTTTCACAAACACATTTCACTTCACCTTGAAAAAGTAAGATAAAGGAGTATTGTTTCAAATAAACTGTATTAATCCCCACAATACTGGCGTATTGTTTGGATGACCTCTGTCTGACCTTCTCAATTTTAAAATACTGGGACTTTGTGCAGACCAACCTGTAGCTGTAAGTGTTCCATCAACCTTTCTGCAAACACACTATTGTTTCTCCACATTAGATGCATGTCTGGAATCACCATTTTGCTGGAAGTTGCTTCCCCCTCTTTACTCTATGAGTAGTGTTCCTCAATGACGAAATCATTAAGGAACCACTGCGCTTTCCAGCGGTCAGGGTGCCATCAGTTTTATGTAGATTATCAACATAATTCGTCCAGATGCAGCCCCAAAGTTATACTCATCACTCTCATACTGTCCCACAGATCTTGTACATTGAAGTACTATCTCTTTTTCCGTCATCGAACAAAATTTTCTGGACAATTCGAACTTGGATTCATCTGTGTACGAGTCTACAGCTTTGTTCATTACAATGCTTGTGGTTTGATGGCAGTTTCAATATTTGGAGTTGGATAGCTGTTCTTATCGGTTATTTTAGAGCAACTACAAATCCAGTAAAACCATTTTATAGTGATGTGTATCTTATCATTCTCGAGGCAACATTTTAACCTATATTTACAGCAGTATTCGACCGAATGAAAATCGTATCCTATGATACTTAACCTGACTTTTGAAGAGTTTGGATTTTCTACCCTGACCATTGTTACTGTTAACAATGCCAGTGTCACGTACCCTCTCCAGAGACTCGTCGAACACGGAGTCTTGCAGTACTGTTTCGTATGGAGTTTGTTTGACCAGCCAAAATTTTGAATTATAAACGCTTGTCACAAAGAATTTCAGCCTCAGAAGCCATGACTGATTTAAACTACTCATAATACATAGTATAGCTTCCTGTACGTTTACAGAGTTTATTATACTGGTATTGTGCATTCTGACTTCTTGGATGATAGCCATCCACAGTATAAGATATAAGGCCGAACCTGTGCTATAGTGTATTTTATTTTCACACAGTAAAGGAGCAGCATTTCATAGTATTTTCCTTTTATCTCCTTATTACTCATAACTTCCATAATTGTTTCTAATGTTATATATAATTAAAGTATTAACAATTTTGAACAAGGACATGAAAAAAATTAAACTCAGAAAAATTACCAGAATTTTTTCTTTCTCATCTACTGTGCGGCCCGACATGGCCAGGTGGTTAAGGCACTCGACTGGTAACATGAGGGTCGTGGGTTCGAATACCCCTCACACCAATCATGCTCGCCCTTTCAGCCGTGGGGCGTTATAATGTAACGGTCAATCCCACTATTCGTTGGTAAAAGAGTAGCCCAAGAATTGACCGTGGGTGGTGATGACTAGCAGCCTTCCTTCTAGTCTTACATTTCAAAATTAGGGAAGGCTACCGCAGATAGTCCTCGTGCAGCTTTGCGCAAAATTCAAAAACAAGCAAACAATCATCTACCTTAACAAAATATTAAAAACAAGTTAAACTGAGAAACGAACGTCAAAAAAGCAATATACTAAAACTCACCATTGGAGTCCCACTGAAAAAAAGCCTCGCAACCGTGGCTGCACTCGACACTGTAGACAGCATTGGAATTGAAGTTTTCCTCGGTACAGGAATCAGTTTGGTTGTTCTGATCGTTAGGACTCCAGCTGCAGAGGTAACACTTAACGGCAAGACCTGAAGTGAACACTAGATCCATAATTTGTTCATATGGTAAACGTTCTCTGAGCTAAGTAATAACGGAGGGTTGTACAATACTTGCGTACAAGTAATTTCACAGTAAACTAATACAATAACAAATACGTTTTATGGTTAATTATTAAACACAATCAACAGTAAATACTTTCAACATTAACCCCTAAACGACGACCAATATCAACTGACGCTGCTACCTACAACACTACAGCATTCCCACTGTTTAAGGATTAAAACAAAACCAAAAGTAAACATTTTCAACGCAAAAACAAGAAATAATAACCACTTTCAACATTAAACACGACCAACAATAAACACATTACAACTTGTTCATAAAGGGGTGATCCTTTCGTTCATCCTGGCTTAAGATTATTAAACCATAGCATAAGGCTTAAATATAGGATCTTGTTAACATGTAAAATTTCAAAACCAAACAACTAAAACAGGAAAAAATTTCAACATTAAGCAAACACATACAAAAGAGGTTGACTTCACTTTCACAAATTACAATATTTATTGATTATAGAGTCCAAAACTTAAAGACATCTACAGATAAGGGAAAAAAAATTGTTTTTACAAATTGCTTGTCCTGTTTTGATAAGATGGCTTAAAGCATCTCGGAAGATGCCACAAATAACTAAATATAGCAGAATATTTGAATCTTAGCTATTTCATAATTTCTAAAACACTGAACCGTTAATCAACAAACTCAATTCCAAAATTAGACGTACCGTGGATGCCAAAATGCCCCATACACACCAATTTAAGGATGAGGAATTAATATACGGCCAATTTCGCGTTGTAGAAAGACTAAAGTATTTTCACATAACTGAAAGTTAAATACGTTACATACATCAAGGCTGTGCGAGTATTTTTGTTATTTTTTACATGATGCCAGTGGTATTCGTCAAAACCAAGACCAACCTGCGAATTACGTGTAAACTAGAAATGTGATTACGTATTACTCAGAAGGTCTCACTATGGCGACCTGTGATGATAACAACTGAAATGGTATCACACCGAATTTAATGATTACGTAAAAAGTAAACACGAGTAACAACACTAAGATCTGGGCTTCAAACTGAAGGTATACCTCTCAGGTGCCTTTTACTTATGTTATAATAAAAAGTAATATTCTACTGTTTGATCTGGTGGTAATGATAAACTAATCCAACTTACACATCTACCAAAAACTGTGATGTTAAAATATCCAGAGAAAATATTTCCAGAATATTGGTTATAAACTGTAGATCGTAACAAATACCAAATCTAAAAGTAGGTTTGAGGCGATATGAGAGTGCCATGCACACCATTCTACTATTGTGTTTGTTTAATAGTAAAACGTATTTCCATTTGGAATATGAATTTAGTGTAGATCGTTGCTAATTTAACCCTAATCGTGACTTTCTGTAACAAGACTCAGCTAAGGAGACAACTTATTGTTTTATAAGCTCCGATCGTGGCTTAGTGGTTAGCCTAGCCTGTATTGTTTGGATATTTCCTTATAGCAAAGCCACATCGGGCTATCTGCTGTGTTTACTGATGGGAATCAAACCACTAATTTTAACGTTGTAAATCCAAAGGCTTAAAGTCGTCCTATCGGGGGACATTAGCGTATAGGCACGAAGACCCGAGGGTATTATTGAAGTTTTATTTGGCATAATCATCAGGGTCCTACGAAACTCAAGAGATTCGAATGCAAAATAGAATTGGGGATTCCGATTCGATATTTTCGAATTTACATCACTTTCGGTGAAGTTTTGAATTTAGCTTGTAATCCATTCTGTATACTGGAACCTCTTTCCTTGTAAGATCACTTCTGTACCATTCAACTTCCAGATGTTCAAACACTTTACATCTTTTGTGTTTAGACTTACTTTAATAGTCATTGTTAACAGTGTGTAGAAACTCTATATAAATTAAAAAAAAAATCGTCTTTTTAAAACTCAATTCAGCCTATATTACCTATAATCTATACATGTTTTTGAATTTCGCACAAAACTGTGGTAGCCGTCCCTAATTTAGCAGTGTGAGACTAGAAGGAAAGCAGCTAGTCATCACCACCTTCCGCACACTCTTGGGCTACTCTTTTACTGGCGAATAGTGGGACTGATCGTCACATTATAACGCCCTCATGGCTGAAAGGGCGAGCATGTTTGGCACGACGGGGATGCGAACCCGCAACCCTCAGATTACGAGTCGCACGCTTTAACACGCTTGGCCATGCCGTCTATACATGCACACCCGAATCGATTTGATTCGGATATTCCAGGATGGTTCGTGATTCGATCCGAAAAGAAAAGAAACTGACTCGTAAAGCCCTAATGATCAATAAGTTTGTACAATTTATTATCAAAAATAATACATGAAAACAACACCGGATCAAACTGGCTTACTTGTAAGTAGGGTAGTCACCCACCCATTTATGTAGGTTTCCTAACAACTTTACCACCACGCCGCGTGTATCCTTGTACATATTATTAACAAGTGTGATCTTTATACGATGTATATCATATCATTATTTTCACATCAATAGAAACGCTAAGTGTAATGTACATCGTTACGGTGTTCTCTGATTTTTCCTTACTTATACTGTAATTTATAATTGTTAAAAATAACCATGAGGTTTATGACGAGTAATGAAAACAAAGGACACTTCGAACTGTTTCCAGCTAAAATGGAAAACATACTGATTTATGGGGGGAGGTTAACTCAGTTTTGCACTCTTTTACTTACACATTATACACCGGTTTGGCTTGTTTTGAATTTAGCGCAAAGCCACACGAAGACTATCTGCACTAGCCGTCTCTAATTTAGCAATGTAAGACTAGAGAAAAGGCAGCTAGTCATCATTCCCCACCGCCAACTCTTAGGTTACTCTTTTGCCAACGAATAGTGGGACTGACCATTACATTATAAAGCCCCACGGCTGAAAGGACGAGCATGTTTGGTGTGACGGGGATTCGAACCCACGACCTTGGGATTACGAGTCGAATGCCTAAACCACCTGGGTATGCCGGGCTCATTATACGTTTAACAAATGTACACTAAAAACTTAAAGAGTCGTATGCCATCAAAAGTTATTAAACAGTTTGTTATAATTGGATATTTAGTTTACTGATCGAACCAATGGCACTTACAGACTCTAAGAAAAATAAATTGCGAGTGAAAGTAATTTTTAACTGGCCAATTACGGAAGTTAAAAGTTCTCGATTTTCGTGCCTGATTTCACCGCAAAAAAGTCACATAGGGTTGTTTTCTATGTGATAACTGCCACGACTTCTATATTATACAACAACTCAAGCCCCAAATAAACTAATACAAAGGAACTCCTTTATACCAATATTAAAAATAATACAATAAATAATAATAATAAAATATAAAATTATATATTAAAACATCTAAACACGCCCTCTATATCCCGACACTCAGTTACACAACCCCTTTCAAATATGTGGTCAGATTCCAAACAGTTACCTCTTCCTTTCTTTGTGAACCTGACGATGGCCGAAGAAGGTCGAAACGTTCTTCGCTCTTCTACGTAAAATATTTTCTCAACCCAAACGAACCGTTTTTTACATATATATAGCATGAAATATTATTCCAACATTTCCTGATGTACCAGTGTTAGCACACCACAGTGTAATAGTTCTACCACCAAATGATAGGAAGTTCTTTTGTTTTCCGTTTCCTTCAACAAATTGATTATTTTTATTTCAGTTTCCATTTAGTGTCTTGTTTCTCCAAATTCATTTACACTATAGTGCTCCTTCCATACGTCAATTTATTGCGAAGATTTGGCAAATCTATGCTTGGTTTATCTTTGGTATACCATTCAAGTGAGAAAACCGGTACAATAATATAGGCAATGATGTACTTAGATAGTGGTTAGATGGGGCTCAGCCCCAGAACCAATGGCCTTAATGAGGGCCCATTGATAATTTTATTCTATGTAGAATTGCATGAGATGTAGGGCCCACACAACCTTCAATCTGTCACTGAATATAAGGTTTATCTTTGTGACGTTTTGTCCAACAATAGTTTATAAACCAAACTTGACACCCTACTTTTAAATGTACACAATCTTCAACATGGGTCACAGCTCAGGCAACCTTCAAAAATGAGATTTTCCACAAAATACTGCTAAAGGAAAATATAATGGATGTGATACTAAAGAGAAAATTGCATCAAATATGAAAGTATCTCAAAATGACTTACAACCGGATTCCGATATCCGTGGTAGGCAAAATATAGATAACCCAATTTGCTGTTTTGTGCTTAACTTTAAACAAATAAAGGACATGGTCAAGTGTTTACGGCGCTCGACTCGCAATCTAAGGGTCGTCACACCAAACATGCTCGATCTTTCAGCCGTAAAAGCGTTAAAATGTCAATCCTACTGTTCGTTGGAAAAATAGCCCAAGAGTTGGCGGTGAGTGGTGTAAACTAGCTCCCTTCT
The DNA here is from genome assembly GCA_011833715.1 of Carcinoscorpius rotundicauda. Taxonomy (NCBI): domain Eukaryota; kingdom Metazoa; phylum Arthropoda; class Merostomata; order Xiphosura; family Limulidae; genus Carcinoscorpius; species Carcinoscorpius rotundicauda. The sequence continues at coordinate 178,428,234 of CM022391.1, read as the reverse complement.
CTCTAGTCTTACATTTCTAAATTAGGGAAGGCTCGCGGTGATGGCCCACATGTAGCTTTGCGCGAAAATTCACAATAAACAATCAAACAAACAACCTCAAAATGACCTTACCTTTTGAGATTAATGTGAAAACTAATGTTAACGAAATAAGCCATGATTCCATATGTTGTTTTTGCATGTTTTCAGTTCAGTAGAGGACCTGAAATACAGAAAGAAAAATAAGTGAATGATTAAATTTCACATCTAATCTTAATATAGCATTAAGCCTATTTTTTTTAGTAAGTAACACAAGCATTTGTCTTTTAAAAACTACTTTTCAAAAACACGCCACGAACACGTTTTTCTCTTAACTTTATCTTGCAAACATTTTAATTTTATTAATTTTGCTAATCTGTTAAGTTGAATTTGTATGTTAATTCACTGATGTCATATGAAAACAAATATTTCATTTATACATTAGTGCATATAAATGTACATAACTTACACAAATACTTAATTGTCCAAATGAAAAACTTTTCAAAAGAAAAAAAACAAAGAAACAGGGGTAGCCTATAATTCAGAATATATTTAAATTATTTTTGTTGTTGTTGTTGTTGTTTTGAATTAAGCACAAAGCTACACAATGGGCTATCTGTGCTCTGCCCACCACGGGTATCGAAACCTGGATTTTAGCGTGTAAGTCCGCAGACATACCGCTGAGCCACTGAGGGGCAATCTTTTTGTGTATGTGTGTATGTGGGGCTGGAATTCCTAGATTTATGTGAAAACAGTTTTCCTTTCAAAATCCAGTATATTTTACAACATTCTACTGCTTACAGTTGAGAACCTAACCTACTAATTATTAGTCGATTCACAAATAAACAATTTACAATAAATGATTGAAATTGTTTGTTGGTTGGTTTGGTGTTTTATGGCGCAAAGCAATTAGGCTATCTGCGCCAAACATCTGATAAAAAGTTAAAATTAAAGTAAAATTATTAAAAAATAAACAAAAAGAAATTAAAGTAAACCAAAACAAAGTTTAATTTTTAAATTAAAAACATAAATAACATTAAATACAATTTTTATATCTAGTTTACAGTACTGAGAGAAAAACTACAATAATAAGATATCCAGAAAAACTGGATAGAAGTAGATGTTAGAGAGAGATGAACCAGTCAGTTTTGAATATCAGCGAGAACAGGACATGAACCAACGTGAAGCGATTCCATTGCATGTAGAGAACTAAGCGATTCAGTATATAGTGCAGTTTGAGTAATGTTTAGCTTCTATGTGATCCAGGGCAAGAGAAATGGCGTACAGTTCAGCAACGAACACAGAAGCTGTGGAGGGGATTCTTCGCACCAACAACCGAATAGCAAAAAATCATGGCAGAACCCACACAGTCACTTGATTGTAAACCATCTGTATAAATAGGAATGGAAGGTTGGTTCGAAAAATGTTCAGCAAATAAAAGACAGTATTTACAATCGGGAGTGTCTGTTTTTATCAAATGACTTAAACAAAGGGTCACATTTAGCCACTATAGTGAGCCATGGTGGGATGGACTATGGACTGTCAAACAAGGACAGACCCAATTCATCCAATTACTCCTGGATACGAATGACAAAAGGATCAATAGCAGATTACCTGTTCTGGAAAAGCGTGGTCACCGAAGAAAAAAACACAACCTAAGGTGGAATACTGTGGCAAGGATCGAAGTTTTGAAGCGTACAGTAAAAATTGTTGCAAATGGCGGAGGTGTAGAGAAGGTTCATGAGACTGTGTATAAGCTCTAAACTGGAGAAGTGCGAAGAGCGCCGGTGCAGAGCCGAAGTCCCTGATGATGAGTGGGGTCCAGTATTTTCAAGACCGAGGTCCTGGCGGCACCATAGACCAGTGATCCATTGCCTAGTTTTGATCAAATAACAGCAAGATATATCTTTAGCATAGAACATCGATCCCCGAGTGGTGAAAGAGAGGGCACGGAGGATGTTCAGTGCTCTTGTGCATTTGACATGTAGCTACTTGATGTGTGGTATAAAGGTCAGCTTACAGTTGAAGATAAGCACCAAGAAATTTGTCTCATGAACTACAGGCAGCACAACTGCATCAATAAAGAATTCAGGAGCAGAGTGAATACCTTGTTGGTGGCAAAAGTAGATACAAACAATCTTAGAGAGAGAAGTTAAAACCTTTTGCTGTGGTCCACTTCAGTAAACGACTGAGGGCAGTCTCTAGCTACCGCTCAATATACCTCATGTTCAACGACTGACTTGAGATGTAAATGTCGTTGACATAGAACCCGTTTGCAACACAGAGGGAGTTGTTCAGTGATGACAGTAATCTTTATACTGAAAAGTGTGACTCTCAAAACACAGTCCTGAGGAACTCCAAATTCCTGTAGAAAAGAACAGGGAAATGTCGAAACCACACGAGTTTGGAATCGCGTGCCCAATAAAAAATTTTCAATAAAAATGGGCAAATGGCAACATAACCCATATACATGGAGGGCTCGCAAAATACCATACCTCCATGTTGTATCATAAGCCTTCTCAATGTCAAAGAATATTGATACAAGATGACATTTGAGGTATACTCTATATATAAATCACTGTACATAACAATCGCATCATACAGCATTTGTGATCAAAGTGTACGTGGAACATTCCATTTCATCGGTTCCACCATGAAAAAATTCCGAATGGTTATCCTGTTTTGTAGTTGTATCTCTCGTTTTAGTAACCAGATAACGTGTTTAAAACCACTCGAATAATTTGTGGAAACTCAGTAGCTTGAAAACTATGAAAAACAAAAGACAAAAACACATAACTATAAATAAACACAATTTGTAACCAGGCGCAACTTTTTAAGGTAATGTATTCATAAGAGTTTGAGTACAAAACTCAATAAGATTCTTGTTGTGCTCAATAAAATTATTTGATATTGCTAAGGTTAGGGAGGAAAACAAAAACAAACAATCCTGTAAGTATAAGTTGAAGAAATAATTTCATGAAGCAGTCGTCTGTTCGTGTCATATTTCTCACACAGTCTTGAGTGTATTCATTTACAACTATTCACAATTAGTAACAGTCATCACCCAACTATCTTTTCTATCGTCTGGTATGGGTATTAAAACTTTTACTAAAATAAAGTAGAAAACAACGTTTCGACCTTCTTAGGTCATCTTCAGGTTAACAAGTACTAACTACCAAACCCCTGATATTTTACCCTAAAGTGTGTTCTGCTTTTCTTATTTGACTTGCCCTTAAATTACCCTTATTCTTTATCGTTAATGTGTAAATGACCTAAGAAGGTCGAAACTTTGTTATCTACTTTATTTTAATAAAAAGTTTAATGCCCATATCAGCCGTCTTGGGATACATTTTTACCTCAAGTGGGTTTCTCGTCATCACGAAATATTTTTCTATCGATCCATCTGTTATTTGTAAAACCATTTATGCACAAGGTTTCTTAGTTTCGGTTCGCCATTTATTTTTTATAATGGTTCTAAAACCGTAAACATATAGCCAAAAACATTTGGCATTTACCACTTCATTTGATATTTGTCTTTTATAAGTTTCAGCTGTTGTGGCGTTATAATCGTGATAGTTAAAACAGTAGTCACAGAGACCTCAGGTTCTGCTGACTGGTTTCCCTCTCTCCACAAATATTTCTAAGTGAGGGATGAACATACCTGTGTAAATGTTTAGGTAGGAAATTCCAACACCATTTTACTCAATATCGGGATGTATTTGGTCAGAGCACCCACACATGATCTGACTACATGTATAACACGTTACTTTGGTTAAAACACCCAGTCTCACAAAAATTGTAACAAATGTTTGAGACTCAACAAGCCAATGTAATTTCAACACTTAGAACAAGAGATATTATGTAACACATACATAAAACGAACAAACCACTCGTACCTCGACCAGGGTAGATTTGCAGCACTAGTACCAAAGCCCATTCCTGACGGTAGTAGATATAAAAGCATTGCGTGACGAACGATCACTTTACACGACTGGTATATAAAATAACGCTTCAATTGTCTTTGGTCATCTGTCACTCGAGACTTTTATGATTCGAATACTGGCAAATGTCGAAAGTAATAAACAAACAAACTGACGTTACCCATCCACAGCTATTAGGATGACAAATATCTTGCTTGGTAACGACTAACTCTCCAAGCAGGATGTTTCAATTTTAGCGAGTCTGACCCCATCTTACCTGCTCAGCAGTACCGTTTTCATGGGCAAGTTCTGCATACAAACTAAGAGCATGTTAATTTTTTTTCTCCATACTTACAGTTATGAGCATAATTCATGTTTGGACATCAATAAACTGCTGAAATACTTCGAGGACTGTAGCGAGCAAGAAATGTGGTAAGTCTAAATGAACTTTGACATATTAGTGCGTTATGACGTCGTGCACGTAAAGGATAAATTGAAATGGGCATCAATAAATATAGCCAAAGCCCGGTTTTGGAGGGCAAATTAAAGGGGGTGTTCATGCAGCGAAAGATTTATCACGACAATTAAAAGCATAAGTGGAAAACAAAAGAAATAACGTATGATTACACTCAGTGTTCTAGAGGAACGATTTTAAGGTTTATTTATAAACGAAATTGTTGGTGCTGATCGTTTTATTTTTTAAGGAGTTTGCGCAGTAGAACCACATAAAACTCGTATATCTCACATTGCATTTTTATGACGTTATTTTAACGACTGTAGACCTTTCAAAACCCCTTACTCTTCTACTGTTCACACTCTTTTAAGCCCTTCGCTATATGTGGTCGAAAATCTAATTTACTCTAATTTGGGAGATGAAGGCTCTGTTTATTATATTTACCAGTCGACTGTTTGTACTAGACACCTACTGAGTGACCGTCTAATTGATACAGATGTTCCTAAATTTACTGAGTAGGTTTCTGTAGGTTTGCCTGGTATTTAGAAACCTTGATAAGGGTATCGTATACATGTAAAAATCATAATATACTTTTACTCCAAGGTAAGGATATCATTGTTATGCTTTTATTAACTACCAAACCCCTTGATATTTTACCCTAAAATGTGTTCTACTTTTCTTACTTGGCTTGTCATTAAATTATCGTTACGCCGTTGGCCTTGATTTTCTAAATCATTTAGTACTTCCAGTTTTCACTTATTGAATTAGCCTTGTTTAAAATTTCTAGTCATTTTAACATTGTGTTTGCACGTGTAGAATTACAGATATTATTGAAACATTCTTTACGATTTCCCTTCACCCGTTCTTGTGATTTTTTTCTTAGAAGGTACGGCAGATGAAACTCCACCAGAATGTTATTACATTTATATTATTGGCCGGGCATAGCAAGGTGGTTAAAGCACTCGACTCAATTAGAGGGTCGCAGGTTCGAATCCCTGTCATGTCAAACATACTCGCCCTTTCAGCTATGGGAGCGCTATAATGTGACGGTCAGTCTCACTGTTCGTTTGTAAAATAATAGCCCAAGAGTTGACGGTGGGTGGCAATAACAAGTTGCCTTCCCTCTAGTCTTACACTTCTAAATTAGTGAAGGCCAGCGCAGATAGCCCTCGTGTAGCTTTGCGCGAAATTCAAAGCAAACCAAACATTTGTTTTATCAAATTTACGTATTAAATTTATAATGGAACTCCGGCCTGGCATGGCCAAGCGCGTAAGGCGTACGACTCGTAATCCGAGGGTCGCGGGTTCGCGCCCGCGTCGCGCTAAACATGCTCGCCCTCCCAGCCGTGGGAGCGTATAATGTGACGGTCAATCCCACTATTCGTTGGTAAAAGAGTAGCCCAACAGTTGGCGGTGGGTGGTGATGACTAGTTGCCCTCCCTCTAGTCTTACACTGCTAAATAAGGGACAGATAGCACAGATAGCACTCGAGTTGCTTTATGCGAAATTCCAAAATAAATAAACAAAAAATATAATGGAACTAAACCCTTAAATTAAATGAATACAAAAACAACAAGAGTAGAGAAGAAATAAAAATGCTCAAATGGTAGCACATAGTAAAAGAAGATTTTTTTTTAACAGACGAGTTACGATGTTGAGAATAATGTTTTTGTGGTACCAGATAGTTTCATAAATTAAATTGTAAGATTATAAAGAACGTATCACTCACTGAAAGGCTTTTATACCCTTTGTTAAGCCTAATATTTCTGAAAGTGAAAGGCCAGCCAAGCCTAACATTCGTAACGCCTATTAAAACCGGTCTGAGATCTTCTCTGTGGGCGATAATTTCATGTGACCTTAAACAACTTTCATTAAGATTATCTTTCACACACCCCCATGGTTTGGTTCAAATCTAGGACGCAGTAGGGAAAACACCACATGCTATTTGTTTGCTCTTTGTCGTACTAAAGATACTGTCGTGTCAGGAACAAGCACTCTTTCACATGTACAAATGAAATTTTGAGACTTACACATCATGTTTTGCTTCTTGTTCAAAACAAAGGCCAATGTATCTGGCTTCCAGCAAATGACGAAATCTCACAATTCTTGTCTTTGACGCAATTTAAATAAAACGTGCTTAAAGAGCAGACTTTGAGTACAGTTGGGTATTCACTCATATTAATAAATATAACACAATAGAAAGAAACAGACAGAAAGTAATAGGTAGACAGACGATCATTATTTTTACACAGACAAGAGGAATTATTAAACACGTTCTGTGCGATTATTTTATGTTTCAGTAAATCCTTACTCTAATGTATCATGCTGGCAGTAAAATCAGTATGATCTTGCTGTAATAAGTAACGGATATAAAAAAAAAACTGATGTAATATTTGAATATATTAACCGAAATTAATATTGTAAGTACATGAGGCTTACAAATATACGAATTGTTTCTGGCTGTGAAAACTATAAACTATATAAACTTGGTTTAGAATCAAACTAATATCCTAGCTGTAATTGTCTTTTTTTTTTCACACGCGAGAAAGTGCAAAAAGTACTCGTGTTGTTAATCTAACTGTAACTCAGTTTAAGATCGTACCTTCAGAAGCTTTGGCATATAGTTAGTTACTTGTGTTGTTGATCTAAGTGCATTGTATTAGTTCCAGATTATGCAAAAAAAACCCCAACAAAAAACAAGGTTACACAAAAGGCTATCATCACGAAGCTAACCTTAATTTTGAGCTGATTGGGTGGAAGAAAAAGCAGCAAGTGAGCATCTTTCACACCATTTAATGGGTAACGCATTTGACAAGATAGTGACAATTGCCGGTCACTCTTGTAACATACCCACAAACTGGAGAGCACTTTTTTTTTTTTTTTGCTAGCCATAGCTTTACCTGTTTCATTAATTGTGTTCACAAGTGAGTAATGGAAGAGATTTATCGGCAATTAACCATTAGCGGTTTCAGATCGTCCAAATCTCATACATTTCCTGTAAGATTTTATATTCTTGTGCACGGGATACCCACCTGATGATTTACTGCTAATTTTACTTTTTTTATATACTAATATGTAATATCAAATATTTGTAATTAGTGTTTAATATATTTATAAGCTGCTATTTTTCTTATTATTTGTTATGTAAATGTTATGTAAACGACAACCATGTCGTGTTGTGTTTGGATTTCCATATCTATTATTTATATTTCCATATTTATATTATTGTTTCGAAGTTCAAAACAATAAAATATGTTGTTATTCATTTAAAATAACATTTAGAAATTTCTAGAATTAAATAGATCAATCATATGTTTATAAATAGAATGTATGTCGGCCTGTTGTCTAGACGACGAGTCTCGTGCAAAAACACACATGCGCAGATAACTCTGGAATTCTGTGAAAGTTACGCGATTGTTGGAGAACACAGTAGGCATACTAGTATAAAAACAGACGGCAACGCGAGGAGAAAAAGAAGAATCAGTCAGTCATTAGTTTTTATTAAATTCAAGAGGTTGTCTTCGTTTGAGAAATTTTCAACGTTTGCTGTGTGTTTATTCAACTTGGATTTGTGACTAAAGCTAGATCTACAGAAGCTGTGATTTTATTTCGTCAATCTTTACGATTCATTCGAATTACTGGTTATACTGAAGGTCAACACGTACAGGGCTGTTTAGGGAAGACCGGAAAAGTTGGAAAACGACAAATCTGAGACATTAATCAAAAACATCGTAAAAAGAACTTCGTCAAATTTATTGGACTGTGAATTGTTTCTGGACTTCTCCATTCAAACTTCGGAATTTCTTCGTGGGACCAAATTCACTCCCTAGACTGGAATTTTGGATTTCTGATCTGGACTTTTGGACTTTCATTCTAGATCATTATATTGGACACAGGCCAGTACCATTTTGTATTGTAATTAATTTTGAAGGTTGAAACTGAATATCTGTCATTGTTATTACATAATTTATTTTATATCTGTTACATATATAATATTTTATTATATTAAATTATATAAGCTGTTATCTGTGTCTTTCTGTTGCGTTCAGTCCACATAAAAAACATAACATTATTCTATAATACATAATCAGTTTGAAAAAATTCTTAATATCGAAAATAAGGTTCACAATAAAACATCCACGGATTACGTTTCTAGTAGATTAGTTCAGCACTAAAATCTGGAGTTTGATTCCCCATGGCGGACGGAGTGCAGATAGCCTACTGTGTCATGTAGCTCTGAACTAAAATAAGGATTTCATATGTAATAAAATACAAAAAATATTGTTTTACGTTTTACTTCATATTTTATTTTTAGATAATACCAGATTTGTGAAACTGTATTCATTATATCTGCAAAAATAAATAATATCGTAAGTTTTTTTGTTTGCTTTTTGGAATATAATTTCCACCTTATTTGTCAGCGTAGGTTTTAAAAGTTTCATTGGTAGTTCCATACGTAAAATATACGATTTTCCCTTCCACACCGCTGAAAGGCAAAAATGTTACATGGTAGTTATTAACATAATCTGGTTTGGTTTGTTTTCAATTTTACGCAAAGCTACACGAGCACTATCTGCGCTAGCCGTCCCTAATTTAGCAGTGTGAGACTGGAAGAAAGGCAGCTGGTCATCACCAAATCTTGGGCAACTCTTTTACCAACGAATAGTGGGTTTCACCGTCACATTATACCGGCCCCATGGCTGAAAGGACGAGTATGTTTTGTGTGACGAGGATTCGAACCCGCGACCCTCAGATTACGAGTCGAGTGCCTTAACCACCTGGCTATGCCTGGCCAACTTAATTTGCCACCACCCTTAGCTGTTTACCCAAGGAATATTAAGCAGACTTTAATTCATTAAAATTGAACGTTAAGCCTACACCTCTGAAGTTTAAAGGTCGATTTGATTTTTTTTGTGTATGTGGCTTTTTTTTCGGTATAAAGAAACAGAATCGCCTGTTTTTCCGGACGATGTTTCATTTTTGAAACGTGGAATCCTTAACAATATTTCATTTTTCAAAAAGTCACGTGTAAACAAAATTTAGTTACGTTAATCTTGTAAGGAAAATAGTTCTAACAGCAATTGTTAGGCTTCCCATTTCGTGCTTGTACTCCAACAACTCGTTAAGCAACACGTGCGGGGTAGACCTTTGAATTAAGTTGTTTTTATGCCAAAGTTTCGTCAACGCTAAGAATAACTTTGTACTTGCCCGAATTGATTTTTTTATTTTTCTGTAAAGGTGAATTGTTTTTGCGTGTTTCTATGGAAACCAATACATACCTACCATATATAAAATATCTGTTTTCTTATTAGCAAAAACCTCATCGGTCTACTGCTGAGTCCGCCTAGGAGAATCGAACCCCTGATTTTTAGTGTTGTAAATCCGTAGATTTACCACTCTATCAGCGGGGGAACATATACAAAGTTTATATGTAAAATAATAATAATAGAGATAAAGAAAACAACGTATTACTTTTTTTTTTATCGGCAAAAACAGTAACAGACACAAGTAACTGCCAACAATAAATTTAACAAGGGATTGATAAAGTATAACAATTTTCCTTTTTTAACAATCCGTGTAGTTTAGTTCAGTGATCTAAAATATCGTGGTCACTATCGTTTTCACTATATTAAAAATTTATATTTTAACAAGGAAACGTAAAATGTCCATCGACACGTGCTAACCGTCCTACAATAGATAGTTGATTCAAAGTTATTAGGGGCTGTTCCGTCTAATGCTTACACTAGTATTTTTACAAGCCACAATGGGATAACGTGCCGTCTGTGGTATAATCGGTAAATGTGAAATACACTCTAAATAATTCGTTATATATCTAATTTCCGTAATACTTTATATTCAAGCGCATGCCATTCGTTGAAATGTTCTTGTAGTGAAGACTTGTTCTCATTATAATTCATGAATAATTTTATTATTTTGTGCTACTCAAAAATACCTTTGGTTAAAAACCGACACTTATAAATAGAACGTTTTCACCAATATAGAGAGTGGCCCAAAAGATGCTTACTCGAGGGCTGTAAACTAATCGTCCTTACGCTTTTATCGCCCCACACTCCCTCCAGTGGTTAAACGGTAACCGTGGAGATTTACAACAGCATTCACGTTTGTCGAGGCGCAAGTATCTTTAAAATAACTTCTTGGAACTATTCATATTCATACGTAACGAGGTTATAAAAGTGTTTGTTTGTTTTTGAATTTCGCACAAAGCTACTCGAGGGCCATATGCGCTAGCAGTCCCTAATTTAGCAGTGTAAGACTAGAGGGAAGGAAGCTAGTCATCACCACCCACTGCCAAATCTTGGGCTTCTCTTTTACCAACTAATAGTGGGCTATGAAAGAATGAAATGGGATGTTATATAGCTGTCCAATAAATAGGCTAGTTATTTTGTAAGTATTGGTATATAATGTTTTCTTTTTCTCTTGATACCGAGATTTGGCCACTTAAGACTTGAAATGGTCAGATGCATTTCATCTCTTCCTTCCTCCAGTATATATAATTGGTTCCTGACTAATGTTAACATAATTAAGACAAGAAGATCAGAGCTAATCTTACGCACTCGGTCTGACCCCTTTCAAGATCATGTAGGTAATTATGGTGGCATAAGCACAAAATACACTATCGCTTTATTTGGTTGTCTAAAGTTCTATACTTGACAAACAGTTCAAGTTATGTTCCGGAATTTCATATGTATTTTAACATGAGATCATTTACATAAATACCCTTTTAATGTGGTCAAAATTATTTAACTTACAGTGGTCTAGTAATTAGGTGGTTGTTTTATTTTTTATTTCAGGGGAAAAATGGGTAGGGCTATCACCACGTGTCCTGTATCTGTTTAGTTCACATAACAAGTATTATTTTAATTTCCTTCCAGTTTTTTGCGAAGTAATTTAACGTACTGTTTGAGGAGTCTGTCGGTTATTTTTTTTTATTTTTGCATATTTGTGTATGAATTTGTAGAAAGCTGATATAGGTACTATGTGTGTTGGAGTAATGTGTTTTGTATTGTTTGTCCGGTTAAACTAGAGAGGCATTGTCGTTAGCTGGATAGTGGAGTATAAATTATTTTCTACACAGAGGGCGCTTTATGGATTCCAGTAGGTTGGATGTGATTCAATTTCGGTTCGAGTCTTCCTTTGTGAAAGGGCGTGGAAAGAAGCAAAGGAAGGGGTCTTCTGTATCAACGAGATGTGGCAGAGAGTTGGCAGAAGTATCGATCTGAGGGGACCGAGTGAGTCAGATAGGAAACGGTCAATGAAACCTTCGTACATGAATGGACTTTTTTTATTGTTTTGAACGTAAGGCTTCTGTGAAAGTATCGTCTTATTCATATAACCAACATACTCCCCTGTTAAAATGTAATGAGATATTCCAAATCTTCAATAGTACTGTTGCCACGCGCTGTTCGCTTACCTCACCAAAGAATGCAGTATTAACGGGAGTCATATGGCGTGTCACCACGAGATATTTCGCGGGAATAGCCCGCGTAGATCATTGTCAAGCACATGATGTGCAATAGCTCTGTGCACAGGCTGCTGGTATCGACCATTTGTAAATTTACGGTTCGTAAAGAAATGGGTGGAGCTTTGTTGTTATTTTTTGACACTTTCTTCCGTTTAGTACGTCAACTTACATAAATAAATAAGAAACACTGTTTAAACGGGTGATATTTTATCCTATGGTAAATCATGTTTCATGTTTTGGGCTGAAAGAAAAGGAGACGAGTACAGGGTAATGATTGTCAGCATACTTAGACATCAACTAAATAACACAACATCGTGATTGGGAATAAAGTAGTTTGGGTGGAGTTAGTTTTAATTTCTTGGCAATCGATTTTCCGTGATCGCGAAATTCGACGAATTGATAAAACTATATAATACAAAACAGCAACTTCAAATGAACATAAAACAATGATGTAAAAACAGAAACAACAATTAAATTTTCATGATGGTCTCTCGTACATTTACCACAGCTGTTTCATATCTTACTGTCACCTCATATGGTCAAAAATGCTAACCATAGATCGCTATTCACAGAGGAAGAAGTACGTAACATCTGTGGCATCTCTGAACTACTGTTGTCTGTACCAGCCAGCTTTGCTGAGTCAGAGAGAGGACCAATCCGAGATCCTGTCTGGGATCTGACAGGAGTACAGATCAACTTCTTGTCATGCTGTACTCGCCTTCAGTAAGTGACTTTCATCCCATAACAGCTATTCATCTTTGGAACTCGGAATCACTTCAAGACCAACCTGAAATTCTGTCTTGGATCTGACAGGATCACAGATCAACTTCTGGTCATGCTTCACTTGCCTTCAATAAGTGATTTTCATCTCATAACAGCTATTCATCTTTGGAACTCGGAATCACTTCAAGACCAACCTGAAATCCTGTCTTGGATCTAACAGGATCACAGATCAACTTCTCGTCATGCTTCACTCGCCTTAAATAAGTGACTTTCATCCCATAACAACCATACATCTTTGGAATGCAGGATCACTTCGCACGAGAAGACCAAATGCTGATAGGATCCAGGCTGAAAAGCAGGTTCAGGAGAGTGAAGAGGAGTAACACAAAAGAAGAATCCAAAAACTAGATACTGCGACAAAATCGGATTCTGAAACTGACGCATACTAGTTTTCCTTACATTATTATTTATTTTGATTAGCAAAAAAACACATTAATTTAACTCATCACCACTTACGTCATTTTTGAACTATTTTCGTGTTTCACGTATGTTGCTAATTTAAGGATTTTACTTATTAAAAATTCAAATTCCCAAACGAGTAATTAGCACGCTTCAAGACATTAACAATTAATGAAGAACTGATTGCTGCAAAGTCAGTAGTAATGTAAATGATACAATTTTTTCCATCTCTCAGTTAAAAGTGTTTGACATCTTACTGCGAATGGTTTTGGTTTTGAATTTCGCGCAAAACTACACAAGGGCTATCTGCACTAGCTGTCCCTAATTTAGCAGTGTAAGACTAGAGGTTAGTTGGTTGGTTGATTTAGTGTTTTATGGCACAAAGCAGCTAGGCTATCTGCGCCAAACGTCCGGTAAAAAAGGAAAAAAATAAATGTAGTAAAATATATAAAAGGAAATGAAGGTAAAACAAAATAGCAATTAAAAACATAAATAGTATAAAACCAATGCTGACATCTAGTCTACAATGTTAAGAAAGAAACCAGAGTAAAAGAAGTTGTAAAAGACTTTCTGTAGTATAATGGTAATTATTATAACCTCGCCAGGAAGACTAACAGGTAAGTCCAAGAACCACCGTCAATCACCTGAAGTTGGCCTTTTCGGTCCTGGTTCCGGGTTATGTATCATTACAGCCATTATCAAAAAGTAAAGCAATAAAAATGTTAGAAGACATGTAGCAAAATTGGAAAAATCACTCACCAGGACGACTAACAGATAGTTCAAACAGCAGCGTTAGTCACCTGAAGTTGGCTTTTCCAGTCCTGGTGTCGAGTTATTTAATGTTACGGCCATTTTCTAATTTCAAATCGAACTAGAAAAATTGTGACTCTTAAAAGGGAAACACAATAAAAAAGGTTTAATGAATAAATATCCAACACTTAAATGAGATTAAAAAGATTAATGGCCATTAAAAAACTAAAAACTTTATCAAGGTGAACAGTGTCACCATCACCAATAAAACTGTGCACTGTCACAGAAAAACCCTGGGACAGAACATGTTTAAAATAGTGCCGTCGTTGAGAGTCACAATGATGACAAGAAAGTAAAATGTGGCTGACTGTGATTTAAGTATCACACAAACTACACACTGGTGCATCAGTTCAAGATAAAAGAAAACAACGAGTTAAAAAACTGTGACCAATGTGTAGTTTAGTCAGAACAACTTCCTCCTTCCGATCCTTAGGGAAGCAAGACGGCCAAAGACCATTATGGAGTTTTATTTGGAAAAGTTTGTTTACACGTTGCTCACTCCAAGTCCACTGTCAACTGGCACGGAGCCGAGCCTTGAAGGCGCCCCCCAGTGGCTCAGCGGTATGTCTGCGGACTTACACTCTAAAATCCGGGTTTCGATACCCGTGGTGGGCAGAGCACAGATAGCCCATTGTGTAGCTTTGTGCTTAATTCAAAACAACAAAAGAACAACAGCCTTGAATGCAGGACGATAGTCCACGTATGAAATAGGCACAGTGTTGATAGTGCCAGAGCAGATAGATTTAGCTGCCGTGTCTGCAAGCTCGTTCCCGTGAATACCAACGTAGCCTGGTATCCAGAAAAACTGGATAGAAGTAGATGTTAGAGAGAGATAAACCAGTCAGTTTTGAATATCGGCGAAAACAGGGTGTGAACCAACGTGAAGCGATTCCAGAGCTAGTGAGAACTAAGCGATTCAGTATATATAGTGCAGTTTGAGTAATGTTTAGCTTCTATGTGATCCAGGGCAAGAGAAATGGTGTACAGTTCAGCAACGAACACAAAAGCTGTGGAGGGGATTCTGCATGCAACCACTGAACCACAACAAACCATGGCAGAGCCCACACAGTCACCTGATTGTAAACCAAAAAGCAGAAAGCCCCAGTGCAGAGTCGAAGTTCTTGATGATGAATGAGGTCCAGTTTCTTTAAGGCCGAGGGCCTAGCAGAGCCATAAACCAATAATTAACAGTCGAGTTTCGATCGAATAAGGGTACGATATATCTTTAACATAAAACATCGATCTGCTCCCCAACTGGTAGTAGAGAGAACAAGGAGGATGTCCAGCGCTCTTGTGCAATTGACCCGTAGCTGCTTTAAGTGTGGTATAAATGTCAGTTTACAGTCAAAGATAAGCCCCAAGAACTTGGTCTCAGGGACCACAGGCAGTGACATTTTACCAATACAAAGTTCAGGATCAGGGTGAATATCCCGTTGAAGGCAAAAATGCATGAAAACTGTTTTAGAGAGAAAGAAATTAAAGCTGTTCCCCGTAATCAACTTCAGTACACGATTGAGGGCAGTTTGTAGTTGCCGTTCAGTATATCTCATGTTCGACGACTGACACAAGATGTGAAAGTCGTCGACGTAGAACCCGTTTTCAACAGTGAGAGGGAGTTGTTCAGTGACAGCATTAATCTTTATACTGAAAAGTGTGACAGTCAAAACACAGCCGTGAGGGACTCCAGGTTCCTGTAGAAAATAACGGGAAAGTGTCGAACCCACACAAACTTGGAATCTCCTGTTTATTAAGAAAATTTTAAAAAACATGAGTAAATGACCACGTAACCCATATACATGGAGGTCTTGCAGCATGTCATACCTCCATATTGTATCATAAGCCTTCTCAATGTAAAAAAATATTGATACAAGATGTTGTTTGAGAATGGCTTCTCTGATTGACGTTTTAAGTCGAATTAGGTGGTCCATGATGGAGTTATCTTGTCGGAATTCACACTGGGTGGGCGAAAGGAAGTTATTTGATTCGAGGAAACAAACAAGACGAGCATTAACCATCTTCTTTAAGGTCTTAAAGAGACACCTCGTCATAGCAACTGGAAGGTAATTTAAAGGAATCTTGGGATCTTTCCCAGGCTTAGAGAAAGGTAAGATATAACAGCCTGGCGCCAGACATAAGGAAAAACTTCTCCTGCCAGATCTGATTAAAAAAATTAGAATATCAAGAGGAACAGAAGATAGATGGCACAGCATATCATAGTGTACATCATCTGGTCCAGCAGATGTACTGCCAGACCGATGAAGGGCCATTTTCAGTTTCACAAGTGTAAAGGGACGATTATAGTCAAAGAGGCAGTCAGTTCGAAAGGAAAGAGGTGAACGCTCTGTCTGAGTCTTGATGACCAAGAAGGTGGAGGAACAAACAGAAGTGCTAGATTCCCGGCAAAAGCTTTCACCTAGAGTATCGGCGATGCTCCGGTTATCAGGTACCTCTTGGCCATTAGAGAGTAAGATCGAGAGAGGGGACAGAATTGTAGTGCCAACTAACCTTTCAAACCCATTCCCATATGACCTTGGTACTGATTGTAGAAGATATGCTTGTTGTGAATTTAATCCAAGATTCCTTCTGGTTTGACGTCTTATCCACCTAGCAGGTGCACCGGCCCGTTGGAAAGCGATGTGGTTTGAAAGTGTAGGATATCTACATAAAGTATCCAAAGCCCGTTTCTGAGCCTTCCGTGCCATGTGGCAGGCAGAATTCCACAACGGACGAGGATATAGTGAAAAACTGTGTCGAAGTTTTACGAATATATTCCGCAGCTGCTTGTATAATACAGTCAGTTACTACTGCCACACGGTCGTCTATTGATGGCTGACAGAAGATGGCAGGATCAAGTTCTACAAGAGCAGTGAAAGTGGACCAGTCTGTCTGATCCAGCTTCCACCGGAGCACACAAGTAGGGTGGCATCGACCACGGCCAGTCTCTCTCAAAAGACCCCCCGCTAGTACAGCGGTATGTCTCCGGATTTACAACGCTGAAATCAGGGGTTCGATTCCTCTCAGTAGGCTGAGCAGATAGCCCTGTGTGGCTTAGCTATAAGAAAAAACACACCAAAACTCTCTCAAAAGGATAGAAAAATGATCACTGCCTCGTGGATTATTGTCAACCCCCATGAAAAATGGGAGAATAATGAAGGGGAGCAGACCGAGAGACCAATAGCAGGAAAGGACTGACTAGGTGCATGAAAATAAGTGGAAGAAGCAGAATTGAAAAGAGAAAGGTTGTGATCAGAGAACACATGCTCTACAAAGCGACCCTTCCTTTCAATAACAGCGCTTCCCTAGAGGGGATGATGTCCATTAAAGTCCCCCAGGATTAGACACGGAGACGGCAACTGTTCAACGCCAGCATCAAGGTTTGATTGATCACATATCTCTCCAAGTGATAAGTAGAGTGAAAAAACAGTGATGGTATGACCCAAGGAAACACGAATAGCTACGGCCTTCAAGGGTAAGTTGAGTGACAAAGACAGGGTGAGCACATGCTTATCAACCAATAGTGCCACCCCTCCATATACTCGTTCATCACACAGCCTGTTATTTCTGTTCAGAGAAAACTGCCGAAAGGTGACTGTATCAGAAGGTTTCAGAAATGTTTCTTGTAAGAAAACACACACAGGATGGTAGGAAGCAATCAGTGTTTTGATGTCATCCAGATTAGAACGTAAACCTTAACAATTCCATTGTATCAAGGTGGCCATTTTTAATGACGCATAGGCGAAGTGGCTGGATAGTCCTTCTGTTTATGACTACGTCATTTTTCCTTACTGTTCTTATTCGGGGGAGGTTTATTGACCTCCATGGATCCTACCCTGGGTTGATTGAGCAGGTCTTTGTTTTTGGAAGAGGATTCCAGTGACTGTTTTGCATCTTGGGGTGGGAGAAAAAGATGTTTCTGAAGAAATGCCTGTACCTGGAACCAAAGGATGTGGATCTTGGGGTTTATTGGAACGTATGGAAAAAACATAGATGGGTGTAGAAGTTGATTCATCAACCTTTTTAACCATGGAGGTCAAAAGGCTTTTCATTTGTTTCGAGAACGATTCTCTTGGAGGCACAGAGAGATCTGTCTACACCACCACTGTAGTTGAGGAATGAAGTGCAGCAGCATTTGTCCGAGATGAAGCGGTGGACAGCAATTTCCGAGCCTCAGGATAAGTAATGTTATGAGTTGTTTTCAAATGCTGCACTTCTTTTTCCTCCAACCATTTAGGGCAAGAACGAAAGTAGGAAGGGTGAGAACCATTGCAGTTACACAATGTGGATCCGTTTCACACTCATAGACATCGTGGTTCTTTCCACCATAACGAGCACATGTCAGGGAACCACGACATGACGCCTTAGAGTGGCCGAACCTCTGACACTGGAAACATCGGAGAGGGTTTGAAATGTACGGCCGTACCCTGCAATTTAGATAACCTGCCTTCATGGTGGCAGGAGTACGTGGTGATGCAAATATCAAAACGAGGATATTTGTCGGCAGTGTAACTCCATCTTTGCAAGTGGAGATGCGCCTCACTGCAGAAACTCCTTGAATGGAGAAACCAGCGAGAATCTCTGATTCAGGAACTTTCTTCAAATTCCTCACAATAATAATTCCTCGTGTGATGTTTCAACCAATATGTCTCCAAATCGATGCTTCTTTACTGACTTTAGAGAGCCAGAAAGTCCGTCCAATCCCTTCTGAACAAAACATTTGCCCTAAACGTTTTCTGAAAAACAATGTAACATAAGAAAATGAGGTACGTGTGTTACAGATATTGAAGATTGCTGCTCAGAGTCTTCAAGATGTAGTCGTTTACCTGTTGACTGTTTTCTCACTATTTTATTTACATTTTTATTTGTAAGATCCATAGGAAAAAAGAAAATTTCGGATCCCACTGACCTCACCCATCATGGAGCCCTACGAGGGGACGCACTACAATGTCAAGCAGAGACACTGCAGCAACGTTGTAGTTTCGTGAGCACTATACCCAAACATCAGCATCAGATACAATGTCCACAACACCCGTTGAGAACTTCCAACACTGGTTCTTGGTTGACTCTAGCCCAAGTGGACCAGTCGATTGACCCAAGGGGGACCACCCAAAGGCCACCGTCTGCAGAAATTCAAGGCCAAAGTGATGTGTTAGGGTTGAACCCCTCAACCACCAGGATCCTCTCCTCCCCTTCATAGGTCGCCACGGGCAAACACGTGGGTGGATGTTTAGATCCCGGAGGAGGCAACCTAAAAGAACAGAACCCTCCCTGGGAGGTCCCCTCACCACTTACAGGAATCCATACTGAGGGGAAGAATAGAGGATTTTGGTTTGGTTTGTTTTTGAATTTCGCGCAAAGCTACACGAGGGTTATCTGCCGTCACTAATTTAGCAGTGTAAGAGTAGAGGGGAGGCAGCTAGTCATCACCAACCACCACCAACTCTTAAGCTACTCTTTTACCAACGAATAGCGGGATTAACTGTAACTTTATAACGCCTCCACGCTGAAAGGGCGAGCCTATTTGGTGTGAAGGATTCACAAATGTGTCAGTTGTGTAAGATATACGGGAGAATTGTTGCTGTTACTTGTTATAAAGCACAAAGCTACACAAAAAAGCTATCTGTGCAGACGTATCACTGTGCCAATTGTGGGCGTTGTTTGGTGAAACACTGAAACTGAATTATAACGTTTATTACTGTTGTTATCATACACACGCAATGAAACCAAGTTACTATTACACCATGATTTAGAAAGAAATTAAATATATATGAAGTAAAATTCGTTTAAATGGCCTCAAAAAAAAAAGTGGTTTGACTTTTTTTCTCACAAAATACGGGTCACAATAAATTAAGATATGCTAATATCTTTCGTTTTCTTTCAATTTACCTAACATACACTATTTAATTATTTCTCTGATAACTTCCACTACAGAGTACATTTTATAACGAGCTATCGGACTGGCTCTGTATTTTCTGAGAGCCCGGCTGTCTCTCTAAAAAGTAAAGATTAGCGTGAGCCCTACTCAAATTTGTCGCAACTAACTATTTACCTACCTGTCTCTCTGTACACCCACCTAGTTATACAGCTCATAAAACAGAACATTTAAAAAGGCACGGTACTTATTTGTCGATATTCACGACTGTCAGAACTCGAGCAGAGTAGAGAATTTATGACGCAATGCACATCAAACAAAGACTTCTATGACGTCAGTGACAGTCTCGTGCTATTGGTCTGATATGAGTCATCAACCGTTTTTGGAAACTTCTACTTTTCAATGTTCAGTACAATTTCGGGAGGATCAAAATACATGCTACCTGAATAAGGGTGAGCTTGCATATTAATCAGTTAGAAATCCAGCTTTTCTTATATGCTTTTGTTTGTTTGTTTAGAATTAAGCACAAAGCTACTCAATGGGCTATCTGTGCTCTGCCCACCATGAGTATCGAAACCCGGTTTTTAGTGTGTAAGTCCGCAGACATACCACTGTGCCACTGGGGGGCACTGATTCTTATATGCTTTAAAAACTTAAATCAATGTCTACGATAAAACAAATTACATTAATTTTAAGTGTTGAAATCTATTCATAACGGAGACGACTTACACGTAGTAATAAAACACATCAATGACTTTAACACGAATAAACCTCCAACATTTTGAATATATTTGACGACAATATAACCAAAGCGTCCTCGCCTCATATTACAAAGGAACGCTGTGGATAAAGATTTCTTACCTGAAATTAAGTACAACTAACGAGTTTGTTTTTGAATTTCGCGTAAAGGAACACGAATCAATGAACGCTATTGAGAGCAAATGTTGTTTGCACGTGGGTGATAGGCTTGAATATTCGGACCGATGTGCCAAAAAAAAAAAAAACATTGAGCACCTTCTGCAATAACTTTGAAGCATCTTGTGCAATGTTCAAACTTTCACAATTAAAATTTATGATTCTCTGTGCACTCTTTGTCGAAAGACACGACAGTTTTAAATGTGGAAGTTTTATTTGGTAAATAAACTTTTATTACTGGCAGTGTGGTGACCAGGACTTAATTCGAGGGACTTGCTATAAATGCAGGCACGCGAGTTCCCACTGTTGCATATACGTTGTCCATTGATTTTGTCTGGGTCAGTTACGACGTAATTTAACATCACGAGACTTCTATTCTCACAGTCGATGAGACGAGTCCAGTGCCTGTATGTACGTCATCTGCCATTATGCAGGGTATGTAATATTAAGTTATGTTGTGACACAGATGTTAGCTTTTTACTTCGGTAAGATATGGACAGAAAGAATACTTTAGCATATGAACTTAATAATCTAATATGAACTACCAGAACACTTCGCCTTCTTCCGGCTTTTATTATTAAGTACAGCAAAGTATTGTTGCTTGGAGTAAAATCATACAATGAACTATCTGCATTCTGCCTACTACAGAGAATCGAACCCCCAATTTCTGTAAGTTCAGTGGGCCATAGAAAAGTGTAAGTCGTTATGAAACTGAAATGAAATTAATATGTTGTCAGATATAACCATATTGTTTATTTGTTTGTTTTTTCATATTGCACAAAGCTACATGAGAGCTATCTTCGTTAGCCGTCATTAATTTAGCAGTATAAAACTAAAGGGAAAGCAACTAGCCATCACCACCCATCACCAACTCCTGGGCTACTCTTTTACCAGCGAATACTGGGATTGATTGTTACTATGACGCTTCCACAGCTGAAACGGAAAACAAGTTTGGTGCGACGAAGATTCCAACCCACGATCCTCAGATTACGATTCGAGCACCTTAAATACCTGGCCATGCCGGGCTTATGTAACAAAATGTTAATGAGTTGACTATTACGTAACAACAATAAAATTTGGTTGGTTTTGAATTTCGCGCAAAGCTACTCGAGGGCTATCTGCGCTAACCGTCCTTAATTTAGCAGTGTAAGACTAGAGAGAAGGCAGCTAGTCATCACCACCAACCGCCAACTCTTGGGCTACCTCTTTTACCAACGAATAGTGGACTGATCGTTACATTTTAACGCCTCCACGGCTGAAATGACGAGCATGTTTGGTATGATGGGGATTCGAACCCGCGACTCAAGTGCCTTAACCACCTGGCCACGCCAGACCGTTTCTATCTGTATTCAAAAAAATTACAACTAAATATACTGATCACCGCATAACATTAATTTCAAACGTAATGATTTGCATACTGTCTTTGTCTGCGATTTTATCAGTATTAGGTATTCCCATCAAGTATCCCTTCTGGAGTGGTGTCAGCAAAGTCACGTATTCTCACTGACCGCATTGCTTTATCTCTCGTATTACGATGACAATTTTTGTGTTCCTAGAACAAAACAGTTGCTCACCAAAACTTCTTTAAAATCGTCATGAATGTTTTAAATGTACAGGGGTTGAAAACCTGCGGCTTTTGAGTCGTACAGGGCTTTTTAACCCTTTTGCTGTCCAATTAGTGAGGCCTTCGTTTCCCTGCGATTTTAAAATGGTTTAAAAAACATCTTTTCTTATTATTTGGGTTGTTGACTTCAGGTTTAGAAAAAATAAAATAAAATAAAATGCCGATGGACCTCTCTGTTAATACTAGGGTTAAACGATGTTCTACAATGTCGAAATGAACACTCCAGGTAAGATCAGGAATATTAGTATTTCATAATTTGGGTTGTCGATGAAATTCAGAAAGGGACTGGGCGTGGTCTAGCAGTAACTCCACCAAAACCTTAAATCTTATGATTCATGGATCGTTGTCCGTTGTCACAAGATTGCGCTTCGTACTATAGGGTGCGCTATTTGAATAGACAAGAGGTCATCAAAGAGTTCAGAGTTAGTAAAATCTAACTTTCTTATTAATCAGTTCAGGCTTCAAGAAAGCTATCTGCAGAACAGCCCAAACTATAGTTTAGCGCACAAATTCTTTAACAAATTATAACAAGGAGGAAAGGTGAAATAGTCAATATTTCAAAGACTTTCGTTCCTTTAATATTGTGATAGTCAAATAACAGAAATAAAAACTGGCTCTAGGATATAAAGACAAAGCACAGTATTTGGCCTGAGTTATTTGTTCGCGAAATGAGTACTTACTGTTAGATAACAAGCACTATTTTTCATATTTAAAAATATGGCCTTAAAAATAATTGTTCACTTAATTCTAATAGCCTGTAGCAGTCTTTCAGTTAAGACACTCGACTCGTAGGCTTTTATTTTTCAGTCAGTAAACCTTAACTGTTGTAACCAACTCAGCACAAATAATGCAAGAGACAAAATGCAAATACGCTATACATAATCATAGGTATTTAGTACTTTCTACTTTTCGTCTAAAAACACGGGCTAAAAGTAAAAGAACCATGTTAAAGACCTTGAGGTAAAGACATAAGTCGTTCTATTTTGGAACTTCTGACTAGAGGAAGAGGGCAACTAATCAGTAGCAACAACCGCCTTTAAGCCTACCATAACTCGAATAACCAGATTAAATATTACTTTTATAACGCGCCCACAGCTCACTGTAGATGATGTTAAACATATCGCTAAGCGTGGACCACGCCCAGCCCGTGTACAGTAACCAACAGACTAGTATGTTGCTGAAAAATGACCAACATAAGGTTATACAATGTTTTAATCCACTATTTTTGTTGAAACTTACTGCATTTGGGTTCCTATAATTCAGGGCGTGGCTGATGATTGTTTTGACTTCTAGTTTTTATCTTTCAAAACTCCCCACCTCATCCTTCGGTTTTCATTACTTGACAGGAACATCTTATCAGCATTTTAAACAAATACCTACCAGCACTAGTGGTAGTACTACTAATAGGCCTGTTATGGTTATATCATTAAAAATGTTATTATCTATCTACAGGTTCTATTCAAATTAAATTTCAAAGTTTATCTTGTGGATAAGTTATAGATTCGAGACAAAGAAATTACTAATGAGAGATAGGCAACATTGTTTACCTCAAGATGTTCACTGATAAAACGATAACACCGCTTTATTAAATATAATTACCAAATAAACAATTACGATTAGGCTTACCTTTGCTACAAATATCACACTAACGAAGTCTAATGTAATGTTCTCTTCACCGTAAAACTCTGTCCAACACTAAAAAACAAAACCGAAACCGTATCGGATTATCCTCATTTAATTCAAATAAATTAAAGATCTTTGGTGCCTTTTAAGGACTCAAATATAAAGAGTGAAAATGCAAAACTACGAATGAAGACTAACGAACGAACAGCCTAACGTTCGTCTTCTGCAGCCGATCGAGCTGTTGTAGTCCACGTGACCGATTTGGGAATTCTCATAGTAAGGTTGAGGGAGACGCTTAGTTGTGTGTGTAATGCAGGTGCGTGAGAACAGTAAACAATTTAAAGTACATTTTTGTTCTACCGTTGCATTCACTAGCTACTTAAAATACAAAACTTTAAACTCCTTACAATCGTTAATTACGCAATTACCATTCAATTACCATTTCAGAGTTAACCAAAAGCTAATCCAGTTTTTTAACTTTTTCATTTCTGTAACATCATTGTTGTTTTACTATTACGTCATTGTTGGTTTCATGGTTCGAGTTTTTTGTTTTTCAATTAACAGTCTTCAGTTAGCGCTACCTTCAGTGGCGTAGCTAGGGAGTGTGCAAGGGGGTACATTTGTCCCCGGGCGCAGCATCGGGGGTGGGGGCGCCCAAACTGATGTTACATAATTAGGAATTATGTCCTACATTTTGTCACGAGGGGGCGCGAAAACTGACTTTGTCTCCGAGCACTAAAAACCCTAGCTACGCAACTGGCTACCTTTTGGCCATCTGTGCATATTATAATACAGAATTTTGTAGTCAAGTAGGAACAAGTGTTAAGCAGTTATTATAACACAAAATTTTGTTGTTAAGCAATTAGTATTTATTGCGGAACACGTTAGCTTCAAAGTGTTGCGGTTATCTAATCTTTGCAAGCTTGATTTAGCGTCGGAAACGTGTCGAACTCTTTGTACATCAATAAAGTGACTCGAAAACTGCGCTCCAAGGTGTCTCAGACTCTTCTCGACAACGATGGAAAAATCACGTCATAAATATGGCAGAAGATGTGTATCCATGGAGAATGTGCTTGAAATGCAAGGACAGCAAATACAATCTTTGCTATATTTGGAAACGTTAAGTTTCTCTTCCTGTTCACTCTGCTTATTTATAGAAAAAGAAAATTCAAAACATGTTCTGGGGAGGCGAATCGAGCATGCTTTACTCGAATGGGAATGTTTTTACGAAAAAAAACAGAACCATGGCTATATACTCTTCAAAACCAGAAACGCAAAAGGAAAAATTTGAGACAACTTTCAACAAGTTTATTCCGGGTAGTTTTGTATGACATGTGTGAAACTTTGCACATTCACTGCTGAACACCCAAAGTCTGCAGGGGCGAAGTCCACGCTCACTAGTTGAAGTTTAACGTCATTTAACATCAATAACGAGTGTGTCCCCCGTGAGCATCAATAACTGCTTGGCATCTTCTGCCCATGGAAGCGATGAGATGACGAATCACATCCTCTGGAATGGCTGTCCACTCAGCCTGCAAGCTGAGTAGAGTCTGCGGTTGAGGCTATCGCCGTCGCAGAAGTCGGTCCAAATCGTCACAAAGATGTTCGATGAGGTTTAAATCTGGTGATCTGGAGGGCCAGGGAAGAACGTTGATGTTGTGGTGTCTCAAGAAGACAGTGGTTAGTCGGGCTGTGTGAAGACGGGCGTTGTCATGTTGAAAAACGTCGTTGACGTTCACTATGATGGGTTGCACATGAAGTCTAAGAACCTCGTCGACGTATCGTTGAGCCGTAAGATTCCCTCTAATGTACAAAAGGTCTGTTTTGGCATTGTAGATGATGGCAGCCCAAATCATGACGCTGCCACCACCAAATCTGTCAACTTCCTGCACACAGTTTGCTGCAAAACGTTCACCTCGGTGAAGGTAAACATGGGTCCTTCCATCCTGTCTACGAAGCATAAAACGTGATTCATCGCTGAACCAAATATGCCTCCATCGTCGATGAGGCCATACCCGATGTGCCCGAGTTCACTGCAGCCGTGCTTGACGATGTTGCTGGGTGAGGATGATGCCTCTGACTGTACGTCGCGGTCGAATTCCTGCATATCGTAGACGGTTGCGTAGGTCTGATCGGAAATTCTACGCAGCCCTGGTACGGTTGAGGCAGTAGACGTCGCAGTGGTGGTCCTATACCGAAGGTGACGTAACCGGATGTAGCGATCTTGAGCGGGCGTGGTCACACGAGGTCTGCCAGATCGTGGACGGTCACGAGTTGATCCATTTTGTTGGTGACGATTCTATAGCCTTGTGATGGTGCTTGGGTGGACATTCACAGCTCTGGCAACATCTGATCGAGATTCGCCTGCTTCCAAGAAAGCAATGGCGTTGTTGCGTTGTGCTTCAGTCAGTCTTGGCGTAACTGTACTGCGTGTCGGTGGCTTAACACTGAGCTATGGAAATCGAGAACTCGTCACTTTTATAGGGATTTTGCACATGTTGAAGTTGCAGAAGATGCAGATCTCTCAAACAAATTTGTTGGTCATGAACGCGTTTTGGTGAAAAATCCGATGTTTTTCTCCGTTTTCAAACTGCACAACTTTTATTGTCATTTTGGTCTGCAATCACTGCTTTAACACGCGTAACATCACATACTCTGAGCTTGAAACGTTATTACATATATTTCTCTTTAAAATAACAAAAATATCCCTTTTGCGTTTCTTTTTTTAAAGAGTATAATTACAAAACAACTGTTAACGGTGTTGTATTTTAACACTACGGATAACTGAAAGAAATCCTTTTGAATTTCTATTAATTTGTCAGTTATTTTTCTCGTATAACAGAACAGAATACAGCTGAAACAGGTTGTAAATTTAAATGAAACGATATGTGAACTACATTGTGCCCCTTCCAAAGTATATCTATTAGTTAATGCCCCCCCAAAGGCACTGTGGTATGTCTGCGAATTTATGCTGCTACGAGAAACCGGATTTCGATATCCGTGATGGGCAGAGCACAGATAGCCCTTTGTGTAGTTTTGTGCTTAATAACTAACAAACATCAATTATCTAATAGCTTGTCTAGGCCTTTATTTACATATATCATTGTAAGCTATTTGGCTCATCAGTATTGCCTAAAAATAGCAGTATTGGACTAAACAAAATATTCTTAAATTAAGAAAAATTATGACAATGGAGCTTTTTTTAATCTGTATGTACTTAGCTTGTATGTGTATCACGGTTAACAGTACTTTTAAAATCGTAACCACTAATTTACCTGGACGCATTGGTTCACTGTCTAACTTATACATCAATATCTGTATCTCCTTATGCTAGTAATTATAAATACCTGTAGTTTGTATATCAAAATACTCAAATATATTAGCTTATCGAAACTTTATCTAATGAAACGTGTTATCAAATATATAATTACCAATTAACCAGCAAAATAAAATATTATTAGACGCAGTTAACATTTATTGTTTAACTTTATTATAGTATTTATCTTTCTCATGATTACAACATTAAGGCCACAATTCAATGAAGTAAATTGTTAGTAGCAGGATGTGTCTATGTGTACTTGCATGTGTGCTATATAAATAAAGTAGGTATTGATGTGTGCTGACATACACAGGTCACCCCCACTGGGTCTTTCCGTCCTACCACTCAAGTAAATTAAAACTAACTTCTTCCGCCACACCCCTGTAACATAATCTATAATTATAAAAAACTTCAACGTTTTTCACTGTGTTGTCTATTTATGTCTCCTATAGTGATGTGTTTCTCTACTTTATGTGCTAATTATGTAACTGTCAGAGGAGCGTATTTTCATGAAGTTCTTTGGATGTGCACTTCAACAGAAAAGAGTTTTAACACTTTTATTGGCTCACTTTATTGACATGAAGACGACTTAGGAAGGTCGAAATTTGTTCTCAGCTTATCAATAAAAGTGTTAATACCCATACCAGCCGTTCTGAGATACATTTTTATTTCAAGTGGATTTCTCGTCATCAAGATGGGCGTTTTGTTTTGTTTTTCCAGTCGCTCATCCACAAGCTTTCAAATTAATGTGGTATATGTGTAAGTACATTGCATTTATTATACACCAAAATAATATCGTTTTATTATGAAGCATTTAGTTTTTATCAGTACGAAATAAAACATTAAATAAAGACGCGAATTTCTTAATTAATATTAACGTCATATCAGAGTAAGTTACCCATTTAGACGGAAACTAAGAATCAACCCAATCCGTACAGCTAACGAAACATACTTTTTAAGTTCTTGCTTATAAATATTGTAACGCATTTGTTTTTAATTCAGTACTCCAGTTGTTGACGATACTTCGTAAACCCAACAACGTATCAGCCAGTTTAGTAGGATTAGATTAAACTTAAATCCATATACCAAGCTAACAATGTAAAACGATCTTTGTTCAAATATAATAACAAAGTTAGACACATTAGTTAAATATTTCAATTCTTACTGTTAAAAATAGTAACTTTAAAAAATAACAAAACACTTCCTACCTGCAGAACACTAGCTTTGTGATTGAAGTTCTGTCATAGTGTTTGTTGAAGAACGCAACTTCAGAATAACTGTATAAAAAAAACGGTCCAGGCCCGACCTGGCCAAGCGTGTTAAGGCGTGTAACTCGTAATCTGAAGGTCGCGGGTTCGCATCCCCTTTGCGCCAAACATTCTCGCCCTTTCAGCCGTGGGAGCGTTATCATGTGATGGTCAATCCCACTATTCGTTAGTAAAAGAGTAGTCCAAGAGTTGGCGGTGGGTGGTGATGACTAGTTGCCTTTCCTCTAGTCTTACACTGTTAAATTAGTGACGGCGGTTACAGATAGCCCTCGAGTAGCTTTGTGCGAAATTCAAAAAACAAACAAACAAACAAAACGATCCTCAGTTCTCCCTAAATCAGATCGTGACAATAAAACCTCTGAAATGGCTCCAACTGCGCAATTTTATAGAAGAGTTACATCTGATATAAACTGCTACGATACATGTTGTTATTTACGTAACGAGTAAAGCAGGAAGGCATAACTAATAAATACGCCCCAAAACCAAATGTTTATGAAATAACAGAATAATAAATGAGAAGTTAAATGAATACACAAACCGTGACATAAGTATCTAGAATGTTTGCATAGTGATTAAAATGTAGCAGTGTTAAATTAAATATAGTATCAAGAAAAACTTTCATTCCGACATCCCATGAGGTGTGTCCAGCACAATAATTCTCGTTAACTAAACCTTGTCATGAAACACGCGTAGCGGGTAACAGAAATAAATACACAATTTTTTTTTATAAAAGCCAAAAATTAAAGGTGACAAGGTTCCAGAAGGCTCAACAATAATAATAGATATTAGAGTGAGAAGTTACAACAATAGTAAATATCGCAAATAAACACTGGTCTAAGTTTTCTATTGGTTTAATGTTATACCATATGTGTGAACTGTAATATAGCTAGTATTTGGATGTAATGTTATGTATATGTGTAAATATTTTGTAAACGACAACATGTCGTGTTGTGTTTGAATTTTCATTTCTATTATTCATTTTTCCATATTGATATTATTGTTTCGAAGTTTAAACTAAAATATGTTATTTATTTAGGGTAACATTTTAGAACTTTCTCGAATTAAGTAGACCAATCACATGTTTGTAAATGAGTGCTGGTGACTTCCTGTCTAGAAGTGTAGTCTCGTGCAAGAACGGATATGCGTGGATAGCTCTGGAGTTGTATGGAAATTGCAAGATTGTTCGAGAAATAGGCCTATCGGTATAAAAGACGGAGAAAAGAGTGAGAGTTTCAGTCATCAGTTTTATTCGAGGGAGAGAGATTCAGTCATTAGTATTATTCGAAGACAAAGAGTGAGATTCAGACACCAGTTTCATTTCAAAAGAAGAGAGTTAGTTATTTGAGAAAGATTAAGTGTTTGCTGTGAATATTCAACTTGGATTTGTGATTGAAATTAGATCTACGGAAGCTGTGATTATATTTCGTCAATCTCTACGATACTTCTGAATTACTGCTTGTGCTGAGAGTCGGCGAATTTATTGAACTGTGAACTGTTTCGGAATCTCTTCGTGGGACCAAATTCACACCCTAGACTGGAATTTGAGACTTTCATTTTAATTCATTGTATTAGATACAGGCCAGTACCGTTTTGTATTGTGATTAATTTTGAAGTTTGAAACTAATATTATTTTGTTTTGTAATTAATTTCGAATGTTATAACTTAATATCTGTCACTTATTATATAATTTGTGTTATATCTGTTATATTTGTTAATAGTTTAGTGTAATAAATTATACAAGCTGTTATCTGTGTTTTTCTGTTGCGTTTAATCTACGAAGAACTTAAAACATTAAAAAATACGTAACAGTAACAATAGCTAAGTTTAAAGGAGTGGAAAATTAACGGTGGTTAATATGTTAAAGCGGTTTAGTGTTACTTTAAGTAGTTTCTATAGGAGTTAAAGTGTAGACGTGGCTCAGTGATTAGTGTTTCGGGCTGCGGGCTAAAAAATCGAAGATTCTCGCGTGATTCTGTTGAACACAAGAATGACTACTGATCTTACCGTCCACTTCAAAGACTGAGAGAAACTTTTTGACAGTAGTGGCGCTGGCTGAGTGCTTTTTGTTTGGTTAGTAATTTAGTCCATGTACGCATAACGCACGATTCAGGTTGAAACTACTAAATACTCAATGATTATATTATATCTTGAATGAAGAATAAATCAAATGAAACAATCAGAAATACAGTACGTAGTCAGTTGATTTTCAATACCGACTCCATAGTAGCTAAGTAGGAAACCTGAGGATTTTACCTAGTAAGTAACTGGTAAATCTGAGGGCTAAAAACAGGGTTTTGATACATGTGGTGGGAACATTGTAAATATATCATTTTGCGTTTAAAATATTTTTACTATCTAATAAATACGTATGCATACTGTTGGGAGTATTATTCACTTGTTACTTTTCATATAATATTTTTTATTATTCACTTGTCACTTTTCATATATTTTTTTCTCTTGTTACTTTTGATATAGTACTTTTTATTATTCACTTGTTTCTTTTGATACATTATTTTTTATTATTCATTTGTTACTTTTCATATAGTATTTTTATTATTCGCCTGTTACTTTTCATATGGTATATTATTCACTTTTTCTTTTGATATAATATTTTTGTTGTTCACTTGTTATTTTTCATTTAGTATTTTTTGTTGTTCACTTGTTTCTTTTGTTACAATGTTTTTATTATGAACTTGTTGATTTTGATATAATATTTTTTGTTATTCACTTGTTTCATTTGATATTGTATTTTCAATTATTCACTTGTCACTTTTGATATAGTATTTTTTTATTATTCACTTGTCACTTTTGATATAATATTTTTCAATGAATCCTGCAGAAAACAGATGTTTTATGGTCTCTCACCAAATCGTTCTGAATCTCTGAAAGGACTATTTTTTTACTGACGTTTTTAGAATAGTTTTAGCAACAGTATTTTATACGTTTAAGCTGCAGTTTTTTAAAGTACGCAGAACATGGTTTAAAAAGAATAAGAAAGAAACGTTGTTAATAAAGCCAATTTTTTTTAACAAGTTTAGCCCTATTATGGTAGGTTAATTTGTTAATTAGTAATACTAGAAAATTACCCGTAATGCCAGTGCTCACTTTGGATGCCAGCATTTGATGGTGATGACAGTGAATGGTGGCTGTGAGCGGTTTGTATGGTAATCTTTGTTAAACCATTTTTTTTCTTGTCCAAAGAAAAAAAAACACATTTTCTTAACTATTTGTGACAAACGTGCATCGCTTAATAAAAACGTTTTACTAGTATCACATAAGAAAGAGTTCCATTACTGTATGATGGTCGATATTAAAGATTTAGCACAGTGAGTGAAAGGAAACCAAGTAAAAAGAAATAGAAGTAAAAGAGATGAAAAATTCAAGAGTACAGGGAAAGTAAACGTGACGTCATATATTGAATCGTGTTATGAATCTCGTAACAAAAGTGTGAACTATTTTATAAAGAGACCAAAATTTCAATGGTCACTCACAAGTCATTAAAAGTAAAAAAAAAAGTGGAAAAAGGATGTATACAAACCGGTAATCTAAATTCATGCCATGTTATTGTTGAAAATATTCCACGTAGTCTGAATGATATCAAAGTGGCGAAAGAAAGTACAGCTACATTTTTCGTACCTTAAAATCAAAACAATTAAAAGATTAAAGAATGGAGATATGTTTATTCAAACAGATGATGTAAATTGCACCATTACCTAATACATTTTCAAGGAACTAAAAATTCAAAGGGTGGATTGCAGTAAATCTCAAAGAATAAAAGTGAAAAAACAGGCGATAAAATTACTACTAAAAAAATTGTTTATCCCAACGAAAAATGTGAAAACTTAATTGAAAATAAAACTGGATATAAAATTTCTGCATTTACGAATAGACTCGTCTCTTTTATATAACATTTTCTATTGTTTTATTCCCTTTCATATAATATATTTTATTCTATCATCGCCTTTCATAAACTATATTTTATTCTTTTATCACCTTTGATGCAGTATATTTTATTATTTTATTACATTTTCATGGTATATTTAATTTTTATCACTTTTACTAATATTTTATTTTTATCACCTTTGACGTAATATATTTTATTCTTTTATAGCCTCTGATGTAGTATATTATATTTCTATATCATCTTTCATATAATATATTTTATTCTTCTTTTACATAACATATTCTATTGTTTTACCACCTTTAATACAGTATATTTTATTCTTTTGTAATCTTTGAAGTATATTTTATTCTTTATTACATCTGATGTAATATATTTTTTCTTTTATAACCTTTTTTGTTGTTTTGAATTAAGCACAAAGCTACACAATGGGCTATCTGTGCTCTGCCCACCACGGGTATCGAAACCCGGATTTTAGCGTGTAAGTCCGCAGACATACCGCTGAGCCACTGGGGGGCCTTTTATAACCTCTCATATATTATATTTTATTCTTTTATCACTTTTCAAATAGTATATTTTATTCTTTTATAACCCTTGATATAATATATTTTATTCTTTTATCATCTTTCATATTATATATTTTATTCTTCTATCACCTTTTATTTCGTATATTTTATTCTTTTATTGCCTTTGATGTAGTACATTTAATTTTTTTCGCCTTTCATATAGTATATTTTATTCTTTTATTACGTCAGTACAGCATATTTTATTATTTTTTTACGTACAATACAGTATATTTTATTCTCTTTCATATAGTATATATTTTTTATAACTTTTGCTATAGTATATTTTATTTTTTATCACCTTTGAAGAATATTTTATTCTTTTATATCCTTTGATATTGTATATTTTATTTTTTTTATCGCCTTTAATGAAGTATATTTTCTTCTTTCATCACCTTTCATGTATTTTATTTTATTTTTTATTACTTTTGCTACAGTATATTTTATTTTTATCACATTTTATATTGTATATTTCATTATTTTATCTCCTTTCATATAGTATATTTTATTCTTTTATCACCTTTAATACAGTATATTTTATTCATTTATCGCCTTTCACCTAGTATGTTGGAGCATGTTTTACAAATTATTCGATACTGTAAAAAGATTTAAGTAAGTTTTAAAGAGTTTAAACAAGAGTCCTGGAACACGCGGTATTTTTAACTGATAAAAAAGCATAGTTAAACCTAACCCTAAGTTCGTAAAGCATTCACTTGTAGCGCGAGTTTGAATCCTACACGCGGAATACGCAAAGTATTTGAATTACCTCAAATGAACTGGCGCCAAACATGGTGTCGTCCCACAATTTCGTTTGGATAAACATAAAATCACACAAGGAGTTATCCTTGCTTTATTAACCATGGGTATCGAAACTTGGTCTTTAGCGTTTATAAATATGACTTTAGACTTACAGCTGTGCCGTTTAGTGTCTGTGTGTGGGGACTGGGCTGCCTACTTTTAAACAATTCTTAGAAGTCTGGCTGCGATGTTAAACGTGTCATTCTAAGACTTAGAATTTTGAGTCGTTTGTCCAGGCCCGGCATGGCCAGGTAGTTAAGGCACTCGACTTGAATTACGAGGGTTAAGGGTTCGATTCCCCGTCACACCAAACATGCTTGCCCTTTCAGCCGTTTGGGCGTTATAAGTGACGGTCAATCCCACTATTCGTTGGTAAAAGAGTAGCTCAAGAGTTGGCGGTGGGTGGTGATGAATAGCTGCCTTATCTCTAGTCTTACACTGCAAAATTAGTGACGGCTAGCGCAGATGATCCTCGTGTAACTTTGCTCGAAATTCAAAAATCAAACAAACAAATCGTTTGTCCATGTTTCTAATGTAAACATTTACCACTTACTTCTCCGTGCATTAGTCCAAATTACACGAAGGGCGGTATTTCAAATCTCATTCTCGCGAGACCAGCATACCAAACGACTTCGGTATCTTCGTAAGTGGATGTGAAATAAGCATTGACATCACATACACGTCCGTTTTAAATTTAACTTTATTCAGGCAAAATAACTCCCGAAATTTAACAAAAGCCAATTAATTATCTCTACCTAAGTACGTCTGAATATTATTACTAAAGCCATTAATGTTTGATCAGTAATTGCTTTGCCAATTTTCCAAGCCTACTGCACGTAACCTGAATATTAGTGTCAGTAAAACATTATATAAAATCATCTGTTTGTTTTACAGTATTACAGATTAACGTGTTTCGTTTTATAGATCAGTACTTTGTGTCGCTTACATATTGGATTTAACAGATCATAAGTCAAATAAAATATTTCATTAGCGCGTGCTGCTGACCGGCTTTTTTTATTTGGTCAGTAGAGTTTAAAACTTGGTGTTGTCACATTTGAACACTGTGACGTACGCATAGGTCGAAATTCAGGTTTAAAATGTCAGTTCCACTCACGGAGTTTCTGATATTTCATCACAAATTCTCACGTGGCTTTTAACAGTATAAATTTTAGAGTGAGGTCATGAAAACCTCCTGTGTCCAAGCTGAGTTTAAAAAACAACTAATTGCATTCAAGTTCGGATTTCAGATTTGACCAAATGTTGTTTTTGCCGCTGTACAGGAAACTGACATCCATGGTATATTTCAGTCGACTTCAGGGAATAAATATTATAATCGGTCTTTTATAAATATTATCTAATTTGTGATGATAAATGTTTGAAAATAATTTGATACAAATTTCAAGTTTTAAATCACTGTTAAAACATTCATTTAGTTTGAAACAATTACTTCAAAAATTAAATAACAATTACCCATACTTTTTAACAAATTTCAGATGCCTGTTAATTTATGTTTGACATAACCTGAAGGTTAAGACACTCAACATTATTTAAAATACTCTGTTCGTCTGCTGTCCAACAGACATTTAGAAACATTTGTAATGACACTACATTAAATATTACACTGTTCTGATATGGTTACATTTGTTTGATATACTAACATCTTCCTTCTTGTTTATTCCAATACAGCCGGGGTAACATGATCAAGTGATTAGGGCACTTCATTCGCATTCTGCTAGTGACGGGTTTGAATCTCCACACTACCAAACATTCTCGTCCTTTCAGGTATGGGTGCGTTATAACGTAACGACCAATCCAACTGCCCGTAGGCCCGGCATGGCCGAGCGCGTTAAGGCATGCGCTCGTAATCTGAGGGTCGTGGGTTCGCATCCGAGTCGCGCTAACACATGCTCGCCCTCCCAGCAGTGGGGACGTTATAATGTAACGGTCAATCCCACTATTCGTTGGCAAAAGAGTAGCCCAAGATTTGGCGGTGGGTGGTGATGACTAACTGCCTTCCCTCTAGTCTTACACTGGTAAATTAGGGACGGCTAGCACAGATAGCCCTCGAGTAGCTTTGTGCGAAATTCCAAAAAAAACAAACAAATCCACTGTCCGTTAGTAAAAGAGCGTCTAAACTTATGGCAGTGGGTAGTTTTAAAACTAACTCTAATCTATCGTTGCTGAATAAGAGACGGCTAGTTCAAACCTACGCGTGTAGCTTTGTACGGAACTCAAAACAAATCAAACCTTTTTAAGTCGAGAGGGCGCAACAGAAAATGAACGAACTAAGAATAGGTTCCAGCAATTAGGCGTAGAGTAGTGAGAATTTTGGGATTGTTGTTTTGAAAAATTAATTCGCCAACTTCAGGGGTTTCTACTCACAATACAAGCACGAAGCCTAAATATGCACAAATGTATCCTACGTGAACTGTGAACCGAGCCTTGCATTATAATGTTCTAATAAGTTTATGTAGGAAAATAAACTACAATGAAGGCTTAATATATAAATTGTTAATTACAATCCTTATAACATCAGAATTAGAATTATAATGAACTGCTACGATAGCTAAACACAAATCGAGTAATGTAAACAGCTGGAAAACAATACTTTAAGTTTTCAGTTCGTATTCAGTACAAAATATATTAGTGATCTTTCTTCATCCCATCAAACATGCTCGCCCTTTCAGCCGTGAGGCGTTATAATCTGATGGTTAATCCCACTAATCGTAGGTAAAAGAGTAGCCCAGGAGCAGGCTGTGTGTGGTGCTGACTAGCTGCCTTCCCTCTAGTCTTACATTGCTAAATTAGGGACGGCTAGCGCAGATAGCCCTCGAGTAGCTTTGTGCGAAATTCAAACCAAATTAAACTAGTTTCATGGAGTTTCCTCTGTTAAAACTACTCCTCATTTATACTTTAGATATTTTTTTTACTTCTAATGGAACACTAGCTGAAACAGTATATATTTTGTTCTTGCATTGCTTATATGCACACTTTTCACATGTTAAAATAAAATGGAAATATGTACATATATGTATCTGCTCATAAGATCTATCATAAGACAGAAACCAATTATCTGCTTGATTTTCGTGTAGTTGCACGTGAACTTTCGTTGGTTAAACTGAAAGAACGGAAAACAATTGCACAGCCTAAAACAGAAATGTTATGTTAAAACTACGCTTGTTTTTCATAGAGAAAACTGCCTTTTTTGTCTCCTTCAAATGTGCGATTGCGTCGTAAAACAAATTTTTTTGCGTTTTCATGTCGCGTGAACGTACTATTTAACAGTTGGAGTGCCACTGCTGGTACTTAAATAAGTCAGATGAAAAACTTGGAGAATTACTGTTTAATCAAGAAATATGTAACTTTTTAGCAAAGCTTTTCGTTCTTTACACTAAACAGAACTAGTGTACTGATCTGATTATTTGAGTCATTGTATGTGTACAGACGACATCAAACTCAACTGAAACATATATACATATAACTGACATATGCCAACAACGAAAAACTATTTAAAAAATTACTGAGATTGAAATATATTTAAACTAATTAAGGATTGTTAACGAGTCTGTTTAATTAGCTTCGATATTGAAGTGTGAAATAAAGCTTCTTTAAAGCTCTAATCATTCTAATGGAATATCTTAAAATACCAGTATGTCTTCCCTTGAGAAATTATTACATTTAAGCCGATTTTCCATTATTAAAGCATCCCTTGCCCATGTCTTCTACAATGAATGACCCTGCTTAACAAGTCGTGATACCTTACGTGTTAATGAACTGCTCATGTAATAGTGTTATGAACTGACGTCACAGCTAGGGCTGATGACATGGTTGACACTTCACCGAACACAGACAAACACTGCCGCAAGCCTACATTAAACCCACCCTATCCATGTGTGTGTGTATGGAATATAACGCGGTCTTTCTCAGTCTAGTAATCGTATTTGCATATTTTTAACTACGCGATAAATTAAAGAAGTGAAAACTAAAAGGGAATGAACGTTTCGGCAGATCAAAGTTCACTTGAACGTGTGATAAGCCGATGAAGGAAAAACGACATGCGGAAGATTCTTACCTTAAATTAAACGTGCGAAAAATATCTAAGTGGCGTGTATAAGTATTACCTAGTTGTTCAGTGTTAAAAGCACGAGACTGATAACGTAATAACAAGAAAAACAGACGCGACAGAATGGCGTAACATAAGCGCAGAACATCTTTACTATAGAGCAACAGTAAATTAACTAAATAATATCGTAGGTGTGAGCACTCGGTGATCATTGCGTATGAAATAAAAAGTAGAAAACTAGAACATATGTTTTAAATTAATTAGATCGTGCGTTATGTATACTTAAAGATAAATAAAACGATTTTATCTTTTGTACGGCTAATTGGTTAACAGCATCTGTATAGAAAATACATGTAATCCAAAATTACAAAAGCGTGTTATTCGTGCAATGTTGGAGTACAGTAGCATTAATTTTTGACTTATTCGAATATATCTTTACTAATTTGTTTAAATAATGTGATGACGCGCTATTTCTTTCTTTTACAAACTGTTCTGTCAGTTTTCCACATAAAACCAAGTTATGGCACAACGTGTGTCGTTTCGAGTAACATTCCTTTCGACTTGAAGCGAAACAATAATTAATATTGGTTTTATATGTGAAAGTTAAGCGAAGGCTCTCTTTTAAACCAATGTAAAAATAAACGCAATTTGAGCTAAGCAAAAACAGCGTAAGTTTAGGATATTTTATTATATAAATACACACACACAAAGAATTAATATTTGAAGTTATATTTCTTTCTTTACAAAAAGTTTTGAAATTTCCACAAAATGTTATATGCAGCCTGGCCAATAATACACACACGTGCAAGTGCTCACGAGCAACGTAAAATGAAATGTACGTTTGTCATCCTTCAGTCTTCCAGTTTACTTAACAGCACACGGACTAAGAAACATTCTAATGATCTGGTTCATTAAATAACAAAAATAACTGAATAAATTGTAGGTTTCTCATTTATTTATGTTTCACATGTTTGGTGCAGTTCATTTTTAAATCACTTCGGTAACGAAAACGAAACAGCTTGCTAGTTATTCCGCATAAAGACACTGCTGTACAAAACTAAACAAGCAACGCGCATGGATAAACATAGAGTGTCCATATCATTGATTCGATAAGTTAAGGTCAAATCGTCCATCTTACTTCAACTTCCTTTCAGTTGTGCTCGTTGTGACCATTCCAGATTTGTGCGAGGAAACAGTTATTCTAACTAAAAGCTAAATATTGTCATATATAATAACTTATGAATTTAAAGCGTGGCCTGGCATGGCCAAGCGCGTTAAGGCATGCTCGCGTTATAATGTGACGATCAATCCCAATATTCGTTGGTAAAAGAGTAGTCCAAGAGTTGTCGGTGGGTGGTGATGATTAGCTGCCTTCCCTCTAGTCTTACACTGCTAAATTAGGGACGGCGAGCAGAAATAGCCCTTGAGTATCTTTGTGCGAAATTCCAAAAAACAAACAAATAAACGAATTTAAAGCAATGTATCGCCTGAGATATGCGATATTTAACCGACCTTATATTAAAGTACCAACGGTGATTAAGATTTATGTATTTGTAAATTGTGAATTGTTTATTTAATTATATGAGATTTTCTTGTACCGAGAATACACGCTTTGTTCTGGAAAAGTTTGAAATGCTCGGCCCGACGCGGCTGGGTGGTTAAGGCACTCGACTGGTAATCTGAGGATAGCGAGTTCAAATTTCCGTCACACCAAGCACGCTCGCCCTTTCAGCCGTGGAGGGGTTATAATGTTACAGTCAATCTCACTTTTTGTTAGTAAAAGAGCAGCCCAAGAATTGGTGGTTGGTGATGATGACTTGCTGCATTCCCTCTAATTTTACACTACTAAATTAGGGACGGCTAGCGCAGATAGCCCTTGTGTATCTGCGCGCGAAATTGAGAAACAAACTTTTGATCTTCGTTTGTTAAAAGAAAATGATAATGCATAACTACATAATTTTTGTTGTGTAATTAATAAGTTAGTTTTTCGTATATATTTAATCGCTGTAAGCTGTGGCATTATTAGCTATGGTTCTGTAGGTTAAGTCAATGAACCAAATATTATCCCACATTAATTATTCACATAACTGAAAACTTAGAATACCGCAGTATCTTCCACATTATTAATAACTTACTTCACCTTGAATAATATTACAGTTTGCCAGCTTAGGAAATTTACTCTACAATTTCAAAAAATATGAAACATAGGTTGATATAAGGTATTAAAAATAAATTTATCCCACTGTGTCTCATTATTAAGTACTTGTGGATTACATGAATAGATTAAATCTTATGCTACTTGTTTACCATAATAATGTTTTTTGTTTCATTTATTTCTTTATTAAATAAAACCGATTTTACAAACTATAAACAAAACATCAAAATTTATTGTAATCTTTTGCCTTCCATATTTTGCCAGATTTTATCTCTGGGCAATGAAATGTTATTAGCAAACGTTTTCTATCACTTTTTTTCAACCTGAAGGAGTAATACGTCTTAACTAATTAATGAATATTGTATAATTACTTTGATGCATATTACGTATTATAACTTATCCCGGACGAGTCTTTGATTTATTATGTTACGTAATACAATTCCAAAGAGTCGCAAATTTTAATTTAAATGTCAATTGAATGTCGATATTCATCAAATTTATGATATTTGCCAACAAGTTTGATACAATTTTCTTTCTTAATATAAGTATTTTTAATACACAAACAGCAATACAACTTATAATAAGTTACAGCATATAGTTATTATAGACAATTATTTACATGCAAAAGTTTTACAAACTTACAAACGATACTGAATCTTTTATCTGATCTTAAACTGAATATTTTATCGACGGTTCACGATGAACGAGTTAATTCTACGTTGGAAATGAAAAAACAAACAAAAACCATATATCACGAGCGCTTTCAAAAGGTGGACCTCTCTCCATCAAGGACAAAAACTATGCTTACCAAAGCTGAATTTTCTGAAACTTACTATTTATTTCAAAACATTTTCATGTCCGTTTTTTTTTATAAATTGATCAGTAAAACATTTTTTTCAATCAGTCTTCAGTCTTTACTTTACTTAAACACCAAATTATAGCTTTAAATATACACATATTTAGCCATTTCTAAATTAAAATATCCCTAACACCTTTTCACATACACTCTCACAATCGGCTACATTGACCGGAAATGAGTCGTTACAATAGTACATAGTACTATTTCCTGGAAAACTGGAAGACCTTATGATGTTAATAAATTCCCTCTATATATATCACTCGTTCGATTACATCGTCACTCACAATTTATCGATGAAGAAGAAAGTTACACCTTTCAAAAGCACTCAGGTTACAGGATTTTTATTTCATTTCTGTCAAGACTTCTTGAATTTGCGTGTTTTTCTAACATCATTAATTGTATGTTGATATTTTTACACTTCGCTTAATGGTTATCCTCGCACCGTTTTGAACCTGCCTTTTCTCCAGGTGTTATAGCGCTCGACTTGCAATACGTGGGTCGCGAGTTCGAATCCCTGTCGCATCAAATATGCTCCCCCCTTTCTGCTGTGAGGACGTTATTATGTTATGGTCAATCCCACTATTTGTTGGTAAAATAGTAGCCCAAGAGTTGGCACTGAGTGGTGATGAGTAGCTGCTTTCCGTCTGGTTTTACACTGTTAAATTAGGGACGACTGGCACAGATGGGCCTCGAGTAGGTTTGCGCAAAATTTCAAAACAAACAAAC
Source organism: Carcinoscorpius rotundicauda (assembly GCA_011833715.1). Classification (NCBI taxonomy): domain Eukaryota; kingdom Metazoa; phylum Arthropoda; class Merostomata; order Xiphosura; family Limulidae; genus Carcinoscorpius; species Carcinoscorpius rotundicauda. The sequence goes on along the minus strand of CM022391.1, from coordinate 178,386,687 downwards.
ATTTTCCAACTAAGTTGTCCAATGTCCTCATAGAAATACTGACGTCTGAAGTTAATTCACTGAAGTTGAACGGTTTATAATATTTAAAATATATAAACGTTTCTTTAAAAATGTATATTGTTTTTCGATTAGCAAGCGTTTATCACAGTTATAGCTTCCGAAGTTTATTATACTAATTGTAACAAACAAGTCCTATAAAAAAAACTGTCTCTTTGCGTTGCGTTGGTTGCCTTTTATATGCTTTAAGGCGTGGTACTCGAAAATTCAGTTGACAACAATGTGAAAACATGTATTGTTGACTCTTATCTCCAGTATCTTCTACAAATTTGGAGAATAGGTAGTAGTTTTGTTATACACATTCAATAACATAAGTTACATTCATTTTTAAATATATATTAAACTGAAACAAACATAGATATTAAAACAAGTATATAGTAGTAAATCCGTTACATGTATTATATATTATATTAACTAAATATAAAATGCAGTAAATAGAATAAATTAGTTTGTGATTAACTCATAAAAAAAAACTACTTTCACTCCGAAAGGTGAGCGAAATTTTAAGAGTTGTTGTTATTTGAAAATATTTTGACCCTGAAACTTTTCAATAAATTTGTTTTCTTTCTTTTCTCTCTTAACATTTTAATAGACTTCTATCGTTATATGTTAGCCGAATAAAATAAATTATGAAGCATTAATCTGCTAAAATTAATCATTAGACCTTATTATTTAGAACAAATATTTTGATGTCTGTTTTCTAGAATAAATGGTTCGTTGCTGAGCTTTAAGGCTAAATGATCAGATGTCAAGTGTTTAGGAAAATGATTATATATATAAAACTGTTAAACAAATACTTAGATATCAGTGAAAAACATTCCGAAATTCTCTTTTTGATTTTCTTCTTTGAGCTCCCATAACCTGAGCTCAATGTGTAGAAAAGAAGAAAACACATGGAGTTTTCTTGAAGCAGGGACAACTTTGAATTAATTGTCTAACTGTGCTTTATACTGTGCCAGCGAAAGTACCCTCCCTCGTACAGATTAGCAAGTTTATATATTTTAGTAAGTGTATAACATCTATCATGAAAGTTAAAATATCGATTCAATTTTAAATGTAAATCGTTTCTGAATTACATAATTTTCTGTTGAATCAACATCATTTTAATTAAAACAAACTTCTTTAGTCAACAGATATTCTTGATTAAATCAACAAATATCATCTTAGTTTTGTTGTTTATTTGTTTCATTTTATACTTTTAATCCATAGACGAATAACAATATTAGGTTCTGGTTTTATTGCTAAGCAATACCACACAGAAATTATCGTTGGAACGATTTGCTACCAAACTACGCTGGTTTATCTTAGAAGTTGTTAACATAATTGATATACTACAGGGTATACTACGAGGCGTACATGCACACACGCACACGTAAATAAAATAATTAGCAATACCCAGATGCAAACCCTCAGGGTACACTTAGTATGAGTGAAAATTTTCAGGTTTTTTTGGTTCTTTCCTCTAGAGCCATGGCGGTCCAATACACATAGAGACAGGCCCTTTTATTATCACGCACACAAAATAAACTACATATCCGGCAGTTGGGTAACAACTTTGAACAAATGAATATATTTTATCAGCTTCTATTATGTCAATCATGCGTTTCTTTAAACTTACTCAAAATTCACGTTCATTAGTTTTCCTAAACCAATTGATTTATACGCGTTATCTTGTATATCATGTTTATCTATCGATTCATGTGTACTCGGATGCATTTTGTTTATTGTTCATTTTTGATACTATCTTTTTGTGTGTTATTATTCTAAATTAACACATCACGAAGAAGCTAAATTAACTGCCAGTAATTTGTTAATCTTTCAGTAAAAAATAACCGAAGTATAAAAATAAAGTTCACTACATGTCTTCGTTAACCATAATTTCATTGACAGCCAAGGATATTGATGCTTTCTAAATGACCCGACATGGCCAAGCGCGTTAAGGCGTTCCACTCGTAAGCTGAGGGTGGCGGATTCGAATCCCCGTCGCACCCAAACATGCTCGCCCTTTCAGCCGTGGGAGCGTTACAATGTCACGGTCAGTCCCACTATTCGTTGGTAAAAGAGTAGCCCAAGAGTTGGCGGTGGGTGGTGATGAATAGCCGCCTTCCCTCTAGTCTTACACTGTTAAATTAGGGACGGCTAGCGCAGATAACCCTCGAGTAGCTTTGCGCGAAATTTAAAAAACAAACAAACAAACTTCTAAACACATTGGTTAACTACACTTTATAGATAACTTTTTAGCTCATCTTATAATATTGACTATTGATATGCCAAGAAAGTTTAAGTAAAAACAAAATTTATCAAAAATATTACGTCTGTACATTATGTAGAATATATTTTAAGGGATTTGATAAATACTTTTTCTTGTTTGTTTCCCAAACTGCACTTTCATTACTAGGCCAGTTTAGTTTCAGTCTCAAACATAAAAGTTTTTTTTGTGTGAAATTCGGAAGCTATAATGCATATTTTAATTTTTTTTAGTGCATAATGGTAAATGAAATACACACCATTATTAGAAACGACTTTATAATACCAAAATGTCGTCTTTATACTGAAGCTTTGTTCTGTCAGTTCCGGTTTGTTTTCGTAAACGCTTCCGAAGAAGCTGTAAAGCGAAACGTCGAGTGTCTAATTAAACATATGGTATATAGTTTAAAAAAACAATTGTGTAACCACAAAATGTACTTTAATTTCGAAATAGATTTCAACACAAAGGGATTCTGTTTATTTTATTTTTCTGGGCTTTTCAGCTGTTATTGAAATATACCGACTCGTATTTTGTGTCGTTGTTTTTTTCCAAATACTGAAAAGGTTAAAGTAAAAAAAAAAAAAGATTCGCTTCATTTTTCTATCATTACGTCCGCTTGATTGATTACAACGAAGTCTCAGATGCTCTTCTGATTCGCTTTTTTAAACATTCTGTTTCTAAACAGTGAGCTTGGCTCTAGTTTGTACTATTTAATCATTCATATTCGGGTTATTATCCCTAGTCCAGCCAACTTCTTTCAGTTTTTACTTCCGCATCTCACATTTCTTTAAACTTTTCTGCCTTATAGGTTTTTAATTCTTACTTTTTACTATTTCATTGTCTGAATTTTAAGTGTTGCGTCTACCAAGTATAAAAGGCTTAAAATAAAATCAGAATAAATAGATAACACAGTGTCTACCCTTCACTGAGTAAAATGATAAAGTTCTTTTTAAAATTCCCATCACGAATTGGGAAGAAACTTAAATCCTTACGGTTTTCCGTGATTTTCTAGGAGCTATTTATTTATTTCATCCAAGTTGTACTTCTTGTTATTTAGAAGAATATTACAGCGCCTTCCAAAATGTGCAATCCTTACGTCTCTAGTGTAATGCGATGAAGCTGGCGTTTCAGGATGTTTGTTTTGGTTATTCTTATTCTATACCTATATTTCTAAATTTGGTTTTGAGCATTTCGTACGATTAAGTCTGCATATTTTAGTTAAAGATTTACGATGAGAAACTTTACAGACGTTTCTTAAGTATTCGAATAATGTTTTGTTTTTCTGTGTAGCAAAGGCGTAGAACTGTTTGTTTTTTAATTTCGCGCAAAGCTGCACGAGGGCTATCTGCGCTAGCTGTCCCTAATTTAGCAGTGTAAAACTAGAGGGAAGGCAGTTAGTCATTACCACCCACTGCCAACTCTTGGGCTACTCTTTCATTAATGAATAATGGGATTAACCGTCACATTACAACGATTCTACGGCTAAAATGGCGAACATGTTTGGTGTGACAGGGATTCGAATCCGCGACCCTCGTATTACCAGTCGAGTGCCTTAACCACCTGGCCATACCAGGCCTAAATATGTAGGGCTCCAAACTAAAAGTGAATAAAGACTGAATTATATTATAGCTTTAATTGTACAACATTCGCACATAGTAGTAGTAAAAGTGGCTTAAAATTAACCTTAAACACGTGTTTCAGCATCTATTTACAAGTAATTTTATAAAAAGTAAGAGTTCCTTTGTCCGATTAATCGTTGTTCTAATTTAGACAAGAGTAAGTGGTTGGCGTCGTATTGTCCTTTATATCTTAAGGAAACCAGTTTTTCAAAAAAGGTTACGTTTCTGACTCAGATTAATTTACGAAGAACTATACTTTAAAATATCTTTATCTGGCATACCACAAGATGGTGCCACATACTTATGATTTATTTTTAAGAAAAAAATATTATTGGCCAGTCTTTAATTAGAATAAATTATTTCCCATACAGATTAATGAAATTGGCATTTTGCCAATAAACACCAGAAATTGTATTCAGTTTATTGGACACACCAAATCCAGCTACTGTAATTGTTACATTATATTCAAACATTACTCTAAAGGAAAAGAAACTTTCAGTCCATCAGCGATAAGTTTGATTTTATAATTTCTTATAAAATACTAGCCGCCCTTACAAAACTTTAACATAAACAGAACTATGTATTGTACCTGTTATTATTCTGATAAAGGAAATTGGGGTGCAGAAAATATATTATAATACTGTGTATGTACAGTATTAAAAGCGACCCCCACAAAAAATCAATTTAAACTATAATGCATGTAAAAATAAACATTGAAAAACAAAAGTCCTAACTACAATTAATGCCGTGATGACTTAAAGATGAATTTTAATGTTTATAACGAAAAAGTTGGGCTTCAAGAAAACACAGTGGGGAGAACATTGTTTAGCTTTGGCTTTGTGTTTAGCAACGAACACACATACATAAACTGTGAATAATGTTAAGACTGCCTCAGTAACATTATGAGTTTATATTTGACTATTTTTTCAATAAACAGTTTTGTTATATTGTTCTTGCTATATTGTTCAGTGCTCATGGTTCTATCCCGTATTACATTGTGTTTCTCTCGTATTGTTTAGTTTCAAGGCGTTTCTGCAGTAGTTGTGAACCGACAGATTTGTTTCTGGCTTGAATAAAAACCGTTTGCTCGAAACGTCGCCAAGAAAATAAATTATTACAATACGTTATAAAAGATGATTTATCTTCAAAAATTAAATTTATTTGTTTTATCATCTTTAATAAAGAATTACAGAAGAAAGTGGTAGAGGGCAGCACAAAATTCGGGGAAAATAAGATAGGCCTAATGCCACCTTCAGAATTTCTGGTGGCTAAACATTCATAGCCTGCAACTATTGGTCATCTTTAGGTCTTCGACATATTGTAACGTTGTGAATCAAAATTGCAACACTGTCTTCAGTCATCACGTAATACTCAAATTAGATGTACATCCTGGTGTTATTGGCGTGAGTTTCTTAGTTCCTGTTGTTTGTCATATAATGGAGGATACAACATACATATAAAAAGGTAAATACCACAATAGGTATTGTGTTCTATGTTCATTGTAAATTAGTAGAAATATATGATATTATATCTTCAATATAAATAACGCATAAGTTTTGCAACAACGTACGAGCTAAACAACAGATCAGAAATATAAATTTCAGTCACAGACGGACGCTAACCAGTCAGGATCACCTTCCGCCTACATGGCTTTTCAACTCAATAATTATCAGTTTTATAACGCATTTACAGTTGAAAGTAAAGAATATAATCAACGACATACTATGTGCTCGCTGTCAAACGTTTCGTTCTGCACATTCACCGTTCTGCTGCACTAAGAGCGAAACGTTGAGGGGTAAACCTTTACGTATGTCTTTAAATTGACGTAAATTATTTGTTACAAAACCAGGTTTCTAGAAAAAAAATAATTTTTAACATGTGACTGTATCGTTCACAAAATTATGGTTCCTTTTTATCTATTTTTCCTTTACAATTGTTTGACTTACGTTAGCGGTAAGTTTTCGGACTTGCAAAGCTAAAATTCGGAGTTCGATCCTCTACGGTGGACAAAGTGCAAAGATACCATAATTTAGCGTTGTGCAAATCAAGAAAACTAGTATTATAACAACACTTCTGAAGTGTCTTCATTACAACGTGACAATACCGAAACCACATGATGGGTAATAAATGGCTGTGGCAATACCGAAATTATGCGATGAATAATGAATAACTGTAGCAATACTGAGATTAGCTTTGAACTTAAACAAACGAACTGTTACAGTTTCAAGGTGTTATCCACACTTGCCGGATTCTTTGAAACAACATCTGATCTGCCGATGTGCTGTTTAAATATTTATAGATTGTTTTATAGTAAATTTACAGATATTTCAATAAATTAAACGTTTAGGTTTACAAGTGAAATAGCTATTCATAGAATACCTTGATTTAATCCTGTGTTATAACGTGGAAGTTGTCCAACAATATAAGTGTTACTTGTGTGTTGAGCGGATGAAGGGAAATATACTGACTCTCTTTGGAAATGTGTTGTTTGAAACGATGCCGGGAGTTTTAAACTTCTTACGGTGTTATGATTGCTGATATGGTTTAAACGAAGCCATTTCTGAATATATGAATTTCGAACGTTTATTGTTAGTATGTGGATTAGTTTTAGAGTGATAAAGAAGAGAAACAGGGTACATGTTTTTTTGAAACGTGTTAATAGATTTCTTATTATAATCTTGGTCGTTACTATAAACCCCACGTCATCTGGCGAGTTGTGACTTGGGAGCATTTCTTTTTAGGATGACTGGAGTGAAAATATAACTCGCCTCGTGTGTTTCTAATCTACACACGTCAAGAGATGACCACCATTAGTCACAGAAATGAGATGGTTTGGCGCGAGGTCAAAGGCTTGAATTGGCGTAACAAACGAAAAGATTTTAACGAACAGAAAGATCGAAATCATCATTAGTACATATGGCTGTAACGAAAACATCATTAGTATATCTGCAATATAATAAGGAATAAAAGACCTGTGTAGTTACGAAATAAAAAAAATCTTCAGTGTAACCAAGAGGTTTGCGTAGGAGGGACTCGTTTTGGTACTCGTGGCAACACCATTCTTTAACTTATAGAATTTGCTATTAAAATAAAAAAGGTCTTTAACGATAAAACTAATTTATCTAATCTTTAGTTTTTACTAATCTATCTAATCTTTGGTTTTTACTGAAGTCGTAAAGATGGACTCAAGGTCCTGAAACATTATATTGACACAAAAAATACCCTAAGCCCACCTAGTTAATCTCTGATTAGATCAGATGAATATTTAATATATTGTGTTATTTATAGCAACTGTGACGTAGGAGAGAGAAGCTCGATTCTTGTTGAACATACACGACAACACTCAAAGATTGCAGATCAAGGCAAACTTGTGGCTCGGCGCTTTAACACAGCTGATCATTCTCTTGAGCACTTCTAAGTGCTTGTCTTACGACATGTCCTCTCTAATACCAATGAGAAAATCACAGTTTGAAAAGAAATCAATTTTAAGTTAGGTTTAAGTCCTTTGAGTATCAACGAATGATTCGACTTGTATAATTTGTTTTTTTAAATACCTATATTCTATTATTCTAAAATGTGTAAGCTATTCCTTTCTCTCCTATAAAATGTGTAAGCTATTCCTTTCTCTCCTATTTTATATTTCTAATAATTTTAACACTCGGTTTCATTATATTGTTTAATTCTATCCCGTCTTACATTGTGTCTTCGTGCAGTGTTTCATTTCAACTCGCATGACCAGGTGTTTAAGGCACTCGACTGGTAATCTGAGGGTTGGGGATTCGAATCCCCGTCGCACCAAATATGCTCGCCCTTTCAGCTGTGGGAACGTTATAATGTGACGATCAATCCCACTATTCATAGGTAAAAGAGTAGCCCAAGAGTTGGCAGAGCGTGGTGCTAAATTAGGGACGGCTAGTGCAAATAGCCCTCAAGCAGCTTTGTACGAAATTCAAAACAAACAAACCTTTCATTTGAAAACGTTCCTGTAGGTATTATTAAGCGACAGGCTTGCTTCTGGCTTTCAAAAGATTTTGTTTGTTTGTTTGTTTTGGAATTTCGCACAAAGCTACTCGAGGGCTATCTGTGCTAGCCGTCCCTAATTTAGCAGTGTAAGACTAGAGGGAAGGCAGCTAGTCATCACCACCCACCGCCAACTGCTTTCAAAAGAATGTTCTCGAGACATCGCCAAGAAAATAAATTTACTACCATGGTTTTTAAAGGTGACTTGTCTCCAAAATTCTGATTTATATTGACACAGTTCTAGAATATTCGATATATTGGTCTAACGTATTATGGAAAGATACATATTGTCGAAAAACGTATTTTCAAGTACTTTTTTGTCAGTAACCGAGCCAATGTTGCATTCGAATTTCGAGGATTTGTGGTAAATCGTAGTGGTATTTGTTTTGTTTCACTCCAAGAGTTAATAAAATCCTATTAAAATGATTCTTCAAGGATATAGTCTTTTTTAATAATCCACTCACAAAACAGAACGAAGGAAGATGTAATTGTACTCTTTTTGATCAAAGTTTATTTGTTGTAATCACTACACCCACGTACATAACACGTGTGCATTGAGACGACCACTACAACTACTTCACGAAAATCGACTCAAAACATAATTGTAGGTAATCTTCGTAAACTCAAAGCTTCAACTTTTTACTTCGTAAGCAGCGTTAAAGAAAAGGTAAAAAACTCCCCACTCGTAATTATTATTTGCTTCGATAAAAATAATTTTTTGCTACGCACCTGAAAGGTGTAACTTGAAGTGGATAAGTTAAATGTATACGATATTTTAATATAAAAGGGCCTGGCATGGCCAAGCGCGTAAGGCGTGCGACTCGTAATCCGAGGGTCACGCTAAACATGCTCGCCCTCCCAGCCGTGGGGGTGTATAATGTGACGGTTAATCCCACTATTCGTTGGTAAAAGAGTAGCCCAAGAGTTGGCGGTGGGTGGTGATGACTAGCTGCCTTCCCTCTAGTCTTACACTGCTAAATTAGGAACGGCTAGCACAGCTAGCCCTCGAGTAGCTTTGTGCGAAATTCCAAACAATTTAATATAAAAATATCTAAATTAAATGTATATAACTATTTTTTTTGACAGTTGTCTTATAAAAATTGTTTTTCCAAGTTGAAATGCTCCTTTTACTCTAGACATGCCCGTCCTTTCAATCGTGGGAGCGTTATAACGTTACAGTCAATCCCACTATTCGTTTGTAAAAGAGTAGCCCAAGAGTTTACGGTGGGTGTTGATGATTAGCTGCCTTCCGTCAAACGATTAGCTCGTGTAGTTTTGAGTCAAATTCAAAAAAGAAACACAATTTTATTTTAGAAGGTTTTAAACATACGCCGAAATCCAGAATTCGATTCTTCGCGGTGGACAGAGCAGATAGCCTAATGTGGCTTTTTTTCTAAAACACCAACAATATATAATAGTTGTCTAAGTGGTTTACCATTTGTTATAAAAGAAAAACTATTGATCAATGCAGAAAAATAAAAAGATGTGTTCTTGAATATCAATACATTTCGGAAAAGAAGCCATTGAATCACATATTCTGTGGTCTGACGTTTGTGCCATCACGTAAACGATCACGTGACCTTACGTATTGCGATAAAAGCAACCGCAAACGTACGCTGTCTGAAAAGCTCGCCAACGAAGCTTGAAAGAACGCCTGTCGAATATTCCTAAGGCGAAAACGAAGTGAAATAAGGAGAGATTTTTTCGTTTGAAAATCTAATAGAAAATTATATGTTATTATTAATTGAAGTAAAAAGAATTATCGTTTCTTGTCGTTTTGTAAGAATCTGTATACAACCGTTATTTATTCGAGATAATTATTAATGAATAGAAATGATATTTTCATTATCTTAAAATCTATTTGAAAGAAATTAATTATATTTAGAAATTTTGGAGACACTTTAACATTTACAAAGAAACAAACTTGATCCTCCTGGGCTAAAACACTGAGAAAAATCCCAAAGTAAAAGTGTGTAACAGTTGTTTTTTTTTACTACCATGACAACCAAAGGAGGAAGACTGGTCTCTCGGAAATTTGGACTAACCTGTTTATGGTCAAAGGATAGTCAGTGTACCTTCACAGTGTTGGGAGCAGAAGAGGTGGGTAAAACAGGTAAGTTCGTTATTTGTAGATACGTCAAATAAATATATCGTGACTGGTCTGTTTAGGCTTAATGATTAGCTGCCTTCCGTCAGACGATTAGCTCGTGTAGTCTTGAGTCAAATTCAAAAAAGAAACACAATTTTATTTTAGAAGGTTTTAAACATACGCCGAAATCCAGAATTCGATTCCTCGCGGTGGACAGAGCAGATAGCCTAATGTGGTTTTTTTTCTAAAACACCAACAATATATAATAGTTGTTTAGGCTTAATTTGTTTTAATTTTTATCCGTGATATATGCTAGACATCACTCGACATTTCCAAAGCATTTTTGGAGAAAAAAAAAGAAAAACAATAAACCAGAGATAAGAACACTGTATATAATGTTTCACAGCTTTAAAGAAAGCCAATAAAAAAACTTTCTTATCTTGAATTATGCCATCTATGATCGAGTGAATGTCATTTGTATTATCCATAAAACTGGATCTCTGTAAAAGTATATACATTGTCTACAGTGATAAATTCCATAAGTACGTCTTTTCTGTAGACTGGACATTTAATAACAACTAATTTGCTCACTATTATTGATAACTTCTGATTAACACAAGTTACAGACTAAAAAGATTAAAATAATAAACTAACTCAAAGTAATATAATAAACTAGTGTAATTAGGAGTATTACCATAAAAGGAAAGTACATAGTTATTAAAATTCACTGACTTATCTATTACTGATATTTTAAGCTGTGTTCTCAATAATATCTTACAAAGTTCGACCAGCTTATAGGTAGATTAGTTTTAAATGCCTAAACTAACGCCCTCTAGTGGCACAGCGCTAAAAACTGGTTTTCGATACCCGTGGTAGACAGAACACAGATTGCCCAGTTTGTGGCTTTGTGGTTGACTCCAATCCAAAAATAAACTCAACTAACAATACAAAATATTCTATTTAAATACAATTATGAAGACACAACAGCAGTATTCTTCGACTTTTTCAAATGCTGCTTTTATAAAATTATTGTTTTATATGAACACTTAATTCTTTTCAGTGGGCCCCCCGCTAGTACAGTGGTATGTCTCCGGATTTACAACGCTAAAATCAGGGGTTCGATTCCCCTCGGTGCGCTGAGCAGATAGCCCTCTGTGGCTTTGCTATACGAAAAACACACACACAAACACACTTTTCAGCGGACTCGGCAGATAGCCTGATGTGGCTTGGCTATAAAAAAAAAGATTTACTTTTTAGGTATCAGGGTCAGACCCTTTTGAAGATCTCTGCCCTTCTCTTATATGACGATTTAGTCTTTCAAGACGTTTAACCTGTTCAGTGCCGTAGACGAGATAACTCGTCCAAGTCGATCGGTAACACAGTGCCACGGACGAGTTAATACGTTCTCAGTAATATATAACTTCAACGCTAGATTTCAGCACCATACATGAATTTGACCTACTTACAAATTGTTTCACTTTCGATCCAAAATGGCGTCACGAAAAAAGTAACAAAATGAAGAAGCATTAGAGTTTTATTGTAGCAGCTGAAATATTTGGCAAAGAGCCAATTTCTTTTATATTTAATAAGGCTTGACTCGCTTTCTGATACGCCTCCTAGTGGTACAGCAGTGTGTCTGCAGATTGACAACACTATAAAGAATGTTTCGATACCCGCAGTTGACAGACCACAGACAGCCCATTATGTGCAACTTTGTGTTTTTGATACACTCCCCTTTTGCTCCATCATATATTTGCTCCCTCGTCCCCTGCTAGTAAAAAAGTCGTAGAAATGTCACTGAACAACCAGGAGTTTCGATGTAAAATAACTAATTTAACCTTTCCTTGTCTTTAATAATTTAGTAACCAAATATCAGGAATTTAGCAAATCCTTGTTGTTTTACTGGAAGCTCTAATGAATATATAAACTAAGTAACATTGTACACTGCCTCAACTTTATCTAACGTGAGGTCATTAATTGAGCCCGGCATGGGTTAAGGCGTTCCACTCGTAATCTGAGAGTCACGGGTTCGAATCCCTGTCGCATCAAACATGCTCGCCCCTTTTAGCCTTTGGGGCGTTATAATGTGAGGAACAATCCCACTATTCGTTGGTAAAACAGTAGTCCAAGAGCCGTCGGTGGGTGGTGATGACTAGCTGCCTTTCCTCTAGTCTTACTCTGCTAAATTAGGGACGGTTAGCACAGATAGCCCTCGTGTAGCTTTGCGCAAAATTCAAAGACAAACAAAAGATCATTAGTTGCTGAAGAAATGCGTCCTAATTAGCAACAAGAATAAGACCATAGCTGAAAATATCATAAACAGCAGAAGTACTCAATTGACGGAATAATGGAGTTTAGTTTTTATTATAAGCAAAAACGTAAGGATAGTATATTTAATTAGTTCATCATCAGGATTGGTTTTAGTTTTGATGTTTATATAAAAATTAATACTTTAATTAAAAGTTAAAACTAGATATTCATAATGTCTGTGATGTATAACAACACAGTATAATAAATATATAACAGCGGTGAGTCCAGGATTTTTACTAAGGATTCTAAATTATTGCACAGCTTTAAAGAGAAGGATGACATTTATAAATGCCCTACGCATACGCACGTGTAGTTTTGTATTGCACAAGTAGCTCCTTCTAAAACTCGATAAAATCGTGTTTAATTCAGTCGCTTTATCTATAGCATACTAACGAACATCCGTACGAAACAAACCATCGTTAAGTTAACTCTGAAATGTGAGTCAATGAACGCAAGTATGAACAGTGACGGTGTTTCCTCTAATAATACCTGAGTCAGGGAAAAATGAGTCAGTTTGTTTTGAATTTCGAGCAAAGCTACACGAGGACTATCTGCGCTAGCCGTCCCTAATTTAGCAGTGTAAGACTAAAGGGAAGGCAGCTAGTCATCACCACCCACCGTCAGCTCTTGGGCTACTCGTTTATCAACAAATAATGGGATTGACCGTTACATTATAATGTCCCTACGGCTGAAAGGGCGAGAGGAGTGATGTGGATTCGAACCCGCGACCCTCAGAATACGAGTCGAGCGCTCTAATCACCTGGCCATGTCAGGTCGCTTTTCAACTTAAAATGTGTGAGCTGACTGACAACCAATGATGATCATGAACCTTTCTCAAAATGTTTCTAAACAGACTGTTTGGTTATTCTTAAGTTATCGCAGCGAGCGTTACTCTGAACGAACGTTACACCAATTTCGAAATCGCAAAGATCGAAGGCTGATCGAATATTTACCGAAATATATCTTTCTGCAGTTTGTAAGCATTTCCTTACACTTGACTTCTACAGTAAGGGAAACAGGTCGGTCCCGCAGACTTTAAAAAGTGTTTGCACCACAGATTTTCTGAGGCTAAATGAATGTTTTAAGTAGCGCGAGCTGTGAGTGACGAAAAAAAACGATGTTTAAACACCAGAAAAAGACTTGGTAAACCCCAAATGTTTACTCTGCGGATATCAACAGCGATTCTGTTTACGACTGATAAATCTTTACATGACGTCAATCATCCATATGATAGTTTTAAAAAATCGAAAAAACAATGAAAGAAAGTCTAACAGAGTCATAGATTTGGTTGTGGTTTCAGTTTACCGTGACGTCATATCATCTCAATCTGCGTATCATAAATAATTAAGGTCAGAACCCAACTTATTTGTCGTTGCTTTCAAGTTATTGCTACCAAGTAAAGTAGCATGCTTATATCATACATTAGCACGACTTTGTTTGTTTTTTGAATTTCGCACAAAGCTACTCGAGGGCCATCTATGCTCTGCAGACATACCACTGTGCCACTGGGGGGCGGCAGCTAGTCATCACCATCCACCGCCAACTATTGGGCTACTCTTTTATCAACGAATTGTGGGATTGACCGTCACATTATAACGCCCCCACGGCCGGGATTCGAACCCGCAACCCTGGAATTACGAGTCGAACGCCTTAACACGCTTGGCCTTGCTTTTATACAGCACTTACCGACAGTGTCTGAGCTACTTTTGTCTAACTGAATAGTGAGCTGAAATAACAGTCACTTTCAAAGCACACTCACGTCCCTACAGGGCAGAGGTAAGTTTTATGGCAAAGGCACTCCACTCTTGAATTCATGGATTTACAGTTCGGCCACGTCAACCAACTAGCCATACTGTCGACAGAGACATGTTATATACGCATTCGTTTGAATACGTCTCGATGCGCAACATAGGCAGGTGGTTAGGGCGTTCGACTCGTAATCCGAGGGCCACGGGTTCGAATCACAGTCCCATCAAACATGCTCACGCTCCCAGCCGTGGGGACGTTAAATGTGTCGATCACTCCCACTATTCGTTGGTAAAAGAGTAGCCCAAGAGTTGGCAATGGGTGGTGATAATTAATTGTCTTCTCTCTAGTCTTACACTGCTAAATTAGGGAGGCTAGCGCAGGTAGCCCTCGTATAGCTGTGTGCGAAATTCAAAAATAAACAAACGAGCAAACAAAAAGTTGTTACCTGAGTTCTTTTACTTTTATAAGAAGTAAAAGAAACATCTGTATGCAGTTTTAATAGTGATATTAAATACAACCATTTTCTTTATTAAGACAGATTAAAAGGAATACAGCCTACGCTAATAAAGTCGTTATATTGTTTCACTTATTGTTAAATTATTGATTAACTTGAACTTTTACTTTAAATTTCACCATCGCAAACAATTATTTATTTTTGAATGTTTATTAATCTTTCACAATTATATGGCCCGGCAAGGCCAAGTGTGCTAAGGCGTTCGACTCGTAATCTGGAGACCGCGGGTTCGCATCCCCGTCGCGCCAAAGATGCTCGCCCTTTCAGCCGTGGGGGTGTTATAATGTGACGGTCAATCCCACTATTCGTTGGTAAAAGAGTAGCCCAAGAGTTTGCGGTGTGTGGTGATGACTAGCTGCATTTTCTCTAGTCTTACACTGCTAAATTAGAGACAGCTATCATAGATAGCCCTCGAGTATCTTTGTGCGAATTTCAAAAACAAATTATGTATAAGGTGTTTGAGTTATTTTTAATTTCCCGTACAGTAACCTGACATTTTAAATTTTATCTTTGGTAAAAATAAAAACAGTGACATACTAATATAATTTAATTAAATGTTACCCTAAAAATCTTACTCATGATGTCTTGAAAAGTGCATTATTACGGTTCAATGGAAGTCCAAGAAAACTAAATATTTACATATTCTGACCTAATAAAGATATTTTGTGTGCATTTTGAAAGTGTCTGATTGCTTTGGTCATTTGTTTTCGTTAATGTGTAATATTATTTAAATCTTTGTGAATGATAAATAAGCACAACATCCTGGTTTTTCTTATCCATTTCAAATCCATTTTCATACACCTTCAACGTGTGTTGTTTTTTTTTTTATTAAAAGAAACGCCTCACTTAATGTGGACTCAACTTTTCTGGCTCAGTGTCCACATGGTGACTGGAACAAAGTATTCAATGTTTTGTGCAAAAAGAAAAAAGAAGACAATCTTAGTGTAAAAATGGTGTCTCTTTAATACCGCTATCCGAGCTACTATCTCCTCTCTTTACAGACATAAACTGTGGTGAACGTGAATTGTATGTGCGGTAAGATATGTCAGCATTTAGTTAGTTGCTGAATGCAAAATAGATTGATTTCCAGTTGATTTTTTATGTCATTACAGCTTTGGTGGTTCGTTTTCTCACAAAAAAGTTCCTCTCAGAGTATTCCCATTGTACTTCGTTCTGCTACGAGCGAAACGTCAGCGTAAACGACAAAATACTTCCGATACGAATTACAGACACTTCCGGAAAGGTAAGATGAAAAACTGTTGGAACAATTAATAACTTTATCATAATTAGCAAGTTTAAGAACTTTTTGTGGTGTTTGTTTGTTGGGTAATTATCTATTTGGTCTGTACGAAAAGTGTTGTTTTTTGTTGTTTTAATTTCGCGCAAAGCTAAACGACGGCTATCTGTACTAGCCATCACTAATTTAGTAGTGTAATTCTGGAGGGAAGGCAGCTAGTCTTTATCACCCACCGCCAACTGTTGGGCTACTCTTTTACCAACCAATAGTGGGATTGACATTATAACGTCCCCACGGCTAAAAAGGGGAGCATGTTTGGTGCGATGCGGATTTGAACCCGTGACTCTCCGATTCCGAAATGAACGCTTTAACCCACCTGGTTACGCCGGGCTGGTGCGAGAAGTAACTGATAAACTTTTAATGTATTTAAAAAATGATTCGAATTAGTTGTTTACTTAAAAAAAAATAGTAATATCACAGTTCCCTGTATTATGTATATGAGCCCAAAGAAGATAAAAGAAAATTATCATAATTTAATGATAATGAAAACTGTGTGACATTTATCATAATTTAAATTATCAAGAACTTCGAAATTTGCTAAAAAAAGACAGAAGCTCAGTAAGGTGGCGCTTTTGAGGCGGAAGTAAACATGTACGATCTGAGAGCAAAATTCAATTTCGACAAGGTAACATGAAACAAGAACATACAATAACACCATATTGCTGGGCAATATAATAGAAATATATTATCAACACCAGGACGCCCGTTACTATGGACGAAATTCTAAGTAACATCAATATTATTATGTAGACATCACCAGAGGGCATGTTCCTAATATTTATCTTTTTTTCTATTATTTCATTAGATTTATAGTTATTGCATTTATAGTTGATTGTTAAACGAAACTTTCTGGGATATTATATTAAAAGACAACTGTATCAGAATAAGGTGAGCGTGTAATAAATATTTTCTTATATTCTCAGAAAATTTGCAGTTGTTCTGAAGATTAATCTAAATTTATTTCTGTTTCAAACCGCTTGAGGGAGACACTGGATTATAAACTGTAATCGTGTTTCCTTATAACTGCCGTAACTCTCTTTTTTAATTCAAGAAATAGTAACGAATAAAAGTGTTAAGGCTTGCCTTGTATACTCTTGTACTTTTGAACTGTATTAATTTGTTTTAGTTAGTATACACACAATGGTTTCTGCATGAACATATATCGAGGAGGGAAGTTTGTAGGTAAATGATCTATTTATTTTCATGTTAAGAAACAACAGTGTAATCCTAAAACTAAGACAAGTCCTCTTCACGTTAAGAAACAACAGTATAATCCTGAAACTAAGACAAGTCCTCTTCACGTTAAGAAACAACAGTGTAATCCTGAAACTAAGACAAGTCCTCTAACTCTTTACCCTTTTAAATTCCTGCTTCACTAAGATTTAGAGTGAGGGTCAGGTCTGATTTGTTTTGCCCATCACCAGGTAGAATAATTGATGAGAACAACATGTTATAAGCGTAAAAAATATAATTTTAATATTCTTGCCATTCTAATAAGTCCCACTTTTGTGTAAAACTGTTGAAAATCGCACACTGTTTGTTTCTTTCACCAGAAAAAAAATTCAAGAAAAAAGTTTTTCTAATTCAACTGCCATTTTCTCAACAAGTAAGTTTCCAAAACGTTATAAAACAATGGATATACCAAGAAATAAAACCTTATAAAATAATGAATATACCAAGAAACAAAAACCTTACAAAACAATGGATATACAAAGAAATAAAACGTTATAAAATAATGAATATACCAAGAAACAAAACCTTACAAAACAATGAATATACCAAGAAACAAAACCTTACAAAACAATGAATATACCAAGAAATAAAACATTATAAAACAATGGATATACCAAGAAACAAAACCAAATAACTTAAATTTATTTTCTAAATGGTTTATGTAGAGTGCTCATGACCAACAAACAAAAGTTAAATGGGAAGATATCCACCGGTGCAGGATGAAACATAAACAGAATATCCTGGAGGATAGTGTCGAAAATCACCTCATACGGGATAAACCATTAAAAAAACTAGTGAAAGATGATTTGTGGACAAAAAACAAAAATGTTTTTGAAGCATCTCCCTTCCAACCCAATCTACCTTCGAACTTTACTAAAAGTGTTTTACACGTGTCACAATCTACCTTTGAACTTTGCTCGTCCAAAACGTGTTTTACACGCATTACTCTGAATTAACCAGATACACCCATTTCACTTATTTTATTAAGTTAAACCTCTATTGAACAGCCTTAATCACACGTGATTTCTGTTTAAATATTTGGAAAGCCAATGTACATTCTATTCTATGTCTTTATTTAATAATAATGGCATCTTGCACGTGCAATGGATTGAATGATCAAAGAAGAGGTCCCTACGATTCTGATATAGCCATCCTTAATCTAGCATCGTTCAGTCTTTCTACCTGGCCTGGTATGGCCGAGCGCGTAAGGTTTTTGGCTCGTAATCCGAGGACCGCGGGTTCGCGCCCGCGTCGCGCTAAACATGTTTGCCCTTCCAGCCGTGGGGGTGTATAATGTGACGGTCAATCCCACTATTCGTTGGTAAAAGAGTTGGCGGTGGGTGGTGATGACTAGCTGCCTTCCCTCTAGTCTTACACTGCAAAATTAGGGACGGCTAGTACAGATAGCCCTCGAGTAGCTTTGTGCGAAATTCCAAAACAAACAAACTTTCTTCCCTTTATTTATGGAGTCTTGTTTATAAATTGTGTCACTACACGACCCATGGAGGCCACTGGCTGGCCTTAACCAATTTTATCACTTTATTCTTATTTATCGATGGCCTGGCATGGCCAGATGGTTAATTACTCGACTCGTAATCGAAGGATAGCGGATTCGAATCCCTGTCACATCAAATATGCTTCCCTTTTCAGCCGTAGGGGCGTTGTAATGTGACGGTTACTCCAATTATTACTTGGTAAAGGAATAGCCCAAGAGTTAACGGTGAGTGGTGATCACTAGCTGCTTTCTCTCTAGATTTACACTGCTGTATTACAGACGGCTAGAGTAGATAGCCCTCGTGTAGCTTTTCACGAAATTCAAAAACAAACAGACTTGTTTATCGTTATATATATATATATATATATATATCTTTTTAAAACTAAGTACCTGATGCAAATAACATAAATTTAACTGTAAAACGATACTGCCCTGTAACTCGAGTGCTATAGAAAACTGGTAAACCTTGATGAAGAAAAGTCTACCTTTCGAAAGCGCTCGGTTACAGAATTTTTTTATCGTATTATATTTTTTATTCCACATGTTTCTCTTACATCATAAATGTTAATGTTTTGACTATTATTATGTGCTTGAGAAGTTTGGCAGTAGCCTTCTATAGCAGAATGCTAACAAGTAATCTAGTTGCTAAAACGAATGAAATTGGCATCGAGATATTGTTTATAACTAAATACGAAGAATAACTTTACCTGACTCGGATGAATATCAAAAGTTCTTCTGCTAACAAGGATGATTCTTGACCCATTCTGATGAATATTAAATGGCCTTGTGGTTAAGTTTCTCGATTCGCAATCTACGGGTCGCGGGTTCAAATCTCCATTACTAAACATCTTCGCCCTTTCTGTCATCTGGACGTTAAATTGTAACGTCCAATACCACTGTTCGTTAAATGGGTAGTCCAGTAACTGGGGATGGATAGCATTCCCAGCTGCCTTCCCTCTCGTCTATTCCTGCTACATTAGGGACCGCTTGCTCAGATAGCCCTCGAATAGCTTTCGGCGAAATTCAAGAAAAATATACAAATAACGAATATTAAAATGTCCACTACCTTTTTCTACTCCACCGAATATTAAATTTTCTGCTACTTAGTGTCCTAGGAAAGTGAACGAAGTATCACTTAATCAGGTGAAATAATCGGTTTTAGCTTCCTAAAGCTCCGTATTGTTATTTATTACAACACAATGTTGTATTAACAATCTCAGCAATGAAAATCAGTTTACAACATCCGTGATAGCAGTCCTGTGTATCGACTGGTTGTTTGCGTACCAAGATGTTTACTACATTATACAGCTGTATTAATTGCTTATGTGCTGTTTGATTAGGCGGAGCTTCAATGCCTAAGGGCTTCTAATTAATGTCTTCGGTTAACCCGTTGAAGTAATAAATGCATGAGACTGTCATTAAAAATCCACCACGTTAAATGCAAACGCAAGAACTTGTTTACCAAAAGTCTAATCTTTAACAACCGTGGTCTTTATCTCGAAGCCACATTCTGTGTGTCAACATCTCTGTTTGTCTTCCATTCTGTGAAGGAATGTGACAAAAGGAAAGCCATGTGACAAAAGGGACGGCTAGCGCAGATAGCCCTTGTGTATCTGCGCGCGAAATTGAGAAACAAACTTTTGATCTTCGTTTGTTAAAAGAAAATGATAATGCATAACTACATAATTTTTGTTGTGTAATTAATAAGTTAGTTTTTCGTATATATTTAATCGCTGTAAGCTGTGGCATTATTAGCTATGGTTCTGTAGGTTAAGTCAATGAACCAAATATTATCCCACATTAATTATTCACATAACTGAAAACTTAGAATACCGCAGTATCTTCCACATTATTAATAACTTACTTCACCTTGAATAATATTACAGTTTGCCAGCTTAGGAAATTTACTCTACAATTTCAAAAATTATGAAACATAGGTTGATATAAGGTATTAAAAATAAATTTATCCCACTGTGTCTCATTATTAAGTACTTGTGGATTACATGAATAGATTAAATCTTATGCTACTTGTTTACCATAATAATGTTTTTTGTTTCATTTATTTCTTTATTAAATAAAACCGATTTTACAAACTATAAACAAAACATCAAAATTTATTGTAATCTTTTGCCTTCCATATTTTGCCAGATTTTATCTCTGGGCAATGAAATGTTATTAGCAAACGTTTTCTATCACTTTTTTTCAACCTGAAGGAGTAATACGTCTTAACTTATTAATGAATATTGTATAATTACTTTGATGCATATTACGTATTATAACTTATCCCGGACGAGTCTTTGATTTATTATGTTACGTAATACAATTCCAAAGAGTCGCAAATTTTAATTTAAATGTCAATTGAGTGTCGATATTAATCAAATTTATGATATTTGCCAACAAGTTTGATACAATTTTCTTTCTTAATATAAGTATTTTTAATACACAAACAGCAATACAACTTATAATAAGTTACAGCATATAGTTATTATAGACAATTATTTACATGCAAAAGTTTTACAAACTTACAAACGATACTGAATCTTTTATCTGATCTTAAACTGAATATTTTATCGACGGTTCACGATGAACGAGTTAATTCTACGTTGGAAATGAAAAAACAAACAAAAACCATATATCACGAGCGCTTTCAAAAGGTGGACCTCTCTCCATCAAGGACAAAAACTATGCTTACCAAAGCTGAATTTTCTGAAACTTACTATTTATTTCAAAACATTTTCATGTCCGTTTTTTTTTATAAATTGATCAGTAAAACATTTTTTTCAATCAGTCTTCAGTCTTTACTTTACTTAAACACCAAATTATAGCTTTAAATATACACATATTTAGCCATTTCTAAATTAAAATATCCCTAACACCTTTTCACATACACTCTCACAATCGGCTACATTGACCGGAAATGAGTCGTTACAATAGTACATAGAGAAACAACTATTTCCTGGAAAACTGGAAGACCTTATGATGTTAATAAATTCCCTCTATATATATCACTCGTTCGATTACATCGTCACTCACAATTTATCGATGAAGAAGAAAGTTACACCTTTCAAAAGCACTCAGGTTACAGGATTTTTATTTCATTTCTGTCAAGACTTCTTGAATTTGCGTGTTTTTCTAACATCATTAATTGTATGTTGATATTTTTACACTTCGCTTAATGGTTATCCTCGCACCGTTTTGAACCTGCCTTTTCTCCAGGTGTTATAGCGCTCGACTTGCAATACGTGGGTCGCGAGTTCGAATCCCTGTCGCATCAAATATGCTCCCCCCTTTCTGCTGTGAGGACGTTATTATGTTATGGTCAATCCCACTATTTGTTGGTAAAATAGTAGCCCAAGAGTTGGCACTGAGTGGTGATGAGTAGCTGCTTTCCGTCTGGTTTTACACTGTTAAATTAGGGACGACTGGCACAGATGGGCCTCGAGTAGGTTTGCGCAAAATTTCAAAACAAACAAACATTTTCCAACTAAGTTGTCCAATGTCCTCATAGAAATACTGACGTCTGAAGTTAATTCACTGAAGTTGAACGGTTTATAATATTTAAAATATATAAACGTTTCTTTAAAAATGTATATTGTTTTTCGATTAGCAAGCGTTTATCGCAGTTATAGCTTCCGAAGTTTATTATACTAATTGTAACAAACAAGTCCTATAAAAAAAACTGTCTCTTTGCGTTGCGTTGGTTGCCTTTTATATGCTTTAAGGCGTGGTACTCGAAAATTCAGTTGACAACAATGTGAAAACATGTATTGTTGACTCTTATCTCCAGTATCTTCTACAAATTTGGAGAATAGGTAGTAGTTTTGTTATACACATTCAATAACATAAGTTACATTCATTTTTAAATATATATTAAACTGAAACAAACATAGATATTAAAACAAGTATATAGTAGTAAATCCGTTACATGTATTATATATTATATTAACTAAATATAAAATGCAGTAAATAGAATAAATTAGTTTGTGATTAACTCATCAAAAAAACTACTTTCACTCCGAAAGGTGAGCGAAATTTTAAGAGTTGTTGTTATTTGAAAATATTTTGATGTCTGTTTTCTAGAATAAATGGTTCGTTGCTGAGCTTTAAGGCTAAATGATCAGATGTCAAGTGTTTAGGAAAATGATTATATATATAAAACTGTTAAACAAATACTTAGATATCAGTGAAAAACATTCCGAAATTCTCTTTTTGATTTTCTTCTTTGAGCTCCCATAACCTGAGCTCAATGTGTAGAAAAGAAGAAAACACATGGAGTTTTCTTTAAGCAGGGAAAACTTTGAATTAATTGTCTAACTGTGCTAGCGAAAGTACCCTCCCTCGTACAGATTAGCAAGTTTATATATTTTAGTAAGTGTATAACATCTATCATGAAAGTTAAAATATCGATTCAATTTTAAATGTAAATCGTTTCTGAATTACATAATTTTCTGTTGAATCAACATCATTTTAATTAAAACAAACTTCTTTAGTCAACAGATATTCTTGATTAAATCAACAAATATCATCTTAGTTTTGTTGTTTATTTGTTTCATTTTATACTTTTAATCCATAGACGAATAACAATATTAGGTTCTGGTTTTATTGCTAAGCAACACCACACAGAAATTATCGTTGGAACGATTTGCTACCAAACTACGCTGGTTTATCTTAGAAGTTGTTAACATAATTGATATACTACAGGGTATACTACGAGGCGTACATGCACACACGCACACGTAAATAAAATAATTAGCAATACCCAGATGCAAACCCTCAGGGTACACTTAGTATGAGTGAAAATTTTCAGGTTTTTTTGGTTCTTTCCTCTAGAGCCATGGCGGTCCAATACACATAGAGACAGGCCCTTTTATTATCACGCACACAAAATAAACTACATATCCGGCAGTTGGGTAACAACTTTGAACAAATGAATATATTTTTATCAGCTTCTATTATGTCAATCATGCGTTTCTTTAAACTTACTCAAAATTCACGTTCATTAGTTTTCCTAAACCAATTGATTTATACGCGTTATCTTGTATATCATGTTTATCTATCGATTCATGTGTACTCGGATGCATTTTGTTTATTGTTCATTTTTGATACTATCTTTTTGTGTGTTATTATTCTAAATTAACACATCACGAAGAAGCTAAATTAACTGCCAGTAATTTGTTAATCTTTCAGTAAAAAATAACCGAAGTATAAAAATAAAGTTCACTACATGTCTTCGTTAACCATAATTTCATTGACAGCCAAGGATATTGATGCTTTCTAAATGACCCGACATGGCCAAGCGCGTTAAGGCGTTCCACTCGTAAGCTGAGGGTGGCGGATTCGAATCCCCGTCGCACCCAAACATGCTCGCCCTTTCAGCCGTGGGAGCGTTACAATGTCACGGTCAGTCCCACTATTCGTTGGTAAAAGAGTAGCCCAAGAGTTGGCGGTGGGTGGTGATGAATAGCTGCCTTCCCTCTAGTCTTACACTGTTAAATTAGGGACGGCTAGCGCAGATAACCCTCGAGTAGCTTTGCGCGAAATTTAAAAAACAAACAAACAAACTTCTAAACACATTGGTTAACTACACTTTATAGATAACTTTTTAGCTCATCTTATAATATTGACTATTGATATGCCAAGAAAGTTTAAGTAAAAACAAAATTTATCAAAAATATTACGTCTGAACATTATGTGGAATATATTTTAAGGGATTTGATAAATACTTTTTCTTGTTTGTTTCCCAAACTGCACTTTCATTACTAGGCCAGTTTAGTTTCAGTCTCAAACATAAAAGTTTTTTTTGTGTGAAATTCGGAAGCTATAATGCATATTTTAATTTTTTTTAGTGCATAATGGTAAATGAAATACACACCATTATTAGAAACGACTTTATAATACCAAAATGTCGTCTTTATACTGAAGCTTTGTTCTGTCAGTTCCGGTTTGTTTTCGTAAACGCTTCCAAAGAAGCTGTAAAGCGAAACGTCGAGTGTCTAATTAAACATATGGTATATAGTTTAAAAAAACAATTGTGTAACCACAAAATGTACTTTAATTTCGAAATAGATTTCAACACAAAGGGATTCTGTTTATTTTATTTTTCTGGGCTTTTCAGCTGTTATTGAAATATACCGACTCGTATTTTGTGTCGTTGTTTTTTTCCAAATACTGAAAAGGTTAAAGTAAAAAAAAAAAAAAGATTCGCTTCATTTTTCTATCATTACGTCCGCTTGATTGATTACAACGAAGTCTCAGATGCTCTTCTGATTCGCTTTTTTAAACATTCTGTTTCTAAACAGTGAGCTTGGCTCTAGTTTGTACTATTTAATCATTCATATTCGGGTTATTATCCCTAGTCCAGCCAACTTCTTTCAGTTTTTACTTCCGCATCTCACATTTCTTTAAACTTTTCTGCCTTATAGGTTTTTAATTCTTACTTTTTACTATTTCATTGTCTGAATTTTAAGTGTTGAGTCTACCAAGTATAAAAGGCTTAAAATAAAATCAGAATAAATAGATAACACAGTGTCTACCCTTCACTGAGTAAAATGATAAAGTTCTTTTTAAAATTCCCATCACGAATTGGGAAGAAACTTAAATCCTTACGGTTTTCCGTGATTTTCTAGGAGCTATTTATTTATTTCATCCAAGTTGTACTTCTTGTTATTTAGAAGAATATTACAGCGCCTTCCAAAATGTGCAATCCTTACGTCTCTAGTGTAATGCGATGAAGCTGGCGTTTCAGGATGTTTGTTTTGGTTATTCTTATTCTATACCTATATTTCTAAATTTGGTTTTGAGCATTTCGTACGATTAAGTCTGCATATTTTAGTTAAAGATTTACGATGAGAAACTTTACAGACGTTTCTTAAGTATTCGAATAATGTTTTGTTTTTCTGTGTAGCAAAGGCGTAGAACTGTTTGTTTTTTAATTTCGCGCAAAGCTGCACGAGGGCTATCTGCGCTAGCTGTCCCTAATTTAGCAGTGTAAAACTAGAGGGAAGGCAGTTAGTCATTACCACCCACTGCCAACTCTTGGGCTACTCTTTCATTAATGAATAATGGGATTAACCGTCACATTACAACGATTCTACGGCTAAAATGGCGAACATGTTTGGTGTGACAGGGATTCGAATCCGCGACCCTCGTATTACCAGTCGAGTGCCTTAACCACCTGGCCATACCAGGCCTAAATATGTAGGGCTCCAAACTAAAAGTGAATAAAGACTGAATTATATTATAGCTTTAATTGTACAACATTCGCACATAGTAGTAGTAAAAGTGGCTTAAAATTAACCTTAAACACGTGTTTCAGCATCTATTTACAAGTAATTTTATAAAAAGTAAGAGTTCCTTTGTCCGATTAATCGTTGTTCTAATTTAGACAAGAGTAAGTGGTTGGCGTCGTATTGTCCTTTATATCTTAAGGAAACCAGTTTTTCAAAAAAGGTTACGTTTCTGACTCAGATTAATTTACGAAGAACTATACTTTAAAATATCTTTATCTGGCATACCACAAGATGGTGCCACATACTTATGATTTATTTTTAAGAAAAAAATATTATTGGCCAGTCTTTAGTTAGAATAAATTATTTCCCATACAGATTAATGAAATTGGCATTTTGCCAATAAACACCAGAAATTGTATTCAGTTTATTGGACACACCAAATCCAGCTACTGTAATTGTTACATTATATTCAAACATTACTCTAAAGGAAAAGAAACTTTCAGTCCATCAGCGATAAGTTTGATTTTATAATTTCTTATAAAATACTAGCCGCCCTTACAAAACTTTAACATAAACAGAACTATGTATTGTACCTGTTATTATTCTGATAAAGGAAATTGGGGTGCAGAAAATATATTATAATACTGTGTATGTACAGTATTAAAAGCGACCCCCACAAAAAATCAATTTAAACTATAATGCATGTAAAAATAAACATTGAAAAACAAAAGTCCTAACTACAATTAATGCCGTGATGACTTAAAGATGAATTTTAATGTTTATAACGAAAAAGTTGGGCTTCAAGAAAACACAGTGGGGAGAACATTGTTTAGCTTTGGCTTTGTGTTTAGCAACGAACACACATACATAAACTGTGAATAATGTTAAGACTGCCTCAGTAACATTATGAGTTTATATTTGACTATTTTTTCAATAAACAGTTTTGTTATATTGTTCTTGCTATATTGTTCAGTGCTCATGGTTCTATCCCGTATTACATTGTGTTTCTCTCGTATTGTTTAGTTTCAAGGCGTTTCTGCAGTAGTTGTAAACCGACAGATTTGTTTCTGGCTTGAATAAAAACCGTTTGCTCGAAACGTCGCCAAGAAAATAAATTATTACAATACGTTATAAAAGATGATTTATCTTCAAAAATTAAATTTCTTTGTTTTATCATCTTTAATAAAGAATTACAGAAGAAAGTGGTAGAGGGCAGCACAAAATTCGGGGAAAATAAGATAGGCCTAATGCCATCTTCAGAATTTCTGGTGGCTAAACATTCATAGCCTGCAACTATTGGTCATCTTTAGGTCTTCGTCATATTGTAACGTTGTGAATCGAAACTGCAACACTGTCTTCAGTCATCACGTAATACTCTAATTAGATGTACATTCTGGTGTTATTGGCGTGAGTTTCTTTGTTCCTGTTGTTTGTCATATAATGGAGGATACAACATACATATAAAAAGGTAAATACCACAATAGGTATTGTGTTCTATGTTCATTGTAAATTAGTAGAAATATATGATATTATATCTTCAATATAAATAACGCATAAGTTTTGCAACAACGTACGAGCTAAACAACAGATCAGAAATATAAATTTCAGTCACAGACGGACGCTAACCAGTCAGGATCACCTTCCGCCTACATGGCTTTTCAACTCAATAATTATCAGTTTTATAACGCATTTACAGTTGAAAGTAAAGAATATAATCAACGACATACTATGTGCTCGCTGTCAAACGTTTCGTTCTGCACATTCACCGTTCTGCTGCACTAAGAACGAAACGTTGAGGGGTAAACCTTTACGTATGTCTTTAAATTGACGTAAATTATTTGTTACAAAACCAGGTTTCTAGAAAAAAAAAAATTTTAACATGTGACTGTATCGTTCACAAAATTATGGTTCCTTTTTATCTATTTTTCCTTTACAATTGTTTGACTTACGTTAGCGGTAAGTTTTCGGACTTGCAAAGCTAAAATTCGGAGTTCCATCTTCCGCGGTGACAGAGTGCAAAGATACCATAATTTAGCGTTGTGCAAAAACAAGAAAACTAGCATTATAACAACACTTCTGAAGTGTCTTCATTACAACGTGACAATACCGAAACCACATGATGGGTAATAAATGGCTGTGGCAATACCGAAATTATGCGATGAATAATGAATAACTGTAGCAATACTGAGATTAGCTTTGAACTTAAACAAACGAACTGTTACAGTTTCAAGGTGTTATCCACACTTGCCGGATTCTTTGAAACAACATCTGATCTGCCGATGTGCTGTTTAAATATTTATAGATTGTTTTATAGTAAATTTACAGATATTTCAATAAATTAAACATTTAGGTTTACAAGTGAAATAGCTATTCATAGAATACCTTGATTTAATCCTGTGTTATAACGTGGAAGTTGTCCAACAATATAAGTGTTACTTGTGTGTTGAGCGGATGAAGGGAAATATACTGACTCTCTTTGGAAATGTGTTGTTTGAAACGATGCCGGGAGTTTTAAACTTCTTACGGTGTTATGATTGCTTATATGGTTTAAACGAAGCCATTTCTGAATATATGAATTTCGAACGTTTATTGTTAGTATGTGGATTAGTTTTAGAGTGATAAAGAAGAGAAACAGGGTACATGTTTTTTTGAAACGTGTTAATAGATTTCTTATTATAATCTTGGTCGTTACTATAAACCCCACGTCATCTGGCGAGTTGTGACTTGGGAGCATTTCTTTTTAGGATGACTGGAGTGAAAATATAACTCGCCTCGTGTGTTTCTAATCTACACACGTCAAGAGATGACCACCATTAGTCACAGAAATGAGATGGTTTGGCACGAGGTCAAAGGCTTGAATTGGCGTAACAAACGAAAAGATTTTAACGAACTTAACAGAAAGATCGAAATTATCATTAGTTCATGTGGCTGTAACGAAAACATCAGTATATCTGCAATATAATAAGGAATAAAAGACCTGTGTAGTTACGAAATAAAAAAAATCTTCAGTGTAAAAAAGAGGTTAGCGTAGGAGGGACTCGTTTTGGTACTCATGGCAACACCATTCTTTAACTTATAGAATTTGCTATTAAAATAAAAAAGGTCTTTAACGATAAAACTAATTTATCTAATCTTTAGTTTTTACTGAAGTCGTAAAGATGGACTCAAGGTCCTGAAACATTATATTGACACAAAAAATACCCTAAGCCCACCTAGTTAATCTCTGATTAGATCAGATGAATATTTAATATATTGTGTTATTTATAGCAACTGAGACGTAGGAGAAAGAAGCTCGATTCTTGTTGAACATACACGACAACACTCAAAGATTGCAGATCAAGGCAGACTTGTGGCTCGGCGCTTTAACACAGCTGATCATTCTCTTGAGCACTTCTAAGTGCTTGTATTACGACATGTCCTCTCTAATACCAATGAGAAAATCACAGTTTGAAAAGAAATCAATTTTAAGTTAGGTTTAAGTCCTTTGAGTATCAACGAATGATTCGACTTGTATAATTTGTTTTTTAAAATACCTATATTTTATTATTCTAAAATGTGTAAGCTATTCCTTTCTCTCCTATTTTATATTTCTAATAATTTTAACACTCTTTTTAACATTCGGTTTCATTATATTGTTTAATTCTATCCCGTCTTACATTGTGTCTTCGTGCAGTGTTTCATTTCAACTCGCATGACCAGGTGTTTAAGGCACTCGACTGGTAATCTGAGGGTTGGGGATTCGAATCCCCGTCGCACCAAATATGCTCGCCCTTTCAGCTGGGGGAGCGTTATAATGTGACGGTCAATCCCACTATTCATAGGTAAAAGAGTAACCCAAGAATTGGCAGAGCGTGGTGCTAAATTAGGGACGGCTAGTGCAAATAGCCCTCAAGCAGCTTTGTACGAAATTCAAAACAAACAAACCTTTCATTTGAAAACGTTCCTGTAGGTATTATTAAGCGACAGGCTTGCTTCTGGCTTTCAAAAGAATGTTCTCGAGACATCGCCAAGAAAATAAATTTACTACCATGGTTTTTAAAGATGACTTGTCTCCAAAATTCTGATTTATATTGACACAGTTCTAGAATATTCGATATATTGGTCTAACGTATTATGGAAAGATACATGTTGTCGAAAAACGTATTTTCAAATACTTTTTTGTCAGTAACCGAGCCAATGTTACATTCGAATTTCGAGGATTTGTGGTAAATCGTAGTGATATTTATGTTTTGTTTCACTCCAAGAGTTAATAAAATCCTATTAAAATGATTCTTCAAGGATATAGTCTTTTTTAATAATCCACTCACAAAACAGAACGAAGGAAGATGTAATTGTACTCTTTTTGATCTAAGTTTATTTGTTGTAATCACTACACCCACGTACATAACACGTGTGCATTGAGACGACCACTACAACTACTTCACGAAAATCGACTCAAAACATAATTGTAGGTAATCTTCGTAAACTCAAAGCTTCAACTTTTTACTTCGTAAGCAGCGTTAAAGAAAAGGTAAAAAACTCCCCACTCGTAATTAGTATTTGCTTCGATAAAAATAATTTTTTTGCTACGCACCTGAAAGGTGTAACTTGAAGTGGATAAGTTAAATGTATACGATATTTTAATATAAAAATATCTAAATTAAATGTATATAACTATTTTCTTTTGACAGTTGTCTTATAAAAATTGTTTTTCCAAGTTAAAATGCTCCTTTTACTCTAGACATGCTCGTCCTTTCAATCGTGGGAGCGTTATAACGTGTAGTCAATCCCACTATTCGTTTGTAAAAGAGTAGCCCAAGAGTTAACGTTGGGTGTTGATGACTAGCTGCCTTCCGTCAAACGATTAGCTCGTGTAGTCTTGAGGCAAATTCAAAAAACAAACACAATTTTATTTTAGAAGGTTTTAAACATACGCCGAAATCCAGAATTCGATTCCTCGCGGTGGACAGAGCAGATAGCCTAATGTGGCTTTTTTTCTAAAACACCAACAATATATAATAGTTGTCTAAGTGGTTTACCATTTGTTATAAAAGAAGAACTATTGATCAATGCAGAAAAATAAAAAGATGTGTTCTTGAATATCAATACATTTCGGAAAAGAAGCCATTGAATCACATATTCTGTGGTCTGACGTTTGTGCCATCACGTAAACGATCACGTGACCTTACGTATTGCGATAAAAGCAGCCGCAAACGTACGCTATCTGAAAAGCTCGCCAACGAAGCTGGAAAGAACGCCTGTCGAATGTTCCTAAGGCGAAAACGAAGTGAAATAAGGAGAGATTTTTTCTTTTGAAAATCTAATAGAAAATTATATGTTATTATTAATTGAAGTAAAAAGAATTATCGTTGCTTGTCGTTTTGTAAGAATCTGTATACAACCGTTATTTATTCGAGATAATTATTAATGAATAGAAATGATATTTTCATTATCTTAAAATCTATTTGAAAGAAATTAATTATATTTAGAAATTTTGGAGACACTTTAACATTTACAAAGAAACAAACTTGATCCTCCTGGGCTAAAACACTGAGAAAAATCCCAAAGTAAAAGTGTGTAACAGTTGTTTTTTTTACTACCATGACAACCAAAGGAGGAAGACTGGTCTCTCGGAAATTTGGACTAACCTGTTTATGGTCAAAGGATAGTCAGTGTACCTTCACAGTGTTGGGAGCAGAAGAGGTGGGTAAAACAGGTAAGTTCGTTATTTGTAGATACGTCAAATAAATATATCGTGACTGGTCTGTTTAGGCTTAATGATTAGCTGCCTTCCGTCAGACGATTAGCTCGTGTAGTCTTGAGTCAAATTCAAAAAACAAACACAATTTTATTTTAGAAGGTTTTAAACATATGCCGAAATCCAGAATTCGATTCCTCGCGGTGGACAGAGCAGATAGCCTAATGTGGCTTTTTTTCTAAAACACCAACAATATATAATAGTTGTTTAGGCTTAATTTGTTTTAATTTTTATCCGTGATATATGCTAGACATCACTCGACATTTCCAAAGCATTTTTGGAGAAAAAAAAAGAAAAACAATAAACCAGAGATAAGAACACTGTATATAATGTTTCACAGCTTTAAAGAAAGCCAATAAAAAAACTTTCTTATCTTGAATTATGCCATCTATGATCGAGTGAATACCTAATGTCATTTGTATTATCCATAAAACTGGATCTCTGTAAAAGTATATACATTGTCTACAGTGATAAATTCCATAAGTACGTCTTTTCTGTAGACTGGACATTTAATAACAACTACTTTGCTCACTATTATTGATAACTTCTGATTAACACAAGTTACAGACTAAAAAGATTAAAATAATAAACTAACTCAAAGTAATATAATAAACTAGTGTAATTAGGAGTATTACCATAAAAGGAAAGTACATAGTTATTAAAATTCACTGACTTATCTATTACTGATATTTTAAGCTGTGTTCTCAATAATATCTTACAAAGTTCGACCAGCTTATAGGTAGATTAGTTTTAAATGCCTAAACTAACGCCCTCTAGTGGCACAGCGCTAAAAACTGGTTTTCGATACCCGTGGTAGACAGAACACAGATTGCCCAGTTTGTGGCTTTGTGGTTGACTCCAATCCAAAAATAAACTCAACTAACAATACAAAATATTCTATTTAAATACAATTATGAAGACACAACAACAGTATTCTTCGACTTTTTCAAATGCTGCTTTTATAAAATTATTGTTTTATATGAACACTTAATTCTTTTCAGTGGGCCCCCCGCTAGTACAGTGGTATGTCTCCGGATTTACAACGCTAAAATCAGGGGTTCGATTCCCCTCGGTGCGCTGAGCAGATAGCCCTCTGTGGCTTTGCTATACGAAAAACACACACACAAACACACTTTTCAGTGGACTCGGCAGAGAGCCTGATGTGGCTTGGCTATAAAAAAAAAAAGATTTACTTTTTAGGTATCAGGGTCAGACCCTTTTGAAGATCTCTGCCCTTCTCTTATATGACGATTTAGTCTTTCAAGACGTTTAACCTGTTCAGTGCCGTAGACGAGATAACTCGTCCAAGTCGATCGGTAACACAGTGCCACGGACGAGTTAATACGTTCTCAGTAATATATAACTTCAACGCTAGATTTCAGCACCATACATGAATTTGACCTACTTACAAATTGTTTCACTTTCGATCCAAAATGGCGTCACGAAAAAAGTAACAAAATGAAGAAGCATTAGAGTTTTATTGTAGCAGCTGAAATATTTGGCAAAGAGCCAATTTCTTTTATATTTAATAAGGCTTGACTCACTTTCTGATACGCCTCCTAGTGGTACAGCAGTGTGTCTGCAGATTGACAACACTATAAAGAATGTTTCGATACCCGCAGTTGACAGACCACAGACAGCCCATTATGTGCAACTTTGTGTTTTTGATACACTCCCCTTTTGCTCCATCATATATTTGCTCCCTCGTCCCCTGCTAGTAAAAAAGTCGTAGAAATGTCACTGAACAACCAGGAGTTTCGATGTAAAATAACTAATTTAACCTTTCCTTGTCTTTAATAATTTAGTAACCAAATATCAGGAATTTAGCAAATCCTTGTTGTTTTACTGGAAGCTCTAATGAATACATAAACTAAGTAACATTGTACACTGCCTCAACTTTATCTAACGTGAGGTCATTAATTGAGCCCGGCATGGGTTAAGGCGTTCCACTCGTAATCTGAGAGTCACGGGTTCGAATCCCTGTCGCATCAAACATGCTCGCCCTTTTAGCCTTTGGGGCGTTATAATGTGAGGAACAATCCCACTATTCGTTGGTAAAACAGTAATCCATGAGTTGGCGGTGAGTGGTGATGACTAGCTGCTTTTCTTCTAGTCTTACTCTGCTAAATTAGGGACGGCTAGCGAGATAGCCCTCGACTAGCTTTGCGCGAAATTCAAAGACAAACAAAAGATCATTAGTTGCTGAAGAAATGCGTCCTAATTAGCAACAAGAATAAGACCATAGCTGAAAATATCATAAACAGCAGAAGTACTCAATTGACGGAATAATGGAGTTTAGTTTTTATTATAAGTAAAAACGTAAGGATAGTATATTTAATTAGTTCATCATCAGGATTGGTTTTAGTTTTGATGTTTATATAAAAATTAATACTTTAATTAAAAGTTAAAACTAGATATTCATAATGTCTGTGATGTATAACAACACAGTATAATAAATATATAACAGCGGTGAGTCCAGGATTTTTACTAAGGATTCTAAATTATTGCACAGCTTTAAAGAGAAGGATGACATTTATAAATGCCCTACGCATACGCAAGTGTAGTTTTGTATTGCACAAGTAGCTCCTTCTAAAACTCGATAAAATCGTGTTTAATTCAGTCGCCTTATCTATAGCATACTAACGAACATCCGTACGAAACAAACCATCGTTAAGTTAACTCTGAAATGTGAGTCAATGAACGCAAGTATGAACAGTGACGGTGTTTCCTTTAATAATACCTGAGTCAGGGAAAAATGAGTCAGTTTGTTTTGAATTTCGAGCAAAGCTACACGAGGACTATCTGCGCTAGCCGTCCCTAATTTAGCAGTGTAAGACTAAAGGGAAGGCAGCTAGTCATCACCACCCACCGTCAGCTCTTGGGCTACTCGTTTATCAACAAATAATGGGATTGACCGTTACATTATAATGTCCCTACGGCTGAAAGGGCGAGAGGAGTGATGTGGATTCGAACCCGCGACCCTCAGAATACGAGTCGAGCGCTGTAATCACCTGGCCATGTCAGGTCGCTTTTCAACTTAAAATGTGTGAGCTGACTGACAACCAATGATGATCATGAACCTTTCTCAAAATGTTTCTAAACAGACTGTTTGGTTATTCTTAAGTTATCGCAGCGAGCGTTACTCTGAACGAACGTTACACCAATTTCGAAATCGCAAAGATCGAAGGCTGATCGAATATTTACCGAAATATATCTTTCTGCAGTTTGTAAGCATTTCCTTACACTTGACTTCTACAGTAGGGGAAACAGGTCGGTCCCGCAGACTTTAAAAAGTGTTTGCACCACAGATTTTCTGAGGCCAAATGAATGTTTTAAGTAGCGCGAGCTGTGAGTGACGAAAAAAAACGATGTTTAAACACCAGAAAAAGACGTGGTAAACCCCAAATGTTTACTCTGCGGATATCAACAGCGATTCTGTTTACGACTGATAAATCTTTACATGACGTCAATCATCCATATGATAGTTTTAAAAAATCGAAAAAACAATGAAAGAAAGTCTAACAGAGTCATAGATTTGGTTGTGGTTTCAGTTTACCGTGACGTCATATCATCTCAATCTGCGTATCATAAATAATTAAGGTCAGAACCCAACTTATTTGTCGTTGCTTTCAAGTTATTGCTACCAAGTAAAGTAGCATGCTTATATCATACATTAGCACGACTTTGTTTGTTTTTTGAATTTCGCACAAAGCTACTCGAGGGCCATCTATGCTCTGCAGACATACCACTGTGCCACTGGGGGGCGGCAGCTAGTCATCACCATCCACCGCCAACTATTGGGCTACTCTTTTATCAACGAATTGTAGGATTGACCGTCACATTATAACGCCCCCACGGCCGGGATTCGAACCCGCAACCCTGGAATTACGAGTCGAACGCCTTAACACGCTTGGCCTTGCTATTATACAGCACTTACCGATAGTGTCTGAGCTACTTTTGTCTAACTGAATAGTGAGCTGAAATAACAGTCACTTTCAAAGCACACTCACGTCCCTACAGGGCAGAGGTAAGTTTTATGGCAAAGGCACTCCACTCTTGAATTCATGGATTTACAGTTCGGCCACGTCAACCAACTAGCCATACTGTCGACAGAGACATGTTATATACGCATTCGTTTGAATACGTCTCGATGCGCAACATAGGCAGGTGGTTAGGGCGTTCGACTCGTAATCCAAGGGCCACGGGTTCGAATCACAGTCCCATCAAACATGCTCACGCTCCCAGCCGTGGGGACGTTAAATGTGTCGGTCACTCCCACTATTCGTTGGTAAAAGAGTAGCCCAAGAGTTGGCAATGGGTGGTGATAATTAATTGTCTTCTCTCTAGTCTTACACTGCTAAATTAGGGAGGCTAGCGCAGGTAGCCCTCGTATAGCTGTGTGCGAAATTCAAAAATAAACAAACGAGCAAACAAAAAGTTGTTACCTGAGTTCTTTTACTTCTGTAAGCACACTCTGCAAGAAGTAAAAGAAACATCTGTATGCAGTTTTAATAGTGATATTAAATACAACCATTTTCTTTATTAAGACAGATTAAAAGGAATACAGCCTACGCTAATAAAGTCGTTATATTGTTTCACTTATTGTTAAATTATTGATTAACTTGAACTTTTACTTTAAATTTCACCATCGCAAACAATTATTTATTTTTGAATGTTTATTAATCTTTCACAATTATATGGCCCGGCAAGGCCAAGTGTGCTAAGGCGTTCGACTCGTAATCTGGAGACCGCGGGTTCGCATCCCCGTCGCGCCAAAGATGCTCGCCCTTTCAGCCGTGGGGGTGTTATAATGTGACGGTCAATCCAACTATTCGTTGGTAAAAGAGTAGCCCAAGAGTTTGCGGTGGGTGGTGATGACTAGCTGCATTTTCTCTAGTCTTACACTGCTAAATTAGAGACGGCTATCATAGATAGCCCTCGAGTATCTTTGTGCGAATTTCAAAAACAAATTATGTATAAGGTGTTTGAGTTATTTTTAATTTCCCGTACAGTAACCTGACATTTTAAATTTTATCTTTGGTAAAAATAAAAACAGTGACATACTAATATAATTTAATTAAATGTTACCCTAAAAATCTTACTCATGATGTCTTGAAAAGTGCATTATTACGGTTCAATGGAAGTCCAAGAAAACTAAATATTTACATATTCTGACCTAATAAAGATATTTTGTGTGCATTTTGAAAGTGTCTGATTGCTTTGGTCATTTGTTTTCGTTAATGTGTAATATTATTTAAATCTTTGTGAATGATAAATAAGCACAACATCCTGGTTTTTCTTATCCATTTCAAATCCATTTTCATACACCTTCAACGTGTGTTGTTTTTTTTATTAAAAGAAACGCCTCACTTAATGTGGACTCAACTTTTCTGGCTCAGTGTCCCCATGGTGACTGGAACAAAGTATTCAATGTTTTGTGCAAAAAGAAAAAAGAAGACAACCTTAGTGTAAAAATGGTGTCTCTTTAATACCGCTATCCGAGCTACTATCTCCTCTCTTTACAGACATAAACTGTGGTGAACGTGAATTGTATGTGCGGTAAGATATGTCAGCATTTAGTTAGTTGCTGAATACAAAATAGATTGATTTCCAGTTGTTTTTTATGTCATTACAGCTTTGGTGGTTCGTTTCCTCACAAAAAAGTTCCTCTCAGAGTATTCCCATTGTACTTCGTTCTGCTACGAGCGAAACGTCAGCGTAAACGACAAAATACTTCCGATAAGAATTACAGACACTTCCGGAAAGGTAAGATGAAAAACTGTTGGAACAATTAATAACTTTATCATAATTAGCAAGTTTAAGAACTTTTTGTGGTGTTTGTTTGTTGGGTAATTATCTATTTGGTCTGTACGAAAAGTGTTGTTTTTTTGTTGTTTTAATTTCGCGCAAAGCTAAACGACGGCTATCTGTACTAGCCATCACTAATTTAGTAGTGTAATTCTGGAGGGAAGGCAGCTAGTCTTTATCACCCACCGCCAACTGTTGGGCTACTCTTTTACCAACCAATAGTGGGATTGACATTATAACGTCCCCACCCCTAAAAAGGGGAGCATGTTTGGTGCGATGCGGATTTGAACCCGTGACTCTCCGATTCCGAAATGAACGCTTTAACCCACCTGGTTACGCCGGGCTGGTGCGAGAAGTAACTGATAAACTTTTAATGTATTTAAAAAATGATTCGAATTAGTTGTTTACTTAAAAAAAATAGTAATATCACAGTTCCCTGTATTATGTACATGAGCCCAAAGAAGATAAAAGAAAATTATCATAATTTAATGATAATGAAAACTGTGTGACATTTATCATAATTTAAATTATCAAGAACTTCGAAATTTGCTAAAAAAAGACAGAAGCTCAGTAAGGTGGCGCTTTTGAGGCGGAAGTAAACATGTACGATCTGAGAGCAAAATTCAATTTCGACAAGGTAACATGAAACAAGAACATACAATAACACCATATTGCTGGGCAATATAATAGGAATATATTATCAACACCAAGGCGCCCGTTACTATGGACGAAATTCTAAGTAACATCAATATTATTATGTAGTCATCACCAGAGGGCATGTTCCTAATATTTATCTTTTTTTCTATTATTTCATTAGATTTATAGTTATTGCATTTATAGTTGATTGTTAACGAAACTTTCTGGGATATTATATTAAAAGACAACTGTATCAGAATAAGGTGAGCGTGTAATAAATATTTTCTTATATTCTCAGAAAATTTGCAGTTGTTCTGAAGATTAATCTAAATTTATTTCTGTTTCAAACCGCTTGAGGGAGACACTGGATTATAAACTGTAATCGTGTTTCCTTATAACTGCCGTAACTCTCTTTTTTAATTCAAGAAATAGTAACGAATAAAAGTGTTAAGGCTTGCCTTGTATACTCTTGTACTTTTGAACTGTATTAATTTGTTTTAGTTAGTATACACACAATGGTTTCTGCATGAACATATATCGAGGAGGGAAGTTTGTAGGTAAATGATCTATTTATTTTCATGTTAAGAAACAACAGTGTAATCCTAAAACTAAGACAAGTCCTCTAACAGTGTAATCCTAAAACTAAGACAAGTCCTCTAACAGTGTAATCCTAAAACTAAGACAAGTCCTCTTCACGTTAAGAAACAACAGTGTAATCCTGAAACTAAGACAAGTCCTCTAACTCTTTACCCTTTTAAATTCCTGCTTCACTAAGATTTAGAGTGAGGGTGAGGTCTGATTTGTTTTGCCCATCACCAGGTAGAATAATTGATGAGAACAACATGTTATAAGCGTAAAAAATATAATTTTAATATTCTTGCCATTCTAATAAGTCCCACTTTTGTGTAAAACTGTTGAAAATCGCACACTATTTGTTTCTTTCACCAGAAAAAAAATTCAAGAAAAAAGTTTTTCCAATTCAACTGCCATTTTCTCAACAAGTAAGTTTCCAAAACGTTATAAAACAATGGATATACGAAGAAATAAAACCTTATAAAATAATGAATATACCAAGAAACAAAAACCTTACAAAACAATGGATATACCAAGAAATAAAACCTTATAAAATAATGAATATACCAAGAAACAAAACCTTATAAAACAATGAATATACCAAGAAATAAAACCTTACAAAACAATGAATATACCAATAAACAAAACCTTACAAAACAATGAATATACAAAGAAATAAAACATTATAAAATAATGAATATACCAAGAAACAAAACCTTACAAAACAATGAATATACCAAGAAACAAAACCTTACAAAACAATGAATATACCAAGAAACAAAACCTTACAAAACAATGAATATACCAAGAAACAAAACCTTACAAAACAATGAATATACCAAGAAACAAAACCTTACAAAACAATGAATATACCAAGAAATAAAACATTATAAAACAATGAATATACCAAGAAACAAAACCAAATAACTTAAATTTATTTTCTAAATGGTTTATGTAGAGTGCTCATGACCAACAAACAAAAGTTAAATGGGAAGATATCCACCGGTGCAGGATGAAACATAAACAGAATATCCTGGAGGATAGTGTCGAAAATCACCTTATACGGGATAAACCATTAAAAAAACTAGTGAAAGATTTGTGGACAAAAAGCAAAAATGTTTTCGAAGCATCTCCCTTCCAACCCAATCTACCTTCGAACTTTACTAAAAGTGTTTTACACGTGTCACAATCTACCTTTGAACTTTGCTCGTCCAAAACGTGTTTTACACGCATTACTCTGAATTAACCAGATACTCCCATTTCACTTATTTTATTAAGTTAAACCTCTATTTAACAGCCTTAATCACATGTGATTTCTGTTTAAATATTTGGAAAGCCAATGTACATTCTATTCTATGTCTTTATTTAATAATGATGGCATCTTGCACGTGCAATGGATTGAATGATCAAAGAAGAGGTCCCTATGATTCTGATATAGCCATCCTTAATCTAGCATCGTTCAGTCTTTCTCCCTGGCCTGGCATGGCCGAGCGCTTAAGGCGTTTGACTCGTAATCCGAGGGTCGCGGGTTCGCATCCCCGTCGAGCCAAACATGCTCGCCCTTTCAGCCGTGGGGACGTTATAATGTGACGGTCAATCCCACTATTCGTTGGTAAAAGAGTAGCCCAAGAGTTGGCGGTGGGTGGTGATGACTAGCTGACTTCCCTCTAGTCTTACACTGCTAAATTAGGGACGGCTAGCACAGATAGCGCTCGAGTAGCTTTGTGCGAAATTCCAAAACAAACAAACTTTCTTCCCTTTATTTATGGAGTCTTGTTTATAAATTGTGTCACTACACGACCCATGGAGGCCACTGGCTGGCCTTAACCAATTTTATCACTTTATTCTTACTTATCGATGGCCTGGCATGGCCAGATGGTTAATTACTCGACTCGTAATCGAAGGATAGCGGATTCGAATCCCTGTCACATCAAACATGCTTCCCTTTTCAGCCGTAGGGGCGTTGTAATGTGACGGTTACTCCAACTATTACTTGGTAAAGGAATAGCCCAAGAGTTAACGGTGAGTGGTGATCACTAGCTGCTTTCTCTCTAGATTTACACTGCTGTATTACAGACGGCTAGAGTAGATAGCCCTCATGTAGCTTTTCACGAAATTCAAAAACAAACAGACTTGTTTATCGTTATATATATATATATATATATCTTTTTAAAACTAAGTACCTGATGCAAATAACATAAATTTAACTGTTAAACGATACTGCCCTGTAACTCGAGTGCTATAGAAAGCTGGTAAACATTTCACCTTGATGAAGAAAAGTCTACCTTTCGAAAGCGCTCGGTTACAGAATTTTTTTATCGTATTATATTTTTTATTCCACATGTTTCTCTTACATCATAAATGGTAATGTTTTGACTATTATTATGTGCTTGAGAAGTTTGGCAGTAGCCTTCTATAGCAGAATGCTAACAAGTAATCTAGTTGCTAAAACGAATGAAATTGGCACCGAGATATTGTTTATAACTAAATACGAAGAATAACTTTACCTGACTCGGATGAATATCAAAAGTTCTTCTGCTACCAAGGATGATTCTTGACCCATTCTGATGAATATTAAATGGCCTTGTGGTTAAGTTGCTCGATTCTCAATCTACGGGTCGCAGGTTCAAATCTCCATTACTAAACATCTTCGCCCTTTCTGTCATCTGGACGTTAAATTGTAACGTCCAATACAACTGTTCGTTAAATGGATAGTCCAGTAACTGGGGATGGATAGCATTCCCAGCTGCCTTCCCTCTCGTCTATTCCTGCTACATTAGGGACCGCTTGCTCAGATAGCCCTCGCCGAAATTCAAGAAAAAATATACAAATAACGGATATCAAAATGTCCACTACCTTTTTCTACTCCACCGAATATTAAATTGTTCTGCTACTTAGTGTCCTAGGAAAGTGAACGAAGTATCACTTAATCAGGTGAAATAATCGGTTTTAGCTTCCTAAAGCTCCGTATTGTTATTTATTACAACACAATGTTGTATTAACAATCTCGTCCCCCCCCCCTCGTTGCTCAGCAATGAAAATCAGTTTACAACATCCGTGATAGCAGTCCTGTGTATCGACTGGTTCATACCAAGATGTTTACTACATTATACAGCTGTATTAATTGCTTATGTGCTGTTTGATTAGGCGGAGCTTCAATGCCTAAGGGCTTCTAATTAATGTCTTCGGTTAACCCGTTGAAATAATAAATGCATGAGACTGTCATTAAAAATCCACCACGTTAAATGCAAACACAAGAACTTGTTTACCAAAAGTCTAATCTTTAACAACCGTGGTCTTTATCTCGAAGCCACATGTCTGTGTGTCAACATCTCTGTTTGTCTTCCATTCTGTGGAGGAATGTGACAAAAGGAAAGCCATGTATTAATAATTATAGAATCTTTTTGAAATGATGTGCGCGTTAATTAACAAAATTATGAGCAGTCTATAACAACTAGGCCGAAGTTAATGTATTTGATTCAATAGGCAATAAATAACGGATGAAATGGTATTTGAAATAACCATAGACTACGTTACGAAACCTGTGTATACGAAAAGCACGTCTTTGTCAAAGGTGTTTAATGGTGTTTCGTAATAAACCAGCCTTCGTGAGATGTTATCATTTTATAAAACAACAGATCTATTCGATAATTATTAGAAAGGTTTCAGAAATTTGTTTACAATACGTGTTTATTAAAGTTTAAATTTCGATCTGAATTTGAAAAAACCAACTAATTTTTGTGTGTATACAAAAGCCTGAACCATTCGGACATTTTCAATGAACTTTTATTGTTTGAAAACAAAAATATTGCTAGGCCTATTTCTTGTCTTCTGTGCTTTATTTCCTTTCTTTACCCCTTATTATTTTTTTTCCTTTTGTCTCACTTCTGTTCTTCTTGTGTATTATAGCACTGTCCATATATTTGACTAAATTCTTTCGTTAAGTTAAATTTCAATAATACGACTGATCTCTATGAATAAAGTGCAACCACAAAGCTTAGTCGATTAATTCAGCTATAAAGAAAACCAACATCATGATATACAACCACAAGTTTGATGGTTCTGTTTATTTTTCTATTTATCAGGAATCTTATACGTCCCTGAAATCAAAAGGGTTACTAGAAGGGGCAGATGGATATCTTATTGTCTACTCAGTCACCGACAAACGTAGCTTTCTGAAAGCTCGTGAACTATTAAAACTGCTCAAGAAGGACTTTTGTGAGGAGGGACAAACACCAATGGCGTTAATTGGGAACAAAGACGACCTTGTTCATTACAGGTTCAATAAAAAAGACAATTTTGTTTGCTGTTTATTTGTGTAGAAATTGATAATAGGAAAATAAGTATTAAAAGTATAACCATGTTGGATCCATTAACACTGAAGATTGTTTCCCTTCCCTTCAGAAAAACAATAGATGGGTTTTCTACGTTTATTTCCCTATAACTGTTGTTATGATTTAGGTTACCTTTGGACCCCATCGCTTCTGCTGCGAGGGCCATAATTACACCACTGATCCAGCATAGCAAGGTAATATTTTCGGGTCATTATATTATTAACTACACTGCAAAACAAGGCAATAGATAGTTCTTTCTCCATTAAACAAAGCGCACTCTTTTTCATTCTACTGATAATTCATAAACGTCTAAGAAAGGTCGCCCCAGTGACACAGCAGTATGTCTGCTGACTCTCACCACTAGAAACTAGCTTTAGATATCCGTGATGAGCATAGATAGTCCATTGTAAATCTTTGTACTTAATTTCAAACAACTCCGGCCCTGCATGGCCACGTGGTCAAGGCATTCTAATCGTACTCAGAGTGTTGCTGGTTCGAATCCCCCTCGCACCAAACAAGTTCATCCTTTCAGTCATGAGCCCATTTTAATGTGATGGTCAATCCCACTGTGCGTTGGTAAAAAGTAGTCCAAGAGTTAACGGAGGGTTGTAATAACTAGCTTTCTTCCCTCTAGTCTTACACTACTAACTTAGGGACGGCCAGCGCAGTTAACCTTCGGGAAATTCAAAACAAACAATCAACTGTTTGAGAAATGTTAATTTGTAGATCACGAATTTTTATGTTTCTATTTGCAAATATTTTTTTACTCTGAGTCTAATAATTCTATATATTTTTCTGTAACTTCAATTGTTTTCAATTAGATTTGTTTAGAGCACAAAGTCTGGTCTTAAAAATATTTAATGCCCCTCCCCAGTGACACAGCGGACTTACAGCGCGAGAATCTGGGTAGAGCATAGATAACCCATTGTATTGTGTTTAACTTTAAACAAACAAATAAACAATTAATGAATTTAATCATTCTTGAAAGTTGTGAAAAAAGATGTTTCTGAACTTTGTTAACAGTGAAGATTTGTTTGTTTTTAAGCACAAAGCTACACAATGAATTATCTGCTCTGTGACCACCGTGGTCAATTGAAACTCGAACTGTTTGGTGACATAGGAGAGTGGAACCCATGATGAAAAATTAAGATAATCCTCATGATGCAGAAGGAATAGGTCGAGGTTGCACCTGACTATCCCAGGTCCAGACAAGGATCTAAATCCTGATGAAGCAAAGGAAAACAGTGGGAGGA
This sequence comes from Carcinoscorpius rotundicauda, assembly GCA_011833715.1. Classification (NCBI taxonomy): domain Eukaryota; kingdom Metazoa; phylum Arthropoda; class Merostomata; order Xiphosura; family Limulidae; genus Carcinoscorpius; species Carcinoscorpius rotundicauda. The sequence goes on along the minus strand of CM022391.1, from coordinate 178,342,486 downwards.
ATATGTCAAGATTGCACCTGACCCTCTCAAAGGTCGAAATTAAAATATTAACATGGGCTTTGACTTGACTCGAAGAGAGTAAATGACCCTGAAGAGAGAAATAGTATCAATGTTCCAATACTTTGCTATAGTGTTTACTGATTTCTTGAATAACGATACAGCATTTGGAAGTTCACGAGGAACAGTAGAAGGGAAATAAAGAGGTTCTAGTGAACCTGAACAACGGCCAAATGACGATACAGCAACGACAAAACAGTGAAAAAATTAACATGAACTACCAATAAGTCTTTGCACAAAATGTTATTTAGTCTGAAACAGTCTCATATTGAGCTGTTACTACACATAAATTGTAAACTTGTAGTTTCGCTAGTTTTCTAATAGACAGATAACATATCAGTAAACGTTTAGATATTAAGGAATTATTCGGCGATTTTTGTTTGCTTAACTTTCTTGGATTACATTATGCTTTTCATGTTTTAAAAAGTATGGAAAGACGCTATGATGTGTTAGTTGTTCTCTTACAGTACCCTGCTGGTGCAACAGTACGTTTGCAGGTCTACAACGTTAAGAGTTCTATTTCGATAACAGTGGTGGGTCGAGTACAGATAGCCCGTTGCGTAACTTTGTGTTTAAGAACAACCAAACCATTCTGTAAATCACATTGGTTGTCGAATTTTCTGAATCAGATCAATAAATGATCAGACGTTAGGAGTTAAAAATAAATCTGCTCAATCTCGAGAAATGTTTAGAACATAAGTGGAGATATCTACCAGCACAACAACATAAATATCTAGAACATAAGTCGAGATATCTACCAGCACAACAACATAAATGTCTAGAACATAAGTCGAGATATCTACCAGCACAACAACATAAATGTCTAGAACATAAGTCGAGATATCTACCAGCACAACAACATCTGAACTACTATGGTTCCTTTTTCATGGATATATAAACACTCACACATATATCCACAGCTTTTGGATATATCTAAACTGACATGAACATTATTAAAAAATAAAAGACTGTGAGTTTTATTCTTCCGTTTTTATTATAAAACTACTCTCAAAAAATATAGTGTACTTCTGTAATAATTCGTTATTTTCATAATTGTATTCTTCCTAACTTTAAACTAAATGGGCATGATTAGGTAGTTAAGCCTGAGGGTCATGGGTTCAAATCCCATAACGCTAAATATGCTTGTCTTTTCAGCCACAGAGGCGTTGTTATGTAACAGTCAATCCCAATATTCACTGGTAAAAGTGTAGCCAAAATATTGGCGGTGGATAGTGATTACTAGCTACATTGCATCTATTCATTCACTGTAAAATTAAGTACAGCTAGTGCAGGTAAACCTCGTGTAGCTTTCGTGAAGTACAAAACAACGATGACGTGCTGCATTCGTCCTTTTAAAGCAAATAAAACAAAAACCGAGAGCTGGATCATTCTGTTTTGAAGTGGTTATATCATTTGACCATCAAGTGAAGTCACGAGTTCGGAGCTGCTTATTTGGTTTCAGTTTCCATATGACTGATTAAAATGTGTTTCTACCAGAGATATTATGGCAAAAGAAGTTTTTCAATCTTTGTTTTGAATTTTCACCCAAAGCTACGCGAAGGCTATCTGCGCTAACCGTCCCTAATTTAGTAGTGTAAGGCTAGAGAAAATGCAGCTAGTCATCACCACCCGCTGCCAACTCTTGGACTACTCGTTTACCAATAAACAGTCACATAATAACAGCCCCATGGCTGAAGGGCAAGCATATTTAGTGTGACGGGGATTCGAGCTCACGACCCTCAGATTACGAGTCAAGTACCTTAAACACTTCACTATGCCAAGTCCATACAATTGTATAAAACTTTTCATACAAGTGTTTATACAATTTTAAATTGAATTTCTATAATAAATACTTCACGAGTGTTAATTTATAAACGTAAGAAGCAAACATTATTATTTTAAAATAATTATAGCTCAAATTTTATATTTTTTACAGAGCAGTATGTTCTGTGGAAGGTCAGCGTGTGGCGCTTTTCTACCCCGGATGTTCATTTTACGAATGTTCTGCTGCGAGGGAAGCAAAGAATGTGGAGGCAGCGTTCGAGAAATTTTTATGTCAGGTAAGTGAGCTTGAAACACTTATTGTTTCTAATTAAAAAGCAAAGTAACCATCCCATAGTCTCGGCGTCGTGCAAACAGAAATTTTCCCAAGGGTTGGCTGTTAAATAAATGTTCATAGTGTCTTCTTACCAGCAAACTTGTAAGCTAAGCCAGCTTTCTGATTAAACATGAACTTGGTAAAGCCTAACAATAAAATTATCGACATGTGTATGTACCCTTCTCTACTGATGAATTCTCCATATTGCATCATCTTGAACAATTTTATGTTTCTTTTCTCTTGCGACACTCGATACAAAGAGCTAATCAAAAAATTAGTAACATTACCAGCTAAAACAAATGTTTTCAACTTCTTAAATTGAATCTGTCTGTTACAGGTAGTCACCAGTAAAGAACAGAGACGACGTCTATCGACTTTTTCTTTACTTACACCCAAGATCCAAAATCCTAGAAGAAATAGTGCGGGAAATTCTACGTTAAGTAGCTGGTGGAGAAAAAATCGAACAAACCCTGAGCGAGAAATTAGGCAAGATCGAACATTAACTATGTAATAAGGCTTAACGAAGAGAGAAAGGTTTCTTTTTGCTGGTTGATTAAAATCATAGCGTAATGTTCTTCATACGCTATGTAGTTCCGTAATTTTGTTTTTTGTTTATAAAGCGCAAAGTTAAACAATGCTATGCCGACTATGGGTATCAAAACCTTCATACATACGGGTGAGCAACCCTTTTTTTTTTCGGAGGGGTATAATTTCGGAACTTAACAAAATTTGAAATAAACTTTTATTTTTCCCTATGTTTTAAGAACTATTTATATCCCTATATTATGTCCTAAACTGTGTAATTTTTCCCTATTAAAGACTGTAATTGACTATTTTCTCCACTTTTGTCATCAAACCTTTATTAGTGATAAATGATACTATATATTATGTATTTAATTATATGGTTGTGCTTCTTGTGATTGAAAGTTCCACACTATAAATAATTATTACCCCTTTTCTATAAACTGAACATTTTATTTCAAGTTCTTTATCTTTGTTAGAACAATAATCGGTTTTAAGCTCACATCGGGCAAATGATTAAAAGGCTTAAACAGAACATGAAGAAAGTATATGTTAGTTTCACGTGGGATATCAGTTCATTTGAGGCCCAAATAGAGGGTCCGGTATGGCCAGGTGGTTAAGGCCCTTGACTCGTAATCCGAGGGTCGCGGGTTCGAATTCTGGTCACACTATATATGCTCGCCGTTTCAGCCGTTTGGGCATTATAACGTGACAACCAATCCCCCTTTTCATTGGTAAAAGAGTAGCCTAAGAGTTGGCGGTGGGTGGTGATGACTAGCTGTATTCTCTCTAGTGTTACACTGTAAATTAGGGACGGCTAGCGCAGATAACCTTCGAGTAGTTTTAAGCGAAATGCAAACCAAGCCAAGCCTTTAACGTTTGTTCTTGCAATTATTTATTTCCTTAATACTAGATTCTGATCGAAGGTTTTGTTTCAGTTGGGACTTGTTCAGTGTGTGTATTTCACTAATCTCATATATTGCTTTGTAGGTGCAGTTTATCACCAACCAATCAACATGCGAAATCATGAAAAATATGCATGTCGATTTTTAAGGTTAAACGAGGAGAACGTGAATGTGATGTTATAAAGTGACGTAAGCCTTGTCCTGCAGAGGAGTTTTCAGTTCAAACTGGGATCTTTGATAAAACAGTGTAGCTGAAGCCCCACGCATTTGGCAAAAGCTAAGATTCGTTTTGCAAAGTCTGAATCAAACTTGAAAACAACAACAAAGATGCTGTCTCTAATTCACCTAATTGTCGGTATTTTTAAGGTTAAATATCCCAACAACAAAGAGATGTAAGTTTACACAGCTGGATACCTTGACGTTTGAGGTTATGGAGTTCTTTTGTCTAACTTGGCAGGAAAACAGTTTCTCTTCAGGTCACATACTCGCCTTTTTATGCTTTCTTTTGTATTAGATTTGACATTGGTAGTGATCTCTAACTCTTCACAGTAGAATTGTCTTTGAAGACTGGGGAAGCAGACCCTTGAAGAAACGTACTAAATAAGAAAACTGAAGAAACGAATTATTATTAAATATGTCACTTTTGAAAGGGGATTCATATTAAACATTGTTGATGGGGCATTTAAAAAAATTGGTGATCTCTCAATGTACAAACTGTTAAAAATGAGTGGGCCTTTAAGAATTGGGTATTTCATTACGATAATGATAGTCAATGTTTTCTTTAGGTTTTTAAAAATTCAACATTTCAGCAAAACTCTTTTTGCTTTTCAAGTAATTTTTATACAATGAGTGATTTTAGAAACAGACTGTTGCAAAACCAAAGTCCAAGAAATATTTTTACTGCATGCAACTTTCCTGGTGTTGGTCAATTCTGAAGAGATTTCATTTCAGATAGGTCTGTAGGCATTCTGTGTCCGACGACTGTGTCACAAGAAATTCGTCTGTTCTCTTTTCTCAACTAATTCAGAACTTTTCTTAGCTCGTAAAAGGTTTTTTCTACATGTGATTATGTCATTTAAGTATTTAAAGACGACGTTCTAAGGTAGTGCAGACACGATCCATTAAAACGTAACAGATATATTACATAATCTAAATGGAAATACGACAAATGTTTTCTACTCGCCTTGTGGACTTATTTTGAACTGTTGGTTTCTTGCCACAGCAAGATTCTTGAAATGCCTAACTAAACCTGGAAAGGTCTTGAAGTCACAGCAGTAGTGGTAGCAGGTGTAACATCTGTATTTTAAAATAAATGGTGTTTTAAGTTAGAATTTTCAGAGAGATGCAGCAAGAAGTGTGACTATTTGATCTTTGCATTTACCACTTCATTTTTCAAATGTTTTATACTGTCTCATGTTTCTTTCATGCCTTATTGATTTGTTTTTGTATTATATTGATCTTTTTACATTACAGTCTTTCAGGATGATACCAGTGATATTTTGTAACTTACATTTTTAATTAGAAAGTTTCTGTACTTCTTCGGTCTTGCCACTGTAATCCTTCTGTACATTTTCAATAATCTAAATTCATCTTCATTTAATACTGTTTCTCTTTTTTGGCTTGTTTTTCTTTCCACAGTTGTATCAGCTTCAACAGATTTTCGATCTCGTTTCGTGTTCGTTTTATCATTTTAGCTTATTCAAAACTCTATTCTGTTTTCATCAAACTCATACTATTTCAGATAATATTTTTGTGATATGTACTGCTGTTAAATGAGTTCTTTGGCTCATTTAGTAAATAAAATGTGAACTTCAGTCGACGAAATAATGAATAATTTATTTATTTCTTCAATAACGTTTGTTACTGGCTACATTCATTGGTAGGCCTAACTTCACCAACGAATTTTTAACAGAATCTCTAAAAACTAATGCATGTCTAATTTTCTTGCTAATAAACGAATAAAAAACATAATGGCTGACACAATGACCAACGTAATTGAATAACTCACTGATATTTATGTTGTACTTTTATTCCTATCTATTACAGGAAGGTTCTGGATTCTATTGAGACCTTAACTTTCAAGACATTTCTATGCCTTATATCATAATGAAACAAATATCGTGTTTTTATTGTTATTTGAAAAGGACAATACACACAATGGGCTATCTGTCCCGGGTCCACTACGAGTATTGAAACTCGATTTTTAGTGGTGTGAGTTTTAGGAATTACCAATAAATTACTAGGAAGAACAAAATCGAAATTAAAAGGTCATAAATATAACTTACAACACAATATTCCTCTTAACACTTATTCTGTTGTGTAAAGACATAGTTGTCATAAGGTGAATGTTTTTTTAAGACAACTCCCGCTCTTAGTAACCATGTTTGTGCCACATCTTAACTGAGAGCTAGATGTCTTAATGGATGGTAATCTTAACTGAGAGCTAGATGTCTTAATGGATGGTAATCTTAACTGAGAGCTAGATGTCTTAATGGATGGTAATCTTAACTGAGAGCTAGATGTCTTAATGGATGGTAATCTTAACTGAGAGCTAGATGTCTTAATGGATGGTAATCTTAACTGAGAGCTAGATGTCTTAATGGATGGTAATCTTAACTGAGAGCTAGATGTCTTAATGAATGGTAATCTTAACTGAGAGCTAGATGTCTTAATGGATGGTAATCTTAACTGAGAGCTAGATGTCTTAATTGATGGTAATCTTAACTGAGAGCTAGATGTCTTAATGAATGGTAATCTTAACTGAGAGCTAGATGTCTTAATGGATGGTAATCTTAACTCAGAGCTAGATGTCTTAATGGATGGTAATCTTAACTGAGAGCTAGATGTCTTAATGGATGGTAATGTAATTACGCACACTGCACTTGGGTTGAGAAGAAATTCCTTTAGAAGAATACTTTGTATTGAAATGACCTGATAAAACTTCAATAAAGCATGTTTGAATTTCCCTCCAGCATAACAACAATAACTTTCTGGAAGTTAGAAAGAGTAAGGGCAAAAAGTAATGGATTTAATTGTAATGAGCCTGTTCTATTAAGTAACGTATTCCAGGTATTGGGTTGTGTAGATAATGAACTTGGAGGGAAGGAAAACAAGAGTGGCAGAGAGGGACGTGGATGGTAAATAGTTTACAGTTATAGGTAATTCATTGACAATGTATGTGAATAGGACAGCTTATGATAAATAGTTTATAGTTATAGGTAATTCATTGACAAGTATGTGAATAGGACAGTTTATGATAAATAGTTTATAGTTATAGGTAATTCATTGACAAGGTATGTGAGTAGGACAGTTTATGATAAGTAGTTTACAGTTATAGGTAATTCATTGACAATGTATGTGAATAGGACAGCTTGTGGTAAATAGTTTACAGTTATAGGTAATTCATTGACAAGGTATGTGAGTAGGACAGTTTATGATAAGTAGTTTACAGTTATAGGTAATTCATTGACAAGGTATGTGAATAGGATAGTTTATGATAAGTAGTTTACAGTTATAGGTAATTCATTGACAAGGTATGTGAATAGGATAGTTTATGATAAGTAGTTTACAGTTACAGGTAATTCATTGACAAGGTATGTGAATAGGATAGTTTATGATAAATAGTTTACAGTTACAGGTAATTCATTGACAAGGTATGTGAATAGGATAGTTTATGATAAATAGTTTACAGTTGTAGGTAATTCATTGACAAGTATGTGAATAGGATAGTTTATGATAAATTGTTTACAGTTACAGGTAATTCATTGACAAGGTATGTGAGTAGGACAGTTTATGATAAGTAGTTTACAGTTATAGGTAATTCATTGACAAGGTATGTGAATAGGATAGTTTATGATAAATAGTTTACAGTTATAGGTAATTCATTGACAAGGTATGTGAATAGGATAGTTTATGGGGTGAATAAGGAGAAAATAATTAGATTACACTACCAAGAGTAACAAGTGAAGGATATAACTGATAGGAGAAGAGATATAATAAAAGGAATTAGCAATGACGTAGTTTTTGTTGTGCACATAGGGATAATAATGTAGGGATAGCAAAGTCAGAGGTGCTAGTTAATAATTATAGAAAATTAAGAAAGGTATGCGAAGTAAAAGGCCATAACTTACAACGGAACATTTTTCAGTATAAATTACACTACAGATCCATTAACAAGATGCAATGATGTCAGATACGACATTACAGCATGTGGCAACATTAACTGTAACGACGTTCATTACACTACAGATCCATTAACAAGATGCAATGATGCCAGATATGACATTACAGCATGTAGCAACATTAACTGTAACGACGTTCATTACACTACAAATCCATTACCAAGATGCAGTGATGCCAGATAGAGCATTATAGCATGTGGCAACATTAATTGTAACAACGTTGTAAAATTCCAAAACAGTTGTTATATATGTATTAAAATGTTTTGAAGTTTAAGATGACTAACAAAAGATGTATGTATATAAGTGCAACCAGAGAAACTTCACTTTAATAACTGACACATTTTTCTTTCTTTGCTGTATGCTGATTCCAACAAGGTGTTTTCTTTGATACCAGTTTTATCAGGCTGGCTGAGTTACAAACACGAAATTTCAGTTAAAACCCAGTTTGTACCAGTGTTGTTTCAGGGTACAGGATGTATTAGTTGTCGAAGCATGTTATTTAGTATTAAAATATATGTTCCCTGGTTGTTCAGCTGTGAGTCTTGAAACTTGCAATACTAAAATTCGGAACTCGATTCCCTGTGGTAGACGGAGTGCAGATAGCCCATTATAGAGCTTTATGCTAAGAAATCAACAACAACAAGTGATATTTGTGCGATATAATACCACTGTTTAAATGTCTGTAATTTAAATCACATCACTTGTGAAAAATAATGTGTAATAGTACACCTTGTTTGGTTTATACTGCTACCGATAATGCCTTTCGCATGATACCAGAACTCGTCAGGTGTTGGTTTACAACATATAAACTCCATACATTAACTTTGATAAATGACACATTTTTCTTTCTTTGCTGTACGCTGTTCGTTAATCTGTGTAGATGTTAGTTTTTCTTCACGTGAATTGAGTCATCGTGTTTTCTGTTCTGTTTTTTGTCTAAAACTTCCTACACTTTAGGAGGTATTTTATATAAATGACTGATATTAGTATAAACGACGTATAATAAGTCAAAGTGATATTCCATTAAATCTACTTCTCACTGGGAATTCATATTGGATCAGTAAATTAAGGCATAATTGAAATCTAAATATTAGTACTGTGATGTTGTATCACAAGTATATTACAACTAAACATCATACTTTGGAAGCTAAAACTATATAACAACTAAACATCATACTCTGGAAGCTAAAACGGTCTAACGCTCTGGTTACTTGTATCAATAGTTCTCAACCTTACCAAGGACTGGTATCACTAGTTGATAATACGACTTAAGCAAATACTATATTTTTGATAATAAACAGACACTAGATGGATAAGAACAAATTAGAATTATCAAATAATAAAATCGTTAAAAGTGACGAAGCACTTATCGCGTGCCACTGGGAAACAGCTCGCTCTCCACAAATTAAGAACCGCTCGCTTGAAATAATTCAGTTAAAATGGTTAGTTTATTACTCTCGAACACAGCAGTGTGTTCAGTATTTTAGTTTTTTTAATTTATTACCCTCGACTTTATACTTTATATAAAAAGTATAATTTCAAACTATAATTATCTTCCATATCTGCTGATTACGTTGATGTTAATCGTCTGTAAATCTTTCACACGTTTTTTTTAACATCTGGAAATCTTAAATCGATTTACTTTTGTGTCATTTTTCAACGTCCTTACACAATTTTTATTATTATTATCAACTCCAGTAAGGTTTGTTTGAAGTTATACAGAAAGCAACACAATGGGCTATCTGTGCTCTGCCCAACACGGGTATCGAAATCCGTATTCTAACGTTGTAAGTCCGCAGACATATTGCTGGGGACGACTTCAGTATGTCTTTTCTATGCTACAACTGTAGGTTATGTAATATTTGACCTATCGACCAATACATTGACTCTTAATATCTTCAAGCTACAAAATGTGTAAGTTAAAACTTGTGTTTAATTTTATCACGAAGCTACACATTCGTAACTTAGCAGTGAAACACGAGAGGGAAATTAGCTAATCATTACCACCCACCCATGGATCCAGGATAATGTCTCACCGGAGCAAAACGTCACAGAAATGCATTAGGTATTTCCTTGGAGGTTGACCACGACTCTTTTGCACAACTGGAGGTAATAATACTGCCTCATCACTTCTCACACTCTCTACAACCTTCGAAAATGAGGAATGCTTTTAGCCAACCAATGCTTTGTATTTATTATTCCAGAGCTAAGTATTCGACGCATTACAACAGGTGCTTGGTGGTAAACATTTAGTGTTACTTTGATAAGTGTAAGATGCATACTTCGTGAAAAATTATGAGACTTGAATGTGATAATCAAACGAAGTCAATCACTAATTTTGAATAAATATTAAAGAAATTTTCGAACGATGTTTCAATTGTGGACAACTGCTTTAAGTTCTTCTTTATATGAATTGAATCGTCATATTTTTGTTTTGTGTTCAGACAATTTTTTCTTATAATTATGTCTTTTATATTTTCTTATCATGTTTTGCAAATATTTAGCGTCATGTATTCGACTGAAAATATGTTTGACAATTGTGTTTTTAAAGTAAAACCATAAACCACTATTTTATGCAAAAAATGCCGAATTGTCTGCAACAATGTGTTTTTTATTAAATACAAGCTATAATTAGCAAATTACCGACATAATTAATTAGAAAATTACCAACCTAATTAATTAGAAAATTGTCTACCTAATTAATTAGCAAATTACCTACATAATTGATTAGCAAATTACCTACCTAATTAATTAGCAAATTGCCGATCTAATTGATTAGCATATTACCAACCTAATTAATTAGCATATCACCAACCTAATGAATTAGCAGCTTACCTACCTAATTGATTAGCAAATTACCAACGTAACACACATACAAATACAGTAGTTACTCTTAAATCAGTTTTTTTCTGAAGGAAAGGTTTATCTACTATACATTCAACATACATTTAAACTATTTCCCACGCTTTGGAAAAATAATTTTTAATGTTTGTTATTTGTAGCTCTTTAGCAGCGAATAAAGTCAGAAAAACATGTCGTTACACAATATATCTGGTTTGTTGTTTTTTTTTCTTCACTGCATTATCTCCAGCGCGTGTCAGACACAGGTCAGTCTCCGAAATACTTGAGTCGTCAACTTCAACAACAGGATAATTCTACAGTTTATTTTGTTGTTGTTCTGTTGATGCCCAGATGCAGATTAAGGGCAGTAAAACGTCAAATAAATTATATCATTTGAACAAAACGTTAATATTATATCTGTTGCTCTGTCTTTATTTATTACTAATCTAATGCAGCGTCAGAGTACTTCAGAAAAATACAACTCAGATAGGTGAGATGGAGAGTTCGAATTGTGTTGGTTTATAGAATATTCTTTATACTGTACGTATATATTTGTTTGTGAATAAAACTTCGATCACCTTGTACTAGATTATATCCTGTAGATACAAGAAGTGATGGGGTAAACTACTCCTTGCTACATAGCAAATAGCGCCCCTAAATATGATACAAAAACTATACACTAAATTATGGATACTTATAAGAATTTATATGTAGTAATTATAAAGAAACGAATTAATTTCTGAGGAAAATTTCGACATTTCTTGTGGAGAAACGAATTGCACTAAACACCTTTGGTCGAAGGTTCGAATCCCCGTCGCATCAAACATACTCGCCCTTTCAGCTGTAGAGGCTTTATAATGTGACGATCAATCCCATTATTCATTGGTAAAAGAGTAGCCCAAGAGTTGGCGGTGGGTGGTGATGACTAACTGCCTTCTTTCCCTCTAGTCTTTCACTGCTAAATTAGGGATGGCAAGCGCAGATAGCACACGTGTAGCTTTGAGCGAATTTAAAATAAAACAAACAAATAAAAACCTCTATTAGAAGGAATAGTAAATTCTTATTTTAAAAAAATGGTTTCTCCCAGTCGAGTTTTGTTGAAATAAAACGTTCAGAATGGCACTTTTCGAAGTGCTTTAGCGACGCAGGCATTTTTCTTCTCTGTAAGATAAATAAATTGGTATTGTTACAAATTATACATGATATAAAACTTATTAACAAAAAGCATTGTATTAACGACGCACAGTCATTTATTTCAGAAGGATGGTCAACAGATTAATACATTATTTTTCACTCTCAACTGGCAAGAAAGCTGTTCTTAATTCGAAATACACAAACGACGATCATATGTATATTGAACTGAACGTTTTTGTTTTTACAAAACTAATACATTTATTTACAGATAATATTTCAAAAGCATGAAATTGTGGCTTTTGTTTTCTTCCCTTTTCTCTCTTTTTTTTCTTCTTGTCCGCAGTAGGTCAACCGTAATTTTCTCTACTTATCTGTAATGTTATTCTCTGCGTTGGATAGAGCGCGTACAGTCCGTAGTGTAACTTTGCGTAAAAAAAACAACAACAAACAACAAAAAAATCCCTTATTCTTCTTTTAAAAGTTGGCATTTTCCAAATCTGCTTTTTAAATTTTTATGTATTTTATTAATCTGTTATAATGTGTCCAGATGTTGATAAATTAACGTCATAACTATAATGAAAATAAGTAAAATGCATACCTTCAATTTACGTTAACCGAGAAATACAGCTAATTAAATTACATCTGTATATCACTTTACTTCGGAATGGCATAATAAATATTTGAACCAGGAAGATATGTCGTTAAATTCCAGTTTACACAAATTGTTGGATGAAATTTAGTGCCCTGATGATTAGTTAACTTACAGTTCTTGGATATAATCCTCTGCACTAAATCTTGCAATACGTGTTACAAGACTAGAAAGATGTATTTCAAAAACCCAACGCCAGGGATTTATTGTCTTGTTTGTTTGTTTTGGAATTTCGCACAAATTCATGCCATGTTATTGTTGAAAATATTCCACGTAGTCTGAATGATATCAAAGTGGCGAAAGAAAGTACAGTTACATTTTTCGTACCTTAAAATCAAAACAATTAAAAGACTAAAGTTTGTTTGTTTTGGAATTTCGCACAAAGCTACTCGAGGGCTATCTGTGCTAGCCGTCCTTATTTTGCAGTGTAAGACTAGAGGGAAGGCAGCTAGTCATCACCACCCACCGCCAACTCTTGGGCTACTCTTTTACCAACGAATAGTAGGATTGACCGTCACATTATAACGCCCCTACGGCTGGGAGGGCGAGCATGTTTAGCGCGACGCGGGCGCGAACCCGCGACCCTCGGATTACGAGTGCACGCCTTAACGCGCTCGGCCATGCCAGGCCTTGATTTATTGTCACTTGTTAGTTTGAACAATAAAAATACTTAATGTAATAAGTAGGCTTGACAGCTGTGTGAGATACGTCACGGCTCAGGAAACCTACCCTCTATTTTACAGCTCCTGACCAAAATCGGGAAAGGAAATCAATCAACAGCACCTGCCGCCTACACGGCTACTTAACAGAATAAAGGGATTATCACGCATACAACTTCGTCAGCAGCAATGTGGCAACCAAAGTAATGACGTTGATCGATGGCTTCCATGTTAACCACTAGACTCTGCCAAGGTTAACAACAACACAATAATGCGCGAACATATGTGGATATATGCATGATTTATGGGTATTTCGTAAGCAGTTACATTTTAATTTTTTTTATCTACAAGTGTGTGAACAATCAGTAATTGTATTTTGCCCCAACATCAAAAAAATAAGAAAAACACAGTTTCCATGGTAATAGCAATTTTAATATCTTCCGATTTAAGATAATACGTTTTCGTGCATTTGATATATTTTATGGTTAAATATTTAAGCCACATACATTTTGATACATCTCTTGGTGGGCTAGCACTAGGTTTGCGATCATACAACATTAAAATCAGGGATTTTTCCTCCCTGTTGAACAGAATGCAGATAGCTCATTGTGTAACTTTGTGCTAAAACTAATTTTCGTTTTGAAGTTCATGAGGGGTTATTCGTATAAAATAAATTCCAGCGGGGAGAAAAAGTAAATTTTGTGACATTTGTTAAAAATTTAACTGTACTTAAAATCAGTTCCGTATCTTTCACTGGTTTTCAAACACTGTAGCATAAAGTATTAAATATAGTCAATAAGTGTGTTCGCTTCTACGTAATTACCAAATTAGAGAACGTAACTTTGTTATTGATGAAACTTTGTAGAATGGACGGTTTGTTTTGTTTTTGAATTTCGCAGAAAGCTACTCGAGGGCTATCTGTGCTAGCCGTCCATAATTTAGCAGTGTAAGACTAGAGGGAAGGCAGCTATTCATCATCTCCCACCGCCAACTGTTGGGCTACTCTTTAACCAACGAAAAGTGGGATTGACCATGAAATTATAATGCCCCCACAGCCGGGAGGGCGAACATGTTCGGCGCGACGGGAATGCAAACCCGCGACCCTCAGATTACGAGTCGAACGCCCTAACACGCTTGGCCATGCCGGGCCTAGAATGGACGACAATTGCCGGCAACTTTGTTATTTCTACGAAATTCCTATAGAAATTATGTGGATTAGAATTTTATGTAAAATACTCGTGAGAAAATTCTATGTTCACTATTTCCAAATGTACATTGTGATAAATATGATGAAATAAGATTGAATACAACCAGCTCCCTAACCTTCAGTGGTACTATAACGTTTGTAACGCTAATAATTAGGGGATGGGGTAGTTTATTATGCAAGCCCAATAGCGCCATCTTTTGAATTGTTTTGTAAATAACGACTAAATTGTGTCGCTACGAAAAATCTAAAATGAAGCAAAACGTTGCATTTGACTGCAAACATATGTTCTTTGGCAATTTAAATATCCTTCTTACCCAATTATATATAGTTTCTAGAGCATGCGTATTAGTATTTTTAAAGCTTAATGTTTCATTCTGCGCAATCTTTATGTGGAGAACAGCAGTAATGTCCACCTATCTCTTGTTAAGATAACGAGTACTTTCGTCACCTTTTCATGGTCACGAACAATCTGGATGCCATCTTGATTCAATCAATCTTAATTTAAACGTCAACCTTGGGTTACTTTTTCACTACAAAAACTGAGATTGACCCTCAAATTATAATGTTCTAAGGCTGAAAAGGTTAGCAGCTTCAGCGATAAGGGAATTAGAACTCGAGGCCCACAGAATGCGAATCGGGCAACGTGATCGTCAGGCTAGTTGTATATAAAAATAAATTCATAGTGCATGGCAATACAATATTTCACGAGATTTTTCCTCGTTTTTCTTAAATGCGTAACCACAAAATATATTTTAATTGGCCTTCGCTGCGAGTTACCCTCGTCTGTTATTGAGTTATGATAATGTGAACGCTAAAATTAGCCATCTGTTTCTTATATGTTTCGAATTTCACGCAAAGCTACACGAAGGATATTTGCGCTAGCCATCCCTAATTTAGCAGTGTGAGACTAGAGAGAAGTCCACTAGTACCCACCGCCAACTCTTGGGCTACTCTATTACCAACGAATAGTGGGATTGATCGTAACATTATAAAGCCCCCACGGCTGAAGGGGCAGGCATGCTTGGTGTGACGGGGATTCTACCCAGTGACCTCAGATTACGAGTAGAGTGCCTTAATTACCCAGCCACGCCGGGCCTAGAAGCCATCTGATAATTCTTAATGATTTAGAAAAATAAACTTTAAAACTTGCAGCTTAATTTACCATAATAACATAAGTTTGGAATCAACTTTGAAGTCTGAGATACTGAACTTTAAAAACTCACACGAATGATAACACCCGTGTTATATACGATACACTTGAAATGTTTCAGTTAGGTTTGTTTGTTTGTTTTCATTGTACCTATAAACGATAATTTATTTATAATTAAAGCAACAATAACACAAATTTAACGTTTTCTATATTTTAGAATTTCGTGTAAAGCTATGGAAGAGCAATTAGCTGTTCTAATTATGAGTCCACAGACTAGAAGGAAAGTAGCTAGTTAACAGCATTAGCCAGAATTATGAGTTCACAGACTAGAAGGAAAGTAGCTAGTTAACAGCATCAGCCAGCAATTCTTGGTTACTCTCTTCTTATCGGGCCCGGCATGGCCAGGTGGGTCAAGGTGTGAGACTCGTAATCTGAGTGTCGCGAGTTCGAATCTAGGTCGCACCAAACACGCCCGCCCTTTTAGCGTTGTGACGGTCAGTCCCACTATTCGTTGGTAAAAGAGTAGCCCAACAGTTGGCGGTGGGTGGTGATGACTAGCTGCCTTCCCTTTAGTCTTACATTACTAAATTAAGGACGGCTAGCACAGATAGTCCTCGAGTAGCTTTGTACGAAATTCAAAAACAAACAAACAAACCCTTTTTATCGAAAAGTGGGATTTGGTCTCGGTTTTTATAGCCCTAAAGTGAAGAAAGCGTTTTTGTTGTTTTTTTCAGGTAACAGAATAACGTTAATTCAAAGTGTATAACACAGTAATAATAGAAAACCCAGTTTATTTTAATAACAATCTTATTTTCTTTCTTTTCTTCGCTAAATACAATGTGAGAACTTTTGATCGCAAATTTATCATTAAGGTTAACTTAGCAACGAGTCGCGAACCAGAAATATGCTCATTTACAGTCTGAGCACACCGAACTATCTTACCTCAGGAATTCAACGAATTCAGTAAGGTTAGTAGAAATATCTGTCAGAGGGCGCTTATTGCAGATTGTTATTCGTTGAGGAAGTAAATTTTTGATATGATAAAAATGAAACACAATGTTGTACGAGAATACAATTGAGTTGGGTCTAGTCAGACTAATACTCGTTTCCTTTCAGTCATACTAGTCCAGAACTTGTTTATTTTAGTTGATGAAGAATTAAAATAACAAAATTAATGTGTGTTTTTTCCTGATTATCTGGTAACATTAAAGCATGTTTGAACTATTTTCGTTCTTAGTTGGTGTAGTTAGAAGCTGTCAAAGTTTGAACAAATTTCAGCAACCAGAACTGTAAAAGAACATCTCGATGTCTTTAACAAAAACAAAGGTAAATTGTTTTCGTTCTGACCGTGGGCACTGTATTTCTTTATGGAAATAACCTGAGTTCCGAAAGTTTACAATTTAAATTAGAAAGAATTTTATGTAAAAACGTGCAATGAAACAGGTAGGGTAACAGATGTTTAAACATTAAACGAAGTGATTTAAGCTAGCTTGATGTAGCTTAGTAGTTGGGACACTCTACTTGTGAAGTGTTGGTCCATGGATCGAATCGAGGCCTATAAACATAATCGCTTTTTTAGCCGTCGGGGTCAATTATATTATTTGTTGATAAAATTTTAGTGGGTGACGTTGACGAGCTGTTTTCTCCCTTGTTTCGCCCAGCATGGCCAGGTGGATTAAGGCGTTCGACTCGTGATCTGAGGTTCGCGGATTCGAATCCCCGTCGTATCAAACATGCTCGCCCTTTCAGTCGGGGGTCATTATAGTGTTCCGGTCAATCCCATTATTCTTTGGTAAAATAGTAGCCCAAGAGTTGGCAGTGGGTGATGATGACTAGCTGCCTTTCCTCTAGTCTCACACTGCTAAATTAAGGATGGCTAGCGCAGATAGCCCTCGTGTAGCTTTGTTCGAAATTTAAAAACAAAAACACAATAAAACAAACCCTCTAGTTTATCATGTCTAACGGAGTGATGTTTGTTTGTTTAGAATTAAGCACAAAACTACACAATGAGTTATCATACCGCTGTACTAATGGGGGGGGGGAGTTACTGGTGACTTCCTAAACAGGTAAATTCTCCGTCTGAGTTGCCCCAATTGTCTTGTAAAACAAAAATCAAGGTTTTCAATGTATAATGAAGGAAAATAAGTGTTACCTTTGATATTAACACTTATAGCGACCTCCTGATACTGATAGAGAACTAACAACATATTTAAACGCGTAATATAACATTGTAGTTTCCAAAGTTTGCTCTAAAAATGTAACTTCATGTTGCAGAGTTAATATCGTCATGCATTTCAAAGGCTTTCTTTTTACACTTTTCTATTCCATGTTTTTGAAATTCTTGTATGATTTACATCATTTAAGCACGAAAAATAATTTAGGTCACCTTTTAGCTAGCTTCCTTACGTCATTCGTGTACTATAAAAAATTTATTCCAAACAAAACTTATGAAAAACAAGTTGACCTTCGTCTTACAACTATACATAACCTTGTCCGACTTAACGAAATGCAGTTTTTGTGATTATAAAGCGCCAAGTACTGAACTCTATACAAAACATAAATGAGTAAATCGTTTAAGAATGTCTGTGTTTTAACAGACAAAAGTTAACACTTTAACACAGTTAACAACTAATTCTGAGGCTCATTTTCGAACGAATATTCATAATGTTTAACGAATTTACACGTAAATGCATGTTTGTAATGACATCATTTTTACGTATTAAATGATAGTTTCCATTAAAAATCGTTCAAGGTTCACTAAGGCGACTGATTTTAAGTTATTACATATCCGTCGCATCTTTAACACTTTAGCTGTTAAACTTACTGATATTACTAACGTTTGTGACATCATCATGTTAGGGTTAATGACACTTATCGTAGATATGAACACAGTTTTGAATCATGCCATGCGGTCCACGGGTAGTTCAGTGGGATCGGGAAAGTAATATATCCGGGTTTCGAGAAGAGCAGAGAAGAGATAACCAACTGTGTAACTTTCTGTTAAATGAGAAACAAACATATTATATACGTGTTTCAGATGTCTGACATGGCCAGGTGAGTTAAGGCGTTCGACTTATAATCTGAGGGTTGCAAGTTCGAATCTCGGTCGCACCAAACATACTCGCCCTTTCAGCCGTGGGTGCGTTATAATGTGATGGTCAATCCCACTATTCGTTGGCAAAAGAGTAGCCCAAGAGTTGAAGGAGGGGTGGTGATGACTAGCTGCCTTCTCTCTAGTATTAAACTGTTAAATTAAGGACGGCTAGCGCAGATAGCCCCCGTGTAGCTTTGCCCGAAATTAGAAAAACTGAAACAAAACCGAGCTGGTTTGATTGACAACATTGTTCACTCTGCTAATTTCATTGATATAAAACATGAAAATAACCAGCTATTGTAAGGTCAACCAACTCACCCAATTCATTAACCAACCTTTCTAATGTTCAATTTTTATCACGTAAATGAAAGAAGGAAATGGAAAACTGTGTATAAGGAAATCTTAAACTGATATAGGGTATTCTCACCACATGTTACAGTGGTGCATGCTTGTTTGTTTTGTTTTGTAATTTCGCACAAAGCTACTCGAGGGCTATCTGTGCTAGCCGTCCCTAATTTTGCAGTGTAAGACTAGAGGGAAGGCAGCTAGTCATCACCACCCACCGCCAACTCTTGGGCTACTCTTTTACCAACGAATAGTGGGATTGACCGTCACATTATACACCCCCACGGCTGAGAGGGTGAGCATGTTTAGCGCGACGCGGGCACGAACCCGCGACCCTCGGATTACGAGTGCACGCCTTAACGCGCTCGGCCATGCCAGGCCTGTGGTGCATGCCTCCTTGAATGTAATAAACCTGAAATAAAAATAAAGTCGGAAACAAAGTTATGGTCTGAGTTTCCAAAATTTAAACTTACTTATTTCGTAGAAACTAAACTTCGTGCTGTAAAGTATAAATTTTAACACCATAAAATATCAACATTTGTTTTCAGCTAGTGTGGTCTGTATTTTCTGATAATTTCAGTCCTTTTAATCGTATCTCTGAAACACTATCAGTGCTTATGTTCAATACTGGTTATTTCAATCAAAGTTAGGATGATTAACGGGCTTAACTTGCGATTTGCGGGTTTGAATTCCAGTCACGAGCTTGCCGTGGGAACGTAATAAGAGACGGTCAATCCCCTTATTTGTTGGTAAAAGAGTAAACCAAGAGGTGGCAATATGAGTTTGTTTGTAATTAAGCACAATGCTACACAATGGATTATCTGTGCTCTGCCTAACACAGACATCAAAATCCGATTTCTAGCGTTGTAAGTCCGAAGACATTCCACTGTGCCACTGAGGGGTTGGACGGTGAAGACAAGCTGCCTTTCAGCCATAAATTAGCGAAGGTTAGCAGAATTTCAAACTAACCAAGATTTATTAAGTAAACTCTTCTCCATAACATTACACCGAAGATAGTTTTGAAATACCCGATGTAAGTAGTTTAACTGAAGTTAAGTTTCTAATTTGGCTTCAATATTATCATTACTGTAAATAGATCTCTACATTGTGCTTTGTATAAGTGTAGTCTAAAGTTTAGCAAAGTATTTTTAAATTTACAAATATTTGTTGTTTTTTTTAATTTCGCACAAAGCTAGTCGGTGGCTATCTGTACTAGCCGTCCCTAATTTAGCAGTGTAAGACTAGAGGGAAGGCACCTAGTCATCACCACCCACCGCCAACTTTTGAGCTACTCTTTTACCAACGAATAGTGGCATTGACCGTAACTTTATAACGCTCCCACGGTTAATAGGGTGAGCATGTTTGGCGCGACGGGGATGCGAACCCGCGACCCTCAGATTACGAGTTGCACGCCTTAACACGCTTGGTCATGCCGGGCCAAGACTAGATGGAAGGCAGCTCGTCATTACCATTCACCGCCAACTATTGGGCTACTCTTTTACCAACGAAAAGTTGGATTGACTGTAAAATTATAACACCCACACGGCTAAAAGGGCAGGCATGTTTGGTGTGACGGGGATTCGAACCCGGGACCCTTAGATTACAAGTCGAGTACCCTAACCACCTGGCTAAGTCAAACCAATTTACTAATGACAAACAGATAAAAAAATTCTTTCAGTCATATACATTCTTCTCGGCGTGGCCAGAAGTTTAGGACGCTTGCAATCTAAAATCCGCGGATTTGAATCACTGTCACACCAAGCACACTTGCTCTTTCAGCCCTGTGGTTTTTATAACTTGATGGCCAAAACTACTTTTGTTGGTTAAGAGTATTCCAAGAGTTGGCGGTGGGTGGTAATGACTAGCTGCCTTCCCTCCAATCGTACACTACTAAATTAGGTACGGCTTGGCGCGATATTCCAAAAGCAAACAAACTTTCTTACAGAATTTTGGTAGAATTTCAGTAGGTTCAGGAAGACCCTGGATTTAGTTTTGTTAATTTATTACAGAATTAGTGAAAAAAGAAAAGAAAAACATTTATCTTGTTTTTTTTTCTGGCTTAAATAGCCCCGTGGGACCGAGAAAACAAAAATTGTATCGTAGAGTTGTTCATTACGTGTTGAGATCTAAAACATGGATGAGATCAAATCCTTAAAACAGGCTATTTAACAAACCTCTACGCAGTTTATGAAATATTAACATTTACCACGAAGCTCCTTTATATATTTTAGAAAAACGACTGGTCTTAATTATGTTTAGACACCAATTATTTTCTGTATCATAAGAAGGGCTTATACATCATTAATCATATCTGTGGAAAAGAAATACAAACATATAAACAAGGACGAGAATGCTACCTGGGGCTCAATGATAAGTCTGCAGGATTACAACACTAAAATTAGAGTGTCGATACACGTAATGGGCAGACACAGATAGCCCATGTGTAGCTTAGTGTGATTATCAATAACCATTTAACCAAAATTATTTCATCCACAAGTATTAAATTATTATTATTGTTGTTGTTGTCCCAATCTAAAACTTGTATCAAATTTATCTTGAAAAATATATGTAATTTAAATAGCAGTAAATAAACTCTGTATCATGTTACAAGAAATGTAGCAAAATTAGAATTTTTTTTTTACATTTAGTTAACTGTAGAAACACAGTAAAAGTTGTTGTTGTTTTGAATTAAGCACAAAGTTACACAATGGGCTATGTGTGCTCTGCCCACCACAGGTATCGAAACCCGGATTTTAGCATGTAAGTCCGCAGACATACCGCTGAGCCACTGGGGGGCGACACAGTAAAAGATTTGCATTTCTATCTCTCCATCTCTTTGTCCCCATTGGCTTAATGGACTTATAGAACAAATATTACGTTTCACTACTTTTGGTACGCACAGAGAAAATAGCCCACTGTGTAACTTTGTTTTTAATTACAAAATAAACTCGCATTCGCTTACTTTTTTTCTTTTTACAAAAAATTGATAAAGGAAACGTCAACAGATGTCAACACTGTTGTGAAAAGATGTTGTGCCGAGTGCAACGAGTCACTGGTGTTGTGTGCAAAGATTTAAACAATTTATTCTCGTATAAGGTATAGAGATGTGTGTCTGTGTGTTGTGGTAAGAAAGTTGTCAGTTGCTTTACTGTGTTTTTGATATAAAAATGAAGATTGTATCATATTTTAGGTCATCGATGTCTATTTAAGGTTGATGTGTTTCCGGCTTTCGTAATTGCAAAGAAAGAGATTGAAAGTGAAACTGAAATTTTGCATTAGTTAAACTTCAGTCTGAAAAATATAGTCAAGCAGACAATACGCACCACAGCGGGTAAACCTCAAAGTTCGATGGACAATGGAGAGCAAAAGGCTTTGATCCTATTTTATCTCATTTAAAGTTCAACTGACTTCTACCTCTTGACTTTAGTAAGTGGTAATGTCTTACCCACATTAAAGTCTTAATACGGATTGTATTAATGGGGTATTACTATTAATTGTACTGCATTGCAAGTGGTATATTATAATTTATAAAACTTCAGTGTTGCTAACAGTAATAGTTAGTCAATGTAGTGTTGCGAAGCCCAGTGACTTTGTACATCTAAAAAATTTAATATTCGTTTACGTTGTAAGGAAACTATCTGCGAGCCATGTAAAAACAGTGCAAGGTTTTCTGTTTGTTTTAAATTTCACACACTTTGTTTTATAAATATAATTTGCATACATAATTGAAAAATTGGATGTTTAATATACTGATATTTGAAGTTTAAGATGTAGTACTGGTCTAATATCTTGTTACTAACCTAAGGTAAGTTTATAGTGTAAGTTTTAATTATTTAGTATAGCCTATAGGTATAGCTAAGGCTGAAATTATGTAGGTTTTTTAATATTAATTTTAAAAAGTGTACATCTTGAGTACATTTTATACAAAACTAATAATTGTTCTAAATATTAAAATAACTTGTAGGGGGAATTTTAAAGTGTTGAATATTAAGGAAAGGTTAAAAGCCCATGTATCTAAAGTGTCTAGAATTTAGTGCACCTGATGTAACTTTGTAACTACAATCTTGTGTTACTCTTAGTAAGATTATTGCTCTGTTTATAGTAGTTCAGAACGTGGTGGATAGGTGCCTGGAATTGGACAGTTTATAATGTTACTTTTTTTTTTTTTAAGAGATTATTGCTATGTAGATAGTGTAAATATTTTGGGCAAGGTGTACTTTTATTTTGAAGCTTTTTAAACTATCCTCACAGAAGATAAGCTATGAAAATTCACAGTTGAACTTCAAGCTTGGTAAAGACTACTAAATGGTGTTATAAGATGATTGCATGAGGGACAACATTGAACATAAAGTTATGAATGATGTGTTGTTACTGGTGGAGGGTGTCTTAAAAGTTGAGATTGCTGGGTTTTTGTCTTTTATTTACGTTAGTGATATGGGTACAGTAAGTAAAGTTTGTTGATGGCATTAAAGTTGGATATTTCTAGCTGTATCAAGAGCATTGAGGTACTCTAGAATTGTTACAAATGATGTAATAATAGTTGTCATGATTTGAACCATGTGTGATATAGATAACTTATTCAGAAGCCCAGCTAATCTTGGAATAATGGTTGATAAGCAATTCAAGCAACCAAATAATTTCTTTGCTTCTGATAGTAAAGCTAACAGACTTTAAAGGTGCATTTATGTGTCCCTATATATATATATATATTGCGTGTGTGTATTTGAAATCAATATCACAATCTGGCAGATTACTGGTTAGTGTTGCAGCCTTGCTTCTAAAAATTACAAAGCACCAGAAAAGATTGTTAATTATACACATTTCAAAAGAAATGTTTTAATATTTGACTACTGATTTTCAGTTATTTGTGATGTGTGCCAATCAGTCTTCATACTGCAAGATTCTTAGAACTGAGTGTGTGACCAGATTAACAAGATTATTGTACTTAATGGTGCTGTACCACTTATGTGGTCTTTTGTTTTGAAACTAAGTAATAGAAAGTAAGGGTAACAATACTGCAGTTTCAACTTGTTCGATTGGTTGCAAGATGTGAGCTGGTTTGCTTTAAAGGTCAAAAGTGCAGTATCAAAGTTGTTTATCATTGGAGGTGATGATAAAAATCATGCAAACTGTATTTTGTTGTTTTTTTTCCAGTTTTCTTGGCCATGATTAATCCACGTTTGACTGACTGGTTTATAAAGTGGTTGATAATGTGGGTATTTTAATATCCATCACCCACAGTTGGCCGGACTTGATTATCATAACTATTAACTTTACAGTTTTCGTTTTTTTCCTGTGCTCAGTTCCTGCCAACTCACCGATAGCTTTCCAGTTCATGTCTAAGATTTTCTTAAAGTTAAGCAAAAACTTTGTTTTGATATAGTTAGCCATGCAGTGCAGCTTCAGGATTTTAGATGGTTGAATAGATCAAAATAAAGCTTGTTTTGCTTCTTTTTTTTAAAGAAAATCTATGACGTGAACCGGAAATAGTTCTTTTTTGTGGGTGAGTTTGAATGGAGTGACCCTTGTGTGTGTGTGTGTGTGTGTGTCATACATCTATAGAACTTTTTTTTCTCCATTGAGGCATTCTGTTTAACTTATTTCTGGTATGTTTTAAACCTGAAAATGTATATTAAAACATTTTTCTTATTTTCAGCTCCTACTGGATGGATAAGAATCTTTCTTCAACTGAAGAATTTGAAGAATCTGAGTAACATATTGATGGATGTTGCCTTAAATGCTTTTTTAAAATAAATCTTAAATTCCATTGTATATTTTTGTTAGCATTGCTTTGCGTACGTGTTTTAGACAATCTGTGGAAAGGAGTTTGTAAAATAGCCCTTACAATTTTTAGGTTACTGTGATTTATAACAGTGTAATTTGACAACATTTGACACTGAAACAGACTTCTAGCTTCTTACTGTTCTAAATAAAGCTGCACTCAAGTGAAAATGGGAAGATATACTGGAAAGAAGTGTCGTCTCATTAGCATGTTTGGGCTTACCACAAGTTTTTTCTTTGTGGAAATCATTGTTGGGTATGTAACCAATTCCATGGCACTGGTAGCAGACTCCTTCCACATGCTGTCCGATGTCATAGCTCTGGTTATTGCTTTCCTTTCTGTAAAGGTAAGTCGTAATATTTATTGAGAAAGCGTAAGACAAGTTTTTCTATAAATCTATGATAGTGATGTATTTTTATTTTAAATATTGTTTACATAAATCAATCAATAGTGCAAACACAAAATCTTAACTTATTCCTGGTAATTGTTAGCTGACAAGAATCATTTTCAACTCTACAAAGAAACTGGTGATTGTGATGCAAGTGTTAATTGTTTCAAATATTGTATTGGGTTCATACTTGACCCGGTGTGACAAAACTTCAGTTACGAAAAGTATTATACTGAAAACTTTTCATAAGTACAAAGCAAATACTTTCAGTAATATACAGTGGAAGATAAAGGTGAAATGAATTATATATAAATTCATTAGATAAACTTAAGACTAAAAGTAAATAGGTTATGATACAGCAGTACAACATATTTTGTAGTCATAATGTGTCACAAACACAATGCAGAGATGGAAATATTACATTCCATGTGAATACTTTTAGTTGACTTCCCTGATCGTGAATGTGTGATCTATATTTATTCTTTTAATTATGACCAGTGAAAGTGGACATGTTGCAGGAATTACTGTCAAGTAAACATAATTTTATTTCATGACTTCTATCCTTGAAGTGTTGCTGATAATGAGGATACTTAACTTATGAACCAATGTAATGCTAATCACTGTAAGAATAATATGTTAAAATTTAGTATACTTATTCTGTAATATTTATTGAGTTGATTGTTTATTTCTGAACAGTATAAGTAGGTTTGATCACAACTTGACAATGGCTATTTTCACCTGGGTTTCTAACATATTCTCTTGTCAAGTACAAACTATAAAATTTATTAGATTTGACAAATGAAATTTTAATATTTTGATATTAAAGTATCTTAATACTGGGAATCTTGTTTCAGTTTTTGAATAAAGTAAATGGATGGCAGTGTTTTCAGGTGATGTAAGAACACTATCATTATATGGATGGCAGTTTTCATGTGATGTAAGAACACTATCATTATATGGATGGCAGTGTTTTCAGGTGATGTAGGAACACTATCATTATATGGATGGCAGTGTTTTCAGGTGATGTAGGAACACTATCATTATATGGATGGCAGCGTTTTCAGGTGATGTAGGAACACTATCATTATATGGATGGCAGCGTTTTCAGGTGATGTAGGAACACTATCATTATATGGATGGCAGCGTTTTCAGGTGATGTAGGAACACTATCATTATATGGATGGCAACGTTTTCAGGTGATGTAGGAACACTATCATTATATGGATGGCAGTGTTTTCAGGTGATGTAGGAACACTATCATAAAATGCTCACATTTTATGAAATAATTTTAGCATTTCCTGATGTTCTTGAAGAGCATCACAGAAAATTTTAATTCTTACAATAAAGTATTTTAACTAGCTAAGGAATAATTGCATTCAAGTTTAGTTACATGTTTAGATTCATCAATATATTGGGTATACTTTAAAACCTAAAGATACATTGACCGTATACAAATACTTGGTTGTCTTCACTTACCTAATCAATAAATTTGGGTATCCAAGTTTCTGTGGCTTTGTATAATTGTGTAAATATGTCATCTAATGATGCCTCTACCTAAGGGTGGGTGATAGTACACTTTTGCATTGATAATATGAACTTGGTAAATTACTGTGTCGTATCTCAAGTTTAATTCGCAATAGAATACAAATGTTTTATATTTTTGGGCACTTTTAAACTTAACATTAAATTAGGTGGTAGTATGTATTAGTATCGTACATTAGAAACAAAACCTAACTTCAGTTTCACAAACAATTCCAATTATTAAATATTAATTGAATTCCTTTTCCGCTGCTTTGTTGTTGGGAAACTAGTCAAATGATTTACATTACCACCTTAAAAAACAGTGACAAGCAAACTTAACTGCTTATTAGGAATATTGATAGGTTAATTAAAGACAAATACAATTAATTATATACTGTAAGAATATTCATGCATGTTTTCATCTTATTGTGTGAAATTAATTGTATATTCATGTGAAGTGCTTCAAAGTTGACGTCCTTCGAGTTTAAACTGGGACATCATACTTGTTTTTAAGCTGTTTGGAAATGGGTCATCTTCTCTCACTTGTTCTAAACCAGGAAGCCAGATCTGAAACAAGCTTGAAGTTTATTCACACATGTTAATTTTAATATATTGTATAAACCAGATATCCTATTTAAAAAAAAGGAAAGTTAAACCTGTCTCATTAATAACCTCCTTTTTTGTCTTTTATGATATATTGTAATGCATGCTGCTAGTACTGTTAATATAAAGTATTCTAAAGAACAAGAGGTTTCAAATTTATCAAAATTTTCTTTTGTTAGGTACATGTAGATGTAATCAAATGTTTTTATTGAGATGTGGGTTTAATAGGATTACCATGAAACTCCTACCTCTGATCTCTTCTGTAACTGTGGGTAAGAATTGTTAAAATGTTCTCTATAGATATGGAATTACTTGGCCTCTACACTATGATGTGGTGTGTATGCTAATCTGTACTGATCAGAGGTGTTTCACAGAAGCTGCCATTTGAGGTCGATTGCCCAAATAATGCCCCTATTCAATGTCGCCAAGATTTCACTGGTTAACAGTAACTAATCTTTTAAACCTTGCTTTGTAATAAAGCTCACTTTATAAGAAACAGTAAGATTTATGTGCAAATTTAATGAAACTTTCCTCTCAGAATTATAAATTAACAGTTCTAGAATGTTCTTAATATTTCAACCATAAAGCACAAGCCTCTTTCATATGAGTTGGTTACAGAACTTTTTAAACTTCCATAAGAACACAATTTCTAGAAGTGGTGAGATTAATCTACTCTGGGAATTAAAATGCTAGATAACGGTGATTTTTTAATGCCCTTACTATTTATAATATTTGAAATGTAACCCATATTTTCACACATTATTAAGTGATAATGCATTATAATGAAATTATACAACCATCATACTTGTCAAGGCTAGGCTAAAGCAAAAAAAAATGTGTATGTTATGTAATACCTAAACAGATAACCTTATGGTATAATTACTTGTGACAGTCAACTATCTCTCATATTTTCGGTTCGTTATTTGTGAAAATAATTTTTCTTTTGTATGAAACACACACACACACACACACACACACACACACACACACACACACACACACACACACACACACAACTATTTAATGCTAGTCATTCTTAAAACTTGTTTGGTAGTTAGGGGCTTAATTTGAGTATGCTTTCAATTAATGAAAATTTCATTCTCCAAATTTATTTGAAAAGGTAATTTGGTATAATTTAATACCATACAAATAAAACCTTTTTGAAAGTCTAACTCAGTAATAAGAGATTAAGCGATTTGTTTTTTTATACATATAATTGCAGTTTATTTAGATATTTAATTAACACTCAAACAGTGCCCAAACTATTTTTTTAGTTGATGTGCATAACAGTTTACTTATAAAGAATATTTTACAAATATAATTATAATCTTAAACCCTACTTTAATGTACTTTACTTATTTCCTTTTTTAGATGTCACCTAAAAAGTGGTCTAAGAACACATTTGGATGGGCAAGAGCAGAAGTTTTAGGGGCACTTGTGAATGCAGTTTTTCTGGTTGCCTTGTGCTTCTCGATTTTAGTCGAGTCCTTGAAACGATTTTACGAACCAGAAGAGATCCATGACCCAGTACTAATCTTATACATTGGTGTTGCAGGGCTGCTTGTTAATATTATTGGATTATTCCTGTTTCATCGTGAGTATTTGAAAACGTGTACAAAGCTTAGGAGAAGCACGAATATCCAAGTTATCACATTCATTTAACACCATGTATAACACATAGTTATGAATAAATTCTTGTAATAAATAAGGTAAAGGGATAACAAAAAAGGAAGATTTTAAAAATCGTTTGTATTTGCTCTCTTTTGTTGCTTTTCTCTTAGGGTTTATGGTTTGTGTAATTATGTATAATGTTGTTTATAAATTTTCAAAATATCTAAAATATCAATTTCTATATTCATAAGATGATCTTGTTTGGCATAAATACAATAAACTAGTTTATGTATCTTATTACCAAATGACTAAGCTTTTTTATTATTAGACCATGGTCACGGGCATAGTCATGGTCGAGGGCACCATCACAGCCTACCAACAATAGAAGAGGTTCTGGCAGAAGAGGACATCAATGAGAATCATGGAAATTACAGAATTCCTACTAATTCTTCCTCAAACATCCAACAAGAACAAGATGCTAAGAAAGGAAATGTCTGTGAGTTAAGCACCTTTCACCCCACATTTATGTGTAACAAAATGTGCATATGTTGATGTTTTTCTGTAACAATTTAGAAAGAAAAAAAGGTAACATATATTTTTTTATGTGTGATAGTTACACGGTTGGTCATATTGACCAACTCTGTATAAGTGTTATGATACAGAAAATAAGAAATGGTATATAAAGGTTTTATGGAAAAAAATTTGGTATATATTTAGGAGGTTTTAGGAATTATGCAAATAAACTTAAACCTTTTTATATGAAAAAAAGCTTCTTTTTTTTTTCTTAATTAAAAAATATTTAATTCAGGAATTGGATTCCCTCTGTACAAAAGGATTGTAATGTTGATTGAAAATGTCAAGGAGATTCATATCATCATTTACACAATGGAAACTCTGGTTATCTTGTGGTTACAAGGCTGGTCTGATCAACTGACCCAATATGGAAAGAATTAAATGTTTTGCCACCATGTTAAATCCTACTCAAAATCAGAGAGCCTACTTTAAAACTATTGCACAAATGTTACTACTATTAAGTAATAGTAGTAATATTAAGAGTTAATGTGCGGAACATGGCATGTACAGTATATACTTAAAGGTTGTACAGGCTGAAAAGAGACCCAGTAAAGTTTCTATCACTGGCTTGGAGTAATGCTACAACTTTTTAATTTCATCTTAATGATTTCTAGTTTTTTACTTACAGACTCGACAAAACGAAACAAGTTCAGAAATAAAGTTATTCTGAATTTCTAATTTGACTACAAGCATCACTTATGAATGAAGAATGTTACACAGAAGTTGAATTGAAACTTCAGTTTGTCTGGCAACTCCCTTCCTTGTGGGATTCTTTATTAAATACTGACAAACTAGCTGCTTAATTAAACTAATTCTGTTTGTTAAAATCTTAATTCAATACAACAAACTTTACCAGTTTAGTTGTAGAAAAATAAAATTGTCATATTATACTAATGTGTTTGTGTACATCTAGTTCTACACCTATTTTCTGCTAATGTACCTAAAATAGGTAAAGTTTTAAATTGCAAAAAAAAATGTCATTAAATATTGGCATTTAGTGTTCCAATATCTTTGGTAAAAACATTGAAAATTGGCAGCTTTCGAAATTTCATTATAACTTGCAAGCAGACAATTTATCAATATGTGAATCTTTTGCTTAAACTCTTTCAGTAACCATCTGTATGTACTTTGATAGTGGGAACATAGTAACTTGGTTCCATTTTTACTGTATATAAGTATGGGGCAGGTGCTCACGGTAATTTGTTTTCTTGTAGCCAGTGGGACTCAGATGAATATGCGAGGAGTGTTTCTTCATGTTCTTGCTGACGCATTAGGATCAGTTATTGTCATTATTAGTGCTTTAATAATATGGTTGACATCATGGGAGTATAGATTCTATGTAGATCCAGGCCTAAGGTAAGTTTGTGTTCACATTCTTGTCATTGTTTGGGGATAAATGATAAATGTTACTGACCACGTTACCTCATACAAATCTAATCTATCTGTAAACAAGTGTTGTATCATGCTTGACTTCTCAAAACGAAATGAGTAAAGAAAACCAAAATGTATTTACATGGATAGAATAGCTCATTTACTGTCCAGCCATTAAGGTTTTAGTAAGGTGCAAGGGAGCTGTGAACCATGAAACCTAAGTATAGTGAGTGTTGCTGTAATGAACCTTAAGTAAAATCTTGGTGTGGATCACCTAACTTGAAGCCAAGTGTATAAAATTATGAAATTTTAAAATATCAACTCAATTTCAATCTGAAATTATTTCCAGGTTACAATATTTTCATTTGCCACCAATAGTTTTAATGAAAAAATTAAACTCTTTAATCAGAACTTTAATTTAAAGAAAACTACAAATATTTTCCCTGTATTGTTGTATATACACTTTTTATACTTTAATCACATAGACTAACAACATTAAGTTTATACTTTAGTTGCTAAGCAACATGATATAAAATCCACTGTTGGTTAGTGTCAGCCAATCATATTGGATTGTTTTGTATAGTAAAAGTTGTTATTTTAACTAACTTTACCAATAGTTGTTCTATAAATATGCCACCCATGAATTTGTTTCATGAACAATCCTAATTTTTACTCGCAAAGGAATTTTCTGATGTTTGGCTGCCTCGACTGCACTTTTCTTTGTTAATCAAGCTTGATTTTTGTGTAATTATTTCAGTTAGCTGTGATGCATGAGGGGAGGGGTATACTATGGGATGGGGGTGAAAATACTTGCCTTGTCATATTTGATAGGCTATATGCTAGTATATTATAAAACTTGGTGAATTTGTACATGAGGTTTGTAATTGTACTTAAGTATTTTTTGTAGCTGTAATTTTAGTTTTCATATATCCCATCTTTGTAAGACAGTCCTAATGGTAGTTAGATTAGTGCGTGATGTTTTTTTATTTTCTTCATTCCAGTGTAGTGATGGTTTGTTTGATCATGAGATCGACCTGGCCTTTGCGTAAGTAGTCTCTTAGAATAATTTATTTTGTTGTGTTAAAAAATACATTGACAAAACCACTTGTTTTTAAATGCACAATCAACAAAATGAATAAATTCTAGGTTTCCAGACTTTATTTGTTAATCTTTTTTAAATAGCTTCAAAAAGTTAAAGCATTATAAACAGGATCCGTATTTAGGAGGTTGACAAGACAAACAATTATATAAGAAATGATAGACTTAAAGAAAGATGAAAACTTTGTATTGCTACTGTTTTGAAAGTTAATGCTAATTTCAACTACAGTGAATACACTTTGCATTGTAGAGAGAGTTTCCTTTTATGTTGCAATAACTAAACAAACAAAAAAACCTTGAAATAAAGGAGGAATGTGTAAGTTCTCAAAGTATGCTCTACTTTTATCAACATATCCAATGTGTACGTGACATGTTAATGCAAACCATATAGCATGCAGTTTTTCTGTAAATAACCTACTGAGGAAATCACATCCTGTGAAACTGGTTACAATAGAAAGCTTTTCTCACAAGTACTCTGTCCTAACAATAACACCTAAGTGTTGTTAAAGCAATATGTGTGTGTAGTCATTTTGTAAATGTCTTAAAATATTCTTGAATCATATTGTGACACTTATTTTGTTTGGTAGTTTTTTTCTTTAAATTTTGATATGAATATATGGCTAAGTCCAGACCACATGTTGATAATAAATTAATTTTTCTTTATAACACTTCTAAAAGATCCTACACTAACTGTTTGGTCAACATGTGCAATTATGTTCAAATAGAAACAGCACACTAAGTGCAATGTGATTGATTTTTAAAACTTAATTCACTTGTGCACATTCAAAGTTGATTGGAGTAACTGAATATGGATGTTATAACTAACACTAATCCCAATATTGTACTGAAACATCTTGCCAGCAGAAAAAAATAAGCTGATTCATTATTAGTTTAAATCAAAATGATCTACCATTGCTTCTAGGATTCTTATCCATGTAATATCCTGTCATTTCTCAATGCTCTTTCAATCTCTTAGTGTTTTAAATATAAATCTAAAATACATTAGGCCTACTTTAGTGTCATGTGCCCTCTAATGTATAAATTAAAATACTGTGAAAATACAGCTTGCAATATTTTTACATGAATGACTTAACTTGGCTTCCTGACAAATTTTAACATTAATGCTCTTGTGAAGTCCACTAGTGGAGAGTGAAATTCATCTTGTACGTACTGAAAGATACACAAGTTATTTAGTTCAAGTAAAACGTTGTACAAAGAAAATAAATTTAACTACTTGGTAGTTTTAATTTCTTATTGCACTTGCGCAATACAAGAAAGAACCTAGAGGTGCTTATGCCGAAATTACTCAAGCTTTCACAAGTTGTAAGCAAGCTTAGAATTATAATCACTTGAGCTGGTACCTCTTTAGTGGATAACAGAAAAGCAAATGTCATGTCACTAGCAAACAATTTCAGAGATGTGCATACTCTGCAATACTAGAAATAGGTTGTCTTTATGTGGCAACAGATGACAATGTTTATATATGCAATTTGACGGTTTTAGAGTTCGGCAAAATGAAACAACAGCAGATGAACGATGTGTAATGTACAGGTTTTCAGATGTTGTTAAAACAAATACAGTAACAGCTGGCTTTGTTTGTGTGTCAAATGAAGGTGAAGTTTTGACAAAAATTTATCAACAAAGAATGTTTCATGAAATGACAGTCTTTAACTGACATGTTTTGAAAGATGCTTGTGATAATTTAAGTTTACAGGAAAATAAATCGTGTGTTTCACAGATTACTAGTTTGCTGTACATGTAAATAACTTGTATCATTGTATGCATTCAGTCTGTGTTGAAATCTTAAATATTACTGTGAATTTTATGCTGAAAAATGAGTTAACTTTTGAATTATTTATTCTTATCCTATTGGTAATTCAGAACAGTTAATATATTACTTTTAACGACTTAGCAGTTTTATATTACACGCATATGGTGCAAGAAAGAACTGAGAGATGGTTGCACAGAAATCAATACTTTTTATTTCACATTATTAGTAGTGTCAAATTGAATTTTCGTGAAAATTTGGTAGAAAATGGCTTTTGTAATAAAAAGTAGTATTCTGTAAATGGTACTGTTATTTCGTCTTAAATTGTATTTTTGGCTACCTATGAACAAAGTGCATAGTATGTTGTTAATAAAAGACAACTCGCAAAGGTTAAAGTTACAGTAATTTCAGTTGTAAATGGAATAAATGAATAAAGATAATACAAAAATGTGTACAACTTTGAAGAATGTTTTTCTCAAAGTGAATGTGCTTGTATGAAAAATGTTAAAATAAATAATTTTTAAGTCATTTAAGGTTTATTTATATTTTGATTAATTATTTCAAAATATCTGTGCAGAACTTGTATACTGCATACAAACAAATTTGTATTGATTGGTCTTTCTTTTATCTCTAGTTGTTGAATCTGCCCTAATTTTACTCCAAACAGTACCAACTCATATACAAGTAAATTATCTGCAGAAGAAACTACTTCAAAAGGTCTGTACTAGTTTGTTGGATATTGCAATATGCTGTCTATGTACGAATGTTTATTTACGAAGGGAAGAAATAACTGTAAACAAAAGAAGCAAGTTTAAAATTCAGGTGAAGCCATGTGTGTTTGTTTTTTCGTTCAGAATTAGGCTTTCTTGATCTAAATTTAATGAAGGTAAATTATAAAGGCTTCTTGCAATTTTCGACCTTATTTCAGTCTGGGTATAAGAGAAACCTATTTGATAATAGTTCAGCAAAATCATTGGCCTGTGTCCAAGGAAAGTTCAAAAACCAATTAAATAAGATAAGTTTAGTTTCTCTTTTAATGTAACTTGTGAAGATTGTTGCTTAACTGCACTGGTGTCATCCTATGTTCAGCAAAAGTCTGTCGTCATGTAACTGCTGTTAATGCCTGGATGTTTCTTTTGTATGTGCGTTTTTAAAGTACTCAATAAAAACAAGTAAAACCATAGGCTAACCCTTGGGTAAAGATTAGGCCCAATTTTTTTCCTGCTAAATTATTTCTTTACTACAAAGTTTGCTGCATGAAGATTACACATGTATGTATATTTTTTTTTACAGCTGCATAGGGTTAAATGCGTAGCACTGGTGTGACAATATTATACACAGGTGTGCATGCTTTGCACCTGTTAAAGCAACACTTAAGTTAAATGTTCTGTGGCCTGTTTTTTAAGATCTTAACTGCACTGAAATTTATAAAGGCCAAGTATTTTTAGCAAAAGTGTTAAAAGCTCAAGTTCCCTGTTGACAAAATAATTTGGATTATTGTTGGCTCAAGAAGAAACCATGCTACTTGCTGCAACTTAAGTTTCATTTGTTATGTTATGGATGAAAAGGCATTACCAAATAAGGTTATTCCTCTCTAAATAACTCTTTTGACTTCTAACATATAACTAGGTAATTCAGTATTGAATAAAAACTTTTGCTACACTTTTCATTTCAAGCTTAACCTAATTCTGGATTAAAATAATTTTTAATGACATACGAGGGCTGTTCAAAAAATACACGAACTGACATCAAAAAATAAAATGTACTTTATTTAGAAGTACTTCAAAGTACTCTCCTCCCCAATGCACACACTTATCCCAACGATGTTTCCACTTGTTGAAACAGTCCTGGTACGCTTCTTTTGTAAAGTCCTCCAGCTCCTTCATTGCATTTGCCTTAATCTCAGGAATCGTCTCAAATCTTCTTCCTTTCAAGGGTCTTTTGAGTTTGGGGAACAAGAAAAAGTCACAAGGAGCAAGGTCAGGTGAGTAGGGGGGGTAGGAAAGAACAGTGATCGAGTGTTTGGCCAAAAACTCGTGAGTTCCAAGGCACAAATTTCGCAGCAACGAGGTGCATCTTCAATTTTTTTGGTCAAAATCTTGTAACAAGATCCAACTGATATCCCACACTCTTCAGCAAGCTCCCTGAAAGTCAGATGTCGATTTGCCCATACCAGGGTGTTTATTTTGTCGACGTGTGGGTCGTCAGTTGACATGGAAGGACGTCTAGGACGCTCATCATCTTCAATGGACTGTCGACCATCCTTTAAACGTTCATGCCACTTGAAACATGCCGTATGCTTCATAGCAACATCACTGTAAGCCGTGTTAAGCATAGCAAAAGTTTCAGTTGCAGATTTTTGAAGTTTAACACAAAATTTCACACTAAGTCGTTGCTCCTTAGGTCATTCATTCTGAAATCCGACGAACGAAAAAAATTGCACTTCACTTAAAACCGCATAGCTAATACACAAATAAAGATATCTGCAATTGGGAAACTGTGTCGTAATCAGCTGACCTGTGCAAACCTAGCGACACCAAGCGGATTCCCTTGGAACCAACTGGAACTGTTCAATTCAAACAGTCCGTGTATTTTTCGAACAGACCTCGTATCACCAAACATATTATGAAACTCATTAATGGTATGTACCTGGTGCAATAAATATCGTAACCTGTTGTACCAGGGACATACCATTAGTACTGCATTAATAAGATTTTTGACTATTTCTCAGCTCTTCCATTGCTTAAATGTTGTTAAATTTCTTTCCCCTCACTAAATAAATTACAATTATGAAATCTTATTATTAAAGTATGTTTTTCTTGGTTTTATCATTGGTTGGATTGGTAGAAGTGTAGCTGTAACTTCTGCCAATGGGGGAGCTTATTTTTCCTAAACATTTTTGGTCCTAAAGCAACAATTTGACCAATTGCTGCAAAGTAGTGAGGAACTAAGTTATTTTATTTCTTTTGTGATCAGAAAGTAAAGTTATGTAAAGTTCTTTTGATTTTGTTTAGAGCAACATTTGAATTTCCTTACATGTTTTCTTTGCAACTTAAGTAGTTCATAGTTACCAAGTGTACAACTAAAACTTATGAAAACATTTTTGTTTTTGTGAAAAGTGTTTTTGTTTTCATATTTAGAGAATGTTTGCTACTTTTGTCTAAAAGATTTTCTCTTAACCATTAATATTTTTGAAGGCTTAAGAAAATTGGGCTGCAAGTATTAATTTCATTCTAACTTACTAACTGTATTAACATGCTGTGGTATTTGACATCTTATAAAGTAACTGGAATGATAGCACCAAAATTTTCAACGGCATCAGTTCAAATGCAACAAAGCATTTTAAGGTTAAAAAAAGTTAGCATTTTGAAGTACAATTGGTTTAATTTTCCAAAATAACATTTAAGTCTCTTGTGTAACTGAAAGCTGTTGTTTTTTTGTTTTTTGAATTAAGCACAAAGCTGCACAATGGGCTATCTGTGCTCTGCCCACCATGGGTATTGAAACCCGTATTTTAGCGTGCAAGTCCGCAGACATACCGCTGAGCCACTGAGGGGCGTAACTGATAGCACACATACATTCATTTAATGTAAACAAGCCTACTGTTACATGTATTAAGTGATTTGATTGACAGTATTGCTTTGCAATTGTCATGTGGCACTTAATGTACATTATAATTTGTTAGTTGTTTACCATTCTAAATGATGCAATCAGATAAGCACAGTAAAGGTTGTAAATGGTCCGAATTGAACAGAGGGTTAATTTGCACATGTGCTTTGTATGTGAGCAAAATTAGTTTGACAGGAACTGTTTATAAACAGACATTATTTCCTGTCCAGGATCTATACAGACTTTGTTTAAAGGACTGAAGTGAGGTGTATTTCTTTTGTAACACAAATTCTATCATATAAAAAGTTAAGTATATACTTTTAATTTTATTGTATTATTACATGACAGAGTGGTTGATACACTGGATGGACGGGTCGGAGGATGTGTCATTTCATTTTTTGACTTGCATTTAGACTTATTGAACCACTATTTAATGAATGGATTTCAAATCTGCTATCAAACTGATTATAATATTTAGTTTTATACATTATTTAATTTTTTAGCGTTAAATGTTGCACACACCTACACATCTGTTTGTATCCATGGGGTATTTGAATGTAGCTAAACTATTCATTTGTGATGTCAAAATACAAATTCTGTAGTTTCATATAAATTAGGAACTCTGATTACTAACATTGGCATGCTAGAAGATAAAATAAGATTTCTGTCTTTTCTGTTTGCTGAGATATTGCTTGTGTACTGAATTAAACATAGTGCTTCTGTTCACCCCTTCCATTTTTGAAAATGTTCTCTTATGTACTCTTACTTCCAAAATGACATATGAATTACCAGTCAAAAGCTCTAACATCCCCTAATGGCATTCTGTGGAATCAACATTGTAATATAGGATTTTTGGTAATTCAACTGTGTGTGTGTGTGTGTAAACCTAAAAAACATTTCTTCTGGGTTAGCAGCAAATAAGTACAAAAGCCATAACTCAAAGACAATTTGCTTTTTTTTTCTTTACTCTTCAGTGTTTTAAAAATTCAACTTGTTTGTGTATAGATTATTAGCATTTATAATGTATAATAATCTACATGTTACTGTAATTTACAAAATATTAGTCCACTAAAACATAGCCAAGACAGGTCACTTTACAAAAAACTAAATTCAGTTCTGTTGTTGGATATGAGATTATGAGTCCTTGTGTACCGTCACATTAAGACTTATTGTGCCTGGTTAACAATACATATATATATATAAATGTATAACGTTACAAGATTTAAGCTATTTAGTCTAAGTATTTTCTTCTGCAGCAATAATTTGTTAGCCATTCTAAAATTAAAAGAGCATAAGTCATATTCATTTCTTAATGTATGGTAGTGACAAGATCAATCACATTCGCTGGCCCTACACATTTTATTTTACCCGTTGTTATTGTTAGTGAAAAATATTGGATAAAATGTGAAGTGTTTTCCATAACACTTGACAACTATCTGGATGTTATAAATATTTTACGTGAAATTTTAATTTTCTGATGCATAAAACTATTTTTAATCTTAAAACGAAAATTACTTTTAATATGTAATATGTGAAAAGAAAAGCATAAGAAAACATTGCTTGACAAACCTTAGGACTTAATTAGAAAAGAATCTACCTTGCATATGAAAGCTTTTCAGTTTACTGTTACTGATAATTTGCCAGACCTCATGAATGTACGTTTACTAATTTAATTGTTACAACATGGAAATTTAAGCACAAAATGGGTGTGATATCAGTTGTAGTGACTGAGTCTGTGCTGAAAGAGCTAAAGAAGCAAGAAATTGTGAGAGGATAGCAATTGGTTTATTGCAACGTGCACACGTACAGATATGCATTTTAAATATTGCTTAATGTTTGCTAGTTCTGACTTCAAAACAACTTCGATAATTTTCTCTCGCTCAATATAGTTCACACCATAACATTCATGCAACTGAATATATAGTTACCACTTCCGTTGTAATCTGGAATACGTAATGTGCTTTACATATTACAATTACTTTTTCTTAATTGTTAAATTAAAAACTGTTGTAATATGAGTAGCATGATCTGAAAGTCTGCTTATTGTCTGTATATATTATCAGTAACACTTCATTTCTTGAAGTTACAGTCGCAGTGTTGACGTGCAGTAACTGTCCTCACAATTTATTAATATTTTCACATGAATACCAAGAAGTTTCATTTTTAGTAGTTTTGATTACTTAAACACATTTAAAGTGTGACTTTGTAACAATATTATTTGCATAACTTTTTACATTAAAAACCCAAACAGTAGAATGTTTATTTCTGAGGCTTGTTAGTACATGTACAATATACCAACCCATAACTTGTTAGTACATGTACAATATACCAACCCATAACTTGTTAGTACATGTACAATATACCAACCCATAACTTGTTAGTACATGTACAATATACCAACCCATAACTTGTTAGTACATGTACAATATACCAACCCATAAGAACTTGTTAGTACATGTACAATATTCCAACCCATAAGAACTTGTTAGTACATGTACAATATTCCAACCCATAAGAACTTGTTAGTACATGTACAATATACCAACCCATAAGAACTTGTTAGTACATGTACAATATACCAACCCATAAGAACTTGTTAGTACATGTACAATATACCAACCCATAAGAACTTGTTAGTACATGTACAATATACCAACCCATAAGAACTTGTTAGTACATGTACAATATTCCAACCCATAAGAACTTGTTAGTACATGTACAATATACCAACCCATAAGAACTTGTTAGTACATGTACAATATACCAACCCATAACTTGTTAGTACATGTACAATATACCAACCCATAAGAACTTGTTAGTACATGTACAATATACCAACCCATAAGAACTTGTTAGTTCATGTACAATATTCCAACCCATAAGAACTTGTTAGTACATGTACAATATACCAACCCATAGAACTTGTTAGTACATGTACAATATACCAACCCATAACTTGTTAGTACATGTACAATATACCAACCCATAAGAACTTGTTAGTACATGTACAATATACCAACCCATAAGAACTTGTTAGTTCATGTACAATATACCAACCCATAAGAACTTGTTAGTACATGTACAATATACCAACCCATAAGAACTTGTTAGTACATGTACAATATACCAACCCATAAGAACTTGTTAGTACATGTACAATATACCAACCCATAAGAACTTGTTAGTACATGTACAATATACCAACCCATAAGAACTTGTTAGTTCATGTACAATATACCAACCCATAAGAACTTGTTAGTACATGTACAATATACCAACCCATAAGAACTTGTTAGTACATGTACAATATTCCAACCCATAAGAACTTGTTAGTACATGTACAATATACCAACCCATAAGAACTTGTTAGTACATGTACAATATACCAACCCATAACTTGTTAGTACATGTACAATATACCAACCCATAAGAACTTGTTAGTACATGTACAATATACCAACCCATAAGAACTTGTTAGTTCATGTACAATATACCAACCCATAAGAACTTGTTAGTACATGTACAATATACCAACCCATAAGAACTTGTTAGTACATGTACAATATTCCAACCCATAAGAACTTGTTAGTACATGTACAATATACCAACCCATAAGAACTTGTTAGTACATGTACAATATACCAACCCATAACTTGTTAGTACATGTACAATATACCAACCCATAAGAACTTGTTAGTACATGTACAATATACCAACCCATAAGAACTTGTTAGTTCATGTACAATATACCAACCCATAAGAACTTGTTAGTACATGTACAATATACCAACCCATAAGAACTTGTTAGTACATGTACAATATACCAACCCATAAGAACTTGTTAGTACATGTACAATATACCAACCCATAAGAACTTGTTAGTACATGTACAATATACCAACCCATAAGAACTTGTTAGTTCATGTACAATATACCAACCCATAAGAACTTGTTAGTACATGTACAATATACCAACCCATAAGAACTTGTTAGTACATGTACAATATACCAACCCATAAGAACTTGTTAGTACATGTACAATATACCAACCCATAAGAACTTGTTAGTACATGTACAATATACCAACCCATAAGAACTTGTTAGTTCATGTACAATATACCAACCCATAAGAACTTGTTAGTACATGTACAATATACCAACCCATAAGAACTTGTTAGTTCATGTACAATATACCAACCCATAAGAACTTGTTAGTACATGTACAATATACCAACCCATAAGAACTTGTTAGTTCATGTACAATATACCAACCCATAAGAACTTGTTAGTACATGTACAATATACCAACCCATAAGAACTTGTTAGTTCATGTACAATATACCAACCCATAAGAACTTGTTAGTTCATGTACAATATACCAACCCATAAGAACTTGTTAGTACATGTACAATATACCAACCCATAAGAACTTGTTAGTACATGTACAATATGCCAACCCATAAGAACTTGTTAGTACATGTACAATATTCCAACCCATAAGAACTTGTTAGTACATGTACAATATACCAACCCATAAGAACTTGTTAGTACATGTACAATATACCAACCCAAAAGAACTTGTTAGTACATGTACAATATACCAACCCATAAGAACTTGTTAGTACATGTACAATATACCAACCCAAAAGAACTTGTTAGTACATGTACAATATACCAACCCATAAGAACTTGTTAGTACATGTACAATATACCAACCCATAAGAACTTGTTAGTTCATGTACAATATACCAACCCATAAGAACTTGTTAGTACATGTACAATATACCAACCCATAAGAACTTGTTAGTACATTTACAATATACCAACCCATAAGAACTTGTTAATCACCCAAAAGTTACAGAATTGATCGCTTAGAATTTTAATACAATAACATTCGAGTTTTATCACAAAAACAAGTTTGGTCGTTTTAAAGTCAATTTTGAATGTGGTAATTTATGGACAGGCTGTTTATATTACTTGGGGGTTTTTTTCTTATGATAATTTTGTCTTTCTTTCCAGCTTAAGTAACAAAATTTCATTATTAGTTGGATGTTATATGCTTTCTTCTCATGTGGATGACTTAATTTTCAATGATAATTTGTATATTTTTAAATGAATTACTTCACATAATTCTTTTAACTTTTAGATTGATGGTGTACTTGCAGTCCACGAGTTTCATGTCTGGCAGTTAGCTGGAGACAGAATTGTAGCTTCAGCACACATTCGTTGTCGAAACCTTTCTGAATACATGCAAATAGCTGAAAAGGTGAAAGAATTTTTTCACAATGAGGGCATTCATTCAACAACAATCCAACCAGAGTTTGTAGAACTTGAAAGTGATGTAAGTTATTATTTAATGGCTTTTGTCAGACAGGGTTAAAAATATTTTATCTTGATATTTAGATATCTTCTAGCTTTGAGTATCATAATAGGTTATTACAGTGTAATTTGTAGCTGATATAAAACCTGACTATTAGTGTAAAACCTTGTTTCAGATGAACTTTTCTATGTGATGAAGAACATTTTTACATGTACACAGAATGTTTGTAATTATGAAATGGAACTTAAATTCATATTAATTGAAGTATCTTGTTGTTTATGAGTTATTCAAAGGGTAAGAATTTTTTCTGCAATGCAGTTGTTCTGTCTCGCACACTTGGTATATAAGTTCTTAAAAGAAACTGTAATAAAATATATATCACATTCTTATTTAATTGGAAATCATCAGGATGGAAACCATGCAGTATTTTTCTTTCTTTTGCTTTATAAATTCTGTTGCTGTGTAGCTTTAATTTGCTAGCTTATTCTAAATCTGAACTTACAGAACTAAGATAATTACAACATTATCATAAGAACTTTGCTATATCTAACTTTCTCATGAGGCAGGGAAATAAAATGGCCATGTGTTATTTCAAAATAAATTTTTATATACAAATACATTTATTTAGATATGTAACAGTCCATTTACAATACAAAATGCAGTAGTGTGTCAAGGTTTTCCCAGTGTGATAATTTTCTAAATGGATTTCTGGGATACTGGTTCATTTTTACGGGTTGTATGTGCTGCATGTGCATGAAAGAAATTTTAATGATTTGTTTATTAAATTTAAATTTTTTACTTAAACTTTCAGAGAGAGATTTTCATTTTAATTGAAATATTTTGTTAAATGTACTTCTTAACAAAGCTTGTGATCCATGCATTGAAATCAGTTAGTCTGTATTATCGAATGAATGATACCTTGTGTCAAGCTGAAACACTACAGACAACAAAATCCAACATTGAACTCTGAAGGTATAGCTATTAAAACTTTTTCAGTTTCAAGATGGAGACAATTGTGTATTAGATTGTCCGACTAACAACAGCTGTGTAGCACAGACATGCTGTGGCCCCCAGAAAGATGGTAAGGAATCCCCAAAGCCTGATGTACCAAACGGATCAGCATCCCCAGCATGTCGTCAGAGAAATAACAGTTTTACACCAGAGGTCAGACGCAGCACAAATGACGTGCAAGTAATGTTAAGTTTGGAACAGATAAGTGATATCCAGGAAACACAATCTTGATGCAGTTTGTC
Source organism: Carcinoscorpius rotundicauda (assembly GCA_011833715.1). Lineage (NCBI taxonomy): Eukaryota > Metazoa > Arthropoda > Merostomata > Xiphosura > Limulidae > Carcinoscorpius > Carcinoscorpius rotundicauda. The sequence continues at coordinate 178,298,747 of CM022391.1, read as the reverse complement.
TTGCAGCGTGAAGTAATATTTGGAGAGCTGATTGTTAGAATTTAAGGCTCTGATTTCTTTAAACTTGGATATTTTAAAATATTTTCACTGTTTTAAGCCATAAATAAGATGCTGTTTAACTTTCAAAGTTAATTTAGCACCATAGTTATCAAATGAAGTTCGTGTACCGTCATAAGCAACGTTCTCAGGACTATTAGTTTTCCTTAGAGTTATTTAAAAACTAAAATAAGCATACTTTTATCGAATTGTTTACTTGTCATTGTTGCCAATTCAACAAACTAAGTTTATATTTTTATTTCATTCCCTGTGTATTTCATTTATATCAAAATACTCATATTTATGTTTTATGATAAATAAGGAAATTTACGAGAAAACAAAGAATATAAATCACAAATACAAATTATCTGTTGTGTAAATGTAGGAACTTCTTGAAGATGCGAGTAATCCATATATTTCAAGATGTTGATGTTGGATCTTGTGAACTTAATATAATTTGTCTGCTACATTGAAAAATAAAATAGACACCAAAAGAACTTTAATTTTAGTCTGTTTTTTGTCATTATTTATCAGTAGTATGTTCAATAAAGTTTAATTCAGAATATTTTTATTAGTAAAATGATTGTTTAGTATACAGTATTATCTCTTTGCAGTTCATACTGAGTTGGTATGAACACGTTTGTAAAGATGCATTAATTTTTTTGAAATCAGAGCTTCAGTTGTTTTAGCTATTTTAATCTTAAGACAAATTAAGATTATATTTCTAAATCCTAGAATTTCAACTGTTTAGGAATAAAGATTTATTAATAAAATGTAATGCAAACCTGACCTAGTTTATATTTTATTACTGGTTTTTATTGTACATTGATATCCGTGCATGTTCTGAAATTCAGATTGTTTATAATTACACCATGCCATCAAAAATGTGAATCCTTTAGTTCCCAGATTTTCTTACAGTAGATTATTTCCACATTGTTTATCACACTTTGTTTTTATTAAATATTTTTTATTAATCTATATCCAATGTTTGATCATTGGATGAAATTAAGTTTTTTTATATTTATCAACTTTTGGGAGCCCGAGTGGAGTCTTTTGGGCTTAAGACGCTTTACAAGCTTTCAGTAATTTCTGTGGCTTTTCTTTTATGTACTAACTTTTCGATATCTTTTTCAAACCTTATTAACCCTAGCTTCTTTTTTTTTTTTCATTAGTGTAATATTGAAGACTCGTCTTTCCTAATATCAGTGCGCTCATCTAATGTATACTTTTAATCTCAGATTTTCCTATTTTGTTAATTCTTTGGATACTAGTGTGGATTACTTTTTATCAACAGTATTTTTGTCTGTGGCAAGTGTAAATTTATCTTGATTTTGTTCCTTTGGAAATATTTGTCCCTTTCACATATCTTGGTTCAGATGAGATTATAGTTGTGGTAAAATCATAAACTCACCTTGAAATTTAAAGTTATATTGTTACAAGCATTTTCCTTTTGGTTATTTTTCTTTTCATATTTAACCACAACAACAGTTCAAAGATCATTTCATCCAAGTTTAAAATTATCAATATTGTAATTTACTTGGGCACTTTATTTTTCCATGTGTTTTGGATGTTTAACATGCTGACAGCTAGTGCACAATGGTTTGATAAGCTCTTACACTTTCCTTTTCATTGTTTGTAATGATGTCCACCTACAATTTACCTACTGTAGTTTATACTCGGCCACAAAAATGTAGATACTAATATTTTCAACTTTACTGCAAGTTTACTTTTGGTGTTCTAATGGAGGTAAGGCTCATGATGAAAACTTTCTTTTAATAATTTATTATTATTATTATAATAAAACAAATGTTAATGACATCTGTGATTGATGTTTCAGTAAGTGTTTATGTAGTCCACTGTTGTTTCAAACACTTAGTTAGTTAATGAACACCAGAGTTGGTTCTAAATATGTTCAATTTATAAGCAAGCTGCTGGTAAGGCATTCCAAGAAGTTTTATTGTAAGACATGTTTGTAACAAGGAATGTTACATCAACTAGAACAACAGTGACTTGCTGACTGGAAATGCTTTGCCATGGCGTGTAGAATTTGTTCACACAAGTTCATGGATAACAAAATAGACATTTAGATGTGCCTGTACTTCCAAGGTATCACCAAGGAATACAACTTGTGCCATGTCTTCACTATTTCACAGTTGATAAAACATTATCACGGTCGAATTGTTCATTAGCTTTTTCGAGACCAATGCTTAGCATTCTTTCTCAAAAACTAGGTTAGATTCTTGTATTACACACAATTTTGCCATCAGTCATGAAGATTGCAGTGATGATGGACTTTATTTGTAGTAGTAGATGAGGGTTCTAGACATTCTTGATAATGATGAGTTTTTATTTCCTTGTTCCTCCACACTACAGACCATCTAAATGGTAGACTAATTTCAGGAATTAGGCCAAACATGAAGACGTTCTTAAATATAGATTCTTAACAGTGATCATACTTCCCATTAATAAATCAGTCCATTGTGTGCTTTAAGAACTTCTTCATAAATTGTCATTTCAGTTTCATATATATTTTTTAAACTACTAATACCAAACTGCATTTGCTAAAACATCTTTGGTTAATACTATTTTAAAAGGAATTTTTTCTTTACATTTATTTAGTATTTATTCATAATTTGTCAGTGAAAGTGACATAATTTGACATGCAAGGTCATATTAGTGTGGCATTGCTTTATCTTGGCACCATGGTAAATCTCCAAACTTGGTGATAGTAACCAGGTTTTGATACCTTTGGTGGGCACACTCCAGATGCCTGTGTGGCTTTACTACCCACACAAACAGGTTTATCTCAAGATAAAACATATTGTGTTTTGATTACCAGTATTATTCATTAGGCTTCTGGCATTATTGCTTATTACTCAAACTTGTCATCGAAACTGACTGGTGTAATTCTTTTATTGTTTTGTTATTTTTCTACAGTAAGTTAAAGCAAATAAGTAATGTTTCACATCTTATTTTCGTTATTATATGTAGTTTAAGCCTGTAATAATAATTAGTTGTAATTAGTTCTTTTATTTAGTAAATTCTTAATTGTGTCATATAGTTAGAGTAAAAACTTTTGTTTACAGTTATACAAAATGTGTATCCTAGATGACTGTGTTCGTTTGTCATGCAAATACTGCTGTTGTTTTGTTCTGTAATATATGTACCTTCTGTGAATAGGTACAAGCTGTCTCATCTTTAGTGTGCAGGCAAACCTAGGTCTTAACAGTTTGTAACTCACTAACCTGGAAAGTGTATTCTTAGAAACTGTAACTTAATTAACCTAACTATGAAATAAACAGCTATTAAATTCAACAAGATTGGAACTTAAAGAAGCATCTTTAAGCTAAAAACACCCAACAAAACCTGGAAAATTTAAGTTCTAAATGTGAACAGCTCAAAGGAAGACACAGGTTGGCTGTTATAGTAAAATTTTCAAAGTTTCAACAATTTGTTCATATAGTATCATATGTTTACTGATAATAATGAATTGTACAAGAACAACATCACAATGTTTAGTGTTAAAATACCTAAAGCTGGCCCTGGATATATATTAATGTTAAAATTTCCATTTCTTATAAAGATAACATAACTGTATGATTGGTTCATGATATTAATCTGTAAAACATTTCTATCATGATTTTTATAACATAAAACTTACATATACAATACATTTCCTTACTTGAGCATTTGTAATGTTAATGTGTTCTAGGTAGTATAGCCTAAAGATATAAAAGATATCTTCAGTATTCTGTGAATGTAATCTCAAATATGTTTATGGTGTTGGAAAAACAGGTTCAAGAAATTTTTTGAAGTTAATAAAAACACAAACCTGAACACTTTTGAAAGGTGGGCCTTCCAAAATCACACTGGTTTACAGGGTTTTATTAACTTCCAGAACATATTTATTTCAAATATCTTAAACAATAGGCAAACACATTTGTTAAAGATGGTAATTAATTCCTCAAATCAAGTTTTTAGTTTTAAAATGTGTGAATTTTTTATACTTTATTTTGTAAGGATCTTACCGTGCATTAATACTATACTTATTACATGAAGTTTAAAAACAAAAAAATGGATTCAAGATAGCCATGTAAATATTATTGGGAAATACCCTGAAAACAAACAAATGCATATACTTATGAAAAATAATTTGCATTGTTTCAGAATATCCTTTATTAATTTAAAAATGTGTAATTACCAGGAATTAGCTTACAATAATTCCTTTTTTTTTTTTTTTTTGAGTTCAAAAACCGACTTCACTGTTAAAGTAAAACTGAAGTTTTTTATTGACCTGCAGTAACAAGTGTACAGGTCCAACTTGACTGTTAAAGTAAAACTGAAGTTTTTTATTGACCCGCAGTAACGGGTGTGTTTTCATAGCATTTAACGTATCCTGAAAAGGGAAGTAAGTCTTAACTATTTCTTAACTTAGTAAAACAAAACTTCCAACAATACTCCGTGATTCTGTTGTGGTTTTATTAAACACTTTTGCTACTTTGTCATGTAATTATATGGTAATATTTCTATTATTTTAAGTGTGCCTTTCAAAACAAAATATCCATAAACATAATGCTTTTAACACTTTTTTTGTTCCACTGAATTGCGAATTATTAGATATTTTCATGAATATATTTTGAAGTGATATTTTTAAGAACTAAATTTAAAGCATGTGTTCAAAAATATTCATTAAAATTATTTATTTAGTTTTCTTTCATAAATGATTTTCTGGTGAGTTGGGATAAACTTAGTGGTGAACAAAAAAAAATTGGGTTTTTATGAATTTGTTACAATTCATTGTGTGTGTGTTTAGTTGTAGATGTTTTTAGTAATCCATAGAATAAATTATTGTCCTAGAATTTTGGTTGTTGTCTTTTTTTCTTTTTTTTTAATGCAAGTGTAAATTTCACTTATCTATATCAAAGCTACATGTATTACGCTTGTGGTAGCACTGCTTATGTAGGAATCGCTAAAACTGTTCTTGAAAATTGTATTTTAAATGTCTTCTTAATATCACAACTTTACCATACAGTATCTCCTTTTAAAACTGTTATTAAAATGTATACAACAAAAACTTGGAACTTTGAAACTACTGCACCAAACATTAGTCACAACTAGGTTATATTTTTAACAATGCATTTTTATAGTTGAGCAATAAATAAAAAATTGAAATTTCCATAAAGATGTTTCAATTTAAAGAAATTAAAAAAACTAAATTTCTTAAAACAAGAAAAACAAACTTTAAAAGAAATTACTTTTCACCTCGCTGAAACTTTCATGAGTGTTGCAACAGAAAAGCCAGACATTTATTTGCATTGTTAACTGTTTACAAACATACTTCATTAAAATTACTCTGATGTAATACTGTTGTTATAACTAATTTTTAAAATTTCATTAAAATCTTTCATCATTGATGTTAAAATATTATTAAATGTTAAGTATGAATACACAGACTGGTGAAAGGGCACAGCCCCAGTAGCCTCCTGCAGAAATTATTAGTTATACCTGCCCAGAGAATGGGTATTTCTACATGTTAATGTATTGACTGAGATGCACGTTCTAAGGATATCCAAGTATCAGTGTTCGAAGTTCCTGTTCCTTTTTACTACTTGTTTTTGTTGCATAACTTAAAAACCCAAGACGTCTAATTTTACTGAGATGACAGTTTCAAGTGGAATATTTTCCTTTAAGTATTACTGATACTAATTTTATATAAAAAAAAAACAATTTTTAGGGTAAAGGATGTTATCACTACTCCCTTGAAGTTAGCTTTCTTACAGAAATATTATCCTTTTTTAACAAACTGGTACGATTGTTGTTTTGAATTAAGCACAAAGCTACACAATGGGCTATCTGTGATCTGCCCACCACGGGTATCGAAACCCGGATTTTAGCGTGCAAGTCCGCAGACATACCGCTGAGCCACTGGGGGGCAACTGGTGCGAACTTAAGCAAGAGTTACCAGCCAATAGATAAACAAATATTTCAACTGGAATCTTATTGTATTCATAACGTGGCTATAAATACAACCATCCAGTATCTATTGAAACACTGCATTAAGAAACAGCACGAAAAACCGCATTTCAAGGAATGAAACAATTGTCGAGATGGCTAATATCTGTCCTTTAAAAACAATGTAAACAAGAGAGTAGGGATGGCATTTGTATCGTTCTTACATCATCATCATACAGACAAGAATTAACATGTAAAATCTACACAACAAAGATAAACTCGACTGCAGTTCAATAGTTAACATTTTACTGCACTGTACGCCCGATTGTCAAAAGGCTGATATTGGCTATCCCTACCTTTACTTCCTACTGGTCAGAATGTGCCTTGGGTATATGACCTTAATTAAACCTATCTTTTTGGCATTCAGAAACCACCCACATCTGCTGGAGCTGCCAAATATATCCTTAACATTTCATGCAAACGACGGCCACAGCCAGTCAGATTAGTGAAGGCGAACTTTCGCAGTTTTCGAACCGACAAATGCGAGTGGGACGCTAGTCATTTGCTGACATTTTGAACGCTTGACATTTCTGAGTCATCTGCCTCAAGTATCGAAGGTAAATATAATGAATTTATATCGTTTGCTTTATTAGCACTAGATTCGTATCTAAGAATGTTTTTAGGACATTCTCCATATATTAATAATTCTGATGATGAAATAAAGGTACAGCCGTCGTGATAAGAACGTGCTTGACATTCAGTCAATGACTTGACTCTCCTCCAACATACGTACATTAACACTAATGATGTGACAAGTATATTTGAACCCTTCCCATAATTCGGGATATTGTGTTCTCAAAACGGCTGATATGGGGATTAGCACTTTATTTTAATTAATGTTTCAACCTTCTCAACTCATCGTCAGGTTACCAAACAGACTTTGCAATTGACTGAGGCCGGGCACATTTGTAAACCTGACGATGACTGTAAGAAGGTCGAAACGTTGTTTGCTCCTCTACGTAAAAATTTTCTCAACCCAAAAGAACCGTTTTTACAGTTAGAAGTGAACAACCTTCTTCGGTCATCGTCAGGTTCACGAAGAAAGTCGCTCCTCTACGTAAAATATTTTCTCAACTCAAACAAGCCGCTTTTACGCATATATTTTTCTATAAGTGGGTTTTTTCGACATCACTGATTGTTACTACACAATATTTATATTAAAAATCCTAACTTATATTAAGCAATTACATATATTTTTTAAATAAAGATTTGTTTTCTCATAGCAAAGCCCGCAGTGGTTATCTGCTATATCCATTGAGGGGAGTTGAACCGCTGATTTAGCCTTGTAAATTCGTAGACTTACTGTTGTATCAGCGGAAACCTTTTAAGAAAGAACTGAGAAGACATTTTACAGTGTAAAAAAATCTGTTAAGATTTAATTGTGTTCTATTAATTGTTTGCTTTTTGTTGTTGTTTCTGAGTCTCGCGCAAAGCTACACGAGTGCTATCTACGCTAGCCGTCCTTAATTTAGCAGTGTAAGACAAAAGAGAAGGCAAACTAGTCATCACCACCCACCGCCATCTCTTGGGTTACTCTTTTGCCAACGAATAGTGGGATTGACAGCCACGTTATGACGCCCCCACGGCTGAAAGGACAAGCATGATTGGTGTGATTGGGATTCGAACTCGAGATCCTCGAATTTCGAGTCGAATGCCTTAACCACCTGGCCATGCCGGACCAGTTTTTGAAAATCTTTAATTAAAGGACAAGATTAAGAATATGATGTTAAAAACAATAATCTTAACATCATGTCTTATGGTAAGTATTATTAATTTTAATCATACTTTACCAGCTTCTTAAAGGCATTTACTCTACGACAAATGTTACTGTAATAAACGTTCCATATGAATGATGTTCCAATCAGTACGGGGGTGGCCAGGCATGACTAAGGGCGTTAAGGCGTGTGACTCGGGTTCCTATCCCCGTCGCGCCAAACATGCTAGCCCTTTCAGCCGTAGGGGCGTTATAATGTAACGGTGAATCCTACTATTCGTTGGTAAAAGAGTAGCCCAAGAGTTGGCGGTAGGTGGTGATGTCTAACTGCCTTCCCTCTAGTCCTACACTACTAAATTAGCGACGGCTAGCACAGATAGCCCTCAAGTAGCTTTGTTCAAAATTCAAAAAACAAACAATCAGTACGGAGTTCGTGGTATCTCAAACCTCAAAAGTTTTGAATTGAACAAAGGGGAAAGATGTCGACTGAACGAAACGGCCATTGCCAAGGAATATGGTGAATGCATTGTCGTTGAAATATTATCATTATATACGCTTCTAATTCTTAAAAAAAAAATACTATGGACTTAGATATTTGTTAGATGGAGATCGTCATTATAATTACATCAAGATCTTAAATAATAATAAAAATTAATAGTCGAAAAGCTTTTTGGACTATGTATGAGTTCGAGTATAATATAAATATGATCAGTCAGTAATGATTGAGTCATTTCAATGGCATCCAATTAATTTAGTGTTAAGAATGTCATTCAGTGTAAGGAAATTGTGTTATCAATCGCATATATTATGCTTTTCAGTTACACTGTGAGTTAAATGTTTATTTATTTATTTATCAAATTTCGCAGTTTATGTTAAAACGTTATATTTGCCAATATTTAACTACGGAAGTTTATATTGACAATTTTATTTGTGAAATTAGGTTTATATGTGAATATGGCTAATAATAGACGTTATTGAAAAAAACAACAATCATTTTTCTTACGCTAATCGCACTTGGCATTATTTTTGTTAACTAACCCAAAATAAACCAGCATATGGTGGAATTTGTTACAATAGTATTGTAATTGTAATTTTTCTTTTCAAAGGCGGTGATAAAAATTATTCTAGTAATTAATTCCTCTTTAGTCTTACACCAGTTGTGAGAAACGTGTTGTAATATTCAACATTGTTTTACTAAGTGAAAATTTTGCCTTACAAATATTTTGACATTCTTTGCAAAGATGTTTCTGTTTATGTAAATGAGGGTAAGAATGAAGATTTAGTGCATGTGAATTTTCAGAAAACATACACTGAATCTTAAATATAATACACTGCTGGCCAAAATCTTAAGGCTAATAAACATAAAGAAAAAAATATGCATTTTGCACTATTAGACTCAACCACTTATTTGAGAAGAGCTTCGAAGGATGAAAATAAGAAAAGAGAAAATAAAAATAAAAAACTTTTTAGTATTTAGTAGGGAAAATGTGAACACTATGATATTAGCCTAAATACTAGCTGGTCAAAAGTTTAAGACCACACCAAAAAGAAGTTCTAAACAGAGTAGAATATGCCCAACAAGAGGTCTCAGTAATGAGTTGCACGGCCGTCACTGCGAATAGCTGCAAACATTCGCTTTGGTTATGGTCAATATAAGCGTTTGCAAAAGGCTGACTGGCTGGAATGTTATTCCAAGTGGTGAAAATGGTTTCACAAAGATCATGCACTGTTTGGAATTGACATCCATTTCGATTGACTTCCCTTACCATTCACCCCCAAACATTTTCAATGGGGTTCAGTTCGAGCGAACACTTTGTATGGTCCAAAAGAATCACGTAATCCGCCATCAAAAAGTCTTTTGTCCTGCGAGCATTGTGAATTGCAGCGTTGTCCTGCTGAAAGATCCAGTCATTTCCACACAAGTGAGGGCCTTCAGTTAATAAGGATGATCTCTCCAACATGCCAATGTAGCCAGTTGCTGTTTGACGCTCCTGTATAACCTGAAGCTCCATTGTTCCGTGGAAGGAGAAAGCACCCCAGATCATAATGGGGCCTCCTCCACTGTGTCGTGTAGAAAATGTCTCCTGTGAGATATCCTTATTGTGCTAGTAACATTGGAAGCCATCTGGATCATCCAGGTCAAATTTTTCTCATTAGAGAATAAGACCTTCTTTCACTTTTCTATATCCCATGTTTGGTGCTTCTAAGCAAAGTTTTACCGAGCTGTTTCATGGTGTGGCCTTTGAAGACATTTGCTGTTTTTAAAACTTTTCTCTGTAGATGCCGTCTTATTGTTTTTGAGCTGCAATCCGTATCTGTAAGAGCCTTATTCTGGTTCGACGATCAGTTGGTGTCTTGTCGGACAACCTAACGAATCCTTCTGCTCAACGCCGGCGAAATTTTCTTGAGCCGTCCACTTGAAATTCTCGTTCTGTAACTCTCAGGGTCTTTTAAGAAATTTGCAACAGCAGTTTTACTTCGCCCAATCTCACCAGTGATGGAACGTTGAGAGAGACCTTGCTTTTGCAGCTCGACAATTCTGCCACGTTGAAACTCCGTCAATGTTTTAGCCTTTGCCATGTTTTTACCATATGTAACACAGGAGATGTCAGTGGAAGATGTTGGCAACGCTAATGCTTAAACACAAATGATTAAATTTCGTTACGTATTTAACGATTAACGCTTCGTTTCAGTGTGGTCTTAAACTTTTGACCAGCTAGTATTTAGGCTAATTTCATAGTGTTCACATTTTCCCTATTAAATGCTAAAAACGTTTTTTATTTTTATTTTTCCTTTTCTTATTTTCATCTTCCGAAGTTCTACTCAAATACGTGGTTAAGTCTAACCACGCAAAATGCATATTTTTTTTATATTCATTGGCCTTAAGATTTTGGCTAGCAGTATATGACAAGGTGTCACATAAAAGACTTATAAAGACTTTAGGTATGGGGGAGAAGTTATAAAATTGGATAGAAGATAGATTGAGGTGAGAAAGGGAAGGGTTGTCACAAATGGAGTTCAGTCAAACTGGATTGATGTCACAAGTGGGGTACCTCAGGGCTCAGTCTTAGGCCCTTTGCTTTTTTATTTATATAATTGACAAAGATAAAGGAATAGTCAAGAGCCTTTTTACGTTTGCAGGTGATATTAAGGTCTTTGGTGTTGCTTGTTGTGAACAGGATGCTACTGATTTATGAAGGGATTTAGATCATTTAGTAAGTTGGGCAAATAAATGGCAGATGAGTTTTTATTCTAATGAATGCAAAATAATGCACGTGGGTTATTATAATTTCAATTATAAATATAATTAGGATAGGAATAACCTTCATAATATTATGAAGGAGAGGAATCTTTGTGTAATGGTTGATCAATTTTTTAAGCAATCCCAGTAGTAGTGTGCTTTTGCTAGTGATAAGGTAAATAGTATTTCAGCGGCATATACATAAATATTCAATTCAAGTCTAAAGAGGTTATAATTTTACTGTACATGCCACTAGTTAAGGCCGCAATTGGAATTCTGTGTCAGTCATGGGCTCCTTACCCAAGGAAAAACATTGAATTCTTGGAAATGGTTACTAGAATGGTGCCTTGGATGAGGGAGTTTTCTACAATTACAGGATGAAATTTCTTATATTGTTTTGTCTTTGAAACAAGATGGGTTTGAAGGATCTGTTTAAGATTCTAAAGGGTCTTTATAATGTTGATGTATCGTCTTTTTTGTATTTAACAGTGAGAGTAGTAGAACAAGGGGACACAAATATAAATTTTGGCAGGGTATGAGTCATTTTCAGTTAAGACTGATCCATTTTTCTAATGGGGTAGCTGGCCTTTGCAATGAGCTTGCGACTGTATGTTGTAGAGGCAGTAAATTCAATTAAGTTTAAGAAAATAAAACTCGATAACTATATGAATGAGAAGGACTAGCTTTAAGATTATTGATTTTTCAATTATTGTAATTTAATTTAGAAGATGGAACAGCTAAGATGGAGTAATAGGTACAATTATTGTTCCAAAACGTTATGTTAAAATAACACCTGTCTAAAATAACCAGCTGCTATGTCCTACATTTGTAGAATTTATTCAATGATTTCATCATTAAATATGAAACATTATTTTTACAATTAATTCTCGGATGACATTTTACCCATTCACCTTCTGCATTCTTAAGTATATTTTTCACTTCGTATGATAGGTGTTCAAATTCGAACAATATATATATATATGTATTTGAGTCGTTGAGTTAGGTTGATCAAGAAAACTGGGTCTTTTTTTGGTTTGAATATATATCTGGTTTTTATATATTGCGCGTATTAGATGTTCTTTTATTTAGATTTGTTTCTTTCCTGCAACAGAACATTTTAAACCAATCAGAAGGCGGCTCTTGTTCTCTTCTTTGCCGTACACATTGAAGCTTCAAAATGTCGGGAAGGTATCAATTGTTCATTGGGCGCTTACCTCTTGATGTTAGAGAAAGAGATATTGAAAACATATTTGAAAAATATGGACGACTCTTGCGATGTGACGTGAAGTACGGTATGTATAATTTGAGTATTTGAAAATCGTTTGATAAATAACCAATTACTTGCAATTGTTTTTCAACATGTTAGGCCTAATTCGGCACAAATCAATTGCGACGGTAGGCTTAATTCGGTAAATGTTAGTTTTTGTAATTAAACAAACGTTTGAATGACGATCAATAAATTACATTTTGAAAATATTTGCGCGTATTCCTATAATCTTCATTACAATATCAGTTCATTAGTTTTGTAAATAGCATTGTCGATGCAATTAGGATTTAGTAGTTCACTCTCCTAATTTATCATCTGCCGATTTTCCAGAATTCTACTTTTGACGCGTCTGCGAATGTTGCTCGTGATATTCTTGAAACCAAGTGAAGCACTTGTAGTTTCTCATTGTTTCTTTTAAAAGTAAAATCGTATTATCGATCTTTTTCATCTTTTTTATTTATTTACCTTTGTTTATGTATAAATACGGTACACTGCGTATAATTACGACCTGTTAGTTACTAATAACTTAGTGGTATGTGCTGACTAAAATATTTACTGCTCTTCACTTTCAAAAGTTCCGATTAACAGTCGTAAAGAAGAATGACTAAATATGTGTTGTGTAAGTTATGAGAAAACTTGAAATCAAAGAAACTAACTGAAGAGTATATATTCTTGAGGTGCAGTCTAGATTTGTAATTTTTAAAGACAGTTTCTGTTTATGACAAATTTCTACTGTTCCAAACATGCAGATGCAATGAGGAGTTGCACATTCAGTTGCACCAGCAATATGTTTAATAGACTTGATCTTGCCATGTATTTCACACCCAATCAAACTACTGAAAAGTAGAGAAGCCAAGGCCAATCAATTTTACCATGGAGAATAAAAATTATCAACAATACACCCATGAATGGGACTTAACGGGGATCTGTAAATCTAAGTACCAAGATACAAACAAAAGGACATAAGTTTTTTATAGTTGAAAGCTATCAACTGCAGAACATAGGAAGCAAGCTGTGGAAGTCAAAGTCTGCCTGTAACAGTGTTTATCTCATTTCATGTTATCTAAACATTGTCTTTTTTAACACAAGAGAATTGTATATAACTAGGTACTTTTCAGGAGGCCATTATGACTAGTTAATAATTCACAAGTAAACAGGAACAACAATCAAGCCCAGTTAATTGTAACATTACTTGATGTCTTATTAATGCCTTTATCATATGTTGATAAGACATTACAGTTAGTAATTTGACCGTCAAGCAATAATATATGAACAGTAAGTGAAGAATTTTCTCAGAAGGTTTGGCTGTAACATGTAAATATGGTAGACCTATGTAAGTTGTGTACAAGCAACTGTACTCACTCTACTGTTTTTTGATGCTTGTCAAGATGGTGATTATGTCAACAGGCAAACTCACGTGATGTCATTTTCAAGTCTTTTAACGATTTATTTTATTTAATATTGTTTTATACTTACTACTATGTGTTCTTTCATTATTTTTGGTATCCTTTTAAACCATAAATTTAAGGTAGGCAGTATTGCTAGAGCCTCACAATAAGCTTACATTTATACTTGTATATTATCATTTTTGTGTGAAACTAATAACAGGTATTAAACTTGAGTCATCTGTGTTAAGTGTGTGGTTAGTCAAATTGTATGCTTTGCTTATCAGTAACACCACTGTTATTTTTGTATAGAATGAGTGATAGTATGCTCAGAGTTCTTTGGAGAGAGAAAGCTCCACCACTTGAATAATTTTCAATAGTTTTTAGTAGATTTTTGTTGTGTCAGTTATTTTGAAATATCACTTCCTTTTATTAACTGGCTTTATAAATGTCCTCTGTATGATTCCCAAAATAAAAAATATGCAGTCTCTTTTGCATATTTTGCTTGAGTACTGTATAACTACCTGTTACTATGAACCCAATACCATTCCTACTACAATACTTAAACTTGACTTTGGCACCAAGATGTTGTCTTGACTCCTTCATAAGGGTTCTTTAAAATATGCAAGTTCATGTGCACATTGGCACTTGTTTTTATACTGTAACTTCTAATGCTGAATGTGTATCTTCAAATAATTTGTAAGATTTTCATTTATTATTCCAAGTCTTTTGTACACAAGAGATAAGATTTTTTACTCAAGTATTTTTATTAAGGGTTTGTTTGTGAAAATATCAAGTATATTTTATTACTAATCTTAGTGCAAAGTGATTTTCATCTGATGATTATAAAACTATTCTTTGTTACCAAAATTTCAAATATTACTTGTGTGATCAGTAACACTGTGTTTTGTCTGTTATTTTCTGTACCCTAACTGGATGGGGCCTGTCAATTTGACTAGTTTCATAATCACTAAAAATAAATTGAGAAATAAGTCATGCTTTTTTCTTTTCAAAATGGCTACAGATTATAACTCAAACACATGTTTAATCTAAATATTTTAAATCTCATAACATTATACTTGTATATTCAGAATTTTTATCATAATGAACTTCCAGTCATGTCTGGTGAACATTACAGAAGTTGCATTAATGCAGCACATATGTATTTGTGTTACCATTTCCAGTAACATAAGTAACCTTTATCTTGGCTGTGAATAACCAAAAAATAACTACACTGATACTGTATAATTCCATTATAGTTTATTAAGTGCTTTGTCTAAGATATATTAAGATTTAAAAGAATATGAAACTTTGGGCGAACTAAAGACACATCTTACCTCATTGAAAAATTGGATTGAAAGAATGTGATAGTTTTTTAAAAAATTAAAATGGTTGAGAAAATCACTCTGGGGACATTTTAAGCTATTGATTGGTTATTCATGTCATATACTGTGGTAAGAGTATATAAGGGACCATTTAAAAAAATGGAAAGAATTGAATGGGGTCACTGTATTTGATTGAGTACATGAGCCATATCGTAGCAAAATAAAAAGATGTGAGATTTTTATTTTCAGTGAAGTTGAGAAATCCCACTAGTAGAGAAATATTTATGCAAAAATGGCTCGTTTGGATTGAGATAATATTTTACGTAGAAGAGCGAACAAAGTTTTGATCTTCTTCTGACGATGACCAAAGAAGGCCGAAATCTTGTTTACTCTTCGATGTAAAATATTTTCTCAACCCAAACGAGCCGTTTTTGCATACAGATTCTTATTTTTCATTCTACCTTGTCAGTATTAGTAATTTGAGTTCGTAATTTGTATGACATTAGTATTTTGACTTCACAAATGTATTGCCAAACTTACTAAAATTTATATTCTGATCTGTTCTTTTAATATTTACTTTTAAATTAAGAATTTAACTCTTATATAATAATAAAGTTTGAATTATAATTTCCAACTCGATTCCAATCGTGTTGACATAAATTCACATAATAGTAGTTTAATAAAATTTTTAATGCAAGTCAACAAAAGCGATGACATGGCTTTTGACCCATGATCCATAGTGAAAGGGTTAAATGATGGTTGGTCATAAGTTTGAAACCAGTATTGTACTTGTGTGCTAGAAATTGTATGATTGAATATATTTTGCATATGTAATTTCAAGTGCTTTTAACTGTGTGACTTTGATATTAAGAGGAAAAAGAAAAGTCTATTGTATATATTGCAATAAATAGTCCTTAATGATTGAAAAAATAAGTTAACTCTATCACAAAGTGTGCACTGTTTTGTGTTTGTGAAAAATAACAGCTCACACTATAAGTTATGTCTTAATACTTTTGAGTTTGTAAAATGTATAAATTTTATTACATAGGCACTGGAATGGCTTATGCCTTTGTGGACTACGATGATCGTAGAGATGCTGAGGTAAGTCATCCACTAATTTAGAACTTGTTTTTCTCAGATGTGTTTGAAATAAGAGAAGAAAAAGTTCTTAACAAAATTAACTGCTAGTAAATTTATATACTTCTATCACATTCTGAAATACTGGGTCATAAAACTTCCCAATGCAGTCTGACAACAGAGGAAAACTGTTAGAAGGAGGCATTATGTAGCAGTCATTTCATTACTATCATCCATTTTTTAGCAAACGTAGAAATACTGTCTTTTATTTTGGTAGGGTGTACCTTCAAATTATGAGTGTTCACTTTTTTTTTTCTGCGGCATAGTCTTTGTTTTACCCACTTAGTATGACTGCATCAGTGGTCATTATGTAAAAGTTTCTTTTATAAATAATGGGGTTTGGAGACTTTTAGTTGCATATTAGAAAATTTGAAATAAATTGATTATGAAAAGTGTTAAAAATAACACTAATCTGTATGGCATACATGGAAATATGCAAATTTCATTATTTGTCATTTTGAATACTATTAATGATACTACTCATTCTAAATATACAAGTGAAATTTGTATATATTTATGTGTACATCACAGAAAGTCATTGTAGTTTGCATTCACATACACTTTGAATTATTTTGTCAGGTTGAGGCAGGTATTTTTAAAGAGATTTAGGTTGAAATTTTTGTTTAGGTTTTAAAAGTATAAAGGCATTATTAATTCTTTACAAGTACTACAACAGAAGTTTAATGAGATACAGTGTAAGTGGTTCACCTTCCCTTTCGGGTTTTAATTTGTTTCGTAAAATGCTTATTTAGTCATATGAAATGTGCTAATAGAATTTATGGAGATTTTTTTAGAAACACCATATCTTTGTTTTGAGGATCCCCCCAGTGGCTCAGCGGTATGTCTGCGGACTTACACGCTAAAAACCGGGTTTCGATACCCGTGGTGGGCAGAGCACAGATAGCCCATTGTGTACCTTTGTGCTTAATTCAAAATAACAAAATTGTTTTGAGGAAAAATTACAGGATACTACTTTTTATATTAAGTACTTCTTGGCTATTAAATCAATTGCCTATAGACATGAATTAGTGTCCTCTAAGTAACTTATTAATGAAAGTAAATGTTTTATTATTATTATATTTGATTATTTCCAAATATTCAAGTAATTGAAATACTGCTGTTATGCTTGGATACTGTTAACCACAGAGCTAAAGAGTGGGCTTTTTGACTTCTGCTAAGCCAAGGTATCGAAACTTATCTTAGAGTGTTAACAGTTTTTCTTAGTCACTTGTTGAAAATAATTTATTAGATGAATATAATTGATTAATGATCTTGGTGATTAGGCAGTCAGAAGCTTCCATTAATCTTTCACCTCTAGTATTAAGTACAATTTACAAAATATACATTCTGCTATTTAAGTATAAAGTAGTGGAACATAAGAACAAAATGAATAAATCAATCTGTTTTAAAGCTGAACAGTTAAATGTATTACTCAATATAATTAGTTACTCTTGAGCATTTACAGCCCAAATCTCGTCAGTGTAAACTAATCAATTAAACAAAATTGGTTTCTGATTAGTCCAAATATTCAACTAACCAAAATGCTACCAGTATGATTTCTCATTATTCTTTGATTCAGAGCTCTTAAGCTCAATTAGATAGGGTTATGACTCCAAAACAAAAATTAACTAATCAGATTTAGTGTGTTGATTATTCCAACTATCCACATTGTCTTGATCATTTTGACCAACCTTGTGACTATTATATAAGAAGAAACTAAACATTCTGTGACTGATTATACTAAGTTTATCTTTGCAGTTTTTGGCAAACCTTTATTAAACATTATACAGGTCTGTTGTATGCAAAGAATAGTATTTTCTAATAAATTATTTTTACAAAAGATTTGTTTCAACTTATAAAACCTTTGAGTTAATGTGTATGAAAGGTGATTTTTATGTTAAGAAGGAAAGTGATTATTTATCTTAGTTATATTTTTGATAACTTTAGCAAAATCATCGATGTACACAAGAAAAAGTTTAAAAATATGAAACAAAATGAAAAATCATTTTTATGTACAATAATTTATTGTAGGTTGTAACAGTTATAAATATTTGTCTGATCTTTTATTTATTTTTTTATTTTTTTAAATTACATCCACCACTATACTGGTACAGATATGTAGGTGACACGGTTGTGGGATTCACATCTGTAGAACACATTTAATTTTTTCAATCACATTAATGCTATACATCCCAACATCAACTTCACATGTGAAAAAGCAATCAAATATCGTTTTTTAACTTCAAAATTACAAGAACTGATACACAATTTAAAACAGAAATCCTCTGAAAAAATTACCTATACTGGACTATACATTCATTGAGACTCAACACATTAAACAAAACAAAAACTCAACATACTAAGAAACCAAATAAACACAGCCATAAAACTAAGCTCACCAGATAAAATTAATGACGAATTGGACAAAATAAAACAATACTTCATGAACATCAATAAGATTCCTACACAAACTGTAGAAAACATTATATGCACACACCTAGACATAAAGCAAAATCAACTAACAAAAGTAAATATATCTCATGAATCAAAAAATCATGAAACCATATACTGCTGTATACCATATATTCCTGACATTAGCAAACAAATAACCAACATTTGGCAAAATCTAGTAACAAAATATAACATTCCAGTTAACACTAAATTTATTCAAAAACCAGGCACAAAACTGAGGTCTATACTATGTAAGAACTACACTGACAAACACCACACCAACATTATTTATAAAATACAATGTGATAACTGCCACGACTTTATAATGGAGAAACAAGTAGCAAAATGGAAACCAGATTCAAAGAACATAAAAAGTCACCTTCACAAGTTTTTGAACATCAAATAAACACAACATAACCATAAAAATACTCAAATACTAAATAAAGAAACAAACATAAACAAATGCAAAATTAAAGAAGCCTTACTTATACAACAACTCAAGCCCAAAGTAAACCAATACAAATGAACACTTTTACACCTGTATTAAAAATAATATAATAAATAATAATAATAAAATATAAAATTATATATTCAAACATCTAAGCATGCCCTCTACATTCCGACACTCAGTTACACAACCCCTTTTAAACATGTGGTCAGCTTCTGGTCAGTTACCTCTTCCCTTAGTGAACCTGACGATGACTAGAGAAGGTCGAAACATTGTTTGCTCCTTTACATAAAAAACTGTCTCAACCCAAAGGAGCAATTTCTACAGTGAATGTTTCAACTCGCTGGACACTTGGAAATTCATGTAATTGTAAAAATAAAATCTAAAATTTGAAATATAGAACTAGGCACCTCGTATGAAACAGAGTGAAGATTGAGAATTTAATTACTTCTTTAACTTAAATAATAAATATTTGAAATACAATAGTCCCTCTTAAATACAACACTTTTCTGCCAGAATAAAAAAAATTGCAATCTAACAGGAAGTCGTAATTTAAAGGATCTCAGTAATCATGTAATGAATGAGTTCAAGTGGTGTTGATTAGCTATTTCCAGGGGTTAAACTTAATGATTTATATGTTGTACATGCAGTCAGATAACATAACAAGTACAGTAATAGTTATGATGGATGACAGTTCAATAAGGATAATTTAACTGTTTTATTTGTGGTTTTATGTAAAATAATTTATTTACCAATGATATTTATTTCGTACAGATCCATGTGTCACATTTTTATTACATACATATAAAATATTAAACTGACATAATTTATTTTGTAGAAGATCATCCATTTTTGTTTGTTTTACATATTTAATAGAGTCAGTTTGAATGTTCACAGTTCTGGATGTTATTGTATCAAGAAGCATTTTGTTAGTTCTCAGAGCACAATTTTAGTATCAGTTTATAAAATAATATGCAAATGCATAGAATTCTACATTGAAGAAACCAGATTCACTGAACATAAAAAAAATCCAATATTTATGACCATTGAAGTGAAAAACAACAACACAGTATTGTTGTACAAAGTGCTGTAAATGTTTACACAAAGAACCAACATTGGAAGCTACATGTTTTAATTGAACAAAACGTTCTTACCTCTATACTAAAATTTCACCTGGGAACTTGGATCTTTTGTTTCAACCTCTGGAAAGGTACCATTTTGTGTACTTAAATAACCAGTAAAGAAATTAATTTCTATATATCCAAAATACATTATTGCTAGACTGCAGTGAATAACTATTAAGGTAATCTTCTCTAAATACAAATGCTACATAAAATGTAACATGTTGCATTTAAACAGTTTCAAGCTGTTTAAAAATTTTCATTTATTTTGTTACTTTCATCACAGCTTTGCTCTGTATCAATGTCCATGTCACATTTCTATTCCAACACTTTGAGGCTTCTTCAGCTTGCTGTTCTCATGTTGAGATGTTCATAGCTTCACTGGGTGTCTTGAGGCATTTTATTAGTCATGTCTACTGCGTACATTAATGGAGTCTGTTTTTCAAGAAACTGCCAGTTAATCTTCACACCCTGCTAGTAAATACTAATCACGTTTCTTAATGTATAGGGCACAAACTGAAAATCTGCCACATTAACTGAAAAAAGTAAACCACAATTCCACAAGTGTGGCAAAGACAAACAACAGTTTCTGATTGCCCCTTTTCATCTTTCAGGACCTGAAAGTTTTAAAATCAAATATCTATGTTTGTACCAAAGAGATTTACTTGGACATCATAAGGTATCAAGTGATGTATACCAAACTGTGAAGCAATATCCAGTCATGTGACCTCTGTTTCGTACAGTATTCACATGTCTGTACAAGTTACAAATATGAAGAAAAAATCATTATATATAGAGGTTATTTGACCTTTGCACCCAAAAATCGTGGTTGTGTATTGGATCTGTGTAGAAGTCATTTGTGGGAAGTCAGATCTATGTAAAATCATTATATGCTCAGAAAAAAGGAAATTGTTGTTAGGAGGGATTGTATCCACCAGGGACAACTGTATAAATTATATCTTGATGCCAAAAGTATTAACTTACATTGATCATAAAGGTGTTCATTTTGAAATGTAACTACAAAAAAAAGTCATGACAAGCACACTCTCACTATGCATAGGACTAACAGAAATGAGGATTGTTTAATTGGCAAATTTTATTAACTGCCCAGCTATGCTGAATATTGTAATTATTGTGCTATTACAACACTCAAATTTAATACATCTGACCAATGTTTTGTGTTGCTTTTGAGTAATCTTTAGTCATTGTCTGAATTGAGAGTATCCAATCTAATTTCACTTTTTCAAGCCGCATCTCTCAAGTCATTTACCATTTATACTATAGGCTTATTTTAACAGTAAAGTATATCTACTCATAGAGGATAATTTGTTTAAAAAACAACAAATTTGCACATCACTGAATCAACACGGCCATCATGCTGTCTCAGGTTTGTGCAATCTAGAAAAAATGCTGCATTGAAATTTCTTGAATTTTGAGAAAATCCTTCAGTAACTTAGTGGTACATTGAAACCTGTATTGTGTACAGCACAAATAGCTCATTGTTTTGCTTTGTGTTTAACAACAAATAATCTTTGGAAAATCATTCTGAAGATTAGTTTTTGTATATGTATTGTTATAATAATTTACAATACTGTACTTATTAGACAGTGACTGTATTTATGTGCCTATAAACCATTTTCTGTTTTAATAGTTTGTGTTGAGTATGAGAAAAACTGCTTTCAAAACACTTACTGTCAGCCAATATGTCTATTCTTCAACATTACACTTTGCCTATCTAAGTGTTGGGCTTGCATGCTCCAGTCTTTTATACTCCATTTAAATACTGTTGAATACCTAACGTGCACATTTCTCCACACTTGTAAATAGTACCTCTGTCCTGGTACCATATTCAAGCATCTCACTTAGATAATGTAACCACTTTTCCTTGATAAAGTGTTAGTTATGGGTTTCTTTGACAAAAATTTTACTTGTTTTTTTTCCCATTGTGGACTGTTATTTTCAGTCTGCCTTGTAGATTTCAATATAATTTTCAATTAAAATACAAACTAGCTAAGATGTGATATTTGTGGGTATGAATTCCCATATTACTATTGCCAGCAAGATGGTTAATCTGACTTTTGTTATTGAATGTCAGGAAGGCTGTTACTTTCAGGTGAAGCTGTGCATGTTTTTATCCACTGAGTGTTTTTTTTCTTAGGGCTTTTGAAGTTGCCTTTTTCAGTTGATTCTGGAGAGAATTTGGAATTTGTTTTCTGACACTTCTCTACTCAGTTGGCTTCTCACAAGTCTTGTTTGGATCCACCTCCTATTTCATTTCTTCAATTAATCATATGGATTTGTGAGATTTTTGTATATTAATTCTACTCCATTGTTGGTGATAGGGGGTCTGTTTAGTTTTCTCTTCTTCCTTTGCTTTTCTGGTTTAGGCTCAGAGATTTACTGTTTTATTATGTGATGGGATAGCTAGACCTTGTACTTTGCATTATCTGTTTACTTGTCTTGGTTTTCCACATTCTGGTAGAAGTATATATTTCTGGCGATTGATATGATGTCATAAGTTGGAATTGTTGGCACGTTTGTCTTTTTCCTACCTTACTCTTTTGTAATGGGTCATGAATCAAAGGTCATGTTATCAAGTTTGTTGACTTGTTGAAAATTTTATTGAACTACTACTTTACAAATTTATGCCAATAAGTTTAGTGTCAACTTGAATATTATAATTCATATTTTATTAATTTAAAAGTTAATATTCAAAAAAACACAATTGACTCTTGAATTATACGAGTTGCATGGTATGTTGAATGCAGCACTGTTTAAAATTAAATGTTTTTCATGTTAAAATTATGAACTAAAATTACCAATATTGACAAGGTATAACATAAAATAAGTACGTTGTATCTTTTTATTTTGTTGAGAGATTACTAATGTACTGAATCAGACACATTGGCTCTACATACTTCTTTTCAATTTTGGAAATGGTCTGTTGTGTACATTTACTTCATTATATGACAAGTGAATAACCAGTGGACAACTTAGAATGTCCCCTGATGGTTTTCACAGCCATTTTAATGTGTTAAAAGGTTGCCAGGTTCTTCTGAACAAAGATTTCAAGGAAATAGGTTGTATTTTTAGTATCTAGAAGTTTCTTCTTTTTTTTGTTATCTAAATATAGCTTAGATATTAAGCTCAATAAGTTATAGTGAAATTCTACAGTATCAATATAATTTGATTTTTTGGTTATTCACTTATATATAAAACTTTAAAACATATTTCTGTTCATGTTCTCCACATGCAAAATTTTAAATGTCCAGCAGTAACTGCATTCAAACTAAATGCATTTAACTGCATTAGAAGAGATAATTGTGTGCTTTTTACTTCTGTATTTATTGTTCTATATTTTAAGAAAAATAAATTTAATAACTTATTTCTAAACAGTAATAATCTTTATACATATACAATGTGTAGTAATTGAAATGTGACTGTATTACAAAATACTAGTCCACTTAAAGACAGCCAAGACTAAAGATAAGTTTTTGTTTTGTTTCATGTGCTGAGTCAGATAGCCTTACAACTCTATATCCGAGACCCTAACCCAACTATAGGCATTCCCAGTAACCAGTTAGCAACCCTCACAGAATTCACCACAATAAAGACAAACTTCATGTTCAACAACCAAAACTATATACAAACAAATGGCCTAAGCATGGGCAACCCAGTATCACCAGTTCTAGCCAATATTTTTATGACACAAATTGAAACACAAGCAATTAATACAGCATTACATCCACCTCTATACTGGTACAGATATGTAGATGACACGGTTTCAGGATTCAAATCTACAGAACACATACTTAATTTTTTCACTCACATTAACTCTATACATCCCAACATTAACTTCACATGTGAACAGGAAGAAAGCAATCAAATATCATTTCTTAACCTCAAAATTATAAGAACCGACACACAAATCAAAACAGAAATTGACCGAAAAATCACCCATACTGGACTATACATTCCTTGGGACTCAGCACATGTAATTAAACAAAAACTCAACATACTAAGAAACCAGATAAACACAGCCATAAAACTATGCTCACCAGATAAAATTAACGATGAATTAGACAAAATAAAACAATACTTCATCAACATCAATAAGTTTCCTCCACAAACCATAGGAAACATTATACGCACACACCTAGACAGAAAGCAAAATCAACCAACAAAAGTAAATATATCTCACAAATAAAAAAATCACGAAACCATATACTGCTGTATACCATATATTCCTGACATCAGCAAACAAATAAACAACATTTGGCAAAAACTAGTAACAAAATATAACATTCCAGTTAATACTAAATTTATTCAAAAACCAGGCACAAAACTAAGGTCTATACTATGTAAGAACTACACTGACAAACACCACACCAACATTATTTATAAAATACAATGTGATAACTGCCACGACTTCTATATTGGTGAAACAAGTAGAAAAATGGAAACCAGATTCAAAGAACATAAAAAGTCACCTTCACACATTTTGAATACTGCAAGTCAAATAAACACAACATAACCATAGAAAACACTAAAATACTAAATAAATAAAGAAACAAACATAAACAAATGCAAAATTAAAGAAGCCTTACTTATACAACAACTTAAACCCAAAATAAACCAATATAAAGGAACGCTATTATACCTATATTAATATTATAGATAAAATTATATATTCAAACATCTAACCCCGCCCTCTACATTGTGACTCTTAGTTACACAACCCCTTCCAAACATGTGGTCAGCTTCCGGTCAGTTACCTCTTTCTTTGTGAACCTGACGATGACCGAAGAAGGTCGAAACGTTGTTCGCTCTCCTATTTAAAATATTTTCTGAACCCAAACAAGCCGTTTTTGCATATAAAATTCTCAACAAGTGGGTTTCTCGACATCACTGAAAGATTAATTTTATATTATTGGATATGGTTATGTGAGTGCAGGCACACTGCATCAGTGCAAGTTATGTAATATTAGCCAGGCACAACTGGAAAGTCAGAATAATATTTGACATAATGAGATGTTATTTTGTGTTATGATCTGTAATAATTCTTGAATGAAAAATAACATAATTTATATTTCCTTTTTGGTTACAAGGTTGGTCAAATTGACAGACTCCATGTAGCTATGGTAGAGAAAATAACAGACATAATATATGAAGTCTTCCTGAAAACAAATATTTGAAATGTATTTAGGAATTACATAAATAATTTTTTATGATGAATAATATTTTTTTTAATCATAACAAGAAAATCACATTCAGACCAGTAATGAAATAGACTATTTTTACAAGCAAATCTTTATTAAAAAAAAAATACTTCATTAAAAAATTGATATTTTTGTGTACAAAAACTTGTAATCTTTGTTAAGTGAAGTAAATTTTGAAAAGATACACTTACTACAACAAAAGGTAGGGCATAAATACTTAATGTGTGTCAATGTGTATACAAACTAGTGTATATTATATTGAGCCTGTTGCAAAAAAAAAATTGTTGGATTATCTTTCTCTTCTTGAGTCCTACTATATCTTGATGGTTCCTTTCTCTCTAAGTCTCTGGAAATTAGGGTAGGGAATGCACCCATATTTGCAATTCTTTTGCCATCTGTTTCTCACCTCTGCAGTTGATTGCAATCTGATAATTTGTTTTGGCCTGTTAGGCCTGGATGCATTATGTGACCCACTTTACCTCATTTTGTGGTGATTGTTTTGACTGTATATTCATTGGAATTCTTCAGTTTTCCTTGATTTCCCTAATTTCTTAGAGGTGGATTTTCATATATTCATTTTGTGTATTTTGGTTCTATAGGCGAAGGTATCTTCTGAGTTGCACCTCATTAGGTTCAATGCATTTGTTTTTTTGCTGTCCATTTCATTTTCCAGTGTAGGACATTCTACAGGCTGGTATTCAAACTTATCCCAGTATTTTTCTCTTATGTTATTCACATGCTTGGGCAGCTTTCATCTGGAACTTTTTCCTTATCCCTCGACTGTTTTTAACAACATCTGATGGATTGTAAATAAGGTTGGAACTTAAGTTACAACCTGTCTTTTTCTTTTTCAAGTTCCCTTACATTTTGCTTTCACTGGATACCACTTTCTGTTGTTAGATAGGAGTTATTCTCTCAGCCCAGTTCCAGCAAACAGTTAGATTATTTGAAATACTGAGTGCAATAGGCTCTGAAGAAATGAGGTGTTCCATAAGACCATTTAGACATTTACCAGATGGTATTACTATATTATCAGTAATCTCCACTCATGGATAATCATGAATAAAGCTAAAGGGGATTCTGCTTATGCCTGCTGATCATTGGATTGAATAAAATGGAGCTTGTTTGCATTTAAAAATTTAGGGAACTTCATTCACCTGTTGCACTGTTTTCAGAATACTATTCTTTAGGGCTTCTCAAGCTCCTACTAGTGGAGCTAGGTGATCCTTATCACATCTTATGTCCAATCACTTGGGTTGTAGATTGAGGCTATTTCTCAAGAGTTTAAATGTGCTCATCCACTTTTGGAAAAGAGGGCAAACTTGGGGGCTCTCATTCTTGGGTTCCTGGATGTTGTTCCCAGATTTCAGTAGGAATGGAACCAGCCTTTGTGAGAGCATACTTGTAACTCTATTTCAGATTTGACACTGTACAATCCAGTTGGGGTGTGTATTTGTGTATGGTTCTTTTCTGTGATCAGTGTTGATTTTGTAAATTGTTCATGGTCCACTATCTCCTTTATAATTTTGAACATGAAGTGGTCTCATTCTAGGCCCTTGATTGAGCACAGGTTCCTTGACCTCTATAATTCTAACGGCAAGTGGAATACTCCTTGTTCACTGAGTTTGGGAGTATGAATGAATGTTCATAATTCCAGACCAGATGAGTTCTGTCCCCTTGGTTGAATATATGACATACACAATTCTGTCTTTCTGAGCCTGGGGTGTTGTCTTTTGGGCTTCTTCAAATGGAACAGAGAGTTTATTCACTTTGGCATTACTTACTTGTCTTAATTCTGGCAGTGTAAAACACATCACTTTGTGACTGTAGCTTAGGATCCAACCAAAAGTGTCTATATCTGTGGCATTGCTGTCCAATAGCCCTAGCTACCAGTGTGGGGTATAGGGACCAAAAACCATGAATTTCAACCTTGAGTTCTGGAACCTTGGCTATTGATGATTACTCATTTACTGTTTCACATTTGATACAGGAACTAGGTTCCAGGTGCAAAGCATACCTGTTCTGGATGTTGTGCAGATCCTCCACTTGTGTACCAATTTTATCTTTGTATTACACTGTTCTATGCAGACATTTTCTTTGTTGATCATGCCTGCAACATTCACTCCACATTTTCAGTAAGGGATTCTAGCTATACTGTCAGCAAATAGTAAGTATGTTTTGGAAGCTAACATTTTCCTAAACTGCAAATGTACTTCCAAAAATACTTGCCTCCACTGACACCCTTCTGCCCTGTCTCTCCACTAAGAGGTGATGTAAGTCTATAAAATGTATCTAAGTGAAGTGCTTACATACAGTACTAGGGCAGAAGGTGCATTGATGAGGGTGGAGAAATTTATAAATTAGGTATTTCCAAGGGCATTTAAGTGGGATATAAAAGACTGGAGCATATGTGACCAATTCTAGGATAGGTAAATCTGATGTCAGAGAATAGCTATGTTGCAAGTGGGGGTAAGTATTATTGGAAATACATTTGTAGTACTTAAAAGTGCCGAGTAACAATTGTAATCCAAGTTTGTTTTTATTTGTATGAAGAACAATATCGTGCAACAAACAGTATGAAAAAAATCTTTACTCATCATGTACGTTTGAAGGTCACATGTTAAAAACCCCAGGGTTTTGGTAAAGAAAATATGCCATAGGCTAATATTTTCACAAGGTATATTATGCATGCAAACAAGGTAGCAGTAAGAAAAAACCAGTTGGTCACACTGTAAAAACAAAGGAAAAAGGATATTTTAAATTGTAAAAATGCCTTTGAATATTTTTATTCTAAGCTCTTTCAGTTTGGGATATAAGGCAGTATGTGTGCTGTAATAACAATTGTGTTGCAGTTTGTGCTTTACAAGGATAAGATTGCAGTTCAAATCAACCTTATTTATGATTCAGAGCATGATATGGTAGTGAACAAATTATTCACTGTATCCATATTTAATTTATGGTTCCAGATTACTTAACTGTTAATGACTTGCAGTGAAACATTACTAGACTTTCATGTAATGTGTTAAAGTGTACATGTGATTTTTACATTGTTATTACTTACCTTTATATACCGAATAACAGAATTGTGCATCTTTATTGAATTCATTGTGTTAATCATGGAATATGATTCTGTCAGAACTAGTAGTTATGGAAAAATGAGTTATCAAACTTGTTATGGTTAGGCACAAAAACGTTTGGAACCAAACGGTCTCGGATAAAAGTTCAACAAATTATTATCCAAAACTATTATTTAGTAAAATTTAATTAGAAATGAAGAACCAAGGTATAAAAGCATGGTGAATGCATGTTTATTCATCACCCATTGTAAATTTTAGGTCACATTTTATTATATAACTATTAGTGTTTTTACATATCACGTATATGATTACATGTTTTCATCCAAAATTCACTGGAGGTTACTTCCATGAAGTGTTGCTTTGTTTTTGAGGCATGCTATGGTGCTTGGACACCCAGATGAGCTGAATGTTTGAACAAGAAATTGTTAGGGCTTTTTTAGTGGGTTTAACTTTGCAGGTGGGATTATGAGTAATTCTTCTCTGTATAGGTAAATATAAAACAAAACTTGTCATAAATGGTGACAACTACTGTTGCATTGACCTTGACTGACTTTAGTGCAGTTTGATGCTAAGGTGACTAAGATAAAATATTAAATGGTTATATCATATGTTTACAAAAAATGCTTTAAAATCCACTTAGTTCATTTTTAGTATGTTATGTGGAGTAAAATATACATATACATATACAAATTTTCATTTCATCAGTTGCCTTTATTTAAATTTTGGATTTCCTTCCAATAAATAAACAAACAAATGTTAAACATTTTACATTGCATTGTGTTTAGCTTCAGTTCACAATTACTAGGAGGCCCGGCATGGCCAGATGGTTAAGGTACTCGACTGATAATCCGAGAGTCTAAGTTTTGAATCCCCATCACACCAAACATGCTAGCTCTTTCAGCCATGGGGGCATTATAACACGATGGTGAATCCCACTATTTGTTGGTGAAAGAGTAGCCCAAAAGTTGGCAGTGCATGGTGATGACTACCTGCCTACATTGCTAAATTAGGGACAGCTAGCACAGATAGCCCTTGTGTAGCTCTGCATGAAATTCAAAACAAACAACTACTAGGTGCACTACTTCTGATCTATAAAATCATGAAACTTAAGTATCATGCCTTTTGTTTATGTGATTGAAAAGCTAAATTGCTGAGCAAGTTGTGCAGATTATAGGTAACCATTTGGTTTGAAAACAAGTCATTTAAAGCATCTTTCACTGATAGCATAGTTGCTGAACTTTAGACTGTCGTGATCCTGGGAGGCTAATGATACTAATAAAAGGAACTATTTTGTTAGTAAAATGGTACATGTAATTAATTAAATATGGCTATTTGGCATGCATCTGTTTATGTTGTTTGTGTAGGTGTACACACATTTTTTTCTGATGTTTTTATTTTCATTATCTCAGTTGATTCCTTATCCCTATTTTTTGAGTATTTATTGAATTAGTAATTAGATTTAGTTTTGTTTATAAATAATATAGTTATAATTGCAGATGAGTAACTGCTGTTAGTCTGCATTGGATGGTGAATCATTTATGTGACTGTATTTATGAAACCTTCTGTTGTAGTATTTTAAAATTCAAATCTTAAAGCTTTGAATGTAAAATTATCATTATGTATAATAATATGATTGTTCTGATACTGTTCAAAAGAGGGAGAGGAGAAAGAGAGACAGACAGACTCCGATCCTTTCCGATGCACTCATCTGACCATGCAGTGCCCTGAACCAGTGTTCCTAGTCAAGAGAGTGATTGACATGCCTTAAGCCAATGAAACTCATGACTAAGCCTTGTCTACCAAATTGACCATTGGTGCCATCCTGTTTTGACCACTGTTTGAAAAGAGAATGAAAGCCCTTCTGACCCGAAAAATAGCTAGAACTCAGATAAAGTGACTAGTTTGAGAGCCAGCTCTGATCCAGACGTAGCATTTATCCCATACCTGTTCATATGACTGGCCTTGTGTATGTGGTACCATGCTCTATTTTTTAAATGCTGAGGCTCAAAATTTTACACTTCCCTCTGAAAATTGTTTAATTTTTCTCAACTAATGCTTTAATTTCTAAAGTTAGATTTGGTAAGAGTTGAGGACCTTGGGGCCAGAACATTTAAAAACTAGTTTCTTTCATTCACATAGCACATGTATTGATTTTTAAATTTGGTTATTCAGAACTTGTTAATAAACACAAGATAGTTTTTGAAAAAAACAGAATTAGTTTACATGTTAATTTGAATCAATACATGCTATCTTTTTTTTCAAATATATGCACTTCAGTGTAAAGTTATTCTAAATACAGCTTGATTATTTATACAGAGTTCATTATTACACATTTCAAAGCTGTATAGTATAACCATGGTGGCACTGCATTGGTTTTTTGCTGCTCATTATAACATAATTGTGCAACATTAAAGATAGTTGTTCATAAAGTTATTTTCTGATGATGATATGTAGTTTAAATAGCTGCAAACAATGTGTAAGACATCATATTGTGCAAATTCAAACAAATTCAGTAGTACTATTACAAATCTAGGTTATTCTTTGTATATTATTTCGAAACATAGGTTATACAACTTTCTTATTTTCCTTACATGGATGTAGGAATAATTTAAATTTCCTAAGCTGAATGAACCTTGTGACATAGTATTAGGATTATGACCTCAAATAATCACTAAGAGAGAGGGAACTTAAATGATGAGATAGTATACTTTATTATTTAGAAGTAAGAACATAAGAACAGTATAACTATTCTCACTATTAAGGTCCCCTGCTGGCACAGCAATAAGTCTATAGATTTACAATGCTAAAATCAGGGGTTTGATTCCCCTCTGTATATTCAGAAGATAGCCTGATGTGGTTTTGCTATAAGAAAACACATACACATGCACACTCATTACTAGGTTTATTTTTACTTGTAGTGTACATTGGTAGCTTGTTTGGTAAAAAGTAGATATATTAATTGTGCTTAATGAAAAACATGTACTAAAATAGGTGTCTACATCTAGGATTTGCAGATTTCTATTCATTTCTATATTATCTCTAGAAAATTATGGGGTGTTGATGTGGTTGTGTACCCTAAATATTATTTTACTATATATTAACATTGGACAGCCATGTAGTATGGGTCACATTTTTTTCTTTAGTTTTCAACATGTAAATAGCAGTTGAAGGGAAAATGGACTGTTTTGTAGGTTTTCTGCACTTTGTTGAGAGAAAATATTGCCAAGCTGTATATTTTGCATAAGTATTCAAACATTAGAGCATAGAACAAAAAAAATGGTAGCAAATTTTGTGATCTTTGATTTGAACTTGAGTAAACAAATATTTTTAATGAAAACAGCCTTGGAAATATGTCCATTGCAACTAGATCAATTGTTCACATATTTTGTTCATCATGTCTAGTTTTTGAAGAATTTTAGTATTTCAAGTTCCTGAAACAACATGAGCTTCTTTTGGGTCACTGAAAATAAATTGTCAGCCAGGTCATTTCACTCTGTCTTCAAAGCTATCTCTGATAAAAGTTAAATATTAGTTAAAGTGGAATGTGTTAGTTTATGATTTCATTTAAGTTGTTAAAGTTGAATTTTTTTTTTAAACCTTTAGTTGGTTATTTGTTTCTGCATGTTAAGTATAAAATTATAAATGGTGTTTGAATGTGTGTTTTTCTTTTTTCATAGTGGGCATGTTTAGTCAAATTGGGTGAATCACAGTACAATCTTACTAAACAGTATGCAGTCTTAGCAAAAAAATATTTTCATTTGATTTTTCTCATTCTTTAGGTTGTAAATCTACTTAAATCGTGTGTTGACACATGGTTTTATGAAAGAGAGAAAATTTAGAATATTTCTTCTGCATTAGAATTTAATTTTTTATTGTTGTGTTTTGATACATTATTCTGCTGATTTTAGTATTCATCAGTAGTGAAGGCCTGAATCTTCACTGTTGCAGAGAGACATGAAGTCTGATGTTAAATATGCATTTAAGACAGTTTGTTAGTACTCTTAAAAAGTACTAGTGTGGAAATAATAAAGTTGTCTGTATAAACTTGTTGAATCTTGCAGGCTTAAATTAGAGATATAAGTCTTTACTATTACTGTTTTATAGTTAAAAGTTAAATAACAGTAAATTAAATGAAACATATTTATATTATTTGACTTGGACATTATTAAATTACTATCTTTATATTGTATATCATTGGTGAGGTGCCTCTTCATGTGAACAAAAGAATAATTGGTAGTTTTTTCTTCTGCTACACTTGTTTTTTATAGTGCATAATAACATTGAGGCTCCTTGCAATTATGTTAGTGTTAAGCTGTGCAAGTTCGGATTTTTGATTAAATATGCATAAAAATTAAAAATGGTAATTATTACTTGTTTTGTAATTTAGTACTAAGAAATTTATTTTACAGTGGTCATGAGAAGTTCTTAAGTTGATACAATCCAAACCTCATTACCCAGTATTTATGTTTATGTAGTGAAGAATTTTAGAAATGAAACATTAGTTCTTCAATTTGTATGGTCTAAACTTGGTAATATTGTTCAAAATTAGTTATAAAAATCATCAGTGTAGTTTTTATTAAAAATGAAACTCATTAAATGTGTTTAAAATTTGAATTTTTTTTTCTGTTGAGCTACATGAGCAGTTATTGGCTTTGAACAAGACATTGTTAAGATCTATATTTTTAACAAAGATAAATGCTTGTGATCAGCCACCAGGTGCTTCACTCGTGCATGCAAACAGCTTGGAACATAAGGTTGGCAGGCATTTAGTAAAATAAGTATGCAGTATATTTAGCATTAAGGTTGATGTAATCGTACGTGAATTTATTTTCTGAGAACTTGCAGATAAATAAATGGTGTAATTTATTATTAGGTATACAACAAAGCATGAACCTTGACTCGAGTGTGGTCCAGGAAAACTAATCTCATTTTGAAAACTATTCTATTTGGGCTGAGTTACATTTAGTCATATTTACGTGGTTAAGGGTGACAAGATTTCATTCATTTTGGCAAACAAACAATAGTATGTGAATGTAACTCCTGAAAGATAAATATAATTTTTTGTATGTTTTGAAATATTTGGACTAAAAAATCAAACGCAACAACTGAATACCACTCAATAAATGAGGATTTGAGTCAGTTTAGTATTTTGCTGCTTTTTACCATACTTGCTTATCAGATTTGTTTTCAATAACTATTAACATGTGTAGAGAAATTATTGAACTCTAAAACTGGTTTGTTTTGGGTTCTTTTAGATTTGATAGAATCTTTATGTATGATTCCTTGAGGAGTTGCAAGTAGTACTTTCCCACAGAATCATAAATTATGGCTCATACCATTTATTTGCCTTACACCAAGTTAAATAGCTTTTAGTATATTTTATTGATCACATTTAAATATTGTATTTAGGTATTTTCAAAAATGTGTTTAGTTTGTAATTTTTTCAAGCCACATTCCATGATATCATAAGGGGTACAGGAATGAAAGGTTTACATATGTAGATGGTAAAATCACACAGGATAGACACCTTCTGTTGCACTTTCAAGGATCATAGTATATTTAAAAATATATAAACCTGTGCTCTTTAATGGGCAGAAAAATTCTAAGAAGACGGATATGTGAAGACTGTAGAGATGACAGAAGGTTTTTAATTTTCTTTGCGCATCATATTAATCAAATTTCATAATATCAGAAAATATCAATTCAAAAAATTCTGGAGTTACAAAATTGTAAAAGGAAAAGTAATTATTTCTTTATTTTCAGATTTAATGGTTGTGTATGCCTTCCAGATTTTTAATGATAAAAATTCAGATTGCATTTTAAAATTAAATTACAACAGTGAGACAAAGTGTAACATATTTTGTTGGTAACCAAAGCCTGTGAATTTAAACTTTATCAAAGTTGTTTTGATTTTTATAATAGATTTTTCCATAATTCTGCAACACAGATTTCAAAACTAATATTCATTTTCTATTGCATAAGGATTTTTTTTTACATATCATGAAGAAGGAAAAACAAACCTATTTTGATAAAATTATTTCATTTACCAAAATGAACATTTTTTATTATTGTTTGTTAAAAATACAAAGAAACTGATGTTAAATGAATTTACATTCTAATCTCATTCATTTAAATTTTTGTAGTGAAATCTACACATTTCATCTTTGAACTGCATAGCTGCATTGTAGCCTTTCTCTTTCAAATCATAATTTGGGTATCTTGTTTCAGTGACCAACAGTAATCAGCTGCAATGCTGAGTTTCTTCCTTTTCTAATACCTCCACATCATTTCCCTGATGTCTTGACAGAACCTTTTCCCTTATTCTTTGCTGCCAGCATAGAGATTTTCAGGGAAATATTTGAGTTTAATAAATGAACTTTCAGGCTCGTATAACAATCCAACTCTTTGAATGTATGCTATTGGCATTATTTTCGTAATTTGTGCCCCTGCTCTGTTTCCTAAAGAGTTGTCAATAACATTTTAAAGAGCAAACTATGCTTCTTTTTCAACTTTACTCATTGTTTACTCGAACTGTTTATCCAAAATCAGTTTCCTAATCTTAAGTTAAAAGAGTCCCTTCTGAAAAATATCTGGGAATTGCCCACGTAGATATTTGAAACAGGTGCGATTTTTTTCTGAGGTCTTTTAAAACTGCTTCATCTAGCCTAGTTTTATATAAAGTGAAGGTAATTGGACTTCCTTTGTGTCAACCAAACTTTTATGTTCAGTGTTATTTGATCCTGGTAATAGGGTGACTTGTAACCATTGCTGATTTTGTGCTCTATGGTCACATTTACACAAAAGAACATGGACATTTTGGATCACCTGATTACTGATCCAACAACATACAAAGGACTTTTGAGTCTCCAGGATGTAACCAACTGTGTTCTTTCTATTTGACCTTATTAGGAAGAAGTCAGAGATTTTTATGCCTTTTCTTTAGGCAAGTTGAATGAGCAGCAGGAAAAGATACAAGTATGTTACTATTCTGAAGGAAAAGACCTTTTAGACTTCTTTTGGATGAATCAATGAACAATTGCTATCAACTTGGTTCATAGACTGCAGCTCCTCATATTGTTATTAATAATGTTACAATAATGAGTCAACCTTCTTGTGAAAAATGTGGGTTTATAAACTCTTTACAATTTCTGTACCTGTCATATGACATCCATGAAGAAAGTAAGTTCTTAGCCTGAAGTCAAATATCTAAGAATCCTTTGGAAGGTCCAAATCTCACCAAATCATTGAGTTCACCTTTTGTGAAAAGTTGTGGAAAACTATCCCTGTCATAATTTTTATTGACTTCAGACTCATTTAAATCTGTATCAAGAGTCTGATGGAGTGAGATACAGGTACATCAGTTCCATGAGCAACAAGTCTGAAAGCAGATTGAAGGTTTGGACAAAAAATTTGCTTTTTATTATGAGTGTTGTAGCCTTGAATGTTACATGAGCAGAAGTAGTAGTCATCTCTGATTTTTAGGCTTACACCAGACCATTGGGATTTCAAAAGATAAGTTTTCTTACCTTTATTTCATTGTCTCAATTCTGTGTGACACATTTTGCAAACTTTATGTAGAACCCATTATTTGTATTGGTCCCCAAATTTTATTCTATGCATAATCTGTTTGATGAATTCAGTAATGCTTTATCTTTGTTTCTTTGCAGTGCATTTACCCCAAATACAACATGTTTGGGTCATTTACACAAACTCTTTTGTCATATTGTTGCATAAATAATAATGAAAAATGTGTCACAGTTCACACATGAACAAATAATATCCAAAAATGGCAAGTCTAGGGGCCAGTTAATCATTTATATAGTTGCAGTGTTTCTTTTGGGTTCTAGAAAAACTGATAAAACTCTCATGTTGCGATTCTAGTCCGTGGTTGTCAACATTTTAAGCATAACAAAATGTAACAATTTCACTGAAAATGATTCGCTTATGTAAAAGTACGTATGATATTTTGTGAAACATTTGTACTTGATAGGGAAACTTTTTTTTTTATTCATCATACAGAAATTACTATAGAATGTGTAAAAATTTCAAGACAGTTAAAACCATCATAATCCTGTGTAATCAGTGATAAATATGCAAAAGAAAACGCAATTTTACATAGGATGATTACTTGAAAGCTGTGATGCAAAGCAAAAATCACATATGAACTTTAACCATTTTAGTGTTAATTTGATTAATCTAAATGATAAATTTTGCCAAGCACTGTCATACTATTATATTTGCTTTTCAGTAAAGTTGTGACTAATCACTTGAAGGTTTATTTTGTCAATCTAAAGTAAAAATGTTTTGCATTTTAAATTACGTTTAGTGTAGTAAGAACATGGAATACACTTCTATAGCTTCAGGGTAGAAGAATTTTGCCTATCAAACTTTTTATAGTGTGCTAAATTAAAATTATCTTGAAGGCATTGGTACCTTGCTGTTGAGTTATTTATCGTCAAACTTACTGCACTTGTATTATGTTGATTGTGACGTGGGAGACAAAGTAAAAGAAACATACTTGAGAAAGGCACTTAGTACATTTTTGTGGTCTCATTTTTTGTTTCTGTTTTTATTTGAGGCATCACAACTTGTTATTTTACTGCATGTCAGTTATGGCTTGTGATATACTGTAAACATATAACCTCATATTCTACTGAAGAGGTTGGAAATGGATGTGTCTCAGGCTTTTTGACATTTTGGTAAATATTTAGGGTACGAAATTAAAATTTCATTTTTTTCAGTATTACCTATTTAAAATGTTTTTAACTGCTTTTAAAATTCACAGGTAGAACAAAAGAGAAAAGACTGAAATAAATATTCTCAGTTTAGTTGTTGGCTTCTTTGATTTAGTTTTTTCTTCTAATTTTGTTGTAAAGGATGCTATTAAATATGAAAATGGACGTGAACTTCGAGGACAGAGTATTGTAGTGGAATGGGCTAGAGGACCATCATTTCGTCCATCTGTAAGTACCTATATTTATAACGGACTTGGACGTTTTTGCTTTTCTAAATCCTGAAATTTTTGATGGATGTAAAAATTATGAATTAAAAGAAATTTTCTGCTGCATAATTTCCTCTCCTCTTGAAAGTAAAATATAAAGTTCCTTGGATTATGAAAACTGCTTAGCTGTCCACTGATATAAAATATACCAATATACGGTGGCATTAAATTAATTACTGTAAGGTGTGTAATGTTTTGATTAATTATTAAGGTGTGTAATGTTTTGCAAAGTAGCCAATCATGGTTTTTCTACGAAAAACAGATTTCCTGGAAAAAATGCTAACTATAATGTTGAATGTTCATAATTACTGTTTAAAAATATCACAGATGAGTTAAAAACAAGATTTAATGGGAGTGGTTAGGATAAAATGTTCATTGTGGAAGTAGCTTTGAGGGTGTCAAAAAAATGTTGGACATATGTTTTGGCCACATTTGCAGAGGAATTCACTAACAAAGGTCACATATCTTATTTGCTATTTATTTATATGTTCTGTGTTATGTTATACAAGTTACATATTATGATATCAAATAGCTGGGATTTTTTATTTTAATTTATAAGTTAATTGAATGTCAGTATGTCTCAAATTTGATATATGCCAACAAGATTGATACATATAATTTTCGTTTTCAACACAAATATATTTTTATATACAAACAGCAGTACATTTTATAATGACAGTTATTACAAATAAGTCTTGCATACAATACTGAGTTTTCTGTTTTATCTGGAACTGAATCTTTTATTGATAGTTATTTAGAGCATATTAATTATGTGTTGAGAAACATTTCACCTGACAACTAGCTAGGTAGCTGCTTCACTGAGCACCAGTAAGTTTTCTGCTGAAATGTTCTCGTAGAAATTCTAATCTAAAGTTATTTTACTGAAGGTAAACTGTGTGTAATATTCCTGGTCAAATATTCTGTAGTTTATCACAATTACAGCTTTTGAGATTTATAGTATACTGACTGCAGCAGACTAATAATATTAAGTTGTCTTTCCCCGAGTTGTGATGTTTGTCTTTTGTATTTAATAGGGAGGTTTTCGAACATTCATTTGTCCCATTCATACTGGTATTTACGTAGACACGTACAGTGTTGATTCTTACACTTGAGAATCTCCTAAAAATTTAGAAAACAATTAATTTTCCTTATAGTTTGTTATAAATTAACTTGTGTATTACAAGTTATTTTTCTAGATGTAAAGGTTATAAAATCGACAACGAACTGTTAAACTGATTATTTGTAATGCATGCCACCCAGCTATATATATACATATATATTTATATTACTGTTTAAACACAAGTTATCAATAATAATAATAAACAAAACAAACGTAACACCCTTCAGAAACAAATGACCATCTTAAAGTTATGTTTTTAGGTTTAGGTTAAAATGATTAATTCACTTGTTTGCTTTTAAAATTGTCATTTGATTTAAACAGATGATTTTTGAGAGAAACAAATCCTCAGAGGAGGTAAGAAGTAAACATATCTTAAATTATTTCGATTTCCAGTATCTAAACATGTATATCCATTGGCATTATAATGTTAACATGGATGTCTGTCAACAGCTATGTAGAAAGTTGTTGTTTATGATGAGAAACTTGCTTGAAGTAAAAACATAATCTCAAGATGGCTGCTGCGGGTATTAAAACAATGTTTTGATCTTTTGTTATATTCAGGTTAACCTGAATATACAGGAAATTGTTAATAGTGTGAAAAATGTTTATATATAACTATTTCCTAATAAGGTAAATATTGTCATTGCTTCCCCCCCATTCCCTCCAAGTTAATATAAATTCAGTTGTGGAGTTTGAAAACTTAGGGCCATTTAGTACATGTGTATTCGTAAATACTGATAACAAAAACTGAATTATGTGTGATTTTTAAGGCTTTATTTACCTTCATAATGGTTAACAATAGTTTCAAATAATTAAAGATAAACATAATTTTCAGTTGTTTTTATTGTAATTGTATGAAAACAAAGCTCTTTTTCTGATGATTGTATCTTAATGAACCACTTGTATAGGATGTTAATCAGATTTCTAATGAACTAGGCATCGTGGTCTAAAATATATGTAATAAATTGATTGTAGTGACTTTTTTGTGTGAGTACTTAAAAGATACTTAGAATTGGTTCTGGAATTTTTAAATTTGAGCTTAACAAAGTGAGTTTACGTATAAAGCTGATAAATATTAATAAAAGAAATAAAAATAAATGGTGATTTTTTTTTCTTTCTAGAGTTATGCTATGAAATCTGGGGGAGGACGTTCACATTCTGTAAGTTACATATCTGTATTATTTAGTGAAAATTTGAGGCAGAGTAGATATGTATGTAAGAAAACGTAATCCTCTTGTTATGGGCCTTATGGTCAAAAGTCAAAGAAGCATGTCATTGCATTTGTAAACTTAGGTTCAAAATTTTATTAAACTACTATTTTATGAATATACATCATAAGTTTGGTATAAAATTGTAGATTATAATTCCAATTTTAATACACATTAATTAGTTTTAAAGTAAATATTAAATAAAACATCCTCAATATATTTGTGTGTTATGTGGTATGTTGAATGCAGCTTTGGTTCAGACTAGATGTTGGTAATGTCCAAATAATAAAATATAGTTTATTATGAATTAGAAATTCAAACTACCGATACTGATAAGCCAGAATGTAAAGTAAGAACCTCTAACCTTTTCTACTTGCTGAGATATTATGTCTAGTGAATCTACCACAGTTGACCTGTCCACTTTCTTTCTTTCTTTGAAAATGCCATGCCTAATTCTTTCAAGTGCAAGATTATAACCAGTCAGAAGCGTTCATTTTAAATTCAGTAATTTTAACAGTATTCGAGTGAAATTGTCATGAACTTTGCAGTTTGATATTCAAGGCAATGTGCTGATTTTCCAGACCCAAAATATGCAGCTTAGTTAATAAGACTAAATTGGAGTGGAATTTTGTGGTATTGGTAATGTAACATTTTTTATTTTAAAATGCATGTAAAAAATATAAAAAGAAATTTTTATTCAGATTCTCCGTGTGTGAAGTTTCACAAGGCTTAGTGTGTACAAAACATGGGTACAAAAAATAACTTTGTAATCACAAGTAGTATAGATCATTGTTTTCTCTATTGATTTTTAATT
Source organism: Carcinoscorpius rotundicauda (assembly GCA_011833715.1). Lineage (NCBI taxonomy): Eukaryota > Metazoa > Arthropoda > Merostomata > Xiphosura > Limulidae > Carcinoscorpius > Carcinoscorpius rotundicauda. Next base: position 178,258,171 of record CM022391.1, on the reverse strand, counting down.
TAGTGTTCTAAGTTTTATGGAAAATAACTGAATTTTGAGAGTTGATTTGTAAGTAGTAGTAATATATATATATATATATATATATATACATATTTAATGTTTGGTAACTGAAATGATTGATTTTTACCAAATAATTGTATGCTAGTAATAAGAACAATAAGATATGACATTTGTAGTTTATAAAGGTCAGTTTTATTCTGTTTGGTATGGTAATGTAGGCTGCAAGCATGTTGAGTGGTGTGCAATTTGTACGGCAGTAGATTTGACACATGGTTCAAAGGTCAATAAAATAAAAGAATTATTAAATATAAATAGATATATATTTGTTATAAGATTTTAGTTATTGAGAATAAACATTTGCAGTTACTTGTTACAATTTGTAGTTATTCTAGAATGATAAAAGGAGGTAATTTAGATTTGTTTCCTAATTTGTTACTGTGGTTATAAGGTCATTCAAATTGACCAATCGTATATAAAATTAAAGTAGGGAAAATAAAGCACACAAAGTTTTTATTAAGAAAAGTTTGGTAGTTACTTAGAGATGACACCAATGACATGTGACAAAAAGTATTTTTAATCTTAAAATCAAAATTATTTTGGAATATTGGATAGTAAACATTCTGAAATAATGTTTGTAAGCTGATTTTTAATTACAAAAGTTGGATGTTTTGTGTATGAAAGCCTTGCAACATTTACTGATAATCTGTGAAATTATGGGAAGATGTGTTTGCATTATCAAAAGTTCCAGTTTTTTCTACTGTTATGGTTATGAACGGTGTGCAGTGCACCCAGTCATAATCAGAGACTTAAATAACATTTGTCATTATGGTATAGAATGTTTCAACTGTTGATATATGACACTAAGTAGTGATAACATTAGTCATTATTGATTTAATGGATACATTTGTGTGTGTTCCTTCTATATTAGGGTTTGAATGGTGAAAATACTAGCTTTTATTTATAATCAGTGATGTTGAAAAAACCCGCTTGTAGAGAAATTTATATGTAAAAATGGCTCGTTTGGGTTGAGAAAATATTTTACGTAGAAGAGCGAACAATGTTTCCATCTTCTTCAATCATTATTAGGTCAAAACGTTTGCTCCTCTACGTAAAATATTTTCTCAACTCAGACAAGCCGTTTTTACATATATAGCTTTTATTTAGTTTGAGAAGGAAGGATCTACTTTGGCTTCTAGTTTATTCTGAAGCAGTTAGTTAATATAGGTTTTACTTTATAAAACCTACTTTCTGGTGTCCAGGTAAAGCAGTTTTGTTTTACTGAATTACTCACTTATATTATCATTCCTACACCAGCTAACTTTTACTTGTATTTCTTTCCTTTCTACTTCATAGTTAAGTTTTCTTCTATTTTTTGTTTTAAGTTGCTGGGTGTTTTGTGTATTCCAAGCCTATGATTCATTCTTTGATTTTGTTTTATTTTCTGCTTGTCCAGTTGTAGAATTACATAAAGAAACGTAACTAAGGATGGGAGCCTTGCATGTCGAAAATCTACACTGTGGGTTTCTTGTATTGTATTAACAAGAGGTTAAAGCTGACTCTTAGGTATCAATATTTTTGCCTTTAGCTAACTTAATACACATCAAAAAGGCAAGTAACAGTTTAAGTTTTGGATATGCTAGTATTTGAAAAAAAAAACATTTTTACATTGCATCTGGTAAAAACTGAATACTGGTATTAACCCTTTCAGTATGAACATAGTCATTTTGACCAGCCTGTAATTATTGTGTGACCTTGAACATATGATACTGATTCTAAATTTACTTATAGTTCATCTTCACAAAATTTTCCAAGCTTTAAATAAATGTTGAAATTCCATTCTTCACAAAAAAAAATAGTTTTGGATGAAATATTTATGTCAAGAATTTATTTATGAATTTTCAAAGCCTTTACTGAATTAATATGAATTTCTTGGTGAGAATAAAAATAGTTTTGTTTTCATATTTCTCTTGTGTAACATCTAGAATCTCTTAAATGAATGTAAAATGTCTGTATAAAGTAAAACTTATCTGTTATTTTCTTTCCTCTGACTGTAGTTAAATTAATATTGAGATGAAATTTTGAAAATTATGAAATAAAACAGCACTTTTGTGAATGAATTAACTGTCATATCCTCAGTTTCATCATCATCACAATATTGTTTAACATTTTCATATATTTTACTTCAGTTTTTATTGAATTGTTTTTGTCTTGTTTTTTTCTTGCATTAGGAGAGGCACATCACTTACAGTAACAAATGTCTGAGTATGCAGCTCTGAACTTCTGTCCTTGTGATAACCTAAGCTTTGTTTATGTTAATTTTAAAAGAAAAAATAGTAAACCATTTGACTATGCATTTCAAAGTATTATGCATTAGCTATTTAAGGTGAAACAAAGTTAGTACATTAAAACTGTACATTGGACATAAGAATTGTATATAGCTTGTGTCTGTATAAGTCAGACAGTGTAGATGCTGTAATATTGAAATTTTACAAACTAAAAGAGAAATTGGAATACATATGTGGCATAATACAGAGAACTGGAATGTTTTAAAAATATTTTCTTTTAAAGTTAAGTAATTGAAATAATAAAACTTTTAAATTATAAATACACTGATGTTAATTTTTATTGACAAAACTTGAAAATAAAGATGTTTAATTAAATTTGAATGTAACTATGTAATATTGTGATATATACAGAATAAAATCCAATTCTAGATATTGAGGGTGAACAAATTTGCTTATCCAGGTTCAGAGAAATGTTATTTTTTACCAATTCACAGTGAAACGTGGTTATAAATGGAGAACAAAATTTAATCTCCTAATTATTTTAAAAGTAGAAGACTGTTGCAAGCCATTTAGCATTAATGAAGCAACGATATTGCAAAAATGTCACTTACCTGTTCTTAAATCTTTTTATCTAAAGACTGATAAAAGCAAAAACACAAAGCAAGAAAAAAATTGAACAATGAAATACCATATAATTTTTGTATATTATGATGTGATAAATATGGTGAAATAAAAATGTGTTATTTATGTAATGTTTGAGGCCTGGCATGGCCACTTGGTTAAGGCACTTGAATCGTAATTTGAGGGTTGTGGGTTTGAATCCCTGTCACGCCAAACATACTGCCCTTTCAGCTGTAGGGTGTTATAATTCAATGGTCAAAGCCACTATTTGTTGGCAAAAGAGTAGCCCAAGTGTTGGGTGTGGGTACTAGCAGCCTTCCCTCTTATCTCACAGAACTAAATTATAGACGGCAAGCGCCAATAGCCCTCATGTTGCTGTGGGCAAAATTCGAAAACAACATAATGTTTTTGTATTTTTGTTGTACCAGCCTCTTGTATACAGGAATATTTTGTTTCTTGTATTATTTTCAATCCATAAATTAAAAATGATCAAATTTTGTTTTGATAGATAGTTTTTGGCATTTTCTCTTTTTTTCTGAAGATATACGATGAATGTTACCATTGTCGACATTCTGGTCACTGGGCTCGAGATTGTCCTGAATTGGAGAGGGATCGTTTCTATCGTAGAAGGTACTGGTCACGATCGAGGTCAAGGTCACGATCTCACAGGCAGGTTATTTTGTACATTTTCACTGATTTTATTGGTTTTAAAAATTGTGAAGGGTCCTATTAAACATGAAAATGGATGCAAATTTGAAGGAAAGTATTGTGGCAAAAAATACATTTGGAATTTTCATATGTAACATTGTAATGAGAAAGACTAATATAGTTTTGGACGTTAGCTGTAGATATATTGATGAAATTTGTTTACTTAATTATCAGAGTTGCATTGACACTTTCACTAAAAACAAAACACATTGCCATTACTTAGAATTGAAAATCGAGTGTTCAAGCTGTGAAAGCATTTTATAAAGTCACGTTTTTAAATACTGATATTTTTAATAAGTGTTTAGTACTTGCACATATTTTAACACAACAAACTCATTAACTCTTATACATGCTGACACAAGATTTCTCCCAGCACATTTTAAAGATAAAACTCATTCAGTTTCAAAGAAATTTCAGATTTATGGCATATAATATTCCATTTCTTATTTCTTTTAAGAGGGTCAGTGTTTTTAATTCAAATGTATGTCCTGGTGTGTAATTATAGATAATGTTTCAAGAAAGTTCATCTTCCCTTGTGGGTGAAGTTAGTGTTTCAAATGTGATGAACACATACTTTAGTTATTAGTCACCTAGTTTTCCATTATTCTCAGACAGTGCTTTAGGTCAGTTTCAGCTTGGATGGTAATAGTAAGCCCTAATCATTGTTTGAAACCAGTAATGTGGCTCTACTTTTGAGTGTATTGACAACAAAGCTGAAAACAGTTTTAGGTATGAGTTTTGCAGACCTTTATTTTGATATTTAAATGTAATCAAACTGAGGTATTTAAGATTGCAAGTGATGAGAGCAGTGCACAGCCTTGCCTTAACTGCTAAGGAGGGCAATTGATTTATTTATGAAAATTAATGCACAGGGGCCATCTGATGCAAATTAATTAAATTCTGCAGTTGTGAAATATTTGTTTGATTCCATGTTTCAGTTTAAGATCTTAAATTGTGTGATAAGGGTAGAAAAGTTCTGGAACTATTTACAATAAGAGAGTACTGAAAAGCAACTTTACACACAAAAATATTGATTATTTTTGCGAGTCTGGTCTTTTAATGTTTTGTTTGTTTACATTTAATTGTTCAGACGAAGAAGTTACAGTAGAAGCCGTTCAAAGAGCAAGGATCTTCGGCCTCGCCAAAAGAAAAGTAGGTCTCGCAGTCAAAGTCATGAACACAGTAAACCAGACCGTAGCAGAACAAGGAGTAGGTCTTCTTCTGGCTCCAGATCTAGGTCTCACTCAAGGTAAAAATTTTACTATAGTCAGGATTGTTCAGATTAAATGTATCATTGGAGACATTTCAAATAAAATGTAGAAAGATATATAAACTATTTGCATTAAATATTAAGATCTAAATAGTGTAGTTAAATTTTCAGAACTTGTATAATACAAAATTAATGTGATACAGATGTGCAGAAAAAATATCCTGAAAGTTTAAAAAAATTAATTTGTATCATTGATAAATAAAGAAGTTACTCTTAATAATGTGGAAAGTAATTGTTAAATGTGTCGCCTGTACTCTAAAACAAGTAACAAAACCACCATGAACGTAAACCTGTAAATTGCAGGTTTCTAAGTATATACTTGGATACTTTGATATTTATTGGACCCTCAAAATATGTTTAAGAAATGGATCTATGTGAAAGTATTGTTATCTTTTTAGTGAGAAAGCAAAAATGTATACTGAATGTAAACAGGTTTTGTCACATAATAAAGTATGTATGTGTGTGTATCCATTCACGATTTTAGTTTTCCTGTCTTGAATAATAGTTTAATCTAAATCATTTTATATAAATTAGAGATTCATGAATAAATGAACATGCTGCCCTATTAAAAAAAAACAAATTTTGTATAACTGTTGTCAAGAATGAAGTCTCTTTTAATCATTTTTATTTCATTGAATAAAATGCAACATTTGAACCACAAAAGCTGATTAGTAGAAGTAAACCAGTTATTTTACTTTACTTTTGTGAAGCCAAAAAAGTATTATACTTGTTTGAGGTAAGGACTATCACTGTAGCAGTTGATTGGCCCTCCGTTTTGTTATTTGTGATCAAATTATAAATACAGTAGTGCCACCTGTTGTACTGAAATTCAAGATCTCGATGATTGAGGCTTATGGAGCATTGTTTATTGTTTGGCACCACGAATGAAATTCCATTTAACAACAAGAACAATCAAACAAAAAAACTTTTGGGTATTTGAGATTCAGACCATTGGAAAATAGTAGTATGTGCAACAGTCATTCTGTTTGTAACAGAACACACTAAAAACACAACTTGTGACAAGAACTAGATAAAGTAATTTTTAAATGTAGTACTAAAGGAGTGATGTTCCTGTAATGAGGAGCAAAGGTTCGTGAATTCATTCTTGCTTTACTCTCCTAGGGATGGTGGTGATGATAGAGAGAGAAACAGAAGTCATTCAGCTAGTAAGAGCCATTCACGTTCTCCTGAAAGTGAAAAACATAAGAGCAAAAGTCCAAGTGCAGAAAAAGGGGTAATCGTATTAAATAAGTTTACCTTTTATAATAAGTGTTGAAAACATATTTGAATATGGTCTATTCAAGTATCTTCTGTTGAGAACTTATCAGTTTTTAAATATAACTAGAATGATGCTACTGATGAAAAAGATGAGAGAAAGTGGAACAGCAAGGACAAAAGCCCATCCAGAAGTGCATCACCAGTTGTAAGTCCGAAGGCCCATCCAGAAGAAGAACCAAATGATGATGATGTATGAGCTGAACAAAGTGTGAAGAAACACAACGTATTTTCACTATGTAATTTACTTTTGGATGTATATCATTTTTTTGTTGCTTTTTACACTACTTCTAATAAATATTTTGTTCGTGTTTCATAGGACGAACAGGCCTAAACAACATTACACTAAGCACTTTCATAAGAACAGCCCACCTGTTTTAAAGTGAGTGTAGAGGCATATTTTCATTAATAGTAATTACCATTTGTCTTTTCCACCTTTTATATTCCATCTTGTTTATTTATAATTTTTTGTGTTACTGGAGAAGAGTGCTAATGTAGTGTACACCCAGTATGTCTTGATCGGTTTTTATTGTGGAGATGTATTTACAGGGTGTAATTGCATATTTTCCAACTGTTTTTCAAAGTGTGTCAGCTTGAAGCTCGTCAAACATTTTATGAAAAGGTGAAATACATCATGGTATGAAAGGGTTAAGGTCATTTTATATTTCAAAGCCAGAAACTTATAAAAGGTAGAATATGAAAAGATTATCAAATGTGGTTCTTTTGGTAAAGTTTGTCTCATGACTGGAAATAGATTTTCTTATTGTATTAAATGTAATCTTTCTTTGTACTCTATAATTTGTTTCAAGGGAGTTTTTGGTTGTTAATATGTCATTTTTATTGAAAAATACAATCCTGAATTCTGACATGTGGTACTCTTCTATCTTTTACAACATTGAGAAATTATCTTCATTCAGTTACATTAACAATCTATCTGTTCTTTAAAATATGCCTTTAGGATTACAGAATATCAACATTTAAATGAGTAGTTTGTGATATTATTCTAAAGTCTTGGTACGTAGAAGTAAACATTTGTTTAAGGTTGGTAAGGAATGAGGTTTAAAATAGATTTTACACTTTATTAACTGAAGTTTAGTCAACTCATGAATATAATTCATTTCAACTTCAAAAGGAATGTATTAGAACACTGAATTAGTATTACTTGCAACATAGTAAGAAAACAATCAAACTGTTTAATTTTTGGATGTTTTTTATATTGAAATGCCTAGTAATATTTTAATTTATTGTACTCACAGACAAGAACGGAATAGTATTATATCACTAACACCTATAAAATAATTGACACAAATTTTCTATTCAAAATATATGCATAAGATTTTCTGTATTGAATATATATACTTAAAGTTTGACCTCCAAGCAAAATTGAAGGTGTCATTAGAGAAACATAAAAGACACAATAACACCTGATTACAGAACTTTTCTGAAGCTGCAGTGCCCTATACTTGTTTCTCAAAGATCCCACTCTAATAGAAAATATTCTCTACATCAATACTAGTTGACATAAGCCTTTAAGCACACAAAAAAAGAACAATTCTTGCTCATGATTCTTACTGGAAAAGTATTGAGTTAAAAAGTTTGTTTTATAGGATAAATAATGGTTGAAATATAGTAAACTGACAGTGAACTTTAGAGTAGAAAAGAACAAGCTGTTAATGGGAGTACATCTGTAACCTTACATAGCCCAGGTATGGAAGTAGGTTTTCTGCCACTCTGGTAAGTATTCCATCAGAGGATCTGTAATATAACACCAAGACACAACAATTAAAAATTAGAGGTTACTACAACTAATTAATAAGAAATATAAAAACATTACATTCATATTTTGGCTGTTATGGTGCTACCATGTTCAGACAGAACTTGGGAAATACTTTGTTTTTGATACACATCTCCAATCTAAACTTATGAAACTATGCCCACACTGTTCCCGATACTGACATAAAGTTATTTTCACCACTACAAACTTACAATCATGATCAAGTAGTAAGCCTACATTATTATTGGGTGATAACTGCATCAGTTTAACAAGATACGTAGAAGGATTACAGTTACTTACATATAAGAAGTTTTGTAACTGGAATGGTCCTTGCAATGCTTGATAAAATGTGCAAGATTTTCTCTCTGAAATAGACCCACGAAAGAAAAGTATGATTTAAAAAAAAAAACTGTATTTTGCTATCCTACCCTGTAAATATTTATGAAATGTTTTAACTTACCTGCTGAAGCGATCGTAGAAAGGAGAGCGAAGCAGAAACACAATTAACATTAATGCTCGGCGTGTTAATTCTAACTGTTCAGCATGGTTCAACTGTTTATTTTCTCTAAGTAGATGTAAGCTGAAAATAACAATACATTTCAAATAATGGTTAATGAACAACAAATAAATTACTAATTAAAAAGCTAGATAGATTAGTAAGACTAAGTTTACTTGTGTTTGAAAGTATCCACTTCAATGTAATGATTGATATCACAAAATGGAAAATAATGTATTTTATCGAGTTAAATGTTTACAATGTGTGATAAAAGAGAAGTAAATATAATTATTCTAATCTTACCTCGATACATCCATCCCTAAGGCTACAATCCAGGGTTTCCAAGAATCTATGCCATACAATCCCATTGTGGCTACTGTAAATTGTCAGGGACTACAGATGGGTTTGATCCATATCTAGTTAATATAGTATCTTCTAAGATAGCTTTATTTATTTTTAAATTGTTATATAACAAAACTTTGATATTAGTCATATTTATATAAACCAGGATGCCACCAGACTCCACTCCAACATATACTCTCAGGCTGTATTACTCCTCTGAGATGCCAGGAATGAAGTCTCAAGATAACTTCCATTTTGATAATTAATATTTATTTAAACAAAACCTGTCCAAAAACAAACATTCAAGTTATCTTAGGAATACTCAAAAGAAAAATTTTGCTTCTTCAATTTCTTTTTATTATACACTGATGCCTAGAAAAGCTGGGACAGTTTAATATTTTTACCGAGATTTATATATAACCTGAATGTTTCAGGCTCAAAACACAGATTATGTTAAGCTTAAGCTTGTACATTATCTCTCCAGAGTGGGGTAGTAACAAATTATGCTGAGAGGATTGAACCTAGAATCCTTGGATCATGATAATTCTCTATAAACTGAGTTACAAGCCCTGCAGTCTCAAACAGATAAAAATTACTATAACAAAATTAAATCGATTAGGCACCCAAATTATAGTAATTAACTCTAGCTAAATAATGTGACAACATATGACTTGCACTTAGTAACAGCCATGATGAAAGATGTGCAGATGTAAATATTTAATAACTTTTTCATAAATAATACCAGGACATTTTGTGTCTAAAAGCCTGACATATCATATGTATTTTACCTTAAAAAATTCATATAACATTGTTCTGAGCTCAGTATAATGTAGACCACTCATTACACCCCCACTGCCCTCTCTTAACTCCCATCCATACGACCTGGAATTAATAGTGCCATAGAATTTTCCATAGTAAGCTGCTATGTTTATATGCACACTAAAAGAATACTGTTATTTCATTAAAATAGACAAGAGTAATCAACTTCCAATTGTTTTCTCATTTTTCATGTATAAAAATAAGTCACTAGTGTTACTTTTGTATTTATTGAATGAATTTTACATTGTTAATGGAAGAGAAGATAAGGCAACAAAGTTTGGTGGCAAAATACAAGTAACAAATTATTAAAACCATTCACTGATTACCTTACAAACACAGAAATAATTTAGAAACTATTATAAACGAATAACTTCATAGCAAGTACTGTCTAAAACATTAATAAATTGCAATGCTTTACTACAAAAAATGTATTCTTAAAAATACATGACCTTTTTTTTACTTTGTCATACATCTAATAAAAAGGATACAGTGGGTCAAAGGTCGCATTAGATGCAGTAGTTCAGCAGCAAACTGTTGACCTTCTAAAGATGTCGGAGGAAAATGTATCTTAGGTGCGTCTTTTGGTTGTTTTCCAGATTCAGGAAGTTTCCATGTTCTTTTACTTATAGGAGGAGCTGAAATTGTTCCATGGAGAGATATATACATAATTATAAAATATTAAAGAAATTTACACTACACATTACAGCACCATATGAAAGTTGGACATAAACTTTCAATTTCTTAAGAACAAAAATGTTGAGTTTTTATAAATGGGTTGTACGTATGGAACTTTGATTTGTTTCCAAGGAAAGAGATTAAACATATGATGTAATTTTTCTTTCGGACTACAACAGAGTAAGTTATACCTATTACCAACATAAAGCTACTCAATATAATAATCATAACATTTTTCTTATGAAGTGAAGAAAAACAGATGCAATCATTAATTAGTTGCTGTTTACAATTTCAAATACTGTCATAATGTTCCATCTTTTAAGGACAAGTTAAAGCTTACCAAGACAAGAATAATCAACTTCAAATTAGTGAGTCTTTCAATGGTCACTTAATTATTAATAACCAGAAAACTTCTGGTTCTCTAGAACAAAGTAAGATTAATAATTCATGAGATAAAAATAAAGCATACTTGAAATTAATGAATACAGAACAAAAGCTAAGCATTTTGAAATAATTAAGAAATTACAGCAGTAGGTGTTGTTAAACAACTGTAGACTGATAAAGTCTATCTGGATATTGCTGTGGCTTCTTTTTATAGCCAGTAAATTTTATAAAATGTTTTTGTGGTAAAGCCAAACAGTAGAAATGTATAGAACACAGCTTGGTGCAGAGGCTAAAAAACACTGGAGAACATATAATAGATTTACTTCAGTGGAGTCAAATGATGAACAAAGAAATTTGGTTAATTGTGGTTTTGTATCACATGGTCACAGTGTTTGTGTTTTGATGGCCATTTTCTTTACACCAAATTTGTTCGGTTTGTTCATCATTTGAAAATAACTATCACAAATATTGTTTACAGACTAGCAAAACACAAACACTGTGACAATGTAATGCAAAAATACAATTAACCATAAAGAAATGTTCACCTTTTCAAGTTTAACTTGACACTTTATGAGCTCAAACAGTGCGGGAATTCATGCTATTCAAGGTTGGTTTAGAAGCAATCACAACACTAATATCGTTCTGTGAAAGCGGTTAAGTTCATGGTGTCCACATTTGCCCCAAGGAAACAAAAAAGGTATATTGAACTGAACAAAAAAGAAACTTTAATAGATGAAATTTATTCAATGAGGAAAATTTATTTAGTTTGTTATATAGATAAAAAAATTGAAAAATCTCAGCATGCTCCAAATGAAAACAGTTTTAGCATATTTCCTAAATCCTTTCTCAGCAAAATACAATACTCATACTCCCTAGAGTGAAAATCAAAATCCTTTTGAGTAAAATAGTGCTAATTTGAACCTTGTAACTTTAATAGAATTATAGTTTTATCCACTTTCATCGATCACCCTTTCTCAATCTCAACTGGTATTGTATGACTTGTCTGTATCTGTTGTGGGAAGTCACAAAATAGTGATCTAAGTTCTTGTGGAAACTCTTTTTCAGTTCTTTTCAACCTTATGAGCCAATATAGCTTTTATTTCAGAAGATACACTCACAGAGGTTAGAATAAAGAAAGAAATGCTTAGCTTGGCAACATCTTGTTAGAGTAAAAGTTGTTTGTGAACAGCTTTAGTTACCATTAAAGTCCTCACTTTATTATTATTTTATACATCATTTCAATCAAAAAGTTTGGCTTTTTATGTGTGTGGAACAAGGTTAAGTAATCTTAGTTAAATCTTTTAGCATATAAATGTGTCAAGTTTCATTTTGCCAATAAAAACATTGCCTGATAAGCTGTGTTTATAATAGGGTTTATAGGCCTAAGAAACTCCTTGAAAGGGCAAATAAAAGTCACAAAAACAATTCTAAAAGATCATATATAAATGAGTACGAAATAGGCTTAAAACTTATTTCATGTGCATATAAAAAACCACTTGATTTGTATACCCCTAATCAAACAAATGTTTTTTTTTTAAATCAAAATTAAGATAACATTTACACTTTTATCAAATTATACCTTCATAAGAAAAGTTGTGAAAACCCATGAAAGCATCAAAATGAGTAACTCAAATACACAACAAAAGGTATTTTTCATTGTTTATAAAAATATATATCAATGAAATATTTTCAGATCTGCAAATTCATACAGATATTATATTTCTGCATAAGCTATATATTTTATCTATTTAAAGTTTCAAGTGATTTCACCTACAATTCAATAAGACACACCATAAAACAGGTTCATTTGTTCAAAACACTTGGCTATTTTATTATTAATAACAGTTGAATTCTTCAGGTATTTGTACACCAGTGAAGAAGCTAATAATTAGTAAATAAAGTGAGAAAACAACTTTTATTAATTACAAGTACATGGTTTATAAACCACTTAGAAATAACATTTATATTTTATCCTCACCTGCAGCAAGTGTACGAATTGTTCTGCCTGACCTTTTTAAACAGAATGTAACCTCCATGGGAGTACTGCTAGTTTCCTCATTTGAATTACGAACGTTTTCTTTTTTGTTTGTGCTCTGAAAGTGGAATAAGTCTCGACGACGGTTGAGAGGAGAAATTGCTGGACACTTCTGTATTCCCTGATTATACCTTAACAGCAGCACTAGACGGAAAGCAGCTCTCAACACACACAAAATAAAAATTCATTATTTTCAACTCAACATAGTTTTTGTACAATTTGGATTTCTTTTTATCAGATAGTATAATGAATAGAAAGAATTATAAAGCATGTACCTTTCCATTCAATGATTAATCCTTATTTTGTATACAATATAACAGTAGACTAATAAATAATTTTTAAGCACTAAAAATATTTCATGTGGAGAACATGCTATATTTAAACAGAACACTGGCTTCTTCAGAACCAATGCTTTGTTTAAACATGAAGGATATTCACTATATAAATCTTTTTCTTTGCCAAGTTACTACTATATGGTTTTATAATTACTTAATGGTAAACAAAAACTTTGAAGTTATGTTTAAGTTCCAACACTTGTGCACATTAGTAAGTGTTACTAATTATGACACTGAATGATCAATTACTAAAAATTAATCAAACATACAAGTTTTAATTTTTTTGGAATTATTTCTCGATAAGATTTTTATGAATAAAACATTTACAAGTTTTTGCTAACCCAAACAAGTGTTAAGTACGACTTATTAGGAGGGGGAAAATCCACAAAAACAACTGTTCTCTCTTAAAAGATCTTTTACGTGAAAGTAAGGGAACAAACCTTTCTACAAGTATAAAATATTAATTAGAAGCAGACAAGTGTGGAAAACTGGTACGCACATTGCTAAACTTGGATGAAACTTTCAAACAAGTTTCTCTCACACAGCTTTTCTACATCTAATTATGGTTAAAAAAACACACTAAAGAAGCGAAATAAATATAAAAACTGGTAATCAATTTGTGTTTAAAACAGTTTTTAAAATAAAATTATGTGAACTGTATTCATAAAATTAGTCTTGGCAATTGAAAAGAGTTTACCTCACCATCCATTTCTTACAAGAAAATAATAAAATTTTACTGTTATACTTGTATTTGTGCATACATACACACAGCTATCCCACTGGTATTATTATTTTCAAAATCCTTGAAAACTTTTTTTTTGTCACAAAATTTTAAAGGATGTGCTGAAGTGATTCTGTTATAATATCAACTCTGTAGGCTTTAAAATTTGTTTTTTGTTTTTTTTATAATTTCATGCAAAGCTACTTGAGGGCTATCTGCACTAGCAGTCCCTAATTTAGCAGTGTAAGACTAGAGGGAAAGCAGCTAGTCATTACCACCCACTGCAAACTCTTGGGCAACTCTTTTACTAACAAATAGTGGGATTGACCATCACTATTTAATGTCCCCACGACTGAAAGGATGAACATGTGTGGTGCGATGGGGATTCAAAACTTCGACCCTCAGATCACAAGTTGAATGTCTTAACCCACCTGGCCACGCTGGGCCAGGCCTTAAAATATTCACAGTGTGGTTAACTTCTATATCTATAACGTAAAAACATCTGTAATTAAACTTACTTGATAAACTGAATAACAGTGATGACTATCCAACGAACAGATGGTCCTCCTAGCCTGGAGGATGCTATTTCTAAGAATACTTCTGTATATTCAAGGATAGCTAAACACCGCTGGATACTTTCAACTGGTGTATCCTACAGTTACATGGAGCAAAATGATCTATTAACAATGATCTGTTAACAATAATAAAAGGAAAAGCATTATAATTTTATTATCCACTCCAGAATATGTCAAAAATATCTGACATATTACAATATTGAACTTTTAAGGCATTATGTAAAACATTCAAGAGACAACCAACAACATAAACACTAACAGATAATTATCCTATTATTAAACCAGCTGGAGTTCTCATCCAGAAGGAAGTTATATAAATTCAGTGATTAGTGAAAGGTTATCACAAGGCATGCTTCCCTTATACACAACTGTGAAATATGCAAATATACTGATAAAAACTGCAAAACAAAATGTGAAGCAATAAATGTACATGCATCTCCCCATGAGCAACAACAAACCTCCACACCAAATTTAAAGGTCTGTCATCAGGGGCCAAAGTAGTGGGGTAAAGAGTGCAAAAAAAACAATGAAAACCACAAAGTGCAAAACTGACAACTTGTATGCATCTCCCCACAGACCCAACAAACCTTCATGCAAATTTGGTGAAGATCCATCAACAGGGGCAAAGTAGTGGTGCAAAATGCAAAACTAAAAGGTTCTATGTACCCTGCATCAACCTAATGATCCATAATATATCTGGCAAAGATCCATCCATAACCTGTAAGTAGTTGCATGGACAGGCAACAGAGTTCTATTATATTTATATAGTTGAAAACCTAAATGCACTCTAATAAGGTTCAGTTTACACATTAATAGTTTATTGGTATCACCCTAGTACAATGCAAAACCTTGAAATGTAAGTATGATCATATTATTCACAAACAACAATAAGTACATGACTGTTATTTTTATCACGCATGTCTAACATTTTGCTTATGTTTATTTTAATTTATTTAATTTTAGAACTGTTGATATTTTCCTTAGGCTTTTCATTAATATTTAGTTTTTTTCAGTGCAGTCATTTCAAAACTTTCTTTAAGTCTGACTTAAGATTTTATCTTTTATTAGTTCAATCACACCTTAACTTCTGTCGTTAATTTTGTGTTTCTGTTAGTTTAAGCTGGGTTCAGTTATTTTTTAAAATCTAATTGTTAATTACAATCTCTTAATTTATCTTAAAATACAATGATCAAAACATTGTTTTATATGTATTACATCTTAAGTGTAATAAACATACCTTTCATGCTGTTTTTATCTTATACAATGACTTAAACTTATTTTTTGTGATTACAGTGAGTTTTACTTTTTAAGTTAAGGTTTCTTATCAGTGAATCTACCTCTAAAATAATGACACTATTGTACAGATAGAATGATGCCAATTTTCCTACTCTTGAAAAATGGGATTTAAGCTTAATATGATACTGTAGACAAATCCACAATGACATGTAATTAAATTAAATATACAGTCATTAAAAAAAAGCAGGCAAAAGAGAACACATGGAAGTGTTAAAAACTTGTTATAGCATCAAAATGGATCTAAACTCTCAATATAACTGGCTACAAGAAGTCTAATGTGTATTATTTCCTATCTAAATGTTTTCTCATTTTACTTACTATACTGAATCGCATCTACTCAATTTCGGAGGATTTGAACTTTGCGGAAACAAATGTCTGGGTAAAAATACCAGAAAGAGGCTAAATATATTTACAGAAAATTTTAACACTCCTACAAAAATTGGGGCCTAATAGGCCCCAGAGCAACTTGAAAGGTTATTAATATTAGACTAATAATTTTGTATTTAAATGAAATTGACATTAACTGACCCTATCCCTTTATATTTTAAGGAGCAATAATATTGACTTTTCAGACATTTGCAAAATAACATTTAAATTTTTTTTTAAAACATCCACTAAGGGTATCACTTTAGTGGATGTAAATATTTTTTTTGTAGGAGTGTTAACAAATAAATTTACTTTTGAATACTTGAGAATGTAATTTAAATGAATTTACTTGTTTAGCTTATTAAATTGTGTAACAAAAATATAACTATCAGAAAGACAGTGCAGACTTTTAGAATAACTCTCTACAGACAATAAAGCTTCAGTAAATATCTTATTTTAATATTTGATATTTGCATAAATTCACAGCTTTGAAATGTTGAAAAGATGCCACTGATGCTTTTCTAAAGACACAATTAAAAAATCTTAATTGTAATTATACTTACTAATTTTTACTGTTCTGTAGTATTTTAAAACTTTTACACTTCTTTTATAACACTAAATTTTATCTCAGTTTTGATTTGAAGAAACAATGCATGCAATTTCACTGCATTTAAAATAACCCAAATACAATAAAAACAGTTTTTCACCCGTATTATAAACATACCATTTTGTTGATCAAAATTCATTTACATATTTCTCACCAGTTAGTTTCTTTATTCATTTGTACTTAGACTGATAGGAGCTAACGTAAGCAAGGTTTAATACAACTGCCTTGTTGAATGAAACACAACTTTATACAGTCCAGTATGAAACGATTTAACTAAACCCATTTCAGAAAATAAAACATTAATTTTCCTATCATAGTGGTTGGTGCAAGTTCTAACTTTAAATGTGCATAATAACTTTGTTTCACATTCATGACCTTAACATTATCTTGAAAGTGCATTAAAGATATTTTCCGATGTTTCAGTTAAAACTGTTTATATTTTTTACTCTTTGACTTATTTAAACAATTTATACTTGAACATGACACAACTTTCTTTCAAGTTACGAGCAAATGTAATATTTTTCACAATTGGATGAAAACCATTAATGTAATTTTTATGTAAACTGTAATTCTACAACATGTGTATTCAACTGGATACAAGTCAATTTTAAACTTTAATTATTATCAGCTTTAAATGACATCTACTCCATATCTTTTATCCATTTGTACATACATGAGATCTACTCCATATCTATTTGTACATACATTGTTCTGAGGTATTAATTTTTGGAGCTAAGAGATGTAAACCAAAAGCTCATAAGTTATATGTAGTCATGTTTATCTCAGAAAATAGCAAAATTTCATATATTTTGTACAAATAAATGGAAGTGCGTGATACAACATCTAAAAGAAATTATTCACATTTTTTGGTACATGTTTTAGAACATGTGACAAAAAGACAACTAACAAGGCCAAAATAAAATTTTCTCAACACCAAAATAACAATGCATCAAAAACACAAAGAACTACTTACTATGTGTGATGGGATATTAGCAGCTTTACGTAATATTGTATCATTTACCAAACCAAGAAGACTGGATACTGAATAAATCAGTTCTGATATTATAGGAGAGTGTTCAAATCGACCTAAGAAAAACAGAAAAGTGCTCAAATCACTCTTAAGTAAACAATTAGCTGAAATACACATATCTAGTATATATCTAAAGTACATTCATTAAACACAACATTCATAAACTTTCATATACTTTTGCAATAAGCCTGGAATATAGGTGTATCATTTTACACAATGTGTACTCTATACAAGATACTTTCTTTGCCAAGTACTTCAAACTTTCATCATATTTGCTCATTTTTCTATGTATTTATAAAATAATTGCTTTTTCTTGATATGACACCAAAATCCAAGATTACAAAGTGATATCAAAAACCTAAGTGTCCACAACTGCTCTGAACTCAATTTCTAATACTTCTACCATTACAATAATAACAGTTAATCATAGATTTTAATATATGTTGATGTTTTGTGTCTGTTGTATGTCTTCCTGTCAGTTTCTAAGTTACTTTTTATATCCTTAGCCTATTTGTATCTTTTGTTAGAATTTGGCATTTTTAGAGAACTCGTTTTTGTTTTATGTTATTATATATTGAAATATTTTTATTAAAAATTTACATCAGTTAGTTAACAAAGTTAGTACAGCTTCCCTAAGTTGAATCTTAAGAAGTTACATAAAATTGGTTTTAAGGAACATGCAAGCAAACTTGACTTTTGTTTGTACTAGAATGGAAATAAAGTTGTCTAGATCAGATCCATTATCAGAATCTTCATCCTTAACAGAGTTGTGTTTGTTATTCATAATGGATTTGATTATATTTCATTCTTATTTGGGTAATCAAGAAGGATAACATTGTCAATGTCATTATACTGCTCAAATATTTCTTTCAGTTCAGTGAGTGCTTTCAGTTGTAAATGTAAGTCACCTTAAAGACTATTATTTGTCACACTTCTTCCTTTCTTTTCTGTTTCTCTCTATCTTCAGAACTGAAACAGGCCCAACATGGCATTCGACTTGTCATGTGAGGATTGCAGGTTCAAATCCCACTGCACCAAACTTGTTTGCCCTTTCAGCTGTGGGGGCATTGGTAGAAAAAGAGTAGCCCAAGAGTTGGAAGTGAGTGGTGATGACTAGCTACCTTCCCTCTATACTTACACTGCTAACTTAGGGATGGCTAGCACAGATAGCCTTTGTATAAAATTTAAAACAAGCCAAGCCAGTCTTGAAATCACTTTTCCTGAATCAATGGCTAAAAATGACAGATTTCACACCCTTTTGTACTTTTTCTTTCTCCCACAGTCATCAATGTACAAACAAGTTATTTTTTATCATCCAAAACACCTACAACTTAAATGACTGTTTCCTGTTTGATATTTTCAATAATACTCTGTAGTTTGGAAGTCACCTCAGAAGTACATAAACACTTTTATAGCTTCTAGTTATAGTTTTAGCACTTTAGAGTAAACTCTTGGGCTACTCTTTTAACAATGAACAGTGAGATTAATCGTAACTTTATAACACCCCAAGGCTGAAAGAGCGAGCATGTTTGGTGCAACAGGGATCAAATTCCACGACTTTCAGATTACGAATCGAATGCCTAAACCCACATGGCCATCATAGGCCACTGTGTTAGACTTTAGTTGTGGATTGAAATTTACTGTGCCTACTTACTTTAATAAAGAACGAGAAGAAAAAACACCAAAACAACTAAAAATCAACAGCAGTTGCACAGAATGAAATTCAACTAACATTTAGCAGCAATGAAGTTTCTGTTAACCTGAACAAGTCAAAATTCATAGACTTTGGCCATTATCCAGGCTTATTTATTACTTTCATATGTCAGAGGTAAAATGCTACTTTTGAAAGGCACAGTGCTTTTTGATAGTTACAAGTCAGGATAAAAGGAAGTTTTTCTGTGCTTGACACATAAGCAGAACCATCAAGATCACATACTTCTTTTGTAGCCATGAAAAGCATTATGACCTACAGGTCATAGTCTTGACTAGTAAGCTTTGAAAACAAAACACTCATGTGCTTCTTGAACCTAAGGCTCTTTAACCTCAGCATTTTCCCCACACAATGCTTCTCTTGTCTGATTTTTTTTTGATGGGTCAGCTCCTAGTACTAATTTCAATAAAATTTCCCTATTTTATTTAGTATGGTAGTAACTATGTTTGACGGTATCTTAAAATCTTCTGCAATCTTTTCATTGATCAATATTATAAGCTTTAGTTTTAATACTGTAGCCCAATTCTTTCAGTGCTACTATTCATGCATTTCTAATGAAAATTGTTACAGTACAGTATTGTCTATGCTTGTCTTAAGATGAAACAATGTAGCAAACATGCAAAGTCTTAACTGCCCATAGTTTGGAAACTGACAAAATACAATTGTTATTACATTAATTATCCAACTGACGATAGGATTATTTATCATTTAATGACAAGCTGCATGGTTCACAGAAAGTATGGATGTACAGAAACACTTTTTTGTCAACTGTGATTATTGAGCGACTATTTTATAGCAAATGTACTCAAATATAATGTAGCAGTTCTAGAT
Organism: Carcinoscorpius rotundicauda; assembly: GCA_011833715.1. Classification (NCBI taxonomy): domain Eukaryota; kingdom Metazoa; phylum Arthropoda; class Merostomata; order Xiphosura; family Limulidae; genus Carcinoscorpius; species Carcinoscorpius rotundicauda. The sequence continues at coordinate 178,238,015 of CM022391.1, read as the reverse complement.
ACGAACTCAAGATATTTGTTTCAGGGTACAATTTTGGTTATTTGAGAAATAGTGAAATTCAACTTCGAAAATTTTGTGCCAAAAAAAGGAATGAAGTTAAAAGTAACTTGCTTGGAAAGTAATGTACATTTGACTTAGAAAGAGGTTTCTGTCAAAGTAGTTTCTCTGTATTTATCACTTAAATTCAAAATTAAATGTGGTTAAATTATTTTTGTTAATAACTTTTATGTCTTTTCAACTTACATTGTGTCACTATATGTTTCAAATAAAGCTGTGATATTTACTTATGTTCATGTAGTTCAAACAATTATGGCAAGCAGCATCTTAACTCAGATATCAAATTTCATATTGTTTAAACTTGTAACATTTTACTGTGGTTAACTTCCATTCATTTGTCTTTTGTAAGTATAATTTTTACACTTTACTGTTTTTTAATTTGTACAATCTTCAATATAACAATGGAGCACAGCCTTTATTAAATACAAACTAAAAGACTTCAGTATAGGTTTTGTTAAATGGACTAACCTATCTTGGACTTTTGTAAATTTTTTAGTATTCTCAAAAATCTCTACATTTCATTTTTCACTTTATAATCATTCTATACAAACAATTGTGGTAAAGATAAATTTATATGATCACTTCAAAATCAGATGCTACAAACAGAAACATTTGACTCTTGTAAGTTGTTTAAGGTCTACATATGACTTGAGATCAGGATTTATAAAGCATGTTGCTTTCTAATGACAAGAAAAAGGTAGATTTTGTTATTTATATGCCAAATATAATGTGTTGTAAGATGGCTTAAGCAAATTTCTTTTATGCATAAATCCAGAAGGATTCAATCAAGTATTGCTTTTTGGATACATGTACATCAAAGTTCTGTATAAATTATGCTAACAAGCAGTGCCAGGTTTTCTTTAAAAAAATTATGCAATTCCATTATTTTAGGAATTTTACACAAACAATTATTTTTACTTTTGTTTATTAATGTAACTACAAACAACTTTTAAAATAACTACTGTGAATTTACAATAAGTGGTATTATTTACAATAAATTATGTTCCTTTCTGTCAATTATAATGAAATATTTAATTTACAGCTAAAGATATTTATACTGTTACAATAGTTTGTTCTGAATTTTGCACAAAGCTACATGAGGGCTATCTGCACTAGCCGTCCCTAATTTAGCACTGCAAGACTAGAGGGAGGACAGCTAGTCATCACCACCCACCACCAACTCTTAGGCTACTATTTTACCAACAAATAATGGGATTGACCATTACATCATAACGTCCCCATTGCTGAAAGGGTGAGCATGGTTGCCGTGATAGAGATTTAAACCCGCAACCCTTGGATTACGAGTCAAGTGTTTCGACCACCTTGCCATGCTGGGCAATTGTGCAATAGTAATACAAGTATTTTGATGAAGTTTTAAAAATAAACAAATTATAGTTTGTAATATACCTTTATTTTTGGTATCATGAATAAATCTTACATACAAGACTACTGCAGGAAGTTAATATTGGGCAAGGTAGGGTAAACTATAGAAAATAAGTTATAGTACCATTTAATTGAAAAATATTATTTGAAATTGTGAATTATTCACGTAACACCCTTTTCAATTTGTTTTAAATTTAATTATTACATCTTCATAAAAACATAATGTGTATATAGTTTTTGTAAGTGCTGTGGGTTTTGTGTTCAAGATGAGTTAGGCTAAGCTAGATTTACGACACTTGGTTTCCTTGATTATCCCAATACAGTAATATTACTACTGCAATTTACAAGTTCAAACTTGTTAATAACACTAATCGTTATATTTGTGATGCAATTACATAGACGTAATACCTACATTGAAATAAAAATTTATTGTAAAAAAATAGCTTATTACCTGCTGCTATATACGAAATCCACCTCAAATATGATTCCAATTGACTAGCAAAAGCTGGATTATTAGCAATAAATGTTTTGTATTTCTCAATCCAAACGTCATAATTAATGTACTCCGCCATGATTCAATTTTTACGCTACAACACCCCCTAAAGTTACCTATAGTTATCTTATTTAGTGAATGAAAGTATACTTGTTTATTAAACGTTATATCATGTGCAATACACAGAAACGAGAACAGAAATGATTACAAAAACAAATACAAAGAACTAAATATAAATAACGAAAAAATCAAAGTGATTTAAATCATGGTACATATCAGAAAAGCCTTCAAAAAATAGAAGCACGCTTTTAATTTTTAATTGTTTTGGTGTTTCTTCTTCCCGTTCTTTATTGAAGTAAGTAGGCGCATTATATTTCAATCCACAACTAAAGTCAAACACAATGGCCTGTGGTGGCAACGTGGGTTTAGGCGTTCGACTCGTAATCCGAAAGTCGCTGGATTCGATCCCTGTCGCACCAACATGCTCGCTCTTTCAGCCGTGGGTGTGTTATAAAGAAACGATCAATCCCACTATTTGTTGTTAAAAGAGTAGCCCAAGAGTTGGCAGTGCATGGTGATCACTAGCTGCCTTTTCTCTTGTCTTACACTGCTAAATTAGAGACGGCTAGTGCAAATAGCTCTCGTGTAGCTTTGAGCAAAATTCAAAACCAACCAAACAAACAAACAAAAAATCTAACACATTTACGTCAGGCTATTAATACTTTTTTTATATTTTGAAGACAACAAAAAAGAAATAAGTACAGTAGAAGTGCTCGCTTTTAATATGCAATTAATATTGCACCATTCTATTCATCTATTTTAATTTTTGCTAACTCTGTTGGAAGCAAACTATTGTATGAATAAGAACTGCCGCAAACTTGAAATGCAATACACATAAGTAAGAGTGTAATTTGTTAAGCCAAGTCCAATTAAACTCTTTTTTTTTTTCTCCAAGAAAGCATGGTTCCAAATGTAAAAGGCTCGGCACAGCCAGATGGTTAAGGCACTCGACTCATAATCTGAGTGTCACGGGTTTGTATCCCCGTCGTACCAAACATGCTCGCTCTTTCAGCCGTGGGAGCGTTATAATGTAACGGTCAATCTCACTATTCGTTGGTAAAAGAGTACTCTTTCCTCAAACAATGCAAACAAAACTACACGAAAAAAATGTCACTAAAAATGTCAAACTGATCTCACAGTCCACATCCTCTCTGTAGCTGACAATGATAACATTGAATTAATAGAATCTGAAATTATCTACCTCAAGCGATAATCGTAAAACAACCATACATTCAATGTAATATTGTAAATAATACAGGCTCGTACTACGAGGGTCGCGGGTTCGCGCCCGAGTCGCGCCAAACATGCTCGCCCTCCCAGCCGTTGGGGCGTTATAATGTAACGGTCAATCCCGCTATTCGTTGGTAAAAGAGTAGCCCAAGAGTTGGTGGTGGGTGGTGATGATTAGCTGCCTTCCCTCTAGTCTTACACTGCTAGATTAAGAACGGCTAGCGCAGATAGCCCTCGTGTAGCTTTGAGCGAAATTCAAAAGCAAACAAACAAACAAGCATTCGCAATAGTTATTAAGACGTTTATTTAAAAACTGAGTTTCACGCGTAATACGCCAAACATCATTTCAGCAAACGTTTATTGACAAATTTTTGATAAACCTTTTGAATCGTGTTTGAAACACTCTCATGCGATTAGAAAGAATCACGAATCACATTTCGCAGTTAAGAATAATCCTGCTAATACAGTCATCGCTATATATTAGAACTGTTGCATACTTATTTAAAATTAATAAGAGAAAGCTTCTATTGCAGTACAAATATTAGATGCACTTTAATGAATGCGTTTGGCTTTACACGTGGACATAACCTTTCTTTGACTAACTGTATGATAACGTTATCTTATATATGTAAAAACGGCTGGTTTGGGTTGAAAATATGGTGACTGAAGAAGGTCGAAACGTTGTTCTCCCCTCTTCATAAAAATTTTCTCAACCCAAACCAGCCGTTTTTACATAGTGGGTTTTCTCGTCATAACTAATAACGTTATCTTATTTGACTAATAACACTGCACAACAACTTTTTTGAAAAGTTTTACTTCCTGAAAAGTTTTTGCTGATTGTGATAGGTACCTGATGGGTATGCACAAATACAGTTTTGGTTTTTGCTTCATCACGTAGGAACTCTGAGAAATAGATAGATAACTGTTTACGGGCAATTACGTATTTATGTTTCTAATACACTATTAAGTTAAACATAACTAAAAGTGTTTTGCTCCTAATTTTCGTTTGTATTCAATGTCCGGAGTATCACGTTGCAGTGTCCAACAGTAGTCAGCAAGCATTGACGGATTCCACTTGCCCTGATATCGTTTTTCCATTGTACCAATGTCCTGGTGAAACCTTTCACCTTGTTCGTCACTGACAGCACCGAGATTTACGAGAAAGAAGTCCAAATGTGAGTGGAGGAAATGAATCTTGAGTGACATGTTGCACCTAATTGTTTTGTATGCTTTGAAAAGTTTGTCTACCAGCTGAATGTAATGTGGGGCTCTGTAATTGTCAAGAAAATTGTCAACAATATCTTTGATGTCTTTCCAAGGCAGGGCAATCTTTTCCGGCCCAACTAACAGATCTTCGAACAGCTTGTCACTCCTAATATGTCTGATCTGAGGGCCAACAAAAATTCCCTCTTTGATCTTGGCCTCAGTTATTTTTGGGAACATTTGTCTTAAAAAACGAAAACCTTCACCTTTGCTCATTGCTTTCACGAAATTCTTCAGAAGTACCAATTTTATGTGAAGAGGAGGCAAAAAAATGAGCCACATTTTTCTGTCCTGGAACTAACGTTTTAAGGAGTGGCCAGCTCTGTCTAGAATAATGTGACTCTTTGGCACGACTGTCTCATTCACAGATGAAACAACAGTACTTTGTATAGCCAAGATGCAGTCCCAGTAACAGAGCAACGACTTTCAGATCTCCACAGATATTCCAGGTGTACTTGTTGCACTGGATGTGCTTCAGCAACATTTCCATGTTCTTTTAGGTTTCTTTCATGTGTGTTGCATAGCCAACAGGTATTGAAGGGTGAACGTTGTTATTGTGTAACAGAACAGCTTTGAGACTTAACATTGATGGATCAATAAAAAGACGCCACTCTTGCGGGTCATGATCACAACCCAAAGCAGAGAACAATCCTTCGATGTCAACACAGAAACAGAGACTATCAACTTGTGCAAATAATTTTGTTATATCATCTTGACGGCTTCGAAAAACAGAAATTTTCGTACCTGGTGACAGCAAAAACTATTCCTGCAGTTTCAAACCCAGCAATTCGGTTTTTGATTTTGACGGACCCAGATCTCTGACCAGTTCGTTTAATTTGAACTGTGTTATGAGATGTGGATCGCCTGAGGAGCACCGTTCAAAATCCGGATCAATGTCACTGTCAGTTCCCTGCATTGCAGTTTCTTCATCTGGTTCGTCTAATGTCCATTCCTCTGGTGGTTTCGGAATTGGAAGATTGTCGTCATGTGGCACGAGCCTCATTCCTGCAGGCAGACTAGGGTATTCAACTGACTTCTTGTTTTTGGCAGAGAAACCAGACACATTAGTCAAACAGAAGTAACAGTCCGCTGCATGGTCTTTCTGTTCTCGCCATATCATCGGGACAGCAAACGGCATTGTCTTTCGAGTGCCTCTGAGCCAAGCTCTGAGACAGACAGAACTTGTCACGCAACAAATGTGAGGCGCCCATTCCTGGTCTTGATCACCAATCTTACAGACGATATGCTTTCTTTACAAGAACAGTCATTGAGCGTCTCTAATGAACAAGCGTATACTCGCCACAAATGTAAGGTCTATATTAATCCAAAGAGCAGCATCTGTGTATGCAAGCCACTTTTATAGCCTGCTGAGACAATGTCAAGCTGGCTTTGGCCTGCCCAGGCATGCCTGGTGTGTGTACTTCCACAGAATAGCTTCCAACCTGGTCAGACCGCACAAAACATTGTTCATAGAACTTTTACAGAAATGAAATTTTTTAGATACAAATATAAGAAAAAACATGAAAAAAACTGAAGATTTCGATAAAACGGTACGTGATGAATATATTTGGATGTGATTTTCGTGATCGGCACCCAAAAATCTATAAGGAACATCCAACAATGTTCAAAAAGCAAAAACTTTGTTGTGCAATGCAACCGTATAGAATACAGTCAAACATGTAAATTTTAAATGAAAGCTTGACGTTTGTTTTTCTTTGTTGTTTTTTAGAATTTCGCACAAAGCTACTCGAGGGTTATCTGTGCTATCCGTCCCTAATTTAGCAGTGTAAGACTAGAAGGAAAGCAGCTAGTTATCACCACCCATCGCCAAGTCTTGGGTTACTCTTTTACCAACGAATAGTGGGATTGTCCGTCACATTATACGCCCCCACGGCTGGGAGGGCGAGCATGTTTAGCACGACGAGGGCGCGAACCAGCGACCCTCGGCTTTCGAGTCGCACGCCTTACGCGCTTGGCCATGCCAGACCACTTGACGTGTGACAGAAAAGTATACTATTTCTCTCAGGATGTTTTGGAATTTCGCACAAAGCTACTCGAGGGCTATCTGTGCTAGCCGTCCCTAATTTAGCAGTGTAAGACTAGAGGGAAGGCAGCTAGTCATCACCACCCACCGCCAACTCTTGGGCTACTCTTTTACCAACGAATAGTGGGACTTACCGTCAAATTATACATCCCCACGGCTGGGAGGGCGAGCATGTTTAGCGCGACGCGGGCGCGAACCCGCGACCCTCGGATTACGAGCGCACGCCTTAATGCGCTCGGCCAAGTTGTTTTTATATAATGTTGTGACATTAAGAATTTCTTGACATATTTGTTTTTACGTAGTAACTGCATTGTAATTTTACATATTTTCTTATCGGCTATAAAGAAAGTCGATAATATTTATCCGCCTACATTACTTCTCAACATCTGTCTTGTACAGATGACTCTTTAACTTCAAACCAGATAAACTGTATTATTCTCAATTGTATAACATTTATCTTTTAACTGCGCTTAGACTTCAAGAAATGAAGGAGAAACAACAATAACAAAACGTAGTTTATAAAATTATGTATGAACTAGGGTGCATAAACTTAGCAGTTTCTTCACAGTTGCTATTGAAACTATGAGTGATAAATGCTAGAGACAGAAAAATTGCGCACGCTAAGTACGGTGAAAGAAATGAGATATATTTCTGAATGTTTGAGGGAAGACTCTGAGTGAAAGCCTGTCAGAAACCTATTGAGTTTCGGATTAATATTTCTAACTGGGGATTCCACATTCGACTAGTAATAAATGTGCAAGGCAATTCATCAGAGGAATACAAAGACATTCGCAAACACTCAATAACAAGCATGATAATAACAAAAAACATCAAAATTTGGAGGCAGTTTATAATAAATATGGACTGAAAGCTCCTGTAAGACCACTAAAACATTGGACAAAAACATAAATTTATGTGTTTTGTTAATGGTGCCAAAAATGTTAATCTTGCTGAAAATCGGTAAAATGCTGTATTGTATATTTTACATACATAAATATAATGTTAAAATTTTCCACTTTCCTTTTGATGTGTAGTGAATTAAAATAAAATACGTAAATATTGCATTTTACTAGCTTATGAGGTACGGTGATGAAAATGCTAACGCACGGTGGCGTTAATATCAGTGTAGTACCAACATCGAGCCAGTGTGCTTCGCTTTTCAGCATTTGGTCAATCGATACGCCCGTTTCAACGATACATGATTTAATTTGTTTTTTCTGATATTTATTTTACTAAAGTCCACTAAAATTAGTAAGAAATGTGAAAAGTGGAACCTTAGCGGGATTGAGACGAAATTTAAATGTATCAAAATTAAATCTACTGGCAGGAAAGCCAATTTGAATGATCAGTAAACAAAATAATAGCGATAATACACTGTTAAACTATTGTTTTATTACATGAAAACAGCTACGGTTTTAACATGTTTGTAAGAACCTTGTTCTGAATTCATGAATAACACGATATAATTGTAGCTATTGAATTAAAATAATGATTTGTTTGCAGTTCAATACAAAGCTACACAATAGGCTATCTGTGCTCTCCATACCGTGGGCTTTGAAACCCAGATTATGGCGTTTAAGTTCACAGACGTGCCTCTGTGGGGCAAAAATAATGACAATGATTAGCTGTTGTTTACCTTAAAATACGTGTATCTGTCACTGACATTTTACAGGCCTGGTTCTAGGATAGTTTTTTTCGGGCGTGTCAACTATTGGCTAGTTGATGCGTTTTATACCTTCCAGTGCTCACTGGGTTCTTCTCATGGACTACAGTGCAATTGTCTTCGATCAGATGCATACACTGGGAACAATACCTGGTTTTACTTTCGTTTTTTGAGGTAAATGACCAAACAGCAAAATAATAAATATATATTAATTTTATAATATTTCTTCCTTCCAGGCCTACTATAGATTTTAACATATGGGTGAGTATTATTAAAAAATTTGACCATTAAATATCATGCATTACATAAGCCTAGTCATAGGCCTATAAAAATAGTTTTGTAGACTAAGCTTAGCTAAATTGCACCTGGCTGGGGGAAGTATATTTTAAAAATAAAATTTAGAAACATGACTCAACATTTAAAAGGTTATACAATTGGAATAGGTTTAGAGAAATTTTCAAATGAAAAGCGGAATTACTGAAAACTTTATTAAAAATAGGCCTACCATAGCTGGTTTTAGATACATAGATGTCAGGCTATTATATTTATGATTTGTTTGATTGTTTAGAATTAAGCACAAAGCTACTCAATGGGCTATCTGTACGCTGCCCACCACGGGTATCGAAACCCGGTTTTTAGTGTGTAAGTCCGCAGACATACCACTGTGCCACTGGGGGGCTTATATTTATGAAGCAAACAGAAAGCACGATAACAAGGTGAGACAAAGAACATAAAGAATATAAATATCTGAGTATATGTCTATAGACAAAGACTACATTACTACTGGCGCTCTCTAATGGCATTATTACCAAGGTTCCTGATTCACTTCAATTTGAAATAGTTGTCAACAATAATAATAAAAATAATATACAATGCCTAGACTTGTCAACAATAATAATAAAAATAATATACAATGCCTAGACTTCTACTACATATTTCTTGTCTCAAGTGATGTGAAGAGGTTTGGTGTTGGGTTAAAGGCCTCGGTGGCACTAGATAGAGTAGATATGGTGTAGTGGACGTAGTTACAGTATATATATTTTTAAATTTTACTTTTTGTTTGCTAGAGAGGCTGCAGGCCATAACGATGACATTAAGACAAGATACACCTAGAAAACCTGAAGAAATCAAGGAGATTTGACACCAAATTTTCTAGTACATTCAAGTGTAGATTATAAATACGGCGTCAGAAAGGTATCGAAAATATAGTTAAGAAAATAGTAGAGAGAATTAGTCAAAGTATGTTTTTGCTTCAGTCAGATTATTTTTCGTTAGGAAGTACAAGTAAGTTTATTTTCACTTTAGTATGTGCAATTAGTGTTATTTGTAAGCTGAGGTTTACAACAACATGAAACAGTGCACAAGTGAAAATAAGGTTGCAGGATTGTCAAAGATGAAATTCTTGAAGTTAACTTGGACTGAATTTTCACCTCCTCACCCTGGGTATCCATTACTGCACGTGACACAAAGTTTTAGCGTCTTGCGTTCAACATTTTATAATTCTACTTTTTTGTTTATATTATAACGATTAATGCAGCATAAAACCTAAGCTAATAATTCACATTTTAAAGGCATATAAGCTTTAAGTTCTTAACTCTACAAGGCAATCTTTTTAAAATTCTGAATTTCTTCTAGCGTGACACACGTGACACATTTTCTTTAGGCAGTTTCTCTTTTTATTTTACCTACCGTCCTTTAAAAAAGTACGAAATTTAACGTAAATTAATAACTATAAAATCGTCATTGCTCAGACAAACCATACATTTTATAGCCTTCAGTGTTGTTTGACTACAAAATTATCGAATAGAAAATCAAACCCAGCCTGCTTCACCAACCTGCCACATCCTCTTTTTCAGTATTTGTTAAAAGTTCTTTCTTACGTTTAATTATATATTACTTATAATCAACAAAAAGTAAGTACTTTTACCTAACAGATGATGTGTTCTATTGTGTAGTATTCTGAATAGATAAGCGTCATTAACATTTATAATACAACTTCGTTTCCCACAGGTTCACAACGTTTAGCTTGGATGAATTTAAAATGACTCTTATCGGGTTCTTAGAAAATTATAGAAATTGTGTTTTTTAGAGGAAAATATGGCCCGGCATGGCTAGGTGGGTTAAGGCGTTCGACTCTTAATCGTAGGATCGCGGGTTCGATTACTCGTCGCGCCGAACATGCTCACCCTTTCAGCTGTGGGGGCGTTATAATGTGGCAATAAATTCTATTATTCTTTGGTAAAGAGTAACCCAAGAGTTGGCTGTGGGTGGTGATGACTAGCTGCCTTCCTTCTAGTCTTACACTGGTAAATTAGGGACGGCTAGCACAGATAGCCCTCGAGTAGCTTTGTGCGAAATTCAAAACAAACAAACAATCAAAAGAAATAAACAAGAGGAAAATGTCTGCTTTTTATATGTTATTATTCTATGTTTTTGTGCGTTATATAAACAAGCAAAAATTATTTACTGCATTACAATAATTAATGTAACAAATTAGGTTTAAGTCTTATCGACATTCGACAGCAAGAAAAAATTGATGTGTGCTCTATTTCTTGTTTTTCATTGTTGTTTAGAATTAAGCACAAAGCTACACAATGGGCTATCTGTGCTCTGCTCACCACGGGTATCGAAACCCGGATTTTAGCGTGTAAGTCCGCAAACATACCGCTGAGCCAATGGGGGGTGCTCTTGTTTTCATGTTTATTCTTTATCTATTATTATAAAAGTGACTAAAATAAAAAATTGTACCTTTTTAGGTTTGATAAGATTAGTTATGCAAGATAAATAATGATAATATACTAAAAATGTTTTACGAAGCGTGTTCGTGCGCTGCTTGTAGTAACTCGTGGATAATGTAATTCGATAGAGTAAGGTGAGATTCACGTACCTCACTTGATTTCGAAGTTAAAGTGATGCGGTAAGTGTAATCAAAACAGCAATAAAACAATAAAATTTAACTATAGATAGATTTATATTGTTAAGAGCTTAACAGTACTTAGCATAAACAAATGCAGTTTCATGTTACAATTTGAACTCATTCTAAAAAGAAAACAGAGTGATTTAGAATTATTTTGATTTTTTTGATGGTTATGAGGTAGGTTAAATTGACCGGTTCCGTTTTGAGATTGTGTTGAGAAAATAACAGATGAAATGTATTAAGGAGTTTTTAGGAATTACACACAAGAAATCTGACAGTTTTGAGATGATAAAAAGTATTTTTAACTTTAATATGAAAATTATTTTGCGTACAATCATATTTTAAACAAAACGTCAACATATTCACGGATAAATCTTTAATTCAGCTTATTAAAATACTCCACTGAAAATTAGAATTATTTGTATCAGATCACTTTGTCGGTCAAAATGACTGAACCCGTGCTGAAAAAGTCCAGTTATTTTCAAAAGGTATTTTAAAAGAGTATGTCAACAAAATATCTTTACAGCAATATACTGTTATATACACTTTTTTTCTTTCACTTAGAAATTGCAAGTAATAGTTACATTTTTTTTTCACAATTCTAACGTAGCAACAACGAAATAAATATTGGATTTTAACAACAAGAACTAAAAGACCGTGAACGGTTTAACATAAGTATGGGGATAATTCTATTTCTCTGACCCTTTCAGGATAGTCTGTAAGGAAAACCTCCAAACAACTGGTATTTTTAAGAGTGCTGTGTGCAGTTAGGAGTGGAAATACACCAGCATTTCGTAATGCATTATGAAAACTCTCATGGAACAGCTTGTTTGTTTTAGCGCAAATACACACAACAGGTGTTCTGTACACCATGAGGAACCAAAACTTTGAGTGTTTTAAGTTCTTAATATTACCGCTAACTCATCGGCAGACCAATGGTATAAGGAAGGGATTTAGTTTGGTTGTTTTTGAAACTAAGTCATATAAGATAATCTGCTGTTTCCACTGAGAGGAAAAGAATTCTGGATTTTAGGACTTTAAGTCCATAAATTTACCGCTGACCCACTGTGGGCTAAGAAAGGGAATGCTATTATTTTGAAAAGTGATGCTTGATTGCCTACATCTTTAACTCTATTATATGCTTTTAGTCGAAAACTTATATCTTGGGCTTATAAGAAACCAAATCACATTTCTTTCCATCCACACCTCATATTATATTGTGACACTTGTTAAAAATGAAGTTTAAAAAGATACAGTGAGATCTGTAGTAAAAACCAAACTTTCACGTTGGTTTTCTATTTTTATATAAGAATAGCAAATTGCGCCACCCGATACACGATATTAATAAAAGTACAATAATTCGTGATTTATCTGATATATTAAGCGTGACAGTAGTTATAACATATATTACAACTACAATTCACAGTAGTTATAACATATATTACAACTACAATTCTATCTTCTTCAGCATTTTTTTTTTAATTTACAGTATTAATGATATTTTGTTTGTTTTTGAATTTCGCACAAAGCAACTCGAGGGTTATCTGTGCTAGCCGTCCCTAATTTAGCAGTGTAAGACTAGAGGGAAGGCAGGTAGTCATCACTACCCATTACCAACTCTTGGGCTACTCTTTTACCAGCGAATAGTGGGATTGACCTTCACATTATAATGCCCCCACGGCTGGGAGGGCGAGCATATTTAGCGCAGCTGGGATGCGAGCCCGCGACCCTCAGATTACGAGCGCATGCCTTAACGCGCTCGGCCATGCCGGGCGGTATTAATGATACATATGACATTTACTCTAATTTATATAAACTCATTCTTGGTTTGTAACATTATCTGTGATGATCCATTAATAGCAATATTACAACGTGTTTGGTGTGATGAAGATCTGACACTCAGATTAGGAGTCGAACTCCCTGACTACCTGGCCATGCAGGGCCCAGCAGCGGATGAAAAACTGTTTTTGTACAATGATGCTGTGTTGTGCAATGAACTAACACAGTCCATATACCAATTATATAAAATATTCTACCAGAAGAGCTGCTAAAAATTTATTAAAATTATAATAAATAGTCTTAATTATAAGTAATAAGTTCTCTGTTTGGATATTGTTAGCGGTGTTTACGGCCCTTATATGGGCCATTTCAACATTGTCATTCACCGATATCACTTTACTTTGTAAAGTGAAATTTATTCTCAAAACTATAAGTCGCAAGGCAGAGAAAAAATAGACAGTTCCCAGATTTTGTCCCGTTCTTCACAACTAGCGACACTACTGTTTTTCTTTACCGTTTTTATTATCCTATCGTTTAACTGTATTAAACGTAGACGTCATCTTGACTGGGCCTCACGACTCGATGCACTGTATTTCGTTTTTTCTGCGTGTCTGTATAGATGACATTGAATATATCAGACAGCCAAGTCTTTTGAAAAGCTGCGAAACACAGATTACTTCTTACTAAGAGGGATCGCATTCTATTCAGTCTTCAAAGACTGATATAGCAGTGAGATTGCTATATGCCTTCCTGACATTGTATTACATCTTGCATAATTATTGACTGGTACATGTTTCAAGTGCTTTAAATTCCACTAAATAGGTTTTTGACTAATATTTTACTTATCGAAACCTCTCTCTTTTTACTATACGGTAAAAGAAATTATAGACTTCAAAGCAGATACCTTACGATTTCGTATATACTGTAATAAATGTGTAATCTGTTCTTTAAATATAACTTTTCGAAAGAAAAATTCAGTTTTCTTAATAACAGCTTTGAAGTTTTCTTTTGGAGAAAGGTGGTACTTGGTAGTCTCAGGAAGTAAAAATGATGAGTTTAGCCTTTAAAACGACCCATATTTTTTTAGCTTTAAACAGTGCAAGCGTTTACGTAAAGTAAGTTGAGTGTGTGTTTTCTTACAGCTAAGCCTCATTGGGTTATCTGCTGAGTCCACTGAGTGGAAAGTAAGTTGAAAGGGATACTATCAAACTAGTTTATTTTTATGTGACATCAACAACACTGCCATAGACTCATTTTGGAAATGTCTATCAAATAGTTTTATGATATTTAATACCACATTTTTGTATATTTATTTTGTGGCACAAACTTAAAATGTTTTGCACCTTGTTACTAAGCTGGGAAGACTTATTTTCAGTCATGTCATTAAGTTGGGGAGACTTATCTTCAATGCGAGAAATGTTCCACCAAAAAGACATGCTCACGAACTTTAAAATGCTGCGTTTTACAAAACATCTAAGTTAAAAGACAAAGTAAGACAGCAATGAACTTTCATACCGGTATTAATATAACATGCGAAAACACACGAGATTAACCAAGTTTTACTTCATGACAAAAAAAGTCTTACTCCATAACAAAAACACGAGACCAACTCAGTTTTACCCCATGACAAAACACATGAGACTATCAGATTTTGCCCTATGACAAAACACACGAGACTAACAAGTTTGACCATATGATAAAAGAAACACAGATCTTAAGATCTAGAAACGTCTTTTAGTAGATTTAACTCTTGAGTTCAGGTTTCCGTATTTTTAGTTAAAAACGTATTTTTCTAAAAACTGAAAAATCTTCATCAGATAAACCATATAAATCTTGTTTGTTGTTTTTTTTTCATTTCGCACAAAACTATACGAGGACTGTCTGCGCTAACCGATCATAATTTAGCAGTGTAAAACCAGAGGAAAGGTAGCTGGTCATCACCACTCACCGCCAACTCTTGGAATGCTCTTTAACCACTGAATAGTGGGATTGATCATAACATTATAACATCTCTACGGCTGAAACAGCGAGCATGTTTGGTGTGAAGAGGATTCGAACCCGCGACCTCATATTACCTCATATCGGACTGTGTACATCGTCTCTTAACGACTGTTTTGCTGCGGTCTCATAACAAAAAAAATAGACTTAGTGATTTGAGAAAAAAAACTGTCTTAGGTTCGAACACAGTTTTACAGTGTCGTGTTGCTTTCTCCATTATTGTGATGCTACCCTGCTAGTACAGCGGTAAGTTTAGGGATTTACAACGCCAAAATCAGGGGTTCCATTCTCCTCGGTGGGCTCAGCAGATTGCCCGATGTGGCTTTGGTATAAGAAAACACACAGACATGAGTGTGACATTTTATCAAGTCTTAGTGGTAGTGTTGTTAACATATTTCTAACCCCCTTCTACAAACACACACACACACACATACACACGTGTATTGTGATTTATGTTACCCTTTCAAGCTATACTCATTCATCAATTTCACATATAAACCATAATTATTAGCACTATCGGAGTGTGCCTCTGCATTCATTTCACTTCTTGCTGAGTCATTACGCTACAAATCATTTGCACCCACGCCCTCTAGCAGTTTGAGTGTATCGTAATTCTAGGTCTTCATTGTTGATTGTCAGGTATTGCATGTGTAATATAATGCCATAATAATGCTTATTTCTGCAATACTTCGGGAAAGGTTGCCATAACAGTCCAGTTAAAACACATTAATCGAGTTTCGGAGGGCCAGCTGGCAGCTTTAGCACTTAAAAATAACACATATCGACACCATATTTCGTACGGACCTTATTTTGTTTTTGATTGACGTCTTATATTCCATTATGCCTCCGATAAGACAGCAGTAAATCTAAGGACTTATAAGCTAAAATCCGGGATTCGATTCCCAGCATTGGACAGAGAAAATAGTCCAATATGCTTTTCTGTAACACAAACAAGCTTCCACAACAAACCATACCATGACACAAACGTTCACTGCTTACTCTTCATCTAAACTTTTCCATAATGAATGTTTGTAATATTTCGGAAATTTCATTTTTTTTTATTCAAAGCCGGGTTGATATAATGATTAGTGTATCGAGATGACAATTTATGGAGGTCCAAGATTCGATCCGCGATACCGTTCCAAAAGCTTAACACTTTTAGCCATGTGCGTTACGAAAGTGACAGTTAACCCAGTTTTTCAGCTCAAGAAACTGGACAAAGTGTTTGCGGCGGCGGGAGTTGCTAACTAGTTGCTCTCCCTATGGCCGTTTAGCCCATGTGCGCATAAAATGTCATTTAGTTTATTTGAAAAACTACCATTACCAATACTTCATCAATTAATAGTTTTTCGCAGTTTTTGTTACGTATTAGAAACCAGATTTGAAGGATTACACGCGATTGAATGGTGTGTCTAATGGGTAGCGTTTTGGGTTATTACCTTCAAGGTTGTGGGTTCGAGACTTGTCCAAGACATATTACTCCGTTTTTTGACAAGGCACTTTACCTTAATTGCTTTAGTCCACTCGACTATATTGTGGATACCAGCGGGGTGCTTTTGGTTAACATGTGATCATGGCCAAAAATATTGTTAACAGCAAGACTTGTGAAAGCATGCATTCTAATCTTTACAAGAAGAAAAGTATATTAAGTTAGGCACATGATTGTTAGGTTAATTTTTAGTATTGCTCTAAGTACGCGAATTGGTTTGATAGTGTTTATTTATTTCGAATTAAGCACAAAGATACACAATGGGCTATTTTTGTTCTGCCCACCACTAGTATCAAAACCTGGTTTTTAGCGATGTGCCATTGGAGAGAGGCTTGTTGATTAGAACCTTGGATCTTTTAATCCCCAATCTGACACTCTAGCCTTTAGGCTAATTCGCCAAGACTTATTTAATTTTTGGGGAATTCTTATATTATCAAATTAAATGTACTTACTTTTCTTGAAAAACCGTCCTGTAAGAGCAAATTTTACAAATTGCGTAGATTTCCTTGAATAAACTGTTAGAAAGGTATAAAATGTCGTACATTGTCAGTTAAAACCTGTAAAACGTTGTATGTAGTCTCACTTACGAAAAGGCCCGGCATGACCTTTTCAAGTTAAGGCACTTGACTCGTAATCTGATGGTCGCGGGTTCGAATCCTTGTCGGATCAAACATGCTTGCACTTTCAGTCGTGGGGTCGTTATAATCTGACAGTCAATCCCACTATTATTTGGTAAGAGAGTAGCCCAAGAGTTGGCGGTGGGTGATGATGACTAGTTGCCTTCCCTCTCGTCTTATATTTCTAAATTAGGAATGGCTAGTGCAGATAGCCATCGTGCAGCTTCACGCAAAATTTAAAATAAACCAAATAAACAAACCACTTAAGATTGTTTGTTTTGGAATTTCGCACAAAGCAACTCGAGGGTTATCTGTGCTAGCCGTCCCTAATTTAGCAGTGTAAGACTAGAGGGAAGGCAGGTAGTCATCACTACCCATTGCCAACTCTTGGGCTACTCTTTTACCAGCGAATAGTAGGATTGACCTTCATATTATAATGCCCCCACAGCTGAGAGGGCGAACATGTTTGGCGCGACTCGGGCGCGAACCCGCGACTCTCAGATTACGAAGCACACGCCTTAACGTGCTAGGCCATGCCGGGCCCCACCACTTATGAAATGAACGAGGTGAAAATATAAAGATAGCTTTAAGCTAGTTTCAGCCCACTTTTCAATTTTTATGCAAAAGTAGAAGATAAGATATTCAGGCGTAATTTAGCATCATTGGTAACACAATGTAAATATTCTAAATTTATAAATAGTACGAAATGGTAACTCAATGACTGTTTTTGAACAATGATAATTATATATGTAATCTTTACAGAACTACCGTTTTTGAACAGTGATAATCTTGACACAGTTACTGTTTTTGAACAGTG
Source organism: Carcinoscorpius rotundicauda (assembly GCA_011833715.1). NCBI lineage: Eukaryota > Metazoa > Arthropoda > Merostomata > Xiphosura > Limulidae > Carcinoscorpius > Carcinoscorpius rotundicauda. Next base: position 178,220,205 of record CM022391.1, on the reverse strand, counting down.
ATAATTTTTACACAACTATAGTTTTGAACAATGATAATCTTGACACAGTTACTGTTTTGAACAATGATAATCTTTACACAACTACCGTTTTTGAACAATAATAATCTTGACACAGTTACTGTTTTTGAAGAATGATAATCTTTACACAACTACTGTTTTTGAACAATAATAATCTTGACACAGTTACTGTTTTTGAACAATGATAATCTTTACACAACTACCGTTTTTGAACAATAATAATCTTGATACAGTTACTGTTTTTGAACAGTGATAATCTTTACACAGTTACTGTTTTTGAGCAATGATAATCTTTACAAGTTGTTTAACTGTCTGTGTGGAAGTCGCTTGGATATTTGTAGAGGGTTCGTTTTCTTTATGGTTTATTTGTTTGAAGTTAAGCACAAAACTACGCAAGAGGCTGTTTGTACTTTAACCACCACGGGCTCTGAAACCCGGTTTCTTGTGTTATAAATTTACAGACACACCGCGGTGCCACATGGGAGCTTTTCTTATGGAGGGGAAATCACATCTGTTTACGACCTTTTTCGGGTATATATAGAGGAACGTATGTACATATATGTATTCTCGTAAGACTGCGTGTGTTACGACGAGAACTCGATGATGAACTAGTTATTTTGAAATAAAGTTTCGTAGTAATTTTAAAAATAAAGTGGATAAAATCTACTCGTTATTCTCTGAGTTTGAGTATTTGTTTTAAATATATATATATATAGTTAAATACGTTTCAAATATGTATATATATATATATATTGCTCTTTAACAGTTGTCTTGTAGTATTATAAAAGGTAGGTGTGCTGTCATTCGCTTTCGGGTTCTTTATATTAAGCACTGTGTTGTATTGTATCGAACTTCTAGGAGAATGTAAATGTGAACAGTCACAGCCTTCGGCGGGGCATTACAAACGTGTCGCTCCTACCTTTCTGGTTTCGCTTGCTACTGCAAAAACAAATTCCTCAGTGACTTGCATTTTGGACCAGTGGACCACCCGGAGAACTCTCACGCACCATAGTGGATTTTAAGACCACGCTTTGCAAATTACTGTTTTAAACATATCTAGTTTCCTCAGCGGTTTTACAATATGGCTGTTTGTTTGTTTGCACAAAGCTGCACAAAGGGCTATCTGTGCTCTACCCACCACAGGTACAAAGACCCGCTTCTTACAGTATGAGTCCGCACGTATACCACAGTGCTACTCGGGGGTTACAGTATGACATCTGCCAGGTTTATTTTGTGCCGAACGATATTGTATTTGTTCGTTCCCGTTGTTCTTAAGAAACTGAACCGCCATCTGTTCATAGACTTCACTCATAAACAAAATCATTATTACGTTCGTCTAATTCACACACACGCAAAAGACAAACATTTACCCAGTTAGTAATTCCGATATAATATAAGAATTTTAAACTTTATAAAGACGAGTAGAGACTGATACACAGTAACTGGTGATGTACATATCGATTCCTTTACAAAAAAATAAAGAAATCGTAACACATTCTTTGTGGTAAAAGAAAGGAATCATGAGAACCTCAGACGGAAGAATTCTGTGAAATACTTAAAGCGATAAAATTCGCCTTTGTTTATGTACGCTTGTCTGGAAAAGTCACTAAGTTACTTGCAAATAGTGAAATCATGATTCACTTCATAAACACGTGTCTGCTCAGCTAATACGGTAACGTATTTATTGTTAATATTCAGACATTCTGAACGGGACATTTTGTTTCGTTACAATTCTGCTATCATCATTTTTACGACTTATAAGACGCACTTTTTTTAAATACCTCTAAAAATTCGCATGCGTCTTCCAAGACAAAAATGATGGTAAGGTAAGAGGTTAGTTTAGGGTCTACTCAAAACGGCCTCTCATACAGATCGTAATTTCATTATATACCAATTACAAGTATTTTCAATGGCATAAAACATTCCGTTTAACTGATATTGTCGATATACCGTGAAGAATATGATGTATTTAACTGTATTCACTCAGTAGATTGAAAATAAAAACGTTAATGCTGAATCAAGGCGTTGGTTGCTGAGCCAAAATATAATTTAATTAGAATTGTCTTCCACGACGTAACGTTTGAAAAGGCGTAAAATACGGTAAGTACTTTCGCACGTAATGATAACTCTTGTTCACGTGCATGGGAATACATAAAATCCTCTGCAAAGTTTACGTTACTTGCGCGAATACAACTGAAAGCCATTCATTCAAACACTTAATCCTAAAAAATAATTACTGTGTTTATTAATTAGTTAGGAATTTAGACAGTCAGAAAACTTTCATTTAAGAATAAAAATTTGTTTTATATACATTGGTTCATATAGTCTCATCGAGATACAGTTGAATGAACAATAAAGCAAACAAAGAAATTAATCTACATTTGAAGAGTTCTGAGAGACGTTACCTCCCTGCATGTGAAGTGTGGGGTCAGGGGTCCATTGCTCCTCGCAGGACTACAGCACTGCATTTAAACGAATTTCAAGGACTTTATTTTTAACGTTTGGTTTGTTTTGAATTTCACGCAAAGTTACACGAGGGCTATCTGCGCTAGCTATCCCTAATTTAGCAACGGAAGACTAGAGGGAAGGCAGCTAGTCATTACCACCCACCTCTCACTCTTGTGCTAGTCTTTTACCAACGAATAGTGGGACTAACCGTCACATTATAACGCCTCCACGGCTGAAAGAGCTCGCATGTTTGGTGTGAGGGGGATTCGAACCTGTGACCCTCGGATTGTGAGTCGAGTACTTTAAACGCCTAACCATACCGGGCCGTGATGTTAACTTGTCCTTTCAGGAATACGAAATATTTTCACGTGCATCGATTAACTTGAAAACAGTTTGGCAGTTTTTGACGAACTCTTGAAATCCACTGTCATTTTGGACACAAAATGGAGCTGACACTTGCTTATTGTGTTTATCACTCATAACACATGTAGGTTTCACACGGATTTGTGCTAGACGCGTTCATTAAACTGTACGCTCAACTATAAATCAGCATAAAAAGCACATTTTGCGTCACACGTTAAATATTTTTTTCCAATTCACATTTAAAGAACTTTCATCAGCAGTAAAGTACGTATGTTTATTTTACAGAGAGACATAACTGCAAAGTCAATGTATTTTGCGATCATCACAATAGTGTTGAAATCTCGTAAAAACACAACAGAAGTAAACAAAAATAAAGAAAAACTAATTAGCTAGTTATCTGGTGGGTATTGAGTTGTGTCTAAACCTCTTTCTTGCGTCATTACCGTAACAAAGGAGGTGTGAAACCTAGCCATTAGCGATACTACTTGTATCACTGATAATATATTTTGTAAGTTTTTGGGCTCTGAGCATAAGAGACGGGCGAATGAAGTTTTTGCCGGGAGCCAACAGTGAGACGGTGTCAGCATGTGGTATCGCCTTCCGTTTGATGTCTTGGTTGCGAAAATGAAGTGTTGTAGAGTGTCGGTAAAACTTGTCTAGGGCATGCGCAGGAGATTTTTGGTGACGGCAAGCAGGCTGGAGTGATGCGAGAGAAAGATCTCTCCTCAGTACGTGATCACCGCAGGTCAGAGGTATCTTATATTTCTGTGGTCAAAACTATATCGATTCCATAATATAGGAAAAAATAACGTTCGTTAATCAACTGGTGACACCAGACACTTTTTTCTTCTTAGTTAGAACAGATAGAAAACATGATTTAGATTTGGTTTCAAATTAGGCCTCGGTGTTTGTGGCGGATATGTGACTTCAGCGCGGTGCCTCAGTAATTTAATCCATCGTTGTGTCGTAACATCTGTATTATTTGTGTCGGGGTGTTCTTCTCCGCCGTAGTGAGGAAAACATGGTAAGTAATAATGGTGATCTAATATCTATGAGTACGTAGACAAGAGTGAGTGACGTCACATGCAGTCATGTTTAAGTAGCGATAATATAATAAGAAACAGAAAAATGTATAGATATATTCTGTATAAATCAATTTATACAGTAAGATGTACGTAATACAGGTTGGTGTTTTTCGTGTTGTTGTTTTTTTTTATCCTTAAACAGCGGGAATATTGTAGGTAGCAGCACCTATTGATAATGGCCGCCATTTAAGGGTTAATGACATAACCCAGATGAATGAGTTGTTTGATCGTCCCTAACGCTTAGGTAGCTTTGATTCATATTAATTTCTCGAAGTCTAAATTATTGTAAAAAGATCTTTATTTTATTTATCTGTGTCCAGCCGAACTGTTAATGTTATGACAGATACTGACCGCCGATACTTCCACTGAACTCAACAGACTATAACTACGGCAACACATCAAATTAATTTGATGATAGTATTTAAATACAAGTACCACGGCTCTTCTTTGTTTAAGAGCAAAGCCGTATTGAGTTATCTGCTGTGTCCATCACAGGAAATCAAACTTCTGATTTTACCGATGTAAATCTCTGGACTAATATTTAGTGATGACGAGAAAACCCATTTTTAGACAAAAATGTACATATATTGTACATATATATTTGTGAACTTGACGACGACCGAAGTAGGTCGAAACGTTGTTCGCTTCTCTGCATAAAAAAAAACAAAAAATCTCAACCCAAACCAACCGTTTTTGCATATATATAAATCCGTCAAGGTTCAAAGTTTGCATTTTTAGTTATAACTTTCAAGGAAATTTTCAGTATCTGATATTTTATTTTACAAATAAATTCTGAACAAAAATCGGTTTGGCTATTGCTTCATTCAAATCTACACAGTGGGCCACCTGTGATATGTCCACCCGAATATTATAGTTTTAAGCCTGTGGGGATTAAGAAACATTGGCGTTTTCGTCTGAGATTTGCGGAGATGTTCGAGAAAATTCGATGTGATGTTCTTTCAAAAAGAGAAATATAGCGGTTATCGTACATCACCGCTCGCTGCAGGTGTGTAATGTCAGATGTAGCATGTTGTGTTCTGTCAACAACGTGACAATATTTACCTGCAACAATAAATTCTTAAATATAAAATCAACTAAAACAAACGGCGGTTTTGAATACTTGACTTTTCAGCTTGTGTTAAATAACCAACGAGTCGTCCTATTTATAGGACTTGAGCGTTATTTTGGTTTAAAGTTTCAAGTAAAAACTTACGGTTACTGTGTGAGGAGAACCAATATTAAGTAAAGCCAAATATAAGTTAAAAATAAAAACAAAGAATCCCGACTATTGGATATATATCATTACAATAAATGAATAAAATATGCTTTAGTTTCTCATATCGAGAAGATGACCGAAAACTACTGCAAATGGAATTCTTTAATTTTCGACAACAGAAATAAATAAATTTAAAGTGTATAAATTATTGTTTGTGCTCGCATTAACATAATCGTTATATGTAACTGTCCAAAGTGGAAGTTTTAATAAGATAACAGTTATACATAATCTTTAGTTTAAATGTATAGTATCTATGACTAATCCAGAAATGTTTCATTCGTTTTAGCTCCAGTTTATAACGAAGAAACTTGAAGTAATTTTATGTAAAAAAAAGGGATGACAGTCAAAAATTTCTCACAAATGTTTATTTATGTGATTTCGTTGCAATGTTTTTGTTAGTTGAATTTCGCACAAATCTACTCGAAATCTGTCTAATGTAGAAGGATTCACCCTACGTTAGGTTTTGGGATAATCTTCACCAACGAAAAGTGAGATTGATAGTTAAATTATAATGCCTCAAGGCTAAGAGGTCGAGCATATTCGGTAGTCGGATTTGAACCCGTAATCTGCAGACTGGAAGTCTAGAGCAGATCGGGTTCAAAGAAGTATCATCGTTAGTTTCTGAATTAACACAGGAAGTAGAGGTCGTTGTATTCGCGGAAATGTCATGCAGCTGAGTAAGATATCCAACTTCAAACAACCTCTGGGCCTTATTTAATACCTTAGAGACCGAGAGCACAATGTAGTGAACCTTCCAGACTTAATATTCACAGGAAGAAGAAAAAATCAGATTATTATTAAAAACATGTTTAAAACTAAGTTCTCTATTATTTTACATGAACTAGGGGAAAAGTCTTTTATCTATAGCTCAAGGGGATACACCTAAGTCAGTTGTCCCCAACAGACGGCCCGTGGGCCACATCAGATCATCGCAAGCATGAATTTGGGTCGCACGATCAAAATTGTATTTAGAGAAGAATGCGTTTCCAAACAAATTGAGGCCTAGCCCTTGACTATAGTGTGGTCATCTGAAGTATCTCAGGGTAGAAAATAACTGAAGATCTCTACTCTAGGTTATTTGGAGTTGGATATTTGGTCTATCTGCAGATTTCGTAGTTTGCTGAAGGAGAGATGGAAGCTATGGTTATAGCTTTAAGGATTAGCGAATTTAAAAAAAAGTAATAATATATATGAAAAAGAAATAAGTTTTTCGTGCAATTCTTGTGAATACAATGAAATATGGTTTGGTCTCTTTGTAAGTTGGATTCCATCCACGAAATCGCTGTCCTAAACCGTCCTCGCAAACCAGAAACAGTAACTAAATCACCTGAATTTCAGAAAAAATAAATTGTCAGAAACAGATAAGTAAAAACAACAACAACAAAAACTAAAACTCATATTTATTGCCATCATCCAAGGCAATAATTATTATATAAACTTAACTAAAATGAGCTGTTTTCTGAAGCGACACCATACATTTTCTCTGCATGTTATTAATGTAATTCGTACTATGAATTTCAATAGGCAAGAACAAAATTTATCGAGTATGGTTGTGAAGTGTAAATGAATCGGTCGCGCATTTAACTGAAAAAAAAAAAAAGACCTGGCATTTCAAATGAATAACAGAACAGATAAATACTGTGGATCTAATATTTTCAACACATTGCCACAGACTATTAGAAATTACCATTTATATGATACTCAATAGAAACAAACAAATTGCTAGCAGAATGAACGCGAAGTTGACGTTTCGTGTTCTTCATCTAAGATGGACGGTTTGTACAATAATAATTTGCTGTATTAATGTGCTTGTCACGTTTCTTTTTCATGCACTAAAAAGTAATTACTATAATCGAAGAGTGCACGAGGCAGTTGCACCTATGCGCTAACTACTTACCGTACGTAATAAAATCTAGCAGATAACGGCTGCATAATTTACCCCTTTGCTGCAATTATCGATTATTTTCCCCAGACCCTTTCAGACCAAAACGGGTTTTGTTGGATTGTAAATGCCTGTTTCAGCCCTTAATTTTAGGACGTAGCGAGAAATCTGATAATTATACGATTTAGGTGAATGATATGGTTTCACCTTCGTTAGTGGACAGTAGCACCGTGGGAGATTTATTGAAATCGTTGCACGTTGAATGTTCTAAAGTTATCAGGCCCACACCAATGTTTTACAGTTTTTTGATAAGCATTGTTTAAAATCGAAAAATATAATAACCCAGACTATGCTGTTTTATCAGGCAGAAGGAAGAAACGAAAATACTAACTCGATAGCTTAAAAAGACAGAACGCATTGGTTACTATTGTGACACATTTTGCTTGCCTCGTTACTTTATCTTGTTACTCTTAATCTTTAAAGACTTAAACTTTTAATTTTTGTAAATTCTTTTTTTGGGTGTTGGGAACGTGCGCATTCGTTACACAACTGTTATTTCGTTCTCGGAAGCATCTATGTTCATACGTTTTTTGAAGTTGGACATTTGGTTCATCTACTTGAAATGTTCACAAATCAAGTGACTTCTACTCTCTCCATTTTTCCTCCAGGAAATAACGATGATTATTATGATAAAAATCAGATCTGTAGCTGGAACAATCATATCTTAAGCCCACGTAGGCTAGCATGCGAGAGTGATGGTAATCTTTGTTGTTAATTCCTTGTTACATGTAAAGATAAGCAGTACATTTGGATTGGTTGTTCTGCTGTTCTCTTTGATTCTGGATCAAACCTACGACTTTGCTGGTTGGTTAGGTGTTGTACGGGTTATAAACAATGTATCTTATTGTGAGTATAACTTTGTTTCTGAGGCCAACAGACCCGGCATAGCCAGGTGTGTTAAGGCGTTCCACTCGCAATCTGAGGGTGGCGGGTTCGAATCCCCGTCGCACCAAAACATGCTCGCCCTTTCAGCCGTGGGAGCGTTACAACCTCACGGTCAATCCCACTATTCGTTGGTAAAATAGTAGTCCAATAGTTAGGGGAGGGTGGTGATAACTAGCTGCCTTCCCTCTAGTCTTACACTGCTAAATTAAGGACGGCTAGCGCAGATAGCCCTCGTGTAGCTTTGCGCGTAATTCAAAAACAAAACAAACCTGAAGATAATCTCAGAAAGTTTAATTGAAGTTTTAATACCCATACCAGCCGTCCTGAGAATGCTCATTTATTTCAAGTGAGTTTCTCGTCATCATGAAATCATTGTTTTAATTCTGAAATCTTAGAAAGTTCGATAATTTTTTAATAAGAAATAAAGGTAATACTATTTCAAAACGTATTCGTAACAAATACAAATCTATGAGAATAAAAGTGATATCATACCATAAATATCTCGAAACTAATATATTTAATAATACGAGTGTGTATGCTTCTCTTATAACAAAGCCACATCAGGCTATTTTTTGAGTCCACCGAGGGGAGTCGAACCACTGATTTTAGCGTTGTAAATCCATACATTTACCGCTGTACCAGAGGAGGACTTAATAAAATGAGGTAACAAAACTTTCCTAGACAGTGATCTTATTAACAGCGTACTTTAGCATTTACGTATAAGTTACTTAAATAACATTGTTTATTTGTTTTTTGAATTTCGCGAAAACCTACACGAGGACTATCTGCGCTAGCCGTCCCTAATTTAGCAGTGTAAGACTAGAGGGAAGACAGCTAGTTATCACCACCCACCGCCAACTCTTGGGCTACTCTTTTTACAATGAATATTGGGATTGACTGTCACATTATAACGCTCCCACGGTTAGGTGGGCGAGCATGTTTGGTGTGACCGGAAAATAACACTGATTAGATTATAAGTTACTTGTTTGATCTGGTTCACACCATAACAGTCGCTATTCGTAAACAATGGTGACCTGGTCTACTACTCTCTCTGCTGCATCTCGGCTGACCTCGTGACCCGTTGCACTGTAGGAAAGGCTTCGTTCGTGCGTGATGTGGCAGATGTAGTGCTATAAGATAGTCTCATTTGTTTCCATGGTAACTTATAATTACTTCTTGGGAAGGATCCAGACCTTGTTAGTCCTAATTTTAGAATACGTTAATATTAGTTGAAATTTTAGAAACTAAGACAGAAAAAATTACCAGGGAATATATTTGTAGTTAACAGAAACCAAGTTTTGGTGCTATGGTATTCTAACTTACATATAGTTCGACGTGGAACTCCATAATTGCAGGCCAAGCGAGACTCTATTGGGATAAGCTACGTCATAAGGCACAGTTTTAACAACTCAGACTAAGAAAGTATCAAATATAAAACGAATGTTATGCGACTATAATGAGGGATATATTTAAGTTATTTTTTATGTGCTTTTATACTCTTAAACACTGAGCACAGGTAATTGTTCCCATTATTATAATCAAAACTCAATACAGAACTTCTACTGTTGGTAAACACGTGCAAGTATAAGGTTGCGCATGTGTAAAAATATGAATTTAAATTGCAACAAAAAAAACACTTTATATATTACAACATTGTGTCATAGGACACTCGAACCATGTAGCTGCAGAGTTGAGTGTTTATTATCTATTACTCGGAAGGCTGTGTTAATAAAAACATCTTGACAGTAAAACATGGCATAGAATTTAAAAAACAACAACAACACGATAAGTCACCAAACAAGAAAATTCGAAATCATTTTTGAAAAGATTTTCTTCTTTCTGCAAGTATGAATTGGGAATGACTAGTGAGTGGGCGACTGAAAGATTACTAATGGCAGGAATCTCGTGAAACGTCAAAGAATATTTGGAGCGAACTTTTGAAAATAAAGTAAAAACACGTGCGATTCTTTCTCGTGAAACTCAGTTTTTTAAATAAACGTCTCAATAACTATTGCGAACGCTTGTTTGTTTGTTTGCTTTTGAATTTCGCACAAAGCTACACGAGGGCTATCTGCGCTAGCCGGCCCTAATTTAGCAGTGTAAGACTAGAGGGAAGGCAGCTAGTCATCACCACCCACCGCCAACTCTTGGGCTACTCTTTTTACCAACGAATAGTGGGATTGACCGTCAATTTATAACGCTCTCCCGGCTGGAAGGGCGAGCATGTTTTGGTGCGACGGGGATTCGAACCCGCGACCCTCAGATTACGAGTCGCACGCCTTAACTCACCTGGCCATGCTGGGCCTGTTACGAATACTAGATGGAAAAGAAGCATGTACACCTGGGGTGGTAACGAGAGGTGGTGTGATGCGTGAAATCACGAGTTTCCCCTCACTTTTCATTTCGAAAGTGAGACTCAAATCTTAAGTATGTTTTAAACGAAATAATGGATAACAGTTTGTCAAATGCCAAGTAACAAAGCATTTCTCCGAGAACTATAATGTTAGATTAATGGTGATTTAGTAAATCTATTTCCCGCTTTTCACTGTTTTCTAGTCACTCAATTTTTTTTTTTAGTGTGTGTGTAAAGAAACCAATGCTTATATTCCTTGCCAACTCGTTTGGCAACCTTCCCATTTCTTCCAACTTCTGAAAATATCCACCCAGAAGTGTTTGTTTTGGTTTTTTTAATTTACTTTTTTTATGTGTCCCCCAGTACCACGGCAGTATATTTGCGGACTTATACTGCTAGAAACCGGGTTTATACACTCGTGGTGGGCAAAGCACAGATAGCCCTTTCTAGCTTTGCGCTTAAATGACAAAATAACTACATTAACAAAAATTATTTCCATAACTGTTCACTGTTACAGAAATATTACATGGGACAGTAAACTGGAGAAAGAAATATTTCGTTACAATAGGTCGATATGAAGCAAGAATTGGGTCCCAAACACAGTTGAATAAAGTAAACGCACCTCATTAATTGTCATGCAAAAATACGTTGATTATTTTGGAAAACGGAATATTTATAAAATCGGAAATGTGTTTGTTAGAAACGTAGGTCCAAGAGAGAACGTGTTGATTTGTTTATTAAATACACTTATATTTTGATTTAATATTTTGTTAATATTTTTTCATAATCATAAGGGTGCCAAAATGCAAGAGTTTTCCTTTCCCACACGCGATAAGCACATAAGGTGCTTTACAGAAGAAAGGACAGTTGATGCGGTTCTAGTTACTGACGTATCGTTGTTTTGTTGAATTATTAAAAAAAAAGGTTTATTTCATCCACTAGGACCCGGCATGATCAAGTGGTTAAGGAACACGATTCGTAATCTGAGGGTTACGGGTTCGAATCCCGTCACACCAAAAATGCTCGCCCTTTCAGCCGTGAGGGCGATATAATAATGTATCGGTCCATCCCTTTACTCATTAGTAAAATAGTAGCCCTAGAGTTGGCGGTGGGTGGTGATGACCACTGCCTTTCCTCTGGTCTTACACTGCTAAATTAGGGCTGGCTAGCGCAGATAGCCCTCGTGTAGCTTTGCGGGAAATTCAAAACAAACCATCCACGAGTGGTAACTCAGGCTTAGCAGGTTTTACAGTTTATTGAAGTGCTGGGAATTCACACTTATATTAATGTTTGGGTTATGTTCTTTCTTTTCAGTAGTCTGTGTACAAATACTATTTAACCTCTGTCTCTTGTAATTAAATACATTAACGTACATTGATATGACCAGGCTTGAATATAATACTCGGTGATCTTTGACACGATCCCAGCAAGCACATTAATTAACTCTGGGCATTTTATCTTTAGACTCGCACTTGCTACCTAGTAAGATCCACAGAGAGCCTCTTGATGTTTTCCTGAGTTCGTTGAAAGCTTTAACATGGCTTTACATCTATTATTTATCTCATACCAATAGCGACGTAATCGTTATAATTACTATTAATATCTCACCTATATTTAGCAGGACTGAAACGTGTTATAATTGATCAAGTCAGTCCTGTATAACAAACGTATTGAAGTACACTGAAACATTTGTTGGTTAATATCGTGTTTGGCGTCATTTTCGGCTGTAATCCCAATAAAGTCTCATTAGGTTCAGTTGAGTGAGGAGGTTTAAGTTATTTCTTAATCCACTGAATAAACGAACAATACCAAATAATCTTCATAAAATACACTGAAAAAATTAAAACATTATTACTTCAGTTTTAATGAAACTATCTGTAAATGCAGAGGCCGGGCATGGGTTGCGAGTTGAACATTCAGGGTTTGAGATACGATGCCACTGAACACGCTTTGTATTTTCATCAATGGGAATGTAATATAAATTACAGTGTATTTCGTTTTTTGGTTCAAAGAATCGGATAAAGTTCTTGTAGGGCGGATAATACTGTATGCTGCCTTCCATTTGGTCAATAGCTTAAAATTAAGCTTACCTGAGCCTTAAGCGACCTCTGACTTGGTTGATTGGTCTATACGTGCATAAGGTGTCGTTCAGGATAGAAATTCCAATGTCTAGCTCCCCATTGACTCAACTTAAAACCTGGTTTCGGTGTTCGTGGTTGGTAAAGAACAGATAACCAACTGTGTAACTTTGTGCTTGAACTGCAAATAATCAATCAAATTTCTATGAAGGAAAATGATATATGGTGAAACTCTTTTAACACCACTAAAAGATAACACTGAAATACACCATACTTTTATGTATTAGATACAGTTGATTGGTTATAGTGAAAAGATACGAAGTAGAAAATACTGAATATTACCAGCATAAACAGCCCTGTACCAAAAATGAATTAAATCAAATATTAAATTTTATTTTTTAATAAAAAATCATACCTCTAACAGTTGTGGACTCAGCAGGTAGACCGATGTGACTTGTTATAAGGAAAACACAAACTGATACCTCTAACAGTTAGTTGTGGACTCAGTAGATAGGCCGATGTGACTTGTTATAAGGAAAACACAAAGTCATGCCACTAACAGTTAGTTGTGGACTCAGTAGATAGACCGATGTGACTTGTTATAAGGAAAACACAAAGTCATGCCACTAACAATTAGTTGTAGACTCAGCAGGTAGACCGATGTGACTTGTTATAAGGAAAACACAAAGTCATGCCACTAACAGTTAGTTGTGGACTCAGTAGATAGACCGATGTGACTTGTTATAAGGAAAACACAAAGTCATGCCACTAACAGTTAGTTGTGGACTCAGTAGGTAGACCGATGTGACTTGTTATAAGGAAAACACAAACTCATGCCACTAACAGTTAGTTGTAGACTCAGCAGGTAGACCGATGTGACTTGTTATAAGGAAAACACAAAGTCATGCCACTAACAATTAGTTGTAGACTCAGCAGGTAGACCGATGTGACTTGTTATAAGGAAAACACAAAGTCATGCCACTAACAGTTAGTTGTAGACTCAGCAGATAGACCGATGTGACTTGTTATAAGAAAAACACAAACTCATGCCACTAACAGTTAGTTGTGGACTCAGCAGGTAGACCGATGTGACTTGTTATAAGGAAAACACAAACTGATACCTCTAACAGTTAGTTGTGGACTCAGTAGATAGGCCGATGTGACTTGTTATAAGGAAAACACAAAGTCATGCCACTAACAGTTAGTTGTGGACTCAGTAGATAGACCGATGTGACTTGTTATAAGGAAAACACAAAGTCATGCCACTAACAATTAGTTGTAGACTCAGCAGGTAGACCGATGTGACTTGTTATAAGGAAAACACAAAGTCATGCCACTAACAGTTAGTTGTGGACTCAGTAGATAGACCGATGTGACTTGTTATAAGGAAAACACAAAGTCATGCCACTAACAGTTAGTTGTGGACTCAGTAGGTAGACCGATGTGACTTGTTATAAGGAAAACACAAACTCATGCCACTAACAGTTAGTTGTAGACTCAGCAGGTAGACCGATGTGACTTGTTATAAGGAAAACACAAAGTCATGCCACTAACAATTAGTTGTAGACTCAGCAGGTAGACCGATGTGACTTGTTATAAGGAAAACACAAAGTCATGCCACTAACAGTTAGTTGTGGACTCAGCAGATAGACCGATGTGACTTGTTATAAGAAAAACACAAACTCATGCCACTAACAGTTAGTTGTGGACTCAGTAGGTAGACCGATGTGATTTGTTATAAGGAAAACACAAACTCATGCCACTAACAATTAGTTGTAGACTCAGCAGGTAGACCGATGTGACTTGTTATAAGGAAAACACAAAGTCGTGCCACTAACAGTTAGTTGTGGACTCGGTAGATAGACCGATGTGACTTGTTATAAGGAAAACACAAACTCATACCTCTGACAGTTAGTTGTGGACTCAGTAGATCGGCCGATGTGACTTGTTATAAGGAAAACACAAAGTCGTGCCACTAACAGTTAGTTGTAGACTCAGCAGGTAGACCGATGTGACTTGTTATAAGGAAAACACAAAGTCGTGCCACTAACAGTTAGTTGTGGACTCAGCAGATAGACCGATGTGACTTGTTATAAGGAAAACACAAACTCATGCCACTAACAATTAGTTGTAGACTCAGCAGGTAGACCGATGTGACTTGTTATAAGGAAAACACAAAGTCGTGCCACTAACAGTTAGTTGTGGACTCGGTAGATAGACCGATGTGACTTGTTATAAGGAAAACACAAACTCATACCTCTAACAGTTAGTTGTGGACTCAGTAGATAGACCGATGTGACTTGTTATAAGGAAAACACAAACTCATACCTCTAACAGTTAGTTGTAGACTCAGCAGGTAGACCGATGTGACTTGTTATAAGGAAAACACAAAGTCGTGCCACTAACAGTTAGTTGTGGACTCAGCAGACAGACCGATGTGACTTGTTATAAGGAAAACACAAAGTCATGCCACTAACAGTTAGTTGTTAGCAGATAGACCGATATGTATGGCTTTGCTATAAGGAAAATACAAACTTGTATCACTAATATTTTTGTAATGAAGTTTTTCATGTGAAAAATGTGAGGAGGAACAAGGTGTTACGTTGTTTTTTCTCAGTGTTATATCTGTGCACGAAAGACGTGAACTACCAGTGCACGAGAGCCGTGTTCTACCCGTGCGTGTGAGCCGTGTACTACCCCTGCACGAGAGCTGTGTTGTATCCACGCACGAGAGCTGTGTACTACCCGTGCACGAGAGCCGTGTTGTATCCACGCACGAGAGCTGTGTACCACCCGTGCACGAGAGCCGTGTACAACATTCTTTGATTCATTTTACTTATGGGTTCGAAACGAAAAGAAAGCAGAAACTGTCTTTCTCTGAAGGTTGGAAAAAGTTGTTGAAGTAAGTAACTCTAAGGTCATTAAAGTATTTTTAATGAGCTTCGTCAGGTCATTATTAAGTTAATTATAACATAGTTCTGTAAATACTGTAATGAAAATTACTGTAATCTAATGTTAAATTAGGATAGTCTTGATAGCTTTCTCTGTAATTAAGATTATTAGGTTTACAGTTCATTTGATTCGTTATTTTGTTTGTTTGTTTTGAATTTCGTGTAAAGCTACACGAGGGCTATCTGCGCCAGCCGTCCCTAATTTAGCAGTGTAACACTAGAGGGAGGGTAGCTAGTAATCATCACCCATCGCCAAATCTTGGGATACTTACTCTTCTTCCAAACAATAGTGGGATTAAACGTCACTTATAACGCCTCCACGGCTGAAAGAGCGAGCATGTTTGGTGTGAGGGGGATCCAAACCCACGACTCTCAGATTATGAGCTGAGCACCCTACCCACCTAGCCATATCGGGTCGGTTAAGTTTTTATGTTAAATATTATTGTGTAGTCAACACATCGCCAACTGAACTTCATTTTGTCTCTTAGTGTAGTTCTGTTCTGAAACAAGAAACAAACAGTTTTAGTATCACCCCCTAGTTGCTCAGTGTTAAGTCTTAAGTATTATAACCCTAAGTTTCGACACCAGTGTTGGACATAATGCATTTTTCCCTTTAAGTAGTTTTACTCTAAATAACAAAGAAACATTTTACTGTCGCTAAGTCGTAAAAACGTCTATTCCGTTTGGCCACATATTATGTTACGTATGTCTTGCGCCACCTGGAATCTAGGATATTTCCTGCTCATAACAGCATGTCAAGAAGATCAGTTGTCAGTCATGTGGAGCTGTTCCGTACACCATCTGTCTTCTTTGTCAAGTGCATCCAACAGCAATTAGTTGGTAAACCACAAGAACCAACCCTTTTATTATCATTAATTTCATAATGTCAGATCGCTAACCCTAATCTCAAAGAAACCATGTGGATGGAGTTAACAAACAAAAACAATGAGTTCGGTTTTGATTTGTTTTAAATTTTGCGCAAAGCTACACAAGGGCTATCTGCGCTAGCCATCCATAATTTAGCAATGTAAGACAAGAGGGAAGGCAGCTAGTCATCACCACCCACCGCCAAGTCTTGGGCTACTCTTTTATTAACGAATAGTGGGATTGACTGTCAAATTATAACGCCCCCACGGCTGAAAGAGCGAGCATGTTTGGTGTGACAGGGATTATAACCCGCGACCCTCAGATTACGAGTCGAGTGTCTTAACCAGCTGGTCATGCCGGGATGGATCAATGGTATCTGGGTATTTTGCCCTGGAGGGTCAGGTTCACTTTGACCTCTTCCACCTTCCTGAACTTATTTTCCCTAACTGTTTGTATGTTAGGTCCTTCTCAGGGCAATGTCCATTTATAGTCTATTATTCACAGTAGGTAAGTCATGCCGGGCCTTAGATTGTTTGTTTGTTTTTGAATTTCGCGCCTGTGCTTGCCGTTCATAATTCAACAGTGTAAGCCAAGAGGGAAGGTATCACCACCTCTTTCCTTGGGACAATAGGAAACTATCTTGTTATTTAACATTGGTTACATAAAGTTATATGTTGTTGTATACGGGAAAATTCAAATCTTTTCTCTTTTTAAACCAAACTCTAAAGAGGTAACTAGTTTCGTAGCATCGCAGGATTTCTAGTATAAATACTATAACTTCCACAAAACAAATAAACACGTCTTTGAGTTAAAATTTTATATAATATATATATATATATAATTTTTTCACATTATTTATTTTTAAGGTAAAAAAAACACCTCAAGATATTATTTTGTTGTTGACCTTTCTGCCCGCCATGTCAAGGTGGTTAACGCACTCGATTTGTAATGTGAGGGTCGCTGGTTGGAATACCCATCACACCAAACATGCTCGCCCTTTTAGCCGTGGGGGCGTTATAAATTGACGGTCAATCCCACAATTCGTTAGTAAAAGAGTAGCCTAAGAGTTGGCGGTGAGTGATGATAACCAGCTTTCTTCCCTCTAAAGTTACACTGCTAAATTAGGGACAGCTAGCGCAGATGACCCTCGAGTAACTTTACGTGAAATTCAAACCAAACAAACGATTATTAATTCTAATGATGGGTAATATACAGGAAATCGTATATTAAAACAGCAGTGATTACTGATACTACCTTTAAAGATATGTTAGCTTCAAATGTTGAATGGCTGTCAGTCGAGTTCATTGTCTGATAAATGAGCTGTGTCGGTAACGTGCAGTTTGACAAACTGGACAAAGTCAAGGTTCCTCATAACATGGGTCGAACTTCTAATGTTTCGTCGTTGGTAAGTCCATCCTCACAAGACGTGACAAAGTGAGGCAAATAAAAGTACTTTTAAAAAGGGCATTAAATTATTTCAGTGTCAGCCATGTATCCTCGAGCCGAAAATATACAGGATTTTCTGTCAAGAGTGATCACAGTGAATATAATAAATGGTAACAACTGGTGCAGGGTTGTCAAAGCGAGGTTTTCACCATTACGTAATTATTGAACAGACTCGAGATTAAGTAACCGTGTCGAGATCGAATGACTGACAAATGAAAAAGTACACTCTACAATTATCGTCGGGTGTTCCAAACACTTAGGACTAAAAACATGGATAAAAATGCTTGATTACGAAACACTGAGGACTGAAAACATGGAAAGAAATGCTTATTTAGAAGACATTGAACACTAATAACATGCTCAGAGATGCTTGTTTAGGAAACATTTAGCACTAATAACGTTCTTAGAGATGCTTGTTTAGGAAACATTAAACACTAATAAGGTGCTCAGAGATGCTTGTTTAGGAAACATTTAGCACTAATAACGTTCTTAGAGATGCTTGTTTAGGAAACATTAAACACTAATAAGGTGCTCAGAGATGCTTGTTTAGGAAACATTAAACACTAATAAGGTGCTCAGAGATGCTTGTTTAGGAGACATTGAGCATTAATAAGGTGCTCAGAGATGCTTGTTTAGGAAACATTGAACACTAATAAGGTGCTCAGAGATGCTTGTTTAGGAGACATTGAGCATTAATAAGGTGCTCAGAGATGCTTGTTTAGGAGACATTGAGCATTAATAAGGTGCTCAGAGATGCTTGTTTAGGAGAAATTGAACACTAATAAGATGCTCAGAGATGCTTGTTTAGGAAACATTGAACACTAATAAGGTGCTCAGAGATGCTTGTTTAGGAAAAATTAAAGACTAATAACATGCTCAGAAATTGCTTGATGACGAAACACTGAGGACTAAAAACATGGCAAAAGATGCTTGTTTAGGAAACACTGAGGACAAAAACATGAAAAGAGATGCTTGTTTAAGAGACATTGAAGACTAATAACATGGTCAGAGATGCTTGATTAGGTAATATTGAGAGCTAAAAACATTGGTAAAAATGTTTGTTTAGGAAACACAGAGGATTAAACACATGGGAAGGGATGTTTATTTAGAAAACACTGAGGACTAGAAACATGGGAAGAGATGTTTATTTAGAAAACACTGAGGACTAAAAACATGGGAACAGATATTTGTTTAGGAAACATTAAGGACAAAAAACATGGGAAGGGATGCTTATTTAGAAAACACTAAGGACTAAAAACATGGGAAGAGATGTTTATTTAGAAAACACTGAGGACTAAAAACATGGGAACAGATGTTTGTTTAGGAAACATTAAGGACAAAAAACATGGGAAGAGACGTTTGTTTGGGAAACATTGAGCACATAAAACATGAGAAGAGAAGCTTGTTTAGGAAATATTGAGAACTGAAAATATGGGAAGAGGTTTTTTTTTCAGGTCATATTTTTGTTGTTGAAAATAAGTCTGCCAAGAAAGTGTTTTTTATCTGCTGAAGAACATTTCAAAGTTGTCAGTGTATCTCAGTGGTCGAGTTCAAGAAATAAACGTTGAACACTGAACACGGGAAGAGTTATTTCTTCTTGTTTCTTTCATGTTTGTTTTTCTTTTTCTTAGAATGCGTTCTGCAATTTTGTTAGTTTTTCTTTTGGTGATTTCAGTGTTATTAACATTTTTGCGCGTTTTTACTTACTTGTTAGTATTGTGGAAAACAAAATTAGATACATTAGTTTTCCAAAACGTCTCTGTCCAGTATTTGAAAATGTAATATCAAGAAATTTAAACTGATTTTCAACTTTCTTTGTTTTTATTATTGCTCAATTCTGAGCGAACGAAAAGATTTATTGAATCGTGAACGATACTTCCAAAACTGAGACCAGAAGTTTGACTAATTCTTTATTTGTTTGTTCTACAACCTGAACAACACCTCGAGCACACATCGCTAAATCGTGAGGTGAAACATTCATATAGTTTGTGTGTTTCTGGAATTTTGCGCAAAGCTATTTGCGCCGACTCTCTCTAATTTGGCAGTGAAAGACTAGATGGAAGGCAGCTAGTCATCATCACTCACCGTCTACTCTTGGGCTACTCTTTTACCAATGAATAGCAGAATTTATCACGTATTATAACGCCACCACGGCTGAAAGGGCGAGTATGTGTGGCGTGACGAGATTTGAGCCCGCGACCCTCAGATTACGAGTAGAGTGCCCTAACCACCTGGCCATGCCGGGTCGTGATCCATATGGGGTCCAGATGTAGCTGTCCCTAATTTTGAACTACATTCCAGAGTGACGACTGTTAGTCAGCAGTACACACCGCAACAAGGGTTTTGAATAATTCTCTGTAAGACGAAACGCTCGTGCGGTTCATTTCACGACTTCGATTACTTATACTCTAACCTTTTGGGAAAGCTGATTTGTTCCAATGTTGAAACCAGAACTTGGCATTTTGACTATGCTATTGTATAATATAGTGCAACAGGAAGTCAATCAAAGAAAACTAATTACCAGTCGTATATATAACACAGTTAAGCGTAACAGTGATCAATGAACGTTGTAAATACGAGGAACGAAATTAGGTTTACGTTTGACTGTAGTGTTCACGTATTTTCGTAAAAGTCTTCTTGTAAAGCGACATCTAAACAAACTACTTACATTTATGTAGGATATCTAACACGAACCGTAATAGTTTAGATAGTTTACTGTAGTTTGCTTATCTTCGCATGAACTGGAACAAGAGCAGCCGTGTTTAATTAATGTGTGCTTGTTGAAAGAAAACTGATTTTAATTAATTTACTCTATCACGAAAACAACCTTTACTTATTTTATTTTAGAACATAACAAACTGAAAGCTTAAGTGATAAGAAAGAATAATGTTTGTTTCTTTTTTTAGTATTCTTATTCAGAGACTTTGTCTTTGGAATAAAGTTTTCTGATTAAAGATTATGATTTTCTTTAATACACAAACAAAGACCTGTGTATAAGGTATCTGATGTAAACCGAAGAGAAGAGAAAAAAATACAGTATTATGCTGCGACATCTTTTGTAAAAGCCAACACAATGTGTAACAGCTGAGCTGGAACAATATTTACCTGCAACAATAAATTCTTAAATATAAAAACAACTAAAACAAAAGGCGGTTTTGAATACTTGGCTTTTCAGCTTGCATTAAATAACCAACGAGTCGTCCTATTTATAAGACTTGAGCGCTATTTTGGTTTAAAGTTTCAAGTAAAAACTTACGGTTACCGTGTGAGGAGGACCAATATTAAGTAAAGCCAAATATAAGTTAAAACTAAAAACAAAGAATCCTGACTATTTGATATATATCATAACAATAAATGAATAAAATATGTTTTATATGCAAAAACGGCTCGTTTGGGTTCAGAAAATATTTTACATAGAAGAGCGAACAACGTTTCGACCTTCTTCGGTCATCGTCAGGTTCACAAAGAAAGAGGTAACTGACCGGAAGCTGACCACATGTTTGGAAGGGGTTGTGTAACTGAGTATCGCAATGTAGAGGGCGGGGTTAGATGTTTGAATATATAATTTTATCTATAATATTAATATAGGTATAATGGCGTTCCTTTATATTAGTTTATTTTGGGTTTAAGTTGTTGTATAAGTAAGGCTTCTTTAATTTTGCGTTTGTTTATGTTTGTTTCTTTATTTAGTATTTTAGTGTTTTCTATGGTTATGTTGTGTTCATTTGACTTGCAGTGTTCGAAAACGTGTGAAGGTGACTTTTTATGTTCTTTGAATCTGGTTTTCATTTTTCTACTTTTTTCTCCAATATAAAAGTCGTGGCAGTTATCACACTGTATTTTATAAATAATGTTGGTGTGGTATTTGTCAGTGTAGTTCTTACATAGTATAGACCTTAGTTTTGTGCCTCGTTTTTGAATAAATTTAGTATTAACTGGAATGTTATATTTTGTTACTAGTTTTTGCCAAATGTTGGTTATTTGTTTGCTGATGTCAGGAATATATGGAATACAGCAGTATATGGTTTCGTGATTTTTTGATTCGTGAGATATATTTACTTTCATTGGTTGATTTTGCTTTCTGTCTAGGTGTGTGTGTATAATGTTTTCTACGGTTTGTGGAGGAAA
Organism: Carcinoscorpius rotundicauda; assembly: GCA_011833715.1. Classification (NCBI taxonomy): domain Eukaryota; kingdom Metazoa; phylum Arthropoda; class Merostomata; order Xiphosura; family Limulidae; genus Carcinoscorpius; species Carcinoscorpius rotundicauda. The sequence goes on along the minus strand of CM022391.1, from coordinate 178,198,365 downwards.
CTTATTGATGTTGATGAAGTATTGTTTTATTTTGTCTAATTCATCGTTAATTTTATCTGGTGAGCATAGTTTTATGGCTGTGTTTATCTGGTTTCTTAGTATGTTGAGTTTTTGTTTTGTTTCATGTGCTGAGTCCCAAGGAATGTATAGTCCAGTATGGGTGATTTTTCGGTGGATTTCGGTTTTGAATTGTGTATCGGTTCTTATAATTTTGAGGTTAAGAAATGATATTTGATTGCTTTCTTCCTATTCACATGTGAAGTTAATATTGGGATGTATAGAGTTAATGTGAGTGAAAAAATTAAGTGTGTTCTGTAGATTTGAATCCCGCAACCGAGTCGTCTACATATCTGTACCAGTATTGTGGTGGATGTAATGCTGTATTAATTGCTTGTGTTTCAATTTGTGTCATAAAAATATTGGCTAGAACTGGTGATACTGGGTTGTCCATGCTTAGGCCATTTGTTTGTATGTAGTTTTGGTTGTTGAACATGAAGTTTGTCTTTATTGTGGTGAATTCTATGAGGGTTGCTAACTGGTTACTGGGAATGTCTATAATTGGGTTAGGGTCCGGATATAGAGTTCTAAGGCTATCTTGCAGGCTTCTGTTGTTGGAACTTCTGTAAAGAGGGATATAACATCGAAACTGGCCATTAAGGCTTTATGATTAAGTTGATTTAGATTAGACTTGAAATTAAAAGAGTCGTTGATGAATGAGCTGGCTGATGTTGCATATTTGGAGAATGCCCATGCTATGTATTTACCAAGATTGTAATTAATCGATTCATATGTTGATATTATTGGTCGTAATGGACAATCTGGTTTATGAGGTTTGGGGATGCCGTATATTTGCGGTGTGCGTGAGTCGGTTTTACGTAGGTAGGAATAAAGTGTTGGTCAAATTGTGTTGGCTTTTTTCATTTGTAGTAGTAATTTGTTCAGTTGCGTCTCATGTGTTTTTGTTGGATTTGTGTGTATTGGTTTAAATTTGTTCGTGTCTGATAGGATGTTATTCATTTTTTGTATGTATTCATTCGTGTTCATTATTACTATAGCGTTACTTTTATCTGCTTTTAGAATTTTTATGTTTCTGTCTTGTTTTAGGTTTTTAATGGAATTAATGTCTGTTTTTGTAAGGTTGTTTTTTAGTTTTCTGTTTTGTTAAATTATGTTGATGGTTTTGTAAGAAAATTCTTTGAAAAAATCGTTTAAGGTGTTGTTTTTAGGTGTTTCTGGAAAATATAAATTTGTAATTTTACCTGGGAAGTTTGGCTGTTGGATGTCAATAAAATTGCTATGAATTTACCAAGATTGTAATTAAACGATTCATATGTGGACGTTACTGGTCGTAATGGACAATCTGGTTTATGATGTTTGGGAATGCCGTATATTTGTGGTGTGCGTGAGTTGGTCTTAGGCTGGTAGGAATAATGTGTTTTTGAAATAACGTTGGCATTTTTCATTTTTAGTAGCATTTTGTTTAGTTGCGTTTCGTGTGTCTTAATTGTGTCTAATAGGATGCTCTTCATTTTTTGCATGTTTTCATTATTTTTTTCAATATAACTTCAGTATAGCGTTTGTTTTATCTGAGTTCAGAATTTTTATGGTTTTTCTTGTTTTAGGTTTTTAATGTACTTAATGGCTCTGTTTGTAAAATTGTGTTTTAGCTTTCTGTTTTGTAAAATTATGTTGATGATTTTGTGAGAAACTTCCTTAAAAAATTATTTGAGATGTTGATTTTAAATGTTTTTTAATTTTTTCTGGGAATTTTTGCTATTGGATGTCAATAAAATTATCTAAGTTGTCTTCTTTCTGTTTATTTTTTTGTTTTCTGTAGAAAGTATCACAAGTCTCCTGGCTAGGTCTTCTAAACATGTTTTGATTTCTATGGTTGGAATGTACCTTGGTGCTATTGTGAAGTTGAGTCCTTTGTTAAGTAGATGTATCTCGTCTGTGTTTAACTGTCGGTCGGATCTGTTAATTATGAGGTTGGTCAACGGTTTGTCATGTTGATGTCTTTTCTGTTGTTTACATCTTAGTTTTTCAAGTTTTTTGTTGTGGCAGATCTTTTTGTCTCTGTCGTTCTTAATATTGATTTGGTTTATGTTTCATTGTATAAGTCCGTAAATCTCTGGTTTGATGCAGCATGCTAGCTGATGGTCTAGGTTCATTTTTTGTTTTTGTAAGTCATGTAGTTCTTTGTATTTTGTGTTCAACATGGCTTTAAGTAGTTTTTTCTGTAAATTTTGGATGGTGTTTGTGTATTTATTAAAATCTTTTGAAAGTTTTACTATTCGTTGATAAAAAAGTGGTCCAAGAGTTGGCGGTGGGTGGTGATTTCTAGCTGTTTTCCCTCAAGTTTTACACTGCTTAATTTGTTCTTGTGTGGCTTTACGCGGACATAAAAAAATATTGTTACCAATACTGTCTTTTCCAATATATTGTTTTCTAAATACTATTTTTTCATTAAACTTGCAAAAATATTTTTGTAAAATTCTCAATGATTTATTTTTATTATTTAACACTAGAAAGAAGCAAACCTGCGGAAATTCCTTTTAAAAAGATATGAAATAAATATCAAATAATATTGCAATTATTTGTTGTAAAAGTGTAAATATTAAAGTTTATAACGCATAAATTGTGAATTGTTAATTTATTTTAAAGTCAAAATAAGATTAATTTTCTCACTGTAAAAAGAACCTCTATAAAAAATAAATGTGTAAAGTTTGGAAACATATAGTTTTAAGATTAAAGAATAAAAATGTTACGGATATGACCTGGTCATGCTGTGTCTAGTATTAGTGTTCTACAACTATCACTGTTTCTACTACGTAAAATCAGATTACTTTTAACTGGCCGAATTTAGTTCAATCAAGTTAAGTGAAAACTTGGGTTCGAATCCTTATAATATTTTATTTTGTTCTTATATTTCTAATAAGAACCTTGGTAAAAAGAACGAATTAATATCTCGTTCTTGTGCACTATGCCGGAATAATGATGCAATAATATCAAAGGGAATAGTTTGTACAATTAATAAACTAGTGAAAAGTTGTTGTTTTGAATTAAGCACAAAGCTACACAATGGGCTATCTGTGCTCTGCCCACCACGGGTATCGAAACCCGGATTTCAGCGTGTAAGTCCGCAGACATACCGCTGAGCCACTGGGGGTTCTAGTGAAAAGTCCGACGACAACAACAGAAACTCTGAAATAATTAGTTTCGACACAACCTAGCGCTCTCTACCTGACCCGGGTTGTCTACGTGTCTTGCTGAAGAGCCTACAATTAATATTAGAGCCTGTGAATTATGAGATAGTTGATAAAATTTAATCCGACATAATTAGTTAGAGTAATTTTTATTATTGCTTTAATTTCATTTTACTTTTATTTCAATATCATATTATGTAGAACTGCATGGAACGAACGTAAAATTGCTTCCCCTCCACGTGTTCAAACTAATACAAATTTGTTTGTTTAGAATTAAGCACAAAGCTACTAAATGGGCTATCTGTGCCCTGCCCACCACGGGTATCGAAAACCGGTTTTTAGTGTATAAGTCCGCAGACATACCTCTGTGCCACTGGGGGGCTCAAATTAATACAGATCTTTCAACACAGTTTGTTTCTTAACTGTTAAGCATAAAGCCACATAGATGGCTACTTGTGCTTTGCATCCCAAAGGTATCGAAATCCGATATTTAGTGATACAAGCTATTAACCTCACCTCTGGATCACTGGGGAGATTCGTTAGAGGAATAAAGGTGTAATTTTCTTTTATATATTGGTAAAAATATAACCACAAGAATTTAAGTGTTTTGGGCAGCTACTATCAAAATTATTGTAAACGTTTTCATATACGAAATGAAAAGTTATATTTTTTTAGTTTTATTTTTATCTTATCTTGCTCGATCAATTATTATTCATATCAGCCGATTATACGTGGCGCCAGTGCATTATATCAGCGTGTGACGTACTCATGACGTCATATATTCACCCTGAGAATGGGTTACAAAAAGTTCTCTGTGACAGGAAACGGAACAGAAACGGGAAAATCGTGGTCCCATTTGCAAATCTACATGAACACAGAATAAAAACTTCCCGATGTTAGATGTTTCAAATCGCGTAATAAAAAAGATTTTTCAGTATCATATAAGGAAGAGTTCAATTGTAGTACGATTACCTGTTTCACAATGAATTATTTCTTATATGTTCGTTACAATGTATTGCCATGTTTCGAAGCGGACCAGAAATTATTAGATAACATTAATACTTACGTGCTATGTTGTATTTGTTTGTTGAACTTCACCTAAAGCTACTCGAGGGATATCTACGTGAGCTGAACTGAGCGCAACCCTGTGGGAAATTTTCTGAACTGTGTATCAAAAATTCCAAAGATCATGTCCCGTAACAGAAGGTGAAAGAAAACAAATCGCGTTTCATACTTTGGAGCGTGGGTACGTTATATGAATTATGGTCAAATCGCACTATTCGAATAGAGTAGCTCACGAAACGGCGGTGGTTGGTGCTATGTAGCTGCCTTACCCATAGTCTATAAATTAAACATTAGGGACGGCCAGTGAAGATAGTTTTCCTGTGGCTTTCTTTAATAAACACGCTAATCGTCACTACTCACATTGTATTAGAAATAGCAAATAAACATTTTAGGCCAATAATCCCACACTTAGTTATAACATAACGGATTATTTACTTGTATAAAACCTGATAACCACCCATTGCCAGAAACTACTGCATTATCTGGATTATCGTATTAAGTGTGCAGTTAGAAATCAACAGAAGTGTCTATTTTTCCCACGGGATAAAATAACTAAAGGGTCAGTTATAAAGTTCAATACTCTGAAGAAAGACAAGAAGAACCACATGCTCACAGAAGAATTCACTTTCTTTTACAGCTTATATATATGTATATGTGGGCTGTGAAAAACTATTTCTTATACTGACTGCCTTTAGTGATGATAAATTAGTTGATTTTTGGTATTAAATGTCTACTTCGTAGCCTGCATCATGGCCTTACTTACAAGTATTAAAGGAGTAAATCTGAACTAACATCGTAATGTACAACCCAAACTATCTTCCATCTGGACCTTTATTTTCCATATTTTTGTTTTATTTAATTACATATTCAGGAATTAAAAGTGATCGAATCTGAGCATGCTACGTCATATGTGTTGTGCATTCTAAGTGTCCGGACTATCTTTCTAGGCCCGCTGTGGCCAGATGGTTAAGGCACTCGACTCTTAATCTTAAGGTCGCAGGTTCGAATCCCCGTCACACTAAACATCCTCACCTTTTCAGCCGTGGGGGTGTTATAATGTCACGATCAATCCCACTATTCGTTGGTAAAAGAGTAGCCCAAGAGTTGGCGGTGGGTGGTCATAACTAGCTTCCTTCCCTCTAGTCTCACACTGCTAAATTAGGGACGGCTAGCACAGATAGCCCTCATGTGGCTTTGCAGAAAATTAAAAAAACAAAACAAACTGTACTTTATCAGGAACTGTAATATCCCGGGAGACTAAAGATGACGGATTAAGTCTTTAAAATACAACACAAAATAGCGTAACTCGATAGTGTTAAATCTGCGTATAGAAAGGACTCACCCTTCAATCGTTTCTTCACCAGAGCAAAAGATCCTGAAGTTTATACATAATATAAACGTTTCGAGTACAAACTGCAACTTCAGAGAAAATTATAATGACGCTAGCTATAAATCAGAACGCATAGATCAGAGTAATGTTTTAATAAATGTGGTTGTTTATGTATTCACTTGTCAGAGCTCTGATCTATCTCAATAAACAATTGTTTTAAATTACAATGATTAATATATTTCGTAAAACATTTTAAAATCCTATAGTATGACGTAATGGTCAACAAATAAAGCTAAGATCAGGGTTTGTTAAATAAATAAATAGCTTCTAACATGACAGGTTTTATACAGACAAAAAAGGGTCACGACCTCGTTTAGAAGAAAAACTCCTTTACAAATTACACGCAACAGAAAAATGTTGCCTGATTAGCCTCGGGGGAGGCGTATACTTAACCAGCCCCACCAAGAGGCCGTAAAGAAGTGCTTCCTCTGTTGTTAGCAACACATGCACGTTCAAACACCTCCCTCCTTCTGGAGACAGCTTTGCTTCTTTCTTCTTTTTTTTGTTAGTAGGTTTTTCTACTGACCTAACGTATTTGTTGCTTAGATTGTGACTACGTACAACAATTTTACTTCCAACTACACGCGGCGAGTGAGAAATTAGAGGAATATTCTAAATTTCCAGAAGTGAGAAACACTTCCCCACACTTCTCCGACAAACACCAGATTGATGAAGTTCGCGAATGAAACGTGACCATATCAATTATTTGTGTCCGTCTGAGGTAAGAATAATGAACTGTAAACTATTGTTGTTTTCAAAGACTATAATCTGGCGTCCTTCTTGTATACTGACTACGATAGTTTTATAAAGATATATACGTATATTTAATGAAAGAAATAGCGTGCTATTAATCGGACGCACGAGTCCTAACAAAATCTAAGAATCCTTTCGAACTAGAAGAATTGAGACAGCAAAAGATGTATTATACACACACACATCCTGGGTTTTGAAACCTAGCAAAACTGTTTAGGTTAAGACAATGATATTTAGTTTAATAACTCAGTGACAAACGGATAAATGTGAAAGCGATCAAGGTTTAGTAATTGAAGAAAACCAAAAACTATAATTATGCTGGGTGTGAATGAGAACGCATAAATTGGAAACAGAAGCTAAAGTAATTCACCATAATTCTGGTGAGAAAATGGACGAACTTTATTTACATAACTGTCTACTCGTGTTGGGTTTTTTTTGCTACGTTTATATCGCTAAAGATCCAGTTTCGATACCTGCGATGGGCATAGCTTATGTAATCTATTGTGTGAGGTTGTACTGAGCAGCAAACAAACAATGAACACTAACACCGGCAGAGATTATGTCATCTAATGAATATAAGTGGTCGGTAAGTGTAAATACAAACATGGCTCGGAAAGACTTCCTAAGTTTCCTCCGCCTCTGTTAATCTTATCATTAAAACAACCCGATAGAGTTTTGAATTAAAAATGTTATACCTTCAGTGGCATAGCGTTATGTCTGAGGATTTGCACTGCTAGAAACATGGCTTTAATATATATGGTGGGCAGAGCACAGAGAGCATATTGTGTAGCTTTGTGCTTAATTCAAAACAACAACAACATTTTTTTAGAGAACTCCTTTAAGTCTTATGATTCTGTTTGTTTTCTAGACGCTGACCTTAGAGTGAACCCTTTTTATTTTGAAAGATATTTTTCTTATTAATTCTTCTGATTGCTAAAATATATTCAAGTCTTGAAAACCTTTTAGACTAACTACAATGCCCCTTGCTGGTACGGCGGTAAGTCTGCGGATTTACAATACTAAAATCGGAGGTTCGATTCCCTTCGATGGGCTCAGCAGACAGCCCGAAGAAACTCTGCTATAAGAAAACACACAAACTAACTACAACGGGTTTTTGAAGCTCTACTTTAGAGTTCCGTTCACCGTTTGGTTAACGATAAGTTCACGGATTTAGAACGCTAAAATCTGGGGATTGATTCCCGTAGTGGACGGAGGGAAGGTAAGGTCTAAAGTTTTGAAACAGAAAAAATACCAAATACATCTTGTGCCAATCATTACATGATAAAGTTCTCTACCACTGCTCATGTGTATTAAAGCATTCGCAATAACTTTAACAAAAACAATTAAGAAGAAAATCTGGATTACTTATTGCTCACACTAGTTCTCATAACTGTACTGTCTGTAATTATAAACCGTCCAAGGGGCAAATATAATTCCAACGGCTCAACTTGATCGAAGAAGTTTGAGAGATAATTTATTTTATAAAACGACCAATAAGAATGATCTTCAGCCGACACCTGCCCCAATTGCAAGTTAAAACATCGTGGATGAAAATTAAACAGAACCGGGCGGTTGTGTTCTAGTAGTTGGTGGGTCGGTCTGCGGAGTGTAGGGTCTAGACTTCGAGATGCAATGTTTTTGAACATGTCACGCACTTTAAGTTGTGAGCATATTGTTGTCATTACAGTGAATCCCGTAATGAAATTCAAAAAGTTGGAAAACCTTGTAAAAGCAGTTGCTACTAGCTGGGTAGTATAAAATTATGGAAGGCTATTCTTGAACCCTATGGGGTCTCTGACATGTAACACGTTGTTCAGGTTCAAAGTTCAAATTCCAAGAGCTGTAAGAGAAGTTCGTGATATTCTATAAATCAAATATAAAATTTCTCCAATCAAACGTAGGATGTTTCAAAATTTTATTCACTTTTTACTAAAATGAACAGAACAGAACAAACATTACTTGTTATTAAACTGGCTGTAGTACCAGGATATTTCATACTTTTATTCATTTTTCACTAAAATAAATAGCACACAACAAACTTTACTTATTATTGAACTGGCTGTAGTACCAGGATGTTTCATACTTTTATTCATTTTTCACTAAAATAAACAGCACACAACAAACATTACTTGTTATTAAACTGGCTGTAGTACCAGGATGTTTCATACTTTTATTCATTTTTTACTAAAATAATCAGCACACAACAAACTTTACTTATTATTAAACTGGCTGTAGTACCAGGATGCTTCATACTTTTATTCATTTTTCACTAAAATAAATAGCACACAACAAACTTTACTTATTATTAAACTGGCTGTAGTACCAGGATGCTTCATACTTTTATTCATTTTTCACTAAAATGAACAGAACACAACAAACTTTACTTATTATTAAACTGGCTGTAGTACCAGGATGTTTCATACTTTTATTCATTTTTCACTAAAATAAACAGCACACAACAAACATTACTTGTTATTAAACTGGCTGTAGTACCAGGATGTTTCATACTTTTATTCATTTTTTACTAAAATAATCAGCACACAACAAACTTTACTTATTATTAAACTGGCTGTAGTACCAGGATGCTTCATACTTTTATTCATTTTTCACTAAAATAAATAGCACACAACAAACTTTACTTATTATTGAACTGGCTGTAGTACCAGGATGTTTCATACTTTTATTCATTTTTCACTAAAATAAACAGCACACAACAAACATTACTTGTTATTAAACTGGCTGTAGTACCAGGATGTTTCATACTTTTATTCATTTTTTACTAAAATAATCAGCACACAACAAACTTTACTTATTATTAAACTGGCTGTAGTACCAGGATGCTTCATACTTTTATTCATTTTTCACTAAAATAAATAGCACACAACAAACTTTACTTATTATTAAACTGGCTGTAGTACCAGGATGCTTCATACTTTTATTCATTTTTCACTAAAATAAATAGCACACAACAAACTTTACTTATTATTAAACTGGCTGTAGTACCAGGATGTTTCATACTTTTATTCATTTTTTACTAAAATAATCAGCACACAACAAACTTTACTTATTATTAAACTGGCTGTAGTACCAGGATGCTTCATACTTTTATTCATTTTTCACTAAAATAAATAGCACACAACAAACTTTACTTATTATTAAACTGGCTGTAGTACCAGGATGTTTCATACTTTTATTCATTTTTCACTAAAATAAACAGCACACAACAAACATTACTTGTTATTAAACTGGCTGTAGTACCAGGATGTTTCATACTTTTATTCATTTTTTACTAAAATAATCAGCACACAACAAACTTTACTTATTATTAAACTGGCTGTAGTACCAGGATGCTTCATACTTTTATTCATTTTTCACTAAAATAAATAGCACACAACAAACTTTACTTATTATTAAACTGGCTGTAGTACCAGGATGCTTCATACTTTTATTCATTTTTCACTAAAATAAATAGCACACAACAAACTTTACTTATTATTAAACTGGCTGTAGTACCAGGATGTTTCATACTTTTATTCATTTTTTATTAAAATAATCAGCACACAACAAACTTTACTTATTATTAAACTGGCTGTAGTACCAGGATGCTTCATACTTTTATTCATTTTTCACTAAAATGAACAGAACACAACAAACTTTACTTATTATTAAACTGGCTGTAGTACCAGGATGTTTCATACTTTTATTCATTTTTCACTAAAATAATCAGCACACAACAAACATTACTTGTTATTAAACTGGCTGTAGTACCAGGATGTTTCATACTTTTATTCATTTTTCACTAAAATAATCAGCACACAACAAACTTTACTTATTATTGAACTGGCTGTAGTACCAGGATGTTTCATACTTTTATTCATTTTTCACTAAAATAATCAGCACACAACAAACTTTACTTATTATTAAACTGGCTGTAGTACCAGGATGCTTCATACTTTTATTCATTTTTCACTAAAATAAACAGCACACAACAAACTTTACTTATTATTAAACTGGCTGTAGTACCAGGATGCTTCATACTTTTATTCATTTTTCACTAAAATGAACAGCACACAACAAACTTTACTTGTTATTAAACTGGCTGTAGTACCAGGATGCTTCATACTTTTATTCATTTTTCACTAAAATGAACAGCACACAACAAACTTTACTTGTTATTAAACTGGCTGTAGTACCAGGATGCTTCATACTTTTATTCATTTTTCACTAAAATAAATAGCACACAACAAACATTACTTATTATTAAACTGGCTGTAGTACCAGGATGCTTCATACTTTTATTCATTTTTCACTAAAATAAATAGCACACAACAAACATTACTTATTATTAAACTGGCTGTAGTACCAGGATGCTTCATACTTTTATTCATTTTTCACTAAAATAATCAGCACACAACAAACTTTACTTATTATTAAACTGGCTGTAGTACCAGGATGCTTCATACTTTTATTCATTTTTCACTAAAATAATCAGCACACAACAAACTTTACTTGTTATTAAACTGGCTGTAGTACCAGGATGCTTCATACTTTTATTCATTTTTCACTAAAATAAATAGCACACAACAAACTTTACTTATTATTAAACTGGCTGTAGTACCAGGATGCTTCATACTTTTATTCATTTTTCACTAAAATAAATAGCACACAACAAACTTTACTTATTATTAAACTGGCTGTAGTACCAGGATGCTTCATACTTTTATTCATTTTTCACTAAAATAATCAGCACACAACAAACTTTACTTGTTATTAAACTGGCTGTAGTACCAGGATGCTTCATACTTTTATTCATTTTTCACTAAAATAATCAGCACACAACAAACATTACTTATTATTAAACTGGCTGTAGTACCAGGATGTTTCATACTTTTATTCATTTTTTACTAAAATAATCAGCACACAACAAACTTTACTTATTATTAAACTGGCTGTAGTACCAGGATGCTTCATACTTTTATTCATTTTTCACTAAAATAAATTGCACACAACAAACTTTACTTATTATTAAACGGGCTGTAGTACCAGGATGTTTCATACTTTTATTCATTTTTTACTAAAATAATCAGCACAGAACAAACTTTACTTATTATTAAACTGGCTGTAGTACCAGGATGCTTCATACTTTTATTCATTTTTCACTAAAATAAATAGCACACAACAAACATTACTTGTTATTAAACTGGCTGTAGTACCAGGATGTTTCATACTTTTATTCATTTTTCACTAAAATAATCAGCACACAACAAACTTTACTTATTATAAAACTGGCTGTAGTACCAGGATGCTTCATACTTTTATTCATTTTTCACTAAAATAAACAGCACACAACAAACTTTACTTGTTATTAAACTGGCTGTAGTACCAGGATGCTTCATACTTTTATTCATTTTTCACTAAAATAATCAGCACACAACAAACTTTACTTGTTATTAAACTGGCTGTAGTACCAGGATGCTTCATACTTTTATTCATTTTTCTCTAAAATAATCAGCACACAACAAACTTTACTTATTATTAAACTGGCTGTAGTACCAGGATGCTTCATACTTTTATTCATTTTTCACTAAAATAATCAGCACACAACAAACTTTACTTGTTATTAAACTGGCTGTAGTACCAGGATGCTTCATACTTTTATTCATTTTTCACTAAAATAAATAGCACACAACAAACATTACTTATTATTAAACTGGCTGTAGTACCAGGATGCTTCATACTTTTATTCATTTTTCACTAAAATAAACAGCACACAACAAACTTTACTTATTATTAAACTGGCTGTAGTACCAGGATGCTTCATACTTTTATTCATTTTTCACTAAAATGAACAGCACACAACAAACTTTACTTGTTATTAAACTGGCTGTAGTACCAGGATGCTTCATACTTTTATTCATTTTTCACTAAAATGAACAGCACACAACAAACTTTACTTGTTATTAAACTGGCTGTAGTACCAGGATGCTTCATACTTTTATTCATTTTTCACTAAAATAAATAGCACACAACAAACTTTACTTATTATTAAACTGGCTGTAGTACCAGGATGCTTCATACTTTTATTCATTTTTCACTAAAATAAATAGCACACAACAAACATTACTTATTATTAAACTGGCTGTAGTACCAGGATGCTTCATACTTTTATTCATTTTTCACTAAAATAATCAGCACACAACAAACTTTACTTATTATTAAACTGGCTGTAGTACCAGGATGCTTCATACTTTTATTCATTTTTCACTAAAATAATCAGCACACAACAAACTTTACTTGTTATTAAACTGGCTGTAGTACCAGGATGCTTCATACTTTTATTCATTTTTCACTAAAATAAATAGCACACAACAAACATTACTTATTATTAAACTGGCTGTAGTACCAGGATGCTTCATACTTTTATTCATTTTTCACTAAAATAAATAGCACACAACAAACTTTACTTGTTATTAAACTGGCTGTAGTACCCGTCCCCTGGACTTAGGTTAAGTAATTCTTAATTAATTGCAGGTTCTTTTGAGAAATTAAAAGTGTTTGTTCCATTATATATGTAATTGTGAAAAAGATGCAAAAATGCCCATAAAAACTGCAAAACACAAAGTGTGAAACAAACAATAAGTGCTTATCTTAACACAGATACAATGAACCTCAGTTCCCAATTTAGTGAAGGTCCATTAACAGTGGACCAAACAATGGTGAAAACAGACACACACACAAAACGTAAAAACCGCAAAACTAAAAATCTACATGTACTCCCCACATGGATCTAATAAAACACCATATCGATATTGGTGAAAACCCATTCACACCCTACAAGTAGTTACATGTACGTGCAGCAAACGACAAACACTACTGTTATATTTATATAGATAAGTAGTTACATGTATATACAGCGGATAACAGATAGTACACTTTACTATTGTGTTTACTAAATTACGAAATTTTGTGTTTCAAGAACAAAATGTTAAATAATTACTCTTTTTATTTAATATCAGTGTGTTAATATGTAGTATTAGACAATTTAATGATAACAAGAAACTTGTAATGGAATGAGCTTCAATACATTATAATTTGTTATAAAATACATAAAATAATTTTTAAAAAATATTACGTGCACCAAATAAGTTTTTTTTTACTATGACCTCTTAAAGTAGCCAATTACCTTGTCTTGTAATTACTAAAGCTTTTGAATGGATTAAAAATATTTCATTTTAACCATTGTTAAATATATTGACTTGTTAAAGTATTCTTGCTTTGTAAGCTGATGAAATACTCGTGTTTGTTTTAGTACACTTATGTAAGCCACCAGTTACACAACTCTCCTAGCTGTTCGCTAGAAATCCGTCGTATACGTCATTTTCTTATGTGATTGTGTTTTGTTTTTTGCGACAAAGTGACTCATAGAATTACTTCGAGTTTTTTTATGTTCAAATTTTTAGTTCATAAGTCCGTCATCTCTTGACAGATTTGAGATCCGATTACAGCCGCTGCTATTGAGTATACTTTCTTGTTTTAAATGCTTAGTGTTGTTTTGTTGTAGTGTATTGTCTTAAACTATTTTCGTACAGCAATAATTCTACGTTTTTTGTTTTAAACTGTTGTATTCAATGACAACAATTGCAACAAACTTTAATTGGAATCACGTTATTAAGTGTGAAAATAGGATTACATGTTCGTTTACTTTTTAGCTACAAGCTAATTCTGACAGAGTTAAAATACTGATAAAGATATATGTTTAGTCCTCGGACCTGTTTGTTTGCTTGTTTTTGGAATTTCGCACAAAGCTACTCGAGGGCTATCTGCGCTAGCCGTCCCAAATTTAGCAGTGTAAGACTAGAGGGAAGGCAGCTAGTCATTACCACCCACCGCCAACTCTTGGGCTACTCTTTTACCAACGAACAGTGGGATTGACCATCACATTATACGCCCCCACGGCTGGGAGGGTGAGCATGTTTGGCGCGACGCGGGCGCGAACCCGCGACCCTCAGATTACGAGTCGCACGCCTTACGCGCTCGGCCATGCGGGCCATTCCTCGGCCGTAAATTTATCAGTACTCACTTCTTAGTTCCTAAAACTGATATTTTGAGTTCAACTTAGCATTTTCAGAGTTGTATGGTGAAACCTCAGACTGAAATTAATTTCTACTATTAAATACTATTGTGCCCCCCGCTTGCACAAGTCTATGAATTTACAACGCTAAAATCAGGGGTTCGATTCTCTTCAGTAGGCACAGCAGATAGCCCGATGTAGCTTTGCTATAAGAAAACACATACACTCCATTTCGGTTAAATGTTAAAATCAACGTAACTGTTATGCGTGGGTTTGACTTACACCTAATGTTTACAGTTAATCTTTCTCTACACTTGCATTGGATAATTTTATCAGTTTTAGGAAAGGAAGATGTTTATCTTAGTGTTTAAATTTCTTAGGCGGCCTTAGCTATAAAAAGAAAGAGTTCGGTGTTACATCAGTAAGTTTACTGATTTACAAAGTTAAAATCAGGAGCTCGAATCCCCTCGGTGGGACACAACAGATGGCCCGAACACAGACACCCGCCATTTTGAGAACTAAGGCACACCTCATATCCTCAGAAAAATAAATCTATTTACAAAAGATTCCTATTATAGATATAGAAAGTACTCGTTAAGAGGTTTCATTAGCACCATATTTAACATTTTGTTAATAATAATCCGTGCTTTTATTCGAAACATTTTTTGTAACAATTTTCAAACTGGACGGCAACAAACGAAGAGTTCGGTCTACTCTATTTTGGGGGAGGGATAAAGTTTTAAAATGTACGATCTCAAACGGCCAACTTCAGTGTAAACACGCCCTCCGCCACCAACAGTCAGTGCTTTAATTAGATTATGTTAATTAGCTTGGTGGAGGTATCACAAAACCTGATAAGATATTCTGAGCTGATTAAGTAATGTTTTTTTCTTGACTGAAAGTACGATGGAAGGGGATACATTTTCATCTACACCCATTTTAACCCTACCTCTATTAGATTCCTTCCCAGGAGGTTTGAAACTGACACCCTCATTACATTACGAAAGATCTGCTCCCTCCTTGTTTTTGTTTTTTTTTCGTACAAAGCTACATGAGGGCTATTTATGCTAGCCGTCCTTAATTTAGGCTTGAGGGAAGGCAGCTAGTCATCACCACCCACCGCTCACTCTTGGGCTACTCTTTTATTAACGAATAGTGGGATTGACTGTCACGTAATAACGCCCCCACGGCTGAAAGGGCGAGCATGTTTAGCGCGACGGGGATGCGAACCCGCGACCCTAAGGTTACGAGTCGCACGCCTTAACACGCTTGGCCATGGCGGGCCCCCTCCTTGTTTTCGGTCGAGGAGAGACAAACATGTAGGATTTCAGCTCTGGTACTCCTTTTTAACATTTTATTTCAACCAACTGTTACCAAGAAACTGTAATAAAAACAGGAGTTAATGAAGATATATTTAATATATTATTTTCACTTTGGAGTTCTGACAAACTTTTTTTCTTAGCGTTTTCTTATTCAGTTCATATTTTACTTCTCTCGTTTATTTACATATAAATACCACGGACAACAACAGAAGCAGTATACACTTACTAAAACCAACTTAAAAGTTGTCGAACTGAAACCTTCATCATTATAAACAGTTTTAAGCTGCATAAAATTACTTTCATGTTTTCAACAACATTGTATGAAGTGGAGATGTGGCTATTTGAATTTTAGCAAAGAACAAACAATGAGAGATATTTATCTTTCAATAATTATTGATACGAACTTTTGTTGTATACACTGCTGACGAGGCCTTTCGCTTAATAACATGATTTTTAAGGCTGGTTAAGATTCGACAGATTTAATAGTGGTTGAGGCACTAACACTTTTAAACAAATAGTGTGTTTGTGTTTGTCTTAACACCCTTGGCCATGCCGGGCTCTTTCAACAAATAAAGACTGCCTTACGGCCCGGTATGGCAAGGTGGTTAAGGCATGCAACTTTTTATTTGACTGTCATAGTTTCGAATCCCCGTCAGTCCAAACATGTCTGCCCTTTCGACCGTGCGAGCGTTGTAAGGTGATGGTCAATCCCACTATTCGTTTGTAAAACAGTAGCCCAAGAGTTGGTGGTGGATGGTGATGGCTAGCTGTCTTCCTCTCTACTATTACATTACTAACTTAGGGATAGCAGAAATAGCCCTCGCGTAGTTTTGCGCGAAATTCAAAAACAAAACAAACATGATACCGCGTTACTCTGACTTTCAGAACATTTTAAAGACATTACACAGACATCGACTAAGAATTAGAGAAAGACAGGAATATAAAACTAAGTTTTTGTGTAACTGTTGTCAGAAATGTATTCTTAGAAATACAGCTTTGATGCAATTTTAATTTTGGTCGACAATAGCTTCTAATTTAATTAACATGGTAATTCATTGGGATGTGTTATATTTAAATTTCTATCACCGTTAAGGAATCCTTATTCGCAATATCAGACCCCCCGACGAAGCGATGGGGTTTTGTCTTTACTGGGGATTAGTTCACCCGCGAAAGAAGATTTGCTGTAAGAAAGAACTGTATGCTTTGCATTAGTTGGTTGGACAGGAAGAAAAAAAAAACAACTAAAATTCCATAACAAAAACAAACAAACCCAGACAACATGGTCGGGTGGTTTCCTTGGTGAGACGAATCTCCTAAAACCTCCAAATCACCATTAGGAAACACGAAGGAAATACAACATTTCTGTCAAGCTCGTATGTCATGCTTGTAGCCCAGCATTGGTAGGAATGTAGTTAGCGCTACCCAGAGAAGAAAAATTTTTGTCTCCCACTATTTTTGACACGCTTGTTGTTAGCCCTAATGATGAAGTTGGATTCTCTTCAAGTTGAAATGCCACATCTTTGGCTCCGCACTTTTCCATCAAACCGCAGCTGGGTCATGGTGTCCTTTTACTAGAGGGAAAACAGTCATCCTTCTCTCATCGCCCCACCTAAAAATATAGATAAAATGACAGACAGACAGACATAAGACGATAGTATATGCTGAGAATGCTTAGAACTAGAATTTTTGTGTGAAGTAAAATCCTTTTCTGGGGGAAGTTTTATTGTAAAATACACTTATGGAGTTTCATCGTATTGTGAAATTCTTAACATCGCATGAATTTGTTTGTTTTGGAAATTAACAAGATTACCAGAGTTATAAATCCGGTGTTCACAGAGTTCAGCTTACACTAATTTTCTTTGTACTTCGCGCCGTGGATCGCATCCCCTGTCTTTGTTTACTTCGTTTTACAAGTTATCTTTGTCTATATTTCATTGAATGTGAGTGTGTGGATATACGTCAACCTACACTTGTAATGTATTTTCGATTTTTTTACAATTAAATTTATTTTTATTTTCTTTTGTTTATAGTTTTTTTAAAATTTCGTGCAAAGGTACACGAGGGCTATCTGCGCTGGCCGTTCCTAATTTAGCACTGTTAGACGAGAGGGAAGGCAGATAGTCACCGCCAACTCTTGGGCTACTCTTTTACCAACGAATATTAGGGTTGACCGACACATTATAACGCCCCCACGGCTGAAAGGACGAGCATGTTTGGTGTTGTTTGTAGTCACACAGTTATTTTTGCGTGGCTGCTTTTTCATATAATTTCGGTTTACAGCCAGAAACTTATTTTCTTCTTCACAATTACCTAGCATAGCCAGGTGGGTTAAGGCGTTCGACTCGTAATTTGAGGGTCGCGGATTCGAATCTAGTGGCACTAAACATGCTCGCTTTTTCAGCCGTGGGGGCGTTATAATTCGACGGTCAATCCTACTATTCATTGGTAAAAGAGTAGCTCAAGAGTTGACAGTGGGTGATGATGACTAGCTGCCTTTCCTTTAGTTTTGCACTGCTAAATTAGGGACGGCTAGCGTAGATAGCTCTCGTATAGCTTTGCGCGAAATTCAAAAACCAAACCAATCGTTCATAGCTGTATAATTAATTTTGTAATCATTTTATTTATAGCCACACAGTTTTGTTTTGTTTTCATCTGCAAGAGCTATTTCTTTCTTTTAATTTACAGCTACAGAAGTGAGTTGTTCCAGTTAGTGCTCAATGTCTGTGACCTCTCAGAAGGAAATTTAATTTTTCCTTTCACTTCAAGATGCGAATATCTATAAGTTTTATATGCTGGATTATTCATCAATTGTTAATTAATTAACTTCTATAATAGCAGGACGGATTAAAATATTTTCGTGACATCAATGTTTCAAAACAAATTTTCGTGATGTACTTTCCGCAAAACAAAATATATCGTGTGCTGTTTCAAAAATGGAAGTGCAGGTAGGCCGTCACTGAATAATCTACATTTCCTGCAAGTGAGAGATAGACCACAATTTCTTTTTTACGTGATTAGATAACATTTTTATTTCTTTTCTACTACTTGAATAATAATTTTCACCTGAAGTTTCGTCTGTTTGCTTAATAGACTAAAGGGACACCCAATAGTCCACTTAACTCCACCAATTAGAGTATGTGTGTATGTTTTCCTTTACGATAGCCATGTGAGGCTATCTGCTGAGTCCACCGAGGGGAATCGAATCTCTGACCGCCAGGTAGAGTTGGTTATATTTAAAAAACACAAAAATGTGTCCGTGTGTCCGTCATTATCAACTGACATGGACCATTTTTGGCAGAATAATGAGGAACAATATTCTACACCAAGTTTCATTTTTAACTAAGTTAGAGAGGAAAACACATACTGTAGAAAATATAGTCCTCATGCTAACATGTAGGATTTTTTTAAATATTCGTGACCTTGCTTGACCGTCACCCTCCTAAAACTAATCATTTCTAATTTTATATGCAAAAACGGCTCGTTTGGGTTGAGAAAATATTTTACATAGAAGAGCGAACAACGTTTCGATCTTCTTCGGTCATCGTCAGATTCACAAAGAAAGAGGTAACTGACCGGAAGCTACCCACATGTTTGAAGGGGGTTGTGTAACTGAGTGTCGCAATGTAGAGGGCGGGGTTAGATGTTTCAATGTATAATTTTATCTATAATATTAATATAGGTATAATGGCGTTCCTTTATATTGGTTTATTTTGGGTTTAAGTTGTTGTATAAGTAAGGCTTCTTTAATTTTGCGTTTGTTTATGTTTATTTCTTTATTTAGTATTTGAGTGTTTTCTATGGTTATGTTGTGTTTTTTGGCTTGTAGTATTCGAAATCGTGTGAAGGTGACTTTTTGTGTTCTTTGAATCTGGTTTCCATTTTTCTACTTGTTTCTCCAATACAGAAGTCGTGGCAGTTATCACACTGTATTTTATAAATACTGTTGGTGTGGTGTTTGCCAGTGTAGTTCTTACATTGTATAGACCTCAGTTTTGTGCCTGGTTTTTGAATAAATTTAGTATTAACTGGAATGTCATATTTTGTTACTAGTTTTTGCCAACTGTTGGTTATTTGTTTACTGATGTCAGGAATATATGGCATACAGCAGTATATGGTTTCGTGATTTTTTGATTCGTGAGATATATTTACTTTTGTTGGTTGATTTTGCTTTCTGTCTTGGTGTGTGCGTATAATGTTTTCTATGGTTTGTGGAGGAAATTTATTGATGTTGATGAAGTATTGTTTTATTTTGTCTAATTCATCGTTAATTTTATCTGGTGAGCATAGTTTTATGGCTTTGTTTATCTGGTTTCTTAGTATGTTGAGTTTTTGTTTTGTTTCATGTTCCGAGTACCAAGGAATGTATAGTCCAGAATGGGTGATTTTTCGGTGGATTTCGGTTTTGAATTGTGTGTCGGTTCTTATAATTTTGAGGTTAAGAAATGATATTTGATTGCTTTCTTCCTGTTCACATGTGAAGTTAATGTTGGGATGTATAGAGTTAATGTGATTGAAAAAATTAAGAATGTGTTCTGTAGATTTGAATCCCGCAACCGTGTCGTCTACATATCTGTACCAGTATAGTGGTGGATGTAATACTGTATTAATTGCTTGTGTTTCAATTTGTGTCATAAAAATATTGGCTAGAACTGGTGATACTGGGTTGCCCATGCTTGGGCCATTTGTTTGTATATAGTTTTGGTTGTTGAACATGAAGTTTGTCTTTATCGTGCTGAATTCTATGAGGGTTGCTAACTGATTACTGGGAACGTCTATAGTTGGGATAGGGTCTCGGATATAGAGTTCTAAGGCTATCTTGTAGGCTTCAGTAGTTGGAACTTCTGTAAAGAGGGATATAACATCGAAACTGGCCATTAGGGCTTTATGATTAAGTTGATTTAGATTAGACTTGAAATTAAAAGAGTCTTTGATGAATGAGCTGGCTGATGTTACATACTTGGAGAATGCTCATGCTATGTATTTAACAAGATTTTAATTAAATGATTCATATGTTGACATCGTTGGTCGTAATGGACAATCTGGTTTATGAGGTTTGGGGATGCCGTATATTTGCGGTGTGCGTGAGTCGGTTTTACGTTGGTAGGAATAAAGTGTTTGTGAAATTGTGTTGGCTTTTTTCATTTGTAGTAGTAATTTGTGCAGTTGCGTCTCGTGTGTCTTTGTTGGATTTGTGTGTATTGGTTTAAATTTGTTCGTGTCTGATAGGATGTTATTCATTTTTTATATGTATTCATTCATGTTCATTATTACTATAGCGTTACCTTTATCTGCTTTTAGAATTTTTATGTTTCTGTCTTGTTTTAGGTTTTTAATGGAATTAATGTCTCTTTTTGTAAGGTTGTTTTTTAGTTTTCTGTTTTGTGAAATTATGTTGATGGTTTTGTAAGAAAATTCTTTGAAAACTCGTTTAAGATGTTGTTTTTAGGTGTTTCTAAAAAATATAAATTTGTAGTCATAAAACTATGCTCACCAGATAAAATTAACGATGAATTAGACAAAATAAAACAATACTTCATCAACATCAATAAATTTCCTCCACAAACCATAGAAAACATTATACGCACACACCAAGACAGAAAGCAAAATCAACCAACAAAAGTAAATATATCTCACGAATCAAAAAATTACGAAACCATATACTGCTGTATACCATATATTCCTGACATTAGCAAACAAATAACCAACATTTGGCAAAAACTAGTAACAAAATATGACATTCTAGTTAATACCAAATTTATTCAAAAACCAGGCACAAAACTAAGGTCAATACTATGTAAGAACTACACTGACAAACACCACACCAACGTTATTTATAAAATACAATGTGATAACTGCCACGACTTCTATATTGGAGAAAAAAGTCGAAAAATGAAAACCAGATTAAAAGAACACAAAAAGTCACCTTCACACGATTTCGAATACTGCAAGCCAAATAAACACAACATAACCATAGAAAACATTCAAATACTAAATAAAGAAACAAACATAAACAAACGCAAAATTAAAGAAGCCTTACTTATACAACAACTTAAACCCAAAATAAACCAATATAAAGGAACGCCATTATACCTATATTAATATTATAGATAACATTATACATTGAAACATCTAACCCCGCCCTCTACATTGCGACACTCAGTTACACAACCCCCTTCAAACATGTGGGTAGCTTCCGGTCAGTTACCTCTTTCTTTGTGAACCTGACGATGACCGAAGAAGGTCGAAACGTTGTTCGCTCTTCTATGTAAAATATTTTCTCAACCCAAACGAGCCATTTTTGCATATAAAATTCTCAACAAGTGGGTTTCTCGACATCACTGATAATCATTTCTAAGCTGGATTATGGCCCAATTTTTGTTCCAATTTATTTAGCCATATTTGAGAAATCTTGCTGACACACACACACAAGGGGGAAACATTTTTCGTCACTTTCGTTGGTGGAGCGAATAATTCCAAATGTGTGTAGTACATCAATATATTAATTACTACTGGGGTACAAGGCAAACACAGATCTACTTGTAGAGTTGTAAACTTAGTTTTAATATTTTAATGGAGAGTTCTTTTTATTGTTTGCTGAAGGGTTTTGGCATGATGGCGTTTGACACCAAGACATTTCTCGAGCAGTTAGACTTGACGTGACACGTAAATATTTCTACATGCTTGAGGAGAGATGAGATGCTATTTTAATATAAATACATAAGAGAGTTTTGTTGACTAATAAGTCAGTCAGTTAGTTTATTTGAGTATTTTAAAGTCTTGTCGACCAATTACTGAATTGGCGGAAGCATTAGTCAATCAGTTTTGAGTTTGTGCTGTGGATATGAGGGGAAATTTAGGGTTAAGCTTTTTTTGTAAGTTAGTTATATTGGTTGGTTATCGTTTGCTCGTGAAACCATGTAGGTTTTATAACTCTCAGTTGAAGAAATAAATAATTTAATTTCATTAAAAGGACTATATTTCACGTTATGTTTACCGAATATTCAAAACTAACCCTTCTCACGATAGAATTCATGTCAGAATTGGGATTATTTTGATTAAAATAGGTATACTATGAATTTCAAGAGAGATTTAAGAAAGACCCGTACTATTTAACAAGCATGCTTTTTTTACATAAGACCGATACCCTATTGTACTCTGCCATAGACTGTATTTAGTACTTCTCCTACATATATATATATATATGTGTGTGTGTGTGTGTGTGTGTGTGTGCGCGTTTGTGCTCATGTACAATAATAATAATGTGACACTGTTTTTACGTTGTTCAAAATGCTTGTTCGCCATGAATACCGAAAGTAGATTAGCAACTGGGCATGAAGTTCCATCAAGAGTTTGAAGCTATTATTTGAAAAACTCCCTTAACGTGATATATCTGTAACTAACATTCAAGAAGAGTGCATAATGAAAACTGATTTCATCTGCAGTCATGGTAGTGAGGCTTGATTCGCTTCACAGTATGTGACCAGGAAATTCCCAAGCACTATGTGACTATTGTACCACCAGAGGTTGCATTTCAATTAAGACCAAAGAGGATGATACGGGGTAATGAACAGAGCCTATCTGGAGTGCAACAGAAGAAGTCATTTATTGTGAAAAGTAGTAGGTGGTTCAAGTATTTGTTGCAAAGAACAGTTGGTGGTTCAAATATTTGTTGTAAAGAACAATCGGTGATGCAAGTGTTTGTTATAAAAGAGTAGTAGGTGGTCCATGTATTTATTGTAATAGTCATTGGAAAGACATCAAGAGAAGAACCAAATGATTAAAATGTTAACATAAATCAACCTGTTGGAGGCCATGAGGATCTTTTAAAGACCAGTTCCATGTATCCAGAAAGAATTCCTCAAGTGACAAGAGACCACCTCATATTCTTTGTTATAAGTCATGTAAGAGTAAAAAAACATCAAAAATTAGTGAGTGTTTAGTTTTATCTGTGATATCACTAAGTCGTCATCAGTTGCTGAAACCATGTGAGCCGTAAAATATTCAATTGGAAAAAATGTTTGCCTTCGCTCAACCTTGCATTATTTTTACATAACAAAATAAAAAAAATCGGAACCATTAAACCACAAAAACCGTTACAAATATATTTTAAAATTTCCTTTCAACATGTCACCCCCGAAAGTGGAAACATTCAGTCTTTGCTTTTCTAAAGTATTTAAGTTTGGTTTGTTTTGAGTTTCGCGCAAAGCTACTAAAGGCTATCTGCACTAGCCGTTCCTAATTAGCAGTGTAGGAATTGAGGGAAGGCAACTTGTCATCACCACTCACTGCCAACTCTTGGACTACTCTTTTACCAACGAATAGTGGGGCTGACCGTCACACTATAACGCCCCCACGGCTGAAAGAAGGAGCACGTTTGGTGTGAGAGGGATTCGAACCCGCGATCCTCAGATTACGAGTCGAACGCCTTAACTCACCTGGCCATGCCGGACTTATATACAATTTATATTTAGCTTAAATACTTATTTTGTAATTCTTCTAACTTCCATCAGCTATACTTTGTTGTTTCAAGACTGTATAAAATATTGTAGTACTACATGGTATAGTACTATTCGTTGGTAAAAGAGTAGCCCAGGAGTTGGCGGTGGGTGGTGATGACTAGCTGTCTTCTCTCTAGTCTTACACTGCTAAGTTAGGGACGGCTCGGTGCACCGGGCTAACAACCTACTCACTTAAATACTTGTTGAAGAATCCGCAAGCGATTGCGGCCCTATGTTCCTAGATGGAATCTAATTGTGATAACTAACTAACTATATGGTACAGTACAATGTCTTTTTATGTAGTAACCTTAATTGTTTTACATGCCAAATTACTTAATAACATAGCGTTTGTAATAATTACTACTTCAGATTTATCATATTAACAAATAGAATCATTTTATGTTTTAATAAAACATAATTCTGTAAATAACACTCTTTCGTTACTGGTCGAAAGATCAAAAACTATGGGTATAATATTTTAACAAGAAGTTTTGCCTTCAAACTTCGGTAAGATCCTTGTATTTATAATGAAGCGAAATTTTAATTTCGTAAATGATTTTGACGTCTATTTTTGTGTTTGCAATTT
Organism: Carcinoscorpius rotundicauda; assembly: GCA_011833715.1. NCBI lineage: Eukaryota > Metazoa > Arthropoda > Merostomata > Xiphosura > Limulidae > Carcinoscorpius > Carcinoscorpius rotundicauda. Next base: position 178,173,474 of record CM022391.1, on the reverse strand, counting down.
TCAAAGATGTAACCTGTTTCAAGCCCGGCAGAATGACAGATTTTTTCTTTTAACCACATCCCAAGTTAAAAATCTCCTTTCACCAACATGTTTATTTTGAAAGTGGGGTACTCAAGCAGTGTTTTCAACATACCAACTAGTCATCAATGATGACATCTGGCAAATGGAAAAGTTTTGAACTGCACTCTACATCCCACCAAGGGTAATAAACAATGCAAAAAAAAAAAAACAATTTGGCAAAAATGTAATGCTATTTTCATTTCGAGTTTCTAGCGATAAAACTGATATATTTACTGTAAGTGTCCATTCGTGATAAACATAAAGACAACGACTACGTTAGATCTCGGCGTGTGAATTAAGGCACTTTTATTTTACACAGGTTTATAAAATTGAACACATTCATGAAAGACCTTTACAGAGAAGGTGGTAAGGTAATCGACTTTATCATCTTTATCTTTTAACTGAAATCACCTGTAAAGATAACATTTGGTCTCCACTGTCGATAAATAGGCTGGATAATGTGCCATAGTTTGAAATATTGTTAAATAGGTATCGTATTGCTTTTCTTCGCAATATAAAACCTACATCGACCAATTAAAGGTTTCCTTAAAAACCTTGTAGTTCTAGTAGGTTTAGCAGTTATCTTATCTCGTTCTCTAAGAAAGACAGACAACATTAGATTTGGCTTAAACGCTGAAAAACGCGCTTCCTTTAATTAGTCTTAGCATCTGTTCAGTATATCTTATAATATGTGAAATGTTACAGTACATTTCAAAGCTGAATATTTGGTGCCACAAAAGTACGTTACTATTTTCTGTATACATGGTATGCTCATATACTTTTTCAATGTGCCTCTTAAAAATAAATAGTTTCTGTTGAGTTATTCACGAATTATATCACCACATTGTTAAAATTCCGAATGGAAGAACACAATGAGTTACTCATGAGGATTTCTCAAGATTGTTAGCATTGTTACAATACGTAGGTTTAATATATTATGTTAAAATAATTTTGGAGCCTCACCGCGTTGTTACAGTCCAACTCGCCTCGTCAGGTAATACTTTATTTGACGATTGTAGGTTTTGACAATGTCCCTGCAGCAAATATTATACTGAAAAAACTCCAAAACCACTCCCACCATCTTGATACTTTCTATAATGTGTATAGAACTTAGTGTTAGAGTACGGCGATTCCCAGTGGGGACTTTAACTGTGTGTCCTCTCATGAAACAAGATGTATACTCGTTTTGTTATTCAGCTGCTTGAGGTGCACAGTAATTGAATAGGCCCTATGTTCGTATCTCGATGAAACAATCCCGGTTGGTCTTTGTTTTTCAGATGGTGATCATTCTTAACTATGATGTATGTCTAGAACACGTAGGCTGGCTCTACCACTGATCTCTGTGTTCGCGGATTAGCATCTGCTAGAAGACACCTAAATTTGATTACTAAAGTAGGCTGTGTTTCCAACTGAATGTTCCTGATGAGCCATATTCCTTTGTGTTCCAATACCTTCAGATACTAGAGATATCCTCGTCTTGAAATTCTAAATAGCTTAACACATTTTTATGGTCTAGGTGATATGGTGCTGCTCAAAATATATCGCCTTTTTGGAAGGATGTGTAACAGTCCCTTTCGAGTAGCATCATATCACCTAGCCAAACAATATCAAAATGTAGTTTTATGCATGCTGTTCTTTCAAGACTTTATTATAATCAGTGGTTATCACGTGGCTTTCTAACTTGCAAATTCAAAATCATTTTAAATCAACCTATGCAATTCTTTGTATAAGTAGAAAAACGTCTTTCAATAGTATGATGCAATTACACGTTGAAGATTTCTGGATATGATAAACTTAGTTCTTCAAGTGATGGCTTATCAATATAACTGAAAAGTACCCTTAAGAAACCCAACAATAGTTTGTTAGTTATAATTTTTAGTGAAAAGGTTTATCCAGTCCCTAGCTTTCGAACTGCTAGATATCTGTGCGTCAAAGATTAGAAAATATACATTTTAGTCCTAACTTTCGGATTTACAGACGTCTGTTTTTCAAAGATTGGCAAAGGTAATAAGAAAGCTAACGACTGAATATGCTTTTTTTAAAGAATAATGCGAATAAGCTTAAAAGTCGTTTGTACACCTTTCTTATTTATAGTTCTGAGTAAGGATGTGGGATTCCATAAATCAGTAGTTCCATTGTAAGAGAAAACCCAAGTGTTGATTTGTAGCTTATAAACTTCCATTAAATGGCGAGATGGGTTAAGGCGTTCGACTCGTAATCTGAGGGTTACGGGTTTGAATCTCCTTCGCACCAAACATGCTCGCCCTTTCAGCCGTGGAAGCGTTATAATGTAACGGTCAATCCCACTATTACTTGGTAAAAGTCTAGCCTAAGAGTTAGCGGTAGGTGATGCTGACTTGCTGCATTCCCTCTAGTGTTACACTACCAAACTAGGCACGGCTAGCGCAGATCTCGTGACTGGTGACGTGTATGTTTTGCTTCTATATTTAAATTCTTCTAACAAACTTATCAAGTAGAATCAGAAGAGATGTCTTTTACAATGTGTAGTGAGCCCTCTAGCGACTCAGTGGTAAAACTGATGGACTATAATGTTAAAATTCTGGGTTAGAACCCTTGATAGCCATAACATAGGTAATATTTGTACATTTTTGCACTTTACAACAAATGCAGCAGTATCTTGTGAAGACATAATATTGGCTAGATGGTTAAAGCAGTCGACTCGTAATATAAGGGTCGCAAGTTCGAATTCCCGTCACACCAAATAAGCTTTCTCTTTCAGTCATTGAATGTTATAATGTGGCGGTCAATCCCACTATTCGTTGACAAAATAGTAGCCCAAGAATTGACGGTGGGTGGTGATGACTAGCTACCCTTCTAATCTTACACTGCTAAATTAGAAACAACTAACGCAGATAGCCCTTGTGTAGCTTTACGCGAAATTCAAAAGTCCAAGCTATAGTCGAGCTTATGATAAAACGTCAATTTTAAAGTTTTGTCTGTGATAACAACAAACATTCAGAAACAAGGAACGTTAAGAAGGTAAAATCTGTTAACAACTAGTTTTGTACAAAACCGTGTAATCAAAATATTTAGGACGGTATTTGAGGAAGCCGTAGAGGGGAAGTTTAATGACAATGTAGTTGTTGTGAGGTGTATGGGGAAACAGTTTTTTAATTAAATATTATGTGCAGTAGACTTTTATAACTTGGTTTTGATTTCAGTTTTAAAACCTAAATTATTATAGTTATTATGAAATTTCCTGGACATTTTCTATTTGTAATAAACTCTTCGTCAAACACAATTTTTAACAGTATTTGTTGTTATTGTCAGTAGGTCGATCTAACCTTACTGAACAAACCGTAGAATAGATGTCATGAATTTAAAACGTAGTTTATGTTCCACGTAATTATAACTTACTAAACTCAAACTTGGACTTCTGTAAAATCTTCTACTAGCATTTTTTCTTATAATCACGCATTTGATCATTCTGCAACCTCCGTATAGGAGAAGTCCATGAATGTTAACATGTATAATTTTTAGTTATTCCACATACATGACATGCGTATATTGGTTTTGAGCTTGAAGAAAACATGTATAAGTTAAACATATATACATTGCATAGTAAATTTACCAGAGAGTGAAGGGTGTGTAACAAACGAGTAGAAAAGCTACTATTTCAGAATTTTACTAACTTTAACTTTTTTGACTCGTGTTATGTTAAACATTCATTGTACATTTTTTTCCCATCCAGGTCTTATAAATCATTATTTTGGAACGAGGGACTCACTTCAATGGTTACTGTTGGAAGAAACGATTTAGCAGAAGAAACTATTTCTATTTTTAAATAAAAGTGATGATATGAAAAGAAGAGTTTGAAACTCATCCAATAGCGTGGCCCAGAATTAATATGGATATCTAAGAGTTTGAAGATCATCCAATAGCGAGGATCAGAGTTAATATGTATCTCTACCACAAGGGGTAACCTCCCAGAATGAAAGTGTTTACGATACGTATGTATCACTTGATAGCAGCGAGTGGATTTCTGTCTGTGACTTTCTTGATGGTATGTACGTTCATAACAATCCAACAAAAACATTTTTCTTTTAGTAAAAAGGAGTTGGCAGTTTTAAATAAAGAATCGTATTTTCCAAGGAAATTAAAACGAACGTACGGTAAATACGAGATACCCAATTTACCGTATTACCTTTTGTATCGAAGTCGATACAGAGCGGAATCAAATCGTGGTCCTGTCGCAGAGAAAGACTTCAAGATAGTGAAACTAGATAATACCGCATACAGTGAGACAGCATACGAAAGAAATGGAAAGTCAGCTTCAAAACCTGCAAACTTAATGTCGTTAACACTTCCTGAAGGAAAGAGAAGAACACGAAACTCACGTGTAATTCAAGGACGTCGGCAAGAGACAAGTTTTGTCTTGGCAAAAGAAGGCTTGAAAGATTCATTTACATCGGAAGGAAACGTTACAGAATTGTTAGTTTACTCAGTAAATAAACAGCAGTTGAACACCTTAAAAGACAATACAGATTCATATAAAGAAGTGCTCCGACAGCAACTTTTGAATGGAGAGGAAAGGTGGATCAAGTCAGTTAACAAACTTTTAATTCCTTTTGGAATACGTGTTAGTAGCAACACGTTTTCAGCAAAGGACGAAAAAATAAACCAGTATAAAGTCCCTCCAACTTTGAAAGTATCTTTGGTTTCGTTGGAGAAGAAAATACCCAAATTTCAGGTTCCCTTTGATATTCCTGGTCGTCGGTCCAGGACGTCTGTTGGTGTTCAGAATTTTAAAGGGATTCCAGTAGTGGAAGATGACATATTTTGGTCAGAAGAAGTAGATTCGTTGATCTCAAAAGGTGTGTTACTTGTGAGTTAAAATATTTCATTTCAAAGATTTGTTGATTGTTTGTAATTAAACACAAAACCACACAAAGAGCCATCTATGCTCTGCCCACCACGGGTACCGAAACCCGATTTCTAGCAGTGTAAATCCACAGACATACCGTTGTGTCACTCGGGGGCCATTTCAAGGAAGAATCTTTTAAACAGACTGTTTATGCTCTCCTAAGTTCTTTAAAATTTAATCGACGTCTGTCAAATACATACAGATTGTTTGTTTTTGAACTTCGCGCAAAGGTACTCGAGGGCTATCTGCGCTAGCCGTCCCTAATTTAGCAGTGTAAGACTAGAGGGAAGGCAACTAGTCATCACCCCCCCCCAATGTCAACCCACTGGGCTACTCTTTTACCAACGAATAGTGGGAATGACCGTAACATTATAACACTCCCTAAGCTGAAAGGGCGACCATGTTTATGCGACGGGGATTCGAACACGCGTCCCTCGAATTAAGAGTGGAACGTCTTGTCCCACCTGGCAATGTTGGACCAAGGTTTGAATACTTTCTTCGTTTCACTTAATTTCTTATTGCAACTGTAGTTAACGCCTTAACACACTTGGCCATGCCGGGCCAAGACAAACTGTAAATGCTTTCTAACGCATGTCTTGCTGTGATGGATACGATGTGATTTACGTATCTTAATAAGCTCAGTGGACTCAGCAGATAACCTGATATGGCTTTGCTATAAGAAAACACACCCACCCACTCTTAATAAGCTTTAGGAAAGAGCATTCACGAATGGTATTCGCTTGAAAAATAATTGATTTGTATTTTTTCGCTTGTTAGGCCTAGGTTAGATACTGTAATGTATTATTTTTCGAAGTTTATATTCACCACTTCCCAAAATTAGATGAGCCATTGTAAAATCTAACTTATATATTTTAATATTTAGGCTAAAACATGGAATAAAATTTCGTAATTTTCGTTACTGTAGGAGAGAAGCAATTTAGAACTTGGATCTGAAATTCAGGTTTTTTTGTGCCAGTTCATTATACACCATAACGCCATCGTACAAAAACATTCTTTCACCTATGTTTGCAGACTCCGACCGCTAGAAACCGGGTTTGGATACCCATTATAGGCAGAGCACAGATAGTCCACTGTCCAGCTTTGTGCTTAATCACAAACAGACAAACAAAATGTCTATTGCTAGGCCCGGCATGGCCAGGCGATTAGGGCACTCGACTCGTAATCTGAGGGCCACAGGTTCGAATCTCTATTACACCAAACTTGCTCGCCCTTTCAGCCATGGGCGGGTTATAAAGCGACGATCAATCTCAATATTCTTTGGTAAAGAGTAGCCCAAAAGTTGAAGGTGGGTGGTGATGATTACCTACCCTTCCAGCCTTACACTGATAAATTAGGAACGATTAGAACAGATATGTCTCGTGAAGCTTTACGCGAAATTCAAAATAAAGTAGTGTTGCTCTATAACGTTTTGCTCTAAGCCCTTTCATAGATTTTTCTTTGGTAAAATCTTAAATGGACATTAGAGTTAAACACTACATTTTCTTAGCGAAAGATTTATAAGATTAAAATAACGGTTTATTTTGTTCATCCTTTTATTTCTCGATGTTCCTCATATTACCTTTAACGAATCCATAACGAATTGCGCGTAGTACTCCCCCTCAAAGTACACACGCTATTGTGAAACGTAAATATTCCAGAAATACAAATTAACGGAAGAGCAGAAACACAAACAAAAAGACGCAAAATTTACATTCTAATGCACAGATGTCAATTTGAAACCTGTTACGAAGACTTACTGTTTTGATAAAAATCTAAAGTAGAAAGTCTGGCATGGCCTAGCGCGTTAAGGCGTGCGCTTCGTAATCTGAGGGTCGCGGGTTCGCGCCCGAGTCGCGCCAAACATGCTCATCCTCCCAGCCGTGGGGGCGTTATAATGTGACGGTCAATCCCACTATTCATTGGCAAAAGAGTAGCCCAAGAATTGGCGGTGGGTGGTGATGATTAGCTGCCTTCCCTCTATTCATACACTGCTAAATTAGGGACAGCTAGCACAGATAGCCCTCGAGTAGCTTTGTGCGAAATTCCAAAAACAAACAAACAAACAAACTAAAGTAGAAACATATAAAAAGTAATTAATTAAAAAGATAACTGATTGGTGTTTTTACAAACTATATTACCTTTTAAATACATTTAGTCGTTAGTGTACAAAGTTATTATTTGATAACAATAATGATATAAAATGACTTGCTCCACTGTAGGGACCACTGGCGTCCTTATGATTTGTAGAAGCCTCAGTGTTCCGATCAGACTCCTCCATTAGACCCAGTTACTTCTTTAGTTATCACTAGGGAATCTTCACCTGTGGAAACAGCAACAATAAACAGGTACTGTGGTACCTGAGTTTGTGTGGTAACTTTATATGAGTTAGGATGGGAACAAAGTGTCGAAAATGTCGTTCTGAGATCCAGAAAGGATGAAACACACAGATTCCGTTGTTAGAGTCTGGCTCATTGATCCAGAAAATATACTCTCACGTCCCATAATATCCGGGGGGTTTTCCTAGCGTGTTTTAAACCTCAGACGCCCCTTGGTAGGAAGGCTATGCCATACAGACAAGGACAACCTCGAATCATTCCAAATGTGCCTGCCAAGCTCTGTATTTTTAACTTAAGAAATGTGCAAGGAGTGAGCTGGACATACAAACTATATCACAAGCTGAATTAATATAGGATTCTACAAATGTATTTTAGAATTATAAAATACAAGTAACACAGAAAATATCCCAACGTGGTTTCGCTCTGAAGAAAACAAACTTATTGTTTAAATATTTAAAGTACATAAAGCGTGATTTCGCTCCATTAAAATAGAAATGTCATTAATAGTAATTGTTACTTAAGATAATTTTACAGTTCTATATCAAATTTATCAAAACTTAATTGCCACGTACTTTAGTGTGTATTATTGCAAACCAGACAAAATTATTAACGTTATGAATTTTACTGTTTAGGTAGCTTTGGTATCTTCCAACACGAATGTTAATAGTTTGATGTTAAAGAACTTTCTCAGGAACGCAATTAATATACCTTTTTCAAATTAGGTGTTACCGACAATGAAGTTTGGGATTTTATTTATCGAATGCGCCACCTACAAGTTGTGCAAATAGAGCCCCCTACATGGAATCGTTGCGGGAGGCCTAAAAATCAGTACGTTACTTTTCAAGATGGATCTCACGTCTGTGCCAGATACAGGGCACCTCATGACTACTTAATACAAGGTAAAGAAAAATTAATTTTATGAACCATTTGTAGAAACAATACAAAAGTCATCACCACATGACTGAAGCTCTTCTGGAACAAAGCGTAATTTCTCAGTTCAGCACTTTAAAATCACTTTTCGTTTTTGCCTTCAATTAAAGGATTTGTCGAAGTTCCTTTTTAACAAGACTGGTAAAATACAAGATCAAAGCCGAAATAATATATTATATTTTCAATGCGATGCAACGAATCAAAAATATTTTGTAGTATTCTTTCGGCTACAAATACTATAAAAATTATTTCTTTAAGGTCGCATAGTTTTAATAGATGTTGTAAATCCTTCTCTTTTAAGAATTTGTGAACATTTTAATTTTAGACCATAGTGACTTACGCATACGTATTCATACTTATTGACTATCCATGGTTCTTTTCCTTGGTTGATTTACTCATTATAAAAATGTTCTTTTTTTCTGGTTGTTGAATAGTCTATTGGTGTGCTCGATTAGGGTTTCGATTGATAATCATTTCGCTAGTAAGAGAACAGTGTCAATATGATTGTTTAAATTTTTACAGTGTTTATTACAGTCGATTGTTTTTTGTTCACTCACGTTTCTTTCAGAATTCATATTCAGAATCAAAGACACTAAACTTTCAATCAAACATTACTATAATTGAAAAAAAAGCCAAAAAATATTCTCAAAAATGTAACTTTCAATGATTCACGATATAATTTAAATCATAGTAATAAAAAGTATACATGTGAATCTACTTACACACCTGTGATTTGGTTGGGTGGCGGTAAACCAATCCATTAATTGTCTGACCACAGCAGTAAAATATAGTATGAAGTTTCATGCCCATAATTAAAGTATTTTGGGTACAAGATCTGTGTTTATTTGGTATAGTACTGACCCTATTAGCCCCAAGGTCCTGATGCGTTTATTTGGTATAGCACTGACCATACTAGCCCCAAGGTCCTGATGCGTTTATTTGGTATAGCACTGACCATACTAGCCCCAAGGTCCTGATGCGTTTATTTGGTATAGCACTGACCATACTAGCCCCAAGGTCCTGATGCGTTTATTTGGTATAGCACTGACCCTACTAGCCCCAAGGTCCTGATGCGTTTATTTAGTATAGCACTGACCCTATTAGCCCCAAGGTCCTGATGCGTTTATTTGGTATAGCACTGACCCTATTAGCCCCAAGGTCCTGATGCGTTTATTTGGTATAGCACTGACCCTACTAGCCCCAAGGTCCTGATGCGTTTATTTGGTATAGCACTGACCCTACTAGCCCCAAGGTCCTGATGCGTTTATTTGGTATAGCACTGACCCTACTAGCCCCAAGGTCCTGATGCGTTTATTTGGTATAGCACTGACCCTACTAGCCCCAAGGTCCTGATGCGTTTATTTGATATATTACTGACCCTATTAACCCCAAGATTCTCAAGTAAACCCTCAATTCCAAGTTTTTTTTTAAACTGGCATTCGTTTAATCCTCGATTTTTAAACTTCGATATGTTCGTAATTTCTAATTTTTTTTATTTATGTTTTTAATACACGTACGTTTAAAGGTACAAAAAATATATAAAACATTGAAACATAAATTGTGTTTTTTTTACTCTTTTAGATTAATTTATTCTACCAGTTTGGTGACGTCAGAAGTCGTCATTCTTCAGGAAATAGTTTCATTGATAATTTATAACAAAAAACATATAAATATCACTGTAAGTAAACATAAATAACGTAAATTAAATACACATACTTTCCAAATGTACAAACAGCTAACACAACTGGCCCAGCATGACCAGGTGAGTTAAGGCGTTCGACTCGTAATCCGAAAATCGCGGGTTCGTATACCAGTCGCACCAAACATGCTCGCCCTCCCAGCCGTGTGGGCGTTATAATGGTACGGTCAATCCCACTATTCGTTGGTAAAAGAGGAGCCCAAGAGTTGGCGGTGGGTGGTGATGACTAGCTGCCTTCCCTCTAGCCTTACACTGCTAAATTAGGGACGGCTAGCACAGATAGCCCTCGAGTAACTTTGTGCGAAATTCAAAACAAACAAACAAACTACCACATCTTAAATCTCAGTTCTCTAAATCACTACCTTTATTATTATGTAGTTTTTTTTTTATAATTTTACCCTCTCATTTCTCACCTTTTTTTCTAAACATTAAAATAGTAAGTATGTCTGTAACAATTGAGTGGTTTGAGGGTTGTTAGGTTTTGGATAAATAACTCCTTACAACGAGATATATCAGATGCTCACGTATTTATTTTCAGGGGAACTTTTATCCTTCTACTTGTCACGTCTTCTCGGCATACATCACGTCCCAGCAGTGACTCTTTCAGTGCCGAATATTGGTGAGCAGTGGAAAAAAACAAATATTTCGAGCTTTCTATCTAGATCTGGATGGGCATTAAACTCAACCGTTGCTTTAATACAGTGGATCGATCATCTCGAACGGTAAGGCTTACGTTTCAATAAAATATTTAACGTTTTACCTCCCAACAAATATACCCTTCCTCTCTTTTCAACTTCGCAAAGTAATCTTTTGATTGCTTGGCATTATGTATATTCCATATAGGAAATTTATTTTGTGAATCACTTGAGTAAATTAGACAATTTCGGTGTTTCAACACGTGGATAAATGTATTTAGGTTGCGTTGAATTAAACAATAACATCGAACAACTAAACATCAACCTAAGGCTTGATCTGGTCACGTGGTTCAGGCAATCGACTCGTAATCGCGGGTTCGAATCTCCGTCACACCAAACATACTTTCCCTTTCAGCCGTGGGGGCGTTATAATGTGACGGTAAATCCCCTATTCATTAGTAAAAGAGTAGCCCAAGAGTTGGCAGTGATCATTAGTTGCCTTCCCTCTAGTCTTACAATAAATTAGGGACAGCTTGCGCAGATAGCCCTAAAGTAGCTTTACGCGAAATAAAAAACGAACATCAACCCAGTGACAATAGATGAAGAGGTCGTTTTGCCCCTGACATCCGGGTATGTTAGAAATTATACTGCTATTTTAAAGTGTTCTTAGTTATAACAAACAAAACTCGTCGATTCGTGAGCCGACTGCTAAAAATGATATTCTAAACTTCTTATGAGTTTCAGTAACATTCCTGTAAGTTTTATTCTTGGAATGTTCGTTAAATTTGTGTTAACTAGTGAAAATACGTTCATACACTTTCGAAAATAATTGAATGAATTACATGATATGGCCAGTTACTGGTAAAAGAAAAATATTCTGAAAGTACACAAATTTTTTCCACCTTGATTATAAGAGGACTTCTAATATTATTTTAATGGCTGAAATATTTGTCATCGTACACCATTCTAATGATAGTGTTCTCGTTTGTCTCTTGGTAAGATTAAAGATACACGTGAACTTCCTGTACTGTGTCCACTTTGAGTACTGACATCCGATTTGTTTCTTTAAAAAAAAAAAAAAAATCCCAGTCTTACTTCTTAACCGCCAGGGGGCACGAATTATTGATATCTGCTCAACGCCCTTAACATTAAAAGAAAAAGGTTTGATATTAAAAGTGTAGCCCTGGTTCTTTCTGTATCATCTCTCATTAATTGTACAAAATATGTTTTTTAGCGTTGTTTACAGATTGGAATGACCCAGAAGCTGCTGACGTTTCTCAAAATGAGGGAGTAATATCTAACGATAGGTTAGGGTTTGTCTTTGATGTGATAACATCCAGAGAGAGGTTACTGTAACCCTATTGTTTGAGAAATTGCCTGGCTGAGGGCCACCGAGTTCAGAAGTAACAGCATCTCCCACGTTTCGTTATTCTGGTATTTAGATGTCCATGCAAATCGTCTTTTCGATTATTTTCTATCCCACAGGGAGAGAATGCCAAAGGTCCTGCACCATGCTTTAGAGAAACAACAAATAATTTCTCGAAAAACTTTGGAACTTCGTAACCTGAGCACAGAACAACTTGTAGAGCTCGCGCAGTGGAGTGATCTGATTATTTTTGACTACGTCACTGGGAATTACGATAGGTAAGACTTGTATGAACCAAACTTTTTAGTTTATACGACAAAAACCTACGAGGTTATAAATGTTTTACACGAATTTTGACGTTTAACCTGAAAGCCCCAGCGGGAAGAACATAAGTATATTCAACGGAGGAAAACGAAATAAGGTTTAGTTCTGTATAACACTACTTACGTTTTCCACATTACCTCACTTGTAGCTGGTTCCATGCGTTTCTGGATAAGCCATAAGATACATTGGTTTTTAAATTTACTAGTCTCAGTATATCCTTTGGCGACATCAAGATAACCTATCGAAAGTTAGGTCATGATGCATGTATTATTATTTTAAAAAGTCTAAATGTATCTAGTTCATTCGTTAGAGTAAGAAGTGTTAACCACAACTCCCTTTTATAACCGTGAATTTCACGTGACGACAATACTACCAACAAGGAACTTTAATCAATAAGCTGGCAGCTGGGGTCCCTGATAATACCCTGGGAAAGATTCATTATTAAGTTTCTTTATGTAACTGGTTGTTGCAGAGCTGTCTCATTTGACAATGGAATAAATAATGGATTTTTTATATCTTCCAATATACGTGTGTCATTGTAAAATTGTCTCCTTTGACAATAGAATGAACATTGGATTTCCAATATCTTCAAACATTTATGTATTGTTGGAATAAATAATGGGTTTTAATATCTTCCAATATACGTGCGTTTTGTATTTATGGCAAAGCCACTAATACTATCTGCCACCGTCCCTAACTGTGAACTACTGACCAGAGGGAAGGCAGCATTCCCCCTCCATTTACGTTAATAGATCGAATATCATTCTTATAATGCACCCCAAGGTTAAAGTACTCCATTAAAGAATAAACACAGTTTAAATAAAGATTTGTAAAAATTTCGAGAATAGAAAAACAACAAAAACTGTATTTAGGAATTACCCAGTCTATTTAAACAGCGAAAACGAAACAGCCGATTATAAAGCCTTCTAAAACTTTTCTGTCAATACATAAATGTGAAAGACTAAATTAATGTTATACATTTCGATATAAGCTAGATTTATTACCCCCCCCCCCCAAAGTACGAATACAATACCAGTTGTAACATAAATAGACTATAGAATACCACTTTCTGCCATTGTAAGATCACAGACATACCGTTTATTACAAATTCGGAAAGAACTAAAAAGTCAGCAAGAGGAAATTATGGCAGAATTTAAACTAACTCTCGCCTGAGAGCAAAGACACTAAGAGTTGGACAGTTGGCTTCTTCCTACTGCGAAATTAAACACGGAAATAAATTAAGCTCCTGGATAGAGATATAAGAGGCGTAAGAACTGTAATAAAAGTATAACAGTAACATGGGAAGGTTGAAACAATGCCATCTTTCTATTCGTTCACCGAAATAACACACTACACTCGTGTGTATAATGTGGTTAGATTATTCGTGTCAACTGGTGACGGATTATGCACCAACGACATGTCAAACAACTTATTGAAACAGATCTGCTTCTTGTTGGTACAGTTGAAGCTCTCCTAAAAGTCTACAAGCTTAAAGAAAATACGTCGTCACGTGGTGAACAATGACAGCCGGTAGCGCGAGGGAAAGCAACAACAAAAAAATCTAAGCTTTTGCCCATCCTAGATAAAGACTTTCGCTATGGTGAAATATCTATTGACACCTTGCAGCTGTAAACAGATAAAATTTTAATTTTATCTAAGAGAATGCACGAAACATATGTTGAAAATGTAAAATTGATTTGAGAATTTTAATTTAAAATAAGATTACAGTTTAAGCACTTGTATAAATACGTGTTCCTGTTGGCTTGTGATTATTTATGTGGATAATAAATACTTTATTTTCACCAATAGAACTGTTATAGTCCTTCTGTTGTTTATTTACTTTATGTTGAACAGGCCAACAGAAGCAAAATAAACTTTTACAAGAAGTATAATTCATTAGTGAAGGGATTGTAATTAACTTTAAACATATTAATGATACTACTATTTGAAACAATTTCTAGGCTTGTCTTTACAAAAAAAATTCCATAGTTCGGTTTTAACTGTATTCGAAATTCAAGATTTGTTATTATTGAAGTTTCCACTTTTCTCTACGAATGCTAAAACATAAGATTTACTTAGTAATAGAAGTGTTATTAAATGAAATTAAACTTACTTTAAAATGCTTTTAGATGCACAAGACTGACTGGATACCTGTACAGTTAGTTAAACGCTAAAATTACGTTAACAATAAAAGGATTTTTTTCCTTTCTACGGTTCCAGGGTAGCAAGCATGCAAGATGCAGCAGATCGAGAGAAGAAACCTTCCATCTTGGAAGAGACCATTCACAATCTCGTGAAATCTCGTAAGACTAACGCCATCTGGTTGATTGATAACGAAAGTGGTTTGTTGGACAGTTATTCTCTTTTATATGGAGATGCAACAGCAGAGAATCGAGAGTCTCGATTTATTTCATTTCATGAGGACGTATTAAAGACAATTTGCATATTTCGCAAGTCAACAGTTAGTCATTTACTTTGGCTTTACCACCAAAAATATCCTCACAAAGTACTAGTAGAATTTACAGAACAGTACGAGCCTCTGTTTAAGAGGTTGCCAAGCATGTACGAAAACAAACAATTTGTTAAACGTTTCCATGAACGTCTTCGAAACGTTTACCGTCACATTGAAACGTGCAAGTTACAGTTTGGTGTTCTGATGTTGTGATTTGTGTATAATATTTATCTAACGTTCTTAATATGCGCAAATTTTTATATGTTACATACAAATTTCACAGGAGGTGAGGACTAATTTATGCTGGATGTCAAATAAAATGTGTGAAGTGATTGTGGTAGTTTCTTACCCCTGTTTTAATAAAATGTGAACGAATATAAAGCCAAAAACATCATGCAAATACTGCTAGAACAGAATGAAGTATTCAAACTTAATTGTTTTGGTTTTTTCTTTTCTCGATAATCTTATAATTAAAGGCCTTAAATTGTTGTTGCTTATATATTTGGAACCAGGTGTTTCACTCATCTAGTAAACGTGACATAATTAAAAAACAAAAACACTAAATGTTTCTGAAGCTTGGGTTGAAAACTAAGTTAATTTTATGGGCTCTCGACGATTTATTTTGGTCGTCACTTTTAAAAGACGAGTTGGGCGCCTTTCGTCTGTACCATTACAATAGCATTTAACATATATGCATAATCAACGCGAGTACCTTTCTTGCACAAATTTACAACCACTACCTGATGGGCACGTTCACGGAATACAAAAATACTTCCGAAACGTTTGTATGAAAATGATCTGCTGTCTAAAAGAAATCACTCTTCCATACACAATGCAAATAAACCTAATATCTCGTCCCAGTAAATACCTACAAATGTATAGAAGGGTTATTACGTTCATCTGGAATATAATTAGTTTAAACTACTAATAGTACATTAAGCTTACAAGTGTAAATATATCTTAAATTTATAAAATTAAAAGTATGAGGTCATGGAAGGAACCGTACGAAATAGAAGACAACGTCATCTCAAAAGGCTAAGAGTATTAGACACATGGACGTGGGCCTAAAACGGGTTATGGATACAAAAACTACTCCTTCAGTTGTCATGTTACTCTTTTTTTCCGAAATTAAAATAAAAATAAAAATAAATTGTTGAGGGGGGGAGGGGTAATGAAGGTTCTCTGTTCCCATCCACCCCTCATCTGAAATATACCCAAAGACCCACACAGATTAAAGATTTCTTGCGTTAAAACTTCTCATGGTGAGAAAACAGTGTAGGGACTTGTTACGTTTAGTATAGAAAATAAGTGCGTTGGAGTTATGTAATAAACACTACATTAGTGAATTTCTATAAATAATTAAACAAAAACTAAGTTATTAAATATAGTATAAAATATTAACACTTAACCGTGCATTATTAGAGAAATATTGTTAAAAAAACAACAACAAAGGCTTGAGAGAGAGAGAGAAAAACAAGTGTATTAATTAGATCTTCACATTACATTAAAACGAAGCCCCGAGTCTGTTTATTAAATGTTTTACATAACAGAGACTTAATGTAGAAATTACATAAACATGGCATTAACTGTGTGGAAACAGCTTTAACCTAATTTGTAATTCCACAAGTTACGAAGATACTTTCTACCTATACTATCTAGCCAACAAAACCGAAGCGTTGGAGTTGAAACATCTAAAGTGTTTTCAGTTTCGTAATAACACGAATTTACAGAGAGATGCAAGTAGTTAAAATAAATTAAAACCGTTTTGGTCGTATAATTTTAGTACATTTCCTTAAAAGTTACATAATGTATGCATACGTAATTATTGAAAACAGATTTTATGAAATCATACACCGTTTCACGAAGTAGCAATATTAATTACTGAGAATTCACAGAATAAATTACGACACAAAATGGTACAGGTTGCTTTATTAGGCACTAGTTCTTTATTATAAACAAAATGAGATTATGTTAATTACTCTTTAGTATCACAAACAGAACAATTTGTTTTAAAACCAACATTAATGTTTCAGTATCTGAAACAAGTTTAACAATGAAATATTTCTTGCATTTGATAGATGTAAAATTTCTACAGATGGGGCTATAAAACACGAGTTACTTCAACACGAGACTTTATAGCATGTAAATAATTGTACAAATTTATTTTATACAATTTCTAGGATAAATAAAAAGTTTAAGATGTAGTTGGAGATTGCAAACAACAACAACAAAAAAAAACCCAGCTAACTAATCCAGAAAAACAATCCAAGAAATACACAAGTTATTTGACAGCAAGAGGTAATTAGGTTTATTAACATAAGCAACTCACACAAGTGAACTTTAAACACTGTTACTAAAATAGACGAATTCTCAGGTTATGAATTCCAAATTTAAATTTTGGATTTTAGTAGGACAAGTTTTGTAACTATGACACCATCGGAATTCCATTAAAAAAACAAAACAAAAAACGATATACATTCATTGTAATTTTTCAACCATCAATTGTCGAAATACTTTTATAATTAGATTTACCAAAGTGAAAATAAAATAAATTATAGCACAGATGTTTAAGGTTTTTTTTCCTAGAAAAAGCGACCTGATTGACAAGAGTAAACAAGTTTGTTTTTATAGAATTAGGTAACTTATGAAGTTGTTAATAATTATAATGATACAAAAATTATGTATTCACATACAATAAGAGTTGTTGTGGTTTGTTTTTGAACGTATTTCTGAAAACTAATTCACAGTGAATACGATAAAAAACAAATAATGGTTTTTATGAAGTTATCAATTGAAAATCAGTAAAATAAAACAGATTTATAATACATCACCAGGATGCAAGTTGTAGAGTGAAAATTATGAGCTCCAGAAAAAGAAAATTGATTTTGTTAATACAAGAAATATAACAATGATACTCAGGAGACAGTTTTCCCACGTCGCTCAAGCTAGAGACAGTGTCATTTAAAATCAATCTTTCGTTTGAAACCACGCTAACAATGACTTGAATTCAAATATTATCAAAAAAAAGTTAAGTATAGAACAAGTTTCTATTATTACAGTTGTAGAAACAAAAGTTAAAATTGTGTGGAAAAAGATCAACTTAACTTTGTGACTAAGTAATCGAAAACAATTTGGCAGTTGTATCTTACATTCCTATCACTATAAGTGTGCAGGATAAGATTAAACCTAACATCTGAAAAAAAAGTAAAAAGCATTAATAAGTACAAGTTTTAAAAAGAAAAATATACATACAATAAAACTGGAGAACATATCGTGATTGGCATGGCCAGATAATTAAGGCACTTGACTTGTCATTTGAGGTTCAGGTGGCTAGAGTCCCCCCCCCTCCCACAAACATGCTTGTTTTCCTACTCCTAAAGGAGGGGGAGGCTTATAAAAAAAACTATTAATCTCGCTGTTCGTTGGAGAAAGAGTACACAGAGTTGGTGGTGATGACTAGTTGCCTTCCCTCTAGTGTTACACTGCTAAGTTAGGGACGACTAACTCTGATAGCAATCGTGTAGCTTCGCGCTAAATCTTAAAACTAATCGAACATAAATTCCAGAAAAAACAAACAAAACATTTTCACATGGGGTATATTTAAATAGCTACAAGTCATGTTAAGCAGAAACAGTACCGAAGTTAATTAAAACGTCTGTTAAATATCTGGGGAACATAACAATAGATAACCAAATAAATGCAATATAAACTTAAGCTCCATTTCATCTTCATTAGATGACTGAGGGTTAAACAGATTGGCGTAGGATTCATCAATAAGTAGCACGTGCGTACAATTGTATTAATTAGTATGCAGGCTTACGAGGAGCTTTTAAACGTAAATATTATGCTTGTTGAAAGTCTAAATTGGTATCTCGATACAAACTGTACGAAAATGTTTAAGTTTTGAGGTTTACCGCCCAACCACTGTGTGGCGCAACTAAATAGTTGGTGTTAAATTCTGTGCAAAGCTACACGAAAGCTAGTTGCTATAGATGTTTTTAATTTAACAGTGCAAAACTAGAGGGAAAGGAACTAGTTATCACTACCTTTTGCCAATTATTGGGCTACTATTTTACTAAAGGAAAGTGATATTTGCTCTAACATTAGAATTCCCCCACCCCACCATGGCTGAAAGAGCGAGCGTGTGTGGTGCGACAGGGATTTAAACGAGACCCTTAAATTACTAGTTAAGTACCTGGCCATGCCAATACGCTACTAACGAAAGATTATTTTGAATTCTGTTTGTTTTTATTATTTTTTAATGCCATTTAATACTACTAGGAGCAGTATAGCCGAATGTCACATAAAAGTTCCATGAATGGAAAAAAAAAAAAAAAAAAATCGCGTTATTTGTTCGTTTCTCTATTCTGTAGAAGATATTTTCCTATACATATGACCTCATGGGTATATTGCAAAAAGGTATAATTGTTTAACGTTAAAACAGAAAAACTTAAGGCAACTTCAAACGGTATTGACTTTTAGTTTAGCAATTTCCAAGTCTCTACAGATGTAGATAACGTGGTTTTGATTCTATAAAAAAAACTTCAAATACCGCTTTGTATAAACACAGTACGTCAAGAGTACTCTTAAAATAATACATTCCAGTAATAAAAAGTAGACATTTTAGTTTTTATAAACTGGTTACGCACTTTCATTTTTAAAAAAAACTTACCAAAATACAGGCAATAGTTATTCCTATCTCTCCAAGAAGCATGGCATGATTCTGTAGAAAATGTTTCACATTTTCATAGCATTCCTATAGAAACAGTTGATAGGTGCTGAAGTTTACATAAAATTTGTTCTGTACTTCGAAAATAAATATAAATTATGGTTTGTTTGTTTGTTTTTTTGTTCCCCTTCCCTACGGATATCTAGTTTTCACACTAAAAACACGTTATGCTTAAAATATTTGATAAGATATGATTAGTTAAGTCTTTAACTTAGCAGGTTTAATACTGGTGTAATTACGACAGTATTTACTTTAACAAAGCACTATCAAAATTAGAGTTACTTTAAAAGCGAACACTTAAATATTTAGTAATAAGAGCGACTAATTGTTTATTACATTTGATTTGCAAACTTCTACGTACTTCTACGATTTTTGAAAAATTAGGATAATTTTCAAATAAAAAATGAGTTTTTCTAACTTACTTAATTCTGAAAGTTATATTCGTAATGAACCCTTATATAATTTGGTAAATGCGTCATTCCACCACCATAACTTAAATTTAAAACTAATCTACCAGGTCAAAAATCATGGAAAAAGTTCTTGTATTGGACAAACCAATTATAAACAAACGTACCATGGCGTAATAGTCTACTTTCGCTTTCACTCTTACGAAAGTAAAACAGTGTATAAATATTCATTCTAATTAGAGTATTTAACTGAAACGACAAGTTAACTTCTAGTGGCTAGATGTCCTTTGAAACATTTATATATTGGAATGGAACACAACATAATACAATCCAAGACATCTATACCTGACAATTAAATCTATAACAAATGAAGTTGTACCAGTGTTTTGTGTATTAAAAGAATTTTAATGAACCAATCAACGCGTGTCACGTAGTTTCGACAGTTAGGCTTAATATTAGTTATTTTTAAATGTATATCATTTGCTAGTTATGGGGTTCGAAAGATTGTTAATAAGGTCCAAAGTCTTAAAACTTATAAAAAACGAATAAAATGTGAAGCACACAAGTGACTTCAGTAGGATTCAGAGAGATTAAAGTCAATGTTAATGGTCTTTTCGTCTACATTTGAGATTAAATGTTAACGATTTCGTAGCTAAGAGTCACGGATTCATACAACGTGGGGCATAATTAGGTTAGAACTACGAGTTAATTTTTTTTTTTTTTTTTTAAAAAAAAGGTAATCTTAGTCTTAAGAGTCTTCCAGAGGCTATCGTTATATAAACGAACGACACAATGACCGCCTGTATCTATTGGCATCTTAAGATAGCTTTAGGCCGAAAAAAAGGTGTAGAAAACCAACCCACACAAAGTAATAAATTCAAGAAGTTAAATTAGCTATACATTGTACAACTTCTTAGACATTTATTGGAAGTAGATCAATATACCAAGTATCTGACCTTAATTTGTAATTTGGGTATTTCAATTTGAAAAAAGTGTAAACATTTATTATCTGGCCTTACACCTGTCCACGTTGTGTCCGACGACGGGTTTTTCTGACAAAGAGTAGTCACCGCTGCCGATTTACAACAGCTCTGCGGGACCTGAGGTCCAGTTATCTTAAAGTTTGGGTTCATGTCCACCCAGATCCTGTACGGTAAGTACGCAACGTTACCATCGGGTTTCATTCCACAACAATTAAACTGAAAAATAGAGTCGTAAGTAAAAATTTAACCCTAAGGAACTGCAATGAAAAGGCTTACGTAACTCTGATGCAAAACATTACTGAACCTATAATTACATAAACCGTCACCCTTAAAGTTCTCTTGGGTCATTTGAAGGTAAAAAAAAAAAAATCCTCGAGATGCAAATAAAATCCATCCCAGTAAAAAGCCACAATCTTCATGAAAACAAAACACAGAAAGATAGTTTAAAAAAGTATTATAATAAATTCATTACTGATAAAGCACAACCAACTGGCAAAGAATACGTAGTTAAGCCTTACGGCAATGCTTTGTTCCAATGCCACTTTGAATACAGGAAATATTACTCCTTAACAAAATTAATACAACCAAGAAATAAGGATAGTGATTAAAATACATTAACTAGAGTACAGCACTAGCTTTTTTTTCCCCCTAATTTTTTTCAAAATTTCTTTGAAGTTAAACGAAAACAGTTATTTGGTCAGCGTATGGGATAGTTATGACAGGACTAAAAGAAAACCATTCAAATACATAGCAAGACGTACCTGTTTTTGCACTGTATCCCAAGCTTCAGTTATTGAAGTGTCATTCATATAATATTTAACACTTTTCAACATGCCAGCATGTACGCGATGTTCCACCTGATAAGTAAGGTTAAGTGAGTGACAAGTTATAAACTTTATTATAAGCTATTTACTTACATAAAAAAAGAAAAAAGAGGTACAGTTAATTTATATTTGGCGAGTACACAACATGTTTAGATATAAACGTACGAGTAGAGGGACAACCGTGCGACCTATAGCTTTGCATAGCTTTATACTAAAAGCTAATAATGACTTGGGAAGAAATTTATAAGCGTTGTACTACAACGTCATGAAGTTAAATTCACAAGGGCTAGAGAAAGATAAAAACGTTTCAGATTTGTATCTCTACGTTAAAGAGGCAAATATCCTAAAACTTAAAAAGTTAAGTACTTACCTCATTACGAAACACAAATCCCAAGACACCTCCGACAAACAATACGATAAATGTCATAAAAAGGATAATGAAGTACTGGGAAAGAAACATTAAAAGTTGCATATAGATTCAGTCTCTTACTTAGCAAACAAAGTTATTTTAATAAAAAACAAGAGTCAGCTGTAGAAAAGTTATCGTAAGCGTTGTACAAAAACTAATATCAGTTTTCTAAAAGTTTTTCAATCTTAATACTGAAATTAAGTTTCCATTTTAAAAGAAAAAAAAAGACTTAATTTGATATTTTTCAATATTTTACTGGATAAATTCTAGGCAGTTTGCAAGACGGAACTGACTTAAATAATGCAGTTTACATTTAGTTTTCTTTGACGTTAGATGAATTTGAATACAGTGAAAGCCTTGGTTTTATTATTAAATGTTGAAAGTACACTGGAATAAAGAAAAGTGAGCTTTAAACAAAAATTAATAGCAGCCTCATCAGATCAAGTTGTGAGAACAATCAGATTAAAAATACTGACTTTCTAGTGTATTACATAAAAACAGATTACATAAACAGATGAAAAGTTCTTAAAAGGAATTGGCAAGGCTTAAGATGCCGACTAATATTTTAATTAAATTAAAGAGAGCGTCTAATTTCCCGGCGATTTAAAAAAAAAAAAAAAAAAAAAAAAGACAGAAAAAACAAAACATAACAAAAACCATATCCAAAGTTATTGATACTCAATTCGGGTTCATTATTCAAGAATGTTATTTGTTGTTGATAACGTTCTCTTAAAGTTAACGGATTTCCAAATGTTTGTTTGATGAAGCTATACATCTTTACATTCACGTATTTAAAGTATTTGAATCTTCCATTCTTATCTTAACTAATAAGAAGATTTACAACATCATGTAACATTAACGGATTTTCAGTGTATGTTATTTAGTGAAACTGACTGAATATAACGGTACAAACGAATGATAAGAATCGGGCATACAGATAGACAGTTCACTTTTCTTCAGAACTATTCCAATCATTTTCGGAAACCTCAACCACACAGTTTTAAAATTAATATTAAAATATATACATTCCTCACTTATTACTTCGAATCTACTATTAACTTGTGGATACGTGAAGCAAGTTATATAGGTTAAACGTGTTACGTCCAAATTAACATCTTTACTAAAGTAAGAACGAGGAGTTAAGATGGATATAGAAACAAGCTGCGCATTAAATTAGAACGTAAACTAATCAACGAGTCAAGCCTATCAAAATGTAATAAATAATCCATTTATGTTTTAATAACGTTGTGGTACAGCATCGAGAGCGCCACGTAGTTATGACGACTTGTGTTCTCATCACCAAGCTTGTGTATACAGAATAGAAACTTACCATTAAGAGTACACTTTTGATTTGTTTCACAGCTCCCAGAAGTCCTAAACATGTGATGATAACTGCTATCACACCAGTGGCGATAAAAATAGCACTGCAGCTGAAATACAGGTCGTTTCCAACTACCCCTTTCGTGTAAGACTTATCTATTAAAGTCCATGCTCCTATAACAAACAGTACAACTCCACCGATCTAGATAAACGAAGTTAGAAGTATCTTACTGAAGGGGTTAACATGCAGTTTTAACAATCTAAAAAGATTAGTTTTCGAGATACAAGAGTTACCTATATTGTGTTCTTATAAACTTCCAATGATAGTCTTACTTCGCACAAGAAACTGAATATAGTGTGTGTGTGTGTGTGTGTGTGTGTGTGTGTGTGTGTGTGTGTGTGTGTGTGTGTTCAAAAACAAGTCACTTTGATGTTTCTATACAAGTTAAACAAATTCATTGAATGTTAACAGTTACAGAACTTAACAAAAACTAAAGGTTACATCGAACTAAAAAAACTTGATACTAGCGTGTGGTTGTTTTAAGAGTTATGACTAACAACAGACACACGAATACTATAAATTAAGACAAAGTATTATACATAAAACATGCTAACTCAATAAATCACGACTCAAATTTCGAAGAGTGAGCAGTTGTTAAAACAGGTTTTGAATGAAGCGGAATTGGTTCTCGCAGTCTGTTTGTACCAATAGGGAAGTGTTGAGGACAATGTACTCTCTGGAAGACAATTTAAATGGCGTCATATATTCCAATCGAAATAATAGAAACGCTAATTGGGTTTAATCCTCTACAGGAGTGTCACAGTTTAGCTTGTGTAAGAGTGATAAACTGCAGAGATAGAAGTGTTTAGTCTTAAAAATGATATTTATAGAGGGTCTGTTACAAACATAAAAGTTAATGATTTCATTCGTGTTGTTATATCAGAGTTGTCACAATGTTAAGAGGTTTATAGTAAAAAAAACAGACATCCTAGTCAGCTCAACAATTTTTTACTGCTACATTTTGGCATTTATTGATAATTGCAAATTATAATTTAAAAAAACAACAACAACAGACAGTTATAAATGAAGAGGTAAAGTAGCAGCTCGTGCACACAAACCACCTATTAAATTAAAATGGCGAATTGCATCTAGCCGTGCAACGAGTTCTCTCAGTTACGAGAGACTGAAAAGTTTTAGTTACACGATATAGGCAAACTTTAAATGCACAGCGCTAGATTTATCAAAGTTTGTGTAGCGATGTTTATTGGGTTAACATAATTTGGTTAAAATCACGGTTCGACTTTCCGAAGATAAGGAAAGGAAGTAGTATAGATTAGTAAGAGATATATTTAAAAAAAATGTTGGTTACTTATAGCTAGTTAAAATATAAAAGGCGACATTATCATCACACAACTGCTTATATAGTACTCTCCCAGAGGTAGTTAAATTAAAAGAAAAAAATACGAAGTATCATTCAGATGAGATCAGCGAATCGAAGTAGATTTAACGAGTAACACGTGTACTTCTTAGTAAAACAGAAATACGAATTTATATATTTAGAAAAAAAGGAAATTCAACAGAAGTAACATGAAGAATTATATAGGGGCGGGATTCGAACCTATATTTCTGATAATTGGTTGACCAGACTGAATTATTTACATTTTATCGACTGGTTAAAAAGGTGGTATTGATTTTGAGGATCACGTATTAATAAATAAGTGGGGGTACAAGATAGAGTTTAACATCCATTACAAAATAGAACACGTTAACCGGAAACTCCAAAGGGTTGCCTAAATTTCATACTTAAGAAGTTAAAGTTAAGAACACCCCCCCCCATTTTGAAAGATTATAATTAGCAAACTTAAAATTTCACAAATTGAAGCAAGAGATAAACTCGTCATTAAACTACAATAGGCCTAGTATAATAAAATTTAAAGAAAACGAAACATTTATAGCGAAAACTTGTTAGCTGTTTTTAGTGTAAAAAACAAAGTTATTAACCCCATCATAGAGTGATACAGCTCCCCGTCCCATGAAGTAATCGGTGCAAAATTAACCGCAATACATAAAATAATTCTTTTCTCCCTTCCTCCCCCCAGTGGCTCAGCGGTATGTCTGCGGACTTACACGCTAAAATTCGGGTTTCGATACCCGTGGTGGGCAGAGCACAGATAGCCCATTGTGTAGCTTTGTGCTTAATTCAAAACAACAACAAAAAATCTCCCTTCCTCATAGAGGGACTTTTATCCAAGCAGTAACTATCACAAAGGGAGTTACGTATATATAAAAAAAACAAACTATTTAACGTATACGTGTGTGGTTAAAAACATGCGTTATAAAAACAAAAAAAAGAAGCAAGCAGGTTATTTAATTAACGTTACCATCAGTAATTAGGATAGAAGCACGTGATAGGAAAGCAGAGGCACAGATACTAGTTTTATTTCTTCGAATTGAACTCTCTCTGGGTTGCTTATAACGTTAAAACTTCCAAGTTTAATTGAAAAAGTTATGAGCTTTGGGTATTTATAACTCAGATCTAAATGCGCACACTGTCTTACGGAAAGGTCACAATGAATAATAGCGCAACTTACGTTCAAACCAAAGAAATACTTACCAAAATTAAAAAGTTAGCTCCAATTGTAGAGTATCGTATAAACTTCTTGAAACCCTCAATCATACTGAAGGTATAATAGTATGAAGTCTTAGAAAGTTCACTTCAGCTACAAAATCGAGATTCATCGATTAAATAAATCTTTCAGTTTCGTACAAACAAATTGAAACATTATTCAAATCTAAAGTTATCTTTTCAACGCGACAGATATATCTCAGTTTCGTATTGTAATAAGGGACGGAAGTTGACATCCAATAGTTAGATGCACGTGAATAAAAACTGTTGTTAGTTAAAAACTACCATTTCACTTTCAAATAACCATCTACCCATTAACAAAGTCACAAAATATAGAATTTATAACAATTAGCAGAGATATTTCACCCTAAGATATTATTAAAAGTAGAATGGAGGTTTGTCTGACGAGAGTTGCCCGGTACCTTTCGTGGTATTACTAATGAATTAATATCATAATAGATATAGAATATACCAAACCTTAAAGCACTCGCCGCGAGTAACAACAATACGTAGTCAAAGTTTCCTAATTTAAGGTTCATAAAGTTAAAAAATTAGCCTAAATCTAAGTGGTTAAAAAATACAAAACAAAAACAAACAAATAAAAACACGTCTTCAGATAGTAATATGACAACTGATACTATGTGCTATAACACTACAAGCAACCTAAGGGCATTAAATTGGAAAAGTTGCATAATAAGTCAAACTACATTTATATTGTAAATACTTATCATCTCACTTACCCTAACTTTGTCAGAAGTTCTAGATATATTAAACTGTTCACGGACTGTGGAGCAAGAAATAAGTTCTAAAGATCGTAAAAACAAAACCACAAACAAAACAAGTTTATTCGAATATGAAATTATCCCGTTTTAAAAGTATTCGGGGTACTTTACGTATAAGAAACAAAACAGACACAATAAACAACTAACCTTTCTACCAGAACTTTCCCTACCATAAAACCACCTAAATGTTCAACCAAACCATTAAAACACACATGTAAACTGAAGTTGATAATATTATTAAGAACACATTACGACACAATCCACAATATACGATCCTACACAAGTCGTACTCAACTACGTCAAAATTTTGTTTTAATTTTTAATCGCGTCACATAACATCTTTTGCGATTGAAGAGTTATTTATTCTTGACAGAAAAACAAAACAAAAAACGTTTAATTTCAAAAACACCTTCACTGGTTCCCGAGTTTTGAAACCCAAAACTTAATATAAAAATATTGTTTCCTTGTTATTTATAACACTAATTAGAGAGCCTAATTACCTAAACCTCCAATAACACCAACACCTTCAAGCGATAAGTTATATATGTTTTAATATGATATACCAAAAACTCCTATTATCGTAACAACCAATTAGCATTGAGTAATAAAACAAACAGTGACATTTTACCCTTTTTACTTGCTGTAATTATATTTGTCTCGTTTATTTACATGTACACTTGCTTTTGGAATGTCAGATTTATCGAGAGGAAGAAATGTACTGAGGTTGAAGGGGGTGGAAGGTATGTGAAAATTCAGGTGCGGAACGAAAAATAAGGGTGGGTTTACAAATTGTCGAAGGTTCAAGATATTTAGTAACCCTTTCAGTAACTCTAACATGTGATGATAGTCATTTCTGGTATTACTTCTTTCTTGTTCTCTGTTTTGCTCCTTATGTTTAATCATCAACTTTCTGATCCATCGCTAAATTTATATGTCGCTAGGTGTCGCTTTTGATATTCTATCTTATTTGAATTAACAAAAAAAAAAAACTGGTTTCCTGGAAAATTCAATATTTTTAATTACAGCATACAACTTGCATGTCAAATAATTCTTAATCAAACATTTATATCAATTAATTACGAATGTATATAACTCGTGTCCCTTGGCAATGACAGTGACATAAAACTTCATAAATCTCCATCTGTCGTGTTAATTTTATAAGTAAAGAAATTCGCACAGATTGCGGTGTTTATAAGACTTGCCTTGAAAGATACAAGACAATTATTTTCACTTTTTAATGAATAGACTGTCCCAAGAAAAATATATGTTTCACACTTGTTTTTCAATAATTTATCTCATTCTTAATGTATATTCTGGTTTCAGAACAATTAATTAACAATTAAAACACACAACTAGAACGTTTGGACGGTTTGTTTGTTTTGAGGGCTATCTGCTCCAGCCGTCCATAATTTAGCAGAGTAAGACTAGAAAAAAGGCAAATAGTGATCACCACCTACCGCCGACTCTTGGGCTACTCTTTTTCCAACGAATAGTGGAACTGTCCATAAAATTATAACGTCCCCACGGTTGAAAGGGCGAATATGTTTGGTGTTGCGAGGATTCTAATCCCGAATTTTAATGTTGTAAGTTCGCAAACTTACTGCTGTACTGTTGAGTGACTCGAATCCAGAACCTTCGGATCTACAACACAGTTGTTAACAGCCCTTTAAGCTTTTAATGCGACCAGAATTTGGGAAATCGGTAGAAGTAAGGAAGAAAAGGTGTTGAGGGAGTAAGAATGACAAGAAAAGTAATATGTTTCACGACCTCTTTGGGATATACCCGAGTTTCCCCACTGGAATATCACGGTGATTACAGTTAAGGATTAAGAAGGAACTAACACAGCAACCAATAAGAGACAATACTGAAATCACTACAGCAACCAATAAGAGACAATACTGAAATCACTACAACAACCAATAAGAGACAGTACTGAAATCACTACAGCAACCAATAAGAGACATTGCTGAAATCACTACAGCAACCAATAAGAGACATTGCTGAAATCAGTACAACAACCAATAAGAGAGAGTACTGAAATCACTACAACAACCAATAAGAGACAGTACTGAAATCACTACAGCAACCAATAAGAGACAATACTGAAATCGCTACAGCAACTAATAAGAGACAATACTGAAATCACTGCAGCAACCAATAAAAGACATTGCTGAAATCAGTACAACAACCAATAAGAGAGAGTACTGAAATCACTACAGCAACCAATAAGAGACAGTACTGAAATCACTACAACAACCAATAAGAGACAGTACTGATATCACTACAGCAACCAATAAGAGACAATACTGAAATCACTACAGCAACCAATAAGAGATAGTGCTGAAATCACTGCAGCAACCAATAAGAGACAGTACTGAAATCACTACAGCAACCAATAAGAGACAGTACTGAAATTACTACAACAACCAATAAGAGACAATACTGAAATCATTACAGCAACCAATAAGAGACAATACTGAAATCATTACAGCAACCAATAAGTGGCAATACTGAAATCGCTGTGAAACTCGTAAAAATGCAAAATTGAATAAATGGAAATTTCGTTTTAATTGGGTGTTGAGACGTTCGACATTTTTTGTTAAAGATAGACAAAGAGACAGTTACAATCTGCTTCATTAGAATGTACACTAGATGAAGTGTACTGCGTTTTTTAATTAAGAACAGTCTGTTTATAACATACAAATACACAGTTATACCGTTCTGTAGAGATTTTGAAGAGACTTTAGTGGAAATGTGGTCAGTAAAATGCAATGTTCTTTGGGCTGCCAATTTCTAGTTAGAGTCATAAACTCACCCACTGCTTATTTTCTGGTTATTTTCTTTTTCCCACAATTTCGTGGAAAGCTACAAAAAATTACCTGTATATAGTTGTCTCTAACATTTAACTGATAGACAAGAGCAAATACAACTAGACTGTCGCATGCACTCCAGCTCTTAGACTTCTCTTATCGAATAATGGGACCTAACCGTCACTATTACAACTTGTTCGCGGCTTAAAATCACCGGGTATGTTTTTACAGAAACGAGCCAAGTTGCAGTAATATTAGGTTCACAGTTTGAACAAAGTAATCGTTGGGTCACGACCGTTCCTTCGCTGTCACCAGAAATACAATAATAATTATGACTGAAAACTACGCATGAGCTGTTCGTGTTCTACACAATATAGCCTACAGGAGGCTTAATTCTTATAACCTAAAATCAAATCTTAGCTCTTTACTTATTCAAAAAACAAAAAGATTGGACCAGGGATCTGTGGAGCTGTTTAAATCGTTCAGGTTACAAAATTTAACGTTATATCACTAACTCAGAACCCCAACACAATGTCTATCTGGCATTTCCTTGACTGCTGTCGGCTGATTTTCCTGTTGTTAAATCATAGAACTGAGTATCCAGGAACGATTAAACATTGTTAGATAGAAAGGGTAAGATAGGTAAGTGTGTAGTATAGAGAAGAATTTTTTTGTTCTTGTTAACAGTCGACAAGTGTCTAGTTTTGGCATTTGGAATGGCATAAGTTCAATACACGAAATGTTGGTTTTTGTACAGCTGTGGTGATTCAGACAATCACACTGAGACTTGAGGTCCCATTGGATCAGACTTAAAATCACATTGGATGGGATCACCATAGGTCTTGGCTGCTTAAGTAAGTCTCTGAGATGGGCTGCCAATGTCTATTCTGTATCATCCTGCCCCACCCATTTAATGAGGAAATCAACCATTTGTTGGGCTTGTTTTAAGATTGTCTGGATGCAACTGTTATTTTTGTACGACATCTCAAAGGGAAAATATGTTATTTAATTGAGAAAAGTATATGTATTTTAAGAAACATATTATAATATTTAAATTATGGTTCCGTTCGCCCTATGGATTTCAAAGATGGATATAAACAGTTGAAAAAAATCGACATCACACTTAAACATGATATAACTTTTCTTATGTGTAGTAGTAATGAACTATGTGGTACATGGCAGATCACAACATTACTGGGTAGCCTGGAATAGCCGCGTGTTTAGGGCACTTGACCTACAATCTCAGGCTTGCATGTTCGAATTCTTATCCAACCAGACGTGCTCGCTCTTTCAGCCGCGAAGGTATGACAATATTCGATTAATCCTACTATTCGTTGTTAAACGAATAACCGAAGAGTTGGCGTTTGGCGATGGTGACTAGCTGCATTCTCTCTAGTCAGGCCCGGCATGGCCAGGTGCGTTAAGGCGTTCGACTCGTAATCTGAGGGTCGTGAGTTAGAATCCCCGTCGCACCAAACATACTCGTCTTTTCAGCCGTGGGGGCGTTATAATGTGACGGTCAATCCTACTATTCGTTGGTAAAAGAGTAGCTCAAGAGTTGGCGGTGAGAGGTAATGTCTAGCTGCCTTCCTTCTAGTCATACACTGTTAAATTAGGAACGGCTAACGCAGATAGCCCTCGTGTAGCTTTGCTCAAAATTCCGAACCAAACCAAACCTTCTTGTCTTTCACTGCTAAATTAGGGACAGCTAGCGCAAATAGTACTCGCATAGCTTTGCATGAAATTCAAAACAAACAAACTTTGTGGGCAAACACTTCCTTTCTCGCCACTTTGACGAATGTTAAAATCCTAGTCTTAACGTACGTAATCACTATGAATCACTGAAAATGCCAAAAGTGCAGCTGCGGTATGCAGGTATACTACGTGTTTTCTTCCTCATTTTATGAAACTTTCATGTACGTTTGGCCCAAAAATCATTGAGTTGTTTTCGTTCTTTTTACTATTTTTCCTTTCTTGTTCTTCAGAAGATGATATGTACTTCATCCGGGACTTTGCGCATTGTACAAAAATAGGCTAACAGTAGCAAAGTCCTTCATTGGCAGAGGAAATGAAATCTAAGAGTTACAAACTTAACTATTTTGTATGAGAACAACAAAACACCTGGTAACCAGGGTCGTTATGAGTAGATTCAATGTTTACAGTTAATAAAACGTTGGATTCACGTCATCTCTACCAGGGTCCTAACGCTCATTGGATGATAGAAAAAAACATCTAAAGATATGAAAGCTACTGTAGAATGTAACTGTCCTGTATTTCTGCCAACGGTTTCTTTGTTTTGAAATAATAAAAAAAGACTTGTTTAAATTTAAGTCACATACCCAGTATCCTTATTTTCATAGCTTAATATTCAGTCATTAAACTAAACTCAGAAGTATTGCACAATTTCAACATTGATCCACCAATTGAAAATGACACTCATCCAATAATGGACGCTAAACTCAGAGAAAGACGTATTACACAATTTTCACGATTGAGCCACTCATTAAAAATCAAACAAATTTGTTAATTGTGCTAGAATAAGTTTCACATGAGACAATCACAGTGTGAGAAAGTGTCAGTTGGCACACAGGGGCTCTTAAGCATGGGAGTGAATACTTCCAATACCAGAGGATTTTCCAGGCCCGATTTCGGACTCATTTTGTCCTCTGCTGGTTGGTGAGGATGCGACGTAATATTCATTGAAAGATTGGCATGTATGCAAAACAAACGACATCCCTCTGCCAAGTTTTCTGCATACGTTATTTATTTACAGTGTTCAGTGACGGAAATTAAACTACGTACTGATCAGTCTCAGAAAAAACGTTGCAATTGGACAGAGATATGGCCATTTAGAATTACACTGATGTCAGTATCTACAATGTGGATTCTCTTTGCATTTTTCTTAGTTGCATACAATCGTATTCACTTCATTGAGTATGCAGTTTTCCATGGGCTTATCACTGTTTCTTGTCATAACATAAGAATTTGAAATAGGATAGATCTGTTTATCCTGCAGAAAGTCGCCTACTTGGATAAGTCTTCTGTAGGTCATCTGTTTTGATAGATCATGTGCTGGTCATCAGTTCTGATAGGTCATCTGCTGATTATCTGTTTTGATAGGTCACTCGCTTTGATAGCTCGTATGCTGGTCATCCTTTCTGATAGGTCACTTGCTTTAATCTGTTTATCCTGCACTTTAATAGATCATCTGTTTTAATAGGTCACCTACAGGTAATTTTTGAAAAGTCATTTTCTGTTCCTCTGTTTTGATAGGTCATCTTCTCTGATAGGTAACTGAAGACTTCTTCCTTGTTATGATGTCAATTGTGTTTTCCCCTAAATAGCTATAAAAGTTCAATATAAAACAGGTGTAAGAGTTCAGTCTGTAGTTCTGGAGAACTAGAAATTATAAGATATCTTGTACTTACCGATAAAAGAATTTGCAAATTTAACAAGACCAAAACAAAAACAATGATGGGTTGATTAGCAATTATACCTTTACATCAGTAATGACCAATAAATTATTTATTGCTGTATGTGTGTGTATATTCTTGCAGCAAAGCCACAGCGGGCTATCTGCTGAGCCCACCGATGAGAAACGAACCCTTGATTGTAAATCCATAGGTTTACCGCTGTACCAACGTGGGACTTATTGCTGTGTCAATGACAAACTAAGTTCCTCTCTTCTGAACAATAAGGGTAAAAATGTGTGTATAATAATAAATGGTCGTAATATGACATTAAATAAGTCAAACAATAATAGAAATTTTTGTTTGTTTTAATGCAAAACTGCACAGTATTATCTGTGCTCTGTCCGCTGTCGGTAAATTTGCTGATGACCCATTGGAGGATTTTAACGAAAAGAAAAATGGAACAAAAATACATTGACTATAAATATCAGATGAAAACTATTTAGTCCTTAACAGTGGTCTACAACCCTAAATATTCAAAATCTCTTACTTAAGGCAGTTATTTTGAAAATATAACGACACATTAGCTATCTGTTGGTTTGTTTTGTGAAACTTATTCTCATTACAGATTCAAAATTTAAAAGTTGAAGTAATGACACCAGAAATCAGATCCACTCAGCAATAAGATTTTTAGATCTAAATTCGTTGAAGTGGACCAATGATCGCAAGAAGCTCTTGGATTCTTTTTTCTTCAAAATGACCAATGGTCATTAGAAGCTTTTGGAGTTTTTTCTTTAGAAAGGGGCCCGGCATAGCCAAGCGCGTAAGGCGTGCGACTCGTAATCCGAGGGCCGCGGGTTCGCGCCCGCGTCGCGCCAAACACGCTCGTCCTCCCAACCGTGGGTGCGTTATAATGTGACGGTCAATCCCACTATTCGTTGGTAAAAGAGTAGCCCAAGAGTTGGCGATGGGTGGTGATAACTAGCTGCCTTTCCTCTTGTCTTACACTGCTAAATTAGGAACAACTAGCACAGATAGCCCTCGAGTAGCTTTGTGCAAAATTCCAAAAACAAACAAACTCCTTGAGGAAGTCCAATTGTTTCTAGAAGCTTTTAACACAGATGTTGTCGAAGTAATGCAGTGTTAAGTTCCTCTGTAGCTATCCATACAATTTATGAATTAAATGAAACTGCGTTGTAAAATACTTTTCAGTTACGGTCACTGCCAAAGCTAAACCACGTGACACATGATGTTTGTAAAGTATGCCATTTTCAGAAGGTCTGGGAGCATGGCCTTC
Organism: Carcinoscorpius rotundicauda; assembly: GCA_011833715.1. Classification (NCBI taxonomy): domain Eukaryota; kingdom Metazoa; phylum Arthropoda; class Merostomata; order Xiphosura; family Limulidae; genus Carcinoscorpius; species Carcinoscorpius rotundicauda. Next base: position 178,139,189 of record CM022391.1, on the reverse strand, counting down.
CTAATTTTTTTTTAATTTAATTTTTTGAGATTTGAGATTACGTTGAGTAATACAGAAAATTAAAACAAACAGGTTTTAATACGTAAGTTGTAGTTATACATGCCATGTAAAAGTGGTCATGCTATGGTCTGACTGACCTTAGCGGCCCGGCATGACCAGGTGGTTAAGGCACTCGACTCGTAATCAGAGGGTCGCGGGTTCGAATCCACTTCGCATCAAACATGCTTGCCTTTTTAACCGTGAGGGCGTTATAATGTAGCGGTCAATCTCATTAGTCGTTGATAAAAAAGTAACCCAAGAGTTGGCGGTGGATGGTGATGACTAGCTGCCTTCCCTCTAGTCTTACACTGTAAAATTAGTGACGAATAGCGCAGATAGCTCACGTGTAGCTTTGCGCAAAATTCAAAAGCGAACAAACAAACAATCACACAGAAGCATATAAACTCATATGAAGCTTATGCAACGACAGCCATCAAGTAAAATCCATTTTCTTGAGTAGCACCCACTTTCTCCTTTTACCTGTAAACTTACAACTTCATTCCTTAAGAAACTTTTGCACCTAATGATCGTTAATTAATTTATAATGTGACAGAGTGTGAAAGCGCATCAAGAACTGGTTGTTGAAAACGTGTAACAGAAGCAGTCACTACATTTTTCACTACCTCTTCGTGTAAAGTCACTCTGACTTTCACAAGACTTTAAAGAAACACATAGTGAGTTCTTTAAGCTTATACAAACTTCTGGGTGACGCGGGCCCGGCATGGCTAAGCGTGTTAAGGCGTGCGATCCGTAATCTGAGGGTCGCGGGTTCGCATCCCGTCGCACCAAAAATGCTTGCCTTTTCAGCCGTGGGGGCGTTATAATGTGACGATCAATACCACTATTCGTTGGTAATAGAGTAGTCCAAGAGTTGGCGGTGGGTGGTGATGACTAGCTTCCTTCCCTCTAGTCTTACACTGCTAAATTAGGGACGGATAGCACAGATAGCCCTGGAGTTGCTTTGTGCGAAAATTCAAAAACTAAAAACAAAAACATCTGGATGACGCCATACCGTATACTGTAATTATACGTTATGTTACAAATAAGTTGTATGAAAGTTGAGGATTTTTGTGTTATTTATCATAACATTCACTCCACATTCTGCTTTAAGTTTATAACACGGACAAACGACGAGTACCTCAGCTTGCAGTAATAAGCACATATTTCTGATTTGGAACACGAGCCAAAGTGATTGACAGAGAAGAACGTGATTGCTTTTAACTTTTAACCTCATTTCATTAATAACAAAAACAAAAAGTGACTCGAATAAAAATTATTATAAGTGACGAAAAAGAATTGCACATACATGCGTAGAAGAACCACGCAACAAATATTGGTGATTTTATCTGCTTGAAGTTACAAAATAAAAAGTCTACTTGAATAAAACCTCGAAATACACAGGGCGTCGCTAGGCCTATCATTACTCGAAATCAGTTGCCCGAGCCAAGTTCGTCAGTCTTCAATTCACAGAAATATAGATCCTGCAGAGATGATAATAGAAACAAAGGATACTATAATATAAATTATCATATAACCACAAATTATAATATAAATCATCATATAGTCACACAATTAATTCTTCAGATTTAAATATTGTGTTTAATTTCAATGTATACAATTCCACACCACGCTGTTCTTGAACTGTCGTACGTTAAACACAAATACTTATTTTAAAAATTATGAATTTAATACCATGCACAAAACACCACTATATATTGGTGTTAAAAGTTACGTTACTGAAGTAAGGGGCTGAACTAAAATATTACGAACTCACCCTCAGATCTTTGACCTTTTAAGGTGTAGTCTATGTTGTAGAATAGACCAACCAGTTCCCAAGATGATTGTAACCTACGTCATGGCCCGGCATGGCCATTTTGTTAAGGCACTCGACTCATAATCTGAGGATCGCGGGCTCGAACCCCTGTCACACCAAACATGCTCTCCCTTTCAGCCGTGGGGCATTATAATGTGACGGTCAATTCCACTATTCGTTGGTAAAAGAGTAGCCCAAAAGTTTGGGATGGGTGGTGATGACCAGCTGCCTTCTCTCTAGCCTTACACTGCTGAATTAGGGATGGCTAGTGCAGGTAGCCCTTGAGTAGCTTTGCGCGAAATTCAAAACAAACAAACCTGGTTCGTAACTATTTTAAACGAAAACCTTGTCCATACGGCTGAAAATAGGATTAATTTATGAATTTTGGTACAAAGCTACAAACAACATCTATATGCCAATAGTTGTTCGAAATTTTGAGTTTAAAAACGAAAGAGAAGTAAATTTTCAATTGTTGTCTGATTTGATAAAAATGTCTGTCGCAAATTGAACCCAAGGCCCAGAAGTTCAGAAGCCGTTTTATTTGGGCGTGTGTATAAAACAAACGCAAATCCGAGATACTCTGACCACCAGACTATGCCCGACTCTTATTGATAGAAGGACGTATTTCTGTCAGTCATTATGTGTAATGTTACTCGTTATTTTGTATTATATGTTGTTTTATGAAAAGTCAAAATTGAGCATTGAGACATTCTGTTCACTCAAAATATTTCCAGTTTACCACAACTCCAAGAACGGTGGGAATGTACTTGTTTATAATTATTATAATCAGGTATGGAATAATAAAAGCTTAAATGTTAGACAGAATGTACTAAGTTTTTAAGGTATTTAACGAAACTACATGGGAATGCGGAGGGAGACTGGCGGGCTTGAACTATGATTCCCATAGTTCACGGTTCCCACAAAAGTTGCACGCAATTCTATGAATAAACAAACAGACATCTTACAATACACAACCCCTTTCGGACTTTAACACTTAATTTTGTTACACTCACTGGGATAATTCCACACGTGTGGAAGTGTTATTTTGTATAACACATAGCCAGTTTAGGTATTCTACTAGTTTCTGTTCTACCCATTTTACAATGTGGCAACAACTAATAAGTGAAAGGCACCATTTTACTGAATTATTCATCTCTATCCTGCAGGGAACTATAATATAATTAATAGACTTCACTTCTTAAAGCGTGTTGAGTCATGACCAAAATTCTGTACAGCGCGGTAAGGAGTGTACGGTAGATTATCTACTTGTATAATTTACAAATGGTGACTTACTTGTCAGAGACCGTGATGAGTATTTTGGGTTCCAATTACCTTGTCTCCATATTGAGATCTCAGTAGCAATCCCTGATCAATGTTTAATTACACGATACATTATACACTTAATACAGTCTGTCTTAATAATAATGGCACTATACTTTAACATTATGAGATTATAAACGTCTTTTTCTGTCAAATTAATTTTTTTTTTTGCATATTTGTAATTCACTCCAAATTAAATCTGTATTTTCATATCATAGTTACATTTTACTTCGCAAGTTCTTGCTTTTTTCGTTTTTTATTTTCCACTTAATTGTATTATTTCTGTCTTATAAACAAAATTGGTTCATCTCTCTCTGTATACTCAGATTAGACCCAGCATGGTACTGCAGTATCATTGTCGATAGTTCTAATTAATTAAAAGAGTAAAATATTGCGATAGACGTACATAAACGTAATATCTCAAGTGATTCGTGTTTGTTATTCTAACACATGAAGATCATGCTTTAAGTGATTATAAATTATTATTCTAGCATGCGGAGGTCAACACTATGTCTTCAGAAACTATCTTTTGTTCTTCTAACAGGTTGAGATCAACATTACATTTCAGGTGACTGTCCTTTGTTCTTCTAACAGGTTGAGGTCAACATTACATCTCAGGTGGCTGTCTTTTGTTCTTCTGACAGGTTGAGATCAACATTACATTTCAGGTGACTGTCCTTTGTTCTTCTAACAGGTTGAGGTCAACATTACATCTCAGGTGGCTGTCTTTTGTTCTTCTAACAGGTTGAGGTCAACATTACATCTCAGGTGGCTGTCTTTTGTTCTTCTGACAGGTTGAGATCAACATTACATTTCAGGTGACTGTCTTTTGTTCTTCTAACAGTTTGAGGTCAACATTACATCTCAGGTGGCTGTCTTTTGTTCTTCTGACAGGTTGAGATCAACATTACATTTCAGGTGACTGTCCTTTGTTCTTCTAACAGGTTGAGGTCAACATTACATCTCAGGTGGCTGTCTTTTGTTCTTCTGACAGGTTGAGATCAACATTACATTTCAGGTGACTGTCCTTTGTTCTTCTAACAGGTTGAGGTCAACATTACATCTCAGGTGGCTGTCTTTTGTTCTTCTAACAGGTTGAGGTCAACATTACATCTCAGGTGGCTGTCTTTTGTTCTTCTGACAGGTTGAGATCAACATTACATTTCAGGTGACTGTCCTTTGTTCTTCTAACAGGTTGAGGTCAACATTACATCTCAGGTGGCTGTCTTTTGTTCTTCTAACAGGTTGAGGTCAACATTACATCTCAGGTGGCTGTCTTTTGTTCTTCTGACAAGTTGAGATCAACATTAAATTTCAGGTGACTGTCTTTTGTTCTTCTGACAGGTTGAGATCAACATTACATCTCAGGTGACTGTCCTTTGTTCTTCTAACAGGTTGAGGTCAACATTAAATTTCAGGTGACTGTCCTTTGTTCTTCTAACAGGTTGAGGTCAACATTAAATCTCAGGTGACTGTCTTTTGTTCTTCTAACAGGTTGAGATCAACATTACATCTCAGGTGACTGTCCTTTGTTCTTCTAACAGGTTGAGATCAACATTAAAATTCAGGTGACTGTCCTTTGTTCTTCTAACAGGTTGAGATCAACATTACATCTCAGGTGACTGTCTTTTGTTCTTCTAACAGGTTGAGATCAACATTACATCTCAGGTGACTGTCCTTTGTTCTTCTAACAGGTTGAGGTCAACATTAAATTTCAGGTGACTGTCTTTTGTTCTTCTGACAGGTTGAGATCAACATTACATCTCAGGTGACTGTCCTTTGTTCTTCTAACAGGTTGAGGTCAACATTAAATTTCAGGTGACTGTCCTTTGTTCTTCTAACAGGTTGAGGTCAACATTAAATCTCAGGTGACTGTCTTTTGTTCTTCTAACAGGTTGAGATCAACATTACATCTCAGGTGACTGTCCTTTGTTCTTCTAACAGGTTGAGATCAACATTAAATTTCAGGTGACTGTCCTTTGTTCTTCTAACAGGTTGAGATCAACATTACATCTCAGGTGACTGTCTTTTGTTCTTCTAACAGGTTGAGATCAACATTACATCTCAGGTGACTGTCTTTTGTTCTTCTGACAGGTTGAGATCAACATTAAATTTCAGGTGACTGTCTTTTGTTCTTCTGACAGGTTGAGATCAACATTACATCTCAGGTGACTGTCCTTTGTTCTTCTAACAGGTTGAGGTCAACATTAAATTTCAGGTGACTGTCCTTTGTTCTTCTAACAGGTTGAGGTCAACATTAAATTTCAGGTGACTGTCTTTTGTTCTTCTGACAGGTTGAGATCAACATTACATCTCAGGTGACTGTCCTTTGTTCTTCTAACAGGTTGAGGTCAACATTACATCTCAGGTGGCTGTCTTTTGTTCTTCTGACAGGTTGAGATCAGCATTACATCTCAGGTGACTGTCTTTTGTTCTTTTTACAACTGATGGTTAACATTATATTTTAAGTTAATGGTTGTTTGTACAAACACTGGCAATAAAGTGGAATTTATTACGTAAGTCTTGTTCAAACACAAACATAAATCTGTGTTGAAAGATTCAACAGAACCACCTTCTCGCTCTTGGTGTTCCCGTCACGAGCAGAAATTTAGTAACGGTAAATGTTTAATATAAACTTTAAACTTATAACTTACATCTGTGATGACGAGAAAACCCACTTGAAGAGAAAATTATATATTTTAAAACAGCTGGTATGGATAGAGAAAGCACTATGTAAAGGACGAACAACTCACATGTTTTAAAAGAAATCGATTCTGAAAATATTACCCCCTAGTACCACAGAGAACTCACAAAACTAGAAACTGTGTTTCGATACTCGTGGTGGGCAGAGCACAAACAGCCCATTTTGTAGCTAGTTTTGTGTTTGAAACAAATTGAAAAGATTAATATCACAGGCAGGGATGGATACAGATGGGGGGATGCACCCCCCAATGGCCATAACAAGATTGTGTAGGTTAATGGGAAATCAGAAATATAAAGTAATGATCATCTCAATTAGAATATTTTTGATTAAGTAGACCACTGAGTGGGATTTCCTCAGGAACAAGGAGCTACTGTCTCATCATTACTAAATTAACCTCAGACCGAGTTACTTTATAGATCAAGCCACTAGGCCGTCACTTACTTACTCTCAGAAATGTTTTGGAATAAATAAGAGTACATGATCATATGTACCATGCTGTTAAAGAGTTCATGTTAATATGTTGTATACGTGATTCGATATACTGCTATAGGCCTAAGTGGTGTATGTTTACTTGTAACATGTTATTTAGGAATACATGTACTATGTTGTGTGATTCGGTATAGTGCTGTGTGACTACTTGTAACTTGATATTGTAGGTTAAAATCAATAAATGAGAGTTCAAAGTTATGTATGTTTCTTTTCTTTGTTTCTAAATTAATTCCATGAAATTTACGTTGCAGTTTTGAATTTCGCGCAAAGTTACATGGGGACTATCTGTGCTGGCCCTCCCTAATTTAACAGCGTAAGACTAGAGGGAAGGCAGCTAGTCATCACCACTCACCGCCAAACTCTTGGGCTACTCTTTTACTAGCGAATAGTGGGATTGACCGTCACATTATAGCTTCCCCACAGGGCTGAAAGGACAAGCATGTTGGTGCGACGGGTAATCGAACCCACGACCCTCAGGTTACGAGTGGAACGCCTTAATCCATCTGGCCATACCGGGCCGTTATCTATAGGACTACTTTGTATGCCAACACGTACAGCGTCTAAGTACATTCCTCGCACCATTAATAAAATACAACTATAAGAAAATACAAACATACATACATATACCTAACTACTGATTTTTTTCATAAGGTGTGCGAGTGTTTCTCTTTCTTCTTTTCTTTCAGTGGCAAAGTTATATTTTCTTTATTATAATCACTTCTTGGTGCTTTTATCTTGCTTGTTTTCAAACAATTTTGCTTAGAAAACCAGTTATATTAATTAATCTAACGCCAAATAGAATTTATTTAAATAAACGACACTAAAATTATATAAATATTTGTTTCGATTTTATTTTATGAATTTTAGGCATGAATTTTCACTATTTATATCTCTTGTTTTTGGAAGTTACTTTTTGTATCAAAATTACAACATTCGTCGGGGATTAAGTGTGTTTCTTTGTTATTTGAATTTCTGGCGAACCTACACGAAGGCTATCTGCGCTAGCCGTTCCTAATCTTGTAATGTAAAAATAGAGATAAGGTAACTAGTTGTCACCACCTACCGCCAACTCTTGACGGCATTAAGCTAAAGCATTTTACAGTGTTAAAATCTGGAGTTAAATTCCCTGCGGTTATTCGATGCCGATAGAACTTTGCGGAACTTTGCACTTAAAAAAAATCAAACGCAAGCATTGTTAGGGTAGAAATAAAAGATAATAATTTTTGAAGCTGTTTATAATTAAATCAGAATGAATACTTAAATGTTAATAAGTCACGCTGTTTCTAGATTGTATTACAGTAAGCATTTTCGAAACTTTACATTTTAATAGTTTTTTATCAATGAGAAATAGAGAAATGAAAATTAATTATTTAGTTGGCTTACTGAGCTTCGTATAAATCCAGATAATTTAAACTAAACATTATCCAATAGAGGGCACTTACATCATATAAACATAGGAAAACACAGAATAAATCATTTTCTTTTGTCAAATGAGGATGATGGAATTAATGGTCAACACATGAGGTTAAAAAACTGTACCATTTTCTTTATCGGTATTCCCTGTGAAAGTTTAGGTTCAAAGCCTCAGAAAGTTCATTTCCATTTCTATACTCCTTGTGTGGCATCAGTGTTTAACGTGCCACGTATACGAATCCAAGAATTCGTAGTTCGCTACCCTTTCTCTCAGAAATTCTCTTGGGATTTTGGAGCTCTCGTTGTATTACAAAAGTGATGTCCATAGAAGACTATTTGACCAGAGAAGGATTAGCCAACACAGGTGGCAGTGAGTGGTATTGACTGACCAACTAGCTGCCTTCCCTTTAGTCGTTCAGTTCCAAATTAAAGAGACCCGGCATGGCCAGATGGGTTAAGTCGTTCGACTCGTAATCTGAAGGTCGCGGGTTCGAATTCCCATCATACTAAACACGCTCGCCCTTTCAGCCGTGGGGGCGTTATTATGTGACAGTCAATCCCATTATTCGTTAATAAAAGAGTAACCCAAGAATTGGCGGTTGGTGGTGATAACTAGCTGCCTTTCCTCTAATCTTACACTACTAAATTAGAGACGGCTAGCGCAAATAGCCCTCGAGCAGCTTTGCGTGAAATTCAGAAACAAACAAACAATCCAAATCAGGAACATCTGAGCACAAATAGCCATAAATAGCTTTTCGTGAAAATCCAAATCAAACAATACCTTATTTCGAGATCAAGTTTAACAAATTATTTTGAGATGTTTAGTTTAGGATACTAACTCTCTATTTTTTACTATTTTTATTTTTTTATTTATTCATAACCTATTTGTAAATGTTGGTGGCCAGTCGTGATTTAGTAAGAAGCTTTAATGCGCATACATGACTTACTAAACAAGCACATTTAAAACAGTTAATAAACTATTTTGTTTAGAAGTAAACACAAAGCTACAAAATAGGCTATTTGTGCTGTGCCCGTCACGTGCAAATAACCTGTTTTTTAGCGTTGTAAGTCTTAACCCGCTGAGCTACTGACGAGGCTTAACTTCATCTGTTCGTGACTCTTTCTGACGACTCAACTTCTGGTAGTGACCCATGGCTTGTGGAAATAATGATTTCGTGATACTGGAATATAGTATGTGTTTTTCGATTATAAAATATTACATTGTCACTGTTGGAAAACTGAAAATTCTAAAGATTGCAACTGGTGATATTAAACGTGAACGTAGCGCAGGTAACAACTGCTGTACAGGTAGTGTGTACACTTGTTGCTGTACAGGTAGTGTGTACACTTGTTGTTGTTCAGGTAGTGTGTACATTTGTTGCTGTACAGGTAGTGTGTACACTTGTTGTTGTACAGGTAGTGTGTACATTTGTTGCTGTACAGGTAGTGTGAACATTTTTTGCTGTACAGGTAGTGTGTACACTTGTTGTTGTTCAGGTAGTGTGTACACTTGTTGTTGTACAGGTAGTGTGTACATTTGCTGCTGTACAGGTAGTGTGTACACTTGTTGTTGTACAGGTAGTGTGTACACTTGTTGTTGTACAGGTAGTGTGTACACTTGTTGTACAGGTAGTGTGAACATTTGCTGCTGTACAGGTAGTGTGTACACTTGTTGTTGTACAGGTAGTGTGTACACTTGTTGTACAGGTAGTGTGAACATTTGTTGCTGTACAGGTAGTGTGTAGACTTGTTGTTGTTCAGGTAGTGTGTACACTTGTTGTTGTACAGGTAGTGTGAACATTTGTTGCTGTACAGGTAGTGTGTAGACTTGTTGTTGTACAGGTAGTGTGTACACTTGTTGTTGTACAGGTAGTGTATATATTTGTCTTTTCATGCAGCCTCTCATCTACCTAGTGGCACAGGTGTGTGTTTACGGACTAATAACACTAGAAACCTCAGGCCTATCTCTATACTTAATTAAAACAAACCTGTCAGTATACATTTGTGTGTGTATGTGTATGTTATAGCAAAGCCACATCGGGCTCTCTGCTCAGCCAACCTGAGTGAAATCGAACCTCTGATTTTAGCGTTATAAATCCGTAGACTTACTGCTGTACTAGTGGGGGCGGTATACATTTGTATTTTTGTTGAAAAAAACCTAATTTTTTTTTTATATTTTGATGTTTTTATTCAGTAAACCACACGTTCTCCATGTACAGCCTAAATTACAGGTTAACTTTCACATATTCAAGTTTTTGCACACTATTCTGGTACAAATCAATGTTCAAAGTGGTTGTACAGAGAGACAAGAACAAGGAATCCTGATTGAAACTCATCGTTAATTGTTATCACGTTTCCCAAATCAAGTTTAACACTGATTGATTTGTCACATTTCTACATCTTTAGGGTTGTTTGAAATTAGTACGTTAATCATTACGTCCTGCATAATTAGTCACTGTACAATGGAAACGTTGGTGACAGGCAAAAGAAAACAGAAGCGATAGATACATACCGACAGATAAATGGATAGGTAGTGTGACACGTGTAGCCTAAAGGTATACTAATAATATATAGCCAGACTTTCTTAAGAGGAAGGTTTACGCTATTTGATAGCTTCGTGGTCGAACTAGTTCAGCATTTAACTTTCGAGTTTATCAGTTGTTTATATATATAAGCCGTAAATTATCAACAAATATTGATCGTTCTAAAGTTAGCATTTATTTTGCTGTTAAAAGACTGACAGCTTAAGAGCTTTGAAATAGATTTCTCAAGTTAAAAAGTAACCAAACACATTGTTCGTCTATTTTAAAAATAGAATTAGTATTACTTAGCTTAGGTGTGTTTATTGTTCAGATAAAAAGTGACCATTACAAGGAACTAGCTCCGAATTTCAGCTTTAAAAGCTATCAAATTTATAGTTAAGCTGCTGAACAAAACAAACTGAAAGTCACATGACGAGTCTCGCTCAAACCACTTCGTGCGAAATATAAGGCACAGATATGGATTATCTTTTTTTTGTGTGTGGATCTCAGCAGCTCTCGTCATGTATTAACCAGACTATGACGTGTGCTGCTTTCTATTGTTCAGCGCACTCGCATATAGGGTGTATTGCTTACTTCTTTGAATTTCGCGCAAAGTTACACGAGGGCTATCTGCGCTAGCCGTTCCTAATTTAACAGTTTAACGCTAGAGAGAAGGCAGCGAGTCAACATTCCCCTCCGTCAACTCTTGGACTACTCTGTTACCAGCGACTAGCGGGGTTGGCTGTCACATTATAACGCCCCAAAGACAAAAAGGGCGAATTAACAAAAATATTATACTTTGGATTTTGAAAAACTCCTGTCAGATTATATTATAGAGTATATGAAATGTAATAGAAAGATAACAGCGATACACCGGAAAAACACAAAGAGTAATGAACTTTTTTTGATATAGAAATAAAGAAGAATTACCCTCTTAAAAATGAAAGGAGATATTTGACCCCTAATCTGAGGGTCGCTGGTTCAAATCCTCATCGCACCAAATATGCTCGCCCTTTAAGCCGTTGGGGCGTTATAATGTTACAGTCAATCCCACAATTAGTGATGGGTGGTGATGACTAGCTGCCTTCCCTCTAGGCTTACACTGCTAAATTAGGGACGGCTAGCGCAGAGGCCCCATGCTAGTGCAGCGGTATGTCTCCGGATTTACACCGCTAAAATCAGGGGTTCGATTCCCCTAGGTGGGCTGAGCAGATAACCCTTTGTGGCTTTACTGTACGAAAAACACACACACACACGCTAACGCAGATAACCCTTGAGTAGCTTTGCTGGAAATTCAAAACAAACAAAAAAGGAAAACAAAAACAACAACAATGTCTGTAGATCGGTTATTCCCTCTTCTATTGATGTTTAATAATTGAATTATCCATGTAGAACAAATTCAGAATGACATGTTACAGTATTTTGTCTGCAGACTTGCAATTTTAGAAACCGGGTTTCTATATTTTTGATGAGCAGAGCACAGATTACTCATTGTGTAGCTTTAAGCTTCCAAACAAATAAAACAACAAAACTACATGAAAGGTGAACGGATAACTAACTGATTAACCACCTGACCATGCCGGGCCTATTTAAGTAGGAAGTGGAGGAGTAAAAGAAACTCAAAACACATTATATTAATTTTATTGCATACATTCGTAGAACACACTAACTTTTAGTCAGGGAAAAAAGTTACAAAAGAAATAAGAAAAACATTTTGTAAATATAAAATGATATAGGGATGACGGTACCAAAAATAATGCAAGAAAGAATAAAGGGGTGATACAGATATACATAGATCATCTCTACATAACTTTTAATATTGAAATTTATTGATACACCCGATTATTACAGACTTCCGTTATCAAGTCGGTCAAATTGACCGACTTAATGACCATTTTGTGCTCATTCGTTTTATGGAACTTTAACACTGAAAGCCATGTAGGGATGATCTATGTAACATATGTGTAGATACTGAAGTTTGTAGAAAGTACAATTACAATTTCGTCATTTATATTTAGTTCATATTAACCACTATTTATATATTGTGAGTTATAAGCCTTTGTCTTTATTGTGAGCGCGCAAAATAGTTTTTTATTTAGAAATGCATGAGTGAAAAGTATTTAATTTTCGAAGTGGGGAAAACAAGGCATTAGAATCATTTTTATACCAAAGGGCCCGGCATGGCCAGGTGGTTAAGTCATTCGACTTGCAATTCGAGGGTTAAGGGTTCGAATCCCGTTTGCACAAAACATGCTTGCCCTTTCAGCTGTGAGGGCTTTATAATGTGACGATCAGTCCTGCTATTCGTTGATAAAACAGTAGCCCAAGAGTTGGCGATGGGTGGTGATGACTAGCTACCCTCCCTCTCGTCTTACACTGCTAAATTAGGGACGGCTAACGCAGATAGCTCTCGTGTAGCTTTACGCAAAATTTCCAAACCAAACCAAATATGCATTAATGTGATAGAGTTCATTTGACTCGAGCAATTTCTAAGAGTGATATTTTCGTCCTTGTAAGTACAAGAGAAAATACGTTTACACTCGAAATGAAATATATGAGTTTTTCAATAGATCATCAGTAAGTTAAGAAATTTATAATATTTGAAAACAAGTTTCGATTCAAAGAGTAGATAGATGATCCATTCTGTATCTTTGCACTGGAGAAAAGGATAAAAATAAGAAACAACAACGATAATAGGATATAATTTATTGTCGATGATACAAACAATATAAAAATTGACTTGTTTTACCTGAAGCAAATATTTTGAATATTGGCTGTATTTGAATCATAACATAACATACAAATATTAAAGGCTTTGGAAAAAACTTATGCTAATTTTATTTTTCAGGCTTTTTAGATAATAACAAAGAAGTGAAACAATACTTTGCCATCTAGGGCCTGGCATGGCCGAGCGCGTTAAGGCGTGCACTCCTAATCCGAGGGTCGCGGGTGCGCGCCCGCGTCGCGCTAAACATGCTCGACCTCCCAGCCGTGGGGGTGTATAATGTGACGGTCAATCCCACTATTCGTTGGTAAAAGAGTAGCCCAAGAGTCGGCGGTGGGTGGTGATGACTAGCTGCCTTCCCTCTAGTCTTACACTGCAAAATTAGGGATGGCTAGCACAGATAGCCCTCGAGTAGCTTTGTGCGAAATTCCAAACAAACAAACAAAACAAACAAACTTTGCCATCTGGTGGACTCAATGTAAACTCATCTATCATTTTAATCTTGAGCTAAAATTTGACGATTTATAAACTTAGTTTTATGGTTAACTTAATATGTATTTAATACAGTTCCTCGGATAAAGTGTCCTACTCCTAATGTACAGAATTAATCATGTTTTCCTGATACAGAAATTTAATTAAAGTTTTTAGTAATTAACTTCATAGCGCATTAACATAAAAAATATTTATGATTATTACTTGTTTTTAAAACTATTAAATTATATAAAAATTATTTATGAACATTTTATGAAATATTTTGAATGACAGGACAACTGGAGATTTTTACAAGAACATGAAGTGGGTAAGACGGTCCCTTTCGATCAAATAATCGCCCTTGCATACAACTGGTTATGACGTGCTCCCGTCATTTGTTTTTGAATTTCGCGCAAAACTACTCGAGGGCTATCTGTGCTAGCCGTCCCTAATTTAGCAGCGTAAGAATAGAGGGAAGGCAGCTAGTCATCAACACCCACCGCCAACTCTTGGGCTACTTTTTTTACCAACGTATAGTGGGACTGACCGTGACATTATAACGTCCCCACGGTTGGGAGGGCAAGCATGTTTGGTGCAACTGCTGTCGTTTAAATTAATTATATGTGACGATTGTTTATGTAACCCAGAGCAGATACACATTAATGAAAAAGTAAGAATATTAATGACCAAAACGCGGTTTCAGTATTTTTAGCAACTTTGAGAAAAGTTTACTGTTTTTTTATAGTTAAAACGTGAATATATTCAGGAATTTTACTTAATTTTACTTACAATGAGGAATTATATACAGACAAGGACATCGTGAAACTCATTTTAAGTTAACTGATACTGTTTTATTATCTTCAACTGTTTTAAATGAGCGGCTTATGGTAACATGAACCTCACCAGGACGTCTTCGTCCATGCTAGTACCCATGTAAATATTTTATTCCTGTTTACATCATTTTCCTAGATAATACGCATGGCGCACGACCTTCCCGATGTTTGTCAGGACCTTTGAACTGAAATTCACTTGTCATGTTCCCTGTCTCACCAAACATGCTCGCTTGTTCAGCCATGGGAGCGTTATAATGTGTGGTCAATCCCACTATTCGTTGGTAAAAGAATAGCCCAAAAGTTGGCAGTGGGTGGTGATGATTAACTGTCTTTCCTGTAGTCTTACACTGCAAAATTAGGGATGGCTAGCGCAGATAGTTCTCGAGTAGCTTTGCGTGAAATTAAAACCAAACAAACAAACTTGATGACCGATCATGTTTTAAGATTTGAAAAAGTAGAGATTTCATTATACAAACTATCTTAGTGATGGCTATACATTAAAAACTAAATAATAGTTGCTTTATAAGACAGACATATCTTGCAGCTGTATCATGCTAGTTGGTTTTCATTCTTTCCATTTCATAGTCTGTTTGAGGAAAGACGGCAGTTAATTCCATCAGTATCATTTCTTTCCGTGTCTTTGAATTGAAGTTTTCTGAACAGTCCTTGACCAGTGAGCTCAACTGCACTGTTAACCATTCGTACATCTATCGGCATTGTAGAGCTGAAGTTATTCTTACCCTACTGGTAGTTTCTGCAACTTCTATTTCGTATATAAGTAGACAAGCCTTGCAGCACTGATTCAACTCATCAATATTGGCTTCCCAGCTGTAGTGTTTGTTGGGTTTCAGGTATTTCTTACTGTTTAGTGCTGGACCTCCTAAATTCAGTAGCAGATGCTACATTTATTGATCTTTTATCCAATATATTCAAGTATTATCCAGGAAAATCATTTAAGGAATCAATCTAAACTTTCCTTCACTGGACCTCTGAAGAATGAAGAAAAAAATGTTTTAACTTGCTACTCATTGCTATCAACTAGCATCATCTGGTGTGTCAACATTTACATTTCACTCGTGTATGTGTTATTTGTTACTAACCAGAAATAACATGTTGTTAAACTCAAAACCCTCAGATACGTTTATGGGAGAATTATTGATTCAGTCTCTATTGGCATGTATCACCAAAATGATGTTTTATTGTTTAAAGTCATGTAAGAATGACGCTGGTACTGAGCGCAAGAGAATCACGAGAGGGGTTAAATACACCAACATCAGTTAATAGAAGGCTAAATATTCGATTACGAATAATAAAGAAAACATTCAACAATGATTGCTCATGAAGACAAAGAATCCACCTGAAGTAAATATGAAGTAGCAACAGCTGATACGGGTATTGACAATGTTGTCACTTTTTTAATTCTTGCATTAAAATATTTACAATAGTTTAACGTCACCTGTCTCCCGCTAGGACAGTGGTAAGTCTTCGAGTTTTGCAGCACTAAAATCGGAGGATTCGATTCCTCTCGGTGGACAGAGTAGATAGCTTGATGTGGCTTTTATATAAGGAAAAAATATAAAATCTGTCCAATTATAATCAAATGAAACACTAACAAATCAATTCGTTGTTTGTTTTATAATTTCGCGCAAAGCTTCTCGAGGGCTATCTGTGCTAGCCTTCCCTAATTTAGTAGTGTAAGACTAGAGGAAGGGCAGGTAATCATCACCACCCACCGCCAACTCTTGGGCTACTCTTTTACCAAAAAAAATGTGAAATTTGTCGTAACATTATAACGCTCCCACGGCTGGAAGAACGAGTATGTTTAGCGCGACTCGGATGCGAACCCGCGACCCTCAGATTACGAGCGCTTGCTTTAACGCGCTCGGCCATGCTAGACCTTGCACATTAACCAAGGAAATGTGATAAAATTGTGAAAATTTATTGACAAAATAAACAATTACAGAAAATAGAGTATTGGCATGGGATAATAAAATATGTTGTTTTGAATTAAGCACAAAGCTATACAATGGGATATCTGGGCTCTGCCTACCACGGGTATCGAAACCCGGTTTTTAATTTTGTTTACATGCAGACATGCTGCTGAAGCTTTGTGGAGACTAATGTATGTGTAATTATAACCAAATAGTACACTTTAACACATCAAATGAATATGTTCAGGAATCACAAAATCAAAATGTCACATGACGAAGTAACAGTAAAGTACATGTCAAAACAGGAAGTCATTATGAAATACAGTACATACGTAATCACACCTGTTACAGAAAGATAGAATCGACAAGTGAGTGAACTATCTGTCTGAATTATATAAATAATCCAACATAAGAAAAATTTTAAAAAGCGTGGGAAATCGTTCTCGTGAAAACCAAAAACAACAACATTAAAGCATCCAAATATTAGACTACACAAAAACATGCTTAACATGTTTGGGACTTGTTCACTAATCATTCGAAGCCCTCCATCCTTAGTAGGTATTTTGGTTAAATTAGTGTTTTTTTCCCCTACAGTGGTATGAAATTTTAACCAGGGACGCTCAGGTACACAGATTTCTCTTCACCACAATCGCGAATATAACTAATTAAACGTTTGATTTCAAAGTAATTAACTACACTAGAAGATGATATTAATAATTACCTTAGTCGTTGTCTTGTCATTTAAGGCTCTTTACAAGAATATACCAAAGTTTGGAGTAAAAACAGCTGCTATATAAGGTATTGTTGTGATAACTAAGAAACTGCTATGTATTAACTGATCTATCATTAATATATACAAAAATCAATAAATTACATAAAGATTTCAACTGCTTGATGCATTGGATATTTTTAGACAATTCTTTAATTAATTAATTTTTTTAGCATAATTATTTTGGAAGACATTACATGTATGCAATGGTCTCAAACAGTCGTTATACGAAAGCAGTATGTGCTTCCACTTAGTGACGGAAAATAAAACTATTGTTAAATATGGAAGACACGTATTCAAATTGAATTAATTGTCAGGTAGCGGTTTTCCTGCAAAAATACGTGTAATATAAGAACAGAATAACATTACTATTATATATTAATTAAACTTGTATACTCTATCTGAGAAAAAATGTTTTTAATTATACCCTTAAAAGACGTAGCAGGAGGAAATTAATTCGTGCATTTTCTAAAATTACCATTTAAAGATTGTGAATATTCATTATAAAATGCGTTCTAAACATAGACTTTTTAAAATTAGTTTAATTTTTCTTAACTACTCATTTGTCTTGAAAATTTGAAGTTCATAAAAATAGACTGACATATTCTATAAGATTGGAAGATTTGAATTTCGTACAAAGATACACGAGGGTTATCTACGCTAGCCGTTCCTAATTTTGCACTTTAAGACTGGAGAAAAAGCAGCTAGTCATCACCACCCACCGCCAACTTTGGTTTACTCTTTTACCAACGAGTTAACCGTCACATTTTAATGCTCCTACACCTAAAAGAGTGAGTAGGTTTGATTACACGGGGATTCGGACCCGCGACCATCGGATTACGAGTCGAGTACCTTAACCGCCTGACTATGCCGGGCCTAGTCTATAGAAAGGATATATGTGCATCTGGCATTAATGGCAAACCTTGAAAAATATGTCAAACAAGAATCTACAGCATTAATATTAATATTTCAAATGAAAAAAAAAAGAGTAACTAAACTAAAGTATTAACTGTACTTTATCACGTTAAATTTGCTAGGTTAAACTCACAAATTTAATGCTTATAGTTTTGTATAATTTAATTAATCAAACACACTAACGTCTTTGTTTTAAAAACTTTCAAAGTATTTTATTTTAGCTATTAATGTAAGAAAAATGTCTGGCGCAAGTCACGTGACCTTTTGATTATTTTTTTTGTAAAATAAAACTTTAGCTAATTACTTTGAACGTTTAGAGTTTGAAATCATGTAACTGTACTTTATTGGTCTTTCTAACCACACTAACATCGGTGTTTATTAAGAATAACCATGCGATTCAGGATACTTTTCACATGTGCACATAAATATAAAATTTTGACCTTCTATTTAAATGTTTTTCGTGGACAATGTCAGAGCTATTGGAAGGGCCTCATTCCAATCCAACTCTAACTAAAAGAGATATTTATAATTTTAGCATTGTTGAACCCTAAATTGTTAAGAGTCGTGATAAGTTTGGTTTAAAGGATAGGACAGATGGACCAATAGGTCCCTTTTTGCCCGCCAACATTATGTCACGTTATTTCCTTATCATTTTGGCCTGTGTTTCTTTGTTTTAGTTTGTTGTCAAGCAGAAAGTGCGTAATAGGATATCTATGGTTTGCCAACCACAGTTATATAAATCTGATTTTTTAGTGTCGTAAACTTGCAGATTTACTGTTGAGCCATTAAGGGTGGGAGGAGTCAACCTTTGCTATCTCACTGTCAGTACGTTTAGTTAATTTATCGGTAAGTTGTGTTTTGAGTTTGTGTGACTTTGCCTCTTTCAGTATGTTTTTAGTCCACTTTAGTCTGAAACTACTGTTGACAAATACAGTGTTATCATTTTCTTCTTATCTGTGCTCTACCTCTGTGGATGGAATTTAGCACATCTACACATCTCAGACAGCTTCGTGGAACTTTGTTCCTTTGCTTTTTAATTCATTCTAATAAAATTCGAGTTATCATGCGCCCTCTTTTCAACAAACACAATCATCATTATGTGAAAATATAATTCAATAATCTTAATATATTTTAAAAGTGAATATGGATAATTAATCCAGGCAACACCAAATTTGCAATATTAATATTAGTGCTGCAGGCCTGTTAACTTTTCCGATTTTGGCGGGAGTTTCCCGATATGGGATCCTCTTTTTTCGATATTCCAATACGCAGGCCAGGATATTCCGATAACAACATTTTTAATACTTTAGCAAAACGACAACAACAAAAACAAACAAACAAAGCAGTGGAGTCATATAATTTAACTTCAAAAAGTACCACCCAGGATAATGTAAATTGTTATATTTTGTTTACAGTGCTTGCATGTTGTTCCACACTGTTTGTTTATTTGTTATATTACACAGTGGGCTATCTCTGCTCTGCACACCAGGGGTATCGAAACCCAGTATTTAACGTTTTAGGTCCGCAGACATACTACTATGCCAATGGAGGATGCTGTACCACATTGTAATGCATTTAGTGAGAAGGTATTTTCAATTATGAGAAATATCGTAACATAAAAAAGAACTGATTTTGGACACAACACAGTACGTGCTCTTTTAAACTGCGAGTTTAATAATAAAAGTATATAACAATATTAGTTGGTAATTATGATTTTCGCAGTATATAAGCTCACTGTAAACGAAAAACACAAACTCCATTTCCATTGTTTTCTTGTTTTTTGAATTTCGCGCAAAGCTATGTAAGACTAGGGGGAAGGCAGCTAGTCATCAACACCCACTGCCAACTCTTGGACTACTCTTTTACCAACGAATAGTGGGATTGACCGTCATCTTATAACGCCCACACGGCTGAAAGGGCGACCATGTTTGATGAGACTGGGATTCGAGCCCGCGACGCTCGGATTAGGAGTCGAGCGCCTTAACACACTTGGCCATGCCGGGGTCTTATGCGTAAACGCAAAACGCAAACTAACGTGGCAGGGGTTTAGTTTAGAGGGAGATAAATAGGAAGAATTTTCTCTCCAATTGGGGTGTTTAGGAACGTTGTGGTTCCTCTTCGTCCCCTTTTGTGGAAGATTATTGAATTTAACTGGGTTTTTTTGTTTTTCTTTTATTTTGACTCTTTTTGGGTGAAGGAGTGAAGTTGGTCATAATTAATATTCATGATCGAGGCGAAGGTAGCACCGGAGGAAACAGCCAGAACTCGTCCCGAAAGGCAGATATCATAGTAAATGTGAACATAAACGCGAAACGACTCGATTCAGGACATGGCAATAAAGTTGCCTGGGCTGGGATCTAAAGATCCAATGCCTAAGACTTTGCTGTGGGGGGAAACGGGAGTACCCCGAGAAAAACCCACTTTCACAGGACAGGCACCGAAAGATTTACCTGTCCTGTGCCCGAGACCTGAAAAAGAAAATACATAATATTTGCGTGAGGTTTGCCCTTTATGCAATTTATTGTGTGATTTGTGATTCCTGAAATATGTTGTATGGTGAAATAAATTTGGTTGGTACACTGGTTAATTTACAGAGTGATGCCGTTAGTTTGTTTCTGTGTTCTGCTTTTAAATAATATTTGTGTGACATTTTTGTTAGTCTGTTTCTTAGCGTTGGTAAGTTACTGATTTGATGTATATAATTTACTGGAGTGAATGATGGTAGACTGAATGCAGATCTTAGTGTTTTGTTTTGTTGAACTTGGATTTTTTGGAGTGTGTTATTTGACATATAATATGTGACTTGACATCCATACTTTATTAACGGATGGATGTAAGCTTTGTATATTTGAATTATGATTTTTGGTGAGAATTTTGAGTGTTTACTGGTTGGAGTCATTAATTGTGAAATGAATTTCTAATTGATGAGTGTATGCTGTTAACATGTTTTTTGCTGAATAATGTGCGTTCTAATGTTCTAACTGTAGGATCTGACTTAAAATGACAAAAACAAACAAACAATTATTAAAATCTATATCCGAGGCTACAATTAGAATTTTTGTTACATACTAAAAATGTAAACGCAAATTGCACTTTCTCCACTGAATAAAACAGTTTAGGACCTTTTGCAAAAACTTATTCACCAGTTTAACAAGCTACACGGGCAGGTATATTTTTAAAATCATACATACTGTGCGTGTATTGCACTGAACAACCAATCACTTCACTGAACGCGCACCAGATGTGTATTTTTACCGAAATCTTGCTGCTGCTGCTCAATTTTATATTGAAAAAAATAGAATATAAAATTTGACACGCGTCTTCCTGAATTACATTTAGAAGGTTGTTTGCTTGTTTTTTAATCTCGTGCAAAGCTACACGAGGGCTATCTGCGCTAGCCGTCTCTAATTTAGCAGCGTAAGGCTAGAGGGAAAGCAGTTAGTCATCCCCACCCACTGCCAACTCTTGGACTACTCTTTCACTAACAAACAGTGGGATTGACAATCACATTATAACGCCCCCACGGCTGAAAGGGCAAACATGTTTTGGTGCGACGGGGATTCAAACCCACGGCACTCAAATTACGAATAGAATGTCTTATCCACCTGGCCATGAAGGGTATGTGAATAACTAAACGTTATTGCGTTGAATTCTTTTTTTTTTTCTGACGCTGCTGGGCCTGGCATGGCCGAGCGCGTTAAGGCGTGCACTCGTAATCCGAGGGTCGCGGGTTCGCGCCCGCGTCGCGCTAAACATGCTCACCCTCCCAGCCGTGGGGGTGTATAATGTGACGGTCAATCCCACTATTCGTTGGTAAAAGAGTAGCCCAAGAGTTGGCGGTGGGTGGTGATGACTAGCTGCCTTCCCTCTAGTCTTACACTGCTAAATTAGGGACGGCTAGCACAGATAGCCCTCGAGTAGCTTTGTGCGAAATTCCAAAACAAACAAACAAACAAACTGACGCTGCTATGGACAATTCATGAATTACTAAACGCATAGCAAATTGAGACTTTTTACAATTATGTTAAAATGTGTCCAGAGGATTATAAACATGCTGTAATTAAACAAATTTGTTTCCAGTTTTTGCGTTAAGCTACTCAAGCGTATCTACGCTCCCTTCAATCTCCAGATATGAACTGATGGAGAAGAAAAATTATAGCTAGATAATAGCAGGTCTTGGACTACTCTTGTCTGATCGAATAGCAAGACTTTACTGACCCCTTTACAACGGCCTTAAGGTGCGGCAAAGTCACACTTCAGTTTCTGTACGTCAAAGGTGGGTATCGTAATAAAATAATTAGCATCTACACAGAACGTCTGTTCTTGCCATTCTTGTGGAGTCTTGGGAGTTGAGTTCTCGTAAATTGAGATGAAGTACAAGCATTTGTTCACGATTGCACAAAAACCAAGCTTGTATTTAATGAGTACACGCACACACATGTCCATATATGTGTTACAGATTTCTTTTCTAGTTCAACAAAGGTAAAATTGAATGAAGAATCTGTGACGTAGAGACCTAATGTGTTCTTTGATGGATCGTATTCTTTGCTGTAAATTGCAGTTTTGCCTATTAAAGGCTTATCAGCAGAGCTTGAAATGGCAAATAATAAAATAAAATATAAATATTGTAAACAAATATATCACCATACAATTACTTTATACAACAGACGTCCTAATTTAAGGCTTCTGATCACATGGAAAGCTGTCAGTTTACATCACTTGTTATTTGCACGGCAGTTCAAAACCGAAAAGTTGATTCGACTGTCATGGTTTTCATGTCGCTTCGAAAGACGAAAATGCGAAGCACACTCAGAGACATTTTGTGGCTAAAATTTTAGACGTGAAACTCTGGAGTTAATCACTTGGCCGTGTAGGGCTGTTAGATCTGTTTTGGGATTTTTTTTGCATAAAATATAGTTCGCTTTTTTTTAAAACGAGAAATATGAAACCAAATTCATATTAATAACATTTTTAATATCAAATTATTTTCTTTTGATTGTAACACTTTCAAATTGATTTTATTATATTATTGGGATAAAGTTACATTTTCCGACTTCTACACACCGTCCTTAACTCTCACCTTATACAACCTATGAAACTTGCAACAAATATTTTTATGTATTAAACTAAATACGGCAAGGTTCTCGCTCTTTGGATCCTCTTTTTTTTTTTTTTCTTCTCATTTTATGATAGTGACCTCTAGTGTCGATGAAAATGTGTTACTGCCTCTGGCTGCAGTAGGTTTCATGGTGGATAGATCAAATGGAAAGTAAAATGTTACGTAAATTGAATACCACTAAAACAATCACATTTGTGTAGTCAGAAGCATGTCACGTCTGGCCGACTATTTTGTTATAGTTGGTTTCGATCACGACAAAGCAAGTAAGTATGAAATTTACACTTAGATTTATTAATTATTTTTATCGGTCGCAGAACTGTCATAGAGGTGGTATTTGCTTACTACTCGTACTATTAGTATTAGTTAAACAGAACTATTATAAGTTTGTACTTTACTACAGGAAGCGACTGGTTATAACAGGGGCTGGAAGCCCAGGATACCAAACTTAGGGAAGTGTAGGTTTAGTAAAAATATTTAAATTGTTAACTTATTATACAATATATTAACACAAAAGTAGCGCGTAACACAGCTGATGACCGTGTATTACCATCAAAATGGCATCATCTTCAGGGGCGTTGGAACTGCGGGTGACAGCATCCCCACTTATACATATTTGACTTCTATAGAAACTGTATATTCCTATATTATATACATGTCTAGCCAAGTATCTCTAGTTTTGCAATACCATTGATCTTTTATTAAAGCAGTGACTAGGTAGAATAACTGTAATTTAAGTTAAAACGTGGCTTTTGCTGTCAAAGGGAATCTTATTAAAATACAATAACATATCCAGTTGAAAAACAGCGTTCATCTTTTATTATATTCTTAAAGTATAAAAGTTTATGTAAGGAAGCATTTTGCTTATTTCTTGAGAAATTCTCAGGAAAAAAGTAGAGGTAATTGGTTGGGTGAAGTGGACATGTTTTTGAAAGAGAAAAAAACAGCTCAAATAAAAAATGTACCCTGAGAACTTCATCCTTGGTGATGAGGATTCAGTCAGTTTTTGTTTCTTTCTCTGTGCTTTTTTCTCAAAATTGGAGCATGATTCTGTTTTTATGATTATGACAGTTAAAAAGAAACTGGGTAAATGAAAGTTAAAACACCAACAAATAAGATAAAGTGAAATTTTTACCCATCAGAAGACGTATAATATGTGCTATTGATTTGTAAATGTTAAACAATGTTTTATTGGATTTTAAACATTTGTTGCATCTTTCTACAGTAGAAGAAAGAGATTATTTTTATTTCTATGGTGAGATCATTATCAAGTTGCTGAGGAAATTATGGAAAGTACGTTTAATAGTTTCTTCATTAAATTCTGTTATCCCCAGACTTTTATCAGTCTTCAATGGAATTTGAAGATTTGTAAACACCATTATACAAAGGGAACCAAAAGTCAAATCTCCTGGACCACTACTTACTTTGATGTTTAAATGAATAGTTATTGAGTTAATAACTTTTCAACAGTATAAAATGACTGATAAAGCTGCAAATAAAAATCATAGTTATTTGCGAATTATTCAGTGTGACTTGCTGCAATGTTGTTTTTATGTTAGGTGTATTACTTTTATACAGTTTACATAGCATTTTAGTGCATACTTGCATATATGTTTTCATGATTTAACAAAGCTGATTAGTGGTCACAATCTTCTGAGAATGAGCTTCCATAAACAATTGTGGCTTTTTTTTACCACAACTTATCAACTACTGTATATTGAAGTAATGTATTGCTTATTAAACATTAAAATAATAAATTGTTTGTGTTATGTCTTGGATTTCTTACCTTAGAAAGGACAGTGAATTGTCGGACAGGGGGAATGGTGTCTAGGATGGAGGGGTTGTCATATATGAAAAAATTGTTTTATTTTGGAAAAAGAAGAGTTACGAGGGCTCTAGTTGAGGACTTCAACATTGTAAAGGGAATTGATAGTACTGATGCATTATAATTTTCTATACTTAATGGCAAGAATAGTAGGACTAGGGGACACACATCTTTAGCTAATACAGTTATATTTTTCTGAAAAGATGGTTGTTTTTTGGAATGGGTTGCGTTTGAATGTTGTGGAGGTAATAAATCAAGTGATTAATCCTTTCTATGCAGAATTAATTTTCAAGCTGATTCAAAAAGAAGTTTCAATTACCCATATAGAAATGCCTTATGTTGATGAATTTCATAACATATGCTTGTATGACCATCAATGTGTCCCAAGTATCATCATAGTAGTCTTTCTCTTAAACCTGTACAACAAATTATTATCCATTTTAAGATAAGGAACCCAGTATTCTAAATGTGGTCTAACAGGTGACCTACACAGTGAAATTATAACCACTTTAGGTTTGTACTCATTATTTCTTTAGATACAATCTACTTGTCTTACCACAAGCAACAGCGTACTGTTCGGGTGGTTTAACAGCAAACTTCTTGGATGGTCTGAGAAAATTATCAACCAGAACATCAATTTTTTTTTTTTTTTACATAACTTTGTTAAAGTTATTCTTCTGAAAAGTATACACATAATTTGAAATGTGACAACCTGCATTAGTTAACTTACATTTATTATAATTAAAAGTCATCTGTCATTTATTTCTCCAACTTGTCAAAGGATCTTAATCCTTTTGCGAAACAACAGAATTTTTCTTACAGTCAAAAGTGCCCAAGGTATTAACTGATTTACTAACCATTCCTTCATTTATGTTATTGATGCAAATAAAAAGGTTTGAAGGTTTTAAGACTGAACCCTGAGGTACACCACTTGTAGGACTGAACCCTGAGGTACACCACTTGTAGGACTGAACCCTGAGGTACCCCACTTGTAGGACTGAACCCTGAGGTACCCCACTTGTAGGACTGAACCCTGAGGTACACCACTTGTAGGACTGAACCCTGAGGTACACCACTTGTAGGACTGAACCCTGAGGTACCCTACTTGTAGGACTGAACCCTGAGGTACCCCACTTGTAGGACTGAACCCTGAGGTACCCCACTTGCAGCATTAATCCAGTTTGACTGAACTCTATTTATAACAACCTTCTGAATTTGGCCATCCAGTGATTTCAATCAGTGATAACTAGAAAACCCACTTGTAGAGAAAAATGTGTGTGTGTGAAAATGGTTCTTTTGGGTTGAGAAAATTTTCTAAACCCAAACCAGCCATTTTTACAAATATACATCCATTGACTTTGCTATCTAATGAGCAGATTCATACTCAACATATATTTTTTAACAACCCCTTTTATTGGCATCTTGTTAGATACCTTCTGAAAAAACAAAAAAAAATCTATTGTATGTAGTAACCTCCTCATAAAATATCAATAGATTGGCAGGGCAAATTTTTCCACCAAGTGAAACCATTTTGATTATTGTACAAAAAACATGGTATTTTGTAAGTGACTTTATAAAGTATGTTTTATCAAATTTTCAAACACTTGTGTAAGAATAACACGTGTATAGTTAGTTATAATGACAATTTTTTATTTCCTTTCTTGAAGAGTAATATTAGTGAACTTCCAATCATCTGGTATAATCAAACTTGTTTATTCTTTACAGTGTTTTTATCTTGCTAGTTTTCATTGAAATTAAAGAAGAGTCCTGTTAATGTAAACAGGTTAACAATTTAAAGTATTACACATTTTAAGACTTATTATTCTATATTTCATAATTTTTGACAAACACAGTACAATCAACATTTCCTTTAAGGAAATAAGTTGAATATTAAATTTCCAAGACATTTTCTTTTATTAAAGCCAAAAGTCATTTTACTTTAAGTAATGCTTGTTCCATTTATGCCCTAATAGATAAAAGTTTTGAGACAGCTTAACTGTGTAATGAAAAAAAACTTTATTCTAAATGTATGACATTTTGACATAAGATTTTGTTGAAACATTGTACATTTATAATAACATTTTTTCTTACCAAGTTAAGCCATCTCAGACTTTGTTTTCTAAGAAGCGGGTATTAAGTTGTATTAAGTTTTAACCTTTGTAATAAGGAATTAACATATTTAGATAAAGCTACACTATGACTTAGTGTAGAAATTGGGAAACATGAACAACAAATATTGTTATTGTGTTGAGTGGTTTTAGTTTCTGAAATTTGTTTGAGTGATGGAAAAGCTACTAGGATTTCACTGCTGCTCTTCCATAATGCTGAACTGCAACTGGCTGATGATATGCACTGATAACTCTTGGGTAACTTTTCATCTGTGAATAGAATTCACCATCACTTCTCTAATACTGAACTGAAACTGGCTAGCAGCACACACTGATGACTCTTGGGTAACTCTATCATTCTTCTCTGTTCTTGGCATTGTAGTGCATCCTCTTGTAGGATGGTGGGTGGGGTCAGAGGACACTGAAACATTCTTTCTTTATTTTGGATCTCCCAAAAACAACTTAAATAAAATAGTGAAAAAACAGTCCATAGGTAAATGACCATGTCTTAAAGATTGCTGCTCAGTATCTTCTAGATTTCTTCATTTTCTTATCTTACATTCTCTTTTAGACAAACCTTTAGGGCAAATGTCTCCCTTTTTTATTCAGAAGGGACTAGAAGGACTTGCTGGATCTCCAAAGTCGGTCACAAAGCTTTGCACGGGTTACATATTGGTGGAAAAATCCACATCTGAACACAATGAACTCCCCGTGAATCCAAAGACAATTGGGGATATATCCATTACAGTTACATCTCATGGTATTTTGAATTCTTTATGAGTTATTGTTGAGAGGGATTTGAAGAACATCCCCAAGTCAGAGATTCTGACTGATTTCTCCACCCAAGGAGTTTTTGCAGTTGGGCACATCTCTGCTTGCAAAAAATGGAATTATGATGCTAACCAGTGTTCTCATTTTAAGATTTACATCACTGTGTCTGTCTGCCACCATCAAAGCAGGTTATCTTAATTGCAAGGTATGCCCAAATATTCCATACTCTCTCAGATGTATCCAATGTCAGCAGTTCACTCGCTTGAAGACATCATGTTGTGGTTTCTTGACATATGCTTATTGCGGTAACATGGACCATGATACCTATGAGTGTGATGCTTGCCCTCATTGTTATAAATTTCAATGGCTCTCACTCATCCTACTTTTGTTCTTGCTCTAAGTAGTTGGAATAAAAAAAAGAGGTGCTGCATTTGTAAATAACTCAAAACATTACTTACACTGAAGCTAGAAAGTTACTGCCCATCACTTCATCTTGGACATATGCTGCTGCACTTCATTCTACTACTGCTATGGGAGTACAGACAGATCTCTTCTGGTCTCTAAAAGAATCATTCTCAAATCATATGAAAAGCCTTTTGACGTCTATGGTTAAAAAGTTGATGAATCAATGTGAACACCCATCTCTGTCCCTAATATTCATTCCAGCAAACCTCAAGATCCACTTTCTATGATTCTGGGTATTGGCATTTCCTCAGGTACATCTTCTCCTACCCCAAAATTCAAAATGATCATTCGTTCATGTCCTCAGTTGCTGGAATTCACTTTCAACAACAAAGACCTGCCCAGTCGACCCAGGGCAGGATCCATGGAGGTCCACAGACATCTCTTGAATAAAGAAAAAAGACACAGTAGAAAACATAAGGGCTGTCCACCTAATTTGCCTACACATAAATAAAAAATGGCCACTTTAATACAATTGAACTGTCGAGGTTTACATTCTGATCTGGGTGACATCAAATCAGTGATTGCTTCCTACCATCCTGTATGTCTTTCCTTACAGTAAACATTTCTGAAACCTGATGATATAATAACCTTTTGGCAGTTTTCTTTGTACAGAAATTACAGGTTGTGTGATGGACAAGTGCATGGAGGGGTGGTATAGTTTATTGATCAGCATGTGCTTTCCCCGTCTTTGCCACTCAACTCACCTTTGGAGGCCATAGCCATCCATGTTTCCTTGGATCAAACCTTCACTGTTTGTTCTCTCTACCTATTTACTGAAGAGACCTATGATCAATCAGACTTTGATACTTTTGTTGAACAGTTGGTATCTCCCTTTTTAATTTTTGGGGACTTTAATGAACATAATCCCCCTTGGAAAGGTACGAATATTGATGGGAGTGGTTGCTCTGTAGAGCATATGCTGTCAGATCATAATCTTTTTCTTGACAGTATGGGTTCTTATATTTATTTTCCTGTGCCTAGTCAGTTATTTACTGTTATTAATCTCTCAGTTTGCACCCCTTCACTATTCCCCCACTTTTCATGGAGGGTTGACAAAGACCCATGAAGCAGTGTTCATTTTCCTATAATGGTTGATACCACCCTACCTGCATGTTCCAATGGAAGCTGGATCAAGCCAACTGGCCCTTTTTCACTGCTCTTGCAGAAGTGATCCTGCCATCATCTGTAAGCCATCAATAGATGACTGAGTGACAGCAGTGACTGACTGTATTATACAAGCAGCTGCTCAATATATTCCTAAAACCTCAACTTTTTTCCACAATATCCTCATTCATGGTGGAATGCTGCCTGCCACATGGCATGAAAGGTTTAAAAACAGGCATGGGATACTTTTCATAGATATCCCACACTTTTGAACAGCAGGTAAGATGTCAAAGCCAAAAGGAATCTTAGATTAAGTTCACAATCAGCATCTCTTCTGCCACCAGTTCCAAAGTCATATGCAACAAAATTTGAAAGGTCAGTGGTCGATATAATTCTGCTCCCCTCTCAATCTTGTTCTCTGATGGCCAAGAAGTAGCTGATACCTGGAGCATCACCAGTACTGTTGATGAAAGCTTTTATCAGGTATTTTGCACTTCAGCTTCATCCTCCACCTTTTTAGTCATCAAAGCTCAGGCAGAGCGATCACATCTTTTCTTTTGAGCTGATTATCTCTGTAACTGCAATCTTCCCTTTACTGAAACTGTCCCTTCATCAGTCTAGCAGTACATTGGTCAGACCTGATGATATACACTACAAGATGCTGTGCCATCTATCTCCTGCTTCTGTTGATATTCTTCCAATTGTTTTTAATTGGATCTGGCAGGAGAATATTTCTCCAGATGCTTGGCACTGGGCTATTGTCCTACCTTTCTCTAAGCCTGGGAAGGGTCTCAAGATTTCTTCAAACTACCATCCAGTTCTTTGATGAGCTGTCTCTTAAGACCTTTGAGAGGAGGGTTAATGCTAGTCTTGTTTTGTGCCTCAAATTAAACAATCTCCTCTCATCTATTCCGTATGGGTTCTGATGACAGCACTTCACCATGGACCACCTTGTTCGACTTGAAATATCAATTGGAGAAGTTTTTCTCAAACAACAACATCTTGTATCAATATTCTTTGACCTTGAGAAGGCTTATGATACTATATGGAGGTATGGCATTTTGCAAGATCTCCACTTATGTGGTTTATTTGGTCATTTGCCCATTTTTATTAAAATTTTTTTCATGGACAGGCAATTCCAAGTTTGTGTGTCTTTGACACTTTCCCTCAAAGCTGTGTTTTGAGTTTCACTTTTTCAGAATAAAGATTAATGCCATCACTGAACAACTCCCTCTTACTGTTGCAAACGGGCTCTTTGTTGACGACTTTCACATCTAATGCCAGTGATTGAACATGAGGTATATTGAGTGGCAGCTACAGACTGCCCTCAATCTTTTACTGAAGTGGACCATAGCAACTGATTTAAATTTTTCTCTCTCTAAAACCAGTTTCATGCACTTTTGCCACCAATGGGGTATTCACCCCTGTTATGTAAATGTCGTGTAAATATTTTGTAAACGACAACATGTGTTGTGTTTTCATTTCTATTATTCATATTTCCATATTTATATTATTGTTTCAAAGTTTAAACTAATAAAATATGTTGTTATTCATTTAGGGTAACATTTAGAATTTTCTAAAATTAAGTAGACCAATCATATGTATGTAAATGAAAGGTTGGCGGCCTCGTGTCTAGACGAGAAGTCTCGTGCAAGAACAGACATGCGCAGATTGCTCTGGAGATCTGTAGAAGTTTCGGGGTGTATCGTGGAGTCTAGGCCTACAATATACAAACAGACGAAGATGTGAGGAAGAAAAGAGATTCAGACATCAGTTTTTATTCGAAGAAAAGAGGAAAAGGAGTCAGACATTAGTTTTATTTCAAAAGAAGAGAGTCAGTCATTTCGTTTGAGAAAGTTTAAGTGTTTGCTGTGATTTGTGACTGAAGTTAGATCTATGGAAGCTGTGATTTTATTTCGTCAATCTCTACGATTCATCTGAATTACTGGTTGTGCTAAGAGTCAGCAAGTTTGAGACGTTCATCGGAGGCATCGTGAAGAGAACTTCGTCGAATTTACTGAACTGTGAATTGCTTCTGAACTTCTTCATTTAAACTTCAGAATTTCCTTGTGGGACCAAATTCACACCCTACACTGGAATTTGAAACTTTCATTTAAGATCATTATGTTAGATACAGGCCAGTACCATTTTGTATTGTGATTAATTTTGAGGGTTAAAACTAATACCATTTTGTTTTGTAATTAACTTTGAAGGTTTAAACTTAATATCTGTCATTGTTATTATATAATTCATGTTATATCTGTTAGTGTAATAAATTATACAAGCTGTTATCTGTGTTTTTCTGTTGCATTTAGTTTACGAAAAACATAAAACATAAAAAATACGTAACAACCCCAATCTTGAACTCTGTGTCTGTAAAGTTGTGCTACCTGTGGTCCCCGAGACAAAGTTCTTGGGGCTTATCTTTGACTGTAAGGTGATCTTTATACCACACACCAAGCAGCTATGAGTCTAGTGTACAAGAGCAGGAAACATCCTCCATGTCCTCTCTTCTACCACTTGGGGAAAAGATCGATATTCTTCGCTAAAGATACATCTTGCTCTTATTTGATCAAAACTAGACTGTGGGTTACTGGTCTATGGCAATACCAGGACCTTGGTCTTGAAGATGGTGGACCCCATTCATCATCAGGGACATCAACTCTGCACCAGGGCTTTCCACAATTCTCCAGTCTAGAACTTGTACACAGAGTCTCATGAACCTCCTCTACACTTTTGTCATTTGTAATTGTCTTTACTATATGTTTCGAAACTTTGATCCTGCATCTGTAAGGATTGGAAAGAGGAAGTTGTCTAACCAGACTACATATTGGTCACAGTTTTTTAACTCATTGTTTTCTTTTATCTGGGACTAGTGTGTTGTTTGTGTAACACTCAGGTCACAATAAGCCACATTTTACTGTTTTGCTATTGTTACGAGTCTTAGTGACAGCACCATTTTAGACATGTTTTGTCCCAAGGTTTATCTATAACATTGGCCAGGGTCATTGGCAATGGTGACACTGTTCACCTTACAAATGTTTTTAGTTTTTTAAAGACTTGACATTTTTAACACTATTTAAGTTTTTGATTTATAAATTATTCCTTTCTTTTAATATGGTTCCTTTTTAAGAATTAAAATACAACTAGTTCAGTATGAAATTAGAAAATGGCCGTAACGTCAAATAACAAGGACTGGAAAGGCCAACTTCAGGTGACTAATGCTAATGTTTGAACTTACTCATTTGTTGTCCTGGTGAGTTATCATAGTTAAAACTAGGCTACAGAAAGCCCTTTAAAACTTTTATTTCTGTAGTTTTTCTCTCACTGCTGTAAACTAGATATAAAAATTGTATTTAATGTTATTTAAGTTTTTAATTTAAAAATTAAACTTTGTTTTGTTTTACTTTGATTCCTTTTTATGAATTTTAATAATTTTGATTTTAACTTTTTACCAGATGTTTGGCGTAGATAGCCTAGTTGCTTTGTATCATAAACTGCCAGACCAACTAACTATCGAAGAATATAATTGGCTATCACTTCTGTAACACTGAACTGAAACTGGCTGGTAGCACACAATGATGACACTTGGGTAACTCTTATCAATGAAAAGAATTCATTATCACTTCTCTAACACTGAACTGAAACTGGCTGGTAGCACACACTAATAATTCTTGGAAAACTTTTTATCAGTGAATAGAATTAACTACCATGTTATAAGGCTCCAGGACTGGTTGTTCCCTCAGGATTTGAGGGTTGCGGATTTTATATCCAGTGATACCAAACATTTTGCTCTTTTAGCTTTTAGGGGCATGTAATGTTCTGTTTAATCCCACTATATGATGGTAAAAGAGTAGCTTAATAGTTGGTAATATGTGCATAGTAACATTGCTCTAATTAAAAAACAAAAACAAGTATGTTTTCATTGCTGAAAGGGGACTATGTTTTGTGGCAATGGGGAGTGAACTCAAGACTCTTAAATCGTGAAGCAACCATCATAATGATGGGCTTGTTCATTAGTGAGGGAAACTTGAGTTAATACAACAAAAAATCATAATGATACTGTTTTGATTATTTATACAGTTGTATTAAGCCTAACAGAAAATGTAAATTTGATTAGTTCATTATTTTCTTCACATTAATCAATTTAATCATGATTATTATAATATTATGTAACTTACTGAGGTAATTGATGCTCTTGGTAATTTATTATATTGAATAATTGAGTTAATGGTCCACCCCTATTAGCTGAAGTCATAATTGTAATGAATATTTATTAATAATATGGATAATGTATGTTGTGGGGTATTCATAGATTACAAGTCAAAAGAAGTAATTACTTCTGTGCAAATATTGCTAATTATGTCTCATTAGTCGTTCTGTGTGGAGTTTTAGCCTACTTTTCTAAGAAAAGACTAACTTATTGGGAAGGGCTCGAGAGGGCTACTACATTGATTTCAAGTATGGAAGGGCTATTTGATAGGGACTGGTGAAGACATCATAATTATTTCTGAGAAAATAAGGTTAAGAGGTAATACTTATTGAAATTTTTAAGATTATTCTAAGGGGTAGATGAATAAATCCATATTTTGTATTTTTTTAGAGTGTGGTATGATGTATTAAGATATGAAAGAAACAGGTGAGATTCCAATTAAGACAATTCTTATTTTTTAAATAGGGTGAGTGATTTAGGGAATGAGTTTTTGTTGGCAATAGTGGCAGTGAACACTTTACCGAAGTTTAATAGGGGGAATTGAGAATGTACCAAAATGTAATTTTGGACTCAAATTTTAACTCCTTTCTATGGTGGGTGTGCAATAGGGTTTGGAGGAAGATGCATGTTAACAATTTGGACAATATTTAGCTAGATTGATGGACTGATTAAGTGGGTAACTTAATTTATATAATCTATTACCTGTAACATCACTTAGTGTCACATAAAATAGTCGATTAATCAAAGTTATGACTGAATCAACTTTTTGAACTTTGTGTTTCTGATCATTATGGTTTTAAATTATTCTAGCAGCCAGTGACATGTAGTTGACATTTGGTTTGTCTGTAGATTTAATTAGGAGTTTAGTTAGCATAAAATATTCAGATTTGTAAACAAAGATAATTATTTCTACATGTAACAAATTATTCATCTTTACCTACAACAGCCGTATTGAAATGGATTTCTTAATTTGTATTATATCTCAGGGTTGTGTTTATAAAATTCAAAAGCAAGGTAAAGTGGCCCCAAAAGTCTGCAAAAATATTCATTTGATCAACATTTCTACAGGTTATTGTTCCTGATTTATTAAATAGACTTGGCAGATTCATCTACATTGAAAATATCAGGTTATGTCAGTATTTTACTTTGTTAGATAATATTACTTATCTGAGAATTGAAGAAAAAAAATGTTATACATTTCATGAAACTTCATTCATTTGCGACCATGGTTTCACTGGTAAATTCATTGTCAGGTAGTCTTTTTGTGAAACATACAGCTGTCTCTGTTTTTACTCAATTCTGTAGTAATGGAGTCTCACCAACTACCAACAGTTTTAAGTATGGATTAAATATAACATATTTATTTATATCTTAAAGAAACTGATTTTTTTTTTCTTTTGAAACAAAGTTTACCAAAATAACAATAAATAATTAAAAGTGGAAACTTCTTGAAGTGGTTAGTAAACTAAATAATATCTTTTATTGTAAATTTATTTTTACAGAATTATACAGGATAGAAACAGTGTATCTAAACATTACAAAATTTAGAAGGCTTGTTGAGGCTGTGCAAATGTTTATTACAATACAGCCTCTGGAAATGAGTAACAATATAAAGCTGTGATTTTTTTGTTGTAAATATTGAAATATCTCATAAATAATGCTCAAGAAGACAAAAAATATATTTTTAATTGTGATAAGTTCTTTGATAGAATCTTTTAAGGTTTAGTTATTTTGTATAAGAACATTTCAAATTAATCAGACATTAATAACAAAAACGTATTATACGTTTAACATTTGTAATATTGGTAAATAATCAGCAGTTTGGGGGAGAATATTCATAGCGGCAAAATGTTTTTGTGTTTTTGACATTATTAACATCTACAAAATGCACAAACAATTTAATTAGTCTCATAGGAATTGTTTTATAATAAACTTAAGATTTTCCGAGGCATGAAATGACTTACGAGTGTTTCACTTAATGTGTAAAATATTGTACTGTTTTATAAAGTTAACAAACATTTTAATAGAATAGGTAATAAATATCTCTGTCATCAGAGCACTTTCATTTTTTTTATATGTGACTTTTACTGGCATCATCAAAACAAATCGTTCTTTAAATAAGTATCTTAAAAAATGTGATCATTTTGTTACATTTCAGGTGTTGACAAACCTAACAAGGCATTTTACTGATCACTAATACTTATGTAATTGATTATGTTTGTGTACACTGTGTAAAGCTACAATATAATTTATACTGTATTTACAATTTCCTTCTTGGTAAATGTTAGAGATCTTTGAGAATTTGCTAAAACTGAATCCAAGAAATTCCCACTTGCTTTTGCCTTTTGTAAGGATTTTGAAACACAAGTGTTCACAATTTCTATTATTGAGCATGTTGGTTGATAACAGTTGCTTTAACTGTGTACATGTACTTGTTTAATTATACATATCACGTGTTTGCATTTTCACTAAAATATCAGTTTTGTAAATGACATTGCATACCACAGGTAGTATGTTTAATGTTTAATCAAATATTGTTATTAAAACACGTTTTTGCTGGATAAAAACAAAAAGTTTACCAAATTGGTAATTAAGGTTTCCTAAACATTTACAAGTTTTTCTCAAGCTGTTTCTGCTGTATAGTAATTATTCTTGCTTTATATGAACTACAAGTATTGGCGAATCATTATTTTTCTACTACCCATCCAAGAAACAGGAATCATTAAAACAGTGAATTGTTGAATATAAAAGTGAGAAACGTATGTACACGTGTTATACAAATGCACCTACCTGTGTCAGGTGTTCCACCTAGAGAAAGAAAAGAGCTTTAAACTATCTACATTAAGAATTAATTGTTTTTTTCCATTAAAATTTTGTTACATGTTTGATAACAGCAGGTTTTACTTTTTAACTAACTGATGAAAATGTGTTTTTAGGTGACGTGAGTTTGTTTTTTCATTTTTGCTAGCCCCGTTCTTTTGGTTTTTCTGTTTTAAGTTTTCCTTCATATTAAAGCTTGTCTCATGTGTGAGTTCCTTTCAGGTTTATAAGATATTATGAATATAAAGTTTGTTTTTTTATCTTGGTATGGACTTTTGCCCAGAGCATCATTTCATGTAAATTTATTAGCTGGTATTTTGTTTGACCAATAGTTAATTAAAGGCAATACGAGTTATTTATTACAACTTTTGTTATCCTAAATTATTTTATTATAATGAATTTATTTTTATAAATTATAATAATGAATTATTCTAAAATAATTCTAAAAGTATGGAGATTTATAAATATTTATTACAGTATCTTTTTTGTATTAAAATTTATAGTTAAACATTTATGGAATCAATTGTCCATTAAAAACCATACACAAGAATGATACATTACTGTTTTAACACACAAATGTCTCCTTCGATTATTTCTGTGTTCTGAGTAAAATTAAAATAAAATGTTTCAGATTCTAGAGGCTGTCATTGCTGTTAACTGTAAGATTATTACCATTGTTGACCATCTTGCTTACTGTAAAATTTTTACATATTAGAATGAAAGCAGCATGATGTATGTAAGGTCAAAGACTGTTATGACACAAATAAACTGAAAACAAGAGGGAGAAAACTTGAATGACAAAAGCAATGCTTAAGTGTAAATAGGAGTTTTAACATTAAAAGCAGGACTTTCTTCCTTTGGTGCTGATAAACACAGATGTAACTGAAAGGTGTGATACCATGTAAAATGTTTTATACAACAGACCTATAGAATCATTTCCGTAAATTAGTAGCAAATCCATACTATTGTATGATTAGGATAACTTACTGATGGTTAGATTTCATAAACTCTACATACATGTGCATTCGGAATATTGGATTCCTGATTATTTTCATTGTGTACACGATTTCCTGTTTCCATTCCACTTCTCAGATCATGGTGGAAACAGTTTCCTTTGTTCAACTTGTCATATATTTATTTCCTGTTATTAACATCCCCAGACAGACAATGAAACATTCAAATTAATAAATGTATTTAGCTGTGATAATGATTTCTATTTGTATGGAGAATTACAGTGTGTGAAGGAAATATAGAAGTTGAGTGTTTAGTATGTGGTCTTTGTGTGTGTGGTATTTAAATGTAACAAGGTAAGAAGCTTCTACATGGGTTTTGTGTGATGCTTTCTACATATGAAAGATCAGATTTGATGAAAAACTGACTGTATTAAAAAATCTGTCTAATTATTCTTTTTGGCAGACAAACTGGAACAGTTCTTCTGTTCCTTCATCATTAAATCTTGACCTTGAGATATTTGTTATTTCTGTTTCTCCACTTTGTAGAATATAAAGAAATGAAGCTGCACATCATATTTCATCAGTTTTATTACAGTACAGAGTAAAATTACGTTTTGCATCTAAGTGATTGAAATGTAAAGTATTGTTATAAAAAGAATAGCTAAAACTAGCATATTATTGAAGAGTATATAAAACTGTTTTTATAAGAGCAGTAGTAAAGTCCATTGATCACAAATTAACTCTTCAGTTTTTTTTATTGTGTAATGTAAAGTAAAACATTTGCATACTGTTGTGAATGAGATTGAATGAACAAAGATTAATAAAACCCTCGTGCTTTGAAACTCAGCCTTTCAATATGAGATTTTAAACCACACATTTTGTAGTTATTTATTTAATAGCTTTATTTGACATTAATTGTATTACTCTGCTACTTTAGTGTTCATAGATTATAAATAATAATTTTTAACTTCTCCTTAACTGCTAATTACATGACTTTTAATACTCATTTCCAGAACTTTAACGTACCCATTCACGAACGTAAAGGGCTAATGTTAGCAATAGCTAACCATTACAATGTTACCAGTATGATATGCAGAAATATCAAAGCATAGAAGTTTATATGAATTAATTTTCATGAATAGTATTTTTTCTGTTATAACCAGGTATGGTCTAAGGGTTAGCAATCAGATTATGAATCTGAGGGTCCATATATATATATATATATATTTGTACTTTTTCTTGAATAGACATTTTTTGTTGCACTGTTAGCCTTCGAGTAGCTTTGCACGAAATTTGAAACAAACAGTTTTTGTTAGTGCTAACTGCTAGTGTTATTTTTTCTGTAGCCAGTATGGGTTTACTAGTGTGTTTAATTTTTATGAATACCAATTTTGATTTATTTAGCTTACGTAATATACCAGTATACAGAATCAGTGATGTCGAGAAACCCACTTGTTGAGAATTTTATATGCAAAAACGGCTCGTTTGTGAACCTGACGATGACCGAAGGTCGAAACGTTGTTCGCTCTTCGTTTGTTTTGTTTTGTTTGTTTTTTTGGAATTTCGCACAAAGCTACTCGAGGGCTATCTGTGCTAGCCGTCCCTAATTTTGCAGTGTAAGACTAGAGGGAAGGCAGCTAGTCATCACCACCCACCGCCAACTCTTGGGCTACTCTTTTACCAACGAATAGTGGGATTGACCGTCACATTATACACCCCCACGGCTGGGAGGGCGAGCATGTTTAGCGCGACGTGGGCGCGAACCCGCGACCCTCGGATTACGAGCGCACGCCTTAACGCGCTCGGCCATGCCAGGCCGTTCGCTCTTCTATTTAAAATATTTTCTGAACCCAAACGAGCCGTTTTTGCATATAATATTCAGTATACAGAATATTTTTGTTATTTTGTACAGCCAGTGCTTTGCATTAATGCACCTAATTTCATTACTCAAGTGATATAAAAATCATAAAGGTATATAAAAATTAGGAATTGGGATTTTGTTCTTAAAGTAAATGTTTGATGAACTGACACACAAAATATTTTAATTATGAAGTTTTATTGTCACAAAGATATTTGAAAACGCAAGTATGTTCCCCCTTGTCAGTGGTCGTATATTAAGTTGTTTACATTTTAACAAATGCACCATTTTATATTTTTTCATATACTGCCCCTTTGAAAACAAGTTTGCACATAACGCTGTCATTTGTAGTGATTTGTCATCATTCTAAGTTTCATGTTCTTAACTGTAAAGAACTGTTTTATATGCGTCACGAACAAGTGTTGCGTGGTTCCATTAGTTTAGCATAAAGAATGGTTTATAGTGTTAATAACATTAATTTTATACGGTCAAACTGATCTCGTATGTCGTTCATAATTATGCCGGAAGCTAAAGGAAAGAAAGGATTACTTTTTTATAGCCACAATGTTATGTTGAAAAAATAAAATTAAAAATATTCTTTGAGCTCGTTCGATGTGCTCTATAACCGGTATAATTAGGAAATTGTACATTGTTTCGTAATGCATGTTTAAATAAAGCAGTTTTTGTTTTCACCCAAAAATTCAAGACATAAGAGAATCATACTGAAACTTTACATTCACCGAGTGTATTATTTAGCCCTGACTTGATTATGCGCCTCTAACTTCCCTGTATAATTGAGTAGCGTTGGAAAAAATATATAAAGGGGTGCTATTTTTGGAGGGACCAGGAGATGAGTGATGAAGCCATACAGGGAAACATACCCCCTCGGAAAATTGTAACTTTCACTTAAAATAATGTATTTTGATGGTATATAAATGTTATTTACACGTATTGGCGTAATTTAGATGGTGTGATAGCGTTATTCCTACCCACACACGTTTTTAAATCAGTACATAACGAATTATGTTACGAAATATAACAGTGTAAGGAATAGTTTGTCCATACGATATTTGCATTTTGAATAGATGATTCATACTGAGGCTGAAACTAAAAGGTTTAGATCCACCCTCATTATAGTCTTAAAAAATTAATAAGATTTGTTTTTAAAGTTTGTGATAACTGTTAAGATAGGGCACAGTTAGGAGTAGGGGTCGAACAACCAACGGGGTTCTGAAATTTCTGTAAGATTTAGGCTTAAATAAAGGCTTCTTTCACGTACCTCACTTAGATACTTTGTGTTTTGGAGTAAGCCACCCACCTTGTATCACTGTCCACGTTTTTTGTTATTTAAATTAACAACTAAACTCGATAAACGATTTATATTTGAATTTTTCAATAAAAACATATCGACTGTGTGATACAGTTGATTCTTGGAAATTCTGTGGCTGTGAGATACTGAAAAAGTATTGGCACGTGTATAGTAGCGTGCATATATAAAATAAATACGTATCATTACTGCTGACGATTGCGCTTTATCAAAAATAATCAGACAGCCAAGTTCGAGTTTTGAAGTTTATTTAAAAATTCCGGGAAACAACTTTTTTTAATACTGATTTTCAATTTATAGTATCAATGAATTAGCATAAAGTTCATAAACGTCTATTTGTTGATACATCCCGAGGCCGACATGCGGGGGGGAGGTACGTCTGCTGAACTTTTCGGTGTCTGTTAGGGTCGATGCTCGAGTTAAACTGCACATGTTGCAAGATGCGCGTGAGCCTCATATATAAACATTTTTTTAGGCTTCATATTTGCACAGTGTGTCCAATAACTTACGAAACGATAAACATGTAGTTTCTACATGAGAACTGAATATTCTTCACCCATGTAGGTGCGCTAGAAACAGACACGAGAAATGTGTTTGTACAGTCAGAGC
Source organism: Carcinoscorpius rotundicauda (assembly GCA_011833715.1). Lineage (NCBI taxonomy): Eukaryota > Metazoa > Arthropoda > Merostomata > Xiphosura > Limulidae > Carcinoscorpius > Carcinoscorpius rotundicauda. Next base: position 178,098,076 of record CM022391.1, on the reverse strand, counting down.
ACACATGAGTCAAACACATACTTGTTTCTTCACGTGTTTCTCACATACGATGATGTTATTTTTTGTTAAGTAATTTTCGACTTTATAAAAAAAAATGAGAAAAAATTTAATATCTGTGAAGTTTGAAGACGGTTGATGGGTAACGAAAAATTTTATTACAAGTTTAAAAACTTCATGGCCTCGATGAAGATAAAACCTTGTCGGAACGTTGAATATCTGTCACTGTGTTAAACTTGTAATACTGTTTGTTTGTTTTTTCCAGTACCACGTTCAACTTGCTTTAAGATTTATTATTCATTGAAGTGGGTTTCTCGTCATCAAATTTCATGTCATATCTATAGTTAGCTCTTAAGTAATTAAACAGGTGCGAAGGGGTATGTTTGACGTCATCTCTTACCGGTGCAGGTGTTTCATCAAAATATCCGCAAAAAAACGAAACAAAAATGTTTATTAAATAGTTAAACAAACTGATGTTTTTTGTTTGTTTTTTACAATTTGGATGACATAAGTTTTTAAAGTTTAGAAAACCTATTTACAATCGTACTTCTATAATCGTTTTTAAATTGTAAGCTTTACTTAAGATCATAAAGGAACTCTTTCAAGATATAAATAAAACCAATTCTTAAACGTTTGGCTTAAAAATAATTGACAAGTAAAAGTGTAAAAAGTTGTATTTTAATTTATTCTGTAAACAATTAAAGTTATATTTAATCAAGATAATTTTTATCATACGTAACAATTGTTTGGCAGAAACAGAGAAACATAAAGCTGTTAAGAAAATGAGTTATCAAATAGCTATCAGAAGATTAGTATTGCATGATATTTAAGTTTTAATAGGATATAATTTGATTTTAAATTAGAGAAAGTGTCTTTAGGGTAAAATGTAAAAAGCGTCTTTGAATTATTAGTTTACATTTTTCGAAACCTGATAAGTTAAGTGCCCGTTCTTGAACAGTAAGGCTTTTGAACACTTGAAAGTCACGTGAACATACAGGGTGTCCCGTAAGTCCCTACCCATCCATATATCTTGTGTATCCAGTTTATTACTGACTCTTCCACACTAACACATGACTCTACGTTTAACTAGTCTTCCTGATCGAGGTTTCAAACAATTTGCTCTCCCAAAAAAAGAAAAAAAAATTATAATATATGCGTAATTGAATATAACATAATAACATATGGATAGATAGGGACTTATGGGCCACCCTGTATAAAGAGACAGACATGACGAGTGTGTCTTGACTTTGTTTTTACGTAAACTGAAAGTGAAAATAAAACCTGTTTAGTTGTAACCCAGCAAACAAAACAGCAGGTGGCGAAGAGTTTACGTTTCTTTGATTATATGTCTCCGCCAACAAGGCGTATGGTTGTTTATTTAAACTAGTAGTAGTAATATGGATACAAGTTAGTTCATTTAATATTTTATCAGAATTATTCTTTACATGTGACCAAAAGTAAGAGCTACATATTTTTTATTTCGTTAACAGAAGCGTCGATAGGTGTTTAAAAGATTCGGGGATCGGGCCCATATGCGCGGTAAAGTTAAGCGTTTCAGTGCGATATCAGTCATGATATCTTTTTGTGATTTTTCAAAACACCATTTGGGGATTTGGGGCACTATAAAACATAATCAAACCCCTTGTGCCGGTGCATGGTGATACCTCTTCCAAACAAACGTATGTTCAAATTATACGTTTGAATAATTATACAGCACTGAATGTTTATACAATTACCAATACACGTTTTTTTGTAAAAGCTAATTAATGAAATGCTTTTACAGTTTTTCTGGTTAGGAACGTTGATTATAAAACTGAAGAAAATATTTATTATCGATTTAATCCAATTTTTCACAAAACTTTAAAATAAAGGTGTTTTTTTTAGAAACGACTGGAAACAGCGACTTTATAAAAATTTACGGACGAAAATATTGTTGAAAGCGATAATTACCCAACTGACAGTTCATGACTGAATGTAATATAGCATTGGATTTGTATGTTAAGATACATGTTGCTTTTCACGTTCGATTTGTATAGTTAGCCTACTCTTGACCAGAAATTATTAATAATCAAAACTGTCGTGAATAAAGGTTTCAACTTTCGTTTTAAAACGCTTACATCCTTGAATCTGTATTGAGATAAATAGAAGTTTCAAAGCGACTGACATTCCACATTTGCTGACGGCTGAAAATAGCGGATAAAAAGTGATGCTAAGTATTGTTGATCGTGGTGTGTTCCTTTTCACATATTTATTAGCTTAAAGTTTTATGGTTATAATAAATATAAAAACCAGTATTTTAAACTTTACATTGTTAATGCAAAACTTAGTGTTTCTTTAACCATTCTTTAGTGTATAGTAGTTGTAAAAAAGTGCGTTTTTAGTAAGAACTTGAGGGCTAACCCTTTAGGTCGGTTGTTAATTCAATCAAGTTTCCTAAGAATTCGTCGAGCGTGCATCAGGTCTGGAGCTCAATTCTGAGACAGGAAAATATATCATGAAAAAAATAAAACCACCACTTTGACTCCCAAAGTGGGTCAGTCTCACAACTTCAAATTAGGCCTGAGAACTGCCCTTGTTTATGGTGGTGGAAGAATGTAGCAGTTTGAATTGTCAAGAAAAAATGCCCTATTAGAAAGCTCTAGGGGGGCTCTCTCTTTATCTCAGTTGGTTGGCAGGCTATCAGTCAGGTGTATTATAAGTCTTGGATTGGAACCAAGTGCAAGGAAATGTATCATGAAAAGTAAAATTACTACAAGTATAGTAGATAGTGTAAGCAATGGAAACTGCAGTTATCCATGTTTATGAAACTAATGTAATTGGGTATAACGTTTGTATTATATTGCTATTTCAAAGTATCCCTTTATTGTTTAAGTTTCATTAGTATACATATAAATGCTAATAATATTTATAAAAGCACTGAAACTTCATAAACATTTATTCAAAGAATTAACTGTCTGTTTCAAACAACGGATAATGTGAATTTGTAATTATGAATAAAGAATATTTCTCTTCAAACTTGGCAAAGCTAACTAGTTTCAAAATTAATAGATAACTGATTACAACACTTTTCTTTTTCATATAAGAACTTTTAAAGAGAAGCTAAGACTTTTTAATTGAATAAAGAAGAAAAACACCAATGAACCCTACTTTTTTTTTTTTAAATACAATTCAACTCTCAGCTGGTTGGGTGGGGTCAGAATAAGGAAGCCAGTTTTCAAGTTATTATTCCAACTCATATTGTGCTGCCCTCTACCTCATAGGTTCAGTACTCTGACCTCAACCATTTCTCAAATGTTGAGCAGAGTGGATATATTATTGCAGTTCTCCCTTTTTCTAACTGTTGTAATAATTTGTTGGTCATTCTGACCCTACAGTATTATAAAGATAGTATTTTCAAAGTTTATTACTCATGGGTCATTTACACCATTCCTGTTACCTTCTTTGTCTACATTACTTGTTTTATTATTCCTGGTTGTTAGCAAACACTGGTGAATATATGACATAAATTATTATATTGTATTACTTAAGTCTGTGATAGTTCATGAGCTTTTTAAGTAGGCATTTTGTCTGCTTTATGAAATCACAAATACATTGTTTATTAAGGTCAAAATAGTGAGAAATCATTTCTTCAAAAATTTGTATGTGTAATAAAAAGAATGCTGGAGTCAGAAAATGTATCTGTATCTGAGGAAATTGAAATGACTTAACGACCAGAAACTGTAAACTACATTTATTGAATAATAAAGAAGTTTTAAGTTAATTATTGTTTCTCGTGGTTAATTTTTGTAAGCAAGTATGTAGAATTTTTACCAGTTTCTCATGCCTGTGTGTAATGGTACTAAAATATAAATTTTAGCTAGTGCTGCCTGAAGTATTTTTGATTGTTCTGCAGAAGTTATTAAAAACATTTTTTTAGTGAGAATCATGCACAAAATATACATCTTTTTTTAAAACTCATGTTACAATAAACTTTTATATATATCAACTTTGAGGAAATTTCATAATTACAGAACTGAGGAAAACAAAACCTGTTGTCTGTTTTACAAGGTTTTCATTTATGATGACTATGATTTTGCCAGTAAAGACATTATGATGTCTTTGTTTTCTGTAATTCTATATTTAACATTTTTTAATGATGACTTGTGTATCTACATGTAGGAGCTAATAATTTAATAATTTGGGTGAACTGAAGGAGAATTTTCTTTTTTTTTATTGCTGTAATCTTGACCGTTTCTGATAAACCTCTTTTTCTGAGACTACACGAATAAATTACAGTGAATTAAGCTTTTGACAGATAATGAGTTTTGTGATGACTGGATTTGGGAGTGCCTGCTGTGTGTTACTAGTTTGATTTTGGTACATAAATATTTGAGATAAAAATAATTAATACATATCTAAGATGACTTGAATAACCTTGACAAGTATAGACATGACTTAGTTTGTGGTAAGAGAGAATATTTGGTTTTAGTTGGCTATTTGAAAAGTGGATTGACATGGGAATGACTGCATCATCTCATTGAACATAAACATTAATGAAAGGAAAAAGCTTTTACAGATTTGTTTTAAAGGCTTTATTTTCAAGAACAGTGTTTGTTTTTTTATTCCAAACAAACTTGTTTTCTGAAACTCAGTTGAATTAAATGCAAGCATCTTAGTGGAGATTGAATAACCATGTTTCACTGCAGCCAGTGCTCTACACAGACTGAACTGGTAATCGTTTGTATGAATATATGAAACTCTAGGTTTATGTTGGTAGGTTATTTGTACTACTTCAATTATTGTTATTTAAAGTATAAATACCTGACATTAATCATTAAAACCCCTACAACCTGAGCACTTTTGAAAGGTGGACCTTTCTTCTTTGGGAGAAAACTAGCCAACCTGTTAGTCCACTTCTGTAACTGTAGCCGACTTCTCAGTGTACTTCTGAAACTAGTCAACCTGTCTACTTGTGCAACTGTAACCAACCTGTTAATCTGCTTGTGTAACTGTAACCAATTTGCCCTGGAAGAAGAAAAGTCCCCATTTTGAAAGCACATCAGTTATAGGAATTTTACTCATTTCTATCAAGATCTTTTGAACGTTCATGTTTTTCTCACATCACAAATATTTGTGAATCCTCTTGTTGCTTTTTTAGTCATGTTTGTCCATTAATGTAGTTTTAGTCTTTGTTAATTATCATATGTCACTTCTGAACACTGGGCCAATTACTGTGTTTACATGTTCCTCTCTGGTCAACTGTTAGTAAGTATATTCATCTGTTCTCCTTAACTTGCATTATAAATTTTCTTAATTCTTCTCTGTGATCATTCCTTCATCCATTCATTTATTATGTGTACAGTATTATCACATAGTGTATGTGCAAGTTTTTCTGTCCAACAATCTTTGAGACATGGAGTCTAACTATCAATTTAGTTATCTATTTACTTGTCAGTTCATCAATTATTTCTGGTAATTCTGCAGTATGTTACATGTAAATGTTCTCAGACAGTTATTTGTATGTCTGATTATGTCTTCCAAACTATATTTGTTTTTCTCTTTTATAGTCATTAAGTTTATATATCTCTACTTCTCAAATGGTTTGTCAAAACCAATTTCTGATGTTGTTCGACAGACACATAAGTGTTCAGTTGTGGTTGTTACATGCAGAGCTGGATAATTCGTTGTATTTTTGAAATGATTGCATTCAATTAAGTAATTAGTACCGACTATGGTAATTAAAACAAAACAAATTGATGGCAGGTTCTGCCAGACGGTTTCATTCCTATGAGTGAGAATATAATAATTAGTGACTATAACAAATATCCTTAGTTCATGATGTAGCTGTATTCTTAACAGTTAGGAAACATAACAGTAATATTTTTACTACTTGGTTAGCCGGAATAATTACAAATATTAAATTGAAACCACAACTTTCAGTTCTTGATTATTTCAGCAATAATCAGCTTAATAAAAATTTTGATTAATTGTATGTTGTTATAATAAAAAACATTGGTAATTGAAAGTCTAATTTTGATTAGTTGGTTATTTTTGTGAAAAATAGTTTAATTGTAATTTCAATTTGTTGATTCATAGAATATTCATAAACAGTGATGATCAGATTGATTAAACTATAATTTTAATAAATTGATTAAATTACAGGACACTAATAAACATTAGTGCTTCTCATAATTAATCAGTTATGTTGCCCAACTGTTGTCATACAATGTAATGTATGTGTGTTAATCAACCTGTCAGCCCATTTATGTGTCCATTAACCAAATTTTCAGTCCATTTGTATAACTGTAGCCAGTGTGCTTCAGTTCATTTGTGTAACTGTAACCAACCTGTTAATGCACTTGTCTAACTATAGTCAACGTGTTAACCTACTTTATAACTTTAGCCAATGTCAGTCCATTTATTTAACTGTTGTCAACCAGTTATTTCACTTTTAAAACTGTGAGCAACTTACCAGTACACTTGTATATATGTAAAGTTGTGTATTTGTGTTATGTAAATGCCGTGGAAATGTTTTGTAAACGACAACATCTCGTGTTGTATTTGGATTTTCATATCTATTATTTATATTTCCATATTTATATTACTGTTTCAAAGTTTAAACCAATAAAATATGTTGTTATTCATTTAAAATAACATTTAGAAATTTCTAGAATTAGGTAGATCAAATATATGACTATAAACGGAAATGTATGGCGGTCTAGTGTCTAGACGTTGAGTCTCGTGCAAGAACGGACATGCACGTATTGCTCTGGAGCTCTGTGGAAGTTACGTGATGGTTCGAGAAGTCTAGGCCTACTAATATATAAAGAGACGGAGACGCACGAGAAAAGAAGAGTCATTAGTTTTTATTCGAAGAAAAGAAGAGTCAGTCATTCGTTTGAGAAAGTTTAAGTGTTTGCTGTGAGTTTACTCAACTTGAATTTGTGACTAGAGCTAGATCTACAGAAACTGTGATTTTGTTTCGTCAATCTTTGCGATTCATTTGAATTACTGGTTGTGCTGAGAGTCAACACATACAGGACTCTTTAGGGGAGACTGAAACGGAAAACAGGAAGTTGAAACATTCATCGAAAACACCGTAAAAAGAACTTCGTCATTCTCCATTCAAACTTCGGTATTTCATCGTGGGACCAAATTCACACCCTAGACTGGAAATTTGGACTTTCATTCTAGATCATATTATTAGATACAGGCCAGTACCATTTTGTGTTGTAATTAATTTTGAAGGTTTGAACTTAATATCTGTCATTGTTATTATATAATTTATGTTATATCTGTCATATATATAATAGCTTATTGTAATAAATTATACAAGCTGTTATCTGTGTCTTTCTGTTGCGTTTAGTCTACGAAAAACATAAAACATAAAAAAAAACGTAACAGAAAATTAGGGGCTCGTCGGGGGTATCGAACAAACAATTTATTTCTATTCTAAAATTAGATTTATATTCTATACAGATAGACAGCTTGTATATTCAAAATGGCATTCCAACTCGAAGATTTTATAGACAAATTTAATTAGAATCCCTCTTTCAAATTGATCAGTGAATTAAAAAAATCTGAATTGCTTGATGTTGGAAAACATTTTACTTTGGAAGTGAAGCAAACAATGAAGAAAGCAGATGTCAAACAAATTGTTGTTGAACATTTGGTCAGCCAAAAAGTTTTACCTCAAAAAGTTGTACAACAATTGCCCGCCACTCATTTTGACCCAGATTTCGAATTAAAAAGAATGGAAATGAAATTTCGTTTAGAAATTGAAAGCAAATGTCTTGAGGCAGAAAAAGAAACCAAATGACTTGAGGCAGAAGAAGAAACCAAACGACTTGAGGCAGAAGAAGAAACCAAACGACTTGAGGCAGAAAAAGAAACCAAACGACTTGAGGCAGAACAGGAAAACAGACGCCTTGTTCTTGAGGCAGAACAAGAAAACAAACGCCTTGATGCTGAAATACAAATAGAACGCATTAAAGCTGATAAGGAAATCAGTATGAGAAAGGCACAGACAGAAGAAAAGGTTGTCCAAATGCGGTTGGATAATTTTGATGCTTCCAAACAAATTCGTTTAGTACCTCCATTCAATGAGAAGGCTGTAGATAAATATTTTCAGCAATTTGAAAAATTGGCCCTTAGGCTAAAATGGTCTGCCGAATATTGGACAGTATTACTTCAGAGTGTTCTCAAGGGTAAAGCTCAGGAAGTATTTTCCAAACTCACGGCCGAGCAAAGTTATGATTACGAGCACGTCAAAAAATGCATTTTGAATGCTTATGAATTAGTGCCAGAGGCATACAGACAAAAATTTCGTGGTTACAAAAAGTTTGACAGCCAAACTTATGTCGAATTTGCTCGTGAAAAAGAAACTCTATTCGACAGGTGGTGTGATTCCAAAGAAATCAAAGATGATTTTACAAAACTCAGAGAACTCATGTTAGTTGAAGAGCTCAAAACTTATATTGATGAACAGAAAGCTTCTAAAGTTCATGATGCTGCTGTCTTGGCAGAAGAGTATGCTTTGACTCACAAAGATTTCTTGTACAAAAGCAAAACAAATCATACAGCAAAGAAACCCAATGACTCATTCAAACATTATGCAAATGTCGACAAAGACAAAAAAGAGCAAACTTCTGATTCTCAAACAAAGATTTCATCTTATTCTCAAAGCTTGTCATCTACCAAAAACGTGTCATTGTCATCCAAAACATGTGCTTATTGTAAGAAACCTGGCCATCTGATTTCTGAGTGCTATAAGATCCAAAACAAGCCATCACCCCATAGTTTCATTTTGCCCTCGTTGGATACATCATTTGTTCCCAATGATTTTGACCCTGTACAGTCCACTGTGGATTCTAAGTCCAATATTCTTGATGTACCTGAAGATCCTGTTGAGGACAAATTTAAGCCTTTCATCACTGAAGGTTTTGTTTCTTTTGCTGGCGATTCACATCTACAACCAATTAAAATCCTGCGGGATACTGGAGCTTTTCAGAGTTTGATTTTGGAAAGTGTACTTCCATTTTCTCAAAAGTCATCCATTGGGGCCAATGTGCTCATTTCTGGTGTAGAAGGTGGTGTCGTTTCTATTCCTCTTCATAGATTGGATTTACATTTGGACTTAGTTTCAGGCCCAGTGACTGTGGGTGTTAAATCTTCATTGCCTGTTGAAGGTGTGTCTATGCTTTTGGGGAATGATTTGGCTGGTAGTAAGGTGGTACCAGAGGTTCGTGTTGTTGAATCACCTGTTGTTAATCCCAGTACAGAGCAACTCGTTGAAGAGTTTCCTGATGTTTTTCCCGCTTGTGCTGTTACTTGTTCTCAAACACGTTCTCAGGAGTCCAAAGAGGATTTCTCTTTATCTGATACATTCATGTCTCACATCGATGAGATTTCTGACTCAACTTCGAGTTCTACTGATGACTCCAAGTCATTTTTCAACTCTCTTCATTGTAACAAACTTGTTGAGGAACAGCACAATGATCCTGAAACTCGTTCTCTTCTACAACTGGCCGTTGAGGAAAATGAAATCGGAACTGTCCCTATTTGTTACTACCAGAAGTCAGGTGTGTTAATGAGAAAATACAGACCTCCTGACGTTGCTGCTGATGAAGAGTGGAATGTTTATCACCAAATCGTCATTCCAAAATGCTATCGGAATTATATTCTCAGTCTTGCTCATGATCATGTGTTGTCAGGACACTTAGGTGTAAGAAAGACGCTAGATCGTGTCCGACAACATTTCTAGTGGTCAAAGATGCCCCAAGATGTTGTTGACTATTGTAAGACATGCCATTCTTGCCAAATGACTGGAAAAGCAAATCAGGTGATTCCCAAAGCACCACTGCAACCTATTCCTGCCTTTGAAGAACCGTTCTCAAGGGTAATTATTGACTGTGTTGGCCCAATGCCAAAAAGCAAAGCAGGAAATGAATACCTCTTGACAATCATGTGCTTCTACATGTTTCCCTGAGGCTATTTGAGAAAAATCACTGCTCCCAACATTGTCAAGGCTCTTGTCAAATTCTTTTCCATGTTCGGGATTCCAAAAGTTGTACAATCAGATCAAAACTCAAATTTTATGTCCAAGATATTTCAACAAGCCATGCATGAACTAAACATCCATCAAGTTTCATCCAGTGCATACCATCCTGAGTCACAAGGTGTTCTTGATCGTTTCCACCAAATTACTGCCACGAACACTCAAAGAACTGGGATGAGGGTGTTCCCTTGTTATTGTTTGAGGTTCGTGAGGGTATTAAAGAATCCACTGGATTTAACCCTTTTTAAGGGTTTGGTTTAAAAAAACAAACAAACAAAAAGGTTTTCACAAGTTCAAACTTTTTTTTTTTTTACTTTTAAGGGGGAGAGTGTTATTTAAATGTCGTGGAAATGTTTTGTAAACGACATGTCATGTTGTGTTTGGATTTTCATTTCTATTATTTATATTTCCATATTTATATTACTGTTTCAAAGTTTAAACCAATAAAATATGTTGTTATTCATTTAAAATAACATTTAGAAATTTCTAGAATTAGGTAGATCAAATATATGACTATAAACGGAAATGTATGGCGGCCTAGTGTCTAGACGTTGAGTCTCGTGCAAGAACGGACATGCGCGTATTGCTCTGGAGCTCTGTGGAAGTTACGAGATGGTTCGAGAAGTCTAGGCTTACTAATATATAAAGAGATGGAGACGCAAGAGAAAAGAAGAGTCGTTAGTTTTTATTCGAAGAAAAGAAGAGTCAGTCATTCGTTTGAGAAAGTTTAAGTGTTTGTTGTGAGCTTATTCAACTTGGATTTGTGACTAGAGCTAGATCTACAGAAACTGTGATTTTGTTTCGTCAGTCTTTGCGATTCATTTGAATTACTGGTTGTGCTAAGAGTCAACACGTACAGGACTGTTTAGGGGAGACTGAAGCAGAAAATGAGAAGTTGAAACATTCATCGAAAACACCGTAAAAAGAACTTCGTCGTTCTCCATTCAAACTTCGGTATTTCATCGTGGGACCAAATTCACACCCTAGACTGGAATTTTGGACTTTCATTCTAGATCATATTATTAGATACAGGCCAGTACCATTTTGTGTTGTAATTAATTTTGAAGGTTTGAACTTAATATCTGTCATTGTTGTTATGTAATTTATGTTATATCTGTTACATTTATAATAGTTTGCTGTAATAAATTGTACAAGCTGTTATCTGTGTCTTTCTGTTGCGTTTAGTCTACGAAAAACATAAAAAAAAACGTAACAATTTGTTAGTCATGTCAGTCTAGTTGTATTTCTGATAGATAGTCTGTTATACATTTGTTTGTTTCTTTGTTGTAGTTGATGTAAATGTCTGCCACTTATCATTCCAATTTATTTTTGTTAGCCAACTTTTTGGTCTAGTTCTGTGTCTTCAGTTTGTCAGCCCATCTAAATTCCAGTCTTTTCATATCATCTTGTGTTAACTCATTAGTGAGATTAGTTTATAGTCTCTAAGTCAGTCTTTCAGCCAATTTGTATGTGCAATTTGTGCTACTCAATATGGAAAACTAATTGTAAACTTTTTAGCTCACTTGTCAGGCCAAATTCTGTTAGCCGAATTTTCTGCTGGATTAATATGTTTATTTTGGTCAGTCTCTCAATTGAGTTATATGCATGTCTCAGCCCAGTTGTTAACCATCTTCTCAGATATTTATGTATGTTTATCAGTGTATTTGTGTAGTTATATTTTACAAACACACTTGCCAGTCCCGTAGATGTTTTGTCAGTCAGCTTTACTGTTGAATTGTATCTTAATCTGTTGCATCATTCTTGGCCAATGTGTCTGTTATGTTGAAATTAATAATCCTTTCAACTTTTTTCTTTTTTCTGTTTTTGTGAATGAACTAAAAGTTTGGATAATGTGAAATAAGTCCTGAGCTTGTCATTAAGTTATGTATCGTGAATTCAATTTCTCTTAATTCATGTGAGCAAAATATTAGAAAGTTCGTGTATAACCAGAAAAATGTTTTTTAAACACATTTATGTGAGGTACACTATAAATTAATGCTGTTACTTAACTGTAGTTCTGAGACAAATACATGACTGATATAAAATTCAGTATATTAAAGGGGTATAAAGCAGTATGACTGTATAATAATTTAATCAGTACTAGTACTTCACCTCATAGGTGGAGCTGTCAGAGGAGTGGGAGCATTAGTTTTCCTTTTTTTTTTTATATGCAAAAACGGCTTGTTTGGGTTCAGAAAATATTTTAAATTCTCAACAAGTGGGTTTCTCGACATCACTGATTATTAGTTTTCCTTGTTGTATTCCTGGTAAAAACAAGTTAATAGCTTGTAAAATAAATTTAAAATATTTTATGTATTTCAAGTCTCTAAATGTCGCATTTTCTAGGGTCATGCATCCCTGTAGCCCATTGAATTATCACATTCAGGTCTTACATGTTCTTGAACCTTCCCATGTAATTTTGCTTTCCTTCCACTTAAATATAGCTTAATACCAATTTGATATTTTCCTGGTATTTTGACACTTTTAGAGATGAATGTAGTTTTTACATTTATGCTGTATGTTATAATACTTTATAATTATTCTGAAATTAGGTGCTTGTACTGCTATATCAGTTGTGTATTTCTAATGGTAATATTCTTTTTGTATTCATTTCCAAACACAGGGAGTACCTTTAAAAAAAACTTAGTTCAATTAAAACTAGGTTCATTTTGTGTACATGTGTACATATGAATAGTCTTTTTTAAATATAAATAATGTTATTCTAATCTTGTTGTAGTAAAGTGCTACAGTTTATTCTCTCCTGTTTTACAAAGTTTGGTAAAAAAAATGATATAATTTTTCATTTTTGTACATGCAACATTTTTATTTTGTGTTTAATGTTTATCTAAGCAAATCATTTGAAATTACATTAATTTTCAAAATGAAAATACATATTTTTCTGTTTTGAATTTTGATTTTGTAGTTAATGGGCTAGAAAAAATTAAATGTATTTCATAACATATTTTCTTTGCATTACTGTTGTGAAGAGCAAAATTTCCAGTTTTAACAGCTTAGGTTTTCTCTCAATTAACCATACTGTAATGTGATCTTAAGGTCATTTATGAATAGTGATTTGTATATAACTCATCACATGTTCCTCGTTTAGTACCTGCATAGAATAATTAATAATATTTATGTAATTAGAATATTATGTATTAGCATACATACAGATTTTTCATATTCTTAGCTGTTTATGCACAAATGTTATGAAATTGTTACAGAAGAACAAAATAAATATGATGATATTTGTGGGTATCTAAATTATAAGATTTAAAATACATAATTTATCCATATTAAAAATATTTATATGAATATATTCTTTATTGTGATAAGTACATGAACAAAGTGCCCTAATTATTTGCATAATTAATCAAGCTTGGGTTTAACCTAGTTAATGTATTAATACTTAATGTATTACTTAAATATTTTGCTTTACATATTTTGCAGTGGAAGTGCTCACTGTTTATAGTTATTAAAGTAATTTTTAGTAATATTTATCCGTTTTGAAACTGTTGCTATATGTTAGAAAGTATTTGCAGTGACAGTGAATCACAATGTTTGATAGAAATCAAATACCCACCATGGATATCAAAATCTGGTTTTTAGCATTATAAGCTTTATGACTTATCACTGTGCAACTTGAGTTTATACCAGAGCTACCTTTTAACTGGTTAATTATTTACTATTCTGTCAAAGCTCCTAAAAAGTTATCAGTTTCAAAGGAAAAATTTCTAAGAATGCTTAAGTGTTTAATCATCTTATTAAGTTTGAGCCACGAAAACATTTTTAATTCCATTATAATTAATAAACAAGACTTTTAATACGTAATCAAAAACTGAAAACATTAGAGCCATGAAAGCTATAAGTTTTGGGGCCATCCATGTGACCAAATCAGACAATGGGAGGGTCAAAAAGTGGCCTTAATTTGTGTGATGTCCCTTATGGCTGGTCCCTTAGAAAAATGTCTACTTCAAAATTTTCAAGAATTGGCAACCCAAAATAGGAATTGTGTACCAGCATTTGAGCTGAAAATACATGAAAAGAAACATGTATGTTGCAACATGCAATTATTTGAAGAAAGCAGTCACAGGAAAAACCTTTTACTTTAAAGAAGTTAAAATTAAATAAGGCCTGTGTAACATAAACTTCTTATTATTTATATGTTTTTGTTGTTGATGGAATAAAAACCTTCTATAGGAAACAGTTTTATTTGAATTTTATGATTTTGCAGGAAGTGGTATTAGCTTCGGAAAAATTCTTCAGCGATTTCCAGAAAAGGATTGGGAAGACACGCCATTTATAGATGGAATAGAATTAGTAAGTTTTTTCTTTGTGTGGCACAATATATTGTGAATGTATGTACATTTAGAACTGATCAATTTAAATGATTATTTATGAGCAGTGATTACAATGATTAGTGTCATGTAAACCAGTTAATTAATCAATGTTAGTGTTTTTGATTATTACTATTTCAAATTATTCCAATAGTTGATTAATTGAAATAGCACTTAAATTATCATGAAAGTAAACATATAATTTTAAATAGTACTTCTGATCTCTGCTGTTTTAGGTTATTTTAACAATCAATCAGGCAAAAATTATAATGAAACCAATTTTCCCAAATGTAATCATTTAAAAAAAACTGTTTTTTTTATTTATACCATTTTTGATTATTTTAATTACCCAAGCAATCAAAATATTTTTGCTGAAGATACAGCTCTGCCTAAATTTAGTCTTATAAGCTCCTGGGGATTTTGACTCCTTCATTTTGAATTCTTAACTCTTGGGAAAATAACGGTCTAGAAGCATCAACTGCCATTTTTTTTTCTTTTGTTTGTATGTGTGTTTACCATGCTTTATAGAATATTCACTTACCCTTTCACTGTGAGTCAAAGGCCATGTCACCGCATTTGTTGGCTTGCATTCAAAATTTTATGGAACTACTATTTTGTGAATTTCTGTCAATAAGTTTGGAATAAAATTGTAGACTAAAATTTAAATTTTAATATCATGTATGAGTTAATTTCTTAATTTGAAAGTAAATATTAAAAGAACACATCTAAATATAGAGTGAGTCATGTGGTAGGGTGAATGAAGCTCTGTTTAAAATGAGATGTTTGTCATGTCAAAATACCAAGTATATAATTTCATACAAATTAGTAACTCAAATTACTAATATTGACAAGCTAGAATATAAAATAAGAATCTCATATCTTTTCACTTTGCTGAGATGTGGCTTATGTTCTGAATCAAACACAGTGGCTCCATTCAACCCTTTCCATTTTATGAAACAGTCCCTTACTTACTCTTACTACAGTATAGGACATATGAATAACCAATCAACAGCTTAAAATGACCCCTCGAGTGATTTTCTCAGCCATTTTAATCTTTGAAAAGGCTATAATGTTATTTTGAGCCAAGATTTTAATGAAGCGAGATGTGTCTTTAGTTTGCTCAAAGTTTCATATTCTTTTAAATCTAGATAGATCTTAGATACAACACTAAATTACAGTGGAATTCTATGATATCAGTGCAGCCATTTTTGGTTATTCAAGTGTGTGTATGTATATAAAACCTAAAAAAATTTTGATATCCTTTATGTGCAAAATTTTAAGTGGCTTAGCAACCAACATTTGGCTGCCAAGTACAAAGGTCACAGTGAGAAGAGATAATTGTTTGCTGTGCTTTATTGTTTTATATTTTAAGAAAAATAATGTTTATAATTAGTTTTAAATAGTAATAATCTATGTGCATAAATATAATGTATCATAATTTAAATGTCACTTTATATTATAAAATAATACTCCACTGAAACACAGCCAAGACAGGGAAGACTAAATGTTAATTTTATATTAATTGATATGCAGCATAAGTACACATGCACCTCATTAATTCAAGTTATGTAATGTTAGCTAGCTTTGACTAGAAGGCCAATATAATAAAAAATAATATATGATATATGTAAATATATAATATCATGAGACTTAAGCTACTTAGACTAAACATTTGTGTTTTTATGTCATAATATGTAGTCGTTCTAGCGTGGAAGAAAGCATAATCTGTATTTATTTCCTAAATTTATTATGATGGTTACAAGGTTGGTTGACATTTAGAGAAAATAACATAAATAATGTATTCTTACTGAAAACAAACATTTAAAATGTATTTTGAAGGCTTTAGAGATTATGCAAATAATATACGAGATTTTCAGAATGAAGAATATTTTAATAATCATAGCATGAAATCATCTTGCATTCAGACTAGTAATGAAAAATACTATGTTTTCATTAAGAAGTTGTAAGAAAAATATTAATAAATCTGATTTTTTGCACACAAAACACTTGTAATATTGACGAAAAGTATATCAAATTTTGTATGAAGATACACATGCTGTATCAAAGGTTAGAGTACAAACACTTAAGTGCAAATGGGTTGGTGAACTTGTATTTTACACAGAGCCTGTAGTGGAAGGGTTAAATAATTACTGTACGTTCATGTCAACACGTGTGTGTTCATGTCCACAAACTAACAGAAACCTGGTAGCACCAGTTAACGTCACTTG
This sequence comes from Carcinoscorpius rotundicauda, assembly GCA_011833715.1. NCBI lineage: Eukaryota > Metazoa > Arthropoda > Merostomata > Xiphosura > Limulidae > Carcinoscorpius > Carcinoscorpius rotundicauda. Next base: position 178,081,481 of record CM022391.1, on the reverse strand, counting down.
GCTGGGTATAAACTTTAATTACATGTGCGTGTAACAGGGACATAAATTCTAGTGTTTAACAGGTACCTTGAATGGATCATTCTTTATGGATAATTTAGTGTTATATCAAGATAGTTGTTATTTGTACTGTGGAAACATTTTTATTTATAGCTCAGAGAAACTAAGTGTCATGAAGTACAGAACCAAAGTTGATTGGACCTGCTATAAACCCTTGACGTTGATGAATGTTAAGTCTTTGCACAATAAGCATAATACCAAGAACATTTCAAGCAGTATCAGTTGCACATTTGCATTCTGGGAAATGTAACTTAGATTGTTTTTGTTATTGACAAAAGTGTTTGACTTTAAAAATTTTTTTAAATGAAAAATGTTGGAGATCAGAATAATATTATTAAGATTGCCCATATGGTAATAATTATTTTATCTGAATCCTTAATATATCAGATCTTTACAGTAAACACCATAAAAAATACTGTATATGGTTAATGCCAGAATTAGTAACCTTTTTCTGTTTTTTAAAGTGTTTAAGACATTAACTTTTAAAATGTAATGCCATAAACTGTTTGTGTTTTTACACAATTGAATTAATTGAAAATAAATTGTTAAAGATTAGTTAATTATGAAAACAGTAATAAGGTTTTCATAAGTGTTTTCTGCAAAAGAGCATTTTTATGTATACCTAGGTGTAATATTGTGGTAGTAAAGTTTACGATACTGTTAAAATTAATCATGCTAGATTTTAAGTTTTTAGTATAGGGCTTAAGTTAAAACCTCACACTGAGAAGTCACTTTGGCACAGCACTTTTGATGTACATTGACAGATTGGTAGTTTTGAAATAATAGGTGAATTTTTTTTTAACAAAATATATGACAAAGTAAATGTTTTTATACAACTTACCCATTAAGACATTACTTGTGAAAATTATTTTTAATAAAAAATTTGATCTTTAATTTGTTTTTTGTAAGAGTACAACACGTTCATGTACCACTGCATATTTGATTTTAATTCAATGGATTTTTCATGCTGATTGACAACTGAATGGTATAAAATATATCTGTCTGCTAATGAATAGCTATGTAAACCTATAAGGAGGCAACATGTATTGTGAATAGCTCTGATGGTGATATGTACTGAAGGAAGATATATTTATGCCTCATGACATTTATTTCATTGGTTTCATGAAGATTGTGCATCAGCACACTTGTGCTATTTTTTGTGCTGACTTACTGTGTGGTTTGTTGACATTAGCATGATCAAAAACAATAAATTGGTTGGTTTTTATAAACACAAGTAAAAGTCATGTGGTGGTTGAATGATGTATGTAGTGGGTAGCATGATGTAGATTAATAAAAAATGTGAACATTGAAATTATTGTTGCTTCTTCAAGCTTTGCTTGATTTTCTGTATATGATTTTTATGTTACTAAACTATATGTGAAATTTATTTATCCAAAGGAGAATGGTCATGAAACTAGCTCTATTCTTAATTTCAGACCTGTGTTACTCTACATTAAGATTGAGGACAATTCTGATAGAAATTTGTAAATAAATCCCAGTGTCGGTGTCATATAGTATGTGCTAGAAATCAATGTTGTTAACTTTTCAGCTTGTTATATCATGAACTTAAATGTTTGAAATACTTTAAAATTTGGTAGGATTCTTATTCCAAGTTTTCTTGATAGAAATTTTGGAACAGATGGAATAACAAGAATATAGCAGTAAATGGGTTTATAATTAAAATATCATGATAATCACTACTGGGAAACAAGTTTATATTTACAGTATTTTAAATGATTTTATAAATTAGGTTTTAGGATATCTGTTACTTTGTATAAAACATTTTTGTTGGTTTAATTTTCTCTTTTACAAGTAACTTGTTTACATCTCTTGCTAATTTAAGAGCAGCTGAATTAATTTAAATTCAGTTAACTTACATTTATGTACTGGTGTAGATGAGTTTATGATGTACACAAATGTAGAAATTATTGTAATTCTTTTGACTAAAAATATTATAAAACATTTGGCTGTTAGTTTCTGTTTCCATAGATAAGTTTATATTTTGATGTGCATGTTGCTACTGTGTTCAAAAAACAATAGTTTGCAATTGTTTCTGAAGAATGACCAAAAAGATTTATTGACATATTTCACTCAGTGACAAGTGCTGTGCTAAGACCTTTCTTGTTCTCTTTCATGTGTATTTGAATATTATTATGTTTAGCCTACAATATAGGTTTTTGTTGTGTAAAAAAAATTAAGAGAAACTAGTAATAAAATAAAAGGTCTATTGATTCAATACTTGTAGTCTTGATGACCCCTGTTAAAATATCATTGTCACATCACATGGTATTTTCCTATGTTTACAGTGATTGACCTGCATATAACATTATGTTTAGGGAAGTAAAATATTTAAAGCCACCCTCTATTATTAATATATCCAACAAGTTTTCTTTTAAACTCATTCAAATTTACTGCTCCAATAACATCCAAAGAAAACCCATTTCATAGAACAAAGCTCCCTGTTTGAAAATTAAAATTGTTTTAACTCAAGGTGGCTTTTACTTTGCCTAAATGTATATTTGTGTTCTCTATTTTTTTATAATTGTGTTCTACAATTTTTGCTTTTGAGTATACAAAATGTTTACATCGATATCATCAATTTTATTTACAATCCTAAACACTTCAATCAGATCCCTCCTTGCTATTCTTTATTTTTTTAAGAGAAAACAGTTTTAAGGATCTTAATCTCTCCTAATATAATGACCCATCTATACCAGATACCATTTTAGTAACCCTCCTCTGACCATTTCCAACAATTCAATGTCTTTCCTAAAGTGAGGAGCTCAAAACTGAACACAATGCTCCAAATGCGATCTAGCTATTGACTTATATAATGAAATTATAACCTTTTTCAACTTGTATTCCACATTTCAGTAGATACAACCTAAAATCCTTATTTACCCTGCAACTAGCAAGATCATTCTGCTTGAATGGCTTAAGGAACTGACCAACCATTACACCAAGATCTCTTTCTTTCATGACACTGTTAAAGTTATTCCTATTCAAATTATAATGCAATATCTTAACATTTATCATTATTAAAATCCATCTGCCAATTATTTGGCCAACTCACCAAATGATTTAAATCCTTTTGTATTATTATTGATGGCACTGTCATCAACATCTACACAATTTGAAGTTTATGTTAGCATTTGTTTGTTATCTATGTCTAATATTTTATTATTTTGACCTTATTGATTTCAACCAAATTTATATTTGTTAAGTTCTAAGCAGGGCTGCAGATTTTTTACACCCAATGGGGAGAGATAATTTTTGCAACCGCTTATGTGGACTGTTCAATTTGCAAATTGGTAATCTCTGATTACATGAACCTGAAAGTCGTAAACATGCAATCATAGAGTAATCTTGTTGCCACGACACTTGCATGTATACTTAGGCCTACTGACTGATACTCACGAACTATCGCTTAGATCGAAAAGCTTAGAAGCACGCCTATATTAAAGATGTACATTTCGACTACTGGAAAAACCTACATCTAGGCCTAATTATGTAATTTGATTGGTAAGAACACGAAAATCACGAGAACAAACACATAGTTTGTAGGCCTGTGATGCAATAAAACAATTCAACAGACCAAACTGTAGGGGAGGATGATTGTATGCACCATACCCCCACCTAAAATGAAGGAGGGGATGTATACCACCCATTCCCCCAGGATTTAAGCCCATTGTTCGAAGAAATGATTTTTTTAGTGTATTTGATTTATTTATAGTTTAAACAAGAGAAATCAAACAAGCCTTGTTCTTTACAAGTTGATTAGTATACATTTTATGTTATGTTGAATTTATCAATAAATATTGCAGTATAAAAAAAACATTTTACTATATAAAACATCTTTGTAGCTTTCACTCCAGCTTTTGATTAAAGCTAAAATTTTTCAGTAAATATTGTGATTTGAAAGGTATTACACAGAACAGATAATTTTATTATTTAAGTTATTCTTTCACATTTTAAAAGATTCTAACTTAGAGTATTATTTCTGTCAGCTTAAAATTTTGATATTTTAAATTTATTTTTTGTATACTTTATTTTTATTAATTGTGAGAGTAATTTAAATATTTAAGAAAATTCATCATATGCACTTTAGTTCTGTCAGCCACAAGGATGGAGTCTATCAACTGCTCGCCAACAACCCACCTTTTTTGTTTCTGTTTTAACCGACATCGATGCCAACCGTCATTACTGTGCATGTCTCTCCTTCAACGAACCTGTAGCCATAACTCCCAGCAAGCCACCAGACGAAGAAGGAGAAGAAGAAAGCTTAGAATCTTCAAGCGTTCAACATCATTCCATAATGTATGCTCCAAAGTGTTTGGTTCTTGTCTCCAGCTTAGATTATTTTGCTACCTTCAAGGTGTGTTGAAATCCATTTTTTATTTTCAAGCATAAAATATTAGTTATGTAAAATGGCCTTTCTGTGTTCTTTTTTTTTAACGAAACATCCAAAAATAATTCTTCATAGCTAACCACGCACATTTAGATTAATAAAGTAGTTATTTGTTTGGTCTTTAAGAGTCAATAGCACTTGTTTCCATCATGCTAGTTTTTCAGGTGTATAATATTTTAATAAGACTTTTGAAACATGTCTGCTATTTATTGAAGTATCTTCTAGATGTGAAATAAGATTACTGAATTAAAAATCTTGATAAATATTCCAGAATTGTCTCGGAATAATCTACAGTGTGTACATAGAAAACATGGCTGTTCAGATCGAGACCCTCATAGGAAATATTTTAGGTTGTGTTCAAGTCCCTCCTCCAGGTATGTGGTCTGGTAGTTTGGAATGTGTTGCACATGAAGACTTGTATGTGTCCAATGATAATTGTATGTTTTTTCAGAAACCAGTATGTTTTTGTATATATTTAATACTGATTAGTAATTTTTATATATTTCATTGCTGTTTAATTTTGTGTTGCCTCCTTTGTTTAAACTTTATTCTGAACCAGTATTTTGAGCATGTAGGTACATATGAAAATGACTTTTGTTGTGCAAATAAGTAAAAGGAGTGAAATGGTATTACAAACATTTTCGGAGTCTTATGGCTATAAATTATATTGTGATATGATATGTGATGACAGTTATCACTTGGTAGTAATATTTTATGATCATATTTTTACTTAGCCAATTGTGGCCTAGTGGTCAGCATGCCAGATGAGAAAATAAAAAGTGTGAAAAATAATGTTACCACATGCTGTGACATCTTTAGAAGACTTCTTGGCCAACGTAAATCACAACCTGTTTTGCTTATGATTGGTGCATATTTAGTGTTGCTCCAAAACTGGAATACATTTTATCTTTAGGATAATGCACACTGATTCTTATCTTTTTACACTCATTTACAATCACTTTTTCTTAAAAGAGCATGCGTTAAACCATTTGTTCATTTCTCCTAGTTGTTATCTGAGACTGGTGGTTTGTAATTTATCGTCAAAGTTGAATTTTTTTTTGAATCTCTTGTCAATATGAATGCATGAAGAATATAGCATAATGGTGAAATGATTTTCATCCAGTTCTATAAGGTTTAAAATATTGTAATTCATTTCAAAAATGAACTATTCAAAAAATGATTTATGTGTTGTATTTAACCTAATAATTATTTCATTAGGTATCATGTGCTATAGTGTGTTGGTTGACCCAGATTTGTTATGGACCCATTTCATGGTCATTCCTCTTCAGCAATTTCTGGCTGTTTGGTATGTCCACAGTGTAGAGGAATGTAGTGACTAACTATTTGTCACAAATATTTGTGAGATGAAATGATTTTTATGATATTGAATAATTAGGGGTGTTTACAGACTTACAGTAATAAATTTTACATTTATAGTAATCAAACTGGATTGCATTTGTTGATTAAGCCCAACTAGAAATTAAATAAAAAAGTATTGTACCATAACTGGCCACCTGAGTTGAGTCCACAGTGTTTGAAGGCACAGGAAATTTCAGCTTTATATTTCATATGCTGTTAAAATTAGCCATTTGTCATGTTTCCTTGTTATTTACTATTTCATCAAGGTATTTGAATACATATTTCATGAATTTTTTCCCTTAGAAAATCATAACCATTAGATTTGAGAAGAAGTTGTTTATTACATTGTTCAGTTTTCCTGCTCAGATAGCACTATTTTAAGAGTAGAATTAAGGGGAGAGAATACCCCTTAAACAACTTAAGAAGACATATTCTTGTGTCATGTACCTTTTGGTGTTGCTATTTGAAAGCTACCTGTAACCTGCAGAATGGCCTGCTCTCAGGAAACCTAATTTTGTTACTTCATTCTGTACACTTTTAGCTACAGGGGTGTAAGAGTAGTAAGAGACAGTCCTATTAACTGGCTAAGAGTAGTTGTCAAGATAATGGATGCCATTGAGTGGTGGTTCCCTGTTTAGCCAGGCAAAACTAAACTGGGGATGGCTGTATCTGAACTTCAAGATTTTTGACATGACCATTAATCCAGTATGTTGTATGAGAGCTGGTCAGATTGAAAATACCATTAGTGTTGCTAAATTATGTGGCATTGTAATGACTGGCATATGGTTGCAGATCTTTGAAAGTAAGGATAAACAAGATTAAACTTAATAACTCAGTCGTGTTTGATACTTAAAATTTGTATGATAAACTGAAATCACAAACATTTAACGATATTATGTAACATATAAACAATCTTTTTAAATTAACAATAAAGAAACTAAATGTGAGTAAGTTGAATGGTATTGGCTTACCTCCTTGTTTTGTTCTTTTGTTTTAAACTGTTTATTTGTTCATGGTTTAAATGTAGGATAACTCATGCATGTACAGCTTAAGGTGACTGTGATTTTTTTTCGAAGTGGTGTTGTGTATATAACTTCAATTACATTGGATTTTTAAACAGAAATTTTGAAGGTATTTATTTACTTTCCTAGTTATGTGTGTGTGTCTATATATATGCCAGCTTTTATTTATAAATGTTTTCTCTCTGAATATCATTAGGTGACTCTTAAAAGAGATGGTTTAGTGTTGTATTGAATAAATACTTCTTTGTCTTGTGTGTTATTGTAAATTGTAATAACCGTATTATTTCAATTAACTTTCAGGTGGGCCTCAAGTACGATTTTCAATAGGAGCAGGTGACAGACAAGCATTGCAGCCTCCACTTAGCTCTACCTTACCTGTTACACACACCACTGTTTACCAGCTTTTTGAAGAATTAGGTATATATATATATTGGTCAATAAAAACATTTAAGTATATTGATGTTTATATTGACAGAGCAATCAAATTCTTGGATCACAATAATTTAGATAATATACTGTTAAACTCTATTTTTTTTGTAAATTGAGAATTCAAGCATGATACAAGTTGATTGAGTTTTGTAATGTACAATTTGTATCTCAGAAATGTTTACTCACTTCTTTACATAACAGTGGTACTACCTCAGAAATGTTGACTCACTTCTTCACATGACAGTGGTACTACCTCAGAAATGTTTACTCACTTCTTTACATAACAGTGGTACTACCTCAGAAATGTTTACTCACTTCTTCACATAACAGTGGTACTACCTCAGAAATGTTTACTCACTTCTTCACATAACAGTGGTACTATCTCAGAAATGTTTACTCACTTCTTCACATAACAGTGGTACTACCTCAGAAATGTTTACTCACTTCTTCACATAACAGTGGTACTACCTCAGAAATGTTTACTCACTTCTTTACATAACAGTGGTACTACCTCAGAAATGTTTACTCACTTCTTCACATAACAGTGGTACTATCTCAGAAATGTTTACTCACTTCTTTACATAACAGTGGTACTACCTCAGAAATGTTTACTCACTTCTTCACATAACAGTGGTACTATCTCAGAAATGTTTACTCACTTCTTTACATAACAGTGGTACTACCTCAGAAATGTTGACTCACTTCTTCACATAACAGTGGTACTATCTCAGAAATGTTTACTCACTTCTTTACATAACAGTGGTACTACCTCAGAAATGTTGACTCACTTCTTCACATAACAGTGGTACTACCTCAGAAATGTTTACTCACTTCTTCACATAACAGTGGTACTACCTCAGAAATGTTTACTCACTTCTTCACATAACAGTGGTACTACCTCAGAAATGTTTACTCACTTCTTCACATAACAGTGGTACTACCTCAGAAATGTTTACTCACTTCTTTACATAACAGTGGTACTACCTCAGAAATGTTTACTCATTTCTTCACATAACAGTGGTACTACCTCAGAAATGTTTACTCACTTCTTTACATAACAGTGGTACTACCTCAGAAATGTTTACTCACTTCTTCACATAACAGTGGTACTACCTTGTGACATTGCTGAGATTTTTGTGTGTATCGAAAGCTTTGAATGAAACTTCAACTCTGACGTGTATTAACATGGACTGCATAAGCATACAATGCAGTTGCTACCAGATTATATCACTCCATCAATGTATTGGAAAGTGATACATTTCCCATGTGCAGTATTCCATGTGACAAGCACTAGCATTTGAACAAAGACATTCTTTTTCGTGGTGCTGTTTTGTTCAGGCATATTTTTTTCTGAGGACGTAATGAAACTTTTGTACTTATTATTTTAAACATTCATTACCATTTGTTGTTGTCTTTCAATCATTTTCTTCATTATGAGAAAGATAACAAATTTTAAATATTTCATCTAGAACTTTGATTTAAATTATTTTCAGTTTGGGTTTAATTTCTAATCAAATATATAATCTTAGGACATTGCAATACAAGTTATTTGAAAATATTTCCCATTGTTTTAAACCAGTATATGTTGTTGTTTTTTTAAATGCTCTTAAAGTTCTTCATGACTCCAATGACCTCAGGCTATATACAATTGACCAATCACACCAATTTTTATTTTAACAAAATCAGATGGTTTCATGGATCACCTGAATTACAAATTCATGTTTTCATGCATCTGACATCTACTGAAGTTCTGCACCTCCTCAACAGAGTAATCCTCTACTGAAATGGTCAATGGAGGCATTATACGCCAGAATCCAGGATTCCCATCAAAGATCAGGCAATCTCGCCTTCATTTTTCACTAGTTGTATTACGTAGGTATGTTTATGAGGGCTGGCTATTGCTGGTCTTAGAGGCAAGTTGTTTCTAGACTTAATCATCAGATCCAGTCCATGAAACATGGGCTGTCTCACTTTGTACTCCTGTGGACTTCCCTGCAGACAACTGTGTTACACAGGTGCTTTCTAAGAGTTTTTCTGTCTTTGAACTCACTGTCTCACTAGATTAGTTATCTGTGGACAAATTCCTCAACTCCATTCTGGGATTTAACCTGCCATTTTTTTTCATTCCCGCTAAGATATGGGATTGGCAGCTTTAATTTTCTCTTAGTTCAAAATGGATGGATATCTCACTGTGATGTTAGTAATGCTCTGGATTTTGGGTGACTAGAATTGATGTTTCAGATGCTATCTTTACATCCCAGTTTGTTTGCCTAACTTCTGTTTCCTTCAATTAATTCACAGTGGTCAATATTTTATTTAAATACCTTTTCTTTAGATTGTCTATGTCTCTGATTGGTTTTCTTAGAGTATGGTAAGCTTTTGAAATGAGGTTGCATCATTAAGTCCTACTTATTCCAGCTATTGTGGCAAACACTGTTGTAGTCTATGTTCTACTTTGATAGCAGAGTTGTTTTGGGTTTCTGCTTCAGTTCTTCAATTTTTTAAAGTCTTTTTCATTTCTCTGTGGACAAGATTTGACCTTTTCCTTTACAGCTTTGAGACATAAAACTTTTTATTCCAAGGCTCTTGTGCCTTCATATTTTTTGTGTAAGACAATGCATATTTTCAGATGCACCCATGTGCATCTTCTTCAGTGGCCTATGGCTGATTGGTATTGTATATTCAGAGAATCACTGTCTCATCATATGTCTCTCACTCCTTTTTCCACCTTTTGCTATCATACTTGTTCATTCAGCCCTGTGCAACCCTCTATCCTCCTTATTCAGAATTAAATCTGTTTGAAGTCCTTCAGTGTCTCAGTAAAAAGTCCGAGGGCTAATTACACACTAACATTTGGATTTATATGCTCATGGGGAGCACAGTACATATTACATTGGGTAGCAATGGATCTGTTTCAGACACATGCTCCACTTTTGGAGGGATGGTCTTTTTATTAAAGTTCTGAAGATGTTGGTGTTCAAATAATTTGCCATTATCTTTTGATTAATCTATCTGGCCTTCTTATTCTGTTTCATCCAGAAACCCTCTGTTATTTGTTCTATCCATTTACAGGGAGGCACTTTCTCTTGGTACTCCTGTTTTCCCAGTTCTGCACTTTCTTTTTTGGGTCCATAACCCCCATTTTTCATTATTTATTTATATCTTGGGAGTTTTGACTCTGTTGGTGGGCATAATAACTGTCTTGTCCAAACCAGATCCTTTTCTTAGAGCCTTTAAATCTTCTATTGTTTTCAGTATATTTGCTTCTGCTTTGGGGGAGCTCTTCCATTTTTGCCTTTTGAACTTCCCTAAACATCTAACCTATTCTGTTTTCTTCTCTAGTCACAGACTTACCGGCTCTGGCACAAATGCTGAGTCCAGATTGGTTCACTCCATATCTATTTCCATTTTTCTCTTTGGCTTCCTTCCTATTGTCCTATTACAAGTTATAGGACATTTTTGTACTTGATCTTCCATCTTTTCCTAGACATTTTCTGGCTCTTATAGAGCTTTTCACAATCTTTTTAACTTTATCCATTTTTTCTCATTTGATTTCTTTTTATGACTGGAAACTCTGTTTAGTTCTCAGGGCTCTCGCATCTCATCTGTTCAAATCCTTGGCTACATGCTTCATATCCTCTCTTTCTGCTAGGACATACTTTTTTATCACTTGTGAGAGCTGTTGCTTTTACATTTTACCTCAAGATAGACTCGTGTTATGTTCTGATTGCTCCTTCCTCCTCATAACTTGGACTGCTTGCGAGGTGATTGGATGTTTCCTCCAACCAGTCTCCATTGTGTGTCTTCATAGCATGGTCATTCTCACACTGTTCATCTTCTTTATCTTGTACAGGCAGTATGTCATCTGACACATACTGCTTTCTCTCAAGAGATATTCCTCTTTCTCTAGTAACTTATCTTCTTCCACTTTGACTGATTGGATTATATCTGTCATCTGACTAGTTTATTCTTGTATGTGTGAAACACCTTTTGTCTTTTTCATGTTCCCTCCCATTGCTTTTTTTCTTTTTTTGTCTCCAGCCATTAGTTTTCCTTGGATAAGATACTGCAGGTGGGTATGTGGATGACTCCCAATGCTGTTATCACACATTACTTGCACCACATTGCACTTACATTTTTCTCCTGTTTTTTTCTCCGTTTGATTTCCATTCTCCAGTGTGTACATAAAAGAGTTGTTCCTTTTCTTACCTTGAAGTTCTCAATTACCTTATTGTGGAGGTGATAGAACCCACCACATGACTGGTGTTAACTCTTAGAGGATATTTCTTTCTCCAATAATTTGCATCTAGCACTGTAGGGGGGGGGGTACCAAAAAGTGTTAAGCCTCTGTTTTCTTCTTGCTATTAAAGACAACCTTTTTTAGAAGGTTGTCTTTGCAGTATATATATGTAAGTACACATATTACTTTCAAGGTGTATCTCAAGGAACAACAAAACAAAAATAGAATACCAGGTGTGAATGTTCTGATGACAAGCTTTGGCCTGCTGTTTCTGTAGCCTATTACACAGTCTATCAGTGTGAAACTTTGTGCAGATAATATACATTTATACACTTCTTTCTGGTCATTTTTACACACGTGAATTTCGCCCATTTTTCTTTCAGTGGAGTATCAGTAGAACCTTTGTTTCTAAAGTCCCAAGCTGCTGGTGATGTTGATATTTAAAGTAAATTGTATAAGATTAAATAGATGTATTCATCAATGAATGGGGTATTTATCTGGAAGTATAATACAGGCCAGCCTTTATGTTCAGAGTAGGACTGTTCCTGGCGCTTTGCTAGATGTGTTTTTGTTTTATTGGAATGGAGATCTGAGATGAGTTCTTCCTGCACCTGACTGGTTTAGTAAGTGTTTTACATATATATACATCTCCACTATTGTACTGCCTATCTTATTGACTTTGCCTACATGCACATATGTTTTACCAACTGCCAGAAATAGTTTGCCAAACTGAGCTATTGTCCAAACCACCACCTGTGTGACACTTAAGACCATACAGAAGGTTCTTTCCACAGTACTTTTTGGTATACCTTCTTTATTGGATAAAAAGTATTTATTCTCTGTATGAGAAGGATACAGTCTCCCAGTAAATGATACCCCACTAGACTATCAGTGCAAGACATGATCTGTGGATTTTTGTTTTTTGATACTATGATTTTAGAAATGAGTTAATATTTTTATTTATGTCATCTTTACACCATTTCAACTGTTTGGGATTTCTAGTGATTTGTTGTGGAGAGAAGTGAGTACAGTCTCTGAGGTTAACATTTTTGTTGCTTGAAAATGTATATTTCAGACAGGTTGATATCTTAGCACAACCTTTCGTCTTACCTCTCCACTTCTGTTGTTTTTCTTTTGCTTTTTTAAGAAACGGCCTTTAATTAGGTGCTGTTGTTCATTAGGCTTACTGCACATGGAGGATGTGTTACCCTTTTCTTGGTGGAGTGTTACAGTTTGTTGATTATGTCACAGGTTGTTTGGTCCATATTAATATGTGTAATATGTGTATATGTTTTGTTTAATATGTGCAAGCATATGACTTTAAAATTTTTAGTATGTTAAGAAATCGTCTTTGGAATAATGATATATACAGTGAACAAGGAATTTTATTATACACTATTTTGAATTAGTTTAGTGTGGATAATATGATTTAACTTCTGTAAATGAAACTTGTCAAAGAAAGTAAAACAAGAGTTGTTTGAATATTTGTAGATGGTAAGAATGTTTAATTTTTAATTGGAAATTTGATAGATTATTGTATTCACCTATTGGCACAGATTGTGATGACGGTCTTTGTGTTATTAATAATTATGATAAAACGTTATAGGTATCTACAATGTTGTTACGCTTTGTTGTGCCACAATGACAGAGCACAAGATACTCTTTGAGTCTAGAAGCTATACAAGGTTAACTGAAGCCTGCCATGCACTGACTTCACTCATGTATCCATTTAAATACAGGTAATGTTAGATCGAAGTTGGAAGTGTTGTTATTAGTTTTTAGAATTCAGTGAACTTGAGGTGTTCCAATGTTAAATTCTAGCCTGTATGAAAAAAAACTGAAAATATGTAATTTGGAAAAGGAATCACCTTCAGTACAAAAAACATTGTTGAATTAGATTATCCCATTACCAAATAAAAGCTGAAATATTTGTACAATTAGTAAACATAAAATTTAATTTTCATGTTACTAACACTACCAATGAAGATTATTTCTCGCCTTGTTCAATCAGTTCTGTACTCACTTAAGATTTAGGTTGTTTCCATAACTGATATGGCAGATGAGAAAATATAAAACATGATGTTTTTTTTTGGCATCAGATGTGTAAATTAATAAACTTTGAATATGATAGACAACCACTATTTACTATCATCACTTTAGTCGATGTTTAATTTTTTTTAATCTTGTTTTATTTTTAATTACTGGGATTCTAGCTCATTTTACATATTTTTCAGTGCATCCAGTATAATTCTGAGTTAAAAGAAAAAGATTTTTTGAATTTGTAGATGTTTTGCTTTGTGCATTTTACTCAAGTAACTTTAAATAGAAATTTTGTTTAATGAAAAAACTTTTAAATATGATTCTCTTTGCCACTTCTTTTCTACTACAGTTTGTACATATTATTGTGTTTTCTTATTGCCGTTTTTATAATGTAGATAAGCATTGCTGTTTGTAAAGATATAGACTTTTTTTGTTGAATTAGTGAATTGTTTATCTTGTTTTTGATATGTTAGACAGCTATGTTATTCAAGATGGGTTGAAAACATTTTTGAGCCTAGTTATTATCACTAGGTTTGATTCTTGTTGACTGAAAGTTTATGACATTATTTTGATATGGTTGAATCACAGATAAGAATATGACTGTTGTTATATATATATATTTGTTTTGTTTGTTTGAAGTAATTTTTAATAAAAGGCAAGTCAAAACTTTGTGGATTTTGAGGGTAAGGTAACTCATTTGACAAGAAAAAAATGACTAGAGGGAAGAAAACAGAGGACTGTTATGAATGAGGTTTGGTCAGACTGGTTTAATGTTGCAACTGGATATCTCAGGACTCAGCATATTTTTAATATCATCAGCATTATTTATTATATGACCAATAAATTGTTTAAATATGCTGTTGAGATTAAGGTTTTGTTTGTTGCTTATCTGTTGAAGATGTTTTTGCTTTACAAGAAGATTTAGATTGTTTACTGATGTACCATTCATATTTATTTATGATTAAAACACATTTATTCACCTTTGTTGTTTGCAGTACATTTGGTTATGAGAAATAAAAACCAATTAATAATGTAAATATTTTAAAGTGATGGTGTGTTATTTTGGGTCTAAATGCTTTATGTTATTCTGGAGCTGCAAATGTAGCAATCTAACAAATAAAGATGAAAGTATTTCAAAACAAGATAATAAAATTAATAGATTTTTCTGATTTCCTAGCCATGTGTACATTCCACTTCTACCAGCTGCTTTAGTTGAAGTACTTAGCACACCAACACCTTTTATTATGGGTGTTCATTCATCTGTCAAAGGAGAAATTGTAGACTTGGTAAGAAAATTTCTGTTTCTGTTTATTGTGTTGGATATGTTCCACCTAAGTGAATAACTAGATTTCAGTTAACAACTGCAGAATTTTGTCATATATGTATATATAGCAGGACCATTATGACTTTTTTTTTAAAAGTTTGTAGCTTTGGCCAGTTGTTATGAATCTACAAGAATGGCATTCAGTTAACTCCAGCAGGCTCCTTCTTTAAACATGATTCATGGTGACTTCTGGTTAACTTCAAAGGAAGTATAAACAAAAGTGTCTTGAAACTTTACTGTTGAATTATTATCAAGGAAGTTAAAAAATAGTCATGAATCCTCTTCATGCATAACTGTGAATTTCAGTGTTGACTATTGTAATGTTATTTATTATAATATTTTAAGTAGACGTGTACACTGTTAAATCTGCATCATTATATATTGGTCACTGTGTGATATACGATACAATATCAAATGATTTGAGCATGCAAACAACCTTTGAGGAAATCAGTTTATCGCATTTGATGAGTGTATTAGTATTTGGAAAGCTAAATTTTTAAAATTCCGAGTACCTTGAATAGCATACCAATTTTCTTGGTTTTTGACAACAGTTTGAGAAACGACATTTGAATGTAAATGTGGGATGCTGGGGATTGCACTTTAATTGCCATTGTTGTGAAGGGTATATGCATCAAACATTCATGGCCAAGGATCAAACAGACCAACCATGTTGGCAGACAGTTACACAAGTTATCTATGGAAATGCTGGTACTGATGGATCTATGTGTTGTGAGATCTGCAGTGCGGAGGTCATGATATATATGCAAAATGTGGTGATGTATCTGTGCATCAGCTATTTGTCAGAGCAGTAGTTTTAAATGGAATTTGATATTCATTTAGGCACTTGTGTTTTTTATCATATTTCAGAATCAAATTATTTATAACAGGTACAAATTATGATTCCATGCTACCCATATCGGTTTGGTAATAAATATTTCATTTACTGTACAAAAATAATTCTCCCAATATTTAAAAAAAATAAGAAAAAAAATGAATGCCATCTATAAATCACAGCTACATGAATAACTCAGTTTACTTTCTAGATGTTTTACAAAATGCATAATTTACTGGTTGGACAATGACCATCATTTTTTTATTTTCTTTGAAATAACTTTCATTGATTTGAATGTATCTAGTAAGGTTGAAAATAAGCCATTTCTCATCATTAGAAAAGACACCATAGTTTGTTTGCTTTGTGAATATCGGTGAATTATGTTCATAGTTTGAATTGAAATCTTTAAAGGGAGAAATAATTGAATGTGCAGTAGTTTGGCTGGAATGTTGACCACATAATTGTTCTTGTATAAAATAGTAGTTTTAATAATTTTTCTTTTATAGATTTTATCATGTTGTAATTGTATTTATTTGATATAGTCTTCTTTAGACAGTAATATTAATGTATTTAGTTCACCTCATGAGTAAAATATATATTTTTTGGTTATTCATTTTACAAAATATTGAATGTTTGTGTGTATTTCCAGTTAGATGTATTAGTTGTGGACCTTGATGGTGGGTCCATAATTGTGCCTGAATGTATTACAGTGCCAATATTACCAGAACCCCTACATTCTCAGCTGTATACTCAGTTGTGTATGGTATGTATTTTGACAGAAAATTGAAATTTGCCTTAAAGATACCTTAAAATATTTTTTATAATTGGTAGTAGGAGTGGACTGATAGTTTTTAACTACTTTAATTACGAGTTGTTTAAACAGTGGCATCATGATGAAGTAATAAAGGTTATAATATTATGGAAAAGGTTATTATAATTGTATTTCCTGAGAAAGTGATAGTCTGTAACATTAAAGGCAGATCTCTTGGTGTTGTGATGAAGATTATAATGTGCCATGACATATGGGGTATAAATATTGATAAAATTATATGCCATGTTACAAAAAGAAAGATGTTAATAATGTGGGTTGTGGTATTGTTGAAGTAACATGTCACAATACAATAAAGGCCACAATGATAAGCATATATCTTATTGCATAAGGATAGTTATATTTAAGTGGCATCTTATGATGCAGAAATAACAAGTGGTATCTAACGATAACTAATGGTACGATTTATAAGGAGAAATCGTGATAAATGAAACTTAAAGCAACCATGATTAAGAGTCTAGTTTAAGTACAATTTTAAAATAGTTAATGAAGGTTGTAATCTATATATAAACAGGAAGCTAATAATTTCAGAAATAGTTTTAATAAGGACATTGTACAGATGACATTTTAGAATTATATTTAGTAAACTTATATTTTATATCCATTTATGTGTTAGTCTCTTTAACATTCACAGGAGTTTTTCATGTCAAAAACTTGGTCATTTTGTAATCACTTTTATCTCTATTAATACTGTTTGTTAAGTGCTATGAAGCTCTTTATGTTTGATTTAGTAACTGAATTCATATTCAATACCAATATATTTGGATTTTCCTTTTGTGTGTTTTATTAAATAAACTACAATTAATATTGTTTCTGTAGTTTTGTTCTTTTTATGTGTTTTTAACACAGCATGCTTTCTCTTCTTCCACATTTAAATACCATTAACTCTCTCCCCAGACATCCTTTACTGCACATGATACAAAGTTTCATTAACTCTCTCCCCAGACATCCTTTACTGCACATGATACAAAGTTTCATTAACTCTCTCCCCAGACATCCTTTACTGCACACGATACAAAGTTTCAGTGTTTTACATTCAGAACATTATGAAACTACTTTCCATTTATGTTATACCAATTAGTGTACTGTTAGCTAATAATATATATTTCAATTGTATACTCCTTGACGTCGATTACTATATTTGGTGAGGGACCTCTTAGAGAAGGTTCTGTAATTTTAGTTTACATCTTCTGGGATCTGATGCATTATTTATTAAATAAAAACTATTTAGTGCATCACTACCACTAGTATCAAAAAATAGGCTTAAGTTTCACCAACAGTTGACAGTAAGAAAAGGAAATTTGGTTATTACTGTATTTCTTGGTTTTTATGTTTATTTATTATTTATTATAAGAGTAACTAAAATATAAAAAAATATATGTTTATGTTAGTTAAGGTTGGATTAAGGGAAATAAATGAAAATATAAAATTGTTTCAAGAGACACTCACTGAACAACTTGTAGTTGGTTTTGGGTAATGTAATTTGATAACATGAGATGTACATCTGTAGTGACTTGCAACTTAAAATGATATAAATAGTAGTTAGACACAGTTTAAAGGGCAATAAAACAAAAGTTATTTATAAATGTGTATTGTTATAAACTTAAAGCTATTTAATATAAACAAATGTAGTTTTAAATTACAGTTTAAAGTCATTCCAGAAAGAAAAAAAGGGTAACTAGAGGTTGGTTATATTGACCAATTTCATTTTGAAATAGGGTAGGGAAAGTAACAGATAAAATATAAAGTTTTACCAAAGTCTTTTCAGGGGGTTTGAGGGGTTACGCACAGAAAATTTGAGATTTTTGAGATAAAGAAAAGTATTTTCAATGTTAACATGAAAATTACTTTGCACATGGACTGTTGAAAATATATTCATTGACATATCCTTAAGTTAGGGTATTAAAAATACTTTATATTAAAGATGTGATATTTTTTTGTATGTGAAAGACATGATATTAATTCAAAGACTGCCAATTTATTTAAGATACACACGCTTTTCACTTTCAATATACTAGAAGTATTAAATCTATAAAAACTTCAAACGAGTACAAGGAGGTAACGTGGCCAGTCAAATTGACCAAGCTCATGTTGAGAGAGTTAAAAAGTATAAATATTTAGTCCAAATAACTCGTGTGCACACATTGTTGCTTGTAATGATGATAAATGTTTGTTTTTAAAATTGCATTTTTTCAATTTTTTAAAAATATTCTGTTAAAAGTTCTATGTTATATAAGTCTTTATAACTTTGTAAAATATATTAATGAGTTAAAATGCTGGCTTTCTCTCATGGTTTATTTTCAGGTGCTGCGACCAGAGCTGCTGACAGCAGATGACGCTTTTCCTCCTGTTCAACAGAAAACCTCTCCACATAATATGTTGGTAGGTATTTCTCCAATTTTAAAATTAGTTCTCAAACAAAAATTCATGAAAGCAAAATTTGACAGGGCTATCTAGATGTGGTATTATGTCACAGTTCTGCTGAGTGACGATATTAATGACAGTTAAAAAAGCAGGTCAACATGGTGTTTGTGATGAAACTTGAACGTTTGTTTTTTGTGTTCTTTTACAATAAATGTAGGTTTTCCTAGTGACTATCAATTTATTATGGTCAGCAAAAAGTAATGAAAACGCAAAAATGAATCAGTCATGAGAAAGGTTTCTACTATTAAAGTTCTAGAATCTTTAAATCTTTATTATTAAGTATAAATATTTGTTATCGGTATTATTTGTTAATAACTTTTATTTTATACATTAGGACAAAGAGATCAGAGCAATTTTCCTTCGGATGTTTGCACAGCTCTTGCAAGGCTATCGTTCTTGTCTCACAATAACTAGGATCCACCCAAAACCAATTATTACATTTCACAAGGTGGGAAAACATTAAGAAAGTGTAATTTTTTTTTTTCTTTTAAAAGTATTCATTTCTGAGTGAATATGTTATATATTAACATTTTTCTGTTATTTGATCTTGAGTTATGTTAGTGAACTGGGAAGGTTTTTTTTTTCTTCTCTGAGCCAGTTGTGATTTGAAGTTGGTGGTTCTGTTTTTTAATTTGCTTTTAAACTTTGTAGGCAGCTTTTCTGGGACAGAGAAATTTTCTGGATAATGACTTTGTGACAAAAGTTTTGGATTGCATGTTTTTCAACACCTTCGTGTCTGAACGAGGCCCTCCATATCGTGTCTGTGATATTTTTGATGAGGTGAGTTTGCTTTTGGCTTATAACATTTCATGTTCTTCTAAGTATTCCAGGATATATATTATATTATTTTAAATATCTACTAGAATATGGAGTTCCTTGAATTAGCTGGATTAATGAATGTGATCTACTATTATGAATGCATAGAAATCACCAAATGTGTTTAATTTGACTTAAACTGTACTACCAGCTAAATTTAGGAATGTGTCTATAGATATATTAATAAATAGGAGTCACTAAAATATATTAATAAGTTCTCTAAACTGACTAATAGAATGAAGCCTATTGAGCTGTTGAAGTGTAAGACATGTTGAATAATTAATATGTTTCACTGTTTAAATAATTTTCTTGTGTGTAGAGTTAGTCGCATTGAATGAATAAAAACAAAAGACTTGACATATATTGGGTGGTGTTAATTTATTTTAAGCATAAGTCGTTGAACATAAGAATAGGTGGGAAGAGATTCCATGTGATATTGTAAAATATTTTTCATTGTAAATGCAAATAAAGTTATAAGTTTCTGGTCACACACTACAAAGTAAATTCATTTTATATTTTTAAAACTAAGCCTCTAGTTGCATAGCAGGAGATGGGTAAGATGGATTTAAAAGCATTTTTCCATAGTAGTGAGTGTTATCACATTAAAACTGTTTCGGAGTTTGATAATTTCAATAAACATTTCTTTTCTCTGAAGCTATATGCAGGTATGCAGGATCTGATAAAGTCAGAAACCAAGGATTCAGGCTTAGTGATAAAACATATCCAGGATATTGCTCAACAACTCCTACAAAATGTAAATTGTGGCATGTATTTTGTCATCTTTGTTTTTGTACTGATATGATGTGTTAGATTTTATTTAAAGATGTATTTCTGTTAAATTTAAATACTTCTATATTGTTTTTTTTGTTTTCTTACTTATTTAGTTATTTACTGTATGTATCTTTTCATGTAATGTTTCAACAAACATGAGAAGGTTGTATTTATAACCAAGTTCTAAATCCTATGAGGTTCCAACAGTAATATTTGTTGTTTGCCTATTATTGGCTGGTAATTTCTGTTTCACTCTGTACTTACATTTTTAAAGTAACACCAATTACTCGTAAGAAAGCTAACATCAAGGGGTAAGAATAACATCGTTTACACAAGAATTACGATTTTTAAAATTACTGTTACTGTTTAATAATACTAAACAAAACAGATAGTGAAACTGGTTGACACCATTGTTATGTAATAAAACCGAAACAGAAGAACAATAAATGTGAACTTTTTATTATGATAGTTAGACATTCCCAGAAC
This sequence comes from Carcinoscorpius rotundicauda, assembly GCA_011833715.1. Taxonomy (NCBI): domain Eukaryota; kingdom Metazoa; phylum Arthropoda; class Merostomata; order Xiphosura; family Limulidae; genus Carcinoscorpius; species Carcinoscorpius rotundicauda. The sequence goes on along the minus strand of CM022391.1, from coordinate 178,060,444 downwards.
TTGTAACTCAGTCATTACATAGATATTGTTATAAAAGAAAACACCATATAGTGTAGTAAAGTTCAAATGACCAAGTGAGGGAGGTATTTAAAATACCATTTTGATGGACAGTTCCAGCTATCCTTACATAAGCAGTGCTGCCACCTGCCTGATAAGACTGAGGAAAGCTATGACTTCTTTTTGTGTATTTGTTTTTAAATGAAAGTACTGTGTGTCTGATTAAAGAACTAAACAGATGTATATGTTTTATGAAGTAGCTTGTTACTGGTATTAAAATAACTTATATCACAGTTTGTACCATGGAAATTAACTGATATTTTGAATGCTCTTTACTCAAAGTCATAAAATAAACCTTCTTTTTTAATTGTATCTAAATTATTTGAAAAGATGAAAGAAATGAGTGATAATAAAAATGTTGGATGTGTTTGATGAGCGATACACAGCCTAAAGGCCTAATTATGTAACAGTTTGTTGTTAAAATTGTAAACGACTGTTAACATTTTCTTGGTTGTAGGTTGTAAAATTACATGGTGTTTAGTTTGTTTGTTTGTGATTTTTATTCCTAATTGCAGGGTGATTTTTGGTTTTATAGTATTTTAAAGAAACCGAGTATAAACTGACTGACCAAAGGGTCACAGACTTACCACAAATAGTTAACACATTGTCAGTTTCCTGATAACCAGACATGGCCATTTTGAACTCTCAACCTTCTCTGGTTAGCTTATTGGAGTTTAAAGAAGTTCTATTCATAAGGATGTCAGCAATTTTATTCAGAACTGGAAATTTAAAACAGTATTAAAAATGAAGCATTGCCTCTTGTATTTTTGTAGTACTTTGTAGTGTCATCTGCTTTGTAATTCCTACACTATAAATGTTTATTTCACTGGAGTATCATGTTATATATACTCGTTACTTTCACACACAAGTTCTTATTGCTAATAATTTTTTCTAACCATTTTGTATGAGGATTAATACACACACAGTATGCCTTACTATTCAAAATGAAGTTTTTTTTCAAATTTAAATAAGTTTATTTCTTCTGTCTTACAGGAAAATCCTAATCCTCAGCCATACGTACAGAAAATCCCCAAACCAACAGAGGGTGCTTTCCGGCGGATTCATCAGCCAGCCTTTCCTTTGTTGGATCAGAAATTAGTGGAGGACATTATGCAAGATGGTCTTTCAAAGCATAATCTAAGAGCAAAGTAGATCTCTAATTTAGAAATATGTTTAATGTAATAAATTTGAGACTGATGTTTTTTTCAGCACAATAAATGAAATGAATGTAGGAGAAAAAACGTTCTTAAACAAACATGTGAAACTGAGTGTTGACGTGTTTGTAGGACAAGTTTTATAAGCAGCATTCAATTCAGAAGGTGGAAATCAAAGCTTGATTATAAACAGAAGCACCAAAAAACTACTAAATACAGCTGATTATATTTGATATAAGACATTGTTATTAAGCCAGATGTAGTTTTTGACACTTAGTCAATACTAAGCCCATTAGGGTTTTTTCAAGAAGTGTGTATAACAGTATTGCAACTATACTATTGTCCAACTTGGAAAAGGCATTCACGCCATAACATCTGTTGTCGTATCAAGTAGCTTATATAATGTGTTTCTGGTTGGCATTCTTTGTATTGAGTAAAACATTTCATTCACTGTAGATATGGTTGACAAATTGTGGTTGAAATATCACTTACTTCCTTGAGAAACTGTGAGGGTGTAAATAAAATAGCAATGTTTAAAAATGTAATAATTGTAAGTATGTGTAATCAAATGTTTTATATTCAAGAATTCCATCATAATGATATGTACAAGTTACATACAATAAACAGATGATGTGTACAAGTTATGTACAATAAAGAGATGATGTGTACAAGTTACATACAATAAAGAGATGATGTGTACAAGTTATGTACAATAAACAGATGATATATACAAGTTACATACAATAAACAGATGTGTACAAGTTACATTAAACAGATATTTACAAGTTACATACAATAAACAGTTATATACAAGTTACGTACAATAAACAGATGATGTGTACAAGTTACATACAATAAACAGATATGTACAAGTTACGTACAATAAACAGATGATGTGTACAAGTTATGTACAATAAACAGATATGTACAAGTTTCATGCAATAAACAGATGACGTGTACAAGTTACATTAAACAGATATTTACAAGTTACATACAATAAACAGATATGTACAAACACTATTTTTCATGCAAATTGGAAGCAAATTAAGTACTGTTAAAAATATATAAATACAGAAGAAAAACTACTGAAGTATAATGTACAAGTTTATATTAAATCTACTTTAAAATATACATTATTATATTAAGTAATTTTCTTCCATTTTAATGTACTTAGATTCCAAATTCTCTTCCAGTCACACTGGACATGCTTGTCTTTTAAGCTGTGGTGACATTATAAAGTGATGGTCAATCCCACTGTTTATTGGTAAAAGAGTATCCCCAGAGTTGGTGGTGGGTGATGACCAGCTGCCTTCCCTCAGGTCTTACACTGCTAAATTAGGGATGGCTAGTGCAGATAGCCCTTGTGTAGCTTTGCACAAATTTCAAACCAAACAAACCCTTTCAGTTTGCATGAAACAGTTCTATCTGACAACATGTTTCGATATCGTCATTAAACTGTTTACGTTTACATATTACTAATGATAAGAATTGAAGATAATGAAACTTTTGGTTAAACAATTTTTATATTATTGTGGACCCAAAATACTTCAAAGCAAAAACTTCAGAATATTAAGTTAACTGTTGTAGAAAACACTAACTTTATTTTTGGATAGATTCAGTCATGTACTGATATATTTGATGGTACAAATGCAAAGTTAAAAGCAACTGAATCTCATAAACCATGTTTTAAGAGAAAGTTTATCATTGTATATATAATTTGCAGAGAGTGAAATTACAAGATATGGAAACACTCAGTGTTATGTTAGATGTTCTTTGGTGTATCAGTTTTAAGTTTTGGATTGAAGTCATATCAAGGAAAAATGTACTTTTGATGGATTGTTATGAAGAATCTTCATTTACTTTTGTTACTTGTAATTTTTTTTCTTAATCAAAGGCTACAAGCAATCCGACCTCAACAGCCAAGGATAGTACCAATGGGCATTTTAATCTCCTCCCTTCAAGAAGGAAAACCTGTTATAACAAATAGTGCACGGCGCTTGGAAGTTTTAAGAAACTGTGTTAACTGTATTTTTGAAAACAAGATTTCAGATGCTAGAAAGGTGTGTTTGGGTGTCTTATAACGATAAGTATTGTTGAGACATGTTCCATTTTCCTGGAATTTGTTTATTCCAAAAATTAACTATTGAAAATGAAAACCCTAACTTCTGTAATTGTCAATTGTAAAAGTTAGCTACAGTAAAGTAAAATATTGATGTTTATAACTAATTATGTCTTCTTTTGGCATTAAAAAAAACTAATGTTTTTCCTTGAAAAATGGAAGAAGTTTACACAAACGTACCAACAGTAACAACAAAAATACATGCTATTATATTTTAAAAATTGCACTCTGGGAAATTCACATATATAAATATATATATTTACTTAAATGCAATGCCAATGGTATATGTTTGAAAGTTTGACACAGCATTTGGATAAAAGTATACCTTGCCGGTTATCCACTTTATCCAGTAAGTTTGTTTGTACAAGTAAAGAAAATTATCTTCCACATTTAGTTTGTAATTTGTTGGTAACTCTTTGTCGCTTAAATTTAATTAAAATAAATGGAGTTTTTAATTATAATAAACGACTTTATTGTGTTTTCTTTTTTCATAAATCACATAAAATAATTGTTATAACTGATGTACTTAATAATTATGTTCATATTTTTTTTATAACCTTTTGTATTTTTTAGACATTCCCTGCTGTTTTAAGAGCTCTTAAAAACAAAACTGCTCGTTTGGCTTTGACTCAGGAGCTAGCACAGCATGTCACTGGGAACAAGGCCATGCTGGAACACCAACAGTTTGACCTGGTTGTCCGTCTCATGAATTGTGCTCTGCAGGTAAATGTTCCTTATTCCTTGTTGTTATTCAAAGCAAATATATTTTTAATTTTAAATGTAATAATTGGTTATTTTTATGAAACTGAATGTTTGTTTGGTGTATTTAGAAAAAATTGTTGTAAAGTTATATTTCTGGTGCCACTTTTGTCAACAAATAAGGCATATAATTTTTTCATCACAAAACAATCAGGTGATGAAAACTTGTGTGAAAGTTAAGATGTAAGGTTACTGAATGAATGTTTCTGAGAAGGTCAAATCCATTTCACTCACAAGTGTTTCCTCTTCTTAAAACTGCGTCGACTATTATGCTGTGTTAATTAGTATTGTAAGTCATACTGCTCACATAAATAACTCAGAACTTCTTAAAAATAAATTTTATTTAAACCTCCAGCTGAAGGAAAAAATTATCTTTTTGATTTTACACTTATTACATAATCCCGCAGAATGTGAAATGAACAGTTTAAATAAGCCATAATATATATGTTACCTGAATAAGCTTCTAGATTACATGTGCCAACACTTTAAAGAATATGTGATAAGAATTACGTACATGAGGGTACATTTAGATGAGCTAGTTAGAACATATTCTTGGTATTTCTTCAAGATTACACCTGCTGTTACAACATCAGTTCAGGTTGATACATTAAGCTTCAGTGTTACATGTAATGTTATAAACTTACTCTGTGTGGACTGTAAGTTCTTCAGTAATTCCGTGTTTCTTGTTTCTTCAATAGGATGATTCCAGTATGGATGAACATGGAGTTGCAGCATCAATTCTTCCACTTTCCATGGCATTTTGTAGGGTATGTTTAGTGCTTTATCTTTAGGTTTTGTTAATCCTATCAATAAGGGCGAGGTAGAATTTACCTACCTAGTAACAACTAAAGTATCCACAAGTGTAATTACACTGTGATTTTTGATAAGGTAAATGTGTATTTACAAAATTTTCCAAATTGTTATTAAGCATTACAAAACATTTGTGCAAAATACATCACATTTTTTTTAATACTAGGTTTAAGAATTTTTAATATAATGTTTTTATCATGCCTTTCTTTTCAAGTGCTGACTATCCAACATGCAAAGCAATTTTGATTTTAAGATTTAATTTCGTGCATCAAAATATTTTCAAATTTCTTTTGCAAAATCTTCATATCTTCAGATCATTATTATTATTTTTATTTTTTTTTAGAATATAACTTTATATTTTATCTGTTATTTTCATTACTGTATCTCTGTATGGGCTGAGTCGATTTGACTGATCTCTATACTTTTTATTCAAGAACAACTACAAGCTTATAACTAAGCTGTATTAGGTTTTATCTTACAATTTTGATTTTAGTATGAAAAGAAAGAATTTATTGTCTAAGTACTTCAAGTTGGCTGAGAAAGCCACTAGGGGAACATTCTGAGCATATGATTCACACACACATTATAGACAAACATAAGTGTCTCAGAAAATGGAAAAAGTGGACAGGTCCACTATGTTTTATTCAGAAAATGTAGTGATATCTTTGCAAACAGAAAAGATAGGATGTTCTTATTTTAGTTTCTGGTATTGGTAATGTGAATCCTCAATTGATAGGAAACTGCAGACTTTGTATTTTGATATCACAAACATCTAATTTGAACCAATGTTGTATTCAGCTTACAAAGTGGCACATAAAAATCGAGGTTTAGGATTTCTTTTTTTATATATTCTTTTAAATTAACAAATTAACTAATAGATAATACTAAAATTAGAATTATTCTCTACAGTTTAGTGCCAAACTTATCAATGTACATTTATAAAATAGCAGTTCAATGAAGTTTTTAATTTGAGTCAACAAATGTGACGATGTTGCCTTTTACCCGTATTGGTAGGGTCAGGGGAAGAGTCTGTGGTTTTGAACACTGAAGCAGGAGAAGAATGAAAGTCTGTTTTCAGTGAAGTCGCGTGTTATATTAATTTTATATATCTTGGCTTCAAGATGTTGGCCTCATAGTTAAGGGACTCAGCTTGCAATCTGTGGGTCGGAATCTATGTTACTCCAAACATGCTTGTGCTTTTAACCATCGTAGAAACATGTGACACTTTGACATAGTTAATATATATTTAATATTCAGAAAATTAAATATTCAATTAGATTTTTGTTGTCACCAGTTGTATAAAATGTTTAACTTTTTATCATTTTAGTCATGTTAATTTTTGTGAATTTAAATATCTTTTGTGTAGAAATTGTGCACTGGTGTAATTCAGTTTGCATACACATGCATTCAAGAACATCCAGTCTGGATCAACCAACAGTTCTGGGAGGCAGCTTTTTATCAAGATGTCCAGCGAGATATTAAGGCTTTGTATCTTCCACAGAAGAATAATTCTCACTCTGATAAAGAGCTGCAACTTTCTCCCATAAGTCCTCATGATGTAAGTTTCATTTGTGTTTTCATTAATGCTTGGAACTACATTTTGAATTGATTGCACAATCTATTTTTTTTATGCACTTTATTCTCACGTTTTCATGAAACTTGGCATGGCCAGGTGGTTAAGGCATTCGACTTGTAATCCAAGGGTTGCAGGTTTGAATCCAGTCACACCAAGCATGCTCACCCTTTCAGCTGTGGGGGCACTATAACGTTACAGTCAATCGAATATTTGTTGGTAAAAGAACCCAAGAGTTGGTGGTGGATGGTGATGACTAGCTCCCTTCCTTCCAGTCTCACTTTACTAAATTAGAGACATCTAGTGTAGATAGTCCTCATGTAGCTTTGTGCAAAATTCATAAGTCAAACAAATATTATTTTTTTGAAGTTTTTATCAAAACCAAAAGGAGGGATTTATAAAAGCTATCCTTTGTCAGATGTTTAATATTCACACTTCACCTTCAGATTAAATTTTTTTCACATCTTTACTACTTTAAATAAGTACATAATTTTTGTAGTCACTTGATTTTTGGAACTATTACTGAAGTGAAACTATTTAAATTCTTTATTAAAAACAAAACCCTTCAAAATTTAGCAAAAAAATTTTAAAATATCATTAAAAGGAAATTAAAATGACTGTCAAAATACATTATTTCATTCACAAAACAATGAAATAGCCCTGTAGTTAGGATGCCTGACTCCCACTCCACAAGTTGCAGGTTCATATCCATTTCCACCACACAGGCTCACTCTTTCAGCTGTGTAGATGTTATAATGTGATAGTCAATCCCACTATTAGTGGCGATGGCTAGCTGACTTTCTTCTAGTCTTTTTCTGCTAGTGCAAATAGTTTTGGAATAACTTGGCCTGAATTTAAAGTAAAACAAAAGAACCCATAAAGGGAGCATTTAATTGAACAAATGGTCCACATAGGAATGATTTTGTAAGTGAATGAAAAGAATAGTTGAAACATATTTTTATCTTTAATAAAACTGTGTTACAAAATTTTTACTTTTCTTGTTCCTGGGCAGAAAGTTTTATTTCCCAATTGCTGATGCCTAATGTAAATGGAAAAGACATATTTTTGTCTTCAAACTTTGCTTTTGTGACCTGGGAGCGTGTAATGAAAGTATAATGGGAGACTATATTTGGGGGCTGATACATTAAAGTGATTTACATTACAGTCGAAAATCTCGAAAAACTACTCACTTGTAAACATTTTTGTGTAACTTTAGTATAAATACATTTAAATCTTGATTCATATATTGTTTTATTCAGATCTTATGAAAATGAAAATGTACAAATTTGCCTGTTTTTATACAGAAAATAGGTTAATTTCTAAATTTCGTCATCCACATCACAAAAGCAAAGTTTGAAGGGAACACTTTCTACACTTTTACAACATAAGCAATTAACACGTACTAACCAGGAACACTGTGTTACATAGAGTTATTATTATTAAAATCGATATGAAGGGTGAAAGGATATACTAGAAACAGAAATAAATTGCTGCTGGTGTTTGAAATAACTGGAGTTTAAAACTAAACCTGTGAGTAAAAACCCTTCTTGACTCTTGAGTCTCAATGTACTAAAAAGAAGAAAAGTATTTTAAGCGTCTCTCCTTAATTAACTTAAGAAAGTGAGTGATTAAGCTAATGACTAGAAGAAAGTAAAATGATAATTTCTTTGTTTGTGAGACACATTATTCACCTCAAGTTTGCAAACAGCTCCTCAGAATGTATATTAGTGAAAACTAGTATTGATATAAATGCTAGACTTTTGAAATTGGTTCTCAGTTGTGTAAAGTTTACATTCTGCAAATATTTGTTGTTACTTAGAATGCACTAAGTGATAAATCTTTGCTTATTAGAAGTTTCTTTAATGATGCATTTTTAATTTTTTAAAGTATTTCCAAGAGTTGAACTTTAGAAGTAAAATTTAGTGCCTCCTGTCGTGATAAATGACATGTGAATGACCATAGTGGATGATACAAATTCACAAGAACTATTTTAGGATCTGTTATTTTTCTATTTTATTGAATTTTAGGAAGAGTATGTTTTCAAGTTATTATTAAGTTATATGATTTTACAAGATTTTAACCAGAAAGAATTATATTATAAGTGGATTTACGTGCAAATATGGCACTAGAAATAACAGCTTGTAAATTTTTAATTTTCATTTTTCATTCATTTTATGACTAAGTGTTACCTTAATGTAGAAACTGTCTCAATTGTAGAATAAAGATTTAAATTCCATATGGAATCGGGACATAGGACGATCTGTTTATGACATAACCAACAGGAAATCTACTTCCTTTCGACCTCCAGAACCTAGTGCTTTGGAAATAGCTGCAGAACAGGTTTGTGAATATTAAAACAAGAGGTAGACTGGTATGAAAATTAAACATTTATTTTTAGCATTAATTATTGATGATAATATAGTGGAGCGCCATAAAGCCGTGGACCAGTAAACCGTAAAATCGCTTAAGCCGCTGTTGCAAGTCTTGTGAGTGATGTGATCGAAGATTATCACGGTTCACCGCTAATATAAGAATGTGTAAAAACGAGGCTTATGAATATAATCCTCGCTTTATATCTTCAAGGAGATATTTGAAAAGGATTTGCTTTAATTTAGGAAATAAATATGATATATTACAATAGAAATCGACCGTTAATCTACCTTATCTGCTCTCTATGTCAGCTTTATGGAGGCCGCCATTGTTACCGAATCACACCTCTCCATTCATTAAAGTTAATCCGTGAAAAAAGGGATCAATAATTAAAGTATTATTTTTTATTCGATAATCCGATATAATGATCACGCAATGGCCTGAATGAGGCTCCTCAGCAGAGCTGTTGGCGACTTCGGCTTTTCAGTCACAAAGGTTTAAGCCACAGACCGCTTAAGCTGTGGTTAAGCAGGTTGACCCCTCCAAATACCATGGCTTAATGGCACTCCACTGTAATTGACATATGCTAACATTGTTTTTTCTAGGTTTTTCCAACTGTTTTTATAGTATAAGCTAGAATTTGTTGCTTCTAATATTGATGTGCTTTCTAGAAGGTTTTCAGATAAGTCTTATATTAAGCTGATTTTAATGAGCATATTTTTTTGTTTCTGTTAACTTAGGTTTTTGTTTTGTAGGAACATGTTTGTTAGATGTTTTGTGCTATAATGAGTTGAATCTTCTGGAATGACCTTTCTGTGGAATTTATGTTTAAAGCTGGTCTGTTTGCTGAATGTTTGAAATCTGCATGATACAACAACATATACAAATATTCAATCAGTGTTGGAAATCTCAAAGCTCCTTACTTTCTGGGAGATGTTTATTTGTACCAATCAACATTTAAGTACTTAAAAACTTCTTGGTACACTGTAGACATCTCAGTGTTGTAGTAAAACAGGCAACATATATCATGTCATATGTGACATCAGTCTATCATATAATGAATATATATGCTTATTATTTCTCAGCTTTAAGTTTCTAAAACTTTTTTCCAAATGAAGTTGTTTGTTTAGGATTAAACTTCTGTCTAATACTGATTGCTAACTTTGTATTCTATGTACAGTTTAGCTGTTACTGGACACCATAATCAGTTCAGAAAATTAAGCTGAGATTTAAGAATTGTAATTAAATATATTCTAGTGTTTTTGCAACACTTTAACTAGTTCATATTATTGTATCATATTTTTCTTGTATTTAATTATAGTTTTTCTTTTGCTGTGAATAAATACCATTCTTAAGTTCTAAAATGTTCTGGTCAAAACAAATCGATCAAATTTTAAAAAAACTTCTGCTAGTAAACAGTTATGTTAGCACTGACATATTTATTGCATATTTATATTGATTTGAGCTTTAACCTTTTTATACAATATAACACAGACAGAAAAGTGTATCTTGGATGTGTGTACTTTCTGTTTTCTGCTTTTTTTCTGTATAAGCTAAACAAAGTTTCATTTTGGTAAAGATACGACTTTGGCCAAACTTAACAAAAGAGCAGCAACAAGAGATGGTATCTAATGAAGAGTCAACAGTGTACAGCCAAGCCATTCACTACGCCAACCGGATGGTTTCTCTACGTGTACCGTTGGACATCAACAAGAATGCCAAGTCTCCAGTAGATATTGAGCCAGAAAGCAACAGTAACAGTAATATAACAAATAGGTAATAGTAATATTACTTTAATTTAATGCGGTTTGGATGTAGAATGCATGATTTAATAGATATACTCAGAGTACCAGTGCCATTTGGTATTATCAGATATCTTTATTAATGATTTAATAGATATACTCAGAGTACCAGTGCCATTTGGTATTATCAGATATCTTTATTAATGATTTAATAGATATACTCAGAGTACCAGTGCCATTTGGTATTATCAGATATCTTTATTAATGATTTAATAGATATACTCAGTTGAACAGTTACCATCTCCATTTCTAATCCTGGGGGATTTTAATGGACACCATCCCCTCTGGGGAAGTGCTGTTATTGATGGGAGGGGTCGATCTGTAGAGCAGATGCTCTCTGATCACGATCTTTCTCTTTTCAATACTGGTTCTTCCACTTACTTTCATGCACCAAGTCAGTCATTCACTGCCATTGATCTCTCAGTTTGCTCCCCTTCATTATTCTCCCATTTTTCATGGAGGGTTGACAGTAATCCACTAGGCAGTGATCATTTTCCGATCATTTTGAGAGAGACTGGCCGTGGTTGATGCCACCCTACCCGCGTGCTTCGGTGGAAGCTGGATCAGGCAGACTGGTCCACTTTCACTGCTCTCGCAGAACTTGATCATGTCATCGTAAATCAGCCATCAATAGACAACTGTGTTGCAGCGGTAACTGATTGTATTATACATGCAGCTGCTCAGTGTATTCCTAAAACCTCGACACGTTTCCCACGATATCCTTGTCCATGGTGGAATTCTGCTTGCAACTTAGCACGGAAGGTTCAAAAACGGGCCTGGGACACTTTTCGCAGATATCCCACACTTTCAAATCGGGTTGCTTTCCAGCGGGCCCGAGCACATGCTAGGTGGGTAAGACGTGAAAGCCAGAAGGAATCTTGGATTAAGTTCACAACCAGCATATCTTCTACCACCAGTTCCAAGATCGTATAGGACAAGATTCGAAAGGTTAATGGGCACTACACTTCTGTTCCCCTCTCGATCTTACTCTCTGATGGTCAGGAGGTGACTGATGTCCGAAACATCGCTAACACTCTAGGTGAAAGCTTTTGTCGGGTATCTAGCACTTCTGCTTGTTCCTCCACCTTCCTGGCCATCAAGACTCGGGCAGAGCGATCACCTCTTTCCTTTCAAACTGACTGTTTCTTTGACTATAATAGTCCCTTCACCCTGGTGGAACTAAAAATGTCCCTTCATCGGTCTGCCAGTACATCTGTTGGACCTGATGATATTCATTATGACATGCTACACCATCTCTCTCCTGATTCTCTTGATGTCCTTCTGACTATCTTCAACCGGATTTGGCAGGAGAATGTTTTTCCTGATGCCTGGCGCCAGGCTATTATCTTACCTTTCTCTAAGCCAAGGAAAGATCCAAAGATTCCTTCAAACTATCGTCCAATTGCTCTGACGAGCTGTCTCTGTAAGACCTTAGAAAGGATGGTTAATGCTCGTCTTGTTTGGTTTTTTGAATCAAACAACCTCCTCTCACCCACCCAGTGTGGGTTCCGTCAACAGCACTCCACCATAGACCACCTAATTCGTCTTGAAACATCTATCAGAGAGGCCTTTCTCAACCGCCAACACCTAGTATCGATATTCTTTGACATAGAGAAGGCTTACGACACAACATGGAGGTATGGCGTTTTGCGAGACCTCCATACATATGGGTTACGTGGCCATCTACCCATGTTTATTAAAAATTTTTTAATGTACAGGAGATTCCAAGTTCGTGTAGGTTCGGCACTTTCACGTTCTTTTGCACAGGAACTTGGAGTCCCTCAAGGCTGTATATTGAGTGTCACACTTTTCAGTATAAAGATAAATGCCATCACTGAACAACTCCCTCTCACCGTTATGAATGGGCTATATGTTGACGACTTTCACATTTCATGTCAGTCATCAAACATGAGATATATTGAGCGGCAACTACAAACTGCCCTCAATCGTGTACAGAAGTGGACTCTTGCGAATGGCTTTAATTTCTCTCTTTCCAAAACTGTATGCATGCACTTTTGCCGCCGACGAGGTATTCATCCTGATCCTGAACTTCATATCGGTGAAGTTTTGCTGCCAGTGGTCCCAGAGACAAAGTTCTTGGGGCTTATCTTTGATCATAAATTGACCTTTATACCACACTTAAAGCAGCTTCGGGTCAAATGCACAAGAACACTGAACATCCTTCGTGTCCTCTCTTCTACCAGTTGGGGGGCAGATCGCCGTTCAATGTTAAAGATGTATCGTGCTCTTATTAGATCGAAACTTGACTATGGATCAATGGTCTATGGCTCTGCCAGACCCTCGGCCTTAAAGATACTGGACCCCATTCGTCACCAAGGTTTTCGACTCTGCACCGGAGCTTTCCGTACCTCTCCAGTTCAAAGCATATACATTGAATCTCATGAACCTCCTCTACACCTTCGCCGTTTGCAACTGTCTTTACAATATACTTCGAAACTTCGTTCCTTACCAAAGCATCCCACCTGGGAATGTGCTTTTCTTCCTCGGTGGGCAGTACTTTTTCAGAACAGATGATCTGTCATTGCTCCGTTTGGCCTTCGCATCCGGGCGCAATTGGATGAATTGGGTCTGTCCTTGGATAATATTGCAGATTCCACATGTCAACGCATCCCACCATGGCTTATTACAGCCCCCAAGTGTGACCTTTCTTTTAATCACCTAAAAAAGGCGGATACTCCAGACTGGGAGTATCGTCTTTTATTCAATGAATATCTTTCAAACAATCATTCAGTTCCCATTTATACAGATGGTTCCAAATCAGGAAATTCAGTGGGCTCTGCTATGGTTTGCTATGGGTCAGTAGTTGCACACAGAATCCCCTCTACAGCTTCTGTGTTCACTGCTGAACTGTATGCCATATCTCTTGCCCTTGATCATATTGCAGCTGAGCAGTACTCCAACTGCACTATTTATACTGACTCGCTTAGTTCTATTCTTGCCTTGGAATCACTTCACATTAGCTCACATCCTATTCTAGCAGATATTCGAAACCGACTGGCCCATTTCTCATTAGCAGCTACTTCAATTCAGTTTTTCTGGATACCAGGCCATGTTGGTATTCATGGGAACGAGCTTGCAGACATGGCAGCTAAATATGTATGCCTCAGCTCCATCACCCCTATGCCCATTCCGTACATGGACTATGGGGTTGTCTTCAAAGCTTGGCTCCGTGCCAGTTGGCAGTCCACTTGGAGTGAACAACGCGACAATAAACTTTTTCAAATTAAACCCAAAATTGGAGTTTGGCCATCTAGCTTCCGTAAAGTTCGGAGGGAAGAAGTTGTTCTCACTAGGCTACGCATTGGTCACAGTTTTTTAACTCATCATTTTCTTTTATCTGGAACTGATGCACCAATGTGTAGTTTGTGTAACACTCAAATCACTATCAGCCATGTTTTACTTTCTTGCCATTGTTACAATCCTCAACGACGGCAATACTTTAAACATATTTTTTCCCAGTGTCAATCTGTAACATTGGACAGAGTTATTGGTGATGGTGACTATGTCCACCTTAATAACGTTTTTAATTTTTTAATGGCCATTAATCTTTTTAATCTTATTTAAGTGTGGTATATTTATTTATTACACCTTTTTAATTGTGGCTCCTTTTTAAAGTTTTATTCTTTCTCATTCAATGCGACATTTAACAATGGCCAGAACATTAAATAACTTGACACCAGGACTGGAAAGGCCAACTTCAGGTGACTAACGCTTCTGTTTGAACTACTCGTTAGTCTTCCTGGCGAGTTACTGTTATACTTTCGCTGCATATCATTTCGTACTTTTACAACCTTTTTGTACTGGCCATATTGACTCATAACCCGGAACCAGGACGGAAAGACCAACTTCAGGTGGCTGACGGTGGTTTATATACTACCTGTTAGTCTTCCTGGCGGGTTATGATCATTCCCATTCTGCTACAGGTTGTCCTTTACAACTTTGTTGACTGGATGTCGTCATTGTTTTTTGCACCATTTCCTGTTTTAATTGCCATTTTGTTTTTATCTTCAATTACCTTTACACATTTTACTCCATTTACTTGACTTTTATCTTTTTACTGGACATTTGGCTACTCTTTAATATGATTTTGCTGAGTGTCTTTTTAAACTTTTATTCCATTACTTTTTGATAATAGCTACTATGACACATAACCCAGAACCAGGACTGGAAAGGCCAACTTCAGGTGACCGACGGCGGTTCTTGAACTTGTTCGTTAGTCTTCCTGGCGGGTTATGATCATTATTATTATGCTAGAGTAAATAGTTTATAACTTTGAAGACTGGGTGTCACCATTGGTTTTTACACCATTTTCGGTTTTAATTGCTGTTTTGTTTTTACCTTCATTTTCCTTTACAAATTTTACTCCATTTACGTGACTTTTCTCTTTTTACTGAACATTTGATTACTCATTGTTGCGCTTTTGCTATGTGTTTTTTAATACTTCTATTCTTCTACATTTTGATACTAGTTGATATGACACATAACCCAGAACCAGGACTGGAAAGACCAACTTCAGGTGACTGACGGTGGGTCTTGTACCTGCCTGTTAGTCTTCCTGGCGGGTTATGATTATACCTTTTTGATAGAATACCTACCTTACAACTTTTTACACTTTGCCTTCTATCTTAACCTTGTAGACTAGGTGTCAACACTGGTTTTATACCTTTTTTTGTTTTACCTTCATTTCCATTTATGTCTTTTACTACATTTTTACCGGTTGTTTGGCGCAGATAGCCTCGTTGCTTTGTGCCATAAAACACTAAATCAATCAATCAATCAATCAAGCCATTTGGTATTATCAGATATCTTTATTAATGAAGCTTAAAACACATAATGCAGAGGTACTGGAAAGTTTATACTTTCATATGCAAAGATATTAAATGTGGTACTGGTGTTGGTGTCAGTTGTGTAGCAGAACTTAAAAGATTGTCTTAAACTTGTATAATTCTGTATACTCTAATTGTATAAATAATACCTGATTCTTAATTAGTGAATATAGAATTACTGAACAGAAAAGATTAAATGAGTTTTTATCTCTTAAATTAATATTTTTGACAGACCAGATACTGTATAGAGTAATTCATATTTTTCAATAAAATTCTTTGTATTGTGTGTAAATATATCCTTAAATGACAAGTATTTGTATGATTATTAAATTTAAAATACTCAACAAGTACATTGTTGTTTAATTATTTAGATTATAGTTATAATAAATATGGATGCATTTTTAACTTGAAACTGTACCTAAGCTTTAGGGGCACAATTATCTGTTGGGAATTACTCCATTTACATTTCAACTATTTCATTTGTCTTCATTACTTGAGAGAAAGCATGGCTTACCAAGTCGTCTCCCATGCTAAAAAGAATATGAAACCTGTTTGAATAACATTTCTCTATCCTTAACCTGTTATAAAACTGAGCTGATCAGACCAGATATAACTTGAAACATAGTTCTTAGTTAACCAAAATGTGGAATGAGCCGATCAGACCAGATATAGCTTGAAACATAGTTCTTAGTTAACCAAAATGTGGAATGAGCTGATCAGACCAGATATAGCTTGAAACATAGTTCTTAGTTAACCAAAATGTGGAATGAGCCAATCAGACCAGATATAGCTTGAAACATAGTTCTTAGTTAACCAAAATGTGGAATGAGCCAATCAGACCAGATATAGCTTGAAACATAGTTCTTAGTTAACCAAAATGTGGAATTAGTTGTTCTGTATAAGCAAGTGTTTTGTATTTCAATATTATATCCAGGCAGTACTAACTGTTTATTGTGCCAGAGTTTGAATCTGGTGGTTTGTGATTTGCATTCTAATGCTGCACTTTAGGATAATGGATGTGTTATAAGACTGACAGTGAAATCTCACTATTTTATTAGATTAGGGCGAGAGCTGAAGGTGGGTGTTGTTGATTAGCTGTTTTCTCTATGTGCAAGTTTTGACATTTTTGTTGTTGTGGGACAAAACAAAATAAACTAAGTTCATAATTAACTAAGTTCCCAGTTCATAATTAGGTATTTTTAAGTATAGAGAGCTCTTGTATAGCCTTTTGTGAATTTCCTGAACAAAGAAATAATCTGTACCATCTGAAAATGGAAGAGTCAGTGAGTGCCATAAACTTCAACAGAAGTACCAAATAGTTCCAGATGCATTCACTGTAAACATATACAAATTTATATGTGAAGAAAATTCACAAGACACTGTTAAAAATTTTCCTTTTTGTTTTCAGTGAAGTTGAAAAACCAGATTTTTCTCGATTCAAAATTTTAAAAAAATTGTTTGTTATTTACTTGGTAACAGCCTTTTGTGAGTAATAAACAATTGTTTTTACTTTGCTTTATACAGTTGTTGTTGTGTTAGTCAACATAATTATGAGTCATACCTGATACTTTTGTCTACTACGAGTCAAGATGTCTGGAGCTTCCGGAAATAAGAGTCAAGATGTCTGGAGCTTCCGGAAATAAGAGTCAAGATGTCTGGAGCTTCCGGAAATAAGAGTCAAGATGTCTGGAGCTTCCGGAAATAAGAGTCAAGATGTCTGGAGCTTCCTTTCCTTTTTCCGGACTCTGATATCATAATTTGTATAATTAACTTGTTTTCTTTCTCAGTTTACCAGAAAGTGACAGCATGGATGCAGAAAGTGGATTTGAAGAAGATACATCTGAAGTTGGAGCAAATGTTGTCAAGTTTGTTTCACGGTTTGTGGACAAAGTTTGCACAGAAAGTGGTGTTACTGAAGAACACATAAAGTCACTGCATCAAATGATACCAGGTACAGATGTGTTTAACAGACACAAAAACTACTTTCAGTACCAGAAAATGTATTTACTCATAATAATAACAATGCACTTTGACATATTTATCATGTGTCTGAGACAGATATTTTATAAGTAGGTAGCATGAAAATGCATGTCACACTATTAAATCCTGTTGAAAAACTTTGAAATGACAGTTTGTGAGGAAACAAAACTTCCCTAAAGACTTTCTGGCAACATAGAAAGTGTTAAATTGAAGAATTATATTAAGTTCACTTGTATTTTTCTTATATAAATTTTGCTTTGTATGAAAATGTATTTCTGTTTGGAAATTTTTTGTTTAAGTTTGCATACTTTTTTATATTTTTTCTTTTATGTTCATTGGAAAGCCAATGCCATAAACAAATTCAGTTTAGTTTTAGTCATAACTTGGTATCCCAGTGTCTTCTGTGTTTTTGTCATTACTAATTCCATTTAGTTCAGATGTTTTTCATAGCTACTCCGTGAAGTGGAAGATATTTTTTTTCAAAACCAGAGTTTGTTTCAAGAGTCTGTTGCCACTTAGTTTATAGGGTTCCTTCATCTTTTCTGAGGTTCTTGAGCTGAGTTTTGTTGGACATAGTTGTCCACAAGTAAACAAGCGTACTGTTTTATAATTAGAAATATGAAATAATTAAAAATGTAAAATTTGAGCATAATTAAAATGTGGCTTAGCTTTATTGGATTTAATTAGCATTTTTCTGAAACCTTGGCATTTTAATACCAGAACATTACTTCAGCCTACATATTTTCAATAATGTATTATTTAGTCTCTAATTATTCTAATGAGTGAAAAATCTTTAAAAGCATTTGTATGCTATAAAAACAGTACTAATAAGATGAATGAAAAATAAGTTAATGTGATTTAATTAATTATTCAGTTTGTGAACTTTTGATATAGTCAGGATTTTTTATTTTTTAATATTGTTTACAGATTTTTATAAATTAAAAACATACTTAATGATAAAAACACAAATGAAACTTAGAATTTAAAATTAATTTTTATTAATAAATTAGGAGAAAAGTATTTTATATATTTTTGTACCTTTCACACAATTTCATTCATTTTCAAATCAAAAAATAGTTTCAGTGCAAATGTTATAAATTCAGGATAAGTCTGTTTATAAATACTTGTTTAGTTATTTTTGCATGTAGAAATCTCAACAATGTAGAGTGTATGTGGAAAACTCAATTTTATAATTTGCTTGATTTTTAAATTTTTATTTACCTTGTATGTTACATTGAACAACAAAGGATTAGGTCCTGAACCATACCTTGCTAGCTCAGTGGAAAACATGAGGGCTTGTAATGGGAAAAAAAAATGTCTTGACACTCATGATGGACAAAGCCCAGATAGCCCATTTTGTAGCTTTATACTTTATGTGAAACAAACAGACAAACCACGAAAATGTATCTCAGAACATCTGGTATGAGTCTTATCAATTTTATTGATAAGGAGAGAATAAAAATTTATCCTTCCAAGGTTATCTTCAGGTTAAGAGAGTTTGAAAGTGACCATTACTGGACATGTCTTAGGAACGAGAGTATAAATGGGTATGGGACTGTAGGAGGTGTTGCAGGTGGATATTAGGTTAATAATTAGTCTAGTTATAAAGGTGTTCCTTTGTGTTGGTTTAAATTTGGTTTTAGTTGTTGTATGAGTAGGGCTTCTTTGACGTTTTTAGTTCTATCTCGAAAGATAAGTTGTTGATCGTTGATGAAATTGTGGTTGAAATTGTCTCCTTTTTGTTGGTGTTTTCAGTTTGTGTACAGTGGAACAACACTCTTCCAACTAGGTCTTTCAGGCAGGCTTTCATTTCAATGGATGGAATATTTCTAGGTGTTACTGTGAAGTTCAGTCCTTTATTGAGTAGATTTATTTCTTTATTGCTTAATTTTCTGTTGGTTGTGTTAATTAAGAAAGAATTAACTTTGACAACAATTCCAACAACAACCAAGAATCTATCTTTTCAGGTAGAACTGTGAAAACATCTATTTGCTTGAAACACCTTAAAAGAGTATCTTAACTTTTTCAAAGAATTTTCACACAAAACTATCAACACAATTTTACAGAAAATAAATCTAAAAAACAACCTCACACTAAAAAAATATTAATTCCATAAACAACTTAAGACAATATAAATTCTAAAAGCAGATAAAGACAATACTATATTATAATGAACACAAATGGATACATTCACAAAGTTAACAACATCAGAAACAAACAAATTTAAACTGCTAAACACAAATCCAACAAAAACATGAAAAACAGTTAAATGAAGTGCTTAACTACAAATGAATAAAACCAACACAAAAACATTTATTCTTACTTACAAAAGATCAATTCATGCATGCCACAACTATTTGGCACCCCAAACATGATTGTTAACTGTGACCTGTAATGCCAACCTACGAATCATTTAACTTCATCCTAGGTAAATATATAGCATGGGTATTTTTTAAATATGTAACATCAGCCGGCTCTTTTTTCAAAGACTCTTTTAACCTTAAATATATTCTTAATCCATTAAGTCATGCAGCCCTAATGTTGAAAAGTGGAAGACAACTTTGTTCTCTGATGAGAAACAATTTAACCTGAATGGCTCAGATGGCTTTCAATGCTACTGGCACTATAAGGATATCCCACCAGAGACATTTTCTGCATGAGACAGTGGAGGAGATCCCATCATGATCTGTGGTGCTTTCTCCTTCCATAGAACAATGGAGCTTCAGGTTTATACAGGGGCATCAAACAGCAGCTGGTTAAATTGGCATGTTGGAGAGAGCATCCTTATTGACTAAAGGCTCTCACATTTCCCTATTAAATGCTAAAAGTTTATTTTTATTTTCCATTTTCTTATTTTCATCTTTCGAAGCTCTACTCAAATAAGTGGTTGAGTCTAACAATGCAAAATGCATATTTTTTCTTTATGTTTTTTGGCCTTAAAATTTTGGCCAGCAGTGTTTGTGTGTGTGTGTGTGTATATATATGTATATTATATTTATATAATATATACTCATTATATGGTTCTATATTTTAGTATTATTAACACTTATGAAATGTTTTTCTAAACAACAGTAACATTTCTGATGTACTTAATTTTGTTTGCTGAACAGGTGTAGTAGCGATGCAGATAGAAACACTTGAGGCTGTACACAGAGAAAGTAAACGACTGCCTCCTATTTTAAAGGTAAACAGTTTTTATTCAATTGATGCAACTTGCAAATTTTAAAATGTTGCCACAAATTGATTGAAAAAGAATTTCCCCTTCCCTTTAACAGAGGTAACTGGTTTTGGATGCCATTTTTGCAAAGTCCAAAATGTTTTTAGTATTTAAATCATGAAATTGATAAAGGTTTAATGAATAACTCAAAATGCTATAAAATATAAAAATTTTCTTTCAAAAAGTGTTAATGGTCACAACAAAGTTGTATGCATGTTTTTGTTTATTTTCCCAATGTGTTATTGGGTTAATAACACTTTTTAATGGCTAAATAACAATTTTAAACACATTTCATAGAAAATTATTTAAATTATGAAAAGTTTTGAGTGTTTTTTTATATCCATTTAGCCTAAAATTCTTGCACCAAGTCTCCTACAAGGAGAGGAACTTGTTATGGAAGGACTTCGTGTTTACCTTATTCCTGATGGACGAGAGGATGGTACTGGTGGTGTTTTGGGTGGACCATGTTTACTTCCCACAGAGGGAGCAGTATTTTTAACAAATTACCGTATAATATTCAAAGGAACACCGTGCGATCCTTTTGGTAAGCATGGAGGTGATAAGTTATAATTATGAGGATAATGAAGGAAAACCAAAATAAGACACAATTCTGAGATATGTGAAGGGAAAAACCGTGTAATTACTTTAGTCGAATTAAGACAGTTCATGGGTTAAACATTTCCCAGTACTGAATTTTTAAAATATATTTACCAAGCTTGACACTTTGTGTATCTTCCCAACTGATTTTGTACGCTGTAGTTTGTATTTCACATTTGAAAACTTAAATTTGTTTTTCCTTTTAAGATTGCATTTTTAGTAAAATGTTTAAAATTTTGCTGTTTACTTGGTATTAGACATCACTGTTATGAATGTTGTGTCATGAATATGAAAGAGTACAGTAAAATATAAAATATGTTTGTCATGTTCATGAATTACAGCACTGAAGTATCATATATTAACTTGATTCTACATGTATTTTTCTAACTTTAAGTTTATAGATTAAATGAATGCCATTGTCAATGCAGAACTTTAAAGTTACAGAATTACTCGCTAAACACGCGATCATAGTAAGGAAAATGAAGTATTTCAGAGAATCTAGTATAAAGTTAATCAGTAACAACTGATACACAGATTAAATATCTCAACAGTGTATTAGAACTTCTGAGCTGGAAGTAATATTTATTTATTATTTAAATACATCAACATTGAAATAATAAGTAATGATTCATGGTTACCCTCTGTTGAAAATACCAAATTTTATCAAATTTTGAGAGGTAAAACTGAGTATTAGTAGTTTGACAGGATTCTAACAAAGAGAATTGAGTTAAACCCAGGCAAGTGAGTTCCTCAAGTACTCGTAAAAGTTTTTCACTTGTTACTGTTGCATTTCAGGTTCAAGTGTTACTGTGTAGAACACTTAAACTGGTAAAGTGTAATCCTTTAGTAGGAAACGTGTGATTTGACTTCATGATAAAAACTGATCACAGTTTAATCTACATCATTTTGTAATGGGCCATTCGGGTTTCTGTTTAGAAAAGTTCATGTTGAATACACTTTCTTTGCTGTTGTGAACTTGTAACATATCTTTAGTATCAGAGCCTTTCAGGCTAGTTGAGCTACAACTTACTAAGTCACAGATGAGTTTCTTTATATCTTAGGCACTTATGTGACATGTAATCTAATGTTGTAGAATGTCTGAGCTTTCCCAGTAAGGAATCATGAACTGTATTATCAGTATTGTTACAATGTGACATCACACAAATGAATTGTTAAGACGAACGAGTGCTTTCTTGAGTGCAGGGTTACTTGGTGCTTATCATAATGTTTGTATTTCATTTTGTGAATATCGTACATAATTTCCTTGCAGCATCTGAACAAGTGGTAGTTCGATGTTTTCCAGTGGCCACACTGACCAAAGAAAAGAGGGTTAATGTACAATGTCTTTCTCATGTGGACCAGTTTCTCCAGGAAGGCATACAACTTCGTTCTAATACATTCCAGGTAGGTTTGTATATATATATATGTATATGTATAAAGTAAATGCACAACATTAAAAGTATTATTAAAGTGTTACTGCTTGTTAAGTAAGTTTCTAAACAATGCACATGGTTATTTGTAAAGCAAAATATGTGTATACTTTTTGATACTGACCTTTATTTACCCGTGCATTTATCAGTGGTTAAAAATATAAAGTAAGACCTCATTTATTTGGAAAAATATGAAATTGTTCTGGGTATATGTGACAGTAGTGTAATATAAACCAATGTATGGACTTTAGATTAGCAGTAAAAAGATGGATTAAGTTGTAATGATATTTACTGTTGCTACTTTTGTTATAAGTATAATTCCAATTTTTATTTATTTCTTAGTTTCTTAAAGATTTTCTGAAATTTTCTTGTTATATATATTTATGATAAAACAATCCAAAAATCCTTCTAGATAGCTCAGTCAAAAGTGATCTTTAAGGTTAAACATATTTGCAAGTAATAAAAATAAGAAAACTGTCCAAGTTTGACCAACAGCATTTTTTTGTTATTTTAAATCTCTCAACACAATATCGGTCTATATGACTGACCACACTACCTCTTTGTACTAATTTATAGTCCTTTTAGTCTAATTGGTGTAGCATAAACAAAATGTAGTTGAATAAAAGTGTGAATGTAAAACACTACAACTTTGTGTCATGTGCAGTAAAAAATACCTGGGTGTATAGGGCTAATAATAACTACAAAACTGGAGTTATTTTTAAGAAACCTTGAAAATAGTTTTTCAGTTAATGTTATACAGTGTATGTATTGAAGCATGCATTGGGATAATATGTGTAATTTACCATAATATCAAATTTATTATTTCGGATATGAAGTTTTATTAGAATGAAAGTCAAATCCAAATATTCACTTTAAATAGAGTTTATGATTCTGATGATGAAGTTTCCATGAGATGTTTAATTGTTGGATTACTTGCAAAATAAGTAGAAGGTTATATGAATATGCTCCTGAACAAGAGAAAGTGCTGAAGTTTTGGGTTGTTTTTGAAATTCATTGTACTTGGGGGGAGATCTTTTATTATATGAATGGAAAGCTACAAGGGATATTCTTTTTGCTGCTGTTGAACTTTACTACCGATTTGAATACCATGCCTGTGAACACATTTCTAATACTTTAAAAAGGAGATAAAATGCTTTCACCCAAACAGTTGCTCATATAAATACCAGTAACTTGTTTTCTTTTCTATAACAGGAGAGAAACATTTTTCTTATGGACCAACACATATTTTTGTAACATTTAAAGTCATAGAATTTCAAAGAAAGATATGGCATTTATAATTTATTAGCTCAACTTCAGGTTTATCAGTTAAAAATTCCAAATATAATTTTCAACAACATTCATCTTATTAAATACTGAGCTAAAATGCAGCTATATAGCCAGTCTGTATGCACTTTAAGATTAATATTTGTAGCTAAATAATATTTTTTAAATTTTAAACTTTGTAGGATTTTAATTTCAGTTAGCCATTTATGTTTATTGGTCTTTCACTTTATTTACTTTTAGCTAATTAAAGTGGCATTTGATGAGGAAGTGACATCAGAGAGTATTGATATGTTGAGAAAGCTAATACACCGTGTGCATGCACCACCAACAATTTATCATCTTTTTGCATTTAGCAGTAACTTAACCATGCCACAGACTCCTCTTCACAAACAAAAGGAAAAAAATGCAACACTGAAGTAAGTCTTTTCATCTTTTTGAGAAAATAGATAGTGTATGATTTTTTCTAAAAGTTAATTTATGTACCCTTCAATCTTAAAGTATGAAGGAATATAGTGATAGAGCAGGTTTCTCTGATGATTTAGCCTCCCTGTTGGATTAAATAACTGATGGTACTATATTATGGCATGCTTTCAAATCAGTCTGATAGGCTTATGGGGTTGTTTTCCCAATATTGTTTTAAAAACTAGGATGATAATACCTGGAGTGCATTTTTCTAAGTAGTTGAGATATGGTTTCCATTAAAAGGTGCTTATATTGGTACTGTTAAATAATATCAATTATATATGTGCTTTGGACAAGGGGCATTATTCTGTACAAACTGTACAGTATTATTGTATGGAAGCACTACTTTGGTTTAGGACATTACCCTTCTGGAACAACATATTTGTTTGAAGTATAATCTGACTTAAATAACACATTTGTTCTGCATAATATCTCACTCAACTTACATCTTTGTTCAGAGTATTATCTTACTTAAACAACACATTCGTCTGAGCATTATCTTATTTAAAGAACACATTTGTTCAGAACATTTTGTTACGTAAACAACATATTCGTTGAGAGTATTATCTCACTGAAATAAAGCATCTGTTATCTTACTGAAAAACATATTTGTTTGCAACATTATCTCAAAATTATTTGAGAATTGTTGCACTGTAAAAGTTTTGAAACCCTGTAATAAATATGTACTTCAATACAACCTTGTACATCAGTTTTCTATATTTCCAACAGTGTGTTATTTTTCATGTTACATAATCAGGTAATTATATATATTTTAAGATCTGAAACATACAGAAACACAAATAATTTATTCATACCTTTATCTTTTTGTACTTATATTTCCAAAGCCATAAAAGAGCATCCTAGTTAGTCATGTCACAAGTTAGGAGTACATGAACACATTTGGCAAGACAGTATGTAAACATACACGTATATAACTAATCTGAGTGTTGGTTTTGCGTGAAAGTGTTTATTTAAAAGTCAATGCATCATTGTGATTAATTTTTTATTGCGTTCAATACTTCTTTAATATACTGTTTCAAATATCCATTTGTGCCTTCATGAAATAACCTGCATTTATAATGTGCATTCTGTTAACCTTATTTCAAAGAGTCTTGGCCAAAAAGACTTTACTGAGGACAGCAATGAAAGCTGGATTCAAGTCAAAACATTCATCCAGAAAACAGAAGTATGTTATTCAAGGCCCACCAGGTGTCCACACTCTTCCGAGCCCTGGTAGAGGATCAAGTTCAAACTTTGATATTGAAACTGGAGATAGGCCTACGTCCATGTTTGAAGATGAGTTATCAAGTACTGGTCACATTCATTCTTTTTTAACATAAATTTTTTTTATAAACAAGTTTACTTTTACTTGGTTAAGGAAAGGTTGCTGTGGCTATACGTTTTGTCATGAATATGCTCTTCATATTAAAATATTTAAGTGTTTTTCATGTGTGAATTTAGAGATAACATTATGCATTTCTCTCTGGTTTGATTTGGTTTTCAGTTTATTTGTTTTTAAATGAAAGGTTATAAAACTTTTTTTATAACTGGCATAAGTACTGCTGGTGGTCCTTACTTCGCTTCTTATTGATGAGACAAAAGTACAAAATAATCCCAGACCTATCATGGCCAGGTGGTTAAAGCACTCGACTCGTAATCTGAGGGTTGCAGATTCGAATCCCCATCACACCAAACATGCTCACTCTTTCAGCTATGGGGAGATTATAATGTGATGGCCAATCCCACTATTTGTTGGTAAAAGAGTAGCTCAAGAGTTGGCAGTGGGTGGTGATGACAAGCAACCTTCCCTCTAGTTTTACACTGCTAAATTAGAGATAGCTAGCACAGATATCCCTTGTGTACCTTTATGCAAAATTCAAAAAACAAGCAAACAAAATAATCCAGTACTTAATAATGATAGAACACATCTTATATATCAACAGACTTTAGAAGAAAGTTGCAAGTCTTATCAAAGAATGGTATAACTTTCTTTAAAATCTACTTTCTCAGTAATTGTCAACAAATTTCTCACAAAATGATGGAGACTTGTAGTATTGAAAATGTCCCCTGGTGAGGCAGCTGTAAATCTGTGGATTTAGAATGGTAAAAGCAGGGGTTTGATTCCCCTCAGTGGACACAATAGATTTTTCATGAAGATGTACTGATCCTTTTATAAATGTTTCTGTACCTGCTAATAAAATTTCATGTCCAAATGGTTAGAGCGCTTGACTTGTAATCGAAGGGCTGTGTATTCATTCCCCATCACATCAAATATGTTTAATTATCTTTTCAGCCATGGGGCATTATGATGTGATGGTCAGTTCCACTATTTTTTACTAAAAAAGTAGCCCTAGAGTTGGCAATGGGTAGTGATGACTAGCTGCTTTCCCTCTAGTCTTGTACAACTGAATTAGGAATAGCTAGTGTAGATAGCCATCGTGTAACATTGCTCAAAATTCGAAAAACAGACAATCTAATAAACTTCAAGAAATATTTGTGTCCTTTTTCATCAATGTAATAAATATTGATTTTTTAATGCAAAATGTGTGCTAATTGTGTACAATTCATAAACTGCAGTAATGTCTTTTAACTTCAGTATAAAGAAATTGATGTAAAAAATTTTCTTTAAATGTAAACAGTGATTCTGTCATCTGTGCACCAATTGTGTTCTGTCTCTTCAAAAACATTGACATTTTTCTTTTTTAATGTCTTTGTCTTGTTAAATCGATACAATAAATATGATCTCAATGAAAAATGCATGAAGAATGCTTCTCTACGTAGACTTGCTGAACTGCAAGTCATGCAAGTGTCGTATTCATTTTTTAAGGAAGTTTTACTCCTGTATTTTTCCCTCCTTTGAAACTAAAGATATTTTGCTTGAAAATTGTACCAATGCACATAAAATAGGTTTCAGTAACTTACATCAGTATGTGTCTCCATATAATATATCCCTCTAAGAAGCATACAGATTTTGAATACTTTCTCTGAAGTCAACAACATCACAAGTGTAGGAGCTATAATACATGTTTTCGTGACACAAAGCTTGTGCCAGGCTTAAAAATTGTTTGTTTGCTTTTGGTATCTTACTGTGCATAGGGTTTCTGTAGACAGGTAAGTCTTTATATAAATAATTATTACTGTTCATGGTATTGTGATGTGTGTGTCTGTATGCATACACTCAAATATACATATGTACAGAAATGTGTTGTTATGGGAATTGTATGTACTGCATAAATATGTTTTTGTTATATATTTATAATTTATACTAACTACTACTATTTCTACTTTTTTAAATTTCTATAGTCTTTCTGGTTTTCAATTTACTCTTGTTTTGTGCTTAATAGTTGGCTTACCTGCATGTTACCATGTTATAAAGCCAACTAGTTTATTTTACTAGCTTTTACTTCAATATACATCAGATGACTTTTTTGTAAGCTAATAATTTACTATGAATTTATATCTTTTTAACCAGTAAAGCTATGCTGTTAATACTAGTGGTACATTTCAGTCAGCACTGTTCTATGGTATTGTTATGGGCTTGATTTATTTTTGGTTGTGGTCAGTAAAAATTAGAATAAAAAAGATCTTTGAAAAAGACATAATCTAACATTTAACATCAAAACATTTATTTTTTGACTTGTTTCTTTTCTTTTTCAAATACAGGTTTAATCCCCCTTGTCATTATTGAAAAGCCTATAAATGATAAAAAATTACATTTTTCAAAGAATAAAGTTGAAGCATTTTTGCAACTGCGAAATGAATTTTTTCTGTTACTTGTAATTGAAATTGAATATCTAAAATATTATTAGTAATTTTGGAAGAATATGTTCTGAAAACGGATGTTTTTTTGTATTCTGAATTAATTTTTTCAATTTGTCAATTATTTTTTTCTGAACCTGTTGTATTAATAAGAACTTGGGTTTGAGCCCAGGGGGTATCACTAAAAGCTATTTTTATGTACATTTTTAAATTTAGTGTTATAAACTTTTTTATAAACTTTAGTATTTATTTAGAATAGTCTAGAGGTTTTGAAGATGAAATGTGAAGACTTGAGTATTTTTTAATCTTAGCCTAAAAATCTTTCAGTTTTTTCGAATTCTCACAAAGTTTCTGAAATTTGTGATCATACTTTTGGTTCAGGTATTCCATGAAAGGTCTGATTTTTCATTTATATTCTTAAAGCACACAGAATTTTGTGAACTGAAACTTAGTACATTGTGATTTATATGTATTATTTCACATAGCAGTTTAGGGTCATTGATTGTCAGAAACAGGTTTTGTCCCCATTACTTCTTTTGTCCTCAACATATTTTATGCTATTTATTTCAATAAAACAAAGTAAAAAAAATGTTTCAGCAGTTTCTAAATAATTTTAAATTCTGGAATTTTCAGCAGAAAACAAACATTATTTTAGGTTTGGCATTTCTAAGGAAGTGGGATCTAGCTGATAAATTTTGTTTTTCTGCACTGTGATTTATATATTTCCATTTATAATATTTTTCATATGTGTCTAATGTTTGACATGCCCACAAAGTAATTAGTAAAGTAATCTAACTTGTTACTTATTGGCTTCTTAGTGTTTCTGGTTCCTTTTCTTTTCAGCTTGTAGAATAAGTAGGGAAGAATTTTATGTTTCGTAGAATATATTCTCTGTGATAAACAAAGTTTTGTGTGCCATATTTAGTTTTCGATACTCTGTACTTTAATTGTTTGTCATTTAAAGCAATAAAAACTTGGATCTTTTGGATCCAGCTGACAGTAAAGGTTAAAACTTTATATGTTTCATTTTAATGGATGCCTGTATTTTAGAATTATTGTTTACATATAAATTTAGGTTTCCAAGTAGAGCACTACTTTTTAGTTATATTTTGGAGTGATGGGTTGTTGGTTTTATTGGATTCTATGCAAAGCTACTTGATGGTTGACTACACTGTGTGATGTTTTGTAACTGAGTCTTAAGGTAATATGACAATTCATGATTTTACAGTGAGATGGTTAGCATTTAAACTCTGTTACAATCCCTGTAATGTTTGGCAAGTTTCAGAGTAGTGTTCATTAGCTAAACTTGTAAGATTCAGCTAGCTTATAAGAGTGCAAAATGACTTATTTGTGGTAACTTAGTGACCAGATATGTGACAGTTTGTAAGTATGCATGTATATATACATTTAAAGGAATCATTTGTAGTTTAAAGTTTTTCCTAAGAATTTGCTAGTTTGAACTATTTCAGTTAATTTGTTATAATTATGAAATGATAATTTATGTAGTTTTCAAGTTATGAGTGTATCCATTATATATTGTTAATGTGAATAATTTTCTTAGTGACCTTTTGGAAAATTATATTTTTTTTTATTGTTAAACTTGTAATCACTTGTAGTGCTTGAGGAGGTGGACTCAACTGGTAGTAGTCCACAAGGACCTCCTTTTTCACCACATGTGGACTCCAAGACTCTAGAAAAGATCACTGAACGTAGCTACTGTAAAGATTATCAGAGACTTGGTTTGGGAACTGTTAGTAGTTCCACAATTAGAAGTAAGAACGAAGCCTTCAGAGTAACGTCTATCAACAGCAACTATTCTGTATGTAGGAGGTATGCATACTACTGGCTTAAACTGTCTTCCTCTTTTGTTGAATATTTAACACGTGATAAACTTGTGTTTCACATGTGATTTGTATGCCAAAATTATTTAATTACCGAAGCATTATTTTTGTATAAAAAGTTATAAAAAGATATATATATATTGGATTAATCCTGCACGTGAAGCATGAATGCCATATGAGCCAAAGCCCAAAGATGTTTTATCACATATGCAACATAAAGTGGGATACTACATGTATAAGAAGAGTGTATGTTTAAAATAGATAAGTCCTTTAAAAATGCTGTTGTTATATAATGTCATTGGGCATGAATGAAACATAAATCAACTGAACATTATATGAAATTTAGAATTAAGGTAAACAGGTGTAAAACGTAGAACAGTTATAAATGAAATGTGTCTATGTATGCAATGTTCATTGTATACACACCCTGTCTTTGTGGGAAATTAAATTTTTAAAACTATAACGTCATGAAATGCAAAAATCAACTGTTTTTGTCAGATTGTATTGTATTATTTTTCTTTTTTGTTTCATACTTGTATCAACGTTTTTTTTACTCTTCAAAACCATTAACAAACCGACAGGTTCACTTTGATACCTGTATCAACCGACAGGTTCACTTTGATACCTGTATCAACCGACAGGTTCACTTTGATACCTGTATCAACCGACAGGATCACTTTGATGCCTGTATCAACCGACAGGCTCACTTTGATGCCTGTATCAACCGACAGGCTCACTTTGATGCCTGTATCAACCGACAGGTTCACTTTGATGCCTGTATCAACCGACAGGTTCACTTTGATACCTGTATCAACCGACAGGATCACTTTGATGCCTGTATCAACCGACAGGTTCACTTTGATGCCTGTATCAACCGACAGGTTCACTTTGATGCCTGTATCAACCGACAGGTTCACTTTGATGCCTGTATCAACCGACAGGTTCACTTTGATGCCTGTATCAACCGACAGGTTCACTTTGATGCCTGTATCAACCGACAGGTTCACTTTGATGCCTGTATCAACCGACAGGTTCACTTCCACCAATGCTGGAAACTGTGTAATATTTTATTCCTTTTGCATGCAAACTTGTTCCTGCATCACTGTGAAGGATATTGAAACTTTAGGCCTAATTGTCAATTTTTAGGCATCTGTATTGAGATAACTGAAGCATAATAGCTATTAAATAGTGAATTTGTAGAATTATGGTATCAATAAGTGTGAAAAAAACAACTGTTTTAATGTGTGTTTTTTCTTGTGTTGATATGCATTTGTATATTACCTAAAATCTGTAATAATTATTTTTTGCATTGTGTGAGCTGTAGAACATTGATGATGAATGGAATTAGGAAAGTGATTATTAAGGCTAATTGCCGTAAATTGTAGAGAGGATAAACTCTCTCTTCAAAAACACATTGAAACTTTAGGCCTAATTGTTGATTTATAGATGCCTGTTGAACTTTGTTTACTTGCATGTTTATTTATGTCACAGAAATAATTGTCTGTAATGTTATAAATATTGTAGTTTTGCACTCATGTAGAACAGTGCATGTTAAATGCCATTCACTTTTACACTTGTTTAAATGTAAAAATAGGAATATTAGGTTTCCATGTGAGCTAGCTTACACAAATTTATTGACACACATGGTTTCTTGGTGTCAGTAGTTGGGTTTCTGTGAGATTACGATGTATAAAATGCGAGGAAACAGTGATGAGAATAATCAAATACTTTGCATGCTTTTTTATTCAGAAAAATTTTAATTTTAGTTAAATGTGTTCATGTGTATTCTTCTGAAATAGAAATTTTCTAGTTCTTAATGATAAGTAGAATATGTTAATCTTTAAAGTGCCATTTTCAGGACTTAGTATGTTCAAAGATTAGTCTGTTGATTGAGTGTTTCAACATTTAGAGAAAAACTGTATCTTTTATGTATAGCTACCCAGCACTTGTTGTGGTTCCAGCAGCTGTAGGTGATGACAGTGTTCGGAAGTTTTCACGATGTTATCGGCACTGTAGGTAAGTGTAATTTTAAACAAAATTTCTTGACAGCTGACAGATTTTACTTGTCACAAATTGGTTATTACTTTGCTACTGTAAACACTATTTCAAATAGTTTTGACTTGAATTGTAAACTTGTTATGTTCTTGTACTGTGCTGTTTGCCATCTGATTTTTGTAGATGATGATGTAAATCTCTTTCTGTTTTGAAAATGCAGAAAAACTTAAGAGTTGCTGACAAAGTTTAATATGTATATACCTTGTTTTTCAGCTGGTATCAGTCCATGCTGAAACATAGTAAATATACTGACAGTATTTAGATGTTCTTCTTTCAAATTGTATCAGTGGATTCTGTACTTTATAAAATAATGTGGTCAAGACAACTTTCATCTGAAACATTGATAACTAGTAATATTGTTTTTTTTTATAAATAAACTGAAGTTTTAACTGGCATTGTGTTGCTTGTTTAAGCGTCTCTGTTATATATTTGTTCACCACAGAACTGAGAAATGGAAAGCTAAAACATGTAACTCCCGTACACATTTCGAAAGATTCGTGGTAACTTCAGGATGATTTATTTATATGTAGCTATGAAGATAGTACATAAAGTATGGCAACCTCAAATAGCATGAATCTTAATTCATTACTAGTAAGAGGAAGTTCATTATGGTGATACTCTTGTGTCTATTACCTTGTGACATCGAACAACATCATAAAGTTTTGATTACAGTAGTAATCAAACATGAACTAACATTTGTGGATTAGTAAATAGTATTACATAAATGTCAAAACCATTTACTTTACCACAGAGTTTTCAAAAAGAACCTATTCTCTATGTTCTGAAAATCATCCAGTCAGTTAACTGCTAACTTTCACATTGCTGCAATTGATGTAAAATTCAACATAATGATTTAAAGCATCTCCCTCTTCACAGTTATATATAGTCAGCATATTTTATAGCAATCAATATTTTCTTCACTTTTTTCAAAGCATAATGTTTAGACATTCACGAGACAACTGTGTTTGAACAGTTACAATACAGTAATGTACAAAGAAAATCACAAGTTGATTATGTTTAGACAATTATATTTAAACAGTTACAGAACAGTTATGTTTAGACTGTCATAAGACAAACATTTTTAGACAGTTGCACTACCTCGTGTTCAGGAAATCCTGAGACAATTATATTAAGACAATAGTTCCCAACCTTGGGGGTGCGAGATAGTGTTCCAGGGGGTCCGAGATAACAGTTTAATTGTTTTTTTGTTTACATTAAGGGTCCTGTCCTATATATTCAAAAATTACGTTTGATTTTTATTTCTCATTTTTCTTGTTACAGACATGGCTTTTTACCTTGTTACAATAAACTATTGTTTCTACCGTTGCTGGTGCAGACCGAAATCTTATTGTACAATTGTAAACAAACGACACATGAAACTGAATGTTGACACTACTAATTAGGTTACGTTCCTGGATGCCATCTTAAAGTGTTTATTATTTATTTATGTCATGTATTCACGTGATTGTAACACAAGAAACTTCCAGAAGTATCCAGAATTAATCAATGACGTCACGTGACATATATTCGAGAATGTTCCAGAAAGTTTTGCAGAGTATATGAACCCATGCGTGATGCTATGGAAGTCAGTGCATTCTTGATATTGTGTTCGTGCAATAAACTTCATTATGTCAAATAAAAGGAAATGGAATGATGATTATGTGAAGTTTGGTTTCACTTGTATCGGAACAACTTTGTGACGCTGTCTTTACAAATGCAAATTTGAAGCCATTTAAGCTGCAAAAACACTTTAACAACCAACATGGTGGAGCAGCTATTGCAGACCATGATGTTGAATCCTTGAAAGGTAGAAGGGCCCGCTTTGATTCACGAGTAACCCTTCCAAAATTAGGTTTTATATCTGCTGACAAACCACTGATGATGGCTTCATAGAACGTAGCTTATAAAGCAGCCAAATCAAAGAAGCCCCGTACAGTTGCAGAAGAGGTGGTGAAACCATATGCATTAGAAATGGCAACAGTTGTTCTGAGAAAAGAAGCCTCAAACAAGCTTAAATTAGTGCCGTTATCAAATAATGTTATTCAAACCGAATTGGTGATTTGAGTTTGGACATTTTGGACCAATTTATTGCAGATATCAGGGCTGGTCCTTTGAAAATCTCTCTCCGATTGGACGAAACAACTGATGTTGCAAATTCCAGTTAACTCATCGCATTAGTCAGGTATGTCCATGATGATGCCATAATGGAAGATTTCCTGTTCTATGAAGATCTGAAAACAACCACATAAGGGAAAGATGTCTTCCAGTGTGTGAATGACTTCTTTGTGAAATATGATTTAAATATCCAGATCATTGGTTCTGTGTGTACCGACTATGCCCCCGCTATGCTAGGAAATAAATCAGGATTTTTTGCACTGATGAAACAAGAGATTCTGTACTTGCAAGATACTCACTGTTTTCTTCATCGACATACTTTGGCGTCAACAACATTGCTTCCAAAATTAAAAAAGGTTCTTGACACTTCTGTGGAGATCCATCAACTGGATTAGGGGTTGCACTCTGAACCACTGCCTCCTCAAGTCGCTTTGTGAAGATGTTGAAGGTGAGCATTCAGTTTTGCTTTTCCACAAAGAAGTCTGCTGGTTGTCATGTGGGAGAGCTTTAGCTTTTCTGAAGGAACATGACTATGATCTGCCCAGAGAAATAGAATCACATAAATTCAACCAAATGCTAGCCAATTTGAGTGATATTTTCATTCGTATGAATGACCTGAGTGTATCTCGTCAAGGAAAAACATAAACATGTTGAAATGCTGGAAAAAGTTTAATGCTTTCAAAGAAAAATTACATTTTTGGTGTCATAGAGTTAAAAGAGGGAATCTTTCAAATTTTCCATCACTCGAAAAAATGGTAGGTGAGGATGAGTCCGTAATTTTATATATGTGTGAAGAAATTGTGGATCATTTTGAAATACTCTCAAAGTCATTTGATGGATATTTTGGAGGAGAACTGGAAACTTCTGAAGAATGGATTATGAATCCATACTTCTTCAATTTGGATACTATGTTGGATGAAGAAGAACTGGAGGAAAATTTTATTGAACTGTGCACATATCGAGTTTTTGAAATACAGTTTGAAAACAAAACTTTGGAACAATATTGGTGTTCGGCAATGGACGTTTTTCCAAGACTTTGTGAAAAAGCACTCAATGTGCTCCTCCTATTCGTGATGACATACTTATGCGAGTTTGGATTTAGTGCCTTTTTGTCAATCAAGACAAAATCGCTTGGGTGCACAGGCAGACTTGCAGATTACTATCAGCAACAAAGTGCCACGCTTTGAAAAACTCATAATAAATAAACAGGAACAAAAGAGTTATTAAATTTAAATTGGATTATAAGCATTTGAACATTTCAAATTAAAAAAAATTTCATGCATGGATGAAAATTTATTTTTTTTGTAAGCCATGTAGAGTTTATGCAACTTTTAGTTTGTTGTAATATTTTTTCTTTTCCAAATGTTTCGTTTTTGTTTATTTATCATTAAAAACTAATTATAAAAATTTGTTTTGGCCACCTCTATCTTTATTCTTAAATAAATAATTACTGTTAGGGGTGCGAGAACATATTAAAATTTTTTAGGGGTACAGGGCATAAAAAGGTTGGGAATCACTGTATTAAGACAAGTACAGGACGTTTATGTTTAAATAATGACCACAGATTAATATGTAGCAGTTAGAACTGGACATTTAAGTTGATTGATAAAAATTGTCGGTTATCGATGAGCCTCAATTATGTTGACTAGTTTCACACAAAAATAATCAACTCATTGAAATAAATGTGTCCAGCTATTAGTGATTTTAGTTATTCCAACCATCCATGTAATACAAATATTCCCATTGTTGTTTTTCATTATTATTTTTGATTAATTCGTGGTTTTTCAGGCCTAATCAGTTATTATCATGTCTTCAGTTATCCAAGTCTTATTTGAGAATATTTGATTAATGATCTTTATGGTTACTCGATTGTCATGTTTTGCTTGCTATTGTCAGGAATTTAATTTTACTTGAAGAATTTCATCTTTTAAGTCAGCTTTCCTAAATAAGAATGCATAATCCATTTGTTTTGGTTTTTTTTGCTATAACCAATGAAAGAGAACATGCTGCATGGATTGAATAATATAACAGTTCATGAGGAAATCTATCTCTACATGAGGGAGTGTAATCATCTCAGTAGCTTTCCCTCATGTGAATGTAACTGTATTTCATCACTTCTATCTCTTCCAGTTTACACAGTTAAAATATATTATGTTTGGAGCATTAGAAAACGATAATACCAGTTTTAAAATTATATATTAGTACACATTTCTGTTATCATTTTAGTTATGTTTGTTTCAAACACTATGTCCTTTAAAAGTCAGATGTAAAAGTTTCTCATATACCTAAGCCTCTTTAAATAAATTAATTTTTATTTATCATATTTCTCAGTCAACACTATTTTTTTATCTGAGTATGGAGTGGTTGCAAGTGCAATTTTATTTTTTTGGTGAAGCATCATATGGCATAATAATATGTTTACACCGATTCATGTTTAGGTTTCCTGTCATTACTTGGTGTCATCCAAGGACAAAGTCTCTTCTTCTACGTGGCAGTGGTTTTCATGGAAAGGGAGTTATTGGAATTTTGAAAGGACCTCCATCTTCTTCAGGTGTTTATGATAATTTATCTTTCAGTTATAAAGTATGATATGAAAATACAACTTCTGAAGTAACTGTGCAAACTTTGAGCAGTCTGCACATAAATTGAATATATTAAAAATCAGCTTGCTATGCAACTACAAGTATTAAATTAACAAATGACAGTGATAATATGAAAAAGTAGAAGAATGTTGCAAGATAGTTATTTAAAATATCTTAACAACAACTCTTTAGGTCAGAACACGGAAGGCCATTAAATATCAAAAATCATTTTACAGGGACACTAAAACCAGTGATGTTTAAAGTGCACTGAATTAATTTTATGTTTATAATAATTTTAAATAAGAATGAAATTAAGTGAAAAAGGCAAAATTGGATTTCAATTTATTATTTCTGTCTCGAATACCTTGTAGCATGATATTCAGTTTGAGGGAATCAAAATAGTCTATATTTAGAACAATTTATTTCTTCCTGTGAATTTCCTGTCCTTTTGTATCAGCTCTCCATCTGTCTGAGTATACAATACACGAAGCCCCTGTAATATATATATATATATATTTATTGTATTAATTACATCTGTGAAGGCATTGGTAAGTTAATAATTTGGCCATTTTTTGACTGTTGTAGGTTGGAAATGATTCCAGGCTGATTGATCCTAGTTCTATAAGTTAAATATTTTTTTTTATCATCAAGACATGTTTTTAAATAGCCATTATGACAAACATCATATAAACTGCTTTCTCAACCTATTTCTTAGGATGGAGTGTGAATTTGTCTTATTTCTTTGTTAGTTGATAAGTGTTATTTAAGAGATCTTCCAGAAGTTCTGTACAATTGATAATTGAAATATTTTTTTTAGTTAATTAGTACCAGTGTCAGACCTGTAAGCTAAGGAAGAATTGTTGATTTTCTGAATTTTGCAACCTGTTCTTGTTTTCTGTTTTTTTCAACACATATGCTATTTAAAATTCTTATGAAGTTATGAGCCTCTGCTGTTTCACTTTCCTTAGGTGATAGTTTTTGTGTCATCATTTTACTAACAAATTTATCATTTGTTTTCCATATGAAAATATATTCACAAATATATGTTTGTACTGAAAAACACTCTGCACATCTGCTTAATGATACAAAATATACACATGTGAAGAATGAATAAATAACAAAAATATCAAAAGTATGTTTGATTGGATTTGAATAAATATTTTATCTGTAAGATAATAACAACAACATAATAATATTTAAACCTTTATTGGAAATTTAAAGATGTTATAATATCATTATATGGTTAGGCAGCATTTAGAAAACAGTGTCCAGTCTTGGGCTCCTTACCTTATAAAAGACATTGAACTGTTGGAAAGGGCTTAGAGAAGGTTACTAGAATGATGCTTAAGATGAAGGGGTTATCATATGAGGAGAGGCTGAAATCTTTCAAATTGTTTTATCTTAAATAAAAAAAGAAGAGTTAGGAGGATTTATAGTACTGAGGTATTTTTTTTTCATGCTTAACAGTGTGCACACAGTAGAACTTTGAAGTATAAAAATAAATTTTGGCATTGTAGAAGTCATCTTCGGCTAAGGCAGTTTTGTTTTACTGATGGGGTTGGCCTTTGGAATGGGTCACTTTCAAATTTTATGTAAGCAATAAATTAAAGTGAGGTTAATTAAAAGAAAGCTTGGGAAGCATGTGAATAATAGGGTTGGCTGCTTTAAGAGGTCTTTATTAGAGGATTGAACAGCTGAAATAGACCAAAAGATCCCATGCTGTTCCAAAAACTTATTAATTAATAATTTTAGTTTAGAGGATGGAACAGCTGAAATAGACCAAAAGATCCCATGCTGTTCCAAAAACTTATTAATTAATAATTTTAGTTTAGAGGATGGAACAGCTGAAATAGACCAAAAGATTCCATGCTGTTCCAAAAACTTATTAATTAATAATTTTAGTTTAGAGGATGGAACAGCTGAAATAGACCAAAAGATCCCATGCTGTTCCAAAAACTTATTAATTAATAATTTTAGTTTAGAGGATGGAACAGCTGAAATGGACCAAAAGATCCCACGCTGTTCCAAAAACTTATTAATTAATAATTTTAGTTTAGAGGATGGAACAGCTGAAATAGACCAAAAGATCCCATGCTGTTCCAAAAACTTATTAATTAATAATTTTAGTTTAGAGGATGGAACAGCTGAAATAGACCAAAAGATTCCATGCTGTTCCAAAAACTTATTAATTAATAATTTTAGTTTAGAGGATGGAACAGCTGAAATAGACCAAAAGATCCCATGCTGTTCCAAAAACTT
This sequence comes from Carcinoscorpius rotundicauda, assembly GCA_011833715.1. Taxonomy (NCBI): domain Eukaryota; kingdom Metazoa; phylum Arthropoda; class Merostomata; order Xiphosura; family Limulidae; genus Carcinoscorpius; species Carcinoscorpius rotundicauda. Next base: position 178,021,372 of record CM022391.1, on the reverse strand, counting down.
ATTAATTAATAATTTTAATTTAGAGGATGGAACAGCTGAAATAGACCAAAAGATCCCACGCTGTTCCAAAAACTTAATTAATAATTTTAGTTTAGAGGATGGAACAGCTGAAATAGACCAAAAGATTCCATGCTGTTCCAAAAACTTATTAATTAATAATTTTAGTTTAGAGGATGGAACAGCTGAAATGGACCAAAAGATCCCATGCTGTTCCAAAAACTTATTAATTAATAATTTTAGTTTAGAGGATGGAACAGCTGAAATAGACCAAAAGATCCCATGCTGTTCCAAAAACTTATTAATTAATAATTTTAATTTAGAGGATGGAACAGCTGAAATAGACCAAAAGATCCCATGCTGTTCCAAAAACTTATTAATTAATAATTTTAATTTAGAGGATGTAATAGCTGAAATGGACCAATAGGTCCTGTGCTGTCCCATAAAGTTAGGTTAATGTGCATGTTTTTAGACATATCACAATTGCGAAAATAGCAGTATGACCAAAGTTCACTTACTTCAATACATTTATTTATTTTGTTGCTATCAAAAAATACTATGGATTATTTAATTAGTCTAATTACTTTTGAAGTTCTGTTTAATATTATGTATGTTTTTATCAGATTTACAGATTAAGTTTTGCCTCGACTTTGTTCAAATTTCTGTATTTTTTTGAGAAAGGTGCATCAAGTGAAACGTCTACACACATTGAACAAGAGAAATTCATTTCGAGCATTGTTGATTGCACGCCTCTGGTACGAGGAGGTAAAGCAGGAATTAATGATTCCACACTCAGTATCACATCTTTAGTGATGAGCTCTGCTGGCCTGGACAATTTTCCGACATTGACCCCTGAGCTAGCTCGACGTGGTAACCCCTTACAGAAGGCTGTGAACAGTTTGCGATCATCTGGTGGCAAAGGTGGAAGACGTAAGTTTTACAGAAATAAATGTTAAGGCTACTTACAGTTTTCACTGTGTACTACTTATCAATCAAGTAGATGCAACGATTTTCAAATTCTACTGCAGTTTTTTAAATTAATTTTTGGTGTTTATGCAAGTTTTTATTGCTGTAATTTCCCATTTTTAATATATTCATGTGAAAATATTCTTCCATATTTTCATACTTTAGTTATTATTCATCATTTATAAAGATAAGGACAAGTCAATCATATTGTAAGAAGTAAAGTGAAAGATTCTGAAACATTTCTTTAAATTGTTGATGAAACATTCAGGCTTTTATTCTATCTGAAGTTGTTTTTTTTTATTTTTCTGTGAGAGAATGTATCGGTTATGACATGAGAAGGTTGCTGTAGAGGAACTGAACGAGACATTTTGCACTAATGAAAATGAATTGGATGCTTGCTGTTACAGTTATAATTAGCATTTTGTAATTTAAACAAGTTATACTTGGAAGCATGTACTTAACAGGGACGTTTTGTACTGAAACATTTGTCTGACTAGCAGTGCTCACGAGATTAAAAAAACAACAACAAAACACTTTTGCATTCAACAGCTGATTTTCAGGTAATTAGGAAGTTTGTGTTCATAATCTGTGGATCATGGATTTGAATTCCTGTCCCACCAGACGTGCTTGCTTCTGCTGTGGGAGGATTATAATATGATGGCCAATCCCACTATTCATTGATAAAAAGGTAGCCCAAGAATTTGCAACAGGTTGTAATGACTAGCTGCCTTCACTATATAGCTTTTCACTGCTGAATTAAGAATGGCCAGTGCAGGTAGCCCTCATGTAGCTTTGCACAAATTTCAAAACAAATCAGCTGTTCCAAAAAAAGTTTTGTGTATTATGCAGAAAAGATTTATTCTGTTTTGTTTTGTTTTCAAAGAAACTTGTTTCTCGTTAATAAATATCTTTAATCTTTCAAACAAACTGTTTTATTTGTAGTAGTTGGCTTTCAGAAAAAAATATCATTTGATTTTCTTCAGAGTAATTTGCTTCCAGTACATCAGTTACTTTACTGCTATTCTAAAAGAATGTTCTATGTAATAATTAATCATCACCACTTGTTCGTACAGCTTCTTTTCAATAAAGTTATTTGATTTCTATTCCACATTTAAAATAACTTTGTTGAAGATCTAAGATATTTTGTTTGCAAACTTGTTAGGTTATAGTGATCAATCATTCTGATGCTTGAAATCTGTTGATTTTTAAATTTTGTATTAAAAAGGACAAGTGAAACTGCAGTGTTGAATAGAATCAATTAAAATATAAATCACAAATATTTACTGTAATTAACACTGATATGTACCAGTGTTGGTGATGTGTTTTTAACTAAAACTCAACAGCACGAAGGATTTAAGGAAGGAAGAGTTGAATTCAGTTACTTGCAAAATCAGAGTTAGTGTTTTTTCTTTAAATATGAATGTTTGTGAATCAGACTGTAACTGTTAAGTATTAATATTTGTTGTTAAGTAAGGGTAGAATCATTTGTATAATAGTAAAAACTATAAATAAGAATATTAATTTTTGCATACAGTATATATTTTAGTTCTCAAATATTGTCAAGAGCTTATGTGATTAACCTTTTACATTTAACACCTCCTTTCTTGTAATATAAGTTTGTTGTATTGATCTGGTATTCATTAAAGAGTTACGTTGGGGCAGCCTGAAGGAGAGAAGACAAGGGTCAATCACAAGTTTAGGTTCAGAGATGGGTTATCGCACTTCAAGACTGTCTGACTTTGCTGATGGAATTGAAGGAAGTGCTCATACATTTCAACGAGTGGCACTGTACGTGTTTGGAGAAAAAGCTCAGATTAAGGCAAGTAATTACTTTTACAGTGTTTCAAGATTATGTACACACACTTCAGAAATTTGTATCTTGTATACCATATGCACAATTTTCCAAAACTTTTTTTTAAATTTCAAGCTCAAAAATGTGCGGTTCTCTCACATTAAACTAAACTTGGGTGAGATGTTCAAAGTGTCTACTGCCAACTCTGGTATATGAACAAAATCTCTCTACAACAGTTCTACAGTATTACAGAGCACAAGTCAGGTGGAATTGTGCTCGTCACTATGGGTCATTTTCTTGGATTGCATGCAGTAATCAAGGTATAAATGGCTTCAGCTCTAAGCTCTTTCTGATTATTGAAACACTTCAATAACTTAATTGTACTTTCGTGAACAGTGTCTTGTTGACTTCCTGACGACTTCAATGTTTTTTCTACCTCTTGACGTTCTTTTCCTCCCACACCATTTTAGAATCACCTTTATCTCATTAAAACTCAACTGTATGTTCTCTATTCTTTCCATGGATATCTGTAAAAAATTAAAAAAATATTATGCAAATTGCACATATGGCTCATGAACTATACATTTCTAAAGTATGTTTACATAATTTTAGAACACCTTGCATTTGTTTATATGATACTTATGACAATGCTGTGATGCTATCACTATTTAACAAAAATATGCACTTCGGAACTCTTTCTTTCACTTTAGATCTCTGTAAATTTAAAATGCATACAACATAATTCTAAGCATTTTTTGTTAACATTAAAAACTGTTTCCAATAGGAAAGACATTCAGACATGAAATTATCTGATTTTCTAGGAAATTGTCATTAAGTTTGTTTGTACAAACCTGAATGTTATCAGCAGTTATAACTTGTAAGAAAAAAGTTTTTACACTAATAGTTAAATGCTGAATGTTTTCTGTTGTATAAAGGGTTTGAAACCAGAATCTTATCCAAATTGTGACTTCATTCCGGTGGATTTCACAGAAGTACGTCAGATCAAAGCGAGCTTCAAGAAACTTATGCGGGCATGCATTCCGAGTGACCCAGTGACAGATCCAGACCTGAATTTCTATAGAAGTACAGAAAATTCAGAATGGCTGAATCAGGTAATTTAAAAACAGTGTGTGTGTTGTGTGTGATACATAGGTAGAAATTAATGCACTTGAATTTATTATTTTATATGGTTCCTGGTGAACAGAGGAACTTCATAAATGATTCATCACTGGGATTGTTAATTAAGGATTCTTGCATGATACTCAGATAGTTGAAATAACTCAAAAAATGTTAATAGTTAGAAACTTTTATTTCGATCAGTTACTTATTTTCATGAAACTAATAATTTTAATTATACTTTGATAACTGGTTAGTTTAGGTGACACTAACTGATACTGATAAACACTAGTTAGTCACCTAAAGTCTAGTTTTTTTATCATCTGAAACAGCTTCTGTGGTTAAGCCATATACCAAATGTGTAAAATATTAATAAAGTCAGTGGATTGAAAAATATACAGTCAGTTGTTTCACTTATTGAAAAGTATATCTATCTTCATCTGTTTTACTTATTTATGAAAAATGTTTGGAACACTCTCATTTGATATAATTTTTAGCACTATGTAGTGTTAATGTTAATACACTGTCTGTAAAATATTTTATTGGCCCCATTATACAGTAATCTTGAATATATGGTGACCCCCCACTTTCAGAAGCCATGGAAAAGAAAAAATTGAGTGTAATTTGGTGGGCATGCTTACACAAAACATTGATGAATGTGGAAGAGTAGAGTAGGGGAAGGAAGCCTGTGGTTGGCTGTGACTGTGAGGCGACTATGAATTTTACAGCCAAATTATTAATTGAGAAATGTCACCAATTTGGCCAATACAATATTTGTTCATAAAGAGAAATAGAACTACAAGAAGTGTTTTATAAAACTTCTTGTATAAAATATTGTTATAAATCTGGAAATAAATACAGCATTGTTAAAACTGCAGGTAAATAATGTTGAAATTTAAGAAGAAAATAACATTCTACAGTCAGAGATCTATACATAATTACAAGTTTGCAGTAAACATATTTAACAGAAACTTGCTGATAGGTGTAACAATATAAAAAAAATTATTTAGGGAAAACTAGTATTGTAAGGCTGAAATAAAAATATAGTATTAGAAAGTTAATATAGTTTTCATGTAATGTTGGGCTGTTACTATATAATCTAAAAGCTTCTTGTAACAATACAAGTTCACAGGTTAAATGTGTGTGAAAACCAACTGAAAAAAAAAATAAGTGATACATCAACTGAACATCTTGTCAAATAAGATGTTACAAACTTGTGTTTATACCAGATGTTTAAAGTTTAACATTATATATAAAATTTTATGTGGATTTAACATCAGAGTGCTTTAGATAAACTTCATTTAAAATTGTGAGTTAATGAAGGAGTAAGATATTAAATTAGAGGTTCTAATTTGATAACTGTAAATTACAGCAGATATTTAGTCTGGTGTAATATGTATATTTTTATCAGTGAACATATAATAATGAAAATTAGAAACCGTTTGTGAATATTCAGCTTACCCTGTCCCGAAGTTAAAATATGAAAAAGGTGTAAGGTTGTAACGCTGCACAAAATGAAAGTAATACAGAAGGAATTGCAGAGATATGTGATGTGTTTTAATGATTTTTATGTAACCCATTCTAGCTGCAGAATGTTCTACAGCTATCTGGAGCAGTGGTTGACTTGATCGATGTTCAAGGCTCATCTGTTATGATATGTCTAGAAGACGGTTGGGACGTTACTTGCCAAGTTAGTATTATCTGTTTGGTGACACGCGTGATAAATTCAGAAATATAACGAGCAATTCTAAATTGTAAATTTCTTTTTCTATATTGGTCGTGGAAGTTGATGTCGAATTATTTGTTTAATGAGTTTTTCAGTTATTATCCTTTGGTTTCTCATTGTTTTCTAACTTGAATTAAATGCCCGTTAATTATTAAAACAAATAAATATGTTTAGTTAGTTATAGGTGTGATGGCTATGTTTATTATGGTTAGGTTTTTTTTAATGATTTTAACTGACTTCTGTAATCTGTAACCATTGGTCTTAAGTTATGTAAATATATATGTTTAAAAGAAATTATTATATATCATGATAGCATTCAAATTTATGTTCTGTAGAATGTTTATGTATTGTCAAGATGTGCACAGACACTTATATTATTCAATTATATGTTTCTCATTAAAGGTGTCATCCACTGCTCAGCTCTGTCTCGATCCCTACTACAGGACTTATGAAGGATTTCGAACCTTAATTGAGAAGGAATGGCTAGCTTTTGGTCACCGCTTCAGCCACAGAGGTAATCATACTGCTGCTGCTTTAGCCAGTGGATTTGCTCCTGTGTTTTTGCAATTTTTGGACATTGTGCATCAGGCAAGTAAATCTCCTCATCAGTAATACATACTGTGGATTTTTTTTTAGTTACTTTGATTTGAAATTTAATCATTGCAATTTTCTGACCGTTTACTGTCTCTGTGACTAAAAGTGTTTTAAACTTTTAGGTATGTGTGAAAACCAAAGTTGTTAATTTCAAAACCACTGTGATTAAATGTCTATTTGCCACAACATTAAACATTTTGCTTCTCGTTCGGCTTTTTAAAGTTGTGAAAGTGTAACATTTATATTAGACGTTGATGACGACTGGAAGGCAGGCAGGGTAATTCTGCATGAAAGAAGCACTCTTTGTCAGTTGCCTAAATTTTGTGAAACCTATGTGAATGTATGTTTCTGTAATTCTGAAAAATAGCAAGGCCAGAAGTATATTAGCCACAGGATATGGTGAAGAAAGTAATTTCCACATAATGTGGAAAGGCATTAGCAGCATATATTAATGCAATAGCCTATTAGTCCCCTTCTGGTGCAGCATTAACTCTACGGATTTACAATGAAGGCTAAAATCAGGGGTTTGATTCCCCTTGGTAGTCTCAGCAGATAGCCTGATATGGCTTTGCTATAAAAACGCACACACATATGCAATAGACTGTTCCAAGATACAGTTATGTTATATACATACAAACTCTGATACTTGGGGAGTTATATATGCAAATACTTAAAAAAAGTATGTTTAGTTTTTTCCTAATCGTGATCTGATTGGAAACTTGAAAGGGTTCGAAAAGACTCGTGTAAACTCTTTAATTCACACTTTAGGTTTTTAAAATTCCTTTTGAGAAAGAGAAGGTCTTGCAGAAAAAAAATCAGCCAAGCATGGCCTAGTGTTCAGCTCCTCTTATTGTAAATCTAAAGGTTCATGGTTTGCATTTCTTTTCTGCAAAATGACACACTGAAATTAGATTAAAATTAGAAATTTATATTGGCTCATATTTGAGTATATTTAAAATATTTACAGAGTTTAGTCGTAAGAAAATTAATCAGCATATCTTTCTTCTGTACAGATTCATTTACAATTTCCATTATCATTTGAATTCAACCAGTACTTTTTGAAGTTTATGGCCTACCATTATGTCTCCTGCCGTTTTCGTACATTTCTTTTGGATAGTGAATGTGAGAGGGAGGAAGCTGGATGGCTTACTGATGAACGAGGATTCAAGTATCGTGGTCTGGACAGTGGATCAGATGATGAAACAGGATTTTCCGGAAAGACAGGTACCCTAAACAACATGTCAAGTGTTCTTGGTCCATCTCTGTGGGATTATTTAGATAAGCTGTGGACTAGGTCAACCATGTTTTACAATTTCTTCTATGTTCCCAGTCTAGAAGATGGGGTAAGTTGCAACATACAATAATAATGTTCTGTATCTAAAATTCTTAAAATTACCTCTTTGCCTTACCATATATTTAATGTTTGTTTTTTTTATTGTTCAGGTTGGTCCAAAATTATTTTTTGAATTTGAAAATGTAACAATTAATTAACTAAATAAATACAACCATGCAGTTTTCAACAGTTTGCAGCCCAAACTCAAACAGTTTTTATTGATGTTTCTCCATTTGCATCATTGTTAACTCTCAACACATCTGACTGGTATTTAATTTCAGTCCATATTTGCTGCAGCATGCCCAAGCTACAGTGGTGATTGCATCTGTTATTGTGGTCTTTAACTCTGTACTGTATGCTATAGGCCTATGATACATCATGTTTTTAACTTATTTCCAAAGAAAGAAATCTAATGGAGTGATGTATGGCTAGTGCAGAGGTCACAAAATTGGCTCACCCTGACCAGTCCTTTGTATTGAACCTTTTGTTGCATGGTTGTCATTTTACAGGGTAACACTGGTTAGTTACTGAATTGAAAACAAACCATGGCAATAAAAATCATTTGGGTTAAGCTACAAAATATTGTATTTCATTAGTTTATTTATTTATGAATGTTTTTTTAAAATAGGAAAGATATTCCCCTTTCTGTTTATTTACATAACAACCAGCAAATTATTAAAACACTTGTTTAGTGTTTATTGTTCTGAATGATTATACATTTTTTAGGTCTTAAGACCGTATTCTAACATTTCCAACTTGGAGATATGGGATTATTACTTGAAGGAAGAGCTTTCACATGGTCCACCATATGATTTAGAAGCAGTTGCTATGGAGAAGCAGAGGGAAGAAGAATCAGAGGCAGCTGATGGAATTCCTCGAGAAACTTCTCGTAGGATAGTCAATGCTTGCTATGATAATATGCAAACTGTTCAACTGGATGTTTTCAGTCAGCTTTTAGAGGTATAGAAGATTGTTACTTTTGGTCATTGTTGTTGTAACAAGGAGTGAAGTGTCTACTCAAAAATACAGAACAGGAGAAGATATAAATATTGTTATCCATTTTAAACAAAAGATATAAACTGGACGATTTCCATATTTGTAACCTGAAATATAATAATTAATTGTTCATGTTTAAAATTAACTTTTAGAATAATAAACATTGTTTAGGGAAATATCAGTGTTAGCTAACACGAATATATTGAAATACTGTATTAACGTCATAATTAATTACACATTTTAGTGTAGACTAAAAGTAAAATTCCTAGCTTGAACATTGCATGTAGTTAAATGTATTTGTCTGAAATGAAGTAGTTTCTTGTACCATATTAATAATGTTTTACCATTACGTTTTATGGTGTCCATAATGAGTTTTCAGCCTCACTGTTTGCACAGAGAGATGGAGCATAATCATGTTTGTTAATTAATTATATTTAATATTAGATTATTAAAATAAGAACCAAGAATCTTTGTACTGTTATTGATGCTTATGTATTTTCTATTATTACAGTGTTATGAAATGTTTCAATATTTATAGGCTGTATACCACATGTTCTGTTTTGTATAGGAAGTGAGGGATTTTCTTAATGTAAATGGTTCTGAAGATCTTTAGTTCAGTTTAAGAGGGTTACAGTAATTATAGAAATTAATTGCAATAGTGATGATTTTAAGGTTAAATTTTAATGTTATCAAGGATTCTGTAACTTACAAAGTTGTAGACCTATATGCAGTTTGATAGATTGTTCTAATAAAGGAGTGTTTAAAAAAAATCCAAACTAAATTTCTGGTTAGTGGCTACAAAAGACATTTTAAACTTGAATGTAAGTTCTAAGCAAAGATGGTTGTACAAAAATGTGTGATTTATTGTGTGATAATGATTTTACAAGTTGGAATTAAAACAACAAAAATTAAAACTATTGCTTGTATGAGGACAATGATCAATAATAATTTGAATGTTTTGATGGTAAATAAAGATGAAGACTGTGAGAATAATAATATAATTTGTGTTTCTTTTCAGGTCATCCCGAACCTTGAGACTGAGCTTGGTCACTTACCACAGAAGTGGATGGTTTTATGGGATAAGTTAGAACTGCCTGCTTCTGATTCACACATTGTGAGTTTTTCTGCTACATAAAATAACTTTTATATTGATTTTATTCATGTTGAATCTTGTTTTGCCAATCAAACTTGATGTTCAGTAAAAATTTCATGATATCTGAATTTAAGGGTAAGTTGATTTTTCTTTGTATTTAAAAGAGAAAAATGCCTTTCTCTGAATCAGCAGTTGCATTCAGCAGATTTGTTGTTTGTTTTTTTTCTTTTTTGATATTAAACTGCCCTATTGGTGCCTGGTGTTTGTGCAAGTTCTCGTGTGTCCTGTTGAAACTTTCAATTAAAATTATGTTGGTCATTCTCTCTGTCTGTATTGTTTAGTGTAATTTTATAGTATGCAGACCTCAAATGAAATTTCTAGCAGAATTTCTTGGGCTTTCATTGTGTCAATTTGTTTTTATTCTCATATGAAATTGTAAATATTTTTTGTTAATTTATCTCAATTTCTGACTACACTGATTCATTATTGACTCTCTGCTTGGGTTTAATGTACAACTTCTATCAGTATTTATTGGTAGCTGATATTTGGTAAACCTATCTCTCTTTATATTAATACAATCTGATAAGTTTTAGTAAGTTGTTGTTTTTCTTCTTTAAAAACAAAATAAAATACAACATACTGAGATTTTAAAGATAAACATGTAGAAATTGTGTTTATATCATTTTTATCTAACTTCATGCTTATAATGTGAAATATTTCCTTATCCAGAGACAAGCTTCTTTCACTACACAACTTACTAGATCCCATGGAAGATCCATCCACAAAAGATCAACGATTGAGATTTTGATTCGAGGCAAGATGGTTGGGGAGTCAAGCCAACCTCAGGTTTACTCTCACCCTCATCGATTTGAAAAATACAACTACACTACACCAACTTATTGTGACTATTGCTCTCACGTGCTTTGGGGTTTGGTAAAAACTGGTAAGAAAAACTGATAATTGTACGCTCTTTATTAGTTTCTCAGCATTTAAAATTAAAAAAATATGTACTGCGATAAAGTATAAGAACCTGTGATATTTATAATAACTAGTTGACTAGGATGTGAAATCATTTTATAAATACAAGAAAATCTTCCCAGTATTTGCCACTATTTTTAGTCTCATTATTAAATACAGGTAAAGGGGAATCAAGGTAGGATGGAATTTAGTGCTATATGTTTTCAACATGTTATCTTAAGATTAAGTTTAGTTATACAGTACAGAAAGATAAATATTCACTGACCATTAACTAAATTCTATAAGAAATCCAGATAAGTTCGAATACCTGCAGAACATATAAATCATATGCATAATTCTCTTGTTGTGTGTGTATTCCAACTTTACAATATAAATTAATTTCTTTTCGTTCTAATCTGGTGCTTAAAAATATGATTAAATTCATGTACTAGCCTGTCTAGTCAAGGGACTTTTATATTGTTTTAGGGGGTAATTCTGATGTATGTCACTTATTCTTTGTATAGAAAACTGCTTTTTACTATCACATGGAATAGTGATAGTATTCAAGCACCTGTTTCCTGATTAATAATCCACAAAGAAAAAGACTTTATGAATACAATTGTGGTGTTTTCATATCAAATTCTTTTCTAAGTAGAGAAACATTATTTCTGTTTTGAATGGGTGTGAACACACCATAAAGTGTTATCTTTTTATTACAATCTTCAGTGTGCTGATCATTTGTGTTTCTAGTATTCAGTTCTGCTCAAAATCAGTTATTTTGTTACATTACTTTTTATTTTTTTAACTTCATAAAAAATTAATTAATTCACCAATACTTTGGTTAATTATTCTTCTGTGTTTAGAAATGTTTCATTTTGTACTATGTTAGCACCATCCCTTTTCTCTTATATTCCATTTGTGACAAATTGCTGGACTCCTTTTTCATATACCAAATTCTTAAACTTCCAGTTTTTGTGTGCTTATTTTATTTTTTAATTACTGCATGTAATTAAACTTTGACACTATAGAGGTGAAAATCAACTTACAATTTTTTAACATTTCAAAAGAAACTTGAAATATTTGTGAAAAAAAATAAAGATAAGACACATTAACAATAGTATTGTAAAAAAATATAAAAAGATAAGACACACTAACAATAGTGTTGAAAAAGTATAAAAAAGATAAAACACACTAACAATAGTATTGTAAAAAAGTATAAAGAAGATAAGACACATTAACAATAGTATTGTAAAAAAGTAACATTTGATTTTTAATAAAATTAAAAAATGGAAAATGCTTTTTGAATAAGGCAGGTAATTTCTGTTATCTCAGACTAGGTGAGAAAAATTCAGGAATATTGTGCTTCAGAGATACAACTGGTGTACAAGCAGCAATGGTGGTCTGAGTGCAGAGACTGTATAATTACTTATATCATTTGGTTTATTTATGATCTTGTCAAAGAGCATTTAAAGAAAATGAACTTTTAATTTGAGGATAGTGTTTCACACATTAATAAAATTTTATTTTAAAATTGAAACATTAGAGCAATTGTAAATTTTAAAGATGGTTAATCCTCATGTGTCAAATTATAAAGGTTTTGGCTATCAAGAAACTAAATCTTTGTGTCAGTTTTGACTTGAATAGCCGAGTTGTTATTTAACCCTAAAACAAAGACGTGCTACACTTTGCAGCATGTCACACAAGTTTCATTAAATTTTGATCCAGTAACAAAAGTGAATAAAATTGTTTAAAATGTAACAACAAATTTCATAAAGATACTTAATTTGAAAAAAAGTTTTTTTCTGTTATTTCTAATAAAAATTTATTTAATAAAGTTAATAACACTCTTAATAGTTCACTTGTAATGTTGTTTTTCATTCTTAGTATAAAACTCCCCATTTTCACATTACACACATGTAATCTATAGACTTTTCTAAATGAAAATTAAAATCTTTTAAGACCAATGTTCATATATTTTCCACTTTCTCTACCAAGTGTCATTAGTGTACAGTGCAATGAAATGTTTAAAATTAAGAAATAGAAATACATCCATATCTTTAAACTCTGTTGGATAATCTCAAAATAGCTTATTTGGGTCGAATGTGTAATTTCTTTTCTTTACTATTTCACTTATAGTATATTTTTAATGTGTTACCTTCCTTACCTGTTCTTTACCTTTGATAATTTATATTGACACATTAATGGATACCCACAGATGATAGAACAGTTTGAACACCAGAGGTACCTTAGCTTTCTGTGAAATCTTGTGACACGCACTTAGCAATTTAAGCCTTGCAGAGTGAGGGGAAGCTTTGGTTGTTTTATAAAAAAATTATTAGGCCCTTGAAATACACATATTAAAACACAAATAATGCACAATTAACTAAAATATAAAAGTAAAATATAAATACAGTTTAACTGCCTTTCCAACTTTAACATATTTAGGTAAGAAATAACTGAAGTGCTATTGTGAACAAAACATCCAGTAATTGTGTAAGTAGTAACACCTTTGGAAGAATGATGACTTGCTGCCACTTTCTAAATAACTTTTAACATGTATATGTTGTGTGGCACCTGTCAGGGAATGACCAAACTTATTTCTTGTTTTGACCACATTCAGCCAAAGTACTTTGAAACATGTTAAAAGGGTAAGTAAATTATAGTCTTGGCTAGACGTAATGTACATTACCACTTGTAGTCTTGGCTAGACGTAATGTACATTACCACTTGTAGTCTTGGCTAGACGTAATGTACATTACCTCTTGTAGTCTTGGCTAGACGTAATGTACATTACCTCTTGTAGTCTTGGCTAGACGTAATGTACATTACCACTTGTAGTCTTGGCTAGACGTAATGTACATTACCACTTGTAGTCTTGGCTAGACGTAATGTACATTACCACTTGTAGTCTTGGCTAGACGTAATGTACATTACCACTTGTAGTCTTGGCTAGACGTAATGTACATGACCTCTTACAGTCTTGGCTAGACTTAATGTACATGACCTTTTATAGCCTTGGCTAGACTTAATATAAATGACCTCTTAAAGTCTTGGCTAGCCTTAATATAATGACCTCTTCTTATGTTTCAAGCTATCCTTCACCAAATTTTGACATTGTTTATAGCTTGTGCATCGTGTGACACATATCTGGTAGATTTTATCATTGTTTTCAATGTTTCTTTTGAAAACTAAGGAAATATAAATTTTTGAACTGTAACGTACTTCAATATAATTTCTTTAAAATACATTGAAATAAATTAAATTTTGAACATAACTCAGTGATAAAAATTTAAAAGATGCATTGTCATTAAAGGTTTAAAATATAATATTAAGAGTGGTTTTATGGTTATTCTGAATGAAATTATTATTTAAGTACTTTTTCGCAAATTCAACATGAAATGCATTTATGTACGTGAACCATATTATAAGTGACTGACAATTTTCTGTTTTCAGGCATGAGGTGCATGGACTGTGGATATAATTGCCACGAGAAATGTATGGAATCGGTTCCCAAGAACTGCACTAAATATAAATCAGTTAGTGATTCAGGAGCTGCATCTGTTTCTCTGTCCAAGGGTGGCAGTGCTGAAAATTCTTCGGTGGCATCCAGTAAGTTTATTAGCAAAACCTTTCTTGTTCACACATCTTAGGTTTACTTTGCAAGAAGAGCATATCTGACATGTAGCTACATTTAAGAGAGGACGGCATAACCCTTTTCAAACAGACATTGTTATTTGGAAGTTGCCTATAATTTTGAGAATAAAACTGTAAGATAAACTGATTATTATTATTTTGCATTTTTGTATGCTGAAAAGTTTTAGTTTAGCTTGAAAAACACTCAACTACAACTTAATTACTGAAATACCTCTGTATTGATAAATTATTCCTTTCATTGATAACTTTTGGGATATTTAATCACTAGAAGATTGTAACAGTGTGAATTGTACCTTACTTTTCTGAACCAATATGGACTTCCGGAAAGAAAATGTACTTCAGGCCAGAAAAGATAGATTCAGGATGTTGCCAGTCTTTGTTGCAATGCACTAACCACCTATTCATATGTATGTGTTTTGTTGGCTGAGAAGATAATGCTGCTTCTTTACAAAAGGATTTAAACTATTAAATTATTTGTTGAGAAGCCCTTTCAATTCTCTCCAAAAATTCATCATCCTTCTTACAGTAAGAAGCCCACTACTGAATACAATCCAAATGTGGCTTAGCTAGTGACCTGTCCAAATGAAATGATCATTTCTTTTGATACAGCTTAAATTTTTATTTATCTCACCACTTACAACAGCACACTTCTTGAATACCTTACCTCACCACTAACAACAGCACACTTCTTGGATACCTTAAGAGAGTGATCAACAAAAGTACCAACATCACTTTCCTCTATAACTTTGCTGAGGTTATAACCCATTAAAATTACACAAGAAATTTAAACTACGATATCCGACCTGATGATTTGGCATTTCTTATAATTTTATCTGCTGTTTATTCAGCCAGTTTACCAAATGACTTTAATACTTTTGTAATATAGCAGCAACATCTTTCCCACTAGCCAACAATGCCCATGATTTTAACACTGTTTGTAAATTTATATCAACCGTTCCTTTATCACCATCATTCATGTAAATCAAAAGAAATTCCCCAAACATTAAGCTTTGAGGCACACCATTTGTTACCCTTTTTCTACATGATTTCATCAACATATTTGTACAGGTTAAGTATTTGCACTATATCTTTTGATACAGCAAGTATATATTCACAAAATTTGATACTTTTAGTAAAGGTTACAAGTGTTTTCATGTACAAAAATCAGGTTTGTTAATGAAATATATTTACCAAAGATCTGTTTGTGAAAACTGTCTTTTTCATTGCTTGTCTGAGTGCAGAATGATTTCTTATTATGATTAAAAACTACTTTTTGTTCTGAATATTATTTGTGTAATCTCTCGAACCTCCTATATATACATATCAAATGTTTTTTTTTTTCTGGTAAAACTTAATATTTTATTATTTTCTGTATTCTATGTGGGGATCTATCACTTCACCAGCCTCACAACCATCATAACAAAATTAGGAAATAAATATAAATTATGTTTATGTGCAAAAATGACTCGTTTGGGTTGAGAAAATATTTCACATAGAAGAGCGAACAATGTTTCGACCTTCTTCGGTCATCGTCAGGTTCACAAAGAAAGAGGTAACTGACCGGAAGCTGACCACATGTTTGGAAAGGGTTGTGTAACTGAGTGTCGTAATGTAGAGGGCGGTGCTAGATGTTTGAATATATAATTTTATTTATTTTATTACATTAATATAGGTATTAAGGTATTCCTTTATATTGATTTATTTTGGGTTTAAGTTGTTGTATAAGTAAGGTTTCTTTAATTTTGCATTTGTTTATGTTTGTTTCTTTATTTAGTATTTGAGTGTTTTCTATGGTTATGTTGTGTTTATTTGACTTGCAGTGTTCGAAAAGGTGTGAAGGTGACTTTTTATGTTCTTTGAATCTGGTTTCCATTTTTCTACTGGTTTCTCCAATATAGAAGTCGTGGCAGTTATCATATTGTATTTTATAAATAATGTTGGTGTGGTGTTTGTCAGTGTAGTTCTTACATAGTATAGACCTCAGTTTTGTGCCTGGTTTTTGAATAAATTTGGTATTAACTGGAATGTCATATTTTGTTACTAGTTTTTGCCAAATGTTGGTTATTTGTTTGCTTATGTCAGGAATATATGGTATACAGCAGTATATGGTTTCGTGATTTTTTGATTCGTGAGATATATTTACTTTTGTTAGTTGATTTTGCTTTCTGTCTAGGTGTGTGCGTATAATGTACGGTTTGTGGAGGAAACTTATTGATGTTGATGAAGTATTGTTTTATTTTGTCTAATTCATCGTTAATTTTATCTGGTGAGCATAGTTTTATGACTACAAATTTATATTTTTCAGAAACACCTAAAAACAACATCTTAAACGAGTTTTATGGCTGTGTTTATCTGGTTTCTTAGTGTGCAGAGTTTTTGTTTTGTTTCATGTGCTGAGTCCCAAGGAATGTATAGTCCAGTATGGGTAATTTTTTCAGAGGATTTCTGTTTTAAAATGTGTATCAGTTCTTGTAATTTTGAGGTTAAAAAACGATATTTGATTGCTTTTTTCTTGTTCACATGTGAAGTTAATGTTGGGATATATAGAGTTAATGTGAGTGAAAAAATTAAGTATGTGTTCTATAGATTTGAATCCCGCAACCGTGTCATCTACATATCTGTATCAGTATAGTGGTGGATGTAATGCTGTATTAATTGCTTGTGTATCAACTTGTGCCATAAAAATATTGGCTTGAACTGGTGATACTGGGTTGCCCATGCTTAGGCCATTTGTTTGTATATAGTTTTGGTTGTTGAACATGAAGTTTGTCTTTATTGTGGTGAATTCTATGAGGGTTGCTAACTGGTTACTGGGAATGTCTATAGTTGGATTAGGGTCTCGGATATAGAGTTCTAAGGCTATCTTGCAGGCTTCTGTTGTTTGAACTTCTGTAAAGAGGGATGTAACATCGAAACTGGCCATTAAGGCTTTATGATTAAGTTGATTTAGATTAGACTTGAAATTAAAAGAGTCTTTGATGAATGAGCTGGCTGATGTTACATACTTGGAGAATGCTCATGCTATGTATTTACCAAGATTGTAATTAAATGATTCACATGTGAACATTATTGGTCGTAAATATGACATTCCAGTTAATACCAAATTTATTCAAAAATCAGGCACAAAACTGAGGTCTATACTATGTAAGAACTACACTGACAAACACCACACCAACATTATTTATAAAATACAATGTGATAACTGCCACGACTTCTATATTGGAGAAACAAGTAGAAAAATGGAAACCAGATTCAAAGAACATAAAAAGTCACCTACACACATTTTTCAACACTGCAAGTCAAATAAACACAACATAACTATAGAAAACACTCAAATACTAAATAAAGAAACAAATGCAAAATTAAAGAAGCCTTATTTATACAACAACTTAAACCCAAAATAAAGGAATGCCTTTATACCTATGCTAATATAATAAAATAAATAAAATTATATATTCAAACATCTAATACTGCCCTCTACATTCCGAGACTCAGTTACACAACCCCCTTTTATACATGTGGTCAGCTTCCGGTCAATTACCTCTTTCTTTGCGAACCTGACGATGACTGAAGAAGGTCGAAACGTGTTTGCTATTCTATGTAAAATATTTTCTCAACCAAAGCGAGCCGTTTACAAACGTTTAGTCTAAGTAGCTTAAGTCTTTTAATGCTATGTATTTATTGTTATTTTTATCATTCTGACCTTCCAGTCATGCCGAGCTAACATTACATAACTTGCTTTGATACCAAGATACTTTCCAAAAAGCCTTTTTAGTGGCACATTGTAATTGTTTTCTGGAAATATATGTGTATGAAATCTACATTTTTAGCTTCATCATCATCAGTGTTTTCAAACAATGTTTAATGATTAGTGAGGCAAGACTTTACCTTGGTGAAATCGAGCTTAACTATTCAAGTTTTTTATCTTTTATTAAGGTGTAAGAACTTGTGTGTTCAAAATATCATTTTAATAGTTTTAAGGAGTTTGTTATTAGATTAAGATGATATTAATAGTAGAGCATTTATTAAATTTCTCCTTTAATGAATAGTTACTCACTTTTCTTTTTGTTGTTGTTGTTTTAAGTTGAACTTTGTGGTGTTTCTTGTTCAACAGGTGTGACAACAGTACAAACCAGTAGCCAATATTACAATCAGTTTTCTTCTAATGTTGCTGAAAACAGAACCCATGAAGGTTATTTATTTAAACGTGGGGCTCTTTTGAAGGGTTGGAAACAGAGATGGTTTGTTCTTGATTCTATTAAACACCAAGTAAGTGCTTTACATAATTTGTGGTTATGTATTTTAACCTGTTCTTATCACAAGCTCAGTTTGGAAGTTTATTATTTACATGTTTCATAATGTCAGAGGAGATGCCAGCATTTTTGTGCTTCAAGCATTCCCTCCAAGAGGGCAAGGTAAAACACTTATACCAGTTACCCTATTGGCTAAATCAACTAATCACTGTTTATGAACTGCTAGCCAAAGCTGTTTTTTTAGTTAACATTAACTGTTTCCACCTCTGTAGCTTTTGCTCAGTACAAAATTGCGTTTAATAAAAATAGAAAAATGAGAAAAAAAATCTTGAGTGAATGTTTAACTTTTAGCTAATTATAAGAAAGTAACTTTAATTTAGTCAATGAACTTATATTTTCTTGATATAATCAGTAAAATGTTCCAAATATGCGATATGTTCTAAAAACATGTTCCGTATGTTGAGCTTATGGCTAAATACCGTTATCAGGTTGACTTATTTAGTCCACATCCATATGATTAACAGTGTGAAATTGAGCTTGTATCTCATCCCTCAACAATTAATTGTTTTATCATTTTCTTGTCTGTTTGAATTCTAACATAATTCACTTTTTTCTTTCTTTGTAACTGATTTCCAGTTGATATAAATGTAAGGAATGTGTTACTTGTGGATCTGCAGGTTGTTTGCCTCGTAGGCTTTATTAAAAATAAACTGTGTATTATAAGCTTTGTTAAAACTGTGTTGGTGCAATAATTTCAGTTACCCTCATGTTGAATTTGTTAACAAACAGAAATTTGTTTCGGAGTGTAGAACGTGTCAGAAATATACAGAAAAATAACATTTAAGTATGTCATTAGTTTGAAAGAAGTAAATATTCTTTGATTTCTAAAATCATTAGTTTGAAAGAAGTAAATATTCTTTGATTTCTAAAATCATAAATTGGATAGAACTGAACTTTACATTTCTTACCTACTTTGTCCGTGTCTTTAACATTTACTAACTGTTGAACACCAATAATATCTACTGCAGAACCTTGATGAAATTGTAAACATTTTTACATATTTGAAGCTGTGTAATTCCACAGAATGAATTGTCAACTGTTAAAGTACATATTGGTTGAAGTATTCTAACCATAGATCAGAAACTTGTTGGAGGGATTCTTGTACTTTCACAGTTGACATGAATAACCAAACATTGTTTGGGGATCTTTATCCAATTATAAAGTTTTGTGCTGCTCTTACGTGGCTTTTGTTCAAGAATAATTTTAAGATCGTTTATGTTATAGATAATTGTAAAATCAAAATGTTCATGCTGCATCTCTTTCTGCATACAAAATCAGAACCACCTGTTGTAGCTCACGGGCTGAGTCGTGACTGTGGTTTACAAACCATTGTAGTGGATAACATGCATACATTTTATCGTATACTTTAATTGTATGTTGAAAGATTACAATTTTGTACCAAAAAAGTTGTAAAATTATGCATTTTTTGTTTTTAACAGTTTGGAAACTTTTTTACTTTTAAGTGTTTTCTGTATATTTTTATTTTAACTCAGTTGTAGGAAGAATATTTATAGTAAGTACGAATGTAAGTATAAAACCTCTATCCATATAGTAGTAATAATATTACTTATATAGTTTTGCTTCATAGTTTGTTCCTAGAATTATACACTCAAATGTTATTTGTTTTTACACTGACAGTGTAAACGTGAATGTAGAATTTTGTTTTCATTTTTTTCCCTTTTTTATGTGATGAGAAAGTCGAGATATAATTTAGTTTTTTTTCTATGCCAAGGAAAAATGGATAACATATTTGTAATGGCT
This sequence comes from Carcinoscorpius rotundicauda, assembly GCA_011833715.1. Classification (NCBI taxonomy): domain Eukaryota; kingdom Metazoa; phylum Arthropoda; class Merostomata; order Xiphosura; family Limulidae; genus Carcinoscorpius; species Carcinoscorpius rotundicauda. The sequence continues at coordinate 178,001,074 of CM022391.1, read as the reverse complement.
CGCGGGTTGGGCTTAATCAACGCTTATTTGCACAAGAAACAACGCCGTTTGGAATTATATTGCATATAATTGTGCTTTACTGGAATTCTAAGCTTTAAAACAATCCATAAAACCTCAAGTCCTGTGATATACAAATGGAGTTTTAACATATATTGTCATTTTATTTTCGTCTTATGTCAAGTTAATGATATTTTTATAATTTTGCTCTATTCAAGTTGTTTTTTAAAAATATAAATGCTTTGTTACTGTGTAGACTTCAAGCAGGGCTTGTCTGGTTTGGCAGATAACTCTGTGATTTACTTAGAATTGAGAACACTGATTTTAGGATATATAAAAATTACTAAGTTTACTTGGTCATAAATTCATAGTTTCTTAGAACATATCAAAATGTTTTACTGTTAAAACAGACTTCTAATTATTTTTTAGACATATGCAGTTACATGATTTAGAACTACAGAGAGTTGAAATGATGTTAAGCCTGTTAACAATGGTTTAACTAATGCTGTTTATGCTCTTGAGTTTTTCAAGTCTTAACTTCTTGATATAGCTAACTTTCAATAGCATTCTCAGTTAGTCAATAGGCATTTGATGTTATGGAACTATTTACAAAATAACAATCTACTGCCAAAGTCATGTCTTTTTACAGAGTCTGTGGTCCTGTGTATGAAGTCCTACATGTGATTTAAACAACACTACAATAATGTTTCGTAGCCTGTGGTCATGTGTGTGTGTGTGTGTGTATATATATAGTTGAAGTTATATGCATATTTAAAAAACAATGAATATTACAGTCCTATATTTTGTAAAGTCTGTGGTCCTATATGTACATATATATTTATATGTTGTTCTCTTCCTTCATATGATACAATTTGTTGAGGTTGTGTTTACCCTTTGTGATGTTTTGTTCTGGTACTTCACTGGTTCAAACTTATGGTAATTCTGTGTTGTAGCTACGTTACTACGATGTCATGGAAGAGTCGCACTGTAAAGGAGTCATTGACATAGCTGAAGTTGTTTCTGTAACACCAGTTGCTCCACCGCAGGGAGTTACAAAGAAGTGTGATGAAAAGTCATTCTTTGATGTAAGAAACAATATTTGTGTTACTTATGTGGACTAATATATATATGCCTTCACTTCTATTTGCCAACTTGTTTTACTTTTGAAATAACTGAAGTTGTGAAGTGTATAGTCTTAATATCATCCAGATAATTCTCGTAAAGCTTAAACTTTAAATGGTCTTCCTTGGTGTGAAGCATTAATACAAATATCTCTATAGGTCTCGATTAAATTTAAATATTAAATTCTGATAACAAGTATTAGTGGTCAGCAGATTAGACGTGACTTTTGTTTTTTGATTAAGTGAAAATACATTCAATTTAAAATGATGATAATCATTGAAAGCATTTCTCTGTTAAACTGTGTGTACTGTTTTTAACAAGAAATCTTTTGTGCTACTAACCTAAAAAGTAAAGAAATATTGGGGTCTTATGATAAATTGTCTGTTTTCAAGTTCCCAGTAGTGTCAACATGGATTTACTAAGTAATGTTTTATATGCTCTACCTACTGGAAACTTACCTAAGACAAAAGCTCATTGAATATATATTTTAAAAAAAATAATAATAAAAAATCTTTGTATCAAATGGTTAATGCATTAGTTCTCAACCTTTAGTAACCTGAGGACCCCTTTTAATTTAATGTTTTCACAGAACCCTGAAACTTTGTGAAAAAAAAAGAAAGGAATTTTGTGTACATGAAAAACAGTATTCCGAAATGTTCGTATAAATTTAATTAAATGAAAAAATATTTTTAGAAAATTGTGAACATGACTTGTAGACTTTTTTTAGTCTGTAAGTTTTAGAAATACTGAATAAGTGCACTTAATAGTTTGCGACATATAGTTTTTCTTACTGAGCGATTAATTATATTATGACATTGTTTCATTTTTGTGAAATCAATGGACATTCTTTTTTCTTCTATATAGTTGAGAACAGTACGGAGAATATACAATTTTATGGCCACTGATGGTCAAACAGCTCAGGAATGGATAGAAAAGATACAGGCATGTCTGCAGTGAAAATCTTGTTTCATTGTGGGCACAGTTTACGAGAGCCTTTCTGTGTGTTTTACAGTTACAATAATCAGCTACATAAACAAAATTTGACCTTAGCAAGTCTTTGTTTATAACTTTTATTTTGCTAAGAAGCTAGTTGGTTAACCAGTCTTTAAGGCCAGTGATAGTCAAAATAAGATTTAATGGCTATAATATGCATTGTGGATTTTTATTTCCTTCCTTTTCGGTTTGTTTGAAGGGAAAACATGTCTCCAGGAAAAGATCTTTAGATAAATACAAATGAATGTATTTCCTAACAAAGATAAAATATGTTTCAGCACAACTCTATTCAGATACTTTGTTTCTGGTTTCAAGTATTTTTTAATAACATCCAAAGTAATGAATGGTTTCATATGTGCTTGATTTATTATAAATCGAACAGTTAAAAGTGGTGATGAAAAAAAAATGTTCCTGAATGATGTATTTGTGTTTATTTACTTAAATAATCATTTTAAAAATCTCACTGGTTGTTTAAGTCATGTAAAAGAAAATATTGTTTATATTACAGTGTTTGCATGTAGGAGTGAATATATTATGTGCTAAAACATGTGGTTAATATAAGCAGTAATAATAACATAAATGTGTGGAGTTAGGTCTTAGGAACCTGCAGTCTTGATAAATGGTTATAAAAGGTGACGTCATACTGAAAATTTAACTTTGTTATTATTCTCAAAAATGACTATCCTACATTGTTTTTAGCACAAACTAGATGAAAGCACTTTTTTTTTTTTACCTGTAAGTATTCATTGTATTATTACATTTTGTGAAGGGTCCATGTCTTTTTATTGTTACATTTCGTGATGGGTCCGTGTAATTTTATGACGGACTGTTGTACTTTAATGCTTCTGTGGCATGCTTAACTGAAAGTATTCTTAAATTGAAGTCAGTTATGGCTGCTATTGGAAGACAACTCTCTCACACTTGTACTTGAAAGGTGAAAAACATTAAGTTAAGGTCTTCCTCCCCTGTAATCAAGAATCTTGACAGGGTAAGCAAAGTGGTATTTTGACAGGAATTTACCGATTGTTTAAATGATAAGTTTTAAATGGTAGTGCCTTTTATTACTCTAACTACTGCTCTTCTCAGGCTATTTATTTTGTTGTTGATTAGCATATTTTCCAGCAGGGGCATCTGCTCAGATACGTTCATCTTCAGTAGAATAGTTTTAAACTACATGCCTTTAGCTGTAGTATTGCCTATGGACTTATGGTATGTACAATTAAAAAATAAATAAATTGGAAACATTTCTCAAGAGGGAATATAATTAATATGTAGTACAAAATATATGGTACTGCAATTAAAACAATGTTATCCTATGAATATTAAACTGATGAAATAAAAGAAAAATTAAAGATATCTTGCATCTGAAATTTCACTGTTGTATCAGAATATTGTAGCATACTTGTAACATTTTAACAGTACTTTTTAAGCTTCAGGATAACATACAATAAGAAAGTAATTTTGCTTTGTAAGGTCTTCATGGTATGAGAATAGAAAAAGAGAGGACTATTCCTTATGATGTTTCAAGTTACTATTTATTTAAAAATTAATAAGTGTAATATGTTTTAAGAATATTGAAACTGCCAATTTTGTTTCATGAAACACGTGTGTTATATAATTTTGATTTTTAGGATACCTTAGCTAACAGATATCAATGTGATAACAGGTTTAGATTTTGTTATGTTTAGTTGTTTCCATTTAAACATAATAGAAAAGTAACATTATTATTGGATATTTTTTTTGTTCAGTTCCTTCAAGAAATGATTTTAAATTTATCATTAAAATGTTAGTTGTATATGTACTGACATAAATTGCTACTTACCTGTTTTGACAGTCACTCGATATATTTTAAAACATATCAGTCATGAACAAACCGTGTGTCGTTGTAAGTTGAATTACGTTGAACGCGAGTACAAAAACAACAAAATTCGTAATATCGTCAAGAAGTGTCATATGAAGAAAGCGTTTATTTTTATCATAACTGTACCCAGCTCTGAAAAGCATTTCGAATCAGTTAATATGTTAAGAAATATGGGTAAACAATCTCCTTAAGATTTTGCTTAGAAAGTAAAAAGTAGTTATTTTATTTTGTTGACCTTAATTCATATAGACTTTCAGAACATGTGTGTAGATTTAGCTTTGGGCTTATGCAAGCAGATGGTGCTCATTTACTTCTTGTACAGAGGTGTTGTTAATATCCCTAATTTTTTATGATTTCTTCAAAACGTTTTACATGTGCTCTGGAACTGCCTATTGTCGTTAATTACTTTATTGTGCATTAAAAACGTTTGTAAATATAATAGTGTGCTTCTAATGTTTGTGAAATGTGTAAATGTCCAGTGCTCTTTGTTTTTCTTCTCCCTCAAATATTCTTATTGTGTTCCTAGCTTTTTAACTTTCATATTTGTCATTGCTGTAAATACGTATATTGATCAAGAGATTTTATAGCAGGTACAGTTGATGGAATAGTGTTTGAAAGTATGTTGCAACAGAATTTTCTCAAGAATCTCCATAGCTGAAGCTGGTAGTCTCATCTGCACCTTTTATTAGTGTACTGTGCCCATAATATATATTAATACTTGGAGACCACACAGTTTTAACTTTTTAAGTATATTTTTTAGATAGCTCTGTGATGATATTGTTATAAATGTATATCTTTCAGTGTTCTACCATTCAGTGATAGATATATTTTATGCTTGACGTTGACAAAGGAAGAAAAACATAATTCCCACCCGTAATGGATGATGTGTTGAACTGGTTTTGTATGTTAACAGTAGGATATTTATACACAAACAATTAAAATTTATCTGTGTATTTACTTTTTATTTGAATAAAAATTCCAATTATGAAATTTTTTTAAACTTTTCAAAAGTTTTTTTTCAAAATGTCTAGAGAATTTAGGGAAAAAGTAATAGGAATAACTTATTTCTCATTGCAGTTGAAAATGAGAAATATTTCATGTGGTCAGGAACAACCTTTCTGTTCATGTAATGTAATGATGACATGCAACTACAGTGGATATGCTTTATCTATGAATATTTGATACCCTTCTGAAAAAACAAATCACCACTGTATTTTCTACCTATATACGCCACGACTTAATTTAACTTTTCATTTTTTTTATTTTTGATAATTTGTCTGCTGCCATCTAGTGGTTCAACAGTAAATTTAATAACTTACATTACAAAATATTTAGGTTTGATCCCTTTGGTGGGAATATAAGAGGTAGAACTATTGTGCAGCTTTATGCATAAGAACAAACATTTGTGTGCTGTGATTATCTATCTATACAGCATCTCATTAATCAATATCATCTAGATAGATTATCCATTAAATCTAGGGTTTTTTTTCAGTTTTATATGTATGACATAAGTTTTTTACAAAGTAAAATTCCACTTGGTAAAACTGGTATTTTATTTCAGTCTTTATAGATAGTTTTATTACTTATTTCTTACGATTGTTGCTTTATCCCTTTTTGTGTAATTTTGGTGTACTTGCATATTTTACATTTAACATAGTTACCACATTTTCACAAAGTAGTATTGTGCCTGTTAACCTGAACTTTAGTTCAGACAACTGAGTGATAAGATGGTTAAATATTCCTTGAAAGGACTGAATAGGAGTTCTGTTGCTAGTACATGTTCAAAACTTTTATTGTAAAACATTTAGATTTCTACCTTGGTTTATGACTGATACTGAGAAACTATGCTGTGAATTGTACACTTTTCAGCTTATTTTTGATTTAGCCACCAGCAGTTAATACATAATGGGCTTTAAGTAACACCATGCAAATCTTGAAATACAGTAAAATTTAATGGCCATAATATTATCACATTAATTAAAATATTTAAGTGGGATACAGTGGATCGTATGATCATGACAGTGTCCTGTACAACATGGGGTTCAGTAGTGGAATATATGGTGTTATTTTTATTTTTCACCTTTAAAGACACTTATTAGGATGATTGGTGATGGCTTTCTGGAAACAAGGTCTATTATTTGGGCAGCTTTTGAAACATTCATATGAACACTGGTGACCGTCTGTGCACATGGCTAACAGTTCTTGCACAAGAAAAAGATCTGCCAGTATCAGGTTTGAAAATTTAAATTATAAAATTTGTTATTCTACAAAATTCCTAATGAATCCAACATGTACAATATCCATAATTAATAGTGTGTGTGTGCATGTACACGCACACACAAATCAGATAGATTTACTTGCTAACAATGAATTCTGGATTATTTATCTTGTATGATATCCCACAGTAAATTATGTTTTAAATATCCTTAAGTTTCATTCTTGGCTTTCAATATTCATCTTGTGGGACTACTCACAGAGGCCACTCTGAAACTGAACCAACCCAGAATTTTAAATTGGTCAAGAGAGCACCAGTAACTATTAGATAATTCATTGTTTAGTGCCATCACTTATCTGTGACAAAAGTGAAGTTGGATACTAAATGTTTTATTTGCCATATAGCAGTAAACTTAATTTGTTCATACCTGATTTTTTTGAAATGGTAACCTTGCTGGTTACCTAAAACTCAGTATAACTACATACTTGGTACTCTTGCTTTGCATGTTAGTAAAAACTAACTTCACTTTATGCAAATTGGTTTTAGTTTACGCACAATTCACTGCACATTTTGAAAGGTACGCTACGCGTGACAGAGAGGCATTATTTGGCACGAGTTTAATGTTATTTTGTGTATAAACAAATTGTGTGAAATAACCATTTAAATCACGTTTATATTAAACCAATATTTCCTCATTTAGTTTCCATAACTTGAAACCCTCAAATAAAAGAAAATAATATTATAACTATTTAAGCATCTTTTAGCTTATGAGATGTAAGTGGAGCACCCACATAAACCCTGGTAACGTTCTGTGTACATGACCAAAAGTTTTCATACAAGAGAGAAACCCATCTTTCACTTAGTTTTTACTAATATACACATATATTCTGCCCTAAACAGTTTGTGTTATTGGAAAAACAGGTAAGTTACCTAGATATTTGTTTCTCTAATTTCTTATATGTTAAAAAATATCTAGGTGTCATATTCTTAAAGAAAAACCTTTATTACAGCCCCCAATTGTTTTATTATGATCATGTTGGCAACAAAAATAAAATACGAATAACAGTGAAATAGTTGTTTCTGATAATTATTTAAGAACTTTCCAAAACTGCCATACTCTATTTTGTAACTTGAATATTTTTGTCATGAATAAACATATACTATGCTCTTGTTACTTCATAATTTTTCTACAAATTATTTACTACTATCATGTAGTAAAATGTATTAAGGCTAGCTTCTACCAATAGCTGTTGTGGGGAGGTAGTTTATTAATATGGCACATTTTAAATTATCAATTTGTAAAACTTTGTCCCTCCAAAAATAAAATAAAATGGGACATTAATTGTACATAAGTCTCCATATTAAATAATTATTATGTGGAATATTGATCAGGTTAAATAAGAAAACTGCTACGGGGTTTTTAAGGAACAATGGGTGGAACAGTGTTTTATTTTTCAAGATGTTTAGTGATCAAAATTTGTAATTTCTGCTAATGTGATGCAGCAAATGTAAAAACTATTATTTCATGTTTAGAGTCGGTTGTTGTTTTCATTGCAATGCAAGATGTGTTACTGTACAAATGTATCTGAGTTCTGTAATTGTACATGTATTTGTCAGTCACCAGCAAATGAAATAAATGCTGTTTTTCATGTATAGTCTGTGTGACTAAAAAATTGTTGTCACTTGAAATACTCTGTTCTGGTTAAAACATCAAGATTTAGTTGTGTAAATGGTAATATTTTTGAGTGTGACAGAACTGGTTGTATGATCATGACATTATCCTGTTTGACACAGGGTTCAGTTGTGAAACATACAATGTTATTTTTTATGATTATTTTCCCCTTGTAAGACACTTGGTAGGATTACTCGTGAAACAGCTCTCTGGAACAACATTGATGCTTGTTTTAGTACTTTCACTCTTCAGTTATGTGAGTTGAATCATATTAGCTTATCCATTAATTGTAGCTGCTCTAATAGTGAGCACAGTTTTTACAAGCTGTAAGCTATACATGCCACGCTAAACTTGCCAGAGGAGGACCTCGCGATATACAGCAAATCGGCAAAGAAAAACAGCAAATCATTAGTTTGACAGTCGATGTAACTTTATATGGCATCAGGATGTATGTGAGCCTTGGTGATAATCACAGGATATGAGAGCTTTAGGTTGTTTGCTACTGCTGCCACTCAAGTAACGTAAATAGGTAAAAATACATTTGATTAAAATCTGTAAGACATTTTTAATGTTACAAACCACCAATATCATACATGACTTAAAAGAAAACTGGTAACAGGCAGAAAAGTACAATTGCACAACCTTCATAGCATGAAACGTTAAAACAGAGCTTTGTTTGTATAAAAAACAAGTACAAATTTTTAGTTTTAAGATGTCCATAGGTACATGTTATCCTTGTTTGATAGTTTCTTTATGAACACCAAGTAATTACTGGGAGGGCTTATTTCAATATTTTGTGAAATTAACTGTCGAATTAAGACTTGCAAGAGATTTATTAGGTGGTTTTACTATAGATATTGTAAACTTAGATTCTCATATTTGTGTGTAAGAAATTTGGGAAGAAAAAATATACTAAGTGGTAAAAAGGTGGCAAAAAAAAGCCTAAATAACAAATTAAAAGTATTTTATCAATAAGTCATCCATAATTCACTATACAAAGTTATCAGAAACATTTTTGTTCAAAGCTTTTTGACAGTTCTGTAGTGACTGGAAAGTGTGGAAAACCATGCACATGTAACTACATGTTATATACTTAGATTAAGTATATCATATTATACAGTATTGGATTGTTGCAAACCAATGTTTTAACAGCTAAACTTCAGTATGTTTTGGAAACTACATTGTGATAACTAAGAAGGTTGACAGAGAACTTTAGTGATATGACTTCACACTGTTTCACAGCATATGCAAGATAGGTTACAAAAGATTAATGTAAATTTCAGATACATCAATTTTCATTCATACTATCTTCATATTTAAAGTTCACATGATAAAAGGGTGCATGAAAAAAATAACATGAAATTATTAAGATTCTTGTACATGTATTCTGTCATTTCGAAAAAAATTTTTCAAAATGTATAAATATGCCAAGAGGTAATTAACATAATGTGTATAAATTCAACATATATAATTTCTTTAGTTTTATATTTTTGGTTGAATTGGAATTTGATAAGGATTTTTAGGCTTTAGTGCTTTGGTTTTATTTATTAAATAAACATGGCGTTATTTCAAAATGGACTGGATTAAATCTTGATTTATCTGGCACAGCTGATTGGTTTATAACAGGTCCTACTGATTTCACAAACAGTGGCTTTATCTGAACTTCTATAACTGTAAATCATTATCTTCATTTTACCTAGTATGTGCTATTGAAGAAACAAGAGATAAAAATAATATTGTTCTAAAAAAAATACTAGCTTACCCTAGATGCTGTAAAACTTTACACAAATAGAGCAAGTGCAGACAACACAAAAGTCTAGTTGTTTAATATATATGAATGACATATATTTATAATTTATTCTTGAAAAATTTCCCCACATTATGAGTAAAGCTAGCAGGAATGTCTCTCCACTGTTTTATGACACTTCAAGATGTGTTACACCATTTATACATGTACTGTGCCACATAATTCTGTAATTAAACTGTTAAATGTTACATATCTGCTGTTTACAACATACAATTCGCTGTTGGCAGAGGTTTAACAGATAAGGAATAACTTTTGATGAATGTAGATGCAAGCAGAAGGACATTTGAATACAAGTTATATATATATATTTGCAAACTTCACTGTTAATCCAGGAAGGCTTTTATATCCTTTAGTCTTAATGTAGCTGAAAAAGTGTGGCCTGTAAATGAATAAGTAAAAAACACTGAAAAACATGTTGAAAAGGATGAGGCATTATTTGATAATAATTACTTCAGACTACCTGAATTGTTAAGAGACACTGAAGAAAGATCTCAAGGTTTAAACATATTTACAACAACTGGGAACACTTTAGATTTAACTAGTTAAACACGTAAGAGTGAGAAGACAATTGTTTTGATCAACAAATAAAAATTCACTAACAAATAAAATGCACATGTATCAGTGAATGACGTACTCTGCTTACACCGCACATGTTCAATATTTAACATAAACTTGTTTTAACCCCGAACAAATTTACATATAACAGAACATTAAATACAGGTTTGTACAGTATCTTGTGAAGACTGTCTTTCTAAGCAACTCCACTTGTCATGTGAAGTAAGCAACGGCTTTTTACATGATGGTGGCTAAGTCAGGGCGAGACCACTGTATATCCAATGATAAACTGGACATAACTTTAACACCTTTTATTGTATTTATATAAATTACCTGTACAGTTTTATTGTATTTTATGTTAGTTATTTTTTGCAAGATATTAAAGTATATTAAAAAATAAAGATATTGGATTTTAATATCTAAGATATGCAAGTATATTAACATTGTACACATTAAAAGTACGATATATCAGAAGGTAAAAATATTCATACTTCAAATGAAAATATTTATTAGACTGAGAAGAGGCTTTATGTAGAAAGTACTGAAAAAATCTAAATACACAAACTTGTCTTTGGATAAAAAAATAAGTTACAATGTTAGCATGTCACTGCACGTTTTAAGCTGTTAGTACGTTGGCCTAACATGTATGTTCAAATCAGATGACATACTGAAATACTATAGAATTTAATGCATGTAAATATCAAACAACTGTTTTTTTTTATAAAAAATATTTGGATTATTGAAATTTTGAAATGTTATCACAGAAAATAATCTACATTTATATTGTTCTTCAGTTTTTCCTACACAGCCAAGAAATACGTTTTCTGTAAAGGGTATCATAAACTTCAATACAATTTTTATAAGCTTTACATTGCTTTAAAAAGTGAATACGTACAGTCTGTATAAATGCTTATGAAGTCTAATATTAAAAGCAAATATTGATACAGTATTGTATTAACAGCTGCCAACCAAATTTCTTTCCTTAGTATTTCAACAGAACTAAGCAAAATATTTTTAACTTTTACCTTTGTATACCAACTATGCATTTCTAATCATAACCATAAAATATACGCAATAAAATCCATACTTCGTATACTCAAACTTAATAATTATAGACGACAATTTGATAAAGTAATGGAAGGCTATGACACTTGATATGTAAAGCTATAAGATGGGAATACATGTTTTGAAATATAGACATTTTTTAATAATAGAAAAGCCTTGATATTCCAGGCAATTAAACACTGATTAATAATAATAATGGTAACCTGGAATGCCAGTCACAGTTATAATAATTACTGATGGAACAACTGAAAACAATCATACAAATAATTATCAGTAATTATAGAATATAAGTAACAAAATCAGAGAAGTATCTAGGAAGCCATTAAAAACAATCACACTTTGAGAGACGCATCCTAAAATACATGAAGTTCAGTACTAGAATGTTAATCTAGAAACAAGTATATTTACAATACCTAGTTTCTCACATATACACTTCACTTTTAAAACTCCTTCTCAATCTCACAAAGCACATGGAAATCATAAATGGCAACATTTTAACACATAATTACTTCTACATGCACGGAGTGCATCCATCTGTACAAATTTTTTACCGTTTTTATATCTAGCTTTATAGCTATTCCTTAGAAAGAAAAATGGATGTATTTGCTTTTATCCATTAGGAACTTTACCTTTCAATATGAACAATTATTATCAAATTACTTATACATGTCTTATTCAAATGATTAATTTGTAAATTCAGTGCTTTCAAATTTTGGTTACTGTTTTGTTTCCTTGGTGTGACTTAGAACAAACTTGACTTTTCTTTCCTTAAAGCAGTATTGGTGGAATCTTGAACTGAAGGGTGAACGACCATACTTCCAGATAAGCCATTTTTTTCCTGATTAGTTTTATGTGTGCTAAAGTAAAGGTGTTGAAAGATAGGCCCTAAAGATTACTGCAATTCACTTACAGATGTATTTAATATTGTGGTGGCTCTTTTTGATAACAAAGATGTGGATGTGTTGGTGGTGCATTGAGAGCTTTCAGTTTTCTCAGACTTTGTTAGCTCTGGAGACTGACAGTTATATTTTAAATTGTTTACACAAGGTGGTACCAAAATAGGCTTAAGTAGTAGTGATATTGTTGAAAGTATCGGCACATTTGAAATTTGATTAATTTCTGTAAAAATTGAGGAAGACAAGAAGTTGTTCTCGGATACAGTTGAATTAGTCTACAAAATGAAAATTTCCATTCTTACTTCACACATTGCTTTCATTTTGCAATGATGGAAAAAGGTCAGATCTTGTTAAGAAAGTATGGTCATATAGGGTACAAGTAAAATTTGATCTGGTAGTTTCATGATGTTTCACGTGTAATTTCAAGTCTCTCTGGTTTCCAAAAGGTTTATCTAATTGGTGAGTTGTGAGATGATGGTACAGGTTACCCTAAAGCATAAATGTCTTAAAGCAAAACTGACAATCATACGGTTTTGAAGCACAGTGTGAACTTGTGTGACAAATTAGTTCTGCTCTATTACAGAAATCTTTTCAGCAATAATTACAGACATAGGTATTAAGTTTCATAGTTACTGTTTATTTATCATTTATACATGCTCATGCAGCTTAGCTACTGTGGAAAATGTTTTTGAACATTCACAGCAAAAAGACAAGTCTGTCCGTGACAACTCAATGGAAGAAAATTATGGCCTCTTTGATGGAATCTGGGCTTTTAAGATTTTCAGAGAAACAGATAAATCAATTGCAAGAAATTCATTGTGTCTGCCTTCAACTGGCTTGTTGACCTGTTGACTGTGATTGGTGTAGTTCAGAAGGTGCATCAGCGAGAGAAGTAAGATGTTACATTCCAGTGCATGCAATCTCATAAACACTAGATATATTCTGAAATGTTTCAAAATGTGCTTTACTATTATTTCCATATCTAGTATCTTTGTTTGTGGTTTCACTAGATCACTTCTTTCTCTTGTGGGTTCTTAAATTTGTGTCAGATTGCCTTTTAGTGCAAATTTTCTTCCACAATCTATACACGCATGAGGCTTCAGTCCAATATGGATCAGAATATGTCTGCTTAAATCCCCTTTTTAAGCCAAAGAAGTAACTGCAAGAAGAGCACTTGTATGGTTTTATCGAATGTGAAGATGCAAGCTGTCTTTCTGGGCATAATTCTTATGACAAACAGTGTAAGTGAACTAATTTTCAGACACATGTATACAAAAGTGTTGCATTAAGTTTCCCCTTAAGGAGAATCTTTGTCCACACACTCAACAAGCAAATGGTCTCTCACCATTATGAATCCTGAGATGACACTTTAGGTCTCATTCAGCATAAAGGCTTTTGGACAGTAGTTACAATTGAAAACCTCTATGTACAAACAAATGTCTATGGAGATTACGATTATCAGAAAATGTTTTATAACACTTATAGAACAGAACTTTCTCAAGTTATATTTTTTTATTGTCTTCACACTTCTCTGAAATAAGCAGGTATTGTTCTTCTGTGTACAATTCCAGTTTTATTCCATTATGTACAACTGAAACTGTCTTGATAAGAGGTTTAAAAACAGATACATTTGTAACTAAAGATATATTTGCAGTCTGTGATACCAATGTACCTACATTTTGTGAGAGTTTCTGAAACTTTGATCCATGGTTACTTGACATCTTTATTACAAAAGGCACATTTTGTTATGATTGAGCAGTTTTCACGAAAGACATTTTTATTAGAAATTCTTGTTCAATCTTATTGATATTTTTCACTGCCCTCTATCTTTGGTTCATAATTAACTAATGAAAATTACAAGAACCAATACACAATTTAAAACAGAAATCCACCAAAAAATCACCCATACTGGACTTTACATTCCTTGGGACTCAGCACATGAAACAAAACAAAAACTCAACATACGAAGAAACCAAATAAACACAGCCATAAAACCATGCTCACCAGATAAAACTAATGACGAATTAGACAAAATAAAATAATAGTTCATCAACATTAATAAGTTTCCTCCACAAACTACAGAAAACATTATACGAACACACCAAGACAGAAAGCAAAATCAACCAACAAAAGAAAATATATATCACGAATCAAAAAATCACGAAACCATATACTGCTGCATACCATATATTCCTGACATCAGCAAACAAATAACCAACATTTGGCAAAAACTAGTAAAAAAATATGACATTCCAGTTAATACTAAATTTATTCATAAACCAGGCACAAAACTAAGGTCTATACTATGTAAGAACTACACTGATAAACACCACACCAACATTATTTATAAAATACAATGTGATAACTGCCATGTCATATATTGGAGAAACAAGTAGAAAAATGAAAACCAGATTCAAGGAACACAAAAAGTCATCTTCACACGTTTTTGAACATTGCAAATCAAATAAATACAACCAAAAAAACACCCAAATATTTAATAAAGAAACAAAGGTCAAATTAATGAAGCCTTACTTATACAACTCAAGCCCAAAATAATCCAGTACAAAGGAACACCTTTATACCTATATTAATAAATATAATCAAAGATATAAGCATGCCCTCTACATTCTGACAATCAGTTACACAACCCCTTTTCATGTGGTCAGCTATCGGTCAGTTACCTCTTTCTTTCTTTGTGAACCTGATGATGACTGAAGAAGGTCAAAACGTTGTTTGCTCCTCTACATAAAAATTTTCTCAACCCAAGCAAGCCATTTTTACATATATATTTTTCTTTACAAGTGGATTTTCTCGTCATTACTGATTAATGAAAACTCCTGTTTTTGAATAGTACAACTGGGTAAGTATGAAGTTTTTTTTTTCATCATGAGAAGGACCCAAAATATGTTTCCAGTCAATTGACCAAGCCAAACATTTGTAGCCACCTATTATCCTTTGTCCACATTGAGAGATAGAAACTCAAGTTATCTTTTCTACAGCTTTGACTGCCTGTCTCAAAAATTGCCAATGCAGTGTAGTATCCATATTTGGAGATAAAACACAGCATATCACACAGAGATGGTAAATGTTGCAGAGATCCTCTCTCAATGAGTAGTTTGTGGAGATGTTCTATCTGAGTTAGTACTTGGGTGACAGAATGCACTCTCTAACTTAGTAATGCAAAGGGACACAAGACATTACTACACTCTGTTCTATTACATATTTTCCACAGAGACAGCTTCTGATCTAGACACCATTCCAAAATTCATTATGGCATCATAATATTGACTAATTGCATCAGTAATGTTTGGAGCATGGGTAACTGGACAACTTCCTTTGATGGCGAAACTTGCAAATCAAAGGAGCTGAGAAAAGATGCTTTGCTAACAATATAACAGAAACTACCTCCTCCATTGTCTTTAGTTTGATTGTCACAGACATTTGACTTTATTACTTTTTGGCTTACTTCCTGTTTTGTGAACAGAATGTTTTTACCACTGTTTTCATTCATGGTTAAATATTTGGAGTGCTTAAGTGTTAAATATCAGTTTATATTCTGCATACGTCACAAATAAACTATGCACTCTTAATTACGTCCAGAGTGACAACAACTAAAGATATATTTTTGTACTTAAAAAAAACAAACACACACACACACACACGCGTTTTAATAAGGAAAGAAAATCCCAAACAAAAATCAAATCAAAAACGTTGCACAAATCAAAATGATCACCAGGGAACATGCTATAATGTGGGATATAAAATGTACCATAGATTTTACTTGACTGTTTAGTATTATTCTTATATACACACAAAACCATGTGTGTATGTAAAATTTACTTGTCTGAAACTTTAACTATTCCTGGTACATCACTATTTTTAAAATGAAAGGAGAAACGGAATACAGCAGATATAAACTGACAAGAGTACAGCATCCATCGCTCTACGACATGTTCAGCTTTTTCTATGTCTCAGAAATACAATGTTTATAGAATACTGAGTTTATTATTTAAATTACTTCAATGACAAAGTTTACACATACTTTTCTTCTGCTTTGTATAAAACTGAAGGTGGTGTGACTTATAAGAATTAAGATGTTTTTAGAGCTAAGCGGTACCTCGGTTTTATTGTGTTTTCCACAATGCCCCCCAGAGGCTCAGAGGTATGTCTGCGGACTTACACGCTAAAATCCGGGTTTCGATACCCGTGGTGGGCAGAGCACAGATAGCCCATTTTGTAGCTTTGTGATTAATTCAAAACAACAACAAGTTTTCCACAAAAAAATATTGTTAGTTTTATCGGACTCCAAACCTATCAGTATTTTACTCGGGTCAATGGAAGTTATAATATTAACATACGTTATTGTTATTATTATTATAGAAGTGTAAACTAATAATACTTAAAAGCGAATCAAACTCAGAGACATAATACGAGATTAAAAGCTACGATTTCGTACGAATATCGACGTTTTAACAAATAGTACGCATTTTAATATGAATTTGGGAACAAGCAAGTTTAACCGCAGTCCTACTAATACTAGTAGTTCTAAGTTATAGCTAGTGCTACTTAGTACTTTTAAGTCGTGGGGACGTTATTATTTACGGTCAATCCCACTATTCGTTGCTAAAAGAATAGCCCAAGAGTTGGCGGTGGATGGTGATAACTAGCTACCTTCCCTCTTGTCTTACTCTGCTAAATTAGGCATGACTAGCGCAGATAGCCCTCATGTAGCTTTGCGCGAAATTCAGAAACAGACAAACAAAACATGCATTCACACTTGAGATATCCTGACTCATTATTTTCGCAATGATGATCACTAAAAGGTAGCGAAGACCATAAATTATGCAAGACTATAGATGTTTGTATCCTCGGATCATGGCTTATTTTTTTAAATATTCATTTCAGATCAGAGATGTGTAAAGGTATCGTAAAATAATACACCATTTGTCAATATTGCAACACTCAATTATATATTTAGTTTTTGTTTAGACATTTACAGTCAGATGGAATCTATCAAGTTATTTGTTAAAATACTATAATAGTTGTTAACTGTAGATAAGATGTTTCTAACCGGCTGGAAATGTATCATTGTTTGTATTACAACATTTAGTTAAATAATCAATTCTAAATGAGATATTTCCAGCTGGCTGGAAATATATCAGAGTATCTGCTAATACACTATACCAGTTATTAACTTCAAATATGAATTTTCTAGCCAGATGGAAGTATATTAAAACATCGGTCACAATTTACAACAGTTATTAATTGTTTAACAGTTTTAGATGAAATATTTCCAGCCGATCCACGAACTCGAATGTTGGACTTTAGGTTCTTCTTCAACGATAGACTTTTATGTTGGATTCCAGAAAGTCGTTGTATATTTAAATGGAAGTAAGGTTTTGTAGGTTTGTACGAGTGAAATCTCTGAATATTTTAGTATATGTTTGTTACTTTTACTTAGCCTGAGACCTTGAGGATGCCATCAAACATTCAGTTCCTTTTCCTTTTCGCTGGCAGAAATAACAATACGTGCACCAATTTACCGTTAAAAGTTATAAGTGATCACAAAACTAATGCAAAAATGTCTCCCTTCTCTACTAATTGCCTTTTATTATTTAATATAAAAACTTAGAAATTTGCAACTTGCGTGGTACGATTTAAACTTAAAGTGAATAATCTGTAGAAAAATATAAGTTTTGTCACTTCAAGCATCAGTAAACTAATTGTTTAAAAAATAGCATGGAACGGCCCCTATGATGGTGACAGAATCTTATTTCTAACCATTGATGACGCAATTTAGATAATGACGTCATCATCCTTTGCTCAAGCATAAGAGTTTGTGTGTAATCGCTTGATCACCTTTGACACAAGTTCGAGTTCGTACGGGTATACGTGTTAATTTCAGTGTTTTGTGAACTTTTCGTAGAAAATTTGTGGATAAACATTACGTGATTCACTTATTATTTTTAGTTGTAGCAAAAACGAATTACTAGACAAATTACATAAAGGTGAACGATTATATTTATGCACAATTAACGTGGTGATTGGTGTTCTCCACGATATTCTATACTGTTTGTATGTTCTTTGTGTAATTTTTACAATACTAATTGTCAGTTGAATAAATTATGATGGAATTTTTTATGAAAAAAGATGTTTTTTCTGTGTTTCATTTGGTTCCACCGTACATAATTAGGGATTATGTAAACATAAAAAGGAACTGTGATTGAATGATCGCTTTCAAGGGGGTGACCGAATCTGAGGGGTGGCCGCTTGGAGGGGTTCCACTGTATTTTAAACATGTGAATACAAAGATTGTGAGAGTGTATTATGACTGATTTCCTGTAAACGTTAAAGATATGGTAAATGCATAGATATTTATATGTTATAATTAACTTTTATTTTAATAAGATTTTTCTTAAATATATTGTACATCTCGCACGTATAAGTGTAACAGAACGTTTATTTTATTCTAAGTGGATTGAAACACTGATACTTTTCAATTCAGTATATAATAATTTATACTCAGTGATCTGTAAACATAAATATTAATCTTACGTTGAGTTTATTATTAATTTTGTGTGATGATTATAGTACATGGTGTTTTATAATTACAATAATATCAAATACTGAATTGTACAATTCATGTCACCAAAAACTTTAATCACTCGTTTTATAATTTATGATCCTTGAAATAGCTAGCCAGTTATTACAAAACATCATTCTGTGTATCGTGTTTCTTAAATTTGTATATATTTCTCAACCAAATTGGTCGGTGACCTTCAAATTAAAACACTTCACTATCTGATAATATTTTATTCTTGAACTTTTTTAAAGTGTAGACAACAATAACATCAGTATTCTCGTGTGGTGCCTTCATGTAATTTGTGTGTGAGACCAATTGGTGTCCTTTGGAAATAGTAGAAGTCTATGTCCAGAACGTGTGCATGTAAAGTTAAAAATTATTAAGATTTAACAAATTTGATATTAGTTTAATATTGTACGAGTTCGTCAGTTGTGAACTTAAAGTGAAGAAATGGCAGAAATTTGTGTTTCGTGATTGTGTATATGCTGTCAATGATAACGATGCCAATTAGAAAAAACTCATATACGTCATAGATGGTGATTGAAATTGTATTTTGAACGTGTTACATTACTAATACGGTCCTCAAAAATTTATAGTAAGTGTTGTTATTCTGTAACAGTAATTAATCATATGTAGCAAAATTTTAGTTGTGATCTCATTCTAACGTTAAATAATGACTGTAATATTGTTTAAAGGAAATCTGCCTTTGTAAAACTAGTGTTAGATAAAGTAACGTCGATGAAATATTACATCAAGTGAAAAAGTCAAATTAGTAAAAATCTTATTGCATACAGATAACTTTATTGACGATAGAAAAAGTATAAGTTTTAATTAATACGTGATATCCCCCTTTTTATGGTGATTTAAACCTGTAGTTACGTATTACGTAAGGCCCGGCATGGCCAAGTGTGTTAAGACGTGCGACTCGTAATCTGAAGGTTTCGGGTTCACATCTCCGTCGCGTCAAACATGCTTGCCTTTTCAGCCGTGGTGGCGTTATAATGTGACGGTAAATCCCACTATTCGTTGGTAAAAGAGTAGCCCAAGTGTTGGCAGTGGGTGATGATGACTAGCTGCCTTCCCTCTAGTCTTACATTACTAAGTTAGGGACGGCTAGCACAGATATCCCTCGTGTAGCTTTGTGCGAAATTCCAAAATAATAACAAACTAACACGTGTCAAGTAATCCTAGTGATATGTGTGCTGTTTTGTGGATTTGTTAAAACTGACGGTCGTTAAAATAATGGTAATTAATTGATGTTTTGATGTAAATACATTCTTAATAGAAGTGATTATCGATCACATTGCAAAATTGAGAAAAATTAATAAATTATTTAGTAGATTATGGTGTCGAGAATATTTTGTTATATTCATGCAAATGAAATCTTTAATCACGTGATGAAATAAAATACAGTTCTTTTGGGACAGGAAATGTGATTAAGTAATAAATTAGTACCGAGAATATTTAAATACTTGACTTAGTCAGTTTTTATTAATATATTGTCTTTCTAGAACTATTTAATTGTTAAGGGAATGGAGTTAATTGGATAATAAGCAGCTTTTTATGACAAATTATTTATAAGAATATTAATTAACTAATAAATTAGTGTTAACAGACGTTTTTATGATGATTTAATAAAAAACGAATTAAAGTTAAGAGTCCTTTTTTATCATGATTTAATTATAAATGTTTTAATAACAATCGAATTAGTGATTAATTATTTTCATGTTGAAACATGCATTGTATGAGACATTTTTGTCTTGAAACACGTTTTCCACTTTGTGGTACTATTATACTATCATCCATCATGGCAGCCAATTATGGCGACCTTCTGATGACAAAACTTGGTACTACGAACTTGTCATCTTCGATGACGAAATAGATATAAATAGCCTCATCTGACGACAAAAAGTGGAACTACAAACTCCTCACCATTGATGACATCACCCACCCTTCCCCTGCGACAGCCAATCAACGTGAGGCGGTATCCTTTGGAAGCTAACCGTCCTATTTACATACACTAAGTGTATAGTATCACCCGAAGTCACGTGAGCAGCATTTAGTTGTTTGAGCTACGATTTGGGAAATCAGTTACACCAAACTGTCGAATATTATCTCCTAAAATAATGACAAAGTTTAATCATTAATTAGTTGCAATTTTAAAAAAAAAGGAATCTAAAACGAAAAGTGAGAGGCGTACGTAGACTTAGCGTTATGAGAAAATTACAGTTAGTAAAACTGAAGGTTTATTGTCTCATTGTTTTGAAATATAATAGAATAATCAGTGTAGAATTTTCTTTTATATGGGATTAAATGAAAGATAAATTTTCGGATATTATTAGATATCGAGCTAGATGAAACAGGAAGCTTTGAATGCTTTTCGGTTTTGAGGCAAACGAAAAATGGAATATTGGAAGTTTTATTTAAAAGACTAAATTAATAAAATTATATTTGTTTTTTCACATAAATCAGTTTGGCACAAGGTTAATTGTTAGAGCTAAGTTGCATTTTAAGCAAACATAGCTTTCAATCAGATATTGTTTGGGTAAGTAAATTAAACTATTTTAATTTTTGTAATCAGTCATAATTCCGGCAGGGTGAGCTGTGTGGTTTCATTTTCAAACTTCAATCAGTTTGTGCGTTTTGATCTCATTGGGCAATGGAGTCTAATTTCAGTTATTATGGTATGAAACGCTTCATGCTGACGAAGTTTGACTTATCGATTGGTTATTTCTGTGACGTGACACCAAGTCAAGACTGATAAAAGGTATTTAATATTTCTTGACTTTCCTTATATTATATGTTTACTTGGAAGAACGTAATGGGATCTCGACCGCATTGCACTGTCAAAGAAGCAATGGAAACACAACACCAAAACTTATATATTATAATAACTGATATAAATTGCATTTGAACCGGTGCTTGCGTTGCATTCCCAGCTGACTTAATGACCTGTGGTATCGAAGAAAAAGGTCATGTCAGTAGTGGTTCGCGGTGAAAATGTTATTGTGTTCTTAATGGCAAACCAGAAATTATCGTGATGTAATGTCACACAAACTAAGATTAGCTTCAAATAAGTCTGTGGTAGTTAGGGAAATTATAGGTGTACAGAAATCTCAAAAAGCTCCACACAAAAATCAGTTACTACACAGAATGACACAGTGCGAACATACACTATAGGACGTCAAACGAATAAGCAATGTTTGAGCTCCAATCGCTGTAAGTTAACCAAAATATATTCAGTTAATAAAGAACGTTACTCAGTACACAAATATTGGAAATGATGCCACGTGGGTTAAGGCATTCGACTCGTAATCTGAGGGTCGCGGGTTCGAATCCCTATAGCACTAAAGATGCTCGCCCTTTCAGCCATGGGGGCGATATAAAACTCTCGAGTACCTTTGCGCGAAATTAAAATAAAATCAATGATGCGTTGCATTCTCAATTATAATATGCAATGTGTCATTTGATGTGTATTTTTTTTTCGGATTCTCTATTTTTGGTGCTGCTTCATATTGTGTTTAACAGATATGCTTGTAACAACTAAACAACAAAAAGGAAAACATCGGTTTGTATGACGATTTCTAGTTGTAATATGTGGCGTGTAATTTTTCAACCAATCGAAAAAGAACTTTCTAATAACTTTATTTTCACATGTAACGTTTTACTATTGGGTATCGATGCGTGTATGTTGTAATTGCTGTTGGAAGAACGGAACTTGTACTAAACGAACCCGCGATTAGAAACAAATATAAATGCAGTAAGAACTCACTTGTAACAATCATAGCTTATTCTTGTGATGAGAAATCGAAAAAGAATATTTACAGGAAGTCTTCTAAAAGCCAATTTTAATGGGACTCAACATATTAGAAACATCACAATAACTGACGATTATACAAGTATCTTGGCACAACGATTACCATTAAACTTTCACTAAGAAATGTGAGGGTAATAAATACGTCAAGAATAATAAGAAAAACAAAAAAATGGACTCTGTATTTCACAATTCACTATGCACGTTGTGTTACATTCAAAGTTTGAGTGTCGTTATAAAAAAACAACCAAATTTCATTATTTTTTATCAGATGAGTTTCACTTATCAGGAATGCTATATATATATATATAATTACATAAACTAACAATCACCTAACAGTACCTTCAAGACGGCAACAAATATATGAATATTTTTTGCTAGATAATTCATTTCTTTATGAAATCGACACTTTCTCTTTAACATTATCGAAGAATGAATTCATGAAGACTTATACAGCAAATTATATGGAGTATTGCTACAATAATTCAGAAATAATATACTTGACCAACAAAGAATACTTTCTGTATTTTTCAAGTACACTCTTAATAAACTAATTTCTACACTATATGCAAACCTGAAAACAAACATTCGGCTTCCATTATCAATTTGTAAAACTATGAAGAGGATCAAGGAGTGTCTGAACTTAGGGTGTACCAGTAAGTTGTCTACAGTTGGCAATAAAAGACGATTATTTAATGACAATTTTGTTTCACACTTAAACGACTAAGCTGTAGAAAGAGACTTTACATATCTACTCTACTTTTGAGATTAAATAATTTCATATACATATATCTATATATATATACATCAAGTTTGCTTTGGAATATGAGATAAAAACCTATGCTTTCATTTCTATAACCATGTTCATTACTTCATTTCTTCTCGAGCGTGGTTGGACTTCGTAACGAAGCTAAAACAAAATATTTGGGTACTGATATAACTGTACTTGTGTCCAAGAGCGCGTGTTTAGCAACTGTGGACAAGATAATTTTGTTAAGTTTCTGTGTGAAGCCGTTACAATGAAGACACGTTCCTCCATATTAAGTTGTCCGTGTGTATTTTGATGTCAGTGAGGTTTGTAGCGCATACTACAACTTCAGATTATATACGTTAAATACAGTTTTTGTAGTTAGTTATTTTTACTGGTCTTTTACGAGTGTTTGGTGATAACTTTGGATTATTTTTAGAAGGATTATAGCTTTATTCTGTTAATTTTTATTAATTAACATGTTTAGTTATAAACATTTTCAGTTAATCGGTTTTGAGGGAAAATGTTCCTATAAAGACGAGACAGGGGTATAACTGAAGTTTTATAATATGAAGTCATTAGGGTAATAATTATTCAGCATATTTAAATTTTCGTTTTATTAAAGCATCTTTATGTTTTGGGCCATGTTATGTAATTTCCCTAAGTTACGTTTTATCTCGAAATTTCAATAGAGAAACTTGCTTAAAGATACGAGTTTTCGACATATCTTAACGATGAGATGGCAGAAATATGAAATACCCACAGACTTGTGAGGTACTTCTTTTTTATTGAAATGAAAATCCCTTCAAGTGTGGAACTCTACGACGTGAAAAATAAATTAATGCAAGAAAACAGATGTAACATTACACAAGTGTTAAAATCACTAGCGAAGTGAAAACTGCACTATATGTAGAACTGTACGGTGTGAAAAAATAATGTAAGAAAGCATTTATAACAGCACACAAGTGTTAAAACTGCGACCTATTTCTAACTGATTATTCAATGACACAAACCAGTTTTGGGTTTAAACTAGTGGGAGCTAACAATAACTGAATTGTAATGTTTCGAGCCTCATAACTAAAGATTTTATTTGACTATTTTTCCTATATATTTGTTTTTTACAATTAAAGTTATGATATTTTCTCTGTGCTGCATTAAACGTTGTAAATTTTGAAGTTCACGTGAAAATTTTTTTTTTCATATTTAGTTTTAAGTTCTTTTATATTTTAACCCTTTCGAACAATAAACATATGTAGTGTCTTTTATAATAGCAAACGATTTTATTAGTTTGAAATTAAAGAAAACAGGGAAAAAAGTGTGAAAAATAACGAATGTATATTTCTAATTTGATAAAAGAGAATGAAAAAAGCTTAGTGTTAAAATTTATTTAATCCAACATTAATAAGTATGAGGTTGAAACCATTCTTTAAACTCTGCATGGTGAATAACAGTGTCATGAAGCCAATTATGTCCCAGTCAGTCCAACTGTTTTGACCTAATCACCGCTAGCTTGGAAGATCAAGCTATTTTAAGAAAACTAACATTTCACACTACTAATGTGGTATATCTCTTGACATACAGAACGATGTCAAACGTAGATACTCTAGAACAAAGTAATTCCTGGTAAGCTTTTAAAGTTCTCAGGCATTTTGAATCCTGTTTTATCTTAACAAGTAAGTTGGGCGATAGGAATCCATGAAGATACTCAGACATTTAGTCTTGACGACTTAGCTTTCCTTGTTGATCACTTCCAGGTGCAGATCTGAATGGTTTACAACTGAGCATCAGTTCTTCCTCGTGTTAAAACAGCCAGATCACATTTTCTTGTCCAGATGTACACGAATGTACGACTTTCAGTCGACATCCGTTTTCAGATTTCTTTGCACAAACAGATGGCAAAAATCATTCCGAATATCTAGCAAGAAAGACGATAAATAGTTTTGAAAAGTTTAAAGAATTCTTAGTTTCAGAGATAAGTAAAAACGAGAACAAGGGGGTATTATAGTAACATGACTACCCCCCCCCAAAAAAAGAAGCGAAAACAACAATACATGATCATACGAAATTAATATCAGTTTTTGAAATTAATTTCGAAAAATCATAATGACACACATTCAAGTCACAATGTCTTCTTAAAGCACTAGAATAACAAAACATGATAATGTTACAATTATATGACAATACATGACAATGTTACAATGACACGCTTTTAGCTGGAACAAGAAATAGAAGTGAAAGAGAAAAAGCTAAATACCACACTTCAAAAATTTGTTGCAAAAACACTGCAAACATAACATTGTAAAAAATAACCATTATTGAATTTGTTATACTTAATTTAGAGCCCCGGCACGGTCAGCTGGTTAGAGCGCTCGACTCGTAATCTGAGGATCACGGGTTCGAATCCATGTCACACAAAACATACTCGCCTTTTCAACTGTGGAAGCGTTATAATCTGTCGGTCGATCCCACTATTCGTTGGTAAAATAGTAGCCCAAGAGTTGACGGTGGGTGGTACTGATTATCCTTCCCTCTAGTTTTACGCTGCCAAATTAGGGACGGCTACATATAATTGTCCGGCACTGCAGTTTCTACTGTTCCAATTTTTTATGCGGGATAGAGAGGTCAGTTTTAGACCATACATCTTCTCAAACATTATAAGGATCTTCTAAAAGCAGGTCATAGGTACAGATATACTTTGGGACTGTGTCGGTCAGATAACTTGATAATTATATAAATATAGGACTACTGTGATTTCCGTTTCTTAGCCATCTCTATCCATAAAACGATTGAAAGAGGAACTGAAGCTTATAAGCTTTGAGTTTAGGAGTTTTCTTCACCTTAAAATCAGAGCTTTTTGTTTTGTGTTTGAATTTCGCGCAAAACTACACGTGGGCTATCTGCGCTAGCCCTCCCTAATTTTGCAGTGTAAGACTAGAGGGAAGGCAGCTAGTCATCACCACCCACCGACGGCTCTTGGACTACTCTTTTGCCAACGAATAGTGGGACTGACCGCCAAATTATAACGCTCCCACGGCTGAAAGGGCGAGCATGTTTGGTGCGACGGGGATTCGAATCTGCGACCCTCGGATTACAAGTCGAAAGCCTTGACCCATCTGGCCAGGCCGGGGACTTTTAATGTTGAATAAGAAGTACAGTATATATCAAAATAATCAAATAAACATTTTGAAAAGGTCACAAGCTAGCTCAATAAGTGTAAGGGCTAGTAACACTAAAAACCCCAAGTTCAATCCCTGAGGTCAGCACAGCACAGATAGCTCATTGTATAACTCTTTTTTTAACATCAAAACAATAACTATGAAATAGTTCTCTTTCGCCCATTTGTATTTGCAGAGGTTTTTGGTAAATACTAAAGCACAAATTGTAAATCACGTATCATGAAATATATATATAAGTTTATAGTGTTAGTGAAACAAAATTTATCTAACCGATTTTACTGTTTGATCAATGGAAATAAACGTTACATTTCTTTCCCACAAAGTCTTACAACTTAATCGACAACGTGTTACCCCATTTTTTTTGCTAAATAATCTGTAATAAAAATGAATTTAACAAGACGAAGGTTAAACTATCAGCTAAAGTTCAAAACGAGTCATGAAGAAAAATGTTTTGTTTTGTTTTTTAATTTCGCGCAAAGCTACTCGAGGGCTATCTGTGCTAGAAGTCCCTAATTTAGCAGTGTAAGACTAGAGGGAAGGCAGCTAGTCATCACCAACCACCGCCACCTCTTGGGCTACTCTTTTATCAACGAATAGTGTGATTGACAGTAACATTATAACACCCTCACGGCTGAAAGAGCGAGCATGTTTGGTGCGACCAGGATTCGAACCCGCAACCCTCGAATTAAGAGTCGAACGCCTTAACACGCTTAGCAGAAGAAAAATGACTTCGCTTTAAATAAAGTAAAAGTTTAAGGGGAAAAAACCAACGAAATCTAATCAAATTCATAATTAAACTTATGCAATATTTCACTTTCAGACGCGTGCTAAGGCGTATAATTAACTTTTCTATTACTTACATGTTTGGTTATTTAAGGCTAATTATCTAAATGAGATAATTATTCAGAAAACACTTTTGACTACGGAATGTGGATTGAAATGAGAATAACTATTCAATAGCAAGGGTTATCGTCCAATGAGAAGAGATCCGAAGACGATTTTTGCAGTTAAAAAGCCACCGAATTTAAGTGTTATACGAAATGTGTTCCTTCACAGACAACGAGATGGTAAATAGTACATAATGATCTGAAACTTTCAAAATAATTAATAAATACTTGAATGTGTTTTTTTTTCATTCGTTAAAAATCACACAAAAAAGCTTGGTGTGAACTGACTGAAAAACATTCACGGTTTAATTTATCTGATTTTTTCTTTCAGAAATATTAAACTTCTCAACTTGGGAAAACTGTATCTTAAATAAGTTAATAACATCGTCGAATCCTTCGAGGAGTGAGTAAGATTTTGTACTGCATGAAGTATACGTGTTTTAAATATTAATAAGTCGGAAATGTTCACATTAGAGTTGGGATAATTTTCCCCTCAGTTGATTATAATCCCCTTTCTTGTAAAAGAAACAAATACTTTATTTATGATGGAAGGCTAATCTATTACTCTGAAAGGGTATTTATTTCACTGGAATTGATAACCTCATCGCTATTTGCTGTGTAGGCCTAACATTTAATTTGAATTGTATCGTAAGATGTCACACAGAACAATGTGTTTCGTGTGTCTGTTTATTTAGTTCGGGGCAGAGAACAAAATCTCTTAAATATATAAATCAAATCTATAGACATTATATATAGTTAACAGAAGTTGCACAGAACATCCTGTTGTATCATAATATATTAAAATATTAATAATAAACAGAAGTAAGCAACCCACCTCCAAGCCTGCTATTCCACAGCCAATACCTAACAACACTGTACTTTCTGCACGGACGAAGACCTCTAGCTTTCTCAAACAACCCTGAAACAAAAATAATATTTAAGAAAAACATACAATTATGTAAATAAAACTTTGAGAATTGATTTCTCTTGAAAAAAAGCTTGAAATATATTGTAAATTATTCACTTCAATATAACCTTATCCTAACCATTTTGTTTCTTTAAGACTTTTAAATAAGCGTGGTTTGTGTATAGGGATTTACAATATTAAAAATTATCTCAGTACAGTCGATATTGGAACATAACTCTAGTGCATCCAATAAAAAATAAATAAAGATATGACTAATATTGAAACTTAACCCGAATACAATTAATTCGTAAACACAATATGGTATCTGTGCTTTGCCCACCACGAGTATCGAAACCTGGTTCCTAGCGTTCTAAGTGCGAAGAAATACCGTTGTGGCACTTGGAGGGCATAATCTATTTGAGACTAATACTAAAACATAACCTCAATACGACCGATATCAAAATATAACCCTAGTACGTACAATAGAAAAACAATTCTAATATTATCAGTATTAAAATACAACTTCCAATACGACTAATATTAAAACAGAAGTAATGAAAAACATTTTGTAAATGTAAAGTTCTGTAGGAATAGGAGTGCTAAAAGTAATGTAAACAATAATATAAGGATGATACAATATTACATAGCTAATCCCTCTATAACTTTCAATGTTAACATTTAATGTTTAATTAATGGTTACGAGATCGGTCAATTCATATCGAGAGTCTTTAATAATTTGTAACAATCAAAACACGTCTGAGTTAACCTGGTTTTCCTGATATATAAGTCTTAGGCTATTATTTACACTACACTGATGCCTATCCTGACATGACTATGATATTATGATAAACAAACTGTATACGTACAGGCTGGAATATATAACTTTCAACTGCAGTAATATTAGATTAAAGTATACGTTTTAGAGTGTTACATTAATTTCACTATGAAAAGTAATGTATGAGTGATCTATGTATAGCTCTATCATCCACATATTCTTGTTTGCATTCTTTTTATCATTGTCATCCCTATATCATTTTGCATTTACGATTTTGTTTTTAAAGTAAAACTGTCATTGATGATTTTTGATATGCTTATTTGTATTATGGCTATTGAGTATCTTGGTTATCCCTATATATGGAGACAACCAGTCCTGTGATAAGCTCTTCAATATTAATGTTAGAATATAACAAACCCTCGTACAACCTAAACCGAAACTACAACATATGTTTTATTTTCTCTTTACCAAGTGTATGATATTATATTTAATCATGGCAGAACTTTAAATGCTCATTGTTGTTTTAATATTTATTACATTCATGTCATACATTATTTCTATTTTAAAAGTTGTTGTGACTATTCTAATCATTTGTGTAAAAGTATAGTAACTTTCTATGTATGACCTTATTACTTCATTTATCTACAGTTTGTTATATAACAATACAGTAGTTAATATATATACAACAAATCCTTCCTGATTTTTAGGGTTAACATCAAATTTCCTTAGTGATATCAATGCCGAGTGAGCATTAGAATTAGAAGTTTAGAGAAAAGATGAAATAAATAGAACAAAACATTTTAAACCAAAAACAGGTTATTAAGTCATAGAAATTTTTTAAACGATTAAGTTATTTTTGAAGGTAACGTTTATCAAAATACGTTTACTTATTTAATAAAAGTTTGGTTTGCCCAGATCTTGTTAGCATTAACAGTTGGTTAGTTGAACACGAATCAAACAGTACTTATAACTAATAAACTTAATTTAAACGATTTATTAACTTTGAAATTTCCAGCTCGCACTTTTGAGCCATGCTACTTAACGAACTATATTGTAGAATTACTGTGCCAATAGAGAGACAGGGTGAAACTGGGTTTGAGAGTACAACCACAAAGGTACTATATCATCAAATCAGTATTTGTTTCTGTTGTTACTGCAAGCAGATATTGTGTAGTTAAAGATTTTTTGTTGAAAATAACTTACTATCATTAAACTTCAATTTTATTAATTTAAACTTACCGATAGGTGGTGTTTAAGCTGGATTCAGCATAGATAGGTGTAGGTGTTTTGTTTCCAAAATTACAAAATTGGAATTCTGCCATGGTGCGTATTAAATTTTTCTTAGTATTCTATTTTTCAAATATATCATACTTAACTGATTGAATTTTTTATTGAACTATAATGAAACGTATACTGTAATTTCGACAAAATGTTTTGCTGTTAAGAGCAAAACCGTTAAGGTTGAACAATAAAGATATGATTCAAAGTGGCCTGGCATGGCCGAGCGCGTTAAGGCGTGCACTCGTAATCCGAGGGTCGCGGGTTCGCGCCCCCGTCGCGCTAAATATGCTCGCCCTCCCAGCCGTGGGGGTGTATAATGTGACGGTCAATCCCACTATTCGTTTGTAAAAGAGTAGCCCAAGAGTTGGCGGTGGGTGGTGATGACTAGCTGCCTTTCCTCTAGTCTTACACTGCAAAATTAGGGACGGCTAGCACAGATAGCCCTCGAGTAGCTTTGTGCGAAATTCCAAAAACAAACAAACAAAACAAATGATTCAAAGTGATCTGAGCGACATGACTAAAATATTTTATAACAACTCCACCTTTACACAGTATTTGTTATTACATTACATTAAAGTCTGTGATTAACTACCGAAGCTGTTGATAGTAACCTGTATCTAATTAATGACTCAATTCAACTTACTGGATTTATGGTTTCACTTCTCTGATTTGTTTACGTTCTGAAACGTTGACTGTATAATACGCACTATCTGTAACTTTACAACGATTAATATTTTGCAGTGCCATCTAGTAATTAAGTCTGTCTTCTCTTTATTTGCAGTATCTAATCATTTCCACTCGAATATACCTGAAGGTTTTTCAGTTTTAATTGGTATGTTCGGATTGTTTGTTCTCAGAGGTTATACATAGTTTTCTTGAGGTATTCCTTGATAATGAAACCTCAAAAAATCTGTCAGAATACATTAAACGTGTGAGAAATAAATGATTAGTAAATTCTTAAAAAAATATTTTAATGTCTTTTGAGATATTCAAGTATCAATCACCAAGACGACTCGGATTAAAGCTTAGGCTTAGCCAACACTACCAGATAATAAAACAATCTATGATGAGATTTAATGATAAAAAAGTTCAATGATTATATTTTGTTGGGATATTTCTTCAGGAACTCGACTTCTATATTTTGAATAATAAATTTATTGAAAAAAACACATTTTAGTAACTTATATTTAAAGTTATTTTACAAATTATTAGTATTAATTTCTGATCGGGGCAAGCTACCTACTAAGAACAAAACAAATCATTAACCTAATAATAAATATAAGTAGTTGACCATACTTTTCACACACAATTATTCATTAAAAGATCAGAATGCATTGTTTCATCAGTTGGATATCCTCGCCATTAACGACATTTTTGGCCGTAATTCCAATCATATCTTATGAAGTTCGGACAGTGCTACCCATAATCTTACCTGTTGGTGGCGGAAATTCATGTTCTGCTTTGGATCTTTGGATTGACACAAGGTTTCGTTCAGAGGCTTAGGATTTTTAAAAGCGTCCACATCGTCGTGATTTTTGAGGACACAGCAGGTCTTGCTGACATTCTCACCTTGACCAAGGTTGTCCAGTTTCCACTTGCTCTTGCTATAATCCAGTGCCTCTTTTACACCACAGCAATCAAACTTTTGTTAATAAAAAAGTAATAAAATTATTTTACCTTATGAATGAGACACAAACAAAAAACAAACAAGGTTATTTTAATTACTGTTTATTTGTTTGTAGTTAGGTACAAAGATACACAATGGGCTCTCCGTGCTTTCCCCGCTATGGGTATTTAAACCCAGTTTTTAGCATTATAAGATTTATAATGCTTCAGATTTATTGCCCAATCACGGTGGATTATATTGATGTCTATTTGGATTGTTGATTGTATTTTCTTAGTACAAAGCTAAACAATGGATTATTTGCACTGTGTACACCGAGGGGAATTGAATTTCGGATTTCAGCGTTGTGATTATGTAAACGTACAGCTGCCCTAAAAGGGAACTCTTGTAGTCACTGAAAACACTAACTATCAAACGTTTTTGTACAATATGTAATTTATCTGAAATTATCTTTAAAAAATATTATTAACACCGATAGGCAAACTTATAAAAATACTAAGAGTTTAAGAATTATATAAAACATAAATTAACACGATAGAAAATCATTATAATCATTTTCCAGTCTATAAAATCAGTATACAAAAATGAACATTTATGCGAAAAAATGTTTTCAAATAGTTAGTTATGTCGTCGTAAATGCTATAGCAAACATTTGTTAATAAGGTTTTAAAGTTTGGATGCCTCATATGTTTCTTATGCTCATTTTCTTTTATCAATTAACTCTGCGAGCAGACCTGAAAATATTTACCCATATGAGTTAAGTATTATCTTCCACAAAATATGTAATTGGCATCTAAAGATTTCCTTGGAACTTAATAACAAAAGAAAGAATAGAAACATTATTTGACATTGTCCAATTTCGCTTCCTTAAAGGGGACTTTCAGCTAGTATTAGTTAATTTTTTTGTTTTTGAATTTCGTGAAAAGCTACACGAGGGCTATCTGCGCTAGCCGTTCCTAATTTAGCAGTGTAAGACCAGAGGGAAGGCAGCTAGTCATCACCAACCACCGCCACCTCTTGGGCTACTCTTTTATCAACGAATAGTGTGATTGACCGTCACATTATAACCCCCACAGCTGAAAGGACGAAGATATTTGGTGCGACGGGAATTCGAACCCGCGGCTAGTATTAGTAAAGAAGATTTTAAAATAACTTTTTACACACGAGATATTTTAGTGGATAAAATTATAATTAAATAAGCACTGTTAAAATTAATACTCATTATCTTTATGAAAATTCAAATTAATTTTCTGTTTAACGCTGGTTCAGCGGTGAGGCTCAGGAATTATAACGTTAAAAATATGGTTTCGATACTCGCGGTTAGCAGAGCACAGATATCCCATGGAGTAGCTTAATAACAAAATAACAAACAAATAGGTATTTCTCCAATTATGCCTAACATAAGTCGTACAGATGAGCCTTCAATGGCACAGCAGTGTGTATGCAGACTTGCAACGCTAAAAACTGAGTTTCAATGCTCGTGATGGGCAGAGCACAGATAGCCCATTGTGTAACTTTGTGCTTAATAATAAACAACATCGTATAAATGAAAGTAAAAAAAAAATTGTGTTTTTCATTTAACATATCAGGATATTTCCGTGTTTGTCTTCATTTGAAATTGACAGAAATAATACTTTACAATTTGTATAACAATCACCATCTATAAATGCTACCTTTACACTGTCAATATCCACTTTACACAAAAGAGACAAGTATTTCCATGTTTCCTTTGGGAATTGCGAAACTGTTTCCTTCTTGCTATCATTAGTTTGGTTGGTTTGGTTAATTTTGCGCAAAGCTACTCGAGGGATATCTGCGCTAGTTTGTTTCTAATTTACCAGTGATGGACTAGAGGGAATACGGCTAAACAATAACCTCCACCGTCAACTCTTAGCTTATTCTTTTACCAACGAATAATGGGATTGACCGTCACATTATTACACCTCAATTGCTGAAAGAGCGAACTCGTTCAGTGATAGAAGTAAACTATTAAGAATAGCATTGTGAAAAGTGTGAAGGTTTTTCTTCTTGGAATTTCGTTTCAATGAATGAAAGTTCAGTGTAAAGTGTACTGTAGATTTTGAAAGGACTGTTTTTTTTTTAATTTCGCGCAAAGCTACACGAGGACTATCCGCGCTAACCGTCCCTAATTTTGCAGTGTAAGGCTAGAGGTAAGGCAGCTAGTCATCAATACCCACCGCCAACTATTGGGCTACTCTTTTATCAACGAATAGTGGGATTGATTGAACCATTATAACGTCCCCATGGCTGAAAAGATGAGCATATTAAGTGTGACGGGGATTCGAACTCGCGACACTCGGATTACGAGGCCCTTTAAGAAAGGACTTCAGATATGTTTAAAGTGATATTGGATTGTTCTTTGCATGAATGGATCATAATATTGTGTTATCTGACGGTAGTGAAGTAAACAAACATAAAACAACACAGCGACATGATGTGTTATAAAATATTCATTTAAATATTTATAATTCTATTATTGGTTTCTTATTTTAAATTACACGGTTCGTATAGCATTTTTACGATAAAGTATTGTACCGAGATAAGAATGGGTTTTTCAACTGTGAAACAGCAATATAGAAGATAAATCGTGTGTAATCGGTTTCTTAAAGTACATTAATTTTAATGCTCAGATATTTATATGAGCTTATAGTGTATATATTTGCATACATTGAACGAAACTTCTAAACGTCTTTACGTATGTTAACCCTGTTTTCGTTTGAGCTTTATTCACACTTGTAATGCAGGCTAATTCGTTCTATTATTTTCGTACGTCCTCGGTTTGTTAACACACTTCAGTTCAATTCAAAGAAATAAGAGTATCTACTTTTAATACTTCAAACTGAAACACTTTCACTGTGGTAAACTAAGTGTTTTTAAACATTTGGTTTAAATACCGTTAGTAGAAAGTATGTCCATATCTTATTAAAGTGGTGATATTTTTTCATTTGGGTGCATTTGATACTTTTACACATATTAACATAATTCTTCATACGTGCAAATTATGACTAAAAATGATTAGAATATCTTATATCATTATACTTTGACTAACTACTTGTCTTAGAAGTATCGCAAACTTGTATTTGCCATTAAGTGTCGCTGAAATCAATTACGAAAGAACTAACAACTTGTCGAGATCTCATTGGTTAACAGTCACTTGGAAAATTAATATGTTCCTAGCTGTTATTAATAAAGAAGCTATCAACAGGAGTGACTCGATATTTAAACTCTGTTAGATGGAAATCAAATCAGAAACTATAGGTGGCTATACCTAAAAGAACGGGTAACATGATTGCAGGTAACATGCATTGAGTTTGATGTTAATTCTTTATGAACTTAAACATGACACGTATCCAAGTTCTGAAGGCGAACCGGAATTTTTATGAAGAGTTTTTGTTTCAAATTAACAAATATAACATGTACGGATGTTGATAAGTTCTGTGGTACTTTTGTTTTTGTTACGTGATTCCAACCGCCTTCAGTGACAGTAATAAATGTGTATACACCAATAAACCAATGGTGTCTTACCATTAAATCGGTTTAACACCAACAAACCAACGGTGTCTTACAACTAAATCGGTTTAACACCAACAAACCAACGGGGTCTTACCACTAAATTAGTTTAACACTAACAAACCAACGGTGTCTTACCACTAAATCGGTTTAACACCAATAAACCAACGATGTCTCACCACTAAGTCGGTTTAATACCAATAAACCAACGGTGTCTTACCACTAAGTCGGTTTTATACCAATAAACCAACGGTGTCTGACCATTAAATCGGTTTAACACCAATAAACCAACGATGTCTCACCACTAATTCGGTTTAACACCAATAAACCAACTATGTCTTACCACTAAATCGGTTTAACACCAATAAACCAACAGTGTCTTACCACTAAATCGGTTTAACACCAATAAACCAACGGTGTCTTACCACTAAATTGGTTTATTTCTGTGTTCTCAAATCTTTGGATGGAATTCTGAGGGAAAGCTTGCTCATTCCCTCATAAAGTGTTTTCCAACCGATCTAATGCGCCTATTGGGTAATTCAGTCGTGAAATACGTCGCTGAAGTTGGAGCAAAATGATTTATTTGGGGAAAGAGGTCAAGAAAAGATGCACAGTGGGTCATCCGTGTTCTGCCAACTAGGGCTGTAGAAACCCGGTTTCCAGTCTTATAAGACACGCCGCTGTGCTACTGGGGGGTAGTGAAGCTACTCCCGAACTGAGTGATTCTACTTTTTCAAAATTACAGTGACTTTGCGGATTTTTTAATATGGACTGCAATACTGGTACACCATGCATTTATTGTGAATGTTAGATAACTGATAACTAGATGGAAGTAGAATGTATGGAAAAACCATGTATTTATTGTGAATGTTAGATAACTGATAACTAGATGGAAGTAGAATGTATGGAAAAACCATGTGTTTATTGTGAATGTTAGATAACTGATAACTAGATGGAAGTAGAATGTATGGAAAAACCATGTATTTATTGTGAATGTTAGATAACTGATAACTAGATGGAAGTAGAATGTATGGAAAAACCAGGTATTTATTGTGAATGTTAGATAACTGATAACTAGATGGAAGTAGAATGTATGGAAAAACCATGTGTTTATTGTGAATGTTAGATAACTGATAACTAGATGGAAGTAGAATGTATGGAAAAACCATGTATTTATTGTGAATGTTAGATAACTGATAACTAGATAGAAGTAGAATGTATGGAAAAACCATGTATTTATTGTGAATGTTAGATAACTGATAACTAGATAGAAGTAGAATATATGGATAAACCAGGTATTTATTGTGAATGTTAGATAACTGATAACTAGATAGAAGTAGAATGTATGGATAAACCAGGTATTTATTGTGAATGTTAGAAAACTAGTAGCTGGCTAGAAGTAGGATATATGGACACATCATGTATTTATTGTGAATGTTAGATATCTGGTCTCTAGCGAGAAGTAGAATATATGGACAAACTATGTATTTATTGTGAATGTTAGAAATCTAGTAGCTAGATAGAAGTAGAATATATGGACACATCATGTATTTATTGTGAATGTTAAATAACTGGTAGCTAGCTAGAAGTAGAATATATGACCACATCATGTATTTATTGTGAATGTTAGATATCTGGTCGCTAGCGAGAAGTAGAATATGTGGACAAACTATGTATTTATTGTGAATGTTAGAAATCTAGTAGCTAGATAGAAGTAGAATATATGGACACATCATGTATTTATTGTGAATGTTAGATAACTGGTAGCTAGCTAGCTAGAAGTAGAATACATGGACAAAAAAAATCCTGAATGAGGAAAATGAATGAGAACAGAGAAAAGCACACACATGAAAGCTTGACATGATTTTCGTTTTTTTGTACAGATTATTACATAACTGATAGAAGTGCTGTCAAATTAATCTCATGTACCTCTCATAATAAGAAATGAATCCAAGACCTTTCTCAAACAGAAGACCTGAGTTTAAAGCTGGAAACAATTTTTCAACAACACAGAAGGTGGTTTTGACGTGAATTCACATAAAACTGGAAAGGAAATGTAAAAACAAACAACAACATTTTCCTAGGAGAAGCAGTAGGAATAAGAACGTATTCCTTATTGATCACCGATGTTATTTTATCATTTTTGTTTTCCCTTTCAAATATATGTTATCTTTTCAGAAAGCGATGCGGAAAAAGCACGCCTGGAATCACACTATCTTTCTGGAAACCTCTTTTTCTATTTCTGAAAAAAAAATGTCACAAACAATAACTACAAAATTCGGGGTATGTGTCTTTTTGGCTTGCAGTGTCTTGGGCAAATAACTATTGACAACTAAACGCTAACTGAAAAAAAAATCATTTGTAAAAAATGGACATTTTCTGTTGAAAGTAACTATAGAAGCTTTTTAACTCAGAAAATTTCGTAACATACTCTGAAAACTGCAGTGATTAAAAATTCTACTTTAGGTCTACTCAGAATTTATTAGGGAGTTTGTGAATTATCAGAAAATAAACCTATGGTGAACCAATAAAAATCTAATATTTTATTTCTCACATATTATGTGTGTGCAAAATGAACTTGTTCAAGTCTTCCTTTATTTCTCAGAGACGTGAAGTTATTTTGTGTATATTAATTTTGGGGGGTCCATGCAAATGTTTATATCTGCCTATATCTAAATGAGAGACTTCTCTTGTAAAAAAAAACAAAAGATGATGAGATATATCTGATTAGAAGGCGATCGAAACCTGACCTAGAAACAATTATCATGTACAAAAAAAGGTGTTAGAAGCTGGAATTTCGCTACCTGACACTTTATTTGGGGTAACTATTACTGACCAACTGATGCGTCATATACTAGACATTTGTACTCTGCTACAAGAAAGTCGATTGCCACTTCAGTTACCAGGCCCGGGATTATTTTTCGTGTATCACCCTTATAGTTTCAACCTTCTATTCTATAATTACCATTTTTAAGATTTTTTTTTGTCAGGGACAGCTTGGTTGGAAACTCTAACAGGTTGATTCATGACATTACACAAGATAAAGCTGAAGAAATGCCGTCAGCTCCACACTATTACTGGTGTACGTTTTATTGATATAGTTAGGCTAAGGAAATATAATCCTGTTTCTTTTTGAATAACCTTTTCGTACATAGTTTCGACCGTCCACTGATGGACTACTGGTTTACCAGGGGGAGGGCACATTGTGCATAACTTTAGGCTTCAAGTGTATAGTATTTATCACTACAAAAACTGTAAGATAATATTTTGGTTTTGTTTTACGAGCTTAAATAAAATGCTTTTATGAATCCTTATTATAAATCATCAGTTGTTTATTTACTTGGATAATATTACTACATGTGTATTTTTGCTGACTTTAGTTTCAGTCATATTTATGGCTATAAACGAGGAACGACAAATCCTGAAATTTGGATGGTCTACAGAGGATATTCAAACAAAATAAAATGCAATGTTTACATCATTTACGTCAACAGAAAATATCAGCAAATATTACAAATAACGACGTCACACAATAAATACCGAAACATTTATTCATGGCTGTGATGCAGTATTCAAAGTATTTCATTATTTCCTGGCATCCTAGTATTGAAGTTACTTAATAATTCGATCAGCATTTGGATAATTTGCAACCGAAATATAGTTGTTTAAATTTCCATTGAGCATTAGATAAAAATTAAAAAACACCATAGGTGTATTGGATTCAGACTGCTATATTGATTACAATAGCCTAATATACAGCCGTAACCGTCCTTTAGAACTGTCATTAAGCTTTACAGTTAAAAGACTCCAATTATGATCTGAATAAACATTTTTCAAAATAGGGTCAGCGAGTCATGTTCAAAATTTCATGAAAATATTTTTATAAAATATTATTTATAGAAAAAAATGTTTGTGAATATAAATTTGTGTTAATAATAGCATTTAATTTTGGAATACAGCTTTTCAACTACATGGAATATATATATATAAATATTTTCAGGCCCGGCATGGCCAAGTGTGTTAAGGCGTTCGACTTATAATCCGAGGGTTGCGGGTTAGAATCCCGGTCGCACTAAAAATGCTCGCCCTTTCAGCCGTGGGGGCGTTATAATGTGACGGTAGCCCAAGAGGTGGCGGTGGGTGGTGATGACTACCTGCCTTCCCTCTAGTCTTACACTGCTAAATTTGGAACGGCTAGCGCAGATAGCTCTCGAGTAGCTTTGCGCGAAATTCAAAACAAACAAAATATATTTCCAAAACGAGAAACATCATTAAGTTTAGGGGGAGCGGAAAAATGTTCTAATTCAAAGGGGTTCTTGGGTCGCTGAAATCTGAGAAGCGCCGTTCGAAGTCATTTATCAGGTTTTGAAATGTCAAGTCCGAACATAATGGAAATGTATAACTGTTAATCGTACATATCAGTACTTCTCACCCGCGGGTTCCTCGACAGACATCGAAGGGTTTCACAGTTTTTTTTTCAAAATACAAGAGTTCCACATAATATAATACAAAAATATATACCAGTCACGTATTTATTTGTGAGTAAAGCAGTTTTTTTAACGACACTACATATCATCAAGTTACTGGATTGTTTTATATCAGTAAGTGAGACTCAGTACAACAACTTCTGGTATTGCGTTTATTTGTTTTGTCGTTAATGTCGTGAACAGTTCCGTGACGCAAATTTGACGCAATATGAGTCTCGTGGGTTAAGAAAAGGCAAAGAACTGTTGGTATATAATTATATTTATTGTTAACAGCCAACACCTACCCTTGTTTGAGCCAAATCAATGGATTCAGTTATGGTCTCATCCAATCCATACTTATTCTTCAGCTTCGATGTCACATTGTCTTCCAAGCCTCTGATTACCTAGTTATTTTAAAATAGGCTTAACCTTAGAAAATTCTGGCTTTAACGAACCAACACTACCGACAACAGTAACAAAAGAGTGAAGTTTTTTGACACATTTTAATACAGTTAAACACTTGTCCCAGTATCAAAAGCTCTGACTATAAATAATTCTTGTTTGATATCGAAGAATTTTATATGAAACTCAATCTTTTAAGTTTTAAACCCAATTTTGTTTCCATGATATGCACATGATGTGTGCCATTTCTCTGTGATCGTTTTTATTTGCCATATTTGTAGTCAGTGCGTATTTTTATTCAAATGTGACACATGTGTCAAACATGACACATCACACGCACAAATAAATATCTACATATATGTTTTGTTTATAAAGAATCGTCACGTACATTCTTATGTCGTTTGCTAAAAGTGTATCATGTAGGACCACACATAAAAGATACAATAAATGAGAAAAGACTCAAACTTGAATGCATTCAAATAGTTCACTTTATGTTTTTGTATTCTCAGGAAAAAGAATTATTAGACATTAAAAAGGATTTGAGTTTTGGGTACTTTTCAAAATTTCATTTCTATCCAATTATGCCCATGCAGAAGTCGTACAAGTAAAACATATTCACACACACACACACACACACATATATATATATACATATTACATTTTTTTTGTTAATAAGCAATAACAACGAGGATAAAAATGTATAATAAAGTTTGATTTCCAATGTTGAATGACTTACGAACAGTCAAGTTAAGGTTTTTGTTCTAGCATCAAGCAATCAATCAGTATAATTGCGTACATTTACTGTTTTTAAAACAACTTACCAGTACAAATCTTTTGGAAACAGTTTCTAATTGGCTTATGCACGTGAGATTTCTGTTTTAAAAGCAGACAACGGCTACGTGTAGGTTAGTTATCTACTTGAAACTATATTTTTCTGAATATTTAATTTAGCCATTTGAAAATAATTATTGCTCACAGCAACGTTGTAAACAGAAAAGATCTGAAAATGTATTTCACGAAAGACGTAAAACGTCCGAAAGAGCTTATGAAAAACATAGAAATGAATATTACGTTATCATCCAAATTATTCACAAATTACGTGTTGTAGCTTCCTGTCTAGATAAAAAAACGAAATAAAAAAGATAATATAAACAGAAAGAGACGTTAATCGGATCAGCGATGAGAAAACAAATAAAAGATATTCGGTATTCTGTTGACGAGAAATCTCGTTGTTGTATATAATAACTAAATTGTTGAATATTTACAGAAAAAATACTACAAATGAACCCCATTATTTCATATTAAAAACTGGAAAACAGGTGGTAATGGATTTTAAGACGCTTTCACGCTTAATGTTGTCTCTATAGTACAAATTATGATTTAAAGAAAAATATTTTTAAGTCTTCGCGGTTATGTTCTTTATTATTATGCTTTATAACAGATTTATCGAAGAGGAGTTGTCATCACATGTCTTGTTTGATATTACTGAAATGTACGATATCATGTGAGTATTTATGGGGCTATTTGTGAATTAACATAATATCGTAATGGATTTTATTTTTGGGCTGATACTGTGAGATTATTTGGAAAATAAAAGTGCAAAGTTCAGTCCATTTGACAAAAAAGTCACTATTTCCTTAGAATCGAGGAGAACCAAAACAATTATACATTTCTCAAATATTTTATTTATTACCACCTTAGGCGTATCGAGGATTTTTCTACGTGGGGTGGTGGAGTTTTGTTTGTCCGAGAAACGATTTTTCAAAGCAAATGAAAAAAATAATTGACCTAATTGATTAGTAAAGTGATTTTTGACGAATCCTGCCCGAATATTCATAAAGGGGCAAACCTGAGGGGTCTGCAGCTCACTATTTACGACCGTCAGTGATATACTTCAGTTCACAGTATGTGCTAAGACAACAACAAAAGCGCAAGTGGATGTTCACTTTAACCCACGTACACGAGCTTGGTCGTTTGGACCGAGCCGGTGTTAGATAGTTAATGATTACCATAATTCAAAATTTATTTTATATATTTTCACGAGATTTGACATTCCTTTAGTGAACGTAAAACTCATGTTGCACACAAAAAATCAGATATTTTAATACATTATAATGAAAAAAATGGTTGAAAAACATAAAATAAATTGAGCAATATTTCTTCCATTTTCAGAATTGATCATAAAGCTACAAGTCACTTATATTAACTATATATATCTTTACTTTTTTAAACATATCTTCTGTTTTGTTTTTATATTTCCGTCGTTATCTCCTCTGACAATATATATATATAGAGAGAGAGAGGGAGAGTAATGACGAGTAAAGAGTTTATTTTTATCTAAATTTTGCTGAAGATGTTTTGTAGTGCTGTCTTCTTTAATATTTTTACATTAAAATTGATTTCTAGTCTTTAAAAGTACGATCACCTTAAAGTTAAATTTGGACAAATCAGAGTAATAAAATAGTATATTCCAGTCTAACCCTAGTGTTACATTTCTGCACAAATACTTTTAAAACTTTGAAGAAAATTATGGATGGAAGTTGCGAAATCATGATGTGACGTCTTATCTCCCTGTAGCCAAGCAACAACACAATCGCCAAAATTAAAAACAAAGTGAACATAATTATTATGTTTTCACACTTTTTAAACATATAAATAATATTGAATGCAAACAGAAAAGCCTGATTTTATGAACTTCATTTATATAAAGCCCTTTTTTCTTCTTAGAACAAGTTTCTCACCTTGTTTTTAAATATAACTGCCAGGATCCCCACGGCAGTCTCGCACCCAAGAATGAGGAAGAGGAACACGAAATACTGTAGAAAAAAATACAACTAAATAAGCTACATTAGTAATATAAATACATATATATATATCCAAACTAAGACCAATACACCATATTGGAAACAAGCTATTTGTGCTCGATTCTTCTTGATAGAATACAGTTTGTTAATTTTGATTATTTGTTGGATAAGTTTTGATTTAAAAAAATAACACTACTGATACAATGCAGAGCACAGATAGCCTGTTGTGTAACTTTATGCTTGATTAAGATTAGCCAAGAGAAGTGATATTATGACGCTGGTCATGAGGGCTTATATTCTATGATTGCATGTTCGAATGAAACTAATAGGACAACGTATCACAACTTAGATACTTACAAGGATTTACCAAACAGTAACATAGAAGAAGAGATGAAAGAGGAGACCACATCTGTACGGAGATTCAGGTTTTTATTTCAC
This sequence comes from Carcinoscorpius rotundicauda, assembly GCA_011833715.1. NCBI lineage: Eukaryota > Metazoa > Arthropoda > Merostomata > Xiphosura > Limulidae > Carcinoscorpius > Carcinoscorpius rotundicauda. The sequence goes on along the minus strand of CM022391.1, from coordinate 177,957,455 downwards.
ATTATTTTGAGGACACAGACCATTGGTAAAAACTATCGGCTTTCAGGTCTCTTGTCTCCAAAATTTTATGCGTTAAGCGTTTTTAAAATAAAGTCTCACACGACTGTTTCCATGATAAACAAACAGCCCGAAAAATGTTAATCAGAATGTTAAGCAGAAGAAAATGCCAAATATTCCTCAGGAAAAATAAAAAAAAACAACAGCTTTTTGTGTATAAAAGAAAGAGAAAACGAACTGGTGTCTTTAGAACCTCTGAACTTTGAATAATGTATTCCTTACTATTAACCTACGAACGAAAAACCAGTAGTGTTTGTTTATTTCCAGTTTTTACGTTTTCAGCGTATTTGACCTTTTATTGACCTTGCTGTTAAATGACAAAATAACATGATTTAAATAGGGAGATAAATGATGCATCCTTACCGTGAGTAACATACACTTGTTTTCTCTAATGGCTCCATAGCATCCAAAGAAGCCAACAACGAATACTAGTCCACCAACTCCAATCAAAGCATATGCCAGGTATTGGATTAGAGCATAATCCCCATCAGTGTAGAACAGGCGATACAAAGTAACTTTGTCCGTATCGACAAGAAAGTATACACCAATACCTAGCATGGCAGCCCCAGAGAGCTGTTAGGAAACAGAAAGATTAGTACCTAAAGAAACACAATGGATTTTTTTTTTATCTGAACCGCAAAGAAGTTGACGTCCATATTTATATAATCATTTTCAAATTCACAGTTTCATTATAATCGTTCCAAGTGTTTAATGTGTTATTTCTCTCTTTATATATTTTAGTAACGAACCTACAACAGTAAATGTGAACCATTTACCAAGTGTAACAAACAAAAGATGTTTTAAACTAAAATTAAATAAGTGTGATCCTAAAATATTAAGTGTAGAGTTAGTGCAAAAACGACATTAAACGAAGACAATAAGTTTATATTCTGAGGAATCTGCGAGAATATCAACTACCAAAACAAAAAAATAAATCCTTTAAAATAAAATGTTTGAAATTAGAAACATACCAAGAATATTCAGAAAGTGTTGTAAGTCGTTTTGAGACTATCCATAGAGTCAGAATTATAAAATAAAACTGTAATGTTGCCTTTAGGCTTGTTTTAACTAAACCGTTGAGTTTACAAACCAAATTAAGCAATGGTTGTGTTATCACATTAACGAGATCTTATGTGATGATGGCTTCTCTCTGAAACTTCTGACGTCATCGTTTCGAATACCGTTCTGAATGTTTGCTTAAAAGCCGGTTTATCTCCTAATATCTCTCTGGTTAATTTAACCACATTTAATAATTTCAGTAAGTATTAAGTTTCTATTTTCAAAAAAAAAAAGGCTTGTATTGGTAAAATATATCTCACCACTGTTAGTATTTCCATCAATCGGTAGGTTTGTATTGGTCAAACATATCTCACTACTGTTAGTATTTCCATCAATCGGTAGGTTTGTATTGGTCAAACATATCTCGCTACTGTTAGTATTTCCATAGATCGGTAAGTTTGTATTGGTCAAACATATCTCGCTACTGTTAGTATTTCTATAGATCGGTAGGTTTGTATTGGTCAAATATATCTAGCTACTGTTAGTATTTCCATAGATCGTGAGGTTTGTATTGGCCAAATATATCTAGCTACTATTTTTTATTATCAGTGAAAAAGAGAAAAATACTTGTGGTAACTACCAAAGTTGAGTTGTTTCTAGTGGATAAGAATGAGTAAAAATAGTTTAACTATGAAGAAGTTAGGGTTAAGAAACGGTTGACTACGATTTTTCATACGCATAATTATCATATTTATAAAAATAATTTAAGATTACTTGTGACTTTAACTACATAACCAAATCAACAGGAGAAAGAACACATGTAATGAACTAAACTGGATTTCTGTTTTATTTACTGGCATTTGTTTAGTTTTGATACACTAGAATTATGCTTTAGTCAGTTCAAATTGGAATCTTTGGTATTATATTTTTAATATAATATACTGATTTAAAACATTCTCTTTAGAAGCGTGTATACAACTAGGTCCTTTATAAGTACCAAAAGAATGTTATAGTTTCGAATGCAGCATTTTTATGTAGACAAATAATATTAATTTATTAGAGATTCTCTTCAACAAATAAAACCTGAAACATTGAGATCAATAAATTACATTAAAAATGCTTCGTACTCAAATAGATTTATTTACTAATCCCAACATTGTTTATAAAACCGAATATCTTCTGCAACTTTTTAAAACTTATAAACTATTATCTTTATCGTTCGTAAGAATAAAAAAAAAAGTTGTTTTTACTTAATTAATGACAGTTTCAAGTAACGCCAACTATCATTAGCTCAGCTAACAAAGGAGTTTTATACGGCTTGTGGTGTAAGATGGCATGGTGTATTTTTTAGTTTTATATACACATATACACAAAAAAACGTAACTAAAGAGCTTTAATCTCGTCATGAGAAAGACGCTGTAAATGTATGAGTAAGGCTACATCAGTTCTGACAGCTGTTAAATTTATATGACAATGTTTCTGAAATGAACACAAAAAATGCATTAACTATTTCGTCTAGAAGTTAGCTATCAAACTTGAGAAACAAAAGGCTATATTCTTTTTGTAATCAATTTTAGAAAAAAGATGTCTCAATAGAATAGACTATATTCGTGAATCTCATAGGAGATAATAATTTGTCTTCTGATTTCCATTTTATGAAGGATTAATTAATTTATTTAACAGAATTTAATGTGCGAAAAAACCCTGGAAAATTATAAACTGTATTGAAAGTTTATAAATGTATTGTCATTGACATACATTTTACTAAAACCTGGAGAATCTACTTATTGTTTTCGTTTAAATTCTTTTGTCTTACAAGACTGTCATTGTAATGCAATGTAGTATAGTCGATAAGTTCGAGTTATAAAAAAATATCTAAGAATTACAATTTCTAAGACCATGAAAACGAACCAAACTAAATAAAGATTATTTTTAAAGAATTATTTACCATCAACCTTAAACGAAAGCAAACACGCACACAGAAAACACCAAAAAACTCAATTACAATTTCAAAATTTCGTAACATAACACACTGGATAATTTCAATTCATAAAAACTCGAATTTTTTACAAGAAGAATAAATAATAGTCTTACCCAAAATATCGAGTTAAACGCCATAAGAACAACTTTAGCACATTTTGCACCACAGCCAAATGCCATCTTGAAAACAAGTTTGGTAAACTGGTTCAAGTCGGAACCTGTTTTGAAAACATATATTTATGTGAAACATACTATAGCTACTTAAAGTATGTACAAACATTATTTTTTTTTTACTCACGGTGGTATATTACATATATCTTGAGATAGTTATAAATTGGATTTATTTTAATATTTTTTGTTTTCATGTTCTGAGCTACACGTGTTCTATCGCCATGGGCGTCGAACCCCAGTTTTTAGTGTTGTAAGTACGTGGATAAACTGCTATGCCACTGGGAGAGAGAACTATTTTTATAGAAGGTAAGGTGCTCGGTTCAGGTTATGAATTTAAAAACAACAACATGTTTGGGTGAATGATACGATAAATAACAGTAAAGTCCAATTTTTTAAAAAAACAGTTTACTTGTAATATAACGTATTAATGTTCATTATTACCTCACGAAAGGTTTGTGTAAGATTAACGAATTCCATTTGTATATAGTAAAACATGGTATACACTGTGCGGTGGTTAGTGTGACTTTGTAGGAAGAGGTGACGACCAAGTAGTGTTGGTGTGGGGGTGCTTTGTGTTAGCAGTTTTCAACATCCAACTCTTAATATTTTTCCACAATGTTTCACGTGATTAATTAACTGACAGTCCTTTGCTACAGAAGTGTCTCACAGGTCAAAGTTGAAAGGTCATAAGTCAAAATAGGAAGTGAATATAACTCAATAAACAACTCTTCATATCAACCTTATGGTAGCTGTTGGAGTAGAAACTACAACTAAATTTATGTATTACTACAATAATGGTGGCCATTTTGTCTATTACCTTCTTCTTTACAGAGCGCTGTCTAAGGAATATAAGACGTTTGATTACCCATCAACACTGTACGTATATTGTGATACAGAAAGGCTTTTACACTTATATAAATATAAGAACGTAGCTCCATCTAGAATATAATTAACCTTAACTTACGTCAAGAATAATAAATGCATAATAACATATCAAAAGAGAAAAATAAATATAAGAATAAACCAGCTGAACATTTTTTGTTTCACGAAATTTTAAACACGCTGTGATTTTTGTTAATATTTAGCATTTGTTGTAACTGGGACGCTTTTTTAAAAAAAAAATATGGAATAGCCAGAGTGTCAAAATGGGTCATCATGGTAAAAATGAGTTGTAAAAATGTGACGCGAAATACTTAAAGAAACACCATAGACAATAGACATCTCTTAAAATTGGCAGCATAATAATTCAGAATGGTTAATGTAAGGTGTCTCGTAACCTAGGGAAGAAAGAAACTCGGGGAGTTTTAACCAAAACAACAATGTATATATAATATATGGCCCAGCGTGATGAAGCGGTTAAGGCACTCGTATAGTAATCTGAGGGTCGCGGGTTCAAATCCCAGTCGCACCAAACATGTTCGCCCTTTCAGCCGTGGGGGCGTTATAAATGTGATGGTCAATCCCATTATTCGTTAGTAAAAATGTAGCTCAAGCGTTGGCGGTGGGTGGTGATGACTGGTTACCCTCCCTCTAGCGTTACACTGCTAAATTAGGGACGGCTAGTGCAGTTAGCCCTCGTGTAGCTTTGTGCGAAATAAAAAAAACAACAAATAAATATACATTATACATAATATAAGTATTATGATAAGTATTTTAAATGTAACTTGAAACTGTCAAAAGCTTTGTGATTAATATCAGAGTTGTTAAAAGTAATGCTCTTCATAGTTAGAAACTCTGCCTCGTATCGTATGTGAAGACGATGGTTTTTATATCACTCAGTAATATCACTTAAATACACGCTCCATGGAACAAAGAAAATGACACTTGGCTCAGTTCCAGTTGCAGTTGGAAGAACTTAGTAATTATTATTATTAGGAAACTGTCAGATAACTGACACGCGGCAGGGTCATGGGGTGAGAAAAACTAATTTTTTACTGTCAAAATCTAAACGTTATACTTATATATATTTTAGCTAAATGTATAAAATATATTTAGTTAAAGTCTCGTCACATTACTGCATTATAGGATAGTTTTTCGTTTCTTCAAAAATATTTCTAAGAACGACTTTACGATTTAAGAGAAGTGAAACCATTATAATTTAGCCATTTTCTTAAAGTGTACCCACAAAACGTTGCTTTGCTTAATGGACTTTTAAACACGAATTTAGTGTTACTCGTTAATAAAAGCATTACCAATTAAGTATATTTTTGTACACTTTCTAGCGTTCAATGTAGACTGGCACCTTAGTAAGTTATGAATTTTTGAACAATAATAACTTGACGTTATTTTTGTATATTTTCGAAACGTGTTTCTTATTTATTATTATGTTTTAGGTAGATGACATAACTACCTAACTTAACTAACAGGATCTACTGAGACCTAAGGTATCTGAATCTCTGTAAGTTTTTATCGTCATTAAAACTCAGCGGCAGATATGCTGAACTACACGATTGATGCACACTTCGTTCGACATAATCAAACGGTTTAAAATTAGCGAAAACTAATGAATGATTTTCTTAATCGATCAAGTGTAAAAAAAATAACACGTTGTTCTGTTTATCTTTCTAAAATAAACATCTAAACAGATGAGCAAAGCAATACTTGATTTCTTTAGTTTGTTTGTTTAGAATTAAGCACAGAGCTAGACAATGGGCTGAAGGTGCTCTGTCCTCCACGGATATCGAAATCCGGTTTTTTGCAGTGTGAGTCTGCAGACATGCCCTGTGCCACCTATTTAGTCATGGGTGTACAAATGTAAGTAATCATATCCCAGTTTTTATTTTTGGTTTAGTAATACTTAAAGTTGTTGCTTAAGTTGTAAGTTTATGCCATTTATCTGTGCCAGAACATGTAGGAACAAGTGACGGATATTTCGGTTGAATTCATATAAACATTTCGTAAAATTTATGCTATATTAATGTATCAAATAAATCTATTTCACTATATAAACATTTTCCTCTAGATTCGTTTGTGTTTTGTGAGTTAAATCTGATTTTCGTTTGTTATACGTTTGGCAGAGATGTGTCGTGACTCTGTGTTTGTAATGTGCAAAATTACAAGACATTCTGTTGGTAAATCTGCGATGGTGTTGTAGTTAGGCTTCGTGAAATAATACAACGTCTTAAATATAATTTGATCATTCTAGGTCTTGGCGTGGTAAGTAACTTTCCTTTTTTCTTATACATTTTTCTTAAAAAAAACATTACTGACGAAAAATAGCGCTGATAGTTTCTTGAGATGGAAGCTACATAAAGTCTTGACAGATTATCTGTTATCTCATAAAAAAGCCGTTTCATAGAGTGGTGACGTTCTGATGTTAGAAAGAAAGAACAATAAAATCGATTAGAGTTAAAAGTCGATTTAAAGTAGTGGTGACCCAGGAGAACAATAATAAAAGTTATTTGAAACATTATGTTCAGAAATCTGTCGTTTCAACTTGTGAAAATGATAAAACTTTAGTGGAAAATACTTTATTTTAATACTCGTTGAAGGAGCTGTGGTAAAATAAGGACTTATAATACAGACGTGGCTGAAGAAATATTCAAATTCCCAGTAACGGACATAACGTGATCAGATGAGACTTGGAGAAAAGTGACCGACCGTTGAAAGCTTTCATACACACACTCTGTGTTCGATTTTCCTTTCCTTAGGGTTACAACCTCTCTTACTGAACCCAATATTAACTACATTCACGGCATCATCAGTGCCTTGCAGTACCGACGCCGGATCGTGACTCAAGTTTCTTCACGATTGGCTATTCGAACACGGATGTAACTGGCAGGAAGCCAACTGCTTTGATTGCAGTGTCGAAGAGGGAGCTAGTGGTGCCAAAGAAGGCATGACAGAAAATAAAAAAAGAAGAAAAACATTCTGATAGTAAAAATCTTTCTCAGTGAAACAAAGAGCAAAAAAACTGCTTTTGTTAAGTGAAAGTGAGAAGAAAAGAAGTGGAGATTATGGCCTAATGCATTACGACGTACGTAGTGGGACATATGAATTCAGCATAAATATCTGAAATTGTGCTCTCGTCAAAATTACCACAATCAGATTAGAATGGTCGATAAAAATAAATAACAGGTGGATAGATAATACTATTCTACCATCTTCGAAATAGCTCAAAAACTCAAGAGCATAAGCTAATGTTCGTTAGTGACGAAACGACATCGAATAAGTATTCTGTTGTCGCACATTCATTCCCAGCAGCGTTCTAAGGCTACAATAGTGAAACCTGAAAGTTGTGCACAAGTCGGTTTACACTTCATTTTCTGACAAATATGTTTATCATTTTTATCACTAGTCTGCATTACGTTAAGCAGTGACTTGTTAAAAATATTATATATCTTGTTTAATAGAAAGACATCAACCTCAGTTACAAATGAGACTTATCAGTTTATTTTCTGTAAATATACTTTTTGTTATGGACGTGACAAAGCTTTAAGCAAGTATCTTGAGATCGTCATTTCAAATTATAATTACAAAAAATATGCAAATGAATAGGACGGAAATTTGATTGTCCAAAATCGTGAGAAATAAGTGATTTCAAAAACTCTAATCGCTATGAGGTCTGAATGTGCTGTAAAGTCACAGAGTTATGAGGTCCCAACACGCTGTTAGGTCACAATGTATCCTCCTAAGGTCTGAATGTGCTGATAAGTTACATCGTATAGCTCTGAGGTCCAACTGTGCTGTCAAGTCACAGGGTATTGTTTTGGGGTCTGAATGTACTGTAAAGTCATGACCAGAGTGAATTTCTAAAAATTTTAAACAAGTGATTGCTTTTTGAAAACAAACAAACTTGTTTTCATGGTAAGGTGAATGAAATTCACACGATATTTTAACGTAAAGTAACATCACTAATTTATAAGTTTTATTAATACAGTACCCAACTGTAATAACACCATCAGAAAATAATACAAAATATCAGGTAAAATTTAAGGTAGAATTTTTAAAGCTCCACCTGTAACGTTTCTGATCTATTTAAATTACCCAATGAGAAGGAAGTTTAGAAATTAAAATGGTACAAAGATTGTAAGTGGTGATTAAAGCGTTGATAAAAATTGTCTGATGCCACTCGTTTCTCGTTATTTCTTGCGTTTGAAATTCGTTTCTGAAGGGAAAGTTTGAAAATGTTGTAACATTCAAAATGTACTTCTGAACATTTCAACTCTAAATGAGAACACTTAAACATAATTTTGATGATAATGTCTTGTTTGTCTATTAAATACAAAACCACACTATGTACTATCAGCATTGAAATTCGCTCATTTAGCTGGGTGCCTTCACAATAGTGAAAAGAGGTTACCGATATTGTTCAATGTTAAAAAATCAAAGCTGTACACAGGTTAGAAGAGACTTGGAGCAAAACTTTAAATGTGGAGACTCCCTCTATAAGGCTCATATATATGTATCATTTTACGTATTTTACATAATTAATTTCAGAGTTTAATAATTAATTAGCGCGTACAACAACGATGAACAAATAATCGTGGTGCTTTTTTAAAACTAAGATAAAATAAAATTTACGAAATTCATGGAATAGTATATCTAATCTGGCACCTCACCGACTACCAAATGTCAAGACAGTTCTAGGAACTAATTAATATTTTCGGGGGGAGATATATCTATACGATTCTCATTTTTAGTTATTCTGTTTCACTTCTCTTTTCTCTTATTCATTCTTTATTTAGCGACAATTTATTTGTTTGTTTATAGTTAAGCACAACGCTACACAATGGGCTATTGTGCTCTGGTCACCACGGGTATCGAAACCTGGTTTTTAGCGTTGTAAGTCAGCAGACATGCCGCTGTGCTTCTAGGGAGCGAATAATTTTGAAATTCTTCTGAATTGGGAGGCTGGGTCACAATACCCCAGTTATTCTTCCCTCTTGTTCGTTTCCATCATTGTAAGATAATTTGATGAAAAACATTCTCCGCTTATGAACAGAAGACTCTGATTAGAAATAAATACAATACAATTTTGTTTGTATATCATTTTTTCTTTCATTTAGCTGTTTTGTCTTCTCAGAGTGTTCTTACATACATTTTGATATCATGTTAAGAAATTAAACTTTAAAAAAAATTTAGTATTACGTTGAGAACATAAACTTTAGAAATAATTGTGGTACTTTTTGAGAAATGAAACCATAGAAACAATTGTTGTATTATATTGAGAAATTAAACTATAAAAACAATTGTTGTATTATATAGTGCAATTAAGCCTTTAAAACAATTGTTGTATTATATTGAGAAATTAAACTATAAAAACAATTGTTGTATTATATTGTGCAATTAAGCCTTAAAAACAATTGTTGTATTATATTGAGAAATTATAAAAAAAACTATAAAAAACAAGTGTTAGTATTACGTTTAGAAAATAAGCTTTAGAAAGAATTGTGTTTTTTGTTTGAGAAATGAAGCTATAAAACAGTTGTTGTATTACATTGAGAAAAAATACTAAAAAACACACGAAACAAGGAAAGTTTAATCATTCTATAGACACAGGAGGTAAATTATCAAGTTTCATTTGTGATGACTTTGTAAAAATACATATTATTGAAATGTACTTAATAATTTGTACTCTATTAAAACAAAATGTCTTTATTGTAATTTTACTAACTTGAAAAAACATTGTTTTATATCTTTATTTTTTCAGGGTTAAAAATCGTTGTTCTGAGAACAGTTTGAAATTTCAGTTTTTAGAAACGTTGAAACATTAAAATTATACTATATGCATGTCCCGCGCTAGTACAGTGGTAGGTCTACGGATTTACAACGCTAAAATCAGGGGTTCGACGACCTTCGATGGGCTTAGCAGATAGCTCAATGTAACTTTGTTATAAGAAAACACACACACGTTATTTGTGTACAGCTTCTTTTTGTTTCGATTATACTTTTTTCAAATTATATAAAAAACGACTTTCATGAAATCTCAAACAATTTAACTTTTTTATTTTGTTTCGTAAGGCTTAGCTAGTGTGCAGAGACGAGGGAAAATTGACAGAGTGGTGTACTGCACCCATAAAGGTGAAATATAAGGAATATCCTATATTTAAAATGATTACAGTTTAACAACTGCTTATTCTACAGGGGAAAAAATTAACAAGAGACACGTGAAGGACTTTAATGCTTACGAGAAATAGTCTATAAATAAGCAAGATGTTTCAAAACCTGTCGCTGGAGGTGTGATTTTCTTCAATCAACATAATAAGCCTAACCCTAAATGATTCCATTGCGAGAATCGTCTGTCCAAAACAGTGCTCGCAGATCGTGTAATATCTGCACACCGACGCGCACATTATTCAAATCACCAAATTTTTATTGTTGAAAAAGAGGAATAAAAATTATTTATAAAAACAGAATAAGTTAGTTTAGAGAAAAAAGAGAAACAATTTAGATATCCAATGTAATGTGGTCTTGAAAAACTCCTTGTCAGTCCGGGTTCTCCACAATACACACCTCGATTCTTACTGTAGCACAATGAAAGTTTATAATCGTGAGACCCACATTCTTCCAAACAAAACTTTATAGAACTCTGGATTTTCGATGTGCCTCTGGTAAAAATTTATATCTCTAATATCAGTAGCTTTTAAATATAATTATTTTAGTTATACGGTTTTCATTAAAATTATCAAATATAATTTTTCGTATGTACTTTGTTACTTCATTCATTTATAGTGATCAAATATGGTAAACTGGCGTAACTCAAGGCTGGCAGAGTTAAGCGATTTCGCGAAGTCAGAGTTGGTTCAAAGGAAAATTCAGGATTAATACACACATCAAGAACTTCAGGATTAATACACACATCAAGAACTTCAGGATTAATACACACATCAAGAACTTCAGGATTAATACACACAACTAAAACTTCAGAATTAATACACACAACTAGAACTTCAGGATTAATACACACATTAAGAACTTCAGGATTAATACACACATCAAGAACTTCAGGATTAATACACACAACTAGAACTTCAGGATTAATACACACAACTAAAACTTCAGAATTAATACATACAACTAGAACTTCAGGATTAATACACACATCAAGAACTTCAGGATTAATACACAGATCAAGAACTTCAGGATTAATACACACAACTAGAACTTCAGGATTAATACACACAACAAGGACTTCAGAATTAATACACACAACTTGAACTTCAGGATTAGTATACACGACAAGAACTTCAGGATTAATACACACAACAAGAACTTCACAATTAATACACACAACTAGAACTTCAGGATTAGTATACACGACAAGAACTTCAGGATTAATACACACAACTTGAACTTCAGGATTAATACACAGAACTAGAACTTCAGGATTAATACACACAACTAGAACTTCAGGATTAATACACACATCAAGAACTTCAGTTTCCTCAGATTTTGGATTTCTTGGTATTCAGAATCAGACTTTTAGTTTCTTCTTGACTTTGAAAAACCATAAAAGTTTATGAAAAGTAAGTCTTCAACAATCTGATTCTTTTTGTCTCCTACATAAAATAAACTTATAAGTCATAATTAGTCCTTACTATATAGGGACTGAATTCTGTGAATACAAGTACTATAGTGCAGATTTTCAAGAGCTAACATAATCATCTTTCAGAGAAGTGTACAGAATACCGTTAAAAATCACAGATGCCATATATTGTATTAATCTCAAATTAGCGTAATTAGCAGTGGTGGAGTTAAGATTCTGTGAGCCGAGGGGCTAATAACGTTTTTGGGATCTACATCTCATGTAATTTAATCGGTCCACATTCAGACTATGGGGGTTCCTCTAGCCCCTCCCGAAATACGCCAATGATAATTAGGGTATGAACTGCTGGCGGAAATCCGATTATATAATCATAATAACCTCAGATTTTGCGAGTTTTATGAAGTTACTTTCAGAACTGATACGTTGTCAGGAAACTGTAGCTTTAAAATAACAGATACCAAAGTTCGTACGGAGTTAATCTGAAACTGTCGTTATGACGTGTTTGTGAATGTAAAGCAAAGTTTTCTGCTGGAGAGAGTAGTTGAACCTAAGATTTAAAATCCTTAGATTTTTCGCGTTTTATGAAGTTAAGTCCATGACTCACACGTTTTGAGGTAACTGTGGATTAGTTCTAAAATCCCAGCTAAATATACTGAGCTTTAACTAACGGTTCTAAAACCACAGACAAATGTACTGAGCATTTACTATCTGTTCTAAAACCAGAGCTAAATGTACCAATATTGTTAATTAACGGTTATAAAAAAACACAACTTCATACTGACAGTGTATAAGCTAGAATAATGTAAGAGTGAATAGATTCACACTTTTAATATTATAACAGTTTCAATAACGATGTCCATGTTCTACATTATGTAACGAGCACATGGTTTGTCAAGTCTGATACGTGAACTTGAAAATACCTAGAGTATTGCACGTTGTTTTAAGCCTTTCCTCTATTTTGACATTGTTTATGTGAAATGAAAAGTGACAATTGCACCTAAATTTTGTAAATTTACTGATGAATTAGGAATAAATCAATCAAATATTACCCGTGCTGTATATATAACCAGAAATTACCGTTAACTCATTCATTTCTTTTTAAGAATCTCGTACGAAAAAGCGAAATGTATAAATAGTAAATCTTCATATTGATTGGTGGTCTTCAAAAATAACTTACATTTTTACCTTAAGTTCAACTAGAACAAATGGAGAATTAAAAGTGAATTATGAGATCTTTACTGCATTGCGGACGAGCAGAAAGAAGACAAGTAGATTAGATGCAAAGACATTGACTCTAGAAATCGAATGTCTTAAAATCGATAGTGTGATTTATAATCCAGAGGCAAGCGTTTAGTTTTTTGTTGTTGTTTGTCACGGCGACTGTCACGCATGCAACAACAGAATGAAATAAAAATGTCACACCAGTGTCATACCACGTGTAATACCTAAAGTAGACATGTTTAGACTATGTTCACTTGAATGGACTGATGACGTGTTTGTTAATATGCAAACTGTCACTAGAGTGAGCTGCAATAAGTGACAGTTTTTGTTGTCTACCACATGCACTCTTTAACTTTAGTTGCTTAATGTTAAGTTTTTACATAGTTAACCGGCTTGGCACAGCCAGGTAGTTAGGGCGCTCGACTCGTAAGTTGAGGATCGCGGACTCGAATCCCCTTCCCACCAAACATGCTCGGCCTTTCAGCTCTGAGGGCGTTATAATGTAATGGTCAATCCCACTATTCGTTGGTAAAAGAATAGCTCAAGAGTTAGCGGTGGGTGGTGATGACTAGCTGCCTTCCCTCTAGTCTTACACTACTAAATTAGGGACGGCTCGCGCAGATAGCTCTCGTGTAGTTTCTGTCAAAATAAAGAAAGAAACAAACTGTCTTGTAAAACAAAGAGCTAGATATGAAACTGTAACTTTCTGCTGAGGCTTTCCGTTTTGTAGTTCATAACTATTTTACTTCTTGTTTATTGTATCTAAGCAACGACATTTAATATTAAGCTTGTTTATTTTGCTGTTGTAGTCTTTCCAGTCATACCTCAAGTTTTCATTTTTTATTTACTTCTGAACTCTGCTTCGATAAGTAATTGTATTAGAACTGAGACATTGTTTTAGACAAGTTAGATTGTCGTTATTGATAGCCAAAAAATTATTTGCTTAAGAGATCTAAAACGTTCATTGCTTATCTCTATTGCGGGTTACCTTTCTATTTGATTATTACATGTATACGTAGGAATTTTTAGTGACATGTTCTGAGTTCTGTGTCATGTTTAGATTAGCTTGTACGTGACGTTATTTTCAAAAATCTGTTAAAAAACTACAACTGCATCATGTAGTTAAGATAAAGTGTAGGTTAAACATAAAAGTAAAACTAATAATGCCTTTTGTTAAACTTTATGTATAGACAGTGTTTACACTGTCACTGTCTAACGAAATATTAGTAAAAGAGATATGGTATGAAGAAATAAACACAGCGTTATACCTTCTGCACATAATGAGCACCCAAAATATGGAGGATCTGTCATGAAGTGTGCTTATTAATTAAGTTTTGAGCAACGCTACACGAAGGCTGTCTGCGCTAGCTGTCCATAATTTTGAAGTGATTAACTAAGTGAAATGTAGCTAGTTAACCCCAGAATGTAGCTAGTTAACACCATTAACCACAATCTGTAGACTGGATGCATTTACCACCACGCGATTAAAAGAAATGTCGGACAGTTCTTGGAACTCGAACTTTTGAAATTTAACAAAACAGCCTAGGCTGCTAAATCTCGTGGCAAAGTACGCGAGACTGGATGATTTTTGAAGACAATTAACCTGCCTCTCTTCCAAGGACTGATAAAGGGAAGAGTTCTGCTGAGATTAAAGTACAGAATAGGTGAAAATGTACTCAAGCAACTCATGACGGAATAGCCTACATCGAATGCTGTCTGGTTTTTCAATGGTTCAAACTAATAGAAACTGTGTTATCTTTTTAGCTATGTTTAACTTAATTCAAAGCTCAAAAGCACTTCACGAATAAATAAACTTGACAGTTTGTGCAGATCAGTTGAAGAAGTTCTGATTGGTCATACAAGACCACACTGACCGTACAAGACAGTGGACTACGAGATGTAATTTCAGAGGCAATAGACGACTTCTGTGAAGTTAAGTCAGAGCACCAAAGACTATATTGGCTCGGATGGTAAAGGTGGAAACTCACATCAAGAAGTTGTTTTAATGGGTGGTAACTGTACGACTTCATAGGTCGAATTATTAATTAATTAATTACTATTTTTATTGTTTCATTACTACCTTGTAAACACTAACAAATAATCACAAACTACTGTATGTCCTAACCCAGATGAGTGGATGGTTTATCAGCCTTTTTTCAAGAAAACCCATGACCAAATCCTTACCACATCCACCACAAGCTCAGTCCTTCCTTGTAGACAGAGACAGATTAGTATATGAAGCTTTGGATATAAATTAGATAGTAACTGGTGCCCAGTGAAAAAAAAAATTAATGATCAGCCATAAGACATCATTTAGACAATCGACCATGACAACTATTGATATTTGATCGTCAAAAACTTATTGATTGTAAGTTTTTACTTCTGGAAGAATTGTAATAATATGGACGTACCCCGTTATTTTTTTTTTACAAATTATTGACTTGCTGCTTTTGACAGAGAAAGTAATCCATGGTGAGCACGTTTCAATGGTCTTCAGTTACTTAGTTACAGCTGGGTTTTGACGTATCTTTATTACAGACTATAAAATAATATATTGTATCTCACGCATTTTACAAGTCGTATGTAAGAAGGATTTTGTTTGTTTTGTTTTTGAATTTCACAAAAAGCTAAACGAGGGCTATCTGCGCTAGCCGTCCCTAATTTAGCAGTGTGAGACTAGAGGGAAGGCCGTTAGTACCCACCGCCAACTCTTGAGCTATAATTTTATCAATGAATAGTGAAATTTACCATCACATATAGCAACCCCACGGCTGAGAGGGCGAACATGTTTTGTGAGATGGAGATTCGGAATCTGCGACCCTGATTGGGAGTCGAATGCCTTAACCACCTTGCCATGCCGGACTACAGAAGGAATTAATGGTTTTTCTATGTGTACTTGCTGCACAGCTAGAGACCGAAACCGCCAAGTTTATAAACTCCAGGGGACTTATCAGGAACATTATACAGTCTCTAAAGGACCTATCTATGAAAGTGACAAGTGTAATTTAATTGTTTAAATAAATATCGAAACCATTTTTATTACATGTAGCTCTAAAATGCTTGTTTTTTGTTTTTGAATTTCGTGCAAAGCTACACGAGGGATATCTGCGCTAAACGTCTCTAATTTAACAGTGTAAGACTAGAGAGAAAACAGCTAGTCATCACCACCACTGCCGACTCTTGGGCTACTATTTTACCGACGAATAATTGGATTGATCGTCACGTTATAACGCCCTCACGGCCGAAAGGGTGAGCATGTTTGGTGCAACAGGGATTTGAATCCCCGACCCCCAGATTACGAGTCGCGTGCCTTAATCATCTGGCCATGCGTGGCTTAAAAGTGCTTGTTACTCGGTATGAAGGAATTTTTATGTTATAAGGTTAGGTCAAACACTAAGGTAAATTTTATATTGTGTGCTGGCCTGCAGTGGAATTTTAGTTAGATCTACACTCTTGCGTTTGAAAAACGTAAACATATTGAATGACAATTTTTTTCAAGAATAAAAAGGAATTTTTGTCTTAAATTAAATATTGACAGTGAATGAACAGTGAAAGTTCTCTCGCATTAGTAAGAAACAAGTAGACAGTAACTCCATAAAGTTAAAACACAACTAACAGACACTTTCCAGTCAGTTTCGTTTTGAAAGAAATTTTCCTTTTGATAAAAGATTGTTCAGAAAAAGAAAATTGACAGAATTCTATGCTTAATACATATAATTACAATTCATTTGAAGTGTGATTACAATGCAGTTTGACCTCCATACATTTCTGAAGGAGAGAAACTTCATCTTTGTGCTACGAAGGATAACTCATAATCTTAGCCTTAATGTTACTTGGTTACCTCCAATAGCTTTGCTAGTGATTTAAGGTGAGAAACCTTGCTTGAAGTTTATAGAGATTTTACAACTATGCTCGGAAAATTTGGGAAAATAAAACAAGAAAAAGAAATTTCTGTTTTCGACATCAATCAATAAAAAAGAAGAAATAATTTCATTAATGTAATTAGAAGCATTGCATACAATAAAAAGTATATAAAGTTTTCTTTAAAATAATGTTAGGCTAGAATGTACATTCAAGACAGCACGGAGTGCCAGAGTTTAAAAGTGAACAAATCACAGTTCGATTTCAAGTGGGCTTCCATAACGACTTAAAGTGACGAGTTAATGATCACCCTTTTGAAGATCATATCAGATAAACTTTGATATTTCTATTTGTTGAAACTGTGGCATTCTAAATGACACTCCATTCGTAACTTTGCCACGGGAAACTGAGACAAACCACGTTTCTGTTTTTAAACGTTGGGCGCTAAAGAAACTTTTTTCAAACTAAGTCACTTGCGATAATTTATTTGACGAATTTTAAGGTTAGTCAAGAAATAATAAGAAACGTGACTAACGATAATCAATACATCAATAACAAATATGGCTGAACTGCTTTCTGAAATGGCGTTCGTTAAAGCATGTTGCGTGGTCTTAACCTCATTTGCTTTCGACGAATTTGTCGCCATGACCTCACGTTGCCTGTGTTGTTATGTACTATGCACGAGAAGCTGATGACGTATAACATAACACCAAAACCCAGTGATGATCGCAGCTGACGAAACTGTTGTTGACTAAATAGGAAACAGATAAATATTCTGTTGTTATTTGTTTTAATGTGCGAGGTGTGTGCTACCTAAATGGCTTCATTTCGACCATGACTGGAGTAAAGGTGCTTCATTTTACATACATCTTGGTGAAAAATTAATTCACATAAAAAGTATGATTGCTGAGTTAAACAAAATCCGATTGCAAAATAAGATACTGACGTTACAAAAAAAATCACTTTTTGCCCTTGAGAAGTAAACAACAATAAAAACATAGTTAGGTATGAATAGTACTAAAGGTTTGTACAAATAGCATTCCAAAATGTTACGTGACAACTCTTGTGGTTGAAGTTCGTTTTCAGTTTATCGGTAAATGTCTCCTAAAATCTCGAAACTAATCTCAGTTCCTTCATAATTTTCAACATTATTATTTAATAAATAAACCACTAATAGACAAATAAACAAAGTATTTTAACGTTACAAACGGTGTAAGTTCTCACATAATGGATTATACAAAAAGTCGTTATTATGATGTTTAAATAGTTACATCTAATAGTACTGGTTCGTGTGTTTATTATACAGTCTCTGTCCTTAAATAATGCGTCATTCAAGCTGTGCATCGACAGACAATTTAGCCCAATAATGTTTGGTAGATGTCATAAAGTAGATTTAGTATCAGTAATATCAATAGTGGTGAGGTATATATTACACATTCACATATATTCTTTGGTAAGAATTTTGATGTATTGCAAAAACATAAACACTATCAATTAATCGAATTTATTACTTGTAGTAAATTATATGCATATTTAGAGTTTCAATTATTACAGCGTGATACCATATTACTGACATCCTGTTACGGTTGTTTTGAATCACAAAAGTATGTGGCTCAGCATGGCCAGGTCGTTAAGGTACTCGACTCGTAGTCCGAATGCCGCTAGTTCGAATCCTCGTCACACCAAACATGCTCCTCCTTTCAACCGTGGGGACGTTATAACTGACGGTCACTCCCACTATTCATTGGTAAAAGAGTAGCCCAAGAGTTGGCAGTAGGTGATGATGACTAGTTGCTTTTCCTCTAGTCTTGCCTCCCGCTAGTATAGCGGTATGTCTCCGGATTTACATCGCTAAAATCAGGGGTTCGATTCCTCTCGGTGGGCTGAGCAGATAGCCCGATGTGGCTTTGCTATAAGAAAAACACACGCACCTCTAGTCTTACACTGCTAAATTAGGGACGGCTAGCGCAGATAGCCGTCTTGTAGCTTTGCGAGAAATTCAAAACAAACAAATAAACAAAATATATACTATGGCATTAGTTTTTAAAAGCTTAGAGTGAATGTTTTAGCACTAGCCTCAAACAAATTATTTTTTCGTATTTTCTGTCAGTTCATTATTTGTTGTTTCTTTTTGTTTTGCAAAATCACATTGGGCTACCTGCAGTAACCACAGAAGGGAGTCGAACCTAGTACTTTAACAATATGTGTCCCTACAGTTGTGGCTGACTCACTGAGGAACTGTCAGGTTAAAAATGGCCGGCTGTGCCCGCGTTTCATTTTGTTTCGCTAGTTTTTTTTCTTAAGCCTAAAATAAGCATACACTTTAGGCAGTTACAGATAACTCTAAAAGAACGTTAAAAGGAATGTTCAGACGGTTTCTAATTTATTTAATTTCTATCGAAAGCAGATAATCGATAACCTCCGAGCTAAAATTTACAGAACTGTAGCATCTGAATTTGTGAAACTCAGAACGTTTCTGGAGACAAAACAGGCAGAACACTGGTAGCTGTAGAAACACAGTTAAACTTGGCAGTGAAACGTTAAACATACTTTCAGCAAGCGGATGAGTGACATAAAACGATTTATATTTATTGAATTCTACAGTAAAATTTAAAAAATATATACTTTTGAACTATACGGTTGTGTTATTGAGTCTAATAAACCAAATGATATAATTCCATTATATATCCTTGCAGCAAACACGTTTCACCAAAGGTCTATATCACGTGTAATTTGCAAAATAAAATGGATGGATATATAAACAATCATATATACAAGTAACAGCATTAAAATAGTAACCGCCACAGAATTATTTTCTAAATTCCAGGCTCAGGTTTTAAACGTTTAATTTTAGTTAATGAATAACACGTATGTGATGAACAGATTGAAGTCTCACATTGTTTGTGATGAACAGATTGAAGTCTCACATTGTTTGTGATGAATAGATTGAAGTCTCACATTGTTTGTGGTGAACAGATTGAAGTCTCACATTCTTTGTGATGAATAGATTGAAGTCTCACATTGTTTGTGATGAACAGATTGAAGTCTCACATTGTTTGTGATGAACAGATTGAAGTCTCACATTGTTTGTCATGAATAGATTGAAGTCTCACATTGTTTGTCATGAATAGATTGAAGTCTCACATTGTTTGTGATGAACAGATTGAAGTCTCACATTGTTTGTGATGAACAGATTGAAGTCTTACATTGTTTGTGGTGAACAGATTGAAGTCTCACATTCTTTGTGATGAATAGATTGAAGTCTCACATTGTTTGTGATGAACAGATTGAAGTCTCACATTGTTGAAAAATGTTGTTAATATTGTTCAAACTGATTTTTTTTTAATCCAACAATTTCTTATCGGGTCATTCATTTCAACACAGTAGTGAGAATGTATTAGGTTATAGTAGTCCATTTAAGTAGCAAACTGATTTCAGTACCCTCTTCTGACCTTAAACTCTTGTAAACTTACGTTAGGCCTATCAGACTGTTCTCTTTCTTGGTTGCATTTATCTTTATATCTTCGAATGCAACGGTTTCTTAACCCTAAATGAGGGAAGCACCTATTGTGTTGCTATAGTCTAGCGTTTCTTAAACAGTGGGCAACGAAACCCGCAATTATGGGTCGTCGCGGGCTGGGAGAACTATGGAAATTGTGGGTCTTGAGGTACTAAAGGTTGAGAAACCTTATTCTATACAATAATAATGTGTGAAGCCTAATCAAAGATGGAAAAGAAATCCACTAATAAATTACGTATCATGCTGATATATATTTTCAGGATTAATATACGATTTTCTTGGTGGTCTTGTTTTACTGTCATCTGAATATGGAAGATGTGGCACATTCACAAAGTAAGGCGCGTCCAGTTTGGAGGTTGTACGTAACTTTGTGTTTGAAAAACAAAACATTTTTGGTTGGTAAATCAACTAGTGACATCTCTATTTAGTTTAGGTTGCACAGTTTCTTAGCACAAAAACAGATCTGGTTGCACCCCTTTTTACAACCATATGAAACTAATTAGTTTATCTCCTGAGGTCAGAGAGATGCACTGGCCATAATGGTAGGTAACTGGTAGTCTTTTTATTGTTCATTCATGATCATCTTGAAGAGAAATCGATAGTTTATTAAAATGTGCACCTTCTTGTTTGTGGGAAACATCGGATGATTCCGATACTTTTACATTGTTACTGTAGGCAGTGATGAGCAAAGCCTATGCTTGAGGTACTAACTCGTCACTGACGGGCTCTCTGTGCGGATGGTCACCATGGATATCGAAACCTGAATTTTCAGCTTTATGCATCCACAGATTTATAGCCAAGCCGCTGGTAAAGTAGGGGTGCAAATCTGAAAGAAAATTAGCGAGGTACCTGACAAACCTCTCGAATTTTCTGAGTGAAATGATTTCAAAAGCGTTTTTTTTTTATCAGGGTATAAAAAGTAATGGGCTAATACTCAAAACAATCACTTAATAATCAAATCAAGTACACATGTTTAAATGTTTATACTAAATACAGTCAAAACAGTCAAAGCTCAGAAAAGGCTGTTCAAATACCCATATGTAATAAAAGAAATAAATCGTGGTTTGAGACTCGATCGTTGTTTCATAAATAGATGATGTAGAAAAAAAGAGGTGAAGATAAAGAATATTTATTCCTTCTAGACAAGCCATTATCTCTATTGGTCTTCTGATATGTGACGATTAAACGTCGCAGTCCAAAGGTATTCTTCTTGTTCTAAAGTTTCCATGATATGAGCCTTAAAATATTTAATGAGGTGAACAAACATTTGTGTGTGATAATTAGTTTGATTTTCATAACAACTTATTAAATATTAGACATTTTATTCACATAATTCTTTTTTTTATCAGTGATACATAATAAAACTTTTATTTCTTTTATTCCGAGTGTGTCGCCACACATTCTGCTAGCCTCATTTAGTGTTTTACATCTGGTGATACCAGATGCAGACGTTGAAAAGGTGTGAATGAAATAAACCAAAAATGTTCTTTGTACAATCAATAAAGACTTGTGTAATAAATAACAATTTGATTTAATAGAAAACACTGACGCATTCCACAAACCTTAACGTGTTATAATGCTTATCTAATTAGGCTAAACTATCATAACACACCGTAGCACGTACATCTATCCTAACCTTCCTTCGAAATTATTAACGTTTATTTCAGTTGATTTAACAACACATCGCTAAACACACATAGACTCGATTGATCTGTCAACATAAAACTAAACACATAGACTCAGTTGATCTATCAACATACAACTAAACGTATGTAGACTCAACTGATATATCATCATACAACTAAACACAAAGAGTCAGTTGACTTAACAATGCATAACTAAACACATCAATAGATAACTAAACATATATAGTCCCAACTGACTTGTCAAGGGACAACTAAACATATAGACGCAATTGACCAAAAAGTATACAACTAAATACATACAGAACCAACTGACATGAAACAAAACATATATAGACCAAATTGATTTATGAACATCCAATTAAACACATAGATTCAGTTGATTTAACAATGCACAACTAAACACACATATATCAGACTGACCTGTCAACATACGATTAAAACCCTATAGACCCAAATTACACTAATATTTAAAGTTTCACTTTAATTGCATTTATGTATTTACAAAAAAAATTTTCTAACATAACAAGACGTTAATAAAACTACTTAACTATTCCGTCTAATAATATTATACAGAAAGTAGAATGATGTTTGAAATGCATTGTCATTACTGTTACATAAATCTACAAGTGGCCAAAATATAATTTGCATGTAATATTAATTTATCTCTCTGGCAGCTCAGCGATAAATAGGGAGCTTATAATACACAAGTTCGAAGCTCAATTCCAGCAGAGGGCGCAGAACGGATTTAGAATTTTACATGAAACGGATTAAATACAGTTTACTAATTAAACTTAAATATGAAAGCCTGCTACAATTCGTGACGACGATTTGAAGCAAATCCCTTTTTCTAAATATGGGTTACGTATTAAATAGGCCCCGGCATGGCCAGGTGGTTAAGGCACTCCACTCGCAATCCGATGGTCGCGAGTTCGAATCCCGGTCGCACCAAACATGCTTGCCCTCCCAACCGTGGGGGCGTTATAATATGACGGTCAATCCCACTATTCGTTAGTAAAATAGTAGCCCAGGAGTTGACGGTGGGTGGTGATGACTAGTTGCCTTCCCTCTAGTCTTACACTACTAAGTTAGGGATAGCTAGTGCAGATAGCTCTCGAGTAGTTTTGCGCGAAATTCTAAACAAAAACATGTTAAATAAAGCGCTGTACGACACTTGTCGGAGTTAACGTATACTAAGCATTTAGAGTCAGTTCTTAAAATCAGTATCAAACAAAAAAGCTAAATTGTACAATGAGATATATCCGAACTAGAAGAAAACACAAACTAAAAAGTAAGTAAGCTTACAGTATAAAGTAATACGTTTAAATGGTGTTAATTATTTATCACGAATACTTAATTAAAAAAGTATTTATTAACAACCTTCAGAGACTGGAGACAAATCTTCAAAAACATATCGTCTCTTTATGCTAAATTCAAATAACTAAATCAGATTGCTAATGGTAGCTAAAGCTAACAGGGGAAAAAAAACAGTCTTTCAGTAGAACCAAGATAACACTTTATATAAATATATATGTGTTTATACAAGTCTTATTGGCATAACGAAAAAATAAAAACTATTTTCCTCAGTGTTTTAAGCCTTTCTTATCTTTTACTGAATATGATATTTGTCTTTTCATTTCCAGGTTTTTATTAGGCCTTATTTCTATTAAAGACAAACTGCAAAGTATGTATCAATAGAACACACTGTATACTTCATTAATCACGCAAAAACATTTTTTTCTGTAGTCTATTTGTTTATTGTTAAACACAAAGGTGCTCTGCTTACCACGGGAATCGAAAGCTGGTTTCTAGTGTTGTATGTCCGCAGACATACCTCTGGGGGACTGTTTGCGTGTTGTAATGTTACACGAGAGCTATGTGCGCTAGCCGTCCCTAATTTAGCGGAGTAAGACAAGAAGAAATGCAGCTAGTCATCACTACCTACCACCAACTCTTGGGCTACTCTTTTACCAACGAATCGTGGGCTTGATAGTCATGTGTGATTAATCGTAAATTATAACGTTCCCATAGCTAAGAGGATGAGCATGTTAGATATGACGGAGACTCGAACCCGCGATTCTCAGACTGCGGGTCAAACTCCCTAATCACCTAGATGGGCCAGGAAGGTTTTCTTTCTATAGTAAACAAAAAAAAAGGTTAATATTAAATATTACCATAAATTTAACCATAAATAAAGCTTTTAATATTATTTGCACCTCTTATCTGATTAAAAATGTACAATGAATTCTTGTAAGTAACAGTAAATAATATTTACAAACAAGCAGCTGTAAAAAGTAAAAGGTAAAAACAACAACACGAAGACACTTCAGATTTAATGGATTTACTTTGTTTTAGCCAGTATAAACGTCCACAGTCAACGTATTAGTACTTTCATAAATTACAAAGTTATATATATATATATATATGAGGCTTTAATTAACCTTTACTAGAAATTGTCAAAATAACATTCACATAGCGTATGTTTGTGAATTTAATTGAGTCACTTCAAAGCATCCTGTAAACTTTAGACGATAATTAGGTTGCTGTCAACATATTGAAATTTCTTGGAACACTCTATGACGAATCGTCTTGAAACATAAAGTTTAGCAATGTTTGGATAAGTGTTTCAGCTAACTCATTTACACTGTTAAAGGATAAGGATATTTAATAAACATTATCGAAAGTGTTGTTCAGAATCTCTGGAAATTATGTTAACACGTTTATTAACACTTGTTTCTAAGTGTGTGAACCACATCACTGCATTTCACGTGCTCACCATTGGATAATAATTACGTGGAAACAGCATAGCATTTCTGAAACACGAGTAAGCAGTTTTGTTAATGTAATTTACGGACACCCCGTAAAAATACAATCTGGATAATTAGATAACTCAGAAGTTGAATTAAATATATATATATGTGGATAATTCAGAAAATAAATATTTACCAACGTTTGTTTATTGTTAAACACAAAGCTACACAATAGGCTATCAATCCTGGTCCTACCACGTGTATCGAAACCTAATTTCTAGGGCTATGAGCCTTTAGATTTATGGTAAAGTTGTTGTTGTTGTTATGAATTAAGCACAAAGCTACACAATGGGCTATCTGCCCACCACGGGTATCGAAACCCGAATTTTAGCGTGTAAGTCCGCAGACATACCGCTGAGCCACTGGGGGGCATAGTAAAGTCAAAGGAAGGGAACGATTTCTACACCAAACGTTGTACATTTTATCAATAAACACTAACGAATTTTGCATTTATCTACAGTAATCATTCTCTTCCCAAATAGAACATGATCGTACGGAAAGGTATTATACTTGTTGTTGTTGTTTTGAATTAAGCACAAAGCTACACAATGGGCCATCTGTGCTCTACCCACCACGGGTATCGAAACCCGGATTTTAGCGTGTAAGTCCGCAGACATACCGCTGAGCCACTGGGGGGCAGGTATTATACTTAGCGATGTGTATTTAGGGGGAAGCACTATTCATATTTTTGAATAAACGGTTGTGTAGCTTGCATTGTGTAGATCAACATAAGTTTCATTAGAAAAGAAATTTGGTCATTTACATTTACATATGTTCTAATTTCTGGCTGGTCATCTATATAATTTAGCGTATAATGAGACGTAACAATCGCATTGTTGTACTTTCATAAGAGAGAGATACAGCAGTGTTATTTCACCAAATTGAAATACTGACTTTGGCTTGTTGAAAGTAAAATAGTCTGCTATATCTGAAGAAAGCAGGCAACTGAAATACTACAAGTCTATTAATGGCAGATTTCTTGTCTGGATGACTCCGAAGAAAGCTGGTTGCTGAATGAGTTGAAAATGTATTGTTATCAGTAATACTGTATCATGTAATACGAAAAAATGACAGCAGTTAACATACTAAAAGTACTCTGTTGCCAGTATTCATGTTAGTTACAGAAAACTAGCAACTGAAACACTGAATGTGTGTGCTGTTAGTAACATTCTTACCAATTACATTACAAAGAAAACTAGCAACTGGAATACTGAACGTGTGTTTATTTAGTAATATTCTTGCCTCTTACATCATAAAGTAAAGTAGTAACTGAAATACCGAACGTGTGTTTATTTGGTAATATTCTTGCCTCTTACATTGTAAAGGGAACTAGCAACATGAAAACAGAACATGTGTAATACCAAATGATTTTAAACTACCAGAAACATTCTTTTACTTTTCTTTGTTTGACATATTCATCATTGAATGACTTGACATTTGCTTTGAAGTATTCTTCGTGGTTGAATATCTTAATATTTGCTTTACAGTGTTTTGGGGTTGTTTGATTCGACATTTACTTTGAAGTTTTTTATGAGTATACAACTAGACAGTTACTCTGAAGTGTTCTTCATGGTTGTTTAGCCTGCTATTTTTTAAGTACACTTTATGGTTTGTAACTCAATATTTTAAAGTACTTTTCATAGCTGTGTAACCCCACATTTTCTTTATCGCATTCTTCAAACATTTCTTCCTTGGTCTTTCTTTATGTATTTTCTCTTGAAATTTTAGAACATTTTCCTCCTCCCATTAATTTTATTGATGTGCAGCTGAAGTAAAATCCATAGAATGTGAAATTAAAAAACATGTGCTATGTGCTTCTCAGATGAATTTCGTAGGACAAATGCAAAGAATACCCCAACTCAAGGGGGTAAACAAAGTGTAACATTAATGAATGCAACTGGCCGGTAGGGTTGCTCAGATGTTGGGTGTGTGTCATACAAATAATAACAAACGAATATTATATCTATACTTCATCTCCATTGGCCTATGGAATTGAAACTCAAAAGGAAAGCTTTATAGTCTCTATGTCCGTGTCCCACAATTTCACAGTTCCTTCTGCAGACTATTCCAAATCATCAAACTGTCTTTATGACCACTCTTTACATAAAAATTCTGGAATTCATACTTAGAATAAAGTTAGGCACTGAACACCGAATGATGTTTTTACTTGACGACACGTGTTTTATTCAGAACTTCAACCCACCAGCATGGTAGGGTCCAAGATAACACGATGTAACAAAATTTTTACTTTTTCTTGTTCCTGAGCAGAAAGAAGTTATTTCCCAATTGCTTATGTCTAAAGTAAATGGAAGAAAAAAACACCTATTTTTCTCTTCAAATTTTGCTTTTGCGACCTGGGAGCGTATAATGAAAATATGATGGGAGACTTTATTTAGGGATTGATACATGAAAGAGATTCACATTAGAGTTGCAAATCTCGAAAAAACTACTCACTTCTAAACATTTTTGTATAACTTTAGGATAAATACATGTAAATCTTGATTCATATGTTGTTTTATTCAGACCTTATGTTAATGAAAATGTGCAAATTTGCCCGTTTTTACACAGAAAATAAGTTAATTTCTAAATTTCGTTATCCAAGTCACAAAAGCAAAGTTTGAAGGAAATAATGGCCATTTTCTGTACTTTTACAACATAAGCAATTAAGAAATAACACATACTATCCAGGAACAAAATTTGTGTTACATGTTACATAGGTGGGTTGAAAAGGAAGGTTCTGAGCTCCTCTAGAAATACCTCTTGTTTACTCACTAAATGGAATAACTGTCCACTGGATGGAAGTTATGCAAATATTTAATTAATGAAAGGCTATCTAAGGACATTAAAATTTGCTTTCTCTATTTGTAACTGCAAAACGTGAAACCGTACATTTGTATGGACACAACAAACCTTCATGCCAAAACTGATGAACAGCTATCACATCGAGGTAAGAAAAGAAAATCACAAAACTTAAATCTGTATGTACCTCAGTATGGACCTAAAGAACTACCATAACATTTTTAGTGAAGGTCCATTCACACCCTGCGAAGCAACTACATGGGCATACAACAGACAACAGATATTTATATAGATAAGTAGTCACATGGATATACAGCCGACAGTACTATTATATTTATATAGAGAAGTAGTTACATATACATACAACAGATAGTACTATTATTATTATTCATATAGGGTCCCGGCATGGCCAAGAGTATTAAGACATTCGACTCGTAATCTGAGGGTCGAAGGTTTGCATCTCCGTCACACCAAACATGCTCTTCCCATTCAGCTGTGAGGGAGTTTTAATGTGACGGTCGATCCCACGTCGTTGGTAAAAGAGTAGCCCAAGAGTTGACGGTGGGTGATGATGACTAGCTGCCTTCCCTCTAGTCTTAAACTACTAAATTAGGGACGGCTAGCCCAGATAGCCCTCGAGTATCTTTGTGCAAAATTAAAAAACAAACAAACACACTTATATATACTGTCTCTACAACATCCAAAGACAACCCATTCTTAAAGCCAACCATAATGTTAGGTAGTCCTACTATCCTTGCGGTTTTTTATCTTAAATTTACTTAGATGTATTGCTTCTACAACATCCAAAGACTACCCATATTGACCACACTTAAAACAAAATTAATAGAAACTGTATGCTATGCTTTCAAAGCTTCTTTAGGGTAAGAACTAATGCAAACACTTCAGTTAAATTGACACTGTTAAGATAAACTATAGAGAATATATTTTGATTGTATGTTATTTTTTTACAGTCCTCCGAGTTAGTACAAAGATTATTGATTTCAAATCACAGACGTGTAAATATAGCATCTAAGACCTATTTTTCTATTTTGTTTGCCACGAGTCACTGCTTTTCAGCCTTTCAGAAAGTTCAATGATACCGGCTAAACTGGACCTACAACAATCTAAGTATATTTAAATTTTTGTTTGTCTGCATCACTAGAAATACACCACAATAAGGTTTAATGCCCTAGCTGACAAACCAATGACGATTATTTTAGGCCTAATACAAGTGATGAAAACCACGCTTGGTCACGAACTATTTTCATGCAACATTCATTAATAACGGTTGACTTGGCATGGTGAGGTGATTAGAATACCGGACTCGCAATCTGAGGGTCACCATAATAGTTGACCTATTAACCGTGGCGGCATTATAATGTGATGGCGAATTCCATTTTAAGTCGGTAAAGAGTGGTCGGCGAAGGGTATGCCGTGGGTGATGTTGTTTAGGTTCTTTCCCTTTATCTTATCACTTCAAAATTAGAGATGGCTAACGCAGATAGTTCTGGAATCGTTTTGGACAAAATTAGAAAAACAACCAATAAACAAAGATAGTTATTAGTTTGAAAAAATATGAATGGAAAAATAAAAGAAATTGTGAAAAAAACCAATACAACAATATTTAAGACCAACCCTTTTGATGTTCTTTGCTATACTTTTTATTGTCCCTTTTCTTTCAAAGACTATTGTTTTTTGGGCTTTCAACAACCTTAAATATTAATTGGGCAAACTTTAAGTCACATACCCGGTACGGGCGAATGTGTGGAAGTTTTTTCTTCTTATAGCAAAGTCACATCGGGTTATCTGTTGTGTCCACCGAGGGGAATCGAACCTCTGATTTTAGGGTTTTTACTCCTAAGACTTAATACTGTCCTAGAGGGGGACTTTAAACTAATAGACTAGAGCATCTGCCCCAACTGTTAGGTTACTTTTGTCTAACCGAATAATGAAAACTAATCGTCAGTTTTATAGGTAATCCACGGTCCCAAATTGCAGTGTGTGTTTCTTAAACAAAGAGTCAAAAACCATAAATTATAAGGTTTACAGCAATTACACGTTAATCAATAGAGCATTTGAGACCATAGTAACCTAGTGATTGATGTGTAATTACTATAAACCTTAATAAATGAAATAACTCTGAAAGAAATGAAGAGAAATGCCTAATAGGACAGTAAATCCACCTAACGGATTTTACAATATCTCACAAAACTTTATGGCACAAAATGTATTTTTATAAGTGTAAAAAAATTGAAACAATTCATTCTTATCTATCTTAGAATCATCGCAAATAAATTACAAAAATTAATGTTACGAACAAGTAAGCAAATGCTAGAGTAATAATGTACATAATTTTTATAGAAACGTATACTTTTTCTTCAATTCACAGTTGCCTGAACAGCAGTGAAGAGTAAACATTAGCAATTCCCATATAACTAACAACAGCACAACACAATATACACGATTAAGCACCTTAACTTAATTTAAAACCAACACCAGTACTCACCCTGATTGTTCTTCATTTAGTTATTGTATGTTTTATTCTATTTTTTTCGGTTGAGCTTTTAAAGCGTCCGGTTAAGAAAAATGTTGGTCGTATGTTTATTTCGTCAAAAAACTCTGGGACATCATTTGTTGTTCTTATGAGAGCTTGTTTGTTTGTTTGTTTTTAATTTCGCGCAAAGATAAACGAGGGCTATCTGCGCTAGCCGTCCCTAATTTAGCAGTGTAAGACTAGAGGGAAGGCAGCTAGTTATCATCATCCACCGCCAACTTTTGAGCTACTCTTTAACCAACGAAGAGTGGGATTGGTCGTTACATTATAAGGCCACCACGGCTAAAAGAGCGCACATGTTTAATGTGATGGAGGTTCAAACCCGCGACCCTCAGAATACGAGTCCAGTGCCTTAATCACCTGGCCATGTCGGGTGGTAATAAGGCATGTGAAATATATAATACTAAATTATATTTCACACCTTGGTGTAGTTATTAAAAACCTATAACAGACAATGAAATGAGTTTATTAACATATCAACAGTAACTTTTATTATACTCAGCTTAAAATGCTTTAAGTTCCTTCAAATTAACTTCGGCAAATAATTTTGTCAGCTAATGCTCAATTCACAAAGACTATAGTTTAGTGGATAAAAATGCAGTTCAGCATCGTTTTATTAACCCTTATCCTCCTGTTCCTTTATAGTAAAAATCTATTTTCAGTGGTGTTTCACTCTTACTCGAACTTGAGTTACCATTTCGCTAGTCAAGTAGATTCTATTCTATCTCAGTATGCGCTAGTCTTTCACAGTTAGAAATCTTGCATTCAACTTGTATTAATTTTTTTTTTCTGGTTAAGATCTTTTATTTAGCTTCAACTTGTATGAAGGTTTCTGTATCTAATGAAATTTTATTCTATCTAAAATCGAGTCAATATTTTTGTGACCAAATTTCTTTTCTATTTCACCTCTACTTAATACATTGTTTCTTTTGCTAATTATCTCATATTTCACCTCTACTTAATGCGGTGTTTCTTTTGCTAATTATCTTATATTTCACCTCTACTTAATGCGGTGTTTCTTTTGCTAATTATCTTATATTTCACCTCTACTTAATGCGGTGTTTCTTTTGCTAATTATCTTATATTTCACCTCTACTTAATGCGGTGTTTCTTTTGCTAATTATCTTATATTTCACCTCTACTTAATGCGGTGTTTCTTTTGCTAATTATCTTATATTTCACCTCTACTTAATGCGGTGTTTCTTTTGCTAATTATCTTATATTTCACTTCTACTTAATGCGGTGTTTCTTTTGCTAATTATCTTATATTTCACCTCTACTTAATACATTGTTTCTTTTGCTAATTATCTTATATTTCACCTCTACTTAATACATTGTTTCTTTTGCTAATTATCTTATATTTCAACACAACAAGAATCGGTGTGTCTGTAGTTAACGTGTTTTATTATTGTACTTGAACTTCAGTTAGCTGTTTCTGTGGAAAAGTTTGAAAAGCACTGTTCTAAAAGAATAACGTGGTTAGACTGTCACTCTTATGATACATCCATGGCTACAGGGTGTGGAACGCCATTTTGTTTTCAAAGGTAACGAAACATGCATGAAGCTATAAACTTAAACGTTTAAGTTCGCCCAAATATGGCAATATTAAGTTTTCAGAACCTGACAGATTTGTTGTTTTTGTTAATTCAGTCTCTCTGAAATATATTGAAAAGCAGAGCCCTTTATTCACCCAACAGGGTTTTCACAGTTGAATACACTTAGGCGGTTTGAAAGAGAGATGCAAATTGGTTATATATGATAATATACTGAGGAGTGCTGGCTACGCTGGCATCATACAGCTGCAGTTACATTGCTAAAAATCAGTCACATACGAAATCAAGGAGCAGCGTAAACTAGATGCAATTACGTTGAGGGCAGGAAAGGAAAATTAGATTAAACACATATATCTAAACTCAGCAATTAAAACCTTTCAGCTCTATTGATTATTTAGGGACCGTTGAATGTAAAATAAGAATCGAATCTATGTTACAATGCCAACATTAGGCCTTAACAACTGACATATAAAGCCACGTAATCGTGAAGTTGAAACGTCATTACTTATTTATTTTTCACACTTAGTTCAGAAAATTTCCTGAAGCGAAACAATGTTTACCTTAACCTGCTGAGAAGTCACCAGAAATACCGGAGTGATCGGTGTTTATATCTATATATATATACATATATATAAAGTTTAAGAATATTATATTTTAAATAAATGAACACTGAATGCGATTTAACATCTCATTATAAATTCAACACGCAGGATTCACATGTGAAACGAATTCAGATTAACGACATATTAAAATTACTTCTGTTCTTACCATAGAAAAGGTTTGTTTGTTTGTTTTTGACCACCATACCGGGCCAGCAACAAAAGTGTAACCTGATATTATTGCAAGTCTATGAACTAAAAGTATTACATTTAACGTGTAACCAACACAATTGAATGGCCAAGAGTGTTAAGGCATACGACTAGTAATCTGAGGGTCTCGGGTTCGCATCCCGTCATGCCCAAGTAGTTGGCGGCGGGTGGTGATGACTAGCTACCTTCCCTCTAGTCTTACACTGCTAAATTAGGGACGGCTAGCACAGATAGCCCTAGAGTAGATTTGTGCGAAATTAAAAAAACAAAAACAAAACAAACAAACAAAATTGAAAACATATTTGTGTGTTTTCTTATTAAAATCTATTGGTGATAGAAAAGAAATACGCTGTCAGCGTAGAGAAACAAAGTTGAGGACTTGATAATTTTTTGTGTAAAAAGTCTTGGTTACAAAAGTCAGAAACTTTGTGTGATATTCCTGGTTAACTGTGTACAGAATAAATCAAATAATATATACGTATTTGCTAAAATAATATTCTTCAAGGAAATACGGTTGCCAAGACTGTCATAAAAATATGTATGAGTCAAAATATTGTAATTATCTAAAAAATAACAACAAAGAAAGCATGCATTGCGTTGAGAATTGTAAATGTTAGCCTAAAATTATTATCGTTGTTTGGGCCAAATAAAAATCCTAAGAGACAATGCAACTCAGTACGTCAGTCGGAATAGTGAAGGACTATTCCAGTTGTTACAATCCCACATGGGGCTTCAGAATCTATAAAGACTGCTCCAATTACAACATCTAAGCTGCTTTAATAAAACCCATAGTAACAACTCAAAGCATCGTAACCCTATATCTGAATCAAAGGTGCAGCAATACCCTTTATGATTGAAGCCACTTGAGTCACTAAAACATTTTTCACATTTTGAACCCGTTGAAAATCACCAGTGTATGACAGAAGAGCATTATGGGAAAGTAATTACACTCATTTCTACAGTTTGTCTGCTTTTCAAACAAATAGCTTTAGTAAGTAAAATATAGGTATTTATGTTACTGCTTGTTTTAACTCTCCGATTAACAGTTTATTTTTATAAATTTCATAACTTTACACGGAAAATATTTTCAAATCCCCCGTGTTATTTATAAGGGTTACTTGACTAAACTATTTTAAAAAATGTTTTAGGTTTTTAGTTTAATTTGTAGGTTATCAGAGTCTCAGTAATGAAAACTGTCATGGGCTCACGAGTAATGTTGTACGTATATATAAAGAAAACATGTTTTTTCAAATGAATGGGTTTATCCATCTACAGTTAGAAGGCAACCCATAACTGAATTGATTATTCTGTCACAGGAAATGTGCATTACCTAAATCAAGGGGTGCATCAATAGATTCGTGTGCAAGTGATCACTTTACAGAATTCGATGAAGACGAGGACACGGACGTCCGAGTGAACTAGTGTAGAAATATTCCTGTAAAGAACAGTTACTTTGAAGCTAAAACCAATCATGAATAGTAGTAGATAATTCAATGTCTGCATGAAACAGTGGTATTATAAGGTTAACTGACACTGATTTATCCTCTGACTCCAAAGAGTGTTTGAGTAAGCTGGATGGATTATTCTGTCATTTTCAACATGTAGTACTTCGGGGAAGTCACTAAAACCTGAAATTTGTTTTACGTTTTGAAACCTTTCAAAGTCTGATACCGATTACAAACAGCGGTTTTCTACTGGAAGATCCCAACCACATCGCAATAGAGCCGTTAGTTTCAAAGAACCCACAAGTCACTTACTGACCGTAATAAACTCATACAAATCCTCTATTTAGAGTAACAGTCTCGAGAATATAAAGCGGGTAATTGATTTTGTGACACTATAAAGATGAGAAAGATTAAACTGTATGCACGACCGACAGTCAGTATTTTGTGTTATAAATTAATTGATATTTTTAAGTAGACAAAGAGAGTAACCTACAACAGTAAACTTATTTTAATAATTTCTATAATAGATATTCTATAATACCATCTAATCAATATTGATATTTTTAATAAAAGAAACAATTTGTAACATCGAACATTTTCAAGGCAAAAAGTAAATATTTTGTAACATAAACTGACCAACATTATGTTTAACGTAAAGTGTGAGTAACCTGTGATAACAACAAGTTGCTATTGGTGGTTTTTAAGGTAAAGTACATCATTAAGAAAATGGTGGACTTCCCTTTCAAATTGTGCGTGTATTTCAAGATCGAAAATAAAATATGACGTAACATAAGGTAATAACTGTTGCCTATATATTCTAACGTGTGTTTCTTTTCTCTGGAACACATTCAAACGGCTCGGCATGGCCAGCTGGGTTAAGGCGTCCGACTCGTAATATGAGGGTCAGGGGTTCGAATCCTCGTAGCACCAAACATGCTCACTCTTTCAGCCGTGAAGTCGTTAAAATATTCGGTCAATCCCACTATTCGTTGTAAAAGAGTAGCCCAAGAACTGGCGGTGGGTGTTGATGACTAGCTGCCTTCCCTTTAGTCTAATACTGCTAATTTAGGGACGGCTAGCGCAGATAGCCCTCGTGTAGCTTTGTGTGAAATTAACAAACAAATACATTCAACTTTGCATTAACACATTTAGTTAATGTACCAACAAATGAAATTTCGTCCTAGTTTTATCGCTTCTCATATGTTGTTTAAAAGATGTACTGAAACAATTCAGTTAATGGTCGGAAGAAAAACTTATGTGTGGATATTTGTTATTCCTTAATTTTCATAATTATTTTTGCTACAATTATTTTTCAATGTGAGATAATGAACTAAAAAATCTGGTACGTGTTCACTGTATAAAAGTGTTTGAAAGTGGCATACCCAAAATGAGGATATGACTTGTGCTTTTAATAAACTACAATACCGACCACACAAGGAAGACTGGTTTGTTTTGAATTTCGCGCAAAGCTACACGAAGGCTATTTGCACTAACCGTCTTTAATTAACAGTGTAAGACTAGAGGGAAGGCAGCTAGTCATCACCAACCGCCGCCAACTATTTACTCTTTTACCAACGAATAGTTGGATGACCGTCACATTATAACGCCCCTACGACTGAAAGGACGAGCACATTTGGTATGACGAGGATTTGAACTCGAGACCCTCGGCTTACGAGTCGAGTGCCTTAACCCACCTGGAAGTCCGGGCCTGCACAATGAAGGCATTATGAGACTAAGGTAGCACGTTCTTTCATTTCTGTTTTTTTTTTTTTTCATTTTAAGAGACTATCTACAAATATAAAAAATGAAACGGTCTCTATTTATAAGTTTTAAATAACTAGAAGAATTACCGGTTTTTATCATCGCCACTTCTTTACCATCAGAAATGCGATACTTAAACTGTATTTATTATAACAACTGAAACAAAATAGTCACTTGAAATAATCGTCTATGAATTGAAATACTGAACAATAAGCGGTTTTAAGCACTCATGCGTACAAATAAATTAACCTGATTCTCAAACGGAACGAATGGAAACCGATTAGTTTATTATCTGAGTATTTCTTTTCTCCCGAGCAAAGTGAGAAAACGTAAAATGTTTTTACTGAATTGAAAATGATTAGGCCTATTTTATACAACACTGATCTTTGAGTGTTTCATATGTAACGTGGCATTGTTATACATTTCTTATATATCTATCATGTTTTTATTTGATCTGATCTAGGCCTAAAGGATAGGATTACTTCAAATAAAACGTCACGAAAACATTTAAAACTTATAATATTTCACTATTTTGTTTTCTTCTACTATTCGGAAATTAATAAACTGTTTGTTAAGACTCATGACTAGGAGTCCTAGATGATTTAACTGAAAACTATATAATTAAATCCAGTTTTAATTGCATATAAGTTCTCGTATTAACATTTAGTCAGTTAAGTAGATATTCTAATACCCTTAATAAATATGTACTATGACTCTGCTTTTATAAGAATTTGTGATTTAATAGCAGGTTGAAATAAATATCTTTGAAAGCGTGCATAGATTTTAAAGAAAGAAATCTATTATACAATATAAACTAAAACGCCGTTCTCAGTGACAGAAACAAAATTTTGTTAATCTATCAATTAAAATTTCTTCAATGGCTTTATAAAGGTTCGTTGTATTGCACCCCTGGTTTCACTCAGATACGAAGCTCTGAGCTACTTATAACGCCCGCTGATGAAAGTCATTGTAAAGTATTTCAGTTATGTTAAATGCCACTCGAGCCTAGCATGGCCATGTGGTTAAGGCACTCGAGTAGTAATCCGAGGGCCGCGGGTTCGAATCCCCGTCACACCAAACATGCTCGTTCTTTCAGCCGTGGAGGCATTATAATGTGACGGTCAATCTCACTATTCGTTGGTAAAACGGTTGCCCAAGAGTTGGACTCTCAAACTGGTAAATTAGGGATGGCTAGCCCCCGCGTAGTTTTGCGCCAAATTCAAAACAGAAACCAAACCAAACTAAGAGCACTTCAACAATACCATACTGTATGTCTACATCTTTATTATTTTAAATTTAGTCACATTTTGAAATGTGAATGATAGTGTGTTTAAATCCTCATAGTTTACTGTAGAATATTCTGCTAACGTAATACAGTTCGGTATCAGCGTTATTTGCGCCTCTTCTCCTGTCATTTCAAAAGTGAATGTTGAAGCGTTGCCTGCGTGCACAGCTTTTTAGTCGGTTCTAAAATATATATATATATAACGTCACATATACATTTCGTTATTGGTTTTGTTGAGTGGGCATACGTTACATTGATTTCATAAGGTGTGTTTGTGTGTTTTCTTTGAGCAAACCTCCATCAGGCTATCTGCTAAGCTCACCGAGGGGAATCGAACTCCTGATTTTAGCATTGTAAATCTGGAGACATATCGCTGTACTAGTGGGGGGCACAACTTCAAAAGGAGACTATTGTTATGTACCACTAGCATATAGCCCATCAAAAATGACGATACAAAAACAACCATTTCAAACCCATTGTATACCCTAATCTCACCTTTCATAGTTAACTGAAATAAATTCTACAAAACCAAGCTTGACCAAAAAAGAGGCAGAAACCGCAGTTGAGGCAGTCAAACGTTAGTGGACTCCTTTATGAACCAATCAAATTTAAAATTATTCATGAAATAAATTTATGGCGTATTCGTAGAATAATTGTTGGTAAATCACTAGTCACATTAATAACATTTAATATATTGAAAAGCCAGTGCATTTCGGTAACACTACGTTCCTTTTCACGTCATGTTGCTTATTACCAAAAATTTCATTTAGCTTGATTTCGCGCAAAGCTACAAAACGGCTATCTGCGTTAGCCGTCCCTAATTTAGCAGTATAAGACTAAAGGGAAGGCAGCTAGTCATCATGATCCACCGCCAACTCTTGGGCTACTCTTTCACCAACGAATGGTGAGACTGACCGTCATTTATAACGCTCCCACGGCTGAAAGGGTGAGCATGTTTGGCGGGACGGGTATGCGAACCCACGACCCTCAGATTACGAGTCGCATGCCTTAACACGCTTGGCCATGCCGAGCCATATAAGGTTTACTGTCTGAAGTTTGGATATTATAGCAAATTTTTTTCCATTATTATGCAATTATATGTATTGTACGTTTGTTTATGTGTACTAATTTACCCGATCTCTGAAAAAGATCCTTTGATCCGTAATTATATTCCAGGTTTTCTCCAAACAGATATTTTAAACAGTACCTTTTTACGTAAGTGGGTTTGTTTCTTCTCGTCTCCCGGCATGAACAGATGGTTGAGGCATTCGATTCCTAATCCGAGGGTTGCGAGTTCGAATCCTTTTCACACCGAACTTGCTCGCCCTTTCAGCCGTGAGAGCGTATAATGTGACGATAAATCCCACTATTTGTTGGTAAAATAGTAGCTAAAGAGTTGGTGATGGGTGGTGATGACTAGCTAGCTGCCTTTCCTCTAGTCTTACACTGCTAAATTAAGGACGGCTAGCGCAGACAGCCTTCATGTAGCTTTGCGCGAAATTCAAAACACACGAAACTCTTCACGTGTGTTTTGCAATGCAGAATCATTATGATTTTTGAAATGAAAAAGTTGTTAAATTAGATACATAGAAGTAAAAAAATACAATTATTTTTTTTTCCCCTGTGAGCAGATGCATCGTTTTAAAGACGTTTCTAGAATATTGACCTTTGGCCTAGCAATGGGTTTGTTATGCCAGATGATAGTTACACAAAAGAAATGGACAGTAAAAAGTCTAAATCTGAGGTGTCAGTATTATTTCTCTCAGTTAAGCCTTTTCTTTCACTCTCTGAGATTCAGGGTTCTCATTGAGTTGTAACCATGAGTTTAAACAACTGCACACATTATATTTTAATAAACAACTAATCGTAATCTAAGCTTCTCTTTAAATATAAGAATTACTTATAAATAAATATTTTAAAAAAGAACACTCATCATGCTTCATAATTGGCTCATTCAAACAAAATCTAAGATATGTTATCTGTGTGAGAACACACAACCTAGTGTATGCAGTGGAGATTCATTTCCTGTGTGATACTGGAGAAAATAACAAAGAGTCAGTCTGCTGTACCTCTCATATTGTGTTTTATTAATTATCAAAGTTTTGAACGAACTTGGATTTGCTCTGTGCTTTAGAAATATTTTATGTTGTTTTATTCGGATTGAGTAGACAATAACTATCAAATTATTGATTCTTGATAACAAGAAATCCACTTAAAATAAAACTGTATCTCAGAACGGCTGGTATAAGTATTAAGACTTTTATTGATAGATAAAAAAAACAACGTTTTGAACTTCCTAGATAATCTTCATGTTAACAAAGAGAGAGTTTGCAACTGACCGTTGGATACAATAAATATCCAATATTCACTATTCAGTTGTCATGACAAAACAATAAATATCCAAGATTCAGTTGTCATATCAAAACAATAAATATTCAATATTCAGTTTTTATAAAAAAAATTCCCCCGCAATGGCTCAGCGGTATGTCTGCGGACTTACACGCTAAAATCCGAGTTTCGATATCCGTGGTGGGCAGAGCACAGATAGCCCATGGTGTAGCTTTGTGCTTAATTCAAAACAACAACAATATAAAGAAACAATAAATATCCAAGATTCAGTTTTTGTAGCGAAACAATAAAAATACAATATTCAGTTGTTATAACAAAACAACAAATATCCAAGATTCAGTTGCTATAGAGAAACAATAAATATCATTTTTTGATAGATTGTTTAGAGTTTAGACAGAGTATTCACGATGAAACTTTGTAGAACGGTCGTCAACTGCTTGTTGTGGAAACACAAGCTTAGAGGACGACGTTTTGAAAGTCTTCCGTCCTCAACATTTATGTCTCCGCAACAGGCCGTCCATTCTACAAAGTTTCGTCATAAATATTACGGTGTTAGTCGGTGTGGCAAAACTGTACGTATCTTATTGTTAGTTCTTATAACAAATCCATATACACATCCTATATTGAGCCATCACAATAAAAGGGAAAATATTTTTAACCCGTTATGGCAAAACGATACGTATCGTATATTGAGATGCTATGACAAAACATTACATATCCTATATTCAGTTAATTTGGTTAAACGAAAAATATCTTATTGTCTGTTTGCTACATCAAAATGGTGAGTATTCTACGCGCCTTTGTCATGGATAAACGATAAATATTCCATGCTGTATTTTGTTGTTAGGGCAAAATAATAAATATCCTGCTTGTCTGTTGCTATAGCAACTTTGCTTTGTTTCTGTGCATTATGACGTATCTGGTTTCGAAGTACAATTCATAAAGCTTCACATAACTTCAAGACTAATGAATCTACAAAACACGTTAGTGAAGTTCAAATCTTAACTCATCTCAGTATATATTTACGATGATTTGGAAACACTTCAAGGTCAAGTATTCCATGATAACATTTTTGTTGATGGCGCTTATATTGATTTCTGGCAGGTACGAGAAAGCTCTGGAAAGTCCCGACTCCTGATAGATATGGTACGAAAGAAAGCCTGTAAATCAATATCCTAGTCACTCTAGTCAGATTTTTAAAACAG
This sequence comes from Carcinoscorpius rotundicauda, assembly GCA_011833715.1. NCBI lineage: Eukaryota > Metazoa > Arthropoda > Merostomata > Xiphosura > Limulidae > Carcinoscorpius > Carcinoscorpius rotundicauda. The sequence goes on along the minus strand of CM022391.1, from coordinate 177,916,945 downwards.
TTATATCTCAGTTATAAAATAAAGTGATTAAGTTAAGTTGCGTTCTATTACCACATAGAATTAACGACAGTTATGACTCAAACAGCAACACAAAGTACTACTTTGAAATTTTCCGTAGAAGGCCTAACCTGAGAACCAATTCTTCAATTACAAATAATAAGTAATTCGGGAGGTTATAGCTAAAACTAATAAATCTCTGAGTTTTAGAGACGAGGGACTAATTTTTGAAGTGGAACTGTACATGTACAAAAATGTGCAATTATTTCTAAAGTATCTTTAGCAGCCAATAGCCTATAGACATTTTGTGGGTGTAACCACAAGAACGATAACTGGAAAATTAGGTAAATATTTACTCTAAACACAATACTAGATGCCAGTATGTGAAAGAATAGTATATGAATAAACTGAATGAATATATCTTTTTCAAACAACATCTTGGCTTAAAAACCTAAGATAAGATGACTACGATGATAAACTCTGCCACCTAATAACTTACGGTAAACAAATGAGAAAAGGGAACATATATTTATTTATTAATGGCTGATTCTTTGTTGTAATGACCCAACCGTAGTAAGAAAAGATAACCTAAAGCAAATAATATATACCTTAAAATGTTCCTTAACGTTTTGCTGGAGGAGTTAAACATAAAAGGCTTGTAAATGAGTTCTCATACAAATTAAAACAAAATGCAGACAGTTATTTTGTACTGGTACATTTATACAAATGTGAACTTACAAGCTGATTGCGTACACCTCTAGGCTTGTCAAGAGAGTTTGATTTATTGTAATTTGCGACAAATAATTTTACATTTGAGAAATGGATGCACAGAGAAAAATACCAAACTGTTCTGAGTAAATGAACGATATAAAAGTTGGAGCTCTTTCTACACCATACTGACTATCATATACAATGATGGCCATTTAAACAAAATATACACCATACTGACTATCATATACAATGATGGCCATTTAAACAAAATATACACCATACTGACTATCATATACAGTGATGACCATTAAAACAAAATATACACCATACTGACTATCATATACAATGATGACCATTTAAACAAAATATACACCATACTGACTATCATATACAATGATGGCCATTCAAACAAAATATACACCATACTGACTATCATATACAATGATGACCATTTAAACAAAATATTCTCTGATATTGAAACACCTGAAAATTCTTACGAAATCGAAAGTAATTCTTGTTCATAGAATCACTAATAGTTATAAAGCAGTGTCCGGAGGAACATTTTAACAAATATATACTGATAAAAACCAAACAAAATCTTTGAGAAATAACCACTTGTTCAGTATGGTGTATGTAGGTAAGTTTATATAATGTGTTGTAACTCTACTCATAGATATAATATGTTATAACTATACTTATACATATAATATGTGATAACTCCACTCATACATATAATATGTGATAACTCCACTCATACATATAATATGTGATAACTCTACTCCTAGATATATGTTATAATTCTACTCATACATAACGTGTTACAACTCTACTCATACATACAATATGTTATGACTCTACTCACAGATATAATGTGTTATAACTCTACTCATACATACAATATGTTATGACTCTACTCACAGATATAATGTGTTATAACTCTACTCATACATACAATATGTTATGACTCTACTCACAGATATAATGTGTTATAACTCTACTCATACATACAATATGTTATGACTCTACTCACAGACATAATGTGTTATAACTCTACTCATACATACAATATGTTATGACTCTACTCACAGATATAATGTGTTATAACTCTACTCATACATACAATATGTTATGACTCTACTCACAGACATAATGTGTTATAACTCTACTCATACGTACAATATGTTATGACTCTACTCACAGATATAATGTGTTATAACTCTACTCATACATACAATATGTTATGACTCTACTCACAGACATAATGTGTTATAACTCTACTCATACATACAATATGTTATGACTCTACTCACAGATATAATGTGTTATAACTCTACTCATACATACAATATGTTATGACTCTACTCACAGATATAATGTGTTATAACTCTACTCATACATATATGTTCTAACTATACATAGATACAAATCACAGTCATACTTATTTTATTTTAAACATTGTATTTATTAAATAAACAGAGATTAAACCAACAGTTCTTTTTTCATTTGAAAACTTCTGTGCTCTCATATACAGTTAATTACGGGAGTAAATCACGTACTATTTTAAACAGCACAATGAAACCCAGGTGTTTAGGTCAGTAAATGGTGTAATAATAAAATATATTGACAAAATTTAATTCAGTTTTCCAACTTACAATCATAATCATTGTTACTTTAAGAATGAATCTAAGTTTTGCGGTCACTTTGGACATCAGTATTACGTATAAAGATACTGGTGTCAGCTGGATATACAGCAAAGAAATTACAATACAAAAGTGTGTCTGCAAGTTGTTTCTTATTGCTAACAACTACAAAACCAATTTCATATTTGAATAACAAAGGCTTAGCGACTTTATAAATAAAGTGAAAAAGAGCTAACTAATATTCGAATTAAAAATAAATTGTTGTACTTTATATACACTTAAAGTCTTCGTTTTCCATAGGAAATACATGTACGTTACTTCATGGTCCTCCAGAACCTTAGGGTTAACGTAATGATGCTATATTTTCACAAGTTGGTTGACTGCTTGCTTTATAGGAAAGCCATATTGGGACAACTGCTAAGTTCACTAGGAGGATTCGAGCTCTGCATTTCAGCGTTGCTGGCCCATAAACTTACCACTGTTCTATCGGAAGTTCGCAGTTTCATAGAGCCCGTGAAGTTAAACTGTAACCAAATCTTTGCAACTGGCCACAGAGACAACTTTAACATCGACTGCAGTTTCTCAATGGTCAACTTAATCTGAGATGTGAGAACTGTAAGCATGCTTGTGTTTCTCAATCAACATATGTTTATGTTTCTTAGTTTACGATATAAACTTTGTGCTTCTGTGCAGATGGATGTATGAAATATGACGTACTTATTGATTCATTTTCCAGCCAAGCCTAAATTGTACGATAAAAAGTGTTTCGTCCAAATTTCGAGCTTCTGAGAAGGAACGGAAGTGTTGTACAAACGATAGATATGTATACAGAGGAACACTTAGAACAGTTCTCACGTGCTGCATGTGAACGAAGATCAAGGAGCCGACTTAAAATTCTTATCATGATAGGAGATGGTTAGCTATCATCATTCGTCCTTACCGTTTCCTTACAGAAATATCCTGATGAAAGTTCATGGGTGTCTAGTGGTGTCAACAGAAATTTACTCGAATGAACTTATTACATAAAAAATAGTCTTAAACATCGGTTGTCGCTAAGCAACTTATGATATCTGCTTGTATACTATACTGTATTATATCTCCAAGATATATTGACTGGGTGTATATTATACCGTATAAAATCTCCAACGAATGTCGAGTGAAGGTGTATTATACCATATTATATCTTTAAGAACTCTTGACTGGGTGTATGTTGCAACGAATTATTGATCCAACAAATGCTGACTGAGTGTATATTATACCGTATTATATATCCAACAAATGCTGACTGGGTGTATATTATACCGTATTATATATCCAACAAATGTTGACTGGGTGTATATTATACTGACATATATCTTGAAGTACTGTTCACTGTTGACTAGGTGTGAATTATACTGACATATATATAAAAGTACTGTTAAATGTTGACCAAGTGTGAATTGTACTAACATATATCTTGGAGTACTGTTAACTGTTCACTACGTGTATGTCATACTAACAAATACCTTAAAGTAGTGTTAATGTTCAATGAGTGTATATTATATTACCATGTATCTTAAAGTAGTGTTAATGTTCAGTGAGTGTATATTATATTACCATGTATCTTAAAGTAGTGTTAATGTTCAGTGAGTGTATATTATATTACCATGTATCTTAAAGTAGTGTTAATGTTCAGTGAGTGTATATTATATTACCATGTATCTTAAAGTAGTGTTAATGTTCAGTGAGTGTATATTATATTACCATGTATCTTAAAGTAGTGTTAATGTTTAGTGAGTGTATATTATATTACCATATATCTTAAAGTAGTGTTAATGTTCAGTGAGTGTATATTATATTACCATGTATCTTAAAGTAGTGTTAATGTTCAGTGAGTGTATATTATATTACCATGTATCTTAAAGTAGTGTTAATGTTCAGTGAGTGTATATTATATTACCATGTATCTTAAAGTAGTGTTAATGTTCAGTGAGTGTATATTATATTACCATATATCTTAAAGTAGTGTTAATGTTCAGTGAGTGTATATTATATTACCATGTATCTTAAAGTAGTGTTAATGTTTAGTGAGTGTATATTATATTACCATGTATCTTAAAGTAGTGTTAATGTTCAGTGAGTGTATATTATATTACCATGTAGGCTAGGTGTGTATTGTACTAACATATGTTTAAAAGTACTGTTAACTGTAGGCTAGGTGTGTATTGTACTAATATGTTTAAAAGTACAGTTAACTGTAGTCTAGATATGTATTGTACTAACATATGTTTAAAAGTACAGTTAACTGTAGTCTAGATATGTATTGTACTAACATATGTTTAAAAGTACAGTTAACTGTAGTCTAGATATGTATTGTACTAACATATGTTTAAAAGTACTGTTAATTACTGATTTAGTGTTTTTCATACTGACGTATATATTATAGTCCTGATAACTGTTCACAAGGTATTATAATAGGATATAACTTAAAGTACTGTTAACTAATGACTAAGTGTGTATTATAATAAGATATAACTTAAAGTACTGTTAACTAATGACTAAGTGTGTATTATAATAAGATATAACTTAAAGTACTGTTAACTAATGACTAAGTGTGTATTATAATAAGATATAACTTAAAGTACTGTTAACTAATGACTAAGAGTGTATTATAATAAGATATAACTTAAAGTACTGTTAACTAATGACTAAGTGTGTATTATAATAAGATATAACTTAAAGTACTGTTAACTAATGACTAAGTGTGTATTATAATAAGATATAACTTAAAGTACTGTTAACTAATGACTAAGTGTGTATTATAATAAGATATAACTTAAAGTACTGTTAACTAATGACTAAGTGTGTATTATAATAAGATATAACTTAAAGTACTGTTAACTAATGACTAAGTGTGTATTATAATAAGATATAACTTAAAGTACTGTTAACTAATGACTAAGTGTGTATTATAATAAGATATAACTTAAAGTACTGTTAACTAATGACTAAGAGTGTATTATAATAAGATATAACTTAAAGTACTGTTAACTAATGACTAAGTGTGTATTATAATAAGATATAACTTAAAGTACTGTTAACTAATGACTAAGAGTGTATTATAATAAGATATAACTTAAAGTACTGTTAACTAATGACTAAGTGTGCATTATAATAAGATATAACTTAAAGTACTGTTAACTAATGACTAAGAGTGTATTATAATAAGATATAACTTAAAGTACTGTTAACTAATGACTAAGTGTGTATTATAATAAGATATATCTTAAAGTACTGTTAACTAATGACTAAGTGTGTATTATAATAAGATATAACTTAAAGTACTGTTAACTAATGACTAAGTGTGTATTATAATAAGATATATCTTAAAGTACTGTTAACTAATGACTAAGTGTGTATTATAATAAGATATAACTTAAAGTACTGTTAACTAATGACTAAGTGTGTATTATAATAAGATATAACTTAAAGTACTGTTAACTAATGACTAAGTGTGTATTATAATAAGATATAACTTAAAGTACTGTTAACTAATGACTAAGTGTGTATTATAATAAGATATAACTTAAAGTACTGTTAACTAATGACTAAGTGTGTATTATAATAAGATATATCTTAAAGTTCTTTTTTATACGCAAAAACGAGCCGTTTTTACATATAAAATTCTCAACAAGTGGGTTTCTTGACATCACTGATCTTAAAGTTCTGTTATCTGTTGACTAGATGTATGTTGCACTAACATGTATCTTCGAGTCTTATTAACTGTTGGTTAGGTGTGTATTATAATAACATATATTTTAAAGTGCAGTTACCTGAGGACGAGGTGTGTATTACAATAATACAGATTTTGTAGTCCTGTTAACTTATAAATAGGTGTGTATTTACTAACCTATATCTTAAAGTACTGTTAATTGTTGACTGCCTGCATATTATACTAACAAATATGTTATAGTCTTGTTAACTGTTGACTACGTGAATAATACAAAAACATATATCTCAAAGTACTGTTGGGTATTAACTGTATGTATGTTGTACTAACGTATATCTCAAAGTACTGTTGGGTATTAACTGTATGTATGTTGTACTAACGTATATCTCAAAGTACTGTTGGGTATTAACTGTATGTATGTTGTACTAACGTATATCTCAAAGTACTGTTGGGTATTAATTGTATGTATGTTGTACTAACGTATATCTCAAAGTACTGTTGGGTATTAACTGTATGTATGTTGTACTAACGTATATCTCAAAGTACTGTTGGGTATTAACTGTATGTATGTTGTACTAACGTATATCTCAAAGTACTGTTGGGTATTAACTGTATGTATGTTGTACTAACGTATATCTCAAAGTACTGTTGGGTATTAACTGTATGTATGTTGTACTAACGTACATCTCAAAGTACTGTTAACTATTGACTAGGTGTGTTTTATACTGAGATATATCTTAAAGACCTGTTAACTTTTAAATAGGTGTGTATTTTATTAACATATATTTTAATGAACTGTTAACTGTTGACTAAGTGTATATTATACTAGCATATATCATAAAGTCCTGGTGAGCATTATAACAATATACAACTTAAAGTACTGTTAACTGTAGAGTAGGTGTGTATTACACTAACAAATTTTAAAGTACTGTTTACAGTTTACGGGGTGTATATTACACTAACATACATCTTAAAGTATTGGTAATTGTTGACTACGTGTACATTATACTAACATATATCTTAAAGTGCTGTCAACTATTTACTGGGAGTATGTTACACTAACGTATATCTTAAAGTGCTGTTAACTGATTACGAGGTGAATTGTGTACTAACATAAATCTTAATATCCTGTTACTTTTGATTAGGTGTGTAGAATAATAACATGTGTTTTAGAGTTCTGTTTACTGATGATTAGATCTACATAATAATATCATTTATCTTAAACTTTTGTTAATTGTTGACTAGGTGTGTATTATGACAGAATACATTTTAAAATACTGTAACTGTTGACCAGAAGTATATTATACTAACATATATCTTAAGGTACTGTTAACTTGGTGAGTATTATACTAACATACATCTCAAAGTCAGTTTAACTGTTGACGAGGTGAGTGATACATTAAAAATATCTTGCAGTCCTTTTAACTGTTCACCCCGTGTATATATCTTAAACTACTGCTAACTGCTGACTAGGTGTATATTATACTAATATTCATTTTAATGTAGTGTTAAATGTTGACAGTGTGTATATTATACTAACATACATCTCAAAGTACGGTTAACTATTGACTCTTGGTGTATTATGCTAAAATATATCTTGAAGACCTGTTGACTGTTAAATAGGTGTGTATTATAATAACATATTTTAAGGTACTCTTACTTGTTGACAAGATATCTATTATAATGACATATTTTAAGGTAGTGTTAACTGTTGACTGGATGTATATTATACTAACATATATCGTAAAGTACTGTTAACTATTGACAAGGTGTGTATTATATTAAGATATATCTTAATATAATGTTAACTGCTAAAAGGTGTGTATTATAATAATATATTTTAAAGTTTTGTCAACTGTTGACTGGGTCAATACAATAATACTATATATTTTCAAGTACTCCTTACTGTCGACTACTTGTATATTACACTAAGATATATCTTGTAACTGTTCACTAGCTGTGTATTATACTAATATATATCTTGAAGTACTGTTAACAGTTGACTAGGTGTATATTATACCAACATATTTGTTAAAGTACTGTTAGTTGTTCACTACGCGTGCATTATAATGCGATACATCTTAAAATTGTGTATGTCATACTAACAAATATCTTAGTGTCCTGTTAACTGATGACTAGGTGTATATAGCAATAACCTATATTTCAAAGTTCAGTTAACTGTTGAATAAGTGTGTTTAATAATAACATAAATCTTAAAGTACTGTTAACTGATGGCTAAAAGTGTATTATACTAAGATATATGTCAAAGTAATGTTAACTTCTGACCAGTTGTGTATTACACTTATATATATTTTAAAGTGTTGTTAACTGTGTATTTACTAGATGTGCAATAGACTGACATATATCTTCAAGTCATGCTAATTGTAAAATGGATGTGTATTATAATAATCTGTATCTTAAAATACTGTTAACAAGATATGTATTATACCAACATGTCTCTTAAATTACTGTTAACTTTTGACTAGGAGTGTATTATAACATGATATATCTTAAAGTACTGTTAACTTTTGACTAGGAGTGTATTATAACATGATATATCTTAAAGTATTGTTAACTGTTGACCACATGTATGTTACACTAAAAAGTATGTGAAGGTCCTGTTAACTGTTAACTACATGTGTATCATACTCACATACATTTCAAAGTATTGCTGACTTTTGAATGGGAGTATATTATACCAACATATATCTTAAAGTACTGTTAACTATTGACTAGGAGTGTTTTACAATAAGCTATATCTTAAAGTACTGTTAACTAGATGTATATTGTTCTAACAAATATCTTAAGGAACTGTTATCTGTTGACTAGGTGTGTATTATAATATCATTTGTCTTAAAAAACTGTTAACTGTTGACTAGGTGTGCATTAAAATATGATATGTCGTAAAGTTGTGTTAACTGTTAATAGGTATATTTTATACTTACATACATGTTAGTGTGTTGTTAATGTTTACTAGGTGTTATGATACTAACACATATTTTAAAGTACAGTTACATGTTGATTATGTGTGTATTATAATAACATAAATCTTAAGGTACTGTTAAGTGCTGTGTATTATATTAAGATATATCTTAACGTCCTATTAACTTTGACTACGCGAATAATATGCTAACATATATTTTAAAGTACTGATAGCTGTCGACTAGATGTGTGATATAATAACAAATATCATAAAGTACTGTTAACATGTATCTTAAAGTACTCTTAACTGTTGACTACGTCTGTATTATACTAACTTAACTGTTGACTTCGTCTGTATTATACTAACATATATGTTAAAGTACTCTTAACTGTTGACTACGTTTGTATTACACTAACATGTATTTTAAAGTCCTGTTAACTGTTGACTTGGTGTGTATTTACCAACTTCTGTGCAGTGCAACTAATTTAATTAATAAATGAATTTTTGATCGTTTGACATATTATATTTTGTGTGTTTCTTGGTAGTATAGAGGTATGCCTATGTATTTACCAACCTAAAATCAGGGGTTTTATTATCTTCGGAGGATTAAGCAGATAGCCTGACGTGACTTTGATATAATAAAACACACACAAACACACAATGTTTTTGTAAAATAAGTGTTCATTAACAAAAAACTGACAAATGTGATTTTATATGATCTCGAAATTCTTAATACTACGATATACACATACATATGTTCATATATAATAAGAAACACAATCACTATCTATAACGTAATTTGCTTTGTATTTTTGTAAAGCAATATTTTAGACTGAGGTTCGATGATATATATAACTGTTCACTAGGCGTGCATTATAATACGATACATCTTAATCTTGAATAATAGAACTGTTAGGTTATTTGATATTTCTTATCTTGATTTTAAGTATATGCAGTTTATTCTCAACTATAACACGGTTCTCAAAATGTTTAAGACAATAAACAGATTTAAGCCAATATCTTTATTTTTACTTAAAACTCTCTCACAGCTACCTAAGCGTTATCTGTGCATAGACGTGTGTAATTATTCAACTGATAGACCAGAGGGAAAGTAGACAAAGACAAGTATCCATCTCCAGCTCTTGGGCTACTTCTGCTGGAACGAATAACACAATTTGAATACTATTCTTACCTATTACCCCAGATCAAATAGTAAAGTTTGAATGCTATTTTTATTTCTAACCGTAGCACCCACGATCCGCTAGTAAAGAGTTCGTTCTTTTAGCAAGGGGACACGAATCCTTAATTTTTGAATTCACAGCCTAGGTATAATAAACGCTGTGTCAGTGTCGAGTTAAAATATTCAGAGTAAATATTACGTTTCACATCTTTATTACTAATTTGCAACTAAACATTGCTACAAGGCTATATTACCCTTTACAAAATGGTCAGTCCATTAGGACTCTATAACAGATGTTTACAATTTATATCATTATTATCGATTTTATATTACCCTATACAGCTTGCCAGTTCTCCTTTGAGTCGAAATCAACTTGGCAGCCGGCTGACTCTCTTGCTTAGTTTCCATTGCAGAATACTACATAACGTTTACCAATTTCTGTATCATCTACATCATCATTTATAGCCTGTAGATCATATCCTTGTGTTTTCAAGATAAATAGTACATAATGTTGACCACCCTCTGTATTACCATTTACAGCCTGTACATTATCTTTCGATTCTATGACAAATATTACATGATGATGACCAGCAACTATATTTATTACCATTTATAGTCCACAGATTATATTCTTGTGATTCCATGACAAACAACACATCATGATGACCAACCTTTGTACTATCATTTATAGCCCACAGATTATATTCTTGTGATTCCATGACAAGTATTACAGCTGACATAATTATTATAGCATTCTGTGTTACCACTTATAGTTTACAGATTCTCTTGTCGTGATTCCATGACAAGTATTACAGCTGACATAATTATTATAGCATTCTGTGTTACCACTTACAGTTTACAGATTCTCTTATTGAAATTCCATGACAAGTATTACAGCTGACATAATTATTATAGCATTCTGTGTTACCACTTATAGTTTACAGATTCTCTTGTCGTGATTCCATGACAAGTATTACAGCTGACATAATTATTATAGCATTCTGTGTTACCACTTATAGTCTACAGATTCTCTTGTCGTGATTCCATGACAAGTATTACAGCTGACATAATTATTATAGCATTCTGTGTTACCACTTATAGCTAACAGATTCTCTTGTCGTGATTCCATGACAAGTGTTACAGCTGACATAATTATTATAGCATTCTGTGTTACCACTTACAGTTTACAGATTCTCTTGTCGTGATTCCATGACAAGTATTACAGCTGACATAATTATTATAGCATTCTGTGTTACCACTTATAGTTTACAGATTCTCTTGTCGTGATTCCATGACAAGTATTACAGCTGACATAATTATTATAGCATTCTGTGTTACCACTTATAGTCTACAGATTCTCTTGTCGTGATTCCATGACAAGTATTACAGCTGACATAATTATTATAGCATTCTGTGTTACCACTTATAGCTAACAGATTCTCTTGTCGTGATTCCATGACAAGTGTTACAGCTGACATAATTATTATAGCATTCTGTGTTACCACTTACAGTTTACAGATTCTCTTGTCGTGATTCCATGACAAGTGTTACAGCTGACATAATTATTATAGCATTCTGTGTTACCACTTACAGTTTACAGATTCTCTTGTCGTGATTCCATGACAAGTATTACAGCTGACATAATTATTATAGCATTCTGTGTTACCACTTATAGTCTACAGATTCTCTTGTCGTGATTCCATGACAAGTATTACAGCTGACATAATTATTATAGCATTCTGTGTTACCACTTACAGTTTACAGATTCTCTTGTCGTGATTCCATGACAAGTATTACAGCTGACATAATTATTATAGCATTCTGTGTTACCACTTATAGTCTACAGATTCTCTTGTCGTGATTCCATGACAAGTATTACAGCTGACATAATTATTATAGCATTCTGTGTTACCACTTATAGTTTACAGATTCTCTTGTCGTGATTCCATGACAAGTGTTACAGCTGACATAATTATTATAGCATTCTGTGTTACCACTTACAGTTTACAGATTCTCTTGTCGTGATTCCATGACAAGTATTACAGCTGACATAATTATTATAGCATTCTGTGTTACCACTTATAGTCTACAGATTCTCTTGTCGTGATTCCATGACAAGTATTACAGCTGACATAATTATTATAGCATTCTGTGTTACCACTTACAGTTTACAGATTCTCTTGTCGTGATTCCATGACAAGTATTACAGCTGACATAATTATTATAGCATTCTGTGTTACCACTTATAGTTTACAGATTCTCTTGTCGTGATTCCATGACAAGTGTTACAGCTGACATAATTATTATAGCATTCTGTGTTACCACTTATAGTTTACAGATTCTCTTGTCGTGATTCCATGACAAGTGTTACAGCTGACATAATTATTATAGCATTCTGTGTTACCACTTATAGTTTACAGATTCTCTTGTCGTGATTCCATGACAAGTATTACAGCTGACATAATTATTATAGCATTCTGTGTTACCACTTATAGTCTACAGATTATCTTGTCGTGATTCCATGACAAGTGTTACAGCTGACATAATTATTATAGCATTCTGTGTTACCACTTATAGTTTACAGATTCTCTTGTCGTGATTCCATGACAAGTATTACAGCTGACATAATTATTATAGCATTCTGTGTTACCACTTATAGTTTACAGATTCTCTTGTCGTGATTCCATGACAAGTATTACAGCTGACATAATTATTATAGCATTCTGTGTTACCACTTATAGTTTACAGATTCTCTTGTCGTGATTCCATGACAAGTGTTACAGCTGACATAATTATTATAGCATTCTGTGTTACCACTTATAGTTTACAGATTCTCTTGTCGTGATTCCATGACAAGTATTACAGCTGACATAATTATTATAGCATTCTGTGTTACCACTTATAGTTTACAGATTCTCTTGTCGTGATTCCATGACAAGTGTTACAGCTGACATAATTATTATAGCATTCTGTGTTACCACTTACAGTTTACAGATTCTCTTGTCGTGATTCCATGACAAGTGTTACAGTTGACATAATTATTATAGCATTCTGTGTTACCACTTATAGTTTACAGATTCTCTTGTCGTGATTCCATGACAAGTGTTACAGCTGACATAATTATTATAGCATTCTGTGTTACCACTTACAGTTTACAGATTCTCTTGTCGTGATTCCATGACAAGTGTTACAGTTGACATAATTATTATAGCATTCTGTGTTACCACTTATAGTCTACAGATTATCTTGTCGTGATTCCATGACAAGTGTTACAGCTGACATAATTCTTATAGCATTCTGTGTTACCACTTATAGTTTACAGATTCTCTTGTCGTGATTCCATGACAAGTATTACAGCTGACATAATTATTATAGCATTCTGTGTTACCACTTACAGTTTACAGATTCTCTTGTCGTGATTCCATGACAAGTATTACAGCTGACATAATTATTATAGCATTCTGTGTTACCACTTATAGTCTACAGATTATCTTGTCGTGATTCCATGACAAGTGTTACAGCTGACATAATTCTTATAGCATTTTGTGTTACCACTTATAGTTTACAGATTCTCTTGTCGTGATTCCATGACAAGTATTACAGCTGACATAATTATTATAGCATTCTGTGTTACCACTTATAGTTTACAGATTCTCTTGTCGTGATTCCATGGCAAGTATTACAGCTGACATAATTATTATTGAGGTACTTAATAAGAACTGGTGGTTTAAACTCCAACAAGAAATTATACACACAACAGATAACAATTTTAGTTGCAGTCAATTAACCTAGGCCTAAATTGTACTAAAAAGTGCAAACGCTATGAAAATATATGTGTATATAATCTGTTTTCTTTATTATATAGAATGCACAGAATTCATACTTATTTTGTTTTATGTGCTGTAACACTTTCCTTAAGAAGAACTAGTAGTCACAAATAGAATCACAAATAATAAAGGATCTAAGCAGAAAAATTAAAACACTCTTTTAATGAATATCAGCGCCATCTATTGAGTTGTGTTTATGTAGTTTGACTGTTGTTAAGCAGAAAGATAGACAGTGAACTAACTGTACTCTGTTCTTCACGGAATCGAAGCCCGATTTTTAGGGTCGTAAGCCTGTACTCTTATTGCTGTGCCACTGGAGGACCGTTTGTTCCGTACTGTATGAAACTACAATAGTGAATCAAACATTGTTCTGCAATGTTAATAAACAAATTGATGTTTGTTAATTTTTTTTTTACAAAATAATTATCCCCGTCTGCTTTCCAAAAGCGAAACCCATAAGAAAAAAAAATATACAAAAATTATTTCAGGCATATTTCTTACAGCTTTCTTTCAAATGTGCTTTCTTCCGTATTCTGTTGTATTATTTAAATATATAACTTGTCCATATTTGAACAATTACAGATCACAATCCACTTTATAAGCAAAATAAGCTAAATTAAATCCGGAAGATGTATTTTCTAACAGAACCCGTTTAAGTCGACTCTCTTCATTATTGGCCCCCCCAGTGGCACAGTGGTATGTCTGCGGACTTATACACTAAAAACCGGGTTTCGATACCCGTGGCGGGCAGAGCACAGATAGCCCATTGAGTAGCTTTGTGCTTAATTCTAAACAAACAAACAAACAAACAAACTCTTCATTATGAATAGTGCACTATTGTACAAGAAAAATCTACCGAAGAGCTTTATATTGCAAGATAGTTATTAATAAGTTTCGTATTTTAGTGAAATAATAATTTAAAAAATCTTCACGGGATTACATTTACTCGTTTGTTAGCATTGTTTCAGCGTGTCCTCCGCGAGCTTTATACTCTGTTAAAACTGCCCTGGTTACTATGGCATTATACATCAGCTTAAAACCGGAAAATGACCACATGATCGTGAATGTTTCGTCTCAAAATGTGAAGAATTTTGTGATAATAGCTAAAAGTAATACCAGATTGGCAGGCCCCTATACAGGAAAGCAAAATAACAGGGGCAAATAGTAGTTCGAATTCGTTATCGTAATGTCATTATGTTAATTTATTCAATAAAACAACACACACTGTCTGAAGAACAAACGGTATTACTACTTACTTTGCTAATAAGGTTCTGATGCTTTGGGTGCACGATATTCAACAGAATAGTGTGAAAACTAAACAAGACTGCTGAGTTATGTATAATACAGGTAATACTGACCAACTGTTATTAGGTCTGAAATCCAGTACTATATGAACGTACCTTGAGGGGTCAGCGAAGAAACTAGTAGAATAAAGGGAAATACTTGCGGTTTATCTGACGTTAATGACCAATCGAAAAAAATTAAAACCTTCAAATAAAGTCCGTGTTTTACTTACTGCACAAAATCTACAACCGAATAATGACACGGAGTTGAAGTTTTAGTACTTTCGAGAGTTTACAAACTGGTGTTTTAAAACGAGTGGAGAGTGGTCACTGAAACACATACACACGCACTTGTATGTAACGGTAATTATCTCTTTCCTCAAATAAATCAGGAGCCGTTAAAACAGTGCTGACGAATAAGTCCGAGATTTGATCACGACACTTCTACTTGTAATTCGACTCAAATTTCACACACGACTATCCCGGCAATTGCTTGTTTTCTGTACTTAATGCCGTGATGACTTCCACAGTTACATACAGAGAGCCTGCATGATTTTGAACAACAGATGACGACCTTACACATGCGCAACTAACTGCTCGTGGCACTAGTTTTCGTCTCGCACAGCATCCGCAGCATCCAAGGCATCGATTTAGATGTGCACTTGCTGTGTTGTAAAGCGCTTGAGTTCAACCTACCCGTCGACTGCACGAGACCAAGCTTTGCCGTATCGAGCGATAAAGGAAAAACACAAGATATGGCTCTATTTTTTTTAGCCTAAGAAACTCTGGACTTCCTTCTATCTACAGAATTATGGTTTCCATTCGATAAAGATGCGAGTGTACATGATGCAAAAACCTAAGTTCATAAAACGAAACCAGAAAACACCGCACACTTCTCAAAATGTGTTTTTAGTTTCATTAAAACCATTAGTTTTAAGTTATTCTTTTTAATATTGAGGCACTTTTAAAATTTGTGTTTTTTGGATATGAATATATTTATACTAGCCAGTGCTCACTGAGGGTGCAGCTTTGTATAGTAACCTGCACTCTGAGCGTTCGTAAATAAATAGCACCGCGTCGAGAACATTTTTTCCAAGTTTTCTCAGTTTCTGGTCACAAATGACAACTGAAGAACTGATAATACAGAACTGTTTCTGAAAACTGATAATAGAGAACTGTGTCTGAAAAACTGATAATACAGAACTGTTTCTGAAGAACTGATAATAAAGAACTGTTTATAAAGAACTGATAATACAAAACTGTTTCTGAAAACTGATAATACAGAACTGTTTCTGACGCTATTCATCGTTTTATTACTCCGTAAACGTCGAATGTGTTTGCGACTTCTCAACTTCAACTTGCTCCACTGCACACAGCAAATTCATCTGCTTAATTTTTTTCTGTACATTAGAATGTAAAGAACGGGAAACGAAGGCTTAACGGGAAAATTGTGACTCCTATTGCAGATCTGTATACATACAGGATAAAAATTAAAACGGAGGCAAAACGGGAAAATCGTGACTCCTATTGCAGATCTGCATACATACAGGATAAAAATTAAAACGGAGGCAAAACGGGAAAATTGTGACTCCTATTGCAGATCTGCATACATACAGAATAAAAATTAAAACGGAGGCAAAACGGGGAAATTGTGACTCCTATTGCAGATCTGCATACATACAGGATAAAAATTTCGCAAAGTTGGGGGTTGGAAATCAGGTAATAAACATTTTTTTACAGTATCATATGTGTAAGACCTCCATTATTGTATGAAAATATATATTTACTAAAAATGTAGTTTTTAAATTTGAGGTTAACATCACGAAGCGATATTTCTTTTAATTTTATACTTTGGTTTAAATGCGTTGAAGAAGTTCGTAATCTGTTGTAGAAGCACATTTTGAATACATTATCCAAAGAGAAACCAAAACTGAAAATATTTCTTTAATTAAAGAGCACATTAGTTATCACTGAGCATTTCAACAATACAATATTAAAACCATAATGAAGCACTTGAGGGACCATTAAATATTTCAGCAATAGGCTGTTATATTAAAACTATAATAAATACTCTAGGTACCAGTGAACGTTTCAAGAACACGCTGTTATTAGAACTACAATAAAGAAAATTAATTATCATTGAACATTTTAACAATACAATGTTATTAGAACAGTTTTAAAACACTCTAGGTACCAGTGAACGTTTCAAGAACATGCTGTTATTTAAGCCATAATAAAGCACATTAATTATTATTGGATTTTCCAATAACAAACTCTTATTGGTACCATATTGGAAGAGACGCTACCGTGTTTTATGGAGTGTTCTTAACTTGAAGCATAATCATAAATTATAAACATTGAATTAGTACTTTTAGTTAAATTAATGATAAAAAAGGTTTCTTATCAACAGCTCTCATACCAACATTTAAACAGAACTCTTTCACATCTATAGAAAAAATAAACAGTTTTAATAATTGTTAGATATGTACTTTTTTTTATTCATTTCTATGAATTCTTAATGAAACACGACTTTGTTACCACACGTTGAGTGTGTGTTTTATTGTTGTAGAGCCCCATCGGGCTATTTGCTGAGCCCAAGGCGGGGAATCGAACCCGTGGTTTTAGCGTTGTAAATCTGTATACTCACCATTGTACGAGCGGGGGGCTATCACATTTTCAATTGGACAGATGATATCTTAAAGATAAGCTTGTCTGTTTTAGAATAATTTTGTTTTCGCAAATCACTCAAAAGCTGTGATCCTGCAAGGCATTAAAAATCCACAACAATGGGCGTTTCTTTTACTCTACTCTGTAATGGTGACTTTATTTCTTTTACTCTACTCTGTAATGGTGACTTTATTTCTTTTACTCTACTCTGTAATGGTGACTTTATTTCTTTTACTCTACTCTGTAATGGTGACATTATTTCTTTTACTCTACTCTGTAATGATGACTTTGTTTCTTTTACTCTACTCTGTAATGGTGATTTTATTTCTTTTACTCTACTCTGTAATGGTGACTTTGTTTCTTTTACTCTACTCTGTAATGGCGACTTTATTTCTTTTACTCTACTCTGTAATGGTAACTTTGTTTCTTTTACTCTACTCCGTAATGGTGACTTTGTTTATTTTACTCTAGTCCTTAATGGTCGAAGTATTGAGCATATGTTAGAAAGATGTATCGTACTTACAATTAAGAAGACATTTCTAAATACGTGTAGCCAAAGATACATTCCTAAATAAGTCATAAACTATTAATAATGGTCAAGTGATTATATAATATAAAATTCGATAACTTCAAGTTTTGATACCAACGACAAATTCATTTTTTTTAAATGTGTTCCAAGCCACGACCTCATAGAGGAGAAGAGATCGTCATAAGCTTCTAGAATCGATTCCTAGAAAGCTATAAGTGCTTGTACCAAACACATGGAAATCTTGACAGTACGCGCTGTATTTTAAGAAGGAATCGTATTTATGAGAACTGTTACATACACATAAAGTACCATTGCCATCTGTTACGGAGCTCGTGGTCACCCGAGGTCTGAATGTCAAACAATCACTGACACTGTCTGCATTTCTTGCTGTTTAACGACATTAATACTTTAATATTTATGTAAAGTAACTCACGTGTTCCATTCACACTTCACTCACAAAAATGAACATTGTACTAAAACATTGTTCTGAGTACAGTGTTAAATAGGTGGGTTTACAATAAGTACACGTAGTCTTAAGAATAAAGCAGTGTTTAGTTGTTGTATAAGGAAGTCTTAGGACTTGTGTTTTACTTATCATGAAACTTATGCTTTATTTGTTAAATCAAACGTTACTTTGCATGAAAACCTTTATAAAGCTCATAATTTATACAATTAAAGTATTTTCAACTATTTCTCTTATAAGTGATTCCAACCGCTATCTTGAAGTTGTCCGTGTTTTCTATTATACAGGGTGTTCGGAAAGTCACTGCGTAGTTTTGTCTGTTAATAAATATATAAGTGCACAGCGACTTTTCGAACACCTTGTATAAATGTTAATGTGTTATGGATAACAATATAATAATGTTGCAATCTTCGTGCTTTTGATTACGCGTTTTTTTATATGTTTTTGAATTTGACGCGAAGCTACCCGAGGGCTATTTGCGCTAGCCGTCCCTAATTTAGCAGTGTAAGACTAGAGGGAAGGCAGCTAGTCATCACCACCCACCGCCAACTCTTGGGCTACTCTTTTACCAACGAATAGTGGGATTGATCGTCACATTATAATTCAGCCCCCACGGCTGAAAAGGCAGAGCATGTTTAGTGTGACGGGGATGCGAACCTGCGACCCTCAGATTACGAGTCTTACCCCTTAACACACTTGGCCATCGTTTTTTGGGTGTTTTTTTTTTAAACGAGTTGTTAACTAGGCACACTAGATTTGGTACGTTTGCCAAAACACAATATAATGAACGAATGCTTTCAATAAAAACTATTCAAAGTATTAACTTTTACTGACAAAAAATCGCATACGTAGTTTTTAAGTATATATTTTCTTGTTTGTCTGAACGAAGATAAAGCACAAGGTAAGAGAAACATCAATTCGTTTTTTGGACCACATTTGTTGTTCTTGGATGTTATGAAGTTCGGTGTGATGAGCACCAGTTGGGGTTGAAAGAGGTGAGGAAGCGCCAGCTTGTGGTCAGTCTCTTGTCATTTAAGGGACTATAGCAACCTAAATCCTTAAGGAATTATTAAAGGAAGCATTTATTCTTTAGTGGTAGCGAAACAAGAGGAGCCCTTGTGATTATGAAACATTATTTTTAGAACAGATGTACCAGGTCAGAAATAAAGAGACTTATTCTGGGTGGAACTAAGAAAGATGTTTAGAAGGTAAAAGTTAAACGGAAAGAGATGTGAGAGAGACTGAATAAACCGAGAGAAGGGCGAAACATGAAAGAAATACCACCAGTAAAGAAACAAAACCTACCATTAATGGCCCGGCATCTCCAAGCGCATTAAGGCGTGCGACTCGTAATCTGAGGGTCGCGGGTTCGCATCCCCATCGCGCCAAACATGCTCGCCCTTTCAGCCGTGGGGGGTTATAATTTGAAGTACAGTTTGTTTTTTTCAGAAACAATAACAGGTGCGCAATTTTTTGATGTTCTCCTAATGAATTTCGAAATATTATTTAAGAATAATTTTTTAGCGTATAAAGTATTATTATATAGTTTATTAATTTAAGTTTTATAAAAAACAGATACGTAAGAAAGTTTTGTACTCATTTACAAGGTTTATGGTGTCCTCACAACAAAATAAATCTGTACATAATTCACCTTTTTGATGGTAAAGGTTGGTACATCGAATAGTTTTGACGTTCCTAAGTCCGAATGGTGTTATCACTGTATTTATCAACGTATTTTATGACTATACTACAATGTCATTTCCTATGATAAACGTTGAACATTACACAAAAGAAGACTGCCTCATGTTAGACGTATTTTACTAAAAGCGTTGTTTGACGTTATGTTCATAAATACTTGCTTAAACTTAGTTTCTTTTGTTATCAAAATTCAATGTATTATTATTACTGTTCTTGTTTCGCATGTTTTAAGACAGACACGGCTAATCTGATATATTAGTAAGCTGTGTGCATACAAACACGACCTTGCTTAAATTTCTTAACAATTTAATTGGCATTTAAAATCCACAGGAAAACAAATAAGGTTACTAATTCTAAATGAGTAAGAATAAAAATCGACTGTTGTGAGAGAAATCGGTATATATGTATTTTAAAAATTTGTTTTATACATTAAAAAATAAAAGATTCCCGTCGGTGTTCATTGTTTCCTAGAAGTTGTATTGCTTTTAATTCGACTAACAATACCCGTCACCCAGTGGCCCCCCAGTGGCTCAGCGGTATGTCTGCGGACTTGCACGCTAAAATCCGGGTTTCGATACCCGTGGTGGGCAGAGCACAGATAGCCCATTGTGTAGCTTTGTGCTTAATTCAAAACAACAACAAAACAACGTCACCCAGTGGCACACCAATGTTTTCGGACTTGCAGCGCGACAAAGCTGGTTTCCATACCCGAGGTGGGCAGAACACAAATAAACTATTGTGTAGCTTTGTGATTCATTCCAAACAATGAGAACCAAAATCGTATTGAAACAAAAATCCACAAATTAAACAATATTTTTTGTTCAAATTTAAGAACATTTTGACCGTACAGAATGAGAAATTGCGTCCATGCGAACCTACTTCATGTTAAATGTTGCAAAGAAAAGCTTAAATGAAACGTTATATGTCTGAACTCCCTCTAACCGAAGTATAAACAACTTCATTGTATGTGTATTTCTTAAACATACAGAGAGATACAAACATTACGTGAGATTTTGTTTCTAATAAGCTTATTAAAATCATCATAGTAGTGGAGTTTCCACAGCTATCGTTTTAACTTGCTGAAAGTATGCAAAAACATTAAGTATAATATTACGCACACTTTGCATAAGTGATCAGACGCAAAATGTAGACACTGGTACTCGATTGAGGATAGTAATAATATATACTCAAAGTAATGTGAAAGTCTATCTAAGCAATGACAAATATAATCGAAAACTTTACTGGCTGAAAACAGGCCTTTCAATAAAGACCTTAATTTGTAATGTACAAAAACAATTGTATTCTTCAACACAAAATAACGAAACAAGCATGAGTGCTTAGCGTAAGGGTTACAAATAGAAATAACTTATGCACATAATCGTTATTAGCGACTCCTTCTGTTGATACGGAAGAATAAAAATGAATTTGAAATTTATTAGCCTAAATAACACTAACTTATACCAAAATTCGCTTGAATAATTCTAACACTTTAAGCGTTAAAGGTAAGCAAATTTTTATCGTATTATGAAGTAAAGCATTAACACAGTCCTTTTAAACTAAATACTTTTCTGTATCTATGTGCACTTCTTACACAAATTGTTTCGTATAATGTAATTGGTGTTAATAAAGTATACATAAAGTCACATTAATGCGACATCTTTTGCTACATTACAACATAAGGCAGGATGGTATCTGAGCATCTATTTAACGCCTTTAAACGAATCTGAGTCTTAAATACAACATGAATAATTTCACTGTATTTGTAGTTGATACTTAGTCTGATAAACGCATTATTTGTTACTCATCAGTATTTAATAAACACAGATTAGTACATTGTAATTACACATTAAAAATAAAAGTGTTTTTTATTAATCTTTCGGAGTAACATCAGTAAGTCAACTGGTATCTTATATACACAGGCTAACAAATTCAAATGTTTTAAAAAAAGAAGTAAAACATTTTGAAAAACATTTGTTGTTTTCCCAGTATGTCCCTTCGGTGAAACAGCGCTAGGTTTATTGACTTATAACGCTAAAATCCAAGGTTCGACTCTCCATGATGAGCATGGGAGATAGCTCTACTGCAAGACGATAAAACACGCATACAATTAAGCAATAATTTTTTTATTTAAATAATCGTACTTAATATTTCAAATATTTTTCAGTCTTATAAAATGAGGATTATTTAAAGACTGTAGCTAATCACGTAAGAAATAATCGTACTACAATAGAAAGTCTTTAGGCACTGAAAGGGCTGACATGGCCAGTTGGTTAAGGTACGCGACTCGTAATCCGAGAGTCGCAAGTTCGAATCCCCGTCGCACCAAACATGCTCGCCATTTCAGCCGTGGGGGCGTTATAATGTTATGAACAATCTCACTATTCGTTGGTGAAAGAGTAGCCCAAGAGTTGGCGGTGGGTGATGATGACTAGCCGCCTTCCCTCTAGTCTTACACTGCTAAATTAGGGACGGCTAGCCTTCTTGTAGCTTTGCTCGAAATTCAAAACAAACAATCTTAAGCCAGTGATAGCCCCATCTATTGACGACATTATTTCTGTTCTGTTAATTTCAATTTCAATAATTTTTTATCGTTATCAAACTAGTGAGAGCGAAAACGTATTAAAATATCAAATACAGCATTACTTATGGACAATCGTTTTTGTTGTTTTTTCATTCACGTAAAGTTTCCTTTAAAAAAAAAACATTTGCTTACTCAATGAAAGTTGAGATTTATAACTCCTTAATCTGTGTGTTTCTAGTTCAAAACAAATATTTATCTATTAATGGAGGGCCCAGCATGGTCAGATGGTTAGGGGCGCTCGACTCGCAACACGAGGGTCACGGATTCGAATCTTTGTTCTAGCAAACATACTTACCCGTTTATGTGTGGGATCATTATAATGTGACAACCAATCCTACCATTCGTTGGCGGTTAGTGGTGATGACTAGCTGCCTTCACTCTAGTATTTTACTGCTAAGTCAGGGACAGGCTAGCGCAGATAGATCTCGTTTAGCTTCGCGCGAAATTAAAACCAGTCCAAACCTGTTAGCAGCATATCGATTGGACATCAAAAAGAAAGAAAATAATACAACTTCTTTGTCGTAATAATCATGACTTCGCCACACGAAAGAAGTGTATTTGTCAGAAAGTTATTAATTCCTTTACAAGTGTCTATTTTTTGTTATTGGTTTGTTATTGGAGAAAATTATCCAATGAGCTTCTGTAAAACATCGAACAGGCGATCCTGTTTCAGTAGCAGAGTACATTGTTGGATACCAAGCAAGCAAAAGAGTTAACACTTTACAAAGATAACTTGTAACCACTCAGAATACCTAAACTTCTCCATTCAAACTAGTTGTAACTGCATTTATTCGAACTGAGTAGTTTACTGTAAATACTCAGCCACTACAGTTCTTACTCAAATAATCCCAAACATACACTCTTTATTAAAACTACATAGACACTGCTTCTTCGATCAAACTACCCAGCCACCACAGTATTCACTGAAATACCCAAACACAGCCTCTTGAATCACACTATCCAGACGCTATTTCATCACTCTTACTTCTCAAAATAAGGCCACACCCCTCATTCAAACTTTTCAGATTTTATACTTTTCACTCAAAGTATCTGGATATAACATTCTTCATAGCTTTTTAACTAGATGTTGCATCACCAACGTGTGGTTTGAAAACAAGTAGGCCTTTGTGTTTGAATTCAGAACAATACAATGTATATTCATAAAAAATATTTATATTTTTTTACTGTTTTCTTTAAACTGACTAATTAATACTCAGATGTAAGAAATTATTTATTGTCGTTGAGAAACCTCTCTTAGCAAGTAAGGCAGTGTTTTGTGGCTGATCAGTGGAGAGTTAATTTTCGTAGCTCCAATATTTGATAAATACTTAGTAACCTTTCATATACCAACAAACCTTGTTCTCGAATAAAGCTGCAAATAATTTTATATAGTTTGTTGAACCAATCACAGATTATAGCAACTGCTTAAATCAATTACATACATGTATATTAACGCATAAAATTAGCTTCTTTTATAGTTCTCAACATCTTAATAAGAAAATTAACTGTCCTCTGGTTTCATTCATGTTTTGTAGTAAGAATTTTAAGTTCATCCTTTTAAATCAAACTATGGCTGAATTTCATTTCGATTTTAACTGTTTTGAATATCTGGTGGATTCAAAATCTGGTATTTTTTCCATAGTCTTTTCTTATGGTAATTAAAAGTTATCTTCTGCAAATAATCATTTTTCTACGTTTCTAAGGCAATTGATGGGGGTCAAATTTTAAAACAATTTGTTAAAAGAGTTAAATACATTGAGACACTCTAATGTGAAATCTTACAATTTCAGTTATCTTCTGATCAGTGGAATATTCACAGATTCAAATAAAATGTGATTATAAACTAATTATGAACAGTTCACTCTTATAACGAGACTTTTCATAACAATAATTTAATGTTTAGATGTTTTAAAATTTGAAAGCATAATTTTAGAGCTTCAAATGAATTGAATAGGTATTTTGTACTTATAAAGATTCAAGGATTTTTTTAATGGTTGTACGCATATTTTCAGAAGTTCTAGAAAGGTTTAATAAATATAACATATTAAGAATCCCTATGATGAAAATTAATAAAAGATATAAATATTATATGCCCAAGTGCAAATTTTGGATTGCTTAACTTTTGAAAATATTTGATGATTATTACTTTCTAACTGATATTAATATTGAAAATATCTTCAACGTTCGATAATACAATTTATTATTTTTGCATTTTTAATATATACTGTTTATAAACTCCATTCCATCTGTGTGTCATACGTGCAGTTACTATATAGTGGAAATCGACACTCTTAAATTTTTTCTTCATGTTTAATCTAAATAAAACCTATTTTGCTGAATAAATTTTCAAAATGTCCATCTTTTTCACACATATTTCACTCTTTAAGATAATTTTTAATGTGATTATTTCTGTTCAAATTTGTTGCATTTTTTCGCATATTTACAAATATTAATTTTTTTAGATCTGTGCTAATTTATATTTAGCTTTTTATACAGGCTATGATTTCGATGGCATTCAACCAAAAGGAAATCACCCAAAGTGTAGACGGTTGGTAAAGAAATAGGTTGTTTTAAAACACAACCAATAAAACAAGCTCGAACACAATGAAATTCTAGTTTCTGAGATAACGTTACACATTTTATATACACATTCAATTCATTGTTCAACATGCGCCTAAGTACTCAGATGCTCACATTTAATCTATTTATTTATTAATGTAACGATGAAATTTTAACACGTCTATTTTTCTGTTTGTTTTCTCATAAGCGCTTTAAAATATCATTAAGTTTTAATTTTCTTTGATTTAGGTTCATGATAAAAATCAATAATAATAATAATAACATAGTAAATGTAAGGTTTTTTAATAAACGGTTTACGTAAAATTTTAATGTGGTTTACATAAATTTTAATAAATGGTTTTCGTAGCACGTTACTTCATTTCTTTACACATTTCTCAGAAACAGTTTGTTCACATATATATATATGTGACATTGGTTCCTTTTGCTAAACCGTTTTTCTTTCCTGAAAATTATTTATGTATGCTATTTCTAGACTTAAGCCTACTCTCCTTATTTTATTTAAGTAGGCTATTTATAGTCTTAAGCCTAGTCTTCTCACCTTATTAAGTAGGCTAATTCTAGACTTAAGCCTACTCTTCTTATATTATTAAGTAGGCTATTTATAGATTCAACTTTACTCTTCTTACTTTATTAAGTAGCCTATTTTGGGACTTAAGCCTACTTTTCGAACTTCATCAAGTAGGTAATTTTTAGACTTATGAAGCCTGTACTGAGTGAGAGGTAAGTAAGCTATTACTAGGCTTATGGAGTATGTCTTCAGTGGTTACAATGAAATAATGTTCTGTTGACTTTCCTTTTCAATTAACTACCTTAAAACGAAGTTTGTATTAACACCTTTATTACTGAAGAGCTCAACATTAATGAACTCTTCAAAGTGTAACCAGTGCATTACAACTGATATCTATTTACCTCAATCATTGCGTCACTAAATCGAAATAATGCAGAAAGAAACGTCTGCATCATAGCGATATTACACGCAGACAACGATTACGTTTTCCTTTTGGTTAGTTTCAACGAATCCACTAAGCCGCTTTACTGCTTATTCACATCAGAATCCTGCTATAAATTAAGTTCGATTTATTTTTCTTTTATAAAGTACATCAATCGTATTCATCCGTCTACAAGACTTTAGCTGGTGCGTCCAGCATTATAGGAATAAATAACATGGATTTTTAGGGTTAGAAAAAATTGTAAAATTGTTCAACTTCGGAGCAAAACAGCTGAATTATTTAATTTCTAGTATTGGTGACGTATGCAGAGATTAACAGTGTTTTGGCTTAAAAAAAACAACTGAAACACTCTTCAGAATATTTATATGTATGCTGCACATATATATAATCATTCAAGTATAACCAAAGTATCGTTAAAACTCGCCTGTGAATACTAATAGCAAAACACCGAATATGAGACCATTCTATTTTTTCCTCTCTTTTAATAATTTTTCAACTGTTTTCGTGACTTCAAAAGTCACTTTTAAGGATATAATTTTATTAATAGTCTGCCAAAAAAACCCAACATCAAAACACCATTTTTCAAACAAACAGAAATAATCTAGATTAAATATATATAATTTTCAAATGTATAAACACATCATACACGTCATACATAAACTAATTATATGATTGAAAATGCTCAAAAACAAATAAAATTAATTATATTTGATTCAATACAATTTCAATTTTCTATTAAAACCTAATTGTGATTATAATTTTATTGTCGGAATGCAGTATATTTAATGTACAATTTTACGACTTGGCCAGGTGGATAAGGCACTCGACTTATAATCTTAGGGTCGCGGGTTCAAATCCCCATCGCACCCAATGTGCTCACCCTTCCAGCCGTTGGGGCGTTATAATGTGACGATCAGTCCCATTATTCATTGATAAAAAGCTACATGAGGGCTATCTGGGCTAGCCGTCTATAATTTAGAAGTGTAAGACTAGAGGGAAGGCAACTAGTCATCACTATTCACCGCCAACTCTTGGGCTACTCTTTTATCAATAAATAGTGGGATTGATCGTAACATTATAACGCCCCAAATGCAAAAAGAAGCAAACAACCAATAGTGAATCACAAGAGTAATTCTTAATCCCTTGAATGAGCTGTATGATGTCAGTTTAGACCATGTGGTGATTTAGAAAAATTACTTTGGTTAGAAAATCATCCATGGTGACTTTAATTGGCAAAGTATGATAAGTTAGATTTACCTCAGTTGTATGAAACTATATTGATACAGGTAAACCATCAAACTACTTATTTTTGACAGTTACACATCAAGAATATACAGGCAGCATTTTCGTACCATAGGCACAGAATGTATTTCAAATGGGCACAACATTTTCTGAAGTCTGGTTGTTCACAAATGAGACAAAATACAAGAATATGTCAGAAGAAAATTAGAAGAGCAACTAAGATTCCTTCAAACTTCTTCTGAAATTCTACAAATGAAGTAGAACTCCGGTTTTCCGTTTTATTGTGTTGCAAACATTCGAGCTGTTTTCATGGATCCTAAGTATTTTAAATAAGCTAATATTAATAACATATTTTATTGTTCCAACTTATTTAATATATTATATGTTAAATAGCAATTTACACAAAGCTTTGACTACAACTTATTGCAGAATAGTACAGATAAATTATTGATGTTATTTAAAGTAAGTAATTTGTAAAACAAACATTAACTAATTAGGTTGATAAATCATCCAGTAGATGTCACTAAAAGCATGACAATTAAAGTTTCACATTTACGGTTTTCTATGTTGAAAATGTAATTATTATTTGGTGAATTTACTTTGGTTTCAAACAAATAAAAAATGAATACGAAGGATAAGTATCAATGAAAGTCACACAATTTATAAAAAAATGTTTATAACACGTGATTATATAACAGCTGGCAATAGCTGACCGACTGGTCATTGAAATGTATCTGATATAATATGTTGCTTCTTGCTCCTAAAGAGTGAGAAAAGAGCTGAGGTAAAATTATATCAGGTTTTCGACTAAAATGCATATATGTAAATATCAGGCTGTTTTAGAAAAAAAGTCCTCTAATTGCTCAGAAAGAGACTAGATTACTTATAACGATAGAATTTAGAGTTCGAGCTTGGCAGTTGATTAGCGCATATAGACTTTTATGCTACTATTATGTTACTATGCGCTAAAACCAAACCAAAACGAAATTAGCAACAACTGCAAGACAATTTACGTTTTGGTTTGTTTTGAATTTCGCGCAAAGCTACACGAGTGCTATCTGCGCGATCTGTTCTTAATTTTGAAGTGTAAGTTGGGCTACTCTTTTACCAACGAATTGTGGGATTGACCATACTTATAACGCTTCCACGGCTGAGAGAGTGAGCATGTTTGGTGTGACGGAGATTCGAACTCCCTTCCTTTATATTACGAGTCGAGCACTTTAACCACCTGGCCATGCCAGACCTATTTATGTTTCAGTGAGCATCATCTCATGGGAACTTTTATTTTTTTTGACAAAGAGGAATATCTATTATCTTTAAAAGAATAGAAGTTTCGGTATAAATAAAATAAATGCTCATTATTAGAAAATGTAGAACACTGTAAGAAAACTAAACTAACGCAAAGTTATGAATAAGAAATATTTTACTTCTAATTTTTTCTTTATAATTCTCAATAAAATACAACTTTCAGAGAGAGATAATTTTTCAACTGTATAAATTTGATTTGAAAAGTAATATTTTATTCAAACTTCCACTAAACACTTTACTCATGTACTAGTTTTAAGTTTCTCTTCGTAATCGGTCTGAAATACCCAGGTAATTAGGTCACTGATTCTAATTTTATCCAGCCAAAAAATGTTAGCCCTTTCAGCCGAGAGGGCATTATAATGTGACTATCAATTCTACTATTCATTGGTAAAAAGAGTAGACCAAAAGTTGGCGGTGGAGAGCAATAACTCTTGTTAAGTTAGGGTTAGCTAGCTCAGACAGCCCTCGTGTAACTTCGCACTTACTTTATAACGAGCCAAACTCTTCGTTATTAATAGGATTTTCTATTAAGGTGCTCTGTTTATTTTACTTTATGCAGTTAATTTGATTATCACCATTATATAATCAATAAGAAAAATAAAAATATAATAGATGAAAATTATGTCACGTCATATATGCTTTCGGGCTCCAATATAAACATAAGTGTAATGTGAACTTAATCTATCTCAAACAGTTTAAGCAATTGTGCTGCCGACTGGTGTACGAAGATCGAAACTATAGTGCCACGCCATATTTGTCCACAGTTAATTCGTCAATAATTAATTTCCTAAAATCAGGTTGTTGTTTTTTTTTCATTATTAGAAATCTTGGAAACTAATTAACAAAATAATATTACCATAAAATGATCGACAAAATTAGCACGAATCGTATAGTTACGTAATTGTTACGGACTAGCTATGCGAACGTAACTTTACGTACTATGATTTTTGAGTGCTTTTACAGGTAATTCATATGATTATTCTACTTTAAACATCCAGTTTTTTATACTTGAGTTGTGATATTTATTACAAGAGAATAACTACTCGACAAGCATTTTTGTACGATATATTAGAAGTGTTTCATTTTGTTGGCAATCGTTCCCCTTTCTCAGGAGCACAGCGGTAGTATGGCTATGGAATTATATCACTAGAAACCGGGTTTCGATACCCGTTATGGGCAGATGGTCCATTGTGTAGATTTGTGCTTAATTACAAAAGAACAAATTTAACTTCTTAAACATGAAAACGTTAAGCCTAAACCTAGCTTAATACGGGCCCAATATATTTAGGCGGTTAGGGCGCTCGACTCTCTGAAAGTCGCAGTTTCGAATCCCCGTCACACCAAAAGTGAATGTCCTTTCAGCCGTTGGGGTGTTATAATGTGACGATCATTCCTTTATTTGTTGGTGAGAGTAACCCAACAGTTGGCGGTAGATGGTGATGACTAGCTACCTTCCTCTCTAGTCTTGCACTGCCAAATTAAGGACGCCGAGCACAGCAGCCCTCGTGTAGCTTTGCATGAAATTCAAGAAATAAACAAACTTTTGGCGGTATTCACCTTTATCATGAATCATGGTTTTTAAATTTGTGGTTCCTATTGAGGAAGTTTGCGAACCCTTCCAAATTGCTATATCGCCCAAGAGTTCCAGAGAAAAACAAAACTTTGTACTAGTTAGTGGCATACATGATTACGAGTATGAACCGACCACCCATCCCTGAGGAATTCTCGCGTCAGGAATAAAATACTCTGAGTTTGTGCCCTCTATATTTAACTGACATCTTCTGCTATCAACCACTCTCGTTTATTAAAGGTCCAACATGGGCAGGTGGGTTAAGGCGTTCGACTCGTAATCTGAGAATCGCGGCTTCGAATACCCGTTGCATCAAACATGCTCGTTCTTTCAGCCATGTGTGAGTTATAATGTGACGACCAATCCCACTATTCGTTGGTAAAAGAGTAGCCCAGAAGTTGGCGGTGGATGGTGATGATTGGTTGCTTTCCCTTTAGTCTTACACTAAAAAAACAACTATTTACTATGGTTTCATTTAACTTAATTAAATTATGAGTAGTTTACTAAAATTTTCTGAAACCGTTCTGTACTTCGAGAAAATTCGAATTTCTCTCAAGGTGTCTACTTAATCTGATATTCACAACTCTTACTAAAATATTGTCTACACAGCTGGTCAGGCTGACTGATCTGTAGTCCTGCAGTTTATTGGCTGGTTTTCCTTCATTTAAGAACATGTGAATATTCACCTACTTCCAAGAGATAGAGATGTATCCTGATGTGAGAAAGGTGTTAAGTAGGTCTGTGAGATGTTTCAGTAATAGCTGGTTACCTATTTGAGTAAGATGGCTTATATCTTCTCTTCTCCCGACGACCATTTTCAAACAACCTTACTTACGATTCAACAATTAACAGACGATGAAGGCTTAGCTCAAACTCAGTTTAAACTTTTCACATTAAAATTACACAGACCTGGGATGGTTTTATTATCTTGAATTCTGTATGCTTGTGAACTGGAAACCGAACCTGACAAAATAATAGGAACGATGACAAAACTTCTGGAGTTTACTTTACTTTTGAAATAAATTTTAGGCCTATCAGTTTCTAATGGTGCTTCAGCTGTAGGAGTTGTGCAAATGTCATCCTTACTATCTTGTTTACATTGTGTTTGAAGGACAGATATTAGCCATCCTTAAATTTACTTTATTTTTTCCCTTTTGGATTTTTTAAAAAAAATTGATACAGTCTCTCAACAAACATAGAAAGCTTGTATTTATAACCAAGTTCTAAATACAGTGATTTTACAACTGTAATATTTGTTACGTATCTGTTTAAATATTGGCTGGTCATTTCTGGTTTACTCTGCACTTAAAGTTTTTAAAGGAACGCTAACTATTTGTAAGAAAGCTAACATCAAGGGGTAATGATAATATCATTTACACTAGAAGTACGATTTTCAAATTTTTTTGCTGGTGTTTAATAATACTTAAGAAAACAGATAGTTAGTGAAACTGGCTAACACTGTTGTTACGGTGTGTGAGCTATCATGTAATAAAAGTAAAAGCTAGCGAACAATAAATGTGAACTTTTTATAATGATAGTTATCGAAATTCCCAGAACTTGTAACTCAGTCATTACATAGACATTGTTATAAAAGGAAGCACTCTGTAGTATGTAAAGTTCTAATGACCTATTAAGGGAGGTATTTAAAATACTATTTTGATAAACAACACGAGCCATCTTTACATAAGCAGTGCTGCCATCTAACTGATATAAAATTTAAAGACAAGTAAATACGAATATTATTGTCTTTTTTACAATCAGAAATTTATTTGATTTATGTGGACTTCAGTTTGACATCTTTTTAATCTGGATTAGGCTTGACTTAGTGTAAGTGTCCCTGAACTGTGAATCTGAGAGTTTGTGGATGGCACTTAGTCACCACAAAGTGCACTCTCAACTTTGGAACCATGGGTAAAATACAAAAGTAATAGTCAAATAATCCGAGAATTGGCGGTGGGTGGTGTGGACTAGCTGTCTTCCTTGAAGTCTATCAGTTCAAAATTAGGAACTCGTGAGCACGAAAAACGCACTTGAAGTAAAAATGTATTCTCAAGACGGCTGGTATCGGGATTAAGACTTAAATTAAAGTACTGTAGTTATCCTAAAAGATCGAAACGTTGCTCTGTATTTTATTTTAAATAAGGTTTAAACATCCATACCAGCCGTCTTGAGAATACAAAATTAGGAACTGTTATCCACCAGTTGTATATCTTTAAGAGAAGGGTTTAATAACAAACAAACCAACAATAACAACAAGAAAACTTTTCTTATCTACCAAAAAAGCCACACAAATACAGGGTGCTTTTACTAAATTGTTTTAACATTGGATTTTTGAAATGTAACAAATTCTAAGAATACTGAGGCAATTCCTAAGATTGATTTGATTGTTTGTTTGTTTGCTTTTGAATTTCGCACAAAGATACTCGAGGGCTATCTGTGCTAGCCGTCCCTAATTTAGCAGTGTAAGATCAGAGGGAAGGCAGCTAGTCATCACCACCCACCGCTAACTCTTGGGCATCTCTTTTATCAACGAATAGTGGGATTGACCGTCACATTATAACGCCCCCACGGCTGAAAGGGCGAGCATGTTTGGCGCGACGAGGATGCGAACCCGCGGCCCTAAGATTGACTTTGTTTGTTTTGTTTTGGAATTTCGCACAAAGCTACTCGAGGGCTATCTGTGCTAGCCGTCCCTAATTTAGCAATGTAAGACTAGAAGGAAGGCAGCTAGTCATCACCACCCACCGCCAACTCTTGGGCTACTCTTTTACCAACGAATAGTGGGATTGACCGTCACATTATACACCCCCACGGCTGGGAGGGCAAGCATGTTTAGCGCGACGTGGGCGCGAACCCGCGACCCTCGGATTACGAGTCGCACGCCTTACGCGCCTGGCCATGCCATGCTTAAGATTGACAAAACCGGTGTATGATCAATTGGAAATACACTCTGTGACGTATTTGATATCAGTATTGTTTAAGCTAAATTAAGAACACTATTTTAAATGTTGTTTCTTTCATGTCAACTGTAATACCATTAAAGACGGACTGTCAAATGACTTGTACATTATTCTCTTTAATTAAAAGGTTAGAATGAAATAATGGCTGTATTCTTTTATACCTTTTTGTTTTTAAGAACATAGCAACGATATGGGCTATACGTGTTATGCCCACTGGGAATATCAAAACGAGATTCATAACGTCAAAAGACCTGAGAGTTGACGCTGAGCCGAGGGCATATTCTAACATGAGATAAATTCTGATATAAAAGAAAGCGCGAGAAAAAAATAGCATTCGTAGGAACAGTTGATTTACTAAACAGCTTAGCCTTCATAACATTTCTCTTTCTAGTAAACAGTCAACTGCTTCTTCAGTATCAATGCTATTTGTCAATTTATCTATGCTGCAGTGAAATTTCTTTCCAGCCGGAACGATAAGTTTCACGTTATAATAAAGGCTTGAGAGATGATTTATGCAGATGACCCTTCACAGACACGAGTTGAACTGTCACTGACACAGGTCTGTTCATGTGGACCACATACCTTCAATCTCGAGCGACAGAACGGTTAGGCCAAACCCAAAAGAGGAATAACCTGGTTGATGGGGAAGACAGAATAAGGCTTCTAAATCTCTCCATTGTTTCATGAGAGATTAATCTTTTCGTCTTCGCAGTATAAAAAAAGTTGAAAGAACTGGTATGTTATCATTCTGATTAAGAGAACTTAATAATATCTTGGTAAAACCAAACCTTAGATCACAGATGGTAAAGAAAGCATTAGCCTTTATCTTAACTGGTACAAAAGATTTATCTGTATGAAACTAATGGTTATAGTAACTCTCCGATAACGCTGCCAGTAACATAAAATAGGTATTTTTTGCTTAATGAATCAGCTACACTGAAGACAAAAACTTTCTCTTACTGATGGTTAAGAGTTTCTCCTAAAGAGTTTTTTGTGTGGTTGCTTTTTGTTATTCATGACAGCTTTGTCTGTTATTAAGAAATAATGCTGTACTTACACACACATATATAAATGCATGTGTAATTCAAAACACATAATTGTTTTATTTACTGACATGATTTAACACTTTATTATTATGCTTTTCGGTTTGATTTGGTACCATTTTAAACAGAATGCTAATGAATTTTGATTCTTGTACATCAAAATTTTAATTAATATCAAAAAATTACGTGTTTTTGAATTTCACGCAAAGCTACTCGAGGGATATCTGCGCTAGTCATCCCTAATTTAGCAGTATAAGATAAGAGGGAAGGCAGCTAGTCATTATCACCCACCGCCAACTCTTGGACTACTCTTTTACCAACGAATAGTGGGATTTACAGCACCATTATAACGCCTCCACGGCTGAAAGGACGAACATGTTTGGTGCAACTGGGATTCAAACCGACAACCCTCAGAATATGAATCAAACGGCTTAACACGAAATATACAACTGGCATTTAAAGTGGTCCTTAGGAATTTAATAGGAAAAGAAAGAAATGAAAGATTATATAATTATTTTGCTTCCTTAAAGGGTACTTTCAACTAGCATTAGTGAAGTGTGTGTGTTTTTTTATAGCAAACCCACGTAGAGATATCTGCTGAGTCTACCAAGGGGAATTGAATCCTTGAATTTAGCGTTGTAAATCCGTAGATTTATCGCTGTACCAGCGGGTAACATTAGAAAATAAGATGATAAAACAACTTTTGAAACACGAGTAATTTAATGGACAACATTATGATTAAATAAGCATTGTTTGGATTAATATAATACACATTACCTATGTGAAAATTTGAATTAGTGTCTGTTTCACTCTGGTTCAGCGGCGAATCTGAGGACTTATAACGCTAAAAATCTGGTTTCGATACTCGCGGCGGGCACTGATCAGAAAAACTATGGTGTAATGTTGCGCTAAACAACAAATAAACAAACAGAACTCTTGTTTTGATACATCAAATGATATATCATCATTTTATTTATAGGGTTACTTTATTATTTTTGAGACATTTAACTAATATATTGTTACTTTATTATTTTTGAAATATTTAACTAATATATTGTTACTTTTATAAACTGATTTAAACAAACGTTTCGCCTCCCAGTGGGTCAGCGGTATGTTTGTGGACTTACAACGCTAAAATAAATCCTGAAGCGTGTGTAAGAAAGATAAAAATTATTAACGTTACAAACTTTTTCATTGTTTCGTCTGATGTAAATAATTTATTCATGAAAGTCCCATCAGTTGGGGCTTAAATGTTTTGTAAAAAGAATCTCTCAGGATGAAAGAGACGACATTATAAAAACGTTGAAATTATGTGCTTATAATATTTACATCATATTTTAGTGACAGTTTTTTGCAACAAATTCAAGGACTTGCATTAATCGTGGGTAACCGGACATGTCCTCTTTTGATGGATGATTTTGAAAACAACTGTTTAACAAATTATATAATAAATCAGGTTTCTATGTGTGCTACATTCATGGTAGTTTTTAATGTAATTCTCAAGATAAAAAAAATTGATGACAAAATTCTACGATTAATTAAAATTCGTTAATCTAAGGATAAATAGTTTTTTGAAAGTAATAATATATATATATCCAGACTACTCTTCTCGACTTGTAATACATATGGCATTCTCAAGAAACGTCTAGGCTCTTTTATTGTAGAATATCACTGTTTCTTTGTGTGTATCTTGATTTTGTACAAAGCTACCTGAGGACATCAAAGCTAACCGTCTATAATTAAGCGGTGAAAGACAAGAAGAAAGACAATAGTCAACACCACCTACCGCCAACTCTTGGGATATTTTCCTTTCAATGTGAACGTTACTGTTGAAGAGACAAGTCTGTTAGATGAGGAAGATTCGATCCCACAGATGGCCAGGTTTTTATGGTGCTCGATTTACAATATGAGAGACCCAGATTACTATCTCTAACTCACTAAATATGCTCACCCTTTAAATGATGGGGTGTTACAATGTGATTGTCAATTCCACTATTCGTTGATCAAAGACTAGCCTAACAGTTGTTGGTGGGTAAGGATGACTAGTTGTCTTCCATCTAGTCTTCCACTGCTCAATTAAGGATGGCTGACGAAGATAGCTATCTTGTAGCTTTGCGCGAAATTAAAAAAACAATAAAGCCCGCAAACGTTTTTGTCATTTTTAGATGTATATGGTTGATTTTGTAATTTTAACTGTATATAGTTGTTTTGTCATTTTTAGCTGTATATAGTTAGTTTTCTTCCTATCATAAAACTCATACATTCTTACCTTTGTTCCACCTCATATAAAATATTCACTGTTCTAACTGGTTGTTCATATTTTGTTCTTTAACAGGATATTTGAAATCTAATAGTTTCAGAAACTTTAAAGACAAGTTTTACTTTTCACTATGACAACATAGTATGTTTTATAAATTGAAAAACAACAACAAATAAAAACAAAAACAGAACAATATTGCACCAACGTATACTAATAGACGTATTAATCTTGAAGGTTTGATGTTATGGTCCCCTAAAACAAACGAAACATTTCTTAAAGATTTACTTCCACAGGTTCGCCAATAGTTTCCGAAACGTAACATTTTCTGCTCAAGTTTCGTTTTTTCGCTAACGTTAATGTAAATAAAACACAGTGATAATTTTAAAAACTCGAAACTTAATAAGCAGTCAGTTTAATACTTTAAAATACTAAAATACTTTTAAAAAGCAGTGATATGACAAGTAAAATAAGGGAAAAAATCAATTATTAACCCATCACCAAACATGCACGCGTTTTGAGGTGTTATGATGTGACGGTCAATCTTGCTACTCGTTGGTGATAAAGTAACCCACGGTTCAGTTTCGATAAAAAGACAAACATATAGTAAAACAAAGAAACAAAAATGCGTAATGATGTTAATAAACTAATCGAATAGCTTATTTTGTTATATATTTTCACATTTTCTAAAATTTTAAAATAATTAAAAATATTCTGCATGCCAACTTTTTTTGGGTGTCAATGTACTTAAGCACACACAGTTACATGCGTGAATGAGGTTAGTGGGAGATTTAATGTGTAAAATAATATATTTACCATATTCAACGTAAATGTACTGTTGTCTATATATGTTTTACTCACAGTGTAAGCTATCTAAAATTATTTTGTGTGTCAGTCGCTTAGCCTTTTCTATTACTCCGCTTTTTGGTTTAGTGAATATGAAATGATTGTATAATCACAATATTTACAATGATTGAACAGTCAGAGTTGTTATTGCTTTTTTTCACTGCAGAAATATGCACGTGACTTTAACATAAACGACGAGCAGGACCTCTGTCGCCCGAGTGGTATAAACAAAACTTTAAGATTATCATTCATCTGATTAAATGTTATATAATAAAAGAAAGGAGAGACCAGCTAAAACTTATAGCATAGTTTTCACTAACCAAAGTTTTGATAACGTAGCAAAGACGTTGACTGTTTTTATTGTATGTGTTAATTTAAAAAAAAAACACACACACGAAGTAATCATAATGTCAAAGAATATTAACTAAAGCGTCGTCAACGTAACCCTTACTTTGGGCTCTTAAAATCTAAATGATACACATACATATAAAAACCTAGGGTATACCAAAAGGACTGGAATATCATATTCTAATTATGCCTAAAAGTGTTATCAGCTAAGCCTAAGCTACAGGCTGTTGTTGTTGTTTTGAATTAAGCACAAAGCTACACAATGGGCTATCTGTGCTCTGCCCACCACGGGTATCGAAACCCGGATTTTAGCGTGTAAGTCTTCAGACATACCACTGAGCCACTGGGGGGCAAGCTACAGGTAAAATATTCGCTTATTAGGCCTAACTTACATAGAACTATTTTGTTTTCTATTTTATAGTTATTATTTTCTTATCAATTTAGATGGTATTTCTCTTTTATATTGCACAGAAATACTTTCAAGGTTGTTTTTTAATGGGTGAAGAACCGCAGTCTGATATAACCTGACCAACGCAAAACATGGATTAATTTTACTTTCAGAAATTTTGGTTATGGTATTTTCAACCAGGGTTTTTGATAAAAATGAAATGAAAATTTAATAATTATCTTAAGAGGCTTTCTTCCTTCATTGGTAAGATATTCTGGAGAATGTTTGTTTTAGTTTAATTTGGATAAATGTTTAATAAACTTTTATTTTCAGATTATTCTGTCGTGTAAATAATGACTTACAGAGAAATAGAATACCAACTTCATCTAGCGCTGAACGAGTTAAAATATCATAATACTGTATAACTTTCGTAATTATAAATATGTAAAACTTATTTAGTTGGAATTACACTTCTGTAACTAGAGGTCTTGATACACGTCCTTTGTTGCACAATCGTGCTCGCACGATGGAGTCATGGGTGCGTTATAAGAGCGACAGTGAATACCGCTGTTCAATTAAGTAGATCAAGAACTGACGGTAGGTGGTGTTGACTAGCTGTCGTTATCTTTGTTTATTACTTCAAAATAATGAACTTATAGAGCAAATACACATTTTATATTTGAATAAATGTTCAAAGGAACTCACAAGTAGTAACTTTCACTGCCGCATTATAAATAGCGTTTCCCACAAGTCTTATTTCTAGTCCTAACTTTCTTACTAATAATAATTAAATTTCTGTACAGACTTTAAATTCACAGATTCACAAAAACATTATAGTAATAATTTTTGTACAAACTTTAGATTCATAACAGTCATTGCATTAATAATTTTAAAGTTTTGTGCATAAACATTGTTTTTCAGTTAAACATAATAAATATATATCTTTCCTAATAGTAACAAAGTTTAGCTCTTCTTGTTTGCTGAACGCAAAGCTACACGAGAGCTTTCTACGTTAGCCGTCTCTAATTTATTAGTGTAAAACTAGGGGCAGGTAGCTTGTCATCACTTCCCACCGCTAACTATGGAGCTACTCTTTTACTAACGAATAGTAGGTTTGACTATAATACCTAAGGCTTAAAGGGCGAAGATATTTAGTGAATAAGGGATTCGAACATGTTTCCCTTAAATTACGAGTCAAACGCCCTAACCACCTCCTCATTCCGGACCAAGAGGTATACAATTGGCTATCTGGACTCTTTTTCCCACGGAGAATCGATTCACGTATTTTAACCTTACAATTCTGTAAACTTACCTTTGACTGCCCGAGGAACATTACATTTGTGCAGCACTCGAATAACCGCTTGACTTATTGTCTCAGTGCCATTTATCTGTGTATAGAAATCTAAACCAGCTCTTATCTGTGTATAGAAATCTAAAACAGCTCTTATCTGTGTATAGAAATCTAAACCAGCTCTTATCTGTGTATAGAAATCTAAACCAGCTCTTATCTGTGTATAGAAATCTAAACCAGTTCTTATCTGTGTATAGAAATCTAAAACAGCTTTTATCTGTGTATAAAAATCTAAACCAGCTCTTATCTGTGTATAGAAATCTAAACCAGCTCTTATCTGTTTATAGAAATTTAAACCAGCTTTTATCTGTGTATAGAAATCTAAACCAGCTCTTATCTGTGTATAGAAATTTAAACCAGCTCTTATCTGTTTATAGAAATCTAAACCAGCTCTTATCTGTGTATCGAAATCTAAACCAGCTCTTATCTGTGTATCGAAATCTAAACCAGCTCTTATCTGTGTATCGAAATCTAAACCAGCTCTTATCTGTGTATAGAAATTTAAACCAGCTCTTATCTGTGTATGGGCATCTAAAACAGCTCTTATCTGTGTATGAACATCTAAAACAGCTCTTATCTGTGTATATTCATCAACACAACTTCAAAAAGTTTTTTTAAAACTTAATATTATCGAACTGAAGTAGTAATCGGTTTTAATTTGGTTTGCATATTGTGATTTGTTTACAGTGTCAGTGTACCGACAGCAGAAGTGGCTGTCTCTAAGTCTCAAATTGAGAAGAAAGAAAAGACAATAACAAGTTAATACGCTTTGTATTTTGTCACCAACTCTATGAATTATGGCGAGAAATAGATGAAAATTCCGCGGTATCACATAGTCAACTACCTATAAGTGCGTTAGTCCAGCTTTGACAAAATTTCATCTCCAGTCTGTAATCCTTGACATGGGCAAAACACCCAAAACGTATGAAACAACAGAAGCTTAACTTTAATGTTTTATCAAAATGTCAGTATTTAACATATAATTACAATTACTTTACATTTAACTGGAGATGTTTCCAATCTATCCATCAAATTAATATCAGTATCACCGAGTCCATTTGCTAATTTTATTATACAGTTGTAGACTAGGTTTTTAATTTACAATTAGAGTGAGTATAACAGATCATATCCCACAATTAAATGAAAGACACTAATATAAATATCTTGTATTTTCGCAAATACATAAAACAACAACAAAAGAATTGGCTTCCTTTGAATTTCGCGCAAAGCTAAACAAGGGCTATTCGCGCTAGCCGTCTCCAATTTTGCGTGCAAGACTAGAAGGAAGGCAGCTAGTCATCACCATCCACCGCCAACTCTTGAGCTACTCTTTTACCAACGAATAGTGGGTTTGACTCTAATACCTAAGGCTGAAAGGGCGAGCATATTTAGTGAGTAAGGGATTCGAACCCGCGACTCTCATATTACGAGTCGAGTGCCTTAACCATCTGGCCATGCTGGGCCTTTCTCTTTTCTCTCTCTACTGATTCTTCACAAAATTTTAATATACTTAATAATCTGTTAGTGGGATTGATCGTAACATTATAATGCCCCCACGACTGAAAGGGCGAGCATGATTCGAACCCACGAATCTCAGATTAAGAATCGAACGCCTTAACCCACCTGGTCATGCATGGCCGACAACAAAAAAAGAAAAAACTAAATAAAATAGCCACACTCTTTTACTGATATCCTATGACCTTATTAATAGTTTTATTTGTTTCTTCGTTTGACCTTCAAGGGCAACAGTAACATTTTATACGTGAGTACTTAACTTATCGGGCCACATTCATAAACAGATCATTCAGACTTCTGAGATCATCTTATCTACTGATGTTAGCTATTTACTGGTTTATTTCCCTTTGTGTAAGGATCGTCTACTTAACGTTATTTGCACTGTAGGTGTTTATGACATATCACTGGCCGGGTGTGCACAGGACAATAACATTTTTAGTCAGAACGTTAGCCTAAGCGCTGCAAACCAGCC
Organism: Carcinoscorpius rotundicauda; assembly: GCA_011833715.1. Lineage (NCBI taxonomy): Eukaryota > Metazoa > Arthropoda > Merostomata > Xiphosura > Limulidae > Carcinoscorpius > Carcinoscorpius rotundicauda. The sequence continues at coordinate 177,874,907 of CM022391.1, read as the reverse complement.
CCTGCCACCAAGACTTGTTAGATAACAAGACAAGGACCACAGGCACCGTTACAATGACACTGACTGTTGTAAACTTTCTTTGCCAGCTTCACAACAGATGAAAGATATGACCGCGCAAAGGCACTCACGTCGTCTTTCCGTTCTTGCTGAAACGAACGTGACGTATGGGCATAACCTCCTTAGGTCCTTCATCTTCCCAACACACGAATAACGCCACCTATGAAGGTCATTAATAAGACGAGACAGGAATGTTGAGTTTCTTTTTATTGGCATACAAGGAAAGGAAAGCACTTTAAAGGTTTGGTGCTCTGACTTGTATCAAGTGTTATTATTTTTCTCTTATGTTTGTTTGTTTTTGAATTTCGCCCAAAGCTACTCGAGGGCTATCTGTGTTAGCCGTTCCTAATTTAGCAGTATAAGATTAGAGGAAAGGCAGCTAGGTATCACCACCCACTGCCAACTCTTGGGCTACTTTTTTACCAACGAATAGTGGGATTGATCGTCACATTATAACACCCCCACGGCTGAATGTTCTAGCATGTTTGGTGCGACGGAGACTTGAATCTGCGACAAACAAACAAACAAGACTTTCTGTGCTCTAGCGACATACCACAACAAAAATCAACAGGAAAAAGATAACAAATGAATAATTTTTATTAATTACAAATAAAGTACTGTTTTGCTTGTTTCGAATTTTCGCGCAGAGCTGCCCGAGGACTATCTGCGTCAACCGTTTCAAAGTTATCAGTGAGAGACTACAGGGAAGGCAGCTAGTTTTCACCACCAACCACCAGTTTTTGAGCTACTCTTTTACCTACGAACAGTGGGACTGGCCATAACATTATGACAACTCCATTGCTGAAAGAGCGAACATATGTGGTGGGATGGAAATTCAAACTCGCGACCCTCACATTACGAGTCGTGCGCCCTAATCTGCAAAGCCAATCTTTTTTGGAAGAAACTTAAAAAACAACTCTACAAATTGTTGGCTGCTATTTACCCAAATTTGAAATAGCTCTTAGTATGCACTAGAAACTGTATCACGTGACCACGTTCTCAGTCATCGTGTTTTTGAGTCATACTAGTTTTTTTTGTTTGCCTGCCATTGACAGTTTTATTTATTTTCTTTCAGCGTCTACTCAACCGTTGGTATGCTATTAGAGTGACGGTCAAGTACCACTATTTCGTCAGACAACAGTAGGTGGGTGTTGTTGTTAACTATTTTCCTTCCCCCCACTACTCCAGCATTTCTCAATATTTATTGTAACACAGCTCACTTACGCTTTCAGAAAATTCCCACGGCCCACCGCAAAAAAAAGTTATGAAAGTTCGAAACGTGTGCCAATTTTGTTTCATAGTTGCTCTGCTGTGTTTATGTGCGTGACATTAATTTATAGCTCACATATGTCAAGGTATTATGTGGTATGAGTTATATCTCTCATGTGGTATAAGTTATATCTTTGCTGTTTTGTAATATTTCTTAAAATGTTGCTCACCTTAAATTGTTTTGTAACTTCTACTTACAGATTTCTGGAAAAGGCACAAACAGTACTCGAGTAACTTTAATATTCGAGTTAAAGCTTATTGCGTTTATATATATATTTATATAAAGAGAAAAGAGTTGCACATAGATGTATTGTTACATATTATAATTTGAAGTAGCCTTAAACTGAGTTAAATAGTAATTTAAATTTAGAAGTTAAATAACTCGCAATTTGTATCCAATTTATGATACTATTCGAGTGAATTGATACATATATGGTACAGTAGTAAGTTACGGATTTACAGCGCTAAAATCAGAGGTTTGATACCCCTCGGTGAACTCAACAGATAATCCATTGTGCCTTTGCTATAAGAAAACACACACTTTCCGGTCTAGAACTTCATTTTGTCTTATCGAGGGTTCACAATGAGCGAATTAATTTCGAGTTAATGTAGAAACAATTCACCTAACAGGGAGCTCGCCAGCTTTGTATTATTCGTTGATCCACGTATGTTTTCACCGCTGAAGTTATATACTGTCTTTGTAAAGGCATGGCCGAGCGCGTTAAGGCGTGCGCTCGTAATCCGAGGGTCGCGGGTTCGCGCCCGCGTCGCGCTAAACATGCTCGCCCTCCCAGCCGTGGGGGTGTATAATGTGACGGTCAATCCCACTATTCTTTGATAAAAGAGTAGCCCAAGAGTCGGCGATGGGTGGTGATGACTAGCTGGCTTCCCTCTAGTCTTATACTGCAAAATTAGGGACGGCTAGCACAGATAGCCCTCGAGTAGCTTTGTGCGAAATTCCAAAAACAAAAACAAACAAGTCTTTGTGAAAACACTAATGTGCGATGTTAATTCACTGAAGTTAAACTGTTTCCAATGTTCGAAATATGTAAATATTCCTCATCAGATATCTGAAGTTACAAATTAACAAGCGTTAATCACAGTTATAGTACACCAACTATCAGTACAAAGTATGTTCATTTATAGACTTAAATTAACTTTAACAAACACTGATGTTAAAATAGATAATAGCAAATCCGTCACAATATATATACGTGTGTATGTATATATGCACACTTATATACTGGGAGTTACACATTGTGTTTCCTCGTTCATAGAACATCGATAAATGATTGGTTCAATTTCGATCTGAAATACTGACCATAACCTTTGCAAATAAATAGTTATTTTTTATCTTATTGATTATTACCCTAGAAACGTTGAAAAATTACCTAAAAATCATCGGATTAAAAAACATTAAAAAACACAATACAACAAAGAATGGACAAACACTTTACAAAAATATTTTAGGTCAAGCCAAGGAAGAATGCAAAATGTGGCCATGCGAGGTTTAATTTCAACAAACACTTGAAAAGTCAGGCAAATCATTTGCTGTTTTACGAAAGCGTAAAATTACAAATGTCACGATCTTACAGTTCGCGTACCGTTAAAAAAATCCTATTATACGATTCAATAGAGAGAAAATACAAACAACTGAAAACAAAACAACTCCAAAACTTTGACGTGCCATTCAATTTGCACCGTTGTTATAAGTATTCAAGTGTTTATTTATGACAAATGCATAGCAACTTAACAAAACGTTTAAAGGATATTTTAAGACCAATTTTTAAGGCTTGTGTTGCTTTTACTCACTCATTAGCTAAATCCAGTTGATACAATTTATTAAATATAATGATAAGCCTAAACATTATGGCTGGACGATGAACTCTTTTTTTATGTCGGAATAGTCTGATTTAGTATTATATATTGGACCAATACATTTGGATCATGCACTCTGGCAACAAAGTTGACGATTTCTTGTGTTATATTTGGGCGGCACATTCTAGTAACATATTTACGCGATACACTCTAGTACTGTATTTGTACGATCCATTTAAGTACTATATTTAAATGTTGTACTGGTATTAAATGTGTACCATACACTCCGGTAAGGCATTTGGACAACATAATATTATTACATTTGGACGAGACACTCTATCACTGTATTTATATGATACGCTCTAGCATTACAGTTCTGTGCAAAAGTATGAGGACAAAGTTAAACATTAGATTTCAGACTACTGTCAAAGAACAATGGAGTGTGTGTGTCTGCTGAGCCCACCGGGAGGAATCGAACCCCTGATTATAGCGTTGTAAATTCGCAGGCTTATCGCTGTACTAGCGGATGGGACATAGCAGAGCGTGGGAACAATAGAAGGTAAGTTACAGATGAAATATTGAATGTAATTAGTCTTTATATTTAATACAACATAATCTCAGTAGAAGTGTTCAGTTCAGTAAACAGTTAATATTTTCTGTGTTCCCCTTTTGTTGTAATAACTGCAGACAGTCTTTCAAGCATTGTTGCGAGATATTTATTCAAAGCGTACTTTGATAATTTACTCCAAACGTCTCTAATGCACTCTAATAAAGTTTTTTTTTTTGAAATAACGTTTGATCTGATAAGTTTTTGATCTGTGAAATCTCAGATCTGCTCACGTAGGTTGAGATCAGGGTTCTGTGGGGCTATTGCATCATTTGAATAACTCCAGCAGCTAATCTTTTAGCTAAATAGTTTCTGTATAGGTTGGTTGAGTGTTTGGGGTCGTTATCTTCTTTGCATTAGAATTCTTTACCATTAATACACGATCCACTAGGTGCATCATGAGGGTTTAGTATCTGATGGCGTTTGTGCCGCTCCATTGTTTCATCTCTTTTGGAAATATCTCCTGTTGCCTTCGCTGAAACACACCCCAAACCATTACACTACCTCCTTCGTGCTTCATGATAATATTTGGAGATCGAAGTAAAGGTTTTTTTTAACTTCTACACCACCAAATATTCCATTCTTGTTGGGTCTCCTTGATACGATCTGGACACATTTCTATCATTTGATATATGGTTGTTTATCTCGTGCTTGAGATCAGTGACTGTCTTCCTTCTATCCTGAAGGCTACGTAAATAAAGATACTTAACATCAGTATCACTGAGTTTAGGTGCTCTGCCTCTTCTTTTCCTACTTTCGTATTGACTTGTCTCGGTCTCACGATCTGGAGTGTACTTGACAGTGTGTGGGGAGCATTTCAAGTATACAGCAGTTTGTCGGAGAATCCAACCTGGATCACGTAAAGGTTTTATGCGAACTGTACGATCTAAACATTTTTCTACGCAGTTCTGGACGTAGCTTGACAATAAAGCTTAATATATGGGGTTTTCTCAAGTTTATTCGTGGAATTCTATTACATTGATTTCTGCTAGTATATACCGGTACCATATGCTCGCTTCTTGTTGTTGTTGTTTTGAATTAAGCACAAAGCTACACAATGGGCTATCTGTGCTCTGCCCACCACGGGTATCGAAACCCGCATTTTAGCGTGTAAGTCCGCAGACATACCGCTGAGCCACTGGGGGGCATGCTCGCTTCTTTCTCTATAGTTAAGGCACTACAATGTGTAGCATGACAGTTTAAAATATTTTAAACCCCAAATTTGATAAATGTGCTCATTTAAGCAGAACCCTCATGACATACTCTTGGTACAAGTATATGGTAATTTAAAAAAAGATTATAAGTGTTCTCATCCTGGTTCATTCAGTTATCAACATGGATCAATGTAGAATTACCATAGTGTTAAAATTTACATCCTCTAATGACGTGGAAGAACTACTCTCATAAAATAGAAAAAAAATGACAAGATATTCTCGTGTTCTTACACTTTTGCACAGTATTGTATTTGTGGACAATACACTCTCGAATTAAATTTTAATAATATATTCTAGTAGTATAGTTGAAGAATACACTTTAGTAATATTTTTGGGCAATACACTATTACTTCATTTGCACGATACACTCTAGTTTTGCATTTGGACTGTACACTAGCGTTATAGTTGAACGATACACTAGTATCATATTTGGACGATACATTGTAATACTGTATTTGAAATGCACACTCTAGTATTACATTTGGATAATACATTTTGATACTGTATTTGTACGATACACTCTAGAATTATGTTTGTACGATACACTATAGAATTATATTTGTACGATACACTATAGAATTATATTTGTACGATACACTTTGGAATTAAGTTTGTACAATACACTCAAATACTTATTTGTACTATACAATCTAGAATTATATTTGAATGATACACTCTAGTGTTATATTTAGACGATAAACTATTATATTGTATTTATACGATATACTCTAGTGTTGTATTTGGACATATAATTTAGTTAGTTAAATCCATCAAACGAGTCAGTGTAGACAGAATAATGAGTATCCTATAATCAGATTCCGAAATATATTATGTCGATAAAGATGCCCAATGCTTTTAGTTTTAACTGGGAGACGTTGTAATCGTAACAATAATTTTTTCCATTCAGCGTAGACTGGTGGTTGCCCTCCCTCTGGTTGGTATTTGTGTATGGGATGCATGTGCCTGAATACTGTGGTTACTAACTGGTCGTTTAACCATGTGTCACTAAAGTTATCTTACAGGTTGAAGGCACCAAATACCAATAAAAAATTAAAAATTATCTTACGTTTTTTTTTCGTAATATTCAAGCTATGGTTAAATTGTATAACAGGCTTGTGTTTATATAAACCAGTAGGTTATTTAGATATGTAATATCAATCTCTGCTTGTGTTTATATAAACCAGTAGGTTATTTAGATATGTAATATCAATCTCTGCTTGTGTTTATATAAACCAGTAGGTTATTTAGATATGTATTATCAATCTCTGCTCGTGTTTTTACAAACCAGGAGGTTATTTAGATATGTATTATCAATCTCTGCTTGTGTTTATATAAACCAGTAGGTTATTTAGATATGTAATATCAATCTCTGCTTGTGTTTATATAAACCAGTAGGTTATTTAGATATGTATTATCAATCTCTGCTTGTGTTTATATAAACCAGGAGGTTATTTAGATATGTAATATCAATCTTTGCTTGTGTTTATATAAACCAGTAGGTTATTTAGATATGTATTATCAATCTCTGCTTGTGTTTATATAAACCAGGAGGTTATTTAGATATGTATTATCAATCTCTGCTTGTGTTTATATAAACCAGGAGGTTATTTAGATATGTAATATCAATCTCTGCTTGTGTTTATATAAACCAGTAGGTTATTTAGATATGTATTATCAATCTCTGCTTGTGTTTATATAAACCAGGAGGTTATTTAGATATGTAATATCAATCTCTGCTTGTGTTTATATAAATCAGTAGGTTATTTAGATATGTATTATCAATCTCTGCTTGTGTTTATATAAACCAGGAGGTTATTTAGATATGTATTATCAATCTCTGCCTTTTAATCCAGGAACGAAACGGAAACCAAGTCAGCCAGCATCGTGATATTATATTTTTATTTTAAGTTCGTTTGGTACTTGATACGCGTAAATATAACGCAGCTAATATTGCTTAGATTAATGTGTATAATTAGCATCGATTACACAGCATTTATTCGATCATTTCATTATTAATTGTTTGAGTTTAGTAGAAACATGCTTTACGCTTGGCTACGATGACTCTCGACGATGACATTTGGGGCAATAAATCAAGACGAACAGAATCAGTTTCGGGCAGATCTCAACAACGGGGCTTCCATCATTCAAATTAACTTAGCATTTTCGCAGAGTTACAGTAATTACGACCCATGTTTGGAAACTAAGGAATCCTAAAGTTGCATGTTGACATCCATGAACATGAGGGGAGACTGAACGTCTCTGATGTTTATTATACTAAAAGTAGGACTCTAAACCAGAATTTGGTAGTTGCTTAGTTTGTTGGCAATAAGATATTTACAGCTGACCTTTCCTGTTCACTTCGTTTTGTTATTTTTCTTGCTAATGAACATCAAATTCGGCTGCCAGTCAATCTCCAAACGTGATAATAGTGCAAGAAATATTTACAGTTGTTGTTCGATAGTGAATTACATCTATAACTAAACGAAACGTGGTCGGAGTTCGTTTTTCTTTGAATTTTAAGCAAAGTTACACGAGGACCATTTGTGCTGGTCTTTCTTACTTCTTGAAGTCATAGAATCTGAACTTCGCGCCAAGCTACACGAGGGCTATCTGCGCTAGCCTTTCCTAAATTAGCAGTGTAAGACTAGAGGGAAGGCAGCTAGTCATTACCACCCACCGCCAACGGTTGGGCTACTGTCTTACCAACGAATAGTGGGATTGACCGTAACATTATAACTCCCTTACGGATGAAATGGCGAGCATGTTTGGTGCGACGGGGATTCGAACCGGCGGCCCTCGAATAACGACTCGAACGCCTTAACCCACTCAGCCATATCGAGTGATAGCTAAAGAAAAGCCGCTATTCACCACCACACTTCACCAATAGTCAGCAGTTTCACAAAGCACCGACAGTCCCGAAGTGCGGAGCGTGATTTTGTTATTGTTTTTATTAGTGTAACATAGGAACAGAACCAGAAAACCTCAGATACACGCTTACAAATGGATTGACACGCGATTAAGTCTTTTGTTTTAAATAACAAAATCCTGTGAAATTCATAAATATTTAATGACTTTACTCGAGGAAAAGTAGTTTAGATGTTTCTGAAACTACTGAACTTTCACACTGTTATTAAATAATGTTTCAACAAGTAAAATAAGCGAAGCTTGAATTTCACTCACTAGATAAGCGCACGTGTGTGTGTTTGTTTGTTTTTTATAGCAAAGCCATATCATGTTATCCGCTGAGTTCCCCGAGGGGAATCGAACACCTGATTTTAGCATTGTAAATCTGTAGACTTACCAGTCTTCTAGTGAGGGACCATTAGATAAGCCAACAAAAGTTTGGCATACGTGTCGTATAAGTTATATATTGAAGCTGCTTAATAGATCAAAGGTTAAACTAACTTCAGGTAAACATTTGAAAGCAGGAACTCTCAAGGGGTCAAGGATGTCTAAAGCTACAAAAATACCAAATTATTTTGTTTAGAATTCTCGTCCAGAGCAGTAAATAGGCCATTTAACACCAAGGGCAGGTCATCATATTTGCGTCCCTTGTGAGTGCTGTGGCAAGCCTTTTCGGTCTTATTTCCGCCTCTGGACGCTTTTGCGCCCGTGGCGGCTTCACTCCTCACTCCACCTTAGTTACGGTTCCACTCACATCGTGGGGTAATTTTCCCGAGTTGCACTCAGTGATAAACTTGAGATATAAGAAAACAAAATGTAAAGCAACGCTATCTTGTTTCCCAATACAACAATTACAGGACTCACTAAAGATTAGGCTGTTATTACTGAAGTCCGAAAAACACAACTAACCTCTCCTTCTGCTTTGTTCTATTCCCAACAAGTGCTTGTAGAAATCAGTTGTTTGCGGTTTTTGTTAGTTTTTGTTTAGGTCGAAAAGCCTTCAGTAAAAATCTGTATTTATTATTAACAACTGGAGCAACTTGTTATCAACTACAAAATACAAAGTAAGGTTATGTTATGGTGTTTTATGCCACCCCAGTGTATGTCTGCGGACTCACACGCTAAAATCCGGGTTTCGATACCCGTGGTGGGCAGAGCACAGATAGCCCATTATGTAGCTTTGTGCTTAATTCTAAACAACAACAGTTATGGTGTTTTTACATGAAAGACGTATGCAGACAAGTGCAATGTAATGTCATGTTATCATGTTACAACGTGAGAGTCATATGCGAACAAGTACTATGTAAGGTCATGTTATCATGTTAAAACATAAGAGACATGCAGACAACTACAATTTAAGGTCATGTCATACATATTATTGAAAACCTGTTGAGTTCTTTTTGCAAAAAAAATAAAATTCAATTTTTATGATGTTATAAGAGATAAAAAATGTCACAAAGTAAAGTGGTAATAAATAAGTGGTATTTAAAAATCAAAATAATGATGTGGGATATAGTTTATTATTAATAACCAGGTATATAGTTTATTATTAATAACCAGGTATATAGTTTATTATTAATAACCAGGTATATAGTTTATTATTAATAACCAGGTATATAGTTTATTACTAATAACCAGGTATATAGTTTATAACTAATAACCAGGTATATAGTTTATTGCTAATAACCAGGTATATAGTTTATTATTAATAACAAGAAATATACTTTATTACTAATAACCAGGTATATAAGTTTATTACTAATAACAGGTATATAGTTTATTGCTCATAACCAGGTGTATAATCTATTACTAATAACCAGGTATATAGTTTATTACTAATGACCAGGTATATAGTTTATAACTAATGACCAGGTATATAGTTTATTACTAATAACCAGGTATATAGTTTATTACTACTAACCAGGTATATAGTTTATTACTAATAACCAGGTATATAGTTTATTATTAATAACCAGGTATATAGTTTATTACTAATAACCAGGTACATAGTTTATTGCTAATAACCAGGTATATAGTTTATTATTAATAACAAGAAATATACTTTATTACTAATAACCAGGTATATAAGTTTATTACTAATAACAGGTATATAGTTTATTGCTCATAACCAGGTGTATAATCTATTACTAATAACCAGGTATATAGTTTATTACTAATGACCAGGTATATAGTTTATAACTAATGACCAGGTATAGAGTTTATTACTAATAACCAGGTATATAGTTTATTACTACTAACCAGGTACATAGTTTATTACTAATAACCAGGTATATAGTTTATTATTAATAACCAGGTATATAGTTTATTACTAATAACCAGGTACATAGTTTATTACTAATAACCAAGTATATAGTTTATTATTAATAACAAGGTATGTAGTTTATTGCTCATAACCAGGTATATAAGTTTATTACTAATAACCAGGTATATAGTTTATTGCTCATAACTAGGTGTATAATCTATTAATAATAACCAGGTATATAGATTATAACTAATAACCAGGTATATAGTTTATTGCTAATAACCAGGTATATAGTTTATTATTAATAACAAGGAATATAGTTTATTTCTAATAACCAGTTATATAGTTTATTGCTCATAACCAGGTATATAAGTTTATTACTAATAACCAGGTATATAGTTTATTATTAATAACAAGGAATATAGTTTATTACTAATAACCAGGTATATAGTTTATTTCTCATAACCAGGTATATAAGTTTATTATTAATAATCAGGTATATAGTTTATTACTAATAACCAGGTATATAGTTTATTGCTCATAACTAGGTGTATAATCTATTACTAATAACCAGGTATATAGTTTATTACTAATAACCAGGTATATAGTTTATTACTAATAACCAGGTATATAGTTTATAACTAATAACCAGGTGTTTAGTTTATTACTAATAACCAGGCATATAGTTTATTATTAATAACCAGGTATATAGTTTATTACTAATAACCAGGTACATAGTTTATAACTAATGACCAGGTATATAGTTTGTTACTAATAACCAGGTATATAGTTTATTACTAATAACCAGGTACATAGTTTATTACTAATAACCAGGTATATAGTTTATTATTAATAACCAGGTATATAGTTTATTGCTTATAACCAGGTGTATAGTTTATTACTAATAACCAGGTATATAGTTTATTATTAATAACCAGGTATGTAGTTTATTACTAATGACCAGGTATATAGTTTATTACTAATAACCAGGTATATAGTTTATTATTAATAACCAGGTATATAGTTCATTACTAATAACCAGGTACATAGTTATAACTAATGACCAGGTACATAGTTTATTACTAATAACCAGGTACATAGCTTATTACTAATAACCAGGTATATAGTTTATTACTAATAACCAGGTACATAGTTTATTATTAATAACCAGGTATATAGTTCATTACTAATAACCAGGTACATAGTTATAACTAATGACCAGGTACATAGTTTATTACTAATAACCAGGTACATAGTTATAACTAATGACCAGGTACATAGTTTATTACTAATAACCAGGTACATAGCTTATTACTAATAACCAGGTATATAGTTTATTACTAATAACCAGGTATATAGTTTATTATTAATAACCAGGTATATAGTTTATTACTAATAACCAGGTACATAGTTTATTGCTCATAACCAGGTACATAGTTTATTGCTCATAACCAGGTATATAGTTTATTATTAATAACAAGAAATATACTTTATTACTAATAACCAGGTATATAAGTTTATTACTAATAACAGGTATATAGTTTATTGCTCATAACCAGGTGTATAATCTATTACTAATAACCAGGTATATAGTTTATTACTAATAACCAGGTATATAGTTTATTATTAATAACAAGGAATATAGTTTATTTCTAATAACCAGTTATATAGTTTATTGCTCATAACCAGGTATATAAGTTTATTACTAATAACCAGGTATATAGTTTATTATTAATAACAAGGAATACAGTTTATTGCTTATAACCAGGTGTATAGTTTATTACTAATAACCAGGTATATAGTTTATTACTAATAACCAGGTATATAGTTTATAACTAATAACCAGGTATATTGTTTATTATTAATAACAAGGAATATAGCTTATTTTTAATAACCAGTTATATAGTTTATTGCTCATAACCAGGTATATAGTTTATTATTAATAACAAGGAATACAGTTTATTGCTTATAACCAGGTGTATAGTTTATTACTCATAACCAGGTATATAGTTTATTACTAATAACCAGGTATATAGTTTATATCTAATAACCAGGTATATAGTTTATTGCTAATAACCAGGTATATAGTTTATAACTAATAACCAGGTATATTGTTTATTATTAATAACAAGGAATACAGTTTATTGCTTATAACCAGGTGTATAGTTTATTACTCATAACCAGGTATATAGTTTATTACTAATAACCAGGTATATAGTTTATTATTAATAACCAGGTATATAGTTTATTACTAATAACCAGGTATATAGCTTATTGCTCATAGCCAGGTATATAAGTTTATTTCTAATAACCAGGTATATAGTTTATTTCTAATAGCCAGGTATATAGTTTATTGCTCATAGCCAGGTACATAGTTTATAACTAATGACCAGGTATATAGTTTATTACTAATAACCAGGTATATAGTTTATTACTAATAACCAGGTACATAGTTTATTACTAATAACCAGGTACATAGTTTATTACTAATAACCAGTTATATAAGTTTATTACTAATAACCAGGTATATAGTTTATTACTAATAACCGGGTACATAGTTATAACTAATGACCAGGTACATAGTTTATTACTAATAACCAGGTACATAGCTTATTACTAATAACCAGGTATATAGTTTATTACTAATAACCAGGTATATAGTTTATTATTAATAACCAGGTATATAGTTTATTACTAATAACCAGGTACATAGTTTATTGCTCATAACCAGGTACATAGTTTATTGCTCATAACCAGGTATATAAGTTTATTACTAATAACCAGGTATATAGTTTATTGCTCATAACTAGGTGTATAATCTATTACTAATAACCAGGTATATAGATTATAACTAATAACCAGGTATATAGTTTATTATTAATAACAAGGAATATAGTTTATTTCTAATAACCAGTTATATAGTTTATTGCTCATAACCAGGTATATAAGTTTATTAATAATAACCAGGTATATAGTTTATTATTAATAACAAGGAATACAGTTTATTGCTTATAACCAGGTGTATAGTTTATTACTAATAACCAGGTATATAGTTTATTACTAATAACCAGGTATATAGTTTATAACTAATAACCAGGTATATAGTTTATTATTAATAACAAGGAATACAGTTTATTGCTTATAACTAGGTGTATAATCTATTACTAATAACCAGGTATATAGTTTATTACTAATAACCAGGTATATAGTTTATTACTAATAACCAGGTATATAGTTTATTACTAATAACCAGGTATATAGTTTATAACTAATAACCAGGTATATAGTTTATTGCTAATAACCAGGTATATAGTTTATAACTAATAACCAGGTATATAGTTTATTATTAATAACAAGGAATATAGTTTATTTCTAATAACCAGTTATGTAGTTTATTGCTCATAACCAGGTACATAAGTTTATTACTAATAACCAGGTATATAGTTTATTACTAATAACAGGTATATAGTTTATTGCTCATAACTAGGTGTATAATCTATTACTAATAACCAGGTATATAGTTTATTACTAATAACCAGGTATATAGTTTATTACTAATAACCAGGTATATTGTTTATTGCTCATAACCAGGTGTATAAGTTTATTACTAATAACCAGGTATATAGTTTATTATTAATAACAAGGAATATAGTTTATTACTAATAACCAGGTATATAGTTTATTGCTTATAACCAGGTATATAAGATTATTACTAATAACCAGGTATATAGTTTATTGCTTATAACCAGGTGTTTAGTTTATTACTAATAACCAGGTATATAGTTTATTATTAATAACCAGGTATATAGTTTATTACTAATAACCAGGTACATAGTTTATAACTAATGACCAGGTATATAGTTTGTTACTAATAACCAGGTATATAGTTTATTACTAATAACCAGGTGTATAGTTTATTACTAATAACCAGGTGTATAGTTTATTACTAATAACCAGGTATATAGTTTATTATTAATAACCAGGTATATAGTTCATTACTAATAACCAGGTACATGGTTATAACTAATGACCAGGTACATAGTTTATTACTAATAACCAGGTACATAGTTTATTACTAATAACCAGGTACATAGTTTATTACTAATAACCAGGTATATAGTTTATTATTAATAACCAGGTACATAGTTTATTGCTCATAACCAGGTATATAAGTTTATTACTAATAACCAGGTATATAGTTTATTGCTCATAACTAGGTGTATAATCTATTACTAATAACCAGGTATATAGTTTATTATTAATAACAAGGAATACAGTTTATTGCTTATAACCAGGTGTATAGTTTATTACTAATAACCAGGTATATAGTTTATTACTAATAACCAGGTATATAGTTTATATCTAATAACCAGGTATATTGTTTATTATTAATAACAAGGAATATAGCTTATTTCTAATAATCAGTTATATAGTTTATTGCTCATAACCAGGTATATAGTTTATTATTAATAACAAGGAATACAGTTTATTGCTTATAACCAGGTGTATAGTTTATTACTCATAACCAGGTATATAGTTTATTACTAATAACCAGGTATATAGTTTATATCTAATAACCAGGTACATAGTTTATTGCTCATAACCAGGTATATAAGTTTATTACTAATAACCAGGTATATAGTTTATTGCTCATAACTAGGTGTATAATCTATTACTAATAACCAGGTATATAGTTTATTATTAATAACAAGGAATACAGTTTATTGCTTATAACCAGGTGTATAGTTTATAACTAATAACCAGGTATATAGTTCATTACTAATAACCAGGTACATGGTTATAACTAATGACCAGGTACATAGTTTATTACTAATAACCAGGTACATAGTTTATTACTAATAACCAGGTACATAGTTTATTACTAATAACCAGGTATATAGTTTATTATTAATAACCAGGTACATAGTTTATTGCTCATAACCAGGTATATAAGTTTATTACTAATAACCAGGTATATAGTTTATTGCTCATAACTAGGTGTATAATCTATTACTAATAACCAGGTATATAGTTTATTATTAATAACAAGGAATACAGTTTATTGCTTATAACCAGGTGTATAGTTTATTACTAATAACCAGGTATATAGTTTATTACTAATAACCAGGTATATAGTTTATATCTAATAACCAGGTATATTGTTTATTATTAATAACAAGGAATATAGCTTATTTCTAATAATCAGTTATATAGTTTATTGCTCATAACCAGGTATATAGTTTATTATTAATAACAAGGAATACAGTTTATTGCTTATAACCAGGTGTATAGTTTATTACTCATAACCAGGTATATAGTTTATTACTAATAACCAGGTATATAGTTTATATCTAATAACCAGGTATATAGTTTATTGCTAATAACCAGGTATATAGTTTATAACTAATAACCAGGTATATTGTTTATTATTAATAACAAGGAATATATCTTATTTCTAATAACCAGTTATATAGTTTATTGCTCATAACCAGGTATATAGTTTATTATTAATAACAAGGAATACAGTTTATTGCTTATAACCAGGTGTATAGTTTATTACTCATAACCAGGTATATAGTTTATTACTAATAACCAGGTATATAGTTTATTACTAATAACCAGGTATATAGTTTATTGCTAATAACCAGGTATATAGTTTATAACTAATAACCAGGTATATAGTTTATTATTATTAACAAGGAATATAGTTTATTTCTAATTACCAGTTATATAGTTTATTGCTCATAACCAGGTATATAGTTTATTATTAATAACAAGGAATACAGTTTATTGCTTATAACCAGGTGTATAGTCTATTACTAATAACCAGGTATATAGTTTATTACTAATAACCAGGTATATAGTTTATATCTAATAACCAGGTATATAGTTTATTGCTAATAACCAGTTGTATAGTTTATTACTAATAACCAGGTATATAGTTTATTGCTCATAACTAGGTGTATAATCTATTACTAATAACCAGGTATATAGTTTATTATTAATAACAAGGAATACAGTTTATTGCTTATAACCAGGTGTATAGTTTATTACTAATAACCAGGTATATAGTTTATTACTAATAACCAGGTATATAGTTTATATCTAATAACCAGGTATATTGTTTATTATTAATAACAAGGAATATAGCTTATTTCTAATAATCAGTTATATAGTTTATTGCTCATAACCAGGTATATAGTTTATTATTAATAACAAGGAATACAGTTTATTGCTTATAACCAGGTGTATAGTTTATTACTCATAACCAGGTATATAGTTTATTACTAATAACCAGGTATATAGTTTATATCTAATAACCAGGTATATAGTTTATTGCTAATAACCAGGTATATAGTTTATAACTAATAACCAGGTATATTGTTTATTATTAATAACAAGGAATATATCTTATTTCTAATAACCAGTTATATAGTTTATTGCTCATAACCAGGTATATAGTTTATTATTAATAACAAGGAATACAGTTTATTGCTTATAACCAGGTGTATAGTTTATTACTCATAACCAGGTATATAGTTTATTACTAATAACCAGGTATATAGTTTATTACTAATAACCAGGTATATAGTTTATTGCTAATAACCAGGTATATAGTTTATAACTAATAACCAGGTATATAGTTTATTATTAATAACAAGGAATATAGTTTATTTCTAATTACCAGTTATATAGTTTATTGCTCATAACCAGGTATATAGTTTATTATTAATAACAAGGAATACAGTTTATTGCTTATAACCAGGTGTATAGTCTATTACTAATAACCAGGTATATAGTTTATTACTAATAACCAGGTATATAGTTTATATCTAATAACCAGGTATATAGTTTATTGCTAATAACCAGTTGTATAGTTTATAACTAATAACCAGGTATATAGTTTATTATTAATAACAAGGAATATAGTTTATTGCTCATAACCAGGTGTATAAGTTTATTACTAATAACCAGGTATATAGTTTATTATTAATAACAAGGAATACAGTTTATTGCTTATAACCAGGTGTATAGTTTATTACTCATAACCAGGTGTATAGTTTATTACTAATAACCAGGTATATAGTTTATTATTAATAACCAGGTATATAGTTTATTTCTAATAACCAGGTATATAGTTTATTACTAATAACCAGGTATATAGCTTATTGCTCATAGCCAGGTATATAAGTTTATTTCTAATAACCAGGTATATAGTTTATTTCTAATAACCAGGTATATAGTTTATTGCTCATAGCCAGGTACATAGTTTATAACTAATGACCAGGTATATAGTTTATTACTAATAACCAGGTATATAGTTTATTACTAATAACCAGGTACATAGTTTATTACTAATAACCAGGTACATAGTTTATTACTAATAACCAGTTATATAAGTTTATTACTAATAACCAGGTATATAGTTTATTACTAATAACCGGGTATATGAGTTTGCAAGTTGTGTTTCACGCAGTTTCTAATTCTTAGTAACTTATTTTCGATATTTTCGTACTCAGATGAAGTGAATTTCTTTTTAACATTTTGATATAACATAAAATTGTTTTGTTTGCTTGTTTTTGAATTTCGCGCAAAGCTACTCGAGGACTATCTGCGTTAGTCGTCCCTAATTTAGCAGTATAAGATTAAAAGAACGGCAGCTTGTCATCACCACGTTTTTCTTCTCGTGGTGTAAATAATTTGGGATTAGAATAAAACTGGGAACAAACAGACAAGTGCAGGCCTTAATCTTATTTTACGACGCAAAGTATTCAACTCAAAGAATACCAAATCTTGAGTCATTTTTGTCTTCTAGTCGCTATTGTTTGTGAAATTGTTGATTTCAATTACAATGTGTTTTTTTCTGTATTCCTCATTACTTAAAAATGAAAATAATGTAGTTTTTTTTGCGTGAAAATAATAATTATGTATTTACATAAAATTTATTGAGAGGGCGCGACCTTCGTGATTCTTGGTGAAGGCTTTTTTTTCTGTCAACGAAAATACAGGTAAGCAAAGAAATCAAATTTTTTTGGTTATACGAAAAAGAAATATAAATAAGATAATACAATAAAAACTGAGTATTAGAATTTTTCCCCTGAGAACTAAAGTTTAAAACAACAATAATTTTCACTCTATATATTATTTTCTATTTTCAAAATTTCAAAAATCGAAAATTTCTGTTTAAAACTCGACAAGTTTAAATGTCAAAACGTGTAAATCATATTTATCTTAGTAAAAGTATCAAAAGTAATTAGGATCTGCATAAATAATGCATTAATTAGTTGGTTAATTATTTCAGATGTCGGCGCCAGGATACACGAAGTCTCTCTTTGTATGTCGTTCATAATTATAAGATGATGAATAGAAGGAAACCAGTGGCACAGCGGATTCACAAGTACAGAAATTGGTTTTCGATACATGTGGTAGGCAGAGCACAGATAGCCTATTATGTAGCTTTGTGCTTAACTACAAACAAAGGTAAACGTTTCACCAACGTAAATGATGCTGTTGAAGTATTTTAGTTTCTTGGAAGGCCCGACATGGCCAAGCGCGTGAGGTGCGTGACTCGTAATCCGAGGGTCGCGGGTTCGCGCCCGCGTCGCGCCAAACATGCTCGCCCTCCCAGCCGTGGGGGTGTATAATGTAACGGTCAATCCCACTATTCATTGGTAAAAGAGTAGCCCAAGAGTTGGCGGTGGGTGGTGATGAGTAGCTGCCTTCCCTCTAGTCTTAAACTGCTAAATTATGGACGGCTAGCACAGATAGCCCTCGAGTAGCTTTGTGCGAAATTCCAAAAAACAAACTAACAAATAGTTTCTTGGAATTATTCGTGTCCCAACAGATGCTTCTGAAAGTTTGGTTTGATTTCTTTTGAATTTTGAGTAAAGCTACACGAGGGTTATCTGCGCTAGCCGTCCCTGATTTGGAAGTGTAAGATTAAAGGGAAGGCAGCTAGTCATCCCCACCCACTGCCAGCTCTTGAGCTACTCTTTTAACAACGAATAGTGGGATTGATCGTGACATTATAACGCCCCCACGGCTGAAAGGACGAACATGTTTGGTGTGATAGGATTTCGGACGTGACCATCAGATTACGAGTCGAGTGCCTTTAACACTTGGCCATGCCAGGCCTGTTCCCGAAAGATAGCTACCAGAAAGAAAGTTAATCTTCTGTTTGTGAAACCTTCAACCATCTAATTTAATTAATCTTTTTTTCACCTAAAAATATTCTTCTTTTCAATTTTAATACATGGTAATGTGGTTAAGGTACTAGACTCGTAATCCGAGGGTCGCGGGTTCGAATCCCCGTCGCATCAAATTTGCTTGCCCTTTATACCGTGCAGGCGTTATAATGTGACGGTCAATCCCACTGTTCGTTGGTAAAAGAGTATCCTAAGAGTTGGCGGTGGGTGGTGATGACTAGCTACTTTCCCTCTAGTCTTACACTACTAAATTAGGGGCGGCTAGCACAGATAGCCCTCGAGTAGCTTTGTGCAAAATTCGAAACAAATCAATATCTTACAAATCGTGTGCGTTGGATTTGGTCACGTTGGAACTTTCAACAAATTTAATAACATCCAGCTTAGTCTTATGTATTTTGTTTATTTTATGAACAAAAATTCAGTTTGTATGAATTTATTGAAGTTTCGATATCCTTACGGATTTTGGTCAAAAGGAAACTAATACATTGAAGTTTGAATGACCTTATAGGTTTTGACAAAAAGAAAACAAACTATTTCATAACGTTTAAATAATCCTGCAGGTTTTATATCTCAGATATGCTGGTGTGGGTATTAACACTTGTTAATGAATAAAGAACAGCGTTTTGACCTTCAAGTTAACATGTATAAAGTGCTGATTTAAATTTCATCGAAATATATTTGAATACTGCTAGAGGAAGGTGTCTTCCAACTTTTCCCGAGGTCGTTGATGGGTGGCCTTTTTTGGTTATGTTATTATTACTTGTTTTCTGGTTTTGATAGGATAAGCGTCTTTCGAATGTTTGTGAGAGCTAAATCACAATAAAGAAAGCCAATAATAATATTAACTCAAGTAAGTGAGAAACAACACCTCACCATGTTGAACGCCATTCAACCCTTAAGGGGTTTTCTTATCTCCTAGTGAAATAATAACAAACTAGAACTACATTAATTACGGTAGTCAGTTTGCTGACGCTACTTATAGCCTTGGGCTAAAGTTAATTCAACAAAAACCGATTTTTCGTTTAAGGCAATTCTCATTTGGTCAGACAGAGTTCGTAGTGAAAAAAAAAAAGATGACATTTCTTCTTCTTTGTTACACAGATGGTACTAATGTGTGAAAGGTACCACACCGAACAATCGTTAAAGATGAGAAGCAAAACATTGTGAATGAAAAAGAAATATTTATATCATTTTATTTGAAACTGTGTACAGTTCTCTTTGTGTATATATGTATGTTATTTAGTGTCAGGTAATAATGTTAGAAGTCACGATGGTGGTGGTGTTTTCTTAGTAAAAAGGGGAGTGTCTGACATAATTAGGGAGCTCGACCCGCAATTTGAGGGTCGCTGGTTCGAAATCCGTCCAACCAAACATGTTCGTCCTTTCAGCTGTGATAGCGTTATAATGTTATGGTCAATCACACTATTCGTTAGTAAAAGATAAACCTAAGAGTTGACGGTAGGCTGTGATGACAAACTTCCTTCCTTCTTGTCTATCATTGCTAAACAAAAGACGACCAGCGCAGATAGCCCTCGTGTAGCTTTGCGCAAAATTAAAAAAAAACTACAAATGATATTCAGATCGTACAATGTGCAACTTTCCTTGAAAGTTCTCTAATAAACATTTTGACAAAGATGTTGTTATTTTATCGCTATATTTCATTTATTTGTTTATCAATCATCGGTGAATCTTCTGATGTGTCCTTATATCATCCATCACACTTCAATGTAAATGACAGGCTTTTATGGACAAATTAATTACTGTATGTGAGAATATTAATGAATAGCTTACACATTTGTCAAACTTCTATTCACTTTGAATATTAAATTGTGAGAGATACAGAATATTTTAACTTCCTTCATATCTATACCTAGGATTATTCCAGATCTACGGAAAATATGGTGTATTCGATTTTCATTTGAAATATATTTACTAGAGACACGAGACAGTAATTTAATGCACTCTAATCGATAAGATGCAGTTCATTATAGTGGTGGCGTGACAGAAATGTGACATGTGACAGTTTTGATTACACTTGTTTCACAAAGTGTTCGAAGAGATGTTACTTCGTGTCTCACGATGCGTAAAGCTATTGGTGAACAAGGTTTGGTAGATTCATGAGAAAATTACGTGGTTTCGTAGGTTTCTAAGAAGGTTACTTGGGGCGGTAGATTCCTGAGAAGGTTACTTGGGTCGGTAGATTCCTGATAAGGTTACTTGGATCGGTAGATTCCTAAGAAGGTTACTTGGATCGGTAAATTCTTGAGAAGGTCATGAAGGAAGTTTTCATGTCAAAGTTTCAGTTTCCAATTCAATGTTTTGTTGCAATACTTTCTCACTAACACGTTTCCAAATTTTTCTGAATAACTAGTTTGTTTGTATTACACATCACGTGACAGAATACAAACTACTTCCCCTCCCTTTCATTGGCTCACCAGTTTTCTTTTTTTAACAATCATAAGCCAAGTTTTTCAATGGCCCAGCATTAAGTGCGAAGGCTTATAAATCTAAAAATTTGGTTTTGATATCCGTCTATCGTCGGCGCAGTACAGCATTCTGTAGCTTTGTGATTAACCATCAACACAAGTTAAAAACAAACGATAAAGTTATATTATGCAAGCACTTACATGGTGGTAGTATTGTTAACGTAGGTATCGATACTCATGACATATTTTTAAATCTTATTTTAAAAACTACAAGTTCTAACTAAGTCAAATCTAATAGTGTACCCCGTTTATGAAGACATTTCAGAACAAAGAATTTTATGTGTGCTAACCGTAAGGAATCAATCATGTTTGTTTTTGGTACATACTTATACAATGGCTTATTTGAGTTTTATCCACTACGAGGAATCGAATTTTGATTTTGCGTTAAGTTCATAAACATATCGCTGTCTCACGAGGGACGAAGAGTTGAGCCTTGAAAGACGATAACGAAAGAATTTGTGTGTTAGTGAACATAATGACCCTTTCACTTAACCAAAAACTTTAATAAATTTTTGTTTTCCTCAGATAATCACCAGGTGGGGCAACCATGAGTTACTAAAATCTAAGCTTATTAACTTTAATTTCTGTATCATATATTCCCAATATGACTATTTTTTATTCGCTGAAATATACTCTATAAGCAGATTATATAATATCCAATAAACTTGTTTTAAACATTGCAATAAAGACATCTCTCGTTGTATTTCCATATACTCTAAAGACACAAGATAAATGGAATGAGGACATCTCTGATTTTGTTTCCATACACACTAACGAAACAATAAAGATGTCTCTGATTTTTGTTTCTATACACACTAACGAAACAAGACAAATTGAATGAGAACATCCTTAGCGGGATGTTAGTTTTCATCTTAACAGTTTAGAGTAAAGTAATCGATGGGATGTGCAGCTGGTGGGATTCACACTCTGTTTCGACGACTCATCAGTGGAGCGATGAATAAACACGTTACACAACTGACAGACTGGACGTTATAAATCACAATAAATATCAGACGGAAAAGTTTTAAATGCCTATAGTAACAAGAAGAGTGTAGTTAGCCAAACTTCCAAAACTGCTTTCATTGACGGAATAACCATGTTGTTCGAAACGATTAAAATTAGGTTTCACGAAATATATTAAAAACTGTTTTGTAGTAAATTAACCTATATTTGTTAACACAGAGATCTTCTACACAAATATCGGACAGCCTTCGAAGAGGATCGTGCTCTACATCATCATATCAAAGATCACTTTTAGTGAGTGAAGATTTAAAACTTCACTGTGTGATAAAGAAAAAAATACACTTAGGAAAACTAGAAGCGTCCCCCTCTAAAACAACGGTAAGTTTACAGATTTAGAACCCTAAAATCAAGGGTTTGATTCCCTTTGGTAGTCACAACAGACAGCTCAATGTAGCTTTTATACAAAAAAACAAACAAACAAACACACATAAACTAAAAACACATCCTATAGAGAGAGAGAGAGAGAGAGAGAGAGAAAATGTTATTTGTCTATCAGTATACACCATCAAAAATATTAGTCTGGTTTTACGGGTTTGAATTGTAGGTCAATGACATCTTCACACTAGCGGACAAAAAAGTAAGTAAAACACGATGAAGAACATCTTCGCATCCTGTCCTTACTAACCTGTCAGGAATAATTTTATATGGTCTATAATACATTCATTTCTCAATAGATGCTTGTTGGTAATCAAGCTACACAATCTGTGGTCTGCCCACCATATGTATCGGAATCCGGTTTCTTGTTTTGGAAGTCCGCTGTGCCAATGGCGGGTGTTTCTTAATGAAATGTTTCCTTTATAAATAATTTCAGATATTAAGTCACACGTGTTCTGGCAGAGTATGTTTCGTCCAGAAAGTTGCTCATTGAGCTGTTTCTGTGGTCAGTATTCTTGACCCATAAGGTTTTGGTTTGGTGTGTTTTGTTTTGAATTTCGCGCGAAGTTACACGAGGGCTATCTGCGCTAGTCATCCCTAATTTAGCAGTGTAAGACTAGAGGGAAGGCAGCTAGTTATCACCATATCACCACCCATTGCAAATCTTTGGGCTACTCGTTTGCCAAAGAATAGTGGGGTTGACCATTCCATTATAACGCCCCCACAGCTGAAAGGGCAACCATGTTGGTTGTGACGGGAATTCGAACCCGCGACTTTCAGATTACGAGTCGAGCGCCTTAACCACCTGAACATGCCGGATTCTTTTACTTAGTTTGTCATTACAAAGGGTTGTTGTTGTTGTTGTTTTGAATTAAGCATAAAGCTACACAATGGGCTATCTGTGCTATGCCCACCACGGGTATCGAAACTCGGATTTTAGCGTGTAAATCTGCAGACATACCGCTGAGCCACTGGGGGGGGGCATTACAAAGGGAATTCAACTCTCACATAATTTATTATGAAAATGCTAATTTAACTTCTTACATAATTTGTTATTACAATCTAGCCCAATATTTTACATAGTTTGTTATGGCAATGTTTATTCGACTTCTTACATAATTTATCATTATAATCTATTTCAATTTTTTACCTCATTTGGCACGACAAAACTAGTCCAACTTCTTACATAGTTTCTCATGGCAAAGCTTATCCAACTTCTTAAATCTGTCTAATAAAGAAGGCCCAACATGGCTAGGTGGTTAAGGTACTCGACTCATAATCCGAGGGTTGCGAATTCGAATCCTCGTCACACCAAACATGTTCGCCCTTTCAGCCGTGGGGACATTATAATGATGCGAGTTATCGTTAGTAAAAGAGTAGCTCAAGAGTTAATGGTGAGTGGTGATGACTAGCTGTCTCCGCTCTAGTCTTATACTGCTAAATTAGGAATGACTAGTGCAGATAGCCCTGGAGTATCTTTGCGCACAATTTAAAACAAACAAACAGTCTTTAGTGTAGGTTTTATGTCAGACCTTATTTTTTAAAATAAATTTTCTGGTTAGCGTACGCTTTTTCTTAGAATAAGTTTAACTTTGAGACACACTTGTGTTTTACCTTCATAATCACAATAAAATATTTATTGTCAGACCTCATTCTTATTGATTTTATGATTATCGTACGATTTTGTCAGAATAGGTTTAGCTTTGCTTCTTTAAAATGAATATATTGTTTGTACTCTTTTATTCCTTCTTCTAGTAAACAGTTATTGGGTCTCGTTATGTTTAAAAGAGAAACAGTACTCTAGCAACAATGAGGTTAAGTTCTTTTATATGCAAAAACGGCTCGTGAACCTGACGATGACCGAAGAAGGTCGAAACGTTGTTCGCTCTTCTATTTAAAATATTTTCTGAACCCAAACGAGCCGTTTTTGCATATAAAATTCTCAACAAGTGGGTTTCTCGACATCACTGAGGTTAAGTTCTGTTTGTAGTCAGTACGTTGTATGTAGTTTCGTCTGGCCTCACCAGACGTCTGATTCTCTTGGTTTTGCTCTAGTTTTAGTTCTCTACAAGCCAAACGAAAGGTGAGACCTTTATTCCGCTGTTTACTTTCTGTTCTTTTACTAGCAGGACTTAAATGATACCGTGACACGAAAGTTTCCGTGATAAGTCAGTCTTAAATTCTCTTTCAAGCCTGGTTGCAGCTTGCCGCCCTCCGTGGCCAACTTCACGATGTATTACAGTGATTAAAGGTGGAACAGATGTAAATTTAGTCCTCGTTGTGGTAAATGCCCACTACTAGAATCGCATGCGACATTCGGTGTAAGAAAATGACTTGATGTGTTTCTCTTACATTAGTTAGTTCTTCCAGCTGACAAATTGCGTGCAAACTTTGACCCTGTTAATCTATCGATTCCTGACCACACACAGGGCTAGATTCGTAAAATAATACAATTTGTGTTACCGGATCACACAATGACGGATGGTACCATGCACAATCTCTGTTTATGTTATCCTGTTTAAGTGTGGTACTGTAACAAACCGTTAATACGGTCTTCTCAAAAGACATGACAGGCAAGTTGTTAAACGGTCCATACGTTTATACGTGTCATTAGTTACGTATTCAGAGAATGAGCTTGACTTATTCAATGAAGGCACACACACACACACAAAGAACTGTTCTCTAAATCTGTTTTCCTGGCTGAAAGTACCATTATAAACGTTACATATTTTGTAATACAGTAACTAAAATCCCAGTGCTATACATCTCCAAGTACCCTGCTAGCCACCTGGCAGCTTAACTTTACTTTTAAAGACATATAACAAAAGAAATCGTGGTTTGATCTCCGCGGATCTCACAGCTCAGATGGCTTATTGTGATAATTTCCATACAGGAAAGACAAAGATATTTGCAAATATTTCAAGAACTTCTATCGCATTTCCATCAACACTTCAACGAACTGGTAACATTTCCTTACACTTCACCGAATTAATGATGTTTTCAAAAATATTGTTGAAGTCGCATCTATCGTAATCTCTGTAAAATTTATTTTCGGATACAATAGTCAAACTGATAAACGATCAATGGAACATTCATCACCACAGTTCAAACGAAAACCTGTTTCTTTTATTATCACAACATGATCGGCCCGGCATGGCCAAGCGTGTTAAGGCGTGCGATTCGTAATATGAGGGTCGCGGGTTCGCATCCCCGTCGCACCAAACATGCTCGCCCTTTCAGCCGTGATGACGTTATAAAGTTACGGTCAATCCCACTATTCGTTGGTAAAAGAGTAGCCCAAGAGTTGGCGGTGGGTGGTGATGACTAGCTGCCTTTTTCTAGTTTTACACGTGTATCTTTGCTTGAAATTAAAAGAACAAACAAAAACAGAATTCACTTTAAACAAAGATATAGTGTTTTATACAGCAGTGTACATATACATATATATAATATACTTTCTCTGATTCTGTGTTTTAAATACACACTCTCGCCTGTTGATCACACAAGTGTCTGTTCGTATCTCACAAATAAACCATACTTCTTAATGTCAAATAGATGGCCAGTACTTCTAGAAAGAGGTATTACTATCCAGTTGTAACGTAATAACGTATTTATACAGCAATAAATAAATTGTTTTTTTGGCATGGCCAGGTGGTGAGGGCGCTTCGGTTGCGGCTTCGAATCCAATATCTTCCAACCAAACATGCTTGTTCCTACAGGTGTGGGCACATTCTAAAGCGAGGCTCAATCCCACTATTTGTTGGTAAAAGAGTAGCCCAAGAGTTGGCGGTGAGTGGTGAGGACTAGCTGCCTTCCCTCTAGGGGAACCACATCGGGCTATCTGCGTATCCATTGTGGCAAATAGAGTCCCGTATTGTTGTTAAGTCCATAAACTTTCACCTAAGAGGATTAGCAACTTGTTGTTGTTTTGAATTAAGCACAAAGCTACACAATGGGCAGGCTGTGCTCTGCCCGCCACGGGTAGCGAAACCCGGATTTTAGCGTGTAAGTCCGCAGACATACCGCTGAGCCACTGGGGGGCTGGATTAGCAACTGTCAGTATCTCAATAAACTGGAAAGGAGAACAAACGAGGGGTCATTTTGACAATAAAAGCTTTTGTGCTTTAGAGTTTATAAATAATTTGTTATAATTTTAATACTGGTGAGGAAAAGGAGTTCGGTTTCTCCTAACAAATCGAAGATTTACATTTCTTTAAAATTTTAAATTATATATCTGAGAAAACAAACAGTCGGGATAAGTGTACCCGTTTAACCCATACACATATAATTGTCAATTTTCTGGTCGTTAATTTCGCACAAAGCTACTCTAGGGCCATCTGCACCAGCCGTCCCTAATTTAACAGAGTAAAACTGGAGGGAAGGCTGCTAGCTAGTCATCACCATCCACTGCCAACTCTTATTCTACTGTTTTACCTACGAATAGTGGGATTGACTGTCACTTTATAACATACTTACTGCTGAAAGGGCAATCATGTTTTGTGCGACAGGGATTCGAACCCTTGAGCCTCATATTACGAGTCGAGCACCTTAACCACTTGACCATGCCGGGACCCACTGGCCGTAGGAAACATCCTCTCAAAGTAAACGATGCTTGTTGTTCGATACTACGATTATTATATTTCCGATGCAGCAAATTGTATTCAGTTGACTTGAGAGTTTGTATTCTATTAGGTTATTTCAATGTATATAAAATAGCACTGTTTAACTGTCCTAAAAAAATATGATATTTTATGGCCTAGGTACACTGGATCGTAGGACGGTTATAAGTGTATTTTATTTTTAATCAAAGTACAGACTTTTAGCTCAGAACTTTGTCAGATCTTGACCGATCTGAGAACTGATTACAGAAGTTAACTCTTTTCGATTGATGTATTAGATCACTCTCAAAATCCCATATATTAATTTATTCTAATAATAAATAACATAATTTCAATTTGGAAGTTGGCTTGTAGGGAACTTTATAAATAACAGAGTTGAATCGAGTATACGAGAGCTTCACTCTTGGTATTAATAGCACATAAAGATATATAATATAAAATCCAATTTTGTGTCGGTTTCTTTGCATCTTTCCAATCAGCGTGCTTGGATTTAATGTCTGTGATGTCACATTTTTACTTTCAATGAGCGATGAAAATTTGTAATCTAATTTTTTCCACAGGATTAGACTCCGAGGGTGTGACCACCTTCTAATTTTATATATAGCTTTGGTAAACATACCAAATCAGAGCAACTTCATACACTAATACAGGCTGGCATGTGGAAAGACATGAGGGGGTTTGTCTTGTTACCTTTTCAAGTAAACGTCAATATCTGTGTGTATTTGTTCTTTTTGTACTTCCACATTTCCTAATTAATTAGCACAAAACTTGACACAGTAATATGAATCAAAGTAGTTTTGGTCGCCCTGTCAGCGTCTAAAACTAAGGAAACATTCTCGCCCTTTTAGTCCTGAGGGCATTATGAGGTTATGATCAATGCAAACTTGCTCGCCCCAACCACTATTACTTTCTAAAAGAGTAGCCCAAGAGTTGGCGGTGGGTGGTGATAACCAGCTGCCTTCCCTTCTAGTCTTACATTGCTAAATTAGGGACGGTTAATGCAGATAGCCCTAGTGTAACTTTGCGCGAAATTCAAAACAAGAAAACAATCACAATACGTTTAGTAATACTAAATCTAAAATATATCCTTCATAATATATTTAATAATATTGAGTCTGAAGTATATCCTTCATAATACATTTAATAATACTGAGCCTAAAATACATCCTTCATAATACATTTAATAATACAGAGCCTAAAATATATCCTTCATAATACAATTAATAAAACTTGGTCTTCTCTCAAACGGTTTATACATTATTGGATTTACGTCCATTGATCAGTATTTCTTTCCTGTTTTGGAGGGATTTTTTTCATAATAATGTAATGATATTAAAGGTAAATTTTGTGAACAAAGCATGTTTACTTTATGTTTCCTTTTAGACATCTATCTTTGTATCTCATGGCTTGTGATTCGTCTTTGTTTAAATATCTATGTTTGAATGCTAATAGCTGAAAACCAGAGAAAGAAAAAACGATGACACAGGTTACACTCGGGTACCTTTGTCTTACCACTGTTGACAGATGTTTCCTGTCACGAGATCTTTAGCTTGGTCACTAACTAGTATTGGTTAAAATCTTTTTTTTGTGTGTGCTAACGGAATGTATGATCAATGTTTAGTGCATTATATTTTTTATATGAATTTACTCATATAACGGTAAAGGTGGCGCACTCTTATTACGCACAAAATAAGTGAGCAATTTGTTTCTTGAAATGAAAACATGAATTTGATGACAATTGTGCAGCATTGTGCTTCACAACAAACAAACATCTCGATATATATCACTGGCTTGCATGCTCGCTCTCTGATTTTGAGAGTTTTCGCTTGGTTACAAGATAGAAGAAAATTGTTTTAGTACGTATGAGCTTCGTCGTTGTGAATACATATGTGTGTAAATTCGTATTACCTTATGTTAAACATTCCGCCTAGTTAATTAATATTCTACCTGCTTCTCGTGCTCTCGACTAAATGTACCTTAATGGTTAATGTGCCGTATTATGTATATATAGATCCTCTGTTGAGGTCTCACTACTACGAAAACACTATGCTCTTTGGGGCCTTGAGAGTGTTGTAATAAAGACGGTCAGGTTTGTTTGTTTTTTGAATTTCGCACAAAGCTACTCGAGGGCTATCTGTGCTAGCCATTCCTAATTTAGCAGTGTAAGACTAGAGGGAAGGCAGCTAGTCTTCACCACCCACCGCCAACTCTTGGGCTACTCTTTTACCAACGAATAGTTGGATTGACCGTCATATTATAACGCCCTCACGGCTGAAAGGGCGAGCATGTTTGGCGAGACAGGGATGCGAACCCGCGACCATCAGTTACGAGTCGCACGCCTTAACACGCCTTGGCCATGCCAGGCCAAGACGGTCAAATACAACTTCTCGATTGTAGAAGAATAAGTCAAAATTGGGTGGTGAGTGCTGTTGACAAACTTTTTCTCCTTCAGTCTATAGTTCAAAATCAGCGACAGCTAAACATAAATAGACCTTATCTGACTTTGCGAGAAAATTTTGAAACAAAACCTTATGAAAAGTTATCGTTGAATTATTTATGAGCTATATAGTATTGACAAACGAAGAAATGACCAGGTCACAGTTTCTCGCATGGAAAGGAAAATGGACATGACTTTTATATGCAAAAACGGCTCGTTTGGGTTGAGAAAATATTTTAAATAGAAGAGCGAACAACGTTTCGACCTTCTTCGGTCATCGTCAGGTTCGCTCTTCTATTTAAAATATTTTCTCAACCCAAACGAGCCGTTTTTGCATATAAAATTATCAACAAGTGGGTTTCTCGACATCACTGATGGACATGACTTAAATTTTTCCTGGAAAATAGATATTTAATCTCACTTTCTGAAAGAGACTGTTACGGCAGGAAACTCCACGCTATTTTACCCAATATAACATTTACAGAAAAGCGGACAGTAAATACCACAGTGCAAAATGTATCGAAAGGTAAAGTTGAACCTCGAAGATTTTGCTGCGTAGAAGCACGTGGTACAAGCAAACGCGAGTTCCTCGTAAAGGAGATTCTTATCTTTAAGATAACCGGTTAGAGTCTTCTAAAGCTAAACCACAACAAAGGTGTAGATTATTAAGAGGTCTAAACATGTTGTCACTGCTTTTCTTTTCACTGATATTGGTTATCTTGTTTACGATATCAATGAACTCTATTAACTTCATGTTTCTAAGCTGACTGACTGCTAAACCTTATACAAAGTACGTAAAGAAATACTCATAAATTTAAACACACTGTTTGTACTTCCAATCAGACGTTTTATCAATAGCTTTGATTGTTTTGAGCTTTCGAGCAAAGCTACATGAAGGTTATCTGCGCTAGCCGTCCCTAATTTAGCAGTGAAAGACTAGAGGGAAAGCAAATAGTTATCACCACCCACCGCTAGTTCTTAGGCTGCTCTTTTACCATTGAATGGGGGGATTGGCCGTAACATTATAACATCCTATTGGCTGAAAGGACGAATACGTTTGATGTGACGGGGATTCGAATCCTTGATCCTCAGATTACGAGTCGAGAGCCCTAACCATCTGGCCATGGCGGTTCTTAATAGCTTTGAGAAACATTACATGAGTGCTAGACATATTCTAATCTGAGAAAAGAGCTATTGAAAACGGAACTTTACGAATTAACTTTATAAACTAGGGATAACTACTGTTATTATACAGAGGGCGTAATGTCTTATAGTAAAACAATTTTGGAGCCTTACAACGTTCTTACAGACCATGTCACCATGCCATAACTAACGACTGTGCATCTTAGCAATAGTTCTAGAGAGTATCTACCATTGTTAAGGGCTCCGTCGCAAGGTTGCCATGTCAAAGGTTTACTACTTCACCCCGTTAATGTTCCATATTCAGTCTTGTATAAGAGGATGAATCCGTCTATTACCCTTTGTATGGAATAGTACAAATACCAGTTTCATTATCCAGGTGCTTGAAACATACAACGGTTGAACAGTTATGTCGTGAAAGCTTTTTTTCCATGACCTTTGAAATCATGGATTTTTACATGTTAGAGGACACTGTAAATTGATTAACATTGTTGGGGGAAGACTTTATGGATGATCTTGGTACCCCAAGTTGATCCATATTTCTTTGTTTTCCGATTCCATCAATAATAAGGATACCCACTTCTTGAAAATTCTAATTTATCTATTCGAACACGTCTTTATGACCTGAGAACATGAATATTTTACTTCTGCAAGCCTTGCTACATACCTTTTCCAAAAGCGATCAATTTTGCTGACATTACTCAAGAAACAACAACCAGTGTTAAAACCTAGTTCTGATACACGACAGTCAAATCCAAAGTATGGAGGGAATTTAGGTCAAAATATTTCTCACTCAGCTAAAGAGGGGGATGGAATATACTCAAAGGCAGTAAGACATGTCTTTATACCGCAGTAAGATATGTCTTTATACTGCAGTAAGACATGTCTTTATACCGCAGTGAGACATGTCTTTATACCGTAGTGAGACATATTTTTATACCGCTGTAAGACATGTCTTTATATTGCAGTGAGACATGTCTTTATACCGCAGTGAGACATATCTTTATACCGCAGTAAGACATATCTTTATACCGCAGTGAGACATGTCTTTACACCGCAGTGAGACATTTCTTTATACCGCAGTGAGACATGTCTTTATACCTCAGTTAGACATGTTTTTATACCGCAGTGAGACATGTCTTTACACCGCAGTGAGACATTTCTTTATACCGCAGTGAGACATGTCTTTATACCTCAGTTAGACATGTTTTTATACCGCAGTGAGATGTGTCTTTACACCGCAGTGAGACATTTCTTTATACCGCAGTGAGACATGTCTTTATACCTCAGTTAGACATGTTTTTATACCGCAGTGAGATGTGTCTTTATACCGCAGTTAGACGTGTCTTTATACCGCAGTGAGACATGTCTTTGTACCGCAGTGAGACATGTCTCTATACCGCAGTGAGACATATGTTTTTACCACAGTGAGACATGTCTTTAAACCGTAGTAAATCAATAAATACTTTTATAATCTTTAAGACCAACTTTCTGCTAAATTCCTCTTATTGACTTTAAACTATGCTTACAACAATGGCGAAAGAGTGAGACCCGAGATCTAAAAGTCCATGGTTCGTGTCCCTTGGTAAGAACAAAAATATAAGCTCCACACTTTTAGACTGCAGGCACATTGCAATAATGCCAACCAAATCCTACTATTCAGCCAAATAAGAACAGTTTAAATGTTGTTGATGGTTAGTGTTAAACATTCCCTTTATGTAGGGCTGATCGAACATCCGAAACAAACCCAAATGATCAGATCTCTGATTATAACATCAAAACTTCGTATGTGGTAACTTTAACTAGTTAATAGAAATACAAAACAGGAAACAAGGTATGAATGAAATTCAAAATATTATACCGAGTTGTTATCGTAATTTTCTATTCACAAGCTATACCATTTGTTTGTGCTATCACCTTGAGAACTGAAGAAATGGAGCTGGAAATACCACGTTTTTAAACCAATTACAGCTAAGAATTCGGTTATAAACAAATCAGATTATATAACTT
Source organism: Carcinoscorpius rotundicauda (assembly GCA_011833715.1). Taxonomy (NCBI): domain Eukaryota; kingdom Metazoa; phylum Arthropoda; class Merostomata; order Xiphosura; family Limulidae; genus Carcinoscorpius; species Carcinoscorpius rotundicauda. The sequence continues at coordinate 177,841,479 of CM022391.1, read as the reverse complement.
ATTTTTCTTACATAAATATATGCCACTCAGATCTTAAATCGACCGGTTCTATACTTCTGTGAGTGTATATAAAGTTAACGTGACACACTCTAATATAATAAGACCTACCGAAACGAGTCGTTAATTAAGTATTACAATATCCTTTTAGATATTAATCTACTGAAATTGTATTTTAAGAATAAAGAAAGAGAAAACAAGACAAGTTGCGCTGATTTTGTAAACAATATTCGATTATTTTAAGGTTATTATAGAGCGACTACGTTGCTCTGACGTGATCAAGTGCAGCGATGCGGTTACCATGGAGACCAGTCAAGCCTAAGCTTACTTAGAGTTACCTTCTCCGAGTCTGAACGTTACTCTGATCTCTGTCCTATAGCAAACAAGTAAAAAAAATAACCAGGCTCTGACCACTGTATAAGATAAGCAATAGTGTCTTCTCACTGGTTTCGGTTAGAAGTTAAGGTGGTTGTATCCTGACGTCATTCAACTGGTGGTTTCCACCCACCACAGATATTTATAAGCCAGTAGAAACGTAATTACCTTTAAACCAGCACAGGGCGATACAGATAGGAATTAAGATGTTTATTTAGATTTCTAATATTTGAATTTTTTTTTTAATTAAGCACCTTTATATCGTATCCGGCCCTTTGTTTTGAGGGGTATAAAAGTTACTCTAACCGATAAGCACAGCGTTGACCGTTGAGAAGCCGTATAATAAGGTACGACTCTTGTATATCTCAGCAAAAGCGCCACGAAAAGAACTCACGTGTAGCACCGAATAGCAAATCTTCACGAGGTATCTCTTTACTGCATTACCACAAGACGTTTTGGTAAGCTGCATTTCAGCGTAAATGTTCTTTCATTAATTGGAAAAATTGCTATTATAAAAAATAAAAAAAATTAAGTGGCTCCAAAACGGATCGTAATTTTAAAGGTTCTTCTTCCTTTTATAAAAAATAAAGATTCAGAGAAGTCAGGGGCCCTCTTGTCTTTTAGTTGAAATAGAATATATGCTTTAGTAATGAATACGATATAAATTACTGTAAAACGATAGAATCAGACTTCACATAGATTATAGATCTGGTGAGGGACTTTTCCTAGCAATCTATCATTAGAATGAAACATCAAACGCACGGACGTATTGCAAGAAACTGTTAAACCTAAGAAAAGCGATTCGAGTAAATTACTGTCATTCCTACAAGCGACGCCTGTCGTTGGATACTCGCAACAAAAGTTTGTAAAGCATTCTATTTTTTTATTTTATTTAGAAATGTGACACATTGAGCTTGGAAGAGCGTGTGCCATCTACTTTCTATTGTTAGAAATTCCATAAAACATCTTCCTTTCATAGCAAGCTGACATATTTTCTTGTTACAAGTGTCATGTGTATTTCACGTTTCAAGGTACATATCTATTTTATGTTAGAAGTTAAATGTCTATTTCACGTTTCAAGTGATATATATATATATATATATCTTATGTTACATGTGATATGTCTATTTCACATTTAAAGTGATATATATATATATATATATTTCATGTTACATGTAAAATGTCTATTTCACATTTCAAGTGATATATATATATATATATCTTATGTTACATGTGAAACGTGTATTTCACATTTCAAGTAACATATTTATCTTATACTTCAAGTGATATATGTACTTCATCCTGTGTATGATATTTTTATTTTATTTCATGATCGTTTAGTTTTCTTACGCTTTGACATTTATATCTCATGCAGCAAGACACGTATCTATGCCATTTTGTGAATGACATTTTTATGTCACGTTAGAAATGACTTATCTGCCTCGTGTTATAAATGACGCCACTGCTTCTAATTAAATTTCAGTCTTGAAATTTCGACATGCTGGAAACGATTATAATAAATATTAAAAACGACCTGTTTTATAAGCTGGAATTATTAAATTTAGAAAGTTCTGGACTTGCGCACTGTGAACTTACAGTTATTTCAGACACGTGGGTGAATTGTTTTCTGCAGTTTAACTTTACAACCGCTGTCTGTTCCCTGAAGATTCTGTAGCTATATACACATATATACTTGGTGAAACAATGAAATATTTCCTATTTAAAAGTGAAAGCTTGTTTGGTTTGAATTGCTCGCAAAACTACACGAGGGCAATCTGTGTTAGCCGTCCCTAATTTAGCAATGTAAGACTAGAGGAAAAGCAGCTGGTCATCATCACCCACCGCGAACTCTTAGGCTACTTTTACCAACGAATAGTGGGATTGACCGTCTCATTATAACGCCCCATCAAATGGCGAGCATATTTAGTGCGACGGGGATTCGAACCCACGACTCTTACGTTACGAACGAGTCGGGTGCCTTACCCACCTGGCCATGTCAGGCCAAACATGGAAAACTGGATGTATCAATAGAAATTTTAGTACATAAAGCACTGAGTGTTTAGTTGTGCAAAAATAATGAATACTCCAGGAGTTTGTTGCCCTTAGTGGCTCAGGGTATGCCTGTGGACTTAAGATAGCTGGAAACAGGATTTCGATACTGGTCAGCAGAGCACAGATAGCCCTTTGTGCTTAATAACAACAACAATCAAATGAATGTTAACACTGTGTAAAACGTATGGTAGTCTTGTCACGGTCCTGGCCCCAACAAACGTGCAACAACGGAAATTACTCCAAGGATTTCACCTTAATCTAAAAGTGCTTCCACTTTACTCGCCCTTTCAGCCGTGGGGGCGTTATAATGTTAAAGTCAATCTTACTATTCGTTGGTAAAAGAGTAGCCCAAGAGTTGGCGGTGGGTGGTGATGACTAGCTGCCTTGTCTCTAGTCTTATACTGCTAAATTAGGGACGGCTAGCATAGATAACCCTCGAGTAGCTTTGCGCGAAATTAAAACAAACAAACAAACCCACTTCACTGAGTCTTAACCTGGATGTTTTCAACTAATTCTTGTTCGTTTTCAATACTACTTTGTTGAAAGTTTCACGAGTTTTAATTCAGTAATCGATTTTATGGATTAACGTTACCACAAAGACTTGTTCTATCTTTGAGGCTGTGAATGCTTTATTAGAGTGTCAGTCCAATAACTTTATTCAGTTGACGGTTGGCACTTTTGATTAGCTGTTTTCCATCTAGCCTTATTTTTTTTAATTTTACCCATCCCTAATTTAGCAGTGATAGACTGGAAGTAAGGCAGCTTGTCACTACAAACCGTCAACTGTTTGTCTAATCTTCCACCAATAAATATTGAGATTGATCGTCACATTATAACGTCATCACGGTATGTTCAACGCAGATTGCAAAACGAGCGTCCTAACCATCAGGCCCTAAATTACTAAGTTCAGTACAGATATCTTTAGTTTTTCAATAATTCACTTATATCAACCCAAAGCGGCGTTGTTTAAAATTCACGGGTCTATCGTTGTTTCTTATACGCATTCTTTACGTTTGATTGTAGAATACTGAAGTCTTCTCATGCGTTTACCGATAATATTGTTAACTTGCGCGTTACGACAGGAGAGACTAATGTTCCACAAATAATGGACTCTACGAAACCAGGTATTTGTAACAGCGCATTTCGCCTGAGGTCTAACGTTCTGGTGTATTCAGTGGCGAAGAAAAAACCCAGATTGTTTATCACCTCGATGATTGACAGATTGTACAACAAATTGAGAAATTTGTGGACAGTGACGCTAGACGGAACGAGGCTGTTTATTTTACAGTTTGCTACATGCAGCCACTTGTCCTTACAAGACTACTGGCCTGAATCGTGGCTAGACAATGAAGAGGATGACAGAATGTTAGTTACTGAGGTAAAAAGTGGCGGAAAAAGAGCAGAAAAACGCAAAATTTCTAGAAAATCTTAGTAATCCAGATTAAGGTATCATTAGCTGTCACAAAAACAGTGTCCATGTTTCACCTTACACAGAGACGCTTACGACGTAATTAAATGATCCACTGAACATAAGATTAAGTACCATTGAAGGACGTTAACTTCTAATCTTTGTTATCTAAGTCGTAACCCTTGACTAGATTTCCCCTTCCATAAGTTTACTACAGTTTATTTATTTTTTTTCTGTTAACAGAAAGAAAAATTAACTGTTAGGGTGATCACAGAACACTGGGATAACGAACTAAGACTGTAAACAATAACAAAACAGCAGCAGCGACACCTGGAATATATATACTGTTTACTGAGCTTAATCCTGCATAAATAAATATTTAATGGTTATTTAAAGATTTCAAATAATAATATAATTCTGTGATCAGTATCGGTGCGTGTACAATTTCGAAAGGGGAACTCTATAAGATGTACATAATATTAGTACCATTACACAGAAGTAGAGTGCGCTATGTTTGAACGATTTCGAAGTCACGCCATATCATTATAATTCATGTTGTCACGGCCGGTCTTGCTATATTTGATAACAGTGTAGCTTGACAGTAAATTTCAAACATAGTTGCCGTTGTAAAAGGCGACGTTGTAATGCACAAAGCACGCCCTTCCCCCATTCAGGCTTTCCATAGGTTATATAATGTATGAGAATGAGAGTGACCCAACGCACTTTTTTATATTTTCTTTCTCAAGCAGCATGAAGCATGCGATGATTTAACTGATATCTTTTAGAAACGTCCCGAGTATATCTGACCTCTGCCGCTTTTCTAAGTGGGGTTCCTTCTTGATTATGTTATGTGCATTTGCTTATGGTACGTAGACGATTTTCTTCCACTTGTCTTTGGATAAGAGGATTAATGTCTGTTATTAGATATCGCACTTTGTTTCCAATACTAGGACACTATTTGCTGCATATCTCTTTTGGATGACTCTAGTATCTGAAGCTCATCCACATTTATTTGTTTATTTTTTCAGTGGATTTAAGTACAAAGGATATTCTTGCCTTGGAAATTCTGAATTCCTGATCTTAATATATCTTCGTGATCTGGATGTATTAATATTTTGCATCGGCTGTTATATACTCCTCCAAAAAGTGACCTATTTTCGGTGTCATCACACTCTCTTCGTAATTCCAAATAAAATTCAAATGTAGTTTTGATACACTCTGTTCCATCTCATTTTATATCTATTCTGTTTGCCATGACCTGCTATCTTGCATTTTCAAAAATTGTTTTAACAAAACGTAGTCAACTTTCTGTAATGTAAATGTATAACGAACTTAAGCATCTCCATGACTTGCCACTAATTAGGTCAAAATTAAAATTTGATAATTGCCAGTATTACATGAGAGCAACCTGAAAGTTAGCTTTACCAATGGCTGGTTAAGATATTATTCGAAAGAGGAAAAACAAACTGAGCATAGATCATTCACTGTATTCACACTCTAGATGGCCCCGGCAAGGCCAGGTGGTTAAGGCACCCAACTTGTAATATGAGAGTCGGGGAATCGAATCACCGTCACACCAAACATGCTCGCCCTTTCAGCCGTTGGGGCGTTATAATGTGAGGGTCAACCCCACTAGTCGTTGGTAAAAAGAGTAGTAGGCGGTGGGTGGTGATGAATAGAGGGAAGGCAGTTAGTTCTTGTGTATATTTGCGCGAAATTCAAACCAAACCAAACTACTGTAGAAACTCTTTTCTATACGCATGAATTTGTTACTAAGATAAAATAATGTTCTAACATGACATATATTGGACCTGGACCATAATATGTAAACATAAAAAAATGCATTTATTTGCAATCTCTAAATTAATGTCCTTAAAATATCTACATATCTTTCAATTATAAGGCTTGTTGTTGTTGTTGTTTTTGAATTAAGCACAAAGCTACACAATGGGCTATCTGTGCTCTGCCCACCACGGGTATCGAAACCCGGATTTTAGCGTGTAAGTCCGCAGACATACCGCTGAGCCACTGGGGGGGGCAATTATAAGGCAATACAATGTTTTGGCTTGTTTTGTTTTAAACTTCGCACAAAGCTACAAAAGGCTTATTTGTGCTAGCCGTCTCTAATTTTGCAGTGTAAGATTTGAGGGAAGGCAGCTTGTCATCACCATCCACCGCCAACTCTTGGGCTACTCTTGTTCTGTTCAAAATATTTGTTTTGCCATTTATTAGAAATGAATTCAACAAATTGAATATAACGAACAAAGTAACATAGCAGTAGCATCCATGGAAAACGAGAGACCAAAATAGTAAATTAAATATTAGAAATAATTGTAATTTTAAATTTTACACGAGTTTTTAATCTGTTGCCTAGTGATCTTAGAGAAACGTTCTAAATAAAATAATAAAGTAAATAGTTTTACAATAATGTAAAACAATCAAAAACACCGATCAAAACACCGATTTTTTTCTCAACTTGTGTTGCAGTATAAAACTGATGTAGCTTATGTTTAATTAAAGTTAAAATAGTAAATCTTATTGGAAGACATTATCTGTTATCGGCCCGACATGGTCAGGTAGTTTAGGCACTCGACTCGTTATCCTCGAGTTCTAATCTTTATCACAACAAGCCCCCCAGTGGCTCAGCGGTATGTCTGCGGACACGCTAAAATCTGGGTTTCGATACTCGTGGTGGGCAGAGCACAGATAGCCCATTGTGTAGCTTTGTGCTTACTTCCAAAACAACAAAACAACAAATTTATCACAACAAAACATGCTCGCCCTTTCGGCTGTGGGGACGTTACGAGATGATAGTCATTCCCACTATTTGTTGGTAAAAGAGTAGCCCAAAAATTGGCTTTGGGTTGTGATGACGAGCTAGTTATCTTCCATCTAGTCTTAAACTGCTAAATTAGGGACGGCTTGCGCAGATAGTCCGCGAGTAGCTTTGCGCGAAATTCAAAACAAACATCTTTGACTTCGCCATTTTCAGCTTAAATCTTCACAGAATTTACCATTTTATATCATATAACTTGAATTATAATTTGATTGATTTTTTTATGTATCGAATGTTTTCATCAGATATCGTAGTAGTTGTTGCTTATTTTTGGTTACGCGATCCCTCGAATTAAAGTTTAAATTTGATGAAAACATCAAATTCTACACTAATAATGGTAGCAGAGCTTAAGCCTAATATTCAAAATAAAAAACATTCACGTACACCGTATCCTTTATGTTCACATTTCGAATGTTATCGAATGTTATTGTTCTGTACTCAAATGTTGCGTTAATTAATTAAATCTTTCAAAGGCAAGACGAGCTTAAATGTACATAATATGATTTCAGTTTTGGTATATATATTATTGAATAAATTTCAGCGATGAACCTATAAACACTTTCTAGAAATCTTAAAATTCAGAAACTACGTAACATTGTGAGTAGATCGATTTAAGACTCGAATGTCATTCATTGCTAGCGACACATGGACTAAAGGTCCAGGTTAGAGACATAACAAACACTGAATCTGGATCATTGTCTGAAAACATTCAACCAGATGTTCCTACTTCCGTTATCTAAATTATTTTTATCAATAGATCTTCCAACAGTCATACAGTATAAAGTTATCAATGGATCTTCCAACAGTCATACAGTTATAGAGTTTTTAAATATATAATACTGTCGTTTTTGTGTTGTAAAAATGTTTAAGTTGATGTTATTTTAAAACTAAATAACACATGTTCTGTCAATATTTAGAGCTGGTTTAACTTTTCAGTCACTGCAGCCATATTTTTTAACAAATGAATGTAGATTTTTCTCTGTCTTTTTACCAGGCACGTTTCTTCAAAAATAAGACCATGGCTAAAAATGAACATGAAACTAACCATTGGAGAACACACTCTCTTGCATTTATAGTAAGTATATTATACATATAGCTATGTAATAAAGCTGTGTAACAAAATTTTTACTTTATGTTGCTGGGCATAAAGTGTTATTTCCCAATTACTTACACCTAAAGTAAATGGAAAATACCTATTTTTCTCTTCAAAGTGCTTTTGCGATAGGCCCGGCATGGCCTAGCGCGTTAAGGCGTGCGCTTCGTAATCTGAGGGTCGCGGGTTCGCGCCCGAGTCGCGACAAACATGCTCGCCCTCCCAGCCGTGAGGGCATTATAATGTGACGGTCAATCCCACTATTCGTTGGTAAAAGAGTAGCCCAAGAGTTGGGTGGTGATGACTAGCTGCCTTCCCTCTAGTCTTACACTGCTAAATTAGGGACGGCTAGCACAGATAGCCCTCGAGTAGCTTTGTGCGAAATTCCAAAACAAACAAACAAGCTTTTGCGACATGGGTAATGGAATTTTCAAATTTACCCATTTTCCAGAACATTCCAGGTAGATTCGGTGCTGGGTAACTGATAAAGAATTTTCTCGAACTAACGAGAATTTTCAGGAACTTTCTAGAATGTTGTAAAAGCCTCAAATCTGCGCTGCTCCATAACGGGAATAAGTATCCGTCTCTTTCCCTGGCTGGTTCGGTGCACATCAAAGAGGAATACAACAGTATCAAGATCATGCTAGCAACCTTGAAGTATGATGAATATGACTGGGAAGATATCGGAGAATTCAAAATGGTAGCATTCCCGATGGGTATCCAAGGAGGTTTTATCAGTTTTCCTGTTATCTTTGTCTTTGGGACTGCAGGGACTACCCCCCACTGGCTCAGCGGTATGTCTGCGGACTTACACGCTAAAATCCGGGTTTCGATACCCGTGGTGGGCAAAGCACAGATAGCCCATTGTGTAGCTTTGTGCTTAATTCAAAACAACAACAACAACGGGAGGGACATCGCAGCGCACTACAACAGGAAGTACTGGTCACAACGGACCGAGCTCTCTGTGGGAGGGACAAAATCAAGTGTGAGCCACTAATAGAGCTCCAGAAAGTGTTGCTCCCACAATTGCATATAAAATTTGGTCTTATGAAGCAATTTGGCACAGCTCTTGAAAAAGAGTCTACAGCCTTTAAGTACTTCTCAGACTTCTTCCCTAAGCTGTCTGAGGCAGTTGTTTGGAGCTTCTTTAGCAATCACAAGGCCGAAAATTATGTGGAACTGTTTGAGGCTCTAGTAAAGAACTACGGAAAAATGGGCTGCAGGATGTCCCTGAAAGACCTTATCCTTGACGCTCATCTTGATGAACTCAAGGATAACATGGGAGCTTACTCAGAGGCGCGCGCTTCCACCAACATTGTACTGAGCTTTGAACGCAGCTACAAAGGCACGTATAACGAAAACATGATGAGAGACTATATTTAGGGGCTGATAGGTGAAAGTGATTTACATTACAGTCGCAAATCTCGAAAAACTACTCACTTCTAAACATTTTTGTTCATTTTTGTATAACTTTAGTATAAATACATGTAAATCTTGATTCATATGTTGTTCTATTCAGACCTTATGTAAATGAAAATCTGCAAATTTGCCCTTTTTACAAAGAAAATAGGTTAATTTCTATATTTCACTATCCAGGTCACAAAAGCAAAGCTTGAAGGGAATAATGACCATTTTTTGTTCTTTTACAACATAAGCAATTAAGAATTAACACATACTATCCAGGAACAAAATTTGTGTTACATGGTGTAATAAATACATATGTGTCTGTACACCAACAAAAGTTTGATCTGTCTAAATTAACAAATTTACGCTTGAATATTTTTATTTAATTATTTCAATAAAACATTTTAAAATATTCTGGAAGACCAGATCAACACTGTATTAGCAAGACTAATGAACAGAAACATTTAGAAGAGAGTGTCTGTATAGAATATAGTCGAGACAGTTGACGTGAATATTTAGAACCTTTATTTAAAACAAAACAATTAACAATGTTTCAGCCATTGTCATGTTAAGAATGAACTGCTGGGATCCAACCTTAATAGGAAGTAAATCCATTATTACAGTCATTACTGACTAGATTCTGTTACTAACGTTTGCTAACGACAATTGATACTCGTCTGATAGATTAAAGCAATATTCCTCTTGGAAAGTAAGTCGAAAAGTCCCAGGTTTCTGGATTCCTTCCTTCGTTACCTCATAAATAGCTCTAGAGTGACTCAACTGATGTCTGGTTAATGTTCTGGAATGACAGATACGGCAATATGGAAGTTATCGATTTCAAACCACTGCTGCATATGACTTGTGACATTCTTATGTGTAATTATCTCAAGATAATTACAGTCGAAATTAATCAGTGCAGATATTTACAGAATGTGAAAGCTCGAAACAACACAAAATGTTATCAAAGCTGCAGTTTAAGAAGAAATCATTTCAAAAATCTATTTAAAAATTGTCGACCTCTGAAAAAAAAATGGAGAAAAATCAGTAGCAGCTGACAATAGTCAGAAATACAGGCAGTCTTTAACATTAGTCAGTGTATTTTACTCAGTGAGTATGTGTTTTGAAATCAGACATTTTTGTTGATAAATGGAGGCCATCTTGGTCGATCAGAAGCAACTGGGAGATGTAATAACAGTAAAACTAGTTACAAACGGGTCACAAATTATTCATGGTAAAAATTCACAACCCAGTTTGTGAGTTACAAAATTACATTTACGTGGCAAAATGACAGCCGTACTGGATTTTCTGGTGGTTGACATTATTTCTTTTAACGTTGACCCCAGGAAAATACCCGTGTCAAGTTTCATGTTCGTGTCACCATTTTAATAATTGTACCTATCAATCTATTATCGTTTTATACACCGTGGAAATTTAATCGTTTAGACTACTGCATGATCACGAATGCATTTACATTACTGCTAAGTATTCCAGAAATTACTAAAGACTAAAATTCTATTTCACTTATAAACTTATGATTAATTTAAGCAAGAAATGTGTTAACTCTTGAGCAGTTAAAGCTACACAAAAGTGAATGACGGAGAAAGTTCCTGTCTTACTTGAATGAATGCATAAATCATGATTGGTTTGTTGTTAACCAAACCACTAAACTACCTGTAGTGAATAAAAAAAATATCTATCACAAAATATTTAAGTGTATTTAAAAAAATATGTTTGTTTATATTTTATGTCCATTTCAAGAAAATTTCAAAAAATTATCTTCCTTAAATCACGTGATTTCTGCTTTGCATTTTCTAAGCCTTAAATAAGAATAATATTCTACTCCTCTAATAATATATTCTTAGAAATTAAACCACAGAACCAACTAGAATCTTATTTTTCGAGAGAAAGTCTTCCGAATGTTTTGTTCTTACAAAAACGTCTCGTGTCCCGAGTTTGACCCCAGACAGTTGGAAGAGCGAGCATTTATGGAACGAGAAATGTGTAACAGAAGTTCCATGATATTAAAAAAAAAAAAAAAAGTCCGAATCACGTGACAGGAAGACTGAATTTGCTTCAAAATAAACTGTTAAACAAAGAGGGAATCTAAACGTTATATAACAAATAGTTTGCATTTTGGGAACCATTAAAATAAAAAAAAATATATTAATTATTGGTTCAGCTAAGTCATCAAACTTGATTTATTGTTTCAAAAATGTGGTTATTTACAGGTGATCGTGTCAATAACCATGAAAACATCGGCTGCTTCTGACCAGTTACGAACTTCTTCCATAAGCGGTAAGAAACATTAACTTTACATTATTATGTTTGCATTCCCACTGTAACAGTCACCATGAATAGTATTCATCATAGTGCAGTTTAATGCGTTTGTCTGATCCAGAGCGTATGTTAGTGGTTATCGTGGCGGGCTGTAAGTGAGAGAATATGTGACTCACGTCCTCTTGTTGGCAAAACGCATTTCGTTCTTTAAGGCGGCGAACGCGTTGTAGAAATGAATTTTAAATTAAGCTATTTGTTTAGAGTGCTGTAGGCTGGCTGTATTTCTTCTAATCTATCATGTCTATAGAGTGAGTGGCTCTTGTGTAGCTTCGCGTGAATATTTGACACAAACTAAAAACTCTAGCTGTATTGTACGGAAAGATGTAAATTGGTGCTGGGTTGCACCTGGAAAGTTTAAAACTAATGTACAAAGTTTCTCAGTATTCTGCCATCTGATTTATAATTAACAATCTAAGTATTTTAAATATTGCATATAAACAAAATAGTCTAATATGTAAGATGTTACGAATTATAATTTGTCTTGAATGAGTTTCCGATTTATTGTGCTACGTTTCACGATTTCAAACAGCCTGAAACTAAGTTAAATTACGATGTAAATTTGGAAATTATTTAAAGGTAGAGTTGTATCAAATTTAGGATGTGTGCTAACAAAATTGTTACAGTTTCCTTTCTTAACACAAATAATTTTAATGTACAAACAACAATACATTTTATAATAACGATTACTACAAATATTTGTTAAAAATAATGATTTATATACAGATGCTTTATAAACTTATAAACTACTGAATAATCTCCATCTGGTTTGGAACTGAATATTTTATCGACGGTTCACGGTAGAGGAATGAATTTCGAGTTGATATTTTTACACTTCACTTAACGGGTAAGCTATCCTTTTACACGTGACTTTTCCATGGAATTATGGATTGTCTTCCTAGAAAGACTGACGTTCAAAGTTAATTCATTGAAGTTAACGGTTTGTAGTGTTCGAAATCTATAAACGTTTCTCGTCAGATATTTGTGGTTTTCCGATTAATCACAATTATAGCTTTTGGGGTTTATAGTATACCAACTGTAGCAAACCAACAATATATAACTGTCTCTCGGCGCGTCAAGTTATTATCTTTAGGCGAGCTTTTGAAACGTATAGTTGGTAACAATGCTGGTAATCACTGGTATTTTACATACAAAAAATAGTTTACTGTTGATTTTTACAGTCGAAAATCTTCTACAAATATAGGAAATAGGCGAGAATTTCGCAATACACATTTAACAGCATAAGTTATATGTGATTCTAAATATATATTTAGTCAAATATAATATCAACATTTAAATAAATATATATAATAATAAATCCGTTACAAAAATAAAAACATTTCAAACATTAACTCGCTTTATTAACAGACAAAGATAATATAAAATGAATTCTTACTTATTACATCTAGGTCGAAGTTAGAAAAAATTCAGTATTATACGTGTATACCTGATATTCACTAAAATTATTGATTTCTTTTATCACAACACTACATAATAGACTCTTTGCGATCAGTTAATCATGGTACATCGAGCCACGAATTTTAGTATTGAATTGTATGTTCAAAAATTTACCACTAACCCCTTGTGGGGCTTACTAGAAACAGCTTGGACACGTTTCGTTTAACGTTTATGTTAGGAAACCATAATAGACTATTAACCCTAATGATGGTAAATTATTATTATTCTGCAAAATATGAGTAAATTTTAAAATTTTGATCGGCATGAAACAAAATAATTAAAGTTATAATATATTTAATGAACCAAAATTACGTGTCTTAATAAAACTAAAACGTTTGGTCAACAGTGTTCTTGGATTGGTCGTATGGTTTCAAATAACTGTAAATCCATGTTCATGACTAATCAAAGTCTTCATACGGTGAGATAAGACAATAATAATTACTCACCAACAATGTTATTATATTTTTCATTCTATAAGATATGTTTTATTTCTATTACAATTTGTATGGTTAACTGGTTTGGGCGCTCGAATCGTAATCTGAGGGTCGGGGATTCGAATCTCCCTTCCCGACAACATGCTCGCTCTTTCATTCAAGGGTGAGTTATAAGATGACGTCTAATTCCACTATTCGTTGATAAAGAAGTAGCACAAGATTGGTCGGTTGGCAGTGATAACTAGCTGCCTTCCCTACAGTCCTTCACTGCTAAATTATGGACGTGTAGTTTTGCGCGAGCTTTCAATCAAACAAAATATTCTCTTATAAAAAGAGACGAAACAGCTCATATATAACAAATAACTTTTAAAGGAGAAATATTTATATTTTAGTTACATAAAAGGTCATTTAAGAACTTGGCACTACTTTATGCGGATGTATACCCTGAGATGCATACAAATGCACGACAGTGACAGTAAACTTAATATACTGATATAGTTCAATGTCGTGTTAATTATTGGGTACAGGAAAGCTAATTTCAAAAGGTAAGTTTTAAATGGTAGTACCTTACATTTCCTTATTTTTATTTTCATTTTATTTCATTTTTTATGTTCATCTTTTTCTTATTTTTATTTTAACTTGGGAGAGCAGTCATCTTCTCATAAGTGTTTGCAGACAATGTAGGATGATAAAGATGTGGGACGTTGTCGGTTTGAGCAACCACATCTCGCTCTTCTGATTTCTAATCTTCTTATGTGAAACTATCGAATTGGAAGTTAAGACTGATAGATGGTGTATCCCCACCGCAATGTGGATCCTATTTCCTCACTCACCTCCAAAACCTAGGATACATTTTATAATCCCACATTGTAGCCTGTACCCTATAATTTTTTTTTAAGTTACATGTTTTGTTTAATTTTAATGTATTTTGTTATATATATATATATTTACATTATTTTGATCGTTTTTTTATTTTAAAATAAAATAATTTGTCATAGCAAGACTCACGCATGTTTTTGTTTCTTCATTAGTTACTTTTCACTTATATTCCTCAGGCCATCTTCCTTCGTCCATGATCTTGGGGTCATCATGTAAATCATCGTTTGTCTGCCTTCTATTTATTTCGAACAGTTTCTGTGACTCAGATGACGGCATCTGCAGATGTCGTCCTTATTACGTGCAGTACAATGACTCTATCTGCCTTCCTCGTAAGTATTAAATTTATTTTGATTGGTTCATCTCTTTTTGAAGCAATACTTCAAAAGTTCTTAAAACATTCTATTCTATGTTCCCAGTACTCAATACTGGTTTAATTTATTCTGTGTATATATGACAGTAAACAAATTTTATGCTCTATATAACAAAACACTTATTTTAACTATTATTTTGCCAATGGTTAACCCTAAATATACAGTAATGATTCAGTTAAAAATTTTTAAACATCCGGGCACTGGTATAATGTATAATACAGTACTTTATTTGTGAGTACGTTATTTAGTGAGAATACTGGAACACCAGCACAGTTGTAGAGAGCCAGATTAGTATAGAAATGTTTTAAGAAACAAAATAGGTGTGAGATTAACACACACAAAATCATCATTGTCTATTCTAAACAGAACGAAGTATTTTAAGATTTTATTTTAAGTTTGATTGTGTCGGATTAACATGGCCTGGTGGTAAAGGCGTTCGACTCGTAATCCGAGGATCGCGGGTTCGATTCCCCGCCACACCAAACGTGCCCGCTTTTCAGCCGTGGGGGCGTTATAATGTGATGATCGATCCCACTATTTGTTGGTAAAAGACGAGCCCAAGAGTTGGCGGTAGGTAGTGATGACTAGCTGCCTTCTCTCTAGTCTTACACTGCTAAATTAAGATCAGCCAGCGCAGATAGCCCTCATGTAGCTTTGCGCGAAATCCAAGGTAAAACCAAACTTTTCTATTGCGTCAAATCAGGTTTTTTTATTAATGTAACTTTCTCAGTTTAGTACATAGTTTGATTATTGTCAATAAAACTAGTGTTTTGCATCTTCCAGCTTCTCTATTAGGATTCGGGTGTGCTGTTGATGCCCAGTGTGAAGTGAAAGTGAAGAACACCCACTGTGTCAGCGGCTTGTGCAACTGTCTAAGTAATTTCATTCCACTGAGACGAGACAAATGCTTACCAGGTTAGCTCCTTTCGTTCCACTGAGACGAGACACATGTTTATTAAGCTAGTTTCCTAAATAAGCTTATTTCAGTTCCTAAAAAACATATTCTAGCATTGTGTATGATAACAATTATCAAGCCACTAAAATCTATATTAATAAATTAAGCGGCTTATCTTTATTAGTAGATTATAAAAAGCTCTGAAGTATAAAATACATGTAGTTACGAAATATTTCTAATTAAGTCAAAGTAACAATTGTCTTAAGCATGTTATTTACTCGTCATTATTGTAGCGTTATTGGTATTCGTGTTTCTATTGTTAATATTACTACAACTTTAAAACTAGCACATACGTCCTTCAGAATCTAAGGAGTGTCTCTACACTAGTTTGTTGAATACTAAAAGTAAGTTCAGTCCAGAAACTCACAAAGAGGGAGGCTTGGCATGGCCATGTGGTTAAATCACTTGGCTCGTAATCTGAGGATCGCGGGTTCGAATCTACCTCACACCAAACATGCTCGCCCTTTTAGCTGTGGGGGCGTTATAAAGTTACGTTCAATCCCACTATTTTGAAAAATAAGTAGTCCAAGAGTTGGCAGTGGGTGGTGATAACTAGCTGCCTTCCCTCTAGTCTTACACTGCCAGATTAGGAACGGCTAGCGCAGATAGCCCTCGTGTAGCTTTGCGCCAAATTCATAACCCAAAGAGGATGGTTTTGGTACATTATTTCGAAAAAAACTTTGTTTTAAAAATAGATAATATTTGTTAGTGGGTAAATTTTGAAGTAAAATACATCATCATGAAGTTTCCCGTACTAGCTAATAGTAAGATCTACCTACTTGTAGGTAATTAAACAATTATTAATTAAATTAATAATTAAACAATTATCAACCCTTTATGCTTCTGTTATCACTTTTTTATAATTATCTTCCATATAAGATAGGACGATTTCATTTGCAGTTTGGTAGGGAAGATCGAAGCATCACCATAGTCAGCAGTAGGATCAGTAGACAGGAACACTTTGAAAGTGTCTGGAGAGGTAATATTGTACTCAACTTGCTTCACAGTATGTATCGCGGTGGTTCTAAACAGTTCCTGAATATCTCTGCGTGCTATTTGGAGACGTCCATGGTTCTTGTGGTTGACCGTTAAGCATCACACGCTGACAGATTTTAGTCACTTTTTACAACCCCAACGCTAATAAAAGTGCAGGAATGTACTCTTTTTAGCCAGTAAAAATGTAAAACAATTAATTGAAATTGAGAAAAACTGAATTGGTAGTGGTTTTTCTTTCAACAAAAGTATCCCCTTCTTACTGGCTCATGTTATGTTTCAGGCATATCGGAGATCTGGATGCTGTAAGATATTCAGATCTTCCGCTATAAATGTTCACATCTTTAAAACGATCTTAAAGACAATCACTACGATTAACTTGTGATTTTCTAGAGGATCAAATAAAGTTTTAGAATTTATTTCCACAGATGCGATTAGAAAAATTATTCATCAAAAAACACGACTTTTAATGTGAGTGTTTTATTTTTGATGTGTTTTCTCTTCGAAAAGACAGAGAGCACACAATTTTGCAATGTTCTTCAAAATTACGCTTGTTAAACCAAGTTTTTTTCAATACTTTTTCCTTGAAAAATACGATTCACTTTTGATGAGTTTTTAACTTACTAATTTTCTTCGCTGATCTAACCTGGAAAGAATTGAATTAATTATCTTTATGCGATTTAGTGTTAATACGATGTTTTATAATTCATTTAATACAATGAACGCAAGGTTTAACATTAATTAAGTCTTTTTAAATTAAAATCGTGCCAATTCTATTACAGATTGCTGTACATCTTTCTCTTTTCTAAGCCATCAACGTGTATTTTACCCTCTGAAAGCTCTATGTAGAAAAAGATTTTAATGTTTCAAAACGATAATTTTGAAGTAGAAGCTTAATAAGTATAGTGCCATCTATCGACTATTTACGAAACTGTATTTATTAAAATAATGTTAAAGAACGAAAAAATGGTTATGCTTCCAAAATATTATGAATAAGCATTTTATAAACTGTTAACGTTCGTTTTCTAAGAATGTTGTTTGATATTACTTTTTCACATTATCTTAATATCATGTATATTTGCATGTAATAAAACATATCAGTGTTGAATAAAACGTGACGTCAGCGTTCCTTAAGCCTAATTGTATGTAGTAGCTACAGAGTAAAACACGTGTATCTTGTCGACAAAAAAATAAACACACGTTATATCGTTTACATTCAGCATTTCTATAAAATATATTAATGATATATAAAACTATCTTTCAAAACTTGTATCCTACAGCAACGAAGACCACAATATGTCTTTTGTATTTTTAATTAGATATTCTAGAGGCTTAATTAACAATTGTTACCGTGTTCTACTTAAGCGTACTGAAAGAAATATCGTGTAACATATTTTACTTGTGAATTTTTTGCAGTAGCTAAAGTGGGGGAATATTGTCTCAGTCACGAACAATGTCGCCTTTCAGACAAATATACCTATTGTGATTGGATACTTCCTAACATATACGGAAAGTGTCGGTGTCCCCTGGGATATTTGTATAGAGATGATGAACGCTGTTTACCGCGTAAGTGATGTTTTTCGTTTCTTTGTGTGTTTTTTTAGTGCTGTTAACAGCATTAATTCGATAAGCGATAATTTACAAAAAAGCTGACAATGCCAGCATGCCAAACTTCATGTCATTAAATATAGTGTTATAAGGCAACTATTAAACTTAATGTCATTAAATATAGTGTTATAAGGTAACTATCAAACTTTATGTCATTAAATACAGTGTTATAAGGCAACTATTAAACTTAATGTCATTAAATATAGTGTTATAAGGTAACTATTAAACTTTATGTCATTAAATAGTGTTATAAGGCAACTATTAAACTTAATGTCATTAAATATAGTGTTATAAGGCAACTATTAAACTTTATGTCATTAAATATAGTGTTATAAGGTAACTATTAAACTTTATGTCATTAAATATAGTGTTATAAGGTAACTATTAAACTTTATGTCATTAAATAGTGTTATAAGGCAACTATTAAACTTAATGTCATTAAATATAGTGTTATAAGGTAACTATTAAACTTTATGTCATTAAATAGTGTTATAAGGTAACTATTAAACTTAATGTCATTAAATATAGTGTTATAAGGTAACTATTAAACTTTATGTCATTAAATATAGTGTTATAAGGTAACTATTAAACTTAATGTCATTAAATATAGTGTTATAAGGCAACTATTAAACTTAATGTCATTAAATATAGTGTTATAAGGTAACTATTAAACTTAATGTCATTAAATATAGTGTTATAAGGCAACTATTAAACTTAATGTCATTAAATATAGTGTTATAAGGTAAATATTAAACTTGATGTCATTAAATATAGTGTTATATGGTTAACTATTAAACTTGTATGTCATTAAATATAGTGTTATAAGGTAACTATTAAACTTTATGTCATTAAATAGTGTTATAAGGTAACTATTAAACTTAATGTCATAAATATAGTTTATAAGTAACTATTAAACTTAATGTCATTAAATATAGTGTTATAACGGTAAACTATTAAACTTTATGTCATTAAATATAGTGTGTAAGGTAACTATTAAACTTATGTCATTGAAATAGTGGTGATAAGGCAACTATTAAACTTTGTCATTAAAAATATGTTATAAGGTAACTATTAATTATGTCATAAATATAGTGTATAAGGCAACTAGTAAACTAATGTCATTAAATATAGTGTTATAATGTAACTATTAAACTTAATGTCATTAATATAGTGTTATAAGGTAACTATTAAACTTAATGTCATTAAATATAGTGTTATAAGGCAACTATTAAACTTAATGTCATTAAATATAGTGTTATAAGGTAACTATTAAACTTAATGTCATTAAATATAGTGTTATAAGGTAACTATTAAACTTAATGTCATTAAATATAGTGTTATAAGGTAACTATTAAACTTTATGTCATTAAATATAGTGTTATAAGGTAACTATTAAACTTAATGTCATTAAATAGTGTTATAAGGCAACTATCAAACTTCATGTCATTAAATATAGTGTTATAAGGTAACTATTAAACTTAATGTCATTAAATATAGTGTTATAAGGCAACTATTAAACTTTATGTCATTAAATAGTGTTATAAGGCAACTATTAAACTTTGTCATTAAATATAGTGTTATAAGGTAACTATTAAACTTAATGTCATTAAATATAGTGTTATAAGGCAACTATTAAACTTAATGTCATTAAATATAGTGTTATAAGGTAACTATTAAACTTAATGTCATTAAATATAGTGCTATAAGGCAACTATTAAACTTAATGTCATTAAATATAGTGTTATAAGGTAACTATTAAACTTAATGTCATTAAATATAGTGTTATAAGGCAACTATTAAACTTAATGTCATTAAATATAGTGTTATAAGGTAACTATTAAACTTTATGTCATTAAATAGTGTTATAAGGCAACTATTAAACTTTGTCATTAAATATAGTGTTATAAGGTAACTATTAAACTTAATGTCATTAAATATAGTGTTATAAGGCAACTATTAAACTTAATGTCATTAAATATAGTGTTATAAGGTAACTATTAAACTTAATATCATTAAATATAGTGTTATAAGGCAACTATTAAACTTTATGTCATTAAATATAGTGTTATAAGGCAACTATTAAACTTAATGTCATTAAATATAGTGTTATAAGGTAACTATTAAACTTAATGTCATTAAATATAGTGTTATAAGGCAACTATTAAACTTAATGTCATTAAATATAGTGTTATAAGGTAACTATTAAACTTTATGTCATTAAATAGTGTTATAAGGCAACTATTAAACTTTGTCATTAAATATAGTGTTATAAGGTAACTATTAAACTTAATGTCATTAAATATAGTGTTATAAGGCAACTATTAAACTTAATGTCATTAAATATAGTGTTATAAGGTAACTATTAAACTTAATGTCATTAAATATAGTGTTATAAGGCAACTATTAAACTTTATGTCATTAAATATAGTGTTATAAGGTAACTATTAAACTTAATGTCATTAAATATAGTGTTATAAGGTAACTATTAAACTTAATGTCATTAAATATAGTGTTATAAGGCAACTATTAAACTTAATGTCATTAAATATAGTGTTATAAGGTAACTATTAAACTTAATGTCATTAAATATAGTGTTATAAGGCAACTATTAAACTTAATGTCATTAAATATGGTGTTATAAGGTAACTATTAAACTTAATGTCATTAAATAGTGTTATAAGGCAACTATCAAACTTCATGTCATTAAATATAGTGTTATAAGGTAACTGCCAAAGTTTATGTCATTAAATATAGTGTTAGAAGGAACATATCAAACTTCATGCCATCAAATACAGTATTAGAAGGTGCGTGTCAAACTTTGTGTTAGTACGTTGAGACGGTTATACGAAAACTTTAGGGGGTCTATGACTGGACTGTTTAGCCCACTTGTACAGAATATTTTGTTTAGGTGAGAATCACAGTGAAATTATCAAACTGTTTTATTAATAAAAGCATCACTTAGAAAATAATTTTTATGTATTATATATAGATGGGTATTTGGTATTTGCTTATCAACTTTGTCTTGAGTGTTTTGATTACGTGTATAAACTATTTTAGCATTAAAATCACAAGTAATGCAACGTATAAAACATGTATCTTTGAAACAAGACATGTGTTCAAGTTACAAATATAATATTTTCTTTTTGCTGCATCTTTTTTATTGGAAAGAATAAGTCTGTTTGTCACCCTGGTGGAACCCACTCTGGAGAGATTAAGCCTGCTTGTCACCCTTACAGTATCCGCTTTGTTGGAAATAGTACAGGATCTTGTTCGCTATTTTAGCTGTATAAGTTTCGTTGGAGAGACCAGTTCTGTTTGTTTGTCCTTTGCTCGTGATACCTTCGTCAAAGAAATAGAAATTATGTTTGTCGTTTAATTCACACTTAAAGGTAGCTCCAGACTCTTTAAACGTCAAATGCATACTTCCAAACGACCGGAACTGGAACACCCACAAGGTTTAACAATGATATAGTAAGAAGTCGCAGGACTGCTTCTTAATGACCAGAAATTGGTAAAATACATCCAATTTTGGTAGAAGTGGGTCGATATGTTGTTTGGTTTGTTTTGCAGAGCTACTCGAGGACTATTTACTTATCAGTATAAGACTAGAGGGAAGGCAGCTAGTCATCGAGGACTATTTATTTATCAGTGTAAGACTAGAGGGAAGGCAGCTAGTCATCATTACCCACCGCCAACTCTGGGGCTACTCTTTTACCAACTAATGATGGGATTGACCGTATCATTATAATACCCCAACGGCTGGAAGGGAGAGCAAGTTTGGTGTGACAGGGATTCGAACCCACTCCCCTCGGATTACGAGTCGAGTGCCTTAACCACCTGGCCATGCCAGGCCGCCAACATGTTGTAACGTACGACATCAAAGTGGCTATTTCAAAGTGGAAATTAATAGTACAATCAACCAGTATGTGAAATTTCGGGTAATGTAAATCCTTCCCTCCGTCCCATCAAACATGCTCACCCTTTCAGCCTGGGGGCGTTATAATGTGACGGTCAATCTTACTATTCGTTAGTAAAAGATTAGTCCAAGAGTTTGTGGTGAGTGGTGATGACTAGCTGCCTTCCCTCTAGTCTTACACTGCTAAATTAAGAAAAACTAGCGAAATGGGCCTTGTGTAACTTTGCGCGAAATTTAAAACAAACCAATCAGTCCTTTCTCTGATAATTTAGTTAATACGATAAAGTTTTGTTTTAAAACTAAAAACGGGCTTCCTGAAATAAAAATGTTAGAAACAGAAACACAAGGTAGTTAGTTGTTAACATAAACTCTCGAGTGAAACTAAGGAAGAGTTTATAATAATAATAATATGTCAACCGTAATATATCTGTTATATTAAGCGCAGACGAGTCAATTTTTCAAGCACACTCATTAGAAGTTTCTGAGGAACTAATATACTTTGTGTTCCATTGTCGCACGTGTCGAATATTTCAGTTTTAAAAACTCGATTCAAGAGGATGGCAAGTCAGCGTGTGGTTAACATAATTTAGTAGTGGTAGAAAGGAGTGAAATTGAAATGATTATCAAATTCGCAAGACATCAACCTGTGACTTACTCCTAAATCCCAAAAGTGTCATGGTAATCAGAAGTCGGGGAGCTGGAAAATGTTTGTCACAGACAGACATACAACACT
Organism: Carcinoscorpius rotundicauda; assembly: GCA_011833715.1. Classification (NCBI taxonomy): domain Eukaryota; kingdom Metazoa; phylum Arthropoda; class Merostomata; order Xiphosura; family Limulidae; genus Carcinoscorpius; species Carcinoscorpius rotundicauda. The sequence continues at coordinate 177,818,633 of CM022391.1, read as the reverse complement.
CACAAAACAATTAAAATTATTTTAGGCGAGATTAAAGTCAATTAATCTGTGAGATATTTTCCCTTTTTTTATCAGGCTGGCCCCCCAGTGGCTCAGCGGTATGTCTGCGGACTTACACGCTAAAATCCGGGTTTCGATACCCATGGTGGACAGAGCACAGATAGCCCATTGTGTAGCTTTGTGCTTAATTCAAAACAAGAACAACTTATCAGTTATATTTTTGGTTGCCAGTAGTACTAAGTGCAGGGCATTGGTGCATGCTCGTTTCAATATTATAACTCATCAGAATCTTTACCAGCCAACCATCAACTTACTTCAGGCAGGATTAGAGTAAATTAATTTATGAAAAGTTGGGCGTGGTCAAATAAACCAATCGAAAGGGTTTGAACTCCTGAATCCAAAACCGTAATTATATCTCAAGTTGGTCATGAAATGACGGAGCTAAGAGCTCAGTATGTTTAAAAAACAAACACAAAACACAACAAGATACAAACCAAGAACCATTCTGTGAGCCGCTGTGCTGCGACTGAAAAGCGACCGAAATTTAATTAAAGAAGACATTGCAGTAAACTTGTTGTAGTAATTTTGCTTCTTAATCATTGGAGTTTTGTATGTTACCGTTAATTAGGAGCAAAGGCTACCTTCGAACATGTCAACAGAAAACTACCTCCCGAGGTCTCGTGCTGTACTAATCAGTTAATAAAACAAGTATGCCTAACTATGATGTATTTTCTTCAATAGTTAGTTCATTATAAAAAAAAAAATATATAAGTGTTTATTTTATTGTAGATCTTGGAAACAAATGCAAAAGCTCAGACGATTGTGAAGAAGCGACACCTGGTGCTTACTGTAAGAAACATAAAAAAGTTAATTCTTGTAATTGTCGTGAGGGTTTGAAATCCTCAAAAAATAAGCTCCGATGCGAACCAAAGAGTATACAAGGTAAGATCATAATGTTGTATTGATCATTAATTACACAGGCTTAAATGAACATTGTTTTGGTTTCAGTGAGAGATAGATTTTCAATAACTAAGGTATGCAGAGTTCGAAAATAGCATTCGTTTTTTTATGTTACTTTAGGATGTTTTCAAAAATTGATAAGAAAAACTTCTACTTAGATCAAATTATTATTTCATTTACCACAATGAATATATTTCTATTATTATGTTTAGGTTTTAGAACGATTAGTAAGATTCTCACGTCGCGATTGGTCTAGAGAAATCTATAGCCAGTGGTTGTCTACATTTTAAACATAACAAAATTTGACCCGATTTTTCAATGAAAATATTTCACTTAAGTAAAATAGCATATGACGTTTTGTGAAAATCTATATGTGATGGAGACAAAAGAATATCTTTTGCGGATTTAGCGTACAGAAATTACTGTAAAACATGTAAAAATTTCAAGACAGGCCTGTGTTATTTGATGAAGTCGGAGGGTAATATTCAATCACTTTTATAACAGCATTATAATAACACTAAATTAATGCTTCAAGTTTTAAATAACATTAAAAAACACAAGTAGATATTTTTTCCGTTATAAATTTTAATCAACCATTTTATTTTAAAACTGCTTATTAACAACTCTTAAATGCAGTATTAGTTTTCTAATTCTAGTAGTGAACTTGTTGTTTGTATGTTTACAATATGTAATTCTCGACACTCTGTAAGTGACTTTTTCATTTCAATAACAATATAGTCTGGTAACAGATACAACTAAATGAATTAGTTTTCTTTTCGTCTGTGCCAAATTTTGTTCATATACTGTTTGACTATATTTTGTTGAAGTTTTGTAAAATGATAGTCGTTTGTTGTTTCTCACCTCAACATTCCAAGTAAATTAAAATGTTTCTTTTACTACGGTTAAAGTCCATTTAAGATGATTCTAAGGATAGATAAAATGAAACCCACCAGAGGATCGACCGGACTTAAGTTACGAGTGTGAGTCTTTTACAGAGTAAGATCTATCTCTGTTATTTTCATTTCGACCCCAGTAACACAGAGATAAATCTGAAGGTTTATAACGTGACAAAATTGGGTTCGGATACCTCTGGTGGGTAAAGAACAAATAGTTTGTTGGTTTGTTTTTGAATTTCGTACAAAGCTACTCGAGGGTTATCTGTGCTATCCGTTCCTAATTTAGTAATGTAAGACTAGAGGGAAGGCAGCTAGTCATCAACACTCACCGCCAGCTCTTGGGCTACTCTTTTACCAACGAATATTGGGATTGACCGTCACATTGTAACGTCCCACGTCTGAAAGGGCGAGCATGTTTGGCGTGACAAGGATGCGAACCCGCGACCCTCAGATTACGAGTCGCACGCCTTAACACGCTTGGCCATGCCGGGCCAGAAGAACAGACAGACATACGTAACTTTGTGAGTAACTACAAACAAGAGGCCCGGCATGGCTAAGCATGTTAAGGCGTGCGACTCGTAATCCGAGGATCGCGGGTTCGATTCCCCGTTGCACCAAACGTGCTCCCCTTTCAGCCGCGGAGGCGTTATAATGTGATGGTCAATCCCACTATTCGTTGGTAAAAGAGTAGCCCAAGAGTTGTGCGATGGGTGGTGATAACTAGCTGCTTTCCCTCTAGTCTTATACTGCTAAATTAGGGACGGCTAGCGCAGATAGCCCTCGAGTAGCTTTGCGCGAAATTTTAAAAACAAAACTACAAATGAACGAAAACCTACTTTCTGTAGGAATACGTATTTCAAGAAAGTTAAATTCCATAAGGGCTTGAACGAGAACGTTTTTTTTTATAAGGTCAATTTAAAACCACAGTTTTATATTTTCCTAAATTTCCTTTGGAACTTAAATAATTTAGTAACACCTGATACATCATGTGATTCTTTTATTTGCATAAACGACCTTCACACTAGAAAAAAATTGTGATATATTTTATCTCCTGATATGACGAATACTCAGCTGATGATGTTAGTTATGAGGTCATGTGTTTTTCTTTCCAGTACCTGTTTTGCAGGATAAAGGTTCTCCCGTTGAAGTCGTTTCCATAGGAAAAATGTGCGTAAGAAATTCTCAGTGCCAAGCGCGAGATCCCTACAGTACCTGTATTAACGGGAGCTGTCAGTGTCTGTCAAAAACATCTTCTTGTAACCCTAAGAATACAAGTAAGATATTAATGCCAATACGTGAGTGAACTATAGCTAAAGGTAATACGTTCTGGTAACAACGCTACTACATAAAGTATATATTTAGCCACTACGACAAATTATTGTTTCAAATTTATATATATTTGTCTGTGTTTATAAATTACAATATTATGCTGACAAAAAACTGTATTCAGAAATGTTTTGAATAACTTTGTGCAACATTTATTTTTCACAAACCCGTATTATAATATTAACAAAACGTTTAACTTCTCAGTCGTTAAGCCTACATTGTTGATATTCTAAACGATATATAGTTGCATTATTAGAATATTTGTTCGATCTGTTTAGCCCCCCGTTGGTGTAACGGTAAGTCTAAGGATTTACAACGCTAAAATTAGGGATTCGATTCCCCTCGGTAGACACAGCAAATAGGCTGATGTGGCTTTGGTATAGGGAAACATGCATTCGATCTGTTTATAGTTATTGATGTGTTGAGATGCTTAGCAAACAGAATCTCAAACTAGTCACGTAATAATAGAAATCTATTATGATTGTTTTGTGTTAAATATAAGTCATTTGTTTTGTTGTATTCTCGCGTTAATGAGGTATTAATTTGACATTGTTATCGAATAAATACTATTATTGTGAATTGTTGATAGGATGATTTTACAAATATTATTACACACTCTAGATTTTTGTCACAAAACTTTAGATTATACAAGCAAATGTCCCAGTGCCATCCGCGGCACCATTTCGTTGGCTTTACGGGGACGGCGGGACGGTGAGTAATTGCAGATCTACCGAATAATGACGTAATATTTTAAAAAATCACTTCCAGTGACCAACTCATCATATTAATATCACTATAGCAACGCTTATTTATCTTGTGTTTTTAGGTGTTTTGTAGATCCACCTGGAATGGCTAGGTGGTTACGGCAATCTATTCATGATCTTAGGGTCGCAGGTTCGAATCTCCGTCACACTAAACATATTCGTTCGTTCAGTCGTGGAGGCGTTATATCGTTACGGTAAATTCCACTATTAACTGACAAAAGAGTAGCCCAAGAGATGTAGGAGGGTGGAGATGACTAGCTGTCTTCTCTCTAGTCTTACACCGCTACATCAGGGACGGCTAGCGCAGATAACCCTCGTGTAGTTTTTGCGTGAAATTCAGAAACAAACTAAGAACGCTGTAGATTTGGACAACATCCAAGAACTTATGAACATTTCATGGCAATCAGAGCTGGGGAAGTGGACAGTAAGGCAATAGAAATGGAAAACTTTAAATGCTGTGAAACTCCTTAAAATAGGAAAGCGAGTAAAGTAATAAATCCCCGGATCCCTCAAAGCTTCAGTGTGATTTGAGCTTGAAATAGGCCCAAGCTATTGAACATGGAAGTAACTGAAATGTTTATCATATAAGCAGGAGAATGATTCTATAATTCCTTTTGCACGTATCCAAGACCATCTGAAAGTTTCATGTTAATTATCGGGTAAAACTTTCAAAGCACACCCACAGGTCACATTATAATTCAGGCGTTCAAGATTCAATGACAATGTTCATATTTTTTTCTCGTTATTGTCTTTTGAATTTTACTGAGATTTTTAATTATTTATTAGAGTTTCATATTTTTGCACACGTGCACGAAATCAGTTGGTTTATATATCTACATTTTTGTGTGTGTGTATATAAACGATTGAAAATCATACGTATATATTCGTGAGTGTGAACTTTCAAACTGCCAGGACTGGAATTCAGAGAGTAAAAGACTGTCTGCTCATTTTCACAGTTTACTCTCCGAGGTTTTGTTTCTTGTGTTTGAGCTAATTTTATGAAAAAATTCCACGTCTCTCAGGTTGTCACAAAGACACGTTCCAGTGCAGAAATGGCCAATGCATCTCCTGGTTCTTCGTGTGCGACAGTCAGAAGAACTGTGTTGATGGTAGTGATGAAAATGAATGTATTCGTTACAGTGAGTACACTTAACACATTAATTAACGTTAATGTATTCGTTACAATGAGTACACTTAACACATTAATTAACATTGATATATTCGTTACAGTGAGTACAGTTAACACATTAATTAACGTTAATGTATTCGTTACAATGAGTACACTTAACACATTAATTAACACTAATGTATTCGTTACAATGAGTACACTTAACACATTAATTAACACTAATGTATTCGTTACAGTGAGTACACTTGAAACATTTAATTAACATTAGAACTGGTGTAATTATTACAAAGACCAGTCTGGTATATCATACTTTTAAAATTTTACTTCTTTATGTATATATATATACAACTATTTCTAAAAATGCATTTTTTGTAAGGCAAGATTTTTTTTAGTAGAAATACAAAAGATGTACACATGGTTACAGTATATCGACCAGCTGGTTCACTTTACAGAGGTTTATAGCAAATTAAAAACACTTCTTATGATACGAAACAAGGGGTCGTTCGCAGAAAAAGACAACAATTTCCCAGGATTACAAATTCTCTTTAACGTAGGAAGTAAAGCCTAAATTACACGTCTACATAGATACGTCAGTAGGCTTAGTGCTTTGATCCGTGCTAATATTTGAATCCATTCAATGTCGTGTAAGCTTAAAGTGTTTGAACGTTGAGGTTTTATTCGAGTAGATGCTGAATTCTATATCCATAATGTTATTCGTTGTTTGTAATGTTACTCGTTGTTGTACTTCTAAGAAATGACATTATTATTACATGTTGTTACATTCATCTGGCATATTTTTCTGGAATGCTCACTGGAAGTTTTCCAGTGTAACGACATGACATGTCTTTCCAAATCAACAGTTGATTTTTTGTGATTCTAGCAAGGCTCATATTATTACATTTTTATAACATCTATTAAATGTTCTTTCACAGAATGTCCACTGGAAGCTTTCCGGTGTAATGACGGGACATGTCTTTCCAGATCAGCGGTGTGTAATGGCAAATGGGAATGTCCAGATGGCAGTGATGAAGCCAGGTGTTTTAAAGGTGAACATATAACAATTAGTTGATAAATAACGAAGTAATTAACAGAAATAACAGACTGTAACCTATGCTATTTATTGACACGATACTCACCCAGTGGATGTAGCTGTTTAACATAACCAAAGTGATAATTATGAAATTACAGTGTCCACTATTTATAGCATTTATATTCTAAGTCCGTGAACTGTGATGATAATGTTGTGTATTACTTGTGTTTCAATGTCGTATTTAGTAAAAACATAGCGGTAATAAAATCTGTTTATTTCAAAATTTTAGGTCAGTCATGACTGCATTTTTTTTACAGAAAATGTCAATGATAAGGAACCATTGAAATTCATCATGGTCAGTATTTATGAACACGTTGTATATGTTCCACCGAACTTTCTTTATTTATGATATAAGTGATGGGTTATTGATGCTATTCAATAAGGGCAGAACCAGTGCGAAAGTCTAGGGTACAAACGAATGAACAGATGATACTAGCAGTCTGGTGCGCCATGCCTGATGGTTAGGGCGCTCGACTCGTAAGCCGAGGGTTAAGGGTTCGAATTCCCATCACATCAAACATGCTTGTCTTCTCAGTCGAGAGGTGTTATAATGTAACGGTCAATCTCACTGATCTTTGGTAAAAAAGTAGCCCAAAAGTTGGCGGTGGGTGGTGATACCTAGGTGCCTTCCCTTCTCGTATTATACTATTAAATTAGAGACGGCTAGCGCAGCCAGCCCTCGTGTAGCTTTGAGTGAAATAAAAAACAAAAATCAAACTGTAGCAGTCTCTAAACTGTAGAAATTAAAAATTTCTAAATTCTCAAACCCAGAGAGGTTTAGACAGATTAAAACCTTACGTAATTGAGATGGCTATCACCAGTAAACTTGAAACAAATTTTGAGTCGATTTATAGCGTTTTCGACTAACGTATCTGTCGGAAACAAATACAGACACTAACTCCAACATTAAACCTTTCAACTTTCTGAATGAATTGTACTCAAGATGAAACAGACCTTAGGTAGTTTGTGGCATGTTCTTATCGATGTCACAGAGTAATTTCCTTACTAATCTGTGATTCTGATCTTTCCCAGGAATATCTTGTGATAAACATTCTTTTCAATGTGCGAATGGTCAATGTTTCCCACAGTATGTTTTATGCAATGCAGTAAAAGACTGCTCGGACGGAAGTGACGAGGTCGAAGCCATCTGCGCAAGAGGTGAGTACATTTTGTTAAAAGGGGTGGAGTAAGCAAAACGGATATACTTAATAAACTATTAACGATGTGAAACGTATTTCCTGTTTCTAATTATGAAGTGTCTGTAGCAATATTATAGTTGAGGAACATAAAAAAATGATAGGTGGATGGTCCAGGATTATGAAACAATGATAGGTGGATGGTTCAGGATTATGAAACAATGATAGGTGGATGGTTCAGTATTATGAAACAATCATAGATAGATGGTTCAGTATTATGAAACAATGATAGGTGGATGGTTCAGTATTATGAAACAATGATAGATAGATGGTTCAGTATTATGAAACAATGATAGGTAGATGGTTCAGGAATATGAAACAATGATAGATAGATGGTTCAGTATTATGAAACAATGATAGGTAAATGATTCAGAATTATGAAAAATTGAGAGTCGGATGATTCAGTATTATGAAACAATGATAGGTGGATGGTTCAGAATTATGAAACAATGATAGGTGGATGGTTCAGTACCATGAAACAATGATAGGTGGATGGTTCAGTATTATGAAACAATGATAGATGGATGGTTCAGAATTATGAAACAATGATAGGTGGATGGTTCAGTACCATGAAACAATGATAGATAGATGGTTCAGTATTATGAAACAATGAGAGGTGAATGGTTCAGGATTATGAAACAATGATAGATGGATGGTTCAAGAATATGAAACAATGATAGGTGGATGGTTCAGTATTATGAAACAATGATAGGTGGATGGTTCAGGATTATGAAACAATGATAGGTGGGTGGTTCAGTATTATGAAACAATGATAGGTGGGTGGTTCAGTATTATGAAACAATGATAGATAGATGGTTCAGTATTATGAAGCAATGATAGGTGGATGATTCGGTACCATGAAACAATGATAGGTGGATGGTTCAGTATTTTAAAACAATGATAGGTGGATTGTTCAGTATCATGAAACAATGATAGGTGGATGGTTTAGTATTATAAAACAATGATAGGTGGATGATTCAGAATTATGAAACAATGAGAGGTGGATGGCTCAGGATTGTGAAACAATGGTAACTGGAGGTACTTGTTAATCATGTAAAAATAGGTGTTTCAGTTGTTCTCATTTTTGACATTTTTAAGTCTCAATGTTGATGACGATGATGCAAAGCCAAACGTTGGGACGCATCTGACAGATGTCGTTAGGGAACAGTTCTATCTTCAAGGGGTCGTTTTGGGCCAGTTCTACTTCCAAGGAGCCATTCTGGTGTAATTATAAGTTCAAGGGGCTATTATGGAAGATGTTCGTATTTAAAAGAATCTCATGCTGTGGTTCTATGTTCAATAGTCTGTTATGGAATAGTTTCATATTTAAAAGGACATTATGAAACAGTTCTGTGTTCAATAGTCTGTTATGGAATACTTTCATATTTAAAAGGACATCATGAAGCAGTTCTATGTTCAATAGTCTGTTATGGAATAGTTTCATATTTAAAAGGACATTATAAAGCAGTTCTATGTTCAATAGTCTGTTATGGAATACTTTCATATTTAAAAGGACATCATGAAGCAGTTCTATGTTAAATAGTCTGTTATGGAATACTTTCATATTTAAAAGGACATTATGAAGCAGTTCTATGCTCAATAGTCTGTTATGGAATAGTTTCATATTTAAAATGACATCATGAAGCAGTTCTATGTTCAATAGTCTGTTATGGAATACTTTCTTATTTAAAAGGACATCATGAAGCATTTATATGTTCAATAGTCTGTTATGGAATAGTTTCATATTTAAAAGGACATTATGAAGCAGTTCTATGTTCAATAGTCTGTTATGGAATAGTTTCATATTTAAAAGGACATTATGAAGCAGTTCCGTGTTCAAGGATCCAATTGTGGAGCAGTTTTGTTTTTGAGGAACCATCATGAGAAACTCCATATTTGTTTTTCCGTGTAACCTGAGGACAATAAATTTAAATTTCAGCAAAATATATAATTTAGTTTATCTCCTATTTATTTCGTCAGATAAATGTGTTCAGCTGTTTAATAGTACAATTTGTACCGTTGAAAGTAAACGTATCTAAGCGTTGGAAACATTCATGTCTCACTGTTCACTGCCCCCCGCTAGTACAGCGGTATGTATCCGGATTTAAAATGCTAAACTCAGGGGTTCGATTCCCCTCGGTGGGCTGAGCAGATAGCCTTTTGTGGCTTTGCTATACGAAAAACACACAAACACACTGTTCAGTTTGCGTTTCTTTCTCCTTAGTTTTGTTTCCCATTTTTTATTGGCATTGAGAAACTTAATAAATCACTAGTTCCAATTCCCCAATGTAGGGTTAAGTACGGTATGGAAACACAGTTGGTGTTTGTTAGTATTGAATAAAGACTTCTGTCTCTATTTCCACCCATAATACGTTCCAGTTATTAGTACCGGTGCCATCACATTCACACATGTTTACACATCTGCATTTAGTAAACCCCTGTTTTGTTTTTCCTCCTTTGCTTCATTAAAACGGGTTTGTAGTTGTCAGTGACGTCGAGAAAATCCACTTTTAGAGAAAAATATATTCACATACGTAAAAACTGAAATGTGTCTTAATATGTTAATTTTCTATTTTTCTGTAGAAAAATACGGTCATAACTATGAACGTTTCATGTTTCGTCACAAACTTGCTTCTAGACTCTTGATTGTGTTTTAGGTGAAAAGTGCCCTAGCAATGAATATCAGTGTAACAACGGCCAGTGTCGGTCAACAGCTATCCTGTGTAGTGGTTTAGATGGATGTGGGGACAACAGTGACGAAGAGAAATGTGAAGTTTGTTGTAAGTATCAGTTCTGTAACAATGGTCAGTGTCGGTCAACAGCTATCATGTGTAGTAGTTTAGATGGATGTGGGGACAACAGTGACAAAGAGAGTTGTGAAGTGTGTTGTTAATATCAGTTATGCTGATCAGTTATTGGCGAAAGGGGCGGGTTTAAAAACAAGGAACAATCACTTATGTTTAAAATAATCTAAAAAGTTATTCAATCCAGTGACAAATGAATTTTTTTTACTCAGCTCACCCAGTTTTAAATCATTTCAACAAGAATATAGTTTAGTTTTTCCACACCTGACATCTGCTATTAAACATAAATAACCAAAACGTCAATAGAATATTCTTTGAAAAAAAAATCATAGTGACATTGAAAAAAACCCCATTAACAAGCTAATTACCAGAGAGATAATTAATTAGTTTTACATTTTTTGCTGTTATTTTCTCCATCTGAATTCGTCAAAATATATTAGTATGTCTACTTCAGAATTACACAAACATGGTTCAAGATGAAGTATTCTAAATAAACGGAGTCAGGTTAAATAAAACATTATGTTTCTAACGTCAACATATTAAGTATCTTTCAAAGAGCAGGATAGCAAAATGTACAATTTTTCATCTTTCTGTCTCTTTGTATTTATATTAATGCAGAATTTTGTTCATTTTCTCGAGTCAAGAAAAGCACCTGAGAGAAATGCAGGAAGCTATTTTGAGCAATGTTGGTTTATTAACCTCACTTAATAGTGTAAGCTCGAGAAATTCAACCAATAGCGAAAAGGCATTCGAATAGTTAAGATTTGTTTTGTTTGAACAAACTGATTTGTTAATAAAATTGTAAAACCCTTCTGACATCTTAATAAATACAAAAATATCATTGCATCAAGAACATATTGGAAATAATTACAGATCAAATTCATTATGTTAATAATGGTTCTTGGAGCTTACAAATGTTGGGTATGGCATGGCCAGGTGGTTAAGGCACTCGACTCGTAATCCTCGTTACACCAAACATGCTCGCCCTTTCAGTCATGGGTGCAACATTATGTGACGGCCAATCCCACTATTCGTTGGTAAAAGAGTAGCCCAAGAGTTGGCAGTGGGCGGTAAATTGGGACGGCTAGCGCAGATAGCCCTCCGGTAACTTTGCGCGAAATTCAAAACAAACAAACAAATACAAATATTGAGTTCGTTTGTTTGTTCTTTATCGCAAATTTACACAGTGGCTGATCTTTAGCATTTCAGTCCTCAAAATTACCATTCAGAGGGTCAAGTGATATATGTAAACAAAGGAAGAATGATTATAACTAAACAAAGTCAGTTTGAATAGTGCCACGAATTTGTAATAAACAGTTAGCCGTATTTCTCATTTTTACTACTGGCAACGTTAAATGAATGATGTATGCTGGTAAAACTATCTACTAAATGAATGATGTATGCTGGTAAAACTATCTACTAAATGAATGATGTATGCTGGTAAAACTATCTACTAAATGAATGATGTATGCTGGTAAAACTATCTACTAAATGAATGATGTATGCTGGTAAAACTATCTACTAAATGAATGATGTATGCTGGTAAAACTATCTACTAAATGAATGATGTATGCTGGTAAAACTATCTACCAAAATGAATGATGTATGCTGGTAAAACTATCTACTAAATGAATGATGTATGCTGGTAAAACTATCTACCAAATGAATGATGTATGCTGGTAAAACTATCTACTAAATGAATGATGTATGCTGGTAAAACTATCTACCAAATGAATTCACGAAACTTGATATTTTACAATACAAGTAAAGCGTTAACACGACATACGCATTTGATAAATATTAACACATCATTCAAATAATGTTAAGGGTCTGCTAAAAGTTAACACGTCATCTGCATGATGCCACATGCCTGGTAAGTGTTAACACATCATTCAAATAATGTTAAGGGTCTGCTAAAAGTTAACACGTCATCTACATGATGCCACATGCCTGGTAAGTGTTAGTACATGATTCGCATAATGTCAAGAACATGTTAAATGCTAATATAGCATCCACATGACGCCAAGGGCGTGGTAAATGTTAACATAGCATTAACATAATGTCAAGGGTCTGGTGGCTAGGACACTCGATTCGCAATCGAATTCGGATGCGAAAGATGCTCGACCTTTTAGTTGTAAGGGCGTTATAATGTGACAGTCAATACACTATTCTTTGATAGAATGTATTAGAGTTGGCTATGCAGTTCAAAAGCAGGAATAGCGTTAGGTGGCTTTTGTAGATTTGTCGTACACCAACTAAACACGCAAAATCATATTGTCGATAGTAGAAACAGAAGGTACAAGTCAATTCTTTTTTAGCATGTGGATTTGAGACTAGCCTATGTCTGTTTAGCTGATTAAGTCTCGTGAAATAAATGTTGGAAATACATATTAAAATACAGTTAAGATATGAAGTCTCCAAACAGGATGATCTAATTAATTTTAAACACACTGGAGTTTAGCTTTCTTATGTGTTGATTTATAATTGTGGGAGCTTTTAGACTTAGCATCTTTAATTCATAAGATGAAACGACATAATCTCAAATGAAACCTTATTACCCGTTTACACTTAATAACACATCTTAAACAGCTCTAATAAGCATTACTCTATCATACTTCCATGACCCAAAACTATGTCATTGTAACATACGAAAGTATCGCGATTATTTTAAGAATCTTTATTTAGTGAATATTTGACAAGCCAGGTCTTTTTATGGACTAAATTTATTCACTAGGTGGCAGTTTAATATGAATTCATTGTCTAAATCTGTTCACTAGGTGTCAGTTTAATATTGATTCATGGACTAAATCTATCACTAGGTGGCAGTTTAATATTAATTCATTGTCTAAATCCGTTCAGTAGGTGTCAGTTTAATATTAATTCATTGTCTAAATCCGTTCAATAGGTGTCAGTTTAATATTAATTCATGGAAGAAATCTATTCACCAGGTGGTAGTTTAATATTGATTCATGGACTAAATCTATCACTAGGTAGCAGTTTAATATTAATTCATGGAAGAAATCTGTTCACTAGGTGTCAGTTTAATGTTAATTTATGCGCTAAAGTTATTCACTAGGTGGCAACTTGCTATTAGTATTTACAGATGTTCTCTGAATTGTAAAAATTATCATTATGGTATGGAGATCAGTCTAGAAACTTGCATTTTTTTCGATATTGCATTTTCAAATTCTTATTACAAAAACTTTTTCGTTTATTCACTATTTCAGATTGTGAGAAGCCGTGAAGATATTAAAGAGATCTTGGAATCCAGAAACGAAGTGCCTCAAAATAACTTTGATTTATTTATATTTTAGTGAATTAAATAATTTTTCGATTTTCTTTTTAAATCGATGAAGAAGCACGAAAGGTTTCTACTGAAGAATGCAGATATTTGTTTTGAAACCGACCAAAATCCCCTCTTATTAGTAGTTCCTTTACATGCAAGAATCAGAGGATTACCTCCTTCTAGTTTGTTGGAATTTTATGTGAAAAAAGTGTAAATTATGTTGATATGAATCTATTCACATAAGATCTGTTATATTATCGCTGCATGTGTTTTTGTCCAATATATTTCTTTTGGATAAATTTAAGATGTGGCTTCAATTTCTTCTTTATGCAAAATGAACTAATATGTTCTAAGTACAGATACAAAACTAATTTGGTATGAGATAAAATATATATCACAAAATAAACAGTTCTACAACTTTCAAAAGGTTTGTTTGTATTTAAGCGGTAAGCTACACAGAGTAAGCTGTACCCTGCTCGCCACTGGTATCGAAACCCGGTATATAGCGTTGGAAGTCCGCAGGCATACCGTTAAGCCTTAATTTTCGAAATCGCTTAGGTTTTTGAGTTTGTTTGTTGTTGTTGTTGTTTTTTGCTACTGGAAGATAGCTTTACATAAGACTCAGTTCTATTTATTATGGACACAATGATTACGAATAACAACAAATAGTTTTTAGATAAGTACAGAAGATATTAAAACATGTTAAACCCGTTAGAGAACATTCTAAAGTTTTAACGTTTCTGTTAAATCCTGAAATTAATACTGGACATTTATAATGAGTCTCAAATCTGGCTTCATCTATTTTTTGCCCCAGCAGACAAATAGCAAACTAGTTAACTGATTACTGAGGTTGTCTTCAAACTCTTTAGATTTTCCAAGCAAACAGATCTTTACATAATAAAGAAATAACATTTCAATAGCATGTTACTAATAAAGTAAATCAATAACTTTTCAAAAAGGGAAGTAGACATAGGGATGGTTAACAACAATGTAAACAGTACACTATGGATTCGCATCATTCCTAATTAATAGCACAATGCAATATAAAGTTAACAGACAAAACTATAATAAATTCAATTAAATTGTAATTGAATAGTTATATTTATATATTCTTATATGTTACTCCTTGCACGTGATATAATGTAGCAATGAAACAAGTGCCATCCCTACTATCTTGTTTACGTTGTTGTTGAATGATTGGTATAAGCCACCTTACGTTTACATCTCTTTTTGAAAAGCTGTATCTTTGCTTGTTTGCTCGTGTCACCATGAACACCAAATTTCTATAAGAAAGCAAACTTTAAGAGGTAATGATATCATCGTTTATGCTAGAATTATGAGTGTCAAAACTGTTCCTAGTAATTAATATTACTTATATAAACGAAGAGTCTGTTGGAACCTAAGTCACCTCGGTGAAACTGGTTGACACCATTGTTATGATATTTGAGCTGTCATATAATAAAATCAAAGCTGGTGAACAATAATATGAGTTTTTTACAATGATAGTTATAGACACTCCCAGAACTTGTGATTCAGTCATTACATAGATATTGTTATAAAAGGAAACACTGTATAGTATTGTAAAATTCTGATGTCCTATTGAGGAAATATTTAAAATACCATTTTGATGAACAGTCTCAGCCATTTTGGCTTAGACAGTGCTGCCACCTTCCTGATACAGTATTTACTATAATTGGCCATCAGCGTGTAAAACTGTTAATTGTGCCAATTCCCAGTTTATTGGGTTAAAGGTTAAGTATAAGAGAAATATTAAAAAGTTATTAACTGTTCACTTTATATTTGTGGAGTCTACCATTTAAAAATAAACGAAAACAGCAACAACACTAAAAACTTATAAGCTGTGTGTAATGAGTTTCTCAAATTATTAGGGCAAAATTAAGGAACATAGAACAACAAACAAATTAATGAAACTGAAATAATTAAAAAGACACCGAAAGAAAATTGAAAACATAAAAGACGTTTTGTGTGTGCGTTTTTCGTATAGCAAAGCCACAAAGGGCTACCTTCTCAGCCCACCGAGGGGAATCCAACCCCTGATTTTAGCGTTGTAAGTCCGGAGACATACCGCTGTACTATAGGGGGGCAAGACGTTTTGAATTCTAACGAATGATTTTTGCGTGGATCTGGCTCGTCCAGATTAGGCTCAGCATGGCCAGGCGGTTGAGCTGCTCGACTCATAATTCGAGAGTCACGGGTTCGAATCCCCGTCACACCGAACATGCTAGCCCTTTCAGCTGTGGAGGTCTTATAATGTGACGGTAAATTCCATTATTCGTTGGTAAAACAGTAGTCCAAGAGTTGGCGGTGGGTGGTGATGTCTAGCTGGCTTGCCTCTAGTCTTACACTAAGACTCTAGTTTGCCTCTAGTCTGCTCTTTTATCAACGAATAGTGTGATTGACTCGCCCAATACAACACCCCCATGGCTGAAAAGGCGAGCACGCTTAGTGTGACGGGGATACTAACCCGTGACCCTCGGATTAGGAGTGGAGTGCCTTAACCACCTGGCCATGCCGGACTTTGGCTTTGTGGTAGTATTATAACTATAAATTTGAAACGTGTGTCAAACTCGCAAAAAAATGAGAAAAACAAAGTGAAGTGGTTATAGCATCTTTGTTAGGCAGACTGAAGAAAGTTTCTTTGTACTTTGAGTTCAATAAACTTGAAAACTTTTACTATAAACAAACGAACGTACAGATACAATCTGTTTTATGGTATATAAATGTAAAATGTTTGGTTTTCTTATATCCGAAGTACTTCCATATTGTAATGGACAGCACAATAAACGCATTTTGTTCTATATATTTGACGACTTTACCTTTTACCTTTCACTTAAGCTATTTCAGTTATAATGGATTTTTGTTCCCTTACCATATCCACGTCTTATTGTCCGTTACAGCTTTAAAGTTCACTTCAGAGCCAACTATCACTGATTTAGACCAATAGATGGCACCAAACATTAACTGTGTTATATTTCAATAAGTTATGATCCAGTACAAAAGTTTATGTGTACGTTTTCAGAAAGCAAAGCCACATCGGGCTGTCTCGTGAGTCCACCGAGGGGAATCGAACTCCTGATCTTAGCGTTGTAAATCCATAGACTTACCACTGTATCAGTGGGGGCCTCAGTGTAAAAGCGGAGTCTATGTAGAGTGCTATCGAAGTAGTTGACCATTTATCGGAACATCGTGAAGTAGATGGAATAAATATAATTCTCATAATGTTTGAGAAAATTTCTTTCTCCCCTTCGCGCCAAACATGCTCGCTATTTCAGCCGTGGGGGCGTTATAATGTGACGATCAATCCCACTATTCGTTGGTAAAAGAGTAGTCCAAGAGTTGGCAGTGAGTGGTGATGACAGGTTGCCTTTCCTCTAGTCTTACACTGCTAAATTAGGGACGGCTAGTATAGATAGCCCTCGAGCAGCCTTTGTGCGTAATTCAAAAACAAACAAACAAAAAATTCATTCAGCAATCAGATGAGGAAAGTGTCTACGTTATTAAAAATAAAAATGCGTTTGGTTTGTTTTACTTCCCAGATCACTCTTACATCTTACATTTTTTTCAGCTGTGAATATTTTTATATGCATTGTTCGTTCGTTTGTTTTAAGCGCAATTATACAATGGGTTATGTAAGCTATGCCTTCCGCTGAAAATTCAATTCTAAAAATATTAAGCTTAGCACTAGATTATGGATTTAAGGGTCCAGTTTTGATGTTCACTTTGCCAAAAAGTCCTGGAAACATGGGTGCGTTGTAAAAGTGATGGTAAAATCTTAATGTTCGACTCGAGTTGTCTCAACAGGTGCTATTAAGAATTTTCCTTCATTCTAGTCTCAGAGTTAGAGAAAACTAACGCAGTTAACGTTGGAGTACCTTTGCACAAAATAGAACAATAATTATATATATACATATATACACTATAAAGAAGTGAAAAACAATCTAAATATTAAATCGTTATTTTAAAATTAGAATCAAATGAAAACTTAATGAAAGCCATGATTACAACTGTTTCTATTGAATTTCACGCAAAGCTACTCGAGGACTATTTGCTCTAACAGTCCTTCATTTAGCAGTGTAAGACTACAGGGAAGGCAGCTAGTCATCACCACCAATGCTTTGGCTACTCTTTTACCAACGAATAGTGGGATTGAACGTCACATTATAACGCCTCAGCGACTGAAAGGGTGAGTATGTTTGGTGGGACCGTGTTTCGAACTCGCGACCTTTGGATTAGAAGTCGAACGCCTTAACACACTTGGCCAAGCCGGGCCAATAATTACAACTATCAGGTAAAATGAAAACCACACACGGGTCTAGTTTAATTTTTCATTCAACTGAAATTGAAAATTAAATAATTTTTTATATACTTTCATCGTATCTGTCAAAATATATATTACTTTCGGGTCTGTGCGAGAAAACACCACGTTCACAAATCTACTATGATAATTTTTCTCTATTAAAATTATGAGGTAACAACTTGAAAGCGTTGTATTACGTAATGTCAAAGTATACGTTATTACAGTAATTTTTGTTCATAATGTTTTTATTTTGTTACAAAGGCGTAATATTTATTAAAGTAGAAAAGTGTTGTTAATCCGGTTATGCGTTCCCAACTGTAAAGTATTTAAAGTGTTACATTACACTATCAAAATATTGTTGGCATTTTATGGTATATTTGTTTTATTATTTAACTTTAGGTCCAGCAGGGCCAAGTGTGCTAAGGCGTTCGGCTCGTAATCCGAGGGTCGCGTGTTCGAATCCCAATCGCACCAAACACGCTCGCCCTTTCAGCCTTGGGGACGTCATAAAGTGACGGTCAATCCCATTATTCGTTGGTAAAAGAGTAGCCTAAGAGTTGGCCGTGGGTGGTGATGACTAGTTGTCTTCTCTCTAGTCTTACACTGCTAAATTAAGGAAGGCTAACGCAGATAGCCCTCGAGTAGCTTTGTGCGAAATTCCAAAACAAAACAAACAAAAACCTGTGGGAAATAAATAAATAAGTCGTCCGATAAAACTTGATATTAAACATGTCAGATTTATTAATTTTATATTAAATTATTAATTAATCTGTTTTGTTTTTAATCGCACACTAGTTTGATTGTTGCGTGTTCATCGTTGATACCGAAACCCTGTTATAAGCTCACAGACTTAACACCGAGCTGCATGTTTATTAGACACTAGAATTTGTGAATAGTTGTACCTACGAGTTGTCGTAACAATCACCTATAATATTCTGATAATAGTAGCAGATTTACGTGTCAGTAAAGTGATTACAAGTACTTACTATTTGCAACATAAACTTTTTATTTGATTCTGTCTGTTTAATACATAGTTTTAATACATTCAAAATAGTGTTTCAGATTATTGTATAATTGTGTTGTTCAATAGAGGTTTCTTTCGTGTAGAATTATTGAAAAAGTAATTATATATATTATTTTCCAGATCTCTTGTAGTCATTATTATCATTTTTATTTTATTTTTGCCAGAACACTTCTTCCAAATCTCAGGTGACCGTAGTCATCAAATCTATAAGATGGCGCTTGTACGTTGACTAAATCTTCGTCTTGAAGGTCAGTAATTCCTGGTTGAAGATTGCTTTCGTCTTCTTCTACGCTGGTGTGGGAGTTTGGGTCACTTGTGTAGACAGTGAGTCTGTTTGTGTTAGGTTGTAACACTGTGTAACCTCGAAACTTGTTGATGAACGGGATAACCAGTTGAGCTATTTTCTCAAGTTGAGACGGTATTAAAACCGGTGTTGAAGACGTAGCTGACACGGAAAGGTAAAGAACAGAGAAAAGTGCAACACAACAAGCAATCTTCATGTCTTTCGTCTGTAAACATAGGTTAGGTTAGTGTTAAATCTAAGTTTATGGACAGAGATATGATTAAAATAGTCAGTTTATTCTCACTATTCTGAAAATAATATATGTAAAGATTTAGACGCATTACAAGAAAAGTAGCAAAATAACTGTGCTAACATTCCATTATTTTGATCTTAAACTTACGTATGCATGTAATTAATAAAAATAAAAACTGAACGTTGTAAAATTTATCGAATTTTTTCATCTGTGCTCTTGAACGATTTTTTGGCTTAAAAAATAGCTTATAGCTCTAAATTACATAAAACTGGTAAAGAACTTGCAGAAAACATACAAAAAACCTTTGACTTTATTATAATAACAGATTTTTTAAAAATGGGTTGTTTTTGGTGTTCATTACAGAAAAATACCGACTACTAATTGGAAGATTGGGAGAAAGAAAACAACAATAACAAAACTGAAGTACGTTTATTATAATTTAGTTGTCTATGTTGTGTTTTGAACGTGAATAATGTTTGTTATTCATACATCCTACGAGTCGAAACAGGCTTGAACAAGTGAAACAAAGTTTGTTCGTAATTAAGCTAAGCACAAAACTACAAAGTGGGTTATCTGTGCTCTGTTCATCGTGGGCATCGAAACCGTGATTTTTGCGTTGTAACTCCGCAAACATACTGCTGTGCCACTGGGTTGTAAGGAAAAGAATTTATTTAAAGATCTGCAAATTTATTTAATTTGGTTTCGTTTGTTTTTTTTGAATTTCGCGCAAAGCTTGTCGAGGGCTATCTGCGCTAGCCTTCCCTAATTTAGCAGTGTAAGACTAGAGAGAGAACAGCTAGTCATTACCACCCACTACCAACTCTTGGGCTACACTTTTAGTAACGAATAGTGGGACTGATCGTCACATTATAACGCCCCCATAGCTGAAAGGACGAGCAAATTTGGTGCGACGGGAATTTGAACCCGCAAATAGTATTAGTAAAGAAGGTTTTAAAGCAGCTTTTTAAACACGAAATACTTTAGTGGATAAAATTGTGATTGAATAAATTAAACAATCACTGTTAAAATTAATACACACTATCTACTACTGAAAAGTAGGCATGTTTGGGGTGAGAAGGACTCAAACCCGCAACCTTATGATTATGAGTTGAACACCCTAACCATGTGATCTACCGGGTAATGCAGTTTTGATGACCTTGCTTTTTGGAGACTTACGAGTTAAAAATGTTATATTTAAATTTCACTTTTTGTTTCTACCGAAATTATACATTAAGCTAGTGTTAGTTACTTTTAGTTTATATACTCTTCAAAAAAAGAAACGCAAAATAGATATTTTTGTTATTTTAAAGAGAAATATATGTAATAACGTTACAAGCTCAGAGCAGGTGATGTTACATGTGTTAAGGCACTGATTGTCAGACCAAAATGACAATAAAAGTTGTGCACTTTGAAAACGGAGGAAAACATCGGATTTTTCGCCAAAACGCATTCGTGTCCAATAAATTTGTTTGAGAGATCTGCATGTTCTGCAAGTGCAACATGTGCAAAATCCCTATAAAAGTGACGGGTTCTCAGTTTCCATAGCTCAGTGTTAAGCCACCGACACGCAATACAGTTACACTAAAACTGACTGAAGCACAACGCAACAACGCCATTTAGTAATATAGAATATTACTTTTTTCTTAGGCTTATCAGTGGCTTAGCTGTTGGTCTGAAGGCTTATCATGTAAAAAAGGTTTGGTGCCGATGGTGAGGGACATCATATATAACCCACTGTGTAACTGTGTGCTTACCAGTTATAAGACAAACTTTTTGGTAATTAATACAAGGAAACCTGTTAAAATACACGAAAACATGACGTATTACTTTTTATAAAAAATTAGGAAAAAGAGTGATTAATCAAACACTAATATATTTGTACAAATTATGTTCAGCATAACTAATCATCCGATTTGATTTAAAACAAAAGGGAATTCTCAATAGCCGCGGCATTTGAAATTATTTTCGGAACTATTAGAGTAAATTAGCTTGTGAGGTCTTTTGCGTGTTCAAATACACCAGTCGAAAAAGTTCGATCTCCTGAGTCTAAAACTGTAATTTGATCTCATACCGTTTGTTTATTTGTTTTTGAATTTCGCACAAAGCAAGTCGAGAGCTATCTGTGCTAGCCGTCCTTAATTTAACAGTGTAACAATTGAGGGAAGGCAGCTAGTCATCACCATCCACTGCCAACTCTTGGGCTACTCTTTTACCAACGAATAGTGGGATTGACGTCACATTATAACGCCCCTACGGCTGAAAAGGCGAGCATGTTTGGCGCGATGGGGATTCGAACCTGCGACCCTCAAATTACGAGTCGCACGCCTTAATACGCTTGGACATGCCGGGCCACATCTCATACCGATCGAGAGATGACAGAGCTATGAGCTGGAAGGTGTGTACTTCAAGAAGAAAGAAAGATACAAACAGAAAAATTCCTGACCTCTACTGTGAACCGCGGCTGAGAATCTAGATACACTGTTCTTAAACCCTAGCTAGTCATAACATTTAAGAACTTTCTCGGACAGTTCTGTTAAACAGTTAATGGTTTACGAAATTCTTAAATATCATTTTGTCATCGGTTCGGACATTTATGAACACACGACGCTAAAATCCTGGACTGGATTACCGTCGATCAGAACAGTAGATAACTTAATGTGGATTATCTTCAAAAGAGATAAGTTTCAACTTGTGTATTGAATTAGAAAATAACTCAAAAAAGAATTTAAGTGGTTTGTTTTTTGAAGTTGCAATAAAAAAGAAATGTGTATAAATTTTGTTTGGCTTTAGAACAAAATCATATTGAGCTATCTGCTATGTCCACTGCATAGAATTGAACTCCAAATTTCAGAATTGATAGTTCACAAACTTACCGTTGCTTCACTGGGGAACACTATAGGATACAAATTAATTTTTGAAGCTGTCCATATCTGAATTAATAGCGTCTTGCTTTCATAAATTATATAGATATATATATATTTATCTTGCAAAATAATCAGATTATAACGCTTTCTTTTCGAGCTATTGGGTTTACGAAAAAATTTTTTTGAGATGTGATTATATGAAAAAGTTATGAAATTTAAGATTAACGTTATATATTCAGCCGAATTGTAAAGTAACCCTGAATTTGCCAGCTGAACCCAGTGGGATATATATATAATTTGTTACAGAATTTTATACAATTCTTTGTTCAACCACATTTGATTAAGATGCTTATTTAACAAGAAGCTTTCTTTTTTCCAGTATTTCTTAATAAAAACACATTTACTCATTAAGGTATAACAATGTTATTTTTTAGCCGCGGCATTATGGCTCACAAAAGGGCTCTGAGGTTCTTGTTTGTTTGTCAAGTTCATACATTTAGCTAATTTCTCCCTCATCTTTTGACCAATTTGAGTTTTAATTTCAGTTTTGTGCTCGGAAAGTCAAACCCTTTCGATTGATGTAAGTCTACGGATTTACAACGCTAAAATTAGGGGTTCGATTCCCCTCGGTGGGCTCAGCAGATAGCCCGATGTGGCTTTGTTATAAGAAACACACAAGTTCTAATCCTGCCTGAAAGAACTTTAAATACCGCGGCTACTGAAGATTCTCTGTAGTTTAAACTTCAGAAATTTCATCAAATAGTCAAAAGATGGACAACAGCCTAATAGTCTTTCTGGTAACGAACCTCGATACTTTAGTCTTTTAATTGAAGAGCACATGACTATATAAATACATGTATATACATATTATGAAACTATTTGACTTATTTGAAATATCTTTAATTCCAAAAAGTAATTTCGAAATGTAAGAACAAATCGAATTTAAAGTTTCAAACCAAAATTTTCTCTACAAAAATGTATTTTATAACATAGGAAAAAGGTTTACAGCAAAAATACCATTCATATGCTCTAGGTTCCTTATGGTGCATTCCAAGAAGCATTTGTGATAGAACTGTGGACAAAGTTTTCCCGTATTTGAATTTCTTCTAAAGAAATTAAGTTTGTATTTCAACGTTTTAATGTCATCAAACAGGCAATAAAAGTTATGGCAAACTCGAGGTTATATTACATTTGTACTTAATTGAAACAGTATCAAAATGAATAATATATAAATCAAGATAGAAAGTTGAAGAAAACTAGGAAATGGGTAAAACTTATCTCGACTTTCTAATCAGTACATGAAAATATCGGTTGATGTTTCCCATTTTGTTAAACAAATGGAAAAAAGTGGGATTTGTTTTCCACAAATAACTTAAGTAGTTCTATTCGTAGTTCTGTGAAAGAAAGTACTTGTTAAAATTTAAACTATGTCATTCGACAAAACACGACCTCTTCAGTATTAAAGTTCAAACAATAATGAAGTTATAACTTATAACTTATAAAGCTCAGCATAAGTATTTACTCACTTTTGTTTCGTGGTGAAATAAACTTATAAAACGATTGTTATGAGTCGTATTATATATTTAAAAAAAACTTGTATAAATACCAGAATATCAAACGCTGAAATCACCCTAGAATTCTTTTCCAGTTACCTGTTGTCTTGTTATCTGTTACCTGTTGCTTTAGCAACGTGAATTTTCGTGATTTTATATAGTTCTGATCATATAGCAGAAGATACTAGGGTGAAAACAGCGCATGTTCTGCGAGGGTTAACGTTAGCGCATGAGCAATGAATTGTTTATTGCATTTGGCTTGGAAAATGATTGGAGGAAAATATTTCAAGGGAAAGTGTGTAAATAAAAAAATTCAAGGATACAAATAATGATAATAATAATAAATATTTTATTTTAAAAAGAGTGGAAGACTTGATAAATTTAATAAGAACGAACGGTATGTCTGTAATAAAGATGTATGGGATTTATAATGCAACTGATTTAACGCAGCAAGTTTTATTAGAGCCCGGCATGGCCAGGTGGGTTAAGGTGTTTGACTCGTATTCTCATGTTATTAATGTATTATCTCATCAATTTTTTTGAATGTTATACACTGTGTGATGGTTAGGATAACCTCCTACGGAGAGGTAGGTACAAAAGTAGTGGCGGTAGATATTACATGCTTTCAACAACCAGCTCTTAATATCCTTTCACATTGTTTCACGTTATTAATTACTTGACGATCATTGGCCGTGGGAGTGTCTTTATGGTACGAGATTTTAAGGTCACGGGTCTTATTAGAAAATAAGTATTACTAAAAAAACTACTCTTCATACCAGCAATATAGTGACTTCTGTCGCATGAACTTTTTCTGAGACAAAATATTATTTCAATAGCAAGGACTATTTTCATCATTGCATTTCTTCATAGAGAGTGCTCGTGCACTTTCTGAGATATATAAAACGTTTATGTGACTTCCCCCTATTGTGTACATGTGTGTGCTTTGTTATAACAAAGCTACATCAAGCTATCTACTGTATCCGCCGAGGAAATCAAAACCTCGATCTTAATGCTGTAAAACAAAAGACTTACTGCTGTCCTACCGGGAGATGAAAAATTTAATATCTTTTTTCGTTTGATGTAAGAATGTGATGCTCTATATATGAATGTTATTAACATTAACTTACGTGGAAGATAATAAATGCTCAATAACTTCAGGAATAGAGTGGAGGGGTTGTGTAAGCCTTATTAACATGCTATCTCTCTTATTCTAAATTAGCTTTCCACAAAAGTAGGTTAAGTTTGGCACAGCGACCAAGGAGTAGTTAGAAAGCAGACACACAAATATTTTTGCATGATATATATATATTTCCTGTAAAAATAATTAAGAGAAAGAATTAAAGTAATTTAAGGACAAAAGAGTGGCTGATAAAATATAGATTCCAAGGTCAAGAACAGAAACATAATTTATTTTCATACACATAAAAGGCCCGGCATGGCCAGGTGCTTTAAGACGTTTGACTCGCAATCTTCAGGTCAATCTTCGACGAATCTCTGTCGCACCAAACGTGCTCGTTCTTTCAGCCGTGGGGACGTAATTATGGCACGGTCAATCCCACTATTCGTTGGTAAAAGAATAGCCCAAGAGTTGGCGGTGGGTGGAGATGACTAGCTACCTTTGCTCTAGTCTTACACTGCTAAATTACGGAAGGCTAGCGCAAATAACCCTCGTGTAGCTTTGCGCAAAATTCAAAACAAACAAACAATCCATCCTGTCCATGAAAAGCTGTTCGGAATTTTATTTGTTGTTGTTTTTTTTTTAAAAAAAACTTAACGTAAACTCTGGCGCATATTGACTCAGAAAAATGTAGGTTACAAATCTGTTGTATTACGTAGGCCTAACTAGTCTATTAAAGTTGATAGAATACCAGCCAGTGGATTATAGCAAAGAAACGTCTACGAAGTTTAGCTAAGACTAAAAGCATGAAGGCATTACAGCTCATATTTGTAGATACCTATCACAACTGGAATGAAAAATATACTTTAATACTAGTTTTATTTTCAAGCATTTATTAAAATTGTAATAAAAATAAGTTTATACTTGAGTTCTTCTCAAACTTTCAAATATAAATAACAATAATAATAAACATAGAAATTTAAAGCTCAACATTCACTTTTGAAATGAGAGAACAGACGTTGATTAATATTGATGTCGAATGTTATTCTGCACACAAGATATTCTATAGTAAATTATTAGGAACCAATCACACTGTCATTTACATTTCAAAATGTGACGTAACTCGGAGAATAAACGTATAGTTTTTCCTGTATTATTGTTAAGCTTCTCTTAGCATAACTCTGTTACTCAATAATTACTTTTAGCGGTGGACAGTAAACGTAACTCAAAGGTTTGTCTCTGAGTGAAAGTAAAATAACAACACAATAAAGTTCATTAAATAAATTATATTAATGCATTAATTTAAACTTTCCTACATTAACTTATAAGTTTTTCTATCGCTGGAGACAGGTACTCTTCCCACACTGACTGAATGTTTTTTCCGTCATTCGAGACAGGCACTTTTGCTTATGCACAATCACATTTCGTCCGTCTTGTATAATCGTTCTGTTCATGTAACTACGTTCGTATCACTGGTCTATTTTCATACATAATGGTTGTTATCGTGAACTTGTAGACGTAAACCTTACAATTGCACGTTATTATTTAATAAATATACTCTACAGACAGGATAAGTTAATAATTAATAAATACACTCTAAAGACAGGATAATTTAATAATTAATAAATATACTCTACAGACAGGATAATTTAATAATTAATTAATAAATATACTCTACATACAGGATAATTTAATAATTAATAAATATACTCTACATACAGGATAAGTTAATAATTAATAAATACACTCTACAGACAGGACAGGTCATTATTGAATAAATATAATCTACAGACAGGACAGATTAATATTTAATAAATATACTCTACAGATATGACATGTTACTAGTTAACAAGTATTATAACCATTATAAACTCTAAAATGTTTCGTTCACCCAAATTAAAATGAAATGTTAATTTGTTTTGGACATAAAACTAATTTGGAATGTTGGAAGAATAAGATGAAATACGCCTCTTGACCACACATTAATCAATTAGTGGGGTTTCAATGTCACCCCTATAGAAATTTTACAGCCCCAAATTTCAAAGCGTGAATTTTGTGGAAGTTGGAGACAAATCACGAAGCTCCAGAATTTTAAACATTTTGTACGTCAACTATTAATTCACGCCTGGTCCAAAGTTAAAAGTAAGTGACTTGGAACAGTCTCTAAATGTTACTCTGCTATTTTACTTTATTTAAAGCTAAGAGTGTATCAGTTAAACCTTATTATCGAGCCAAAGCTAGGCCTTTTTTAGTTTGTATTCTTATTCCTGTTCGCTCTGCATAAGTAAAAAACAAAATTACGTATTGTAAGTTAAGGAAGGAAAATCCATTGACGAGGTAAAAATAAATATTACTTTTATGACTTAATAGAATCAAAAATACTAAAAGGCAGATTTTGAATATGGTTCTTAAAAGCTATATTAACACTTTCATTTGTGAATATTGTCAAATTATGAAATAGCTACTACACATTTCTAAACGTTTTTTGATTAGGCCTTTTATATATAAGATGAAAAGTCTGGGAAGTCAATGTAAGTAAAGAATTACACACTGCAGTGTGTGCGACTAACTATATGCTGAAGAATTTATATTTCGTACATGTTAGATAACATAAAGTCTCCAACGTATAGTTAGTACCATTATTACTACTCGTATAACACACATAAAAGAAATCACAGTACGTCTTACAGAGCTTTTGTGTAAGTCGTCCTTCAAATATAGATCAATGTGATGAAGCTAACACGGCGACTTGCAATGTGCTAATAACAACAAATTATCGACAGTATTAGTTAAACATGGGAATGTCCATTTGTTCTAAACTTTAATTAAGTTTTCCACCTTATTGGCAAAACATTTATTTCGAAGACATCTGTACTCTAACAGTAAAAAACGAATCGTGGATTGTTTTCTGAGAATCAAGTATTGCGTTTCCTCGGTCTTGTCCCCAAGTGGCTCAGCGGTATGTCTGCGGACTTACACGCTAAAAACCATAACTTGGTTTTAATATTTTAAGGGTTAAAATCTTCTACTCAGGTACAAACATAGCTTTGAGTTTTAATATTTTAATGCTGTTGTTCTTGTTGTTTAGAATTAAGCACAAAGCTGCACAATGGGCTATCTGTGCTCTGCCCACCACGGGTATCGAAACCCGGATTTTAGCGCGTTAGTCCGCAGACATACCGCTGAGCCACTGGGGGCATTATTTGAATGATTAAAATCTTCTACTCAGGCTCAAACATATCTTTGAGTTTTAATATTTTAGTGGTATTTCTTAATTTTTGAATTTCGCTCAAAACTATACGAGGGCTATCTGCGCTAGCCGTCGGTAATTTAACAGTGAAAGGAATACAGATAGTCATTACCACTCACCGCCAACTCTGTGAGGTTAGTTTGTGGTCAACCAAGCATACTCCTCTTCAACTACATATCTGTGAGGTTTGTTTGTAATCAACCAAGCATGCTTCACTTCAACTACATGTCTGTGAGGTTTGTTTGTAATCAACCAAGCATACTCCTCTTCAACTACATATCTGTGAGGTTTGTTTGTAATCAACCAAGCATACTCCACTTCAACTACATGTCTGTGAGGTTTGTTTGTAATCAACCCAGCATACTCCTCTTCAACCACATGTCTGTGAGGTTTGTTTGTAATCAACCAAGCATACTCCTCTTCAACTACATGTCTGTGAGGTTTGTTTGTAATCAACCAAGCATACTCCTCTTCAACTACATATCTGTGAGGTTTGTTTGTAATCAACCAAGCATACTCCACTTCAACTACATGTCTGTGAGGTTTGTTTGTAATCAACCCAGCATACTCCTCTTCAACCACATGTCTGTGAGGTTTGTTTGTAATCAATCCAGCATACTCCTCTTCAACTACATGTCTGTGAGGTTTGTTTGTAATCAACCCAGCATACTCCACTTCAACTACATGTCTGTGAGGTTTGTTTGTAATCAACCCAGCATACTCCACTTCAACTACATGTCTGTGAGGTTTGGTTTTAATCAATCATGAAGATAAAGAATGGGCTGTGCTCCCCATGGGTATCGAAACCCGGTTTCTAGTGGTATTAATTGATTGAATTTTTTAAATTAAGCACAAAGCTACACATTGGACTTGTTTTCTGGCACTGTGAGTTCGCAGACTTGCCTCTGTGCCACTGGGGGAATATATTTGAAGAATGTGTCTGAAGACAGATGGTAAAGTTTTAATACCAATACCGTTCTTCTTGAGATAAATTTTTACTTCAAGAGGGTTTTTTGCCACTATGAATATTTGAGAACTGAAATTATGAGGTTTGTAAACATTTGTTTGATAAATCTAGTTTGAAAATTTAACTTCTATGTATTTTTATTAATCCTTCTGTTGGTGAAATAACGTTTTTATGTGACCATAATTGTACTGTCTGTTGTATGGTCATGTAACTACTCATCTATATAAATATAATAGTACTGTCTGTTGTATGGTCATGTAACTACTCATCTATATAAATATAATAGTACTGTCTGTTGTATGGTCATGTAACTACTCATCTATATAAATATAATAGTACTGTCTGTTGTATGGTCATGTAACTACTCATCTATATAAATATAATAGTACTGTCTGTTGTATGCCCATGTAACTACTTATCTATATAAATATAATAACATTGTCTGTTGTATGCCCATGTAACTAGTATCCAGGATTTTCACTAAAATTGGTATGGAGGTTTATTAGGCCCCTTGGTACATACAATTTTTTTAGTTTTGGGCGATTTTTTTACCACTACTTCTCTTGTTGTTGGATTTTCATTGTCTTTGGTAGGAAGGTTTGTTCGTTCCGTGCACAGATGTAAGCAAATCTGTGACTTCACATTTTGTTTTGCTGTTTTTATAGGCGTGTTTTACAACAATTTATAAGTGAAGCAACTTTCCATGTCCAAATATAACCTTTCATTAACCTTGAATTTCATTTAAATGAATTTATATACTTCAGTCCACGTGACAAATATTCCAGCTAGGATATAATATAGTTTATTTCGTATTACAAAAACAGGAAATTGATAAATTCTTATAGCGATAAGTAATAAAATTAACCAAAATCATTTCAATACACATCAATCAGCTTTTGTTTTTCTTGTTCTTGAACATACTAGGACACCGCCTAATTTGATTTGAGGACTAGTCTTAACTGATCAAAATATATCAAATGCCTCCCAGTGGCTCAGCTGTATGTCAGCGGACTTACACGCTAAAATCCGGGTTTCGATACCCGTGGTGGGCAGAACACAGATAGCCCATTGTGTAGCTTTGGGCTTAATTCAAAAACGACAACAACAATCTTGAACATACATATTATTGATATAACATAATGTTATTAATAAATATAATTTCATAATAAACTTACAAATAGAAGCCGTATAAACATCTAATATTTTGTTTTACGTGCCTTAGATGACCAGAGATGAGAAGAAAAAAACAACCAACTATCAAAAATCTTTCGAAACCCAAAACCTGCCACGTGCAGAATAATTGATCAAGTCAATTAATGCCACAAGGATTTAATGTAGCTGTTTGAAATTTTCAACTACTAACCAGAAGAAGGACAGTTTGTTTTGGAATTTCGCACAAAGCTACTCGAGGGCTATCTGCGCTAGCCGTCCCTAATTTATATATGCAAAAACGGCTCGTTTGGGTTGAGAAAATATTTTACATAGAAGAGCGAACAACGTTTCGACCTTCTTCGGTCATCGTCAGGTTCACAAAGAAAGAGGTAACTGACCGGAAGCTAACCACATGTTTGGAAGGGGTTGTGTAACTGAGTGTCGCAATGTAGAGGGCGGGGTTAGATGTTTGAATATATAATTTTATCTATAATATTAATATAGATATAATGGCGTTCCTTTACATTGGTTTATTTTGGGTTTAAGTTGTTGTATAAGTAAGGCTTCTTTAATTTTGCGTTTGTTTATGTTTGTTTCTTTATTTAGTATTTGAGTGTTTTCTATCGTTATGTTGTGTTTATTTGACTTGCAGTGTTCGAAAACGTGTGAAGGTGACTTTTTATGTTCTTTGAATCTGGTTTCCATTTTTCTACTTGTTTCTCCAATATAGAAGTCGTGGCAGTTATCACATTGTATTTTATAAATAATGTTGGTGTGGTGTTTGTCAGTGTAGTTCTTACATAGTATTGACCTTAGTTTTGTGCCTGGTTTTTAATAAATTTGGTATTAACTGGAATGTCATATTTTGTTACTAGTTTTTGCCAAGTGTTGGTTATTTGTTTGCTGATGCCAGGAATATATGGTATACAGCAGTATATGGTTTCGTAATTTTTTGATTCGTGAGATATATTTACTTTTGTTGGTTGATTTAGCTTTCTGTCTAGGTGTGTGCGTATAATGTTTTCTACGGTTTGTGGAGGAAACTTATTGATGTTGATGAAGTATTGTTTTATTTTGTCTAATTCATCGTTAATTTTATCTGGTGAGCATAGTTTTATGGCTGTGTTTATCTGGTTTCTTAGTGTGCATAGTTTTTGTTTTGTTTCATGTGCTGAGTTCGAAGGAATGTTTTGTCCAGTATGGGTGATTTTTCGGTGGATTTCTGTTTTGAATTGTGTGTCGGTTCTTGTAATTTTGAGGTTAAGAAATGATATTTGATTGCTTACTTCCTGTTCACATGTGAAGTTAATGTTGGGATGTATAGACTTAATGTGATTGAAAAAATTAAGTATGTGTTCTGTAGATTTGAATCCCGCAACCGTGTCACCTACATATCTGTACCAGTATAGTGGTGGATGTAATGCTGTATTAATTGCTTGTGTTTCAACTTGTGTCATAAAAATATTGGCTAGAACTGGTTATACTGGGTTGCCCATGCTCAGGCCATTTGTTTGTATATAGTTTGTCTTTATTGTGGTGAATTCTATGAGGGTTGCTAACTGGTTACTGGGAATGTCTATAGTTGGATTAGGGTCTCGGATATAGAGTTCTAAGGCTATCTTGCAGGCTTCAGTTGTTGGAACTTCTGTAAAGAGGGATATAACATCGAAACTGGCCATTAAGGCTTTATGATTAAGTTGATTTAGATTAGACTTGAAATTAAAAGAGTCTTTGATGAATGAGCTGGCTGATGTTACATACTTGGAGAATGCTCATGCTGTGTATTTAACAAGATTTTAACTAAACGATTCA
This sequence comes from Carcinoscorpius rotundicauda, assembly GCA_011833715.1. NCBI lineage: Eukaryota > Metazoa > Arthropoda > Merostomata > Xiphosura > Limulidae > Carcinoscorpius > Carcinoscorpius rotundicauda. The sequence continues at coordinate 177,786,589 of CM022391.1, read as the reverse complement.
TATCTTGGCATTATTGGTCGTAATGGACAATCTGGTTTATGAGGTTTGGGGATGCCGTATATTTGCGGTGTGCGTGAGTCGTTTTACGTAGGTAGGAATAAAGTGTTTGTGAAATTGTGTTAGCTTTTTTTCATTTGTAGTAGTAATTTGTTCAGTTGCGTCTCGTGTGTCTTTGTTGGATTTGTGTGTATTGGTTTAAATTTGTTCGTGTCTGATAGGATGTTATTCATTTTTTGTATGTATTCATTCGTGTTCATTATTACTATAGCGTTACCTTTACCTGCTTTTAGAATTTTTATGTTTCTGTCTTGTTTTAGGGAAAGCAGCTAGTGATCACGACCCACCGCCAACTCTTGGGCTACTCTTTTAACTAACGAATAGGGGGATTGACCGTCACATTATAACACCCTCATGGTTGAAAGGGCAAGCATGTTTGGTGTGACCGGAATCCGAACCCACGACCCTCAGATTACGAGTCGCACGTCTTAACACGCTTGGCCATGCCGGGCCCAGTAGAAGGACATAGAACCAGCAGAACTCGCCGCCACCAATACCTTACCTACCTCTCTGAAATTTGTAATAGGATAGATTTTTTTATAACGCGGCCGTTGTTAAAAGTACTAAATAAGTTCAAGCGAAGGAAGTTTGTCGCCTGAAACATCTATATCGAATTTAAAATCCAAGTTACATCATGTCTCGAACTCTGAACTAATCGATCCGCATTTCAACACACCAACCACTGCACCTAGTAAGCAGATACTATAATTTCGCTGTGTGGAGTTGAAATTAAATTATTTAATTTTTCTATTACAGTGAGAGCTTGTAAACTGTCTTGATTAGTATTATTTTATTCTCTTGATGAAGAAGAGTTTTAGTTTCGGTTAGGCTTAAAGGTAAAAACAAACAGAGTATAAACCATGAATATTTAATAAAATACGACTACAGCAACAATAACAGCAAAATTCTAAACGCCTATTCTCCACTTGATAATCCAAAAAAGCCTTTAATTAATTTAATTTAATTTAAAAGTGTAGCCCAAGAGTTGGCGGTAGGTGGTGATGACTAGCTGCCTTCCCTCTAGTCTTACACTGCTAAATTAGGGACATATTGTAGGTATTGAAGCTAAGGAAAGAAAATTCAGTGACGAGCTAAAAAATAAATGTTAATTTTATGATTTAATAGAGTGAAAAAAAATCCTAAAAGGTAGATTTTAATATGGGTCATTAAAGTTATATCAACACTTTTTGTTTGGAAGTATTTTCAAAGTATGAAATAACTGTGACACATTTTATAAAGCTTTTTGAATGGGCCTCCAGTGTAAGAGATGAAAAGACATACGAAAGTCAAAGTAACTAAAGTATTATACATTTTTGTTTGTCACACATTGACTTTTGTAAACTTTGGAAAACATAAAATGGTAGCAAAATTACGAGGAAGAAAAAATAAAAGAAGAATAAGCACAGATATTTATCACACAGTCTTTCCTTGTGCTCATTATTTATCACACAGTCTTTCCTTGTGCTCATTATTTATCACACAGTCTTCCTTTCTGTTAATATCAGGGTCTGAGTAACTGAACGGCTATTGTTAGTTTATTTATAACAATACCTTTGATGAGCTTTTGAATATAATGTACAAAATACCTATTAAAGTACATCTTTATTCATTCACATTTTGTTTACAGATGAAGTGCGCACATATATGTATTTAGATAGTCAGATGTGCGGGCATTTTCAGGATAGCCAGAAACTATTATCATACAAGAATGGAACTTTTGCTCATATGATATTGAATATTTTTTTTTATTTCTTGATGTGAAACCACCAATTTTGCGAAAGAGTTTTCCTGTGTTCATGTAAATTTGCAGTAGAGGTCACGATTTTCCAGTTTCGCTTCCGTTTATCCTCATAGAGAACTTTATTTTCTCCATTCTTACGGTACGTATGTGACGTTGTGAATACGTCACACTCAGATCTAATACACTGGTCACACAGGTAAACAACTATTCACTGTAATATATATTATTTTAGTTGTTTAATCGTTTAGCAACATAACTGTTCTAAAGTAACTTGTGTTTGTTTTATGATACCACAGAAATGTTCTTGAGGACAAAATGCTGAATTCAAGGAGTAATGTTTTTTTTATTTTCTTTCTAAAACCTGTTTGCTTTCAACCACAAAGCTCCTCCGCTATAAGATCAACACAGTTATTATTTAGAAGATTTTACAGACTACAATTTAAGATTAGTAATATCGGCGGCTGTGTACAAAGGCTGTTACAGAACATTGACGTAATTACAAACACAACCGTTTTTTTTTTATTTTAACCATTTCCATCCCAAACTGTCAACATTTATAAAAGTCGCTTTATTCGTGCTCTACATATGCTTTTCAGATTTATCCATTAGCTTTTAATGGTGCTCTCAGAATAGCACTTTATATTATACATATTACAGTTGAGACGAATTTGTCATTATATATTTGGTTTGACATTGAGGTTCGTTTAAGTTAAACTTATATTTAGAAACGTACATAGCTTACATTGTTAAATCTGTATTGCGAACTTCATGCTTATGTACTAAAGTTGAAGAAGATTCTCTAGTGTGAGAATCAATAATATTTGTGTGTGCGTGAAAGTTAGTTCGTCACCAAAATTTAGTGATGTCGAGAAAAGCCACTTGTAGAAAAATATATATTCAAAAACGACTCGTTTGGGTTTGAGAAAATATTTTACGTAGAAGAGCGAACAACGTTTTGACCTTCTTCGGTCATCGTTAGGTTCACAAAGAAAGAAAGAGGTAACTGACCTGAAGTTGACCACATGTCTGGAAGGGGTTGTGTAACTGAGTGTCGGAATGTAGAGGGCGGTGTTAGATGTTTGGATACATAATTTTATTTTATTATATTTAATATAGGTGTGGTTGTTGGTTTTTTAAATTTCGCACAAAGCTACTCGAGGGCTATCTGTGCTAGCAGTCCCTAATTCAGCAGTGTAAGACTAGAGGAAAGGCAGCTAGTCATCACAACTAACTGCCAACTTTTGGGCTACTCTTTTACCAACGAACAGTGGGAATGACTGTCACATTATTATAATTCCCCTCCGGCTGAAAGGGCGAGCATGTTTATCGCGACAGGGATGCGAACCCGCGCCCCTCAGATTACGAGTCGCACGCCTTAACACGCTTGGCCATGCCGGACCCACCTAAGACACACGCTCAATCTCTTGTCTGCACTTTTTTTTTACACCAAAGGAGTTTCTGATCAGATATCATGACTTTCTCTCAATACGCACCAACAAACCACAGTCAATAAAAAGTAACAGTTGATAGCAATTAACATTAACTTTAGGATTAGAATTATTAGATGAAACAGACTTTTACGTTAGGCAATCAACCAGATCATTTAAAATATATGGGATGGTTTTTCTCAATAAAACATTAATAACTTCCTTTATAGCAACACATTGGGATCTAGATTAACAGTGTCTTGTCATATCCCGTCGTATCAAGCATAATCAATTTAATTAGTTGGTTAACCCAACATCAAGTAACACTATACATTCTTTAATTCAGATAATTTTCGTAAAAATTAGAAAAATTGCACTTAAAAGTTGTCAATGAGTAATAACTTTCCATTAGTATCATTATTTTGAAAACTTGACCAAGAAATTGGTTATACAGTTTGCTTAGTCGAATCAATATTTATGTACCAGCATGTCCTTTAAAGTTGTCTTACAATTTTGGTGCTTTGAGTAAAATGTCTTTAACCTGAATGACAAAAAAATGTCCAATTTTACTCTCAGGTGAAGCATTAGTATAATATTAGACCGATAGCTCACGAGACTTTCTGCGTAGGCATGCGCCAAAAATTTGGCCAAATCTGAGAAGCTTTTATTAAATAACTTTGCACATGTGACTTATATCTATACCTCATTTAACATTTTATTATATGCCATAAAGACTGTACCACATTTGAAAAAAAGTCAAAGTTAAATATGTTTTTCTATCGAATAAATTTTCCGTACTTTCAGCGAGAAGAAAAAAAACCATAGCAGAGTTTTTATACCTTCTGTATTTCGTAATGAATTGTCCTGAAATTTGGTATGTGAGGTAAAGGTCCAGTAGAACATACCAAATTTCAAGACAATTCGTTAAGAAATACACAACGTATGAAAACTCTTCTGAAAATGTGTACTAGTTTGGAGTGCCACATTTCGAGCAGGAAAGTGTCGAAGATCGTTAAATTATCACTTCTGTTAATAACACAGTGTGTTGTGCAAGCACTCTAGTGACAGCATGGGATAACTGCGGACTTTTACTGCTAGAAACAGGGTTTTGTTACCCATGGTAGCCAGAGTAGCTTTGTGGTTAATAACAATCAAACAACAACATTCTCCAAGCTGGTGTAGTCGCACAACGTACTACCGTATGTCCTAATTTTGTTTTCTTTTACAATTTCATAAGAAACTAGTAGTAACCTTTCTTTCCATCTGTTAAGCGTAAACATTTGTTTATTGTTTCCTGTCAGCGGGTACAGAAATGCGATTGTTAACGTTATAAGCCCTCGGACATGTCAGTTGGGCTGCCGATATTAAGCCCTCGGACATGTCAGTTGGGCTGCCGATATTGGTCCTTTTCTGATTGAACTTTCAAATGAAAAATGACAAAAATGATTCAATTTTAGCAAACTGCAAGGGCATAAAGATAGGATTACCTTTTGTGTCAATATTTTTCCAGAATACTAAAAACAAAACCAGTTCTGTTTTGCAGGAATCTTAAATCTTCCCTTTAATATTTATCAGATGTTTTGAAGAGAAACACTAGTTCAAGTAGCATTTAGTCTTAGTAATCTATAAAAAATATTACAATTCTAGTTATCTTCTTTACCGCTAGGTACGTTTCCCTATGTTTTGCTTGCTTATTTCAGAAGTTTTCAAAATTTACACTAGCATAGCGATTAGTAAATTCGAATTGATAGAACAGAGGGAAGTTAACTAGATAAAAGTACCCACTGTCCACTCTTGGGATGCTCTTGTCTTACCAATCAGTGAGGTTTATGTCGTCACTCTTACAAGCTCATATTGACCATAGCTATTAAGAATTGAAAGTGCTTTGCAGAAAAGTGTTCTAAACATTAAGATTCACAGACCGAACACTCTAATCACAGTGACCCGGCACTACGTTGCATATGGAAACTTACAATATATTACAGACTTAACTATAGGATACAAGAGACGAGTTTGCTTTTAAATGTGTAAAGATAAACAGTAACTGTACTGAAGCTTTCGCTACTAACATCCAACATTTAAATTCATTTTGATGAACTGAAAAGAGAGAAACCTGAAATCTAATTTTTTTATTACATAATTATAAATTGTAATTAACATTTAAGTTTCATTTTTCGTACTTAAATTGTTTGTTTGTTTAATTAACGAATTTTGATGAACAACATAAAGCTAATGAATTCTTGACAAACTGATAAGCTGTTTCTGTCATAACTTCTACATATAGAACACCAACAGCACTCTACTATTTCCATCATAGCTTTAACACATAGAATACCAACAGGACTCTACTATTTCCATCGTAGCTTTAACACATAGAATACCAACAGGACTCTACTATTTCCATCATAGCTTTAACACATAGAATACCAACAGGACTCTACTATTTCCATCATAGCTTTAACACATAGAACACCAACAGGACTCTACTATTTCCATCGTAGCTTTAACACATAGAACACCAACAGGGCTCTACTATTTACATCGTAGCTTTAACACATAGAACACCAACAGGACTCTACTATTTCCATCGTAGCTTTAACACATAGAATACCAACAAAGCTCTACTATTTCCATCGTAGCTTTAACACATAGAATACCAACAGGACTCTACTATTTCCTTCGTAGCTTTAACACATAGAACACCAACAGAGCTTTACTATTTCCATCATTTTTTAACACATAGAACACCAACAGGATTCTACTATTTCCATCATATCTTCAACACATAGAACACCAACAGGACTCTACTATTTCCATCGTAGCTTTAACACATAGAATACCAACAAAGCTCTACTATTTCCATCGTAGCTTTAACACATAGAACGCCAACAGGACTCTACTATTTCCATCGTAGCTTTAACACATAGAACACCAACAGGATTCTACTATTTTCATTATAGCTTTAACACATGGAACATCAATAGTTGAAGTGATTTTTCAAAAACAATATATTTATCCAATTCGTAAAATATAAATTTATGTGGAAAATGGTTCTTAATTATTATGTCAAGAAACAAGAGCTTAAGATTTATTATACTTAATATTCGATCAGCAAAGTGCTTTATCTAGATGGCTGGTTTGATTTAATTTGCGAGTACGTATAAGATGTAGATATTTTATGTGGCAAGTTGTTTTGTACCAATACCTAAATACGGATCGTTCTAATGCAATAGCTTGGTGAATATTCGGTCTCGAAGCTTTCAGGTGAAAATAACATTGAAACACATAGATAAAATAAATTGAACTTTTACTTGTTTTACCCGTGGTATTAATTATTTAGGCCTGACCAGCGTGTGTTTCAACCGGTCCATTATCGTAATGAATTTATTATTCAGGCTCGTTCCAGTGATTATACCCGATAATACGCACGCGCTGTGGATCTTGACAAAATAGAGGACGGCGTGGACCTTCAACGTCATGCGTTAGTTATAAGATTATTGGTTAAATTTACCGAGATAGCTGAAATATTATGGAACAGGTACTAAGTTACCGCCAGTTATCGTCTCGGCATTCATTCTATTTAAAATATGGAAATTACACATTTATAATAAATCAAGAAATATATCTTATTATAACTACCAGTTTTAATGAAAAATGGAACACATTGTATAGAAACTAATTCAGTTTCAGTGTACAACAAAATATCTGATTTCTGTCATGATTTTATTTTTTATTTTAATAAAGTTAATTTGAATAATAGTATGCACATGTGGATGAGTCTCAAGAAATAACGCTTGCTTTTTCATAATAATCACAGAAGTAAAAGCTATAACATTTACATTAAATCAACATAAAATATACACCATATGATCCAGATTAAAACAACACGGAAAAGACCATTATATATAAACGATGCCCCCCCCCAGTGGCTCAGCGGAATGTCTGCGGACTAACAAGGCTAAAATCCGGGTTTCGATACCCGTGATGGGCAGAGTATAGATAGCCCATGGTGTGGCTTTGTGCTTAATCCAAAACAATAACAACATAAATGATATTTTTATTGAATACACAAATAAAAGATATATATATATATACATATACGAGTTCAATATAAAAACATATGCTCTAAATCTTAGTTTTAAATTAACACAAACACATCTTGTAAGTAATAATTTTAATTAATACAAAACACATGCTATAAACAATTACTTTATCGAAGCCATAAGCTCAAATTGTGATCTTATACTGAGGGTAAAAGGATATTAAAATACTAGTTTAGAAATAAAATACAACACTCGTTACAAATTATAATTGTGTAATGAGCACACAAAATATTTTATGAACAAAGGTCTTCTGTTACGTAAAGGTCCGGCATGGCCAGGTGGTTAGGCCGTTTGAATCGTAATCCTAGGGTCTTGAGTTGAATTCCCTTTCAACTGTGGGGGCGTTATAATGTGATGGTCAATTGCACTATACGTTTGTAAAAGAGTAGCCCACGAGTTGGCGGTGGGTAGTGATGACTAGCTGTCTTCACTCTAGTCTTACGCTGCTAAATTAAGGAAGGCTAACGCAGATAGACCTCGTGTAGCTTTGCGCGAAATTCCAAACAAATCAAACTGTTACGTAAAGAATCGTGCATTATTAATCTGACATTTGTCATGAATAGAGGAGAAAATTGTATATAGCATTCTGAGGTAACTATAGAAACACACTGTACATACTTTAGTTTTATCATAAAGGCCAATGTTAAATTTTTGGAAGGACGGAACAATGCACTTTAAAAAATTAGTTTGTAGTCGATTGTACGTATAGATACGTCCCTCCTTAGTTTCTCAAAGTATAATTTATTACTTTTAAAGAAAGCTTTTTCAAAAAGTGTTTGTGTTTTCTTATATAATAAAACCACATAAGGCTATCTGTTGAGTCCACCGAGAGATATCGAACCGCTGATTTTAGCATTGTAGATCAGTAGAGTTACCGCTGTTACCAGCGAGGGACTTTGGAAAATGAAAAGAATGATTGGTTTTATAAAAACCAAGTTTCAAACATTTTAAAGGAGATTTTAGGTGAAATTACGGTCAAAAAGGTAGCCACTCGGTGTTTTGGAATAATGATTAGAAAAACCATTAATAAATAACATTTTTTACATAACATTAAAACAAATCGTGTTAAATATATCTATTTGTTAAGACACAAACAATAGTAGCGGTTCTTCATTTATGATTTTACAAAAGTATTGTTTATGTTTAATTATTGAATTCCGCGCAAAGGTACACGAAGGCTATCTGCGCCATCTATCCCTAATTTAGCAGTGCAAAACTGGAGGGAAGGCAGCTAGTCATCATCGCCAACTCCTGGGCTACTCTTTTAACAATGGGAAAAGTCTATATTATGCACCAATTGAAACACTTTTATGGGAAAAATCTATATTGTGTACCAATTGAAACACTTTCGTGGGAAAAAGATATATTGTGTACCAATTGAAACACTTTCATGGGAAAAAGCTATATTATGCACCAATTGAAACACTTTCATGGGAAAAATCTATATTGTGTACCAATTGAAACACTTTCATGGAAAAAAGCTATATTGTGTAGCAATTGAAACACTTTTATGGGAAAAATCTATATTTTGTACCAATTGAAACACTTTCGTGGAAAAAAAATATATTGTGTACCAATTGAAACACTTTCATGGGAAAAGATATATTATGTACCAATTGAAACACTTTCATAGGAGAAAGCTATATTATGCACAAATTGAAACACTTTTATGGGAAAAATCTATATTGTGTACCAATTGAAACACTTTCATAGGAAAAATCTGTATTGTGTACCAATTGAAACACTTTCATGGGAAAAATCTATATTGTGTACCAATTGAAACACTTTCATGGGAAAAGGTATATTGTGTACCAATTGAAACACTTTCATAGGAGAAAGCTATATTATGCACAAATTGAAACACTTTTATGGGAAAAATCTATATTGTGTACCAATTGAAACACTTTCATGGGAAAAGATATATTGTGTACCAATTGAAACACTTTTATGGGAAAAATCTATATTGTGTACCAATTGAAACACTTTCATGGGAAAAATCTATATTGTGTAGCAATTGAAACACTTTCATGGGAAAAGATATATTATGTACCAATTGAAACACTTTCATAGGAGAAAGCTATATTATGCACAAATTGAAACACTTTTATGGGAAAAATCTATATTGTGTACCAATTGAAACACTTTCATAGGAGAAAGCTATATTATGCACCAATTGAAACACTTTTATGGGAAAAATCTATATTGTGTACCAATTGAAACACTTTCATGGGAAAAGGTATATTGTGTACCAATTGAAACACTTTCATAGGAGAAAGCTATATTATGCACCAATTGAAACACTTTTATGGGAAAACTCTATATTGTGTACCAATTGAAACACTTTCATGGGAAAAGATATATTGTGTACCAATTGAAACACTTTCATAGGAGAAAGCTATATTATGCACCAATTGAAACACTTTTATGGGAAAAATCTATATTGTGTACCAATTGAAACACTTTCATGGGAAAAGGTATATTGTGTACCAATTGAAACACTTTCATAGGAGAAAGCTATATTATGCACCAATTGAAACACTTTTATGGGAAAACTCTATATTGTGTACCAATTGAAACACTTTCATGGGAAAAGATATATTGTGTACCAATTGAAACACTTTCATAGGAGAAAGCTATATTATGCACCAATTGAAACACTTTTATGGGAAAAATCTATATTGTGTACCAATTGAAACACTTTTATGGGAAAAGATATATTGTGTACCAATTGAAACACTTTCATAGGAGAAAGCTATATTATGCACCAATTGAAACACTTTTATGGGAAAAATCTATATTGTGTACCAATTGAAACACTTTCATGGGAAAAGATATATTGTGTACCAATTGAAACACTTTCATAGGAGAAAGCTATATTATGCACCAATTGAAACACTTTTATGGGAAAAATCTATATTGTGTACCAATTGAAACACTTTCGTGGGAAAAAGATATATTGTGTACCAATTGAAACACTTTCATGGGAAAAAGCTATATTATGCACCAATTGAAACACTTTCATGGGAAAAATCTATATTGTGTACCAATTGAAACACTTTCATGGGAAAAAGCTATATTGTGTAGCAATTGAAACACTTTTATGGGAAAAATCTATATTTTGAACCAATTGAAACACTTTCGTGGGAAAAAATATATTGTGTACCAATTGAAACACTTTCATGGGAAAAAGCTATATTGTATACCAATTGAAACACTTTCATGGGAAAAAGCTATATTAGGCACCAATTGAAACACTTTCATAGGAAAAATCTATATTGTGTACCAATTGAAACACTTTCATAGGAGAAAGCTATATTATGCACCAATTGAAACACTTTTATGGGAAAAATCTATATTGTGTACCAATTGAAACACTTTCATGGGAAAAGATATATTGTGTACCAATTGAAACACTTTCATAGGAGAAAGCTATATTATGCACCAATTGAAACACTTTTATGGGAAAAATCTATATTGTGTACCAATTGAAACACTTTCATGGGAAAAGATATATTGTGTACCAATTGAAACACTTTCATAGGAGAAAGCTATATTATGCACCAATTGAAACACTTTCACAGGAAAAAGATATATCATGAAAATAATATAAATACATATATCGTTTGAACTATGAACGAATCTATTCATTATTTTATTTTATATTCACTTATTTGTGTTAAAAATCTTATCAGTTACAAATATTTTAATCTGAAAATATTCCAAGATCCTTGTTTGTTTTTACTTTTGGAATTTCGCACAAAGCTACTCAAGGGCTATCTGTGCTAGCCGTCCCTAATTTAGCAGTGTAAGACTAGAGGGAAGGCAGCTAGTCATCACCACCCACCGCCAACTCTTGGACATCTCTTTTATCAACGAATAGTGGGATTGACAGTCACATTATACACCCCCACGGCTGGGAGGGCGAGCATGTTTAGCGCGACCCTCGGATTACGAGCGCACGCCTTAACGCGCTCGGCCATGCCAGGCCTTTATTCCAAGCTCCAAGAATCGTATTATATTTCTCACTGGTGAAAAGTCAGTTCACTTTGACACACAATGAAGATTTGGGGTTCTTGTTCTTGTCATGCGATTTCGTAAGACTGTATGTATATATATAAATATGCATATATAGATATCTACAGTAATACTGCACAAGAAGCAGCAATTTTACAATAAAATCTACTTCTCAGTTTATTGTATTATGTTCCACAGAATATTGTGAATTGTACAACATACTGGTGTGAAAGGTACAGATAACTTTTTCAAGATACACATCACACAACAAAATAAATATGGTTTCATTGTTTCACAGTACACATCATACAATAAAATAAATGTAGTTTCACTGTTTCACAGTACTCATCATACAATAAAATAAATGTAGTTTCACTGTTTCACGGTACATATCGTACAACAAAATAAATGTAGTTTCACTGTTTTAACGTACATATTTTAGAATAAAATAAATATAGTGTCATAGTATGTATCATACAAAAATACATATGGTATATGTTTTCGTATTTCCATAAATACCGAGTCACAAAGGAATAATATTAACCTGATTGTACCCTTGTATGGTTCATAACCCTATTTCATGGCAGTATGTCAGAGGGCATATAATAATAAATTTGGGTTTCGATACCAGCGGCGGGAATAGCACGAATAGTCCATCGTATAGCCTTGCCCTTAGCTCAACAAACAAATTCCTCATGGATCAGCACTAAATCTACAGACGTTGAAATTTGGGATTGAATTCCCCAAAGTTTAGAGATTGCAGACAGCCCAATGTGTAGCTTTGCGCTAAAATCAAACAACTTGATTATCCACAGGAGGCCAACCAACATAAATGTGAAAGAAACAAACAGAAACTTTCCATTAGTTTCGGTTTCGTTAATGTTCTGGTTGTAGATACTGAAGATTGTTAACGTTAACCTTTTGAGATGGAAGAAAGTTGCTTTCATGTTGCAAAGTAGTTTATTTAATGGAGTAACGTAAACATTACTGAAGTAAATATTCAATGCATTTTAAGAATAAATGTACGGTAAATTTGTCTAGTTTTACTCTGTAGCAGCTGGTTTCTGGTTATGTAAAATTATTTTTAGTTATATAAGGCTAATATAGAACAAAAGGTTAGTCTTTGCAACAAATAAGGACTGTATGCTCGAGTAAAAAACGCCCTCTGTAGGGAATGATTAATTGCTCAAAAAATAATACCAGAAGTGTAACATATTCATGATGTCAGGAAGATAATTAAGTTCAAAATAATCAATTATATACAAGTACGAAATCCCGTAAACCTTTCGAAAAATTAACCTTTATTTGTCAGGGATAAACTAGTGAAGGAGCTTATGGCTTCCCTTTTGGTGTTTTATCTTCCTGCAATTATGGATTAGTCACGTAAAACATCAGCGATTAAAATGGTGTGAATATATTTGTGTACAAATTAGCTGTAATGTGCATGAAGTATGGTAAACATGATCATGCAAGTAAACCTTCAACATATGATCTTTGGAAGGAGCCACATGTTAATTTACATTGCTAGAATCATATCTATTTTTCTTCGTTTTTACTTTCAGAATGAATTAAACAAAGACGCAGAAAACGGTTTCATTTTTTAGCGGTTTAGATGGTATAGTTATAAAGTTTTAAAAATCATATGAAAATTATACCGCTTCTAAGTTTACTGAGTTATCTATCATTAAGAAAATCATAACCTTCAAATTTAATGTATTTTCTAGCCAATTCAATTGAAAATAAGCTACACCAAAATTAATACCAACATTATTTTACTAAAAAAAATTACTTATTGTGCATACATCAAAGACAGTCCAAACAAACGAGATGGATTTCGCTGATGGAACCATGTTCAGGATATTACTAATTGTAAGAGGCTTTTTCTGTTTGTTTCTCTGTAACAAACGCTTTCAAACTCGCTTTTCAATAATATTCAACAATACAGGTGTCGCTTAGCAACAAAACTATCACGTGATTGTTCTTAAACTAACTATGGCTTTTATGATGAATGCTCCATCTTCGTGTTGATTTCTTATAAAGGTTTGTCTTTTATTATTTATGTTTGAGAACTTTAGTGATACAAAACCAAAACGGAAGTTTTATTGACTTTGAGTTGCAGCCAAAAACAAAAAAATTACCAAGTAGTGTTTCAGTTAAACGTTATGTTCAATTTACTTATCTAATTGGACCACAAATAGACCTACTGTTACTAATCAATGTTTATAAGGTTTTAAATAAATGATAAACTTCAATTAATAAATGTTTTTTTCCAGTTTTTTAGCATATATGTTGCCTACTTGGCCTTAAAACATAAAGAAAAATAAACCTTTATTTATACCAACCACCTTTTATATTTTGTACAGTCGAAAGAGTTGAAAATTTGTGTCGGACTGTCGGTATTCTTTTTCTACTTTCTGCACTACAGTAGATTAAAAAACTCAAGAACGCTATTTATGTCTTTCTTAGAGTGAATTAAAATATGGTGATGAAATAATTACTTCGAGACTCATGAGAGGCCCGACATGGCCAGGTGGTTAAGGCATTCCATTCGTAATCTGAGGCTCGCGGATTCGAAACCCCGTCACACCAAATATATTCGTCCTTTCAGCCGTGGGGACGTTATAAAGTTACGGTCAATCGTTGGTAAAAGAGTAGCTCAAAAATTGGCGGTGGGTGGTGATGACAAGCTGCCTTCTCTCTAGTCTTACACTGCTAAATTAGGGACGGCTAGCGCAAAACGGGAATACGAACCCGTGACCCTCAGAGTACGAGTCGCACGCCTTAACGCGCTTGGCCATGCCTAGCTCAACGAATCTCGATCGAAACTGCTGATAAGTGTTGTAAATAATATTTTTTTATCATTTGAGTAGGGTCGTGCATGATCTAGTGTTTTGTAAGGTCCAAGGTTAGAGCTGTAATATGCTCTTTGTGGGTGCGAGATTATAAATGATACAATGAATACTATTATTTCGTTAAGAGTGACCACGTGGGCGGTGAGAGATACGGGTTGGTTCCATCTCTTCTTATAATCACTTCTAGGTTAGGAATGACTAAGGGAAGCCAGCTTAGCTCATAACTTTATTGAACTTTTGCTGCGTGTTGAAAATACCACTAATCAGATCCAGGAACAAACGATCAATACTGATTCATTCGAGTCAATGTTTAATTTGTGTCTTAATATATGTATACAGGGAATTTTAATCAGTATCTTATGTATAAAAAGTAAACTGTACATTTCATAACTGAAACAAAATATGTTAAAATTCATTTGGAAATATGGTGTCGAAACGTTTGCCTTGATATGCGCGTAGATGATTAGTCTTTTTATTCCAATAACCTGTTTCTGGAACACAACACCTTTGACCTTTGTTCTCAAGTGACCTTTCTTGAGATCCAGAGTTTGTTTCTTGAATTTCGCTCTAAAGCTACTCAAAGACTGTTCTTGCTTATCACCCTTTGGTTAACATCACCCACCACCAACTCATGGGCTAGTTTTTAAAAATAAACAGTTTTATTGACTGTTACGCTGTAACTCTCCTATGGCTAGAAGAGCGCGAATTTGTTTTCTAACGAGATTTGAACTTGCGACTCGCTGATTGCGTCTCTAATACCTCGTGCACTCAAAAGATGTATTACTTCTACTGTTATAAAAAGTAAGAATAGGTCTATGAGACATATGAAACTTAGGTATCTGTTTTATACAAGAATAAGTTTGTATCAGACATAAAAAACTTATGTCTGTCTTTAAAGGTTAAAAGCTGTTTTCTCTTTTGTAAAATTCCAGTCTAATGCTAGCTGTAATTATGGAATCAAATAACATGGATAATGAATATACTTATTAATGAATAAGTAAAAAGTTCATTAATAAGCTGTTTTTATTTCGCGTTATGAAATTTGACTGCAGCAAAGCTATTTTCAAGTTACTATTATTAACTTTTTACTTGATGTAAAAGGCTGCTTTTCCTAAAAGGTTTTTTTGTGTCATTTTTTATTCTATTATTTATCTCAAGTTTCTTACAAATGCTTGTTTGTTTTTTTGTTTCTTGGAATTTCGCACAAAGCTACTCGAGGGCTATCTGTGCTAGCCGTCCCTAATTTAGCAGTGTAAGACTAGAGGGAAGGCAGCTAGTCATCACCACCCACCGCCAACTCTTGGGCTACTCTTTTACCAACGAATAGTGGGATTGACCGTCACATTATACACCCCCACGGCTGGGAGGGCGAGCATGTTTAGCGCGACGCGGGCGCGAACCCGCGACCCTCGGATTACGAGCGCACGCCTTAACGCGCTCGGCCATGCCAGGCCCCTCTTGCAAATGCCTTTGAGAGAAAAGATACAGATCAGAGGCACAAATCCACGTATATATTACAAAACCGACCCGACATGGCCAAGTGGGTTAAAGCGTTCGACTTGTAATCTGCGGGTTACTGGTTTGAATCCCCATCGCATGAAACATACTCGCCCTTTCACCCATAGGCGCGTTATAATTTGTTGGTAAAAGAGTAGCCCAAGAGTTGGCGGCAGGAAGACATCTGTGAACATTTTACAGGTACGTTTGGTATAAAGAAAATTCGAACATATGACCCTCAAATTGCGTCTCGAGTGCCTTAATCATCTGATTGTGCCGGGCCGCTACACGAGGGCTATTTGTGCTAGCCGTCCTTAATTTAGCAGTATAAGACTAGAAGGAGGACAGTTGGTCATTACCATTTACCGCCAATTTTTGAGCAAATCTTCTACCAACGAATATTGGGATTCACCGATACATTTAATGCCCCAATGGCTAAAGGTACGGGCATGTTTAGTGTGATGGGGATTCAAACCCGCGACCCTCAGATTACGAGTCAAGCGCCCTAACCATTTGGACATGCCGGATCATAAATATAAATAAAACAACTGAGAAATTATTTCTAGAATAACAAAACTTGTACTGATCTAGGGCGGTATTTAGTATCTATAGCCTTGCAGGTATGTGACTTATTTTTAATAAAGAGCGTAATAGAGAAATAGATGCTATCGCCCCACCTCCAGTGGCATAACGGTATGTCTTTGGATTTTCAACGTTAGAAACTGGATTTCAATACCCGTCTTGGATAGATGATGGATTGCTCATTGTTTAGTTATGTTCTTAATGAAAGGCAAATAAACAAAATACATGTTACCTTTATGATGTATTTTGGAAGTTTTTATACAAGGTTATACCAACTTTGTTGTGTGTTTAAAATAAGCTTTAAAATTTTCTCTTGCTTTTGCCAGGCGGTTAAGGTAATGGATTCGTAATCTGAGGGTTGGAGATTCGAATTGGTGTTGCAACAAATATGATCGCCCTTTCAGTTGTGAAGATGTTATAATGTTTCAGTTAATTCCACTATTCGTTGGTAAAAGAATAGTTCAAAAGTTGTCTGTAATGACTAGTTGTCTAACTTCTGGTCTTACACGGCTAAGTTATGGAAGGCTAGCGCAGGTATCCGTTGTGTAGCTTTGTGCAAACTTCAAAACAAACCAAATCAAATTTCAGTTTAAAATAAACGTAAGAATTTGAGTTTGCCACGTTGACACACCTATTAATGAAACAGTTTCACAATAAGCGCCATCTCGGGACATTATAGGAAAATAAATGTTTCACATTAAGAAAACCAATTAAAATTGTGGTGTATCAATGTTCGCGTATTCTTTCAAAATTTAATTTATAGTTGTAGACAGTATCTAGTTATATTTTCAGAATTTGTTTATTATCTTTGAGCAGACTTAATTTTTCTTGATAAAATAACTGAGTTGAAGTAAATTTATTATAGTATAAATTAATTTAAAGTTTAGGATATATTTAAAGAGACAGACTATAATAATGCTGTTGTTTATAATTTTTCTTTTACAAAATGATAAATTAAAAAATAAAACTATTTAGCTTAGTAAAAATATTTTAGTTTTCACTAAAAACAACAGATGGCAGCGCTAATAAATATCGCTCATGTTGAGTATTGGTGAATTTCAGTTAAACGTTAGTTCTAATTACAATAATTTGGGGAAAAAAAATATTAAACATAATTTTCAATCCTGTATTCTTAAATAATCTTTACCTCAAAAATTATCTTCGTCCACTTTCTTCTTAAGTTTCTTTTAATAAAAGGTATTCATTATATTTGTGGTCATATCCACATTGACTTTAGCGCACTAGAAACGTATTAGCGCTGTAAGAGAACTTATTTAGTTGGTGTGATTAAACAATGTATTAACTGTATAAGAAGAGAACTTACGTAGTTGGTGTGATTAAACAGTATATTAACTGTATAAGAAGATAACTTAATTAATTGGTCTAATCAAACAATTTATTAACTGTAATCAGTGATGACGAGAAAACCAACTTATAAAAAAAATATATATGTATAAACGGTTGGTTTGGGTTAAGAAAATGTTTTACGTAGAGGAGCGAACAACGTTTTGACCTTCTTCGGTTATCATCCGGTTCACAAAGAAAGAAAAAGATAACTGACCGATAGCTGACCACGTGTTTGGAAGGGATTGTGTAACTGAGTATAGGAATGTAGATGGCGTGCTTAGATGTTTGATTATACAGGGTGGTCGCTAGAAAAGCGGAAAATTTGTCAAACAGCTATTTATTTTTACAAAGAATAACTTTTACAGTGTTTTTTAAAGGCATATGTTATATTACACTCATTGATGCTCAAAATGCATTTTATGATATTAAAATCATGCATTTTATTCATGATGTAAAGAAATCAAAATAGAAATGAGTAAGCACGCATTTTATTCATGATCTCATCTGACCCTCAAATTTTCCGCTTTTCTTGCGACCACCCTGTAGTTATTAATATAGGTATAAATGTGTTCCTTTGTATTGGCTTGAGTTGTTGTATAAGTAAGGCTTCTTTAATTTTGCGTTTGTTTATGTTTGTTTCTTTATTTAATGTTTTCTATAGCTATGCTGTGTTTATTTGATTTGCAGTGTTCGAAAACGTGTGAAGGTGACTTTTTGTGTTCTTTGAATGTGGTTTACATTTTTTTACTTGTTTCTCTAATACAAAAGTTATCACATTGTATTTTATAAATAATGTTGATGTGGTGTTTGTCAGTGTAGTTTTTACATAGTATAGACCTTAGTTTTGTGCCTGGTTTTTGAATAAATTTAGTATTAACTGGAATGTCATATTTTGTTACTAGTTTTTGCCAAATGTTGGTTATTTTTCTGATGATATCAGGAATATATAGTATGCAGCAGTATATGGTTTCGTGAGTTTTTAAATCGTAGGATATATTTACTTTTGTTGGTTGATTTTGCTCTCTGTCTAGGTGTGTGCATGTAATGTTTACTACGTTTTGTGGAGGAAACTTATTGATGCTGATGACGTGTTGTTTTATTTTGTCTAATTCGTCATTAATTTTATGTGGTGAGCATTGTTTTATGACTGTGTTTATTTGGTTTTTTTAGTATGTTGAGATTTTGTTTTGTTTCACGTGCTGAGTCCCAAGGAATGTATAGTCCAGTATGGGTGATTTTTCGGTGGATTTCTGTTTTGAATTGTGTGTCGGTTCTTATAATTTTGAGGTTAAGAAATGATATTTGATTGCTTTCTTCCTGTTCACATGTGAAGTTAATGTTGGGATGTATAGAGTTAATGTGAGTGAAAAAATTAAGTATGTGTTCTGTAGATTTGAATCCCGCAACCGTGTCATCTACATATCTGTACCAGTATAGTGGTGGATGTAATGCTGTATTAATTGCTTGTGTTTCAACTTGTGTCATAAAGTAAGAAGTCGTTTAGGGCATGACACTAAGGTGCGTATCAGTGTAAGACAAGAGAGAAGGTATCTAGTCATCACCAACCACCGCCAACTCTTGGGCCACTCTTTTACCAACGAATAGTGGGACTGCCCATAACTTTTTAACGCCACCGCGGGTAAAAGAGCGAGCATATTTGGTGCGACGGGGACTCGAACCCGCGATTCTCAGATTACGAGTCGAGTGCCTAAACCACCTGGCCATGCTGGGCCTCACCAGAACTAAAGACAAATAATTTAAACAGCCTTTAATGGTTGTCATCCAAATAGTTTAATTATATGATATAATAACAGTGAATGTACAAAACTAAATCACATATTACTCATGTTATATAAATAAATATCTTTAGAACATTACTTCCTGACATCTGAAATACAAAAATAAAACTTTGCGGCTCTAAATACATGCTTCAACACCATAGCGTGCATGTGTAACCTACGTATTTATCATGTTGCTTGTTCAAACATTAGACTTCCCACATAAGATGCAGTTAAATTCTAAGCGACCTCTTTCAGGTTTGTTCTATATAAAGAAGCAACCAAAACAGGCTTTCTTTAGGAATGCCAAATTTATACCTTATTCACTTTCAGAACAATCAATAACACCAAAACTATTTCTTCATCGCTTTTTCACAAGTCAGTGATATACAATATTGTCATACATATGTATTGTGCAAGAAACTTTCCTATTCACTAACAAACTCTAGAACGTCTTGAAAAGAAATCGGAATATGCCCACACCGACTTGCCCCACATTCGTCGTTTGTTTTTTTGTTTTTGAATTTTGCACAAAGCTACATTGTTTAATCACACCAACTGATAACGTTCTCTTCTTATACAGTTAATACATTGTTCAATCAGACCAACTAATTAAGGTCTCTTTTTATACAGTTAATACATTGATTAATCACACCAACTAATTACGTTCTCTTCTTATACAGTTAGTACATTGTTTATTCACACCAACTAATTAAGTTCTTTTCTTAAACAGATAATACATTGTTTAATCAGACCAACTAATTGGCGTCTCTTCTTTTACAGTCCATACATTGTTTATCCAGAACAACTAATTAAGTTCTCTTCTTTTACAGTTAGTATATTTTATAATCACACTAACGAATTAAGTTTCCTTCTTATACAGAGGATAAAATCTTCAGGAATGTGCTCTTATTTTATACGGAATCCAGAAGTGTATGACGGTCTGTAATTGGATAATATCGAAGTAAGTCATGACCAGTTTCTGTCAATCGATTTGGGTGATGTGTTTTTATATTAATTTAGATCATGATGACAGCATTGTTGTGATATATTATTCATGATACTCTCACCATTCCGGAACGTTTGTAGCGGAGCTGCTGATACGGTTAGCGCCGATGTTTGTGTGGGGTTTGTTCTTGTCGAGATGTGAACAAGTTAGGATTCACTGCTGATCAGCAGAATGAACGAGGTGTTATAGGTGTAACACATGCAGATGTGGTCGCGATAGCACATCAATTGTTCAGAAAGTTAGTGATAAGAACCATCAGAGATGCTTTCTCCGGAAGAGGTATTGTGAAGTGTTCAAAGAGAAATGCGTTTGCTTGTATACATCTGTATATCTAGAAGAGGTAAACTTACGGGTATATTGGAGGACTTCTTCACAGATGAGGATGATAGCAGATGGAAGAAAATAACTGAAAATCAGGTGAGAACCGAAGACTTCTTAGTTAAAAACTTCATCCATAAAACAATTGTATAACAACGACATAACAATGGTAAAATAACACGACAATAGTGCGCAGGTGGCTTATTCTGGCGGTAGAAGAGAGAAACCGTAATGACCAACTTTACAACTTTAACCCACCAGTTTAAATCAACTAGTAATCTAACTTGTTTATTTTTAGACAATAAGTAAGAAAAAGGGGATCATAGTAACCAAACGAAACATTTCAATCAAATATTCTTTTTAAGACCTTGGGTTAGACTATCGTTACAACAGATAAATATTTAAAGCACTGTGATATATAACTCCTAATGCTGGTGATGCGTTATGTTAAATGTGTTGTCAGTATCTTGTTATTCGTTTTTTACTGGGGTAAAAAGAAAAGTACTATTGTTTTTATTGTTGCGTAATGCCATACCAAACACTTCAACTGTGGTACATGAGAAACATTACGAATGCTCAACTGTTCAGGTTCAACTGAAAACAATATTTTCATGCAGGAAAAACCTGCTACGTGAGAGGATTTACTTATTTTTAAAAGAAATATAATACTGTTATTAGTTGGTTCAGTAATTTGAAAACAAAATGAAAATTTGTAATAGAACTCGTTGTGTACATCCATGCAATAAACGTGTATATACATCACTTTCTATTTTATATAGAACAGTATGGTAAGGCTTATGGAGGTACTAAATTATATGGAAAATGATAAAAATAACCAGTTATAAAAAAATGGTAAATGATATTTAACTTTATGGAA
Organism: Carcinoscorpius rotundicauda; assembly: GCA_011833715.1. Lineage (NCBI taxonomy): Eukaryota > Metazoa > Arthropoda > Merostomata > Xiphosura > Limulidae > Carcinoscorpius > Carcinoscorpius rotundicauda. The sequence continues at coordinate 177,764,987 of CM022391.1, read as the reverse complement.
ACGATACACAATTTTAGTAGTCCTATCAGTAAAGTTATTGGGCCCGGTATGGCCAGATGGGTTAATGAGGTCGATTCGTAATCCGAGGGTTCAGGTTTCGAATCCCCGTCGCACCAAACATGCTAGCCCTTTCAGCTATGGGAGAGTTATAATGTGAGGGTCAATTCCACTATTCGTTGGTAAAAGAGTATCTCAAGAGTTGGTGGTAGGTGGTGGTGATTAACCGCCTTCCCTGTAGTCTTACACTTCTAAATTAGGGACAGCTAGCAGAGATAGCCCTTGTGTAGTTTTGTGCGAAATTCAAAATGTTTATTAAAACTATTTGCCGTGGTTTCATTTGACTTAATTAAATCATGAGTAGTTTACCAAAATTTTCTGAAACAGTTCTGTGCTTCGAGTAAATTCGAATTTCTCTCAAGTTGTCTACTTAATCTGATATTCACAACTCTTACTAGAATTTTGTCTACACAGCTGGTCAGGCTGACTAATCTGCAATTCTGCAGTTTATTGGCTGGTTTTCCTTCATTTAAAACATGTGAATATTCACCTACTTCCAAGAGATAGAGATGTATCCTGATGTGAGAAAGGGGCTAAGTAGGTCTCTCAGGTGTTTCAGTAATAGCTGGTTACCTATTTGAGTAAGATAGCTTATATCCTATCTTTTCCAGACGGCCACTTACAAACTACTGTACTTACGATTCAACAGAGAGTTATAATGTTACGGTCGATCCCACTATTCGTTGGTAAAAGAGTATCCCGAGAGTTGGCGGTGGATGGTGATGACTAGTTGTCTTTTCTCTAGTCTTACACTGCTAAATTAGGGACGGCTAGCGCAGATCTTGTGTATCTTTGCACGAAATTCAAACAAACAAACAGTAGAGTTAAAGATTTATTTACAAGAAACTGGAAATTTCTGGTTAAAAATTGTGTATGCGTCAATGCTTTCCTACTTGGTTGGGATTTATAAAGCAGAATGTACACGTGGTAAAATATATGTTGGTCAAACTAAAATGAATTTGAAGTACAGGTTACAATAACACAAGTCACAAGTAAACAATCAATAAACTAAAAGTCTTAGCAACAGCAGAACATGCATACCTAGCACAACATACAATGTTGTGACACTAAACTACTATCACAGCTCAACTGAGTAGCGTTATATCTTTAAGTGTAGGAGGAACATGACAAATACTGAAATTTGGAAAAGAGTAACAAGTGTTAGAGATCAAGACGAACGGTCATCGGGTCACTTAACTAATATTGACGTGACCTACTGTAAATGATGACCTGTTATTTATGTCAATAATTATGAAAAGTAACCCCTCATCACGCGATGAAAATATAAGTTGTCTTGTCACTAGCCCCCCAGTGGCTCAGCGGTATGTCTGCGGACTTACACGCTAAAATCCGGGTTTCGATACCCGTGGTGGGCAGAGCACAGATAGCCCATTGTGTAGCTTTGTGCTTAATTCAAAACAACTTCAAAACAACAACTTGTCACTAACTGCTGAAAACAAAATAGAAGCGTGTGAAGGCGTGGAGTACTTGTAAGTGGAAACTGTGTCAGTTTTACTACATGTTTAACTGTGCGAATAGGAAATGTTTTGGTTTGATTCGTTTTTTCATTCTGACAACCACACGAATATCTAAAATTCATATTTATATTTATCACTGAAGCATCTTCAATACCAGAAATATTCCTACATTGATAGAGACTTCTTTCTGTAGGTCACATTCAGTCAGTTCTATAAATATAATTTTAAACTTGAAAAAACACATGTATCAAGTAAGTTATCAACAAGTACAATCCTGATAAGATATTTGTATCAGGTAAGTTAACCACAAGTACAATTCTGATGAGATATTTGTGTCAAGTAAGTTAGCCACAAGTGCAATCCTGATAAGATACTTGTATCAAGTAAGTTATTCACAAGTACAATCCTGATAAGATATTTGTATCGGGTAAGTTAGCCACAACTACAATTCTAACGAGATATTTGTATCAAGTAAGTTAGTCACAAGTACATTCCTGATAAGACACTTGTATCAAGTTTGCCACAAATCCAATCCTGATAAGATAGTTGTATCAGGGCCTGGGATAGCCAAGCGTGTTAAGGCGTTCGACTCCTAATCCGAGGGTCGCGGGTTCGAATCGCGGTCGCCGTGGGGAAGTTATAATGTGACGGTCGATCCCACTATTCGTTGGTAAAAGAGAAGCTCAAGAGTTGGCGGTAGGTGGTGATGATTAGCTGCCTTCCCTCTAGTATTACACTCCTAAAGTAGAGACGGGTAGCGTAGATAGCTCTCGAGTGGCTTTGCGCGAAATTCAAGATAAATAAATAAAATATTTGTACCAAGTAAGTTAGCTCTAAATACAGTCCTGATAAGGTATTTATACGAGCGAAGGATGGTTATATTAGTCAACTTCAAACATATTGTTGTTTTCATGGTGTCTACCTATAATTGCTGTTTAAGTTAATTCTAAATTAACATCAAGTAAATCTTATATATCAATAAACCGCGAGAGTCCAGTGTAGCTTTTTACAAAAATAAACAAACTAACAGTAGATTAAAATTACAGGTGGCATCAAATAACTTTCATAACATTTTCATAAACCCAAAAATGTAAATTTTAGTTGTACTTGTTTATATTGTTCAAAACATATGAGTTCTCACTCAACAAAATGAATGTTCAGAAACTGGTTTTATTAACGATCACCAGAAGTTTTCAAATAGTAGTTTTTTGAAAAACTGTGTTATTCTAGTTTATAACACAACACAATTTCACATTTGATAAGTAGATGAATAGCGAATTTTGTATGAAAAGGTTTGTTTGTTTGTTTTTGAATTTCGCGCAAAGCTACTCGAGGGCTATCCGTGCTAGCCGTCCCTAATTTAGCAGTGTAAGACGAGAGGGATGGCAGCTAGTCATCACCACCCACCGCCAACTCTTGGGCTACTCTTTTACCAACGAATAATGGTATTGACCGTCACATTATAACGCCCCTACTGCTGGGAGGGCGAGCATATTTGGTACGACCGGCATTTGAACCCACGACCCTTGGATTACGAGTCGAACGCCTTAAAGCGCTTGGCCATGCCGGCCCTGTATGGAAAGGAAATGTAGGAACGTTGTATGAAACAGTAATAAAACTTAACACAAAATATCAGAAAAAGTGCTTTGTCACATGTGTTAAAAGTAAAATGTTTGCGTGATATAAAAATTTTAAAGCTGATCTATGAATTCTAAATTATACTGTTTCACTGCCTACATAAGACACTTTTCACGGGTCCTCCGCTGGTACAGCGGTAAGTCTACGGATTTACAACCCTAAAATGAGTGGTTCGACTTCCCTCGGTGGACTCAGCAGACAACCCGATGTGGCTTTGCTGTAAGAAAACACACATTTCACGGACAGCGGTACATCTACGGGCTTACAAGGCTAAAATTCGTTGCTCATTCCATCACGGTGAACAAAGCAAGGTAGTCCAAGCTAGTTTTCCCTTAAAACAAACGAACAAAGAAAAAAATCCACACATGAAAATATTCATCATACACGCAAAACGAATCGCTTATTTTCGTGTCGTAATGATTTAATTTTGTATGTTAATATAATACTTGACTTAGTTAGCAGTAATTAATTCACTTGCGAGGTCTGTCATAGAACCCTGTTGAATGGTTTGTTTGTTTGTTTGTTTTAGGAATTCGCACAAAGCTACTCGAGGGCTATCTGTGCTAGCCGTCCCTAATTTTGCAGTGTAAGACTAGAGGGAAGGCAGCTAGTCATCACCACCCACCGCCAACTCTTGGGCTACTCTTTTACCAACGAATAGTGGGATTGACCGTAATATTATAACGCCCCCACGGCTGGGAGGGCGAGCATGTTTTAGCGCGACCCGGGCGCGAACCCGCGACCCTCGGATTACGAGTGCACGCCTTAACGCGCTCGGCCATGCCAGGCCCACCTGTTGAATGGAGTTAGCTTCTGGTGAGAGCATGCTATTTAGATACAAAATAAAACATTTAGCAAAGCTATCTCATTTTTGTTTCTGAAAATATAAAACGATATATTTTGAATTGATTTGCAAGTAATTAGAAGTCAAATTAGAATGAAAATTTTTTTCTATCTTCACAAGCTGCACTACGACGTAATTATATTTTAAACTCAAAGCTATCACAAGTTAAAAGTGATTTATTTTTTAAGCTATAATAATTTAGACTTCGCTGTTCTGTTTGAGCCCTTTTACAAAAATGTCACCCAGTATAAACGTTTTACATTATTTGTTAACAACTAATATTAGAAACTCTACCTCTTTGATCATATCAGGGCCTCTGATATCTAAATGTTAAAGGTTGGCAGCTACATAAAAGAAAACCGAGACCGAACCTAAACAAATGCTGCAAAAATATTCCAAACCTGCCCAATATTTGTGTGTGGAGCTATCGTTTGGCTTAAGGTCATCAATAAACAATTATTAATCCTAACCTTTGAGGCTTAAGTGATTTGATTCTTTAGCTGGATTCTGCATCTGTAGGGGTTTTAATCTGGTTCGACGATTGGCTGGTGTCTTGCCGGACAACCCATCGATTACTCCTGCTCGACGCCGGCAAAATTTTCTTGAGCCAACCACTTGAAATAAATGCTAGAAGGATAGAAACTCAGAATTTTAAGGATTCCAGAAATATATAACTATAAGATAAAAAGTCAAGCAAATTTCGGGAACAAAATCATCTCCAGGATTATGTTCAAGTTCGCCATATGTTGTCAGAACCTTCAGGCTACTGGACAACCAATTCTGATGGCATTCAATAGCAGGCTCATTTCCATTTGTGACTGGACAGAGTTTGTCTTATCTGAAAGTTGTTTGACATTACTACAGAAGGTAACAGACAACGAACTTCGAGTAGCTGTTAACTTATCTAGTTAACGTATTAATCATAAACATTTTTTTTTTCTCTTCTGAATGGACACTTGAAATAACACTAACGTGTTGATTCCATGACATGTTTATTTGATTGATTGTCATTTACTTTTAAGTTGTAGATAAATATATTGACTAAAAACTTATATAAGCCGAATTTGGAAACCTAATCTCTACATGTATAAAGGTTATTTATCCAGGTATTTGTTTATCTGGTGTATTGGACCCGGTATGACCAGGTGGTTAGGGCACTCGACTCATAATTTGAGGGTCGTGGATTCGAACCCCCATCACACCAGACATGCTCTCCCTTTCAGCCTTGGGGCGATATAATGTTACGATTAATCCGTTATTCGGTAATAGAATAGCCCAAGAGCTGTTGATGGGTGGTAACTACAGTTTAATATCAGTAACTACAGTTCAGATAATGAAGTATTGTGAAAGTAAAAACTAGCACGTTTTCTGCAAACTGTTAATTAACTTAATCAGATTACGGCTGCCTTATATGACTCAAGGAAACTGATACCTTGATCACATTAAATTACACGTTGTGTCATATTCAGTTTTGTTAAGACGTAATTTTCTGTTTTTGGTTTAATCATGCCTTGCACTTTGCTTGGGTTAAAATAGAATAGTGTCCTTATGACAGAATGATATGCATTCCTGAATGACCCCGATTTCTGTATATAAATTTAGATGTGGTATTTCGGGAGCAAAGGAAAAATACCCCTGCTGTTACAAGGATATTTTAAGTGTTATATGTTTAATAATTTCTTTATTTTCTCTGTTAGCAGATGCCCTGTAAAACCCACACATCACTCACTATGTGCAGTTTTACTGGAACTAGATTATCTATCGAAAGTCAAACACCGTTTTCTATTTTTTGACGTGATGCGTTTTTCAAACCTTATGTTGGTGATTTTAAAGGCATCGTAATTCATCACTGCTAAAATAAATAGTTTAGCCTAACGGCGATGTTTGTTTGTTTTGGAATTTCGCACAAAGCTACTCGAGGGCTATCTGTGCTAGCCGTCCCTAATTTAGCAGTGTAAGACTAGAGGGAAGGTAGCTAGTCATCACCACCCACCGCCAACTGTTGGGCTACTCTTTTACCAACGAATAGTGGGATTGACCGTAACTTTATAACGCCCCCACGGCTGGGAGGGCGAGTATGTTTGGCGCGACTCGGGCGCAAACCCGCGACCTCAGATTACGAAGCCCACGCCTTAACGCGCTAGGCCATGCCAGGCCCATAACGGATCTGTTATTCAGCTGTTAGATACGAACAAACAAAAATGATGGGAAATTTTTCGCAATATAAAATTTAGTGTAAATTTCAAACCTCTTAGCTACAGGAAAATTAAAATGTTATTTTGCGTTCGTCTTAAATTTAAAAACATCGGTTTGCTATGTTCGTTTTGAGCACACGGCTACAGGGTTATCCATCCATCAACTGCAAGGATACAACCCTAAATTGTAGTGTGACAACCTAAAAAATGAATGAACGAATGAACGCGCAATAAATGAAATAAATAGAAACGAATAATTCGATTTAATAACATTCTTTCTAGTGACCTATACATTAAAATTTAAAGAAAATATTTGCTGACATTTTGTTATAGAGACACAACCTCTGGTGGTGGAAATGTAAAAACAACCAAAAACGATATGCTTGTTATTCCATTTCCTATAGTCTTAAACGTTCAAGTAACATATGAGATATTACAAATAGACATTTCTGGTTAACGTATTCTGTCTTACTACGTACCATAATGAGTGGAAGACAGCTATTTTTAATTGCATGACGTTAAACGCTGAAGTGCTTAACACCTGTATAAAATTTAGCAGATACGTGTTGAAAACAAAACTAGGCCTTTTTTTAACACCGTCAAAGAGCAATGCATTTTTGTTTTTTGTAGTTAAACAAAAGCTATATAATGGTCTGTCTGTACTGTGCCTAATACAGGTATGAAAACTTTCTAGCGTTGAAAGTCTTTAGACATGCCACTGTTCATTTGTACTTTACATTTTATCGCATTACGATTAAGTTGGTTTATTTACCAAAGTCCAGTAGCACGCTGTAAACGTCCTCAGGACGCTATAATATCAGACGCATATGATAAAGCTAGCTTTAGTTCTCCAGTGATAATACACACATTCTTGAATATAATCTCTCAAATAACAACAGCAAGGAGCTCGCTCATACAGAGAATAGAAGTCTCTGATTTTACTTGTTTAATTGATAACTTTAATGGGAATGTATATGACATATAATTAGTCAGAACTCACAGTAGTTTGGCACCTTACCAATAATTCTTCACGAGACTGCGCACGTTACACGTGTTCGTGAAGAAGAGGCGTGGACCTGCGTCAAAAGTTGGGCAACTCAGATTTGTCTCTCAGTGTTACAATCTTTTCGTCTCTTCTGATGAATGGACAAATTACGACACGGAGATCTTTTGATGCGATCTTTGTTCTTCCGGAGTCGTCATTCGAACTGATTTTATTCGAATCAATCTGGTTACATGTTCGCGTGGTTGAACTTTATTAACTCTTGTACCGTCCCATCAGTGTTTTCAGCACGAGAGCGAAACAAAGTAACTGACAACTAATTCTGTTTGATAAATTCAATCCGAAGTTAGCATCAACATTTAGAACTGAACTTTTTGTCTTGATAATAGTCCAATCTATGAAAAACTCATATAATTTAATATAATAGTATCAACATGGAGTGCTTAACACAAGACTGCTTGGGTTTCGACCCATCTGTTGCTACTGTAAACAGATCTGATAACTCATCTTCAAACAGCACCACGCACGAAGAAGAAGAAATACAGTATTACTACTTTTACAAGGTATTTGTCTTTTTTATCTCTTGTTTGGTTTATTTTCTTTCTCACGTTAATTGTTTTACATGCGAAAATTTTATTGGTTTTAACTAACGAAGGACAATTGGGTGTCAGCTTAACAAGAACAGTCAAATAATTCAGAACTCAAAAACTAAAGAAACTTCAGACGTATCAGGAAGATGCAGTTGACTCTCACTTAAGGTCTGTTAGGTTGAGACATATCCCCAAATTTCATTAGCACGAGCGTTTCATTCTCATTATAACGAGTCAGTCGACTAACGTTTCAGACCCATTAGGACGAATTAGTCAGCTAAAGTGTCAAACCCATTAGGACGAGTCATTCGATTAATTGGTTGGACTTTTTAAGACGAGTCAGTCGACTAAAGCTTCAGATTCATTAGGACGAGTCAACTGACTAGCGTTTCAGACCAGTTATGGAGAGCCAGTAGGTTAACTTTTAGGCCCATTAAGACGAGAAACGTTTTCCTACTGACTCGAACTAATGGGTCTGAAACGTTAGTCGAATGACTCGCAAAATTTTTCAAACCGATTTTATAAAACTTTGCAGTTAAATGAATCCTAAAATTGGTTTTTAATATACTTGCTTATACTTAATCGGGCGTTTATAATTTTGAAATGAGGAAAATGATTTAACGTGATATGTCTATAGTCTTAATTAGAACTTTGCAGTAATATACAAGTGTTACATATTTTTATTCAGAACAGATGAGCTCAATTGAAACATTCTCTATAGAAATACTTGTTGTTAAGGTTAAGTGATTTTGTTTTTCCCATGTTTGGTCCTTGAAACAGAGATAACATTCCCTTTGTTATTCTGATTAGCTGAGGAACCATGAAACCGTAATTTAAAAAACAATGTTTATGTCTACCTTCATTAAGCTATTCCTCCTCATTTCACATTGCTTGATGTGTCAATATGTGGCCGGTGCAGTTAGCTCTCGAGTAGTTTTGCGCGAAACTCAAAATAAAATACATAAGTAACCATAATTTTGCTCGTTTCTAATACAAATTTCCTAGGAGGTCGAGCATTCCAGTCGATATGGATGCATTAGTAACATAGATCACCAAATAGAAAGGAAAAACAGTTTCTTTATGGAATAATATATATATATATATGTAGAGAGAGACGGCTTGGGTGTAATGAAGCAGGAGAGAAGTGTGTGAAACGCCGGATATATACTTATGTAGAAACGAATCTGTAGAAGTCTGGGGTGTACAGTGACAATCACTGTCACTTAACGAATGTATCTTTTCAAACAATGACATGGAAAGTCATGTGTGTTCTACTGGATTAGCATATTTTCATGTTTTTATACAGGAAATCATCATTGTTCATAAATACACGATTCTAGAGTTTCATTAATAACGTACCCAACTCTTGTTGAAATAGTTATTATTAAAGGCTTCCTATGGATTGTTATAACAGAACTCAGACATTTCTTGTTTATTCTCGAAACCTTGTTCCACAAAGGGACAGCGGTAACTCTTCAGATTTATAACGCTGGAATCAATTGCTTGATTCTCCTCGGTGGACACAACAGATAACGCACTGTCGCTTTGCACCCACACTCAAACCGTTACACTAATACAGAAAATAGACGATGGTTTTGCTTAGCCATCGAACGTGCCTGGATATTCTTCGCTAGTCTTTTCTTAAAGTTATTTTTCCAGAGATTTTCGAATATCAAAAGCAGTGGTTTTTAAATCTTTTTTCAAAGTTCTTCTACGTGAACAACCATTTTGTCTGACAACCCTAAGTTATTCGCACTATAATGATTTATTCCTTAAATTTTCGCTCATATCGTGACGAAGGTTATAAAGTAGAAATTATGAACCATAGGAATGGCAGCTAGTTAAAAGTACCTGACGCAAAGTTTGGGGTTTCTGTAATAAATTAGTGTGAATGAACGTCACAAAGTAACGCTTCCAAGGTTGAAGAGGAGGACACGTTCGGTAACGAGGTTCAAAGGCGCAACTCGCAGACTTCGAGTCGAGCGCCCTAATGCAGCAGGCCCTACCAGGCCCACTACAATGGGAAAGGCATTGCTTTGTGCTTATTTCACTCTTGTTTCTGTCCAACAGCTTAATCACTTCCACACGAAACGTTTGTAGCGTTACCCTAAGAGAAGGGAGCACGAGAAAAGTTCCTTTGTATTAAAACTCAACATTCACATTACTTACCTAATTAAATATCTTTCCTGTATCAGTAATAGAATATCCTAACATACGCAGGCATATATTTTACACTTAATAACTAGCCCCTCCACAATGGCACAACTGTATGTTTGCGGACTTATAACGTTAGAAATCAGGCTTCGATACCCGTGGTGGGCACAGCACAGACAACCCATTGCGTATCTTCTTGCTCGTCTTCAAACCGAACAAGTTTAATAAACAGTAGTGCACGTGAAATATTTATTTTTAGAGAAGCACTGGAATCACAAAATGATTTTATTTTTATTTATTCCCGCTCGAACTAGAGTATATTTCGAGTTTGAAAACTGACGTGAAATAGGAAACGCTTATGAACGACTCTGCGGCCACAGTATTTGTTTCTAATGCGTTATCTTCGACCTAAATTGTTTGTAAACGCAGCTTTTCATCACGAAATCCCTCAAATTGTATGTGATATCATTTCCGTAAAAGAATTCACCAGAACCAAAGTGACAACATTAAGTGACTAAGAATAGCTTTTCCCGAGTGAATTAAACCAGGAACCAGGTTTTAAAGTTTACAAAACCTGTCATAATCCCTTCATCACAAAACACGTCTTTAACGTCGTAATAAGAGGTGACACTTATCAACATTCAGATTCATCTTATAACGTTTTGAGTTTTTGCCATCACCAGCATATGAATTTTTACGTTTTGTTTGTTTCTTTTAAATTCCGCGCAAAGCTACACGCTGGCCGTCCCTAATTTAGCAGTGTTAGACTCGAGGGAAGGCAGTTAATCATCACCGTCCATCGCCAATTTTTGGACTACTCTTTTAGCAAAGAATAGTGGGGTTGACCGTCACATTATAACGCTACCACAACTGAAAGGGCCAGCATGTTTGATGTGTTGTCGGAGACTCGAACCCGCGACCTTCACGTTTAATTAGGCTTCAGAATAATATTTTGAAACCTTATTAAAAGGTTGATGGAAAAGAAATTCGATGTTCATCACAACAAAAAATTAGATGCATTCTTGTTTAAAGTTTCACTTGTCTTAAGGTCAACAGCTTCTATCTGTTATAGGTAAGCAAAGTAAGTCTGAGGGCTTAAAACGCTAAAATCGGGCTTCGATACACTCGGTATCGACTAGCTCATTGTGTAACTTCGTGGATAATAACAAACCAAAAATTATCTATTGCAGGATTTTATCAGATTTTTTAAAATAAAAGTTTATCTCCAAGAAGTTATATTGAAATCAACAACAAAAAAGTTAAATCTCAGAGTAACTCGCTGAACTGTGATTGGGTTATTGCGGCGCCCCCCGCTAGTACAGCGGTATGACTTCGGATTACAACGCTAATATCAGGGGCTCGATTAACCTCGGTGGGCTGAGCAGATAGCCCGATGTGGCTTTGCTATAAGAAAAATACACACGGTTATTGCGGTCCAGGAACACTGAAGTTAGGCCAGCATGGCCAGGTGGTTAAGACACTCGACATGTAATCCGAGGGTCGCGGGTTCGAATCCTAATCACACTAAACATACTCGCCGTTTCAGCCGTGGGGCACTTCTAATGTTGCATTCAATCCCACTATTCGTTGGTAAAAGAGTGGCCCAAGAGTTGACAGTGGGTGGTGATGACTAGCTGCCTTTTGTCTAGTCTTACAACAGTTCCCAAGGTAACTGATCGATTCACTGACTCACCACGGGTTTCTTCTATTAAACATTTACTACATACATGTATGTGCAAATTACTGTAGTGTACCAGAATTTTGTGTTCTATATCATTACATTAACGTCCATGTTAACGATTGAATACGTTTGTTTTGTTTTTAGCCGAAAGACATTAAACAAAGCATGGCCAAGCATGTTAAGGCGTTCAACTCGTTGGGGCGCTATAATGTTAAGGTCAATCTCACTATTCGTTGGTAAAAGAGTATACCAAGAGTTGGGGGTGGGTGGTGATGACTAGTTGCCTTCTGTCTAGTCTTACACTACTAAATTAGGGACGGCTAGCACAGATAGCCCTCGTGTAGTTTTGCGCGAAATTTCAAAACAAACAAACATTAAAGTTATAAAAAATTTTTACAAAAATGTAAAAATGTAGGTCTGTGAAATTTTATATAGCTGTAAATTTAAGTATTTGGGGAAACTAATTCAGTGTTAATTAGGGTTCGGTGCTATATTCTCGTGTATTCCACTGTAAAACTAATGTAAAATATCTGACATTATATCTAATCGTATATGGTTAAAAATTTACAAATCACTTTTGTGTGCCTAAATCATTTTTAAAATGTCTATTCTACATAATTAACTTCGCAGTTTCCCTTTTCATGCAATTAATTATTTTATCAAGCCTTCAACGTAGGAACACATTAAATTTAATGATCTGAAGGCCTTCTCAAAAATGTTATATGTATGTATAACTATATATACATGTCTACATCAAGGAATAATATTATACAAATTAGGGATTCATTTGATGGTAATGGTACGTTATGAACTACGTAAAGAACGTTAATTTATACATTGTTTTCAAATGACATTTTATTTAATAAACGTACTGATGATAGCTTTGGTTAACTCATTACAGAAACGTGAAGTGACACTCGCGAACTTGAACATTTATCAAATAAAGAGCCAACTGTGTCATCATAGAGATGCCATCACTCACATCCAATTCAACTGTTTCTGGATACTTGTAGTGTTACTAATGTGAACAGAAATTAGATATTTTCTCGCTATATTTAAAACTGTGTTTTTAATAGTTAAACGCTTTCAAAAGTTGGAACGTCGGATAATTAAATGTTAGTCGCTTTTTAATTTCTTCAAACAGTTTGTTTTACTCAACCGTAAATATTTAATGTGTGGATTAATATTAAATCCTAGAAAGTTATAATAATATTTCATTTTTCAATCGGCCTCTTCCATTTAATTGGAATAAGAGGTGTTCACTTACAGTATTCTTAGAACTACACTGCTATCTTCCCCCAGTGGCACGTCTGCGGAATTACAATGCTTGAATCTTGGTTTTCATAATCATGGTGGGCAGAGCACAGATAGCCCATTGTATAGCTTTGTAGCTAACTTCAGACAGACACAAAAGAATTGCATTGTTGGGTGATGTTGAAATATAACACAGTTTAACTTGAATGAAGAGAATAATGGACAGTTATTTTCTTACCTGTGCGTGACGTCGACAAACCAAACAACAAATCATGTGGCGTGCTTAGTATATAAGAAGTATCATCGTAACCAATAGAATGTCCAGTTTATCTACACGTCATGTTACCTTGTTGGGAAGTTGTTGTGATTGTTTAAACAATTAACAATACTTCTGCACCTCCTACTTGTAACTCTGTTATTAAGCAAGCTCCTATGGAGTGAGTACAAGAGACTCAATAAATAGGCAGTTTAATTTCCTTTAGGGTTGAATGGACCACAAACGGTTTTTATTTTTAACCTTATTTGTGTAATTTGTCACTTCGAACGAATACTTTATCTGCACATAATTTGTTTCAAAAAAACATACATTTTCTATAAACCGTGAATTTTGGTGACTTGAATAGACAATCTAGAATGTTAAGTTGGAGTGAGAGGAAATATTTAGGTAATATTTCGACTAAGTCACTCTGGCTGAAAACAAAATGTAGAATGCTTATGACTATAGTCAGCTTAAAACGAGAGAAATTACGCAAATGTATTTTATACTTTTAGAGACAAAGAACATAATTTTGTTCATTTGTTTCCTAAGTTGATGTCTAAACTGATTTTAAGAAGGAAAACAAATAAACTTACACAAATAATTCATATCATTAGACGAATAGCTGAACGAATTCACTAGTTTGTTTAGGATGTTTCTGCAGAAAGTTAAAACAAAAACTGAACTTTTATTACATTAAACGTCAATAACTGACAGTTTTGGTTGTATTTAATAATGTATTAAAAAGTTTCTTAATACGAGTATAAGTTTTTATTATGCATGACTTTGTATCATGATACATGTTATACTCTTGAAAAAAATCTATCACATATAATATACGAGTCTATACATTATACATTCCAATCAGAGATTGATAGATTTGGTTTTAATTTAAATAGAATTACTTTATAAGTTACTTCTTATCATCTAATTCAATCGTGCAGAATCTGGGTGTTTTGAGGGCTATGATAGCGACCTCTTGTTTGGAGTAAATGAATGCTGCGAACCAGCTATCATGTTTTAACACAATGACAACAAACAAACACATTTTTTGCATTAAATACTGAGGTTACAGTTCCAGTAAACGGCTCACAGCGCCACCAATGTAAAAAGTGTTCCATTATCAATGAACCAATAAAACTTTCTCTGTTTCAGCGCAAAATCTTGAGTTACTGATTAACTGTGGCTCTGTAATAATGGGGAATCATGTGCTACCAATAACTCACTGTGGCTCTTTGGTAATATCACACAAGTTGCTCACTGTGGCTCTGTAATAATGGAGAATAATATGTTACAAATATCTCACTGTGGCTCTGTAATAACACTGCACAACAATTTTTTGAAAAGTTTTTGCTGGTTGTGACAGGTACCTGGTGGGTATGGACAAATATAATTTTGGTTTTGCTTTATCACGCAGGAACTCTGAGAAATAGACAGTTAGCTGTTTACCGGCAATAACGTATTTATGTTTCTGATACACTATTAAGTAATACACAATTAAAAGTGTTTTGCTCCTGATTTTCGTTTGTATTCAATGCCCGGTGCATCACGTTGCAGTGTCCAACAGTAGTCAGCAAGCATTGACGCATTCTAGTTGCCCTGATATCGTTTCTCCATTGTAGCAATGTCCTGGTGAAACTGAAGATTCCGATGAAACGGTACGTGATGGGCAAATTTGGATGTGATTTTCGTGATCAGCAGCCAAAAATCTATAAGGAATACCCAATAGTGTTCAAGAAGCAAATTGTAATGGGGAGAAATGCGCCGAAAGTAATATCTGTTAGAACAAGGAATAAAGAAAGGTTTGATCTTAACTGAATTACTTTTGTTACTTTAGGCTATATCCAGACATAAAACCTTCCAGAAGAACATTAATTATAAATATCACATTGTAATAGAAGAAAACAAAAGGTACTATTGTTGTTTTCAGCCCCTTATGACGAACTACATAACACAAATATTGAAAATTAAACATTTTCTGGCCTGAGAGTGACAAACTTTTGTGCAGCGTATTTTTCAGCTTGAACAGATAGGATGTAGTTTTGTGTAACACTATAATAATACGATAGATACAGTTAATCTGCAACATCGATTGTAGGTAACTCGTGTTTAGCCCACTAGTTAAAAACACCAGAGAAGCACCTTCATTTCTACAGAAGGTCTACACAAGCAGTATACATTAGGGACAATACAGAATTGTAAGTATCAGCATTTGGGTTACTTTAACCCTGGTATTATCTGTTTCAGATGAGGTAATAACAATCAAGATATTTTGTCATTTAATGAATTTCATATTAACCTATTAGACATGTAAGTTTTTTCCTATGAATAATTTCTTTGGCCTAAAATTACACGCAAAATTATTTCCAATGGTTTGGTCTAGTGGAAAAACTTTGATAAAAACTCTGGTTTTGTATTATAAATTGTATCAGATTAAATTATTGCACTAGACTGCCTGTAACGGCATTACATAATTGTAATTCATTGCAATTGAATTAGTTATGTTACCACTGGTACAGCTGTTTGTTATTCTGAGTCACGTCAGTTGGCGGTGGGTAGTGATTACCAGCTGCCTTCCTTCAAGTCTTACACTACTAAATTAGAGACGGCTAGTACAGATAGCCTTCAAGTAGCTTTGTGTGAAATTCCTAAACAAACAAACCAAGCATTTTTAAGACCAACGTTAAGAAACCAAAGTTTTTTATTCACGTCATATGGAAATCTATTTATTTGTTGTTTTTCAAAATTTGTATTGCATACTGGAGGGATATACATGTACATATATTAACCCTAAAGAAGCCACAAAGGTAAAACGATGACTTAAAATGAAAGTTTATATTCATCTGGGCTGTTAAGGTGGTTTTCTTAACTTTTATCAACCTTCATTCCACTTTTGTAAAGTTTTCTAAGCCTAAAAATACCTCACGCACGAACACTAAATTAAAACATCCCACCATTATATTCTGTAATAGCAAAAATATTATATCTTATTGAATATTATGAAATAATTTATTTCAATTGCTACTAAACAAGCAGTAAATTATTTTGGATATAGCTAGATAACAAAGTATTTTTAAAAGTTAAGTTATATGAGGTGTTAGTTTTCCTGAAAGAGAAGACACTGATTTCAAGGGTGAACAATCACGTTTTCATGTGAATGAAAACTGAACATGGATATGTGACATGACATTTAATAATAACATTTCTGAATGTAAGATGAGAATGAATTTGCTTAATAAGCAGAAAAATAACATACATTTTTGTAGAAGTTCTTTCGGTTTGTTTGTTTTGGAATTTCGCATAAAGCTACACGAGGGCTATCTGTGCTAGCCGTCCATAATTTAGCAGTGTAAGACTAGAGGGAAGGTAGCTAGTCATCACCACCCACCCCCAACTCTTGGGCTACTCTTTTACCAACGAATTGTGGGATTGACCCTCACATTATATCGCCCTTACGGCTTAAAGAGCGAGCAGGTTTGGTGTGACGGGAATTCGAACCTGCAACCCTCAGATTACGAGTAGAGTACCTTAACCACCTGACCAAGTCGGGCCAGAACAAGTCAGATAAATAATCCTAAATCATTGAAGAACTCAACAAATCGCATTCCATTCAACTTAACATACGGTAAAACTGAACTAGAGTAAACCAGAAAGGCGATACCAAGCCACACTTTCAGAACTATCTGCTGGTCTCTCACTGATCATGTGCTTGTGGATAAAACAAAGTATTTGATAACATAGTTTTGCCGATCGATGGTTTTCTTAATAAATTTCAGTTAAACAGTTGAAATGTGACTGAGTGAACTGTGCAAACATTTCGCCAAGATCTTTAGTTTTATTGCTGGTCCAGTTATGTACACTGTTGGCCAAAATCTTAAGACCAATGAACATGAAGAAAAAAATATGTATTTTGCGTTGTTAGACTCAATCACTTATTTGAGTAGAACTTCGGAAGATGAAAATAAGGAAAGGAAAAATAAAAATAAAAATTTTATTAGAATTTAATAGGGAAAATGTAAACACTATGAAATTAGCCTAAATACTAGCTGGTCAAAAGTTTAATACCATAATGAAACGAAGCGTTAATCAGTGAATACGTAACGAAATTTTGTCATTTGTGTTCAAGCATTAGCGTTGTCAACATCTCTCACTGACATCTTCTGTGTTACATTGGGTAAAAACATAGTAAAGGCTAAAATGTTGACAGAGTTTGAACGTGGAAAAATTGCCGAGCTGCAAAAGCAAGGTATCTCTCAACGTTCCATCGCTGGTGAGATTGGGTGTAGTAAAACTGCTGTTGTAAATTTCTTAAAAGACCCTGAGGAACACGAAACGAGAATTTCAAGTGGTTGGCTCAAGAAAATTTTGCCGGCGTCGAGCAGGAGTAATCGATGGGTTGTCCGGCAAGACACCAGCCAATCGTCGAACCAGATTAAAACCCCTACAGATGCAGAATCCAGCTAAAGAACAATAAGATGGCCTCTACGAGAGTAAGGTTTTAAAAACCGTAAACTTCTTTAAAGGCCACGCTTCCTACCACATCACGTAACAGCTTAGTTAAACTTTGTTGAGAAGCACCAAACATGGGACGTAGAAAAGTGGACGAAGGTTTTGTTCTCTGATGAGAAAAAAATTAACCAAGATTTTCCAGATGGTTTCCAACGTTACTGGCATGATAAAGATATCCCGCTGGAAACATTTTCTACACGACACAGTGGAGAAGGTTCCATCATGATCTGGGGTGTTTTCTCCTTCCATGGAACAATGAAGCTTCAGGTTATACAGGGGCGTTAAACAGCAGGTGGTTGCACTGGCATGTTGGGGAGAACATCCTTATTGATTGAAGACCCTCGTTTGTTTGGAAATGACTGGATCTTTCAGCAGGACAACAATGAAATCTACAATGCCCGCAGGACAAAGGACTTTTTCTATGGCGAGTAACGTGATTCTTTTGGGCCATCCATCGTTTTCGCCCGAACTAAACCCCATTGAAAATGTTTGGGGGTGGATGGCAATGGAAGTATATAGAAATGGACGTCAATTAAAAACAGTGCACGATCTTCATGAAGTCATTTTCACCATTTTGAATAATATTCTAGTCGGCCTTCTGCAAATGGTTATATCAACCATGCCAAAACGAATGTTCGCAGTTATTCGCAATGACGGCCGTGCAACTCACTACTGAGAACTTTTGTTGGGCATTTCCTACCTGTTTAGGACTTCTTTTTGGTATGGTCTTAAACTTTTGACCAGTTAGTAATTAGGCTAATTTCATAGTGTTCATATTTTCCCTATTAAATACTAAAAAGTTTTTTTTTAATTTTACCTTTTCCTATTTTCATCTTTCGAAGCTCTACTCAAATAAGTGGTTGAGTCTAACAACACAAAATGCATATTTTCTCTTTATGTTCATTTACCTTAAGATTTTAGCGAGCAGTGTATGTAATCCCTTCACAACAAAAGTGCTCATCATTTCAGCCGTGTGGGCGTTATAAAGTAACGGTTAAACCCACTTATTTTTGCTAAAAGAGTAGTGCAAGAGGTGGAGGTGGGTGGTGATGACTAGCTGCCTTCTATCTAATCTTACACTACTAAGTGAGAGACGGCTAGCACAGATAGGCTTCGTGTAGCTTGACGCGAAACTAAAAACAAACAAACCAATTACATATAACGGGTATCAACCAGAATGCACGAGCCCTCAGCTTGCATGCTACAGATCTATAAGGTGTTAGAGTTCACCAGTTCTCGTCGACTCCTGCACTAATGACTCTGAAGATATTGTTATGGTTATTAACTATACGTACAGTAAATAAACCCTGATATAAAAAAGCACAAGATACCTGTATTAATTATAAGATGGTTGATAAATGAGGTAAATATGTCACACAGATCTTATCTTTGAGAATGTCATCAACAAATGTGAAACACATTGTTTAACTACACTAGCTGCCAGTGGATATATCGTTCGTTTCCATTAAAACAACCGACACACAGTAATTGATTTTGCGGGAAAACTTTTCAGAGGAAACCCACATTGGGCTATCTGCTGTCTACCTTGCAGAACCGAACCTCGGTTTTAGTGTTGTATGTCCGTAAATTTACCGCTGTCCCACTGAGAGATTCACAGGAAGGATACAAGTACGAAATTTACTTAATATAAACACAATTGAATTAAAAAAGCTTCTAATAAGTGTTCACTTTCTATGCAATTCATCTAGCTTCAGGGTCAAATTCCCTTGGATGATGAAACACCAAGGAATAGATCTATTTGAGTTATAAAAGATAACCCGATATTATCAAGATAAAATCGATTTCTCAACGAGGCCTGGCATGGCCGAGCGCGTTAAGGCTGCGCTCGTAATTCGAGGTTCGCGCTCGCGTCGCGCTAAACATGTTCGCCCTCACAGCCGTGGGGGTGTATAATGTGACGGTCAATCCCACTATTCGTTGGTAAAAAAGTAGCCCAAGAGTTGGCGGTGGGTGGTGATGACTAGCTGCCTTCTTACACTGCTAAATTAGGGACGGCTAGCACAGATAGCCCTCGAGTAGCTTTGTGCGAAATTCCAAAACAAACAAACAAATTTCTCAACGATTTAAAGACAATTGTTAAGCAAATTCATACCTTGAATAGAAAACTACCTATATACTTACCACATTAAAGTAGATACTGTATGTAGTGTAAGAAACTGTTTTGCATAAATCTTTCCATGACATCGGATAAAATAAACTAACTTTGGCATAAGAAATAATAAAGCCAAATAAAAGAAAAATAATTACTGCTAATATTTTCAAAAATTGCTCATACTAGACTTATTTTTATTAATTTATAACCTTATTAATAATTAATAAATATTCGATCAGTGATCTTTAATTGTTATAAAAAAAAAAGAGAATATTTGCGAATATTGATTAGATTTGTTTTTCATAGATATACCATATGATACTTTTCTAAACGTGTACACAACCACACAAAACCTATTCCTAATTTTGAGCTGCTGACCAGCTTATTTTGATAAAATCCTAAATAAACGTTTTGGATGTTCGGAATTATATAAATTTAATGGTTTAAACGTGCATATGGGAGACACTTGTTTCAACAACTCGATTATGTCAATACGTTGCCTGAAAAGATGAGTTTAAAGGACAACGTATTTTACGACAACGTACTGATTCCTTTTAGCCTCCTTGTCTACCGAACTGAGTGGCAGAATTTATTTTCTATTGTTCAGTCCCAAACATTTAAGAATACCATAATATGTTCTGTTTCTGGTGTTCCGTTTCTTGGTTTAAAACGACTCCAGTCGAACCTCCGGATGTTTGTAACTTTCTGGTTAGAATATAGAATTTCATAACATAAAAGTCTGTCAATAAAGAAGAGCCTACTATTTTTCAGGAGAATTGGTACGTGCAACCGGATAACATCAAACATAGTTTAGTTTTTCAGTTGTGTTAGGTGCTGTAGCTGGAGAACAAACTAGGCTTAGTATCTATGTCCAACTAACGATTACCACATCTTGAAAATGACCATGAAAGTACACGTTATACGTTTTTCATGTTTGAAGATCCAGTGTAGAAAATATACCAGTTAATTATATTTATGTATTTATTGATGTTCATTTTTCTGTTTTTAAAGTTCTAATTTTGATTGGTTGAATAATTCACCTGTTCAATGAACAATTTGCTACTCGCTACATCTGTCGCGTTTATATATCTCAGATTCCTTTGTGTTAGTTTCAATTATTTATTAGTTTTCACCCATACACTAGTTTTCAATTGTGAACTAAAAGTTTTCCAATTGAAAGAGATGTGAGCAGCCATATTTGACATAGGTGGATGTGGAAGAAGAATCGATGGCCAAACATTTTTGTTAACCTGAAGATGACCTATGAAGGTCGAAACGTTGTTATCTGCTTATCAATAAGTGTTAATACCTATACCAGCCGTTCTGAGACACAACGATGGCCAAAAGTGTTTCAAACAATAGATGACATCCATAACAACTGCTCATTCATTCATATATACATAAAACTTTGTGAAAGGTAATATTTTGTTTCGTTTCTCTAGTCTTTCTTTGTTGAATAAGCAGGATAAATGTAAAAGGTTAGTTACTACGAGCAAAGCATACTTTATTTACTTAGATTAGAGACAAAAGCAAGTTAAACAAAGCCTTTAGAAGTTCAGTTTACTTGCCAGGATTGGAAACTAAATAAATTCTAGAACTCTTTCTCTGATAAAGCTTGCTATTCTAAAAACGTTATTGACAACAAATTACCATATCAATTGAAATCCAGAGCTAAGTTTATTTTATGAATGTAAATGAATGATATGTATATGTGTGGATTGTTTGTACTTTTCGCATGCATATAAACAATGTTGACTGTAGGGTCCAGTAGATATGTGTGTGCTTGTGAATATATCTAAACCATCAGGCGTCTTTAAAGTAGAAAGCATCTGCAAGAGTTCGTCTGTGTATTGAATATAATAAACAAGTCAAGCGACATTCTTCACTTGATCTTCCATGAAATTAAAAGTGAACTATTTTAATTTTTATTTTGTTCTTTATATGTATAAGATTACTTCACTATACCTCTTAGTACGTTGAGGTAAGTCATACACTGAACTACAAATCCTTGTAGGATCGTTGATCATATTGGGATTTCAAATGATGGGCTTTCGTTATGAACGGACCATTTCTGACAGAGCAACGAGGAAGAATATCTTACATACATCAACAAAGTTTTATTAAGTTTTGTTATAGATAAAAAATAGCGTGAAGAAACAGTCCCCATACTGACAGATTGGTGTGAAGAGACAGTCCACATACTGACAGATTGGTGTAAAGAAACAGTTCCCATACTGACAGATTGATGTGAAGAGACAGTCCACATACTGACAGATTGGTGTAAAGAAACAGTTCCCATACTGACAGATTGATGTGAAGAAACAGTCCCCATACTGACAGATTGGTGTGACGAAACAGTCCACACACTGACAGATTGGTGTAAAGAAACAGTCCCCATACTGACAGATTGGTGTAAAGAAACGTTTTCCATATTGACAGATTAGTGTGAAGAAACAGTCTCCATACTGACAGATGGGTGTGAAGAAACAGTCTCCATACTGACAGATGGGTGTGAAAAAACAGTCCCCATACTGACAGATTGATGTGAAGAAACATTTTCCATATTGACAGATTAGTGTGAAGAAACAGTCCCCATACTGACAGATGGGTGTGAAGAAACAGTCCCTATACTGACAGATTGATGTGAAGAAACGTTTTCCATATTGACAGATTAGTGTGAAGAAACAGTCTCCATACTGACAGATGGGTGTGAAGAAACAGTCTCCATACTGACAGATGGGTGTGAAGAAACAGTCTCCATACTGACAGATGGGTGTGAAAAAACAGTCCCCATACTGACAGATTGATGTGAAGAAACATTTTCCATATTGACAGATTAGTGTGAAGAAACAGTCCCCATACTGACAGATGGGTGTGAAGAAACAGTCCCTATACTGACAGATTGGTGTGAAGAAATAGTCCACATACTGACAGATTGGTGTGAAGAAACAGTCCCCATACTGACAGATTGGAATTTATTTTTAGTTTAATAACCATGACCTTTTACAAAATAATCTTTTCTAAAATGGGCCATAATTCAAGTGCATACCAATCTTTGTCTAAATCCATTCAACTGTTTTTGAAAAAAACATGAGTGACAAACACATTCACAGGGGTGAAAACATAACCTCTGTCCGTCCTCGTGTAGCTTTGCGCGAAAAAAAACTGTCTTAAAACTCCATCTTACCCTAATCACCACAAACCACAACAGTTCAACAGTGTTTCCGTGTTTAAGTATCACTAAATATTATTTTAAGTTAAATTTTATATTTCATTTTCACAACAATTTTGTGTATTTTTTATAAACGTTATATTTCTGCCAACTCCTTGGAGAAAAGTGTTTGAAACATATGAAAAATAAATGGTTTGATTTGTTTTTTTTTCTAATTCGCGCAAAGCTACTCGAGGGCTATCTGCGCTAATCGTCCCTAATTTAGCAGTGCAAGACTAGAGGGAAGGCAGCTAGTCATCACCACCCACCGCCACCTCTTGGGCTACTCTTTTTAACAACAAATAGTGGGATTGTCCGTCACATTATAACGCTTCCACGGTTGAAAGGACAAGCGTGTTTGGTGCGACTGAGATTCGAACCCGCAACCCTCGGAATACGAGTCGAACGCCTTAAAACACTTGGCCATGCCGGGCCCGAAAATAAATT
This sequence comes from Carcinoscorpius rotundicauda, assembly GCA_011833715.1. Classification (NCBI taxonomy): domain Eukaryota; kingdom Metazoa; phylum Arthropoda; class Merostomata; order Xiphosura; family Limulidae; genus Carcinoscorpius; species Carcinoscorpius rotundicauda. The sequence continues at coordinate 177,741,557 of CM022391.1, read as the reverse complement.
ACGTGAATGTTTCATCAAGTGAATACAATGCACAATCTGTGACAGAAGCATTATGTTTTCTACAATTAACTTATTAATTCTTAGACCATTTGATGTAAATTCACCATATTTGTAGAAAACTGTGAAGTCAGTTAGAGTTGAGTGATATGAGAAGGGCGGAATACACATTTTTTATATCTTTATGGAAACGGCGACAGCCGATCAATGACACGAACTTTATAACATAAGGTATTACACGAATCTCTTTGTCAATGAGGTTTCCAACAAGTTAATAGTTTTTAGTTTCACAAATATAATCTTCTTCTGATAAAACAATAAGCTATAAAACAATTCCTAAACAAATACAATATGTTTAATTATTAGAGAATGAAGTTTGCAATATCTACCTTTGTGCAATAGTTTTCATGAAAATAACATTTAAGAAAAATGAAGGTTGATTATCAGGTTATTGAATGGTGGTGGCAGCAGGGAACATTTAACTGGATGTGTCTTAGAGATATAACCATCTGCGTGGTGTCTCGATAGTAACAGCTGTCTATTTTAATCAGTTACATAGTGCCTTCACAGTAGGAACAGGGAGATATGACCATCTGTGTAGTGTCTTGATAGTAGCAGCTGTCTATTCATTTCAGTTACATGGTGCTTTGGCAGTAGGAACTGGGAGATATAACCATCTGCGTGGTGTCTCGATAGTAACAGCTGTCTATTTTAATCAGTTACATAGTGCCTTCACAGTAGGAACAGGGAGATATGACCATCTGTGTAGTGTCTTGATAGTAGCAGCTGTCTATTCATTTCAGTTACATGGTGCTTTGGCAGTAGGAACTGGGAGATATGACCATCTGTGTGGTATCTTGATAGTAGTAGCTGTCTATTCTGATTAGTTACATGGTGCTTTGGCAGTAGGAACTGGGAGATATGACCATCTGTGTGGTATCTTGATAGTAGTAGCTGTCTATTCATTTCAGTTACATGGTGCTTTGGCAGTAGGAACTGGGAGATATGACCATCTGTGTAGTATCTTGATAGTAGTAGCTGTCTATTCTGATTAGTTACATGGTGCTTTGGCAGTAGGAACTGAGAGATATGACCATCTATGTGGTGTCTTGATAGTAGGAGCTCTCTATTCTGATTAGTTACATGGTGCTTTGACAGTAAGAACTTGGAGATATGACCATCTGTGTGGTGTCTTGTGTAGCTGTCTATTCATTTCAGTTACATGGTGCTTTGGCAGTAGGAACTGGGAGATATGACCATCTGCGTGGTGTCGTGATTATGGCAGCTGCCACTTTTGATCGGTTACATGATACCTTGAGAGTTACAGCTGGAAGAGATGATTGTCTATATGATGCTTTCATATTTAAAAAAAAAATTTTGTATTTTTATTGATTAATGTGTTTACAAATGTGCAAACTAAATGCCTTTTTTAATGTTGCCTTTTTAACTTAAAAAAAATGTTTTTCTTAAATCTGGGATAATATTCCTTCAATTAATTTACACATAATTCTTTATCTTTACGTTTAAACATCCGATTGCTCAGTGACAATCTTGAGGGCTTATAACGATAAAACTATTTAAAAGTTAATTGAAGGTTTATAAGTGTCAAATGTATTATATTTACCAACAAGATTGATATACACTGTTTTATTTCTTAACACAAATATATTTTAATATACAAATAATAATACAATCTATAATAACGGTTAATACAAATAGTTGTTAAGAATATTGGCTTATATACAAACATTTGACAAACTCATAAACAATATTCAGTCTTCTATCTGGTCTGGAATTGAATATCCTATCAAAGGTCCATCCATGTTCACGAAGCGCAAAGTACTTTTATGTTGATATTGTTTGTTTGTTTTTTGGAATTTCGCACAAAGCTTCTCGAGGGCTATCTGTGCTAGCCGTCCCTAATTTAGCAGTGTAAGACAAGAGGGAAGGCAGCTAGTCATCACCACCCACCGCCAACTCTTTTACCAACGAATAGTAGGATTGACCGTAACATTATACACCCCCACGGCTGGGAGGGCGACCATGTTTAGCGCGACCCTTGGATTACGATTCGCACGCCTTACGCGCTTGGCCATGCCAGGCCTTTATGTTGATAAACTGATACACTTCACTTGACGGGAATGCCAACTAGCTCCGTTCTTGTTTGGCCTAACGCGGCTTACAAAGCTTAATTTTCATAAACATAAGAATATATATATTTAATGTCCTCGTAGAAATGCTATCGTCAGAAATTAACTCACTGAAGTTAAACGGTTTTTAATGTTCAAAATCTATAAACTATCCTAGTCAAATACCTGTAGTTTTCCGATTAATAAGTGTTTGTCACAATAATAGCCTCCGAGGTTTATGGTACACTGTGTGTAGCGACCATAAAATATAATATAATGTCTTTTGGCTCGTCGATTTATAAGCTCTTATAACAATTACACGAGATTCTCGAACGCTCAACAATGTTCAGAGACGCGAGTATTTTCGTAGACAACATGTTGTTGATTCTTGCTCTCGAGAATCTCTTACAAATTTAAATAACAGGCAGGATTTCCACAACAAACATCCATCAATATACGTCACATGCATCAAAAAACTATATTGAAACAAACGTAGGTAGTAAAATAAATGTGTAACAGATTTACTGTTAGATAGCCCATCAACTACCTTTACTTAAAAGTTCCAATAGCTTATCTCTTTCTTTTTAGTATTATCATACCCGTGGATTAGCAGTAAGTCTTCGGTTAAGAAAACAAAAATCCGGAGTTTGATTCCTTGCAATAAATAGATTGCAGATAGTAGTCCATTGTGTAGTGCACGATAAGACGAATGTGAGATAATGAGAAAGCCTAAACTTAGTAGTATTATCTACTGTTGTGAATTAAAAATGTTACCTTGTTATTATCATTACAAATGGCCCGGGAAGACCAGGTGGTTAAGGCGCTCAACTCGTAATCTAAGGATCGCGGGTTCGAATCCCTGCTTGCCCTTTCAGCAGTGTGGCGTTATAATGTGATGTTCAATCCCACTATTCGTTGGTAAACGAGTAGCTCAAGAGTTGCCCTCCCTCTTGTCTTACACTACTAAATTAGGGACGGCTAGCGCAGATAACCCTGTGTAGCTTTGCGCTAAATTCAAAATCAAACAAACAAGCATTACAGATAAAAAAGAACTTAGAAATTAACTTTAAACAAAGTTGTTCTGAAACTCTGCACTACTACTTATTTTTATTGTAATTCTGTTCAAGAATTCGTTATGTTAAAAAAAAATAAAGTTGTAATAAAATAAAGAGTGAACAATGTAGTCGAGAAAACGTTTATTAAAAATGGTTAGATGATGTCCTTTGATCACTACAAGGAACCTAAATTTACATAGGATTTACATAATATAACTCACATTCCACCACTCTAAGAAGCCCAGTATTCTTCTCATGATATGACTTACCTTAAAGTCCGGCGTGTAAGACCCTCCCTTAAATTATAAAGTAAAAACTAGGATTTAGAATATCCTTGCCGTATAAGACCCCTCATTTAAAATATACGTACTTGAAGATGAAAAAATCTATTGGTAGTTGTTTATTCGAAAGAAAAATATTTTGCGTATAAATATAATAAAATACATTAAAAGTAATAAAAAGACTAGCTTGGTAAGAAAATATATTCGTCAAAACAACAAAAAGTTTAAAATTAAAAATTTCATTCATGAAATGCACACGCTTTGCGCAAGGCACACATGTCATAATATCATGTGACTTTAGAATTGACGTATAGCGCTGTTGTAAAGAACTGTTGTATAGCGCCAAATTCCTAATAAAAATATATATTTTTACACAATACCCTTTTTTAAACAAATTAAATAATTTTATGCTACATTTTAATTTAATTTAGATTGTTTTATTGAGTTATGATTTTCTTCCTCGGCGTATAAGACCCCCTCAAGTTTGGGGCTAAATTTTGGTTATTGAAAGAGGGTCTTATACGACGGACTTTACAGTAGTCCATGATTGTTGATGCAGGGTGAAATTTTGTGAAACTGGTATAATTCGGTAACAAGAGATTTATCGAATAGCACGTGTGGCCTAATGTTTACTTACGGTTTATTGAAATACAGCTCTTCTGAAATATTAAAGACAGCAAGTCAGAAGCATCTTCAAACCCTGTATAAATATAAATTTATGGTAGTAAGCAAAACACTATATGTATATAATGTCAATTTAGTTGTTCTGCGGTTTGGACTTTTGTTGATGTAGATATTAGGTTGTTCTTTTATTACATTTTAACCACCGTACATTTCTTAACACTAAAGGTATAACTTTAAGTCAGTCGTTTTGCGGTTTGACCTTTTACTGATGTAAAATGCTCTATTGTTAATTTTGTACCACCGTAGTTTTCTGAATGGTTTCTATGTGTCATACAGAAGAATTATTGGGACAAGGGTTTAGAAATGAAACCGATTAAGTAACTAGACAGAATTTCCATTATTTTATTTGAGACTAGGTATTTAGCGAAATTTCATTACGAAATTAGATTTTATTTAAATAAATAATAATTATATTAATCAATAAAAGTAGGTTGTTTTAAGATCATTTTCTTAAATGTAAATTGAAACTAGTTTTGTTTAGTGAGAAAAATAGAGAAACGTTTGCCTCAAAGTAGAGGCCCGGCATGGCCAAGCGCGTAAGGCGTGCGACTCGTAATCCGAGGGTCGCGCCAAACATGCTCGCCCTCCCAGCCGTGGGGGCGTTATAATGTGACGGTCAATCCCACTTTTCGCTGGTAAAAGAGTAGCCCAAGAGTTGGCGGTGGGTCGTGATGACTAGCTGCCTCTCCTCTAGTCTTACACTGCTAAATTAGGGACGGCTAGCACAGATAGCCCTCGAGTAGCTTTGTGCGAAATTCCAAAACAAACAAAGTAAAGTTTTCATAACAGCTTATAGATCATGAAGGACGGACTTACAGAAACTTTCCCCCTGTGAGAAATGATAGCTGTATTAAATCGACATAAAAAAGGAACCACTTTCTTGGTAATACCGAAAATACTAGTAATTTATTTTCTGAATGTATTGTACACATGTGTCTGGGGAAGAAAACGTAGATAAAAATAACAGCAGGGCATTCTTTTCTCGTCACCAACTCGTCTTCTGTATTATTTTCTCATCATTTATCTGCGTTATTTATCTTTGCCTTTCAACTTCTAACAAATGAAGCTGCTTTGACAAACCAATAGTCGCCAGTTAATAATGCAACCTCACGAAGCTTTAGGGTAAAGACAGGTGTTATGCTTCAAAAAACCTGCAGGGAGCGCTTCATAACAATCTGTCAAGAAAATACTTTTGTTAACAGACGACCTATCACAAAAAGTGTCTGTGACTAACAAAAACAACAAGGAAAAACAGGAATCCGGGGTTGCTGGTTATTTTTGGTTACATTTGTGTATCACTGAGCTAAACTCGTGTGTTTTATTGTACTAATAAAGCTTGAAATTATTGAGCCAAAATTGACAACGTTATAGTCTGTGTAGAACATATTCCGTATGTTGTTCACAAATATTCATATCAACGAATTCGAATATTATGCATACCAGGGCGAATTATTACTACAGTTGTTTGTTAATGGAAGCAATCTAATGTTGACAACTAGCTGGCCCGACATGGCCAACCCCGTAAGGCGCGCGACTCGTAATTCGCGGGTTCGCGCCCTCGTCGCGCCAAACATGCTCACCCTTTCGGCCGTGGAGGCGTTATAAATTGACGGTCAATCCCACTATTCGTTGGTAAAAGAGTAGCCCCAGATTTGGCGGTTGGTGGTGATGACTAGCTGCCTTCCCTCTAGTCTTACACTGCTAAATTAGGAACAACTCGCCTTTGAGTAGCTTTGCGCGAAATTCAAAAACAAACCAAATTGACATTTACCGGTTTCCAGGGTGTTATAGTAGCGAGTTTGTGGATTTATAACACATCATATAGCACAATGTGGCTTTGCATTAAAAAACAAACAGACAATAGTGTTTGATACTTTATAAAGTAAAAGTAACTGTTATGATTACAAGACATTTTGGTTTTTCCTAAGGCGCACCCCAGTGGCTCAGTGGTATGTCTGCGGACTTACAGGCTAAAATCCGGGTTTCGATACCTGTGGTGGGCAGCGCACAGATAGCCCATTGTGTAGCGTTGTGCTTAATTCAAAACAACAACAACAAATTTTCCTAAGGCGAATAAAATTTCTTTTCAACGGGATTGTTTACTGACATTTGTATAAATTGTTTTCATCCAAATTGATGCTCAAAGTTTTTTAAAATTTAATTTCTTACCAGTCTGTACTTATTTAGCAGTTTGTTTCTCTATTTCGCTCTCTTTAAATATCTAATTTGGTAACCCATATACAATCTTTAAACTAAGCAGATTTTGAATGAGAATCAAGAAATTATGAAACTATTATACCCTGTTTATTATTAGAAATCTCTAAAATATTAACAGCAGTTTGTTTTAAATTCATTGGTCATAAACACTTTAAAAACAAGACCACATTAAGATTTTGTTGTTTTTGTTGTTGTTTTGAATTAAGCAAAAAGCTACACAGTGCTATGCTCACCACGGGTATCGAAGCGCGGTTTTTAGCGTTGTAAATCCTCAGACATACTGCTGAGCCATTGGGGGCGACGTATTTGGAAGATGTAAACATGTAGAAATAGATCTGCCGCCTAGCATGTTTACTAAGGCATGCCTCATCCATTTTTCAACAGAATTTAATAAAACAAAAGTGATTAACTTTTCCTATAGTCAATCTCTCTTTATCATGTCATTATGTCTTATTACTCAAATGTTATTATATTTTATCTATTGCATTTTAAGACTCATAACCAAGTCAAAACTCCTTTATTTTATTTTATTTATTTTAGTAGTTTTTGCTAAAATAAAATGTTTTGAACGTTTAGGCTTTTAATGATTGACATAAATTATGAATTTACGATTTTTATAACAAAATGTAAATAATAACAAAACTATTGACCATCAGTATTTTATTATGAACATACTTTTTATCATTATCTGAAACCACAGTTTTTATTATATATTTTATTTAATATTGATGTTTGTTTTAGTTAAATTTATATTTGGAAATGCATGTAACTTATGGTATTAAATATGTGTATAAAAATCAACAATGTTCTACGTGTGTGTAAGTAAAATATTTTTGTCAACTGAAACTTTGGAGAGCCTTGCCTGAAGTTTACCAATCTACTTGCAAAAAGAGTTTTCAATATATTTTTGTTTGACTACAGTTAGTATTCTACAAATCTCGGAAGCTGTGATAAACGTTTACCATCGGAAACGACAGATATCTGAACAGGAACGCTTAACTTCAGTAAATTAACTTTGGACGTTAGTTTTTATACGAGGATATCAGTTATCTTCTCGGAAGAAAAGTCAACTTGATGCTAGCCAGTAAACAAAGTGTAACAATATTAACACAGAATTAATTCACTCATCGTGAACCGTCGATAAAATATTCAGCTCCAAACCAGACAGAAGACTCAGTATAGTTTATAAGTTTGCAAAACTTTTGTATATAAATCATTATTTGTGAAAACAGTTATTATAAATTGTATTGTTGTTTGCATATTAAAATATATTTGTGTTAAGAAAGAAAATTGTGTGTATTAATCTTATGGCAAATATCATAAATTTGACACATATAAACCTTCAATTAACTTCTAAATTTAAATTTAAATTTTTAGCTATTTGAAATCGTAATACGTAACGTAATGAGTTGGAGACTCGTCAGAGATCAGTTACAATGCGTAACAATTATGAAAGCACGTTTTATTATTACTTCAAAATATTTTTTATTATGGTAGACATTTTATCACTATCTCAAAACAGAATGGATTTCATTTTACCTGATAATTCATCAAGTCATTTTTAAAGCTATTGAGTGGCGCTTTAACGACATTATACATTACTTATCCAATGATGCAATAATAAATTTTGCTCTAAACAGTGCGTGCAAATTTCAGTCTTTCAGTTAATCTGAACTCATCCTAAATAGGACTGATACCGGCTGTATTACGCGGTAATCCTAAACAGCAGAGTAAACAGTCCAGCAATACGCGACGCCAAGTAGAGCGTTTGCTACGACATGCCCTCTTCATTACAAAAAGAAAAAAGTTACACAAGTGACTATTTGTGCTGTCTCTACTCCGGGTATCGAAATTTTAATTTTAGTATTATAAGCCAACAAATTTACAAATAAACCTCTGGAAGGTTTTTTTCTCAATTAAAGTTTAAATTAGGTACCCGACTACTTTTAAAAAATTTAACTCTATGTATTTGGTTGCAAGCTTTTGTAATAGATAAAAATATCAAACATGTTTTAATTTAAAACACTAGTTTCAACTCAGTGTAAAGTCACCTAAACATGTGAGGTCCTAGGCCCTCGCTTGTCTTGTTTGTGCTTCGGGCCAGCATCATTTAGGATGCTCGTCTTGAACAACGTATACTCTTTGTGGTCTCTACAGAAAATTAGGGGTTCCATAATAGAACAAACGTGAAGCTTTTTTTTTGGTTTATTTTACCCACAATACATGGACATCAATCACTTTCTCATATCTGTCGTTGTAACGGTGGTGTTACAGAAGTAAAAGTAGTAAAAGGAGACAATCATAATGCGTTTTACTGCCATACTTTATGACGGATGGGAATGAGTGATTGTAAAGGAAGAAAAATAACGTAAATAAAAATAATTAGTTTTATTTCATTAGTGTTTAAGGAGTTAGTTATTAAAATTTTGAGGGTTCGCTAAACACATGATTCAAATTAAATGCTGTTTAATGTATAACACGTTTCAAACAGTATATATTTCGAATTGAATTGCGCTAAATTGTTTCTCTAATGAATAAATTCTAATCTGTTTAATGAACTTACAGTTGTGTTTCGTGTTTAAAGTCGCTAACAAATGTATATTAATTCTTCATTTTTTTCAACCTTTTTTAAATTCTATTAGTTCATAATTAATTATCGGCTCCCTGGTGGCTCAGCTGAGAACTAACTACGCTGAAAATTGGATTTCAATATCTACTGTGGATAAAGCATAAATAGCCCATTGTGCACCTTTGTGCTCAACAGCAAATTAACATACAATAAAGCTATTAAAGTTTAATTTTCATTACAAATCTAATGTTATTGTATAGAGAAACAATCATTAAGGACCTTTTAAGGAGAAGTATTTTAAACTTGAATTTTAGTTATCCGTTTATTATCTATGGACCAAAGAAGAGTTAAGCTGTAAGAAAAGCACAATATATAATAAATCATTTGTAGAATGCATTTCTGTAAAAAATAATGAAAACTGGAAAATATGCTTCAACAAAGCGATTTTGTTTTATCATAAGAAAACCATTTGTTATTAACTAGCAGCCAGAATATAAACTACGCTCTTATGAGAATCTTATATGATATTGTCACAACTCTAATCATTTAATAACATTTTGTATGATATTGTCATAGGTCTAATTATTTAATAACATTTTGTATGATATTGTCATAGGTCTAATTATTTAATAACATTTTGTATGATATTGTCATAGGTCTAATTATTTAACAACATTTTGTATGATATTGTCATAGGTCTAATTATTTAATAACATTTTGTATGAACTTGTCACAACTCTAATCATTTAATAACATTTTGTATAATATTGTCATAGGTCTAATTATTTAATAACATTTTGTATGAACTTGTCTTAGCTCTAATTATATAATAACATTTTATAAGAACTTGTCTTAGCTCTAATTATATAATAACATTTTATAAGAACTTGTCTTAGCTTTAATTATATAATAACATTTTATAAGAACTTGTCTTAGCTCTAATTATATAATAACATTTTATAAGAACTTGTCTTAGCTCTAATTATATAATAACATTTTATATGAATTTGTTATAGGTCTAATTATTTAATAACATTTCATATGAATTTTTAAGTCTAGTTATATAATAACATTTTATAAGAACTTGTCATAGGTTTAATTATTTAATAACATTAATATCATTTAATGACGTAACCATCGTTTTCAAGTTTCGATTTCGTTATAAAAACATACTAAATTCTAGAAGACTGATATATATATATAAGTATCATAATCCTTCTAATTCATCTCAATTTCTTAAAGTCTATTCCATAGTGTAAACATATATTTGAAAAACACTGTTTAGATGTAAAAACATACACTCTCTACGACATCAAGGTTTTTTAAAGTCGGTTTCTTCCAATGCACACATTGTATTTTATGTTGTATCATATTGAACAATGCATTAATAAGGGCATAATTAGTGATTTTTCTCAATCCTTTTAGTTATGGAATTTATCTAACAAATATTCAATATATTGCATTGATAACTTCAACCTATAGTTTTGTCAGACTACTTGTTTTTTTTAAGCAACCAAATTGTCTTTATTATGTTTTGATTAGAGTAAAACGGTAACCAAGAAAATCAGATAAACTTTTCAAACGTGGTTTGTTTTGTTAGTATTGAGTGATTAAAATTAAGTTGAACGTTTTACAGGCAGAACAAGTTATGTACTTTAATCATGTTTTCCTTTCACAGGCAGAACAAGTTATGTACTTTAATCATGTTTTACTTTCACAGGCAGAACAAGTTATGTACTTTAATCATGTTTTCCTTTTACATGCGGAACAAGTCTTGTACTTAACTCATGTGTTCCTTTTACAAACAGAACAAGTTATGTGCTTAACTCATGTTTTCCTTTGACAAACAGAACAATTTATATACTTAAGTCATGTTTTCCTTTTACAGACATAACAAGATATGTAATTAACTCACGTTGTATTTTCCTTTTACAGACTGAACAAGTCACATTTATGTGGGTAATGTTTACAATGATCGTCTTCGGCAACACTTATGTTTTAGTAACTTTGTTGCCATCAAAACACAGAAAGTCAAGGATGAATTTTTTCATCATACACCTAGCTTTAGCAGGTAAGTTTTGTTACATCTGAGTTTGTTTTCGAATAATTGCAAGATTTCAATTATTAGTGTTTATTTATGACTAGAAAGACCTATAAGGAGTATTAAAATCGCAGAACAAAAGTGGAAACTAAAATTAGAATTAGGTTTACGAAACCCATTGTCAAACAGTAGTTTTAAGATGATTATTACAAGTATATTTTACAATTTCCTTTCCTAAGTAAAACGCGACTTTCAACGAAGAAACGATCAACTTGTCAGAAACTCATTCGAACAAACCAGCTGTCAAATTAAACTATGAACTCTTATTCCTTACAATTAATGTAAATACATGTATTTTCTCTATTAGCTGCCTATGAAACGAGACAGTTGTTTCCTGCTAACAACTGTGACGTTTTATATTCTGAGTCATTAGAAAACACACAGTTTGAGTTTAAAATCTGAAAGCTAAATAATGACACTGAAACAAACTTTACAAGTCCAATAATGTCACAACATCTTAGTTCATAATGTTGTGCTAACGTAATGGCACTACAGTAAAGTTAATAATGTCCAACATGAGTAATAGTACTACAGTGTCTGTTTATAATGTCCTAGTCTGGTAATGATACTACATTACATCTTATAATGTTTTAACCCCGTAATGGTACTACAATAAAGTTTATAATATCCAATATTAGTATTGGTACTACAGTGGAGAAACTAAAGCATAGACTATGGTCTCGAAACTCTTAGACAATTGGAATTTTTAAGAAACATTTCACGTCCTTCAGGTGTAGGTATACATATTAAAGATCTGGTTATGGTCTAGTAGTTACCATGCTGGTCTACAGGTCACAAGAACCAATGTCTGACAGCTGTGTAGGTATACATAATAAAGATCTGGTTGTGGCTTAGTAGTCATCATGCTGGTCTACAGGTCACAAGAACCGGTGTCTGAGAGCTGTATAGGTATACATAATAAAGATCTGGTTGTGGCTTAGTAGTCATCATGCTGGTCTACAGGTCACAAGAACCAATGTCTGACAGCTGTGTAGGTATACGGAGTAAAGATCTGGTTATGGTCTAGTAGTTACCATGCTGGTTTACAGGTCACAAGAACCAATGTCTGACAGCTGGGTAGGTATACACAATAAAGATCTGGTTGTGGCTTAGTAGTCATCATGCTGGTCTACAGGTCACAAGAACCAATGTCTGACAGCTGTGTAGGTATACATAATAAAGATCTGGTTGTGGCTTAGTAGTCATCATGCTGGTCTACAGGTCACAAGAACCGATGTCTGACAGCTGTGTAGGTATACATAATAAAGATCTGGTTGTGGCTTAGTAGTCATCATGCTGGTCTACAGGTCACAAGAACCGGTGTCTGAGAGCTGTATAGGTATACGGAGTAAAGATCTGGTTGTGGCTTAGTAGTCATCATGCTGGTCTACAGGTCACAAGAACCGGTGTCTGAGAGCTGTATAGGTATACATAATAAAGATCTGGTTGTGGCTTAGTAGTCATCATGCTGGTCTACAGGTCACAAGAACCAATGTCTGACAGCTGTGTAGGTATACGGAGTAAAGATCTGGTTATGGTCTAGTAGTTACCATGCTGGTTTACAGGTCACAAGAACCAATGTCTGACAGCTGGGTAGGTATACACAATAAAGATCTGGTGATGGCCTGATAGTTACAATACTGGTTTACAGGTCACAAGGACCAATGTCTGACAGCTGTGTAGGTATACGGAGTAAAGATCTGGTTGTGGCTTAGTAGTCATCATGCTGGTCTACAGGTCACAAGAACCGATGTCTGAGAGCTGTATAGGTATACACAATAAAGATCTGGTGATGGCCTGATAGTTAGAATACTGGTTTGCACATCAGAAGGACCAGTGTCTGAGAGCTAATACGTTGTTGTTAAACATACTTTGAATCATCGGCTGTGGAAGCTTTGTTTAGAGATTGAATGTGATTGAACGTTGAAGACTCTGACATGGCTCTTTATACAATATATCGCATACGGTCCGATCATATTGAAATCATACCACATTCATCATTATGTATAACAGTTTCTTCACAAAAATGAATAGGTTACACAAGCCACTGCTAACCTATTGTTATGTACTTTAGTTTTACTTATTCTGAGAATATCAAAACTAAGTTGTAACTAAGCTAACAATGCAACTCTCTCGAATTAAGTTTTTGCTTATTCAAAAGGTTCCATTATGTGTAACGATTCGAAAAAAAATGTTCTTAGATATGTAGAAGAAACAAAAAAAATCTTGCTAATATTATTTTTCCATTTACGTGTAGATGTAGCACAACACTTATTATTTACGTGTAGATGTAACACAACACTTATTATTTACGTGTAGATGTAGCACAACACTTATTATTTACGTGTAGGTAGATGTAACACAACACTTATTATTTACGTGTAGATGTAGCACAACACTTATTATTTACGTGTAGATGTAACACAACACTTATTATTTACGTGTAGGTAGATGTAACACAACACTTATTATTTCCTTTTCAACGTTTTCTTTGACATATCAAATCATTGAACTTTACTAGACTTGTCCGTTGGGTTGATCCAGGTTTTGGCTGATATTATATGGAGGATAACAGTTGACTTCCATGGAGGAAAGGTTGTCTGTAAACTTGTTCGCTATTTACAGGTACGTACTGTTAACCTCACACAAAAATACCTGTTTATCTTTGCATTCACTTCTAAGTCTTTATTTGTATTTCTCCCGAACTGTTTGGATTAAAGAAAATTGTCGCCTCCACTTTTCATTTTTCACGTTGTTAGCAGTAAATTCTGGTGCAACGATTTTAACATTTTTTATATTTTATACACACATATATGTGTATTCATAAACAGTTGTAACTGTGTTGCTCGTGTAAGGACAAAAATAAAATAAATTACTTAAAATATAATTTTTAATATGCTCTATTGTTTTTCGGGCTCTCTGCCTTTTATCAGTGGAGATCTCTAAAGAGGGAAGTTATTTACAGAAGGTTTTACGATAAGAAACAGATCTCAACACTACACGTGTTAATATTACGAGACAGCACGATGTTTATGTCTCTTTCAACATTCCAGGTGATAGTAACATATTCCTCAACCTATATGCTGGTAGCGCTCAGCATTGATCGTTACGACGCCATAACTCACCCCATGAAGTTTAGAGGAAGCTGTAAGTCCCCATTTACTATTTTTACGCTCCGACAAAATTAACATGGGGTGGATATGTTCATCATATAGTGTTACAGTATATATATATATATATATATATATATGAATTTGTTCTGATTTACACAGTGATCATCGTAATAGATTTCTTGTTGGTCAGAAATTATTATGCATGTGAAAATATCCATAAATAATAGGGAATTTTACCTTAGGGACAATAATATATTATAAATAAAGGAATGTCTTGGCTGCTTCCATTTTTATACTAATTCATACTACTTGGCTGAGTTTGATCATATTGAAGCCTTACTGTTATTGTAAGCATACTGGGTTTAAACTCAATGTGTAAATATTTTTACGGAAATTACCTCTACATTTTCGTGTGTAAGTATCTTTAGAGAAATTACATCAACTCTTTCATGTGTGAATATCTTTACAGAAATTAAATCTCCCATTTGACGTGTAAATATCTTAACAGAAATTACAACTACCCTTTTACGTGTAAATATCTTAACAGAAGTTACAACTACTTCTCATGTGTAAATATCATTACAGAAACTACATCCACCTTCCTATGTATATTTACTGAAACTGTATGTGCCTCTTCATGTGTGTATCTGTCTTTACTAAAACTTTATCGACCCCTTGATGTGTGTATATATCTTTACTGAAACTATACCGACCCATTCATGTGCAAAAATATTCTTGCACTTCAAATAAACCTTTCTATATTTCTACAAATTTTAAAACACTCAGCTTAAAAACCACCATATTTTACAGCAGTTTAAATAATATCAAGTAGATGGCAAGCTACTTAATAACAACTATACTACATGGTAGTTTACTATATAACAACTATACTCCATGGTAGTTTACTATATAACAACTGTACTCCATGGTAGTTTACTATATAACAACTATACTCCATGGTAGTTTACTATATAACAACTGTACTCCATGGTAGTTTACTATATAACAACTGTACTCCATGGTAGTTTACTATATAACAACTATACTCCATGGTAGTTTACTAAAGAACAAAATTTACAAAATAACAATGATAACTATTATACTCCATGGAATATTACTTAATAACAACTGTACTTTACAGCAAGCTACTTAATAACAAGTATACTTTAGGGTAGATTACTTAATAACAAATATACTCCATGGTAATTTACGAAAGAACAACTGTTATAACTTACAACAGTTTACATTATAACAATGATAACTATTATACTCTATGGAATATTACTTAATAACAAATATACTCCATGGTAATTTACGAAAGAACAACTGTTATACCTTACAACAGTTTACATAATAACAATGATAACTATTATACTCTATGGAATATTACTTAATAACAACTATACTCCATGGTAGTTTACTAAAGAACAACTGTTATACCTTACAACAGTTTACATAATAACAATGATAACTATTATACTCCATGGAATATTACTTAATAACAACTGTACTTTACAGCAAGCTACTTAATAACAAGTATACTTCAGAGCAAGTTACTAAATAACAACTGTACTTTACGGTAGATTACTTAATAACAACTATACTCTGCAGTAGACTACTATATAACAACTATACTCTACAGTAGATTACAATTTAACAACTATACTCTACGGTATATTACTATATAACAACTATACCCTACGGTAGATTACTATATAACAACTATACTCTACAGTAGATTACTTTATAACAACTATACCCTACGGTAGATTACTTAATAACAACTATACTCTGCAGTAGACTACTATATAACAACTATACTCTACAGTAGATTACAATTTAACAACTATACTCTACGGTATATTACTATATAACAACTATACCCTACGGTAGATTACTATATAACAACTATACTCTACAGTAGATTACTTTATAACAACTATACCCTACAGTAGATTACTTTATAACAACTATACCCTACGGTAGATTACGATATAACATCTATACTCTACAGTAGATTACTATATAACAACTATACTCTACGGTAGATTACGATATAACAACTATACTCTAGAGTAGATTACTATAAAACAACTATACTCTAGAGTAGATTACTATAAAACAACTATACTCTAGAGTAGATTATTATATAACAACTGTACCCTACGGTAGATTACTATATAACAACTGTACCCTACGGTAGATTACTATATAACAACTATACTCTACGGTAGATTACTATATAACAACTATACTCTACGATAGATTACTATATAACAACTATACTCTACGGTAAATTACCATTTAACAACTATACTCTACAGTAGATTACTATATAACAACTATTCCTTACGGTAGATTACTATATAACAACTATACTCTTCGGTAGATTACGATATAACAACTATACTCTACGGTAGATTACGATATAACAACTATACTCTACGATAGATTACTTTATAACAACTATACCCTACGGTAGATTACTATATAACAACTATACTCTTCGGTAGATTACGATATAACAACTATACTCTACGGTAGATTACGATATAACAACTATACTCTACCCTAGATTACGATATAACAACTGTACTTTAGAGTAGATTACTATACAACAACTATACTCTAGAGTAGATTACGATATAACAACTATACTCTACGGTAGATTACTATATAACAATTATACTCTACAGTAGATTACTATATAACAACTATACTCTACGGTAGATTACGATATAACAACTATACTCTACGATAGATTACGATATAACAACTATACTCTAGAGTAGATTACGATATAACAACTATATTCTAGAGTAGATTACTATACAGCAACTATACTCTAGAGTAGATTACTATATAACAACTATACTCTACGGTTGATTGCTATATAACAAGTATACTCTACGGTAGATTACTATTTAACAACAATACCCAACGGTAGATTACTATAAAACAACTATACTCTACGGTGGATTGCTATATAAGAACTATACTATACAGTAGATTCCACAATATAATTCAGATGTATTATAATCGTATTTAAATCAGTAGTTTATGTTACTATTACCTTTACGCCCACACAGTCAGTCTGTGTGAAAATATCTTTACTCAAATTATATCGTCCCCTTGATGTGTGTATATGTCTTTACTAAAACTTTAACGATCCCTTTATGTGTGTATATATCTTTACTAAAACTTTATCGATCCCTTTATGTGTGTATATATCTTCATTCTGTACTGTTCAGTACAGATTAGTCTAACAGTTTTCTACTTCTTCAACTCGTGTTGTCAGAGGATAACATTTTTTAAGTAAAATAGTGTTATCCCGTCTGATTACCTAGTTGTAATAATACAATAATTTACTTTTGTGTATTGTTATTTTTGTACTCTCTCTTGCAGGGTCAAAACCAGTTGACCATTTACTAAGATTCTTAAATAAACGCACAAGTTAGCGGAGCAACCTCCGATGGCCCAGTGGTTAGGTTTGTTTATTTGTTTTGGAATTTCGCACAAAGCTACTCGAGGGCTGTCTGTGCTAGCCGTCCCTAACTTAGCGATGTAAGACTAGAGGGAAGGCAGCTAGTCATCACCACCCATCGCCAACTCTTGGGCTAATCTTTTACCAACGAATAGTGGGATTGACCGTCACATTATAACGCCCCCACGGCTGGGAGAACGACCCTCGGATTACGAGTAGTACGCCTTACGCGCTTGGCCATGCCGGGCCATAGTGGTTAGGAGCTCTAAACAGACAAATTTCCGAGTTGACATTCTGTCATCGAACACAGTTACTCTTTCAGCCTGAGAGCCTTATAACATCATGGTCAAGCCCACTATTAGTTGGTAAGAACGTAGTTCAAGGATCGGCAAGGGGCATTGTTGATTTTCCCCCTTCTCTAGTCCATCACTACTAAATTATAAAGGGCTAGCAAATGTGACCTAAGAGTAGCTTTGCGCGAAATTACAAAACAAACAAACACTCCGTTAAAAGAAAATTGAAGTTATGATATACATGTATATATATATATATATGGGTGTGTGGATATTATAAAAATACGTAATTTATATTTAAAATTTCATGTTTTATTCTTTAAATACCATTTTTTATATACTCCATGGAAGCGGGTTCTAGATTTAGTACATAGTAAATGATTACTGTCTTTCCTGAATATCACAATAAATAATATAAATATGAAAGTAAAAACACCTACATTTTTGCATTTTCAATTAACGAATTTAAGCTTTACACAAAACAGTCTGTTTCCATCTTTCCATGGCCTCATTTTCGTATTTTTACTCGTTTGTAACTTTGTTGAAGAGTCGGTTCACAGATGGCGTTATTTTTCTGGTCCTGTAGCCATTTTCTCACATAATTTCAGTGGTTTCTGTGAAACTTTTCACTTATCAATCCATTTGTTCTTTCTGAAACAGGGAAACGAGCAAGAATTCTTGTGGTGTTAGCTTGGGGTTTAAGCATACTAGCCTCTATCCCAGCAATATTTCTGAACGAAGACTTGCTAATTAAGGGCCGTGTGCAATGTTGGATTGACCTCACCCCGTGGCAGTGGAAGACTTATCTGATGCTCGTAGCGATGTCTCTATTCTTTATTCCTGCCCTGATTATCTCTACTTGTAACACTGTGATCGTGTATACTATCTGGACTAAGGGCAAGGCTATGGGATATCCAAAGATCGTGAACAATTCCGTTCTCTCCAAAGGTTAGCAGGTCTATTTGTACAAATAGATCAAACAGCATTATAAATGTATTGAAGGTGTTACCATGGATTCTGTTTTTCTTGAAATAGTCGTATAATTTATTTCAAATTTCCACCAAACAGGTTGATGTATTTTTGAGTAAGTAACACAAGATTAATTCTAGAACCTGATGAAAAACAGAGGGAGAACAGATGAGTAATATGAGGTGTGGTAGCAAGAGGGATGTTGCAAACTAGTGAGTGATGGGAGCATTTAAATAGGTGCTGTAATCCAATTGTTAATAGCGGTTTTCAAATACACGCTGTAATCTAAGGGAGGGACACGGTTTATAAAGAAGTGTTGCAAATGTACGGAAGGAAAATTCGTTAAAGAGAGATGTTATGGTTTAATTAGGTACAGAGGAATTAAAGAGAAGTATAATAGCCTAAAGAACCTAGAAAAATTACACAGTCATAATGTATTCTAGAAACATTACACAGTCATAATGTATTCTGGAGACATTACACAGTCATAATGTATTCTAGAGACATTACACAGTCATAATGTATTCTAGAAACATTACACAGTCATAATGTATTCTGGAGACATTACACAGTCATAATGTATTCTAGAGACATTACACAGTCATAATGTATTCTAGAGACATTACACAGTCATAATGTATTCTAGAGACATTACACAGTCATAATGAATTCTAGAGACATTACACAGTCATAATGTATTCTAGAGACATTACACAGTAACAAAGTATTCTGGAGACATTACACAGTCATAAAGTATTCTGGAGACATTACACAGTCATAATGTATTTTAGAGACATTACACAGTCATAATGAATTCTAGAGACATAACACAGTCATAATGTATTCTAGAGACATTACACAGTCATAATGTATTCTGGAGACATTACACAGTCATAATGTATTCTAGAGACATTACACAGTCATAATGTATTCTAGAGACGTTACACAGTCATAATGTATTCTAGAGACATTACACAGTCATAATGTATTCTAGAGACATTACACAGTAATAAAGTATTCTGGAGACATTACACAGTCATAAAGTATTCTGGAGACATTACACAGTCATAATGTATTCTAGAGACATTACACAGTCATAATGAATTCTAGAGACATAACACAGTCATAATGTATTTTAGAGACGTTACACAGTCATAATGTATTCTAGAGACATTACACAGTCATAATGTATTCTAGAGACATTACACAGTCATAAAGTATTCTGGAGACATTACACAGTCATAATGTATTCTGGAGACATTACATAGTCATAATGTATTCTGGAGACATTACACAGTCATAATGTATTCTGGAGACATTACACAATCATAATGTATTCTGGAGACCTTACACAGTCATAATGTATTCTGGAGACATTACACAGTCATAATGAATTCTAGAGACGTTACACAGTCATAATGTGTTCTAGAGACATAACACAGTCATAATGTATTCTGGAGACATTACACAGTCATAATGTGTTCTAGAGACATTACACAGAAATAATGTATTCTGGAGACATTACACAGTCATAATGTATTCTAGAGACATTACACAGTCATAATGTATTCTAGAGACATTACACAGTCATAATGAATTCTAGAGACATTACACAGTCATAATGTATTCTAGAGACATTACACAGTAACAAAGTATTCTGGAGACATTACACAGTCATAATGTATTTTAGAGACATTACACAGTCATAATGAATTCTAGAGACATAACACAGTCATAATGTATTCTAGAGACATTACACAGTCATAATGTATTCTGGAGACATTACACAGTCATAATGTATTCTAGAGACATTACACAGTCATAATGAATTCTAGAGACGTAACACAGTCATAATGTATTCTAGAGACGTTACACAGTCATAATGTATTCTAGAGACATTACACAGTAATAAAGTATTCTGGAGACATTACACAGTCATAGAGTATTCTGGAGACATTACACAGTCATAATGTATTTTAGAGACATTACACAGTCATAATGAATTCTAGAGACATAACACAGTCATAATGTATTCTAGAGACGTTACACAGTCATAATGTATTCTAGAGACATTACACAGTAATAAAGTATTCTGGAGACATTACACAGTCATAAAGTATTCTGGAGACATTACACAGTCATAATGTATTCTAGAGACATTACACAGTCATAATGTATTCTAGAGACATTACACAGTCATAATGAATTCTAGAGACATAACACAGTCATAATGTATTCTAGAGACGTTACACAGTCATAATGTGTTCTAGAGACATTACACAGAAATAATGTATTCTGGAGACATTACACAGTCATAATGTATTCTGGAGACATTACAGAGTCATAATGAATTCTAGAGACATTACACAGTCATAATGTATTCTAGAGACGTTACACAGTCATAATGTATTCTAGAGACATTACACAGTAATAAAGTATTCTGGAGACATTACACAGTCATAAAGTATTCTGGAGACATTACACAATCATAATGTATTCTAGAGACATTACACAGTCATAATGTATTCTAGAGACATTACACAGTCATAATGAATTCTAGAGACATAACACAGTCATAATGTATTCTAGAGACGTTACACAGTCATAATGTGTTCTAGAGACATTACACAGAAATAATGTATTCTGGAGACATTACACAGTCATAATGTATTCTGGAGACATTACAGAGTCATAATGAATTCTAGAGACATAACACAGTCATAATGTATTCTAGAGACATTACACAGTCATAATGTATTCTGGAGACATTACACAGTCATAATGTATTCTAGAGACATAACACAGTCATAATGTATTCTAGAGACGTTACACAGTCATAATGTATTCTAGAGACATTACACAGTAATAAAGTATTCTGGAGACATTACACAGTCATAATGTATTCTGGAGACATTACATAGTCATAATGTATTCTGGAGACATTACACAGTCATAATGTATTCTGGAGACATTACACAATCATAATGTATTCTGGAGACATTACACAGTCATAATGTATTCTGGAGACATTACACAGTCATAATGAATTCTAGAGACATAACACAGTCATAATGTATTCTAGAGACATTACACAGTCATAATGTATTCTAGAGACATAACACAGTCATAATGTATTCTAGAGACGTTACACAGTCATAATGTATTCTAGAGACATTACACAGTCATAATGTATTCTAGAGACATTACACAGTAATAAAGTATTCTAGAGACATTACACAGTCATAAAATATTCTGGAGACATTACACAGTCATAATGTATTCTAGAGACATTACACAGTAATAAAGTATTCTGGACACATTACACAGTCATAATGAATTCTAGAGACATAACACAGTCATAATGTATTTTAGAGACATTACACAGTCATAATGAATTCTAGAGACATAACACAGTCATAATGTATTCTAGAGACGTTACACAGTCATAATGTATTCTAGAGACATTACACAGTCATAATGTATTCTTGAGACATTACACAGTCATAAAGTATTCTGGATACATTACACAGTCATAATGTATTCTGGAGACATTACACAGTCATAATGAATTCTAGAGACATAACACAGTCATAATGTATTCTAGACACATTACACAGTCATAATGTATTCTGGAGACATTACACAGTCATAATGTATTCTAGAGACATTACACAGTCATAATGTATTCTAGAGACATAACACAGTCATAATGTATTCTAGAGACGTTACACAGTCATAATGTATTCTAGAGACATTACACAGTCATAAAGTATTCTGGAGACATTACACAGTCATAATGTATTCTGGAGACATTACATAGTCATAATGTATTCTGGAGACATTACACAGTCATAATGTATTCTGGAGACATTACACAATCATAATGTATTCTGGAGACATTACACAGTCATAATGTATTCTGGAGACATTACACAGTCATAATGAATTCTAGAGACATAACACAGTCATAATGTATTCTAGAGACGTTACACAGTCATAATGTGTTCTAGAGACATAACACAGTCATAATGTATTCTGGAGACATTACACAGTCATAATGTGTTCTAGAGACATTACACAGAAATAATGTATTCTGGAGACATTACACAGTCATAATGTATTCTAGAGACATTACACAGTCATAATGTATTCTAGAGACATTACACAGTCATAATGAATTCTAGAGACATTACACAGTCATAATGTATTCTAGAGACATTACACAGTAACAAAGTATTCTGGAGACATTACACAGTCATAATGTATTTTAGAGACATTACACAGTCATAATGAATTCTAGAGACGTAACACAGTCATAATGTATTCTAGAGACGTTACACAGTCATAATGTATTCTAGAGACATTACACAGTCATAATGTATTCTAGAGACATTACACAGTAATAAAGTATTCTGGAGACATTACACAGTCATAGAGTATTCTGGAGACATTACACAGTCATAATGTATTTTAGAGACATTACACAGTCATAATGAATTCTAGAGACATAACACAGTCATAATGTATTCTAGAGACGTTACACAGTCATAATGTATTCTAGAGACATTACACAGTAATAAAGTATTCTGGAGACATTACACAGTCATAAAGTATTCTGGAGACATTACACAATCATAATGTATTCTAGAGACATTACACAGTCATAATGTATTTTAGAGACATTACACAGTCATAATGAATTCTAGAGACATAACACAGTCATAATGTATTCTAGAGACGTTACACAGTCAT
The DNA here is from genome assembly GCA_011833715.1 of Carcinoscorpius rotundicauda. Lineage (NCBI taxonomy): Eukaryota > Metazoa > Arthropoda > Merostomata > Xiphosura > Limulidae > Carcinoscorpius > Carcinoscorpius rotundicauda. Next base: position 177,717,913 of record CM022391.1, on the reverse strand, counting down.
AATGTGTTCTAGAGACATTACACAGTCATAATGTATTCTGGAGACATTACACAGTCATAATGTATTCTGGAGACATTACACAGTCATAATGTATTCTGGAGACATTACACAGTCATAATGTATTCTAGAGACATTACACAGTCATAATGTATTCTGGAGACATTACACAGTCATAATGTATTCTAGAGACATTACACAGTCATAATGTATTCTAGAGACATAACACAGTCATAATGTATTCTAGAGACGTTACACAGTCATAATGTATTCTAGAGACATTACACAGTCATAAAGTATTCTGGAGACATTACACAGTCATAATGTATTCTGGAGACATTACATAGTCATAATGTATTCTGGAGACATTACACAGTCATAATGTATTCTGGAGACATTACACAATCATAATGTATTCTGGAGACATTACACAGTCATAATGTATTCTGGAGACATTACACAGTCATAATGAATTCTAGAGACATAACACAGTCATAATGTATTCTAGAGACATTACACAGTCATAATGTATTCTAGAGACATAACACAGTCATAATGTATTCTAGAGACGTTACACAGTCATAATGTATTCTAGAGACATTACACAGTCATAATGTATTCTAGAGACATTACACAGTAATAAAGTATTCTAGAGACATTACACAGTCATAAAATATTCTGGAGACATTACACAGTCATAATGTATTCTAGAGACATTACACAGTAATAAAGTATTCTGGAGACATTACACAGTCATAATGAATTCTAGAGACATAACACAGTCATAATGTATTTTAGAGACATTACACAGTCATAATGAATTCTAGAGACATAACACAGTCATAATGTATTCTAGAGACGTTACACAGTCATAATGTATTCTAGAGACATTACACAGTAATAAAGTATTCTGGAGACATTACACAGTCATAAAGTATTCTGGATACATTACACAGTCATAATGTATTCTGGAGACATTACACAGTCATAATGAATTCTAGAGACATAACACAGTCATAATGTATTCTAGAGACGTTACACAGTCATAATGTATTCTAGAGACATTACACAGTCATAATGTATTCTAGAGACATTACACAGTAATAAAGTATTCTGGAGACATTACACAGTCATAAAGTATTCTGGAGACATTACACAGTCATAGTGTATTTTAGAGACATTACACAGTCATAATGAATTCTAGAGACACAACACAGTCATAATGTATTCTAGAGACATTACACAGTCATAATGTATTCTGGAGACATTACACAGTCATAATGTATTCTAGAGACATTACACAGTCATAATGAATTCTAGAGACGTAACACAGTCATAATGTATTCTAGAGACGTTACACAGTCATAATGTATTCTAGAGACATTACACAGTCATAATGTATTCTAGAGACATTACACAGTAATAAAGTATTCTGGAGACATTACACAGTCATAAAGTATTCTGGAGACATTACACAGTCATAATGTATTTTAGAGACATTACACAGTCATAATGAATTCTAGAGACATAACACAGTCATAATGTATTCTAGAGACGTTACACAGTCATAATGTATTCTAGAGACATTACACAGTAATAAAGTATTCTGGAGACATTACACAGTCATAATGTATTCTGGAGACATTACACAGTCATAATGTATTCTAGAGACATTACACAGTCATAATGTATTCTAGAGACATTACACAGTCATAATGTATTCTAGAGACGTTACACAGTCATAATGTGTTCTAGAGACATTACACAGAAATAATGTATTCTGGAGACATTACACAGTCATAATGAATTCTAGAGACATTACACAGTCATAATGAATTCTAGAGACGTAACACAGTCATAATGTATTCTAGAGACGTTACACAGTCATAATGTATTCTAGAGACATTACACAGTCATAATGTATTCTAGAGACATTACAGAGTAATAAAGTATTCTGGAGACATTACACAGTCATAAAGTATTCTGGAGACATTACACAGTCATAATGTATTTTAGAGACATTACACAGTCATAATGAATTCTAGAGACATAACACAGTCATAATGTATTCTAGAGACGTTACACAGTCATAATGTATTCTAGAGACATTACACAGTAATAAAGTATTCTGGAGACATTACACAGTCATAAAGTATTCTGGAGACATTACACAGTCATAATGTATTCTAGAGGCATTACACAGTGATAATGTATTCTAGAGACATTACACAGTCATAATGAATTCTAGAGACATAACACAGTCATAATGTATTCTAGAGACGTTACACAGTCATAATGTGTTCTAGAGACATTACACAGAAATAATGTATTCTGGAGATATTACACAGTCATAATGAATTCTAGAGACATTACACAGTCATAATGTATTCTAGAGACGTTACACAGTCATAATGTATTCTAGAGACATTACACAGTCATAAAGTATTCTGGAGACATTACACAGTCATAATGTATTCTGGAGACATTACATAGTCATAATGTATTCTGGAGACATTACACAGTCATAATGTATTCTGGAGACATTACACAATCATAATGTATTCTGGAGACATTACACAGTCATAATGTATTCTGGAGACATTACACAGTCATAATGAATTCTAGAGACATAACACAGTCATCATGTATTCTAGAGACGTTACACAGTCATAATGTGTTCTAGAGACATAACACAGTCATAATGTATTCTGGAGACATTACACAGTCATAATGTGTTCTAGAGACATTACACAGAAATAATGTATTCTGGATACATTACACAGTCATAATGTATTCTAGAGACGTTACACAGTCATAATGTATTCTAGAAACATAACACAGTCATAATGTATTCTAGAGACGTTACACAGTCATAATGTGTTCTAGAGACATTACACAGTAATAAAGTATTCTAGAGACATTACACAGTCATAAAATATTCTGGAGACATTACACAGTCATAATGTATTCTAGAGACATTACACAGTAATAAAGTATTCTGGAGACATTACACAGTCATAATGAATTCTAGAGACATAACACAGTCATAATGTATTTTAGAGACATTACACAGTCATAATGAATTCTAGAGACATAACACAGTCATAATGTATTCTAGAGACGTTACACAGTCATAATGTATTCTAGAGACATTACACAGTCATAATGTATTCTGGAGACATTACACAGTCATAAAGTATTCTGGATACATTACACAGTCATAATGTATTCTGGAGACATTACACAGTCATAATGAATTCTAGAGACATAACAGAGTCATAATGTATTCTAGAGACGTTACACAGTCATAATGTGTTCTAGAGACGTTACACAGAAATAATGTATTCTGGAGACATTACACAGTCATAATGAATTCTAGAGACATTACACAGTCATAATGTATTCTAGAGACGTTACATAGTCATAATGTATTCTGGAGACATTACACAGTCATAATGTATTCTGGAGACATTACACAATCATAATGAATTCTAGAGACATAACACAGTCATAATGTATTCTGGAGACATTACACAGTCATAATGAATTCTAGAGACATAACACAGTCATAATGTATTCTAGAGACGTTACGCAGTCATAATGTGTTCTAGAGACATTACACAGAAATAATGTATTCTGGAGACATTACACAGTCATAATGTATTCTGGAGACATTACACAGTCATAATGTATTCTAGAGACGTTACACAGTCATAATGTATTCTAGAGACATTACACAGTCATAAAGTATTCTGGAGACATTACACAGTCATAATGTATTCTGGAGACATTACATAGTCATAATGTATTCTGGAGACATTACACAGTCATAATGTATTCTGGAGACATTACACAATCATAATGTATTCTGGAGACATTACACAGTCATAATGTATTCTGGAGACATTACACAGTCATAATGAATTCTAGAGACATAACACAGTCATCATGTATTCTAGAGACGTTACACAGTCATAATGTGTTCTAGAGACATAACACAGTCATAATGTATTCTGGAGACATTACACAGTCATAATGTGTTCTAGAGACATTACACAGAAATAATGTATTCTGGATACATTACACAGTCATAATGTATTCTAGAGACGTTACACAGTCATAATGTATTCTAGAAACATAACACAGTCATAATGTATTCTAGAGACGTTACACAGTCATAATGTGTTCTAGAGACATTACACAGTAATAAAGTATTCTAGAGACATTACACAGTCATAAAATATTCTGGAGACATTACACAGTCATAATGTATTCTAGAGACATTACACAGTAATAAAGTATTCTGGAGACATTACACAGTCATAATGAATTCTAGAGACATAACACAGTCATAATGTATTTTAGAGACATTACACAGTCATAATGAATTCTAGAGACATAACACAGTCATAATGTATTCTAGAGACGTTACACAGTCATAATGTATTCTAGAGACATTACACAGTCATAATGTATTCTGGAGACATTACACAGTCATAAAGTATTCTGGATACATTACACAGTCATAATGTATTCTGGAGACATTACACAGTCATAATGAATTCTAGAGACATAACAGAGTCATAATGTATTCTAGAGACGTTACACAGTCATAATGTGTTCTAGAGACGTTACACAGAAATAATGTATTCTGGAGACATTACACAGTCATAATGAATTCTAGAGACATTACACAGTCATAATGTATTCTAGAGACGTTACATAGTCATAATGTATTCTGGAGACATTACGGAGTCATAATGTATTCTGGAGACATTACACAATCATAATGAATTCTAGAGACATAACACAGTCATAATGTATTCTGGAGACATTACACAGTCATAATGAATTCTAGAGACATAACACAGTCATAATGTATTCTAGAGACGTTACGCAGTCATAATGTGTTCTAGAGACATTACACAGAAATAATGTATTCTGGAGACATTACACAGTCATAATGTATTCTGGAGACATTACACAGTCATAATGTATTCTAGAGACATTACACAGTCATAATGTATTCTAGAGACATTACACAGTCATAATGAATTCTAGAGACATAACACAGTCATAATGTATTCTAGAGACGTTACACAGTCATAATGTGTTCTAGAGACATTACACAGAAATAATGTATTCTGGAGACATTACACAGTCATAATGTATTCTGGAGACATTACACAGTAATAAAGTATTCTAGAGACATAACACAGTCATAATGTATTCTAGAGACGTTACATAGTCATAATGTATTCTAGAGACATAACACAGTCATAATGTATTCTGGAGACATTACACAGTCATAATGTATTCTGGAGACATTACACAATCATAATGTATTCTGGAGACATTACACAGTCATAATGTATTCTAGAGACATTACACAGTCATAATGAATTCTAGAGACATAACACAGTCATAATGTATTCTAGAGACGTTACACAGTCATAATGTATTTTAGAGACATTACACAGTAATAAAGTATTCTGGAGACATTACACAGTCATAATGTGTTCTAGAGACATTACACAGTCATAATGTATTCTAGAGACATTACACAGTCATAATGTATTCTAGAGACGTTACACAGTCATAATGTATTCTGGAGACATTACACAGTCATAATGTATTCTGGAGACATTACACAGTCATAATGTATTCTAGAGACATTACACAGTCATAATGTATTCTGGAGACATTACACAGTCATAATGTATTCTAGAGACATTACACAGTCATAATGTATTCTAGAGACATAACACAGTCATAATGTATTCTAGAGACGTTACACAGTCATAATGTATTCTAGAGACATTACACAGTCATAAAGTATTCTGGAGACATTACACAGTCATAATGTATTCTGGAGACATTACATAGTCATAATGTATTCTGGAGACATTACACAGTCATAATGTATTCTGGAGACATTACACAATCATAATGTATTCTGGAGACATTACACAGTCATAATGTATTCTGGAGACATTACACAGTCATAATGAATTCTAGAGACATAACACAGTCATAATGTATTCTAGAGACATTACACAGTCATAATGTATTCTAGAGACATAACACAGTCATAATGTATTCTAGAGACGTTACACAGTCATAATGTATTCTAGAGACATTACACAGTCATAATGTATTCTAGAGACATTACACAGTAATAAAGTATTCTAGAGACATTACACAGTCATAAAATATTCTGGAGACATTACACAGTCATAATGTATTCTAGAGACATTACACAGTAATAAAGTATTCTGGAGACATTACACAGTCATAATGAATTCTAGAGACATAACACAGTCATAATGTATTTTAGAGACATTACACAGTCATAATGAATTCTAGAGACATAACACAGTCATAATGTATTCTAGAGACGTTACACAGTCATAATGTATTCTAGAGACATTACACAGTAATAAAGTATTCTGGAGACATTACACAGTCATAAAGTATTCTGGATACATTACACAGTCATAATGTATTCTGGAGACATTACACAGTCATAATGAATTCTAGAGACATAACACAGTCATAATGTATTCTAGAGACGTTACACAGTCATAATGTATTCTAGAGACATTACACAGTCATAATGTATTCTAGAGACATTACACAGTAATAAAGTATTCTGGAGACATTACACAGTCATAAAGTATTCTGGAGACATTACACAGTCATAGTGTATTTTAGAGACATTACACAGTCATAATGAATTCTAGAGACATAACACAGTCATAATGTATTCTAGAGACATTACACAGTCATAATGTATTCTGGAGACATTACACAGTCATAATGTATTCTAGAGACATTACACAGTCATAATGAATTCTAGAGACGTAACACAGTCATAATGTATTCTAGAGACGTTACACAGTCATAATGTATTCTAGAGACATTACACAGTCATAATGTATTCTAGAGACATTACACAGTAATAAAGTATTCTGGAGACATTACACAGTCATAAAGTATTCTGGAGACATTACACAGTCATAATGTATTTTAGAGACATTACACAGTCATAATGAATTCTAGAGACATAACACAGTCATAATGTATTCTAGAGACGTTACACAGTCATAATGTATTCTAGAGACATTACACAGTAATAAAGTATTCTGGAGACATTACACAGTCATAAAGTATTCTGGAGACATTACACAGTCATAATGTATTCTAGAGACATTACACAGTCATAATGTATTCTAGAGACATTACACAGTCATAATGTATTCTAGAGACGTTACACAGTCATAATGTGTTCTAGAGACATTACACAGAAATAATGTATTCTGGAGACATTACACAGTCATAATGAATTCTAGAGACATTACACAGTCATAATGAATTCTAGAGACGTAACACAGTCATAATGTATTCTAGAGACGTTACACAGTCATAATGTATTCTAGAGACATTACACAGTCATAATGTATTCTAGAGACATTACAGAGTAATAAAGTATTCTGGAGACATTACACAGTCATAAAGTATTCTGGAGACATTACACAGTCATAATGTATTTTAGAGACATTACACAGTCATAATGAATTCTAGAGACATAACACAGTCATAATGTATTCTAGAGACGTTACACAGTCATAATGTATTCTAGAGACATTACACAGTAATAAAGTATTCTGGAGACATTACACAGTCATAAAGTATTCTGGAGACATTACACAGTCATAATGTATTCTAGAGGCATTACACAGTGATAATGTATTCTAGAGACATTACACAGTCATAATGAATTCTAGAGACATAACACAGTCATAATGTATTCTAGAGACGTTACACAGTCATAATGTGTTCTAGAGACATTACACAGAAATAATGTATTCTGGAGATATTACACAGTCATAATGAATTCTAGAGACATTACACAGTCATAATGTATTCTAGAGACGTTACACAGTCATAATGTATTCTAGAGACATTACACAGTCATAAAGTATTCTGGAGACATTACACAGTCATAATGTATTCTGGAGACATTACATAGTCATAATGTATTCTGGAGACATTACACAGTCATAATGTATTCTGGAGACATTACACAATCATAATGTATTCTGGAGACATTACACAGTCATAATGTATTCTGGAGACATTACACAGTCATAATGAATTCTAGAGACATAACACAGTCATCATGTATTCTAGAGACGTTACACAGTCATAATGTGTTCTAGAGACATAACACAGTCATAATGTATTCTGGAGACATTACACAGTCATAATGTGTTCTAGAGACATTACACAGAAATAATGTATTCTGGATACATTACACAGTCATAATGTATTCTAGAGACGTTACACAGTCATAATGTATTCTAGAAACATAACACAGTCATAATGTATTCTAGAGACGTTACACAGTCATAATGTGTTCTAGAGACATTACACAGTAATAAAGTATTCTAGAGACATTACACAGTCATAAAATATTCTGGAGACATTACACAGTCATAATGTATTCTAGAGACATTACACAGTAATAAAGTATTCTGGAGACATTACACAGTCATAATGAATTCTAGAGACATAACACAGTCATAATGTATTTTAGAGACATTACACAGTCATAATGAATTCTAGAGACATAACACAGTCATAATGTATTCTAGAGACGTTACACAGTCATAATGTATTCTAGAGACATTACACAGTCATAATGTATTCTAGAGACATTACACAGTAATAAAGTATTCTGGAGACATTACACAGTCATAATGTATTCTGGAGACATTACACAGTCATAATGAATTCTAGAGACATAACAGAGTCATAATGTATTCTAGAGACGTTACACAGTCATAATGTGTTCTAGAGACGTTACACAGAAATAATGTATTCTGGAGACATTACACAGTCATAATGAATTCTAGAGACATTACACAGTCATAATGTATTCTAGAGACGTTACATAGTCATAATGTATTCTGGAGACATTACACAGTCATAATGTATTCTGGAGACATTACACAATCATAATGAATTCTAGAGACATAACACAGTCATAATGTATTCTGGAGACATTACACAGTCATAATGAATTCTAGAGACATAACACAGTCATAATGTATTCTAGAGACGTTACGCAGTCATAATGTGTTCTAGAGACATTACACAGAAATAATGTATTCTGGAGACATTACACAGTCATAATGTATTCTGGAGACATTACACAGTCATAATGTATTCTAGAGACATTACACAGTCATAATGTATTCTAGAGACATTACACAGTCATAATGAATTCTAGAGACATAACACAGTCATAATGTATTCTAGAGACGTTACACAGTCATAATGTGTTCTAGAGACATTACACAGAAATAATGTATTCTGGAGACATTACACAGTAATAAAGTATTCTAGAGACATAACACAGTCATAATGTATTCTAGAGACGTTACATAGTCATAATGTATTCTAGAGACATAACACAGTCATAATGTATTCTGGAGACATTACACAAATATAATGTATTCTGGAGACATTACACAATCATAATGTATTCTGGAGACATTACACAGTCATAATGTATTCTAGAGACATTACACAGTCATAATGAATTCTAGAGACATAACACAGTCATAATGTATTCTAGAGACGTTACACAGTCATAATGTATTTTAGAGACATTACACAGTAATAAAGTATTCTGGAGACATTACACAGTCATAATGTGTTCTAGAGACATTACACAGTCATAATGTATTCTAGAGACATTACACAGTCATAATGTATTCTAGAGACGTTACACAGTCATAATGTATTCTGGAGACATTACACAGTCATAATGTATTCTGGAGACATTACACAGTCATAATGTATTCTAGAGACATTACACAGTCATAATGTATTCTAGAGACGTTACACAGTCATAATGTATTCTACTGTGAAGAAGATATTAAACATGAGTACTCTAATATGAAGAGAAAGAGGAATTACAGAAATTTTGGTAATATGTAAGAGAAGACGTGCTAAAGATGGATGTAACAAATAAAATAGACGTGTTAGAAACTACGTAAGCTAATAAGACAGAGGTGTTAAAGGTGGATGTAATCTAATAAGAGAGATTTTAATGAAGGATATAATCGAATAAGACAAATGTGGTAAAGCTGGATGTAATCTAATAAGAGAGATTTTAATGAAGGATATAATTTAGCAAGACAGAGATGTTAAAAAAGGATTTAATCTGATAACACAGAGGTGTTAAAGAAGGATGTAATCTAATAAGACAGAGATGTTAAAGAAGGATGTAATATAATAAGACAGAAGTGTTAAAGAAGGATGTAATATAATAAGACAAATGTGTTAAAAAAGGATGTAATTTAATAAAAAAGATTTTAATGAAGGATATAATTCAACAAGACAGGGATTTTAAAGATGGGTGTAACCTAATAAGAGACAGAGGTGTTAAAGAAGATGTAATCTAATAAGACAGGGGTGTTAAAGAAGGATATAATCGAATAAGATAGATGTGTTAAAGCTGGATGTAATCTAATAAGAGAGATTTTAATGAAGGATATAATTTAGCAAGACAGAGATGTTAAAGAAGGATTTACTCTGATAACACAGAGGTGTTAAAGAAGGATGTAATCTAATAAGATAGAAGTGTTAAAGAAGGATGTAATATAATAAGACAGATGAGTTAAAAAAGGATGTAATTTAATAAGAGAGAGATGTTATAAAAGGATGTAATCTAATAAGAGAGAAATGTTATAAAAATGTAATCTAATAAGAGAGAGATGTTAAAGAAGAATGTAATCTGATAAGACAGAAGTGTTAAAGAAGGATGTAATCTAATAAGAGAGAGATGTTATAAAAGGATGTAATTTAATAAGAGAGAGATGTTAAAGATATATGCGTACTATAATCGATTTGATGAATTTATACTTTTGAAAAGACATCAGATCTGATACATTTTATCCATGGAATTTTGTTTCACTGTATAGTAAATAAAAACGATTCAGTATTCAAAATATATGTGCTTTATATACATGTACTTAGACGTAAACCTAATAATTCAGCACTTGAACCTACACAAACGTTACACTACGACAACGTGCCCTAAGGTAGTAGGCTCTATGATACAATATAAACCTCTTTTTCATGGTATGTTGTGTTACCACGCAGAAGTAACAGGAGCTAAGCTTGGTGTCGTTTATTAAAATAGATAGCAGAGTCCGACATAAGGCTTCCATTGACAGCGATAGTGACAACAGAAGGACGAGCTCTAGAGGAATAATTCCAAAGGCTAAAATAAAGTCTGTGAAGATGACCCTTGTGATAGTGCTTGGTAAGGGTGAAAATGTATAGTCATGGTACGTGATAGTGTTTGGTAAGTATCAAAACGGATAATCCTGGCTTGTGATAGTATTGGTAAGTATCAAAACGGATAATCCTGGCTTGTGATAGTATTGGTAAGTATCAAAACGGATAATCCTGGCATGTGATAGTGTTTGGTAAGTATCAAAACGGATAATCCTGGCATGTGATAGTATTGGTAAGTATCAAAACGGATAATCCTGGTATATGAAAGGGTAAATCACTAAAAATAGAAGCATTGTTTTGTTTTGTATTTTGTCCTTAAAACCTTACAAATAAAGTGTAACTTGTGTCAAAAATATTGCTTTCAGTCCATCATTGTCTTGATTATATTATGGAAACCAAAACCAAATAAACATTGATTACTACAATGTAAGTCTAAAAAGTTCTTTTTATGCTATTTTACTGGATACTTCAATCACGTGTGTATGAAATAGATAATACTGTATTGAATATGTCATAGCAGTAACATAAAACTACAGTCTGTGTTCAGTCGTGCATATCACATATCACGGTATCACTTTTATGAAAATTTTTATCTATGATATGGTGATACCTCACACGTGTTTCACCGATAACTGCCTCTACTTTCCTTCTGTAAAACTATAGAATGTATTCTATCACATGCTACTTCTTAACATAAGTTAAAATCGGTATTCTGTGTAGATTCTAATCTTAATAAATAAACACTAAACACTGAAGCTGTTAACAGTGAATATTTCACTTATGAAATTTGTGTCAAATCATTTTTCTTCTAGTATTCATACTTTGCTGGAGTCCATACTTTATATATGACTTACTTCAGGTCTACGGATTTATCCCCGTCAGTCAGACATTAATTGCTGTGTCAACGTTTATTCAGGCGTTAGCTCCCCTGAACAGCGCCGCCAATCCTGTTATTTACTGTTTATTCTCCACTCCACCGTGCAGGAATTTCAAGAAACTGGAGGTTAGTACCCTGCTTTCATTTGAGTTCAAATCACAAGCGAATTGCATTTTTCACCAAGCTGAAGTTTTCCGGCCAGCATGAGGTAGACGTCTTACTGGCTATCGTAAACAGTGCGTGTAAGGATATCAGCCCCTAAACCGATTAACCACTTTGAAATTACCACCAACTCAACGGCGTTCAGTGTGTTTATTTCCAAGCTAGAGTATTAATATGCAATAGAGTTTTGTTTTACTGTGAAAGCTGAACACAGATAATATGTTATATCTGACAACTAACTTAATCCTACTTGTCTAACACAAACTCTCACTTTTTAATATTTTAACACAAATTTACTATCTTGTAATTTTCTTGGTATTTTGTGTGTAAAAAAGTAGGTGTCGTTGTTTGGTTCTGTTTAATCAGGTGAAAATAGTTTTCTTATATATCACGTAATATAACAGTTGCCTCAGTAGCTCCTATTTTATCATGTTTAATCGTAACTTGAAATGGAGAATATGCTGTCATATAAATGAATGCTGTTCGATAACTTTATTTATACAGTGATTAATAATTTATATTTTTAAATGTTTGGATAAATTTACATCCAAAATTTTAAAAGATAAATAACGTTGGTAAAAGACTGACCGTTGTTTTGTAAGTCTTCTGATTTATACCATGTGGTAACATTACCTTGGGGAAGGGTTATGTATTTTTCATGGTATTTACTAAAGCAAAAATCTGGAAATGGTAATTTTTATTCTTTTTTATATCAATTCTCTGAAATAACTCCGTTAACTGTTTAACACATCATACGCTGTTCCGTGTCTTGCATATATACAATTGTTTAATATGTACTTTTGTATTGTTTACAGAAAAATTCCACTGTAAACAAGAGGTACAAGAAATCAGTTCACTTGTTTACGACCATCCCTACCGATTCGAGAAGACAATGTGGCAAAACTCATATATGATTGGACATTATCAGGGATTGAATGTTCAGACGACACCGAGGGAAAGGTCTCTCAACCAATGAGATTGTCCTTTCTTTTAAAACATGAAATTGACATTTTTGACCCCTTTATAAGTTGACAAAAGTGACCATATTTTCGCACCAAAGGTGAAATTGGAAATTTAGGGTTAGTATTTCTCACGTGGCTGTTTCAATCAGACAATTAAAATAATTAAACTTAGAGTTATCAGGATGGAAACTGGACAGTTGATATTATGAGAAATGCTTTTGCTGACTAATATAGTTACCCCCCCCACACACACACAGTTGTTCAGCAATAAATTTAAAGTCTTGTAAAGACAAAGTTTATGGATTGTGGCATGGTCCAGGTTGTCCATTGTGAAGCTTTGGATTTAAACCATTTGTTAAACAGCTAGTAGAAATATTAGAATGCTTTTTGAACATAAATGTGTTTAAAACATTCAAAAAGATATATGTGGCTTTTTAAATCAATATTTCACGTATTTTATTAAACATATCTCTGTCATATATCGTATAAAATCTCAAAAAATAACAAAAGGGAATCCTTAACACCCACGGCTGTAATCAGATCTCAAATCGGTCAAACGAGGGCGCTATGAGCTGAAATATTTTACTTCAAAAACAAACTTCACAGCCGTTATATGAGCTGAAATGCGGCTGGTAAAATATATATTTATTTCCTCTTAATATCTAAATATTATTTGAACCCAATAAATATTTTCACGTGTCATTTGTGAAATTAAAGCATTTAAGTAATTAAGAGTGTTAGGCTTAACACCTATAAATAGGTCAGGTTAATTATCGCTACACTATAGTCAACGCAGTTTAATGCTGTTAAAGTTACTTTTCCTTATTATATTTAATAGATAGAAATAAAATATACGGTATGAAGTAAGAGAATAGTTTGAATAACCAGTACTACTTTGGAGAAACACATATAACCAGTACCACTTTGGAGAAACACATATAACCAGTACTACTTTGGAGAAACACATATAACCAGTACTACTTTGGAGAAACACATATAACCAGTTCTACTTTGGAGAAACACATACAACCAGTTCTACTGGACATTCAATTTTAACATATTACTTACCAAAAATGTCATTATGATTGTAATTTCTCACTTATTTTTAAGAGCTATAAGAGAAGACAGTAAAGATCTTTTTTTCTCGTATACTTTCTGTGTGTGAAAGATATGATATCTATTTTTTGTTATTAACACATGTTTTCCATGAGTCTTAACTTGCAGTGTTTGTTCTTCAGTGATTTCCGTTGTTGAAACAAAAGTTTCAGAATGTCGTTCCTTTAAATTTTTTAGATTATGTTTCAGGAAATAATATTTACATCAGTTAAATGAATAATACTTGGAATGTACTTTGCTAGTATATTAATTTTCTTTACATATACACACACAGGCACACACTAAACAAAAGCTGTTTCAACTTCCAAAAAAAAACAAAGGTAAAAAGGCTTAGTTTCGTCATGCGAAATAATTCATGTTCATAATTATACATTTCACCAAAACGTAAACTACAAAATGTGTAATTAAGTAAAACTTTAATTTATTAAAACTAGTTTTATTGTTATACGTGTGTATTTATTACTCTCAGTCTTAAACTATATATTTTTCAGTTAAGTTGAGACAAAAAACAGTTACGTATTTAGTGAAAACTTTCTTGTGAGGTATTCCTAGACCTGGCATGACAAGGTGGGTTAAGGCACTCAACTCGTAATATGAGGGTCGCGGGTTCGAATCCTCGTCACACCAAACATGCTCGCCCTTTCAGCCGTGGGAGCGTTATAAAGTGACGGTGAATCCCACTATTTGTTGGTAAAAGAGTAGCCCAAGAGTTGGTGGTGAGTGGTGATGACTAGCTACCTTCCCTCTGGTCTTACACTGCTAAATTAGGGACAACTAACGCAGATAGCCCTTGTGAATCTTTGCGCGAAATTCAAAACAAACCAATACCAGGTATTTCTATAACGTAATGTGTATGTCAGTACTTTTACAACGTAATGCGAATTCTGAACTTGTCTACAAGATAATTTATTTCGTTGTGGAAAAACACAAAAAGATTGTTTATCAGTACTTGACATGAGCTTCTGATCACAGTAAGTTAACTTCGTGAAGCAAAACTAAACACCAACCTGATAGTGGGTGTACATAATTACATACAATGTTTCAACGTGTTTAATTATAATAATTAGAATGAATTCTCTTATTAGATAAATACCCTAGTTATCAGCGATATTCTTTACCATAATCACACGATATCTCACGAAGTTCGGCCACCTTACGATATTTTAGGCTTTTTCTAGTCCATATACTAAGTTAACAATGTAAAATAATTTCTACAATAAAAATAATATATGCATATATATATTAAACACTTGAACGAAATATTAATAAAAGTAACCTTAAATAATTGTACTTTATTTACTGAAGGCAAAATTGTTTGTTTTTTTGTTTTTTGAATTTTGCGTAAAGCTACTCATAGGCTAGCTGTTCCTAATTTAGCAGTTTAAGACGAGAGGGTTTGTTTGTTTTGGTTTGTTTTTTGGAATTTCGCACAAAGCTACTCGAGGACTATCTGTGCTAGCCGTCCCTAATTTAGCAGTGTAAGACTACAGGGAAGGCGGCTAGTCATCACCACCCACAGCGAACTCTTGGGCTACTCTTTTACCAACGGATAGTGAGATTGACCGCACATTGTAACGCCCCCACAGCTGAAAGGACAAGCATGTTTGGTGCGACGTGGATTCGAGCCCGTGACTCGAGTGTGGATTACGAGTCGAACGCCTTAAGCCACCTGGTCATTCTGGGGCCTCACGATTATGAAGCTGTAATAAACGTTTTTGTTATTTTTATTTCACGAAGACATTTAGTTTAAAGTTTGAATAAACAACGCGAGGGGGCACCCTTCTTTTATTGCTATGATTTACTGAAATTTGAATGGTTTATAGAAACATTTCAGGTCATAATGTAAAAGTAAATCAGTCTTTTTTTTTAATAATGTTTATAATTTTGTTAAAACGAAATAAAATCCTTATAAGCAAACCAGCGTCAATATTTGTGTTTGTCAGTGAATAATTGTTTTAAGTATGTTGACACGTGAAAAAAACTATATTAAAAGATCCTGCGAGAAAACTAAAACTTTTCAGAGCTATATATCTTAAATGTTATCAGGCCATTAATCTAGTTTCATTGAATTTCATTTGCAACGACCCAACGATCCTCTGTTTTCATCTACTCTTCTATCTAATTTACTAACTTAACCTCCACACCTAAAGAGATAATTTTTTTACAACGGCACTTAGTCAAATACTTTATGAAAATCCAGATACACCAAATCTTAGCCCTTACCCTCATTTAGATGAGCAGTACTTATTTCAAAGAATGTCAAAAAATTTATAAGGCACAATTTCTCCTTCAGTGAAACCATGTTAACTATCGAATAAATTTCGAAATTTTGTAAAGTGTCTTTGCAGACTACCTTATGATAGACTTTTCAAGACGTCTGCTACAAGTGCTGTGAGACTAATTGGTCTGTAATCACAGGGACAATTTTTGTCACCTCCATTTAAAAGAAAAGTTACTTAAAAAAAGTTCAAATCTTCTGGTACCTGCCCATTTTTCGAGGACTGACAAAAAATAAATGGTTCGGCATGGCCAGGAGACTTGGGCCCTCGACACGTAATCTGAGGGCGCGGATTCGAATCCCTGTCACACCAAACATGCTCACTATACAAGCCGTGGGGGAGCTTTAATGTGATCGTCAATCCCACTGTTCGTTGGTAAAAGTATAGCCCGAGTTAGCTGTGGGTAGCGATAACTAGCAGTTTTTTGTCTTACACTGCTAAATTAGGGATAGCTAGCGTACATATTCCTCGTGTAGCTTTGCGCGAAATTCACAGAAACAAACAAAAAATAGTGGTAGGTGTCTCACAGATCGAGTCTTTAATCTCTTGTTGTTATAAAACAAAGGAATAAAACAAAATTAAAAGGAAATATTTGTAGTTTAATAAAAAATAAAGATTTGATATGCTGAGAATAGACAAAAAGTTTGAGGTAAACGTAAATATTTCACAGTAAAAGAACATCATCACCAGTTAATATTATTAATATTAATATTAATATTATTATAGAAATTGTAAATACATTAGAACCCATTTTCTTAAAACAATGAAGAAAAAAGCGACCTATATATGAAACTGGCTTGAAATTGCAAGTTTAAACCAACTAATATTATTGAAAAGGAAAAACGTATTGAATAAAACTTAGATTTGTTGGAAAGAAACATACGTCGCTTTATGAGTTTTACAATGTCCAAATTCATCTTTAAGGAAAAAAGTTACTTTAATTTTATCTTTACCTTTATTGAGGCTTTAGGTCATAGGTCATCAATAAATGGAACTTCTCTAACCGACAACGATAATAAGAGGAAACAGATATAAACAAAGGCGAAGTGTGAACCATTAGTACGCTAACTGATTTAGTCTCTGAACAATGCCCCCTAGTGGCACAGCGGGATGTCTGCGGACTTACAACGGTAGAAACTGGGTTTCGTTACCCGTGGTGGAAAGAGCGTAGATAGCCCATTATGCAACTTCTTGCTTAACTTTACACATTAAATATTTTGAATATTTTATCACTAGCATAATAAGTATTATAGAGATATCTGAAGTCCGGCATTTTCAGGAGATCAAGTTCAAATTATACCTTTCTTAGCACGTGTTTTGGAGAATTCTACTCTTCATTAGTAACCATGAATGGTATTTATTATATCCGATACTGTGTGCTTAAATGATATAAAAAACTAAATAGTGGCCAATTACATTTTTTTCTTGACTTTGACTATCAAATGTGTAGGTTTTTTTTACAGTGACCATAAAGCACGTTTACACCTACAATACGTTTAATTCGGGGTTTTAGTATGAATATCCACTCACACACACACCCGCTCAAGAACAACAATAATAACAACTTTATTGTATGGCAGCTATTAACTTAAAGAAGGGAGTTATTAATCAGTATTCTGGAATGTTAAAGTTAAGTTATACTTGATAAGAAGTTGGGATTACCGCCGAAAGCGTTGCCAACAGTGAGAGTATCCAACTGAATAATTAATATATCCCAATTGTTATAAACGAGAATAACATATTAAATTGACTAAAATCATAACTGGAGTTATTCTTTAGTTCTGATGTACGTGGATATCCTGCTTGTTCTGATGTACATGGATATCCTGCTTGTTCTGATGTACATGGATATCCTGCTTGTTCTGATGTACGTGGATATCCTGCTTGTTCTGATGTACGTGGATATCCTGCTTGTTCTGATGTACGTGGATATCCTGCTTGTTCTGATGTACATGGATATCCTGCTTGTTCTGATGTACATGGATATCCTGCTTGTTCTGATGTACGTGGATATCCTGCTTGTTCTGATGTACGTGGATATCCTGCTTGTTCTGATGTACGTGGATATCCTGCTTGTTCTGATGTACGTGGATATCCTGCTTCGATGAGAACTTATTAATACTTTCGGTTTTCGGTCGTAGTTGGTGGTGTTGTTTATCCTTAAAACTATACATACACAAGAAAATGTCAGCTGATTTTCAAATCTCTCTAACTTAGTTCGAGTGGTATAGTAGTAGTTTATAAATGTTTGTTTGAAATTAAGTTCAGAGCTCTACAGTGAGTTATCTGTACTCTTTCCACAACGAGGATGACGACTATTTCGAGCATTGCAGGTCCGCAGACCTACCGCTGTGTCCCAAGAGCGGCTTTAAGAAATGAAAGTGTAATTTGAAGAGATCTAGTAAATTTCTATTCTGATGCGCATACACGCGAGAGACACGTGGAGGCAGACAAAATGGTTCATGCTCGAATGCCTCCATATTTAGTTACAGATAGGAAAACTGTTTGTACGTTAATTGAATACCTAAGAATTTTTAAATATTTTTTTTTCATTCCAAACTGTTTCATATATAAGTTAAAAAACAAACAACACAATATTTCAATGATCTATATTTTTTGTGTGTGTTGTTTTCGGAATTTCACATGCATATTTGGTGGATTTAGACCATGTGGTAATAAAGATAAGAAAAAAACAAACACCATTATTACTCAATTCAAAGTAAAAACAATTATATTGGCAAACGTTTCGTCACTGTGGCTTTATCAGGGTTATAAGTGCAAAATCAATTTAAGTTTTTTTTTCTAACTTTGATGAAACTGCAATGCCGAAACGTTGGTTGAGGTAAAAGGTTTTTACTATTATACGAAGAGTTAAAGTTATTTTTGAAGATTTTAATGCAGTCTGTATTTAAACTAATCAGTAAGTAAATTAGTGTCTATTGCTCAACCTGAAAAAAAAATAAACACGCTGAAAATGTTTTCTTTATTTTCTCTCCAAATTTTTATCACATTAGAAGATAACAAAAACGTTAGCTTTAATTATTTTAAATTGGACTGTGAAAGCTAAAATTTTCATCACAAAACTAGTGGAAATGAAGAGCTCAGTTATTAAAACACGCACTCAGCAATTTACGTAAAATGGTGATAAAAATACACAAATGTAGAAAGTTAAGAAAACACTATATTCATTTATTGGTTTCGAATGAAACATCGAGGAAGTGTGAATAATAGCCTACTGTATAACTAGAATATATGTATATACAAATAGAGTTCGACAGTGGTCTATAATTCTGGACTGAGTTAAATATTTTAATATATAAAATCCTATTACATTACCTTACATTTCGATATACTAATGTCCTCTCATAGATGACGCCACGATAAAAGAATTGTTTCAAAACTGTGCTTGACAAGGAGTGATTTTAACGTCTTTCTCATTTTATAAATTTTTTTTACATTTGGTAACAGAACATTTTTTTTCAGTTTTCACATTGTTTTAATTCATTCTTCATTTCCCTTACTCATCTGTAAATTATGAAACACTTGATGGATTTATTAATGTGTTTCACAAGTAGATACCTTCAGGCAAGAAAAAATATTATGGATGATACCGTGTGTGTTTTTCATATAGCAAAGCCACAAAAGACTATCTGCTCAGCCCACCGAGGGGAATCGAACCCTGATTTTAGCGTTGTACATTCAGAGATATACCGCTGTACTAGTGGGGGGGCAGATGATACAACGTAAAACAAACTGTAAAAGTGTCTGCTTTTGACTCGAAAGTACGAACTTCATGAGAACACAGACGATTGTTTGTTTGTTTTGGAATTTCGCACAAAGCTACTCGAAGGCTATCTGTGCTAGCTGTCCCTAATTTAGCAGTGTAAGACTAGAGGGAAGGCAGCTAGTCATCGCCACCCACCGCCAACTATTGGGCTGCTCTTTTACCAACGAATAACGGGATTAACCGTAACATTATACACCCCCACGGCTGGGAGGGTGAGCATGTTTAGCGCGACGCGGGCGCGAACCCGCGACCCTCGGATTACGAGTGCACGCCTTAACGCGCTCGGCCATGCCAGGCCTGAACACAGACGAAAATTAAGGCTTAGCAATAACCTGAAATACAAATAACTTATAGAGGTACATAAAATATAATCTACAATTCTCGGTAAACACATGTTTTTGAATGTGCATATGTCACTGTGTATCTTATAAGAGCAAAAAGTGTTGGATTAAAAACTATAACGCTGAATTTCTAAAATAACTTACAATAAAATTAGAACAATGCGTGAAATGTTGCTCTTTGTGACATTGAAAAAAGATATTGTGATGTGTATTTTTACTTCACTCTGATTTTTAGCTTCGGACATATAGTCAGAATTAAAACTGGTTATTATATCTTATGATCAAAGGACAAGAATACCGAAATCTCTTCCTTTATAAAAATCTTATAAATAGATATTCTTAACGATTGGTTTTGCCGGTACAACTCTTTATTTATTATATTTGCTGCTCTGAGCAATTACTTTTATAAAGTTTTAGCAGGAATGGTTTAGCTTTTAGTAACTCTATCTAAAATTCATCTGTTAAACCTATAGTTTAGAAATGAAGCGATGAGCAGTTACATTGTGTCACAATACCAATGTTTTTATTGAATGCAAATAGATTTACTTTCAGAAGAGAAACCCATTGCTTTATACCTGTTTCGTAACTGAATACACCACTGCTTCTGTGTTGAAGGTGTCTTATTATTAGAGTTGTCCAGGCAACTATAAATATTCGAAATTGTGATGTAACGATTTCAGGAGTAATTAAGAATTACTATTATGTATTTCTGAAACCGTATAGTAGCGTTTTTAAAAGAATAGCTATTACGTACCTTTGAAACCGTACAGTAACGTATTTAGAATAATAGTTATTATATCATCTGAAAACGTATAGTAACGAAATTAAAATCATTGTTATTACGTAGTCTGAAGCCTTGGAAAGCACTTTGAAAGCATTGTTTGTTTGTTTGTTTTGGAATTTCGCACAAAGCTACTCGAGGGCTATCTGTGCTAGCCGTCCCTAATTTAGCAGTGTAAGACTAGAGGGAAGGCAGCTAGTCATCACCACCAACCGCCAACTCTTGGGCTACTCTTTTACCAACGAATAGTGGGCTTTGAAAGCAAGTGACATCCTGTCGTATTTACAAATGTATTTCATAGTTCCTGACCTCTAATAATAAATTAGATATCACTGTATTGTTATGTATATTACTAATGTTTATATGAATATTACTTGAAAATGTTATGATAGAAATTTTAATTTCTGCAAATATTTAAAATCATTGTTTTTAAGTATCCGAACTTTCGTAGTTGGTATAACAACCAAATTAAAATAAACAGTTATATTAAAGAATGTGGTTTCTCACTTTTTTCACATTACAAACAAATTAACAAACTAAGCCAAATAAAATGAAAGGTTAATATATATTTTTTTAAAATTCCCTTAAATAACTAAACTTTCTCGCAGTTCTTAAATGAATAGACTAGCTGGACAGTTTCTTTTTGTCTTACCTCCATACACGCGCGTGCGCTCTTCTCAACTGTTTAATGGTTAAGAAATGTCTGGGTGATGAAAGTTTGCATTTCTTCGAAATTCATCAACACATTCCAGCCAACAAAGGTACAATGAACCAGTTCTACAAGTCATAAAATGAAAATATACTCAGGAACGAGGATTTTGTGTGTGTTAAGAATTATGGCTTTCAAAAATCTAGAGGGCGTTCTTAGCCATCCACTTCTCTTTCACAGATATACGCACGTTAAATACACACGTGAGGCTAGTGTTGTCGCAAACCAAGCTTTTATTTTCACACCTCTATACATTATTCATTTTACAGAACATGCGGTACGAATGCTTAAAATATATATTAATTATTTGAACTGGCAATCATATCAAAAGAAGTAATTAAAACCTAAATATTTCGATTCAAATAAACTTTCAAAGTGACACCATATTTAACAGACACCGAGTCTGTTAATTAAAAAAATTAATAATAAATATATGTGTGAAAGTCAAATTTTGAAAACAACATAAATCTCTAAATTATTATAAGGAATAAAAAATAGTATAATACTCAAATATGTTATTATGTTTAAGTTTCATCCACTATCAAGTAAATATGGGTATATTGATGTAATCGTAACTTTCTATCGGCCCGGCATGGTTTAACGCGTTAAGGCGTGCGACTCGTAATCCGAGGGTCGCGGGTTCGCGCCAAACATGCTTGCCCTCCCAGCCGTGGGGGCGTTATAACGTTACGATCAATCCTACTTTTCGTTGGTAAAAAAGTAGTCCAAGAGTTGGTGGTGGGTGGTGATGACTACCTGCCTTCCCTCTGGTTTTACACTGTTAAATTAGGGACGGCTAGCACAGATAGCTCTCGAGTAGCTTTGTGCGAAATTCAAAAACAAAAACACAAACTTTCTGTCAGTGGATATTTCACATTATTTCTTCCTCTGACATCCTACAAATAATGTCATTCAACTTCACTTTGACAACAAATGTTTAGGGAAAACAATACTGGTGATCAAGTGATGGTAACTCTATGCGTTTGTCTTTTGGCTCACGTATCTGGTAATAAGAGCACCCCTGATCATTATCAGTTTTTGTTTACATCTACTACCATTAAAAATGTTGTTTTTAACCTTCACGTTTATTAATACTACATAGAGTATTTTAATGTTCACATGTGGTAGTAACAAGTCATATATTTTGTGTTGCTCACCATAATGCAGCAAGTTGGACAAAAAAAAACGTACTGTAAAATTATTATCAACACTATAGATGTCGCTACAACTTTGATTTAACTCCTTTAAGTCGCACGAGCAATCTCTTTTGGACGGCACCTTTTTTCTTTCACACCTGAGGTGTTTTTGATTAACTATAGGTTTACTGGTAGCAGTATTACTGTACTTTAGCTAATTGTTGTTCTTATTGTATGACGGCTGAATCATACACTACAATGTTAATAAACATTACACACGTGTGTCTGCAAACTTTAGAAACGCTGAAATATAGTGAGTGAAAATGTAGCAAATAACAGTATGAAATAATATATATTCATATAGTAATAGTAAGGACAACGTTTGTTGGTGTTGTCTGATATTAAACGATGATACCTAAAAACAAAAGAAAACTGAAATTAAGTTATGAGCAGTAAGACTATTATACACATGTATAATTTACACAAAATCAAAATGATCAGTTCAGTAGATTTGGTATTAAGTTTTATAACACTAAAAACACAAAACTAATCTGTTGAAAGTTACCGTGTTAATATCAAAACTACAATTTGTATTTTTAAGAGCTAGAGACTTTCTGTTTTTGCTTTAACTGTTGTTAATATTAGTGGCTATTGATTGGACAAGAACAGTACTTTGTTTAACTGACAACTAGTAGAGTATATTATCTATATTTTATATTGTTGAAATTATTTATTACTACTTCTTTTTTCCTTTATCAATATTTACCAGACATTCAGCCTCGTGCAACGTGCAGTGTAAACACATATGTTCCTTTCGTGTACTCTTTCCTATGAATTGTTGTTTTTACCTTACGACCTGTTAGTTTTAGGCCCAGATCGAGTGCATATTCGATCTGCACCAAATTCGGATAATTAAGTAAAACAGTACCACAGCACAAAATTAGAACTCTAATTTGTTTAATATATTTTTATTTTTTTATGTTTGGTTTTTGAGCTGTTACAAAAGTTATTGTTCAAAACCAGTTTAAAATTATTTTTTTTCCATTTAGGTTTTTAAACTGATTTTCATCTGTACAGTATATATATATGAAAATCTATATCAATGAATTTTATCAGAATAAACAGCTAAAAGCTTAATCACTTCATAATGTATTTTATTAATTAGAAGTTCATGAAAATTAATAAACAATAAAATAAGTTTAATGAAACGAATTCGATTTTCATCTTATAACCGTTTGAAAACTATTTTTTGTAATATTTGCCGAAGGTGAAAATAACAGAAAAAAACTTTATTAATATGTTATCTTATCTCTACTCAATTAGCGATTTTAACCATTTTTGAAGTGTGTTACACTTCATAAAAAGACAACAAATTTTACATGGGAATAATGTTATTAATTTTTTTCTTTCCTAAAACTGAAGCTTCTGTAGTTTCTACATGCGCAGATAACCCTGGAGTTGCTTTGCGCGAAATTCAAAAATAACAAACTAGTTTCTACATTTACTTATACAAGGTATGTAATTACCAAATTATACTTGTCGTTTAAAATAAATCTTTTAAACTTTATCATTTGAAAATCTTCCACGTTTGTAAAAGTTATAGCAATGTACGTGTTAAACAGTAAATGATGTCACTGGATTCTGTGACGTGAAGGACCTTCTATAATTTCTTGACTTCTTAGTTCGAAGAGTAAACTTCTGGTAGTGACTTCACTGACTTCAATGTTACAGGTGTCGAGTAGGCTACATCGTCCTGTATGACTTCTTGCATCAAAGTGTCATTGTCTGGTGAAAACCTTATGTAAGACCCCGTCGTAGACGCTGGCTTCATATCCGTTTCGCCCCGTTTCTTTGATTTTAATACCCACCATATGGCGGCACCACATCCTACAACCGCCGCAATTACCAAGATAACCATCAAAATAAGCTGTCCAATAGCGTTAGAATCTGGAATATAATAAAATTATAACTGTGCTGTTGAACGAACAAATAAATCTATTTTTATTATAATTAACTAAGGTAGGTTTTGTAAAACGTATTTTTAAGCTGGTCACTTTTCTGCTAATTTTACATTTCAAAAATTACACTAATTTGAATGTTTCAACACGTATCATTAATGTGGGGTAATTTATAACAGTTTCTAGTTTTAAACTAAGACAGATAGCACCATCCGCCTTCTCAAGGGTTGACTGTCGCTTTTATACAATCCCCTCTTATCTGAAATCGCAGAATGTGTCCCGAGGAATCACATCTCGAACCTCGGACACTTCAGTCCGCAAAAAGCCTCAGATTAGGCCACGAGTATGTCATTTTCAAAGATGAACACTGTTGAGAAAGTTGTACTCATGTTTTAGTCTTTGGGTTCTCACTTCGTTATTATTTACTGAACCCGAGATCTCATACGCTAAATGTTGTCACAGTCCCGATAGGTCATTTTGTAACGCTTAAACGTAAACAAATAAACTAACAAACTTATTTTATATTTCTGGATTCACTTACTTAGTATCCACATTTATCTATTTTATTTGTTTGAAATTAACCAACAGGGCTACGCGATGGGCTATCTGTGCTCTGCCTACTAACGGGGAAAGAAACTCAGTTTCTAGTTTTACGAGTCCGCAGAAATACCACTGTGCCACAAGAGGGATGCTATTTATCAAGTGCACGTGAATGAGTTTAATAAACATTGGCAGCTTTAATTATTGAGTTTTATAAAATAAATGCACATTTAACATATTATGTTAGTATTATTAAGAATAAAAAAATATTTTAATGTATGTTTTAAATATATATGTATATACACACTGAACTTGTAAAACTCCTTGAGTTCGATTTTGTCGGAAAATAAAATGATTTAGTGAGATGAGAAAGTATTTGTTAAATAGACAAAACTGACACACAACAAGTTATTATATATTTACCGTAGTCTCTCGCTCGAGTATAAACTTGCATGTCACGTGATATCAAATATGTAAAGAAAGAAATAACATTTTGTCATGAATTTATGACACGTGACAGCTAATACAGTTTCAGTATTTTCCAACAAAACACACTACACCATTTTTTTTTATTTCAACTTTACGATTACCTGTGGTAATCACACAATGCCCCTTTTATTCGGAACACAATAACACATGTATCGCGAGCAGATGTTTTTCTCTTATGATCTAATTATAATATGATTTTTTGCATCAGCCATGATAACTGTTTATCTACGATAACCAAAAGAAGTTCGTGAATCGCATTTCAAAAAAACCAACGACAGAACCACGGTGTTATTGACACGTGAATTCGTTTTCTCGTGGATAAAATAATAAAATAAAAAAACCTTACGCGTGTTTCTGTTCACTCAGTTGTAAGGAAAAAAGCTAATATTATTTCTCCTCGAAGTCTGAGAAAAAGACACGAAAAAACTTAATTTCACGGGGAAATAATAAATGGTTTTTATTTTGTATTTTGTTAGGCATGTTATGAAAGTTAGTAGCGTATTTTTAGTCTGCTATTCTCGTAATATACATAATATGTTTTTTTTAAACAGTTACCTGTTGTCTCAACGGTTTTGTCCACCGATGCACTTTGCTGTGCTAAAAATCTCGAGTCCCTGACATTGTTTTGCTTGTAGTTGACATAGGTAAAAATGTCATTTTTGGTGTCACTGGCATCATCTTCCACCGAATTCATCTTTAAGTCGAGATCCGACAGTTCCATGTTTTTATACTGATCTGGAGTTTTAATGTCTTTATTCTGATCCACAGGCTTAATGTTTAAACCATTTTTGTGTGGTTTTGGAACATAGACGCTACGAAAACAAAAATGTTAGTCATCTATGCAATGTTATTGAGATTGAAAATTGATTTATTTAGTTATATAAAAATAGTAACATTTTGAAAATATGTTTTTGCTTCTTTATAGACAAAAAACAAATATATAATTTATTCTGTAAAATAAAATAATTAACAACACGGCTAAATTTGTGTGTATTAAAAACACATTTAAAGTTGAGATACTTAAATAACAATGAAGTTGATAAAGCTGCGTCGTATATACCAAGAACTGGTGATAAACACACGAAAGTCTATTGAAGCAACTTATAATACACACGTCGTTCCCACATTTTACCGTAGAAATTTGACCCAGGAACTGGGGCCTATATGGAATGTTACGTGATCACTTTTCCCTGTCGCGGATTTCTACACGATAACATTTAGTACTAGTTTTAAGAACAAAACTGCGTTTTATAAGATATAATGTTTTACATATTACTTCATTTATCAACTTGGATTGTTTATTATATTTTCTCAACTATTATTTTGGCTACCGTACTATACGGTCTAAACTGTGAACTTGAATAATTTGTTGTATTATCTAAATTACTTACTAATACAAAACGAAGTGTCAACTTGACTTCTCGTTTATATAATCCCAAATATAACATTAACTACCATGTTTTATTGTCACAGTTATATATTTAACTGCCTGTTACACAGTTATAAAACATTAATAAAACAAACAATATTAAGTAAGAATATTTTAATATTTATTCGGTTATGAGACGAACAAAAATATAAACACCAATAACAGTAAATACGCAGCACAAGCTAGAAATGACGTGAGAAGAAGATAAACCAGACTTATCTTATAGTGCCTTGAATTTCATTTGCAAATATGAATATCTGTGTTATGTAAAAATTCGTAGCCCTATTATCCTATTATGCTCTATTATCCTAATCAAATATTTGTTTCTGGAAAAGTAATTATTTTTACCCATTTCAAACATGGAATCTTGCTCTAATTTAAATACTTACGCAGCTCGGATGGTGAAAGCTTTCGGTATCAGGTTGCATTGAACCAAATATCGTCGTGAGTTCTGGGTGATAATGTTCCTGTTTTCATGGACCACAATCAGAGTATCTACTCTAGAATTGTTCTGAAAAAATTATAAGTTTAAATACATTTTTATTTATTTGTTAGAAGTGTGTATTCTTATAGCAAAGCCACATCGGGGTATCTACTGAGTCCATCGAGGGGAACGAACCTCTGATATTAGCGTTGTAACTACGTATACTTACCGGGTACCGGGATTAATCATCACATTATAACGCCCCCCTGGCTGAAAGGGATTCGAACCCCCGATTTTCAGATCAAGAGTCAAACGCCCTAACTACCTGGTCATGCCGCATTCTGTTTATTACCATGACGCGGTCTTGAAAATTAATCAAAGAAATTGCAGTATTAAGCTTTCTTACAGATATTTTTCTCACAGGTGTTTGTTTTGAATTTCGCGCAAAACTAGGTCTTCCAATCTTCTCTGACGTCACTATATACATGCACAACGATTATTCGGGAAAAAAATTAGCATCGTACACACGAACTACTAAGTATCTTTGTTTAGATAATTATTATTAACTTACGATCAAAGCTACCTACTCACATATATCAGAACTTAGCATTAACCCAGTAGTAGGGATAAATAATTCAATACATCATTAATTCTAAAAAGGATTAGAATGAACTGATTCATCAGTTGTGAACATTCGTTATGAACACTCGCTATTAACCATATGTTCGGAACTTCCAGTTGTAACTAACAAGGTTCTTACGGAAGCCTACTTTGTATTAATTTATATAACTGTATTAAAGAACTAATTTATATTAGTCCTAACTCCATTAGGATGCAGCATGGCCAGGTAGTTAGGACGTTAGACTCTTACTCTGAGAATCGGAGGTTCGAATTCCTTTCAGTAGTGGGGGCGTTATAAGATGATGATCAATCTCACTATTCGTAGATAAAAAAGTAGCCCAAGAACTGGCCGTGGGGGGTGATAACTTGCTACCTTCTCTCTAGTTTTACATTGCTAAGTTACGAGGCTAACGATATGAAATAACCCATGTAATAAAAATATATTACAATGAAATGTAACGGGAAGGAATATGTTATAGGTGTGTGTGTATCAAACATATTTATGTTAAATACATAAAACAGAAGAACAATGTGAGAATTAATAAAGTTTATATTTTACGTAACCCTGAAATGTGATTGTGTATTTATAAATAGATGTTTCGATAAATATTGCTAGATTTTTAGTGAAAGACAGTGGCGATTTATACGTAAGATGACCTGGAAACGAAGTGTATTGTTATCTCTTTGTTTCGGTCCACATCACGCTTGTATTATATATAAGGATCAAAATACTTATGTGACTATAAACGCATCCTGGCAACAATAATAAAAAATATTTGAAGTTTTACGTATTAACTCCATCAGATTTTATACTGACTGAATTTTCTGATATATATATATATACAAGATCATTAAGTAACTTATTTTTATTATATTATTTCGAAATTAAAATCACACACAGAATGTATATATCAAACCTGCATCTAAAATACTGCACTTGCAACATACTAACCCACTAAATGTATAGAGCATACTCACATCTACGATATAGGTTCCCATAAAATGTATTTAAACAGGCTTTGTGTTAGGCTTACGATGAACAAGTTTTGGTTTAAAAACAAAACAAAATTTGTTCTCCTGTCTTTTTTCTTCAAATCATTGTTATTTTTGTCAATTTACTGATAGAAGCTGAGAGTAACAGTGCAAAACCTTGTTTTATAACTGTTGAGAAAAACTCTTTATTAGCGAATATTACCTTAAGACTCAAAAATATATTTTCATTATAAAAATAACTCGATGTTTTGTTAGATATTTCTATTACATGCAATAACAATTAACTCCAAGTAATACCGGCCATGTGTAACTCAAACTTAAGTGGGTAACAGATATATTAAGGCCCGGCATGGCCAAGCGTGTTAAGGCGTGTGACTCGTGATCCGAGGGTCGCGGATTTGCATCCCCATCGCGCCAAACATGCTCGCCCTTTCAGCCGTGGAGACGTTATAATGTGAGTGTCAATCCCATTATTCGTTGGTAAAAGAGTAACCCAAGAGTTGGCGGTGGGTGGTTATGACTAAATATGGCACTGCTAAATTAGGGACGACTAGCGCAGATAGCTCTCGAGTAGCTTTGTGCGAAATTAGAAAACAAACAGATATATTATGTTCACATGTAAACACAAGACATTACATTATTTTATATAGAGCTGAATTAACATATGTAATCTTTAACTTATACGGTGATATCTACACGATAGCGAGTGACGCTTCGTATTTTGTAATTTACAGTTATTAATTTAAAACTAAGTAGAAAATTATTAATGTTTTTTTTATTAATTAAGGGTCGGTAACTTAATACAGTCTAGTAAATACCGCTGGTAGTTAAACGTTCTTACCACAACTTTGCTCCCGCATAT
Organism: Carcinoscorpius rotundicauda; assembly: GCA_011833715.1. Lineage (NCBI taxonomy): Eukaryota > Metazoa > Arthropoda > Merostomata > Xiphosura > Limulidae > Carcinoscorpius > Carcinoscorpius rotundicauda. Next base: position 177,687,137 of record CM022391.1, on the reverse strand, counting down.
GTCATGGACTATGTTGAGTGTATAAGCGTCTTGAGAACTGCTTCTGTTTCCGTTTACAGCACATCTTTGGTCGTTGTTGTCTTCCACAGCAATTTTCCCGCCAAAAAACGGTCCTGTGTTAACGACGACTTCCGACGCGTTTGGTAAACACTGGCTAGCTCTAGCAGAAACTGAAAGTAGAATCCAGAATTTCGTGTTATACTTAAAATCATGTTCCAAAAATTTCACTGCTCATTATTAGAGATTCTCATATCTTTCTACTGTTTCTAGTCAAATAAATATTTATGGGAAAATAAAGAAATGAAAATACTGTTTGATGAAATAGCTTGATGTTCAAAAATATAATAATATTTTTTTATAATTACTGAGTTTCATCTACTTCTTTATATTCAAGATTGTTGAAAACCTAAGTAATGCAATCGGTTTTGTTTATTTTTTTCTCATATTAAAATTTGTAGTTAATATCTGATGCAATAGAGGGCGAACAAAGATAATGCGTTACCTAAGAAAACACGCACCATTGTTAATCTTATTTGCATATAGTATATTTTAAAACATCTTGAATAATGGCATTACACTATTTATCATCTTAAACATCAAGGAAATATAATTACGTTTAAAACGATTTCCTACTATAATAATTACATTAATGAAATCTGAAAAAAATGAATACAAAAAGTATTTAACGTTTACTGTTTAAAAATGCAGTGTATAATAGTTAGTCAAAACAAGCTATTATAAATAATATTTAGTATATAAATTTTATTAATGCAGTTGGTAATAATAACACTTATTTAATACTAAAAACAAACTGTTGCAAATGATCTTTAACACCTAGAGTTAAGAATTCGGAAATAACAGTAACATGAAAAAACACACTGCTGAAAAATAATACTTTAAATAAACTATTTAACACTACAGTAAAAATAATAACACACGGTTCCCCGCTAGTACAGCGGTAAGTCTCCCGAATTACAATGCTAAAACCAGGGGTTCGATTTCCATCAGTGGGCTCAGCAGATAACCCTATGTGTGTTTGCTATAAGGAAGCACATTCAGTTTTCAGAGTTCCCCGCTAATACAGCGGTAACTCTCCGGATTTACAACCCTAAAATCAGTGGTTCGATTCCCGTCCATGGGGGTTAGCAGATAGCCCAATGTGGCTTTGCTATAAAAAAACCACACAGTAACAAACGTTTCTTTATGAAATATTTACTTCCAGTTTAAATTATATTTTTTTGCATGTGGAATAAAAGTATAATTCATGCACGTTTTATTATATAAAAGACAGTGTTTTTTGTGTGTTTGTTTAATAGTAAAGCTACGTCGAGCTATCTGGTCAGCCCACCGAGGGCTATCGAACCCCTGATTGTAGCGTTATAAATCCGGAAACATACCACTGTACTAGTAGGGGGCGTATAAAAGACACTTTGCATGAATTTTTCGATAAAATATACCTGGAAATCAAACAAAAAACCTTGATTAAAAATTTTCGTAAACACATATTTGACTGGTGACGCCATACTGTTTATTTAACTGGTGACGCCATACTGTTTTTTGAATTCTTCAAAGAGGACAACTTGCAGACGTTGCAACAGACAGTTTGGTAATAAGCAGAACAGGCATTCGTTCTGTTGCAGACGTTGCAACAGACAGTTTAGTAATAAGCAGGACAGGCATTCGTAAATTTATTTTTATATTGTGGTAGAAATAATCGTGGAAATACACAAGTTATACAAATATAGGAGTCACAAACAATGGGTATTCACAACAAAATACTCACTTTATCACGAAGAAATAATTATAGAACATACAAACTTATTGTAAGATGTATGATAAACTAGTTATCTGGTTAGTGTTTTAAATTCTCAAGTCTGTAAAGTCTTAACAATAATAATTATCCTATTCTTCGGAGCTTTCACCACCAGGTGTCGTTTCACCACAATTGTCGTATTCGTCACATCATTGTCATGCTGAAGGATAAATTCCTGCCTATCAGGTCTTGTTAATGAGGTAATAAGATGTTGGATGATATGACTGATAAGAATCTTCTTGTAACTGTCAGAAGACTCGGGGAGGCATAAATGTTGCGGAATAAATGTTACATTAATTGAAATATAGGTCACACTTGTTTTGGTTCTCCACTGTACTTCTTTGTACATGTTATATATTCATCAGGATACAGTTTGTCCATGTACCGTTGCACAAACTATCATCGATTGGTGACAAACAATACAGATTTAGATTCATTTGTATAGAGTATCCTCTCCAGTTATGTTCATCTCATTGTTTGAAGTCTGATTTGAGTTTGGTCGTAGCTTTTAAACAATGATTTTCAAACGGTTAAACATACCCTGTTGCCACATCATTTAACTACGTATCTTACCGTTTAATAGCAACACGTATACTTACAGGTAGGTCACCGATGAGATCTTTACTGGATTGACGTGTATCACATGAAGAATGTACTGCTAGCAATATCTTCGAAGGTATTGACTGTTTACCTAAACTGATTCAGTAATAAATGTTGTGTTTATTCTCTTTAGAATTTTTATAAATTTAAATTACAACTGAAACATAAAGTTGTGCCTCAAACTGAGGCACGGAGTAGCCTTTACCAGCCCAAACTCTGATTTATACACGTTTAAAATGTGCCATTTCTGTCCTGAAGACCACGAATGTCTCACCACACTATTAGTGGGAATAATATGATTAGTTGTACTTGTAAAAGCGTTATGCTGATGTGTCATTGTCTGATTGGTTTGGTAAAACATGCAAATACTTTAGGTAAAACTGTAATATGACGCAACTGATTTTTATACACGTTATCTACTGTCTCCATAATTGTATTTACAAAAAAGTGTAAACATAAAAAAATCCACAGTGAGCTATCTAGTGTGTCCACGGCGGACAACCAAACTACGGATTTCAGCACTTAAGACCGTAGACTTACAGTTGTCTCACCAAGGGATAATCGAAAAAGAATTATCATTAATTTTCATCGATAGCTGGCCCGGCATGGTCAGGTGGTCAAGGCAATTGACTCGTACTTGGAAGGTCATGGATTCAAATTCCCGTTACACCAACCATGTTCGCCCTTTCAGCCGAGCTGGCGTTATAGTGTGACAGTCAATCCTACTATTCGTTGGTAAAAGAGTAGCTCAAGAGTTGACGGTTGGTGGTTGTGACTAGCTGCCTTCCCCCTAGTTTTACACTTCTAATTAGGGACAGTTAGCAAAGATAGCCCTCGTGTAACTTTGCGCGAAATTCAAAACAAACCAAACCAATCACTGATGGTTTCAATTATTCTTCATTATATCAACTCTCGTTGAGTCCTGCACCATTTAACGAGTCCTGCACCATTTAACGAGTCCTGCACCATTTAACGAGTCCTGCACCATTTAACGAGTCCTGCACCATTTAACGAGTTCTCATTTCTCATACGGTTAAAATCCATATTATATTAATACATGTGCAGTATATTTCATTAACTGTAATTTAAGAGCATTTGACAAATATGTATGTATGTTTTTTTCTCAGAACAAATCCACGCGGGGCTATCTGCTGAGCCCACCGAGGGGAATTAAACCCCTGATTTTGGCATTTGACAAACACGCGTTTAACGAACCAATTAATCTGAATCATTCTTTAATAATTTAACTTACTCAATACAACTAGAAGTAACCAAAACATTAGTATCATTCATAGACTGTGAGAATATAAAACATAAACAGGTTAATTTGTAGACAATTAATACAGATCAGGAACAGAGAGTAAATCAGAATACTTAACAAACTGTTAACACAATACAGTAAGGATATACCTTCAGAAACCTGGAAATCAACACAAGTTATATTATTATTTATTTCAATATAACGTAATGTTAACGATTGACCATTGGTTCTTTAAAGCTGGTCATGCACACTCACTCCTTGAGGAAAAGTAAAATATTAAACTCATCTTTTATATTTCAAAACCCCCCAGTGGCTCAACGGTATGTCTGCGGACTTTCAATGCTAAAAACCAGGTTGGATACCCGTGGTGGGCAGAGCACAGATAGCCCATTCTGTAACTTTGTGCTTAATTCAAAACAACAACAACAACATTTCAGAAAATTAATGATTCCTTATGTGATGTTTTGGTTTTCCACTAGTACAGCGGTCAGTCTCCGAATTTACAATGCTAAAATCAGGGGTTCGATTCCCCTCGATGTGCACAGCAGATAGCCTGAGGTGGCTATGCTGAAAGAAAAGATACAAAAATACAAATACAATGATTTATACTATTGCCAATGGCAACTCGTTCTAATGGCAACTAATTAACCAATTAGAAGAATTAAACTGTGGTAAATGAATCTCCAAATCGTCTTCTCAAACGTTACATTATGCACTCATCTTAGTGTTTTCGAATTATATAGCAGAAAGAAATCAGAGGTTATTATCCTATCGATCTTTAAGACAGGTCATAATCTTGTAAACTACAATAAAATTTCCCTTATTCTTTTTCAAAAAGCGAAATAACTTAACGAATGTTAACTTTTTCCCATGAGATAACCCTTCTGTTTCCAGTATAACCATACTATCTCTCCTTTGGATCCTCTTTAATGAGACAATATTTATGTATATGTATATTAGATAAGGAATCAAGACGACACACAGTATTCTGAGTTAGGCCTAACTAGTTATTTGTATAAAAATATAATTATTTCTTTTGATTTGTAATTAATATGTTTGTTCCCATCAATGTAATCAGTATGCTCCTATCAACATAGTTAAAGTACAAAAATAAGTAGAAAGGCTCCAACTACTAACCCCTGATGAACTTCACTAAATCCAAGAATCCAGTTTGAGGGGACTTTAATAATAACGTCTTTCTTCCTACACGTCAAGTTGCTAGTTCTTTCGTAACGCACAGAGCTAATTTATTGTGTAGAACTTCGTATCAAAAATTGTTTAAGAATCGAAGTAAAGCATATCCTCGACCATCAACACAATTAATGTTTCAACATTTAATATAAAATTAGTTCTTTCACTGGTACAAAAAAATTCATTTGCTTTTGATCATTAATCTGTATGTAAATACTATAGATCTGGTATGTGTCCTGGCGAAAACCCTAAGTTGGCCAATCAAAATGTTGGAAATGCAAAGAACACATTTAATCAATTTCTTATCTTGATGTTTAGAACTTTTATATTATGCTAAATATGTGAACGACATCTCACGTACTGTTAAAAATACAATCCATTTATTTCAATCAGTGATGTCGAGAAACTCACTTGTTGAGAATTTTATATGCAAAAAACGAAGAAGGTCGAAACGTTGCTTGCTCCTCTATTTAAAATATTTTCTCAACCCAAACGAGCCATTTTTGCATATAAAAATCCATTTATTTTCTTAAATGTCTCAATAAAAATCGTTCGAGCTTAGATTTTACAGAAATTGTAAAATATCTGTAACTAATTAGGTTTATATTGACATTTGACTAAAAAGAAATTGAATTTTATTGTTAAATGATTCCATAATAAAAATATTCTACATTATAAGATTTTTTAAAAAATATTTCACCTCAACTGTTAACTTTCAAATTTTACTTTGTCATCACTCCATTTCTTTCCCTAATTCACTGAGAATATTCCAGAATCAAATAAGTATTGCAGAAACAAGTACTACCTTCTGGAGTTTATTAAATACTTTGAGAACACATGAATAGTGAACGACTATTTATACGATAAAAACCACATTGTATATTCGTTTTCCCACAATCTGATGATTTGTTCAGCTCCGATATTGTCGTCTTATCACATGTTTAAATCTTTTGAAAAATCAATTCAAATTTCTTAATATTTTTTCCAGAATAATAAAATACCTGAACGTTTGTATTCAGTAACTGTAAAAATGCCTGTTGTTTGTTTTCAAAAGCCTATACTGGTCCCCACAGAATTAATAAAGTAATAAACATTCAGTATTCTCAGCAAATCGATAATCTTCACATCACGTAAAATCAAAATGATGGTCCTGGCGGGAAAAAAAGGAAACAGTTCTTTATTTTCTTTAAGATTATTCATATGTAAAGAATAACGAGAAATGTGACAGATTTTGGTCATGATATTCTTGTAACGTTTAGTCAATTTAAGGATATTGTGATAGCCAGTTTATGTTCAGAAGTCTTTCCTGTATGCTTTCTAGCATGAATTATTTCTTTAAATGTAATTGAGCATTCCAAATTCATCTGTCCTCTTTATCAACGATAATACGTATTGTTCTTTCTTTTCATAGAATAGGACTCCTGAACTTCTTACAAGAAGTCTTGCCTTTCCTGGACCACCACCACCAAAGCTTAATTATAATTAACTTAAATTACAAATAAGGCTTTCTAGTTATATAACTGCTGAAAGTTAGAAAGCTCTTAGGTTATTAAACTCTGAAAAATAAGTTGAATTAGGCTTACATAATTTGTGTTTAGAATTAAACTATACAATAGGCTATTTATGCTCTGTCCACCAGGGGAATCGAACACTGCTCTAATATATATCATTATATTTGGCTTTCACTATGAAGTAGGAAGCACTATGATTTATTATTCTTTAATAAAGGTGCTTTTGTTATCATTGTTGTCACCGAAGTCACAGTAGTGCTCTCCGAGCCATATGTTGTTGTCAATAAAAACACAGTAGTGCTCTCCGAGCCATATGTTGTTGTCAATGGAACCACAGTAGTGCTCTCCTAGCCAATTGTTGTTGTTAATGAAACCTCAGTGGTGTTTTCCTAGCCAATTGTTGTTGTCAATAAAAACACAATAGTGCTCTTCTAGTAAATTGTTGCTGTCAGTGAAACCAGAGTGGTGTTTTGCTAGCCAATTGTTGTTGTCAATAAAAACACAATAGTGCTCTTCTAGTAAATTGTTGCTGTCAGTGAAACCAGAGTGGTGTTTTGCTAGCCAATTGTTGTTGTCAATAAAAACACAATAGTGCTCTTCTAGTAAATTGTTGTTGTCAATGAAACCACTGTAGTGTTTTTAGAGCCAATTGTTGTTGTCAGTGAAACCAGAGTGGTGTTTTGCTAGCCAATTATTGTTGTCAATGAAACAATAGTAGTATTTACCTGGAGAATTTTTGTTGTCAGTGGAAACTTAATGGTGCTCTTCTAGCCAATTGATGTTGTCAATGAAACCACAGTAGTGCTCTTCTATCCAATTGATGTTGTCAATGAAACCACAGTAGTGCTCTTCTATCCAATTGATGTTGTCAATGAAACCACAGTAGTGCTCTTCTATCCAATTGATGTTGTCAATGAAAACATAATAGTGCTCTCCTAGCAAATTATTGTTCTCAATGAAACCACAGTAGCGCTTTTTGAGCCAATTATTGTTGTCACTGAAGCAAAAGTAGTGGTTTCCGAGCCAATTGGTTTTGTGAATGAAACCACAGTAGTGCTTTCTGAATTAATTGTTGTTATCAATGATGTCATAGTATTGCACTCCTAACCAATTTTTGTTGTTAATGAAAACATAATAGTGTTCTCCCAGCCAATTCTGAGAGTAGAGAGTATTGGAGGAGTAGACACGAATGTTCAGGTTCTTTCTGGAAGTTGTTTCTTGTCCTGCATGAAAAATCTCGTGTTTAATATTTTATTCACGTGTGTCAGTACATGAAAAAGATGAATCACGTCTCATCTCACCATAGCACTCATTTTCGATCATATATCGATCAATGAAACAGTGAAAGCATATCTTCCTGTTTCCATATAAGATTAAAAATGTTTAAGTTGGTTGTCAGATGCTTGAAAGTGTTTGTAGTGTCCTTGGTATGGTACAGTCTTGATTACAGTTGATGATATAACTTCGTGGTAAATTGTCTAATCGACTCTGATATTACTCTGTCACAATTAGTTAGCGGTAGGCATATTTTCTTTCATTCGTCACTGTTGCTCGTCTCAAATGAAAGATCTGCTAAACAAACAGTTTTTGATAGCGACATTACTCCAAAATAAATGCCATCTAATACAATATGTTGAAAAGTTACAACTACCCATTATGCACATCTGTCCTTCTGTGGCTGAACACATCGAATGGTTTGATATTCAGATGGTCACAGGATAAATTAGTTTTGTTTTGGTCATTGATATACAACTACATGATGCTCAGTTTCAGGTATTGGTATACAACTACATGATGCTCAGTTTCAGGTATTGGTATACAACTACATGATGCTCAGTTTCAGGTATTGGTATACAACTACATAATGATCAGTTTCAGGTATTGGTATAGAACTACATGATGCTCAGTTTTAGGTATTGGTATACAACTACATGATGATCAGTTTCAGGTATTGGTATACAACTACATCATGATCAGTTTCAGGTATTGGTATAGAACTACATGATGCTCAGTTTCAGGTATTGGTATACAACTACATAATGATCAGTTTCAGGTATTGGTATAGAACTACATGATGCTCAGTTTTAGGTATTGGTATAGAACTACATGATGCTCAGTTTCAGGTATTGGTATACAACTACATGATGCTCAGTTTCAGGTATTGGTATACAACTACATAATGATCAGTTTCAGGTATTGGTATAGAACTACATGATATTTCAGGTATTGGTATAGAACTACATGATGCTCAGTTTCAGGTATTGGTATAGAACTACATGATGCTCAGTTTTAGGTATTGGTATACAACTACATGATGATCAGTTTCAGGTATTGGTATAGAACTACATGATGCTCAGTTTTAGGTATTGGTATACAACTACATGATGATCAGTTTCAGGTATTGGTATACAACTACATCATGATCAGTTTCAGGTATTGGTATAGAACTACATGATGCTCAGTTTCAGGTATTGGTATACAACTACATGATGCTCAGTTTCAGGTATTGGTATACAACTACATAATGATCAGTTTCAGGTATTGGTATAGAACTACATGATGCTCAGTTTTAGGTATTGGTATACAACTACATGATGCTCAGTTTCAGGTATTGGTATAGAACTACATGATGATCAGTTTCAGGTATTGGTATACAACTACTTGATGCTCAGTTTCAGGTATTAGCATTATATACGTATATTATTTCATTGTTATGAAGAGTGGTGGTATCCTTTAGAAGTAAACACTGTTTGGAGTATTATTTTAAACATGTATTTATATTTTACAGTTTGAAAGATGAAGTCGCTCATAGTTAAATTAAGGTTTAATTACGTTTGGTGTTTTTTCCGTGAATTAATAGAATACTTTAGATTTTCATATGTTTATTGAAAGCATTCCAGATAATCTGGCATAAGATAGAGCATTCCATTTTGTCAGAAAATTAAAGATTTGGGTTTCTCTGTTTCGCGGAAACCTACACGAGGGCTATCTGCGCTAGCTGTTCATAATTTATCAGTGTAAGACTAGTGGGAAGGCAGCTAGTCATCACCACCTTCCCTAACTCTTGAGCTACTCTTTAACCACGAATAGTGGGATTGACTCTCATATTATAACGTCCCCACGGCTGAAAGGGCGAGGCTGTTTAGTGTAACGGAAATTCGACCCTTCGACCCTCGGATTAAAGGAATTTACACTTTCACAGTTATTTCTCTAAACAAGATACAATGCAACATGATTTCACATCAAACCGATAAAGGTGCGTTACTATTCTCATGAAATAGATAATGTTCGAGAAGTTGTATTTCTTTCTTAAATATCCTCTCATTGAAATGAATTAATTATCATAATGTTTACTGTATTTTATCTTTCATTGTAGCTTAAAATGTTTCGAGAAGGACTGCACTTTTAAGAACAGAAATCCATTAGGAATCCCACAGGGTGGATATGTTGTTGTTTTTGAATTAAGCACAAAGCTACACAATGGGCTATCTGTGCTCTGCCCACCACGGGTATCGAAACCCGGATTTTAGCGTATAAGTCCGCAGACATACCGCTTAGCCACTGGGGGGCACAGGGTGGTTACTAATAATAAGGTTGACAGGGTTGCCATGAGGCAACAATAACTCAAAAGGATCATTCGAAAAACTCACTCATTTCTTGGAAGCTTAGAAATGTGTTTAACAAAATTTAGTTGTCTGGTGAGTAGTACAAGAAAAGCTGGTAGGTAGGTGTTGTTGTTCAATATATGATAACACCATGTAACACAAATTTTGTTCCTGGATAGTATGTGTTATTTCTTAATTGCTTATGTTGTAAAAGTACAGAAAATAACCATTATTCCCTTCAAACTTTGCTTTTGTGACCTGGATAATGAAGTTGAGAAATTAACCTATTTTCTATGTTAAAACGGGCAAATTTGCACTTGTACATTTATATAAGGTCTGAATAAAACAATATATGAATCAAGATTTACATGTATTTATAGTAAAGTTATACAAAAATGTTTAGAAGTGAGTAGTTTTTCGAGATTTCCTACTGTAATGTAAATCACTTTCACGTATCAGTCACCCAATACAGTGTCCCATCATGTTTTCATTATACGTTCCCAGGTCACAAAAGCAAAGTTTGAAGAGAAAAATAGATCTTTTCCATTTACTTTAGGCATAAACAATTGTGAAATAACAATTTCTGTCCAGATACAAGAAAAAGTAAAAATTTGTTAGATAGTGTTATTTGTGGACACTGTCTAACCTTTCTACCTACTTTCACAATCTTTCGACATGTGCGAACTTTGACATAACCCAAGATGGCGCTTGAATGTAGTATTCTTGTTTATAAAAAAATGACACTGTTGTTATTAACCTAGATTATTATGCCGTCTATTTATAGATTATTATTTTTGTTAGTAAGCAAAAAATAAACTACAGTTACCTGTACTCTGCCTAATACGGCTACCAAAACACTGTTTTCAGCAAACATACCACTGTGACACTGGTGAGTGTCAATAATAGAGACATAAGATTAACCTTTGTATTTTAAAGGATCACAAGCACACGCTGTCCCATTCGTCCTTAAGACTCGGTAACTATTGTAACGAGAAAGATATTTAATATCTAATTTCTCTTGTAGGGAAAAGAAATGTCAGGTTAGTTTTAAATACGTGTGATTGTGGTACAGAAGATAGTTTAACATTGTTTGTTTCATGTTCACTTAGGGTTATCGTTCCTTAATCTCTTTTATCGTGAATGTTGTAAGAACAACATAAAAATGATTATATCTTGTTATCAAACAGTTGAAACAACTCAGTAAGGTTATAATTACGTGATAAGGTTTAGTTTGATTGGACTTTCGCAGAAAACTGCTCGAGAATTATCTGAAGTAGATTTGAAGTAATATACAAGAGAAAGAACACCTATCGACAATTCTTGGGATATATTTCTACCAACGAATAATGGAACTGACTATTATTTTACAATGCTCTCAGATGATTGGGCGAACGTGTTAGTTAAAGGGGATTCGAAACTGCGACCCAACGATTGCGATTCGATTCCTCTAACCACCAGGCCGTGTCATACTCCACACAATCAGCAGTAACTTAAAAGTTGTGCTTGTTTGTTTACTTGTCCTGGCTATCTGTGCTGGGCCCACCAAAAGTATTGTAAGAGTTTTTAACATTATAAATCCGTAGATTTACCGCTGTGTTTTTCATTTGTGATTTTATGACACGTAAACCCTCTTTAGAATTAAAAAAAAAAAACGTTTTTTTTTGGCAAGCCATTGTTATACAAGTTATCATACGATGTCAATGCCCTTCACTGGCATAGCAGATGTCTGTCAACTTATAACGCTGGGACCCGGGATTCAATGCCCATGATGGGTAAATTGCAAACAACTCGTTGTGTAACAAACAGCTCATTGTGTAAGTTTGTGCTAATTTCAAACAGAGAAAATGAGACCAACGTTCAGGAACAAGTTTAGAATATAAGTTGATTTTTTACATTTTGGATAAAGTTTTTTAAGTTTTATTCTTACTTAGAATAAAATGTTTACTTTAACTGAGGTCAAACAAGTTAACAAATTAGCAAGAGCAGTAAAAAGAAATGTTTCAAAATAAGTTCAAAATATTTTTGCCACATTTAGGTTCGAGCATTTTTCTAGATTTAACCTTTACTATTACGGGATGTTTGGCCCGGCATAGCCAAGCGTGTTAAGGCGTGCGACTCGTAATCTGAGGGTCGCGGGTTCGCATCTCGGTCGCGCCAAACATGCTCGCCCTCCCAGCAGTAGGGGCGTTATAATGTGACGGTCAATCCCACTATTCGTTGGTAAAAGAGTAGCCCAAGAGTTGGCGGTGGGTGGTGATGACTAGCTGCCTTCCCTCTAGTCTTACACTGCTAAATTAGGGACGGCTAGCACAGATAGCCCTCGAGTAGCTTTGTGCAAAATTCCAAAACAAACAAACAAATACGGGGTGTTTAGAACTTTCAATAAAATTAAAGCTATCCATGGTAGGATTTTCTCAAAATATATTTAATTCTAATTTGTATAAAGTGTGGGTGACTCAGCATTTCGTATTGTTACTTTATCATTTCGTTATTTTTACGCCACAGAAAAAACCCACAGAAATTCACAAAAGCTAAAAAGAATACTTACATCCTTTTGTAGTAATGGCGACACTTCTCGGGAGTACCAGGTTCTGTCGACTATCATCTTTCCATCCAGAACCACTGAGAGTGACGTCATACTCTGGGTTTATAGAAAGGGTATAATTTGTGAACATTCTCAAGCCATTAATTTCTGCCTCATATCTTCCTTTCTCACGACTAATGATCACGTCTTGGTTGTAGCTCGAGGGTTTTCCTTCCTTTACAGGGAGGAAACGTTCTGAGCACTGAGGCTGAAAACTCCATTCAGAAATTTCACATAGACTGACTCTGAACCGTTTTGGATTGGAAGGGTTAAAGGAACTCCAGCGTAATTTAACAGAATGGTAGCTGGGCTCCACAACTAGATCTAGGATGTCTGTAAATTAATTTGTAAAATTAAATAAATTAATTATTTGTTGATTAATGTGTATATACATACTGCTCAAAAAATTAAAGAAACAAGTTCGTATTTCAGTATATTTTTGACATAACTATATTTATGTATAAAAAATATATCCGTTCGTCTACAAGTGTATTTTTAAGCTTGCGAGTGAAGCTTGAAGCAACTCAAACGAAACTCACCTCACTCAAGGAGAATATAACTCAAGGTATCCTACATAAGATTGTTACGTGAAACTATACATTCCTCATTAATTTTCAAAACAAACATTAACATGGATCTTTTGCAGCTCGTTTTGCAAGTGTGTACCTTCCTTTTGTGTACCCAAGCAGTCAGACATCATCTGTCAAAGAACGAGGTGGCCAAGGCGGTCCAGTTGTTGGAGGATGGCCAGACCAAAAGGAGAATGGCACAACGAATTCCTGGAGGGAGACCAGGTCAAGGCTACCATTGGGAGGAGACCAGGTCAAGGCTGTCATTGGGAGGAGACCAGGTCAAAGCTGTCACTGCTGCACAACAGCCAGAGAAGACTGCTCTCTCGTGACTACCGTTCCGCGGGACAGGTTAGCTACGGCTGAGTCACTGCGGAATGAACTTCGCCATTCCACTGTGAAACCTGTGTGTCGATCCAAACAATTTGCAATCGTCTGCATGGAGGGCGCATTAGAGCCAGACGGCCTGCAAGGAGCGTTATTCTGACAGTGTGACTCCGTACAGCCAGATTGGAGTTTGCTCGTCAGCACCTGGACTGGGAACTTCGTCAATGGGTCACCCTGCTGTGAACAGACAAGAGCAGGTAAGTTTCTGTAATGGTCTGGGCAAGCATATGCTTGGGTGGCCACATGGACTTATTCATACTAGACAGGGGTGCTCTAAACGCACGACGATATAGAGACGGAATTCTAGAACCAATTGCAAGGCCTTTTGCCGGTGCTGTCGGGGATGGGTTTATTCTTGTGCAGGTTAACGCGCGAGCCCACGTCGCCAGACTGTGTATGGGCTTCCTTGATGTGAAAGAAATTGAGACTTTTGAGTAGCTCGCAAGGTGTCCAGATTGAAATCCAATTGAGCATTGTTGGAAGATGCTGTTGAGGCGTGTTAGTGAACGCCAGCACCCTCCTCGGAATATACAGGAACTACAACAAGCCTTGGTAGACGAATGGGCTGCCATACCCCAAGATAACATCGATTCTAAGTGTGCCAAATTAGTGTCAGGAGTGTGTCACAGCCCGTAGAGGTCACGCTAGACATTGAATGTTTCAAACACTTCTTGAATAAACGCATGTAAGCTGTTTAAAGTATTGTTTCATACGAGATATCAGTTTTGGCGATATTGGTCATTTTTTAAAGAAAATATTTTTCCATGTTTTACCCTTCATCACACGTTAAAAAAATTGATACAGATGAAACTGAAATGAGGTAAATTACATAAAAAATAAAAACATTATTACGTTTGGAACACGGAGATAAATTATATAAGAACAGATAATCGTTCCTTTAATTCTTTTGAGCAGTTTATATACTTGAACATGTGTGTACATGATAAATCTGATGTTTTTGAGGCACAAAATTTACTACAATTAGCTGTACTAAAAACATCGTTTTGTGTTATTTAATTTTTTATTCATGTTATGTAAGTAAATTGATTATATGATGACTTTCGAGATGTCTTATTAATGTATTTTAAACTGAACTTAATTGTTAATGTGTGAAAACGTGAACGAATTGCCAGTCCAGTTTTGAGATGTGTGAAGTTAACATATAGAATATTCTATTATCTATTACTTTAGCAACAGTGTGAGCTCTAATATGAGTGTTTTTTATCTATATGATAGTATTGAGAAATTTTAGCCTAAAATAAATATTAAGTGATACATAAAATATTGAAATTATAAGCTTGTATCTGAATACAATAATGCGAAATAGAATGAAATATCATAAAGAGCAAATATAGCACTATAATAAAAATTTTGCAGATTTCTGGTTGCAATGAAATGTTTCATGCGAATATATTTGATTCTCACGATTAGATAGAAATCTAAAATGAATCATCTGTAGTGTACAAGTCAGAGAATTATACCATCCTACAGGTCAACACAAGGAGCTGATTGTTGAAATCAGGCATATCGAGTGTGCGTTTCAATAAGAAGGGAAAACGCTCGTCCTCAGTACTTGGGAAACTATTTCTACATACAAGTAACCCGAAGACTATATGACACTTGTCAGGGGCTGGTCGAAAATACACTCTTCACCATTATCAACTGGGATACGAAGAATGTTTAGCTAGTGACAGCTAAAAAAACCTTTCAGTTAAACTTTATCAGTAAAAATCTGGTTAATGTGCACATAATAACAATGTTTTTGTAGATACTTTTACAGAACAGATTAGATAAAAAGTAATTGATTTAAACCAGACTAAATAACCTTTAACCTAATATTAACAGGTATTCAGTGTAGAACATTTGATACGGAGGGACAACAACAAAATAACATTTAACAACCTGTTAATACTAAATCAGCGTAGGGCATTTGATACAGAATAATAACAACAAACTAACTTTTAACCACATGTTAACAGGAATTCACTATTTAAAATTTAATACAAAATAACAACAACAAAGTAATTAACCACACGTTAAGAGGAAACCAGTGTAGAACATTTCACACAGAGTGACAACAACAAAAAATAACATTTAACCACATGTTAACAGGAAACCAGTAAGAACAGTTACAAAAATGAATGGATGGCAGGAAAGTTACAATTTAATAATCGATGGGTTTAAGGTGTTTGAACGAAGTAGTTGAGAAATAAAACAAGTTTAATCATTAATCGTCTAAGAATGTGCGACTAATCTGTAATCATTGTAATCTAAGGAAATGACGCTAACATCTATAGACTCTACAATCTGACAATGTAATGACGCTAAATATCTACAGGCTCTAGAATAGGATAGTATGATGACTCTAATCCATACAGGCACTAGAATACGATAAGATACTGACGCTTATACATATGCATATATATAGGCTGTAGCATCTGATAATATAAGACGCTTATCTCTGTATACTCTAGAATCTGATAGTTAGTGACGCTAATATCTCTATACTCTAGAACCTGATAGATAGTGACGCTAATATTTGTATACTCTAGAATCTGATAGTTAGTGACGCTAATATTTGTATACTCTAGAATCTGATAGTCAGTGACGCTAATATCTGTATACTCTAGAATCTGATAGCTAGTGACGCTAATATCTCTATACACTAGAATCTGTTAGTTAGTGACGCTAATATTTGTATACTCTAGAATCTGATAGCTAGTGACGCTAATATCTCTATACTCTAGAATCTGATAGTCAGTGACGCTAATATTTGTATACTCTAGAATCTGATAGTCAGTGACGCTAATATCTGTATACTCTAGAATCTGATAGCTAGTGACGCTAATATCTGTATGCTGTAGAATCTGATAGTTAGTGACGCTAATATCTCTATACTCTAGAATCTGATAGTCAGTGACGCTAATATCTGTATGCTCTAGAATCTGATAGCTAGTGTCGCTAATATCTCTATACTCTAGAATCTGATAGTTAGTGACGCTAATATTTGTATACTCTAGAATCTGATAGTAGGTGACGCTAATATTTTTATACTCTAGAATCTGATAGTCAGTGACGCTAATATCTGTGTACTCTAGAATCTGATAGCTAGTGACGCTAATATTTGTATACTCTAGAATCTGATAGCTAGTGACGCTAATATCTCTATACTCTAGAATCTGATAGTCAGTGACGCTAATATCTCTATACTCTAGAATCTGATAGTCAGTGACGCTAATATCTGTATACTCTAGAATCTGATAGCTAGTGACGCTAATATCTGTATGCTCTAGAATCTGATAGTTAGTGATGCTAATATTTGTATACTCTAGAATCTGATAGTCAGTAACGTTAATATCTCTATACTCTAGAATCTGATAGCTAGTGACGCTAGTATCTGTATACTCTAGAATCTGATAGTTAGTGACGCTAATATCTGTATACTCTAGAACCTCGACTACCAAACAACCTCTGCTTAGCTCATTATTGTGTTAACGGTAAAAAAATAAACAACAACAGACGAAACGTATGAGATTATAAACAAATATCAAATGACCAAAACGTATTTGTTTCAGGACAATAGCACCTTTCTGTATGTTGTTCAGCCTCGCTAGAGAAATCAGAAAACACGTGTTCAATTCATGTACAATACGCAATAGCAGGCGTATTTTTATATTTATAAATAGCTTGATATACTTTGTATGAATTGAGGAAGTTACACCCATTAAACATTATTCAGATAAAAATAAACTTTCTGTTCGAGTTTCCGATTAGTTTCAAAAGTTCGAGGAACAGTTTTAAAAGCTTAGAAAAGTTAAACAAATTCGCAGTTCCTTATTTTGAATTATGCAATAGTGTAGCGAATACCGATGAACAACTTTCGAATGTCGAATTATTTTCTATACACGACAATGAAATGTAGGGATTTGCGTTTGAAAGAGAAAAACACAAATCAGAGTGAAGACCGGTGAATAAATTTATGAAATCTGTTTAGTTTAGTTTTATATTTGTTTTAAAAAGTCTTTCTTACATTATAACTATAGCTCGAGTTCCGGCCGATTACTCAAGATAGTCTCCACGGATTTACAACGTTAAAATCAGGGTTTCGATTCCCCTCTGCGGACTAAGCAGACAGACCGATATGGCTTTGCTATAAGAAAGAAAACACACACGCAAACTCAAAATAATTGAAGAGATAATATTTCAAGAAAACTTAATAAATGAAAATTTATCTGAGGTAAATAGCGCCAAACAGTTCGACATCTCTTTTCTGTTTGTTTGAAGTTAAGCTCAAAAGTGGCAACATGTACTCTGGCCACCACATGCATTGAAATTTAGTTTCTAACGTTGTAAGTTCACAAACATTCTGCTGCACCACGGGGAAGTTGGCTAAATATGCAAAGAAAATTACATTTCGCCCACAAACCACATTAAAAGACTTCACATTTCGAAAGATTTGACTTCCATTAGCAGGAGAAAAACTTTAATGCGTAAAATCCGTCTAAGAAGTTTTTTATTGTGTTTTTTAAACACGTTGACGTCATTTTACATTCTAACCCTGTGTAATGTTACTTTAGAAATATGTTCTAATAAGAATTTCGGGCAAGCTTCCGCCTTATGATTTTAAGAAAATATTAAATTTCAACGCATTTATCCGAAACATTTTAGCTTATTTTCCTTATCTCTTTTAGAAAATCTTTAAATGCATATGTTCTCCTCTGGGTTTATGTCTGGACTGCCTGAAACACAATAGTTTCCATTGTAGGATCGCATGTCTTGAAACAACACCTATTTCCTGCTGTATGAAAGTTCTCATTGCCACGTGTTCTGAATGATACAGGGTTTATTTTGTATTAAAATAAAGAACACAACTCTATCACAATTGAAGGAAAAATATCTTTGAGATTGATTCTTTGTTTACACGTTTACCAATCAAGAAAACACTAAGGCATCCTAAAAGACATTTATTTAAAAAAATATATTCTGTTTTCGCAAGTTTTTATCTCCCTAACGGAAGAATGTATTGCAAAATGCATTCACATGCTTGGGAAAATATTATTTATACAATTCTGAAATGTCATCGTCAATTTTATGTAACACCTTTATGAAGTATTTAAAAAAAAAGGAATTACTTCGTACAACAAATATGAATACAAAAGAAATACCCTGATTCTGGTATGTAAACGACGTTTTTTCTCAGTTTGGCCAAACAGTAGAAATGATGTTAAGCCTGTTTCCACACGATTAACAAGTTTCGTAGTACATTAAGTTTAAAAAGTGGATTATGAGTCAAATAATTCGCTCCCGTGTTTATACGTTATCATCACTAGAGCCCCTCCTTTGTGTCTATATAAAATAATACAAACCTTTAAGCTACGTTCACTTTTCGTGCCATCACGAAGTGGCTTAAACATCAATTGTAACATCGATGTTTTAAATAGCTTATCATATGTCATCACACTTCCATTTACGAAGAAACTAAAATATTTTACAGTTTTTGAATAGTTATAATATTCTACAGACTTTATCAGAAATGTTCATCAAAATGCAAGAAAGAATTTTTTTTTGAATAACGACCAGCAATTTGTTGTTGTTTTTTGTTGTTTTTGAATTAAGCACAAAGTTACACAATGGGCTATTTGTGCTCTGCCAACCACGAATATCGAAACCCGGTTTTTAGCGTTGTAAGTCCGCAGACATACTGCTGAGCCACTGGGGGGGCAGACCAGCAATTAAAATGGCCTATAGGTGAAGAATATACGTATACAAATTACACAAACCACATCTCTAGTACAATAATTTTAGGGATATGTCTGAAAATTAACCGTTTTAAAGTTGTAAATATTCTAACATGATCAGCATTTCCTTTTTATTAAATAAGTCTGCACCTCGACAAGAAGACTATTAGGAAACAGGAAAGAAAACACCAAAAAGTAAGGAAATAAGGTAGAAATGGGTGGGATAATTTCAACACTTGGTGGTGGTTTCTCACAAGGTACAACCTTAAAATAGATGTGACCATCATTTTGTCCTTTCCTATGCTTTGTATAGCTTGGTAATTGTTCAGACTAAATGACATCATAACTGGTATTTATGATGTAGAAAATAACCATCTGCTTACGGGTAGACATTATATATATCTTACTGGTATAGGGTGGGCCAAAATATAGTATCAAATCCCTCATTTTTAGAAATTTTAAAGACAAAATAAAACTCATAAAATTCAATTCAAATTTATAATTGGATCAGAGTTCATTGTAGAAGATGACGCAGGAATGGACGATCCGATGACCACACGCACTTTGAGATGATACTGCGTCAAAATCCACCAAGTGTCATAATGTTATCCCTCCCATTTCTTAGAATGTTAAAAATGTTCAAACATATAATGTTATTTTTATACACAAGAGAAATCTTAATCATCATGACAACTTATGTCATGTGCCCTAAAGAAATTTGAAACACATCTTACATCCGTGTGGGTTTAAATTAAAGAGGACACGTGAAACCTGTTTTCGTATAAACGTGTTATTTAGTGCTAGTGCATCTAAACATTATAATAAAGAGAATGGTACATTTTTTTATATATGTAGACAGGAAACGAAAATAGAGTAGCAATGTAGGCGATATAGCCTTAAAGTTATAAGACTATTCACACACAGATACAATGTTCTATCGTATCGTTTGTCAGATTAAAAAAAACAAGCGAAACTGGAGAAGATTTGCTTATTTGTTTGTTTTGAATTTCGCGCAACACTTCTCGAGGACTATCTGCGCTAGCCGTCCCTAATTTAGCAGTAAAAAGACGAGAGAGAAGGTAGCTAGTCATCACAACCCAACGCTACTCTTGGGTTACTCTTTTACCAATGAATAGTGGAATTGATCGTAACATTATAACGTCTCCACAACTGAATGGGTGAGCATGTTTGGTGTCACGAGGATTCAAACCTGCGACCCTCAGATTACGAGTTGAGTGACTCTACCATATAGCCATGCCGGGCTAACTGGGGAAAAAAAATCTCTGTATTGAAAACTACTCAGTTGTGCTTTATCTTTGGCATAATTTATCAGTGGAAAAATAAACATTACCGTTTTGCAGGTGGAGAAACAGAGAGGTACCTCAAAATTGGGCCCGGCATAGCCAGGTGGGTTAAGGCGTTCGACTTGTAATCTGAGGGTCACGGGTTCGAATCACCGTTCCACCAAACATGCTTACCCTTTCATCCGTAGGGGCGTTATAATGTTACAGTCAAACCCATTATTCGTTGGTAAAAGAGTAGTCCAAGAGTTGGCTATGGGCGGTGATGGCTAGCTGCCCTCCCTCTAGTCTTACACTGTTAAATTAGGGACGGCTGGCGCAGATGGTCCTTGTGTAGCTTTGCGCGAAATTAAAAAAAACAACAACAAACATTCCCTAAGTGTCGCAGGGTTTAATTCAGAAACCTGACAGGTTATAGAGTGCAACCATCAATTAAGCCTGGCTATTTTATGATTATAACTTAAACAAAGCAGTAACAAAGAAGATAGTAACTGAATAATCTGTGAAACGTGTTTATTCATTTCATCAGTTTAACTTTCAGTTAATTTTTGAGTTGTTTCTGCACAAAGTTTAATGTTTTTCTTAACATCCTATACAAGTGTTGAAATCGGTTGTCTTTTAGAAAAAAAATTATTTGTATTTTAATTACTTCCACAAAATCAACTGATTTTTTTGTGGCTTGATATAATCGAGTCTTTTGAGGACTACGAGGACTCCAGGACTATCTAGTCATACTTGTTCCAAATTCTGACTTGATTGAACTTTGGCAGATAACCGTTTCCGGTTTTAAGGCTACATACTCTTGTCTAATCGAATAGTGGGATTGGATTGTCACTCTTATGGAGCACTCACGGTCCTAAATTGCGGAGCACTTTATCATGGAAACTTAATTTAAATAAACATTTAAAGGCGCCACGCCAGGCCCTACTGAATTAATTCAGTTATGAATGAAACTTCATTTTTCTCTGATATACCAGCCGTCACTCTTGTTGTGCACCCACGGCCCCAAATTTTGAAACAATGGAAGTGGGCTGTTTTTTATGAATGTCTAAAGGGCTGAACTAATTAAGCCTTCAGAAAACTTAGCTAAAACAACTTCATGGACGTTTCTCCTCAGAGATAAATAAGTATCTTTGAAAGCTGTAAGTTCCACGAGTTGTAGGAATATTTCCAAAGAAAAAAATTGGTTTGAGATACTCTGATTGGCATTTTTCTTGTCATTTGAAAGAAATAAGTGTGTGCTTCTATTAAGTACGAAGACGCTCATAATGTTATGTTTTTTGTAACTTTCAATGTGGGCATTTTACTGGAGAGTTAATCGATATTTGGGTAGACACTTTGGATACCAGAACATGTGATGATGTAGTCATGTTACTTGTTCTATGGCATGAAAGTGTTGTTTTTTTCTGTTTTGGTTTGCAAAACAATATGACTGAATATCAGTTGGATTGTTGTGTTTCATATTGTTAACTGTAAAAACATTACTTTAATTAACCACATTATATAAAAACTTATATAACTACTTTAGAATATATATATATTTATACATCAGTTTGTTATAAGGCCTGGCATGGCCGAGCGCGTTAAGGCGTGCACTCGTAATCCGAGGGTCGCGGGTTCACGCCCGAGTCGCGCTAAACATGTTCGCCCTCCCAGCCGTGGGGGTGTATAATGTGACGGTCAATCCCACTATTCGTTGGTAAAAGAGTAGCCCAAGAGTTGGCGGTGGGTGGTGATAACTAGCTGTCTTCCCTCTAGTCTCACATCGCTAAATTAGGGACGGCTAGCACAGATAGCCCTCGAGTAGCTTTGTGCGAAATTCCAAAACCAAACCGTATATCACTTTATATCTTCATTATTTGATAATGTGTATATCAGCGAGAAGTGATTTAGCAGCATTTTATATTATGAGGAATCTTTATTTAGTGGTATAGTACCTTTATTATGTTGACAGTAACATCAAAACAGAAAAATACAGTTAAAACCGTCCTAGGCGACGAAGATATTAGCATGAAACGTTATCTTTATTTAAATATAATCGTATTTAAACGTTGGCCATTGTTTAACGTGATATTTAATTATAGTAAAATCAATAATCATAGCTTGCATATTTGAATATAGTTTGGTTAAGACTTCATGAATTTAGCGAGTTTTATCGAATTTTATTTCTCAAAACATTTCGTAAACCAGTTGAAAAATACAACATAAATTACGACCCTCAGATTACGAAGCGCACGCCTTAACGCGCTAGGCAATGCCAGACCCCAAAGTGATATATCACACTACTAAATCAAGAAAACATTCTAAGGATGATACATTCTACAAACCAAATAAGTATTCGACTCGAAACCTTGGGGTTGCAGTTTCAAATCTTTGTGACACCAAATATGCTCGCCCTTTCAGCCATGGGAGCGTTATAAGTGACGATTAATCCCACTATTCGTTGATAAAAGAGTAGCCCAAGAGTTAGCGGTGGATGGTGATGACTACATGTTTTCCCTCTAGTCTTACACTGGTGAATTAGAGACGGTTAACGCAGATAGCCCTCGTGCAGCTCTGCGCGAAATTTCAAAACAAACTAACAAAATAATTATTCCAAAACTATAACTACCCAATACATAACGAAACTAATTTTAACACTCGAAGAGTATAACATGCATGTAAGAACATTATATTTTTACCAATAAAATAAACAGAACCCCTAAAGCATGTCATGTCACCAAAGAAGAAAGACGTTGTTATGAATATTCATCATTAGTATTAAATTTGAGACAGGTTTGACAGTTTTCAAAACATCAGCGAGAACGTGCACACATATTGTTAAAATTGTTATTGAATTTGTATTATGTATACAACTAGGCCTAATGTTAGTCTCTAAATAAGTCTCCAAAAGCATTTCTTCATTCCATTTGTCGGTCTTATAAACAAACCATATCTCCAAAATATTTCATTTTAGGAGTTTCTTTCAAAGGCTGTCTGAACATATCTGAGAATAATTTTCAAGTGATGAACTAGAAAAAAAAGTGTATAATTAACAGAACTAAAATTTGAAACTTTTTGGATCGAATAGCAAAATATGGCTGTCGGTCTTATAGCGAACACATGGCTTATAACTAAGTGACACGCTTTTGAAAGAAAAGGTTGTAATCCATGAAGCCTTACATTTAAAATTTCAGTATGTTAACCACTGAGTCACTCCAGAACTAATTTTGACAATAATTACATCACGTTCTTTCAAGAAAAATAAATGTTTGAAACATCAGAGAAATTGTTAAGGACACTTAACTTCGTTTATACATTAAAACCAAATATTTTTGCACACTAAATTAATCTGGAAAAAACAAAACAAAAGAAAATTTAGCAAGAGCACATTTTGATCCACATCTCCTAGGAATGTATTGTGTACAGTTTGTTTATTTTTGTGTTTACATACTTTTATTTAGAGAACATCACCGACTCTAACTTAACTGGAAGAATGGAACTGCACTCCCGTGATTGTACTCAAAACCAAAGTCTGTCGAATTTCGTGTACTGCAGTAACCGCCATGATTATTGTAATGCAACTATCCAAATATTTCACAACAGATCTAAACAATCTTATAACAGGTTAAAAACACCTGTTTATATCTGTTTTATATTACGAACAATAAGCAGACAAAAAGTGGTAAAATTATTGGGGTTTTTTTCTTTTATCTTTACAAAAGAGACAAAACATGTCGTTAATAAAGAAAACAGGTATAAAACAAAATCCCATTGGTAGATAGATATTCAGCGAAAGTCGGAGTTACCAACAATAATACACGTATATAGTCATAATTTTGATGAATAATCAACTGATCTCCACAGCCATTATATTAAAACAAATGAGAGAACCTCTGGAAGGGAAGGAACGAGTGTTGTGGTCTAAAACAGTGGGTCTGTTTTTATACGTCATTATACCTTACTTCACGTGGTTTATGTCGTAAGACGGATATAAAAGAAGGCAAATTTTATATTTCTTTAACTTATCTTCTTTAACATTACAACTGTACGGAGTTCGTTCTTTTAAACAGCTCAACTCATGTTTTTATACGACATATTATATAATTAATTTAAACAGCTTGACTCTTTCATTATACGACATATTATATAATTAATTTAAACAGCTTGACTCTTTCATTATACGACATATTATATAATTAATTTAAACAGCTTGACTCTTTCATTATACGACATATTTTATAATTAATTTAAACAGCTTGACTCTTTCATTATACGACATATTTTATAATTAATTTAAACAGCTTGACTCTTTCGTTATACGACATATTTTATAATTAATTTAAACAGCTTGACTATTTCATTATACGACATATTATATAATTAATTTAAACAGCTTGACTCTTTCATTATACGACATATTATATAATTAATTTAAACAGCTTGACTCTTTCATTATACGACATATTATATAATTAATTTAAACAGCTTGACTTTTTATACGACATATTATATAACTAATTTCTTTATTATAACTCAGTAAAGTAATGTATTAATTACCAATAATGCTGAGACTGTTGACTTCAGATATTGAAATCTCTTAAGCGACAATCAGCGCATTAGCTGCTTTAGCAAACAAATTTTAATACTAATATAACGTTTCTTTGTAGTAAAACACAAAGGTACTCAATGAGACTTTGCTTTGCTCACCACGGATATTAAGTCCACATGTTTTGTGTTATAGGTACGTAAAGGCACCACTTGGAGTAGCAACACACTGAAATAGTTAATTAAACTATTGACTGAAAATGAAAATAATCTGATTACTTACTGCGTTTTCAAACGTGAAAATATTTTGTTCACACATTTATGACAACGTTTATTTTACCATTGAACATATAACAACGGACACAAAGTCAGTTTCTCCTATTTCTTAGCCCCTTAGTGGCACAGCGGTACGTTTGCAGACTCGCACCGCTGAAAGACGAGTTTGGATCCTCGTGGTGGGCTGAGCACGGGCATCCCACTGTGCAGCTTTGTGCTTAATTTAAAAAAACCAACCTCATTTCTCGCTCCCCATTATTTTGTATTCTACACTTCGGTAACAGATGTTAAGTTATGATTTATTTCATGACTGTAGGTTGTAGTTGTGTAAAGGATACGTATATTATTAATTAATTTAATTACTATCTCCTAATATTTCAGGATTAAGTGTTATTTGTTACCATGTGTTAACGAAGATTCTTTGGTTCCTCCTTTGTGTTTGATTGAGGTAAGCGTTATCATCACAAGAAGAAATTTTCTCCACATGGTGAATCTGAAACATAAAGTATATCTATATATATTTACATGAAAGAACATTATTACATTTAACAATCAAATGGATCGTTAAAGCACCCAAATAAATAATGTGTTCGCTATATAAGAGTGGAGATCTAATAACATCGATAAAAATATAGTTTACGATTCCTCTGGGTGTTTAAATGTTGGTGATTAGATAACACATATATCTTCACAAATTGATATCACCAGTACAGTAATAATTATTCTGCTATTTCTTGATAATTGTGGATTAGTTTGTGATAAACAACTTTACGAAATTATAGTCTTCAGTGAAACCCGCTATGCATTATATCTCATATGTTGATATCAATGTAAAATACAATACTGATATTTAAGGTAATAAAACTTCTAAAACAAAAACAATTGTACCGAAGAGTTTATAGCATTACGATTTAAATAGATTATCATACAATTATATACAAGTGAGATTTAGTTAGATTAGCTGCAAACATGACGTACTTTGTGACCATGTCTAGAAAATATTTCTACACAAAATGAAGTAAAATTATCTTTAAATAAATCTATTTCAACTACTTCTTACCACATAAGAACTAAGCATGGTTCTGTATCCCGAACCATGAATCTGTGATACCCCGTTCGCGTTTTCTTACAGAAAAAAAAAACTGTATCGTACACTTTCGAGTCTTGAATGCATTATAAGCCTAAGAGCCTGTAACGATGGATGCTATTGGCTAGGTGCCTAAGAGCCTGTAACGATGGATGCTATTGGCTAGGTGTCTTTTATCTAGTTTATCACTTCAAAGTTAAGTCCTGGCTAGCGTAAATAACCCTTGCTTTGTTTTGTTGTTGTTTTTTCAAATATACGATAAAAAAAACAGAAAAAAAACTCTCATTCGCACTTTTATATAACGTGAAACATTACATTTCACGTAAATAATTTTTATTTTCGAATGGTATATAGTGTGTATGTAATTATATGATTTACCATTTATTTTTAAACTATAATAAAATAAACCTCATATTTAATTTAATAATGAACTTTACTTTAAAACTTTATGTTGTTCTTGATATAAAATTAAACCTTTCTTCTTTTTCGAAGAACACTGGAAAACAATATTTTCATAACTACGTTATGATAACGTCTTCCTTGACATCATAACCACTAAAAAACAAAATTAAACAAAGATTATTACAAATTATACTTACAATAAACAAGGTCGTATGAAGCAGCTACCACAAGAGATGATCACTACCTTAAATTTATCTCTCAAAATTATCTCTTAAAAATTATAATTAATAATAATAAGACTGTTATAATATGGTCTGGTTAAATGCTATTTTCCATTGTAATTGTTTTGTTTGTTTGAATTCCGTCCCTTGTTTAGCATGTAAGACTAGAGTGAAGGTAGCCAGTCATCAACACCCACCGCCAACTCTTGACCTCCTCTTTTAGCAACGAACAGTGGGATTGACCGTAGAGTGATAACACCCCAACGGCTGGAAAGACGAGCATGTTTAATGTGTCTCCTATCACGAGTCGAGCGCCACTAACCATTTGGCCATGCTGGGTCTGTCATGTTGTAAATACTTTAGAAAAGTGTGATATATTATGACGCGAATATTTTCGTATCGTCTGCTTTGAATTTTACGAAAATACAGAATTTGAGTTTTATTAAACTTGTTTATATCGCTATCAATTTTATAAGTAGTTTTTATGTTTAAAGGCAAATGTGAATTTTTCTTATCCTGGAAAAATAAGTAGGTTTTGCAAAAAAAATTCAAAGAAACTGTCAAAACTGTTTCTTTTACAACTCCACAATGGGCAACTGCTTGGAATTAAACCCCAGGTTTTAGCGTTGCAGGTCCATAAACTTACAGCTGACCCACAGGGGGACTCTAAAAGTTTGTCAAAATTAAATATTAGATCGGAAGCAAAAAAAAATACAATTATTGTTTTACGATAATCCATACAAATCCAGATACATTAGGATAGTGCACAAGTTTATTTGGATATTAATGGTAAATAATGTTTTGTTGACTTTATCAGGGTTAAAATATACTTTCACAATGCCCTATCGTTTACTCATTATATGTTTTTTGAAAATTGTATAAGTAAATTTCCAGCAATTACCAAGAGCTTAATTACAATTTGGTATTACTGACAATACATTTACTGTGGGTAGAAACCTCCATGGTGCTGGATTCTACCGACGAGATATAAACTACTCACTGCGCACGTCAATAGCAGGCTTTTAATCTTTCCTTCCATACGACTGAAGACGAATTTGAACATGTAAAGCTGATTTGTAGTTCATCTGCCCCCAGTGGCTCAGCGGTATGTCTGCGGACTTACACGCTAAAATCCGGGTTTCGATACCTGTGGTGGGCAGAGCACAGATAGCCCATTGTGTAGCTTTGTGCTTAATTCAAAACAACAACAACAATGTAGTTTATCTATTTGTAGTAGTTAAACACTAGCAGAGTACAAGAACAATACTGCTTTACCAATGTGGAGAAAGATCGTAACAAAGTCCTGAAACATAAATATCGTAACAAAGTCCTAAAACATAAAGATCGTAACAAATTCTTAACACGATTTGAGAGAAATAACGAATAAAATAAAAACAGGTTTTTAAATATCTTTTAAGACGCGTAAGTGACAGAACCCAAAATATCACTAAACTTGGATCTGTTTTGCAAAGAAAGTGGCGTTGTATTCCACAAACTATGTTGTAACAGTTTACAGACCTGTTATTAATACCAAAAACACATCCAATCTGTGACGCAGGTCAAAGGAACACAGCGCTCTCTACCTCAAGGTGTGGCAATCCAGTATTTAGGATAATGTATATTCCGCATAATTTGGTACGTAGGTGTGAAGTTAGATAATTTTTTTTAACATTTAGGTTTTACAGTAACGTATTTAATTTTAGGTAACATAACAACATAACTTTTAGAAAGGATGGCTACAATTGCTTAATTAAAATCAAGTAATTAAAATCTATGTATTTATGTGTGTGTGTTTTCTTATATCAAATCAACATCGGGCTATCTGCTGAGCCCACCAAGGGAAATTGAACCCCTGACTTTAGCGATGTAAATCCGTAGACTTAGGGCTGTACTAGCGGGGGCAAATAAAATCTACCTGCAGTATCCGTAATATTTTACAAGTTAAAATTATTATATACATAGTAACTATTATACAGTTTCGCGAAGCTCAGAATAACTAAGAATAATTCTACGAAAACAGGAAGTGCAAAAAACGTGAATATTTAATTACTTTTACCATAACCCTATTCTACACTTTAGTTTTCTATTATGTCAAGCATAATTCCGTATATATTCATGCACTTGTAGCTGTATTTCCATTTGAGAAGACATACTTGGAAAGCGCAAATTTTGGAAAACAGGATTTACATTCAACGGCTGCGAAAGGAAAGATATTTTAGTCATGTCGGACTAAGAAACTTTGAATGACTGTTTCAAATACAAAATATGTATTTTTGCTTGAGAAAACACGTAGACTTAATACAATGTAAATAGTCCACTGACTTTTCATAATACTTTGAAATAAAAGTACATATTTGCTGCCAATAAAGAATCACAAAATAAAACTTTAATTTGTGAATTTTGGCTCTCAAAGAGAGCGCTAGGTGTCAAAAACATAAACATCACGTCGTAGTTGTCGATAAAATAAAAACTTGTTTGTTTTTTTTAATTTCGCGCAAAGCTACACATGAAATATCTGCGTTAGCCGTCCCTAATTTAGCAGTGTAGAAATACACAGAAGACAGCTAGTCATCTCTACCCACTGCCAAGTCTTGGACTTCTCTTCTACCAACGAATTGTGGGATTGACTGTCGTATATAATACCTCCACGGCTGAAAGGACGAGCATGTTTGGTGCGAGGGGGATTAGAACCAGCAACCCTCGGATTACGAATCTAACGCCTTAACCCACCTGGCCATGCCGGGCTACTTGTGGTAGATAAAAAGTAGATCTGACACGACAAGTTAACAAGTGTTTGACTTTCAAACAGTGTGCAAAAAGTTTTTAAAAACCTGCAGTTAGCATAGTTGTTCTCACACATTTCTCAACTATTTGTTTTTAATGCTTCGCCAGATTTAACTATAAATAATACTGTTGGTTAAATGTATTTACACTCTTGCTTTTTGCGATTAAAATATTCATTTTTATTGTATTTTTATCTTTTTATTTCGTTGCTTATAAGTGAATTAACAAAACTTTCAGTCTGTTCTTTTAGTTCTTATTTTTCCCCGGCATGGCCAAGTGGGTTAAGTCGTTCGACTCGTAATCCGAGGTTCGCGTGTTCGAATCCCCGTCCCATCAAATATGCTCGCCTTTCAGCCGTGGGAACGGTATAATATAATAGTCAATCCCAATATTCGTTGGTGAAAAAGCAGCCCAAGAGTTGGCGGTGAGTGGTGAAGACTAGCTGCCTTCCCTCTATTCTTACACTGCTAAATTAGGGACGGCGAACACAGGTAGTCCTCGTGCAGCTTTGCGCGAAATTCAAAACAAACAAACAAAGAGATATTGAAATTTTTCAAACTTTCACTTAGTTTATTTGTATTTAAAGTGTAAAGTAAAGGAAATCGAGTTCCAATCAAAATGAAATTGTTCGATCCAGATATGTTTAAAGTAGAATATTGCAAAAAATTTATATAAGTTTAAATCCCGAGTTTTTAAATGTTGCTTCATAAAGAATTATAGTTCGGGAAGAAAATCGAGAAAATCGATTTAATTCACTAAGTGTTTATAAATATTTTTGGAAAAACAAATAGATAAAGTTTTAAAGTTTTATTAGTAAAAGATATATTTATGTAGGTGGAGCTGCACTTTGTTTCACCTTAGTAAGATCAACAACTGATAACAGTATTTGTTGCTACGGATTATTTGTTTGAAATGTTTTTGTTTGTTTACGTTACGATATTTTTATTCTATAGGACTAACGTTTCATTAAGCAGCTGTTCATATTTATTATTAATTATTTTGCATATAACGTGCTCTCGAAAGTGAATAAGCTGGCATATTTGATAAGACATGTACATGTAATAATGTCTTGTTTACAAATAATAAATGACATATCCTCAATTTTACCCTCATTTTGTACACTTTTATAATGAACCAGAGTGGATAACACACCATGGAATAAAACGTGTTGTTTCGTAAAATACTTATATTGCCTTTCTAAAAAAAACGTCTTTTGCGTGTATAAATTAATCATATTAATACGTTCACTTCAAGTGGTGATCGAACGATCATTTATATTTTTTCGAAATATCATATTCGTAATTATGTTTTTCACTTTTGAAAATGTAAACAATTGGTTTGGTTCATTTTGAATTTCGTGGAAAGTTACTCGAGGGCTATCTGCGCCAGCCGTCCCTAATTTGACAGTGTAAGACTAGAGGGAAGGCAGCTAGTCTTCACTATTCACCGCAAACTCTATGACTACTCTTTTACCAACAAATAGTGGGATTGACCGTAACATTATAACACTCTCACGGCTGAAAGAACGAGCATGTTCGATGTGACGGGGATTCGAACCCAAAAAATGAATGAAAGAAAAAAAAGGTAACGGGTAAATCCTAATTATTGATTAGTTTTAATTAATTTCTCTGAGAAATATTCGATTACGGGTTTTCTTGAGGAAAGTTTAAACAGTTATCAACTCACTTTAAACCTGAAGGTAAATAATTATTTTTGTTTGATATTATAGACTAGGTTGTATGTTATGAACTAGATGGATATAGAAAGTATATTCTATCTTTTCCCGGGCTCGGTTGGTCAAGTGTGTTAAGGCGTTGAACTGGTAATCCGAAGATCGCGGGTTCAAACCGCGGTCGCACCAAAAATTTTCGCCCTCCCATCCGTGGGGGCGTTATAATGTCATGGTCAATCTTTGGTAAAAGAGTAACCCAAGAGTTGGCGGTGAGTGGTGATGACTAGTTGTCTTCCATCTAGTCTTACACTGTTAAATTATGGACGGCTGGTGCAGAATGCCCACGTGTAGCTTTGTGCGAAATTCTAAAACAACAACTATCTTTTCTTCTCATACATGAATCACATCTTATTATTTTTGTTTTATACAAGTTCATGTCTTTTCTGGTTGATGGGCTACTGTTAATCTATCAATGTTCTCTTGTCTTCTATGTCTGTTATATTTCTGAACTCTAACTCTTATTAACCTCTTTATTTGTCCAGTTCATCAGAACACAAGGGGTGTAGTATGTGTTCTTCGTTGAGTCTTTGAGTGGATTAATTCCGACTGAATACAATCACAATGTGTTACGGACCGAAAAACCCTCTTATTGTTACACATTGACGCTTCAGTGATTACAATGACTCAAATAGCCAATAACAGTGTAGTTTAATCCTACTACTTCACCATAATATGGTGAAAACAATCTTAAAAGTTACCATTACAACACCAGAAATTAATGACGATTGGATTATATATACAGCCTTAGAGTGGATTAGTGTGAATTGGATTATATATACAGCCTTTGAGTGGCTTGATGTAACTTGGATTATATATACAGCCTTAGAGTGGTTTAGTGTGAATTGGATTATATATACAGCCTTTGAGTAGTTTGGTGTGAATTGGATTATATATACAGTCTTTGAGTAGTTTGGTGTGAATTGGATTATATAAACAGCCTTTGAGTGGCTTGATGTGAATTTCAGCAAAAGAAAAAAATTAAAATAGCTTGAGAAATTGTTATCAGATTATCTTATTTTATTCTTTATGGATTTCAAATCAAACTTGTTTACAAATGACGTAAAAATTGTTCATATACACATCCCGACATAGTTGAGGTAAATCATTTTTATTTTTTGTCTGCTACTTCTAGTTTACTTTAGTTTTATTAATTGAGAAATTTAAGTCGCAAACTTCATGTTTGTTTGTGTTTTGAATTTTACGAAAAAGTTACACGAAGACTAATCTGCAATACCCGTCCTTAATTTTGCAGTGTAAAACCACAGAGAAAGCAGCTAGTCATCATCACCCACCGCAAACCCTTTTACCAATTTATAGTGATGGGGATTCGAATCCATAACCCTTAGATTGCGAATAAGGCGCCCTAACCACGTGGTCATGACAGTCCCGATATGAAGTCACCCGTGCTACACATGATATTAAATTCCACTTCGAGTGTCGTTATTAGGTGTATTAATACCAACATCCATGCTGCAGGTCCGTATTATATACACTGTGAAGTAACTTCTGATGCCATACACACAGAGATGAATGAAAAACTGTGCTTCATATATAAACACTGCAGTGATTACAATGTTCTAAGTAAAAACAGTTTGTTGCATTGTAGCGGTCAAGTGATAAAAGTGTTTAGACATTGATTTACATTAGCTATATTAACCATTGACAAATAAATTATCTTGCTTGACAGTTACAAGTCTTCTAACAAGTTCGGCCTTTTTTACAGACTAAATACATAATATATAATTAGGTGTATTTAAAACGAATTTTAAATTTGAATGTAACAAAAATTTGCACTTTCAATAACGTAAAAAACGCATATCACAGTAAAGTTTTCGTATGAGTTATAAGAGACGGAGATGGCATAGTTATAAAAGACAGAAATGGCTTAATTGTAAGAGACGGCCTAGTTATAAGAGACAGAGATGGCCTAGTTGTAAGAGACAGAGATGGCCTAGTTATAAGAGACAGATATGGCATAGTTGTAAGAGAGAGAAACGGTTTAGTTATAAGAGACAGAGACGGCCTAGTTGTAAGAGACAGAAATAGCCACGTTATAATAGACAGAGATGATCTAGATGTAATAGATAGAGAAGGCCTAGCTATAAGAGACAGAAATAGCCACTTTATAAAAGACAGGGATGACCTAGGTGTAATAGATAGAGATTGCCCAGCTGTAAGAGACAGAAATTGCCTAGTAATAAGCGACAGAGATGATCTAGATATAAAAGATAAAAATAGCCCTCGAGTAGCTTTGCGCGAAATTCCAAAGCAAACAAACTTCGGTTTTAATAATAACAAACACGTATTAAAAACATTCAAATACGCGAACTTTTTACTTTTTATTTTACAGCTCAAAGTATATTTAAGTGAGCCGATTGCTCAGCCAGATATAGACCATGCATTTGTTTTACCACCCATTTTTAGTAACTCTCAGTTTACAAAGATATTGCATGTGAACAAAGACAAACAATAAATATCCAGAAAATGCAACGGTCGCAACACAAACATATAAAAGAAGTCAGATAGCCGCGAGGAATCACAAATTTTTGTGACTAAGAAAAAACCTAATAATTATGTCAACAATTAGAAAATATGCGCATAAAAGGAAATGTTATATTTTTAAGAGATCTGAGACGCAGAATTATTATGATAACAATACCAACGATTTCACAGTCTATATCTGAAAACAAACACAATAACAATAGTAAAAAATAGTTTAACAGTGTCATAGATCACAAAGTTTGCAACTGGAACAATATATATATAAACAATACCAAACTGACAAACTTTACGCCAGAAAGAATAATATGGAATAATACAACCGAGCAGTAAGTTTAAATAAACTCTCTAATAATGTAGTAAAGTATTACTAGTATCAAGTATGCTGTTGTTTTTATTGAAGTATTACTAGTACAAAGTACCCCGTTGTTTATAAAAGTATTGAAATTAATCAATATTAATTACTTTTGTGTATTGCACAAATACGTTTAATACCCATCATTGTTCCACTGAACCTTGAATTTATATATTTCCTTCACGCATCAAAAAGTAGTTCAAATGTGAGACAGAAAATCACGGACGTGCACAAAGCCAACAGGAAACAAAATACGTTATAAAATTCCGGTCAAATTCATAGCACGTGTCGACACGGAAAACAAGATTCAAAACTGTGCCATATATCAGAAGGAAAGCTGTAGTTTTCAGGATATAATGTTCTACTGAACATAACGTACCTTCACATGTATAGGTTCTTTTAACAGGAAAAAACGTATAGCAAGATTTATTTCGATTTTAAACAACAACCAATAATATCAAACTATTTACAAATTAGTGACGATTTATCCAATAAAGCAAAAATTGTTAAAACTTTTCAACCTGAAATACGTCTTTAATTACGTGGATTAAACGGACAGGTTAGACCACTGTTTCCAAAGGTGTGGCTTGTCAAGGCCAGATGGTTAAGAGCTCGACTCGTGATCAGAGGGTCGCGGGTTTGAATCCCTGTCACCACAATATGCTCGCCTTTTAGCCGTGGGGGCATTATAATGTGACGGTTAATCCTACTATTCGTTGATAAAAGAGTAGCCCAAGAGTTGGCGGTGGGTGGTGATGACTAGCTACCTTCCCTCTAGTCTTACACTGCAAAATTAGGGACGGCTAGCACAGATAGCCCTCGCGTAGCTCTGCATGAAATTCAAAAACAAACAAACAATCCAACGATGTAAATCACGAGTGTGTATGGGGTCGTAGCGACAGCCAATGAAATTACTAGTTCACGATGACAGTTGGGCCTAATTTTGTTCTAGATTAAAATAAAAAATACCTCTGAACTTTGCCCTGGGAAGAAGTTGGTTACCACATTGTTTTGGTTACTCTCATGAGACGGGTTGATTTTTAACACTTAAAATGTGGTTACGCTGGGGGAGACGTTTGGAAAGCAGTGGGTAAGACTGCTCTAGTGTTTAGATATTACCGTTCTGTTCCTAACTTTGTCTACTAATCGATGTAAAAGCATTCAGTAAGTAGCATCAGTCGCCACAAAAGATTCTTCTCAGCATTGAGCAAAGTAACGTGATTGGCTGCTTCTCTTATTGTGCATCAAAAGATGTAAATACGGAGTGTATTAAGCGCAATCGAGTCTCAAACTTTCAAAATTGGGGTTTGCACATCTACACACTGATAGTAACTTTTTTTAAGCAGATTTGTGTGTTAAAATAGGGTTATGTGTGTATGTATATGACTGCTAAGCGAAACTGCACTGTGAACACGGACTAGTAACATTGCGATAAGTGAAACTAGCAAAAATAAACGAGTTAATATTAACTCATGAATTGGACATAGCACGAAAAGGGTATGATGATTAAAATGCGGACATCAGACAAAATGTAATATACTACGAGTGATACGTTTATAAGACCTACTGCAAAATCTTAAATGTATATTAACAATCATTAAACATCTTAACTTATTGTACATAACAAAAATACAGTTTGATCCAGGCCTTGTCTTATCAAATATATTAAAAGTAGGAAGAAAATTAGAAGTAAAGACATTTTTTTCAATAGAGAAGTTCAGTCGATGCAGTTTACCAGCTCATCGGTTTACATTTTTAAATACATAACAACTTCTGATCTATTGGTATACATTTTTGAAGCACCATATTCTAAGTCACTGGTATACATTTTTAAGCCATTCTAAATGATTGGTATACATTTTCTGACCTATTAATATGTCTTTGAAGCTGACTGTTTCTTTGCAGTTCACATATGAAGACTTATCTTCGAAATTTAGTATATAGATCCATCTGCGTAAAGGTACCACTAATTTAAACTGATGTAATAAAGAAAGAGTACAAGAGCAGCTGTGGCTATTATCAATTCTTGGGCTACATCTGACCAAATAATAGGATTGTTATTACGTTCATAGCATAACTGTAGTCTCAAAATGAGAACCACGTTTTGGGAGCGAATATCCTCTAACCATAAATCTTTGGATTCACTGTCTTAATATGAAATATTTTATTTTTTAAACCTCGAACTGTTTGTAATTTGTATGTTTATTTTGAATTTCTTGCAAAGCTACACGAAGAACACCGACGTTACCCATCCCTAATTTAACAGTGTAAGACAAGAGGGAAGGCAGTTGTCATGACTACCACCGCCAACTTTTGGGCTTTTCTTTTACCAGTGGGATTAAACGTCACATAATAACACTCAAACCAAAGCATGTGTGGTGTGACGGAGATTCAAAGCTGCGGCTCTCAGAGTCCGAGTCAAGCACCCAAAACACCTGGCTGTGCCGGGCTCTAACTGTTCCTGAATGCTCTATGTGCATTCTTTAGTTATTAAGCATTAATTGTAACGTTAATTCAGTTGATGTTTCAAGTACATTTCAATGATAGTCAAAAAACAAAACACTTAACCCGGATGGTGCTTTAAGAACATTTCAACGAAAACAAAACAATTAGTCTAAAATCCAGAAAACTTCTGCACGTGTCTTGTGTAAGAAACTAATGTTTGTCTTATCTTGAAAAAAACGTTTGCCTCGCGACTTGTGGTAAATAAACCTGCCTGATTTATTTCGTTTAAAAAGTTTCGTGTTTTGAGCAAGGGAACACTTACTTGAGTACGAAACATACTGTTGATGTGAACGTGCTTTGAAAACAATGACAGAAAAACACATACATTGAATAAGTGAAGTGAGGTAAAAATGTCATTGCCCACAATTTAGTTCTTTATATGAAAAAGCGACACATAATAGTAAGTTTATTTATCATTATTATTATGAGTCATCACCGAGTTATATTGTGAGCTATGCCGATAAAGGGTGGTTATTTCTCGAAACCGATAAGGTTAATTGGCAGTGGGTAAATCAAATAATATAACAAGAATCATCTAGAAACTCGCGTAGTCGTAAAATTGTAGCTTCGATCGCTTTTTATTTTTAAAGACTTAAATGTTTTAAAGGAATATGCTTAATAACCATCAATTATATATATATATTTAACTTTTAAATCACGCTTGTTTTTTTAGAAAAGGACTCAAAATTTTGAAGCCCAGAAAAATATAAATTAAGAAAAACATTTAAAAAGTGTGGCTAGGCAACTCCGAACAAAAAACTTTGTTGTTTTTTAAATCAGACGTAGGCCTGGCATGGCCGAGCGCGTTAAGGCATGCGCTCGTAATCTGAGGGTCGCGGGTTCGCATCCGAGTCGCGCTAAACATGCTTGCCCTCCCAGCCGTAGGGGCGTTATAATGTGACGGTCAATCCCACTTTTCATTGGTAAAAGAGTAGACCAAGAGTTGGCGGTGAGTGGTGATGACTAGCTGCCTTCCCTCTAGCCTTACACTGCTAAATTAGGGACGGCTCGCGCAGATAACCCTCGAGTAGCTTTGCGCGAAATTCAAAATCAAACAAACAAACAATTAACTAAAACAAAATGTTGTAATAAAGTCTATTAATTCACGCGGCAGTTTCAAGTAAAATATACAGATTAACTGTTCATGAAAAAACAAAGAAAATATAAAACGACGAAAGTAAGAGCTGTTAATTTTTACATAGTTTACTATAACTTACTTTTAATGTAGGTATTTCCACTCCCTGAAATAACCATAAAATATTCGATTCGATTTCGTATCAAATGCACGAGTCTTCTTCAAATATATAGTTTACAAGCTGCACAACATACACTAGCTTCTCATTCGCATACACTTTCTAACTCGCTGTGCGCTCCACCAAAATTCGTAATCCTACACCCACAACAAAAAGAGCTCTGAACAGCACAGGGCACTCCGTGTTTTGCATACAATTGTGCACGATAGCATCTGATGTGAATCATGGACAGACTCCAACTGTCACTGCCCAATACCAGGAACTTTCGTGAAATTATCCTGACCGAGACTTAAACAATCAACTTCCCGGGTAACGCTGTCGCGCCTCGTGCGTCCAAACTTGTCCACCTTGATACCATCCACTGAGTTTACAGTTCCCTTTGCATGAGGCAGCTCAGAGAGCGTGAAGACAAGACGACTCTATGAGGTTACATATGTATATAAACACACACACTTAAGATACATTTTGGGGGCTACCTGCATTTACTTAGGTTGTGTCTGTGCAGTTCCAGTTTTGGTTCATTTCTTCTCACTGTTTACGTTGTTGGTTGAGCGTGACCGAGCAGAGAACGCAGTTAACGTCCACTTTTCACCTGTGACTCTATAATGAATGAAATGTTAACAATAGGAATATAAAATACACATTTGTTTCTATAACGCATTAGTATTTCAAATTAACGTGAAATTTTATGATGCGTCTTGTTTAATTAGACATGATTTTGGTAGTCTTAAAAAATCAGTTGATTACGTAATGTAACATAGAAAATATTTATTACGGAACGATCGACTTCTTGTTAAATTAAATAGCCGTATTTGAATATTTCAAAACACTTCAACTAAATATATTTCTCTTGGTGTTGTTTTTTATATGATCTCTTCATTGTTAGCATTTAAAGAACAGAGCTAATGGCCACATGCAGAAACAAATTAATACGTAATACTGTTGAATAATAACAGTTATGTTTCATTCATGTTGTGTTACATTAAATCTGTATCGTTTACTCCTGATAGAAAAATAGATAATTTCAGATACTTTTGATTAATAGGTTTGGCAGATTTGTTTCATTATAACAACAACTTAGAAACCTGGTTCTAAAACAAATTATCCGTCTTATTATATATTGTGATGATGATTGTATCAGGTTAAAAACCTTGTTATATTGTAATGATGATTGTATCAGGTTAAAAACCTTGTTATATTGTAATGATGATTGTATCAGGTTAAAAACCTTGTTATATTGTAATGATTATTGTATAAGGTTAAAAACCTTGTTATATTGTAATGATGATTGTATCAGGTTAAAAACCTTGTTATATTGTAATGATGATTGTATCAAATTAAAAACCTTGTTATATTGTAATGATTATTGTATAAGGTTAAAAACCTTGTTATATTGTAATGATGATTGTATCAGGTTAAAAACCTTGTTATATTGTAATGATGATTGTATCAGGTTAAAAACCTTGTTATATTGTAATGATTATTGTATCAGGTTAAAAACCTTGTTATATTGTAATGATGATTGTATCTGTTTAAAAACCTTGTTTTATTGTAATGATGATTGTATCAGGTTAAAAACCTTGTTATATTGTAATGATGATTGTATCAGGTTAAAAACCTTGTTATATTGTAATGATTATTGTATCAGGTTAAAAACCTTGTTATATTGTAATGATGATTAATCTCAAAATCGCCTAGAGACATGGACAGCCACAACTAGACGTGAAAGACAAAAAGGTACTGTGAATAATGTACACGTAAACAAAGACAAATCAACACCTACAGTCTCCTGTATGTTATATCGACACCTACAGTCCTCTGTATTTTATATCAGCATTTATCTTTCTCTTATGTTATATCAACACCTACAGTCCTCTTTATGTTATATCAACACCTACAGTCCTCTTTATGTTATATCAATGCCTACAGTCTCCTGTATATTATTCTTACTTTTTCCGATTTCCAGGGCCTGGCATGGCCGAGCGCGTTAAGGCGTGCGCTCGTAATCCGAGGGTCGCGGGTTCGCGCCCGCGTCGCGCTCCCAGCCGTGGGGGTATATAATGTGACGGTCAATCCCACTATTCGTTGGTAAAAGAGTAGCCCAAGAGTTGGCGGTGGGTGGTGATGACTAGCTGCCTTCCCTCTAGTCTTACACTGCTAAATTAGGGACGGCTAGCACAGATAGCCCTCGAGTAGCTTTGTGCGAAATTCCAAAACAAACAAATAAACCGATTTCCAGATCCTTTGCAGATTTTATTTCACACAATTTGTTGTAGTTGGTCAAGTTCAAAACGTATAAACTTCCTCTGCAATAGGTTTTGTTGGTCATTGATGGCGTTATGTCATTGTTTTTGTTCTTAATCAAACAAATTTTAGTCACATTATACTTATGATACTATACTCAACTATCAAATTAACAGTCATCACTATACTTATCTTACTACACTCAATTATCAAATTAACAGTCAACACTATGCTCATAATACCATACAGAAGGACCTAATTAACAGTCAACACTATGCTCATAATACCATACAGAAGGACCTAATTAACAGTCATTTCTATATTTTTACACTATACTCAATTATCAAATTAATAGTCATTACCATACTTTTCATACTACATTCAATGATCGAATTAACAATCATTACCATACTTGTCACACTGTACTGAATGATCAAATTAACAGTCATTACCACACTTGTCATACTGTACTGAATGATCAAATTAACAGTCATTACCACACTTGTCATACTGTACTGAATGATCAAATTAACAGTCATTACCACACTTGTCATACTGTACTGAATGATCATATTAACAGTCATTACCACACTTGTCATACTGTACTGAATGATCATATTAACAGTCATTACAACACTTGTCATACTGTACTGAATGATCAAATTAACAGTCATTACAACACTTGTCATACTGTACTGAATGATTATATTAACAGTCATTACCACACTTGTCATACTGTGTTGAATGATCATATTAACAGTCATTACCATACTTGTCATACTGTACTGAATGATCATATTAACAGTCATTACCACACTTGTCATACTGTACTGAATGATCAAATTAACAGTCATTACAACACTTGTCATACTGTACTGAATGATTATATTAACAGTCATTACCACACTTGTCATACTGTGAATGATCATATTAACAGTCATTACCATACTTGTCATACTGTACTGAATGATCATATTAACAGTCATTACCACACTTGTCATACTGTACTGAATGATCAAATTAACAGTCATTACCATACTTATCATACTATACTTAATGATCAAATTAACAGTCATCACTGTACTTATCATACTATACTTAAAGATCAAATTAAGAGTCATCACTATACTTATCATACTACACTCAATGATCAAATTAACAGTCATTACCGGACTTATCATACTACAGTCAATTATCATATTAACAGTCATTACCACACTTGTCATACTGTACTGAATGATCATATTAACAGTCATTACCATACTTGTCATACTGTATTGAATGATCAAATTAACAATCATTACAACACTTGTCATACTGTAATGAATGATCATATTAACAGTCATTACCATACTTGTCATAATGTACTGAATGATCATATTAACAGTCATTACCACACTTGTCAAACTGTATTGAATGATCATATTAACAGTCATCTCTATACTTATCATACTATACTTAATGATCATATTAACAGTCATTACCATACTTGTCATACTGTATTGAATGATGAAATTAACAGTCATTACAACACTTGTCATACTGTACTGAATTATCAAATTAACAGTCATTACCACACTTGTCATACTGTACTGAATGATCATATTAACAGTCATTACCACACTTGTCATACTGTACTGAATGATCATATTAACAGTCATTACCACACTTGTCATACTGTACTGAATGATCATATTAACAGTCATTACCACACTTGTCATACTGTACTGAATGATCATATTAACAGTCATTACCACACTTGTCATACTGTACTGAATGATCATATTAACAGTCATTACCACACTTGTCATACTGTGTTGAATGATCATATTAACAGTCATTACCACACTTGTCATACTGTACTGAATGATCATATTAACAGTCATTACCATACTTGTCATACTGTACTGAATGATCATATTAACAGTCATTACCACACTTGTCATACTGAACTGAATGATCATATTAACAGTCATTACCATACTTGTCATACTGTACTGAATTATCAAATTAACAATCATTACCACACTTGTCATACTGTACTGGATTATCAAATTAACAGTCATTACAACACTTGTCATACTGTACTGAATGATCATATTAACAGTCATTACCATACTTGTCATACTGTACTGAATGATCATATTAACAGTCATTACCACACTTGTCATACTGTACTGAATGATCATATTAACAGTCATCTCTATACTTATCATACTGTATTGAATGATCATATTAACAGTCATTACCATACTTGTCATACTGAACTGAATTATCAAATTAACAGTTATTACAACACTTGTCATACTGTACTGAATTATCAAATTAACAGTCATTACCACACTTGTCATACTGTACTGAATGATCATATTAACAGTCATTACCACACTTGTCATTCTGTACTGAATGATCATATTAACAGTCATTACCACACTTGTCATACTGTATTGAATGATCATATTAACAGTCATTACCACACTTGTCATACTGTACTGAATTATCAAATTAACAATCATTACAACACTTGTCATACTGTACTGAATGATCATATTAACAGTCATTACCACACTTGTCATACTGTACTGAATGATCATATTAACAGTCATTACCACACTTGTCATACTGTACTGAATGATCATATTAACAGTCATCTCTATACTTATCATACTGTATTGAATGACCATATTAACAGTCATTACCATACTTGTCATACTGAACTGAATGATCATATTAACAGTCATTACCACATTTGTCATACTGTACTGAATGATCATATTAACAGTCATTACCACACTTGTCATACTGTACTGAATGATCATATTAACAGTCATCTCTATACTTATCATACTGTATTGAATGATCATATTAACAGTCATTACCATACTTGTCATACTGAACTGAATGATCATATTAACAGTCATTACCATACTTGTCATACTGTACTGAATTATCAAATTAACAGTCATTACAACACTTGTCATACTGTACTGAATTATCAAATTAAAAGTCATTACCACACTTGTCATACTGTACTGAATGATCATATTAACAGTCATTACCACACTTGTCATACTGTACTGAATGATCATATTAACAGTCATTACCACACTTGTCATACTGTACTGAATGATCATATTAACAGTCATTACCATACTTGTCATACTGTACTGAATGATATTAACAGTCATTACCACACTTGTCATACTGTACTGAATGATCATATTAACAGTCATTACCATACTTGTCATCCTGTACTGAATGATCATATTAACAGTCATTACCACACTTGTCATACTGTACTGAATGATCATATTAACAGTCATTACCATACTTGTCATACTGTACTGAATGATCATATTAACAGTCATTACCACACTTGTCATACTGTACTGAATGATCATATTAACAGTCATTACCATACTTGTCATACTGTACTGAATGATCATATTAACAGTCATTACCACACTTGTCATACCGTACTGAATGATCATATTAACAGTCATTACCACACTTGTCATACTGTACTGAAGAATCAAATTAACAATCATTACAACACTTGTCATACTGTACTGAATGATCATATTAACAGTCATTTCCACACTTGTCATACTGTACTGAATGATCATATTAACAGTCATCTCTATACTTATCATACTGTATTGAATGATCATATTAACAGTCATTACCATACTTGTCATACTGAACTGAATGATCATATTAACAGTCATTACCACACTTGTCATACTGTACTGAATTATCAAATTAACAGTCATTACAACACTTGTCATACTGTACTGAATGATCATATTAACAGTCATTACCATACTTGTCATACTGTACTGAATGATCATATTAACAGTCATTACCACACTTGTCATACTGTACTGAATGATCATATTAACAGTCATCTCTATACTTATCATACTGTATTGAATGATCATATTAACAGTCATTACCATACTTGTCATACTGAACTGAATGATCATATTAACAGTCATTACCATACTTGTCATACTGTACTGAATTATCAAATTAACAGTCATTACAACACTTGTCATACTGTACTGAATTATCAAATTAACAGTCATTACCACACTTGTCATACTGTACTGAATGATCATATTAACAGTCATTACCACACTTGTTATACTGTACTGAATGATCATATTAACAGTCATTACCACACTTGTCATACTGTACTGAATGATCATATTAACAGTCATTACCACACTTGTCATACTGTACTGAATGATCATATTAACAGTCATTACCATACTTGTCATACTGTACTGAATGATCATATTAAC
Organism: Carcinoscorpius rotundicauda; assembly: GCA_011833715.1. Lineage (NCBI taxonomy): Eukaryota > Metazoa > Arthropoda > Merostomata > Xiphosura > Limulidae > Carcinoscorpius > Carcinoscorpius rotundicauda. Next base: position 177,642,385 of record CM022391.1, on the reverse strand, counting down.
AGTCATTACCACACTTGTCATACTGTACTGAATGATCATATTAACAGTCATCACCATACCTGTCATACTGTACTGAATGATCATATTAACAGTCATTACCACACTTGTCATACTGTACTGAATGATCGTATTAACAGTCATTACCACACTTGTCATACTGTACTGAATGATCAAATTAACAGTCATTACAACACTTGTCATACTGTACTGAATGATCATATTAACAGTCATTACCACACTTGTTATACTGTACTGAATGATCATATTAACAGTCATTACCACACTTGTCATACTGTACTGAATGATCATATTAACAGTCATTACCACACTTGTCATACTGTACTGAATGATCATATTAACAGTCATTACCATACTTGTCATACTGTACTGAATGATCATATTAACAGTCATTACCACACTTGTCATACTGTACTGAATGATCATATTAACAGTCATCACCATACCTGTCATACTGTACTGAATGATCATATTAACAGTCATTACCACACTTGTCATACTGTACTGAATGATCGTATTAACAGTCATTACCATACTTGTCATACTGTACTGAATGATCATATTAACAGTCATTACCACACTTGTCATACTGTACTGAATGATCAAATTAACAGTCATCTCTATACTTATCATACTGTACTGAATGATCATATTAACAGTCATTACCACACTTGTCATACTGTACTGAATGATCAAATTAACAGTCATCTCTATACTTATCATACTGTACTGAATGATCATATTAACAGTCATTACCACACTTGTCATACTGTACTGAATGATCAAATTAACAGTCATCTCTATACTTATCATACTACTACTGGTTAGATTTGTAAAAGTTGATTATCATAATTTTCATTTGATGCGGATAAGTTGATGCTTTTCTCGTTAACGAAAAAATTATATCTTGTTTCACCTATACTGGTTCAGTGACGATCTGGTTTGAAATATCGTATCGAAACTTGGGAAGGTTCCCTGTAAGTGTCTACATTAAATGATTCAGACCACTTACTCTTTGCTGATCATCTAGAATCAATGTTGTTTTTTTTTCTAATTCATTATTTAATGAACCCAAAGTTTAAATTTTGAAATTATTAGTGGAAACAATTTTGTGTTCTTCTGCTCAGAAACAAGAAACATAAAGTGAATTTAATTGAAATTATTAGTGGAAACAATGTTGTGTTCTTCTGCTCAGAAACAAGAAACATAAAGTGAATTTAATTGAAATTATTAGTGGAAACAATGTTGTGTTCTTCTGCTCAGAAACAAGAAACATAAAGTGAATTTAATTGAAATTATTAGTGGAAACAATGTTGTGTTCTTCTGCTCAGAAACAAGAAACATAAAGTGAATTTAATGTTTTGAGCCGAACCTGTTAATATTTTCCCATTATTCATTGAATTTTTTTTATAAACGACTTACTATTTTATCATTACAATCACCATAACGATAGTATAAAATTATAATCGATCAGTCCATTTACTGTCCAATTTGACATTATAATGTTTTTGTACCAAGTAAATTGCAACTGTTGGCTTTCAAAGTATCGCTTAATACAACGCCAAATAAAGTTTAATTGTTGGAAGTTAAACAATTTCACGTATTATGACACCAAGTAAAATATTATTGTTGAGAGTCAAACAACATAATTTATTATGTCACAAAGTAAAATGTAACTGTTGGAAATCAAGCAGTATAATTTATTATGATATCAAGTGTTGGATGTTGGACAGTTGTTTATTACGTTCATTCAAGAATGGGTCCAGCATGGCAAGGTGGTTAAGGATCTCGTCTCGTATTCTGAGAGCCTCGGGTTCGAACCTCCGTCACAGAAAACATGCTCGCCCTTTCAAATGTGGGGGCGTTATAATATTATAATCAATCCCACTATTCGTTGGTAAAAGAGCAGCTCAAGAGTTGGCGATGGGTAATGATGACTAGCTGCCTTCCCTTTAGTCTTACACTGCTAAATTATGGACGACTAGCGTATATAGCCCTCATGTCGCTTTGCACGAAATTTAAAATAAACCTTCACGAATGAAAGTTATACTCGACATAAACAGTGGGTACGCCTGTTAACTATATGGATATTGGTATCAACTTCCTCTAACGATAAGTACTTCTGACATTAGAATCGCATTTCTTTTCGCCTCAATAAATAATCCAGAAAATGGTACGGCTCTCACAAGTATGGGCTTTAGAATAGACCGACTAAATTTGTAACAGCTCTGTGTCATTGTGTGAAGAAAAAATAACTTAAATAAATTTATCAAAACTTTAAGTTAGGCTATGATTAAAAAATTGGATTATGGAGACATTTTAAAGTATCTTATGAAATTTGGATTTTCCAATCCGTAATCCCAGCAAACTTTCGATAAACATTTGTTTATGAAATTATTTTGTTTAAAAGAAAAAAACACAATCTAATATTGTGTGGCGCTGCCATCTAACGGGACAAACGTCATAATCGTTTCGGAAAGAACGAGAAGTATTGACGTTTGCTGTCTGCTGTCTCTCTCCTGAACATCGCTCAAGAGAAGACAAGATTTGCGGGTCGGCTTTCCTAGATGAGATTTCTACAACCAACTTCACTCCATTTAATAGAGAAATTCGACAGAGGTAATTTTATTTCGACGCAACTATCTAAAGCAGTAGAAATTAAAATTATTCGATTGAAATCTTAAATTACATTAACTTGCAAACATTAGATACTCTTTTCAGGTATTGAAGAAAAATTTTATTTTGACAGTTCACATCCTCTACTAAGCTAACTAGTAGAAACAAAACTGAAACCTTTACTTATTATACTTAAAATTCTCTTTTAATTTTAACGGTATTCCGTTTTGTTACTTTTATTTCAAGTATTAAAAAACAAGTTTACATACAATCTGTACTTTAGTGTAGGTGCTTTGCATAGGAGTATCTGATAACTAGAAACGTAAGGGTCTTCCTTTTTTCACTTTAGTTCCTATATACTCAGAAATAGATAAAGATATATCTATTTTTTTGCATCAGTTACTTACATCCTCGATAGGACAGCATTACGTCTTCGGAGTTACAACGCAAGCGTGAGGGCTCCTCACAGCACAGTCCAACGAGGGGAATCGAACCCATGACTTTAAAGTTGTAAATCCGTAGGCTTACTGCTGTACTAGCAGAAAGCATTTACAACGCTAAAATAAGGCTTTCGATATCCTTCTGCAGATAGCTAGATGTCGCTTTTCTGTGGGAAATCACACGCACCAGTTGTTTGAGGTGAAGGAGAGACTTTCGCAAGAAACATCAAACATTTTGAAAAATATTACAATTGCTAAAAACATTTATAATGTAGATTTTCGGTAATCACTTCTTAATATTTGTAGTAAATTATCAAGAAACGGCAAGATAAACTTTGTTACAGATTTGGAGACGCAAACTGACTTACAACGCGACAGAAATATTTTCTTTTCAAATTATAAACAGTTTGAGAAACACACAAATACCGTGAACAGCATACTTATAACTGTTTTATTTTATTCGTAACGTTTGTATTACGGGTTGAAAGTACTCTGAAATGTCCGTTTCCCTCTTTATAAATTTTACACAAAACTGCTAGGCATCGGCATGGCCAAATGTGTTAAGGCCATGCTCGCCCTTTCAACCGTGGAGGCGTTCTAATGTGACGATCAATCGTACTATTCGTTGGTAAAAGAGTAGCCCAAGAGTTGGCGGTGGGTGGCGATGACTAACTGCTTTCCCTCTAGTCTTACACTGCTAAATTATGGATGGCTAGCGCAGATAGCTCTCGTGTAGCTTTTCGCGAAATTCAAAACAAACAAACAAACACAAAACGGCTAAAGGTTTTTTTTTTACACATCGACGTTACTAAATTTGAATTAATCGATTAGGGAAAGCAGAGAATTAATAATACCAACTTGTGAACTATAACTGTCCTTGCATAACGGGAATTAGCTGACGTACTGATAATGCATTCTCGGTATCCAAAGTGCGTAACATACCGTCCGATGTTCGTATGTTGCGGATATGTAACCCTGCTGGAAATTAATCACAAAATTACAACTAGCACATGTTACTGAAGTTTTATATGACTAATACACCTGAATCATTCAATTAATTTTATTCAACACAATTGTTTGTTTGTTTTTGAATTACGCGCAAAGCTACTCGAGGGCTATCTGTGCTAGCCGTCCCAAATTTAGCAGTGTAAGACGAGAGGGCAGGCAGTTAATCCTCACCACTCACCGTCAACTCCTGGTCTACTCTTTTACCAAAGAATAGTTGTATTGATCGCAACTTTATAACGTCCCCTCGGCTGAAAGGGCGAGCATGTTTGGCGTGACGGGAATGCGAACCCACGACCTTCAGATTACGAGTCGAACGCTTTAATACGCTTGGCCATGCTTTGTTTAATGTATTTCGGCTAAAAACAAAACAAACGCACCCAATCGTTAACATGGACGTTAATGTAATGATATAGAACATAAAATTCTGGTACACTACAGCAATTTGCACATACATGTATGTAGTAAATGTTTAATAGAAGAAACCCGTGGTGAGTAAGCAAACTGATCAGTTACCTTGGAAACTCTTGATAAACATGTTGACCCTGCAAAGATTTCTGGTTTTTCTATAAATAATTTTTATCCTTGTTAATTATCATTAAACATAGGTGACATGAAGAAATAATATTAAGCGCCATCTATTTTATTTTCATAAACCAAAGGCACAGGGATAATTCGTGGACTTATAACGCTAGAAATCGGATTTCGATACCTGTGAAGGGCACAGCACTGATATCTCATTGTGTCGCTCTGTGCCTAATTGCAAAGTAACCAAATAAATTAAACGAATTTTTAAATGTTTTAATAAGATGACCTTCAAAAGTAAGAAATCTAAAGTCACTAGCCGTGTTTTGTGATATACCAATAATTTATTACATAATTAAAACTTGGAAGGTATTTCATCAAGTCAAGCCAGTAAGTCAACATTTATTTTGTCACTACTACTGTGTCAAATAAATCGATTAATTAAACAACGCTTTAAATTCAATAAATTATTAACATATTTGAAGGGTTAGGAATATTATATTTATATAAATATAACAGCACTGTCTGTTTTATGTTAATAACTACTTCGTAGGGTATGAATGGATTTTCACCAAATTTAGTATGAAGACTTTTTGGATCTAAGTGGAAATACATACAAATTTTAGTTTTGATTTTTTTTTTTAATATTTACGAGTTATATGGATTATTTTACAAGTGTATCTAAAGAAAGGAACTTTTTATGTCTGAAGATAACCTTTCATTAATCATGAATTTATAAAACTTCCGTACTCATTTTTTATTTTCATTTTTATTTATTTTATTTAATATTTATTTATTTTTTAACATTTTTATGTTTATCTTTCTTTATGTTCTTATTTTAACTTGGGAGAGCAGTCCCCTTCTCACATCTGTCCGCAGACGGTGAAGGGTGATACAGATAAGAGACGTTGTGGGCTTGAACACCCACATTTCACTCTTTTACTTTTTTTTGTTTTACGTGAGACTAGCGAGTTAATTGGAGGTTAAGACGATAAACGATTTATCCCCATCGTAATGCGGGTCCTACTTTCCCTGTCACCTCTGAAACCTAGGATACATTTTATAATATCACGATGTAACTTGTACCCAAGGATCCTCTTTTTTAAAATATGCAGCGTATTTTGTTTCTTGTTAATGTGTTTTGTTTATGGTTTACAGATTTTTGGTTGCAATATACATATATGTATCTGTATGTTAAAAAACTCGAGTCTTTTCACTCCTTTTGTTTTTATGAAACCGTTTTTGGCACAACAGGCTTCTCTGCAGTTTAAACATTATAAAACCAGAAACAAATAAACAATTTTTTCAAAAATAATAAAAGCTGAGTTTAAAATCTCCCCACCATTGACTCAAGTATGAGTTTCTGAGCCTATGATGTTACTCACTCAGTAGACTTACAAGGATTAAAACGCGGATTCGATAGTCGTGGTTGGTAGAGCACAGATAGCTCATTGTATAATTTTGTGCTTAATAGCAAACAAACAAACTTATGGTGCTATGAAATCGGGTTTCGATACCGGTGGTGGACACAGAACGCACAGCCTACTGTGTAACTTCGTGCTTAACAACTATTTAAATGTGAAAATTCCTTACACAAAATATATGTTTTGTTTTTAAAACTAATTTTTCTTCCTATTTAATTCTTCAAAATTCACTGTGTTTTTTTTAATATAAGAGAAACTAAAGTTAAAAATATGTTACTGATAATAATTTAAAACCAAAACCAAGTTGAAAACTAGCTTTCAGTTTAACGTCACACTTAAAATGTTTTTAACTTTGACGATTGAATTAGGACACGCAAATTATCTAAGAAAATTTTACTTCTTTTGCCCCAAATAACCGCAATATTTCTGTAAAGTTATTCACTATGCTATCAAATATTTGAAACGCGCGCCAAAACCTCTCGCATTTTAACTTTTTAAATCAAAGTTTAAAGAAGCGTTATGTTATGATATTTAATTAAGCACAAAGCTACACAATGGGCTATCTGTGCTCTGCCCACCACGGGTATCGAAACCCGGATTTTAGCGTGTAAGTCCGCAGACATACCGCTGAGCCACTAGGGGCCCTTAAAGAAGCGTTACAGTTTAGCACTGTGAAATCGTAATGTTTTAAAAAAACAATTCTTTAATCAACTTATTTCATTGTACTGCAGATTTGCGCAGTATAATAGGTTGACCGCAATTAAATAATTGGTCATTTATTGTACTTGGTCCACGATGACCTTGCCGGTCAATCTTGATGATGTTATTGTGTGAATATCCTTTGGAATATTTTCTCTAAACCATAACGTATGTTAAACTTCTGATGATTCCTCATAGCCACAAATATTATTAAGGCTCAGATTGGATCATAATACTGGGAGAGTGAAATTTAATGTTAAAAACAAAGTTTTCAAATTAACTTTTTATATTTTAATTGGATTGTTTGTTTGTTTTCAAATTTGCGCAAAGCTATTCGAGGACTATCTGCGCTAGCCGTCCCTAATTTAGCAGTGTAAGACTACAGGAAAGGCAGCTAATAATCACCACCCATCGCTAACTCTTGGGCTGCTCTTTTACGAACGAAGAGTGGAATTAACCGTCACATTATAACGCCCCCACGGCTGAAAGGGCGAGCATGATTGGCGCGAACCCGCGACCTTCGGTTTACTAGTCGAACGCCTTAACACGCTTGTTCAAGCCGGGCCTTGTAGTTGGAACTTCCACGAAGTACAAACTTCTCGTCTTTTTCCTATACCAAAGCCACATCAGGTTGTCTGCTGAGTCTTGAGAGGGGAATCTAACCCTTGATTTTAACGTTGTAAGTACGTAGACTTACTGCTGTAACAGCGGAGGACTAACAAAAGCTTCTTAACGTTTCGTTTTTGTTTTACTTTTTGATCGTTTGAAAACTGATAACAGCTAGTTTTACCATCTACCCCCAACTCTTGAGCTATTCTAGTGTGATTAAACAGTGGAATATGACGGTTACCTACGGCCCTGGAGCATGTTCTTACAGCAACAGACCGAGAATGAAAAAAATATTCTTCAAATTCACAGTCCTGGTTTTCTTATCATCGGCTCGGTCCAACCCACCTACTTTACCTTCTGATTTGTTTGGTGTAAATAGTAGGCTTAACAAACATACTACAACCCTTTGTTGTCTAATTCTTCAGAACTGTTTAGAAACCACTGATATTATTTAATTAAACAAGCAGCCAACCTTAAGCAGTGATGACAACGGGTTATATTCATTCGTAAACTTTGACTGGGTTTATTCTTTTCCACGTTTGTGAAGCCCCATCTCGTACATACAGAGCCTGATGATTGGAGTGCTAGGTTCGAAGACTGTTCTCGCTAGTCACCTCTAATTTTTGTTGTGATAGATGGACTACAGGCAAGGCAGGTATTTAAAACCAGCCCCACTAACACTTAGGCTACTCTTGTTATACCAAATACTGGGATTTGACCGTCACTCTTATAACGTGTTCACGACCTAAAAGTGCAAAATGCAATTTACTTTCCTTTTTTATAACGGCTCAGGAACGCGAACCAAGGATCTTCAAATATATAATTCGACAGACACTAATATACTAGTCTAAAAAAAGTTGATGATGAATGAAATATGTTTCATTAAAGCAAAGGAATGTTTTAACCATTAACTTGTTGATTAGATGTCTGCCATATTTCATAAAGATAGTAAATAGAAAATAGGAGAGTTCAAGAGAAGGCAATTGGTTGGAAGGCCTTTTTCTAACTACTTCAACTTGTTCAAAGCTTGTTGAATTTTTAGCAGATGAATGAAAGAAAGACATATTTGAAATTATATTCTTTTTTACACATCTTAGTTTGTATTCAGCGAAAGTGTATTATATGCAACTTCTGTGAAGTTTGAATTTTTCCGTGTAGGTTTTAAAACTGTACTTGAAATCTCTACATGTTGAGATACTCCAATACCTGGCCCACCTTGAAGCTGAAGGTGAAGGTGGTCTTGAGAAACAGTATTATGTGACACCATGAATATTTTGATATCTGAGAATAGTGTCCCGTTACGTAATTCGTTGGAGTTTCAATAGCTTTACTTATTTTACTCTTAGTAATTTTCAGTAATAAACATACATTGTTCTCTTTTATTTTTGTAATTTTTTTGTGACAACAGTGCACTGTTCTCTTTTATAGCATTAATTTTCGGTAAAACCCATACACTGTCCTCTTTTATTGTAGTGATTTTCTGTAATATCCATACACTGTTATCTTTTGGAGAATTAATTTTCTGTAATAACAATGCACTCTTCCTTTTATTGTAGTGATTTTATGTAATAACCATACACTGTTATCTTTAATTGTTAATCAAAAAGAGGCATCAGGCCGGTTTTGTTAAAAAGTACTATTACAGCACTCTCGGCACAACAAGCCATCTTAAAGCTCGAAGGTAATTCTTACGACGTTCTCTGAAGTATCTTTATTTTTCTAGTACGTTCTTCGTCGTAAATGCTACAAACAATGTTTCAAGTTGTATTGGTGTTTGTGAAATAATTTTGTTTTGAAGACATGGTTTACATGAGATATAATTAATTATCTGGTAATCAAAGTGGAAGGTTTGTTTGTTTTCGAATCTTTCGAATTTCGCGCAAAGCAACTCAAGGGCTATCTGTGCTAGCCGTCTGTACTTTGGCAGTGTAAGATTAGAGGGAAGGCAGCTAGTCATCACCACTCACCGCCAACTCTTGGGGTACTCTTTTACCAAGGAATAGTAGAATTGACCGTCATCAGACATTATCACACTCCCACGGATAAAAGGGTAAACATGTTTGGTGTGGCGGGGATTCGAAACCGCAACCCTCATATTATGAGTCGAGTGCCTTATCCACCTGGCCACGCCAGGCCCAACCTAAACACAAAACTTAAGACCCTTCCGATTGTTTTTATCATCTGCAGAGAAAAACTGGATTTTCTTAAAGTATTCAAATGTTAATAATTTAATGGCTGATAAACGGTATTTGAAAACATTACGTTTTGTTATCAAATTGCGTTTGTTTTTATTCTCTGGATTTATCACATTTAAACAATAAGTAACTTTATGGATCGTTTAGGGTAACCATTCCAGTTTTTACTCTTTAGAAGATGTTCTTCTCACGATAACCACGTTGTATTACAGGATATTTAAGAAAAAGGCGGGAACGTTTTGTTAACTGAGTAGTAACAATATCTCTCTTCATGATCCAAATGAGGAGTGGAGATATGTTGTAGAAGAAACAGCATTTTATATTTTCTGGTAGAGTGTTCTTACTACCTTAAGCATTACATGTTATTTAAAAGATATAAGGAGGCTCCAGATAAAGCATACCTAAATACAAATTTTATGTTCTTTTGGGCCTAATTCTCCAAATGACATAAAATAACAAGGTTGGACTTCTTAAACCATTCTCCCAGATGCCATGGAAAACGTCTGTATAACTTAATTCAGGAGAAAAATACTATTCGCCACAACGTATCCAATCATTAGAAAACTTAGTTTCTAATCTGATAACCTTGTCTCCGCTAGCCGTTCATAACTTACCAATGACAGATTAGATGAAATACAGCTGGTCAATATATCCGTTAGATACTCTTTTACTAAAGGAAGGGAGATTGGTCGTCACATTATATCGCCAAGTTTAGCAATGGGGATTCGAACCCGCGACCAGCAAATTACGAATCGAGTGCCTTACCTTAATACATTTCATCCAAGAAAGTTTGAACTTATATATAATGTTAGTTTCAAAGTTTTCGATTAACACACTTTCTGTTAAAGTGTATATAAAACAATGAAAGATCCCGGTGAATAAACATCAGTCGATTATTGTATTTAGATTAATATCAAAATGTTTAAACGTATTTAAGACTAATGAATATGTTATGTAGTATTGATCAAACTGTGTGCAATGAAGTAGTAACACTGAATGTGACGAATTTATCGGGATTTTATGAGCTTTTGGTATACAAGTCAATTAGAACTTTCTGTATCAATGTATAATTTGTGATACTTAAACATATATTAAAATAATTCTTGCTATGAAAAGATTAACAAACATAATAATTATTTCAATTAAACTATTTATCTTTTGTTTGTTTTGGAATTTCGCACAAAGCTACTCGAGGGCTATCTGTGCTAGCCGTCCCTAATTTAGCAGTTTAAGACTAGAGGGAAGGCAGCTAGTCATCACCACCCACTGCCAACTCTTGGGCTACTCTTTTACCAACGAATAGTGGGATTGACCGTCACATTATAACGCTCCCACGGCTGGGAGGGCGAGCATGTTTGGTGCGATTCGGGCGCGAACCCGCGAATCTCAGATTACGAAGCGCACGCCTTACGCGCTTGGCCATGCCAGGCCAACATTTTTTATCTGATCCAAGACAAATGTTTATTGGTAGCTTAATGATAGGTTGATGGACTTCTAACGATATGAATCTGGTTTCGAAACTCGCGATGTGTCACGAACAGTAGACATTTGGCCACAACCAAGTAAATCAAGACACACTTACCAATCAATATAGAAGATATATATTTTACTATGAGAACATATTACTTTATCTATATATATACTGCTCAACAAAGTTTTTGCTTCTTGAACACTGTTGGGTGTTCCTTATAGATTTTTGGCTGCTGATCACGAAAATCACATCCAATTTGTCCATCACGTACCATTTCATCAAAATCTCCAGTTTCACCAGGACATTGCTACAATGGAAAAACGAAATAAGGGCAGCTGGAATCCGTCAATGCTTGCTGACTAATGTTGGACATTGCAACGTGATGCACCGGACATTAAATACAAACGAAAATCAGGAGCAAAACACTTTTAATTATGGTGAACTTAACAGGGTATAAGAAACATAAAAGCAATTAAATACGTTATTGCCGGTAAACAGTTAACTGTCTATTTCTCAGAGTTCCTAAATGATGAAGCAAAACCAAAACTATATTTGTGTATACCCACCAGATACCCATCACAATTAGCAAAACCTTTTCAAAACTCTAAGTATATATACAGTTTTCTTCATACCCGTTAGGGCCCGGCATGGTCACGTGGTTAAGGCGTGCGACTCGTAATCTAAGGGTCACCGGTTCGAATCCCCGTCGCATCGAACATGCTCGCCCCTTCAGCTGTGGGAGTGTTATAATGTTACGGTCAGTCCCACTATTCGTTGGTAAAAGAGTAGCCCAAGTCTTACACTGCTAGATTAGGGACGGTTAGCACAGATAGCCCTCGAGTAGCTTTGAGCGAAATTGAAAAACAATCATACCCGTTGGTACTATATTTTTTCTTAGAGTCTGTTGCTAAGTACGTCATATCTCAAAAACGGTAGGATACAGAAATGTGGAAATTATCTGGGGAATTAAGGTTATTATACGAATATTAATGTTACATTAGTCGCACGTTGGCACCAAGGAAACCAACGTCATTTCTTTCACATATTTCCCACAGGAGTAAATGTATAGGCCTGTCGAACGCAATGCAAGTCATTCAGCCAAAATGAAATTTACAAGTCTGCTAAGAGGGGAATTAGTGAAAGGTTACTGCATCATAGGATGCGATGTTGATGCACCTCTCAGGGAATACCGTCCAGATCGTAACATTCACAGAGAGCATTGTTTAAGTGCTGCTGTGAAGGAGAATAAAATTTGCAGTTGTTATAGGGTTAGAAATTTCGCACAGAGTTGCACAAGAGCTATCTGCGCTAGCCGTCCCTACTTTAGCAGTGAAGACCAGAAAAAAAGCAGCTAGTCATCATCACACACCGCCAACTCTTGGGCTACTCTTTTACCAACGAATAGTGGGATTAACCGCAAATTATAACGCCCCCACGGCTGAAAGGGCGAGCATGTTTGGTGTGCTGGGGATTCGAACCCTCGACCCTCAGATTACGAGTTGAGTGCCTTAACCAACTGGCCATGCCGAGTTTAAACGGTCAGTATTTGGAGGAAATCATGAGATAGAATAAGGTTTAGCTAAGAAGAAAAAGGTTTTTAAATGGTCGTTCATTACTGATCGGGTGTTTTTTTTAATTTGCTTTTATTGGAATAAGTGTTAAAACATCAATTTAGTTCTCAGAATTAGCGGCCATGTTCTATTGTTCACGACGTTTATTTACACTCTTTGTTGTTATAACTTTCTTCAGTCTTTGTTGTTCGATATATACCTCAGTAAATACGTAACTTTCGTCATTATTCGAAAGAGAAGTCTGGTGTTTGTATATGTTTGTAAGCAAAGCCATGGTCCATCTGTGTTTATAGGTAGTTTAATGAATTCTCGTTAGTTATAGCATTGATAACAATTTATAACAGTTTGTAGATTATTTTTTAAAATTAGATGAATGTTCCCTGTTGTAAACCCAATAAATGAAATTAGGACTAACCTGTGTTTGTATTTATTTATTTTTATTTATATTAAAGCTACTGTGGATTTAATATAAATAAAAATGCACAAATACAGTGTGCTGCTGTTTTTGAATTTAGACGACAGACCAGAGAAAAATATAACAACTCAGCACCACCCCACCACCTACTGTTAGCGCATAACTCGTATACGTTCCAAGGTGTAAGAAATATTTTGTTGTTTGAACTTATAATTTAAAACTCTAGGACAGGATCAGCTAACATCCTGGTACTAGCATAGGAATCGCATAAACTAGCTAAACTTTATTAGATATTATCGGGTTTACGACCGAAAATATACCCAAGAAGGACGATGTTTTATTAATGAATCACTATATATTAATTAGAAGAGAACTCGGTTTTCTAAAGTATTAATTTTTGAAATTATATACCGTTAATCAGTATTCTTTAAAGCCTTAATTTTATCTACTTATAAGTCACTTTCAGTTCTCATCAGTAGGGTTAGCTTATCTTTAATTGGTATTTCTAATTAATTGATAATTACAATCTTCTCATCAGTAGGATTAGCTTATCTTTGATTGGTAGTTCTAAAGAACTGATAATTATAATGCCTAATAAAATGTTAATCTGATGCAAAATATTTTCAACTTTTGTCTCCACATCCGCCAGAGTTTCAAAGTTGTCGACCACGACGATAAGTTTGGATATTCTTTTGTAATTTCACTTACTACAGTCAACCCTTCTTAACGATGGTGGCTCATCTGTATCTTCACCACCAACATGAGGCTGTGGCTTTCATCATTGGAAGCAGCACTAGCTTCAGACTTTTTGTCCCCACCCCCCTCGGGCAGACATTAGCTTATGGATTTACAACACTAAAATTCGTGATTCAATTTCCCGCGGTTGACACAGCAGATAGCCCAATATGGCCTTTATCTAAAATAAACAAACAGCTACATCTTCGTCTTTACTCTCTAGATATATTTATTGGGACCATCACCAACCGTTCCAAACACGGGTTTTAAAATCTTATTGACTGTTACAAAAAAATCACAAACTTTGTAACACTTTGCCTCCAGGACTTTAGATCTCCAATATAATTTTCACTAACTCTGTGCACACTATCTTTATGTTTTTAAATCATTGTTAAGACTTTCTTAAACTCCGAATGCTTCATTTGTATGACCTTAATTCATCATTATGGCCTTCACCAATTCTGGACACCTAGTTTTTGTGGTTCATGGAGTCTTAAATATTTTAAATGGTGGATAGTGATTTGTTTTCGGATAATGTAGTGAGGTTCATTTATCTGTGATGGCTTAATATGTTGACTCAAATTACCACTTATTTCATTAGCTTAATGGTTAAAGTATTTGTCCGAGAATCCGAATACAGTAGAATCAAATGTGATCTCCTCATGGTGCCTTTATCCACGGAACAACATATGCCACTTTAAGGACTATAGAAGCTTGTTATGAAGGAAGGAAAGCCTAGACTATTCAATCATTTGATGTACATTTTAAACTCAAAGTGTTGGAACAGGTCCTCGCCATGTTAAATAGTTTGCGCTAAAACGTTATCTCTAAGCTTCCACTGGTAACAGAAGCTTGACGCATTGTACTTAAAGAGCTTTAGTTCACGTCAGATAAAATTAAAGTAGAGCCATCTAGTGGTTGAAATTAATAATTTTACTTCATTATTTTGCATTTTTGAAAAATGCAAAACTTTTCCGTTTTTTTTGTGTTTTTTTGCACTTGTAGTAGTATTTAAAACTGTTTGATCTAACATATTCTTACCGTTATGATATTTTTTGGTTTGTTGACGAGCTTCATCATGTTTGTGACATGCACTTTAATAACTTTCACATCTTGTGTAATTTAAATAAGACGAATTAATAAGTTTTAGTTTTTTGGATCACATAACGAGGCCATTTATTGCTTGTTCTTTTAGGTTCTGAGCTTCTGCAGAAAACACTTTATATTTTGAAAGAAGACGAATGGCAAATACAATGAACTGACTTCTGGAACTTCTGCAGCAGAGGAGAATATGAGTACTTAAGTGTTAAATAATAATACAAAATGCATTTTGCTTTTGTACAGAAGTCACTGTTGTTAGATTTCTAATACAAAATCATTCGAAGAACAAAATTAATGAGACAATATGGATCTAAAACTCTGATCTACTATTGCACCATTCTAAGTTTTATAAATCAAGACGAACTAGTTTTTCATAATTTTTACTTACTTCATCCCGTGGGAGTTTTGAGTGGATGGTGTTTGGAGAGCCATATTTAAAAT
The DNA here is from genome assembly GCA_011833715.1 of Carcinoscorpius rotundicauda. Lineage (NCBI taxonomy): Eukaryota > Metazoa > Arthropoda > Merostomata > Xiphosura > Limulidae > Carcinoscorpius > Carcinoscorpius rotundicauda. The sequence continues at coordinate 177,627,120 of CM022391.1, read as the reverse complement.
ACAACTGAAGCGCCCTCTTTAACTACAGTCCCGTATAACATTTCCTGTTTTAGAATAAATTATTCTGCAAAAAATATACAAACAAGGATGTATACAATTATCGAATAATTTTTCTCTAGTTCAACTACCGAAATGCCTCCGTTAAGAGAAACACAAACGATGAAACTTACAAATGGGTCATTTGTGAATTTTTCGGGCATAGAGAATATCACGGCTGGACATGCACAACGTAACGAGAATATAGCTCGAGTAGAGGTCGGAGTTTTAACCATGATCTTCATACTGACCATCTTAGGAAATACTTGTGTTCTGATGGCGCTAGCCGTGAGACGTATCAACATGACTAGAATGTATTACTTTCTTTTACATTTGTGCGTTTCGGACCTTATCACCGCATTCTTCCATGTCTTACCCCAACTTGCCTGGGACGCTACACATCGATTTTATGGGGGGAACGTTTTATGCAAGATAGTCAAGTACTTGCAGATCCTAGGTCCCTATTTATCATCCTATGTCTTGATGGTAACCGCCATAGACCGCTATCAAGCTATTTGTTTTCCTCTGACAAGTTATACTTGGACCCCCCGTAAATCCAAGGTAATGATTTTTGGAGCTTGGACGATCTCTCTTCTCTGTTGTTCACCGCAAGCTTTCATTTTTTCTTTCCAGCAAGTTTCGTCTGAGCCCGTTGTTTTCGATTGTTGGGGGACATTCATTCAGCCATGGGGCGAAAAGGTCTACGTTCTCTGGTATACCGTATCTCAGTTCTTCATTCCACTTCTTGTAATTACGTTCACTTACGTTCGTGTCACTAAAACTGTATGGAATAATTATTATCTGAGAAGGAAGAATTTCGGGCACCATACTTCAACCTATGATTCAAGGCAGAACAGGGAAAATTCAAAAATGTCCATACGTCCAGTAGTACTACTTGTAGGAAGATCCTACCGCTTCATGGAACGAGGTGAAATGGAAATACATCATCTTGACGATTTATCCACCATGAGATCAAATTGTCACGAAAACGTCTCTGAGCCTAGAAGTCACTGTCGCTCAGTGCGTGACTTGTCACGTGCTAAAGTCAAGAGTATAAGAATTACTATAGTAGTGATTGCTTGCTACATTCTCTGTTCAGCACCGTTTCTAGTAGTCCAGCTCTGGGCTTACTGGAGCCCGTATGCTCAGAATTCATCAGTATGGAAAGGTTAGTCTTCGTTTCACACTTATCAGCTTTAATAATATATAGTATTCACATTCGTTGTTTAAGTTTTCATAAATCAGAACATTTATAGAAGCATAAATAGTATTTAGAAATTATTTAATAGAGTGGTTGTTTGTTCCTTTTGAATTTCACGAAAAACATTTTTTAGTGTCATATCAGTAAAAACTTATTGAAGTGTTAAAAAGTCCACTTAGAATAATATTTGTAATGTCGTGGTCATATTTGGATCGACCAAAAAGTATAAATTGTTTGAACTAGAATTTAATCATATAGATATCTATACAATTGTTTGCTTATTACTGTAAAGCTGTGTCAATCGAGCCCCCCAGTGGCTCAGCGGTATGTCTGCGGACTTACACGCTAAAATCCGGGTTTCGATACCCGTGGTGGGCAGAGCACAGATAGCCCATTGTGTAGCTTTGTGCTTAATTCAAAAAACGAAAAAAAAACAAAACTGTGTCAATCATGGGGAATCGAGCCACGAATTTCGATTTGCAAGTCCATAAACTTACCATTGTCTAACCGTCGGACTATATTGATGCTAGAAAAATTATTCAAGAAATTTTGCTTTAAATGATTTTGTAAAATAGAAAACATACAGTTGTCTTTACTGTTTCGCGTTAGTCCTAAGATGGGAGTGTAAGTTTCTGTTTGAAAACGGGCCCGCCATGGCCAGGTGGGTTAAGGCGTTTGACTCGTAATCCGAGGGTCGCGGGTTTGAATCCCGGTCGCACCAAACATGCTCGCCCTTTCAGCCATGGGGGCGTTATAATGTGACGGTCAATCCCATTATTCGTCAGTAAAAGAATAGCCCAAGAGTTGGCGGTGGGTGGTGATGACTTCCCTCTAGTCTTACACTGCTAAATTATGGACGATTATCGCAGATAGCCCTGAAGTAGCTTTGCGCGAAATTAAAAAAAAAATAAACTGTTTGAAAATATAATTTAAAGAGAGCAGGGGAATTTGTAGACGTTTTTCTACGGTATATAACAACTGAAAGTCATTTTTGTTTTGAAGAAAATGATCTTACAAATACACTAAAAATAAAGACTAATTATCTCTTTTGGTTTCGTCCAAAGAAACTTCAAAGAGAAGTTTGAGAAAAGTATTATAAAGTAAAGGTTGTTTTGGATCGTTTTTTTGATTTACGTGCGAAGTGTAAAAAAATATTTATCTAACTTCCCATGTAACTGGAATATATATATATATATGTATATATATATGCGTATATATTGTGTTTTTTATTTGTATTATTAAACGCAGACCTTCAGCTATTTACGTTTTCTCTACACATTATAAAAATGTAAAGTACGTTATAAAACATACCAATAAGATACATATACAACACATTACCAATAAATATACGTTAAAAATACCAAGAAAGAACACACATATTACCAATAAATAACGGAGAAAAGACACAAGGCCCAAGAAAGGGACAGATACGAGACACAGAGGACCAAAAAGATACGGGAGAAAATACACAGAGGACAGAAAGAGACAGGAGACGAGACACAGAGGACCAAAAAGACGGGAGAAAAGACACAGAGACCAAAAAGGGACATGAGACTAGACACAGGACCAAAAAGAGACGGGAGAAAAGACACAGAGGACCAAGAAAGAGACAGGAGACGAGACACAGAGGACCAAGAAAGAGACGGGACAAGACACAGAGACCAAGAAAGAGACATTAGACTAACACAAGTACCAAAAAGATACATATAGACTTACAAGATAACCAGAAAGATACAGAGACTACACAGATACCAATAAATATACATTATACTATACACATATTACCAATAAATATACGTTATACAATACACATATTACCAATAAATATACGTTATACTATACATATATATATATATACCAGTAAATATACATTATGCTATACACATATTACCAATAAACAAACTCCAGAAAGAATCGTGTTTTGTTTTATCAATCGAAATGAAACTAAAAGTTAGAGATTATTCAGCCATTTGCAATTTTTATGGCAGAAAAACTTTAACACACTATATTAATAAGAACTGAAATTTGAAGAGGATAAAAGTGGAAACGTCGTCTCTTGTTGTATCAACAGATAATTGTAGTCCATTAAAGATCTTAGTCGTCCTTAAATCTATTACTACACGACGATATCCTACGTTTGGCAAGGAACTAAGATTATACTGTCTCTAAATGTCGGTTGTTTGGAGCATTTTCGCAGACGAAACGTCAAAAGCTTTTTCGTATCGTATTTATCAACTTGACTGGTTATGAGGAAGCAACTATAATCTAATCCTCAAGTAGGTGTTGTCTGATTCAGGCTGATTGAGCCCCTTTTAGCATGAAAACACTCCTTATTTGATATTTCTTTTACTGACGTAGATACATGGAAGGTCTTGATATAATAATGATATATTTTCCGTTAACATATCATCAGCTGTCTTGTCTGAATTGTTCAATTATCAACACGCATCACAACAGGAATACCGCCCTATTCTGTTCTGACTTACAGACAGTTTACCGAAAATTCCCGAGAAAATAAAGGCCAAACCTAGATGAATTCTCCGTTAGAAAATTATCCTAAATTATTGTTTTCAAACAAAGGCAGAAATGTGTGATAGCAGCTGTGATACTTGGGCAGAAATATGTGACAGCAGCTGTGATACTTGGGCAGGAATGTGTGATAGCAGGTGTGATACTTGGGCAGGAACATGTGATAGCAGCTGTGATACTTTGGCAGAAATGTGTGATAGCAGCTGTAATACTTACGCAGGAATATGTAATAAAAGCTGTGATACTTGTCGTTTCAAGATATGATTCTAACTGAAAGAAATCGTAGCTTGAGATGTATTTTATGAAGACAGTACTTGAGTAAGTTTACATCTGTCCTGCAGTAATTTTACGAGAATAATTCTCTACCATTCTTTTTCTCCTCATGGGATGAAAAGGTTATTCTGTTGGTTTTGGACTTCTGTGTCATACAAAGTCTTTTGTCTTCCAACCTCATTCCCTATAGATATAGCAATAGTTCAAATAATATGGCGATTACTCGTTGACTTTAACTGCCCTCTTAACGTCCAAGTGTGCAACCTGGTAAACAGGATTTACAGGATTGAGAAGCGGTTTAGGTTGTTAGCTGGAGTCATGTATATTTTTCACCTCCTTTTCTCCGTAATTTACAGTGTAAACTCAGGGCTGTTGTAATATATTACAATACAGCTCAACACCTTATAAACATGACATACTATCAAAAAACCACAAGAATTTATAGAAATGTCTTACAGCCAAAAGTCCCTAATTAAGCTGGTCCATGATACGCCATTACAAAAACAGATATGTGTTAGAAAACCGCTGAATTTCACACCACGAAAACTTCAATATATATATATATCACAAACAGTCCAATTTAACCTAAGGAATGTTTGGAGTCTGCCATTATCTAGCATGAGGTGGCCTGAAACTGAATAATTTTTGTGATGTGACTTATTTTACCATGTACTGTATTGTCTGAGTTGAGTGTGTTTCAGGATATATGTCTTGATTTACAAAGTGCTTAGCAATTATATACCAATACTAAAGGCCTGACTGTCATATAAATGATATTACGTTTCAAATTTGCATCGTGATGTAACTGTAACAAGTGTTCGTATAGAACAGACACATATCTGGCCAATCTGTCTTGGCGTATGGCTGGGCATGGCCAGGTGAGTTAAGTCGTTTAACTCGTAATCTGAGGGTCGCAGGTTCGAATTCCCGTCGCACCAAGCATGCTCACCCTTTCAGCCGTGAGGGAGTTATAATGTGACTGTAAACCCCAGTACCGGTAAAAGAGTAGCCCAAGCGTTGGCGGTGGGTGGTGATGACTAGCTGCCTTTCCTCTTGTCTTGCACTGCTAAATTAGGGACGGCTAGCACAGATAACCCTCTTGTAGCTTTGCGTGAAATTCAAAAAAATAAACAAAATAAGCTGTCTTGAAGTAGTTATAAAAATTTCACATCTGGAATAGATGCATGATCTGGCCAACCTGCCGTTGAGAGTATTTATTTACTTATTGGTAAAGTGCTTTGTCTTCTAGTGCCATATTATATCATATTTGGATATTCAATGATGATCAACTTTTAATCAAAGCAGCATTTTCTGTGGTAATATCGACGTCTTGGTTATGGCAAACCTCACAATGATAACAACATTTTAAACCAATTGCCCCGTTCAAATCATTGTACTTCCTGGATAATCATTGCTGATAATATAAACAGAAATATTCATATATGTTATTTAATCTGTATTAAGTGAAATGTCGACTAATATTAAAGTCATGAAATGTATAACTGTTCAAGATTGTTGTAGCTCTTATTTCATACTACAGCGGTAAGTCTTCGGATTTACAACGCTAAAATCAGGGGTTCGATTTCCCTCGGTGGTCTCAGCAGATAGCCTGATGTGGCTTTGCTATCAAAAAACACAACACAACTCTTATTTATTTATTTGTTTGAGAATCAGTCTATTATTTGATTACAGTGTCCATCTATTATGAGCATATACGAACAACTGCATATTTAAAGCGTATATTGGAAAATATTACAAGTTCCAAATGCTTGTGTGTGTTAGTGTTTTTCTTATAGCAAAGCCACAGTAAGCTATTTGCTCAGCCCACCGATGGGAATCGAACCCATGATTTTAGCGTTGTAAATCTGGAGACATACCACTGTACTAGCGGGGAGCCCAAATGCTTGTAACTCAGATATTCAGTGCATAATGGTAACAAAATAAAAAAATATATTTAATTTTTTTCTGAAAATTACTACTAATAGTACGTTTATACATACAATAAATTTAAGCTATCTGTAAATAATTATTTTCTTTGTAATTAAAGGCTTCTGGAAGTAATTACAAATGCCTTCTATTATTAACATTTATTAATTATATTTTCTTTACCTTTCACTGACTCTCTTTGCGCGTGAATTGTGTTCGAGAAATTTGAAAACATCGAATATTCTAGACTATTTTTTTTAACAGCAGACGAAATTCTACTGATAGAGTTAAATGGATTACTTCAGGATTTATCTTCACTTCTCATGAAGCGGCATGGCCAGGTGGTTAAGGCAATCGACACATAATCTGAGGGTCGCCGATTTGAATCCCCGTCGCACCAAACATGCTCGCCTTTACATCCGTGTGGTTTTTATAATGTGACGGTCAATCTCACTATTCGTTGATAAAAGAGTACCCCCAGACGTTGGCGGTGGGCGGTGATGACTAGCTGCCTTTCCTTTAGTCTTACTCTGTAAAATTATGGACGGTTAGCGCAGATAATCATCGTGTAGCTTTGCGAAAAATTTTAAAAAATCTTCAGTTCTCAGATATATGTTTCATTCGTCAAATAATTTCAACGTTTTATTATTTCAGTTGTACATTATACAGGTTTGTTCTTTCTCAAACAGTTAAAGAACTAAGAAACATTGGAGGAGGTAGTATTGTGCTGGACTGGTTGATCACAGACTTTGTTATTATCAGTTTGGAACTAACGATATGTGTGACAAATATACGTGTGTTTAAAACTATGAAAAGCTGAGAATAGCCAGTGGATGTGTTTTGAATAACCAGTTGATGTGTTTTATGTTCAGTATTTGGTTGTTTCCAGTTTTAACTCTAATATTTAAGTGTATATCTAGTGTGTTTATTCTATTTTAACTCTAATCTTTAAGTGTATATCTAGTGTGTTTATTCTATTTTAACTCTAATCTTTAAGTGTATATCTAGTGTGTTTATTCTATTTTAACTCTAATCTTTAAGTGTATATCTAGTGTGTTTATTCTATTTTAACTCTAATCTTTAAGTGTATATCTAGTGTGTTTATTCTAAAGCTTTAAGTGTTAATATTCTGTGCATTTATTTTATAAATTAGTTTTATGTTTAGTAATGTATATCCTATTTTCAGATCAAAGACTGGAGTTTATCTATGATCCGTGGAATTTAATATGCAGGAGATTCTACGTACCACTCTTAATATTGTTATTATTGTGTTATCAGTGTCGAAATAATATGAACGTTAATATATTTGTATTCATGTTCATTTGATTTTTTCTCTTTTTTAGGACCAACGGTTGCCATTCTAATGCTCCTTGCCAGTTTGAACAGCTGTGTCAACCCTTGGATATATCTAGCTTTCAATCACAATCTCATCATTGCATTAAAACAAGTATGTTGTCGTGGCGTTCTTCGAGACGTTTTGGCTCAGAGTGCTGAATCAAACAATAATAACAATGCTGGTCGAAGCTCTCCGACAGAAAACGAAGTGAGTTCATCCTACCCGCTCAATAGAAGGAACAATCATCAACACTCGTGATACCCGAGGATCGTTCATATCTCAAAAAAGTGTGTTAAAAAAATGTCCTTACCAGCTTAGCCCAGTAGATATGTCAGCAAATATTGTAAAGTACCAAAGCTGTCTCCAAATTCTCACAAACGATGACACAAGAGTCCTCAACAGCAGAGCTCAGTCGTCATGTCAGCAAATATTTTAAAGTACCAAAGCTGTGTCCAAATTGTCACAAACGATGACACAAGAGTCCTCAACAATAGAGCTTAGTAGATATGTCTGCAAATATTTTAAAGTACCAAAGCTGTGTCCAAATTGTGACAAACGATGACACAAGAGTCCTTAACAGCAGAGCTCAGTCGTCATTTCAGCAAATATTTTAAAGTACCAAAGCTGTCTCCAGTTTGTCACAAACGATGATACAAGTGTCAAACAATTCCGCTTTCCAACAATGAAACGTGGTTAGCGAGCATCAGCTTAACAGTATTAAGCGTGACATTTTCAGTTGACCGGTTGAAACGTTCCTTAAAAACAGGGCGGGGAGTCGTGTTTTCAACATACAAAGTTGTGTAAGCATGAACGCCCATCTAATTCTTCCCACAGTTTGGGAACTAGGAGAAACAAATTTGTCAGGTGGACTCGTTATGGTCTTAAAGGTGTTGTTATCCATATGGCGTGACTCCCTACCAAGATGCTCCCCATAATGATACGGTTCCACGAATATGTTTCAGGGTTGTTAAACCTAAACCCATATAGAAGTTTTGTTCCTGACCATGTCTCCGGAATCCTGGAGGCGTTCTGTTGAAAATCCCCACTCTCAAGCAATAGGAACAAACTTAGCACACGTGCCCATCTACCACGGATATGCACCCCAATTGGGTAGTTTTTAAAGTACGGACCCCCACCCCCACTATGGGGTAAAGTAAAATAGTAAAGTAGAAATTTGTTTGGTTTATTCCCCTCAATGACATGACGGTGTGTCTGCGAACTTACAACGTTATAAAACGGGTTTTGATACCCGTGGTGGAAAGAACAGAGATACCTCATTGTTTAGTTTTGTGCTAAATTACAAATAATGAACGGTTTACCTATACCATTCAACTTCTCACTTGAATGCGAATATGCCTTAAATTTATTTGCTCCAGAGATGACATGGGTACATACAGCATGCTACGGTTTATTTCAGAATTTTCGCATATATCTGACCAAATAATATTCGCAAAAGATTTGCTCCGAATTTTGAAATGACAGGTTATAGGGAAGGTGCCAAGTCTACACCATTTGCTGTAATGCTCTTCTCTAGGCAAATGGTGAGATTTGACCTTAAAGATTAATGTTTGTTTATTTGTTTGTTTTGAAATTTTGCGCATGCTACACGAGGGTTATATGCGCTAGCCGTCCCTAATTTAGCAGTATATGACTAGAGGGAAGGCAGCTAGTCATCACCTCCAACTTTTAGGCTACTCTTTTACCAACGAATAGTGGGATTGACCGTATATTATAACACCCCCACGGCTGAAAGGGCGAGCGTGTTTGGCGCGACAGGGATGGGAACCCGCGATCCTCAAATTATGAGTCGCACGCCTTAACAAGCTTGGCCATGCCGGGCCCAAAGGTTAATGAAAGTGGGTGAATGTTCATATGACTGTACACATGTTATCTCCTTGGGTCATAGTTTTATTGTATCTTACACTACAATAAGATATATTATCAAAAACTAAATATATGTGTATATTTTCTAATAGCAAAGCCACATCGTCTATCATATGGGTCCATCGATTATAATCGAACACATGATTCTAATGTTGTTAATTCGAAGACTTACTGCCATTCCATCCGGAAACAGTGAAGAAGAAAATGTCTTCCAAACAAATAAACACCTTGTCAACAGCGTGTTACTTATACTTAAATTTTAGGTTTCACATCAAATCCACGTAGCTTATTTTTGGTTAAGCTCAAAGCCACGCAATGGACAATTTACGCTCAACCCACCACGAGTATCGAAACCAGAATTCTAAAGTATTAGGATTTGAGACTCAACGCTGAGAAGTCACGGTAGATGGAGCTAAAACAGATGAGAATTTTTTTTTTATGTTTAGAGCTAATGTGACTTCACATTTCGAAATAAAGCACAGAAAACCTCAGAATAATAAGAAATAAGACTATAAACTTTAATTAAAAGTCATTCACTATGTTTTGAGTTTTACGTGGATTTATTATTATTTAAGAAAATATCGTGACAACTGGAACACAGCTAAAAATATTAGTGCACATTTTTGTTCCTCGTATTATTTATCTTTAGTGGTGTGATACAAACACTTACATGTAATGAGTAATACGTATCCTTCCGCGAAAGAAAAAAATGTTCTTCCCAATGAAGTTATCTGCTGCTGTTTTTATTCGACATATAACTCTTTGTTTTTTCGTGTTGTAGGAATATCTTAATAATAATCCAGCAAACACATTTTTTTGAACAAGTTATTCTTCCATCGTTTGTTAAATGTCTCGAAGTTACATTAATATTCGTCATTTGAATTCATCTGAAAAAAGATACAAGTAGCCGCAGGCTTGTTGTATACATTTTGTATTTTCTGCGAACGTCTTATGGAATATTTTTTTTACAGAGTGTCTGAAGGTAAAATTTAGCAGTGGTACATAGGCTCACATAATGGCTCTGTGTTTTTAAAGTACAAACATTTACCTCATAATTTTTTTATCTCTCAACCAATTTGAATTCTAATTACAGTTTTAGGCATAGGAAGTTAAAACCCCTTTCGCATGATGTATTATTCTATGCCCGAAGTCTTCTACACTAATCTACTCTCCTGATCAAAAACATTTTTGTTTAACAATATAATGATAAAGATCTTGATGGATAATAAAAATGAATCGGGTATACGAGCGCTCCAAATTTTTTATTAAAAATGTTTCTTATATTTATTTTCCTCTAATTCTGTCTAAAAGGATTTTAAGTGTCGCTGCTCTTACATACTCTACTTGTCTTCTAATTATAGTACATGAATCCGTTAGATTTGGTTTGTTTTAAATTTCAAGTGACATGAACGTTTTAGGGATGGTCGACAGTCCATTGAAGATGATGAGCGTCCTGGACGTCCTTCCACGTCAACTGAGGACCTACACGTTGACAAAATCAACACCCTGGTGCGGGCAAATCGATATCTGACTGTCAAGGAGCTTGTTGAAGAGTGTGGCATATCAGTTGGATCTTGTTACGAGATTTTGACCGAAAAATTGAAGATGCACTGTGTTGCTGCGAAATTTGTGCCTCAGAACTCGTGAGGTTTTTGGCCAAACACTCGATCACTGTTCTTCCCCACTCCACCCCTACTCACCTGACCTTGCTCCTGGCGATTTTTTTTTGTTCCCCAAACTCAAAAGACCCTTGAAAGGAAGAAGATTTGAGACGATCCCGGAGATTAAGGCAGATGCGACGAAGGAGCTGGAGGACATTACAGAAGAAGCGTACCAGGACTGTTTAAACAAGTGGAAACACCGTTGGGATAAGTGTGTGCGTTGGGGAGGAGAGTACTTTGAAGGGGTCCCAGACCTGTAACTTCTAAATAAAGTACATTTTGTTTTATGACGTCAGTCCGCGTAATTTTTGAACAGCCCTCGTAAATTAAATCTACTTGGACGAATGTGTACTGGAAGTAATATTTATTTCTTAACATTTTGAAATCTTTAAATGCTCAGTTGAAAATTCAAGGAAATTATACTGAATTGCATCTTAAGTGAATGGAAGGCCTGTGAAACTACGAATATGTATAATTATATCGCTTCTTTCACATATTTGTATTAATGTAATACTGTATTACGAAACGTGTAATAAAATGGATTTTCTTCTACTATCCTCTGTTATTGCTCAAATTACTCTCACTTCAAGAAGTTAGAAAATCACTCGAAACATTTCTTAGAAGTGATAGATAAAAAATTTCAAATACAAAGATGTTCGTGTCATCTATCTAGATATTATTGATGGTTAATTTGATGAACGAACATTACTTCAAGTCCTGTCAACCGTTTAATGTAAGAACTTTAACATTTTAAATTAGTTATTGCGTGTAAGAAGAAGATATTTTCTAAATAGTTTGCGTTAATAAACTTATTCTGAAGCTTAATCGTATATACCAGTTATTATTTAAAAACAACAACAAACGATTTTAAGACTCTAATATTTGTTTTTAAAATACTCCAGGGTTTTATATTTTAATCTATTGCGTTAAATGGCAATATAATAATTTGTTACAAAGCAAACGCTGAATTTATTTGTGTGACTTTTAGTAACTTGAAACAAGTGAGTTCCAAAAGCAAAAGTCCTTCGATAAACAGGCTAGGTGGTTAGAGCGTAATCAGATGGTCACGAGGGGAATATAATGTCACTATAAATCCCACTATTCGTTGGTAAAAGAGTAACCCAAAAGTTGGCGGTGGGTGATGATGAATATCTTCCTTCTAGTCTTATACTGCTAAATTAAGGACGACTTGCGCTGACAGCCCTCGTGTAGCTTTGCGCGAAATAAGAAAAAACAAACATTCTACAAATGTCCCCAGTGGCACAGCCATATGTATGGGGATTTAGACTAATATAAAACAAGAGTTCGATATCCATAGCGGTACTTAACAACAAATAACGCCCTTCAATAAACACAAATTTACAGGTTTTTTATATCCTTATATTTTACATCTGATATTTTGGAGATTAATTATTATATGTTTGGTTTGTTTTGAATTTCCCTCAAAGCTACTCGAGGGCTATCTGCGTTAGCCGTCCCTATTTTTGCAGTGAAAGAGTAGAGGGTAGACAGCTAGTCATCGCCACCCGCCGCCAACTCTTGGGTTATCCTTTCACAAACGAATAGTTAGATGACAGTCACATCTAACGCCCTAAAGGCTGAGAGATTGTATGTTTCGTGTGAGGGGGATTCAAACCTGTGACCTTCAGATTACGAGTGGAGTGCCTTAACTACTCGGCCATGCCGAGTCAATAATTACATGTAACATAATTACAAAACAAGGACCAAATAGCTGAACAAGTGGTTTTCGTTTGAAGAAAGCAACTGCCTTAAAGTACATCATCGCATTTGACAACAAAGGTAAAAAAACACTTTCCCGACAACGAAAAGAAAACAAAAACATCCTTGTGACGTCACTCGGCGTTTCGTGCATCTTCAGAACTAGTAGTAGCTCTGGTCAAAAGGTTTTAATTGTTCCAACAAACAATAAAACCATTGTATGATAAAGTTGATACTATATCTTAATTGTATTCATGTAAAACATTTTAGTTCGTATATCTAAAGGTGTTCATTTATAACCCTAAATTATAAGTGGCTTCTACATCAGTTTCCAGGGTATTAACCCTGAATTTGACATTATTAATATTTATCATATTTATAACCTACTCTCCTTTGCAGATATTCAACAACCAGAGGTAAAGAAATTAAAAACGTTTCAGCGACTGTGTTAGGAAGTGGGAAAAACATTTGTTTCAATAGGTAACGACAATTGCCCACATCAAAATATCCCATTCGTTAAGCAGTGTGAGACTCCACAGATATTTCATTCAGTTTTATTGAAGACTAGTGTGTATCATTTGATAGCTTAATCACCGGTGATTCAGCGATAAGTGTGATGATTTATAGCACTAAAACCCGGATTTTGATTCCTGCAGTGAGCTGAGCACAGATAGCACATTATAGCATAATATACTTATGATTAAATTATATTTTGTTCGAAAATATCAGCTTAAGCTTATTGGTTTATTATGATCAATAACCACATATAATGATTTTTTTTGTCTTATTTGTTTTGTCTTTTGCAACATTAGACAAAAGTCTTATGTTAACGAATCTGGATAAACTAGTCTCTGTTTCTCATATTATTAAGCTTAACAGCTCAATCAAACAATATATAATAACAGCACAGAAGACTCTTTTATTATTAAAACTTTACCAGCTTCATAGTGATGGTTGTATTTAAACTTCACAAGTTCAGCTGTGGTGCTGTTATTTTTCTTAACACCAGGTGTCATCTGCAATCTTTCAGTGTAATGCACGGCCGGAATTCAAAGCCCGGACTTTAATGAATTTTCTGCTACGAATCTAAATATATAACGTCACAGTCGATACCACAAGAAACAGTGAATATCGACTTAAAATTTGGAAGGTCAATGGCACTGTTATACACGAAACTTCTTTAAATTAATTAATGAAAACCTAATTATGCACAATCGGTGAATATAGTTTTCTTAGTGCGTCAGTTAAGTTTCTAAGCCTTAACTGTTAACGTGAAGTTTTTACATTTTATAATTAAGATGTTGGATATACGATTTCGCAGATTCATGCTGGTTGAACAACAATCAGAATAGAAATAGGTAGGGTCGTTGGAATAAATGTGTATATAGTATATCAAAAGAAGATCCTTTAAAAATATTTTACTAACAACTGATCAAGGTTTCAACCGATACGTTCTGTTTCCCGTTGAAGTGGAGTGTTTTATTCAATTAGGTTAGATGACTTATCATTGTGAAGTTTTGGTCCAATTATTTTTTAATGCACACAAATCTCGGCGAACCATTGAAATACTGTAACCATTCACAATTGGGTGTGCAAATCACGAAAACTCTGAAGAAAAACTATTGTAACCATTAACAATTGGGTGTGTAAATCACGAAAACTCTGAAGAAAAAACTATTGTAACCATTCACAATTGGGTGTGCAAGTCATGAAAACTCTCAAGAAGAAACTATTACTTACAGCCCTGGGAACAAGAAAACCAGGAAGAAGATGGCTGACAGTTTTTGAAAAGAGGAGGAAGAGACAGTATTTCAGAGGAACTACAAAAATAATGTCTATATCCTCTTACAAACGTTCAACATGAGTTTATGAGGATAAAAATGACTTACGATCGAACGCGGTTCATCAACGTCTGTTCCAAAACAGCGTAACTAAGACAATGTTGGTGATACTAATGTTTACAAAATAAGCAGGTTCGGTTAGTCCCACAACAAAGCAGAGAATGGCTCAGGTTTAGCTTCAGAATTTTTTGTTATGAAACACGTAGAAAGCTACTACATCAACTTTAAATAAAGTCTTGAGTCATGTATGACAGGAAGCTTTACGGGCAGTCATGCGAAGCTGTAACCTCATCCAACTTACTATCATCACTGAATTGTTCAAAAAGTACCTAACCTCATCCAGTCACTTACTATCATCACTGAATTGTTCAAGAAGTACCTAACCTCATCCAGTCACTTACTATCATCACTGAATTGTTCAAGAAGTACCTAACCTCATCCAGTCACTTATTATCATCACTGAATTGTTCAAGAAGTACCTAACCTCATCCAACTTACTATCATCACTGAATTGTTCAAGAAGTGCCTAACCTCATCCAGTCACTTACTATCATCACTGAATTGTTCAAGAAGTACCTAACCTCATCCAACTTACTATCATCACTGAATTGTTCAAGAAGTACCTAACCTCATCCAGTCACTTATTATCATCACTGAATTGTTCAAGAAGTACCTAACCTCATCCAACTTACTATCATCACTGAATTGTTCAAGAAGTACCTAACCTCATCCAGTCACTTACTATGATCACTGAATTGTTCAAGAAGTACCTAACCTCATCCAACTTACTATCATCACTGAATTGTTCAAGAAGTGCCTAACCTCATCCAGTCACTTACTATGATCACTGAATTGTTCAAGAAGTACCTAACCTCATCCAACTTACTATCATCACTGAATTGTTCAAGAAGTGCCTAACCTCATCCAGTCACTTATTATCATCACTGAATTGTTCAAGAAGTACCTAACCTCATCCAACTTACTATCATCACTGAATTGTTCAAGAAGTGCCTAACCTCATCCAGTCACTTACTATCATCACTGAATTGTTCAAGAAGTACCTAACCTCATCCAACTTACTATCATCACTGAATTGTTCAAGAAGTACCTAACCTCATCCAACTTACTATCATCACTGAATTGTTCAAGAAGTACCTAACCTCATCCAGTCACTTATTATCATCACTAAATTGTTCAAGAAGTACCTAACCTCATCCAACTTACTATCATCACTGAATTGTTCAAGAAGTACCTAACCTCATCCAGTCACTTATTATCATCACTGAATTGTTCAAGAAGTACCTAGCCTCATCCAACTTACTATCATCACTGAATTGTTCAAGAAGTGCTTAACCTCATCCAGTCACTTACTATCATCACTGAATTGTTCAAGAAGTACCTAACCTCATCCAACTTACTATTATCACTGAATTGTTCAAGAAGTACCTAACCTCATCCAGTCACTTACTATCATCACTGAATTGTTCAAGAAGTACCTAACCTCATCCAGTCACTTATTATCATCACTGAATTGTTCAAGAAGTACCTAACCTCATCCAACTTACTATCATCACTGAATTGTTCAAGAAGTACCTAACCTCATCCAGTCACTTACTATCATCACTGAATTGTTCAAGAAGTACCTAACCTCATCCAGTCACTTACTATCATCACTGAATTGTTCAAGAAGTACCTAACCTCATCCCGTCACTTACTATCATCACTGAACTGTTCAAGAAGTACCTAACCTCATCCAGTCACTTACTATCATCACTGAATTGTTCAAGAAGTACCTAACCTCATCCAGTCACTTATTATCATCACTGAATTGTTCAAGAAGTACCTAACCTCATCCAACTTACTATCATCACTGAATTGTTCAAGAAGTACCTAACCTCATCCAGTCACTTACTATCATCACTGAATTGTTCAAGAAGTACCTAACCTCATCCAGTCACTTACTATCATCACTGAATTGTTCAAGAAGTACCTAACCTCATCCAGTCACTTACTATCATCACTGAACTGTTCAAGAAGTACCTAACCTCATCCAGTCACTTACTATCATCACTGAATTGTTCAAGAAGTACCTAACCTCATCCAACTTACTATCATCACTGAACTGTTCAAGAAGTACCTAACCTCATCCAGTCACTTACTATCATCACTGAATTGTTCAAGAAGTACCTAACCTCATCCAACTTACTATCATCACTGAATTGTTCAAGAAGTACCTAACCTCATCCAACTTACTATCATCACTGAATTGTTCAAGAAGTGCCTAACCTCATCCAACTTACTATCATCACTGAATTGTTCAAGAAGTACCTAACCTCATCCAACTTACTATCATCACTGAATTGTTCAAGAAGTGCCTAACCTCATCCAGTCACTTACTATCATCACTGAATTGTTCAAGAAGTACCTAACCTCATCCAACTTACTATCATCACTGAATTGTTCAAGAAGTACCTAACCTCATCCAACTTACTATCATCACTGAATTGTTCAAGAAGTGCCTAACCTCATCCAACTTACTATCATCACTGAATTGTTCAAGAAGTACCTAACCTCATCCAACTTACTATCATCACTGAATTGTTCAAGAAGTACCTAACCTCATCCAGTCACTTACTATTGTCACTGAATTGTTCAAGAAGTGCCTAACCTCATCCAGTCACTTACTATCATCACTGAACTGTTCAAGAAGTGCCTAACCTCATCCAGTCACTTACTATCATCACTGAACTGTTCAAGAAGTACCTACTGGAGTAGACAAAGGGTGTCTACTGTTTCACGCTACGTTTTCTTGGAACTGCTCGTGACAGCAGAACTGAACAACGTCTACGGAACAAGTTCCAGTTCGTGATGCCCTAGTTTGTCTGATATTAAACTGATAGAGAAAATAACTAAAGAACTAACTGAACCAATGGGAAGATCTTTCGAAACGGAGATAAGTACAAAACGGACAAATCAGTGGTTATGAGACAAAACCAACGTTATAGAAGCTAAGTTTAGAAAGAAATATCTTGACTGACTCACTTAATGTTTAGAAACAACATAAAAACAAGCAATACAGAGATTACGTCAAGAAATACATTACACTTTCAGTACTCATAAACTTGGAAGTTATTTGGAAAGACAAAACACCTCTGTTAAGATGTCAGACATCAGATAGCATTAATCCACTTAACAATTTTCCAATTGTTGAAGTCATGGGCTTTGATAACTAAGATAGAGAAAAGAATGCAAACATTTGAAATGAAACAACAAGAAGGTGGTTATTAATCTCATTAACTGATGAATTGTTTTAGTCAGAAAATAACATCTATTATCAGAGATTATATGTAGTGTATCTTCTTGCTACCACAAAAAAACGGAAACTTAAATAGTTTGGTCAGGTTGTCTTCGAAATGTACATGAAAATCAGGTAAACATGAAGACATAAATGACTTTTGCTGTACACTATAAAACATACTTGTCTTAGCTCATTCCGACGATAAGAAGTTACTCAAGTATTAATTTCGAACACATCTAACTTATAAATAAAATGATTTTTTCGACTCTTGCTTTCATCACGTTTTTACATGTTTATTCTTTTTAACAATAAAACATTCACTCAGAACTTGAAGAGTTGACAAAGAATCGTCACATAATACCTGAAAAGTCTGATAAATCAGACACGTGCCTTTTTTTTTATCGACGTAAGAAGGAATCCTCCGAACATTTCGTCCACTGAGAGTTCGCTGAAAACTCCAAGAAGTTATAACACTTAGATTTAAGTTTCGATACTTACGATTGGCAGGACAAAGTCAACCGATGGTGTAGTTTTGTACCCAATAACGAAGAAACAAAAAGAATAATAGGTTTGCTACATTTGAATATGACGTCAAAATGCTAGTATCTTACTGGGGAGTTTAAGAGTCGTTGTTTATTTCAAATTAACCTAAAATATAAACAGTACACTAATAAATATTAGTAGTCACAGCATGCCTATATTATAATGAAACTTTGTTTATCTGCGCTAGCCGTCCCTAGTTTAGTAATGTAAGACGAGAGAGAAGACAGCTAGTCATCACCACCCACCATCAACGCTTGAGCTACTCTTTTACCAACAAACAGTAGATTTGACTGTAACATTATAACGTCCCCACGGCTGAAATGCGAGCATGTTTGGCGCGACGGGGATGCGAACCCGCAACCGTCGGATAGCACTTGGCTATGCCGGGCCCTAAGCCAAATGATAAATGAAAATATTTCCATCTTGTTGTTGAATACAGTATACTAATCTATGCATCATAAACAATAGCAGGTTTTGCATTTTCATTAAATACGGATAACCAAGATTTACTGTTGAACTCAGATCACCGAACGCATCAAAAGCCAATAATACCGACTTAGTGTTAAACATGTATTAGTTTGTTGATAGACCCGGCATGGCCAAGAGTGTTAAAGCGTTCAACTCGTAATCCGAGGGTCGCGGGTTCGACTCTCGGTCGCGCCAAACATGCTCGCCCTTTCAGTCGTGGGGGCGTTATTGTTTTACGATCAATCCCACTCTTCGTTGGTAAAAGAGTAGCCCAAGAGTTGGCGGTGGGTAGTGATGAATGGCTGTTTTTCCTCTAGTCTTATAATGCTAAATTAGGGACGGCTAGTCCAAATAGCCCTCGAGTAGCTTTGCGCAAAATTCAAAACAAACAAACAATAGTTTGTTGACTTACAGTGATTTTGCTTTTATTTAGGAGTTAAGCTCATACAAAATTGAAGATGAGATTAACTTGTAAACCTACAAGTTATTTTACTTTGTCAGTTCTGTTTGAACAGACTATTAAAATAACGAGATAATGAGACGCTGTGTATGTCGATTGGAATCATTAAAGTAAACCTACTCTCTTTAGAATCGTTAATTTTAACGAAGTGCACACGCCACACTCTAACGAATAATAAATAGCCGGTGATATGGACTTCTGCAGTGACGTAATAAACAATGAAGCAATCACAGTAGGGCCTGCAAGTTAGTGACGTCATTACGCTAACCGTTTAGTTGCGTCAGAAAGGTTTTAATTCCAGAAACAGAAAATAGTTTTCTTTAACATTAGAGTTTCAATTTGTCAGTTACTGTGAGCAGTAGACTATTTTATTACCATTTATGATATCAATATTCATTAGGCTTAACAGACCAGTATTTAAACTACTACGACAAAATGTTTTCAGTCAAATGTTGAATAAAAACTATTTATCCACAGAGCGTAAGTACATTTTATTTGCGAGATAATAATAGTAGCGCATGTTGGAAATAAAAAGTAAAATTCGGGTTAATTTATTTTGCTTGTGTTTACGTTGTGTTCCTTAACTTTGTTTGTTTTGGAATTTTGCACAAAGCTACTCGAGGGCTATCTGCGCTAGCCGTCCCTAATTTAGCAGTGTAAGACTAGAGGGAAGGCACCTAGTCATCACCACCCACCGCCAACTCTTGGGCTACTCTTTTACCTTCGAATAGTGGGATTGACCGTATCATTATAACGCCCCCACAGATGGGAGGGCGAGCATGTTTGGCGCGACGCGGATGCGAACCCGCGACCTTTAGATTAGGAGTCGCACGCCTTAACACGCTTGGCCATGCCTGGTCTGTTCCTTAACTATAAACTTATTATTTTTAGAACATATATATTTATTTTCATGGAAGGAAAGGTTTCAAAGATTACAGCGTAAAAATAATAATGTGAAAACATTAAAACTTATGTGATAATAATGCCCTCAAAATATCTTTACATATTTTATTGTTACATTCATATTGACGCAACAATCTGTAGAAAAAAAAAAAGTTACGTATTGCATGTTTCAAGAAAAATTAAGTACCGAATTTTGTCACCAGGGATTATGACTTTAATAATGTGCTAATATATTCTGTTCTTTATGCTAGCTTTAGATCTAATTTTCTGCTACTTTAAGTTCGCCTCTATTTTTAAAATGAAATAAAAATCTAGTAGGATTTAAAACCGCCTAGTGACACGACTTGCTTTTAAAAATATATCCCGTGCACATGATGCTGCCACGTGCTCGATAAGCTTCAATTCTAATTGTCATTTGAAACCACTTCCGTTTCTGAATATTAACTAATACCATCTTCATCTACTGGGAGCAAAGTAGCAACTAGTGAACTTTAATCACGCATCATGGAACTCGTGAGTAAAACATGGTGATGAAGCAATCACGTTTATCCACAGTGTTATATTTCTAGTTTATACTGTATCTTACAACCTTATGTCCCCCAAGAAAGTCAGAAAAAAACTTAAGAGTTATACATTAAAATCTGGTTTTGATACTAGTAGTTGGCAGATAGTAAGCAGCCCTGTGTATGAGCTGAAGAAACAGTAAATATCCCATGGATAATGAACAAGGGCTGTTATGATATATTATTGTTACTGTTTACATGTAACGATGTAATTCTCCTTCATAGTTATTCCCTACGTCTTGTCGATACAGGGAAATGAGTATCATAGTTAATATTTATATATGTATGTCTATATATATATATATATATACACACAGACAAGTAAACGCCATATTTTTAGCAGCGGCATATTGGCTCTGAAATTTCGTAGTTGATTTTTTCAAGCGCAAGTTCGTAAGCGCTAAAGATTTTGTGTATTATAATACATTTTCAAAAATTAATACTGACAAGTTGATAAGCTTCGTATATTTCTATGTATTGTAATAAATTATCAAAACTAACACTAAAAAAGTCGATGAGTTTAAATCAAAATTAAACTAAAAGTAACAGGCAATGTTGTTTCTCGTTTTATCTCTAATGACAAATTCAAAACTTGTAAACAGAGGTGTCTCTATCTAGTGCCGAAACACTGCTGACAAGTTATGTTGTCTCTTTCCGTTTTCAAAGAAACAACTGACGTATCTTATTTAAAATGTATGCCTGTCCACTTCTTGAAGTTGATAACAAGGGCTCTGTCACTATTCCTGACAAACGTATCTTCACAGACCCTAATGACGATGACATTTCAAAGTGCATCTTCAATCATCAGCTTAATTAGACGTCTTTCAAACATTTTGTCATCCTTGGTTTCACAACAACCTTGGAAATAAATTCATTCAGAAAAGCAAACTTCTAGTCACTGTCCTAGTAACACTGCTGATAAAACAAAAGATAAAGTGTCAGTTGAAACAGAGCATTGAAGATTGTTCCTGTGTTAAACAAGACGTGTTTACATTCACAGAACTTTTACCTTTATATCCTATGATTTGTTGCTAAACATCTTAGAAAGTTCATTTGTGACTAAAATTTCCATCTCCAAAAGAAAGTTTGCTTTTTGCTTGTTTTTGATTTTCGCGTAAAGCTACTCAAGGGTCATTTGCACTAGTCGTCCCTAATTTAGTAGTGTGAGATTAGAGGTAAGGCAGCTAATAATCAAAACCCACCGCCAACTCTTGGGCTACTCTTTTACCAACGAATAATGGGATTGACCGTAACATTATAACACTCACACGGCTGAAAGGGCGAGTATGTTTGATGCAAAGGGGATTTAAGCTCGCGACCCTCAGACGACGAGTCGAACGCCTTAACCCACGTGGCCATGCCGGGACTCGAAAGATAGCATGTACGGGGATTTTGACACGCCGCGAACTTCTAATTTCAGCTGAAACAAGTAAATCTTCCCTTTGAATTATAAGGGAAGAGTATTCGTAATATGAGTTTCTACTGTTTTTTCTAATATTAGTTTAATTATAAAACATTCAACAACAGTCTTTCGAATGTAATATTGAGAAATTAAGTCATAGATTATTTCAATGTCGTATTTTGCTCTTCTAAACATGATGGCTTTCATTAGAGCTCTACCACAGATTTGTTTTTACGATTCGAGAATATTTGACACCCGTCTGCTCATGTATTAATTACAATCAGAAACTAACTGTTACTTAAATTATATATTGTGACACAATCTTTTGTTCCTGGATAGTAGTGCTATTTTTTAATTGCTTATGCTGTTAAAATACAGAAGATAGGTAAGTTAAGGCGTTCGTAATCCGAGGGTCGCGGGTTCGAATTTCGTTCGCACCAAACATGATCGCCCCTTCAGCCGAGGGGGGCGTTATAATGGTACAGTCAATCCCACTATTCTTTGGTAAAGGAGTAGCTCAAGAGTTGGCGGTGAGTAGTTAAGACTAGTTGCCTTCCCTTTAGTCTTACACTGTTAAATTAGAGATGGCTAGCGCAAATAGCTCTTAAGTAGCATGAGTTCCAGTTAAAATTAAGCGGCAATTAAATAATTCACATTCTTTGATTATTAGTTTAGTTAAATTTTCCCTCACCAGAGCTCCTCCTCTGTGGAAGATCGGCGAGTAAATAGCATTACAGATACACGAAAGAGTTTTAAATGTTAGTATAGTTGGTTCCCAGTGACTCGCTCAACCTTAAGTCTGTCAGTTAAGTGCTACAAACTGGATTTAGATATTCGTGGTGTGCAGAGTACAGATTGTGTAGCTTTGTGCTCAGCTAATCCAAACCAAGTGATGCAGTGGTCTGTCGCTGTAGAAGCGAAATGAGACACCACGAGCGACGTGTTCAGACATGATAAAACAACTTCTACTGAAAAGGAACAAATAACAGAACTTCCGATTAGACTTTACGTCATATCCTCCCTCTTCGGGGAAAAGAAAGAGTATTACAGTTAAATAATGACGCATTTCATTGTTAAAAAGAAAGAAATAATAATGTTGCCTTGAGCTTGAAATGTTCGTTCTGAAAAATAAACTGTGGTTTTGAAATGTATAAGCAGCTTCCATTAAAACGTAGTTATGATATTGGTTGGATATGTGAACCCAGGATTCAATCGTATCTCCGGGAAACAACTATTTTATTATTTATGATGCTGAGAAAGTAAACTTCTTTCTACTGCGTGTGTTATTCTATTTTTAATTATAAAGTAAGTGAAACATAAGACTCATTTCTCTAGTTTGTTCATCTCACTATCTCTCTTCTAGTGTAGGCCCGTAATTTCAGAATCGCTAGTTCGAATCCCCGTCACACCAAACATTATTGTTCTTTTAGCTGTAGCGGCTTAACAATGTGACGTTCAATCCCACTATTCGTTGGTAAAAGAGTAGCCCAAGAGTAGGCGGTGGGTGGTGATGACTAGCTGCCTTCCCTCTAGTCTTACACTGCAAAATTAGAGACGGCTAGCACAGATAGCCCTCGAGTAGCTTTGTGCGAAATTCCAAAACAAAACAAACTTGAGTGGCTTTGCGCGAAATTCAAATCAAACCAAACCACTTGCTGTAAAAAAAACAAAAAAAAAACGCACACTGACTTTGGTAGTGTTTTGCTGCCATCTATTGACAATTCTATAACCTAATATTTAGATTTTCTGTTTGGGCTTGGTGTTGATAAATTGAGAATGCCGTTGTTATGCGACACTCTACGTAAAATCGGACTTTGGATTGTAGCAGTTTAGTATTGGACGATTAACAAATAGACTACTCTGCATTTATTAACTTGTTTGTTTGTTCATAAAATTGCAGAAGGTCGTCTGGTTAGAGCCAATCACAGGAATCGATCCACGAAATTTTACGTTATTACCCTGCTTATTGGCATATAAATTTTTAGGACCTGTTTTATACTTAATCAAAGAACTTTTAGGTATTGAGGAGTGTGTGTGTTTTCTTATAGCATTGCCAGATGGCCTGAGTCTGCCGATATGTTTGAATTTCTCGCAAAGCTTCACGAGGGCTATCTGTGCTAGCCGTCCGTAATTTAGCAGTGTAAGACTAGAGAGAAGGCAACTAGTCGTCACCGCCAACTCTTGGGCCACTTTACCAACGAATAGTGGGATTGACAGATATATTATAACGCCGTCGAAGCAAACGGACGAGCATGTTTTGGTGTAACGGGGATTTGAATGGACGATCCTCAGATTACGAATCAAGTGCCTTAACCAACTTCGCTATGCCGGGTATTAAGGATATAACGCCTTAAAAATAAAAAAATAACGGTAGTTAAAACCATTTTGTTAATGTTTAAATCTAAAGTAAGTTGTGAGTCTCTAACGTTTTATATCTTCTCTAGTGTGTTAACATTTACGATATTCCAACATTGACATTCGGGATTTAATTCTCGACGATGGGTAATTTTTCAATTACTTTTTTGTGACTCTGAGTTAAAACAAATCATTCATTTTCTATATATATATATATATTTATTATGCAATATTTACTGGAAAATTTTTGATAAAAAATCATAAAAAACTTTGTTTCTTTATCATGTAAAATATGTTAACACAATTTTATTACACAGCGTTTAAGGTTAAATATAGTTAGCACGGCATAACTAGGTAATTAGGGCGTTTGAAACGTAATTTGAGAGTCGCGGGTTCGAATCCTTGTCACACCAAACATGTTCGCCCTTTCATCCGTGAGGTCATTATAATATAACGGTCAAGCCAATTACTCTTTGGTAAAATAGTAGCCCAAGAGTTGGCGGTGGATGGTGATGACCAGTTGCATCCTCTCCAGTTTTACACTGCTAAATTAGGGATGGCTAGCGCAGTTAGCCCTCGTGTAGCTTTACGCCAAATCCAAGACAAACCAAACTCTGATCTTGTACCGTAACTTGTCGTTTTGTGATTATCTTGATTGTGTAAGGGGGTGGATGGTGGTAGTAGATAGAGTTAGAAGTTGGACTAGCTTTATCATAACAAATTATTAAGAAGTTAAATTAATTATATCATGAGAAACTACATACTTTTTTACAGTCTTTTGAACTATTGTATTGAATAGCAACATAGTTACGACCTCCACTTGTATGATGTACTTCGATTTTTTTATCTAAATATCAAACAGTACAAAAATGTTCAGAATTTGAAATCTAAAGTCGCTTTCTTATGAAAGGCATGGTATAACCAGTTGGTTAAAGCGCTCGACTTGTAATTTGAGGGTCGAGGATTCGAGTCCCCGTCACACCAAACATGCTAGCCCTTTCACCCGGGCCGGTGTTATAACGTAACGGTAGTGGCTCTGGAGTCTGTGGTGGGTGGTGATAGTCTAGCTGCTTCCCTCTAGTGTCGCATTGCTAAATTAGGGACGGCTAGCTCAGATAGACCATGTGTAGCTTTGTGTGAAATTCAAACCAAACTCTTTAGTCTTACTTTGCTATATTAGAAACGTTTAGCGCAGATAGCCCTCGTGTAGTTTTGCGCGAAATTCAAATGAAAGCAAAATATAATTATTATTATTTTACATTCAAAACAAAAGTGTACTTAAAAGTTCGGATATCTAAAACTTACAAAAATAAAAACAATTTATCTTTAACAGTTGTATAAAAACTCACAGAACGACTCTGAGTTTGTTTTTTTCAAATACAAACTTCTGCCTCATAGATCCATCATCTCTTGACAGATTTGAGATCTAATGTGTTTAACTACGCCTAAAACTACTGAGGATTTCCTTGTACTTATTCTGTTTATTTATATTAAAAGTTTTATTACTTTTTATGTCGTGATTTTTATTCACAAGTGAACTAAAATAAGCAGAGAATGAAAAGGAAAAACATAGAACGGGTTGAGAATGTTGCGTTAAAACGATCTTGATAAAATAAAGCAGCAAGTACCATAACAACGACTAGCAGATCTAAAGTCGTGGTGAAACGACGTCACAATACAAAGCAGCAAGTACCATAACAACTACCAAAAGATGTAAAGTCGTGGTGAAACAGACTTCATAATACAAAGCAGCAAGTACCATAACAACTACTAGCAGATCTAAAGTCGTGGTGAAACGGACTTTATAATACAAAGCAGCAAGTAACATAACAACTACCAGCAAATGTAAAGTCATGGTGAAACGGGACTTCCTCAGAAATATATTTTAAGGGGCATGGTATGGTCTTGTTGCATGGTATGGTCTTGTTACATGGTATGGTCTTGTTACTGGGGTATTGCGGTTGCAAACTTGAACTCCTTCACCAAACATGTTCAGTCTTTTAGCCGTGAGTATGTTAAAATATGAAGATAGTGTTTACTTTTCTTTGGTAAGGAGTAGAATTCAGCAGAGTGTTGTGTTTACTGGCTGTCTTCCTTCTAGTTTGTCACTTATAAATTAGTGACAGTTTATCGATATTGAAAACATTAAGTACAGCTGTTTTGACAAGCCCCATTCAGTAGTACAACGGTTTGTCTTCAGACTTACAACACTAGAAACAGTGTTTCGATACTTATGGTGGGCAGAATATAGATCGTTCATTGTGTAGTTTTCTGCTTAACTTCAAAAACTAACAAACTTTTCTATGAAATGGTCATATATTCTTGTCATGAGGATGTGTTCAGGTTTAGGGTTAGAATTTCCAAGACGGGGAGAATACCTTTCTACTTTAATGGTTTGGGAAGCAGAGGGAACCAGGACAATTCGTAAAGAGGCATGCAGAATGTGTCCAGGTCAAGTCCAGCAACAGGTGAGAAGCCACAAACACAAAAAGCGATGACACAGACCATTCGTATGTTGCAGGCATCAGTACGCAACATAATGAGGAAGGATCCCTATATGGAAAAGCAACACAAGTCATGTTTATATGAGATGATTCTACGACATATCCTTTCACCTGACGCTATTCCATATAAAGCTATATCATTGTTGTAGTCGCAAGAATAGTGTCGATGGATATCCGTGAGTTTGAACTGTTGAAACAAATAAACAGCCATCTTCGTACAGGAAAAGGGTTACGGAAGACATATATGAAAGATTGGTGTGTTTTTGACATGATGTGCGGTGATAGTCTTTTCTCATAAGACTACTCTGCAGAACTCCTGTGTAGATCCAACGACGTTGTGACATGAACTGTAATGACGTGGTAAGATTCTAAAATTGTTTTCATATAAAGTGTACTCAACTTCTGTAGATTGTAAACACTTTCCATTCTTGTAAAACGTAAGATTATTCTATTTCTAACTTGGAAACCTGGATTTTTTTTTTGCTACTTACATTACTCTAACCTTTCTCTAGCAAAATCAGAATCAGCTGTATGACTGCAAAATAAACATCACTTACATCTGTAGTTTCTTACATCTTTTCATGGGCCTGGCATGGCCTAGCGCGTTAAGGCGTGCGCTTGGTAATCTGAGGGTTGCTGGTTTGCGCCCGAGTTGCGCCAAACATGCTTGCCCTCCCAGCCGTGGGGACGTTATAATGTGTCGGTCAATCCCACTATTTGTTGGTAAAAGAGTAGCCCAAGGGTTGGCGGTGGGTGGTGATGACTAGCTGCCTTCTCTCTAGTCTTACACTGCTAAATTAGGGACGGCTAGCACAGATAGCCCTCGAGTTGCTTTGTGCGAAATTCCAAAACAAACGTCTTTTCACAGAACCTGAAAGCTACAAATTAGTTTATGTTCTAACAATGCATAGCTATCGATTCAGTTTTATGTTCTGATTAGGTGATTCGTATGTGTGTGCGTAAGAATGCAAAGTATTTTATTAAAAGGCAATTAGTTTACACTGGCATGTTACGAGCGTGGTATAGAAATCTTCTTACGCGATGAAACTAGCTTTACTAATTCATATTGGAACTATTTTTATCCTTAATATTAAGAAGACATTGAGTTGTTATAGAACTAGCTAAACTTAAACACATAAAATCGATGTTGAAATCAATGGCTTAGTGAGTTATTACTTGCTCTTTGTGAGTTTCACGTTTAGTTTCTCCAAAATCTATACACAAAAAGAATGAAAAAACCGTCTACTGCTAGTCCTGGCGGAAATAAACAAAGTTACAAGTCATTATTTGCCGCCAAAAACTAGCTTCGTGATTAATCTTCCCGCCATGTGGTCGAGTTAATTAGAAGAGGATTATAAAAATGAGGAATTCTATATTCTCCGTAAATCAGTGCAGTAGTCCACAAGGACTGGTGCAGTTAACCAGTTAAGAAGTACTTGATGGCGTCCATAACTCTGTGACTAGGTAGGTGGAGCTGAATTATCAGAAGTAGGACTCAAGTTGGAATTTTCAACGTTCAGACTTAGGTAAAAAAAGTAAACTTTGGCTTCTTGGTTCAAAAATATTTTAAATAGTTTTATCAAAACTATTATACAACCATTCACAAGAAACCAAGGATTCACAACCATTCATAAGAAACCAAGGGTTCACACCCATTCATGAGAAACCAAGGGTTCACAACCATTCATAAGAAACCAAGGGTTCACACCCATTCATAAGAAACCAAGGGTTCACAACAATTCATAAGAAACCAAGGGTTCACGACCATTCATAAGAAACCAAGGGTTCACAACCATTCATTAGAAACTGAGGGTTCACAACCATTCATAAGAAACCAAGGGTTCACACCCATTCATAAGAAACCAAGGGTTCACAACAATTCATAAGAAACCAAGGGTTCACGACCATTCATAAGAAACCAAGGGTTCACAACCATTCATTAGAAACTGAGGGTTCACAACCATTCATAAGAAACCAAGGGTTCACAACAATTCATAAGAAACCAAGGGTTCACGACCATTCATAAGAAACCAAGGGTTCACAACCATTCATTAGAAACTGAGGGTTCACAACCATTCATAAGAAACCAAGGGTTCACAACCATTCACAAGAAACCAAGGGTTCACAACCATTCATAAGAAATCAAGGGTTCACAACTATTCACAAGAAACCAAGGGTTCACGACCATTCATAAGAAACCAAGGGTTCACAACTATTCATAAGAAACCAAGGGTTCACAACCATTCACAAGAAACCAAGGGTTAACAACCATTCATAAGAAACCAAGGGTTCATTCACAACAATTCATAAGAAACCAAGGGTTCACGACCATTCATAAGAAACCAAGGGTTCACAACCATTCATAAGAAACCAAGGGTTCACAACAATTCATAAGAAACCAAGGGTTCACGACCATTCATAAGAAACCAAGGGCTCACAGCTTTTCTTTTACTTTTATTATTTTTTTCGGAGGTCCTGCTTTTCTGTCGAATTCTCAGTTTTGACATCTTTTATGAAATCTTTTAATTATCGGTTTTGAGCATAAAGATTTCTGTTCAGCTAAACTAAGTCCATTAACTGTAAGTGTCTGTGTATGTTTCTCTTATAGCAAATCCATATCGGGCTGTCCACTGTTTCCACTGCGGGAAATCCATTCCCTGATTTTAGCATCGTAAATTTGAAGACTTACCGCTACCCCAATGAGGGACCATTAAATGTAAGTACAACTTTATCTATATTACGCCTACTAACTGTGGCAAATATGTTAATTTTAGTCCCACAGTGGATCAGCGATAAGTTTGTGGATTTACAACGCTAAAATCGAGAGCTCAATTCGTCACTTTGAACACATCAGATAACCCAGTTCAGCTTTGCTCTAAAACAAACGAGCAATGTTGGTATTAGTTCTAAATTCATGTTATTCGACAGAAATCCAAGATTGTCGGTTTCATGTTTTACGTGCTAACCCACACAGCGTATAAGCAATGTACACATAGTCGTCTCCAACTGTAAAGTGTTGGATTGAAACATAGAGTCAAAAGTACTTACTGCCAACTCTGGAGTCACCATTGCCTGACAATTGTTTGTAATTTGACCGTTACTTTTACTGTGCAACCACAGCCATAAAACTAACTGCGAGACCACGTCCGGTCCAAAACATCTAACATCCGCGAATGAAATGTTATTTCACTTTTAGGTGAACGTTATTTCTAATATTATAATGTTAGGCTTAACTAACTTGTGACGTTATCGTTTCATAAGTAAGTCTTATTTTTCAGTACAAAAATGTCTGAGGTTCTTTTCCCCGTATTACGTTTCACTAACTTGTGCAAAATATATCATGTAATCGTCATTGTCATGTGATAATGGAACTCTTTCTTATGTATATGATATTTTAAAACCTTTTTAATTATGCGATTTGCAGCCCCCAACTATACGAAATTTTTATCCAGTGTGATGTAGATTTG
Organism: Carcinoscorpius rotundicauda; assembly: GCA_011833715.1. Lineage (NCBI taxonomy): Eukaryota > Metazoa > Arthropoda > Merostomata > Xiphosura > Limulidae > Carcinoscorpius > Carcinoscorpius rotundicauda. Next base: position 177,596,751 of record CM022391.1, on the reverse strand, counting down.
CAACAGGGGTCACGATTTTCCCCTTTTGCCTCCGTTTCCCGTCACAAAGAACTTCATTTTTCTTCATTTTCAAGATGCAGATATGGCATCATGAATACGTCACACGCGGATCTAATACACTGGCGCCACAGGTAATCGGCTGGTTAGGGTTAAAGTGTTTTGTTGTTGCCTCTGGTAATTATTTTTCAGAACTTAGCTGTATTTTTAGTTTGTGATACAGGATTGATTACGTAATACAAGATCATAATAGGCGACACATCTACCGAGTTATTGTTAAGGTGTTTCTTTATTATTTTTATGGTTATTTTTAGATACAAAATGGGGAGTTGTTTCGTAATGTTAGATTAGGATAGCCAACATTTCTTTCAAGCTACTTGGCTTAAAATGGTTCATTAATTGCTTTTCAGTTTTCAATCAAACCACTTAATACGTATATGTGTTTAATTCTAATACGCCTTGAAGACTGCAGTAAACAAAACCGACAGAACTTTATATACTCAAGTTTGTAGTTGATGCTTTAGCAATGTCAGTAAATTGGGGATTTGAAGTTACAAGAAGCAGAAAAATACGAACACGATCGCGTGATAAAAGCTTCCATATTATTCTGAACACGTTAGAACTGACGTATTTTAATATAGTTATTGTTTCCTTGATTAATTGTTAAAATAATCGAAGCTCATGATAAATAGTATCTGTATTGCCCACGAGATGGCCGTGCTTTCAAAATGTTATACTTTCAGTATTCCAGAATCAATGTATAATTCTCGCATCGTCATAGGTTGGATTTGATAAAAGCCTCCCAGTGGCACAGCGGTATGTCTGCCGACTTACAACGCTAAAAATTGGGCTTCGATACCCGTGGTGGGCAGAGTATAGATAGCCTATGGTGCTTAAATCAAAACAACAACAACAACAACAACAATCGACGATAAAAACCTTCATAATTCAACATATCGACATTGTTACACATCCAAATATTTTTTATTTTTTTAAGAACGGAGGCGGCCAAGATATTTTCTATGATACATCAGCTCGTAAAGTGGTAATACTGACAAAATGATACCTCAAATATTATCACGCCAATTATTTGTGTTTTCTTTAAGCAAAACCACATCGCGCTATTTGCTAAGCCCACCGAGGAGAATTGAAGCCCTGATTTTTAGCGTTGTAAATCCGTAGACTTACCACTGTACTATGGTGTGGCCGAATTATTTGTTTTCATAATGATACGAAAATATTTAAAATATACATTATAAAGTTTTAAAATACACACACAATTATGTTTATTGAGTAAGCCAGGCCATTATTATCTTCAACTTTCCACGTGTGGTGTCAATATCTATTTCCTGAATCTAAAATCAAAGTTTTCCCAAAATGGATCTCAGAGTTCACATATAATGTTAGGTTTCAAAAGTGGATCCTGGAGTTTATGTACAATGTAACGTTTCAAAAATGGATCCTAAAGTTAACGTACAATGTTAGGTTTAAAATCTGGATCCTGGAGTTTATGTACAATGTAACGTTTCAAAAATGGATCCTAGAGTTTATGTACAATGTAACGTTTCAAAAATGGATCCTAAAGTTAATGTACAATGTTAGGTTTCAAAACTGGATCCTGGAGCTTATGTACAATGTAACGTTTCAAAAATGGATCCTGGAGTTTATGTACAATGTTAGGTATCAAAAATGGATCCTAAAGTTGGTGCACAATGTTAGATTTCAAAAAAATTGAAAATTTGAGATTTGATTACAGTTTTGGTCTCAAAAGTGAATGATATAATTTTGTATGGGAGTTCATGCACAGTGCCAAGTATTGGGTTGGTTTGAAATTCGCACAAAGCTACTCGAGGGCTATCTGTGTTATCCGTCCCTAAATTAGCAGTGTAAGACTAGAAGGAAGGCAACTGATCATCACCACCTACCGCCAACTCTTGGGCTACTCTTTTACCAACGAATAGTAGGATTGACCGCACATTATAACGCCCCCAGGGCTGAAAAGGCAAGCATGTTTGGCGTGACGGGGATTCAAACCCGCGACCCTCAGAGCAATGTCGGGGAATCTAAGCCATTCGAGGCCTCGTCATTCGTGTAACCGATTATACAAGTTTTAGAAGGAAAGTTTTACAAACTTTCATCTAATTTCAACAGGTTACATATTTTTGATTCTGTTATGTTGGTTGTAATCACTTTCCAGATCGTATGCTTTCCTGCCAATTTTAATTTTCACTTCCAAGAGAAATATGTGTACTGCAGTAATGAACTGTATATCACTCCGCACGGTTCCTGTACTTGTAGTTTCATCAACTTATTAGATCATAGGAGTAAACTTACGTTACTGTAATTGCCATATTTCCAAGTGTAAGCCGAAGAATGTGAATTATGAATCTATTTAAGCTGTCTCTTTAACGTACTCTCACGTACATAGATCGTCCGTACAAATTTTCGAAGCATGTTCGACCGTCACTAAAATAAGTTATATTTCATCGTAGAGCAACAGCTGTCAGTTTATATCCCAATGAGATCAAGAAAAACAGGAATTCGTGGCCATCACACCTAATCACCAGATGGAGCTCAGTGTTCAAAGTGATCACCAAAGCATGCTAGGGGTGGTCGTTATCCCTGGGATGACATAGAAAGCTGAATAAAATTGTCCAATATTAAAATGTATTTTATCAGTTACATATACATCAATGTAATTTTAATTTTCTTAGGCGAACCACTGCTAAAATGCATAAGCACTGATATATATATATATAAATTTTAAAATGAACGAGTATTCTTACGTCGACATAATGGGTTGGACTTAACAGTTTTATCTGGGAAAACAAACAAGTATGCTTACATATTACGATCACCAGGCTATCGTTGATGGAAAATAAATTTATAATTTAGTGTCAAAAATAAGTTCTTATGGGATAATTTTTATCATTTTTCAGGAAAAAAATCACTACTTTCGTACAGCGATAAGTTTAAATTAAAGCTATGTTAATGTAATGGATATCAAAACTAAATACAGGCTCTCATTTGTTGCCTCAGATATTTTGTGTGTTTTTGAATTTCGCGCAAAGCTACACGAGAGCTATCTGCGCTAGCCGTCCCTAATTTAGCAGTGTAAGACAAGAGGGAAGGCAGCTAGCCATCACCACCCACCGCCACCTCTTGGTCTACTCTTTTACCAAAGAATAGTTGGATTGACTACATCTTATAACGCCCCAACGCTTGAAAGAATGAGCATGTTTGGTGTGACGGGGTTTCGAACCAGCAACCCTCAGACAACGAGTCGAGCGCTCCAACCATCTGGCAATGCCAGGCCTCAGAGGCGTTTGTTAATTCAGTAGACTTCTAGAATGGGCCTGGCATGGCCTAGCGCGTTAAGGCGTGCACTTCGTAATATGAGGGTCGCGGGTTCGCGCCCTAGTCGCGCCAAACATGCTCGCCCTCCTAGCCGTGGGGGCGTTGTAATGTGACGGTCAATCCTACTATTAGTTGGTAAAAGAGTAGCCTAAGAGTTGGCGGTGGGTGGTGATGACTAGGTGTCTTCTCTCTAGTCTTACACTGCTAAATTAGGGACGGCTAGCACAGATAGCCCTCGAGGAGCTTTGTGCGAAATTCAAAAACAAACAGACTTCTAGAAATTCAACATTTCATTGCTTCAATTAATTATGAAACTCGATATTTCTCTCACGCATATTAAATGCACTACTAGTGGAGCTGAGGTCTACTAATACGTCACTTTTTTAACAAATAAAATTACCATATACTCGTACATTAAAGGAGTTGACTTTCGGTATTAATACGATGAAATTCTGAGATGAGTCATTAATTTAATTCGCACATAAATTGAGATTAATAGCAAGTTTTTACTTTCCTTAGCCATTTTAAGTGTTCGTGATTTCCGTTATTAAATGATACTGCCTTCTTTTAACACCAGGTTTTTGTTTTACATCAAGGAATATCGGAGGCGAAAACAACATGCTAACGGGAGTTCCAAATGTGTTCTATTGCATTTACTTTAAGTGGGTCATTCTTTGTAGAAATTCGTATCTTTCTTGAGGAAACCTACCATAGTTCGAATGTTTTACGAATGGCATTCTCATGCGCAAGAACTAAGCCATCACTAATACCATCAAATTAAAGCCATGTGTAAATGTATAGGACCACATCCTTGTTTTGTAATGACGTCAAAGAAATCAGTGTAGCATTGAATCAGGTGTTACATTAGATGGTGTTAGATACATAACTCTAACAATCGTGTTGAGCCCGTTAAAATTGTGTTGGTGTTCTTACACTTTGGCACGTTACTCTGCAAAGTGAAAACATGTTGTGAACATGTTCATGAAAGCATAATCTTAGGGGCTGGGATTCGAACCCGCGACCTTTGTATTACGAAATGAGCGCCCTTACCACCTGACCATGCCGGATGTGTCCGAGTATATTTGTCAAATATACAAATTTTATAAAAATTATTGTAAGTGGTGATGAAAGCGACATTAAACTCAGTGATTGTACATTGTATACTTCAGTGATTGTGCATTGTGTAGTTCAGTGATGGTAAATTGTGTACTTCAGTGATTGTACATCGTGTAGTTCAAGGATCATACATTGTGTACTTTAGTGACCGAAACGGTCCGGTATTTGCCAGTATGCAAAACCAGTAATTCTGTATTTCAAAGAAATACGTAAGTGCGTACTGCTACGCATTATTTGTTTCTTTTACTCCCATGGACATTATTTTTACCATTTCAAGCACTGTGCGCTTCCAGACATTAAAATAACATTGTAACTATTGTCATTCACGTCGTTTTCTTATTGGTTCATCACGGTATTTCAAAAAGAAGAATGAACATATGTATATAGCGATATTTCAATTACACTTCACTTACATGCAGCCGTCATGAAACTGCTCGCTAAGTCTCACGATAACTGATCTGCATGTCATAGGACATGATGTTTTGTTACTTAACTTATGCAAATAGAGTTTCGTTTCATGCTTTGTTTAATAAAACGCAGCCAGTCTGATGAGATGTCACACCGAGCGAGCTAAACCTCGTTTATGGTGATTCAAAAGAAATGAGGTGTTTTCGAATCTCTGTTATACACTTATTCTAATAGAATATAGCATTAACTAACGACTAGATATCACATCTTTTATTAATATACTTTAACAGCAGTGTTAACAGATAAGAAGAAAACTTTATTTTTAGCTATGAAAATACATAAACGGTTAACGAAATGATCGTCTGATCACAATGCAGACCTGGGGTCAGTTGTAATAGTAATTGTGTAATGTATTTGTAATTGAGCAAATGTCACTTTAATTGTAACTGTAATGTTTACCAAACAAGCTACTATATTTGTACGTTTAATTACACCTTACCATCCTTCCGCTACAAGGTCAAGTGAACACCTATAACTTGCTCCATGCGGAAAAGTCGAAGCCTGTCTCACTAGTCGTCTAAATGTTACCACACTTAACGTGAGATAAATGACGCATAACGTGTATTTGATGAATGACGTCAGCCTTCACGAGAAAATTCTAATGCCGTCATTAATCTACTTAATTTTGCCAGGTTTTCAAATCCGATGATACTGGAGAATTTAATGAACGAGATCGAGTTTGACAACCGTGAAATGAGAACCCGAGCATATATTGTCACGTTTCCTCCATTATCTCGAGTTTTGTAATATGTATTGGAGAAAATAGAATCAATATTTCAAATGAATTCATGTAAGCTACCAGAACGTCGGTTCTGGAAACGACTTGACCACTTATTCAAATACCAAACACGTGTGATATGTGTCAATGGCAGATGAGACGTGTGGAACAGATTGTTCCCATAGCATTGGCCGTGGTCTGATTTTCTAAAGACTTCATTATCAACAGTCGAAGAATGGTGAATCAACACAGCAAAACTGTTGATTTATTTTTCTTTTTAATTTAGAAGAGCCCCACCCCCTCAGTGGCTCAGCGGTATGTGTGCAAACTTACAACGCTAAAAACCGGGTTTCGATACCCGTGGGGAGCAGAGCACAGATAGCCCATTTTGTAGCCTTGTGATTAACTCAAAACAACAACGTTAAAAGATGAAAACTCTAATTCACGAATATTATGTTTTTGTTGCTTATGATGCTTTTAAAATATCACAAACGACACTGATAAGAGGTTCTGGATCGAGCGTTTCTGACAAGCAGAACTTATTACACTCCCAAAAGGACCCGGCATGGCCCGGTGGTTAAGGTACTCGACTCATAATGCGAGGGCCGCGGGTTCAAATCCTATCGCAACAAACATGCTCACCATTTCAGCCATGGGGGAGTTATAATGTTATGATCAATACCACTATTTGTTGGTAAAAGAGTAGTCCAAGAGTTGGTGGTGGTTGATGACGGCTAGCGAAAATAGCGCTCATGCAGCTTTGTGCGAAGTTTAAAACAAACCACTTAATGAGGGCCCGGAATGGCTAACTGTGGCGTTCGACTCGTAATCGAAAGGTCGCGGGTTCGAATCCCGGTCGCACCAAACATGCTCGCCCTTTCAGCCGTGGGGGCGTTATAATGATACAGTCAGTCCCACTTTTCATTGGTGAAAGAGCAGCCCAAGAGTTGGCGGTGGATGGTGATAACTAGCTGCCGTTCCTCTAGTCTTACACTGCTAAATTAGGAACGGCTAGATCGGATAGCCCTTGTGTAGCTTTGTGTGAAATTTAACCCCCCCCCACAAAATTTTAAAGTTCGAATAGTTCGAAATAAATCAACTTGCACTTTAAAAATAATTTAAAGTAGGAAACACTTTTAATGTTGTGTTACATAGGAGACACAAGTCAGAATAGATCAGTGGGTGAGAATGAAAAAAAAGCGATTTTTGTATTCACCTCGAATAAATATAACACGCTTGGCAATGCTGGGTTTCCCTCATTCCTAAACATTTAGTTCAACAACGAAAATCAATTTTAATAGTTACTGGATTTAAAGAAATGAAGATTTATTAACTACGTATTTTATTTATGATTGATTAGATCGTTTTAACACAAAGCTACACATGGGACTGTCTATGATGTACTACTACAGGGATCGAATCTTATATTTTAAAGTCATAATACTCTTATTTTGTCATTTAGCCACAGGGAGAATGGAAGAGAATGCGATGGATTTGATAAACACAAACAAAAGGCCTGGTTGATTCCAAACTTCTATCTTGTCTGACTGAAGAATGTTAGAGAAAGTGCATAAGACGTAAGATTGTTAAGCCAAACATGTAATAAAATTGTGTTATGTTAAACATGTCCTTTTGTTATTACATTTTTCTCTTACCTTCGCTGTATTAAGCGCTATACGCTGTGAGACTAGAGATTCAGTTTTTATACCAATATAAATCCAAATTGGCTTTTGCCTGCAATAGCCCTGATTTTGAAAAATAAGAAAACGGTCTTAAATGTTTAACACCGGTTTTCAATCTTATCCCGTTTTTTCGAAATATCAGGGTATCAATCGTTTATGTCACGAAACATCTTGACAAACTTTTCAACGAATGTGGACGTCAGGTTTGAAGACGTCAGTTTTGATTGTTTTTGTTTATTTGTTTTTGGAATTTCGCACAAAGCTACTCGAGGGCTATCTGTGCTACCCGTCCCTAATTTAGCAGTGTAAGACTACAAGAAAGGCAGCTATTCATCACCACCCACCGCCAACTCTTGGGCTGCTCTTTTACCAATGAAAAGTGGGATTGACCGTCACATTATAACGCCCCCACGGTTGGGAGGGCGAGAATGTTTGGCGTGACTCGGGCGCGAACCCGCGACCCTAAGATTACGAAGCGCACGCCTTAACGTGCTAGGCCATGCCTGGCCCGTCAGTTTTGAGGATCACATTGAACCAATTTGTGGCGCAGTTGAATTTCAGTTTCTTTTGTCATCAACAAAATCGCTTATTTCGATGTCTGTTTGACGTTTTGTAAACAAACTTTTTACTAGTGAATCTTAGCCAGTTTCATGCCTTTGTTTATTATATTGTTATTAGTACCAGTAGATATGTCAAGCTTCATTACAATGGTGACTTTCGATTGAAAGGCTTTGGTATGGATGGATTCAGAGCCCTTTGCCGTCCTAAAATTATTTTTATCAGCTTTTATCTATTTCCGTTTTTATGCAACATATTGAAACTTGTTTTATTAAAAAATTCATGGACATTGAAGTTTCTCTTATTAACAGATTACGTCAGAGCAGCCTATTTTCTATAACCAAGCGGAGAAATTGTTAAAACGACATGAAAATGTGTTACCTTGGCCAGATTTTCAGTACTTCCAGAATACATTTCATACACCTGATAAATTAACACCATAATTACTGCCATCTCTCTGTTTGAGTACATCGTCCTTTGAAAAAGTATTAATATCGATTTGTCTTAATATAGCACATGATCCAAAATACAACATCACATAAGATGCAATCTTATATGCAAAAACGGCTCGTTTGGGTTGAGAAAATATTTTACATAGAAGAGCAAACAACGTTTTGATCTTCTTCGGTCATCGTCAGGTTCACAAAGAAAGAGGTAACTGACCGGAAGCTGACCACATTTATTCAAAAACCAGGCACAAAACTAAGGTCTATACTATGTAAAAACTACACTGACAAACACGACACTAACATTATTTATAAAATACAATGTGATAACTGCCACGACTACTTTATTGGAGAAACAAGTAGAAAAATGGAAACCAGATTCAAAAAACATAAAAAGTCACTTTCACACGTTTTCGAACACTATAAGTCAAATAAACACAACATAACCATAAAAAACACTAAAATACTAAATAAAGAAACAAACATAAACAAACGAAAAATTAAAGAAGCCTTACTTATACAACAACTTAAACCCAAAATAAACCAATATAAAGGAACGCCATTATACCTATATTCATATTATAAATAAAATTATATATTCAAACATCTAACCCCGCCCTCTACATTGCGACACTCAGTTACACAACCCCTTCCAAACATGTGGTCAGCTTCCGGTCACTTACCTCTTTCTTTTTGAACCTTACGATGACCGAAGAAAGTCGAAACGTTTTTCTCTCTTCTACGTAAAATATTTTCTCAACCCAAACGAGCCGTTTTTGCATATAAAATTCTCAACAAGTGGGTTTCTCGACATCACTGATTGAAGATGCAATCTATTCTGTAGTTAACACCGCCTGAATAAAATTCGTCACGAGTCATTAAACAATAATTTGTTCAGAGCTTTAGTAACCATGTTAAGTGTAAAGAAGAAGCATAGAAAATTGTTATAAATTTGTAATTCTACAACAAATATATTTCGCTCTGTTCAGACTTTTCACTTTACAACTTTCCTCAACAGATGGCTATTCACGCGATCATGTGTTCATCCTATTATCAAGTGACGACAATTAACAGTTTTGGTTCGGTTTGGTTTTGAATTCCGCGAGAGCTATCTGCATTGGCCGTCCCTAATTTAGCAATGTAAAACTAGTGGAAAGAGAAGTCATCAACACCCACTTCCAACTAATGGGCTACTCTTTTTACAGCCTATAGTGGGATTGACCGCCACATTTAACTTCTTCAAGTCTGAAAGGACAAGCGTTTTTGGTGTGACAGGGACTCGAATCGCGGCCCTCGCATTATGAGTCGAGTGCCTTAACCACCTGACAATTTTGGTCAAAATGTATTTGCAATATTGCTGCATCATAAATAACAGCAACTGGAAGTCTGGTATGATTGCAACTTGTTTTTTTAAACAAACATGTGTTGTAATTACCACACAATTGTAGTTTTTGTTGAGTTTTTTAGGATTTATCAGAATATTCTGAAGGCTAAATGTGGCCGTCGCTGACATAATACATACCAAAACAAGATGTCTCTGCGAGACACTATCTTTTCCAAAGAAAATAAGTAAATATATAAATATATATTAGCATATACTGAAGAAGTGGTTATGGAAACCTGTAAGAGTATTAAAGATTTGTTTTATCTTACTTCGCTTAGTTTTGTCTTAATGTTGAACTCAAAGGATTGTTCATCGTCTTTTGTCCTTTATTAAAATAGTTACGTTTGTACCATGTTATATACTAAGTATCGCGTCTTTCTGAATGTGTTGTAACAGTTTACAGATGGGATGACATCTGGACCACAAGGACTTGCTTCTTTTTTTATCCGTTTCCTGTCATTAAGAAACAACTCCTTTCAAATGTCTTCCGGTGGATCAATAATAAATCTACGAGCTTAAAACGCTAAAGTTCGAGGTTCGATTCCTCGCTGTGAACAAAATGAAGATAGCCCTTTGTGTAGATTTGAGATGATAAAACAGCGAAAGCCACCTTATTAAATACAATATGCATTTCTTTTTTGTTTCACTTTTACAAACTACGGTGTGAAGATCGTGGATAAAACACCAGATGTGTTATGAAATGTAAAGAGTGCACGAGTAACTTCAACAGGTTTTGTAATAGCAAACGGACAAGTAAGAGACCAGGTCCTGTTTGTTATGGAGAATTCTGCTAACGTAATGATGTGTCATCTTTTCGTTGCAGTGAAATGGGTTAGGTCACGTGTGGCGTTATGTAATTCTTACGGTTATATTAGTAATTATCATTAACTTATGAAAGAACAGCTGCCTACGTCGATTAAAACAAAAAATTAGAAGAAAATAAGTATATCCAATATGATATACCTTTCTTACTTATGTGATTAAAATATATCATTTGGGTACCTCTGTTGTAAGAGATGTTTTCGGTCGAAATATCATTAATAATTTGGCCAGCTTTAAAAGACTTTGGTTGGTCAAAGTCAATACGGCCAGCTAAGAATACAAAAAAAAAAATTATAATAGCGATATAATAAGTTTAGAACAAAAAATGAATACATTGTATACGTTACACAATTTAGTCATTTAGTCATTGGAGCGTTTTAAGTCACGGTTAATCCCACTATTCGTTGGTGAAAGAATACCCCAAGAGTTGGCGGTGGTCGGTGATGACTAGCTGCCTTCTCTGTGGTCTTATACCGCGAAATCAGGGATGACTAGCGCAGATAGCCCTCGCGTAGCTTTACGTGAAATTCAAATTAAAATACTAAAAAAAAAATGCTTGCTTCCAAGAATCACGAGATAGAAGACGTGATTCAACAAACTAACCCTGAAATCGTTATAATAAGTGAAACACTATTGTATAGAAAAAATATACATAAAATACATGACTACTCAACTGTGCGAAAAAATAGAATTAATGACCCGGATAAAAACAGAGAAATAATTCTGTTACAAAAAATCAGATCTTTCAGTAACAGGAATCGAAATGAGTAGTAATAATGGATACATAATGTTCTCCAAAACAATCAAATGTTACAATAGCTAGAACACAATGTTAACCAACTGAAGAAATAGACTTTAAATCATTCTTTTCCCACAATCAAAATGCCATATTAATAGGAGATTTAAACAACAGACATACACATTTTGAATGCAACTCTACAAATGACAACGGAAGACAATCTATACAATTTATAGATAAAAGCAACATAGCGTTGTCAAACGATGCATACCAAGCATGTGTCAAATACCTGTGACATACTAGATTTATGCCTTAGCTCATACAACATGATATGAGTAAAATTTAACGTGGGAAAATATTTTGACAGTGATCACCTACCAATCTTGTGTGTATTCGATCTAGCTCCCCACAGAAAATAAAATTACAATTACAAAATAAAAACGAATTGGCAAGAATATCAAAAATTTCTAAACTACGAACTAACAATCAAAATTATTACAACAACTGAAAATCAAACCGAAATAGATAAGTACAATCAAATAATCACGGAGCGCCATTAGAAAGCCTCCAAATAAACGGTACCACTACAACAATACGAAACAATAAACAAAACTTGGAAACTAGACACCTATCTAATAACAATAATTAAACAAAGGTCGCAACTAAGAAGAAAATTTATGGAAACAAGAGACAGAAAAATGGCCTGGCATGGCCAAATGTGTTAAGGCTCTCGTAATTCGAGAGTCAGGAGGGCTAGAACTAACTACTTCCTCTGAATTTATATGTAAACACTCAAACACAGAAATAGTAACAAATAGACTCCTACATAGTACACTAAATTACTTCCAAAAAATTGGGGAAAAAATGACTTATTATGTGACAAATACAACATGCATGATAAAAATGCTCCTACGGGTCTTTCACAGGTATATATATAAACTAAAGCCCACGTTAATTTTAGACTTAATTAAAAAACGTTGGATGTTTATGTAAATACGTATACGAAGATAATACATGGACAATGTCCTGAGAGGAGTCGGAGTAAGGGCGAGTTTCTTATGTAATATTTATAACTACATTTATCAGAAGCTGGATATCAAAGTAAAGGACGAAGTAAGAGATTAAATAAATCTGACCCTCCAGGATCTTTATATCCAAATACTGACATTGAAGAACGAAATAAGAAACAGACACAATGTCGTCAATTTCATCTAAAAGCTTGGCCCAACTCATAACTTAAATCACTAACGAAACTTAATTAAACGGTTTGCACAACTTACCTTTAGAACAGCTTAAAACCTGTGATAAATTATTTAAACACATGTTCCTGTTTAACTATATTGATGTTTATAAAGTTAAAACTGTTTGTTTTATAGCAAAGTTACAATGGGTTATCTGCTCTGTCCACCCAGGGGAATCGAGCCCTGTAAATTCGTAGACTTCACCACTGTCACTGAGTTGGGAATGCTGAGATTTATTTTACATAGAAGGCCGGTGTGGCCAGATGGTTAGGGCGCTCGACTCGTAATCCAAGGGTTGCGGGTTCGAATCTCCGTCACACCAAACATGCTCACCATTTCAATTGTGGAAGCGTTATTATGTAACGGTCAATCCCACTATTCGTTGGTAAAAAGTAGCCCAAGAGTTGGCGATGACAAGCTGCCTTTCCTCTAGTCTTACACTGCTAAATTATGGACGGCTTGCACAGATAGCCCTCGAGTAGCTTTGTGCAAAATTCCAAAACAAACAAACTTTATTGTGGGATTAAAATAGCTTCTACTTGAAAGTAGCTTCACTGGACTAATAAGAGATCATTACTTCAGTTGGAAATATCAGATACACTTTGGTTTAAAATAATATAAAACTAACACAATTCAACAAATTTGTTGTTTTTTTTAAATTTCGCCCTAAGCTACACGAGAGCCATCTGTACTAATTTAGCAGTGAAAGACTAGAGGGAACACCACTGATCATGACTACCTACAGCCAACTCTTAGGCTATTCTTTTTACCAACGAGTAGTGAGATTAACCGTCACATTAGTTAACACCTTCATGACTCAAAAGACGAGTACGTTTAGTAGGATGGGGATTCGAACCTGCGACCCACAGATTACGAATTCTCTAACCACCAGATTAAACTACTTGGCACAGTGATAAAATGTGTTTCTTATCACATAAAACTTAAAATTCCATTACAATAAGTGAAACTCTACTTTAACGGTTGACAAAAAAAGGTCTGAGCCCAAAATATGTATTGTTAAGTATGACAAGGAATTGACCTTTTATAAAAAATGTCGAAAAATTGGGTAACAAACAAGCATACGGGTATTTTCAGGCGAATCGATTGTTGGAGATTTATATTCGTATTACATTACAGAGAATCGTTATGCAGGGAATCGATACACATGTTTATAGGTTTTCGGATGGTTTTATAGATGAAACTAAGCTTAGCTAACAATTGTGACACAAGATATTCGTGTATTTTGATATAAATAAGGCTTAATTGATTGCCTAAAACATTGTTTCATTACTTCTACAGGCCTGGTATGGCAAGTGTGTTAAGATGTTCGACTCGCAACCCGAGGGTCACGGGTTCGAATCTCGATCGCACCAAACAAACTCTTTCAGACGTGGGGGCATTATAATGTGACGGTCAATCCAATTACTCGTGGGTAAAAGAGTAGCCCGAGAGTTGGCGGTGGGTGGTGACGACTAGCTGCCTTCTCTCTAGTCTTACACTGCTAAATTAAGGACAATTAGAGCAGATAGCTCTCGAATAGCTTTACGCAAAATTAAAAACAAACAAACCTTAGTTCTTCAGTTTGCGTCACACTTTTGATTTTTCTTTAATTTTGCGTAAAGCTACATGAGGGCTATCTGCGCTAATCGTCCCTAATTTAGCAGTGTAAGACTAGAGAGAAGGCAGCTAGTCATCATCACCCATCGCCGACTTTTGGGCTACTATTTACCAACCTATAGTGGGATTAACGGTCACTTTATAACACCACCATGACTGAAAGAGCGAGTATGTTTGGTGTGACGAGAATTTAAACCCACGATTCTTGGATTACGAGTCGAGTGCCTTAACCACCTGACCATGCCGGGCCCATTTTTGATGTCCCAGACGATTTGTTACACATGTAAATTAGTTTATGTGTCAAAGGCCCGGCATGGCCAGGTGGGTTAAGGCGTGCGACTCGCAATCTGAGGTTCGCGGGTTCGCACCCCCGACGCGCAAATATGCTCGCCCTTTCAGCCGTGAGGCGTTATAAGTCCCGGTCAATCCCACAATTCGTTGGTAAAAGAGAAACCCAAGAATTGGCGGTGGGTGGTGATGACTAGCTGCCTTCCCTCTGGTCTTACTTTGTTAAATTAGAGACGGCTAGCACAGATAGACCTCATGTAGCTTTGCGCGAAATTCAAAACAAACATGTCACTCCTCCTCCTAAGACAAGCAGAAACTTCTGTTATTTTACGTTTCAAGAAGAAAATAAATCAAATTTGAATTTAAAAAAAAGATTTAATTAATAATTGTAAGAATTCCGAGGTACCCAGTTCAGGAAGGACTGGCCCATAGATATTTTTATAACACACAGTAATAATAATTCCTCTCGCTAAACTTTTCCAACACAATCACAAGTTTTCATACTGATATTTTTGTTTTAGTGACAGACTGAAATATAGACAGAATTAGGCATGTAACGTTCCCTTATTCAATTACTTTACTTTCAGTTGCTTTCTATTAGTGTTTGACGACGTAAAGTTCTTAGACGCCACTTTAATTCGCTGTCTACTTTATTCGGCTCTGAAGAAATATAATCGCCGATTACTAAACGACTTTCGTCTTCTTGAGGAAACGCCTTGGGGATGAAGATCATTGCTGTCAGTTTACTTCCAAACCCTTGAAAGTAATTCTTCTTTAACTAAGCTTTATAATGTACCTAAGCCCAGGAAGACGCTTCCTTATTGAAGGGCCCCTTGCTGGTGCAGCAGTAAGTCTACGGATTTACAACCCCAAAATCAAGGTTTAGATTCCCCTCGGTGGACTCGACAGGTAGCCCGATGTGGCTTTACTATAAAACACACACACACACACACACCTTTTTCAAGGTAAATGTAGTTATGAAAATTTAAAGGATTATTTTGTGGCCAAGTGATTCGCTAACCCGGAGTGTGTGTCCGAATGTCCATGGTTCGCGTTTTATTTTTGGAACGTTATAAAATTGACTTTGGTTAGAGTATCCAAACTATGAATCCGGGAATTCTTGGTTCGTGACTAGTGTCTACCAACTTCATGTAAAATCTGAGTCTGTGAGCGGATTGTAGGAGTGAAATTGAAATATTAGTGTTCGATAAGGCACTAAAACACTAAAACTAGCAAAGTGTTGTTGAGTGGTTGCTTTCATTCTTGTCTATCGTTGTTGTTGTTGTTTTGAATTAAGCACAAAGCTACACAATGGGCTATCTGTGCTCTGCCCACCACGGGTATCGAAACCCGGATTTTAGCGTGTAAGTCCTCAGACATACCGCTGAGCCACTGGGGGGCCTTGTCTGTCGATTGAACTGTAGCTATGAGTATGTGGTAAATGGTAGCAATTATCTTGTCTGTCTGGATTTCTTGAACCAGTTTTAATAGTTCTACAATCACGCGGCTTAAGATAAAAACTGATTAATTAAAATCTGTATATCTAACGCACGAAATATGTCTGTCTGTCTGTTTGTCATTTATATAACCACTTCTAGGTCGCTTGACCAACCTAATCCAAACATTCTGGTATGACAGGTTGGAACAAGGGGCATTTTAATAATGCCCCATTATTGATGTTATCGAGTATTTATTGTCATTGACATAAGCTAATGTAAACAGCATTCATAGATAGCTCTACGTTCTTACGCCAACCAAAAAGAAAAAAAACAACAACTTACATTTTAACATCAAAGAGAGTGCGCCCCCACTGTCTATGGAGGAATATGGCGAAAACAATCATCACCACTATTGCAATAATCCATAAGCTCAGATGAATCCTCTTCTCCAACAGCCACTGTAAGATTGATTTGCAGAGGCATTTTTTAAATTTGCCCACTCCCAACTTTGACCCGTGACCTATCTTATTTTCATTTAGTAAATCAAGGTAAAAAAAATCAACAAATTATAAATCGATTTAGTTTTCGCGCGTTAACGATACGTACGAGTTCTTATCTTAGCTATTCATGACTAGTGGTTAATTGTGTGATGTAAAAGGTATGTTTTGCTAACTACATACTTACCGTTGACCTGTTACACAATAAAACTAACGAACTTATTATGATGATAAGTTTACTTAATAGAGCCATGTGTACCGAATGAAAACTAAACAATTACATGAAATGAGGAGCTTGCGATGTGAAATCCAAGGGAGCCATACACAATTGAATCATATATAATATAAAACCCATGTGAACCACAGACATTATAAAGCGCAATTCAATCATACACAATATTAAACCCAAGTGAGCCATACATATTAAAAAGTCCAATTGCATAACATACAATATAAAACCCACGTGAGACATACACATTACGAAGTTCAACTGGGTCACACATAATGTAAAACTCAAGTGAGCCATACCCATTATAAAGCCTAACTGATTTATATACAATATAAAACCCAAGTGTACCATACCCGTACAGAATCACAAAGACAACTAGAAACTGATCATTATTACACCCAAAATAACAAAATAAAAAAAACATATTTTATCTGTAAAACTGGGCTGATGCTTTATTAAAAGGCTGTACTGAATTCACTCTAAAAAATACGTCTTTCTAGAAAGTCAAGTGACTTTAAACACAATGACAATAGTTCAGTAAACAACCTAATAGATATTCGAGACGAAGAAACATAGAAAACAAAAGAAGCGATGTACAGTAACGTGATGTTTCCCCCACTTCTGACCTCAGTTTTCAAAAGTTCAGAAAACATACAGGAAATCGTATACATCTCTAACACACTGTTTGCTCATCTTTTATCTGTAACACAATGTGCACTCGTCATTCATCTGCAACACACTGTGCACTAATCTTTCATCTGTAACACACTGTGCACTAATCTTTCATCTGTAACACACTGTGCACTAATCTTTCATCTGTAACACACTGTGCACTCGTCTTTCATCTGTAACACACTGTGCACTAATCTTTCATCTGTAACACACTGTGCACTAATCTTTCATCTGTAACACACTGTGCACTAATATTTGATCTGTAACACACTGTGCACTAATATTTGATCTGTAACACACTGTGCAGTCATCTTTCACCTGGTTTTCTTTTCCTCCTGTCCTCAGTTCAGTATTTGTAAACAAATCGTATATCTCCTAATGGTTGTCTGTGATTACCAGTAGATTCTGAGTGTATAAAATCTCGAATCTCAACGCACTTGAATGGTTCAGCAAGGCCAAGTTGTTAAGGTACTCCACTCGTAATCTAAGAGTCATAGGTTCGAATCTACGTCGGACAATACATGCTCGTTTTTTAGCCGTAGGGCGTTATAATGTTCCAGTAAATTCCACTATTCATTGGTAAAAGAGTAGCCTAATAGTTGGCTGTGGGTGGTGATGACTAATTGTCTTCTCTTTAGTCTTACACTGCTAAATTAGGGATGGCTAGCGCAGATAGCCCTTGTGTAGCTTTGCGCGAAATTCAAAAGCAACGCACTTAAAACAACGTGAATTTTACTTGACATTTCCAAAAGTCTCTAGTCTCACCACTACACACAGAGATCGAATGTCTCTTAAGTATTCTGTAACTACAACATAACTTTGTTTTGTTAACATAATATCTTCAACGTAACTACTGCAATACTTCTGATAAAATATTGTAAACCTTTCCCAATGACATCATTTCACTTACAGATGTGTGTTTAGGAAACTAATTCGTTAAACCTGTTTGTGTTTGCGTGTTTTCTTATAATAAAGACACTTCGGGCTATCTGCTGTGTCCACCGAGGGGAATCGAGCCCCTAATTTTGACGTTGTAAATCCATAGACTTACCGCTGTCCCAGTGAGGCCTGTGGAATAACAAAAACTGTTTCTTTCTAATTTCACTAACATAATATGTTTGATTTATTTTGAAGTTTATCAGCCAGCGTCGTTAACTACGAGGTGATAACAAACGCTTATACGCTGTTACTGTCTATATCGAAATACATCATACAAAAAAATGAATTATTTAATTACTAATAACAGATTTGTTATTGAAATTTAAATACTCAATTGTTTTTGATCAATGCCATAGTGGTCTATTTGTTATACCCACTGTGGGGAATCGAACCTCGTATTTTAGTATTGTAAGTCTGTAAACTTACCGTTGTTTAATTAGAGAACCAAATATTTAGTAATTTTTTTACTTAAATACAGTGGGATATCTGTGACAAAAATATTAATGCTAAAAAGCATTAGTTGGACGACAACCGTTTTACAAACACCAATGCTATTTCTTTGAATTTCGCGCAAAGATACACGAGGGCTATCTGCGCTTCACAGATACCACCGAGAAGTTAAAACCAAAGTAACTTGTTCACGTGACTTCTATCTATTATCTTTTACTAAAATAAATGAAAATTCTAAAAGTTTTACCAACTTGTTCTTGTAGTTTTAGGTCAAAAAACAACAAACTAAGGGAGGGGAGTCGTTGATGCGTCTCCTACCCCCCGCCAGTGGTTGGAAGAGCAGAGATATCTCATTGTGTGGCTTTGTGCTTAATTTAAAAAAAAGAAAGAAGCTTACAGTTTCTATGGAAAAGTAAGAAAGCATTGTTTGACTACAAACTGTAGTGAACTTGGAGCTGGAAAGCATATTGATAACATGAAAACTGATATAGATTTGAGCAACTCTACTGAAATGTCGCCCGTTTCAGTGTTCTCCTTTCTGACATTTCACTACAATACATCACTGCAGTTTCTGCTGTAAAATGAAACATTAATCTCCTGTCAGTTGTTCAGAGAGTCAATGATACAGGATTGAACCGTGCTCATGTTTCATCATTCTGTCTATAAGTCTCTAAGAACCGAAAAACAGTCACCAGGAAAGCTATTTAAGTATATAAGTCTATAAGAACCAAAAAACAGTCACGAGAAAAACTATTTTAGCACACATTACAGTAAAGTTTATATTACATAAAACGTATTGACGATGCGCTTAAATTTCGGGAAAAACTGCTGAGTTTCAGAAGATCTAAACTGGAGGTGTTAGTTCATATCTTAGATTGTCTTTTTAAAATTAACTAAAATTTCGGGACAGAATTTCTAATTAAAGAACATCCATGAACTGGAGCTGTCGTTCAAATCGATTTTATAACGTACAGCAGATATTCAGTTTCATGTGATACAGAAAAGGTCCCAGATTGGTTAGGAATGCTTTACCACAAAGCTACAGAACGAGCTATCTGCCCTCTGGTGAGAAATTAATTTTGTTAACTTATTGTACAAAACTGATACGATGCTGTAATTTACTTATATCCTCCTATACCGTTCATTCACTGCTTCTCTAAGCTTATTAAACCTTATATTATTTGATAATTTTGTAACACTACCAAAGCCACATAAGGCTATCTGCCGAGTCCACCGCGAGGAATCGAACCCCTAATTTTAGCGTTGTAAATCCTGAGACTTACCACTGTACCAGCGGGAGATCTACCTGTAATAATAAAACGAAAACACACGTATACACACACACACACACACACTTCAAGTTAAAGATAGTTGAAATGACAAAACCGATAAAGCACTTAAAATAAAACTGCTTTTCTAATTTTCGACATAAGTCAAATTACTTTGAAAGAATAATAAACTGCGCTAAAGTTTTTACAGTTGCAGAACCACTTAATTAATTTGATGTTGACATTCAAAATCTCGCTCTACGTTTTGAAGGAAAGTTTGGATTTCTAGTAAGTTCTGGATAAATGGATGGTCAAATTTTTTGAAATAAGCAATACTTTGAGTGAAGGGAACTGACCGAATTTAGAATCAAACCTCACGCACAGATTACTAAAATCATTGGAAGTTACTATTACTGTATTTGACCCGGCATAAACAGGGGGTTTAAGGCGTTTGACTCGTAACCCGTAGGGTCGCGGTTTCGAATCCTAGTTGCATCAAAGATACTCGCCCTTTTAGCTTTATAATGTGACGTATCAATCTCACTATTCGTTAGTAAAAGAGTAGCCCAAGAATGGGCGGTGGGTGTTGATGACTAGCTGCCTTCTAGTCTTACACCGGTAAATTGTTAGTCACAATTACGAAGAGTATGAGTTTCTCTTGATTTAGGTTACGACGTTAGTAGCCGTTTTAAAAAAAACAAAACCCAAACCAGATACAATGGTAATAACGTCTAGGAAAAAGTTAATTTGACCCAAAGTTTCGGGCTTGGGCCCTTCTTCAGGTGATGTCTGTTAAAGTGTTACGTTTTTGCATGTTAATCACTCTTCGTTAGAGAACTCTACAACTGATGTATTAATTAATCCTTACATTCAGCTGACTCTCAAAAACCACACTTATTTTGATCATGGTAACTGTTAATTATCGTGGTCTCAATCTCCATATTCAAATAGATTCACGTAGTTCATTCCCTCTGGCCAAGCAAACTGTTTCATAACACTATGTGACACAAATTTTGTTCCTGGATAGTAAGTGTTATCTCTTAACTGCTTGTGTTGTACAGAAAATGATTACTATTCCCTTCAAAATTTGCTTTTGTGACCTGGATTATGAAATTCAGAAATTAACCTATTTTCTTTGTTAAAACGGGCAAATTTACACATTTTCATTTACATAAGGTCTGGCCCCCCAGTGGCTCAGCGGTATATCTGTGGATTTACATGCTAATATCCGGGTTTCGATACTCGTGGTGGGCAGAGCACAGATAGCCAATTGTGTAGCTTTGTGCTTAATTCAAAACAACAACATAAGGTCTGAATAAAAGAACACATGAATCAAAATTTACATGTATTTATACTAAAGTTATACAAAAATGAACAAAAATGTTTAGAAGTGAGTAGTTTTTCGATATTTGTGACTGTAATGTAAATCACTTTCACGGATCAGCCCCCAAATATAGTCTCTCATCATGTTTTCGTAAAACGTGCCTTTGAAGCTGCGTTCAAAGTCCAGTACATCTTGATAGAAGCGCTCGCCTTGCACCTCTGAGTATGCTCCCATGTTCTCCTTGAATTTATCAAAATGAGTGTCAAGGATATGAACTTTCAGAGACATCCTGTAGCCCATTGTTCCGTAGTTCTTTACTAGAGCCTCAAACAATTCCACATAATTTTCAGCCCTGTGATTGCCCAAGAAGCCCCGAACCTCTGTAACAAAGCTGCCCCAAACTTTTTCCCTTCCTACCGAGCTCCTTGAAGAATTTTGTACATTCCAGGTTCTTCCTTGACCTTTGCCCCAGACAGCCCAGGGAAGAAGTCTCGAAGGTACTTGAAGGCTGCAGACTCTTTATCAAGAGCTGTGACAGATTGTTTCATAAGACCCAATTTTATGTGCAATGGTGGGAACAACACTTTCTGGAGGTCCACCAGTGGCTCATACTTGACACTATGCCTCTCCACAAATAACTCGGTCTGTCGTGGCCAGTACTTCCTGTTGTAGTGCACTGCGGTGTCCCTGCTGTCCCAAGTGCAAAGATAACAGGGAAACTTGGTAAAGCCTCCTTGGAAATTCATTAGGAATGCCACCATTTTGAATTATCCCATAACTTCCCAGCCATACTCATCACACTTCAAGGCTTCTAGCAAGGTCTTGACGCTGTTGTATTCCTCTTTGAGGTGCACCGAATGAGCCAGGGGAAGAGACGGATACTAATTCTCATTATAGAGAAGCACAGCTTTGAGGCTTCTGGATGAGCTATAAATGAAGAGGCGCCACTCGTTCGGGTTACATGCAATTTTCATTGCCTCGGACATACCGGATACATTGTGACAAAAGCAGAGCCCATCTTGAAGAGTGAAGAAGCTTGTCGTCTTTCATCTGTAACACACTGTGCACTAATCTTTCATCTGTAACACACTGTGCACTCGTCTTTCATCTGTAACACACTGTGCACTAATCTTTCATCTGTAACACACTGTGCACTAATCTTTCATCTGTAACACACTGTGCACTAATATTTGATCTGTAACACACTGTGCACTAATATTTGATCTGTAACACACTGTGCAGTCATCTTTCACCTGGTTTTCTTTTCCTCCTGTCCTCAGTTCAGTATTTGTAAACAAATCGTATATCTCCTAATGGTTGTCTGTGATTACCAGTAGATTCTGAGTGTATAAAATCTCGAATCTCAACGCACTTGAATGGCTCAGCAAGGCCAAGTTGTTAAGGTACTCCACTCATAATCTAAGAGTCATAGGTTCGAATCTACGTCGGACAATACATGCTCGTTTTTTAGCCGTAGGGCGTTATAATGTTCCAGTAAATTCCACTATTCATTGGTAAAAGAGTAGCCTAATAGTTGGCTGTGAGTGGTGATGACTAGCTGCCTTCCCTCTAGTCTTACACTGCTAAATTAGAAACGGCTAGCACAGATAGCCCTCGAGTAGCTTTGCGCGAAATTCAAAAACCAACAAACAAGCTAACAAAAGCTCATTCTTAATTTAAAGGTATTCGTGGATTATAAAACTATATTGTTTTTGTGGTACTTTTGAGTTTATTACTGAATGTAAGAATCAATCTACACAAAAATTTTGCTTTTATTCTATCTTAACAGTAGTTTCATGGATTTTTCTCTTTAACCGCTGAATTGTGAATTATTTATAGTTCAGATAAGTAGGCTGTAGGCTCTGGAAATGTGTCTTACCAACTGAAATGAATGTTCTGTTGGCTGAAATAAAACATGACCATATATTTTTGATGATACTTTATTTCAATCCTTTCTAAGTCTGCGACACTTCAACAGAAATTAAACGGTAGAGAAAGTTTTTATGTAGAGGGCCTCCTAAACCTTTTTTACATATATATATTTCTTTACAAGTGGGTTTTCTCGTCATTACTGAGAAATTAAACGGCTTGAAATGTTTCAAATTTAAAAGGTTCTTTTAATAAAACATCTGTAACTGTAACGCAGATTTTGCACAGCCTAAATTTTGTAAACTTTTGAAAAAACCCCACGGCTACAATTATGTGCGGTGTACATTATAATCGTAAAATACCTTTTTATCAGTTTTTAAACCTGATGATTTTGCAAATCGTAAATGTTGACCTTCCGTTCTTAACCAATCGAGTGTGATTTTGTAATCGGTGATTTTGCATTGTGAGTATGTAGTTTCTTAGTTTTCTATGTTTGTTTCTGAATTTCGCACAAAGCTACACGAGGACTATCTGCGCTAGCTGTTCCTAATTTAGCATTGTAAGACTAGAGGAAAGGCAGCTAGTCATCACCACCCATCGCCAGTTTTTGAGTCCCTCTCTTACCAACGAGAAATGGTTTTGAACATCACACTATAATGCCATCACTGTTAAAAGGGTAGAGATATTTGATGTGATAAAGATTCGAATCCGCGTCCCTCAGATAACGAGTCGAGCGCCCTAACCACTTGGCCATGCCAGACTAAAACGACCTTTCCACACAATAAAAATATTTAAAAAATAATATTACTTTTATATTTTTATTTGGAGCGTAAAGGTAGTTTTTGTCTTAACTTTTATTCAAACAATGCGGTTTATTAATCGTTTACTACCAGTTGGTAAAAGAGTTGCCCAAGAGTTTCCGGTGAGTGGTGATGACTAGCTGCCTTTCCTCTAGTCTTACAATGCTAAATTAGAAACAGCTAGCGCAGATAGTCCTCGTGTAGCTTTTCGCGAAATCCAAACACACATCAAACCGAATATTTCAAAACATACACGACTTTATTTTTTAATTCTTTGTCTGTGTAAAACCAAGTATTTTGATGATGTGTGTACATATTAAGCTTTCATACGTCATTTCTCTAACAAAACTCATTGAGTTAAATTGTTATTATATTGTTGGTGTGCCGTTTAAAATGATTTTATTTTTTAATTACCCCATAAAGCTAAGCTATTTAAATAAAAGTCACAAATTCAAAGCAATGTTTGACATTTGCTTCATACAGAGAGGGTTAATTTAAACTCGCAATACAGTGGTGTGGATGTGTTAGCTGTGGAGACATAACTTTGTCTCATGCAAATTTATGCGACGTAGTAAACAGTATTGGAAACAGAAGACTAGTACTGGAATACGAGGATGTAGAATCACTGAAGATTACGTTTGTCATAAGCACGTTGTCATTGACGACATTGGCAGACGACTTTAAATGAACGTCTCCTTGACGTCAGTATTAACAAGATGGACAAATCACAAATCAATCATGCCAAGAATAACTCTCAATTTTTTTTTTCTGCAAATAATTCATCGGCGTGCAAAACAAAAAGAAACAAACATTACGAAAATACTCTACAAAAAATTTCTAGTTTGAGAAACGAAAGTTTGAACAAGAAATGGATGTGCTTACATCATCGTGACAAGATTAGTTATAAGGATTTTCTAACATAATTCAGAGAATGTAAATAAAGCGCTTCGTCAAGATTTATAGTTTCTCATTTAATAACAAAGTTAAGTTTTACAGGATTCAGAAAATTAAAGAGAGCTTTTGCTGTTATCAAAATAACACACTGACATCTCTAACTACTATGAAAATAACACACTGACATCTCTAACTACTATAAAAATAACACACTGACATCTCTAACTTCTATAAAAATAACAACCGACATCTCTAACTACTATGAAAATAACACACTGACATCTCTAACTACTATGAAAATAACACACTGACATCTCTAACTACTATGAAAATAGCACACTGACATCTCTAACTTCTATAAAAATAACACACTGACATCTCTAACTACTATGAAAATAACACACTGACATCTCTAACTACTATGAAAATAACACACTGACATCTCTAACTATTATCAAAATAACACACTGACATCTCTAACTACTATGAAAATAACACACCGACATCTCTAACTACTATCAAAATAACAACCGACATCTCTAACTACTATCAAAATAACAACCGACATCTCTAACTACTATCAAAATAACACACTGACATCTCTAACTACTATCAAAATAACAACTGACATCTCTAACTACTATGAAAATAACACACTAACATCTCTAACTACTGTGAAAATAGCACACTGATATCTTTAACTACTATGAAAATAGCACACTGACATCTCTAACTACTATGAAAATAACACACTGACATCTCTAACTACTATGAAAATAACACACTGACATCTCTAACTACTATGAAAATAACACACTGACATCTCTAACTACTATAAAAATAACACACTGACATCTCTAACTACTATGAAAATAGCACACTGACATCTCTAACTTCTATAAAAATAACACACTGACATCTCTAACTACTATGAAAATAACACACTGACATCTCTAACTACTATGAAAATAACACACTGACATCTCTAACTATTATCAAAATAACACACTGACATCTCTAACTACTATGAAAATAACACACCGACATCTCTAACTACTATCAAAATAACAACCGACATCTCTAACTACTATCAAAATAACAACCGACATCTCTAACTACTATCAAAATAACACACTGACATCTCTAACTACTATCAAAATAACAACTGACATCTCTAACTACTATGAAAATAACACACTAACATCTCTAACTACTGTGAAAATAGCACACTGATATCTTTAACTACTATGAAAATAGCACACTGACATCTCTAACTACTATGAAAATAACAAACTGACATCTCTAACTACTATGAAAATAACACACTGACATCTCTAACTACTATGAAAATAACACACTGACATCTCTAACTACTATAAAAATAACACACTGACATCTCTAACTACTATGAAAATAGCACACTGACATCTCTAACTTCTATAAAAATAACAACCGACATCTCTAACTACTATCAAAATAACAACCGACATCTCTAACTACTATCAAAATAACACACTGACATCTCTAACTACTATCAAAATAACAACTGACATCTCTAACTACTATGAAAATAACACACTAACATCTCTAACTACTGTGAAAATAGCACACTGATATCTTTAACTACTATGAAAATAGCACACTGACATCTCTAACTACTATGAAATAACACACTGGCCATAATTATACGAAATTAAATTACTTCATTATGAGATCGCATCAACAAATATAAATGGCTAGCAAGAAATTTCACGTTTAAATTCACAACATTGTTTCCTTGAACAGTTCAGAATAAAACCCTTGTTCAGGTTCGCCTCTTTCTCTAACATTCTTTAAACACATGGATACCTATGAATTTCTGTGTGTTTGTTTTGCTTGAAGAATGGTATTGGAAGACGATGTCCAGTATAATGGAAGGTCAGTAGAAATGTGTGCAGTAAGATTGATTGCAGAAACTAATTGCAATGGGCGTTCCAGTGTCTGGTTCTGTCGGGTAATAAGTGTCCTCAGAGTAAATGCGATTGCCGATAGAGAACGCAGTTCCGAGAGCAGCACAGTTCTTTTGATATATCGTTTTTACAAAACACAACCATATTCTCACCACAGTATTCAGATCCACTGTATACTTAAATGCATATGTTATTCCTTAAAATCATTTATCTTGTCTTAACCTGATAGTCGCTTAAAAAACACTGACTGACTGAATGATTAATAATGTAACTACTGGGACAGATAAAAACGTATTTTATAGCAAGGAAATATGGAACGGGACAATAACTTACGTTGTTGTTGTTTTGAAGTAAGCACAAAGCTACACCATGGGCTATCTGTGCTCTGTCCACCACGGGTATCGAAACCCGGTTTTTAGTGTTGTAAATCCGCAGACATGCCGCTGAGCCAATGTTGGGCTAATAACTTATGCTTTACACCTTGACACTAACAGTTATCCATGCATAAAATGAACTGGAATATTGGTTTAACCTTGATACAGACCGGTATAATTGTCTTTTTTGTCATACTTATGATACATTAAGACAAATAATTGTCTTTTTTGTCGTACTTTAATATATTACGACAAATAATTGTCTTTTTTGTCGTACTTTAATATATTACGACAAACAATTGTCTTTCTGTCGAACTTATAACTGCTTCGGGAGTTATGCCATTAATACTTACGTTTCCGGTACGAGTTATTTTTATAGGAGTGTATTATATTTTTCCTCTGATTGGGCAGACAATAAATCCTTTCTGTGATTGGGCAGACAGCAAACCGTTTCTGTGATTGGACAGACACCAGATCGTTTCTGTGATTGGACAGACCCCAGATGTTTTCTGTGACTGAGCAAACACCAGATGTTTTCTCTGATTGAACAGACATCAGATCGTTTCTGTGATTGAGCAGACACCAGATGTTTTCTGTGATTGGACAGACACCAGATGTTTTCTCTGATGGAACAGACACCAGATGTTTTCTGTGATTGAGCAGACACCAGATGTTTTCTCTGATTGAACAGACCCCAGATGTTTTCTGTGATTGAGCAAACACCAGATGTTTTCTCTGATTGAACAGACACCAGATCGTTTCTGTGATTGAGCAGACACCAGATGTTTTCTGTGATTGGACAGACACCAGATGTTTTCTCTGATGGAACAGACACCAGATGTTTTCTGTGATTGAGCAGACACCAGATGTTTTCTCTGATTGGACAGACACCAGATGTTTTCTGTGATTGAGCAAACACCAGATGTTTTCTCTGATTGAACAGACACCAGATCGTTTCTGTGATTGAGCAGACACCAGATGTTTTCTGTGATTGGACAGACACCAGATGTTTTCTCTGATGGAACAGACACCAGATGTTTTCTGTGATTGAGCAGACACCAGATGTTTTCTCTGATTGGACAGACACCAGATGTTTTCTGTGATTGAGCAAACACCAGATGTTTTCTCTGATTGAACAGACACCAGATCGTTTCTGTGATTGAGCAGATACCAGATGTTTTCTCTGATTGAGCAGACACCAGATTGTTGTTGTGTTTGATCAGACACCAGGTCTTTTCCGAGATGAAATTTAAATTAAATCCTTTCTGATTGGACAGACACCAGATCAATTTTGTGTTTGAGCAGGCACCAGATATTTTTTGAAATGAACTCTAAATCAAATCTTTTCTGTGATTGGACAGACACTACTCCTGACGGTTGTATGATATGAAGTGTCACAGTTCTCTTTCACAAAAATAAAAAGTCACTTTTCTATCATGATTCATCAATGCTTGAAGCTGTGGTAATAAATTTCCTCGAACATTGAATGGTACACTTTCCAGTATTTAAAGGTTTTATAAACTGCTTGTTGCTGAAAGGAGTATTCAGTCTACCTTGTAAATGGGAATATATACTTGCAGTAAGCATGTGTGGTTTGTTTTGTTTAGAATTTCGCGCTAAGCTACACGAGGGCTATCTACGCTAGCCGTCCCTAATTTAGCAATGTAAGACTAGATGGAAGGCAGGTAGTTATCAACACCCACCGTCAACTCTTGAGCTACTCTTTTAACAACGGATAGTGGGACTGACCGTCACACAATAACGCTCCCACGGCTGAAAGGGCGAGCATGTTTGGTGTGACGAAGATTCGAATCCGGAACCCTCGGATTATGAGTCGAGTGCTCCAACCATCTGACCATACCGGGCCACACGTGTAGTTATCCCGTTCTAGATCCCTATAAGATCATTGCTCATTGTATAAAATAATATCTTATTAGAACGTTTATCTTCCGGAAGTAAAAAACAGTGACCATGCCGGGCCACACGTGTAGTTATCCCGTTCTAGATCCCTATAAGATCATTGCTCATTGTATAAAATATCTTATTAGAACGTTTATCTTCCGGAAGTAAAAAACAGTGAGTAAAAAATATAGAATGATACTCACTGTCATATTTTGTTTTACATTATATCTTATATCACCTTTTCTCTGTAATCATCACATGTTTTGATTCAAAGTCATACACCACACGTATGGGATGTGTGCATATGTGTAACATCACCTCAAAAATCACAGTTGACTGACATGGTAGTGTTTATTAGGACTCTTATGTTCCATACCACACTGAAACAGTCGACTGTGCTGGGCCTAGTATACTCTTGTCTCTAGGGCAGCTAGAGCAGTAATGTCAATGAATTTTAAAAGTAGGGAGGGATTTGCTATATTAAATAATTCCAAGTTACAATAGTAACGTCAAAATATTTCACTCACTGACAAGAAAAGCACTAGTCCTACGAAATAATTCTTCTAACTTTTTAGCACTAGTCTTTCATTTCGAGTATTGAAACATCACAAAATAATCAGAGAGGTATGCTTCTAATATTATTGCTGCCCCCCAGTGGCTCAGCGGTATGTCTGCGGACTTACACGCTAAAATCCGGGTTTCGATACCCGTGGTGGGCAGAGCACAGATACCCCATTGTGTAGCTTTGTGCTAAATTCAAAACAACAACTTCTTAATTGCCCCCCGCTAGTACAGCGGTATGTGTCCGGATTTACAACGCTAAAATCAGGGGTTGGATTCCCCCTCGATAGGCTGAGCAGATAACCCCTTGTAGCTTTGCTATACAAACAACACAACACACCAGTACATAGGAAGAAGCAACAGCATTATTTATGCCCCCCAGTGGCTCAGCGGTATGTCTGCGGACTTGCACGCTACAATCCGGGTTTCGATACCCGTGGTGGGCAAAGCACAGATAGCCCATTGTGCAGCTTTGTGCTTAATTCAAAACAACAACAACAATTATTGCTAATTTGAAAATAATTAACAAAGAAGATCATTTCTTGTTATACACAAATACACAGAATTGGCCATCTGCGCTATGTTTGTCGCAGGTATCAAAACCTTACGGCTGAGTCACTGGGAAGTAGATTGATACATGAGTAATTCCAGATAAATTCTTTTTTTTTTTGCCACAAGCAAAACCTCTGTTTTAAAGCAGATAGCAATGATTAAAGCTATAAGTGGAGAAAATATTATTGTGTTCAGATTCTAGAAGTCCAAATCAGACTTAGTCTTTGATTTGTCTTATAATTCTAGCGATTCAAACATTTGTTTGTTTGTTTTTTAAATTCGCGCAAAGCTACTCGAGGGCTATCTACGCTAGCCGTCACTACTCGTTTATCATCGAATTTTGGGATTGACCGTCACATTATAACGCCCCCACGGCTGAAAGGGCGAGCATATTTGGTGTGCCCAGGATTTGAACCCGCGACCATCAGAATACGAGTCAAACGCCTTAACCCACCAGGCCATGTTGGGCCTAATTATTTTGAACAAATACTGCTACAAGTACGCAGTGTGATAATTAACTGTTACTTTTCTCTGTAGCAAAACAAGCAGCCTAATTAGCCTGAAAAACAGAACACATCTTCTTAAGACTTTTGGTTCTCATCATACGTGATTGGTAGTAGTTTAATACTGTAAAGTCAATCTGGACTGCTTAATCTAAATGTAAGTCTTTTACTGACCCTAAATGAATTATCGTGCTTTTTCATCTTCGAATGAGCCCGGCGTGGCTAGGTGTTTAAGGTTTTTGACCCGTACTTTGATGGTCGCCAATTCGAATCCCCGTGATTCGCCCTTTCAGCCGTGGGAACGTTGTAGTGATACACTCAATCTCTCCATTCGTTGGTAAAAGAGCAGTTCAAGAGTTGACGGTAAGTTGTGATGACTAGCTAGCTGCCTTCCTTTTAGTTTAGTCTTATACTGCTAAATTAGGGAGAGCTAACGCAGATAGCCCTCGTGTATCTTTGCGCGAAATTCAAAAAACAAACATTCTCGAAAATGTTCACATCATATAACAATATTTTATTATTTCACAAAAAAGTTATTTTCTACTAAATTTCTCTATAAAATATCTTCTAAAATTATGATTTCAAATTCTCACGTGTGTTTACTGAACGAAATTAATGCTTATAAAGAACTAAATACATTGATCTAATTGTTTTTTGCCAATTCCCAAACTATTCTATACACAATAACATTGCCATCTAGTGTTCAAAGTTAACATTTTTCATCCGTCTTTAAGCCTAATAGCGAAGTGAGCAGATTTGAAGGGAAAATGTTGTTTTGAATTAAGCACAAAGCTACACAATGGGCTATCTGTGCTCTGCCCACCACGGGTATCGAAACCCGGATTTTAGCGTGTAAGTCCGCAGACATACCGCTGAGCCACTGGGGGGCTAAAGGGAAAAAGAAAGAAATATATATAGATATACCACAAGGCGATGTTCTCTCTCTGTAACAACGAATTTCAATACAGATACAACATATGACGATTTTTCTCTTCTTTATTATGCAAATTTTTTCTAGCGTATCGTATTTTACACAAAAATTTAATTTAGTTTTCAAATATCCAAAAAAAAGTTCCAACAAAGGCTTTTGCGCATACTGCGCTTATAAATGTTTTATTTCTGGAAAGATAAGAGAGAATGAATGATTTCGTAAATCTGCCTTTTTAATTTTTTTTTTTACGAAAAATGTATATTGTTTGTAATGCCATATAAGGATATTAAACAAAAATGTCGACTCTTTTCAAAGTGGTTTGTTAAATTTTAAACACCTTTCTCATAACACCATCGGTTATTTGGCAGATGGGTCAGAAAGTGGGTAAAACCGATCCCCACTTCAGAACCTGAATGACTTCACCAAAATACTTTATTGAAATAATTAATTTTTGAGATAATGCTTTGTTTTTGTTTGTTTGTTTTTTTAATTTCGCACAAAGCTACTCGAGGGCTATCTGCACTAGCCGTCCCTAATTTAGCAGTGTAAGACTAGAGGGAAGGGACAGCCAGTCATCACCACCCACCGCCAACTCTTGGGCTACTTTTTTTTTTTTTACAAACGAATAGTGGGATTGACCGTAACATTATAACGCCCCTACGGCTGAAAGGGCGAGCATGTTTGGCACGACAGGGATGCAAACTCGCGACCCTCAGATTACGAGTCGCACGCCTTAACACGCTCGGCCATGCCGGGCAGCCATTTGTATTTGTTATATCTAATTACCTGGTGGATTATTTTTTTTTACGGAACGTTTGTTTGTTTGTTTTTAATTTCTCGCAAAACTGCACGAGGGCTATCTGCACTACCGTCCCTAAATTAGCAATGTAAGACTATAGGGAAGGCAGCTAGTCATTACCACCCACCGCCAATTCTTAGGCTACTTTTTTACCACCGAATAGTAGGATTAACTGTCTCCTTTTAACGACCGACAGCTGAAGGGGCGAGCATGTTTGGTACGGCATGTATTCGAACCCGCGACCCGCCACTTAGGCGTCGAACGCCTTAACCCAACTGGCCATGCCAGGCAGTTATGAAACGATCGAGAACCCTTGTTACATGAAACCCCAAAAATTATTATTTATTGTAATTTGAGGCCACGACAGAAAACGTGTTTCAAAACAAATCAGACTTATGCCGAGTAAGTTAAATAGGAGAAGTTTATTTACTATTCGGTTCATTTATTAACTGTTAGAGTTGTATAATGTTAAATAACCTCACAGATTTAGTTATCTTAACACATCAGTGTTTCTTAACATGCATTTTAACTGCAACTTCCGGAAGGCAGCAGAAGATTCTGAACACAATATGTCGTTTCCTAACTAAGTAGTTCTAATCTATTTATTTTATGATTTTAACCTCGGGCATTATATCCATCTTTGAATAAAAAAATAAGTCCTGTCAGTAAAATGCTATAGTATCTAACTGAACTACGATCATAGAATCTTATTTAACAGTTGTAAATATTTTCAATGTGTTTTAAAAGCACTCACTCTGCGACCGTTTTTTGTAGGCAAAATATTAAAATCACCAAACAACAGTAAAGATGGCGTTACACTTATGCAGCAGACTTATGACTTTTACTTATTTATACGTTAAATAGCTGTAGAAGAAATGAATGTTGTTTACAAAATGTGATCAATATACGGTGTAGCACCCCCACTTTTATATATCATATAAATCAAAATTATTTAGCAACTACAAATTATATTATCATATTAATTTTCTGGGAGGCATTTCCATCTCAACGTGAGTACACAATTAGTAAATAGTCTTTGTTTCTTTGTTTTGTTTTTTACCGA
This sequence comes from Carcinoscorpius rotundicauda, assembly GCA_011833715.1. NCBI lineage: Eukaryota > Metazoa > Arthropoda > Merostomata > Xiphosura > Limulidae > Carcinoscorpius > Carcinoscorpius rotundicauda. The sequence continues at coordinate 177,563,303 of CM022391.1, read as the reverse complement.
TGTTCCTAATTTTAATGTCCCCCCAGTGGCTCAGCAGTATGTCTGCAAACTTACCGGCGGTGGGTGGTGATGACTAGTTGCCTTCCCTCTAGTCTTACACTGCTAAATTAGGAAAAGCTAGCACAGAAAGTCCTCGAGTTGCTTTGTACGAAATTCAAAAACAAACAAACAAAACCAAAATTCATGTCTCAATACTAAATCTAAAAAGAAAAAAAACAAGTGTATTTATATCTTTTATTGGATATCAGAAATTACACTTATCTTGCGATATTCCATATCCTGAGTGTATCTGGGAATCTTTCAAACATTATTTCAGTTCGTGTGATTTTATATGAGAATTTAATGATGAAAAATGGATTTATAAAATATTTAACCTGTTGACTACCAAGTATTTCAGCTACTACAATACAACGCTGATGCTTCTTCATTTTATAGCTTTTTCATGACGCCATTTTAAATCGAAAGTGAAACAATTTGTAAGTAGGTCAAATGCATGCATGGTGCTGAAATCTGGTGTCGAAGTTAGGTATTATTGAGAACGAATTAACTCAGTCCGTGGCACTGTGTTACCGATTGGCTTGGACGAGTTATCTTGTCTGCGGCACCAAGCAGGTTAAAATTTGTATTAGTCGCTAAATCCTTCTGGCCAGTTCAATCATCAAGTTATATCAATGTCTTCTACGTCTATCAGATTTGTTTCGTTTTACATACCTGATAAATTTCTTCAATAGGCATTTTTCGTTGAGGTTGGCGGCCCGGCATGGGTACATGGTTATCGTACTCGACTCTTAATTTAGGGTCGCAGGTTCGAATCCCTGTCATAACAAACATGCTCGCTCTTTCAGCCTTGGCGGCGTTATAACGATACAATCAACCTCACTATTCGTTGGTAAGAGAACAGCCCAAGAGTGATTAGTAGCTACCTTCCCTCTAGTCTTACACTGTTAAATTAGGGACGGCTAGCGCCTATAGCCTTCGCGTAGCTTAGCGCAAAATTAAACAAAAAAATCTTTAAGGTTAACCTGCTTGGGTAAATGTATGTGATTTGAGCTTTAAAATATTTTTTCTCTTACATATCATCTCTCCCAGCCTCGATACACAAGCTTTTGTTGTTAGTGAAGAACAAAATAGAGTTTGTTTGTGTCTGAAGTTAAGCAGAAAGCTATACAATGGTCTATCTGTGGTCTACCCACTGAGCGGATCTGGTTTTACAAGTCCGCATATATGCTACGATGCCGCTAGGGGGCCGGAGTTAGAGAACACGTTACTCTCTTTCTTGAATGGCACATCACTTCCTTTGATGCCAACAATTACACGTTGGGCCCGGCATAGCGAAGCGTGTTACGGCGTTCGACTCGTAATCTGATAGTCGCGGGTTCGAACCCCCGTCACACCAAACATGCACGCCCTTTTAGCCATGGGGGCGTTATAATGTTACGATCAATCCAACTCTTCTTTGGTAAAAGAGTAGCCCAAAAGTTGGTGGTTTATGATGACGGTGATCGAAAATAGCCCTCATGCAGCTTTGTGCGAAATTCAAAACAAACCACTTAATAAGGGCCCGGCATTGCTAAGTGTGTTAACGCGTTCGACTCGTAATCCGAGGGTCGCGGGTTCAAATCCCGGTCGCACCAAACATGCTCGCCCTTTCAGCCGTGGGTTACTCCCACTATTCGTTGGTAAAAGATTAGCCCAAGAGGTGGCGATGGGTGATGATGACTACCTGCCCTCCCTCTAGTCTTACACTGGTATATTAGGGACGGCTAGAGCAGATAGCCCTCGTGTAGTTTTGCGCGAAATTCAAAACAAACAAATATTACACAAACTCAGCATTAAAAAGAATGATTTCATTAAATTTTGCTTCTCGTGTCAGTGAAGATAAGAGGTGTAGGGAACTCATTTTAGAGCAAAGTTACATTGAGCTATATGCTGTGTTAACCACGTAGAATCAAATTCAGAATTTTAGCTTTGTAAATCCCTGAAGTTACAGCTTACTCACCGACGAAATAACGCGTTGTTTTAATTTCCTTGATTGTTGTTAAGCATAAGGCCAGAGAAATAGATATTTTGCTTTACCCACCGCGAATATCGAACCCCAATTCTGAGTGTTATAAATCCAAAGATTTGCCACCACTGAAAAACAGGCAAACCACAACCGTAACGCTTTCTAATATACAACTGAAACGTGTGTTTCGAAAGTGGTGACTAGGATTTTTAATTGTCGTAAATGATTTCCTTATCTGTGCCCGAGTATTTGCTAAGCCTGCTTTCCCATCAGTCTGTTTCCGCACGTAACCGGAAACAACATTGTGAAAGTTAAGTTATTGCAACCTTCGCAATAAACTTCAACCGTCACAGATCTTCTTCTACGCCCTACGATTGACTAGTTCTACGTCATCAATACTCATTTTTCTTACGTAACTGGAAAGTGTCTTGAAGTTGAGTTCTTTATTACAGTCTCCACAATACCTTAAGCCTTATAGATGGTTTTCCAAGCCGTGACTGATTATACTATATGATAGAAAAACAAACTTAGCGTGATTAAAACACAAAAACAAAGTTCAAAATGAAAAAGAAAAGTGAAGGTGGTGAAATATATGTTTCTAACGCATTTTAAAGGACATAAAAGGAGTAAAACATATCTAGCTGCTGCATGTTAAAGAATATAAAGGGAGCGAAACATATATTTTTAATGGATTTTAAAGGATATTCAAATATGTGTTTTACCAAAGATTCCTTTTTACTTTCCTAATTTAAAACAGTTTTTCAATAAAATGATAACTGTTGTTGTTGTTTCTTATTAAGCACAAAGATACACAAAGGGCTATCTGTTCTATGCCCACTTCGGGTATCGAAACCTGGTTTTTAGCAGTATAATCTGCTGTTGTGCTACTGGGGGGCAATAAAATGGTAAGATGTATTTAAAACTAATATAAAAGATACCTCGAGTCGTAATCTGAGGGTCGAGGGTTCGAATACTGGTCGCACCAAACATGCTTGCCTTTTCAGCGTTATAATGTGACGGTCAATCCCACTATTCATTAATAAAAGAGTAGCCCAAGAATTGGCGGTGGGTGGTGATGACTAGCTGCCTTCCCTCTAGTCTTACACTGCTAAATTAGAGACGGCTAGCGCAGATAGTCCTTGAGTAGCTTTGCGCGAAAATTCAAAATAACTCAGCGTCTGATAAAGCTAAACAAAAATAACAAGAAGGAATTCTCAATAGCCTTGACGCTTGAAATTATTTCAGGAAAAACTAAAGTAAATTTAATATCTGGGATTTTTTTATTAACTACGTTTTTGTACGCCATCAATGCCAAGAGTGGGGCGCACGTTTACCCGATTCGATTTGATTACTCGTGAGGCTCTCTACCAACATACTCTCAGATTAAAATTCGTTTAAGTAGAATTAGAGTAAATTAATTTGTGAGATCTTGGGCGTGATCAGATACATCAAGCATTAGACCTCATGAGTCCAAAACTGCGATTAGATCTCATATTGATCAAGAGATGACTGACCTAAGTTTGTGCCTTACAGATTTGAAGCCGTTCTATTAGCCTCTGTGCCACGGCTACCAAAACAGTGTTTTGATACTTGCAATGGACACAGCACGTGCAGAACTTATTGGATGTTTTATGGTTAAAAATAAACAACCGAAACAAGTACGACATTAAAGTGTCTTAAACTGGCCAAACACATCGTTGAACGTATTTGTCAATGAGCCACGAATTTTGCCTTACTATTACCACATCTAGGACTCTTTTTACTTTTTTAAAAGACGAATTCCCATTTAAAAATTCAAAGATAGGAGCTGCATTAACAGACCGAAAGGCCCGGCACGACCAAGTGTATTAAGACGTTCGACTCGTAATCCGAGGGTCGCAGATTGGAATCCCAGTCGCACCAAACATGCTCGCCCTTTCAGACGTGGGGGCGTTATAATGTGATGGTCAATCCCTCTATTTGTTGGTAAAAGAGTAACCCAAGAGCTGGCGATGAGTGGTGATGAGAAACTGCCTTCCCTCTAGTCTTACACTGCTAAATTAGGGACGGCTAGCGCAGATAGCCCTCGAGTAGCTTTGCGCGAAATTAAAACAAAACAAACAAACAAATTAACAGACCGGAAAATGCTTAAAATGCAAAGAATTAATTGTTTAATGTAACCATTTATCGCCGCCTGTTTATGTTGATACTAAATCAACATACATGAAACATATCAGAAGGCATTAGTAATGTTTACATTTTACAATATTGCTATAAAAGTTACTCGGTAAATGTGTAAAAACATTTATTCCAGTGGTTCTGAGAACTCGTACCTCTGAAATTATGGTTTAGATATAAAGTATGGACACAACACAAATAACTCGTTTTGTAGCTTTGCGCTAAACATCAAAGAAACAAAGAAAACAATATCAACACCCTCATGCGTTCACTAGATTTACACATTAGTAAAACCTCAGCCCACCACACCTTATACTAAAGAACAGGAAAATATGTGGATAACAGAAGCGACTATCCTGTGTATTGGTTGCCAAGGCAACAGTCGCAAAGTGTTATATTTGCTGTGGCATTTGTGTAGTGCTCAGCATGGATAGGTTAAACACTGTGATTTTTTTTTATATTTGCTGCTAGAAAATGGCATTTCGACCCGGGCTGCGAAAGCGTTTAGAGATCTGCCCCTTCGTTCAGGCGTTGCCCACCCACTGTTGATGTTGTCATGTGAGATTGATTTCGTTTTTGCAATCAGTGATGCCTGTAATAAGTTTCGGCGGAAATATATAGAATATTTCATTTGTTTCTAACACTTGACAACAATGTTATATTATTTCGTCAAAAAAAAAAATCATTTTGTTTTCAACATTTGTCTGGATTTCAGGACGTTCCCACCCACCCTTTATTAAACATGCATATTTAAAAATTAAATTCGCGTCTTCTAAACAGTAGAAACGACTACGTCGGTATTTTATTGCATTGTTGTCACAAAAAATACACGTGTATCGCTGAGTGATCAAATGTACGTGAGCAAATGTAATAACTTTCTGGACTTAAGTCTCATCACGCGATATTTTATTAAAGCTACCAATCTTACACTCGTGCAAGTGTTCGTTCATTCATTTCAGTTTCATAATGTCAAAATTGTGTTGATTTTATGAGTTCTGCTTTGCAGAGCATTTCAACTTGTACGGCCAGGAAAGCACGGTTTGTGTCCTGTTTAGAGAAACAAAATACGTCGTGCTATCTAATTTTGAAAGCCTATAGAGCTAAGAGAGAATGGAACACAGAATTCACAGGTTGTTTAGTATTAAGTATGTTAACGTTGCGTGAAAGGACAGCAATTGATGTTAACCTTGGCTTGGTGGACGATGGTGCTTCAGTTTTATGAGATAGTGAATAATTACAATTTAATTAATGTTCACATCCATGTTATAGCTTAACGAACTATTCAAAAACTCATAGATTAATATTGGCCTGAGACTGGTGGACAGTGCTGTAAACATTTCAATAAGTTATAAAGAGTCAACAATTAAATGCTGGCCTAAGCTTTGTGGGTCAATGTTTTGTGACTTTTATAAGCTTTGACAAATCTACAGTTATACTGAGACCTGAGTTTAGAAGACGATGTTGTGGTGCTTCTACAAGCTTGGGAAACCTACTGTTTAACATTTACCTCACCATAATCGGCATTATTTTGCAAAGTATGATAACTTAAACAAATCTGTATGGAAGTTAAATATTTGTCTGACTTATTTGGATAGTGCTATAGGGGGGGTTATGGACATTTATAGTTGAATGATAATATGACCTTGCTGCATATCTTTGTATTATATCTGCGAATGTTTATAACTGAAAGTCAGTGCTGACTTCATACTGTCGAACAGTGTGTTGTGTGAGTGTAAAAATATTGTGAAGAACTAGTTTCCATATGTATTAATGCTTTTTGTAAGTTTTTGAATAATCAGGGATTTGATACTGGTTAGTTGCTACTTGACTGGTTATTGTTAAGCACAAAGCTACGCAGTGGGTTATCTATGCTTTGCCCACCATGGATATCGAGACCCATATTTTAGCGACGTAAGCCTGAAGATTTACCGCTAAGCTGCGAGAGAGGTGATGCTGATCAAAGTTTAATTGGCACATCTTTGTAAGTCATACGAGCTTTTAAATAATTAGGAATATTGATATCCTTTAAATAAGGTTTTACTAAATCATTTATTGGTCAGATGGACAGCAATGTTAGGAACGTAAGTTCAAGTATCTTTGACACCATACTATCTTTATTTGTTTATACGTTGTACAAATTTTCAATACTAACTTAATGACGTTTGTATGGTCAAAACAATTTTAATTATTTCTGCACATGAAAAGCAATCCATTTGTTACACACGAAAATAGCATACTGTTATTATGTTACGATTTCGACTACTTACATTATAAGCCCGGCTTAGCCAGGTGGTTAAGGCACTCCATTGGTAATCAGAGGATCGCGGGTTTGAATCCCCCGTCACACCGAACATGCTCGCCCTTTCAGCCATGGAGGCGTTATAATGTGACGGTCAATCACAATATTCGTTAGTAAACGAGAAGCTCAAGAGTTGGCGGTGGGTGGTGATGACTAGGTTCTTTCCCTCTAGTCTTACACTGCTAAATTAGGGACGGCTAGCACAGTTAGCTCTCCGGTAGCGTTGTGAGAAATTCAAAAAGAAACAAACGAACAATACTCACATTTGAAGAGACTATTACAAATGACCTTTAACACTGAAGTTAGTGCCAGTGAACCAGAGTGCTTTATGTACTATCTTCAGGAATAAAAATATCCGATTCTTACATGTTTGGTTATTAATGATTAATAATTCTACCAAATGTAAAAGGGTGATACAAAAATCGTTCATGTCTATGATATTTTTGTGATTTTTGTCTGAGCACTGTGTTTTTAATTTATTTGGTTTTTATATTGTTTTTCTAGAACAATTGATTGGTAGATCATTAGTTTTACAAGAATATTTGGAATAATCCTGTTTTATGTAAATCTTGTATGTTCTCAATATTTTACACCAACAGTCGTTTACATATGAGTTCGCATCATATACTTAGAGTATGTCATACGTTCCAACTTATCTGGAAGATGTAAAGCCGGGAATCACAATGGGATTGTGTGTGATTCTTACGTATTCCCCAGATCTTAAAATCATGAGCCGTTTTGTTGTGTGATTCCTACGTATTCCCCAGATCTTAAAATCACGAGCCGTTTTGTTGTGTGATTCCTACGTATTCCCCAGATCTTAAAACCACTAGCCGTTTTGTTGTGTGATTCATACGTGTTCCCAAGATCTTAAAACCACTAGCCGTTTTGTTTACATATTAAGATACATCACATGTTCTAAAATATACACTTTTTATGTTATGCTCACTGATATATAATATAGTTCTAAAATATTCACTTTTCTATATTTGCTCACTGAAATATATTTATTTGTTCTAGAATATTCACTTTACCTTTGCTCACTGAGATATAATATTTAGTTCAAAATACTTTTTTACTTTTGCACACTGAGATATATTACATTGTTTTAGAGTACGCAGTTTTATCCTTGATTACTGAAAAACATTTTTCTAAAATATTAGCTTCTTATGTTTGACGACTAAGATATATTATATATATATATATAGAATATTCACTTTTTATGTTTTCTCACAGATATATATTTAAATTTTCTAAATATTCACTTTTATGTTTTTTCTTTCTTTTTTCGGGCTTGAATCCCCGTCGCACCAAACATGCTCGCTCCTTCAGCCGTGGGGGCGTTATAACGTTACGGTCAATCCCACTATTCGTTGGTAAAAGAGTAGCCCAATAGTTGGCGGTGGGTGGTGATGTCTAGGTGTCTACCCTCTAGTCTTACATTACTAAATTAGGAACGGCTAGCACGGATAGCCCTCGTGCAGCAAACGAAACTTAAACAATTTTCTTCTTTGGAAAGGCACATAAATTCTCAACAAAAAGAAAGAAAAAAAATACCTTGTTGTTATACAAGTAGAAATCAACTAACTGTATTTTTTAAGCACTTACAGGATTGAGCCTTAAATATTTTACCAATATTCTATAATAGTTCATTGAATTAAATGTATTTGTTTATTTATAAAAACAAATAATAAAGTACGTAATAATCTATGTATTTATAAAAAAAACAACTAAAAACCAACCTGGCCATCAGGGTAGATAACCAAAAACACTTTTCTCATTTTTTTATACTTGTTTTAAATGCAACGTCTATCTAATGACAGACTCATTGCATTAAGTCATTGGAATATTTTTTTCTGTTTTTGTTTTTTCTCATAAGCTTTCCTCGTGCTTTATGCGCAACGTGATTCAGTAATAAGATTATGTTCTTGAATCAATTTTACAATCTTTGTTTTATATTTCTTATGGCTTTTATTAAACTCTGAAAGATAAAAGAACAAATTATATATTTCTCGAAATGCTGTCAAAAATTACAAAAAAATATAGACTTCAATGGCTGTAGAAAGTTTATATATATATTGCTTGGTAACATTGTATGTTGTGTAATTTATACAAAATCTGTGTCTATGAACAAGATAAAAATATAATGTTTGATAAGCACATGTCAGAAGTAGAAAATAAATGAACCCTTAACAAATGAAAGATGTTTACTTTCAGTATTTAACCGGTTTATTTTTTTATCTTTAACATAAAGAAGAAATACAAAAGAAAAGAACACTTCATCAAATATATTATTCCAATTTTTTTCTTTAGTTTAAGTCACTCTCAGTGTGAGATTTAAACATCTTATCTGTTGTGAGTTTTAGAAGGCTTAATATGTATAAATATTGAATATATATATATATATATGACGTATTACTTCAATAAGAGCGTGCGTACAGTAATTACTGTGAAATATTACTTCTAGATTCCCTTTCGAAGTTTTAGCTTCCACTAGTTAAATTCATATTTTCATAAATTATTTTATTTACGAACTTATATTGGAACTTACATTTTATTCGCCGTGTATTAACTCGCTCATTTCGTCTGTTCTATATGATAAAATTTAATTGAAGAAGCTGTTCATGAGATACATCAGTCGGTGAAAACAAGATGAACTAGGATCACGATTAGTACAGTACGATAGAGAACTTAGATGAACTAGGATCACGATTAGTACAGTACGATAGAGAACTTAGATGAACTAGGATCACGATTAGTACAGTACGATAGAGAACTTAGATGAACTAGGATCACGATTAGTACAGTACGATAGAGAACTTAGATGAACTAGGATCACGATTAGTACAGTACGATAGAGAACTTAGATGAACTAGGATCACGATTAGTACAGTACGATAGAGAACTTAGATGAACTAGGATCACGATTAGTACAGTACGATAGAGAACTTAGATGAACTAGGATCACGATTAGTACAGTACGATAGAGAACTTCAAACGTTGAGTAATTTATTAGTTCACTATTAATTAACAGGGTCTTGTCAGTGTTGTTGTAAATGATTCATTTTGAACATGCTTTCTATGATTTAGAACGATTTCATAAATGAAAAACAACTATGGGAGCTTGTTAAATGTTTTTGTAGTGTGTGATTCACGTAAATGACCAGAAACCTGCTTTGAACTAAACCAATGTTGTTACTGTTTTTGTTTGTTTTGAATTTCGCGCAAAGTTACACGAGGGCTATCTGCGCTAGTTGTCCCTAGTTTAGTAATGTAACACTAAATAGAAGGCAGCGAGTAATCGCCACCCACTGCCAACTCTTGGGCTACTCTTTTACCAATTAATAGTGGGAATAACTGTAACATTATAACGCCTCCACGGCTGAAAGGGCGAGCATGTTTGGTGTGACGGAGATTTGAACCTGCGACCCTCGGATTACGAGTCAAGTGCCTTAACTACATACGTGACCATAACGGACCGCTGTTATTGTTATACCGATAAATCAAAACTCGTTTCTTTGTGCACTTGTCTTCCTTTTTTTGCGTCCAATTATTTTGAATAGCTACTTAAAACATGGGTATGTCTGTTGCGAAGAAATACTTGCGATATGACAGTGTTTACACAACACTTCTTCTTTATTGTTGGTGCGTTTCACCGCGTTATCTGAAAAGGATGCCAAAGTTCCGTACTCTCAAACCCAGTAATAGCTTTCCTGCTGATAACTGTGAGCGAGGCTAGAGTTACAAGTGAGTTAGCGAGCGTGTGGAGATGTAACTGTTTGCATTGGCGCGAACCACAGAACTCGGGGCCCGTGTAGTCGGTCAGAGCTGGGTGATGTGCATGTATGCTAAATGTTTTCAGTGTCACTGCAGAAGACTAGAGAAGAGCTGAGACAGCTTGACCTCACTGTGTAGATATGTACATAAATATACATACTTACAAATCTACACACACAAATACAAATGTGTCTGTGATTTTTTTTCCGGAGTGAGCTTTAAACAGGGTGAAAGTTAGCAGTGTAGCTGTGCGTGTTTAGTAGTAGATTCCACACCTCCAAACAATTTACGAAGCATTAATAAGAACTAACAACACCAACCTGTGTATAAGTTTCTAACGATGGACGTTCTACCAAGTGGAAACATATTCAGAGAACTACAGACAGTTCATGACACCGGCTTCTTCCCTTCTCAGCTTTCCCTTGAGGATATGTGGCAACAGGTAGGTAGCTGTACAAATTACTTCTGCCGTTTATCGTCATAAAATACTCAATTTTGTGTGTATGTTTCCGCACCGAAATGAAGTAACACTAGAACATTGCCTATAGCTTTAGGTAAGCGATTGCATTTCATTTGTTTACCTGTTTAATGGATCGAGAGTCTGAGAAGAAATTTGAGATTCGTAATGCTCTTGAAAGAACGAAAATGAATGAATTTCCTCAGTTTTTCTTATAGCTAAGAAATGACGAAAATAATGTTTGCGAAATGCATAAACTTTTGTTCGTAATAAACCACGTCGTAAAACACTTTCTAGGCAAAACTAACACAAAAACAGATCAGTATAATCATAATTTTCTTCTTTCATCAGTGTTATTAAAGATCTATATATCACGAGTTAATTTACTACATATATCATAGCATGAAATTACGTTAATAACAAACCGTTGTCCACAGTGACTCAGCGGTGTGTCTGCGGACTGATAACGCTACAATCTGGGTTTCGATACCCGTGGTGGGCAGAGAACAGATAGCCCATTGTGTAGCTTTGTGCTTAATTCAAAAACAACAACTACAACAAACCATCGACAAACCCATTTTTCTTTTGAAATTTTATGAAGTTTGAAAAAAGGTACTTTGTGATTATTCCCTCTTAATACATTTGTTCCTTCGAATACCTAAAACCTTATCCAGTTAGGATAAATTTCCATTTGTCCTATGAAAGTACATAAATGTTTAATGTGCGGATGAACCTGCCTATCGATCGTTTAATTTTATTAAATGTTTCAAACGACTTGTTATGATCTATAAATAATCTATGTTGAAAAGTGTAATGTGATTGGGTCTTTGTAAGGATGTGACTCCTCATCCAGATATAAGTCCAGGAAAATTTTTCTTACGTGTAATTTCCTTCTACAAAGGTTCTTCATAGGGAATATATAATTTTCAGTGTTTTTATTAAGGAAAAAATGGTTTGATTATCAATGACCTTTTGTGAGAACTGTAGTTTACTACGATTGTGGCCTTTGACCTGAATAAATATTTTCTAAGGTATGCTGTCATTTAATTTCAACTGGGTGTCTGGAGTAGCTTCTTCTTAGCGTTCTTTTGAAGAGCACGACCATTTAATCACAATGTTAAAACTGTGGTTGTTATTTTCAAATAAACAGGTAAACGTGTAACAAATATGTCACTAGACAGGTCATTCCAAATCGATGATATTGCGAGATAAAACGTAGCATTATGCAGTGAATCAACATATTGATCTGTTGGTTGAAAAATCATCGATGACCTTCATAAAACGTCCTTTAAAACTTCTTAATGTCCAGGTGTATTTGTTGTTTGTTTGTTCGTTTTAACGCAAAGACGCATTGAGCTATCTGCTATGACACCGCGGGAAATCGACCCCTGAATTTTTGTGTTGTAAGACGGTAAACATACCTCTGACCTAACAGGGAACTGCACGTTCAGGCACAGTGAAATACATAGAACAACCTCACGTCACAAGTTCAGACCGCAGCTGATACTAGATTGTCCCACAAATAACATAAAACTTTACAGTTAAAATTTGTTCGTTCGTTACTCAAGAACCATAATTATTCATTGCTTAAAAGAATATGAAGCAATTACTATCACTACCTAAAAATAACGAATTATTTTGAAAGATGAAGCAGTTATTATCATTTCCTGAAAATAATGAAGAATTCTCAAGAATTTGGTACCACAGGGCTTTACTTCAAACAAAATGATGTCATAACAAAATTTCCAACTTCACGAGGAGCGCATTTCACAGACTTCACAGGTGATGCCCATTACATATAGCTACATTACTGCGAATTTAGGCTACACTTTGCCCTTTATGGAATCCTTAAAAAGTGATCATTTTAAAGACTCCTGTATCATTTTCAAGTCAACATTTTATATATGATATGATGGATTATATGACTCCTAAAGACCAACAAATGATATTTTACATTGTACACAGTAAATGTTAAATATCCATTTCCATATCTACAGCAGTCTATATTTTCTCCTCTCTCAGATACATGTAATTAATAGTCATGTTCCATCTTCCACACACTAATCTACCAAGCCGGTGGTGCGTCTTTTTGAGTTGCACTCAAATATGGCTACGTTCGGTGGTTCATATGAGCAGCTCAAGGTTTGTTCTAATACTTATGAGAGAACATTATATAACCGTGTTATTGAAATGTATTTTCAGAATTCAGATAAAGCACAGTGGAGAGAAAATATTCTAGGCAATGCTTGTTTTGTAATGCCAGTAAAAACAACAGGACGAATGTGTACTGATAACATAACACTGGACGAATGTGTACTGATAACATAACACTGGACGAATGTGTACTGATAACATAACACTGGACGAATGTGTACTGATAACATAGCACTGGACGAATGTGTACTGATAACATAACACTGGACGAATGTGTACTGATAACATAACACTGCACAACAATTTCTTTTTATAAGTTTTGGTTTCTGAAAAGTTTTTACTGATTGTGATGGGTACCTGGTGGGTATACACAAATATAGTTTTGGTTTTGCTTCATCACGTAGGAACTCTGAGAAATAGACAGTTTACTGTTTTCCGGCAATCGCGTTTACATTTCTAATAAGCTGTTAAGTTCAACATAATTAAAAGTGTTTTGCTCCTGATTTTCGTTTGTATTCAATGTCCGGTACATCACGTTGCAGTGTCCAACAGTAGTCAGCAAGCATTGACCGATTCCAGTTGCCTTGATATCGTTTTTCCATTGAAGCAATGACCTGGCGAAATTAAAGATTTCGATGAAACGGTACGTGATGGGCAAATTTGGATGTTATTTGCGTAATAAGCAGCCAAAAATCTATAAGGAACACCCAATAGTGTTCAAGAAGCAAAAACATTGTTGTGCAGTGTAATTATTTTAGTCCTCTGAAAACCAACTGATGATTTAATAAAATATCTCATTTGAATTTTCATAAATTAAGTTGCTAGTTTGTTGTTAAACAAATTCTGTATAAAGGATTACCTTGGGTATCGAAACATGGTTTTTAGTATTATAAGCCTTACCAGTGAACTACTGAGGGGAAGAGGACAAGCTTACTATTTACCCTAAATTAAAAGTAAATATATATTTAGTAAACACACTTAAAAAGCGTGCCAGTTTACTTCAGGCATTTTAATTTCTTTCAGTTGACATATCCTGGCTGAAAAAAGTTTAAAAAATAAAAGAGTTAATCTGTCAGATCCAGTTATCAAAATTTTATCCGGTTCTAATTTTTCACTGTTTTATTTGTTTTGCCTTATATTTTCAGAGTAGATATTAAACAGTTTTATCCTTCCACATTTTACTGTAATTTTGTTTTGTAGTTTTCTGGACTTTATCCTAACTGCATTATTAAATAAATATTAAATTATCATGATTATCATTTTCCTGACGCTCATCACTTCTTTATTATTTTGTTTTATTTTAAACAACTTGAGAAAAGTGATTAGTTTCGAAGTGATGTTACGAAATGTCGTCTTTATTATTATTTGGTTGTTTGTCACTGCATTACATTTTTTTATAATCTAGTTTTAAATTACCTCCCAGCTTTTTGTGCTTCATTTTACTAAACTATTATTTTTAAATAGCCCGGCATGGCCAAGTGGATTAAGGCGTTCGACTCCCCGTCGCAAAAAAACATGCTCGCCCTCCCGGCCGTGGGGGCGTTATAATGTTACGTTCGATCCCACTATTCGCTGGTAAAAGAGTAACCCAAGAGTTGGCGGTGAGTAGTGATGACTAGCTGCCTTCCCTCTAGTCTTACACTGCTAAAATAGGGACGGCTAGCGTAGATAGCCCTCGTGTAGCTTTGCGCGAATCTCAAAAACAAACAAAAAAATTATTTTCAAAATTTACAAAAGTTTATACGTCGTCTTTTACTTGTTTCTTGTTCTCGTAAAAATTATTATTGACATTAAAACATTGTATTGCTTTGTATTTAAAAGCATCTGGTGCCAGATGCTATCTATCAACCAGAAATTAACTGTCACTAAGCCATGAGACAATGTAATAACATTGTACGCTATTGTTGCGCATAAACATTTTATACATATTTTTAAAACGGTTCAAAGTAACACCATACTGTCTACGTTTTTGTCACATCCGTAGTATAAAGACAAACTTGTACTTTGATAAAAAGAGCATTATTTCTCAGTTACCAGTTCCAACATAAAGTGGCTAATATCAAGTCTGCAATTACATTGGTATAAGGATTTTCTGTCGATTAGAAAATCGGTCAAAAAGTTAAATTTCCACATAATACGCAACAACTCCCGTCACAAGTGTAAGCTGTGAGATCGATATATTGATGTAACATTTTTCTTCTAAACAGTTTAGAATCAATTTTAACATAAATGATGATATATACACACACACGCAGATATACATATATAATGTTTACTTACACCACTTATTCGCTATGGTTATGCAAAAAAAACAAACTCTAAATAATACGTTATATTACTCTCTCTTGGTTTGTGGTTTTACATTAAACCTCTCAATGGTACAGCGGTGTGTGTGCTGACTCACAGTGCTAGAAACTAGGTTTTGATACCACTGGTGGGCAAAGCGCGGGTAGCCCATTCTGCAGCTTCTTGCTTAATTCCAACCAATTAGTCAGTCAAGTTTTACTTTAATTTCAGAGGAAACCTGGATTTAAATATATATTACTCTGAGTGCCTCCAATAGCACAGTGGTATGTCTGAAGGCTTAAAACGCTAGATATCAGGTTTCGATACCCATTGTGCAATTTTGTGCTTAACTTTAAACAAACAAATACTTTAAGTGTGTTAAAAATTGTGCGGGAAAGGTAATTTAATATTTTTTTATATGCTTTAAGAGCTCTCCGTGAACACAGAGAACATTCTTGATACCGTCCGAAACAAAATTTATAGTATTACTAGCACTATCTACAAAATAATAAGACACTCCCTAGAAAAACGCCATTCGCTGCGTGCTTTTCTGTCAATAGAGCATGCGTAGATTGTCGAGACATGTCAGACGCAAATATGGCACATGGTTAACATGCAGCACACTCGTGTATCTCTATCTTTGTCATCTAAATATAGGAACCTAATTTTCCCGCTTCACTCTCACAGCTGTGTCTCATAGTGCATTCTTAAGAGCTTTACACATTGAAGAGTCTTATGCACGAAAATACTTATTGTTATCCAGTAAAATATTTCTGGATAAAGACGATTGAGTTGACTATATGAACTCAATGAAGGAAACTTTCGTTGGGTCAAAAACAGGTCAACAAAAAATCATGAAATCCACGAACTCAACGCACAGAACTTTGCAGTAGAAGGTTAAATCTTTCTATACAATGAGACTAACAATCATTTATATATATATATTCATAAGTATCATTTCATCCAACTTGTGGACATTTGTGAGTTGGAATTATGGTTGTTACTTATCACTTTCAATGATATAAATGTGTGTACTGATATAAAACTCTACTGAAATACAAATATAAATGTGTGTACTGATATAAAACTCTACTGAAATACAAATATAAATGTGTGTACTGATATAAAACTCTACTGAAATACAAATATAAATGTGTGTACTGATATAAAACTCTACTGAAATACAAATATAATTATTGAACCTTCTTTTCTATTCGAATAAAAATATTTTAATACCGCTACATCTGTACATATGGATAATGTCTGATGGATGACTAGTTACAGAAACTCCCACGTAACTCAGATAAGATTCGTTATCAAAAAAATGGTGCCTCTTCGTAACACTAGAACAAAATGTCGAATATTTGTCACTGTAAGTTAACATTGTGAAACTTAATCAGTCAGTGAAACAAATAATAAACCAATCAGTGTGATTAATACTGAAACTATATCGACAGTTAAACCTGATGTCGTTAGAACCTGCTGTAAATGTGTGAATTATGTCCTTTTTGTGATCACCCCAACACGAATATATAAGAAATACGAACTGTATCATGACATAATAATTTACGAACCCAAAATAAACCCACAGTAAATTTGAGCTGCATTGTTATGTGATCATTTGATGAAACCAGCATAAACCTACAGTAAATTTGAACTGTATTGTTATGTGATCATTTGATGAATCCAGCATAAACCTACAGTAAATTTGAACTGTATTGTTATGTGATCATTTGATGAATCCAGCATAAACCTACAGTAAATTTGAACTGTATTGTTATGTGATCATTTGATGAATCCAGCATAAACCTACAGTAAATTTGAACTGTACCATTATGTGATCATTTGATGAAACCAGCATAAACCTACAGTAAATTTGAGCTGCATTGTTATGTGATCATTTGATGAAACCAGCATAAACCTACAGTAAATTTGAGCTATATTGTTATGTGATCATTTGATGAAACCAGCATAAATCTAAAGTAAATTTGAGCTGTATTGTTGTGTGATCATTTGATGAAACCAGCATAAATCCAACTTAAACCCACAATAAACATGAACTGTACAGTTGTGTGATCATGTCCCATGAGCTTATGGGCCGTATCATCTATCTGCTCATGCCATGGTTTATTCAGTGTAAAGCACAGCTGTGCTATCCACGCTATCATCCTAATATAAACTCATAGTAGCTAAACTGTGCCATAAATACCATCGTGTCAACATTATCTCACAGTACATAATGTGCCATATATATGATGACGTCAACGTGAACTTACAGCAATACCGAATTGTGCCATTGTTGTTGTTTTGTTGTTTTGAATTAAGCACAAATCTACACAATGGGCTATCTGTGCTCTGCCCACCACGGGTATCGAAACCCGGATTTTAGCGTGTAAGTCCGCAGACATACCGCTGAGCCACTGGGGGGGCCCGAACTGTGCCATAAATGTGATGACATTAACGCGACATCACAGCCATACCGAACACTGCAATAAATATGGTGACGTCAAGGTGATTTCACGGCAATACCGAACTGTGTCGTAAATATGATGACGTCACCGTGATCTCACGGTAAAGATGAAACTGCTCATTACTGAATTCAAGCTGGCACAAACTCGAACAAAGTCGAATTATGTCATACACTTGAACATGTCACGTGAACTCATGGAGAAAATGAGCTGCGCCGTAAGTGTGACATCCTAGGTTATATCCGCATCACAGATAAAGTGTACTCGTGGTCAAACCGAGCTAAGCCTTTAAAGAAATTAGGATCTCACATAGAACTGAGTAGGTATGTCATATGACTAAGTGATGTCTGATATTTAATAGTAAATATTAAACCATATACTGCACCTTCTTATCTAGAGCACTTTCTTAAAATTCTTTGATATAATCCAAATCAAACTATGCCTTTACTACAAAAGTACGTTTTAGATCAATATAAACACGAAGAAGGAAATATTTCGCACGTTACGATCGTTTAACGTTCACACAACAAGATTAAAATCAAATACAAGTTTGCTTCCTCGTGATTCATTGAAACTTATATTGTTTCAAGTGAGATCGGGAATTTTATTTTTGTGAGCTATAAAAGCTGTGCACGTGCTCTATTACAAGATATAAAATGGGCTACTAAAAGCGACATGCGCTCGCTCGCAGCACGAGAAGTGGTTTGTTCAAAAGCGTGATCATAACAACTCTTACCTAGCATCTAATTAATCATTTACACAAACTGAAAACATAAGATTCTTTAATACACGTTGTAATGTATCTTAAAAAGCTTGAAATGTGACTGGGATTCGAATCTGTGATCCTAAGATTACGAGTCGAGCGATCGTTTTACCAATGCAATAAGTTCACGATTCTTTAGACCACTGTGCTCTATGAGTTTCCTTCAAACCTTCGGATAGATCCCGGCATGGCCATGTGATTAGGGCATTCAACTTGTAATCTGAGAGTCGCAGGCTCGAATCCCCGTCACACCAAACATGCTCGTTCTTTTAGCCGTGGGGGCGTTATAAACCCACGGTCAGTTTCACTATTCGTTGGCCAAAGAGTAGCCCAAGAGTGGGCAGTTGATGATGATGACTGGCAGACTTCACTCTACTTTTACGCTTCTAAATTATGGATGGTTAGCACAGACAGCCCTCTTGTAGCTTTGTGCAGTATTGTGACACAAACAAAATTCTTTCGAGAAATGTTACACACACAACAAAAGTGAACGCCACCTCCTGGCGTCCTACTCAGTATATATTCACAACTAACTTTCAAATATGACATCGTCATAGTTACGGTTTTTCTAATAACATTATGACTCTTTAACTTCAGAGTATTCATTATAAGTAAAATAACTTAATGTGCCAAAACATGAGTTTTCAACCGATTGGTTTTTATCTTTGTTCCAAAATGTCCGCCAAGTCACTGTAACCCATATGAGGTTATATCCAAATGGTTATACTAGCTGCTACGTAATTATTACACTTTTAATTTACCACAGTCTCTGGCCCAGGATGGCTAGACGGTTAAGGTACTCGACTTGTAATCCGCGGGTTCGAATCCCCGTAACATCAAACATATTCACCCTTTCGGCCGTTGGGCGTTATAATGCTACGGTCAATCCAACTATTCGTTGGCAAAAGGGTAGCCCTATAGCAGTGGGTGGTGATGGCTAGCGGCCTTCCTTCTAGTCTTACACAGCAAAAATAGAGACAGCTAGCGCAGATAGCCCTCATTTAGCTTTGCGCGAAATTCAAACCACAGTCTCGTGGTTTCCAGTCGTATGAAAGGCCCAAGGATATAGAATACCCTTTATTATTGATAATAAGATAACAATGATATTACAAGACAATGAGAATTTATTTTAAAACACTTTAAAGAATAAAACAAGTATAATGTAAGAATAAGTTTTAATTGTGATATAATAATAATAACTACATGTACACTCACATTTAAACATCTTCCCCCCACGAGACCTTCGAGGTACCAAATAAATGATCATTTTCTGCTGTTTACTACATTACTTTGTACCGTATGGTAGAAAATTAAATTATGACACTGAAACGAGAGAGCTTTACCATGCTTGGACAGTTGTGAACTGTTTTTAGTAAAAATTATCGATCGAGTTTGTACAGTTTGGGCACTACGCAACTATTCATTCAGTCAACTTTGAAGGAAGGTATTGCTTTGACGAGGCTTAGAGTTTTTAAAGAGAGCCTAAGATAAATTGATTCCTGAGCGGAGGTCCGATTGCCGATTGGTAACTAATGACGAGAATTGCGTGTGTGTTTTTTTTATTATTTTTATGAACCTCCACGAATCGCAGTTGATTTTCGAAGATACAATTTGTCTTACAACTCCTAATGAAAGACTGACTGACTGACTATGTTAAAAAGTATCAGAACACGAGCAGTTAATCACGTGAACTCGGTACGTAACAGTTGGTCACATGATTTTGAGTTCGTTGTTTATCTAATGATTCACAACAATTTATAACGACAACATACATTTACGTTTCCTTTATAAAGCATAATAAATTTTTAAGTGTCTCGTTGCTCTGACGATCAGTAAAAAAAAAATAACAGTCATTTTTAAACTCAGGTAACCATGATGATAAACTAGCCTGCTATCCACGTGGAAGTGAGTCCAGATTCAGACTACCAAGGTGATTAGCAAACCTACTGATCATAGTTATTACTACAGTGAGATATTTTAATATGTTTAATGGATTTTAGAGGAAATGTAATAATTACGTTACTTTGATCTTGGTAAAGTAGATTACACGTGACACTGGAGAGACGTATCGGTTTGGTGCACAAGAAACTGTCATGTCTGCTCTGGAATATCTGATAATCTTAACGTTAAACTAAAGATATGCAGTAAGATAACTGGTCCCGATAGCAGCGACACTACACGGTCTTTAAAATAAAATAAAGAAATAAAAAACAGTGAGGAAATGACGAATGGTCAATGACGAAGGTTACAACTGAGTCACAATCGCTTTAGTATGTAATCCAAGCTGTATAACATATCGCTACATCTAAGCCTGTCTCTTAACACATAACGTTCATTCCATAAATACATAGTGCGTGAACGAGCAGCGATAAATATGTCAGATATGTTGTGCAGGAACGGTAAACTTCAGTGATATTCAAAAACCTCTCATGCTTTGTCTGTTCTTAAAATTATTACGAATTGGCCATTGTGAATGTGGCAACAAGTTTAGTCGTACACGCACTTGCGATAGTACGAACGTGTCTCGTTGGTAAACCAATGACTAAACAAAATAATAAATGTACGTTCTTGAATAAATGCTTGTTTGTTTTGGAATTTCGTGCAAAACTACACGAGGGATATCTATGCTAGCCGTTCCTAATTTTACAGTGTAAGACTAGAAGAAAGGCAGCTTGTCATCACTACCCACTGCCAACTCTTGGGCTACAGTAAATAGGGAACTAGATATTTAGTTTCGATAATGCGATGGGCACAGTTTTATCTATTTCGCTTAATAACATAAACAAACTAACACTAAAATTAGGAAATCGACAACAATCACATCTACTAAAGGTAATATTAATACTCGCAGAAAAATTACGAAATAGGCCTAAAATTCTGGTGAGTGAACTTGTGAAAATTACCCTGTTGTTTTTTGTCTCGCTTCGAGGGTCAGTCTAACATTAACTTGTTGAAAAATTTAGAAGTATGACATGAAATATATTTTTTAAGCTCAGTGTACGCGCAACTGCAAATGATGTATGTGTGTGTTTTGTTTTAGCAAAGCCGCAAATGGCTATCTGCTCTGTCCACCGAGGGGAATCGAACCCGTGAACTGCGAATAAACATTTTTGTGACATTTTACAGCAGCAGTAATAATTTGTTGTTTTTTGTTTCTTCACTTAACATGGCGTGGAACGTCAGAAGTTAGTAGAGTGTATTAAGACTAAAGCAGACAAACAAATGTCACGATAGGTACTAGCAGTGATAATTATACAACATACAAAACAAACGTCGACGACATCGGTCTACGTAAAGGAGTGTATGCATGAATTGATGTACATTACTGCACCCGAAGCCTAAAGTTCAAATAATACTATAGTCGGTCTTGTTTTTCCGCAATAGAGCAATTCATAACCCTGCCCTACACAGCGCTGCGTACTGTCTGACAGACAGAACTATTCACCTGAAGGAAAGCAGTCACATTATTTGCAATTGAACACAAATAAAATGAAGGGAAGCGATCGTGAAACAAAGCACTCACGCCTGCGCAGAAGAGCCAACAATGACGTGCTGGAGCGAACGGAAGAGATTACGTAATAGAAAAAAACAATAACGACACGAAATAAATCATTATATTTTAAAATATAGTCGAAACTGAAATAGGTTTATCTGCATAACGTTATAAAGTAGAATGAATCGCCACATATTACATTCACAGTACCAGAGTAAGAGTTAATTTGATACCCTGGTAAACATGTATGTGATCTGTGCTTTCTGTCACCCACCTGTCAGTGGACAACAGTCACATATATATATATATATATGAGAGAGAATGTCTTTCCTTCCCGTTTCCAGCCCACCCACACCAACAGCTGGAAAGTGTTAAGTGTTTTCATGCTATATTTCTCATTACTCAGAACTTATATTATAAATTTAACTACAATCGTTGTATAAAAAATTAAGTAAAGTTTTCTTTTAACCATTCACTCGCAATGTTTCTTACACGTTTTAAAGTAGTTAAAACTATTTTCAAAATTATTTTACTCTCATTTTTAAGTGGATTTATCAGGCAACACGTGGAGTGAACTTTCTGCTGTTTTGTGACGCCTTTCTGAAGGTTTGGTTTGCTTTGAATTTCGCACAAAGCTGCACGAGGACTATCTGCGCTAGTAGTCTCTAATTTAGGAGTGTAAGACTTGAGGCCCCCCAGTGGCTCAGCGGTATGTCTGCGGACTTACACGCTAAAATCCGGGTTTCGATACCCGTGGTGGGCAGAGCACAGATAGCCCATTGTGTAGCTTTGTGCTTAATTCAAAACAACAACAACAAAGTAAGACTTGAGGGAGGGCAGCACCACCTACCGCCAGCTTTTGGGCTCCTCTTTTAACAACGAATAGTGAGATTGACCATCACATTATAACACCCCCACAGCTAAAAGGACGAGCATGTTTGGTATGACAGCGACTCGAACTCGTGATCCTCAGAGTACGAGTTGAGTACTTTCTCAAGGTCTAACCAAGTGAAGTCCATAAGAAACTCAGTCTATATTTATTTTCATCCTTCACAATTAATGCAAAATAACCACAACAGTTGAAAATAGTTATATGCTTAGTTTTGAGTTAATTATTCTGTCTATTATTTATCCTCGTGTGTAGCATACAATGGCCAGAACTGAGGCTTATTAATATAATAGAAGTCTAATGAGTAAAAAAAAAACAATACAGATACAGCCGATAACATAACAAACAATATACACAACATATATATACAATGGATTGTACAGCACCGACAAACAATACAGAACACATTACTCCAACATACAGGGTACCAATATCAACTTTCTCTAACTTCATACACAAATACACAAAAATAAAAAAACCCGACAGACTCCTAAAACAGAACGTTAAATTACTTCGCGAAAAACTGGAAGGAAAAAAAAAAGAACATTTGTTTTGTGAACTTTACAGATACTGGACACATGGTGATAGCCCTACTCAGGCCATCTAATTATTAGACTTATAAATTAAAGTTATTTTAAGTTATTTTCACCACATTAAAAGACGTATTTATGTAAATGATCTCATGTTATAATACTTATGAAAATCAGGAACGCAACTTAAACTGTTTGTCAAGTATAGAACTTTAGACAGCCAAACAAAGCGATAGTGTATTTTGTGCTTATGCCACCATAATTACCAACATGATCTTGAAAGGGGTGAGAGTGAATGCGTAAGATTAGCTTTGATTGTCTTTTTTTTGTCTTTGGCTACTTTTTTATCATCGAATAGTGGAACTGACCGTCACATTATAACGCCTCCAAGGCTGAAAGGACGAGCATGTTTGGTGCGAACCTCAGATTACGAGTCGAATGCTTTAACCCACCTAGCCATCCCAGGTCGTTTAATTCATTTCATTAGAAAAGTTACTTTTTGTTTTATACTAAATTTAAAAATTATTTTAAAAAAAAATAACTTCTACATTTACTCTTCCAAGATTCATTTACAGAATTCATCGCGAGCCGGTCACGTGGTAGAAGTTTGAAACTTTGCAATACCACAGAATATTTCCCGCGCTTTAACATGTAAGTTGGTTATAGGAGCGACAGTCAATACCTTAGTGTGGATGATGAATGATGTGGTGTTAATGATTTGTTTCCTTCCCTTTGGAAGTATAGAAGACAGCAGATAAACATGGTAGCTTTGTTATAAAAAACACTTGTGACACTTTTCTGAAGTTAAGGAAGGTTTTACAAAACCTATACAACTTCGACTAAAAGCACGCGTAACCAAAGTGAAAGCGTTGTTTACTTTATAGCAAATTGTATCAGGATTTTAAGTGTCTGGAGATTTTTTTTTCAGTTTTGATTATTCATCAAAATAAATTACTTCTGCATGAAACTGCCGTGAGTCCTACCACGTTATAGCTTGTTGTTTAATTCACATAAGCGTTACTCGAAGTTTCTTGTTCTACCACTAAGCCTAAATATTTTCTCTCTTAAAGTGACTGATGTACGTGACTATTCTTTGTGATGTCGTAAGTTTTGAATCCATAAATCGCTTAAATTTGTGTTCTGATACTCGTAGTAAGAAAGCACAGGTAACTCACCGTGTAGCTTTGGTCATAAACAATTGAATCCACAGCACTAAAAGCATGCGAAATTTGCACTTCGAGTTATACCACTCTTCTTATTGCATGCAATTTAAATTATTGCCAATATTTTAAAATGCCCTTGTTTTAAACGACTGAGAACAAATCGCACAGCTCGACTGAGCTGCTTTAACACGGACGCTTCATGTTACGTAATCTGAGAACAATCTCTTCAAGTGATTATTTCTTCAGTTGCTCGTGATATGTAACACAACTAGTTATGATCATTAGTTATGCAGTTTCTTTGTGGTGTCGGCAATAAAACATATCCTGTATGAGAACTGAACTCCATGCTTAAGAACGAATGATGAACATTGGTCAGGCTCCAAAAAGCATGATTTTTGTAAATTATTACAAGTTGACTTGTATTGTGAGCATTAACACATTTATACTTTAAAAAAAACAAATGATACCACGGTTAGACTTTGATAACCTTCTAATAGCTGGAGTTTCAATAAGTTTAATTCAGTATACCGTACATACGTGCGTTTGTGATAATACAAACAGAAAAATAGATAACAGGTGCACTTATGTATTTCGCTAACTGCCAAAATGTATAGCGTCATCTAGGGAGTGAAATTGAGATGCTTGTTTGTGGCCGAACGAGGTCCAATGCTCGGGTCTTGTTACCACAAAAAAGGAAAAAAAAATGTAATCCACATTTTGGGAGCGTGGGTGCATTATAAATGTAATGGAAAAATCCCACTATTAGGTCATCCAAGAGCATCCTAAAGGGTGATAGGGGAAGCTCCTAGCATTCTGATTCCCCTCAGCTTGCCAGTTAAAAACCTTGAAAAGGCTAGCGTAGATGGACTTTGGGTATTTTGAAAAATGATTAATTTGAACATATATAAAAAACCAAAAACGCCCACGTGCCGAAACGTGCAGGTCACAAAACTGCAAAACTATTCATCTCCTTCCTTTTATAGATTTTAGAGAAATTAATTTTGCTTCTATTTATTAAAATCTGTGTAACACAATCCATAAAATTTCTCTTACTACGGTACCAGAGCTGTTCAGAATTTTCCAGGTTAATTCCATCAATTTACATTAACCTCATCTTAATGACGTTTATGACACAGTTTTGGCCGCACCTGGTAAACAATTATTTCTACCAAACATTACAAATATTTTTTTTATAGTTTTTCTGAGACTCGTAGGACGTATATGCTTTTTGGAGTGTTGTGTGCGTTTAAGAAAAACATTAATAAGGTATGATTTTGGTCCCCGCGTGAAAAGCGAAAAATCCAATTTCTTTGCAAATGGTTTGTATTGGCTGAACGGATGGATGATTTCTCTAGTATTATAATTTGCAGACTGAAATGTACCTCACCGGCTCTTAGAAGTTTTGTTTGGTAAAAACAAAAATTAAATCATATAAATTTGATCTCATACTTAAGTACGTAAAACCTCTATGCACCTTTAAGATTTTCTAGTGGGACTGCGACAAGCCTTCAGAGTTACAACACTGAAATTCAGGGCTCGATTCCTTACGGTGGATACAGCAGATAACCTAATGTGGCTTTACTATAACACACGATTTTAACAAAAGTCTGATCACAAACTGTAAAACATTGTTAATATTACTTAACTGGCCTGGCGTGGCCATGTGGTTAAGGCACTCGACGTGAAATTAAAAAACAAACCAAAACCAAGCTGTTCGAAACAAACTCATACGTGTTCATTGTTCCAGGACATCAAGTGGCTATTTGTAACTGATTCTTTTTGTTAAGAAAGCAACTAAAACGTGTAACGCTGTCGAGTTAAAAAGTACTTTAAATCAGTAATAGGTCAATAATATACAAATACTTCTCTAAAATTCCGCATGCAAATACGACAATATTGGAATTTTTTTTAAGACAAGTGCAATCTATAAACAATATGTAAAAAGTATACATGTGTGTTTCATGCAAGTATCATAAAAAGGAATACAAAATTATGTTCTGACGTGTTTCCCTCTGGTGTTGAAGTTTGTTTTTTCACTCAAATCGATAAGAAACTGCAATTTGATTTTGATTTTTGTCTCACGTTCACTAAAAACATCTAATGCTCGACAAACTTTTAAAAATACGATAGTCACAAAAAGCAAAACATTTTTCGGCTTCAAGTATAACTTATCACGGCCGCCAACAATTTTATTTAAAAAATTCGTATCTTTGTAAAATATTCAGTTTTTCTTTTCAGTTATTTTGTCATAAGGCTTATGTATATGACTAAGCGTGATCTTAATAAAAATTTGAAAAACCCGATAACCCGAGCGCTTTCGAAAGAAAAGTGGATCTTTTTTCTTCAGCGGAAAACTCAGCAAGCGTGATCTAATGGTTAGCGTTCCGGATTGTGAATCAGAAGATTTAGTTAGTAATGTCCTCACACTCCTCACTCCCAGTTGTGAGGCCCCTGAAATATGACAACTAATATTTCTATTCGATCAAGAGCAGTTCTGTATGCGGCGGGTGCTGCTAAACCTTAGGATTTCTGAACTTGTTGATTCGCACATATGTTGCACAATGTGTCAGTCGCGTTGAAAATATCAAAATCTTATATGTATATTGCTTTTGCTGCCAGAGTGTTACACTGTAACTTTGTTGTTTGTTTGTTGTTAAGCGCAGGGCTACAGAATGGGCTGTTGAAATTTGGTTACTTAGAGGTGTGACCATGAGATTTGCAGCTGAGCATACAAAACAAGAAAAGTTAACCTTATAGGATTGTTTTAACCGTTACGTATACTGAAAGAGCTAACTAATTAAGTACGTAAATTAAGCATAACCTCTTTGAAGAAAACGAAAGCGTAATAAACCTCAGTTTGTTAACCTCATTTAAAAATATAACTGAATTAATAATTAAAACGAAACATGAACCACGTAAAACAATGTTTTATTCACTTAACAAAAAGTTGATGGTTAAAGCACTCGACTGAGTAATCTGAGGGTCGCGGGTTCAAATTCCCGTCGCACCAAATATGTTCGCCCATTCAGCCGTGTAGGCGTTATATTGTGACGGTCAATCCCACTATTTGTTGGTAAAAGAGAAGCTAAAAAATTTGCGGTGGGTTGTGATGACTAGCTGTCTTTCCTCTAGTCTTACACTGCAAAATTAGGGACAGCTAGCGCAGATAGCTCTCGTTTACGCGAAATTCAAAACAAACAAAAACTTGTGTTTTTATTCCATATCATGAGTCACATAAAATGATCAATCATGGATGCACTCTTGCTGAAAATAAAACATAAAAATAAATTCCTCTACCATATGTACATACGATTGGGTTAAGAAAATTCCTTTGTTAGGTAGATTGCGTTTAAGAGTGAATTCATTTGACAAATTTTGAAATATTTCAATTACTTTAAAGTTTATTTAAATGATTAAAATTGTTTATAAGCCAAATCTTGCATTAAAACTTGAAATTTTCTGAACAAAAAAATTCTTTATTTGCCTAAATTGGCATGGTACATGCATTTTTAGGTAGTATAAAGCTATAAAAAACTTCTTAGTTTTTGGAAGAGTATGTAACAACCGTTTTCGACACAAAATATTCCGACGCTTAAATCATAAAGATGTGTTCAAATCGCATATTTAGAATTTGTAAATCAGATGTATCCCTTTCACTCAATGACATCCAAAAACAAAAAATATGGATCATGTGTGGATGCAAGAACCATCCATTAAAGGACCTGCAACCAGTCATGCCTCCCGCCACAGTAATAGCATAAGCAAAATGCGTTATCTTGTAACAAGTCAGAATACACAAACACAAAAGTCGTTGCCAAAAGTCGCTTTCAAACTTCAAACAATAGTACTTACATAATTAAAAAAAAATGTCTACAAAAGCGACATATACGTTACGTATACTCAAACTGTTTCCGAGGTATAATCGTTCAACCGTTGCATATCTTAAAGAACCAGAAAATGAGGAGGATATTCTTTCTACAAACATTTGTTTCATCAGAGGAAATTGTTTCGCAAAACAAAATAAATGTTGAATCCCAAATAAATAAATCAAATGTAAAATAATTAAATCTGACCACCTGTTTTTGAGAACACGTCATAAGAAGGCATTTCGGTCTTTTCTGCATACTTTTATAAGGTCACATCCGAAACTAAACTGTAAAATCGACATTATAACGTATTCAAATATGTTAAATGAGTGTAGGAATACATAATTCTCAAATATGTTAAATGAGTGTAGGAATACATAATTCTTTCACACGATGCGGTAGAGAATGTTAGTTAATAACGAGGAGACTTAGCTCAGCCACATTGAACCATTTTTATTTCTTAGTTTTGATTAAAGCAGAATGTTTTAATTGCTAGATTATTAAACAATATAGATAAAAGTAAAAAGGACAAAATTCACCAGATGGTGCAAATAGCAAGTAAAAGAAAAGTTAACGTCTGTATTTTTTCCTTTTGAAGCACGTAAAGCTATAAGTCCACATAACACTTGCTTGCAGTTTAACAATAATAACCACCTAAATTAAGTAAGGTTTTAATCAGTCGAATGAAGCCTCTCTTCCTTTGTTTGGGGTTTTAACAGAGCCAGAAGGCACTCGACACACTGACCTTAAATTCCTACAACTTAACAGTAGTTTGTTTGTTTTTTTAAATTATGCAAATGCGTGAAGAGCTTCACGAGGGCTATCTGCCCTAGCTTGTTTGTTTATTCGTTTTTGAATTTCGGATAAAGCTACACGAGGGCTATCTGCGCTAGCCGTCCATAATTTAGCAGTGTTAGATTAGAATGAAAGCAGCTAGTCATCACCATCAACCGACAACTATTGGGCTATTCTTTTACCAACCAATAGTGAGATTGATTGTCGCATTATAACACCCCCACGGCTGAAAGGCGAGCATGTTTGGTATGACGGGGATTCGAACCCACGACTCTCAAATTACGAGTCGATTGCCCTGACCCACCTGGCCATTTCGAGCGAAAAAAAAAGGATTCTTTATGGCCCGTCATGGTCAGGTGGGTCAAGGTGTACGAGTTCGAATCCCCCAGGCACCAAACGTGCTCGCCCTTTCAGCCGTGAGGGTCTTATAAAGTTACGATTAAACAAGCTATTCGTTGGTAAAAGAGTAGCCGAAGAGTTGGCGGTGGGTGGTGATGACTGGCTCTTTTCCTCTAGTCTTACACTGCTAAATTAGGGACGGCTAGCGCAGATAGCCCTCGAGTAGCTTTGCGCGAAATTCAAAACAAATCAAACCTTCTTTAATTTTAATAAAGAAAATTATTTTATATCTGTATAATCATGTTTATAATTTAACATAGTTTTATCGGTAATAACGAATCCTAGAACTCTTCCTAATGAAGGAAAGTCCACTGTCCAGGAACAACCGACTCGTTGGGTTTCTTTTCTGATGTTAAAATTTCATGACACTTGATATTTGTTAACATTGTCAGTTGTAATGATGTCATGGTATTGCTATTTGTGATTGTGTTTATCTCGACCTCTGCTAGTACAGCAGTAAGTTTACGGTTTTGCAACGCTAAAATCTGGGGTTCCATTCCTCTCGGTGAGCGCAGCAGATAGCTCGATGTGGTTTTGCTATAACAAAACGTTATACCTCTGAATTCTCTGGATACCTCTGCGTTTACCTCCGAATTCTCAATATATTCCTACCTTTCTAAATTCGTATCCGCATGAAATATTTGATTGTTGGAAAGGGAAAATAACATCAAACCAACGGAAATTACGTCAGAGAAACAGAAAACTGCAGCTTATAAATCGTTTGAAAAACTAATTTAATTTATATTCTTCATTTCTTAAGTTTCTGAATTCGTAAATGCTTCATATATAATGTTTATACATGACCAAAGTCTATATAATATTATCACGTTTAGTTCATGTTATACAATACGAAAAACTCTGCCTTAAATGAATGCTGTCAGTTTGGAAATCATAAAGTAAACAGGCATTTCTTTCGGTTGTTAAGTGACGGCCCTATCGCATTATTGTGTTTTCACAGCTCTTCCTACAGAACCTCGAACCTTGTTCAGGTATTACGTTTGTTTGTTATGCTGAACGTGCGAGTTTCAAACAAAGAAGAGTCGTGCATAACTATGTGACAAGTTCAACTGTATTCCTGGACGAAAGGAAATGCTAGCAACAAGTAACTGTTGTATCTAAATAATATGTGAATCGTACTGATTGGTCTGTTGTTCAGCAACATATCTATTATGACATTAAATAAATGTTAAACTTAACTCGCACAGTAACAGCTGTTGTTAAGCGATTCATCTAAGTCACAACGATTGTATCCCAACGTTAAGTGTTCTGGTATTGTGATGAAAAGCCTCCTCGACACTAGAGACAACAGACGTAGTGTGGTAGTCATATTATTATGTTTTTTGTTTTCACTTTCCAATGATTGCCAAGAAGGAATGCACGTATTTTTTTTTTTCCAGTTTACTTACAAAATATGGAAAGAACCGATTGAAGAAAAGGCCTAACATTCATATAGAAGCAACTACGTTTTCCACAAACAAAACAAAATTCATGGCAGGTGTTTCGGTTTGAAAAATTTTGACCCCCAAAAAAGGTCCGGTGGATAAGTTTAAAATATAACAGGGCACGTTCAGAAATTAATTTCTTTTCGCCTCACTCGTGTGTTGAGAGGCTCTGGTAGGCTTAATTATGAATAGGTTAGTGATAAGAAAATAACAATAACAAATTGAATAGAAGTAAAAATTATAAATAAAAAAGTTGAATGAGCAAAGAATATTAAATAAGCTTCAAGATAAAAACAAGTTTCTTGTTCTCGCTTGAAAGATAAGTTTCTGTTTAAGATGACTTTTGTGACGTTTTGATCTTTCTTTCTGAATGTTTCAATGTGTTATTGAAGAGCTGAAAAACTGGGTCACTCCAAACATGCCCTCCCTTTCAGCTGTAGGGGCGTTGTAATGTGACGGTCAGTCTCATTATTCGTTGGTAAAAGAGAAGCTCATGAGTTGGCGGTCAGTGGTGATGGCTAGCTAGCTGCCTTTCCTTCAGTTGCAAAGTATTTTTGTTAACCTAAAGATGACCTAAAAATGCCGAAAGATTGTTCTGTACTTTATTTTAATTAAAGTTTTAATACTCATTCCAGCAGTCTCGAGAATATATTTTTGTCTTACACTGTTAGTCTTACATTGCTAAATTAAGGATGACTAGCGCAGATAGTCCTCGTGTAGTCTTGCACGAAATTTAAAATCAAAAACAAAACTGAGAGGCCGGATGAGTCGGCAGTGAAACAGCAAAAGCTATTCAACCCAGTAAAATGTCAACTAAAGTAGCCCATTGTTTAGAGCAGTATCACCACTACTATAGGAAACGTAAAGAAGCTATACTACGTCGCATAGTTACTGATGTCACAGCTGGTAGTCATCCGCACTTCCTCACTTACCTTCTTTGTTATTCATATTTCGTCACGCTGAAAACAAAAACACATTTTGACACTGTCCATCACTTACACTCTGAAACGATGGATTCTAAAACAATACAGTGATAATGTATATAGAGTTCGAATGAATTATTAATAACTCACTAATGCCATCCATTCAAACATTTGCTTACTATACTACTATTACCTGTATTACACCATACTAGTATTACCTGTATTACACCATACTACTATTACCTGTATTACACCATACTAGTATTACCTGTATTACACCATACTAGTATTACCTGTATTACACCATACTAGTATTATCTGTATTACACTATACTAGTATTACCTGTATTACACTATACTACTATTACCTTTATCACACCATACTAGTATTACCTGTATTACACCATACTACTATTACCTGTATTACACCATACTAGTATTACCTGTGTTACACCATACTAGTATTACCTGTATTACACCATACTAGTATTATCTGTATTACACTATACTACTATTACCTTTATCACACCATACTACTATTACCTTCATCACACTATACTACTATTACCTGTATTACACTATACTACTATTACCTGTGTAACACCATACTACTATTACCTGGATTACACCATAATACTATTACCTGTATTACACCATACTACTATTACCTGTGTCACACCATACTACTCTTACCTGTATTACACCGTACTACTATTATCTGTATTACACCATACTAGTATTCTCTGTATTACACTATACTACTATTACCTTTATCACACCATACCACTATTACCTGTATTACACTATACTACTATTATCTGTATTACACCATACTACTATTACCTGTATGACACCATAGTACTATTACCTGCATTACACTATACTAGTATTATCTGTATTACACTATTCTACTGTTACCTTTATCACACCATACTACTATTACCTGTATTACACCATACTAGTATTACCTGTATTACACCATGCTAGTATTACCTGTATTACACTATACTAGTATTATCTGTATTACACTATACTACTATTACCTTTATCACACTATACTACTATTACCTTCATCACACTATACTACTATTACCTTTATCACACCATACTACTATTACCTTTATCACACCATACTACTATTACCTGTATTACACCATACTAGTATTACCTGTATTACACTATACTAGTATTACCTGTATTACACCATACTAGTATTACCTGTATTACACCATACTAGTATTACCTATATTACACTATACTAGTATTACCTGTATTACACCATACTAGTATTACCTGTATTACACCATACTATTATTATCTGTATTACACCATACTACTATTACCTGTATTACACCATACTACTATTATCTGTATTACACCATACTAGTATTATCTGTATTACACTATACTACTATTACCTTTATCACACCATACTACTATTACCTGTATTACACTATACTAGTATTACCTGTATTACACCATACTACTCTTTATTTTATGGTGATCATTTCACGTAGATGGTGATGGTAATAAATTTCTTTTTCACTATTCTGGTCTATGGTTACCGTTTTACACATAACTTGAGTGTAATGGCATTTATTACATTATTATAGTATATTGTACATACAATATTGGCGGTAATATTAATTATTGTGCAATTATGTTTTATGGTGATTATTCACATACATATTTTGGCTCTAATGGTAGATGTCAAACTGGTTTAGGTTTCACCAATAAAACACTGAACACTTCCACAGATATTTATAATATGTAACAGTGAGAACTTACCTGTTTCTTCTGTGATCAAACTACAGGAATATAGAAATATACTGTATGTAATTAACAAAGTGTTAGGTTTTAAAGACTGAACGTTCTCTTTGGTTTGGTGTTAAACTTGGTATTTGCACTTGAGGTATACTTGTCAGTTTGTTGTGAACTTAGGTACTCTTGAGTAAAATATTAATGTGTAACTTTTGCTCTA
The DNA here is from genome assembly GCA_011833715.1 of Carcinoscorpius rotundicauda. Classification (NCBI taxonomy): domain Eukaryota; kingdom Metazoa; phylum Arthropoda; class Merostomata; order Xiphosura; family Limulidae; genus Carcinoscorpius; species Carcinoscorpius rotundicauda. The sequence goes on along the minus strand of CM022391.1, from coordinate 177,529,456 downwards.
TTGTAAGTAGTTTTAATTTCTTTGATATTTTCAGCTGTACAAATATTCTGCAACAACAACGAAACATTGGCTTCAATTTGCTTCATATCCAATAAAATGTTTGAATCATCGATAGTGTAAACTGTCCTTAAATAGAAGCATGTTCGTTTGAGCTTTACACAAGCCTCGATGCCAAGTATAGCCATTAAAATATTAAAATGAAACAAGAGTGTTGTGGTTTTCTGATTTTATAATAAAAGCATTTTAGGCCTCGCATGGCCTGGTGGTTAGTTAAGGACCACGACTCGCAATATGTGTGATGCGGGATCGAAACTCTTCACCGAACATGCCCATTCTATCTGCTATAAAGTACGGTAAGTCCAACTATTCGTTGGCAAAAAAACAAAAGTTGGCGGTTGGCGATGCTGCCTAGCTACCTTTCCTCTTGTCTGTGACGTCAACATTTGGTATGGACATCCAACTAACCTTCAGATGCGCGAATCTGAAGAAAACAAAGAGTTAGCAGAGAAGGCATGTTGTGTGTCGCTGTTTAAACCAACACGTTTCTTTGGAGCGCAATACAAAGTAAATACACGAGTAAATAACGGCACCTTTGTTTCAAATAATCCCAAATATTAAACTTCTAAATTTATAAAACGAACCCACCGCTCGAGCATATTGCACGAGATATGAAACCCTTGTTCGAAACGGCCAGATATTTTATTTCTTTTTTTTTTTAATAATTCACAGCCTGTTCTTGGTTTCATGGGTTTTAAATCGCCAAAGATATAGTTCTTATACCTTTATGAGGTGCACCACGAAAATAGCAAATTCTGTATAGTGAAAAATATCGAAAAGTGTGTTCAAATAACTGGGATGTATAAATTTTATCTTGAGATTATCAAACGTGTAAATAATCCGTTCAAAATAATATTGCCTATGGTAAGGTGCTTGTGAATAAGATTTGAAATTAGGTGAATGAATGGTTCATCTACCATAAACAAAGTGACGTAAAAAAAAAAAAGCTGGCATGTGGTTGGTCAGGAAATTTTGACGAACGTGAAAGTCAAATATTATTAAGTTCTATGTGTAATACAAAGTGATAAATTATTTGCGCATGTATACATATTTAGCTTGTTCGAGTTCAAGAAGGATATTACACATTAAAAGAACTGGGCTGTGATACACACACACACATATACACACAAGTTGTGTGCATAATGAGAAAAGTTGTGATTTCGAAACTTTTCATTTTCTTTTATACTCGGTCAGGTGAATTACGACAGTAAACATAACTTTGTTCTGAAATTTTTTTATGGTTTGATTTAAAAATTATTGAAAATTATTCTTTTGGCACACGGCCATCGCCAGTACAGGGGTAAGTCTTTGGATTTACGACGTTAAAATCAAGGGTTCGATTCCCCTTGGTGAGTTTAGCAGATAGCCTGATGTGGCGTTACTATAAGAAAACACACTCCATTGGCACAGTTCGACATCCTTTGCATTCAGTATTTTGGTTGGTTGGTTGGTTGGTTGGTTGTTTTGGAATTAAGCACAAAGCTACACAATGGGCTATCTGTGCTCTGCCCACCACGGGTATCGAAACCCGGATTTTAGCGTGTAAGTCCGCAGACATACCGCTGAGCCACTGGGGGGCTTCAGTATTTTAACGATGAATCTTTCTTAACTATCTTTATAAGAAAATATTTTTCCATATTTTTCCCTTGTGGCTCAGCAGTATATTTCACGTCTTACAACGCTAAAAGCCAGGACTTGATATTCGTGGTTGGCACAGCACAGATAACTCATTATGAAATTTTGCGCTTAACAACAAATAAAAAAACATAGTTTTCTCCCGCGTAATTAATTTCTAAAAAAGCACAATCACTGAGTGTATGCGGTGAGCGTGGTTACAGCTAAAACGTGAATTAATAACAAAACTGAGATGTTTTATAAAATGGACTTTAAACTAAGTTGCGAAGTTCAGGAGGCCAACGTTCCTCAGATAACTTTAAAAGGTGGAAATGCGAAACGTTCAAGTGGTTCTACACACATCGAACTTGGCCGATGTTCAGCTGTGTGGAGCTGCCTTCGTTGTATCAATTAGGGAGTGAGTTCCGGTACGCGTTCTAAGAAGTTCAGACATGAATACACTAAAGTAACGGAAGTTTCCTGTTCTTGTATAAATTAGAATAGCCGGCAAATTTTGGTAACCTTCGTCGATGAATATGTCACTATAAAGCCATATTTCTTGTTTCCGAATAAAACCTGACTACCACAGATCCATTAGTGTGTGCCAAGGTCATTGGCACTGTCCACGAGTAACAATGATTATATACATATATCACTCTCTGCACATTTTTGTTGTCCGTCCCTTCCAAATGACTGAGGCATGAAATGACAAGAAAGCAGCATTATCATGGCACGTACTCCTGCGACAAAAAAAATAGTTCCTATCATAGAACAGATTAGTTTGCTACCAGGCACGACGCAAATTAGCGTATTCTGCCAGGTTATTAAGAATGATGTGTTTGTGGAGTTGATAAATATATAGTGTTAGAATATATGTATATAATTTCTTTTTTTCTGAAGCAAACACCTCCCTGATGTCAGCAGCGTTGTGTATCATCTATCCACCCGTGTATTTTGGCATTAGTTTGATTTTGCTGGTTCTCTCTATCTCATGTTGTGAACGTTTTATTCGCATGAGAGAAATTTATTTTTCATGTTGTTTCTTTCTTTAAGCTGAGATCTTATCCCCAGCTATTATGCAATACAGCGTAACGTTCATAATTTAAGATTGTTTCATAATTGGAGTTTTGTATTGCTTCACAGATCTTTTTTATCACTTTGTTGAATGATTTAGTTATTCATTTTTCGCTGTTTCTTTTACATTTTGAAGGAAACAAGTAACAAAGGAAATAATAAAAATAAAATAATATTATTAAAAAGTCGATTTTGACACACGCTTCTGTAAGGTTGGAATTTGTTTGTTTGTTTTTGAATTTCGATCAAAGCTACTCGAGGGTTATATGCGCTAGTTGTCCTTAATTTAGCAGTGTAAGACTAGAGGGAAGGCAGCTAGTCATCACCACACACCGCCAACTCTTGAGCTACTCTTTTACCAACTAATAATGGAATTGACCGTCACATTATAACACTCCCAAAGCTGAAAAGGCGACCATATTTGTGCAACGGGGATTCGAACCCGCGTCCCTCGGATTAGGAGTGGAACGTCTTATCCCACCTGGCAATGCTGGACCAAGGTTTGAATACTTTCTTCGTTTCACTTAATTTCTAATTGTAACTGTATTTAACAGAAATATTAAGTCAAAGTGCTGTTGTCGTTTTTTCACCAAAAATTCAATAAGTTATACATTATTAAATAATTATAGACTATTAATTTTCCACTAATTACTAAATATATACATCTAAGTTGTGTGCTTAATTAGTTTTTATTTTAAATTTTCTAATCATAGGTTAAATAAATCTCAATATGACCTCGTTATCGTATTAATTTTTCTGAATTGTTTTATGTTCTAAATATCATTATGTTTTACTTATTAAGAAGCTTAGATGTTGTTGTTTTGAATTAAGCACAAAGCTACACAATGGGCTATTTGTGCTCTGCCTACCACGGGTATCGAAACCCGGATTTTAACGTGTAAGTCCGCAGACATACCGCTGAGCCACTGGGGGGCAAGAAGCTTAGAACTGATCTAAATAAGTGATTATATTAAAGTTTCACGTTCGATGTACAGTATTATAAAATAACTTTCATTTCTTGTCGTTAACATTGAAATATATCTGTTGCATACAACATCACGAAATCGTCATTTTGCCAAAGAAAAACGGTTTTCCCGCTACCTACTTCCCATAGTTTCTGTAGAATATCCTGTTTTAATTTCATTTTTCTGCTTCAAATATTTATCAATAATTCCGTTCAGACGTCAGTGTATGTTAAACACAACAAAGCAGTTAATGAATATTGTTGTAGTATGTTTATTCAAGTACTAAGAAATAATAATTTTCATCTACCAATGTTATCTTACTCGTAAAAACTTTTTATAAAAGCGTAAAAATTTCGATTACAATTTATTATTTCGTCATAAGTACATGACATTTTATATGTTACTATACTATGTACTTACGAAAAACAGTTTTGTGTATTTTTCTGTTACTTGTTAAACTGTATTTGAAGCTTCTGATATTTCTCTATTACTTGTTAAGCTGTATTTCAAGTTTCCAATATTGCTCTATTACTTGTTTAGCTGTATTTCAAGTTTCTGATATTGTTCTATTATTTGTTAAGCTGTGCTTCAAGTTTCTGATATTTCTGTATTACTTGTTAAACTGTATTTTAATTGGATTGATGTAACGTGATTACTGATAGATCAGGTAGTATCTCTTTGCCAAAGCCAACTGTTTGTTTATTTGTCTGTTTTGCTATTGAGCTCAAAGATGCACAACAGTGGGGGGCTCTCTCTGCTATATTGAGGTTTTAGAGGGAGACGCAAGGTATTATATTAGAATAAAGCCAATTGTAATTTTTATCACATCATTCTTAACTTGCCCATTAGAGGTTTCCAATAAGAACAGCTTACGTAAATACTCCAACCACAGTTTACCCAGTATTCATATTTTATTATATATATATAAATATTATTTGTATTGTTAAGAAGGTATGTTCACAGACTTACAAAGCTAGAAACCGAGTTTTAGTACCCGCGATGGGCAGAGCATAGATAGTCCTTTGTGCAGCTTTGTGCTCAAGTACAAATAAACAATCAGTTTAACTTATGTCTACATTACCTACTTAAAAACAT